>CM057339.1:182420284-187220284 GCA_030015575.1 Agapanthus africanus | reverse complement strand
GTTGCATATCATTTGGAGTGTGATGATTCTGGTAGGATTCCTTCAGTTTTGTCACGCGATGATATTTGGATCCCGATCCTACTGTGAGTATATGCTACTCCTCGGGAAATTTCTCACTTAACGATCAATGCTATAAACCTAGTAGGTGTCTAGAAAGGTGTTAGCGGGGCTACGCCCCCAGGGAAAAGAGGTTACTTAATTAAGGAACTTCGCGAAAGCGTTGGAAAACCTCCCTCGAAGTACCGACACTGGCCTGGCTGAACGGTTAAGCAAGTATTGTACGGTGAGATTGATCCCGACTAATTCTTCCTTTATGGTTTGAGGAGGGATTCGAGAGACAGTGGGAGCCATCCTGTTTAGACAAACTAAAAACCACTCTAAACTTGCAAGAGCATCATGCTAAAGTGTTTCTTCTCTCTCTCCTAATTGCAGCGACTAATCGACATGACCGGACTTAAGTTATTACTAGATAAAAACATACTGATAGGGCCAAACTACAAAGATTGGCTCAGGAATGTCAAAATGGCAATCACTTACGACAAGTTGGGGTATCTCCTTACCACCAAAGCTCCCCCTGTCCCAGGTCCCACCTCCAACGTCGCGGATATAGAAATCCGTAAGACATGGGAGATCGATTGCGCGAAGGCCAAGTGCCTCGTGCTTGCCTCTATGGACAATGAACATCATAGGAGGCACGAGAGTATGGACTTGGAATCCATATTTCTTCATACAAAAGAACTGTATGGAGAGCAGTCTCGTATCGCAAGATACGAAGTGTCGAAGAAGCTGTTTTCGGCAAGATTGGCCATCGGATCATCGGTAGAGGAACACGTGCTTAAGATGATTGGCTTCATTGATGAGCTCGTGGACCTTGGGACCACGTTAGAGAATGAGCTCTATACGGACTTGATTCTCCAGTCCCTTCCTTCCACTTACGCCCAGTTTATCCTGAACTTCAACTTACAAGGAAAAGAGGTTGAACTTCCGGAGCTCCTCAACATGTTGAGGAGTACAGAGGGCACCCTACAGAAAGGTAGGGAAACATCCACTTTGTTTGTAGGAGGATCTTACTCTTCTAAGTCCAAGGCGAGAGCCAAGGGAAAGAAGAAGAAAGCCCCCGTCAAACCAAGGGGCGGTGTTAGTAAAGTGGATACGAAGGGAAAGGCAAAGGCAACAAAGGTAGCGGGAAAGCTTGTGGGAAAGGAAGAATGCTTTTACTGTCACAAGAGTGGACACTGGAAAAAGGATTGCAGGGCTTGGAAGGCCAGAACCCAGGATCTGAAGCAAGTTGCGGCTTCAGCTTCAGGTGTGTATGTTATTGAAAACTGTCTATCAATAAACTCTACTTCCTTGGTATTGGATACCGGATCAGGATCTCATATCTGTAATTCTTTGCAGGCATTGAGAAGGCGTAGGGTTTTGAAGGCAGGTGATATGACCCTCAGAGTTGCAAACGGAGCTGGCATGGATGCTGAGTCCGTGGGGGACTATCACCTGGGATTGTCAGATGGGCATGTTTTGGTTTTGCGTGATTGTTATTTTGTACCCAATGCAACCTGTAATATCATATCTGTATCTTTATTATCTAAAGAAGGTTATGAATTTGCATTTGTAAGTAATGTTGTGAACATTCACCTTAATCAAGTTTTGATTGGGTCAGGTACATTAAACAATGGTATATACGTATTAAACCAACCACAGATTTTCAATGTCCAGAATACACACAAAAGAAAGTCTCCAGAAATCAATCATGCTTTCTTATGGCATTGTAGACTGGGTCACATTAATGAGAGAAGGTTGACGAAGTTACATACAGAAGGATATTTCGATCCATTCGAATATCATTCATATGCAACTTGTCAATCCTGTCTCAAAGAAAAGATGACAAAGACTCCGTTCACTGGACACGGGGTAAGAGCGAGCGAACTCTTGGGGCTCGTACACAGTGACGTGTGCGGTCCAATGTCTACACATGCGCGAAGCGGTTATTCTTACTTCATTACTTTTACGGATGATTTTTCAAGGTTCGGACATGTCTTCTTAATGAAGCATAAATCTGAAGCCTTTGAAAAGTTCCAGGAATACAAGAATGAAGTAGAAAAACAAAGAGGCAAAAGTATCAAGACACTAAGATCTGATCGATGTGGTGAATACTTAAGTGCCGAGTTCCTGGATTACTTAAAAGAGAATGGAATTCTCTCTCAGCTTACTCCTCCATACACTCCGCAACATAATGGTGTATCGGAGAGACGGAACCGAACCCTATTGGATATGGTACGGTCCATGATGAGTAACGCTGAGTTGCCGCGATCATTCTGGGGATATGCGCTAGAATCAGCTGCATACCTTTTGAACCGAGTTCCAACTAAGACTGTGCCTACCACACCATATGAGTTATGGAGTGGGAAGAAACCCTATCTTCAATATCTGAAGATCTGGGGATGTCCAGCTTTTGTCAAAAAGCAGCATGCGGACAAACTCGAGGCACGCTCAGTACTGTGCAAGTTTGTGGGATACCCAAAGAACTCCAGGGGGTATCTTTTCTATCACGCATAGGAACAAAAGGTCTTTGTTTCTCGTAACGCCTACTTTCTGGAACACCAGTTCTTAGAAAAGGAAATTAGTGGGAGAGCGATAGAACTGGAAGAAATTCCAGAACCACAGACTATTACTGAAAGCTTAGCAGAACCAGAAGGTTCGAAAGAACAGGACATTCCTATGCCGCTCCGCAGGAGTAGTAGGCAATCTCATCCGCCCGAGAGATACTACGGTTTTCTCATAGACGGGGATAGAGAGGATTGCATCATTGGTAATGATGATGAGCCGACTAGCTTCCAGCAGGCCATTCAGAGCGTTGACTCGGTAAAATGGCTGGATGCAATGCGGACCGAAATGGAGTCCATGTACACCAACAAAGTATGGACTTTGGACATTGCTCCAGATAGGGTAAAACCCGTAGGATGCAAGTGGATCTTCAAGAGGAAGATTGGTGTAGATGGACAGGTCGAGACCTATAAAGCTAGACTTGTTGCAAAGGGTTTTCGTCAAAGACCTGGTTTGGACTATGATGAAACCTTTTCTCCAGTGGCTATGCTGAAATCCATTCGGATCCTTCTTGCCATCGCTGCCTTCCACGATTATGAAATCTGGCAGATGGACGTAAAGACCGCTTTTCTAAATGGAAATTTAGAGGAGTGCGTCTATATGGACCAGTCAGAGGGTTTCATTCAGAGTGGGAGCAACGGAAAGGTGTGCAAGTTGCTCAAGTCCATTTATGGACTAAAGCAGGCATCGCGGAGTTGGAACATCTGTTTTGATGAGCGGTCAAAAAATTTTGCTTTATCAAAAATCCAGATGAACCATGTATCTATAGTAGATTTGTAGCAAGAACTGTCGTGTTCCTCATTTTATACGTGGATGGCATTCTCTTGATAGGAAACGACATTCCTATGCTACAATATGTCAAAGGATTCTTGTCGCACAGGTTCTCCATGAAAGACCTGGGTGATGCCTCTTACATTCTGGGGATCCGGATCCATCGTGATAGATCCAAGAGGATATTAGGACTTTCACAATCCAGGTACATCGGCACTATACTGAAAAGATTCAGTATGGAAGATTCCAAGCGCGGTAACATACCGGCTTGTCACGGGATCACCCTCTCCAAAGAGATGTCTCCCAAGACTGATTTAGAAAGGGATCGCATGTCTATTATACCCTACGCTTCTGCGGTAGGCTCTATAAAGTATGCGATGTTGTGTACCAGACCAGATGTAGCTTATGCACTGAGTGTGGTAAGCCGGTATCAGTCAAACTCTGGGAAGAAGCACTGGATAGCGGTAAAGAACATTCTCAAGTACCTAAGAAGGACTAAGGAGATATTCTTGGTGTATGGCGGAAAAGACCTCCAGATTGAGGCATTTGCTGACTCCAGCTTCCAGAGTGACAAGGATGATTCCAAGTCCATGTTGGGTTTTGTCTTTACCCTCAATAGAGGGGCGGTGCGTTGGAAGAGTTTCAAACAGGAAACCGTTGCTGACTCGACTATGGAAGCGGAATATATCGCTGCATCTGATGCCGCAAAAGAAGCCGTCTGGATGAGAAAGTTCTTGAAAGAACTTCAGGTGGTTCTGTCCATTGTTGATCCAATACCTCTGTATTGCGACAACAATGGGGCTATAGATTTAGCGAAGGAACCCAGGTCCCATCAGAAATCAAGACACATCTTAAGGCGGTATCACCTGATCAGGGTGATCGTGGATCGCCAGGAGATCGAGGTTCGGAGGGTTGCATCAGAAGATAACACTGCAGATCCATTCACAAAGGCCTTGCCCCAGACTCAGTTCAAGCGGCTGATCGAGATGATAGGTCTTCGATACGCCAGTACATGGCCTTAGTGCAAGTGGGAGATTGTTAGTGTATATGCCCTAGAGGCCATTACTGTATCATACTAGTTTGTATATTACTTGATGGAAGCTTGGGATATTCACAGTTGTATAGACAATCTTGCTCGAAATGGTAGTATGCTACTTGGTTTGTCTCTGCTTTAATGTGTACTCTTTTAGTATATCACCTATATGCATTAGTAGAGCCCTTAGGATCTTTGCTTGATTACCAGCGTTGTGATGGCAGTCACACTCGTGGGGGCTGGGTAATCTACAAGCACATCCTTATATACATGTTCCTGGTCGTAGGATTATCGAGACAGGGCATCGATACTCCGGAGTAGACTAGTGTATGCGCTTCTCATCCCAGCACGGGAGACGGTCTGTCCCACAGCAGTCAGTACGTCGTACTTGAGATAGTATGCAGGTGATCGTTAGGTTACAAGTACACTGGACAAGACTCGTCGGGAACTGTTGGTTGGTATTATACCTATCGTCAGTTATCAGTTCCCAGGTGACATGAGTACAACTTAGTCCGCTGACTTGACACCGTCACTTCGCCTCGAGTGTGTTCCCACTGTACTTTGATTACTACCCTACCACGGCTCAAAGGAGTCGTGCAAACAGGTAGTAGTTGTGTGCAGTCCCGAAGCACTTGGAAGCAGTGACGGTTAGACAAGATTCGTCTCTCCCGGTATTGGGGGTTGATATCGCGCTGTGTCTAAGATAGCCATTACACAAGTAGTCCCTGGCCAGGGCAAGCGAGATATACTGGTAGGTTTCCAGTGTTATCTCAGGGTGTTCTGGGCTACACTCCGACACGACTTGTACCTCTATTAGGGGACTGACGTTTACCACCCCCCTAAGCCCGTCATGCGATATTATTAGACAAACAGACCAGACTGTACGGAGATTGTCACATACAGGCTCAGTAGGAGTTCAGATGGGTTTCACCTCGTCAGTCTTCTTATCGGCATCTACCTGGGTGCCGTTACGCACAGCTAGTGCCGCTTGCGGTCTGTGGTTAAACCTACTGCCAGCATAGTGTCGAGTCTTTAGAGTCCCACAGAGAGGGTTATTCGCCTTTGGGCAAAACAGAGTAGAGGTCGCATGGTTTTGCAACGGGGTTCGTTCACATCCGCGCACTTGTGCACGTTTGGTGTCCGGGCAGTCATTACTAGCGGGCTCTGGTTTGAGCCGGATCCTAGTATATGTTTTGGGGTTAGTTTTATCTCATTGTATTCGTGTTCCTCGGAACACGAATGCGGGTGTGTATGCACAGTTGATTGAGGCGGAGGAAGATGATTTTCATTAGGGTTTCGGAACGGATGTGTATGCACAGTTGACAGTTATCTTTTTCCAAACCCTAATGAATATGTGAAATATCAATTAATAATATTAATTAAATGAAATTGTGTCATGGTTAGGGTTGTTGAATTGTTGACCTTGGTTGACTTCTTGACCATGGTTGAAACATTGACTATCATCATTACATTTCAAAGATGCTCTTTGATCTTTGCAAAAAACATTTAATATGATATGATAATGGTCTCTTCAAACTAACCATCATCTTTTTCATTTTTGATTAATATTATTAATTAGATTAATTCACATATATTTGTTATGGTTGTAAAAACTATTCTCATTCTCTCATATCCATTCTCTCTCATCATTTCTTCTTCCTCCTCCTCTAGTTCAAAGGAAAATTGATCTCATGTGTTGAGAAACATTTCCTTTGAGATAAAATACCCAAAACCACTCTCTACTCATCCTAAGGTTGAAGGTTTAGCAAGCCGGACACTTTAGTTCTCTCAAGATCGAGAAAAGAGCTCAAGGTAGAGACCCTCAGGTGGATCCATCTTCGGCAAGAGAAGGCGACGAGAAGAGAACCATCCAACCGCTACAAGGAGTCCAAGAGAAGGAGTTCAAGTTGAGGTATAACTCCTAACCGAGTAGATAAATCTCTAGTTAGGTTGCTAGTGTGTAGTTTAGCCAAGATCCGTATTTTGTAGTCCATGTTACCATGACCCGAAAAATCGTTTTTCACCATTTCCGCAAGCCCGAAAGAACCGGGAGAGGTAACGTGGACTTACATATATGTACAGGACAATCTTGCTCGATATGATAATATGCTATCTGGTTTGTCTTTATCTTAACATGTGCATATGTTTTACTTGTTATTACGTATCATTTATACATGCTGATAAAGCCCGTAGGATCATTACTTGACTACCTGCGTTGTGATGGCGATCATACTTGTGAGAGATGGGTAGTCGATAAGCACATCCTTAAAGTGTCCCTAGTCGTGGGAGTATCGAGATTGGGCATCGATATTCCGGAGTAGACTAGTGTATACGTTTCTAGACCCCGACGAGGGGCGATGGTTGGTCCCGCAGCCATTGGTCTTTCGCACCTAAGATCGTATACAGGTGCTTACTGGGGGTGAGTACACTGGACGGACTCGCCGAGAACTTCCAGATGGTACTATACCTATCGTTAGATAGAAGTTCTCAGGTGGCATGAGTACATGTTAGTCTTCAGGCCTGAGATGGTACTATACCTATCGTCAGAAAGACGCATTTATAGAGACATCCAGCCGTTTGGTGTGCATGAATTCCTATATGAAGATTCCCGGTACTTTGTGAACCCCAAAAATGCTAAGCCACAACTGACCGAGGATAGAGCAGCCCCGAAACTCAAAAGCAAATCTGAGCCGGTTGTCACTTTCAAAAGCAAAAACCCCCAACTGTGTCCGCGTTTCGACAGTGACACTGATAAATTCGACGCTGGAAGTCCATCCCTCCGTAAAACTCGCCCTCATTTTGGTAGCGATACGGACGAGTCTAATACTGAAAGCCCATTCGGCAACAAAATTTGCCCTCATTTCGGCAGTGACATTGAAGAGTCGGAGGAAGAGGACCCGCCCTGCAACAGCTATGCAGATTGGGCCCTCATGCAAAAAGCAAAGCTAAGAGAAACCATCGAGATTACAGAAGGGTCCCTAGCCATCACAAGGGTGCCAGAACAGATGTGCAAGGAGCTAGATTCTTTGTCGGTCTCTACTGTGCACCAACTGCAAATTTTCTACATTCCCGGAAGTAAAAGTGGACAGAAGGACATCTTGTTTTATGGGTCAAATCATGTCATGCACCCAGATGATTTGTCTATCACGTGCCTTCCCTATGAAAGAGGTATAAGAGACATCCTCAATCCCAGATATTATGCGCCTGAAATGCGGAAATATTTGAAAAAGTGCGGATGTCGGTTTATATCAAACGGATTCTGAAGTGAAGTTTTATAAGGGGTTGTGGCATCCGCCTCAGGTCCGAGCACTCATCGATGGACGAATCCCAAACAGACGGGGCATAGGTTTCATTCAACCTGATGTCAGAGCATGCTACATGATCCATATTAGTGAAGCCAGCAAATGGTCAAACGATGACGACGAGCTAGCCAAGCCAGAAGAAGCCCCTCGAGAGATCGAAGATGGCGCGCAAGCAACTTTTGGCGAGCTAACCGAGATTGATTTGGGAACGCCTGATAATCCAAGGACGACTTACATCGGCTCACTCTTGTCAGAGGGAATGAAAGAGCAGATAATTGCCTTGCTGCATGAGTTCGTCAAGTGCTTCGCATAGACGTACAAAGAAATGTCTGGCCTCTCTCTTGAGGTGGCCGCGCATAAGCTGGCTATATCTCCTGATGCCAAGCCAGTCAAACAAGCTCCGCGAAGAATGAGAAGGGAGCTGGAAGAAAAGGTAATCGAGGAAACCAAGAAACTCATCGATGACGGCTTCATTAAAGAAGAGAAATACACGGACTAGATCGCGTGTATCGTCCCAGTGAAAAAGAAGAACGGGCAGATACGAGTTTGCATCGATTTCAAGGATCTCGATAAGGCCTGCCCTAAAGACGATTTCCCGTTTCCGGTCATGGAAATGATGGTAGACGATACCTCAAATTATGAACTGTTCACTTTTATGGATGGCTCGTCTGGATATAATCAAATCAAGATATCACCCGAGGATGAGAAAGACACAGCGTTTCGAACCCCGATCAGGATATACTGCTACAAGGTGATGCCATTCGGACTGAAGAATACGGGTGCCACATATCAAAGGGCAATGACCAAAATCCTTGATGACTTAATCTATAAAGTCGTCGAATGTTATGTTGATGATTTGGTCATCAAGACAAAAGCCAAGACCGATCACATCCGAGATCTTAGGACCGTTTTCACCTGACTAAGGGAATATGATCTGAAAATGAATCCTCTGAATTGCGCTTTTGGCGTGTCGTCGGGAAAATTCGTGGGCTTCTTAGTCCGACATCGGGGATCGATGTTGACCCATCAAAGATAAAGTCTATCATGGAAATTCCCCCTTCGAAGAATCTGACGCTGCTGAGATTTTTTCAAGACAAGCTTGCTTATATACGAAGGTTTATCTCAAATTTATCGGGGAGATGTAGGCCCTTCTCGAAGCTTATGAAGAAAGGAGATCCTTTTGTCTGAAATGCCGAATGTCAAGAAGCGTTCGAAAATATTAAATAATACTTGTTGCACCCTCCAGTGCTTGCTGCTCCCATTCTAAATAAACTATTGATTCTCTATACTGCCGCGCTAGATAAGTCACTCGGTGCACTTCTTGCCCAAAACAATGAGGAGGGAAAAGAGAATGCCCTCTATTACCCCAGTCGAACGTTAGTCGGGGCGGAACATAACTATTCCCCGATTGAAAAGCAGTGCCTGGCCCTGATATTTGCCATGAAGAAGCTAAGACACTATCTTCTCTCTCATCGGGTTATGCTAATCTCCAAGGTCGACCCGCTTAAACACTTAATGACCAAGGCAAGCCTATCCGGCAGAATGGCAAGATGGGTTGTTATGCTGCTTGAGTTTGATATAGTTTATACTCCTCAGAAAGTAGTAAAAGGGCAAGCCCTCGCCGAATTTCTCGCTGCTTATCCCATACCAGAAGGGTCGCCGCTAAATTATGAATTGCCCGATGAACAAGTGCTGCACCTCGAAAATAGCGAGCCATGTTGGGAGCTCTACTTCGATGGAGCCTCATCAATAAGGACCTCTAGCAAATCAAGCATCCTGGAGATAAAAGCAGGGATAAGATTGGTGTTCGTCACGCCATCAGGAGGAACCCTATGACGTTCCTTCGCTCTTACCGAGTCTCGCACAAACAACGAGACTGAGTACGAAGCTCTGATAGCTGGTCTGGAGCTCGCTATAGAAATGGAAATCCTTCGTCTACGGGTTTACAGTGACTCCCAGCCTGTCGTCAACCAGGTGAGCGGCGACTATAAGATATGCAAACCCGAGTTAGCTCGGTACAGAAGCCAAGTGGTGAAACTCATGAAACAGTTCACCTGCATTGAACTGATGAGAGTTCCTAGGGAGTTGAATGGAAAAGCTGCTCGCTCGCTTAGCCAAGGAGCTGGCTGATCCCAATATGGATGAAATTCTGATAACATTCAGAAGCCGACAAATTCTACCTCCAGTCTCTTTGCGTGAAGAAGGAAGCATAGAACAAGAGAACAATCCTGTCAAAAAAACTCTGATCATTCAAGATGAGCCCGATTGGAGAGAACCCTTCATAGAGTACCTTCGATACGACAAACTGCCGAAGAAAAATCTGCGAGGATTCAGCTGAAGAAGAGAGCTCTTCGATACGTGTTTGTAAATAATACGCTATACCACAAATCATATGACCAACTCTGGCTCAGATGTCTGTCATCAGCCGAAGCCCAAAAAGTCATGAAAGAAGTTCACTCAGGCATCTGCGGAGCTCACCAATCCGGACCTAAAATGCGGCTTCAACTCAAACGGCTTGGATATTACTAGCCTACCATGATAAGGGATTGCGAAGAGCATGCAAAGAAGTGTCATCTCTGCCAAATTCATGGTGACTTCATTCATAAGCATCCCAATCCGCTATATCCTATGGTGGCGTCATGGCCCATCGAAGTTTGGGGCACCGACATAGTTGGTCCAATTGATCCTCCGTTATCTAAAGGCCATCGGTTCATATTAGCCGCAACTGACTACTTCTTCAGGTGGGTTGAAGCTATCCCGCTAAAAGAAGTCAAGACAGAAAATATTATGACGTTCTTCCAGCATAATAGTCTATACCGTTTCGGTACACCGAGAAGAATCATATTTGACAATGGGCCTTCTTTCAAGAGTTTCAAAGTCTAACGATTTTCTACTCAACACATGATAGACTGGAGATATTCCTCCATCTATAATCCAATGCCCAATGGACTAGCCGAAGCCTTCAATAAAACTATATGCAAGCTCCTAAGGAAAAATGCTTCAGCCAACAAGAGAGACTGGAATCTCAAGCTCCATGAGGCATTGTGGGCATATCGTACCATGCATCGCACTCCAATTCAGTCCACTCTATACTCATTACTCTTCGGAGCGGAAGCAATTCTCCCGCTCGAAATCGAAATTCCAAGCCTAAGAATGGCTGTCCAACATGATTTGATAGAGGAGGAAAACGTCCTCCTTCGGCTCGAAGAGCTCGACGCCCTGGAAGAAAAGAGACCCACGGTACAGCAAAATCTAGAGTTGTACCAAGCCCAAATGTCACGGGCCTATGATAAGATGACTCATCTTCATGCTTTCAAGAAAGGAAAATTGGTGTTGGTCCTCAAAAGAACGATCATCCCCAATCGACATGCCAAGGGAAAATTTGAGCCAAATTAGGAAGGGCCATACGTCATTGAGAAAGTGTTTGATGGAGGATCTTTGTAACAACCGAGCCCATGCTATTAGTTCCTGTTGCCGTATGTAGGCGTATGGTATTTAATTCGTTGATCCTACTTGACTGTTGTTAGTTATAAACTTTACCCGATAATTCATTTCTGCATATAACAATTTAGGGCATCTAAAATAAAATTAAAAATATTTGTCATGGCATGCTTGACACCCCTAACCCTGTTGTAGCGTCCGTGCATCGTGTTCTCGTCCCGTTCAGTGAAACGGGCGAGTTTGGACGGCTACGCGCGCGTACGTGTGTCCGTTTTGGGGGTGTGCTTTTTGGTTGTAAAATACTTCATTTTAAATTTTGGATCCCGCCTAAAATTTTCTTATTTCAATTTCAAATTTTTGGACCCGACCCGGGCGCAATTTGGAAATGTTTTACTTTGCGCCAAAATCCCAATTTCTAATATTTCTTTTAAACCGTCGAATATATTTTTTATAAACCCACATATATTTTCCTTCCTTAAAATCCTTCGCAATTTTCTTTAACAAATCCTTCAGCCAATCACCTTCCTTCTTTCATCCCATGGGCCCCACCTTATCTCTCTCTCTCTCTCTCTCGCTTTCTCTCTCTCTTTCTCTCTCACCGTATATCTCTCTCCCTCCTCTCGCTAACTCTCTCTCTCTCTCTCTCCCCCCCGTCTCTATCTCTCTCTCTCTTCCCATATATCTCTCTCTCTCCCATATATTTTCCTCCTCTTCTTTTCTTTCCTCCAACAGAACCCACCTCGCGCAACCCTAGCCGCCTTGCCCCTCGCCGCCACAGCCCCAACGCCGACACCACCATCACCGGCCTCCTCGTTTTCTCGTCCTCGTCATCTCCTCACCCTCGTCACATCCACATCCCCTTCTTCTTCTTTCGTGCACCTTGCTCCGGCGACCGCGGGCCCCCTGCACATCTACACCGCCGGGAATCGCCTCCAGTAGCCTCGTCTCCATACTCTGACCGTCGTACAAACCCCGATGAACCCTAGCCGCCTCGTCTTCCCTCGCCTTTGCCCCAACACCGACGCCAACATCGCCGGCCTTCTCGCCTCCTCGCCCTCGTCATCCCCACTGCACCTCCTTCCTCCTTTCCCCTCATTCCCGAGCACCTGCACGAGGGACCTGCACACCGCCTACGCCTCGTGGGGTCGCCGCCGGCGATCTCGATCCGCCCCTGGCCTCGCGCATCCCCTTAGTGAGTGTCTTCTTCTCCTCTCCTCCTCTCTTCTCCTTTCTTCTTCTTTCTCGGTTCATATTTTCTTGATCCGTAGGTTTCCGTCGCCGTCGTCCTAGGCCGACCGCCGGAGCTCCATCGACGTGATCGACGACCACAACCTCCCCACTGATCTTCGTGAGCATTCCTTTCTCCATCCTCCTTCCCTCCTTCTTTATTTTTCTTCTCTTTTCTTGTTGCATATCTTGATTATTTCACTGTTCTGTATTTGGCCGGAATCCGGTGATGCCGACGACGTGTCCCGACGATCCAACGAGGTACTCTGATCTGTGTGGTTCCACTGTTCGTCGTTTGGGTCATTTCCGTGAATCGTGCGACGTTTAACGTTCCGTAATCCCGGTTCGCAACCCGTCGAGGCAAGTACCCCTTGCTCCATGCTAAACAATATTTACATATACTTGATGACACCCTAAACCTGTAGTTTTAACTTTAGTACGATCATTTCCCATTTTCATATTTAATATTGTTATATATCATTTTGTCTTTCAAACTTGGAACCTATATATATATATATATATATATATATATATATATATATATATCATTGCACCCACAAAATTCTTAAACTGGTTAACATGATTTAACGGCCCTAACTGTCATATTGTATTCTTATAATGTTGATAACACCTCGGACACACAATTGATAACCGTGCTACTAATTAGTCGATGCTTCTTTATTGTTTAATTCGTTGCTTAAATCTATGTTGTTGATGACCATGCTTGATTATGTAACTGAGTATGAGCACACCCATGATATCGTTTACATCTTGACCTGACTTGCTACATACATATTGATTGACCCGACATGGTACCGTATACTGCTTGACTGTACCTGATGTACTATGACCTGACCCGTTACCTGATCTTGTGTCTAATGCCAACAAACCTGACATGTAGTCCTCATGGACCGTTCCTGTTGTCTATCCAGACAAACCTGTTTACCTGATCCTGTGTTGGCATTAGTTCTTGATTATGGGATACCTGACTTGACATACACATATAACTTGGGGGTATGGGGAAATCAAAGGTGAAACCTGACTTGTAACTCAACAGTTCGCTACTTGTTCTGATCAGTTTTAGAGGCTAGGCCAGCCTTGGAATGATGCTGCTGACATTATTCATCTGTACACATTCCTGTTTAGTGCCTAGCGGCATGTCTCGGTTTCAGCCCGAGAATCTGGGGCCGTGGTCCCGGGTATGTATGGGATACTATTGAGTTACATCGATGATTCATCAATTTATTTTCAAAGACTTTAGAACAGAAAACCTGATAGAACAGTTTAGTTTACCCACTGCACACTACCCTGCACTGCTCTGATTTATATTATTGTCACCCTTGCTTTATTCATGTTTATATTCGCATTGCCTGTTACCCTGTTTATTATGTTATTACTTGATGACTTGACGCGCTGACGTCTGGGTTTTGCATGGCCCAGATTCTGTACCGCTGTCGCAGTCCGAGCAGGAGTATTTAAGCCGACAGGCTGAGCTGTGAGTGTCAGCAGTAGTTAGCTTTTCTTTCCTGCATTTTATTCCTAATGTGAGCCCGCATTATGGGACATACATTCCAGTTATTTTGTATTGGATCTTTCGCTTCCGCATTTTATTATTCTTGACTCATGTTATCTTGGATTATGGACATGTTTTAGATAGTTTTATTTTGTTCTTGATATCTCTACAGCCGTAATGTGACTGTGGATGGATACTTCCTACCCACAGGTAGCATGGTTGGCTATGTCACGTGCCCATTTTAGCGTACTCTGGGAAGCGGGGCGTGACAATCTTACCAGTTGATAAATGCCGAGGGAGAAAGGCCCATGCCACCCATCAATGGCCGATGTCTCAAGAAATACCACCCGTGAATGCTCCAAGTCGCAGACGAATTGAGCACACCGGCCCTACGGTCCGGATCATACATCCTGTAAAACCGTATACAATTCATGGGCATAAATGACCCCTATCTCTTCCAAGTCCTACCGGTGAGACTACATTTATAGTCCCACCGGTGATGAAGCTCCACCAATGTAAGAAAATGAAAAAAAAAGTATGTCACCCTACGCACTGACTATTGGGCTTAGGCTGGCTATTTCAAAAAGCAGGAAGGTTTTTTTAACTACTACTGCAAACAAAGAAATATCATTATCTCTATCACCTCCTTCTTATATAGAGAATCTTCCCCAGTAACGGTAACACCAATAGTAGCATAAGCAAAAAGGACACGGATGAAAACCCTAAAGGGCTCCGTGAGAAAAAAAGCAGGACTGCCGGCGAGTTTGTGAAAACCCGAAAGGGCGCAAACTCATGAAAAGAGATGAAATACACTCGCAAAGTTCTCTCGACCTTATGAGGAGAAAATCCCCGCGTGAGATCTTTACGACTCACAAAGGAGCAACAAACTTAGGAATCCCCACGATTCCTAGGGAGAAATACACCTGCGAGATCCTCTCTACTTGCAGGGATAAAATGCTTTTATGAAACCCTTACGGCTGATAAAATTGAAAATCCTTAGGCGATAGGGATCTATACCTATCTCCTAATCCATCGTTCCCTAACGGGCACAGCAAATGATGAGTCGCTCCTGGCACTATGCTTCAATGTTAGCGGTTCTGATGCCGACCCAAAACTTAACCTCCAAATTCCCAAACGGCGAATGATGAGTCGCTCCTGGTACCATATTCCGGTTTAGTGATGCAGACGCCAACCAAAATTCAAATGCCCCAAATTTTCCCAGCCTTATGGCCAGTCCTCAACTGGACTACCGTATACAATCCACGGGAATAAACAAGCTAAATCACACTTATGTCCCATGGCAATCACCAGCCCCACGGCCGGTATCCGCCATCGAAATTATGCTCCATTTGGGAAGACCCACTCATGTGTCCTCACGATACATAAGGTGAATAGAGCTTACGAGATCCTCTCAACTCATAAGAAAATACCTTTGTGGGATCCTTATGACTCACAAGGGAAAAACACACTTGGGGATCCTCACGACTCCTAAGGAGAAAATGCACCAATGAGATCCTCTCGACTCGTAGGGATAAAATGCTTTTATGAGACCCTTACTGTAACACCCGAGCCCAATGCTACTAATTTCAGTTACTGTTTGAACGTAGTATGACACTTATTTCATTTATCTTGCTTGATTGTTACTTGCTGTAAATTTTTACCCGGCAAATTCATTTCTGCATATAACAATTTATGGCATCTAAAATAAAATTAAAAAATATTCATCTTGGCCTGCTTGACACCCCTAACCCTGCTGTAGCGTTCGTGCATCGTGGTCTCGTCCCGTTCAGTGAAACGGGCGAGTTTGGATGGCTACGTGCACGTACGTGTGTCCGTTTTGGGTGTATGCTTTTTGATCATAAAACACTTCATTTTCACTTTTGAATCCCGCTTAAAATTCTATTATTTCAATTTCAAATTTTTGGACCCGACCCGGGCGCGATTTGGAAATGTTTTATTTTGCGCCAAAATCCCAAATTTTATATTTTCTTAAAACCATCGCATATTTAATTTTAACCAATCTAATATTTTTTTAAACCGTATAAATATTTCTAATCTTTATAAATCTTTCACAACTTTCAATCTCAGCCAATCCCCTCCTTCATATTTTCCCGTGGGCCCCACTCCATTATTCTCTCTTCTCTCTCTCTCCCCCATATCTCTTTCTCTCTCTTCTATTTAATCTCTCTCTCTCTCTCTATATATATATATATAAACCACCTCCCTCCTCCTTTCTTTTTTAAAAAAAACCCTAACCCATCGCGCAGCCCAGCCGCCTCGTCCCCCTTCGCCGTTGCAGCCCCAACGCCGGCGCCAGCACCGCCGGGCTCGTCGTCTCCTCGCCCTCGTCGCAGCCACGTCCACCTTCTTCCTCCTTTCTCTTCTTTCCCCGCGCCTGCGCACTGCCTTGCACCGGCAACCGCGGCCGCCCGCACTTCGCGAGATCGCCGCCGGCGATCTCGATCCGCCTCCCCAGCCTCGTACATTCCCTCAGTAAGCTTTTCCTCCTCTCCTCCTCTACTTCTTCTCCTTCCTTCCTTTTCTTTTCTTTTCTTGCGTCGGTTTCCATTCTTGATCGCTGGTGTTTGCTGCAGGTATCGCCGCCGGAGCTCCGTCGACGATCACCACCCCTCCACAGATCTGAGTGAGCACCCTCTCCTCTCCTATCTTCTTGATTACTCTCTATCTTTCATGCATTTTTTTAGTATGGTTGTTCACTGTTTTTATCTCGCCGGAATCCGGCCTTGCCGACGACGCGTCCCGACGTTCCAGCGAAGTACCCCGACCCGTGTGGTTCCATTGTTCGTCGTTTGGGTTATTCCGTGAACCGTGCGCCCGTCGCGAGTTTCCCCGCCGACGTTTTACGTTCCGTTTTTCCCGGTTCGTGACCCGTCGAGGCAAGTACCCCTTGCTACATGCTATACAATATTTACATATATATTATGACACCCTAAACCTGTAAATTTAACACTTCTCATTTTCGTGTACAATATTGTTATATATCATTTTATCTTTAAACTTGGAACCTACAGTTTGCAATTGAACCTAATAACCACATTTACCTGTTTACTCACATTTTTAATGTTAACATAGCTTATGGCATTTGTCTCTATAGTTTTGTTCCATTCGGACACTTGTATGCATTTTAACCTGTAATAGCTCTATTGAACCTTTATATAAATCATTGCATCTCTAAAGTTCTTAAACTTGATAACATGTTTAAAAGGCCATAATTGTCATACTGCATTCGCATAACATTGAAATCACCTCTGTGACACAACTGATAACTGAACTGCAAATTGAGTAAATCTGCCTATTGCTTAATTCATTGCTTATATCATGTTGATGATAACCATGATTGATTATATAACTGATTGTGAGCACACCTATGATATTGTTTACATCTTGACTTGACTTGCTACACGCATATTGATTGACCTGACATGGTACCGTACACTGCTTGACTTCACCTGATGTACCATGACCTGACCCGTTACCTGATCTTGTGTCTAATGCCAACAAACCTGACATGTAGTCCTCATGGACCGTTCCTATTGTCTATCCAGACAAACCTGTTTACCTGATCCTGTGTTGGCATTAATTTCTTGATTTCGGGATACCTGACTTGACTTGCACATATAACTTGGGGGTATGGGGAAATCAAAGGTGAAACCTGACTTGTAACTCAACAGTTCACTACTTGTACTGATCAGTTTTAGAGGCCAGGCCCGCCTCGTGACGATGCTGCTGACATCGTTGGTCTTTATCCTTTCCCTGTTAGTGCCTAGCGGCACGTCTCGGTTTCAGCCCGAGAGTCTTAGACCGTGGTCCCGGGCATGTGTTAGTGTATATGCCCTAGAGGCCATTACTGTATCAAACTAGTTTGTATATTACTTAATGGAAGCTTGGGATATTCACCTTGTATTGATAATCTTGCTCAATATAGTAGTATGCTACTTGGTTTGTTTCTACTTTAATGTGTACATGTGTTTATTTTATTATATCACCTTTACACATTAGTGGAGCCCATAGGATCTTTGCTTGATTACCAGCGTTGTGATGGCAGTTACACTAGTGGAGGCTGGGTAATCTATAACCACATCCTTATGCAAGTCCCTAGTCGCAGGACTATCGAGACAGGGCATCGATACTCCGGAGTAGACTAGCGTATGCGCTTCTCATCCCAGTGTGGGAGACAGTCTGTCCCACAGCCGTCAGTACGTCGTACTTGAGATAGTATGCGGGTGCTCGTTGGGTTACGAGTACACTGGACAGGACTCGTCGGGAACTGTTGGTTGGTACTATACCTATCTTCAGTTATCAGTTCCCAGGTGACATGAGTACAGCTTAGTCCGCTGACTTGACACTGTCACTTCGCCTCGAGTGTGTTCCCACTGTACTTAGATTACTACCCTACCACGGCTCAAAGGAGTCATGCAAACAGGTAGTAGTTGGGTGCAGTCCCGAAGCACTTGGAGGCAGTGACGGTTAGACAGGATTCATCTCTCCCGGTATTGGGGGTTGACATCGCGCTGTGTCTAGGAGAGCCATTACACGAGTAGTCCCTGGCCAGGGCAAGCGAGATATACTGGTAGGTTTCCAGTGTTATCTCAGGGTGTTCTGGGCTTCACTCCGATACGACTTGTACCGCTATTAGGAGACTGACGTTTACCGCCCCCTAGGCCCGCCATGCGATGTATCAGACGAACATACCGGACTGTATAGAGATTGTCACATTCAGACTCAGTAGAAGTTCAGATGGGTTTCACCTCGTCAGTCTTCTTGTCGGCATCTACCTGGGGACCGTTACGCACAGCTAGTGCCGCTTGCGGTCTGTGGTTAAACCCACTGCCAGCGTAGTGTCGAGTCTTTAGAGTCCCACACAGAAAGCTATTCGCCTTTATGCAAAAGAGTAGAGGTCGCATGGTTTTGCGACAGGTCGCATGGTTTTGCGACAGGGTTCGGTCACATCCGTGCACTTGTGCACGTACAGTGTCCGGACAGTTAACACTATCGGGCTTTGGTTTAAGCCAGATCCTAGTGTACGTTTTGGGATTGGTTTTATCTCGTTTGTATTCGTGTTCCTCGGAACGCGGATGCGGGTGTGTATGCACAGTTGACAGAGAGATAGAGGCAGAGTATTCTCATTGGGGTTGTTGACTGTTGACTTTTGCTTAACCCTAATGAGAATAAGATATATGATTAACATTAATATTAATTAAGTATTATAGTGACATGGTTGTTGAGGGGTTGACTTTGTTTACTTGTTGACTTTGTTGACCGGTTGACTAGGTTGGACTAGTTGACCATCATCATGACAATGGCTATCATTCCATGGCAAAGACTTTTGCTTGCTTGTTTATTTATGCAAAATGAGTGCATGAAATGATATAGCCATTTTGACTTAAACCATCACACGATACTTGATTACTATTTTTGTTATGATGGCTTTTGGATTATGAGAGGTTGGATGAGAAAAGAGTGGCTCATTATTCTTTCATTTGCTTTCTCTCTCTTGAGCGCTCTCATTCTCAAGCTCTCCCTCTTGCTCTCTCTAGCCCAAGGCAAACCATTCTCATGTGTTGAGACTCATTGCCTTAGAGATAAAAAGACACCAAAACAATCCTCTACTCATTCTAGTTCATAAGGCCTAGCAAGCCAAGTGTTCTAGTTTCTTCAAAGTTCGAAGAAGAAGCCAAAGGTAGAAGCTTTCGGGTGGATCCATTTTCGGCGCAAGGAGACGACGAGGTGAGGCCGATTCGTACACCGGGAGGAGTTGAAGACGAAGGAGTTCAAGAAAGGTATAGCCCCCCCTAACCGAGTAGGTAAACTCTTGTTAGGTTGTTAGTTAGTCGTTTAACAAAGATCCGTATTATGAGTCCATGTTACCACCCTCTTGAAAATCGTTTTTCACCACTTCCGCAACCCCGTAAGAACCGGGGAAGGGTAGCATGGACTTACAGTGGTATCAGAGCCTAGTTAAACACTATCTAACATGTTGGCAAAGTAACTAGAAGTTCGATCAAAGAAAAAGTCGCGAAATACACCCGGAACTCAAACTTTCTGTCGATTTTCAAAGTGCTGTAAAAATTATTTGACATATACCAAAAATCGACTCAGGGTTTTTATAGTATACTGCAGAAAAACGATCCACAGAGCCATCCAAATCACCGCGGTTCCGCGGCAAGTACAGCTTCTTGCCGCGGATCCGCGACCGAGTTGACTCGGCCGTGGACCGGTTTCATTGCAGTATACTCTGTGGGGTATTTTGGGATTTTTGGAGCATGTTTTTCCAGCCCAGATTTTCCAGAAAGGAAAATTTGTTTTTAGGGCTTGAAAATCCGTATGTTTTATCGAACTTCTAAAGACTAAGGCTAACGGGTATATATCTGTGATGTGTTATATGTATTGAACGTCTGCTAATCGCTATACGTCGATTAGTGGGGGTTATACATATCTGTGATCTGTAATGATTGATGGTATGTGTATATGAATTCTTTGGATTGTCTCGGATGAATAGCCGGGGGTTGTGAGATGAGAGTTTTTCCTTTTATCTTTCAATTCATGTAATATGTAAATTGATGTAATATTATTTTTGGCCGCACAACCGGGTCGGGGTTGTAGCCGTCATTGTATAATTTCTTTTTACTGTTTTTTCTCCTAGGATAGACCCAAGGTGGGGTGCACAAACTACCGGGTATCTCGAAGTGCCGAGTGGCCTACTCACGTCGTTGAGGGAGGTTGCTCCACTTCGGATATTTGGCGGGTAGTTTGCCACACCCGTAGGGGTCTAGGGTGGGGTATTGGCTATTCATCGCGACCGTGTAATCCGCTTTTCGTTATAGGCTCGTACGAATTGTGGATTCCTAGTATATCCAATGTGTTCATCTGTGATCTGAAATGGCTATCATTGCAATATATCTATATATGATATTATTTAGGCGTTGCTTATGTTTTGCAGCCGTGCTAGCCCAGCCCCCGCTCTGTCGTTAGTTAAGTATCCTAACGGGTAATGACGGGGCCCCGTGGAGAATGCGAATGGCATAAGCGTACGTCATATTTTGGTTGTTTTCTGCAATGGTAGGATTAAATGATGGGACGCATTAAAAGAACTAATGCAAGAAAAATACGCATTAAAAGAACTAATGCAAGAAAAATAAACCAAGTAAAAGTCGTTGGAACACTTTCAAAACCACTCGGTTTCTTTTCAAAAATAACTTTTAAACGCGGAGCTTAAGCCACTCCTTTTAAAAGCTATCTCGTTCCATCGATTATATCAAGTTCACTACGTTCACGGTTTCGCCAAAACCATTCGTAGCCCTCCGTCGTTTCACATGGATGGTCAATAGTATTCAAGCTATATATGTTGGCCAAAGTCAAGGCATAGTGATTGGTAGCTATTGGGTATTCATGTGCAGCATAGATAGATGTGTTGGTTTGGGGCAGTCGTACTACCATTTTGGCCAAAGTCAAGGGTATGTGCGGATGGGTTCAAATTAACCTGGAGAATGACGGGTAGAACTTGACATGTGACTTATGATATTTTGGCCAAATTCAAGGTCATAAGAGCATGGGGCAAAAATCCACATCGGGAGTTTCAAAAGAACTGAAACTTGCTAGCACTGCATACCATTTGGAGTGTGATGATTCTGGTAGGATTCCTTCAGTTTTGTCACGCAATGATATTTGGATCCCGATCCTACTGTGAGTATATGCTACTCCTTGGGAAATTTCTCACTAAACGATCAATGCTATAAACCTAGTAGGTGTCTAGAAAGGTGTTAGCGGGGCTACGTCCCCCGGGAAAAGAGGTTCTTAAATTAAGGAACTTCGCGAAAGCGTTGGAAAACCTCCCTCGAAGTACCGACACCAGCATGGCCGAACGGTTAAGCAAGTATTATACGGTGAGATTGATCCTGACTAATTCTTCCTTTTTGGTTTGAGGAGGGATTCGAGAGACAGTGGGAGCCATCCTGTTTAGACAAATTAAAAACCACTCTAAACTTGCAAGAGCATCATGCTAAAGTGTTTCTTCTCTCTCTCCTAATTGCAGCGACCAAACATCATGACCGGACTTAAGTTATTACTAGATAAAAACATACTGACAGGGCCAAACTACAAAGATTGGCTCAGGAATATCAAAATGACAATCACTTATGACAAGTTGGGGCATCTCCTTACCACTAAAGCTCCCCCTGTCCCAGGTCCCACCTCCAGCGTCGCGGATAAGGAAATCCATAAGACTTGGGAGATCGATAGCGCGAAGGCCAAGTGCCTCGTGCTTGCCTCTATGGACAACGAACATCAGAGGAGGCACGAGAATATGGACCTCGAATCCATATTTCTCCATACAAAAGAACTGTATGGAGAGCAATCTCGTATCGCAAGATACGAAGTGTCGAAGAAGTTATTTTCGGCAAGGTTGGCCATCAGATCATCGGTAGCGGAACACGTGCTTAAGATGATTGGCTTCATTGAGGAGCTCGCGGAACTTGGGACCACGTTAGAGAACGAGCTCTATACGGACTTGATTCTCCAGTCCCTTCCTTCCACTTACGCCCAGTTTATCCTGAACTTCAACTTACAAGAAAAAGAAGTTGAACTTTCAGAGCTACTCAACATGCTGAGGAGTGCAGAGGGAACCTTACAGAAAGGTAGGGAAACATCCACTTTGTTTGTAGGAGGATCTTCATCTTCTAGGTCCAAGGCGAAAGCCAAGGGAAAGAAGAAGAAAGCCTCCGCCAAACCAAGGGGCGGTGTTAGTAAAGTGGATACGAAGGGAAAAGCAAAAGCAACAAAGATAGCGGGGAAGCTTATAGGGAAGGAAGAGTGCTTTTTCTGTCATAAGAGTGGTCACTGGAAGAAAGATTGCAGGGCTTGGAAAGCCAGGACACAGGATCTGAAGAAAGTTGCGGCTTCAGCTTCAGGTGTGTATGTTATTGAAAACTGTCTATCAATAAACTCTACTTCCTGGGTATTGGATACCGGATCAGGATCTCATATCTGTAATTCTTTGCAGGCGTTGAGAAACCGTAGGTTTTTGAAGGCAGGTGACATGACCCTCAAAGTTGCAAACGGAGCTAGCATGGATGCTAAGGCCGTGGGGGACTATCACCTGGGAATGTCAGATGGACATGTTTTGGTTTTACGTAATTGCTTTTTTGTACCCAACGCAACTTGTAATATCATTTCTGTATCTTTGATTTCTAAAGAAGGTTATGAATTTGCGTTTGTAAGTAATGTTGTAAACATTCACCTTAATCAAGCTCTGATTGGGTCAGGTACATTAAGCAATGGTATATACGTACTAAACCAACCACAGATTTTCAATGTCCAGAATACACACAAAAGAAAGTCTCCGGAAATAAATCAGACTTTCTTATGGCATTGTAGACTGGGTCATATCAATGAGAGAAGGTTGACTAAGTTACATACAGAAGGATATTTGAATCCGTTCGAATATCAATCGTATGCCACTTGTCAATCCTGTCTCAAAGGAAAGATGACAAAGACTCCGTTTACTGGACACGGAGTAAGAGCGAGCGAGCTCTTAGGACTCGTACACAGCGACGTGTGCGTTCCAATGTCTACACATGCGCGAAGCGGTTATTCTTCATTATTTTTACGGATGACTTTTCAAGGTACGGTTATGTCTTCTTAATGAAACATAAGTCCGAAGCCTTTGGAAAATTCGAGGAATATAAGAATGAAGTAGAAAAACAAACTAGCAAAAGTATCAAGACACTAAGATCGGATCGAGGTGGTGAATACTTGAGTGCCGAGTTCCTGGACTATTTAAAAGAGAACGGAATTCTCTCTCAGCTTACTCCTCCATACACTCCGCAACATAACGGTGTATCGGAGAGACGGAACCGAACCCTATTGGATATGGTACGGTCCATGATGAGTAACGCTGAGTTACCGCGATCATTATGGGGATATGCACTAGAATCAGCTGCATACCTTTTGAACCGAGTTCCAACTAAGACTGTGCCTACTACACCATATGAGATGTGGTGTGGGAAGAGACCCTATCTTAATCACATTAAGACATGGGGAAGTCCAGCTTTTGTCAAAAAGAAGCATGCAGACAAGCTCGAGGCACGCTCAGTACAGTGCAAGTTTGTAGGATATCCAAAGAACTCCAAGGGATATTTCTTCTATTGCGAAGAGGAATAAAAGGTTTTTGTTTCTCGGCATGCCGACTTCTTAGAAACTCAGTTTTTGGAGAATTAGATAAGTGGGAGCGCAATAGAACTGGAAGAAATTCCAGAGCCACGAGCTATTACTGAAAGCTTAGTAGAACCAGAGGGTTCGAAAGATCATGACATTCCTACGCCGCTCCGCAGGAGTAGTAAGCAGTCTCATCCAACCGAGAGATACTACGGTTTTCTCATAGACGGGGATAGAGAGGATTGCATCATAGATTATGATGAGACAACTAGCTTCCAGCAGGCCATTCAGAGCGTTGACTCGGTAAAATGGCTGGATGCAATGCGGACCGAAATGGAGTCCATGTACACCAACAAAGTATGGACGTTGGACGTTGCTCCAGAAGGGGTAAAACCCGTAGGATGCAAGTGGATCTTCAAAAGGAAGATTAGTGTAGATGCACAGGTTGAGACCTATAAAGCTAGACTGGTTGCAAAGGGTTTTCGTCAAAGACCTGGTTTGGACTATGACGAGACCTTTTCTCTAGTAGCTATGCTGAAATCCATTCGGATCCTTCTTGCCATTGCTGCCTTCCACGATTATGAGATCTGGCAGATGGACGTAAAGACCGTTTTTCTAAATGGAAATTTAGAGGAGTGTGTTTATATGGACCAGCCAGAGGGTTTCATTCAGAGTGGGAGCAGCGGAAAGGTGTGCAAGTTGCTTAAGTCCATCTATGGACTGAAACAGGCATCGTGGAGTTGGAACATCTGTTTTGATGAGACGGTCAAGGAATTTGGCTTTATCAAAAATCCAGATGAACCATGCATCTATAGTAGATTTGTAGCGAGAACTGTAGTATTCCTCGATTTATACGTGGATGACATTCTCTTAATAGGAAATGACATTCCTATGCTACAATCTGTCAAGGGGTTCTTGTCACACAGGTTCTCCATAAAAGACCTGGGTGATGCCTCATACATTCTGGGGATCCGGATCTATCGTGACAGATCCAAGAGGATACTGGGACTCTCACAGTCCAGGTACATCGACACCATACTGAAAAGATTCAGTATGGAAGATTCCAAGCGCGGTAATCTACCGGCTTGTCACGGAATCACCCTCTCCAAAGAGATGTCTCCCAAGACTGATTTGGAAAGGGATCGCATGTCTATTATACCCTACGCTTCTGCGGTAGGCTCTATAATGTATGCGATGTTGTGTACCAGACCAGATGTAGCTTATGCACTGAGTGTAGTAAGCCGGTATCAGTCAAACCCTGGGAAGAAACATTGGATAGCAGTAAAGAACATTCTCAAGTACCTGAGAAGGACTATGGAGATGTTCTTGGTGTATGGTGGAAAAGACCTCCAAATCGAGGCTTTTGCTGACTCCAGCTTCCAGAGTGACAAGGATGATTCCAAGTCCATGTCGGGTTATGTCTTTACCCTCAATGGAGGGGCGGTGTGTTGGAAGAGTTCCAAACAGGAAACCGTTGCTGACTCGACGATGGAAGCGGAATATATCGCTGCTGCAGATGCCGCAAAAGAAGTTGTCTGGGTAAGGAAGTTCTTAACTGAACTTCAGGTGGTTCCGTCCATTGTTGATCCAATACCTCTGTATTGCGACAACAACGGGGCTATAGCTTTAGCGAAGGAACCAAGGTCCCATCAGAAATCCAGACACATCTTGAGGCGGTATCACCTGATCAGGGAGATCGTGGGTCGCCAAGAGATCGAGGTTCGGAGAGTTTCTACGGAAGATAACACTGCTGATCCACTCACAAAGGCCTTACCCCAGACTCAGTTCGAGCGGTTGATCGAGATGATAGGTCTTCGATACGCCAGTACATGGCCTTAGAGCAAGTGGGAGATTGTTAGTGTATATGCCCTAGAGGCCATTACTGTATCATACTAGTTTGTATATTACTTAATGGAAGCTTGGGATATTCACCTTGTATTGGCAATCTTGCTCAATATAGTAGTATGCTACTTGGTTTGTTTCTACTTTAATGTGTACATGTGTTTATTTTAGTATATCACCTTTACACATTAGTGGAGCCCTTAGGATCTTTGCTTGATTACCAGCGTTGTGATGGCAGTCACACTAGTGGGGGCTGGGTAGTCTATAAGCACATCCTTATGCAGGTCCCTAGTCGCAGGACTATCGAGACAGGGCATCGATACTCTGGAGTAGACTAGCGTATGCGCTTCTCATCCCAGTGTGGGAGACGGTCTGTCCCACAGCCGTCAGTACGTCATACTTGAGATAGTATGCGGGTGGTCGTTGGGTTACGAGTACACTGGACATGACTCGTCGGGAACTGTTGGTTGGTACTATACCTATCGTCAGTTATCAGTTCCCAGGTAACATGAGTACAGCTTAGTCCGCTGACTTGACACTGTCACTTCGCTTCGAGTGTGTTTCCACTGTACTTAGATTACTACCCTACCACGGCTCAAAGGAGTCGTGTAAACAGGTAGTAGTTGGGTGCAGTCCCGAAGCACTTGGAGGCAGTGACGGTTAGACATGATTCGTCTCTCCCGGTATTGGGGGTTGACATTGCGCTGTGTCTAGGAGAGCCATTACACGAGTAGTCCCTGGCCAGGGCAAGCGAGATATACTGGTAGGTTTCCAGTGTTATCTCAGGGTGTTCTGGGCTTCACTCCGACACGACTTGTACCGCTATTAGGGGACTGACGTTTACCGCCCCCTAGGCCCGCCATGCGATGTATCAGACGAACAGACCGGACTGTGTAGAGATTGTCACATTCAGACTCAGTAGGAGTTCAGATGGGTTTCACCTCGCCAGTCTTCTTGTCGGCATCTACCTGGGGACCGCTACGCACAGCTAGTGCCGCTTGCGGTCTGTGGTTAAACCCACTGCCAGCATAGTGTCGAGTCTTTAGAGTCCCACACAGAAAGCTATTCGCCTTTAGGCAAAAGAGTAGAGGTCGCATGGTTTTGCGACAGGTCGCATGGTTTTGCGACAGGGTTCGGTCACATCCGTGCACTTGTGCACGTACAGTGTCTAGACAGTTAACACTAGCGGGCTTTGGTTTAAGCCAGATCCTAGTGTATGTTTTGGGATTGGTTTTATCTCGTTTGTATTCGTGTTCCTCGGAACGCGGATGCGGGTGTGTATGCACAGTTGACAGAGAGACAGAGGCAGAGTATTCTCATTGGGGTTGTTGACTGTTGATAGTTGACTGTTGACCATTGACTTTTGCTTAACCCTAATGAGAATAAGATATATGATTAACATTAATATTATAGTGACATGGTTGTTGAGGGGTTGACTTTGTTTACTTGTTGACTTTGTTGACCGGTTGACTAGGTTGGACTAGTTGACCATCATCATGACAATGGCTATCATTCCATGGAAAAGACTTTTGCTTGCTTGTTTATTTATGCAAAATGAGTGCATGAAATGATATAGCCATTTTGACTTAAACCATCACACGATACTTGATTACTATTTTTGTTATGATGGCTTTTGGATTATGAGAGGTTGGATGAGAAAAGAGTGGCTCATTATTCTTTCATTTGCTTTCTCTCTCTTGAGCTCTCTCATTCTCAAGCTCTCCCTCTTCCTCTTGCTCTCTCTAGCCCAAGGCAAACCATTCTCATGTGTTGAGACTCATTGCCTTAGAGATAAAAAGACACCAAAACAATCCTCTACTCATTCTAGTTCACAAGGCCTAGCAAGCCAACTGTTCTAGTTTCTTCAAAGTTCGAAGAAGAAGCCAAAGGTAGAAGCTTTCGGGTGGATCCATCTTCGGCGCAAGGAGACGACGAGGTGAGGCCGATCCGTACACCGGGAGGAGTTGAAGACGAAGGAGTTCAAGAAAGGTATAGCCCCCCCTAACCAAGTAGGTAAACTCTTGTTAGGTTGTTAGTTAGTCGTTTAACAAAGATCCGTATTATGAGTCCATGTTACCGCCCTCTTGAAAATCGTTTTTCACCACTTCCGCAACCCCGTAAGAACCGGGGAAGGGTAGCATGGACTTACAGCATGCACGGGATACTATTGAGTTACATCGATGATTCATCAATTTGGTTTCAAAGACTTTAGAACAGAAAACCTGATAGAACAGTTTAGTTTACCCGCTGCACATTACTCTGCACTGCTCTGATTCATATTATTGTTACCCTTGATTTATTCATGTTTATACTCGCATTGCCTGTTTATTATGTTATTATTTGATGACTTGACGCACTGACGTCTGGGTTTTGCATGGCCCAGATTCTGTACCGCTGACGCAGTCCGAGCAGGAGTACTTCAGCCGACAGGCTGAGCTGTGAGTGTCAGCAGTAGTTAGTTTTCTTTCCTGTATTTATTTCCTGATGTGAGCCCGCATTATGGGACATACATTCCAGTTATTTTGTATTGGATCTCTCACTTCCGCATTTTATTATTCTTGACTCATGATATATTGGATTATGGACATGTATAGATAGTTTTATTTTGTTCTTGATATCTCTACAGCCGTAATGTGACTGTGGATGGATACTTCCTACCCACAGGTAGCATGGTTGGCTATGTCACGTGCCCATTTTAGTGTACTCTGGGAAGCGGGGCGTGACATGGTTCTTTTGGTATCAGAGCGCCATAGGTTAGTCGGGTTGATTCTCTTGTAGTTGGGTATTGTACCCAATACACGAATCAGAATACCCGTGTTTAGGAAACATGTCCTGCCACCTTGCCGTTTTACCATTCTTGAATCACATTCTTCCTGATTATATCTTTTACGATGTGCAAACTTCCCTTGCATATCGACTCGAAACCTGATTCCTTGTTATCTCTAGGACTTAGGCGACTTGGGTGGAGTTATGTAATTATGGCTATGATACCGCGGCATAGTTACAATACGGCACTCTATTTAAGTATCTTGGAGTTCTAGCCTTGATCTATATTTTGAATCTATCATCATGCTAATGTTGGATGTTTTGATTTCAGGAATATGGCCCGTAAGAATTTGAAGACGTACCAGAGACGTGTGGACGAAGCCGCCATGCTTGGAGTGATAAGAGGAATGCTGGAGAATCAAAAGAAACAAACCGAGCTAATCCAGCAGCAAGCAGACTTGTTTCAGGAAGGTTTGCAGATCGTTCAGCAGTCTGTGAACAATGTTGGAGCTAAACCAGTTCACCGAGTAAGGACCGTAGCAGATTTCAGACGTTTGGCTCCGTCTACATTTACTGGTTTGGAGGAGCCGTTGCCAGCAGAGCAGTGGCTAGTTGACACAGAAAACTTGCTTATTGTGGCATAGATTCCGGATGAGAAAAGAGTTGATGTGGTACGCATTCAGTTGGTGGACTACGCCCGAGAATGGTGGCTTGTGGAAGAGAACCGCTTTCCCAAGCCGATCAAGTGGGCGGATTTTTCAAAGAGTTTCCTAGAGAAGTTCTTCCCGCGGACCGCACGGGAGGAAATGGAAGAGAAATTCATCGGGCTAAAGCAGAATGGAGCACACGTAGATGTGCATGCAGCAGAATGGACAAGACTCAGCAGATTCGCTGGACTTTTAGTTGCCAACGATGCAGACAGGGCACGGAGGTTCATGCGCAGCTTGGACGTGGACATCCAGAGGCAGATTGTCTCCCTGGGTTTGACCACCTTCTCACAGGTTCTTACGGCAGCTCGAGAACAGCAGAGCCTATCGGGAAAAACTGGGAGTTCACAGCAGACAGCAGTTGCGGGAAGGAAGCCGGCATTTGTACCCAACCGAGCTCATGGTCGCAGAAATATTCCAGTGGACCGTCGAGGCGTAACACCGATGAAGAAGCCTACTATCATTGATCAGAAGAAGCGCGTGGTCTGTAGCTATTGCCACTTACCTGGACATTTGCAAAGGGAGTGTCGCAGGATGCAAGGACTCTGTTTAGTTTGTGGAGCGGCAGATCACACTATTAACTCATGTCCATCGAAGCTTCGTATAAGGGATGATATTCAGAAGCCTCCGCAGAAACTGTTTCAGGGACAGAAGCAGCTGACTCAAGGACCTAATCAGGCTCGAGCTTTTACCTTGACAGCTGAAGAAGCTAAGGCGTCAGGAGAAGTGGTTTCAGGTACTTTACTCGTTCATGGTTTTCCCGCATTAGCGTTATTTGATTCTGGTGCATCCCATTGTTTTATGTCTGTTGGAGATAGTGCCCTCAGAGTCAATTATTGGATCACATGCACGTGATTGCAATGATTGAGGGAGGACCTATCCCAGGAGGACAATCTTACTCAAGATGATAGTATGCTATCTGGTTTACCTTTATCATCGTTTACTGCTTTAGGTGACCTTACAGGTCACTATTGCACGTTGATAGAGCCCCAAGGATTCATGCTTGACTGCCAGCAGTATGAGGGCGATCATATACGTGGGAGCTGGTAGTCTATAAGCACATCCTTAAAAGGTCCTTAGTCGTGGGAGTTTCGAGTCAGGGCATCGATACTCCAGAGTAGACTAGTGTATACATTCGAGACCCCGATGAGGGGCGGTGGCCGGTCTCACAAGCCACTGGTGTCAGTTGGATCACCTAATATGTATACAGGTGCTCATTGGGTTATGAGTACACCAGACAGGACTCGCCGGGAACATGCTAGTTGGTCTTATACCTGACGTCAGATAGCAAGTCCCTGGTGACATGTGTACAGGTTAGTTCATCGACCTGGGGATCGTCATTTATCTCGTGTGAGTTCCCACTGTACTTTGATTACTACCCTACCACGCTCAAAAGAGACGTGCAAACAGGTTTTAGTTGGGTACAGTCCCGAGCCACATGGAGGCAGTGAGCGGATCTTCAGGGGTTCGTCTCTCCCGGTATTGGGGGTGAGGTCGCGCTGTGTCTAGGAGAGCCAGAACAAGAAAAGTCCTTGGCCAAGGCAGGAGATTTACTGGTAGGTATTCCAGTAGTATCTCAGGGTGTTCTGGGCTGATCTCTGACACGACTTGTACCTCTTTTGGGGGTCTGACTTTTACCAACCCCCTAGGCCCTCCATGCGATGCTCATAGACGAACGGACCGGACTGTACGGATATTGTCACTGACAGGCTCAATAGGGTGTCAGGATGAGTTCGCTCATCGACGTCCCTTTCGGTCAATAGCTGGTGGCCCGTCACGTATGGCTAATACCTCTGACGTGCTAGTGGTTAAATCCACAGCCATAGTATTGACGAGTCTTTAGAGTCCCCCACATTCAGTTACTCAAGTTTCGGGCGAAACGCTGTAGAGGCCGTATGGAGATATGGCAGGGTTCGATCAGATACGTGCGGTATTGCACGGATCAGGATCGGACGGTTAGTACTAGAGGCCGTATGGATATATGGCAGGGTTCGATCAGATACGTGCGGTATTGCACGGATCAGGATCGGACGGATAATACTAGCCGGCTTTGGTTTAAGCCGGATTCTAGTATAGTACAATGTAGATTTTGTCTCTTTGCATTTGTATTTCGGTCGGAATACAAATGCGGGTATGTATACACAGTATCGGGGTTTTCCTGTAATTTATTACGAGACCAGTTTTCTGGAGTTGCCAGTTTGCTTTCCGTTTCGGCCATATTTCTTTGTATCATTCAATGGCTGAAGATTGGTGGAGGAGGGCTTATTTGCATTTGTGCAAATAAACATTTGTGGAGGGTGTTCATTGCATTTTGTTGCATCATGATGGTTTTCATGATGGGTGCACCATCCATTGACTTGATTAATCCATCATTGCTTGACTTCTATCTTCATGATGGCATGACTTTTGGAAGTGATGATTGTTATTTGTGTGTTGGACTTTCCTAGTGATCATTTCTTTGCATGATAGCCTTTTCTCTTTCATCCTTGGATTATTGGTTGGCTCACTCATTCTTTTGATTCACACACTCACCACACTCTCATTCTCTCCTCTCCCATTCCAAGCCATGGCCGGCCAAGCATATGGTGGGTTGTCCAAAAATTTCTAGTGGGGATTTTTGCTCTCTTGATGCTAGAAAAATCCCCAAGTTCCTCCACAAAAGTTCACAGTTAATTTCCTTCACCAAAGGCGACTTCAAGTAACCCCAAAATGAGACATGAGTTCTACACACATTCTACAGCAAATCTTGGGCACGTCGACTCGCCAACTTCATGCCCGAGTTTCCTCGGTTTAGAGGTGGGAGCCCGTAAAAGAAGCAGGTGACGTGGTGTCCTTCCGGCGAGGAGGTGGAGACCGGACATTCCGCGGGAGATCGAGACGACGGCGAGAAGACCGGAGGACACGGATCGCTCGGTATATCTCTCTTCCCCATCTTGTAGTTAGCTAGGACTAGTTTAATGGCACGATCCGGGTTTATAGTGCGCGGTGGTGCCGGTTTAAAAAATTAAAGTTAAGCATCGCTTCCGCATTCCGGCGTCGGATTGACGGCCGGGGCGCCGCCGTGCACTTACAGTGGTATCAGAGCCTCGCCATTAATATAGTCTAGCTTTGTCTAATGTGTTTTACATTTCCGATCGAACAAAAATTCCAAAACCGCGTTTTTATACACATCAGTTTTCTGTCGAAATTTTTTTGGCTCCAAATTTTTTTTCAGTATGTTGCAGAATGATGTTCAGGGAATTGTAAGAGTTCTGGTAAAATTTGGTCTCGTGAACAGTCTAAACCACCGCGGAACCGCAGCCAAACCCATGCTTGGGCCGCGGTTCCGCCGCGACTTACACTGTTCAGTGCACCAAAATTTTTCAGAAAGCTCCTGACTTTAAAACAGGGCTTTTGGAATATTATTTTTGGGCCCAGAATTTCTTTAACTGCTACAGTAATGCTTGGGGCCCACTTGGTAAAATTTGATCGATCGGATATTTTAAACACATTAGTTCACAGTATTTACATTATATCTGCGACTGTGAATGTCACTTGATCGGTAAATCCTGTCTAACTGCTATAGCCCGGTTAGACGGATTTGCGAACGTGACTTTCACGTTGATGTTCTGTGTTATGCTGTGATGTTGCGGATTGGTCGTGGGGGATAGCCTGGATGCAATGCTAGTACAGTTTTTATTGTATTATGTACATTTGATATTGCGGGGCGAGCGTCCGACATGTGGACTGCCGTCACTGCCTGTTTGTATTATTATTTTGGGGCACGACCAGGTTGCGGTCGATGTACCCGTTGTATGTATATTTTACTTTCTGTACTAGGATTACCCCGCGGAGGGGTGCACGGATAGCCGGGTTCTAGAGGGCAACAAGCCCGCATCTCATGGCATTGAGACGGAGGGGGCTTCACTCTAGGATTGGCGGGCTATTCGCCGCACTCGTAGGGGGTACAGGTTGATCCAGGAGGGGTGCCCAAGTTACCGGATTCCGTGAAGTGCAGGGTGGTCCATTCACGTTGCTGAAGGGGGCTGCCTCGCTTCAGGTTTTGGCGGGTAACTTGCCGCGCCCGTAGGGGTCTAGGATTTCATTGCACAGGCTATCTACATGACCAGGGGAACGTCGGGTTTCAGTAGTGGCTCTGTGAAACCCGGGGATCCCAGATATCTGTATTGTTCTGTGATGCTGTACATTTCTGTGATGTTGCATTTTATCACGCCTTGAGCGAAATATTATATATTGATATATATACTAGTAGATGTTGTATATGTTTTGCATCCGCGCTAGTCCAGTCCCCGCTCTGTCGTTAGTTAGCTAACCTAACGGGTAATGACGGGACCCAGTGGCGAATGCGGATGGCATATACGTACATCAATATATTTTCGTTCTTTGTGGTGTGATCAATTGATGGGACTGCGTTGATTCGGATCAATGCAAGTTAAAAACAAACCTATTCTGATGTTGTTGGAACACTTTTCAAAAAGCTGTTATTGCAAGGACGTTCTCTTTTGTTTTGCATCGTGGTATTCAGTTGGAATATCCTGCTCCTCAGTCGACGAGGCAAGGGCCGAGATCTCTTCACCGGGAGTGATCCCTTGGACAAAAAGTTTGCGTCAGGGCAATAACTTCACTATAGCCGATTACTTTTGCTTTGCATCGTGGTATTCAGTTGGAATATCCTGCACCTCATTCTACGGGGAAAGAGCCGAGATCCCTTCACCGGGAGTGACCTCTTTAGCAAAGGTTTTCTATACTATATTTTTATAAAAGCTATCCGGTTCCTTCAACGATATCAAGTTCTTTAAGTTAAAGGTTTTCGCCAGAAACCATTCGTATCCCTCCGTCGTTTCAGACGGGTAGCACGTAGTATTCATGCTATGTTTGTTGACCTTCGTCAAGGCATAGTGAATGATAGCTGCTTGTTACCTTTCTGCTGCATAGATAGATGCGTTGGTTTGGGACAGTCGTATAGCCTTGTTGACCTTCGTCAAGGGCTTGTACGGGTGGGTTCAAATTAACCTGGACAATGACGGGTAGAACTTGACATGTGACTTATGATTTGTTGACCTTCGTCAAGGTCATAAGAGCATGGGGCAAAAAAAAAAATCACATCGGGAGTTTCTAAAGAAACTGAAACTTGCCAGATATGCACATACCTTCTGGAGTGTGATAGCGTGAGCGGATTCCGTCACGTTATCATGCGATGATAGTTGGATCCCGATTCCCACTGATGAGTTGGTTTACTCCTCGGGTGATCCCGACTAATTCTTCTTTCAGGTTTGGAGGAGAATTTGACGGTACAGTGGGAGGTTTCCAGATTAGATAAATTGGTAACCATTCTGATCTAGGTTAGAGTGCACGCTGAGTGTTTCTTTTCTCTCTCTCTTTGGCAGCGACCATTGACCCGACCCTAAGACTATGACTCAGAGACCAAAATTAACCGAACCTTCTTAACACTGGCTTTTGGATTGTCAGAGTTGCAAACCTCATTGCCACTCCTACTTTTACCCTTTTCTCCAGGACACCCCGTATTACTACGAACGTCCACTTCCATTGGACAAAACCATCGTATGGTTAGATACGAACTCGAAGGAATTTATTTGAGGATGGTTTCCGGTTCTGGAGAAAACGAATAGGACTATTCAGTTGTCTTTTCCTTTTACCTTCTCTCAGGTTGCGAGTGCTCCTAGGATTAGGACAGTACACCCATTATGCTTATTGGATAGTCTTCTTCCAAACCATAGGCTGGTGCCGAACGGTGGGGAATGAAGAAAACCAATTAGCATAACGATGGTGTGCAGAAGGTATTAAGTTAAGACAAAGTAAGGGATTAGTAAGAGGGCAAAGTAAACCGCGACTACTATTCACGGCCATACCAAGTATTCCTTCGCCAATCCTAAATCACCTTTGTATTTCTCCAGGACACTCCGTATCACTACGAAGATCCATAGTTTATTGGATACTCCATCGTATGGTTATATACGAACTCGAAAGGAACTTGTTCCAGTTCGGGGATGGATTCTGGTTCAGGAGAAATAGGAATATGGTTTATTCGGTTGTCTTTTATCTTCACATTCTCTCGCATTGCGAGTGTTCCTAGGATTAGGGCAGTACACCCATTATGCTTCTTGGATAGTCTTCTTCCAAACCATAGGCTGGTGCCGAACGGTAGGGAAGGAAGAAAACCATTTGGCCTAAAGGGGTGTGCAGAAGGTAATGACTAAAGACATATAAAGGGATTTGGAGAGGTGGCAAAGAATTATACGGTTACAGTCGTGAATCTGGAAGAGGCATTACTAGGAATACCGGGATACCCCATCGAAACATTTCAATGTTTCAGTTTCACTGTGTACTGTTAAAGGAAAACTGATTTCCCAATTTGTCCTTACTCCAGGGTATGTATTTACCAGGTATGATTCTCACATCTGTATGGTTTTACAGATGATGAGTGGGAGTAAGTTATTGGGAATTGGGTGATCATCCTCATTATATCGGGATTCGTTGTAATCAGTGATATTTGAGGAAGTCACCTGGGTAGTTTGCCGGTCGATAAATATTTGGTTTTGAATATCCGCTGTTATGCACCAATTTCAAATTGATACATCTGTACGTCTATTTTTATAGAGTGAGATATATCTTTTTGAACTTATGTCTGTGACATTTACCTATATCAGTGGATGGTAGGTAAGGAGCATTAAACAGCGGTGTAATTCTTCTTAACCATAAGTACGGTTTTCAACCTACGACACACAGTGAATGAGTTATCAGACTCAAGGGACTTATACAGAGTATTGTATGTTGTCCAGGGTCCATCAGGACAGAGGGGTTGGTCCTCGTACTATATTCGGTTTACTTATGACTTCTTTAGTTTTTAGACAGGTGTTTTCGTGGAAACACAGGGTCCGAATTTTGAGAAGTTATAGGTATTTGAATAAAGTAGAGAACCAGATATTGCAAGTATCGGGATTCTTCAAAGTGATCGAAGATGCAGATACTTGTATATGGTATTCAGTTGATAGTAACGGTTAAGAGAATTTGCTTCTCTTTCAGGTTACTCATAATTGGAAGTACTCCTAAGTCGAGTAACGCTGATCGGCCTCCTTCCATTTAGTTGACATGCACTGGAGACAGCTGCATGATTTGAATCTGGTTCAATTAAATTAGTGCCTCTGGTTCTATATTGGATATAGAACAGTTCATATCTTAACGACGTTAAGGTACGGGGAGTTGTCCGGCTTATGCTTAAAACTAAACTCTGGATAACTCAAGGCACGTTTCTGTAATGGTTGTTTATGGGTTGACCCAGGCTATGACGAGGGTTGACTTTCTACCATCTAGAAGATCAATAGTGATATTGTTCTAGACTCGCCACAGTTTTAATAAAAATGGATTTTTTTTCAGAAAACAGTAGTGGGAGTATGGTAGAACTGGAAGTGATTCCAGAACCACAAACGATTACTGAAGATTTCATAGGAACCTAAAGATTCAATCTGGCTTGACATTCCATTGGCCACTCCGCAGATAAGGTGGGTAACCTCAGGCACCCGAGAGGTACTCCGGTAGCCTCAAGGACGGTGACAGGGAAGTTCTTGTTTACTCACACTTACCATCGCTGTTGTTCCAGGCTGCGAGACCCGACGGGAGGATGAGTATAGCGTCGTTCTAAACTGGCTTTAGAAGTGTACGTCTATATGACTCTGCCAGAGGGTTGTCGTAGTCAGTGGGAGCAGTGGAAGCATTGGTGGACAGGTAGCTTATGTCTATTTATAGAGTAAAGCAGATATAGCGGAGATAGATCATCAATTTCTGATGTGACAGTCATAGATTTGACTTCATCAGAATAGGGGATGGATCTGTTGAGAAGATAGTAGGGTGTGATGTCATGGTATTTGGATGACATGCACAGAGTAGGAAGTGATATTCCTATACTACGATCGGTTATACTTTGGTCGTCATACAGTGGTTTCTCCACTAAGGAAATAGATTTCATATCAAACATTCTGGTTACTGGATCTATGATTTTAGATCTAGATTTGGGTGGTTTCCCAATCAGGGTACTTAGACAGCATTCTAAGAGTATTTAGAATGGACGACTCCTAGCATGGTGGTGTACCTGCAGGTGATGGAGTCACCCTCTCTAAAGGTGTCTTACAGACTAAAGGGGAGAGGGATGTGCATGATTGGCAGATCACTTGCTTAGGCAATTGAGTCAATCATGAGATATCAAGTACCACACCAGATGTTGTTCTTGCATAAGATACAATAAGTTGACATTGATCCAATCCTGGAGAAACAGTCGGAAGCAGTTTTAGAACATAAGTGGATGTTCTAGGGATATGATAACGACAGCCTCTTTCGGGAGACAATTATCATTCCAGGCTTCCAAGGTGACCTGGACGACATGGAGGTTGTCAGAGTTATAGTTTTCCTTCTGACGAGGGGCAGTATTTTGGACAGGTGGTCCAAGGCAATACTGAGGGAGGCATGGCGCAGGATACTGATTAAGTTCAGTTGACGATACAGTCTAAGAAGTTTGGATTTGGAGTTCATTTATGAGCTAGGTCCCATCAGACATCCAGTCATATTCTAAGACAGGTATTGCTCATTTCGGGAGATGGATTTCTCCGCGAACTTGAGATATAGAGAGACATAGAAAGAAACATCAGAGCGGATCCACTCACTGAGGCTATTCCTCGAACGCAATAGTTTCGCAAACGAGCTTTGTGAGACTGACTAGTAGAGGAGTTGGGTGTTCGGTATCACACGGGCTGTGAGTATGCGACATCGTAATAATTAGCCTTGAGTGCAAGTGGGAGATTGTTGGAGATAGTGCCCTCAGAGTCAATTATTGGATCACAGGCACGTGATTGCAATGATTGAGGGAGGATCTATCCCAGGAGGACAGTCTTACTCAAGATGATAGTATGCTATCTGGTTTACCTTTATCATCGTGTACTGCTTTAGGTGACCTTACAGGTCACTATTGCACATTGATAGAGCCCCTAGGATTCATGCTTGACTGCCAGCAGTATGAGGGCGATCATATACGTGGGAGCTGGTAGTCTATAAGCACATCCTTAAAAGGTCCCTAGTCGTGAGAGTTTCGAGACAGGGCATCGATACTCCAGAGTAGACTAGTGTATACATTCGAGACCCCGACGAGGGGCGGTGGCCGGTCTCACAAGCCACTGGTGTCAGTTGGATCACCTAAGATGTATACAGGTGCTCATTGGGTTATGAGTACACCAGACAGGACTCGCCGGGAACATGCTAGTTGGTCTTATACTTGACGTCAGATAGCAGTTCCCTGGTGACATGTGTACAGGTTAGTTCATCGACCTAGGGATCGTCATTTGTCTCGTGTGAGTTCCCACTGTACTTTGATTACTACCCTACCACGCTCAAAGGAGACGTGCAAACAGGTTTTAGTTGGGTACAGTCCCGAGCCACATGGAGGCAGTGAGCGGATCTTCAGGGGTTCGTCTCTCCCGGTATTGGGGGTGAGGTCGCGCTGTGTCTAGGAGAGCCAGAACATGAAAAGTCCTTGGCCAAGGCAGGAGATTTACTGGTAGGTATTCCAGTAGTATCTCAGGGTGTTCTGGGCTGATCTCTGACACGACTTGTACCGCTTTTGGGGGTCTGACTTTTACCAACCCCCTAGGCCCGCCATGCGATGCTCATAGACGAACGGACCGGACTGTACGGATATTGTCACTGACAGGCTCAGTAGGGTGTCAGGATGAGTTCGCTCATCGACGTCCCTTTCGGTCAATAGCTGGTGGCCCGTCACGTATGGCTAATGCCTCTGACGTGCTAGTGGTTAAATCCACAGCCATAGTATTGACGAGTCTTTAGAGTCCCCCACATTCAGTTACTCAAGTTTCGGGCGAAACGCTGTAGAGGCCGTATGGAGATATGGCAGGGTTCGATCAGATACGTGCGGTATTGCACGGATCAGGATCGGACGGTTAGTACTAGAGGCCGTATGGATATATGGCAGGGTTCGATCAGATACGTGCGGTATTGCACGGATCAGGATCGGACAGATAATACTAGCCGGCTTTGGTTTAAGCCGGATCCTAGTATAGTACAGTGTAGATTTTGTCTCATTGCATTTGTATTTCGGTCGGAATACAAATGCGGGTATGTATACACAGTATCGGGGTTTTCCTATAATTTATTACGGGACCAGTTTTCTGGAGTTGCCAGTTTGCTTTTTCGTTTCGGCCATATTTCTTTGTATCATTCAATGGCTGAAGATTGGTGGAGGAGGGCTTATTTGCATTTGTGCAAATAAGCATTTATGGAGGGTGTTCTTTGCATTTTGTTGCATCATGATGGTTTTCATGATGGGTGCACCATCCATTGACTTGATTAATCCATCATTGCTTGACTTTTATCTTCATGATGGCATGACTTTTGGAAGTGATGATTGTTGTTTGAGTGTTGGACTTTCCTAGTGATCATTTCTTTGCATGATGGCCTTTTCTCTCTCACCCTTGGATTATTGGTTGGCTCACTCATTCTTTTGATTCACACACTCACCACACTCTCATTCTCTCCTCTCCCATTCCAAGCCATGGCCGGCCAAGCATATGGTGGGCTGTCCAAAAATTTGTAGTGGGGATTTTTGCTCTCTTGATGCTAGAAAAATCCCCAAGTTCCTCCACAAAAGTTCACAGTTAATTTCCTCCACCAAAGGCGACTTCAAGTAACCCCAAAATGAGACATGAGTTCTACACACATTCTACAGCAAATCTTGGGCACGTCGACTCGCCAAATTCATGCCCGAGTTGCCTCGGTATAGAGGTGGGAGCCCGTAAAAGAAGCAGGCGACGTGGTGCCCTTCCGGCGAGGAGGTGGAGACCGGACATTCCGCGGGAGATCGGGACGACGACGAGAAGACCGGAGGACACGGATCGCTCGGTATATCTCTCTTCCCCATCTTGTAGTTAGCTAGGACTAGTTTAATGGCATGATCCGGGTTTATAGTGCGCGGTGGTGCCGGTTTAAAAAATTAAAGTTAAGCATCGCTTCCGCATTCCGGCGTCGGATTGACGGCCAGGGCGCCGCCGTGCACTTACAATGTCATCTAAGTTTTTGACTACACACTCGATTGACTACATGACCCTGTCTAGTTTCTGGGACATACACACTGGGAATGGGAAAATCATAGCTAGTAGGGAATGTAAAGATTGTACAGTTGTTGTGTGCGGACGGGAGCTTTTTGCAGATTTCTTGGTGATTGATACGGGCAGCTACGAAGTCGTCTTGGGAATGGATTTTCTTGGCACTTTCCACGCTCACATTGATTGTAGGGCAACGAAAGTAATTTTCCAGATTCCCGGACATCCCGAGTTTACCTTCACTGGAGGAAGCTGTTCTGTCGGGCCATTCGAGTTTAGGGCTAGGCCGACAAATGATATTCTTGCAGCAATGGAAGTTGATGAAAGTAAAGAGCCGGCTGTTGTTCACGATTTTATGGACGTGTTTGAAGATATATCGGGTTTACCGCCGAAGCGAGACGTGGAGTTCGCAATTGATCTTATTCCTGGTGCAGTGCCAGTATCTAAAGCGTATTATCCAATGGCACCAGTAGAGTTGGAAGAAGTAAAGAAACAGGTTGCTGAATTGCTCGAGAAAGGTTGGATTCGAAGCAGTAACTCACCTTGGGGAGCTCCAGTTCTTCTAGTAAAGAAGAAGGATGGCATAAGAAGGATGTGCATCGACTATCGAGAATTAAACCGGGTGACTATTAAGAACAAGTACCCTATCCCTCGCATTGGAGAACTTTTTGAGCAGCTTAGTGGCGCGAGGGTATTCTCGAAGCTGGATTTGCGATCCGGATATCATCAGGTCCGAGTGAAAACAGAAGATATTTGCAAGACGGCGTTCCGAACTCGGTATGGACATTACGAGTACTTAGTGATGCCCTTCGGAGTAACGAATGCGCCGGCAGTATTCATGGACTTGATGAACTGAATCTTTTCACCATTCTTGGATCAGTTCATTGTGGTATTCATTGACGATATTCTGGTTTACTCGAAGAGTTTTAGGGAGCATGCTGAGCATTTGAAGATCGCACTGCAAACGTCGAGACAAGAGAAGTTGTATGCAAAGATGAGTAAGTGCGAGTTTTGGCTGGAGGAAGTGAAGTTTTTGGGGCATGTTATATCTGGCGATGGAATTGCCGTCGATCCAGAGAAGATTGTAGCAGTTCGAGATTGGCCGATTTCAAAGAATGTTGCTGAGATAAGAAGTTTCCTTGGACTGGCCGGATACTACAGGAGATTTGTGGAGAACTTTGCTCGTCTGGCAGAGCCGTTAACCAAGCTTACGCGCAAGGAGGTACCTTTTGTATGGACGGATAAATGTGTGTTAGCTTTTGAGACGTTGAAGCAGAAGTTGATAACCGCCCCTATTCTGACCGTGCCAGACAATTCCGGAGGATTGGTGATTCACAGTGACGCATCTGGGAAATGGTTGGGATGTGTTTTGATGCAGCATGGGAAGGTTGTAGCATACGCATCGAGACAGTTGAAGACCCATGAGAAGAATTATCCAACTCATGACTTGGAACTTGCAGCTGTGATTTTCGCTTTGAAGATTTGGAGACACTACCTTTTGGGCGAAAGGGTCGAAGTTTTTACTGATCATAAGAGCTTGAAGTATGTGTTCACACAGAAGGAGCTTAATATGAGACAGCGTAGATGGTTGGAGCTGATGGCTGACTACGATCTTGATCTTAAGTACCATCCGAGGAAGGTTAACGTCGTGCCGGATGCACTTAGTCGGTTACCAGCAATTCAGGTGTTAACTACGCAAAAGGAGATCATTGCAGATTTTCGAAGATTTGACTTGGAAGTTATGCTACCGCATTCTACGGGACAGTTGATGCAGCTGCAAGTACATTCATCGTTGATCGAGAATATTAAAGCAGCACAATCGCAGGACCCTAGACTGCAAAAGTTTCGAGAACAAGTTGAAGCCGGACTACGAACAGATTTATTGATCCACGAAGATGGTTCGTTGAGGTATGGTAGCCGTTTGTGTGTGCCAAAAGGAGTTATTCGTGAAGAGCTTATGAAGGAGGCACACAGTTCAGCTTATTCTGTACATCCAGGAGGCACAAAGATGTACCGAGATATTCGACAGCATTTCTGGTGGGAATGCATGAAATAGGAGATTGCTCGCTTTGTGGCGAAGTGCTTGGTGTGTCAGCAAGTTAAGGCTGAACATCAAAGGGTTGCTGGTTTATTGCAACCACTTCCGATCCCTCAGTGGAAGTGGGAACATATAACCATGGATTTCGTGATGGCTTTACCGCGGAGTCCAAAAGGCAACAATGCTGTGTGGGTGATTGTTGATCGGTTGACCAAGGCAGCTCACTTCATTCCTTTCCGGGTTGGTCAATCAACAGAGACTTTGGCAGAGCGGTACATGCAAGAGATTGTAAGATTGCATGGAGTACCGGTGAGCATCGTGTCCGATCGGGACACTCGGTTCTTATCACACTTCTGGAGGAGTTTACAGGAAAGTTTAGGGACTCGATTGAAGTTTAGCACAGCTTATCATCCTCAAACTGATGGTCAGTCGGAGAGAACAATCCAAACTCTTGAAGATATGTTGAGAGCATGCATGTTGGACTTCAAGGGTTCTTGGGAGGATCATCTGCATTTGGTGGAGTTTTCTTACAACAACAGTTTTCAGGCAACTATCCAGATGGCTCCATTTGAAGCTTTGTATGGTCGTAAATGTCGTTCACCTGTTTGTTGGGATGATGTCGGTGAACGAAGATTATTAGGACCAGATTTGGTTGTGCAGACAGTTGAGAAGGTTAACACTATCAGGAATCATATGAAGGCAGCACAAGACCGACAGAAGAGTTGGGCAGACACATCAAGAAGACCTCTAGAGTTCGCCGTGGGTGATTTGGTATTCTTGAAGATATCACCGACTAGAGGGGTGATTCGTTTTGGAAGTCGAGGAAAGTTTAGTCTTCGATTCGTTGGACCCTTTGAGATCTTGGAGCGTATTGGGGAGGTAGCGTATCGTTTGGCGTTACCGCAGTCCTTGGCGAGTGTGCACGATGTGTTTCACGTATCTCAACTCCGTAGGTATGTTCGAGATGAAACGCACGTATTGGATCATTCGGAGCTAACAGTACGAGGAGACTTGACTTTTGAGGAACGACCGATTGAAATTATGGATTGAAGGGAAAAGGTTCTTAAGAATAAGGTGATCCCGCTTGTGCTTGTTTCTTGGGGTAATTGCTCGCATGGAGAGTCCACTTGGGAACGAGAAGATGAAATCCGGTAGAAGTTCCTCACCTTTTCTTGTAGTTATCTATCTTTGTATTCTTGGAATTTCGAGGACGAAATTCTTTTGTAGTTGGGTATAATGTAACACCCGAGCCCAATACTACTAATTTCAGTTACCGTTTGAACGTAGTATGGCACTTATTTCATTTATCTTGCTTGATTATTACTTACTGTAAATTTTTACCCGGCAAATTCATTTCTGCATATAACAATTTATGGCATCTAAAATAAAATTAAAAAAATATTCATCTTGGCCTACTTGACACCCCTAACCCTGCTGTAGCGTCCGTTCATTGTGTTCTCGTCCCGTTCAGTGAAACGGGCGAGTTTGGATGGCTACGTGCACGTACGTGTGTCCATTTTGGGGGGTATGCTTTTTGATCATAAAACACTTCATTTTCACTTTTGGATCCCGCTTAAAATTCTATTATTTCAATTTCAAATTTTTGGACCCGACCCGGGCGCGATTTGGAAATGTTTTATTTTGCGCCAAAATCCCAAATTTTATATTTTTTAAAACCATCGCATATTTAATTTTAACCAATCTAATATTTTTTTAAACCGTATAAATATTTCTAATCTTTATAAATCTTTCACAACTTTCAATCTCAGCCAATCCCCTCCTTCATATTTTCCCGTGGGCCCCACTCCATTATTCTCTCTCTCTCTCCCCCCATATCTCTTTCTCTCTCTTCTATTTAATCTCTCTCTCTCTCTCTCTCTCTCTCTATATATATATATATATATATATATATATATATATATATATATATAAACCACCTCCCTCCTCCTTTCTTTTTTTAAAAAAACCCTAACCCATCGCGCAGCCCAGCCGCCTCGTCCCCCTTCGCCGCTGCAGCCCCAACGCCGGCGCCAGCACCGCCGGGCTCGTCGTCTCCTCGCCCTCGTCGCAGCCACGTCCACCTTCTTCCTCCTTTCTCTTCTTTCCCCGCGCCTGCGCACTGCCTTTCACCGGCAACCGCGGCCGCCCGCACTTCGCGAGATCGCCGCCGGCGATCTCGATCCGCCTCCCCGGCCTCGTACATTCCCTCAGTAAGCTTTTCCTCCTCTCCTCCTCCACTTCTTCTCCTTCCTTCCTTTTCTTTTCTTTTCTTGCGTCGGTTTCCATTCTTGATCGCTGGTGTTTGCTGCAGGTATCGCCGCCGGAGCTCCGTCGACGTCGTCGGCGATCACCACCCCTCCACAGATCTGAGTGAGCACCCTCTCCTCTCCTCTCCTCTCTTCTTGATTACTCTCTATCTTTCATGCAATTTTTTAGTATGGTTGTTTACTGTTTTTATCTCGCCGGAATCCGGCCGTGCCGGCGACGCGTCCCGACGTTCCAGCGAAGTACCCCGACCCGTGTGGTTCCATTGTTCGTCATTTGGGTTCATTCCGTGAACCGTGCGCCCGTCGCGAGTTTCCCCGCCGACGTTTTACGTTCCGTTTTTCCCGGTTCGCGACCCGTCGAGGCAAGTACCCCTTGCTACATGCTATACAATATTTACATATATATTATGACACCCTAAACCTGTAAATTTAACTTCGGTACGATCACTTCTCATTTTCATGTACAATATTGTTATATATCATTTTATCTTTAAACTTGGAACCTACAGTTTGCAATTGAACCTAATAACCACATTTACCTGTTTAATCACATTTTTAATGTTAACATAGCTTATGGCATTTGTCTCTATAGTTTTGTTCCATTCGGACACTCGTATGCATTTTAACCTGTAATAGCTGTATTGAACCTTTATATAAATCATTGCACCTCTAAAGTTCTTAAACTTGTTAACATGTTTAAAAGGCCATAATTGTCATACTGCATTCGCATAACATTGAAATCACCTCTGTGACACAACTGATAACTGAACTGCAAATTGAGTAAATTTGCCTATTGCTTAATTCATTGCTTATATCATGTTGATGATAACCATGCTTGATTATATAACTGATTGTGAGCACACCTATGATATTGTTTACATCTTGACTTGACTTGCTACACGCATATTGATTGACCTAACATGGTACCGTATACTGCTTGACTTGACCTGATGTACCATGACCTGACTCATTACCTGATCTTGTGTCTAATGCCAACAAACCTGACATGTAGTCCTCATGGACCGTTCCTGTTGTCTATCCAGACAAACCTGTTTACCTGATCATGTGTTGGCATTAGTTTCTTGATTTCGGGATACCTGACTTGACTTGCACATATAACTTGGGGGTATGGGGAAATCAAAGGTGAAACCTGACTTATAACTCAACAGTTCACTACTTGTACTGGTCAGTTTTAGAGACCAGGCCCGCCTCGTGACGATACTGCTGACATCGTTGGTCTTTATCCTTTCCCTGTTAGTGCCTAGCGGCACGTCTCGGTTTCAGCCCGAGAATCTTAGACCGTGGTTTCAAAGACGATTCATCAATTTGGTTACACGGGGCATGCACGGGACACTATTGAGTTACATCGATGATTCATCAATTTGGTTTCAAAGACTTTAGAACAGAAAACCTGATAGAACAGTTTAGTTTACCCGCTGCACATTACTCTGCACTGCTCTGATTTATATTATTGTTACCCTTGCTTTATTCATGTTTATACTCGCATTGCCTGTTTATTATGTTATTATTTGATGACTTGATGCGCTGACGTCTGGGTTTTGCATGGCCCAGATTCTGTACCGCTGACGCAGTCCGAGCATGAGTACTTCAGCCGACAGGCTGAGCTGTGAGTGTCAGCAGTAGTTAGTTTTCTTTCCTGCATTTATTTCCTGATGTGAGCCCGCATTATGGGACATACATTCCAGTTATTTTGTATTGGATCTCTCACTTCCGCATCTTATTATTCTTGACTCATAATATATTGGATTATGGACATGTATAGATAGTTTTATTTTGTTCTTGATATCTCTACAGCCGTAATGTGACTGTGGATGGATACTTCCTACCCACAGGTAGCATGGTTGGCTATGTCACGTGCCCATTTTAGTATACTCTGGGAAGCGGGGCGTGACACTTACGGCTCATAAAATTGAAAAGCCTTCGGTGATAGGGATCTAAACCTGTCTCCTAAGTTGTCGTTTCCCAACGGGCAACAGCAAATGATGAGTTGCTCCTGGATATATGCTTCGGTGTTAGCGGTGCTGATGCCGATCCAAAACAAAAATCCCAAGTTTTCCCAACGGCAAATGATGAGTCACTCCTGGCACTACGCTTCAGTGTTAGCGGTGCTAATGCCGACCCAAAACCAAATCCTAAGTCCTCCCAGGATAAATGATGAGTTGCTCCTGGAATTATTACAGGGCAGCAATGCTGATGCTAAACAAATTCCAATTTCCAATTTCCTCTCAAATTCAAAAGTCCCACCAAATAAGGCAGAAATCAAACAGATCAAATCAACATCCCACCCGGCAGCACTTATAAGCTCAAAAGTCCCGCCGGGCAGGTAGAGAACTTCCAGAAACAAAACAAATCAAATAAGTCAACTTCAACCCTGACACCGCAAGAAGCGGAGCAAGTCAAATCAAGCACCGATCGTCCAAGTTGCAAAAATGGCAGCACCGACTGTCCACGTCGCTAAAAGGGCAGAACCGACCGTCCCCATCGCTAAAAGGGCAGCACCGACGTTCTACGTTGCTAAAAGGGCATCATCGACCGTCCACGTCACTAAAAGGGCAGCACCGACAGTCTAAGTCGCAAAAATGGCATCACCAACAGTCCATGTCGCTAAAAGGGCAACACTGACCATCCACGTCGCTAAAATGGCAGCATCGACCTTCCATGTCGCAAAAAGAGCAGTATCGACCGTCCACGTCGCAAAAAGGGCAGCACAGACCGTCCACGTCGCTAAAAGTGCAGCACCGACCGTCCACATCACAAAAAGGGTAGCAGCGACCATCCATGTCGCAAAAAGGGCAGCATCGACCGTTCACGTCACTAAAAGGGCAGCACCAACCATCCACGTCGCTAAAAGGGCAGCACTGACCGTCCAAGTCGCAAAAATGGCAGCACCGACCGTCCAAGTAGCAAAAAGGGAGCACTGACCGTCCACGTCGCAAAAAGGGCAGCACCGACCGTCCACATAGCGAAAAGTATAGCATCGACATCTACGTCATCAAAACGGGAACCAAATCAAGTCAACCTCCATGCGAAAGAAGATCCATCAATTTCATGCACACGATCGATATATGTGGTGTGCATTTATTGATGGGGGGTACTTTGTTGGGGTCAAAAATTACACCCCGGTTGACCAAGTCAAAGTCAGTCAACCCCCAGCCAAGCAGACACAGCTCAAGCGAAGTGGGTCCAAGCCCAAGTCAAGACCAAAATCGGAAGGGGCCGGCTCCATGCCAAGAATGAAGTAATAAATTAGTTCAATGCAATTTTTTAAAAATAAATGTATGAAAAATGAGCAGAAAGCCAAAATTTTGTAAACCACATGGTTTATGTGCAAAAAGAAATAAGCACATAAGGCATGAGGTGACACAAGTGGCATTTGGCAAAGCCCAAGGAGCTATATGTAAAGTGTGTAGCCTATAAAGGCAAACATGATGAAAAAATCAACAAGAACTTTTTATTCCCTCAAAAGCTAGGGTTTCTATGCCTCCTTTTCCTTCCTCAAGATTATAAACATTCTTCTTTTTTTTGAACTAAATCAAGAGTTTAACTCTTCTTTTTCCAAAAATAAATAGTTTTTCACTATAAAACCCTTGAAGGGGAGCTCGGATCTTCCATCAAATCCCCAAAATGGGAGATTTTTAAGTCTCACCCTTTTTCCTCCAAGATCCAGCTAATAGAGAGGAGGAAGAAGGAGAACCATCTCAAAAAATCCCACTTTGGGAAAAATCCAAGGCGCAAGAGAAGATCCAAGGCTCAAGGGAGAAGAAAAGGGTCCCCTTTGATCACCTCCGAAGATCTTCGAGGAGTTCAACTCCAAGATCGAAATTCTCAAAAGAGTTTAACTCCACATCCAGACCCTTTAAGAGTTTAACTCCAAATCCAAGCATTTTAGGAGTTTAATTCCAAATTCAAATATTTTGGGAGTTTAACTCCAAATTTATACCTAATTCCTGTTTGGGGGTTCAACTCCAAAGCCCCTGGAGAGTTCAACTCCCAGCTCAGGGGCTAAGCCCCTTTCTTTGCTAGTGTTTCCAGCCGTCGCGTACCGCGCACGTGACTCGCTGGTGCCCAGCAGTCGCATGCCGCGCACGTGACCCGTTGGCACCCAGCGGTCGTATGCAGGGAACATGACCCGCTGGCGCCCACGCGCAGGGCACGTTACTCGTGGGCGCCCAGCACCCGCGTGCAGGGCAGGTGACCCGCGGACGTCCAGCGCCCAAGCGCCTCGCACATGGTCCACGGGCGCCCAAGTGCCTCGCACGTGGTCTGCAGGCGCCCAGCGCCCACACGCCATGCACACGTCCTTAGGACGCTCCTCACCCCACTTTTCCCATGCACCCTGATTGATCATCTTCGTGTGTGTTTGGAAATGTTTCACAACCAAAGAAATTTATAATGCAAAGCGCGTTAATGAATACGGATTGTCCACTGAGATGTGTGTTTTGATCGATCTTGTTTTAGATGAGTCGAAATGAAAATATAAAAGAAAATGCAAGAAAATTGATTCAAGATTTGTGAGTTTTCATTTCAAGAAATATAAAGAAAATAAAGATCTAGAATCAAGAATCAAGAAATGTCCCAATCAATTTAGTTATCAAGATTTGTAGAATAGCTTGTAGGAATCGATCAAATTGATAGTGATGATGAATACTAATGATTAAGAATTCTTATCTATTGAGGATTTGTTGCTAGATCGATGACGATCAACGAGGTTTAGGGATCTATTGAATAAACTAGGGTTTCTCCTTCACCATCCCTTGTCTTTTCGTTGATTATCATTCAAATTCTAGCCTCTACCAAATTAAATCACCGATCGTTGATCTCTAATTTGGAGCAAAAACATTCAAGAAAGCGATATCGCTCAAATTAGGTCTTCGATGATTCAATTTCCTAAATTTTACAAAACTCATAAGACTTAAGAATCGTTCAAGAATTTCATCATTATCATCTACCTATTCTCTCGATTTCGCTACAAGCGGAGATTTCACTCACACATCATGAAAAAGAAAAGAATCAAGAATCGATAATCTTTCATAATGCAAAAATGTAAAGAAAAGCAAGATTTATAATTTTCACCTTTATTAATCGATGATTAGTTACAATTCACTCAAGTCGGGGTTACAAGATTTGAGGAGGTAACTAAATCGTCGAAATTAGCTTCGCATCGATCTTCTTGAGTCGCGGATCATCGTGGATCTCTTGCTCGGATGATGATCGGTGTTGCAAAAAAGACTCGTTGAAGGTTTGCTTGATTTGCTTCTCAAAATGATCTTGATTTGGCTTTGGAAATGGATTTGGGATAGGGTTTTGGTATCAAGTTGTGTCACTCAACTTGAATTTGAATTTTTGGCTCCAAATGTGTAACTAATTCACTACTAATTAACAAACTATTCAACAACCCCAAATTATAGATCTAGATCCCCTTTTATAGCCACTCATTTAATCTTCTCTCATAAGCTTGGTTGTTATGCAGAGCCTTCCAGAAGATACCACGTGGAATTGGAGCGTCTTGAGGAAGCTAGGCCGTTACAAGGAAGATTCTGGAGAAGTCTCGAGCGCCAACGAGTCAACTCGGCCGCGGAACCGCGGCAACGCGGCCTGGATCGGCCGCGGATCCGTGGCCATATAGGGAGATCTCTATATAATTTTTCTGCATATATTTGGTGTTGTCTTTTGGGTGTTCTTTTGATGTCTGGAATCTTATAATTCTTTCTTGGTTGCTGCCAGATTTCAAGTTTTTGACTTGCTGGCACTTTTGCGATTCCGGTTCTTTTACCTGAAGAATTTTCTGCACACAATCTCGATAAAATATATTGAGATATACAAAATCATGCCTGTAGTAATAAACACACAATTTCCCTCATAATGCAGGTTATAATGTATAACACATGTTATTTGATATTTTGCAGACAAATTGCTAATATGTGATATATTTTTACCAAACACCTTTAGATGATTAGAAAGTGTAGGAAAATTGATGTGTTAAGAATGCAATATTTTCGACTGATCAAATTCCCCCAAACTTAATTTTGATCGTCTCGAGAAAACATCTTTTATTCAGGTGAAGGAAAAAAGAAGAAAAAGAAAAAACTAACTAGCACACTTTCGTAGGCAACACGATTGCACTGAGCACGTGCAACAAGCCTTTAAACCTCTAGGTGTCCCTAGTAGGAGGAGTGTTGTCTCCTGAGGGTTTTCAGCGGATTGCACCCACAAAATCCAATAATAAAAGGAAGACTGTGAAAGTTACATATAAAGATAAGAATTGTAAAATAAAGACTTTGAAAATTAGAGTTTCCAACTACACTAGCTTTTCAGTTGTCATGAGCTCTATCTTAATAGTCATGAAAAGATGTTAGAAATCACATCACCCCTCAATAGAACATCGTCTTTATTCTTCATTCCTATCTTTTTTCCAAACATTGATCATATACCCCTACATGTGTGTAAAAGACATCCATACACTCGGAGAATTCAATTCAAGCTATCATACTCTTGTCCATCTACCTTAGTACTTTTTAATCGGTGAATATTTAGATGGATTTGCTCACACATTTTTCATGCGACCGTTAATATTTCTTGAGGTACTAACCGACCGATTACTCATGTGTTCGCTGATTAGGCGTATTAGTATCTGCAACACCTAAGGCTTAGCAGTGACTCCCAAACAAGTTGGTCTAAGGCACTAGGTGATGAAGCACCCTCGCTATATATTTTTTTTATGCTGCCTTGGTGATAACAAAACCAGTGTTCATTTTTCTTCACCATTTTATCTTTTTATACTACATTTATTATTTTCTTCGTACTTTGGCTTTTAGACAAGAGCATTTCAAGGTATCCTCTACTATCCCGAGTTTCAAGACGTGTGTAAGTGCGTATAATAGGGTATCAACATTCAAATGTTTGGCTTCCAGAATAGGAACTATTTTTCAGGCTTATTTTATCCTCAGATCAGTGACTTCTTTCATCTTACTAACTCTTGGGACAACGGCTCATAACTACTTATTACTAGTTTCGTTTAAGAAAACTTCTAACTTTCTAGGTTTTCTTAAACTATTCTAATCTTTTAGATGTAATTTTTCACTATCTAATCTTTTATTATCTTATTTATATACAAATTTTTTTATGTTTTGTGCTTATGCAAAGTATGATGTAAAGTGATGCGTAAATAAGCACAAACCTCTCCCAAACATGTTTATAACAGTGTCCTCACTGTTGTCATCTGTTAAATCTCAAAAAACCTGTAAGCTAGGGAGAAAATTTGTTAACGGGGGAAATAATATATGAACATGAAAATCTTCCCCCAAACTTATTTTTGGCTCACCATTTTTTAGGACAACATTTATTTTTCAAGAGCCAAAAATATACCCCCCTCCCAAACTTGAGTTAAACAATATTAAGTATTTTTAGGAGGGGGTAAAGTTATTGGTCAATGCCAAGCTTTGCAAAGACCGAAGGTCAACACCAACTATTCGAAGATTTTATCAGTATAACGTATAGGTCGGTGGAAGAACATGTTGTATAGAGTCAGGAAGAAGTGGGGAAGAAATAAGTGGTGGTCTGGAAATGGTTTGAGTCTTAAATTATAGAAATGAAAGAATGAGGATGAATGCGAATGATTAGGAAGAAGGAGTGGTGGCGGTTCATGATTGATTCGAAAGAGTGTGTTTGTAGTTAACCGCAATCAATAACGGTGTCGCGTATAGCTAGACCGAGATGAGTACGGGTCGTCCTCTGGGAAACGTGGAACCTTTTACTTTTACTTTAGATGTGTTGAAAGAGAGGAGGAAATAAGAATTTTATAGAATGGTTTCTAGATCTACGTTAAACAAGAATGTAAAATATAGATCTAGATTATTTTAAAGATGTAGTTAATATAATAAGAGGGCTTGTAGGGTTCGTTAGGATTTAGTAGTTATGGAAGATTAATTAAAAGTTACCCTTTTTATCCATTAATAGATTTAGAACTAGAACGACGGTGATGCGTGTAGATTAGGGTTTCTGGAGGGAAAAGGAATCACTCTTAACCCTTATCTCAACACGGAACTCCGTTCATATCTAGCCTTTACCAAAACAATCATTAATCTAATCTCTAATCGCGGTCGGAACTAGCAAAGAATTGCTAGCGCGCCCGATTAGGATGTTAATGATTCTTTTGATAAAGTTCCTAAACTTTATAGGACTTAAAAAAGGTTTAGTTATTTTCATCGTCCATTAGCCTACCCTAATCCTACGAACCCTAACAAGCGGAGAATTACTCGCGCATGTTGGGAGAAGAAGATGAAAAGACAGAGAAGGAAAACATAATGTAAGATGCAAAAACAATTAAATAAAATAACTACCTTTATTAATCGACTTGAACAAACTACACTTTAATCCGTAGAAAATGATTACAAACTAGTTGCTTCTCGATCTTTCCTAAGGAGGTAGTCGAACAGTCGATGATCAGCCTGGATGCGTGAGCGTCGGGAGCTTCGTGATCTCTTCGACTTGATAACTTTTCCAAGAGGCTCTCGGTGCCCTTTTATAGTCCAAAGCCACAATCTTTTGCTTCAAAAGTTGGTAAAATATAGCAGAGATTTAAGCCACAAAATCTTAGCAAATGATCTCTCTAGATTGCCGCGGATCCGCGGCCAACATGGGGGTTTGGCCGCGGTTCCGCGGCCAATGGTGGGGATCTCTTGATCATTTTTCTTGGGCTTTGTGATTGTGACATGTGGCAATCCTAGGCATCTTTAGAATTCAGAAATCTTCTCTCGGTTGCTTCCAGACTTGGTCTCTAAGTTTTGCTTCTTAATTTGGCAAGTTTTCTTCAACAACTTGATTTGTTTGATAAATTCTGCATAACAACTTGGAAAATCCTGCACAATAATCTCAAATAATATTTAGTAGGCTTATTTCTACTAGGATTTGGTCAATGAATTTATTTGCATACATTTTCCTACCAAATGCTAATTAAAATATATTAACACATGGAAAATAATGTTTTTACATATAAACCCTCATATGTATAATATATCATAATAAAGTCCTTTTTTTAATATGAAAATGGTAGGAAAAATGTAATACAAATGTGCAGTTTTATCAACTGAACAAATACCCCCAAACTTATCTTTGATCGTCCCGAGCAAACTAGTTTATTCAAGAGGAGAAAAAGAAAGGAGAAAACTAAGCACACTTTCGTAGGCAGACACGATTGCACTGAGCACGTGCAACAAGCCGTTAAACCTCTAGGTGTCCCTAGTAGGAGGAGTGTTGTCTCCTGAGGGTTTTCAGCGGATTACACCCACAAAATCCTATAACAAAAGAAAGATGGTGAAATTTACATATAAAGATAAGAACCATAAAAGAAAGGCCTTGAAAAGAAGAGTTTCCAACTATACTAGCTTTTTAGTTGTCATGAGCCCTATCTTAATAGTCATGAAAAAATGTTAGAAATCACATCATCCCTCAATAAAATATCGTCTTTATTTTTCATTCCTACCTTTCATCCAAACATTGATCATATAACCCCACGTGTGTGTAAAGAACATCCCTACACTCGGAGAATTCAATTCAAGCTATCATACTCTTGTCCATCTACCTTAGTACTTTTTAATTTGATGAATATTAAGATTTGCTCACACCTTTTCATGCGACCGTTAATACTTCTTGAGGTACTAACTGACCGATTACTCATGTGCTTGCTGATTAGGTGATAATATCTTCCTCGTCTTGCACCACCTAAGGCTTAGCAGTGACTCCCAGACCAGTTGGCCTTAGGGCACTAGGTGAAGAGGCACCCTTGCAATATTTTTTTATTGCTGCCTTGGCGATAACAAAACCAGTGTTCATTTTTCTTTTCACCATTTTTATATTTTCTTCATTTTCTTTTATTTCCTTCATACTTTGGCTTTTAGACAAGAGCATTTCAAGGTATCCTCTACTATCCCGAGTTTCAAGACGTGTGTAAGTGCATATAGTAGGGTATCAACATTCAAATGTTTGGCTTCCAGAATAGAAACTATTTTTCAGACTTATTTTTATCCTCAGATTAGTGACTTCCTTCATTTTACTAACCCTTGGGACAACAGCTCATAACTACTTATTACTAGTTCGTTTAAGAAAACTTCTAATTTTCTTGGTTTTCTTAAACTATTCCTATCTTTTGGATGTAATTTTTCACTTTCTACTCTTTTGTTATAAAAGAAAATTTTTTAAATTTTTTTTTTTGAAAATGTTGTGCTTATGCAAAATATGATGCAAATTGATGTGTAAATAAGCACAAACCTCCCCCAAACCTGTTTACAGCAGTGTCCTCACTGATGTCATCCGTTAAGCTCAAAAACCTGTAGACTTGGGAGGAAATTATTAATGGGGGCAAGAATATATGAAAGTGAAAATCCTCCCCCAAACTTATTTTTGGCTCACAAATTTGAGGACAAAAGTTATGTTCAAGAGCCAAAAATATACCCCCCCTCAAACATGAGTTAGACAACACGAAGCATTTTAAGAGGGGGTGAGTCTTTTGATCAAAATAAAGCTTTATAAAGACCAAAAGTTAACACCAACCATTCAAAGATTTTATCAGTATAGCGTATAGGTTGGTGGAAGAATGTGTTGTATCGAGTCAAGAAAAAATGGGGAAGGGATAAGAGGTGGTCTGGAAAGGGTTTGAATTTAGAGAAAAGAAAGAATGAGAATGAATGTGAGTGATTAGGAAGAAGGAATGGTGACGGTTCAACCTCTATAGGTGGAGATTGATCAATCACAAAATCCGTATTGTTTAAAAATTCAAGTTCGTCAGCAAAAAGTTCTTCAAAACTTTTATCAATGGTGTGATTGAACATTTTGCTGTCAAAGAGTTTTGTGCCAGAATTTATTCTACTTGATTCATAAAAAATCACTGAGGTAGAGGACTCGAAAAACTCATCTACCTCTTTTTCAAAAATATCCAAATCAAGTTGAATTTCTCGTATTACTGAACTTGAATTAACGGATTGTGATTTATCAAAACTCATTGAAACTATAGGAACAGAAGAAGAACCGGAGAAAGTAGAAGGTGAAATGGGTAAACAAATTGGTGTGTCGAGTGTTGCAGAACCAGATGTGGAAGATGGAGGCTGTATTTCGATCTGATCTTCGGGTATACCTTTATCATCAACTTCAAGACATATTTGGGGTTCGGGAAGAATTAAAGGCTCAAGTTGATGACCACAAGGAAGTGAAAGGATTTGATGAATTGGTGGGACAAAATCATCCAAAATTTCGGGTTCATCAATCAATATATCCCCAATGTCAATTACCTCATTCAAGTGAAGATTAAAATTCTCAAACTCCTCATCAAAAGTATGGTTTTCAATCAGTTTTGGTTCAAGAGTGGAGGTGTAGAGATCACAAGGGTTGGGTATGGTTTCACTTGAAAGGTACCCTTCACAGTTGGGTAAATCAAACACTACAAAGTCACACAACTTATCAGTCATTCTATTTGGTGTACTTGATGAATCTATGAAACTGGAGTTGTGGATTTCAGTTTGGAAAGGGGAGGTTTGATTAGGAAGGGTGTACAGTTCTGTCTTACTAAGCAAATCCTTCATAATTTGATTCGTCAGTTCCATATATTTTTCTAATGTCTGCTCCAGACTAGTCTTGGGTTGATAAGGGGTTTCAGTATAAGATTGAAATTCCTGTGGATAATTAAAACTCCCAAATGACTGATTAGAAGAACTGTCTAGAGTAGGTGGAAAAGTCGGATTGGATTGATAGGAACAGAATGGTTGCTGAACTTGGGTAGGAGTAGGATCAATATTATGATAAGAAGAATATTGATATGGGTTGGTTGGTTGGCTATATACAAACCGCATATCAAACTCTTCTCCGGACAGTGGTGGTGATGGTTGATATTGGTCCGGGTTGAAACTTTGGCCTCTAGACCTTGCTATGTGCTCAGCAATGGACATTCGTCTAGGGGCTTCCTCACTCTGGGTATGAACTGAAACAGGTGTAGGATTAGGATACGGTTGATAAGACCTAGACTGAGGTGGACAACTGTTTCTTCCTGCTTGTTCTATATGATCTCTTAAGGACATGGAAGAGCCGGACGGTATACCGAAGGGATTTCGAAAACAAGAGATATCTGGTTGTGGACAGCAAAGCTCGGCAAGTGTTCTTCTGTTTAGGTCACCCATTATAAGAAGATAAGAAGGGGAAGGGGTAAAAAGGAGAGAAAGTAATTGGTTTGTTTTAAAAAAAGGACGGATTTAGACAAATCACAAAAAATGCACAACCCTAGAACTATGGTTACCTAGGTCCAGTCTCTAGACCGCTCCTAGACTTCCAAAGGACAAGCCGCATGATAAATCCTCTACCGCCTCCGTACTACCCTTGTAGCCAGGTAAGTGCCAGGTAAGTGGAAAGGAACCACGTCGTGGGCCTAATTAAAAACCACTAGCCTTCGACACACTTGCCTAGGCATTACAAAAATAATGCGGATAAACGATAGATTACCCACGACCTTCCTCTGTCCTTATTGAGCGCGACAGTCCTTAGAGTCTGGTCTAGATATTTTTTAAATTAATGAAGGGTTGATCTATATGCTTGGTTTGTGATTTGTGGGGCTTAGGAAGGGTGATGAAATCCCCACCAAATCTTGATTTGGTCCTTGCCCCTTAAAGATCCGTATTAAAATATGCAAAAACAAACCGAAAAACAAAACTTTGCAAAAAGATTTTTGAGCGGCGATATTTTGCAAAGAATCCTGCAGAAAATAGATTTTATTGGATTTTAGAGGAGAGAGAAAGGAGTTAGAATCTTACCAGAGAAGTGTGAACCCTAGATCTCCTGTTTCCTCAAGTCCATGACTCCAGATTTCCTCGCAAAAATTCACACAATAATCGTTAAATATACAATTTGCAGTTTTGTTTTAATAATGATATGACTCGTCTAAGAATTCAACACAAATAGTAAAAATAAAAAATTACGCACGTTTCCCCGGCAACGGCGCCATTTGATTGATTCGAAAGAGTGTGTTTGTAGTTAACCGCAATCAATAACGGTGTCGCGTATAGCTAGACCGAGATGAGTACGGGCCGTCCTCTGGGAAACGTGGAACCTTTTACTTTTACTTTAGATGTGTTGAAAGAGAGGAGGAAATAAGAATTTTATAGAATGGTTTCTAGATCTACGTTAAACAAGAATGTAAAATATAGATCTAGATTATTTTAAAGATGTAGTTAATATAATAAGAGGGCTTGTAGGGTTCGTTAGGATTTAGTAGTTATGGAAGATTAATTAAAAGTTACCCTTTTTATCCATTAATAGATTTAGAACTAGAACGACGGTGATGCGTGTAGATTAGGGTTTCTGGAGGGAAAAGGAATCACACTCTTAACCCTTATCTCGACACGGAACTCCGTTCATATCTAGCCTTTACCAAAATAATCATTAATCTAATCTCTAATCGCGGTCGGAACTAGCAAAGAATTGCTAGCGCCCCCGATTAGGATGTTAATGATTCTTTTGATAAAGTTCCTAAACTTAATAGGACTTAAAAAGGGTTTAGTTATTTTCATCGTCCATTAGCCTACCCTAATCCTACGAACCCTAACAAGCAGAGAATTACTCGCGCATGTTGGGAGAAGAAGATGAAAAGACAGAGAAGGAAAACATAATGTAAGATGCAAAAACAATTAAATAAAATAACTACCTTTATTAATCGACTTGAACAAACTACACTTTAATCCGTAGAAAATGATTACAAACTAGTTGCTTCTCGATCTTTCCTAAGGAGGTAGTCGAACAGTCGATGATCAGCCTGGATGCGTGAGCGTCGGGAGCTTCGTGATCTCTTCGGCTTGATAACTTTTCCAAGAGGCTCTCGGTGCCCTTTTATAGTCCAAAGCCACAATCTTTTGCTTCAAAAGTTGGTAAAATATAGCAGAGATTTAAGCCACAAAATCTTAGCAAATGATCTCTCTAGATTGCCGCGGATCCGCGGCCAACATGGGGATTTGGCCGCGGTTCCGCGGCCAATGGTGGGGATCTCTTGATCATTTTTCTTGGGCTTTGTGATTGTGACATGTGGCAATCCTAGGCACCTTTAGAATTCAGAAATCTTCTCTCGGTTGCTTCCAGACTTGGTCTCTAAGTTTTGTTTCTTAATTTGGCAAGTTTTCTTCAACAACTTGATTTGTTTGATAAATTCTGCATAACAACTTGGAAAATCCTGCACAATAATCTCAAATAATATTTAGTAGGCTTATTTCTACTAGGATTTGGTCAATGAATTTATTTGCATACATTTTCCTACCAAATGCTAATTAAAATATATTAACACATGGAAAATAATGTTTTTACACATAAACCCTCATATGTATAATATATCATAATAAAGTCCTTTTTTTAATATGAAAATGGTAGGAAAAATGTAATACAAATGTACAGTTTTATCAACTGAACAGTTCAACTTCTATAGGTTGAGCTTGATCAATCACAAAATCCATATTGTTTAGGAATGCAAGTTCGTCAGCAAAAAGTTCTTCAAAATTTTCACCAATGGTGTGATTGAACATTTTGCTGTCAATAAATTTTGTGTCAGATTTTACCATACTTGATTTGTCAAAATATATGGAGGTAGAAGACTCGAAAAATTCATCTACCTCATTTTCAAAAATATCCAAATCAAGTTGGCTTTCTGGGATTGTCGAACTTGAACTATCGGATTGTGATTCATCAAAACTCACTGAAACTATAGGAATAATAGAAGTAGAACTGGAGAAAGTAGAAGGTGAAATGGGTAAACAAATTGGTGTGTCGAGGATCGCTAAACCAGATGTGGAAGATGTTGGCTAAATTTCGGTCTGCTGTTGTTATACCATTATTAACTTCGAGAAGCATTTAGGGTTCGGGAAGAATTATCAAAGGCTCGAGATGATGACCATAAGGAAGTGAACGGACCTGGTGAATTGATGGGACAAACTCATCCAACATTTCGGGTACATCATTCAATATATCCCCAATGCCAATCTCCTCATTCCAGTGATAGTTAAAATTCTCAAACACCTCATTCAAATTATGGTCTTCAATCAATTTTTGTTTAAGAATGGAAGTGTAAAGATCACAAGGATTTGGTATGGTTTCACTCAAAATGGACCCTTCACAATTGGGTAAATCAAACACTGCATTATTACACAACTTCTCATACATTCTATCGTCAATTGGTGTACTCGATGAATCTATGAAACTGGAGTTGTGGATTTCAGCATGGAAAGTGAAGGTTTGATTATGAATGTTTCCCCAATTAGAGCAAAGCTCTGTTCAGAATTCAAAATTTGAATCACAGTTGCGCTTTTATAAAAGCGCTTCGTTACAACTAGCGCACCCTGTGCAAAGCACATAGGCGCTAGCTCTAGGTGCGCTGCGCTCCAAGTAGCGCACCACGTGTGCGCTAACGCTAAGAGCGCTGCGCTCCAATTAGCGCACCATGGGCAAAGCGCACCATGGGCAGAGCGCATAAGCGCTAGCGCTGGAACTAAATGTTCCTCACCGTTGGATCAAATATCCAACGGATATGATTAAATCATCAGTTAACAAGAATAAAATTCTGTTGAATCTTTCCAAACAGAAAAGATTGTGCCCTGAATTTGGAACACCGTTGGATCAATGATCCAATGGTGATTAAAAATCCCTAAATACAGAACAAATTCTGTAAAGAAGGAAGGATTTCTTAATCTTGTTAAAACAAGAAGATTATCTTCTGTAAATTAGAAGCCCTTGGATCAAAGATCCAACGGTAGGGAAATTCCCAAATCAATTGGAGAATAAATCTCTTTAACTGATTCAACAAATCAGCTTCCCTATATAAATGACCCAAGACTTCAAGTCTAAAAAAGAGGAACTCCCCCATAAACTTTGAGAAAATCTCAAGAAGAAGAAATAGCTCTTGGCAAAAGAAGATTTTTCTTCAAGGTAAAAAGAATGGTGATGGACAAAGAGATGAAATCATCTCATAATTAAAGAGAAGAATTCTCTTCTTAAAAGATCATAGATCTACAAAGACCAAGGTCTTTTATAAAGAGATAAAAAAGATCTCATCATAAAAATAAAGAAGTACTTACTTCACAGATCATAGATCTATAAGGCAAATTGTCTTTCTGAGATCATGAATATCTCGTTATAAAGGGGGGGGAGAATTATTCAATTCTCTTAGGATCACAGATCCATAAATGCAAAGCCTTTCATTAAAAAGAGATTGAAGTATCTTCTATAAGTTAAGAACTTTGTTCTTGAAATCTTGAGACAAAGTCTCTTATCAAAGAAGATAATCTTCAGAGCGCAAAGTTAACCTAAGAAGAGCCTTAGCGCTCCTAATTTAAAAGTGCCTTAGTGCTCTTCATCTAGCGCAAAGCGCTGCATTGCAATAGTACTTCAAACACAGCGCACCGCGCTCATTGGCTAGCGTTCAGCGCTAAGCGGGCCACGTGCTCCTCACGTGTGTGCTGCATTACTAAAGCGCTTTGCGCTTATTATATGGCACCAGCACCAAGCGCCTCAACGCATCAATTATAGCGCATCAGCGCTTAACATCTGGTGCAAAGCGCCGAGCGCACTAGCGCTTTAACTATAGCGTACTGCGCTCATCGACTGGCGCTAGTGCCAAGCGCGCTATATACTTTTATGTGCACTTGGGTAGAACATAAATTGTTCTTTGGATAAGCCCTAGAGCTATGATGAATGCTATGCATTCAATACAAGAAAAAAATGTCAGAGCCCAATGCCTAGCATTATTAAAAGGGCTGAGCCCAAATAAAGGCTTAATAGCCAGAATAAAAATAAAATGTTAAAGCATTTTAATCGGACTTAGCCCAACTTTGGCCATAAGTCATCAACTTGTTTTGAATTGAGCACATCTGCTCTTTCAACTAACTCACCTTAGTTCGAGGGTACATCTCTTCACTCCTCTGATATTTGTCGTTGTAATTCCTCAACGTCGTTAGAGAGGTGACGGGTCCCAACAACCACATATTACATCGAACTGTGAGGTCCTTAAACTCACGGACTATGATGTCCTTAACCTTGACCATGATGTCTTTAAACTAATATCGGACTGTGAGGTCCTTAAACTCACGGACTGAGATGTCCTTAACCTTGTCTTTAAACTAACATCGGACTGTGAGGTCCTTAAACTCACGGACTATGATGTCCTTAACCTCGACCGTGACGTCTTTAAACTAACATCGGACTATGGAGTCCTTATATCCACGGACTATGATGTCTTTAATCTCGACCGCGATGTCATTAAACTAACAATGGACCCCCATGTCCTTAAACTGGCAATCGACCGCAATGTCACTAAACTAAACAGTAGAGCCCAATTGCTCTTTTGTCGGATCTAAACGATCCCGTTAAGTTGATCTTAGTCTAAAATGAGGCTAACGTATCCTTAACAAACGTTTAAGTTGATCTTAGCCTCAAAAGAGGCTAACGTATCCTTAAACCCAAACCCTCCAAACCCAAATCTAAGAAAGATACGGATTTGGACTAGTCCACGCCCTACGGGCGACAATATAACTTAGTCTCCGTATACAATCCACGGGCAACCAAACACAAAACAAACACCCACGACACGAAGTGACCATCTGAAGAAGGAAAAAGTTGTTACCGTGATGCGGTAGCGTAATTAACTGCAGGGGCTTGCGCCTGCAGGGAAGAGCGTCCCCACAATTAAAACCCCCTCAAACGAGGGGGAATCTGACGAAGTCTGCTACATCGGCCGCATCCGTTTAAACCTTTGATACATGGTTCCATAAATCAACTTGGCATCTTCGGAGAGGTGGACGGATAGCACCAATTAGCATCTGCCCCGAATTTCAGGCAAGACGGACCTGCGCTGTCGCGTCTCTGTGTTCGGAGGGGAACGGATTCTGGCACGCCCGGTGGGACCTTTTTCTCTTTCCACTCCACACTTCGTGTATCGCGCGAACCAATCGTGGTTTGCTAATGGTTGCCCTTGGGTTTTGAGATTCTAAGATTTGGCGTTTTGCTTGGTGCAGAAAGCAAAGGATCAATGGCGTCCACTTGTGCAAAGTGTTCCAACTGCAGTTGCAACTCCTACTCCGCCTCATCTGGAGGCATAGCTTACGGGCCTCAAGCGGCTTTCCTGTTCACAATGCCGGTGGAACAGGTCACTCAAGCCACCACAGGATTGTTTTTTGGGACCATGCTCCCGCCAACGAGCTTCACCGTTCCTGTGCCAACGCTAGAAGCTCCCAAGAAGTCGGTCTTTGATCGGCTTACAACTACTGCGGCCCCTTTCAACGGGTCGCCCAGCTCCAGCACCTCCGTCTTCTCCAGATTGGGCCAAAGTTCCTGTGGGCCCATGTTGAAGCCTGCAATCCCAGAAAAGGTTGTTCTGAAGAGGATAGCCATCCCTGCTCCTGAAGTCGTCAAGGCGGCTTCTCCTGCTAAAGAGTCGGTCTTTACAAGACTGACTATTCCGGCTCCCGTTCCTGCTCGAAGGTCTGTCTTTGACAGATTGGATACCACTACTCAAAAGACGTCAGTCTTCAAGAGGCTGGCACCAGCGGCGCCTCATCTAGACAGGGGCAAGACAAAGCCATCCCCATCGCCGAACCAACACCGTCAGCTCGACACGCTCGACGTCGCCACTGGTGCCGAGTAAGGAAGGCTGGGGGCAACTCCCCCTCTGGGCTAACTCCACCGGCTCCAACGGTGGAAATTAATGCTGCTGTTCCAATCGGGAACAGCTTTGAGCTGCTGAATAAGGTGTGCAGGAATTCGCCTACCGCCGTACTAAAAAGATCTCCACCGCCGGTGGAGACCGTCATAGAAATGAAGCCAGAACAGTCCCCTCAACGACTGTCTTCTAAAGTTTACAAAATCTGGCGACATGTCCGAGAGTCGGTGGTTGATCAAGACTATCCCCGCCGGCAGAAGAAGCTGAAGGTCCGACAGGAAGAAAACCGTCCCAGTGAGCCGCAAAAGACAACAACCACTTGGGTGCCCGCTATAACGGCCCCCTCCACGTCGACTACTCAAAAGAAAAGGAGGATAGAGAAAGCTCCTGTAAACATGACAGACCACAAAAACACCGGGCCCAAACGCCCTAAGTCTAGGGGCATGGTGGTACATACTGTTTACATGGCTTCCGGAAAAGATGAAAGCCGCACTTCGACGGGCCACCGACCGCTCACCCGATCAATAACAAGGGCTCAGGAACAACAACAACAGAAGCTTCAAGAGATGCTGACTATAATGGCCGCACTTACCGGGTCAAAAGAAAGCCCGGAGGCGTTATCGGAACAACGTCATGAACACGAGACTGATGTTGAATTCCTTCGGAGAATGGTCGAAAGGAAGGACAAGGAGGCTGCGGAACAAGCGGCCAACATAAAGCAAATGGCCCTTCTATTCCAGGATATGGTGGGCATGATGATCCAGCCGGATCCCCCAGCCGAAGATCCTCCAGTAATAATTGAAGATGACACAGGAGAAACATCGAATCCTCTGCCGGCTCTGTCAACAGCCAAGGAGGAGACAATCTCTAAAGCTGTCCTGGATGACTATATTGCTCAGCAAATAAGAGTTCACCAGGCAAATGAAGCAGCCGACCAAATTGGCAGAACTGGGCGACCGTATCCAGGCTGGTGTGATCAGATAAAGTACCCGCCGGGATACACGATCCCGAAATTCCATGTGTACAAGGGGACAGGCAATACCCATCAACATGCCGCCCAGTTCAGGGCCCTCTGCGGCAATACTGGTGGCGATGATAAGCTCTTGCTCCGCCAATTCGTCGGCAGCTTATCGGAGACGGCATTCGAGTGGTACTCCGAACTTCCAAATGATTCCGTCAAAACTTTTGCGGAAATGGAGTTGTTGTTCACCCAACGATTTGCAAGTGCTAGTGAACGCACCCCAATAACGACATTGATCAATGCCAGGGTGAAGCCGGGCGAGACATGGGTTTAGTACGCAATCCGATGGCGGAACCTGTGGTCGAAGTGCGAACAGCGCATCGAAGAAGCACCAGCGGTGGGCATGTTCGTGGGCACTCTAGACCCTCATGCAACTATTTCACAGTTCATGATGTTCTTCAAACCGACCACATTCCAGGCTTTAATCGACAAGCTAGCCCAGATAAATCAAATGGGTCACAGACCGTCTCCCCCAAAGCCGGAACCGCGGAATGAAAAAGGTAAAGGGAAGGCGATCTTCGTTGTGAACACCCAACAGCAACCCAGTGCCCCAAAGCTAGCGGATCAACTGGAAGAGAGACGGCTGTATTATAATGAGAAGATGAAGCGCCCCTACTCATTCCTGCGGGATAAAACGAAGAGGCTGTTCGAATTAGCGATGCGCAACAGGCTTATCAATTTGCCGAATCCAAGGCGACCATCACAACCCGGCGAAGTGAATAATCCCAATTATTGCCCTTACCACCAAACGGTAAGCCATCCAATCGAAAATTGTTTCGTCTTTAAGGGATAGATCGAGGATTAGTACCTACAAGACAAGTTTGCGCTGTCTGAGAAGTGGAAGGTAAACCTACCACAACCGCACACTCCTAAGAAGACGGACACACAGGGGGCAACGTGCTCTTTTGTTGAAGAAGCCCCATGGGAGGTCGTTCTTTCGGCCAAAATCAAAAGAATGATGAATGATCTCCAGACATGCCCGGCGATCAGGTGGAAGAATCCGCTGGAGCCCCAGATCATCGAAAGGATGCTGAAGCCGCGCCCAACTCCAAAGATTGGTGGTGATAGCCAAAGTGCTCGCACCCAGCCGCCGAAATCTTCGAAAAATAAGAAGAAATCCAAGAAGCCCGTGAAGCCTGGCGATAAGCGCACGGACCTACAAAAGCAGATTGACGCGCTGGAAGAGTATAACCAGAAGACGTGGACTCCAATCACGCTCAAAGAGTTCCTCAGCCACGTCCTTGAGGACGGAAACGATGGTAATGAAGAAGACTCGTCGGATGAATCTGAAGGTTATGTGGCAAGTTGCCATGTGATCTCTCACTCGTCGATAGACAGTGAGGAAGCTCTTCATACAGAGAAACTGGGGGCAGGGCCTGAGCCGGAACTTCTGGGACCATCAGATGAAATAATTGATGCATTCCTAAACGAAGCTCTTCTGAAAAGCAAAGTTGATCGGGAGCGTGAGATGGCCATATTTGAAAAGGCCAAACGTCGGCGACTGTACGAAAGGGCTGAAATATCCCCGCCAGACCAAAATACCTCCATTGCAAATAAAAACAGGTTCAAGACGAGGAAGAGATTCGCCAAAGCCATATCAATGGGAATGAAGCCGCCACCCTCCGAAGGAAACATTCCTGGTGAAGCAGAAATACATCTTAACTACTGCCTATATCATCGGAGGATCGTACACCCCACCGAAGAGTGCGACGCTTTTAAAAGGTGGTGGTAGGGATATGTTGCTCATAGACAACATTTTAAGCGGATGAAACGCAAAACTCGTCGGGAGCAAAGAAATAAAACCGAGGAGCATAAAAGAACCGCCGGCAATTGTTGCGTGATTAACGCCGGGGGATCGCAAGTTCTCACCTTCAGGAGCGACTCTGACGAGGAGATGGCTCTTGGCCCTCTCTTTAAAGAACCCTCCTTGGGGAAAGAGGGAGAACCGAAGGCTTGTGAAAATATCCAGCTGCGCAATCGTACGCTGCCCGAAAAGAATCTCGGACCCGCAAACAGAAAAGATAAGGGAAAAGAGAAGGTCTCTGAAGATATCGCCCTAGATGACCAAGTCATGAAAGAGCTGACCGCCAAGGACCCGCCAAGGAAAAGTAAGGTGGACTACAACGTTCTGGCGCACTTGAGAAAGTTACCCTCACAGCTCAGCATTCTCGATGCCCTTTTACTATCAAAAGAAGCAAGAGATTCATTGATTAAAGCGTTACAAGAGCCAGAACAATTCCAAGCTTTTCTCGCTGAAGAAAAGATGAAGGATGAGCTGGAGGAAGTACACACAGCCAATATCACCTTCGGTGAAGAAGACCTCCTCCTTAGGACGTACGAGCACAACCGTCCCCTCTATGTCTCAGGGTACTGTCACGATATAAAGATAGGCAAAATCCTGGTCGACAATGGGTCTTCCGTCAATCTCCTCAATGTGCGAGTGTTGAAGGAAATCTGCATGAGCGTCCAGCATATCGCTCGTGATAAAATCACCATCTCCGGTTTTGACTCCCAGTCATCGCGGACTCTCGGGTCTGTGATATTGACATTACGATTCGGGCTACTTGTCACAGATATTAAATTTCATGTCATTGACGCCAAAACATGCTATAACGCTTTGCTCGGCCGGCCTTGGTTACACGAGTGCAACATCATCCCTTCTACACAATATCAGTGTATGAAATACTTTAAGGATGGTCTCGAGTATACCGTAACAGGAGAGCTGAACCCATTCTCCATGAACGAAGTCCGCAAGTACGAAGATGCAAAATACTTTTTGCCAGATTTCGAGGACACGGAGAGATGTCACAAACCGGAGAACAAAGCTATCACCACCATTCCGGTCTTCGGGTGTGATACTGAAGAAGAGGAAGATATAGTTTATTCAGGTCCACCCTAGTACAACAAGCCGGGACCGTCCGCTCCTATGTTGATCTTTGGCAGTGACTCGGAAGATGAGGTCCATGCTATATTCTCTGCTCGGCCTTCAATACAAACATTCGCTGATGAAGAGCAAAGTCTGTAAGTTGCCATGGTGCCACCCAAGCATCATAAAGAACTAGACGCGCTTGATACCTACAATGTGGAAGAGCTGCAGACGTTCTATGTCCTTCCTAGGCGAGAAGGTGAAAAGGCGATCCTATTCTACTGATCCGGGGAAACTGAAGTGGAGAAAGAAATATGGCATGGCGCGGATTCTACACTCGACAGGCTCCAGCCTATCCATTTTCCCAGATATTATACGAACGGACTAAAAAGGCTGTTAAAGAGCCAAGGCGTACCTCTCAAACAGACCGCTCGAAAAGCTAAGTTCTATGACAAGATCTAGAACGTTCCTGGAACTCAGCGGAAATTGCCCAACGGGAGAATGGAAACGACCAGACTTGGGTATGTTCAATCCAAGAAACGGGAGCTACTCCATGACTGCTATGTCATACACGACTTTGATGAAGAGGGAGATGCTTTGTAGGAAGATGCTAACCCTGAACCAGAAAGAGCTCCCGACGTAAAAATGCCCAGTCCGTCGTTCGAACAACAAATGGACAAGTTTATAAGGGAAGTGAGTCAAAAGGTTCGAGACGACCACAATCGCGAAATGGCCATCTATGAGAAAGCCAGGACGCAATGCCTTCTTCAACAGGCTGCGAAAGATGAAAATGCTCCTCCCTGTCATCCCGTCATACAAAAGGCCCGACGCAGAGGCAAAAATAAATCAAAGAGCGGGAAAAGTGTTCGAGAGCGACAAAGTGGGACCAAGAAGCCACGCGATCAGGAATCGAGTAATCCAGATTCGTCTCTTATAAAGAAGATGAGTCAAGCATACTCTTTTCCTCAGAACAAAATACGGAAGATACATGATCTCGCCATATGACATCAACTGATTATACTCCCGGAGTCCAAGCACCCCGAGCGAGCAGGCGAAGTCTCTCATCCGGACTATTTCTCCTATCATAGGGCAATAGGACATCCTTCTGTTCTGATAAGGAGGCTGAGTTTGATAATTGAGCAAGCAACCTCGTTTTGCCATTTCCTTCACGTTCACGGCCCACCCCTACTCGCCCTATTGAAGACTGCTTCACCTTCAAGAACTGGGTCGAAGATCAATATCGACAAGGCAGGTTCGCTCTATCCAGCAGCTGGAGGGTAACCCCGCCGCAAAGGCATGAACCCAAATCCACGAGGATAGAACCAGATCAACGTCGGTCTTGGAAGCGAGCTCGTACCTGTCACGTGATAACGTTATCAGAAGAAGACCCCGACGGTATGGATAATCTCCCCTGGTGCTTCGAAAACAGTGATGACGAGGTGATCTCAGAGTTTCCACCGGCGCCGAAAGAGCTGGAAGATGGAATACATACCACTGTAGATGAGCTCAAGAAAATTGATTTGGGGACGGCAAGTGACCCGCGACCGACGTTCGTTAGTGAGTTTCTGTCTGAAGAACGGGTGGCCACATTAAAAGACGTGCTTATGCAGCATAAAGATTGCTTTGCATGGAACTATTCCGAGATGCCAGGACTAAATCCAGAGATTGCTGTACATAAATTGGCAATATCCCAGGACGTCAAGCCAATCAAACAAGCACCGAGGAGAATGCGGCTCGAGCTCGAGATGAGCATCAACGCCGAGGTCAAGAAGCTGATCGACTCTGGTTTCATCCAAGAGGTTCAGTATCCTGACTGGATCGCCAACATCGTCCCGGTAATGAAGAAAAATGGGACAGTGCGCATATGTGTGGACTTTCGGGATCTCAATAAAGCCTGCCCGAAATACGACTTCCCGGTACCGGTCACCGAGCTAATGATAGAAAATACGTCCACCCACGAAGTCTTCTCCTTCATGAACGGATCGTCAGGATATAATCAGATAAAGATGCATCCCGAGGATCAAAAGCATACTGCTTTCCGGACCCCTTTGGGTATATTCTGCTACAAGGTGATGCCTTTCGGTCTAAAGAACGCTGGTGCCACCTATCAGAGAGCCATGACGAAGATCTTCGATGACCTCATACATGAAATCGTCGAATGCTATATCGACGACCTCGTGGTGAAAAGCAAATCATATGAGGAACATCTAGAGTATCTGAGAATCGTGTTCCAACGCCTTCGACAATACAACTTGAAGATGAACCCTCTCAAATGCGCGTTCGGAGTTTCCTCGGGCAAATTCCTAGGATTCATCGTCCGACACCGAGGCATCGAGATAGATCCGTCGAAGATTAAGGCGATCATGGAAATGCCCCCGCCAAGGACTCTCAAACAATTGCGGTCTCTCTAAGGGAAGCTCGCGTATATCCGGCGATTTATAGCCAATCTCTCAGGGAAATGCCGCCCTTACAGTCACCTGATGAAGAAGGGAACTCCGTTCGTCTGGGATCACAAATGACAAAGCGCGCCAGACGAAATCAAGCAATACCTGCAGAATCCGCCAGGCCACTCCGGTCAAGGGAAAGCCTCTCATTTTCTATACAACAGCCCTCGAAGGTTCCTTAGGCGCATTATGGGCACAAGAGAACGACCAAGGGAAGGAGAGAGCCCTCTACTATTTGAGTCGAGTTCTACTGGGGGCAGAAAGCAATTATTCTCCCTTCGAAAAACACTGCCTGGCATTGATCTTCGCAATAACGAAGCTCAGGCGCAAGAGGTCCATCTCATATCGAAGGTGGATCCTCTCAAATATTTGATGTCAAAGGCCATATTGACAGGACGGCTCGCTAGATGGGCCCTGCTCTTGATGGAGTTCTCAATAACTTATCAGCCTCTTAAGGCAGTAAAAGGCCAGGCCATCGCCGACTTCCTCGCTGAGCATCCAATACCTACCAATTCCCCTTTGAATTGTGAATTGCCAGACGAGCATGCGTTTGACATGATCGACGGTAATGGCACCCGATGGGAACTTTATTTTGATGGAGCGTCTTCCATGAAGAAGCGCAAGTAAAGCACTCCCATAATCAAATCAGGAGTAGGCCTCATTTTCGTAACTCGACAAGGAGGGATAATGCGCTTTTCCTTCTCCTTAACAGAGCCGAGGACAAACAATGAAGCTGAATATGAAGCTTTGATAGCAAGTCTCGAGATCGCTATCGACATGGGAATTGAAAACCTTCTCATATACGGAGACTCCCAGCTGGTCGTCAGTCAAGTAAACGGCGACTATCAAACGTGCAAACCGGAACTGGTGAAGTACGGCGAGAGAGTACAGCGGCTGCTGACCCAAATACATTCCTATACCTTGGAAAGCATACCGCGTGCGGAAAATAGCAAAGCGGATGCATTAGCCAAGCTTGCTAAAGAATTGGCCGATGAGAACCTCGATAACATAAGGATCGTTGTGCAAAGCCGTCGGGTCCTCGCATCGGCAGAAATATTTCCAAAGTCGTCCGAAGAAAAGGGAACGACTGAGAAAACGGCTCTACAAGTAAAAGACCAAGAAAAGGTTAAAGATTGGAGAGAAGTCTTTATAGACTACTTCAAATCGCGTCGAACGCCCGAAGATGCATCCTCAAAACATCAACTCATGAAGCGAGCTCTATCTTTCGCTTTCGTCAATGATACTCTGTAAAAGAGGTCATTTGATTCTCTGTGGTTAAGATGCCTGGGACCTGAAGAGGCAAAAAGAGCCGTACAAGAAACTCACGACGGACTCTGCGGTTCTCACCAAGCCGGGCCGAAGATGAAACTGAAGATCAAACGGATGGGTTATTATTGGCCCACGATGATCCAGGACTGCCTCGAGTATGCGAAGCAATGCCACTCGTGCCAGATTCATGGGGACTTCATCCATCAGCATCCAAATCCACTACATCCAACAGTGGCCAGCTGGCCGTTCGAAATGTGGGGAACTGATATAATCGGCCCCATCGAACCAGCGTCATCCAGGGGACATCGATTCATTTTGGCGACAACTGATTACTTCTCTAAATGGGCAGAAGCAGTACCGCTGAGGGAAGTGAAGACGGAGAATATACTCCATTTCTTCAAGACGCACGTCATTTATCGATTCGGCACTCCACGACGGATTATCTCCGATAACGGGCCAGCCTACAGAAGCCACAAAATCAGTCGCTTCACACAACAACACAACATAGACTGGAGATACTCATTAGTCTACAATCCCCGAGCTAACGGTCTAGCTGAGGCTTTCAACAAGACCTTGACAAAGATCGTGAAAAAGACGGTGTCGCGAAATAAGAAAGACTGGCACGAGAGACTGCATGAAGCTCTTTGGGCGTATCGAACTACGTTCAAGACGGCCACGAACACAACTCCATACACATTGGTATTCGGTACAGAAGCGGTACTCCCCCTCGAGATAGAGTTACCCTCTCTACGAGTGGTAGTTCATTACGAGCTAACGGACGAAGAGAATGCTCACCTTCGGCTTGAGGAGCTCGATGCCATTGATGAAACCCGGCTCATAGCGCAACAAAATCTGGAGGCTTACAAAGCAAAGATGACGCGTTCATATGAGAGATTGACTAGGCTGAGAACGTTCCGCCAAGGCGAACTCATGCTAGTGATCAAAAGACCTATGATCCCCAATCGCGCCAAGCGGGGGAAATTCGAGCCAAACTATGAAGGCCCGTACATCATAGACAAAGTCTACCAGGGTGGAGCCTATCTACTCATGGACATGCATGACGAAAAGCCCTTCAGGCCAATAAATGGTCGCTTCCTGAAGAAATACTACGCCTAACGAGTCACGGCCTAGGTCAATGATAGATGACGATGACTATGTCCGCTCGCTATCTTCCTAAGCTTAAACTCTGTAAGTAGTAACCGGCTTCCTTAACAACGGACCGAAACGTCCTTAAACTAACGGCGGACCGAAACGTCCTTAAACTAACAACGGACCACTATGTCCTTGTTGTGCCACGGCAGCACCCCGGCCGTCTACTCGGGGCCAAATTGCGGAATCAAAAATTTTCTTAACTTTAAACCGGCGCTACCGCGGACAATAAACCCGGATCGAACCATTAACCTATACCTAGCTAACAAGAGAAAGGGTAGAATGCTATACCGAGCGATCCGTGTCCTTCGGTCTTCGCCTCCACTCCGATCTCCTCACGGAATCTCCGGTCGCCACCTCCTCGTCGAAACAGGCACCACATCGCCGGGTTCTTTTACGGGCTCCCACCTCTGGACTGAGGCAACTCGGGCGCGAAGTTGGCTAGCCGACGCGTCCAAGATTTGCTGTAGATGTAGTGTAGAATACTATGTCTCTTTTAGGGTTTATGTTGCCATGGATGTGGAGGAATGAAGATAAGGAAAAATGGTGCTTTCATTTTTCCTAGCATGAATTGAGATGAAGAAAAATGCCACCACTCAAAAATGAATTTCTCTCATTCTTTCTACCAAGAATGGCCGGCCTCTCTCAAATATGGGAGTGGGAAAAATCCATGAAGGGAGGTGAGTGTAGGAATCACAAAGGTGACCATAAGAGATGTGAGGATAATGAGGGATTAATGTCACACCAAAGCCAAATCATTTCCTATCTCATAAATGCACATCATGATGAATCAAGAAAGGAATCAAATGATTCTAGATTTATCATAATGCCACATATGCAAATAATACCTCCACAAAAGATAATTTGCACAACTGCAAATACCCCCCTCCATCGTAAAAGTCCGGCCGGGAAGGAACAAAGGAAAACTGGCCGGAACGGAATGTAAACTGGAAACTTCAGAAAACTGATCCCGTAATAAATTACAGGAAAACCCCGCTACTGCATATACATGCCCGCATCTGTATTCCCACTGAATACAAATGCAAAGAGACAAGACCACACTGTCTAATGCTAGGATCCGGCTTAAACCAAAGCCGGCTAGTAAAATCCGTCCGATCATGATCCGTGCAATACCGCACGTATCTGATCGAACCATGCCATATCTCCATACGGCCTCTACAGCGTTTCGCCCGAAACTTGAGTAACTGTGTATGGTGGACTCTAAAGACTCGTCAATACTATGGCTGTGGATTTAACCACAAGCACGTCAGAGGTATTAGCCATATGTGACGGGCTACCAGCTATTGACCAAAAGGGACGTCGATGAGCGAACTCATCCTGACACCCTACTGAGCCTGTCAGTGACAATATCTGTACAGTCCGGTCCGTTCGTCTATGAGTATCGCATGGCGGGCCTAGGGGGTTGGTAAAAGTCAGACCCCCAAAAGCGGTACAAGTCGTGTCGGAGTGAAGCCCAGAACACCCTGAGATACTACTGGAATACCTACCAGTAAATCTCCTACCTCGGCCGAGGGCTTTGTGTAATGGCTCTCCTAGACACAGCGCGACTTCACCCCCAATACCGGGAGAGATGAACCCCTGCAGATCCGCTCACTGCCTCCATGTGGCTCGGGGCTGTACCCAACTAAAACCTGTTTGCACGACTCCTTTGAGCCGTGGTAGGGTAGTAATCAAAGCACAGTGGGAACTCACACAAGGAAAATGACGATCTCAGGTCAATGAACTAACCTGTACCCATGTCACCAGGGAACTGCTATCTGTCGTCTTGTATAATCCCAACTAGCAGGTTCCCGGCGAGTCCTGTCCGGTGTACTCATAACCTAATGAACACCTGTATACATCTTAGGTGAAGCAACTGACACCAGTGGCTTGTGAGACCGGCCACCGCCCCTCGTCGGGGTCTCGACTGTATACACTAGTCTACTAATGGAGTATCGATGCCCAGTCTCGAAACTCCCACGACTAGGGACCTTTTAAGGATGTGCTTATAGACCCCAGCTCCCACGTATATGATCGCCCTCATACTGCTGGCAGTCAAGCAAGAATCCTGTGGGCTTTATCAACGTGCAATAATGACATGTAAGGTCATCTAAAGCAGTAAACGATGATAAAGATAAACCAGATAGCATACTATCATCTTGAGTAAGACTGTCCTACCGGTATAGGTCCTCCCTCAATCATTGCAATCATGTGCCTGCGATCCAATAATTGACTCTGAGGGCACTATCTCCAACAATCTCCCACTTGCACTCAAGGCTAATTATTGCGATGTCGCATACTCACAGCTCGTGTGATACCGAACACCCAACTCCTCTACTAGTCAGTCTCACAAAGCTCGTTTGCGAAACTATCGCGTTCGAGGAATAGCCTCAGTGAGTGGATCCGCTATGGTGTTTCTTTCTATGTCTCTCTTTATCTCAAGATCGCGGAGAAAACCCACTTCCGAAATGAGCAATACCTGTCTTAGAATGTGTCTGGATGCCTGATGGGACCTAGCTTATAAATGAACTCCAAATCCAAACTTCTTAGACTGTATCGTCAGCTGAACTTAATCAGTATCCTGCGCCATACCTTCCCTTAGTATCCACCTGGACCATCTGTCCAAAATACTTCCCCTCGTCAGAGGGAAAACTATAACTCTGACAACCTCTCTGTCATCCAGGTCACCTTGGAAGCCTGGAATGATAACTGTCTCCCGAAGGAGAATGCTGTTATCATATCCCTAGAACATCCACTTATGTTCTAGAACTGCTTCCGATCGTTTCTCCAGAATTGGATTAATATCAACTTATTGCACCTACTGCAAAAACAACATCTGGTGTGGTACTTGACATCTCATGATTGACTCAATTGCCTAAGAAAGCGACTGCCAATCATGCACATCCCTCTCCCCTTTAGTGTGTAAGACACCTTTAGAAAGGGTGACTCCATTACCTGCAGGTACACCACCATGCCAGGAGTCGTCCATTCTAAATACTCTTAGAATGCTGTCTAAGTACCCTGATTGGGAAACCACCCAAATCTAGATCTAAAACCATAGATCTAGTTACCAGAATGTCTGATATAATATCCAAGTCCTGTGTGGAGAAACCACTGTGTGACGACCAAAGTATAACCGATCGTAGTATAGGAATATCACTTCCTACTCTGTGTATGTCGTCCAAATACCAGGACATCACACCCTACTACCTTCTTAACAGATCCATCCCCTATTCTGATGAAGTCAGACCTATGACTGTCACTCAGAAATAGATGATCTATCTCCGCTATTTCTGCTTTAGTCTATAAATAGACATAAGCCAGTTGTCCACCAATGCTTTCGCTGCTCCCACTGACTACGACAACCCTCTGGCAGAGTCATATAGACGTACACTTCTAAAGCCAGTTTAGAACGACGCTATACTCATCCTCCTGCCGGGTCTCACAGTCTGGAACAACAGCAAAGGCAAGCGTGGGTAAACAAGAACTTCCCTGTCACCGTCCTTGAGGCTACCGGAGTATCTCTCGGGTGCCTGAAGTTACCCACCTTATCTGCAGAGTGGCCAATGGAATGTCAATCCAGATTGAATCTTTAGGTTCTTATCAAATCTTCAGTAATCGTTTGTGGTTCTGGGATCACTTCCAGTTCTACCATACTCCCACTACTGTTTTCTGAAAAAAAAATCCATTTTTATTAAAACTGTGGTGAGTCTAGAACAATATCACTATTGATCTTCCAGATGGTAGAAAGTCAACCCTCGTCATAGCCTGGGTCAACCCATAAACAACCATTACAGAAACGTGCCTTGAGTTATCCAGAGTTTAGTTTTAAGCATAAGCCGGACAACTCCCCGTACCTTAACGTCGTTAAGATATGAACTGTTCTATATTCAATATAGAACCAGAGGCACTGATTTAATTGAACCAGATTCAAATCATGCAGCTGTCTCCAATGCATGTCAACTAAATGGAAGGAGGCCGATCAGCGTTACTCGACTTAGGAGTACTTCCAATTATGAGTAACCTGAAAGAGAAGCAAATTCTCTTAACCATTACTATCAACTGAATACCATATACAAGTATCTGCATCTTCGATCACTTTGAAGAATCCCGATACTTGCAATATCTGGTTCTCTACTTTATTCTTATACCTATAACTCCTCAAAACTTAGACCTTGCATTTCTACGAAACACATGTCTAAGAATTAGAGAAGTCATGAGTAAACAGAATATAGTACGAGGACCAACCCTTCTGTCCTAATGGACACTGGACAATATACAATACTCTGTACAAGTCCCCTGAGTCTAATAACTCATTCACTGTGTGTCGTAGGTTGAAAACTATACTTATGGTTAAGAAGAATTACACCGCCGTTCAATGCTCCTTACCTAACCATCCACTGATATAGGTAAATGTCATAGACATAATTTCAAAAAGGTATATCTCACTCTATAAAAATAGACGTACAGATATGTCAATTTGAAATTGGTGCATAACAACGGATATTCAAAACCAAATATTTGCCGTCCGTCAAACAACCCAGGTGACTTCCTCAAATATCACTAATTACAACGAATTCCGATATAATGAGGATGATCACCTAATTCCTAATAACTTACTTCCACTCATCATCTGTAAAACCATACAGATGTGAGAATCATACCTGGTAAATACATACCCTGGAGTAAGTATCTAATCGGGAAATCAGTTTTCCTTTAACAGTACACAGTAAAACTGAAACATTGAAATGTTTCGATGGGGTATCCGGGTATTCCTAGTAATGCCTCTTCCATTATCCAGATTCACAACCGTAACCGTATAATTCTTTGCCATCTTTCCAAATCCCTTTATATGTCTTTAGTCATTACCTTCTGTACACCCCTTTAGGCCAAATGGTTTTCTTCCTTCCCCACCGTTCGGCACCAGCCTATGGTTTGGAAGAAGACTATCTAATAAGCATAATGGATGTACTGTCCTAATCCTAGGAGCACTCGCAATGCGAGAGAAGGTGAAGATAAAAGACAACCGAATAAATCTTATTCCTATTTCTCCTGAACCAGAATCCATCCCCGAATGGGAAAAAGTTCCTTTCGAGTTCGTATATAACCATACGATGGAGTATCCAATAAACTGTGGATCTTCGTAGTGATATGGAGTGTCTTGGAGAAATACAAAGGTGATTTAGGATTGGCGAAGAAGTACTTGGTTTGGTCGTGAATAGCAGTCGCAATTTACTTTGCCCTCTTACTAATCCCTTTCTTTGTCTTTACATAATATCTTCTGTACACCATCGTTATGCTAATCGGCTTTCTTCATTCCCTACCGTTCGGCACCAGCCTAAGGTTTGGAAGAAGACTATCCAATTTGCGTAATAGGTGTACTGTCCTAATCCAAGGAGCACTCGCAACCTGAGAGAAGGTAAAAGGAAAAGACAACTGAATAGTCCTATTCGTTTTCTCCAGAACCAGAAACCATCCTCGAATAAATTCCTTCGAGTTCGTATATAACCATACGATGGTTTTGTCCAATGGAAGTGGACGTTCGTAGTAATACGGGGTGTCCTGGAGAAAAGGGTAAAAGTAGGAGTGGCAATGAGGTTTGCAACTCTGACAATCCAAAAGCCAGTGTTAAGAAGGTTCGGTTAATTTTGGTCTCTGAGTCATAGTCTTAGGGTCGGGTCAATGGTCGCTGCCAAAGAGAGAGAGAAAAGAAACACTCAGCGTGCACTCTAACCTAGATCAGAATGGTTACCAATTTATCTAATCAGGAAACCTCCCACTGTAACCTCAAATTCTTCTCCAAACATGAAAGAAGAATTAGTCAGGATCACCCGAGGAGTAAACCAACTCATCAGTGGGAATCGGGATCCAACTATCATCGCATGACAACTTGACGGAATCCACTCAAGTCACCACACTCCAGAAGGTATGCGCATGCCTGGCAAGTTTCAGTTTCTTTAGAAACTCCCGATGTGTGTTTTTACCCCTAGGACCCAAGTGACCTTGACTGAGCCAACATATCAAAGGATCCTAGTCAAGTTCAACCCGTCATTATCTTGATTGCATTAGACCCACCCGCACGAGTCCTTGACTGAGTTAAAATGACCGTACGACTGTCCTAACCAATCACATATCCATAAGACAGAAAAGCATTACAGAGCTACCGCACACTGCGCCTCGGCTGAGCACGACATACGTAGCACGAATACTAAGCAATACTAATCTGAAATGACGGAGGGCTACGGCTGGTTTTTGGCGAAAAACCTTTAACGTAATGAACTTGATATCGTTGAAGGAACCGGATAACTTTTTATAAAAATATAGTGACAAAAACCTTTGCTAAAGAGGTCACTCCCGGTCACTCCCGGTGAAGGGATCTCGGCTCTTTCCCCGTAGAATGAGGTGCGGGATATTCCAACTGAATACCACGATGCAAAGCAAAAAGTAATCGGCTATAGTGAAGTTATTGCCCTGACGCAAACTTTTGTCCAAAGGGTCACTCCTGGTGAAGGGATCTCGGCCCTTGCCTCGTCGACTGAGGAGCAGGATATTCCAACTGAATACCACGATGCAAAACAAAAGAGAACGCCCTTGCAATAACAGCTTTTTGGAAAAAAAATGTTCCAACAACATCAGAATAGGTTTGTTTAGCTTGCATTGATCCGAATCAACGCAGTCCCATCAATTGATCATACCAATAAAGAACGAAAATAATGATGTACGTATATGCCATCCGCATTCGCCACTGGGTCCCGTCATCACCCGTTAGGTTACTTAACTAACGACAGAGCGGGGACTGGACTAGCGTGGATGCAAAACATATACAACATCTACTAGTATATATATCAATATATAATATTCGCTCAAGGCGTGATAAAATGCAACATCACAGAAATGTAACCAGCATCACAGAACAATACAGATATTTGGAAGCCCCGGGTTTCACAGAGCCGCTGCTGAAACCCGACGTTCCCCTGGTCGTGTGGATAGCCTGTGCAATGAAATCCTAGACCCCTACGGGCGCGGCAAGTTACCCGCCAAAACCTGAAGCGAGGCAGCCCCCTTCAGCAACGTGAATGGACCACCCAGCAGTTCACGGAATCCGGTAACTTGGGCACCCCTCCTGGGTCAACCTGTACCCCCTACGAGTGCGACGAATAGCCCGCCAATTGTAGAGTGAAGCCCTTCCGTCTCAATTCCATGAGATGCGGGCCCGTTGCCCTCCAGAACCCGGCTATCCGTGCACCCCACCTTGGGGTAATCCTAGTACAGAAAGTAAAATATACATACAACGGGTACAATCGACCTCGACCCGGTCGTGCCCCAAAAGAATAATACAAACAGGCAGTGACGGCAGTCCACATGTCGGACGCTCGCCCTGCAATATCAAATGTACATATAAAACAAAACTGTACTACCACTGCAACCAGGCTATCCCCCACGACCAATCCGCAACATCACAGCACAACACAGAACATCAACGTGAATGTCACGTTCGTAAATCCGTCTAAAAGGGCTATAGCGGATAGACTGGATTTACCGATCGAATGACATTCACGGTCGCAGATATAATGTAAATACTGTGAACTAACATGTTTAAACTTTTCGATCGATCAAAATTATCGAAGTAGGCCCCAAGCACTACTGTAGCACTCACAAAAAATCCGGGCATAAAAAGAATGTTCCAAAACCCCCATTTCACAGACTAGGACCCACTGGAAAAAAATGGTGCAACAAGGGGTCATAATGGCCGCGGAACCGCGGCAAATGCATGTGTTTGGCGACGGTTCCGCGGTGGAAAAGTCAAATCATGCCACCAAATTTTTCCAGAAGTCTTAGAACACCCTGAACATATTTCTGCAACACCCTGAAAAATTTTTGGAGCTAAAAAAATTTCGACAAAAACCTGATGCAAGAAAAATACGGTTTTTGGGAATTTTGTTCGATCGAGTTCTAAACATACTAGAGCAAGCTAGACTAGCTTAATGGCGAGGTTCTGATACCATGTTGTGCCACGGCAGCGCCCCGGCCGTCTACTCGAGGCCAAATTGCGGAATCAAAAATTTTCTTAACTTTAAACCGGCGCTACCGCGGACAATAAACCCGGATCGAACCATTAACCTATACCTAGCTAACAAGAGAAAGGGTAGAATGCTATACCGAGCGATCCGTGTCCTTCGGTCTTCGCCTCCACTCCGATCTCATCTCGGAATCTCCGGTCGCCACCTCCTCGTCGAAAAGGGCACCACATCGCCGGGTTCTTTTACGGGCTCCCACCTCTGGACCGAGGCAACTCGGGCGCGAAGTTGGCTAGCCGACGCGTCCAAGATTTGCTGTAGATGTAGTGTAGAATACTATGTCTCTTTTGGGGTTTATGTTGCCATGGATGTTGAGGAATGAAGATAAGGAAAAATGGTGCTTTCATTTTTCCTAGCATGAATTGAGATGAAGAAAAATGCCACCACTCAAAAATGAATTTCTCTCATTCTTTCTACCAAGAATGGCCGGCCTCTCTCAAATATGGGAGTGGAAAAATCCATGAAGGGAGGTGAGTGTAGGAATCACAAAGGTGACCATAAGAGATGTGAGGATAATGAGGGATTACTGTCATACCAAAGCCAAATCATTTCCTATCTCATAAATGCACATCATGATGAACGACGAAAGGAATCAAATGATTCTAGATTTATCATAATGCCACATATGCAAATAACACCTCCACAAAAGATAATTTGCACAACTGCAAATACCCCCTCCATCGTAAAAGTCCGGCCGGGAAGGAACAAAGGAAAACTGGCCGGAACGGAATGTAAACTGGCAACTTCAGAAAACTGATCCCGTAATAAATTACAGGAAAACCCCGCTACTGCATATACATGCCCGCATCTGTATTCCCACTGAATACAAATGCAAAGAGACAAGACTACACTGTCTAATGCTAGGATCCGGCTTAAACCAAAGCCGGCTAGTAAAATCCGTCCGATCACGATCCGTGCAATACCGCACGTATCTGATCGAACCATGCCATATCTCCATACGGCCTCTATAGCGTTTCGCCCGAAACTTGAGTAACTGTGTGTGGTGGACTCTAAAGACTCGTCAATACTATGGCTGTGGATTTAACCACAAGCACGTCAGAGGTATTAGCCATACGTGACGGGCTACCAGCTATTGACCAAAAGGGACGTCGATGAGCAAACTCATCCTGACACCCTACTGAGCCTGTCAGTGACAATATCCGTACAGTCCGGTCCATTCGTCTATGAGTATCGCATGGCGGGCCTAGGGGGTTGGTAAAAGTCAGACCCCCAAAAGCGGTACAAGTCGTGTCGGAGTGAAGCCCAGAACACCCTGAGATACTACTGGAATACCTACCAGTAAATCTCCTGCCTCGGCCGAGGGCTTTGTGTAATGGCTCTCCTAGACACGGCGCGACCTCACCCCCAATACCGGGAGAGACGAACCCTTGCAGATCCGCTCACTGCCTCCATGTGGCTCGGGACTGTACCCAACTAAAACCTGTTTGCACGACTCCTTTGAGCCGTGGTAGGGTAGTAATCAAAGGACAGTGGGAACTCACACAAGACAAATGACGATCTCAGGTCGATGAACTAACCTGTACACATGTCACCAGGGAACTGCTATCTGACGTCTGGTATAATCCGAACTAGCAGGTTCCCGGTGAGTCCTGTCCGGTGTACTCATAACCCAATGAGCACCTGTATACATCTTAGGTGAAGCAACTGACACCAGTGGCTTGTGAGACCGGCCACCGCCCTTCGTCGGGGTCTCGACTGTATACACTAGTCTACTAATGGAGTATCGATGCCCAGTCTCGAAACTCCCACGACTAGGGACCTTTTAAGGATGTGCTTATAGACCCCAGCTCCCACGTATATGATCGCCCTCATACTGCTGGCAGTCAAGCAAGAATCCTATGGGCTTTATCAACGTGCAATAGTGACCTATAAGGTCACCTAAAGCAGCACACGATGATAAAGATAAACCAGATAGCATACTATCATCTTGAGTAAGACTGTCCTACCGGTATAGGTCCTCCCTCAATCATTGCAATCACGTGCCTGTGATCCAATAATTGACTCTGAGGGCACTATCTCCAACAGTCCTAAAACTAGCCGTTGACCGAGATGTTTATAAACTACGGTGGATTGCAGCATCCCAAAGCTGATACAAAAAAAAAGAATAAAAAAAAAGAGAGAAAAGAAAAAGAAAACGGTATGTCCATAAGCAAAATGGGCACAGATGAAAACCCGAAAGGGCTCCGTGAGTAAAAACGGCAGGGCTACCGGCGAGTTTTGTGAAAACCTGAAAGGGCGCAGCCTCGTTAAAATAAAAAAAAGAGAGAAAAGAAAATGAAAAACGGTACGTCCATAAGCAAAATGGGCATGGATGAAAACCTGAAAGGGCTCCGTGAGTAAAAACAGCAGGACTACCGGCGAGTTTTGTGAAAACCCGAAAAGGGCGCAATCTCGTTAAAAGACACTTGCAAGGTCCTCTCGACTTTGTAAGGAGAAACCACCTGCGTGAGATCCTTTCGACTCACAAGGGAGCAACACACTTGGGGATCCTCACGATTCCTGAGGAGAAATTACACTTGCGAGATCCTCACGACTCGTAAGGAGAACCTTCTTATGGGACCCTCACGGCTCATAAGATTTGAAAGTCTTAAGCTACAGGGATCTGAACCTGTTCTTAAGCAGCCCCCACAACCTCAAATACTACCCTACAAGCGGCTCAATGCTGACCCTTGTATACAATCCACGGGCGCGAATAAATATTTCCCTAATAAGGTCCCATCCATGGCTAGGGATATGTCTGCATGATGAACTGCCCTTGTAAGTCCTCTCGACTTATAAGGAGAAAACACTCTTGTAAGATCCTTACGACTTATAAGAGATCATACACTTAGGAATCCTCACGACTCCTAAGGAGAAAACACACCTACGAGATCCTCACGACTCGCAGGGAGAAATACCTTTATGAGACCTTTACGACTCATGAAGTCAAAAGCCTTAGTCGACAGAATCCTAACCCTGTCTACTAAGCCACCTTTGTTCGACATCGACAAAGGCAAATGATGATTCGCTCCTGGCAATATCCCAGTAGTAGCGGTGCTGATGCCGGAATCGGTGTCTAAATCCAAGCTTGCACCAAAAATCCAGCAAGCCACACATGCATATGGAATAGCCGAAATGATGGGGAAACTTGCAAACAAAATCAGCAAGTAAAAATGTACGCATGCAAAATAGCAGAAATGATTGGGCAACTCGCAATAAAAAAAATAGCGAGTAAAAATAAAACAAATAGCCGAAATGATTGGGCACCGCGAAGATATAGCTGAAATGATTGGGCAATCGCGACCTTCACGATATAAAGCTGAAATGATAGAGCATCATGGAAAGAAATTAAAAAAAATAAAATTTATGCCCAACAGGTGATATCATGTCAATCCCTGTATACAATCCAGGGGCGCAAACAAAGAGGGAATCACACCCTTCCTCCCCAAGCTTCATCAAAAAGAGATGCCAAATCTCAATGGTTCACAGATAACCTGGAGATCATCTCGACATTCGTCTCATTACAACAGACACAACATCAAGCAAAGAGGAACAGCGGCAACTCCCAGTTCCATGACTCGGGGGTGTACAGATGACCGAAAGTCAAACCCTGACTCCGTGAAATGCGGATAAAGTCAACCCTTCTTGGTCACGTGGAACGCGGATAATGTCAACTCTGACCTCGTGTGAAGCATCCAGAGTGGAGCCTGGTCCTTGCCGAACACGGCAGTGAACCCGTAGGAAGCATCCAGAGCAAAATTCTCGTCTACGTGGAACGCGGCTTATGTCAATCCTGACCCCGTGGGAAACGTCCATAGCGGATACTAGTCCTCGCAGAGCACGGAAATGAACACGTGTGAAGCATCCAGAGCGGAGCCTAGTCCTCGCCGAACACGGCAGTGAACCCGTGGGAAGCATCTAGAGCAAAATTCCTGGCTACGTGGAACGTGGATTATGTCACTCCTGACCCCGTGGGAAACGTCCAGAGCGGATCCTGGTCCTCGCAGAGCACGGCAGTGAACCCGTGTGAAGCATCCAGAGCGGAGCCTGGTCCTCATCGAACACGGCAGTGAACCCGTGGGAAGCATCTAGAGCAAAATTCCAGGCTACGTGGAACGCGGATTATGTCACTCCTGACCCCGTGGGAAATGTCCAGAGCGGGTCCTGGTCCTCGCAGAGCACGGCAACGAACCCGTGTGAAGCATCCAGAGCGGAGCCTGGTCCTTGCCGAACACGGCAGTGAACCCGTGGAAAGCATCCAGAGAAAAATTCCTGGCTACGTGGAACGCGGTTTATGTCAATCCTGACCCCGTGGGAAACGTCCAGAGCGGATCCTAGTCCTCGCAGAGCACGGCAGTGAACCCGTGTGAAGAATCCAGAGCGGAGCTTGGTCCTCGCCGAACACGGAAGTAAACCCGTGGAAAGCATCCAGAGCAAAATTCCTGGCTACGTGGAACGCGGATTATGTCACTCCTGACCCCGTGGGAAACGTCCAGAGCGGATCCTGATTCTCGCCGAGCATGGCAATGACCCCGTGTGAAGCATCCAGAGCGGAGCCTGGTCCTCGCCGAACACGGCAGTGAACCCGTGGAAAGCATCCAGAGCAAAATTCCTGGCTATGTGGAATGCAGATTATGTCACTCCTGACCCCGTGGAAAACGTCCAGAGCGGATCCTGGTCCTCGCAGAGCACGGCAGTGACCCCGTGTGAAGCATCCAGAGCGGAGCCTGGTCCTCACCGAACACGGCAGTGAACCCATGGAAAGCATCCAGAGCAAAATTCCTGGCTATGTGGAACGCGGATCATGTCACTTCTGACCCCGTGGAAAACGTCCAGAGCGGATCCTGGTCCTCGCAGAGCACGACAGTGAACCCATGTGAAGCATCTAGAGCGGAGCCTGGTCCTTGCCGAACACGGAAGTGAACCCGTGGGAAGCATCCAGAGTAAAAATTGGACTGTGAGGTCCTTAAACTCACGGACTATGATGTCCTTAACCTCGACCGTGATGTCTTAAAACTAACATTGGACTGTGGGGTCCTTAAACCCATGGACTATGATGTCCTTAATCTCGACTGTGATGTCTTAAAACTAAACAACGGAGTGTGGAGTCCTTAATTCCACGGACTATGATGTCCTTAACCTCGACCGTGATGTCTTAAAACTAACAACGGACTGTGGAGTCCTTAAATCCACGGACTATGATGTCCTTAACCTCGACCGCGATGTCTTTAAACTACGGTATCCTGGAAAACGTCCAGAGCGGAGCCTGGTCCTCGCAGAATACAGAAGTGAACCCGTGGGAAGCATCCAGAGCAACCCCTTGCTCCGTGAAATGCGGATAAGGACAACTTCATCCATCACTTGTGGGTCCTCATGACTCGTAAGGGAGTAAATTCTCTTGTGAGATCCTTACGACTTTCAAGAGAAAACACACTTAGAAATCCTCACGATTCTTAAAGAGAAATTACACCTACGGGATCCTCTCGACCGGTAGGGAGAAAATTCTTTATGAGACCCTCACGGCTCATAAAGTTGAAAAGTCTTAGGTGACAGATCCTAACCCTGTTTTCTAAGCCATCACTATCTTACAAGGAGCCCAAGATTGACAGCTATATACTATCTATAGACCGCACTTGCTAAAATCACATGGCAACAACACAACAAGGAGAAGAAAGCGACAAGGAGAACATTTGATTCGCATTTACTTAAGCGTCCGAGGCATACCCGTTCATGCATGTGCAAAAGATTTAATACGAAAAATAAAACAAGCTGAAATGAGAAAATTGCCATTCATACTGCGAAAAAGTTCTTACAATTATGAAAGCAGTAAACAAAAACATTATCGAAATAATTACAATAGCAAAACCTCAGATCCAGGGCATGGATTGAGGAACTCAAAAGTAACTTTGTCCAGAATCTTCCAGGCATTCCGAACCATCCTAGTATGCTTTCTCTCACGATCACAAGCGTCGGGATCCCCACGGATGTCCTCCACCCTCCGATAGGCAGCAAGTATAGCCGACTGTTGAAAAGCCTGATGCAGGAGGTCGATAAGATTGTCTCGCCTTCTCTTCGATATTAGGCTCATCAGATACACCGAATGCACCTTATCCTAGGCGGCATCCAATGCCCTAAGCGGCACGCCGGTATAGAATAGAGGAAGCGCTTCCCAGATCGCTCCCACAATAAGCTTCAGGAGAGAGGAACGTCGAGGAAGCAATCGACCATCGTATGCGTCAAAGTGGTTCATAATTTCGGCACACTCGGTGATTGTGAATTCTCGATTCTGAGAACGGCCGAGTGAGCAGATGTCTCCGTAGGAGATAATTTCGTCGAGATCATACATGTGAGCGTCCATTACTCCTAAAAAAGAAAATCAACAAAATTAGCGGACAGACTGATTAATCGAATTCTTATTAAAAAAAACAGGCACAGGGAGTTAAATTCCTCGGGAGCAATGCTTTACAGATAGGAGTGACACCTGTCAAAATCAACTATAAGGGGAATTTAAAGAAATCCCCCGAGAACATTGAGAGCCTTGCTCTGAGAAGATGATATAATCTATCAAAAATAAAATTTCAATTTGATCTTCAAGATCCATGAACAAACTCTTAAGAGTTCTTCTGTTTGATCTGAAAGGAGCAAAGCTCCATTAATGGATTAAGAAATCATAAGCAAGATCCCTTTAGATCTATGATTCCAAGAGAGCAAAACTCTATTAATAAAACCCTAAAAATGATTTTCTTTAGATCAAAGATCTATGAAGAGCAAAGCTCTGTTAATGGGTGAAACCCTAAAAGATGTCTCAAAAAGACTTAATCTTTTACCTAATTCGACAAAGTTCTGTCCTTAAAAATTCTTAAGAAGAAGAGCCGCGCTCTGAAGAAGAAAATAAATTTTCAAGAAGGGTTGAAGATGAACAGAAGTCATTTCAAGGGCCAAGGGTCCTATTTATAGTCACTAAGCGCCGATTCAGTTCCTTGGGTGATCCAAGAGTCGAGATGTTGCCACCGCTGCACCCACGTGTGGACCCCGTGAGCGCAACGGTGGGGGGCATTTGTTTCCCCAATTAGAGCAAAGCTCTGTTTAGAATTCAAAATTTGAATCACAGTTGCGCTTTTATAAAAGCGCTTCGCTACAACTAGCGCATCCCGTGCAAAGCACATAGGCGCTAGCTCTAAGTGCGTTGCGCTCCAAGTAGCGCACCACGTGTGCGCTAGCGCTAAGAGCGCTGCGCTCCAAGTAGCGCATTATGGGCAAAGCGCATAAGCGCTAGCGCTGGAACTAAATGTTCCTCACCATTGGATCAAATATCCAACGGATATGATTAAATCATCAGTTAACAAGAATAAAATTCTGTTGAATCTTTCCAAACAGAAAAGATTGTGCCCTGAATTTGGAACACCGTTGGATCAATGATCCAATGATGATTAAAAATCACTAAAATACAGAACAGATTCTGTAAAGAAGGAAAGATTTCTCAATCTTGTTAAAACAAGAAGATTATCTTCTGTAAATCAGAAGCCCTTGGATCAAGGATCCAACGGTGGGGAAATTCCCAAATCAATTAGAGAATAAATCTCTTTAACTGATTCAACAAATCATCTTCCACTATATAAAGGACCCAAGACTTCAAGTCTAAAAAAGAGGAACCCCCCATAAACTTTGAGAAAATCTCAAGAAGAAGAAATAGCTCTCGGTAAAAGAAGATTTTTCTTCAAGGTAAAAAGAATGGTAATGAACAAAAAGATGAAATCATCTCATAATTAAAGAGAAGAATTCTCTTCTTAAAAGATCATAGATCTACAAATTCCAAGGTCTTTTATAAAGAGATAAAAAAGATCTCATCATAAAAATAAAGAAGTACTTACTTAACAGATCATAGATCTATAAGACAAATTGTCTTTCTGAGATCATGAATATCTCATTATAAAGGGGGGGAGAATTATTCAATTCTCTTAGGATCACAGATCCATAAAGGCAAAGCCTTTCATTAAAAAGAGATTGAAGTATCTCCTATAAGTTTAGAACTTTGTTCTTGGAATCTTGAGACAAAATCTCTTATCAAAGAAGATAATCTTCAGAGCGCAAAGTTAACTTAAGAAGAGCCTTAGCGCTCCTAATTTAAAAGTGCCTTAGTGCTCTTCATCTAGCGCAAAGCGCTGCAGTGCAATAGTACTTCAAACACAGCGCACCGCGCTCATTGGCTAGCGCTAAGCGTGCCACGTGCTCCTCACGTGTGCGCTGCATTACTAAAGCGCTTTGCGCTCATTGTATGGCACCAGCACCAAGCGCCTCAATGCTTCAATTATAGCGCATCAGCGCTCTTCACTTAGCGCAAAGCGCTAAACGCATCAGCGCTTAACATCTGGTGCAAAGCGCCGAGCGCACTAGCGCTTTAACCATAGCGCAATGCGCTCATCGACTGGCGCTAGTGCCAAGCGCGCTATATTCTTTTATGTGCGCTTGGGTAAAACATAAATTGTTCTTTGGATAAGCCCTAGAGCTATGATGAATGCTATGCATTCAATACAAGACAAAAATGTCAGAGCCTAATGCCTAGCATTATTAAAAGGGCTGAGCCCAAATAAAGGCTTAATAGCCAGAACAAAAATAAAATGTTAAAATATTTTAATTGGACTTAGCCCAACTTTGGCCATAAGTCCTCAACTTGTTTTGAATTGAGCACATCTGCTGTTTCAACTAACTCACCTTGGTTCGAGGGTACATCTCTTCACTCCTCTGATATTTGTCGTTGTAATTCCTTAACGTCGTTAGAGAGGTGACGGGTCCCAACAACCACATATTACATTGGACTATGAGGTCCTTAAACTCACGGACTATGATGTCCTTAACCTTGACTGTGATGTCTTTAAACTAATATCGGACTGTGAGGTCCTTAAACTCACGGACTATGATGTCCTTAACCTTGACTGTGATGTCTTTAAACTAACATCGGACTATAAGGTCCTTAAACTCACGGACTATGATGTCTTTAACCTCGACCACGACGTCTTTAAACTAACATCGGACTGTGGATTCCTTATATCCACGGACTATGATGTCTTTAATCTCGACCGCGATGTCTTTAAACTAACAATGGACCCCCATGTCCTTAAACTGGCAATCGACCGCAATGTCACTAAACTAAACAGTAGAGCCCAATTGCTCTCTTGTCGGATCTAAATGATCCCGTTAAGTTGATCTTAGTCTAAAATGAGGCTAACGTATCCTTAACAAACGTTTAAGTTGATCTTAGCCTCAAAAGAGTCTAACGTATCCTTAAACCCAAACCCCCCAAACCCAAATCTAAGAAAGATACGGATTTGGACTAGTCCACGTCCTACGGGCGACAACATAACTTAGTCTCCGTATACAATCCACGGGCAACCAAACACAAAACAAACACCCACGACACGAAGTGACCATCTGGAGAAGGAAAAAGTTGTTACCGCGATGCGGTAGCGTAATTAACTGCAGGGGCTTGCGCCTGCAGGGAAGAGCGTCCCCATAATCAAAAACCCCTCAATCGAGGGGGAATCTGATGAAGTCTGCTACATCGGCCGCATCCGTTTAAACCTTCGATACATGGTGCCATAAATCAACTTGACATCTTCGGAGAGGTGGACGGATAGCACCAATTAGCATATGCCCCGAATTTCAGGTAAGACGGACCTGCGCGGTCGCGTCTCTGTGTTCGGAGGGGAACAAGGAAGGGTGTATAATTCTGTCTTACTACCCAAATTCTCATTTTGTCCTATGCCCGTATTATATACTGAAAAATTTTGGGCTGGTTTGAAATTATTTGCTTGCCCCCACTCTGTCATTTCCTTCCTATTTTGGTTCGATAATTCCAGATATTTTTCTAATGTCTGCTCAAGACTAGACTTGGGTCGATAAGGGGTTTCCGTATAAGATTGAAATTCTTGTGGACAATTAAAACTCCTAAATGACTGATTAGAAGGACTGTCTAGAGAAGGTGGAAAAGTCGGATTGGATTGAGAGGAATAGAATGGTTGCGAAAATTGAGTAGGAGTAGGGTCAACATTGTAATAAGAAGAATATTGATATTGGTTGGTCGGTTGGCTATTGGACATCATACATGCCACAAACCGATTATGAAATTCTTCTTTAGAAAGTGGAAGTGATGGTTGATATTGGTCCGGATTGAAACTTTGGCCTTTAGCCCTAGCTATATGCTCAGCAATGGACATGCGTCTAGGGGTATCCTCTCTCGGAGTATCAACTGAAACAGATGTAGAATTTGGATATGGTTGATATGACCTGGACTGAGGTGACCAACTGTTTCTAATGGCTTGCGCTATCCGATCTCTTAAAGACATGGGAGAATCGGATGGTATACCGAATCGATTACGAAAACAAGAAATATATGGTTGTAGACAGCAAAGCTCGGCAAGAGTTCTTATGTTTGGGTCACCCATTATAAGAAGAGAAGAGGGGGAAAAGGGTAAAAAGGGGAGAAAATAATTGGTTTGTTTTGAAAAAGGACGGATTTATGAAAATTCACATAAACATGCACAAGCAACCCTATATCTAATGGTGACCTAGGTCAAGTCTCTAGACCGCTCCTAGACTTCCAGAAGACAAATCGCAGGATAAATCCTCTACTGCCTCTTTATCTCACCTGTGGCTAGGTAAGTGGGAGGTTATCTGCTACGTAAGTAGCGGGCCTAATTAAGTAACCACTTGCCTTAGACACACTTGCCTTAGACACCACAAAAGAAACGCGGATAAGCAATAGATTACCCACGACCTCCTTCTGTCCTAATTGAGCACGATGGTCCTTAGAGTCTTTTCTAGATATTTTTTAGTTAATGAAGGGTGATGCGGATGGAAGTTTTCTGATTATTTTTTATTTTTGACTGATCACACCCCACACTAAAATTTCTAACGGAGCGCTGCCCCGCATCTCGCAAGAGGGCTGTGTTCAGTTGATAAAACTGCACATTTGTTATTACATTCTTCCTACTATTTCTATACTAGAAAATGTATTTATTATAATATATGATACATATGAGGGTTTATCTGTAAAAATACTATTTTTCAAGTGTTGATATATTATAATTAACATTTGGTAGAAAAATATATGCAAAGATACCATTGACCAAATCTTCATGGTGAAATTAATATCTCAATAAAACAAAACTCCACTAATATTATTTGTTGAGATTGTGCAGAATTTTCAAGGCTAAAATCAAGGGAATCAAAGTTGTTAAAGCAAACCTGCTTAATTAAGAAAGCAAACTAAGAAATCAAGTCTGGCAGTAACTACGAGAAGATTTTCAGCTTCTGAGATTCAAAAGATCGCCACGTGTCAATATAGAAGAAGCCCAAGAAAAATCACCAAAAGATACTCCTACTTGGCCGCGAATCTGCGGCCAAACCCCCATGTTGGCCGCGGATCCTCCGCATGACAGAAGAATTGGGGGTTGGCATTTTTCTGGTAGAATCTTAACTGATGGTTTCCAATTTAGGAGACTAAGGTTATGGCTTTTGGAGTATAAATAAGGACCGAGAGCCCTTGGAAAAATCATCAAGCCGACGAGATTACGAAGTCTAAGACGGCTCACGCATCCAGGCTGATCATCAACGGTTCATCTACCTCCTTAGAAGAGATCGAGAAGCAAACTAGTATTTGTAATCATTTTCTAAGGAAACAAAGTGTAATGAGTTTTGTTGATTAATAAAGGTAGTTCTTTTTCTTATTCTATTTCTTTGAAGTTTCATTATGAATTATCTCTCCATCTCTTTTTCTCCTATCATGCGCGAGTAATTCTCCGCTTGTTAGGGTTCGTAGGATTATGGTAGGTTAATGGATGATGAAGATCTTTAAACTCTTTTTACGTCCTATAAAGTTTATAAACTTTATCAAAAGAATCATTAACATCCTAATCGGGCGCGCTACCAATTTATTGCTAGTCTCGACCGCGATTAGAGATTAGATTAATGATTGTTTTGGTAAAGGCTAGATATGAACGGAGTTCCATGTCGAAATAGGGGTTAAGAGTGGGAACCCTTTTCCCTCCAGAAACCCTAATCTACATGCATCACCGTCGTTCTAGTTTTAAATCTATTAAAGGATAAAAAGGGTAATCTTTAATTAATCATCCATAACTACTAAATCCTAACGAATCCTACAAGCCCCCTTTTATATTAAACTTACACCCATAATTAATCTAAATCTATATTTTGCATCCGTGTTTAACATAGATCTAGAATCTGCAACAATTCTTTATTCTTCCTCTTCTCTTTTTCAACACGCCTAAAGTAAGAATAAAATATTCAACGTTTCCCAGAGGACGACCCGTACTCATCTCGGTCTAGCTACACGCGACACCGTTATTGATTGCGGTTATTCTACAAACACTTTTTCAAATCAATCAAATGTATGCAAAGATACCATTGACCAAATCATCATGGTGAAATTAATATCTCAATAAAACAAACCTCCACTAATATTATTTGTTGAGATTGTGCAGAATTTTCAGGGCTAAAATCAAGGGAATCAAAGTTGTTAAAGCAAACCTGCCTAATTAAGAAAGCAAACTAAGAAATCAAGTCTGGCAGTAACTACGAGAATATTTTCAGCTTCTGAGATTCAAAAGATCGCTGCGTGTCAATATAGAAGAAGCCCCAGAAAAATCACCAAAAGATACTCCTACTTGGCCGCGGATCCGCGGCCAAACCCCCCTGTTGGCCACGGATCCTCCGCATGACAGAAGAATTGGGGGCTGGCATTTTTCTGGTAGAATCTTAACTGATGGTTTCCAATTTAGGAGACTAAGGTTCTGGCTTTTGGAGTATAAATGAGGACCGAGAGCCCTTGGAAAAATCATCAAGCCGACGAGATCACGAAGTCCAAGACGGCTCACGCATCCAGGCTGATCATCAACGGTTCATCTACCTCCTTAGAAGAGATCGAGAAGCAAACTAGTATTTGTAATCATTTTCTAAGAAAACAAAGTGTAATGAGTTTTGTTGATTAATAAAGGTAGTTCTTTTTCTTATTCTATTTCTTTGCAGTTTCATTATGAATTCTCTCTCCATCTCTTTTTCTCCTATCATGCGTGAGTAATTCTCCGCTTGTTAGGGTTTGTTGGATTATGGTAGGTTAATGGATGATGAAGATCCTTAAACTCTTTTTACGTCCTATAAAGTTTATAAACTTTATCAAAAGAATCATTAACATCCTAATCGGGCACGCTACCAATTTAATGTTACTCTCGACCGCGATTAGAGATTAGATTAATGATTTTTTTGGTAAAGGATGGATATGAACGGAGTTCCATGTCGAGATAGAGTTTAAGAGTGGGAACCCTTTTCCCTCCAGAAACCCTAATCTACATGCATCACCGTCGTTCTAGTTTTAAATTTATTAAAGGATAAAAGGGTAATCTTTAATTAATCATCCATAACTACTAAATCCTAAAAAACCCTACAAGCCCCCTTTTATATTAAACTTACATCCATAATTAATCTAGATCTATATTTTGCATCCGTGTTTAACATAGATCTAGAACCTACAACAATTCTTTATTCTTTCTCCTTTCTTTCTCAACACGCCTAAAGTAAGAATAAAAGGTTCCACGTTTCCCTGCGGACGACCCGTACTCATCTCGGCTAGCTACAAGCGACACCGTTATTGATTGCGGTTAACTACAAACACTTTTTTAAAACAGAAAAATCAAATGGCGCCGTTGCCAGGGATACGTGCGTAATTTTTTAGTCTTACTATTTGTGTTGAATTCTTATTCGATCTATATCATAATTAAAACAAAACTACAAATCGTATATTTAACGAAGTGTGTGAATTTTGCGAGGGGATCTGGAGTCACAGAATTGAGGAAACAGAGATATAGAGACATTCATTAAGATCCAGAGGAGCACAGAAGGCCACTGAAAAAAATTCATCAAGTGATCCCTCTCTCTTGCGGCGGAACCGCGGCAAAGGAGGTGCATTCGCGGCGGAAGCGCGGCGCATTAGGGGATCTAGGGCTCCAAAATTCTCTGGTAAGATTCTAACCTCTTTCTCTCTCCTCTGAAATCCAATAAAATCTCTTTTCTGCAGGATTCTTTGCAAAATATCGCCGCTCAAAAATCTTTTTGCAAAGTTTTGTGATTGGTTTTGTTTTGCATATTTTAATACGGACTTTAAGGGGCAAGACCAAAATTCAGATTAGGTGGGGATTTTGTCACCCTTCCTAAGCCCCACAAATCACAAACCGAGCATCTGCATCAACCCTACATTAATTTAAAAAATATCTAGACCAGACTTTAAGGACTGTCGCGCTCATTAAGGACAAAGTAAGGTCGTGAGTAATTTATCACTTATCCGCATTAATTTTGTGGTGCCTAGGCAAGTGTGTCTAAGGCAAGTGGTTACTTAATTAGGCCCGCTATTTTCGGTGATTCGTATAGCGGATACCTCCCACTTACCTGGCACTTACCTGGCCATAAGAGTAGTAAAGAGGTGGTAGAGGATTGATCCTACGGCTTGTCCTTTGGAAGTCTAGGAACGGTCTAGAGACTGGACCTGGGTAACCTTAGTTCTAGGGTTGTTTGTGCATTTTTGTGTGATTTGTCTTAAAGTCCCACTTTTTTCAAAACAGACCAATTTTAAAGCGCACACACGCTGCTACTTGCGCTAAACCCGCTTAGTGCATGCTTGGCTGGACACTGGATTCTAGTGCCCGTCTTGTCCGCGTTCCTGCTATCGACGCCGAAATCGGTACTTCTTCATCTTCTTTTCCCCCACCAAACACCACATCAACCGAGATGGAAGGTACTCCATCAGATTATAACACCACGCTGCCACCGCCCTAGGTGCGCAGAATCTACCGCGCATCTCCCTCCAAGAGAGATGTTATCCTATCCGTGGTCTACTTCCCACTTGTCTATCTATTCCACCAGCTAACGGGGATAATTTTGAAATTAAACCCCACTACATCAATCTGTTGCCCAAATTTCATGGGCTTGAATCTGAAGACGCGGACGTTTTCATCACTAAATTCGAAAACTTATGCCCAATGATGGGTACTTCACAATTGACTGTGGATGCTATGCGCTTGCGTCTTCTCTCATTCACTTACTGCGACTTGGCAGAAAAATGGCTTTATAATACTGCCGCACACTCTATCACTAACTGGGATGAATTCGTAATTGCATTTCTTAAGAAGTTTTACCCAAACCATAAGACTGCCCATATCAGGAGCGAGATCAACCGGTTTACCCAGCTTCCCAATGAACCATTTTGGAAGTGCTTTGAACGTTTCAAAGATCTGCTTGTCCAATGTCCTCATCATGGAATACAAAGATGGGATTTATGTCGAATTATATATGAGGGCATTAATCCAGCAACAAAGCAGATGCTTGAAACAATGTGTCAATGCAATTTCATGTCTAAAGATGACGGTAAAGCATGGAAATATCTGGAAGATCTCGCTGAAAACACTTTGCAGTGGGAAAGCGTAAGACCACCTCAACTAGGGGAGGCATTCATCAGCTCGATATTTCCATCGCAGTAAAAGTCGAAATGGCAGCGATGCAGAAGAAACTCGACGCTATTGAGAACAAATTTTCATTAGCCTCCCTAAATCAGGTCACGCTTCCCAAGACCGTCTGTGGTTGCTGTTCGGATCCTTCACACTTGACGGAAGAATGTCCTATGAATGCATCATTTCAAGGTCACGAGCAAACTAATGCTGCTTTTCAGCAGTTACCTAGAAACGATCCTTATTCTTCCACGCACAATCAAGGATGGAGGAATCATCCTGATTTTTCTTGGAACCAAAACCAACCCCAAAATCAAAACCAGTTCCAAAGCAATTATCAAAGACCTCCTCCACAGTAACTACAACCATAAAGTCAGCACCCCTTTCGGTCACAAAATTTTCAAAATCCGGCCAACACTTCTGCACCACAATTGGTCGGTACTGATAACTCTTCACTCGCACAAACTTTGGATTTGTTTATGAAACATTCCAAGCAAATGTCGGCTGATATGAAGTCTTCTATTGATACCCTAACGAAAGACTCCTCCTCCCACGGTGAGAGTATTAAATCAATAGAAAACCAAATTGCACAGTTAAACGCCGCAATGAGTGCAAGAGAGAAAGGGAAACTCCCATCTCAACCCATACCTAATCCTGGCCACTTACAAAGTTATAATGTGAGTGCCGTTACTACGTTGAGATCGGGAAAAGTGCTGAATAACCGAGTGGGTGAGCAATGTGATGATGTTAGTGACACCAATGATACCCCAACTTCTTCTTCTTCACCTAATTCGTCTAGTCTCCCACCTTCATCCGAGCACATTCTCCGTTTTCCCCAAGGCTCGAACCCTTCGCCCATTTCCTCGAATCTACCTAAAACGATCCCCACTCCAATTCTGGGATCCACTCCATCCCCACAATCCTCTCCAATGTTGGACCAAACCCTTATTGATAAAGCACCTTATCCAAATAGGTTAAGGGGCAACAGACCAAGTCTACAAATGGAGAAGATTGTGGAAATTTTTAAGCAAGTTAACATAAACATTCCTCTCCTAGATTCTATTCAACAAGTTCCGTCATATGCGAAAATCCTAAAGGACTTGTGCACTAGGAAGAGAAAAGTTCAAGTACCTAAAAAAGTTTTCCTTGCGAGTAATGTGAGCACTGCTTTTACACAACAACTACCCAAGAAACGAAAGGACCCCGGAAGTCCTACTATTTCTATTTCTATTGGGGGTAAAAATATCAATCGTGCTCTACTCGATTTAGGTGCTAGTGTTAACTTGCTTCCGTATTCTGTTTATGAGCAATTAGGGATCAGAGAGTTAAAACCTGCGCATTGCACTCTTCAGATGGCCGATCGATCTATCACCCAACCTAGGGGTGAGCTAGAGGATGTGTTAATTAAAGTCGGGGAATTCATATTCCCTGTGGACTTTATTATTTTAGATACACAGCCCGTGGCAAACCCACGCAATCAAATCCCGGTGATACTCGGTCGACCCTTTTTGGCCACTTCTAACGCAGTAATCAATTGTAGAAATGACTCTATGACCCTATCCTTTGGAAAGAAGTCAATTGAGCTTACCATTTACAAGTTGGGAAGTGAACCCTCCGAACCCTATGCTCATGTGTGTTCTGTCGAATTAATGGATGTCGACAGCAGCGAATTTGATCAACCTCATGATACTGACTCTTTTCATATGTTGTTGCTTGACCAAACCATGTATTATACATACACGGACTGTTCCACCAAGTTGTCCGGGTCAACATCTAACGCTGATGAGGAACTTTTTATAGAGTCTGACGATCACCCCATTTTTTCTGATGACATTATTCTTCGGGGTATCGGTGAAAGCTTTGAGGAAATTTTCGCTGATGAACTCGCATTTTTAAAAGACACGGGTGTTGAGATGAATCAACTCCAAGATAAAGAAATTGAACCTCCACCCCCACTTCTGGACAATCATGATAATGTGAGTAATCCATCATCACTATCACTGTGTCGTCTCTCCAAATTGAGATGCAATTCTTTTCCATTACACCTCTTATCACCTCCCCACTTCTTCACGTCGAAAGGTGACATGTTCTTCCACCAACCTTGGTGCTTCATCGATAAATTTTTTGAATGGTTGGTGTTGACTTTCGATCTTTGCAAAGCTTGGCATTGACCAATAATCTTGACCTCCTCGTGTGATTTTAAAAGTTTAACATTGTTTAACTCAAGTTTTGGGGGGGGGGGATATTTTGGCTCTTGAAAGAAAAAGAATTTTTATAAGATTGTGAGCCAAAAATAAGTTTGGGGGAGAATTTCAATTGCATTATTTCTTGTCCCCTTTTTCCTCCCAAGTCTACAGGTTTTTGAGCTTAACGGATGACATCAGTGAGGACACTGCTGTAAACAGGTTTGGGAGAGGTTTGTGCTTATTTACGCATCAATTTGCATCATACTTTGCATAAGCACAACATTTTCAAAAATTTTAAAAATTTTCTTTTATAACATAAGAGTAGAAAGTGAAAAATTACATCCAAAAGATAGGAATAGTTTAAGAAAACCAAGAAAATTAGAAGTTTTCTTAAACGAACTAGTAATAAGTAGTTATGAGCCGTTGTCCCAAGGGTTAGTAAGATGAAGGAAGTCACTAATCTGAGGATAAAAATAAGTCTGAAAAATAGTTTCTATTCTGGAAGCCAAACATTTGAATGTTGATACCCTACTATATGCACTTACACACGTCTTGAAACTCTGGATAGTAGAGGATACCTTGATATGCTCTTGTCTAAAAGCCAAAGTATGAAGGAAATAATAAATGAAGAAAATATAAAAATGGTGAAAAGAAAAATGAACACTGGTTTTGTTGTCGCCAAGGCAGCAATAAAAAATATAGCGAGGGTGCTTCATCACCTAGTGTTAGTGTATATGCCCTAGAGGCCATTACTGTATCATACTAGTTTGTATATTACTTAATGGAAGCTTGGGATATTCAGAGTTGTATAGACAATCTTGCTCAAAATGGTAGTATGCTACTTGGTTTGTTTCTAATTTAATATGTGCATATGTTTCTTTTAGCATATTGTTTATACATATAAGTAGAGCCCTTAGGATCTTTGCTTGATTACCAGCGTTGTGATGGCAGTCACACTCGTGGGGGCTGGATAATCCATAAGCACATCCTTATACAGGTCCCTAGTCGTAGGACTATCGAGACAGGGCATCGATACTCCGGAGTAGACTAGCGTATGCGCTTCTCATCCCAGCATGGGAAACGGTCTGTCCCACAGCCGTCAGTACGTCGTACTTGAGATAGTATGCGGGTGCTCGTTAGGTTACGAGTACACTGGACAGGACTCGTCGGGAATTGTTGGTTGGTACTATACCTATTGTCAGTTATCGGTTCCCAGGTGACATGAGTACAGCTTAGTCCGCTGACTTGATACTGTCACTTCGCCTCGAGTGTGTTCCCTTTGTACTTTGATTACTACCCTACCACGGCTCAAAGGAGTCGTGCAAACAGGTAGTAGTTGAGTGCAGTCCCGAAGCACTTGGAGGAAGTGACGGTTAGATAGGATTCATCTCTCCCGGTATTGGGGGTTGATATCGCGCTGTATCTAGGAGAGTCATTACACAAAGTCCCTGGCCAGGGCAAGCGGGATATACTGGAAGGTTTCCAGTGTTATCTCAGGATGTTCTGGGCTACACTCCGACACGACTTGTACCGCTATTAGGGGACTGACGTTTACCGCCCCCTAGGCCCGCCATGCGATATGTTCAGACGAACAGACCGGACTGTACGGAGATTTTCACATTCAGGCTCAGTAGGAGTTCAGATGGGTTTCACCTCGTCCGTCTTCTTATCGACATCTACCTGGGGGCCGTTACACACAGCTAGTGCCGCTTGCGGTCTGTGGTTAAACCCACTGCTAGCGTAGTGTCGAGTCTTTAGAGTCCCACACAGAGAGCTATTCGCCTTTAGGCAAAAGAGTAGAGGTCGCATGGTTTTGCGACAGGGTTCGGTCACATCCGTGCACTTGTGCACGTTTAGTGTCCGGGCAGTTATCACTAGCGGGCTTTGGTTTAAGCCAGATCCTAGTGTACGTTTTGGGATTGGTTTTATCTCGTTTGTATTCGTGTTCCTCGGAACGCGGATGCGGGTGTGTATGCACGGTTGACAGAGACAGAGGCAGAGGATTCTCATTAGGGTTGTTGACTGTTGACTTTTGCTAAACTCTAATGAGAATAAGAAATATGATAATATTAATTAAGTATTATTATACCATGGTTGGGTTGAAAGGTTGACTTTGTTGACTTGTTGACTTTGTTGACCGGTTGACTAGGTTGGACTTGTTGACCATCATCATTACAATGGCTATCATTTCATGGCAAAGACTTTTGCTTGCTTGTTATTCTTTACAAAATGAGTGCATGAAATGATATTGCCATTTTGACTTGAACCATCACATAATACTCAATTATTATTATTGGTTATGATTATTTTGGATTATGAGAGCAAGGGTGAGAAAAGTCTTGCTCATTCTTTCATTTGCTTTCTCTCTCATGAAAGCTCTCTCATCCTCAAGCTCTCCCTCTTCCTCTTGCTCTCTCTCTAGTTCAAGGCAAAAACCTCTCATGTGTTGAGAATCATTTGCCTTGGAGATAAAAACCTGTCACGCCCCGCTTCCCAGAGTATGCTAAGATGGGCACGTGACATAGCCAACCATGCTACCTATGGATAGGAAAATCCATCCACAGTCACATTACGGCTGTAGAGATATCAAGAACAGGAAAAGTAAACCAACTATCTAGTACATGTCCATAAGCCAGAGTAACAGGGTCAGGAATTAACAATGTGCGGAAGCCAAAAGGTACAATACTGAAACCTGGAAAGTAAGACTACATACCGACAGGAACTTCACCACTCGGTCTAACCACGGCAATACTCCTGATCAGTCTGCACAAAGGTAGGAGAATCTGGGCCATGCAAAACCCAGACGTCAGTGCGTCATGTCATCAAGTAAAAAAAATACAAACAGGGTAACAGGCAATGCAAATACAATCATGAATAAAAAGCAGGTGTAGCAGTAATGTAAATCACGGTAGTGAAGGGTAGTGTGCAGTGAGTAAACTAAACTGTTCTATTGGGTTATCTATTCTAAAGTCTTTGAAATAAATTTGATGAATCATCGATGTAACTCAATAGTATCCCGTGCATACCCGGGACCACGGTCCAGATTCTCGGGCTGAATCCGAGACATGCCGCTAGGCACTAAACAGGAAATATGTACAGATGAATGATGTCAGCAGCATCATCCCAAGGCTGGCCTAGCCTCTAAAACTGATCAGAACAAGTATCGAACTGTTGAGTTACAAGTCAGGTTTCACCATTGATTTCCCCATACCCCCAAGTTATGTATGTCAAGTCAGGTATTCAGCGATCAAGAACTAATGCCAACACAGGATCAGGTAAGAGCAGGTTTGTCTGGATAGACAACAGGAATGGTCCGTAAGGACTACATGTCAGGTTTGTTGGCATCAGACACAAGATCAAATAACAAGTGATACCATGGTACATCAGGTCAAAACAGGTAATGTATACAGGTGTCATGTCATGTCAAGAGTGTACGGTACCACGTCATATCAAATAGGAAGTGCAACAGGTCATGTCAGGAAGCGCAAATAATATGTGGGTCCTCACAAATCAACTAATATAAACATGGTTATAAATAAACAAGCATGGAATTATCAGGACAATAAACTGGAACATGATATGCAAATAGGTATAGATTGAACTACTAGGATGCACGGTTATCAGTTTGGGTTCAAGGGATAGTTTTAATATTTCACAACTTTAGTTTTAACAATATGGATGATAAAAAGGTTGATATGTATTAAATAATCTAAGATGCAACGGACGGTAAATCAGGTTAGACGTACGCGAACAATCGTCCGACACGTATAGAGTATAAAGAGGGGTATTATGGGTCATGCCGGTAATTGTTATAAGATTTAAATATGAGGGCGCATACTATGTATAACAGAACTAAAAGCAAACTGGTATGTTTCGAGCCATGATTATAAATGATGTAACGGGATGCCGAACTTGTAAAAAGGAAATATGGCATTAACTGTAAACTTCAGGTTAACGTGCATTCAATTGGATAAATAGAACTTTAAATAACATATATAGTAATTCAAATAGCATGTAGCAAGTTTCACTTGCCTGGACGGATCAAGAACGGGAATACGGAACGTCTCACGTCGGCTGGAAATGTCGCGACACGTGCACAGTATACGGAACAGATCCAAACCATGCACAGCGTGATCACACGGGTCAGGTACGCTCGCTGGGTCGTCAGGATCGTCATCGGTACGACCGGAATCCGGCAATCCTCGAACAGTGAACACTAATTCCTAATCCGTAAAGAAATACTATAGAAATACAGTAAATATAGAATGGAAAGGAGGAAGGAGAATAAGGCAAGAATGATTGCTCACTGGGTAACATAGAGGAATGATGGCGTCGACGGCGATAGTCGGAGGAACTCCGGCGATGAATTTAGGCTGTTAGGGGGTTCGGTTAAGGTTACGCCAATTGTTTTGTGGGTTGGCCTCAAGGTGCAGAGGGATTCAAGGCAGGGGAGCGGATGAGAAGAGGTAGAGATGTGACGACGAATCATAGTCTCCGGTGATGGGTTGCCGGCGAAGTGTAAGGGTGTGCAAGGGGGTGCTCGGGTTCTAGGGTCGCAGGCTCCTCGGGGATGCTAGTGCAGGGTGGCGAGAAGGAAGAGTTGAGGAGGTAGAGACGATGACGATGAGGTTGCGGAGGCGGCGACGGCAAGGCAACGGCGACAATGATGACAAGGGGGTTAGGTTTCCTGGGTCAGTCACGGTGGCTGTGTAGAGGAGAAGCGAGGGCGATGCGGCTTGGTTGAGTTGATAAGGAGTTTGCAGCGATCGAGGAGTGGGGAAGGAAGACGAGGTCGGAAGGAGAAGATCGAGGGTGAAGGCGAGTGCGAGTGGGCGACGGCTAGGGCTTCTCGTGGGGTTTTGGCTTCTTGAAGAAAAGAAGAAGAAGAAGAGACAGAGGGAGGTGACGATATGGGGGAGAGCGGTGACGGGACCAATACTTACCGCGAGAAGAGAGAGAGGGACGCGAGAGGAGAGAGATAGGGAGAGAGCGAGAGGAGAGAGAGAGAGAGAGGAGAAAGAAACTTGGACGTTAGCGGGGGTGAGAGAGGAAGAGAGAGAGAGAGAAGAAGAAAAGGAAGAGAGAGGGAGGAAGGAAACGCTCGTGGGGCCAGGGGTCAGGAACAAAAGATTTTGATTGGATAATAGGAAAGACTGTTAGGGAAATAAATGAAAGATTTATTGGGTAACAAAATATATTTTCTGGCCAAGGATTACTGGGATTAAAACAGTACTCTCGTAGGTTTAAAAGATTATGATAGGCTGTAAATATTTTCTTTTAAAGATTGGAGAATATTTCCTTGGCTGTGTAAATTAGTGGAGAGATACTTTGGGTTGTTTTAAAAATATTTTCTTGGGCTAAAATGAATGTTGGCTGTTAAGAAAATATTAAAGAATATTAAATAATTAGAATTTGGCGGGTTACAAAACATTTCAGAAATGCGCCCGGGTCGGGTCCAAAAATTCAGATTTAAAATATCAAAAATATATGCAACTTCCAAATTTCAAGATGAATGCCTAGATAAAGAAAAAGCATACCCACAAGAACGGATGCACGTACGTGCGCGTAGCCATCCAAACACGTCCGTTTCACTGAACGGAACGAGAACACGATACAAGGACGCTACCACAGGGTTAGGGGTACCATGCAGGCCATGAGATGCAATTTTAATTTATTTTACGTGGTTTAAATTGTTATATGCAAAAGATACGATATAGGATAAAATACCAGTATACTAAATTATGAGATGCACCGGTCCATGCAAAAAGTCAAGGAAAACTTTAATAAGAGTCAAGCAAGCTCAAGCAAGCAGGTCGGGTCGAAAGCCCAGTAAGTAAAATACTATTCGCACCCAAACACGCTAAATCAGGAATAGACCATGGATAAGAAAAATACTGAAACTGGAATTGGTATAAATGAACTAAGGGTGTTACATTATACCCAACTACAAAAGAATTTCGTCCTCGAAATTCCAAGAACAAGAAAGGATAATTAATCAAGAAACTCCAACGATAGATGTGGAAACTTCTGCCAGATCTCATCTTCACGTTCTCAAGTTGATTCTTCATGCAAGCGATTACTCCAAGAAACAAGCACAAGAGGGGTAACTTTGCTCTTAAGAACCCTTCTCTTCGATCTATAATTCGACATCGGTCGCTCTTCAAAAGTCAAATCTTCCCGTAGTCAGTTCCGACTGGTCCAACACATGTATTATACTTCGAGTATACTTACGGAATCAAGGTATGAGAAACACGTCATGAACATTCTCCAAAGATTGCGGTAACTCCAAACGGTACTACACTTCTCCAATACGCTCCAAATCCTCAAAGGTCCAATGAGTCGAGGGCTAAACTTTCTTCGGCTTCTGCAACGGATCACCCCTCTAGTCGGTGACATCTCCAAGAGTACTAAATCACCAACAACGAAATCTAGAGGTCTTCTCGATGTAACTGCCCAACTCTTTTGTCGATCTTGCTGCTCTTTCATATGATTCCGAATAGCGTTAACTTTCTCAACTGTCTGCACAACCAAATCTGGTTCCAACAATCTTCGCTCTCTGACACTGTCCCAACAACTAAGTGAACGGCATTGCGACCATACAAAGCTTCAAATGGAGCCATCTGAAAAGTTGCCTGGAAACAACTGTTGTATGAAAACTTCACCAATTGTAGATGATCCTCCCACGAATCTTTGAAATCTAACACACAAGCCCTCAACCTGTCCTCAAGGGTTTGGATTGTTTTCTTCGACTGGCCATCTGTCTGAGGATGATAAGTTGTACTAACTTCAAACTAGTTCCCAAACCTCCCTGTAAGTTCCTCCGAAAGTGTGATATAAGCGGTCGTCACGGTCGGTCACGATACTCACCGGTACTCCGTGTAATCTTGATATCTCCTGTATGCACCGTTCTGCCAGAACTTCTGTTGATCGATCATCTCGGAAAGAGGTGAAATGAGCTGTCTTGGTCAATCCGTCAACAATCTGTTAGTTATATGTATGCCCTAGAGGCCATTACTGTACATAGGATGTATATTGTAGTGGATGTTGGACATATATAGGGAGGACTTTCTTGCTCGACATGATAGTATGCTATCTGGTTACTCTTTACCTTAACGTGTATATTGATTGTCTCTCTGTTACATGTTGGTAAAGCCCTTAGGATGTGTACTTGACTACCTGGACTATGATGCGGATCATACTAGTGGGGACATGGTAGTCCATAAGTACATCCTTCAAGGTCCCTAGTCGTGGGTGTATCGAGACGGGGCATCGATATACCAGAGTAGACTAGCGTATACCTTCTCGACCCATACAGATGGGCGATGGATGATACCATATCCATTGGTGTTTGACATCAGAGATTATATACGGGTGTTCAGTGGAGACTGGGTACACTGGACGGACTCGCCGAGAACTCCCAGATGGTATTATACCTCACGTCAGATGGCAGTTCTCTGGTGACACTGGTACAGGTTAGTCTGTAGACCCGAGATCGTCATAGAGTCTTGTGTGATTCCCACTGTGCTTTGATTTCCACCTTACCACGTCCAAGAGGGCGTGCAAAACGGTGGCTTTTGGGTACAGTCCCGAATCACATGGAGGCAATGAGCGATAGGAGGGGATTCGTCTCTCCCGGTATAGGGAATTGATGTTGCACTGTGTTCGATTGGCTATAACCGGAAATCCCTGGCCAGGGTTGCTGAGATTTACTGGTAAGTGTTACCAGTAGTTTCTCGAACTGTTATAGACCTCATATCGACACGACTTATCGAGCTACTGGGGTCTGACGTTTACCACCCCTAGGCGAGATATGCGACATATCAGACGAACAGACCGGACTGTACGGTAAGTGTTACTGGTTGGATTCACAGGAGTGTGAGCGGGCTTGCTCGTCGATCTTCTGATCGCTCAATACCCGGGTGGCCGTTACGTTTAGCAGACCGCTTGCGGCTTGTGGGTGTTTGATATGATCATCACCTGCTGCCGGCGTATTGACGAGTCTTTAGAGTCCTACACAGAGGTTTCCTGGCTCAAGCGAAACGAAATAGGAGCGCATATGAGATATGTGCGGGACCGAGAATAATGCATGTATGTGATACCGTATTCCATTCTCGCGATGAATGTATCGATTGGTTGTATGCGATATAACCTAGTTATCGATTCAAGGATTGATTCGATAAGACGATACATTGGATATTAGTCGGTTATATGAGATATGACCGGATCGTTAAATCAAGTGTTGATTTAATGATTTAATGCATAATTATATATTTGATATATTACTTTGCATTAACTAGTATTGGTTCACTTTAAATGGATTTTCTCACTTGATGTGCACATTGTATATGTGATATACTTTTGTACATTTGATTGTATCATGTTTGATGATACATGATAGTTTGGGTGTATGTTAAGATTAAACCATGGTTATGTAATGGTTAGGGTTTTGATTTTATTTACTTATTAATTTATTTATTTATTTATTCATCTTTGAAAGACAAATAGAATGGTGGCTTATTTTGTTTCTTTCATGAAGCTTCATGAAGTGTTGAAAGCTTGACCATTTTGTTTGTTGACTTAACCCTAACCATTCAACCTAACTATAGTTTATTCTCTACACCTAACTATGGTTGCTATATGATAAGTATTCATTTTATTTTATTTTTGAAAAATAACTCATCATATTATCTTCATCTTCTTCTTCTTCTTCAAGAAGAAAAAGCTTGCTACCAACAATAGCAACTTGAGAAAAAGAGTGAGAAATCCAATTCTAAAGTGAACCCACTTCCTATTTCTTCATCCTCTACCACTTGCCAAGTAGTATAGGGTGTTTTCTTCACAAGTTTCATGACTTGGTGAAGTTGGAGCTTGATCTTGTGTAGCCTCGACGTAGATCATCTTCGGCATCGAAGTCGACGACCTAGCCCGCCCATTTCCCCGATGAAGCCGACGCTAGAGCCCAGGATCCGATGATCGCAGTGACGAGACTTCATCACGGAGCTATGGAGGTGGAGGACCGGATCTACAAAGGTTGTATTTCCGTTCACTCATAGTTAAGATGTTAACTAGTTGCTTGTTTCTCTTAAACTCTAGTCAACAATCCGTATTAGGGTTTCTCAGCACTTGTAAAATTTGAAATTGGCATGGTTAATGCCTTGTGAGACCTCATTAGTGTGCCTAGGAACCCTACAGTGGTATCAGAGCCTAGCTAGAGCCTTAGGCGATGCGTAGACGGAGTTTGAAGTCCGATCGAACCGAAACCCTAAAACCAAAATGCTCTTTGGACTTTTTTCAAAAACTGGGTTTTTTCCAGATTAAAAATATGCAGAAAAATCAGCAGGTGATTGTAAGAGTTACTGTGAAATTCGATAGCCTAATGCCATCAAACCACCGCGGTTCCGCGGCACGAGCATGCCTCGTGCGGCGGTTCCGCGGCCGTTTAGTCTCATTTTGCATTGAATTTTGCACAGTAATTCCTTTTTTGCAGTTCTGGTTTTCCTGGGAATTTTTAATCTGAACTCAAGAGTTGAGTTTTCTGGGTTGTATTGGGGACTCGGTGTTTCGATCGGATTGTCTAATTTTGTCTGTGTGCTTTTCCGGGTAATTTTAGAATATGTTAAAAGGTTCGACCGGATATAAATACCCACTTTTTCCCTTGCCGGGAAATTTCCAATTGTTGGACTTTTCCGTAGTTTAATAACGTTCTAAGTAGTGCAAGTAATGCGATGGACCCTCTAGAAGACAACAAACCTTAACTCGATTATGTGACCGTCTTGAACTTCCCTTTGAACCTTCGGGTTTGGGGCAGTACGGCGTGCCACATGTGAGGCGTTGGCTTGACCCTTCTACGGCTGGACCGTTGGTACTGAGGCATGAAGTGAATGTTTTTAAACTTGTTTCATGTGTTGAGCAGTTTCGGGAAAACTTGGGTGTTCGATTGTTCGATCGGAAAGTTTAACATTTTCTATTTATCTGGAATGTGATACAATAATTGGAATTCACAAGTAGTTATGAGATAACTGAATGAATGTTATAAACATAGCAGTTTAGTCTCACTTGATTGGTTGCCACGGGATTTTGATGTGATCAAAAGCCCGTCGCAATCACGTAGGGTACGCGGATACTTGCCGGGTAAACTTAATAGACAGCCTCATCCCATAGCCCCGACCAAGTGACTGTAGGAGAACCCCGTCGCCGAAAGCATCCGTTCGGATGCTCGCGGTAGCGGTGTTCCGCCTTAGTGCACTTCGTCGACGGTATCGGGGGTGCGGCCGTCTACTAAAGTTTGCGACGAGCATTCGATCAGGATGTCGGGAATCTTGTTGAATTGCCCGACTTGATATTGAAAAGTGTTTTCGATAATGAGACTAAAATGCGGGGTTTATAATCGTTAGGCATGTGATGTCTAAGGAATTCATTGGATTAGGCATGTGATGTCTAACAAGTTTGCGGATTCCAACTGTTGTAGTTTTACACTTTCTTTTCTGTGACCGTAAGTGTAATATGTGATATCGCCGGTTTCGTTGCTATATTCCAACGACAATTGGGATACGCATGTTTACTTACGTTGATGACATGTGATGTTATGTGTTGCTGGATATGTTGTATTGGATCGTCGTGTTTGAATAGCCGGGGTTTTTTTTATGTGAGATGAGTGTTTTTCATTTTCATTCATGTAAAAACTTGTATGTAATATTCTTTTATTGGGGCACTTCCAGGTTGCGGAAGTTGTCACCGTTGATGTATATTATTTACTTTTCCGCACTAGGATAGACCCAAGGAGGAGGGCACAAGTAACCGGGTTCTAGAGTCCAGTGGGAGACCAACTCGAGGAGTCGAGTCCGGGTCTCCTAACTCCAGAATTGGTAGGGTTGCTTGCCGCTCTCGTAGGGGTCTAGGGGTGTGGGTTTGGCTATTCATCACGACCGTGGAATCCGTGTTTTATACTGGCTCGTATTGAAAACACGGACGTCCTAGTATATCCAATGTTTCATATGTTTCTTCTGCTGCGATATCTGTGATGTGATCATGTGATGTTCTGTGATAAATACTGTATATAGTATATATGATATATTATATAGATGTTACTTATGTTTTACACCCGCGCTAGCCCTGCCCCGCTCTGCCGTTAGTTACCTAACCTAACGGTGCATGAGGGGACATCGAGGCGAATGCGGATGGCATAAGTGTACGTCGTATTTATCTGTGATGTTTAGGTACTTAAATGATGGGACTTCATTAATGTGATTAATGAAATAAAAGAAACCTAAGATGTTGTGGAATCGAATTTCTTAAAAACAGGTAGCTACAGTTCTTGCTTTGCATCGCGGTGTTCCTTGTAGAACATCCTGCACCTTATTCGATAAGGAAAGGACCGAGATCCCTTCACCGGGAGTGACTCCTTTAGCAATAACTGGCAGATGCTACAACTCTCGGTTTGTCTTTTGATTGCTTCTATAGTTTCTGCTTTGCACAGTGATATATATGATATATCCCGCACCTCATTCGATGAGGAAAGGGCCGACGATCCCTTCACCGGGAGTGACCCCTTTAGCAAAACTAGAAAAGCTTCAAAAACACTCCATTTTAAAATCATTTGATTCTACAACGATATAAAGTTCATTACGCAAAGGGGTTTCTTAAAAACCTGACGTAGCCCTCCGTCATTTCAGATAAGTAATAGTTAGTATTCGTGCTGCGTTTGTTGACTCAGTCAAGACGTAGTGTGCGGTAGTTGATTACTATTTATCTGTTTATGCATATGATGCAGATTGGATTAGGGTAGTCGTGCGGCCTTGTTGACTCAGTCAAGGGTCGTGCGGGTGGGTTTAATTCAATCAGGAAATGACGGGTTGAACTTTACTTGCGGTCTATGGTTTGTTGACTCAGTCAAGGTCATAGATCGCTTGGGGCAAAATATTATTGGGAATTTCAAGTGTTGAAATTTGCAATGAGATTGCATACCTTCTATGAGATAGTTGGATCCCGATACCCGCTGCGAGTAAGAGTTACTCCTGGGAGAGTTTTACACATTACAATTAGCCGATCAAGTAGGTGTCTAGAAAGGTGTTAACGAGGTTACGCCTCTGGGAAAACGAGGTTTACATTAATTAGGTCCGTGCGAAAGCACGGGGAACCTCCCTCAAAGTACCGACACTGGCCTGGCTGAAAGATTGTCGAACTTGTAGCGTGTAATTAATCCCGGCTAGTCTTTCCTTTTAGGGTTTGAAGGAAGATTTGATAAAAAGCAGTGGGAGCCATCCTGATTAGATAAAATAATAACCAATCTAATCTTGCAAGAGCGCACGCAGAGTGTTTTCTTCTCTCTCTCTCCAGGTAGTGACCATATCACGCCTTAATCAAGATAATAATACGGATAATTGACCGAACCCGCTTGTTATACTGTGCTGGGGAACGTTGGTCCCGCTCCAACTTATAAATGTTATAAGACAGAGCAGGAAATAGGGGAATACCAGAATTCCCGTGCCGCCCAAATGAGGAAAATGCATATGATGCATCATCTTCGGGTGTGTTCGTTACACATAACTGTTTCTCAATATCCTCTACGTCCTGGGTATTTGATACCAGATCAGGATCTCAGATATGTAATCTGTTACATAGGGCTACAGAAAGGTAGAGAACTGAGAACGGGTGATAAGTTTCATGAGGCAGAAAACGGTGCAAGTGTTGCAGCCAGGTCTGTTGGTCACTGTCACCCTGTATTACCTAAGTACATTGATTCTGAACAAATGCTATTAGATACCGAACCTGATATACAAAATCATATCAGTCTCTTTATTAGTAAAGAAATGATAAGATTTTGTATTGTTGGATAATGTTTTGAACATTTCCTATATCAAAAGTTGATCGGTTCAGGCACGTTATCTAAAAGAATTGATGTTCTAAATCAAACTACAGTTCTTAGTATACGGAACACACACAAGAGGAAGAGTTCAGAAATGAACGGATCCTTCTTAAGGTATTGTAGACTAGGTCATATCAATGCGACTTGACTAGCTGGAGTTACATAAAGATGCATATTTAAATTAGTTTGAATTTACATCTTGTGAAACTCGCCAGTCATGTCACAAAGATAAGATGACCATAGCTCTGTTTACTGGAAACAGAGAAAGAGTTAGTGAACTTTTGGGATTGATACATGTTGATGTATGTAGATCCCCTGTCTACACATGCCAAGACCGGTTCTTTGTACTTCATTACATTCTCTGATGATCTCTCAAGATTCAGACATATGTTCCTGTTGAAACACAAGTCCGAACCTTTTGAGATATTCACAGAATATAAGTTAGAAGTAGAGAACCAATACGGGTATAAGTATTATGTCCTTTGATGAGATCAAGGAGGAGAATACTTGAGCACGGAAATCCTGGACTATTCTAAAGGAGAATGAGATTCTCTCTCAGCATTACTCCTCCGCATACACCATAGCACGATGGTATATCGGGGCGGAGCAGATACACTCTATGTGATAAGGTGTGCTCGATGATGAGTACTACTGAGTTACCTATTTCCTTTTGGGAGTTGTGCACTTATGAAGTTGCATACCTATTGAATAGGGTCCTGATCAAATCAGTTGCCTACCACTTCATATGTGATATGGAAAGGGAAGAGCCCATATCTTAAAATAGTTATGATTTGGGGTTGTCCAGCCTTTGTCTAAAAGAAAAATCCGGACAAGCTCGAGGCAGCGTCTGTTATGTAGAACTGAAAATGTTCCATCTATACAAACTGCAGCTGATGATTTGACAGAACCAAAGGATTCAGTAGATTCCAACGAACCTCAACCTCTCCGCCGATCTAGTAAGGTTCCTCACCCACCTGAGAGTTACTTCGGTTTCTCTATGACAGAGGGAGCGAGGATTGCATCATGAGATGATGACCTAACTAGTTTCGAGCTGGCCATCAAGAGTAGGGACTCTGTAAGAATGGCTGGATGCTTAGCAATCTGAGATGGAATCCATGTACACCAGCAAAGTATGGACTTTGGCTGCTATATCTGAAGGGTTAAATCCCCATCAGGAGCAAGTATATCTTGAGAAGATTACTTGGTGTAGATGGAAAAGTGGAGACTTTCAAAGCTAGACTTGTTAAAGGTTTTCGTCATCGACCAGGCGTGGATAATGATGAAACCTTTTTTAGTGGCTATGCTTAAGTTTATCCAGATCCTACTTGCCACGGCTACATACCATGACTACGATATATGGTGGTTGGGTGCCATGACTGCTTTTCTAAATAATGATTTAGAAGAGAACGTCTTTAAGAACACAGCCAGAGGGCTTCGTAAACAGTGGGAGCAGCGGAAACGCGTGCAAGATGTTTTATGTGATAAAGCAGGTATCGCGGAATTGGAACGTCTATTTTGATGTAGTAGTCAAAGAGTTTGACTTCATCAAAATGGTAGATGAACCTTGTATATACAAAAAAGGTAGTAGGGAGTATGGTGGTGATCCTCATAGAGTACGTGGATGACATACTCTTGATAAGAAAGGAGTTTCCTATGCTACGCTCGGTCAATCTCCGCTTATCACATGGATTCTCCATGTAGGATCAAAGTGATACCTCCTAAATCCTGAGTCTTCATCTATGAGATAGATGTTATTTGGGTGTTAGAATACTCACTAGCTGTAGTGAGATGGTATCAATTAATCCAGGGGAGAATCACTGGAAAGGTTCCAGGATGATAAAGACGACTGAATGTCAGTTGCAGGCATTGTCTTTACCCTCAGTAAAGGGACGGTATGTTGGAAGAGTTCCAAGCTAGATACCGTGGCATACTAGACGATAAAGGCTGGATACATCGCTACTTAAGATGCTACCAAAGAAGCAGTCTGGGTGTATATTAGTTCATGAGATGAACTTCGTTCCTCCCATTGTGTGACAATGGAGTTGTGGCTTATGCCAAGGAACACCCGTCCCATCAGTGATCCAGACATATTCTAAGGCAGTATCACCTGATCATGGAGATGGCTGATCTCTAAGGTGATCGAGGTTAGGAGAGCAGACTCAGAGGACAACACGGCGGATCCACTCACAAAGGCCTTTTCCCAGAGAGAGATTTTTATGGGATGGTTGAGTATGAGATACTACAACCACTGCTACAGATGGCCCTAGTGCAAGTGGGAGATTGTTAGTTATATGTATGCCCTAGAGGCCATTACTGTACATAAGATGTATATTGTAGTGGATGCTTGGACATATATAGGGAGGACTTTCTTGCTCGACATGATAGTATGCTATCTGGTTACTCTTTACCTTAACGTGTATACTGATTCTCTCTGTTACATGTTGGTAAAGCCCTTAGGATGTGTACTTGACTACCTGGACTATGATGCGGATCATACTAGTGGGGACATGGTAGTTCATAAGTACATCCTTCAAGGTCCCTAGTCGTGGGTGTATCGAGACGGGGCATCAATATACCAGAGTAGACTAGCGTATACCTTCTCGACCCATACAGATGGGCGATGGATGATCCCATATACATTGGTGTTTGACATCAGAGATTATATACGGGTGATCAGTGGAGACTGGGTACACTGGATGGACTCGCCGAGAACTCCCAGATGGTATTATACCTCACGTCAGATGGCAGTTCTCTGGTGACACTGGTACAGGTTAGTCTGTAGACCCGAGATCGTCATAGAGTCTTGTGTGATTCCCACTGTGCTTTGATTTCCACCTTACCACGTCCAAGAGGGCGTGCAAAACGGTGGCTTTTGGGTACAGTCCCGAATCACATGGAGGCAATGAACGATAGGAGGGGATTCGTCTCTCCCGGTATAGGGAGTTGATGTTGCACTGTGTTCGATTGGCTATAACCGGAAATCCCTGGCCAGGGTTGCTAAGATTTACTGATAAGTGTTACCAGTAGTTTCTCGAACTGTTATAGACCTCATATCGACACGACTTATCGAGCTACTGTGGTCTGACGTTTACCATCCCTAGGCGAGATATGCGACATATCAGACGAACAGACCGGACTGTACGGTAAGTGTTACTGGTTGGATTCACAGGAGTGTGAGCGGGCTTGCTCGTCGATCTTCTGATCGCTCAATACCCGGGTGGCCGTTACGTTTAGCAGACCGCTTGCGGCTTGTGGGTGTTTGATATGATCATCACCTGCTGCCGGCGTATTGACGAGTCTTTAGAGTCCTACACAGAGGTTTCCTGGCTCAAGCGAAACGAAATAGGAGCGCATATGAGATATGTGCGGGACCGAGAATAATGCGTGTATGTGATACCGTATTCCATTCTCGCGATGAATGTATCGATTGGTTGTATGCGATATAACCTAGTTATCGATTCAAGGATTGATTCGATAAGACGATACATTGGATATTAGTCGGTTATATGAGATATGACCGGATCGTTAAATCAAGTGTTGATTTAATGATTTAATGCATAATTATATATTTGATATATTACTTTGCATTAACTAGTATTGGTTCACTTTAAATGGATTTTCTCACTTGATGTGCACATTGTATATGTGATATACTTTTGTACATTTGATTGTATCATGTTTGATGATACATGATAGTTTGGGTGTATGTTAAGATTAAACCATGGTTATGTAATGGTTAGGGTTTTGATTTTATTTACTTATTAATTAATTTATTTATTTATTCATCTTTGAAAGACAAATAGAATGGTGGCTTATTTTGTTTCTTTCATGAAGCTTCATGAAGTGTTGAAAGCTTGACCATTTTGTTTGTTGACTTAACCCTAACCATTCAACCTAACTATAGTTTATTCTCTACACCTAACTATGGTTGCTATATGATAAGTATTCATTTTATTTTATTTTTGAAAAATAACTCATCATATTATCTTCATCTTCTTCTTCTTCAAGAAGAAAAAGCTTGCTACCAACAATGGCAACTTGAGAAAAAGAGTGAGAAATCCAATTCTAAAGTGAACCCACTTCCTATTTCTTTATCCTCTACCACTTGCCAAGTAGTATAGGGTGTTTTCTTCACAAGTTTCATGACTTGGTGAAGTTGGAGCTTGATCTTGTGTAGCCTCGACGTAGATCATCTTCGGCATCGAAGTCGACGACCTAGCCCGCCCATTTCCCCGATGAAGCCGACGCTAGAGCCCAGGTTCCGATGATCGCAGCGACGAGACTTCATCACGGAGCTATGGAGGTGGAGGACCGGATCTACAAAGGTTGTATTTCCGTTCACTCATAGTTAAGATGTTAACTAGTTGCTTGTTTCTCTTAAACTCTAGTCAACGATCCGTATTAGGGTTTCTCGGCACTTGTAAAATTTGAAATTGGCATGGTTGATGCCTTGTGAGACCTTATTAGTGTGCCTAGGAACCCTACACAATCATCCAAACTGTATTGTTGCCTTTTGGACTCCGCGGTAGAGCAGTCACGAAATCCATGGTTATGTGTTCCCACTTCCACTGAGGGATCGGAAGTGGTTGCAATAAGCCAGCAACCTTTTGTTGTTCAGCCTTAACTTGCTGACACACCAAGCACTATGCCACAAAGCGAGCAATCTCCCGTTTCAACCTTCTCACCAGAAATGCTGTCGTAAGTCTCGGTACATCTTCGTGCCTCCTGGAGGTCCGGAATAAGCTGAACTGTGTGCCTCCTCCAGAAGCTCTTCGCGAATATCTCCCTTTGGCACACACAAACGGCTACCGAATCTCAACGAACCATCTCCGTGGATCAGTAAATCTGTTCGTAGTCCGGCTTCGTCCTGTTCTCGAAATTTCGGCAATCCTAGGTCCTGCAATTTTCACTGCTTCAATATCCTCGATCAACAATGACTGTACTTGCAACTGCATCAACTGTCTCAAAGAATGTAGTAGCACAGACTCCAAATCGAATCTCCGAAAATCTTCAATAAATTCTTTTAGTGCAGTCAACATCTGCATTGCTGCCAGCCGACTAAGCGCATCCGGTACAACATTAACTTTCCCAGATGGTACTCAGGATCAAGTTCGTAGTCAGCCATCAGCAACAACCATCTTCGTTGTCTCACAATTAGCTCTTTCTGAGCGAACACGTACTTTAGGCTTTTATGATCAGTGAATATTTCGACCCCTTTCGCCCAATAAGTAGTGTCCCCAAAACTTCAAGAAAAATCCCGGTCGCAAGCCCCAAGTCATGAGTTGAGTAATTCTTTTCATGGGCCTTCAGCTGTTTCAAAGCGTAAGCTACAACCTTCTCATGTTGTATCGGACCACATCCCAAATCTTTCCCAGATGCGTCGCTGTGAAACACCAATCCTCCGGAACCGTCTGGTACGGTTAAACAAAGCGGTTATCAATTCTTGCTCCAACGCCTCAAAGGCTGACGCACACTTATTTGTCCACACATATGGTAATTTCTTGTGCGTAAGCTTGGTCAGATGCTCAGCCAAACGAGCAGAATTCCTCACGAACCTTCTATAGTATCCTGCAAGTCCAAGAAACTTCTGATCTTTGCAACGTTCTTCGGAATCGGCTGGTCTTGAACTGCTGCAATCTTCCCTGAGTAACGGCGATTCCATCTCCAGGTACGATATGTCCCAAAGCTTTCAAGCCAAAACTTGCACTTGCTCATCCTTGCATATACTCTTTCTTGCCTCCAAGTCTGCAGTGCGATCTTCAAGTGTTCCGCATGCTCTTCAATGCACCTTGGGTAGACCAGAATATCTTCTATGACCGTTACTAAAACTGGTCCAAGAATGGTGAAAAGATTCCGTTCATCAGGTCCATAAATATTGCCGGTGTATTCGTTATTCCGAAGGGAATCACTAGTACTCGTAATGTCCATACTGAGTTCGGAACGCAATTTTGCAAATATCTTCTGATTTAACTCGGACCCGATGATATCAAACCGTAAACCCAGCTTCGAGAATACCCTCGCGCCACTAAGCTGCTCAAACACTTCGCCAATGCGAGGGATCGGGTAATAGTTCCTAATAGTCACCCGGTTTAATTCTCGATAATCAACGCACGTCTTCCCTGTGCCAACTTCTTCTTTACTAGAAGAACTGGAGCTCTCCAAAGTGAGTTGCTGCCGCGAATCTACTCCTTCGCTAGCAATTTGGTAACCTGCTTCTTGACTTTCTTCCAACTCCACTGGTGCCATCTGGTAATACGCCTTTGAGATTGGCGCTGCACCAGGACAAGATCAATTGCGAACTTCACGTCTCACTTCGGTGGTAAACCTGATATGTCTTCCAACACGTCCATGCAACTCTCGAATATATCCAGCGCTTCTTCCTTATCCACCTCCATTGACGAAAGAACATTGTTTGTCGGCCTAGCTCTAACTCAACTGGCCTGACAGAACTGCTTCCTCCAGCAAAACAACTTCCGGATGTCCGGGAATATGTAGAATCACTTTCCCTTCCTTACAATCAATATGAGCGTAGTAAGTGCCGTGAAAATCCATTCCCAAGACAACAACCAACAAGAGAGTGCACCAAGATTGAATAATCCTAATGCGGGGAAAACAAGAACGAGTAAGATACCAAGATGATTTCACCCGAAGTCAAGATACTGAAGAGGGTTAACAAACACGATTCAAGCTGGCGATAAAATAATAACTGGTGAGCAATGAAACCGAGAGAAGCAAGGTAATATAAATACGGAAGTGAATCAAGACCAGGACTCCAAGTTACTTAAATAGAGTACCGCATTGTAACCATGCTGCAGTTCATGGGCACAATTACATAACTCCACCCAAGTCGCCCAAGTCCTAGAGATAACAAGGAATCGGGTTTTCGAGTCGATATGCAAAGGAAGTTTGCACATCGTAAAAGATATAATCAGGAAAAACTTGATTCAGGAACGGTAAAACGGCAAAGTGGCAGGACATGTTTCCTAAACACGGGTATTCTGATTTGTGTATTGGGTACAATACCCAACTACAAAAGAATCAACCCGACTAATCTATGGCTCTGATACCAAAAACAACTATGTCACGCCCCGCTTCCCAGAGTACGCTAAGATGGGCACGTGACATAGCCAACCATGCTACCTATGGATAGGAAAATCCTTCCACAGTCACATTACGGCTGTAGAGATATCAAGAACAGGAAAAGTAAACCAACTATCTAGTACATGTCCATAAGCCAGAGTAACAGGGTCAGGAATTAACAATGTGCGGAAGCCAAAAGGTACAATACTGAAACCTGGAAAGTAAGACTACATACCGACAGAAACTTCACCGCTCGGTCTAACCGCGGCAATACTCCTGATCAGTCTGCACAAAGGTAGGAGAATCTGGGCCATGCAAAACCCAGACGTCAACGCGTCATGTCATCAAGTAAAAAAAATACAAACAGGGTAACAGGCAATGCAAATACAATCATGAATGAAAAGCAGGTGTAACAGTAATGTAAATCAGGGCAGTGAAGGGTAGTGTGCAGTGAGTAAACTAAATTGTTCTATTGGGTTATCTATTCTAAAGTCTTTGAAATCAATTTGATGAATCATCGATGTAACTCAATAGTATCCCGTGCAAACCCGGGACCACGGTCCAGATTCTCGGGCTGAATCCGAGACATGCCGCTAGGCACTAAACAGGAAATATGTACAGATGAATGATGTCAGCAGCATCATCCCAAGGCTAGCCTAGCCTCTAAATCTGATCAGAACAAGTATCGAACTGTTGAGTTACAAGTCAGGTTTCACTATTGATTTCCCCATACCACCAAGTTATGTATGTCAAGTCAGGTATTCAGCGATCAAGAACTAATGCCAACACAGGATCAGGTAAGAGCAGGTTTGTCTGGATAGACAACAGGAGCGGTCCGTAAGGATTACATGTCAGGTTTGTTGGCATTAGACACAAGATCAAATAATAGGTGATACCATGGTACATCAGGTCAAGCCAGGTAATGTATACAGGTGTCATGTCATGTCAAGAGTGTACGGTACCATGTCATATCAAATAGGAAGTCTAACAGGTCATGTCAGGAAGCGCAAACAATATGTGGGTGCTCACAAATCAACTAATATAAACATAGTTATAAATAAACAAGCATGGAATTATCAGGACAATAAACTGGAACATGATATGAAAATAGGTATAGATTGAACTACTAGGATGCATGGTTATTAGTTTGGGTTCAAGGGATAGTTTTAATATTTCACAACTATAGTTTTAAAATTTCACAACTACAGTTTTAACAATATGGATGATAAAAAGGTTGATATGTATTAAATAATCTAAGATGCAACGGACGGTAAATCAGGTTAGACGTACACGAACAGTCGTCCGACAGGTATAGAGTATAAAGAGGGGTACTGTGGGCCATGCCAGTAATTGTTATAAGATTTAAATATGAGGGCGCATACTATGTATAACAGAACTAAAAGCAAACCGGTATGTTTCGAGCCATGATTATAAATGATGTAACGGGATGCCGAACTTGTAAAAAGGAAATATGGCATTAACTGTAAACTTCAGGTTAACGTGCATTCAATTGGATAAATAGAACTTTAAATAACATATATAGTAATTCAAATAGCATGTAGCAAGTTTCACTTTCCTGGACGGATCAAGAACGGGAATACGGAACATCTCACGTCGGCTGGAAACGTCGCGACGCGTGTACAGTATACGGAACAGATCCAAACCACGCACAGCGTGATCATACGGGTCAGGTAGGCTCGCTAGGTCGTCAGGATCGTCGTCGGTACGACCGGAATCCGGCAATCCTCGAACAGTGAACACCAATTCCTAATCCGTAAAGAAATACTATAGAAATACAGTAAATATAGAATGGAAAGGAGGAAGGAGAATGAGGCAAGAAGGATTGCTCACTGGGTAACACAGAGGAATGATGGCGTCGACGGACTCCGGCGATGAATTTAGGCTGTTAGAGGGTTCGGTTAGGGTTACGCCAAGCGTTTTGTGGGTTGGCCTCAAGGTGCAGAGGGATTCAAGGCAGGGGAGCGGATGAGAAGAGGTAGAGATGTGACGACGAGTCACAGTCTCCGGTGATGGGTTGCCGGCGAAGTGTAAGGGTGTGCAAGGGGGTGCTCGGGTTCTAGGGTCGCAGGCTCCTCGGGGATGCTAGTGCAGGGTGGCGAGAAGGAAGAGTTGAGGAGGTGGAGACGATGACGACGAGGTTGCGGAGGCGGCGACGGCGAGGCGACGGCGAGGCAACAGCGACAATGATGACAAGGGGGTTAGGTTTCCTGGGTCAGTCACGGTAGGTGTGTAGAGGAGAAGCGAGGGCGATGCGGCTTGGTTGAGTTGATAAGGAGTTTGCAGCGATCGAGGAGTGGGGAAGGAAGACGAGGTCGGAAGGAGAAGATTGAGGGTGAAGGAGTTGATAAGGAGTTTGCAGCGATCGAGGAGTGGGGAAGGAAGACGAGGTCGGAAGGAGTAGATCGAGGGTGAAGGCGAGCGCGAGTGAGCGACGGCTAGGGCTTCTCGTGGGGTTTTGGCTTCTTGAAGAAAAGAAGAAGAAGAAGAGACAGAGGGAGGTGACGAGATGGGGGAGAGAAGTGACGGGACCAATACTTACCGCGAGAAGAGAGAGAGAGACGCGAGAGGAGAGAGATAGGGAGAAAGCGAGAGGAGAGAGAGAGAGAGGAGAAAGAAACTTGGACGTTAGCGGGGGTGAGAGAGGAAGAGAGAGAGAGAGAGAAGAAGAAAAGGAAGAGAGAGGGAGGAAGGAAACGCTCGTGGGGCCAGGGGTCAGGAACAAAAGATTTTGATTGGATAACGGGAAAGACTGTTAGGGAAATAAATGAAAGATTTATTGGGTAACAAAATATATTTTCTGGCCAAGGATTACTGGGATTAAAACAGTACTCTCGTAGGTTTAAAAGATTATGATAGGCTGTAAATATTTTCTTTTAAAGATTGGAGAATATTTCCTTTGCTGTGTAAATTAGTAGAGAGATACTTTGGATTGTTTTAAAAATATTTTCTTGGGCTAAAATGAATGTTGGCTGTTAAGAAAATATTAAAGAATATTAAATAATTAGAATTTGGCGGGTTACAAAACATTTCAGAAATGCGCCCGGGTCGGGTCTAAAAATTCAGATTTAAAATATCAAAAATATATGCAACTTCCAAATTTCAAGATGAATGCCTAGATAAAGAAAAAGCATACCCCCAAGAACGGATGCACGTACGTGCGCGTAGCCATCAAAACACATCCGTTTCACTGAACGGAATGAGAACACGATACAAGGACGCTACCATAGGGTTAGGGGTACCATAGGGTTAGGGGTACCATGCAGGCCATGAGATGCAATTTTAATTTATTTTACGTGGTTTAAATTGTTATATGCAAAAGATGCGATATAAGATAAAATACCAGTATACTAAATTATGAGATGCACCGGTCCATGCAACAAGTCAAGGCAAACTTTAATAAGAGTCAAGCAGGCTCAAGCAAGCAGGTCGGGTCGAAAGCCCAGTAAGTAAAATACTATTCGCACCCAAACACGCTAAATCAGGAATAGACCATGGATAAGAAAAATACTGAAACTGGAATTGGTATAAATGAACTTGGGTGTTACAAAACCCAAAACACTTCTCTACTCATCCTAGTACACAAAGTTTAGCAAGCCAAGTGTTCTAGTTTTCTCTAGTTTGAGGTTGAAGCCAAAGGTATAAGCTTTTGGTTGGATCCATCTTCGGTGCAAGGAGACGACGAGGTGAGGCCGATCCGACTACCGCAAGGAGTTGAAGAGAAGGAGTTCAAGTTAAGGTATAACCCCCTAAACGAGTAGGTAACACTCCTAGTTAGGTTGTTTAACAAAGATCCGTATTTTGAGTCCATGTTACCACCAAAAGAAAAATCATTTTTCATCATTTTCGCAAGCCCGAAAGAACCGGGAGAGGTAACGTGGAATTACAGTGGTATCAGAGCCTAGTTAAACACTATCTAACATGTTAGCAAAGTAACTAGAAGTTCGATCGGAGAAAAAGTCGCGAAACATGCCCGAAATATCAAGTTTCTGCCGATTCTGTTTTCTGTTCAAAAACTAAAAAATCTTACACTAAAAATCGGCTCAGGCTTTTTAAAACCCACACGAGAAAATTGGTCCACCGACTCGATCAAAGCGCCGCGGAAACGCGGCAGGAGCATGCTCCCGCCGTGGATCCGCGGCCGAGTTGACTCAGTCGTGGCACAATTTTCCTGCAGTGTTTTTCTGGGGGTGTTTTGGGATTTTTACAATATGTTTTTTCTGCCCAGATTTTACAGAAAGCAAAATTTGTTTTTGGGGTCTAAAAATCCGTATTTTGATCGAACTTCTAAGGACTTAAGCTAACGGGTTATATCTGTGATGTGATATATGTATTGAACGTCTGCTAATCATTATACGTCGATTAGTGGGGGTTATACATATCTGTGATCTGTAATGTTGATGGTATGTGTATATGAATTCATTGGACTGTCGCGGATGAATAGCCGGGGGTTGTGAGATGTGAGTTTTCTTTATCTTTCAATTCATGTAATATGTAATGTAATATTATTTATTTGGCCGCACAACCGGGATGAGGTTGTAGCCGTCATTGTATAATTTCTTTTTACTGTTTTTGCTCCTAGGATAGACCCAAGGTGGGGTGCACAAACTACCGGGTATCTTGAAGTACCGAGTGACCTACTCACGGTGTTGAGGGAGGTTGCTTCGCTTCGGGTACTTGGCGGGTAGTTTGCCGCACCCGTAGGGGTCTAGGGTGGGGTATTGGCTATTCATCGCGACCGTGTAATCCTCTCTTCGTTACAGGCTCGTACAGAATGCGGATTCCGAGTATATCCAATGTGTTCATCTGTGATCTGGAATGGCTATCATTGCATGTGACGAATGTGTATATCTATATATGATATCTATTTAGGCGTTGCTTATGTTTTGCATCCGCGCTAGTCCAGCCCCCGCTCTGTCGTTAGTTAAGAAACCTAACGGGTAATGACGGGGACCCGTGGCGAATGCGGATGGCATAAGCGTACGTCATATTTTCGTTGTTTTCTGCAATGGTAGGATTAAATGATGGGACGCATTAAATTAACGCAAGAAAATAAACCAAAGTAGAGTCGTTGGAACACTTTCAAAACCACTCTGTTTCTTTTCAAAAACAACTTTTAAACGCGGAGCTTAAGCCACTCCTTTTAAAAGCTATCTCGTTCCATCGATTATATCAAGTTCACTACGTTCACGGTTTCGCCAAAACCATTCGTAGCCCTCCGTCGTTTCACATGGATGTCAATAGTATTCAAGCTATGTTTGTTGGCCAAAGTCAAAGCATAGTGATTGGTAGCTATTGGGTATTCATGTGCAGCATAGATAAATGCGTTGGTTTGGGACAGTCGTACTGCCTTGTTGGCCAAAGTCAAGGGTAGGTGCGGGTGGGTTCAAATTAACCTGGAGAATGACGGGTAGAACTTAACATGTGACTTATGATTTGTTGGCCAAAGTCAAGGTCATAAGAGCATGGGGCAAAAATCCATATCGGGAGTTTCAAAAGAAACTGAAACTTGCTAGTGCTGCATACCATTTAGAGTGTGATGATTCAGGTAGGATTCCTTCAGTTTTGTCACGCGATGATATTCGGATCCCGATCCTACTGTGAGTATATGCTACTCCTCCGGAACTTTCTCACTTAACGATCAATGCTATAAACCAAGTAGGTGTCTAGAAAGATGTTAGCGGGGATACGCCCACAGGGAAAATAAGTCATTTAATTAAGGAACTTCGCGAAAGCGTTGGAAAACCTCCCTTGAAGTACCGACACTGGCCTGGCTGAACGGTTAAGCAAGTATTGTACGGTGAGATTGATCTCGACTAATTCTTCCTTTATGGTTTGAGGAGGGATTCGAGAGACAGTGGGAGCCATCCTGTTTAGACAAACTAAAAACCACTCTAAACTTGCAAGAGCATCATGCTGAGTGTTTCTTCTCTCTCTCCTAATTGCAGCGACCAATCGTCATGACTGGACTTAAGTTACTACTAGATAAAAACATACTGACAGGGCCAAACTACAAAGATTGGTTCAGGAATGTCAAAATGGCAATCACTTATGACAAGTTGGGGTATCTCCTTACCACCAAAGCTCCCCCTGTCCCAGGTCCCACCTCCAGCGTCGCGGATAAGGAAATCCGTAAGACTTGGGAGATCGATTGCGTGAAGGCCAAGTGCCTCGTGCTTGCCTCTATGGAAAATGAACATCAGAGGAGGCACGAGAATATGGACCTCGAATCCATATTTCTCCATACAAAAGAACTGTATGGAGAGCAATCCCGTATCGCCAGATACGAAGTCTCGAAAAAGCTGTTTTCGGCGAGATTGGCCGTCGGATCATCGGTAGCGGAACACGTGCTTAAGATGATTGGTTTCATTGAGGAGCTCGCGGACCTTGGGACCACGTTAGAGAATGAGCTCTATACAGACTTGATTCTCCAGTCCCTTCCTTCCACTTATGCCCAGCTTATCCTGAACTTAAACTTGCAAGAAAAAGAAGTTGAACTTTCAGAACTCCTCAACATGCTGAGGAGTGCAGAGGGCACCCTACAGAAAGGTAGGGAAACATCCACTTTGTTTGTAGAAGGATCTTCCTCTTCTAGGTCCAAGGCGGAAGCCAAGGGAAAGAAGAAGAAAGCCCCCGCCAAACCAAGGGGCGGTGTTAGTAAAGTGGATACGAAGGGAAAGACAAAGGCAACAAAGGTAGCGGGAAAGCTTGTGGGAAAGGAAGAATGCTTTTACTGTCACAAGAGTGGACACTGGAAAAAGGATTGCAGGGCTTGGAAGGCCAGAAACCAGGATCCGAAGCAAGTTGCGGCTTCGGCTTCAGGTGTGTATGTTATTGAAAACTGTCTATCAATAAACTCTGCTTCCTGGGTATTGGATACCGGATCAGGATCTCATATCTGTAATTCTTTGCAGGCACTGAGAAAGCGTAGGGTTTTGAAGGCAGGTGATATGACCCTCAGAGTTGCAAACGGAGCTGGCATGGATGCTGAGTCCGTGGGGGACTATCATCTGGGAATATCAGATGGACATGTTTTGGTTTTGCGTGATTGTTATTTTGTACCCAATTCAACCTGTAATATCATATCTGTATCTTTATTATCTAAAGAAGGTTATGAATTTGCATTTGTAAGCAATGTTGTAAACATTCACCTTAATCAAGTTTTGATTGGGTCAGGTACATTAAGCAATGGTATATACGTATTAAACCAACCACAGATTTTCAATGTCCAGAATACACACAAAAGAAAGTCTCCGGAAAAAAATCAAGCTTTCTTATGGCATTGTAGACTGGGTCACATCAATGAGAGAAGGTTGACGAAGTTACATACAGAAGGATATTTGGATCCGTTCGAATATCAATCATATGCAACTTATCAATCCTGTCTCAAAGGAAAGATGACAAAGACTCCGTTCACTGGACATGGAGTAAGAGCGAGCGAGCTCTTGGGACTCGTACACAGCGACGTGTGCGGTCCAATGTCTATACATGCGCGAAGCGGTTATTCTTACTTCATTACTTTTACGGATGACTTTTCAAGGTATGGATATGTCTTCTTAATGAAACATAAATCCGAAGCCTTTGGAAAATTCCAGGAATATAAGAATGAAGTAGAAAAACAAACCGGCAAAAGTATCAAGACTCTGAGATCTGATCGAGGTGGTGAATACTTGAGTGCCGAGTTCCTGGATTACCTAAAAGAGAATGGAATTCTCTCTCAGCTTACTCCTCCATACACTCCGCCACATAACGGTGTATCGGAGAGACGGAACCGGACCCTATTGGATATGGTACGTTCCATGATGAGTAACACTGAGTTACCGTGATCATTCTGGGGATATGCACTAGAATCAGCTGCATACCTTTTGAACCGAGTTCCAACTAAGACTGTGCCTACCACACCATATCAGATGTGGTGTGGGAAGAAACCCTATCTTAAGCACATTAAGACATGGGGATGTCCAGCTTTTGTCAAAAAGCAGCATGCGGACAAACTCGAGGCACGCTCAGTACAGTGTAAGTTTGTGGGATATCCAAAGAACTCCAAGGGATATTTCTTCTATTGCGAAAAAGAACAAAAGGTTTTTGTTTCTCGTCATGCCCACTTCTTGGAAAATGAGTTTTTGGAAAATCAGATAAGTGGGAGCGTAATAGAACTGGAAGAAATTCCAGAACCATGAGCTATTACTGAAAGCTTAGTAGAACCAGAGGGTTCGAAAGATCAGGACATTCCTGCATCGCTCCGCAGGAGTAGTAGGCAGTCTCATCCGCCCGAGAGATACTACGGCTTTCTCATAGACGGGGATAGAGAGGATTGCATCATTGATAGTGATGAGCCGACTTACTTCCAGCAGGCCATTCAGAGCGTTGACTCGGTAAAATGGCTGATGCAATGCGGACCGAAATGGAGTCCATGTACACCAACAGAGTATGGACGTTGGACGTTGCTCCAGATGGGGTAAAAGCCGTAGGATGCAAGTGGATCTTCAAAAGGAAGATTGGTGTAGATGGACAGGTTGAGACCTATAAGGCTAGACTTGTTGCAAAGGGTTTTCGTCAAAGATCTGGTTTGGACTATGACGAAACCTTTTCTCCAGTGGCTATGCTGAAATCCATTCGGATCATTCTTGCCATTGCTGCCTTCCACGATTATGAGATTTGGCAGATGGACGTAAAGACCGCTTTTCTAAATGGAAATTTAGAGGAGTGTGTCTATATGGACCAGCCAGAGGGTTTCATTCAGAGTGGGAGCAGCGGAAAGGTGTGCAAGTGGCTTAAGTCCATCTATGGACTAAAGCAGGCATCGCGGAGTTGGAACATTTGTTTTGATGAGACGGTCAAAGAATTTGGCTTTATCAAAAATCCAGATGAACCTTGCATCTATAGTAGATTTGTAGCAAGAACTGTCGTATTCCTCGTTTTATACGTGGATGACATTCCCTTAATAGGAAATGATATTCCTATGCTACAATCTGCCAAAGGGTTCTTGTCACACAGGTTCTCCATGAAAGACCTGGGTGATGCCTCTTACATTCTGGGGATCCGGATCTACCGTGACAGATCCAAGAGGATATTAGGTCTTTCACAGTCCAGGTACATCGACACTATACTGAAAAGATTCAGTATGGAAGATTCCAAGCGCGGTAATCTACCGGCTTGTCACGGGATCACCCTCTCCAAAGAGATGTCTCCCAAGACTGATTTGGAAAGGGATCGCATGTCTATTATACCCTATGCTTCTGCGGTAGGCTCTATAATGTATGCGATGTTGTGTACTAGACCAGATGTAGCTTATGCACTGAGTGTGGTAAGCCGGTATCAGTCAAACCCTGGGGAGAAGAACTGGATAGCGGTAAAGAACATTCTCAAGTACCTGAGAAGGACTAAGCAGATGTTCTTGGTGTATGGCGGAAAAGACCTCCAGATCGAGGCCTTTGCTGACTCCAGCTTCCAAAGTGACAAGGATGATTCCAAGTCCATGTCGGGTTATGTCTTTACCCTCAATAGAGGGGCGGTGTGTTGGAAGAGTTCCAAACAGGAAACCGTTGCTGACTCGACGATGGAAGCGGAATATATCGTTGATGCTGATGCCGCAAAAGAAGTCGTCTGGATGAGGAAGTTCTTGACAGAACTTCAGGTGGTTCCGTCCATTGTTGATCCAATACCTCTGTATTGCGACAACAACGGGGCTATATCTTTAGCGAAGGAACCCAGGTCCCATCAGAAGTCCAGACACATCTTAAGGCAGTATCACCTGATCAGGGAGATCGTGGGTGGCCAGGAGATCGAGGTTCGGAGAGTTGCTACGGAAGATAACACTGCCGATCCACTCATGAAGGCCTTACCCCAGACTCAGTTCGAGCGGCTGATCGAGATGATAGGTCTTCGATACGCCAGTACATGGCCTTAGTGCAAGTGGGAGATTGTTAGTGTATATGCCCTAGAGGCCATTACTGTATCATACTAGTTTGTATATTACTTAATGGAAGCTTGGGATATTCACAGTTGTATAGACAATCTTGCTCAAAATGGTAGTATGCTACTTGGTTTGTTTCTACTTTAATATGTGCATGTGTTTCTTTTAGCATATTGCTTATACATATTAGTACAGCCCTTAGGATATTTGCTTGATTACCAGCGTTGTGATGGCTGTCACACTCGTGGGAGATGGGTAATCCATAAGCACATCCTTATACAGGTCCCTAGTCGTAGGACTATCGAGACAGGGCATCGATACTCCGGAGTAGACTAGCGTATGCGCTTTTCATCCCAGCATGGAAAACGGTCTGTCCCACAGCCGTCAGTACGTCGTACTTGAGATAGTATGTGGGTGCTCGTTAGGTTACGAGTACACTGGACAGGACTCGTCGGGAATTGTTGGTTGGTACTATACCTATTGTCAGTTATCGGTTCCCAGGTGACATGAGTACAGCTTAGTCCGCTGACTTGACACTGTCACTTCGCCTCGAGTGTGTTCCCACTGTACTTTGATTACTACCCTACCACGGCTCAAAGGAGTCGTGCAAACAGGTAGTAGTTGGGTGCAGTCCTGAAGCACTTGGAGGCAGTGACGGTTAGATAGGATTCGTCTCTCCCGGTATTGGGGGTTGATATCATGCTGTGTCTAGGAGAGCCATTACATAAAGTCCCTGGCCAGGGCAAGCGAGATATACTGGTAGGTTTCCAGTGTTATCTCAGGGTGTTCTGGGCTACACTCCGACACGACTTGTACCGCTATTAGGGGACTGACGTTTACCGCCCCCCTAGGCCCGCCATGCGATATGATCAGACGAACAGACCGGACTGTACGGAGATTGTCACATTCAGGCTCAGTAGGAGTTCAGATGGGTTTCACCTCGTCCATCTTCTTATCGGCATCTACCTGAGGGCCGTTACGCACAGCTAGTGCCGCTTGCAGTCTGTGGTTAAACCCACTGCCAGCGTAGTGTCGAGTCTTTAGAGTCCCACACAGAGAGCTATTCGCCTTTAGGCAAAAGAGTAGAGGTCGCATGGTTTTGCGACAGGGTTCGGTCACATCCGTGCACTTGTGCACGTTTAGTGTCCGGGCAGTTATCACTAGCGGGCTTTGGTTTAAGCCAGATCCTAGTGTACGTTTTGGGATTGGTTTTATCTCGTTTGTATTCGTGTTCCTCGGAACGCGGATGCGGGTGTGTATGCACGGTTGGCAGAGGATTCTCATTAGGGTTGTTGACTGTTGACTTTTGCTAAACCCTAATGAGAATAAGAAATATGATAATATTAATTAAGTATTATTGTGCCATGGTTGGGTTGAAAGGTTGACTTTATTGACTTATTGACTTTGTTGACCGGTTGACTAGGTTGGACTTGTTGACCATCATCATTACAATGGCTATCATTTCATGGCAAAGACTTTTGCTTGCTTGTTATTCTTTACAAAATGAGTGCATGAAATGATATTGCCATTTTGACTTGAACCATCACATAATACTCAATTATTATTATTGGTTATGATTATTTTGGATTATGAGAGCAAGGGTGAAAAAAGTCTTGCTCATTCTTTCATTTGCTTTCTCTCTCATGAAAGCTCTCTCATCCTCAAGCTCTCCCTCTTCCACTTGCTCTCTCTCTAGTTCAAGGCAAAAACCTCTCATGTGTTGAGAATCATTTGCCTTGGAGATAAAAACCCAAAACACTTCTCTACTCATCCTAGTACACAAAGTCTAGCAAGCCAAGTGTTCTAGTTTGCTCTAGTTTGAGGTTGAAGCCAAAGGTAGAAGCTTTCGGGTGGATCCATCTTCGGCGCAAGGAGACGACGAGGTGAGGCCGATCTGACTACCGCAAGGAGTTGAAGAGAAGGAGTTCAAGTTAAGGTATAACCCCCTAACCAAGTAGGTAACACTCCTAGTTAGGTTGTTAGATAGTTGTTTAACAAAGATCCGTATTTTGAGTCCATGTTACCACCAAAAGAAAAATCATTTTTCATCATTTCCGCAAGCCCGAAAGAACCGGGAGAGATAACATGGACTTACACCTAGTGCCTTAGACCAACTGGTTTGGGAGTCACTGCTAAGCCTTAGGTGGTGCAAGACGAGGAAAATACTATCACCTAATCAGCAAGCACATAAGTAATCGGTCGGTTAGTACCTCAAGAAGTATTAACGGTCGCATGAAAATGTGTGAGCAAATCTATAAATATTCATCAAATTAAAAAGTACTGAGGTAGATGGACAAGAGTATGATAGCTTGAATTGAATTCTCCGAGTGTAGGGATGTCCATTACACACACGTAGGGTTATATGATCGATGTTTGGATGAAAGGTAGGAATGAAGAATAAAGACAATGTTTTATTGAAGGATCATGTGATTTTTAACATCTTTTCATGACTATTAAGATAGAACTCATGACAACTGAAAAACTAGTGTAGTTGGAAACTCTAAATTTTCAAAGTCTTTCTTTTATGGTTCTTATCTTTATATGTAAATTTCACCATCTCTCTTTTATTATAGGATTTTGTGGGTGTAATCCGCTGAAAACTCTCAGGAGACAACACTCCTCCTACTAGGGACACCTAGAGGTTTAACGGCTTGTTGCACGTGCTCAGTGCAATTGTGTTTGCCTACGAAAGTGTGCTTAGTTTTCTCCTTTCTTTTTCTCCTTCTCTTGAATAAACTAGTTTGCTCGGGACGATCAAAGATAAGTTTGGGGGTATTTATTCAGTTGATAAAACTGCACATTTGTTATTACATTCTTCCTACTATTTCTATACTAGAAAAAGTGTTTATTATAATATATGATACATATGAGGGTTTATCTGTAAAAATACTATTTTTCATGTGTTGATATATTATAATTAACATTTGGTAGAAAAATGTATGCAAAGATACCATTGACCAAATCTTCATGGTGAAATTAATATCTCAATAAAACAAAACTCCACTAATAATATTTGTTGAGATTGTGCAGAATTTTCAGGGCTCAAATCAAGGGAATCAAAGTTGTTAAAGCAAACCTGCCTAATTAAGAAAGTAAACTAAGAAATCAAGTCTGGCAGTAACTACGAGAAGATTTTCAGCTTCTGAGATTCAAAAGATCGCCACGTGTCAATATAGAAGAAGCCCCAGAAAAATCACCAAAAGATACTCCTACTTGGCCGCGGATCCGCGACCAAACCACCCTGTTGGCCGCGGATCCGCCGTATGACAGAAGAATTGGGGGCTGGCATTTTTCTGGTATAATCTTAACTGATGGTTTCCAATTAGGAGACTAAGGTTCTGGCTTTTGGAGTATAAATAAGGCCCGTGAGCCCTTGGAAAAATCATCAAGCCGACGAGATCACGAAGTCCAAGACGGCTCATGCATCCAGGCTGATCATCAACGGTTCATCTACCTCCTTAGAAGAGATCGAGAAGCAAACTAGTATTTGTAATCATTTTCTAAGGAAACAAAGTGTAATGAGTTTTGTTGATTAATAAAGGTAGTTCTTTTTCTTATTCTATTTCTTTGCAGTTTCATTATGAATTCTCTCTCCATCTCCTTTTCTCCTATCATGCGCGAGTAATTCTCCGCTTGTTAGGGTTCGTAGGATTAGGGTAGGTTAATGGACGGTGAAGATCCTTAAAGTCTTTTTACGTCCTATAAAGTTTATAAACTTTATCAAAAGAATCATTAACATCCTAATCAGGCGCGCTACCAATTTATTATTTGTCTCGACCGCGATTAGAGATTAGATTAATGATTGTTTTGGTAAATGCTAGATATGAACGGAGTTCCATGTCGAGATAGGGGTTAAGAGTGGGAACCCTTTTCCCACCAGAAACCCTAATCTACATGCATCACCGTCGTTCTAGTTTTAAATGTATTAAAGGATAAAAAGGGCAATCTTTAATTAATCATCCATAACTACTAAATCCTAACAAACCCTACAAGCCCCCTTTTATATTAAACTTACATCCATAATTAATCTAGATCTATATTTTGCATCCGTGTTTAACATAGATCTAGAACCTACAACAATTCTTTATTCTTCCTCTTCTCTTTTTCAACACGCCTAAAGTAAGAATAAAATAATCAACGTTTCCCAGAGGACGACCCGTACTCATCTAGGTCTAGCTACACGCGACACCGTTATTGATTGCGGTTATTCTACAAACACTTTTTCAAATCAATCAGGCTGCTAGCCCCTTGACCCCTAGCCCGCTATCCAGGTAGCGGGATCCCCGTAAACTCTGTGTGGCCCCCGATACATCCAAGTCCCCTCCAAAACACAACACGTGCACACTGTATATTGAGTTCGCATGACCAGTTTTATCCGGCAATCGGAGGTTCCCTTGCTCCAAAAGCGAAGGGTAAATAATGGCAGCTTAGTCCGCGGCTGCCGGAGATTCGGATCCCTACAATCAATAAATCCTGGCCTACCCTAGGCGGAGGGAATCTGTAATGTGCCTAATAAGCGACGCATATTTCCTATCTCAATGGAATGACGAAAAACACCCTACACTAACATCCTCTTAGATCTATCACGATAAATCTTGATCCCAGGAATGTAGAAAGCATCATCTAAGTCTTTCATGGAGAACTTCTGTGGCAAGAAACTTTTGACTGATTATAGTATAGGAATGTCATTTCCTATCAAGAGAATGACATTCATGTACAAGACGAGAAATACCACAGTTCTCGCTACAATCTTGCTATAAATGCATGATTCATCTGCATTTTTAATAAAGTCAAATTCTTTAACTGTCTCATCAAAGTAGACGTTCCAACTCCCCGATTCCCGTTTTAATTTATAAATGGATTTAAGCAACTTGCACACTCTTTCGCTGCTCCCACTCTCTATGAAGTCCTCTGGCTGATCCATATATAAACACTCTTCCAAATTTCCATTCAGAAAATCTACCTTTACGTCCTATCTGCCAAATTTCATAATCATGGAAGGCAGCAATGGAAAGTAGGATCTGATTGGATTTAAGCATAGCCACTGGAGAAAAGTTTTCATCATAGTGCAAGCCAGGTCTTTGACGAGAACCTTTTGCTACAAGTCTAGCCTTATAGCTTTCAACATGTCCATCCGCACCAATCTTCTTTCTAAAGATCCATTTGCAGCCTACGGGTTTTACCCCTGAGGTGCAAGGTCCAAATTCTAAACTTTGTTGGTGTACATGGATTCCATCTCGGATCGCATTGCATCCAGCCACTTTACTGACTCTCTGCTCGTAATGGCCTGCTGGAAACTAGTTGGCTCATCATCATCGATGATGCAATCCTCCCTATCCCCATCTACGAGAAAACCGTAGCATCTCTCGAGCGGACCAGACTGCCTACTAGATCCGCGGAGTGGTGCAAGGATGTCCGTTTCTCTTGAAATTTTGGGTTCCACCAAGATTTCGGTAATAGATTATGGTTCTGGAATTTCTTTTAGTTCTATTGCGCTCCCACTTATTTCTTTTTCAAGAAACCGAGTTTCCAAAAAGTGGGCATGCCAAGAAACAAGAACCTTTTGTTCAACTGCATAATAGAAAATACATCTCCTGGAATTCCTTGGGTATCCTACAAACCTACACAATATTGATCGTGCCTCGAATTTGTCTGCATGCTGCTTTTTGACAAAAGCTGGACATTTCCATATCTTTAGATACTTAAGATAGGGTTTCTTCCCACTCCATATTTCATATGGAGTGGCAGGAACGGACTTAGTCGGAACTTTATTCAAAACATATGCAACAAATTCTAGTGCATAACCCCAGAAGGATTGCGGTAACTCAGCATTACTCATCATGGAACGTACCATATCTAGTAAGGTGTGGTTCCGCCTATCCGATATACCGTTGTGTTGAGGTGTGTATGGAGGAGTAAGCTGAGAGAGAATTCCATTCTCTTTTAAATATCCCAGGAACTCGGCACTCAAGTATTCACCACCTCGATAAGTATCTTGATACTTTGCCTGTTTGTTTTTCTACTTCATTCTTGTACTCCTAGAATTTCTCAAAGGCCTCGGATTTATATTTCATCAAGAATATATGTCCATACCTTGAGAAATCATCCATAAAAGTAATGAAATAGGAATAACCACCTCTTCCATGTGTAGACATTGGATCACACACGTCGCTGTATATGAGTCCCAAGAGCTCAGTGGCTCTTACTCCGTGTCCAGTGAATAGAGTTTTTGTCATCTTGCCTTTGATACATGATTGACAAGTTGCATATAACAGATATTCAAATGGATCCAAATATCCCTCTTGATGTAACTTCGTCAACCGTGTTTCATTGATATGACCTAATTTACAATACCATAAGAAAGTTTGATTCAATTCTGAAGTCTTTCTTTTGAGTGTGTTCTGGACATTAAAAACTTGGTGTTGATTTAATACGTATATATCATTGTCTAGTGTACCAGACCCAATCAAACCATGATTAAGGTGAATGTTTTCAACATCACTTACAAATGTTAAATCATAACCTTCTTTAGATAGTAATGATACAGAGATGATATTACATGTCAAACTTGGTACACAAAAGCAGTTACGCAAAATCAAAATGTTTCCACTTGTCGATCTTAGATGATATTCCTCTACGGAAACAGTATCCACGCTCGCTCCATTAGCAACCTTGAGGATCATATTATCTGCCTTTATAACTCTACTGCTTCTCAGTGCCTACAATAAATTACAGATATGATATCCTGAACCGGTATCCAATACCCAGGAAGTAGAGTTGATTGATAGACAGTTTTCAATTATAAACATACCTGAATCCGAAACCACAACTTGTTTCGAATCCTGGTTCCTGGCTTTTCAAGCCCTGCAGTCTTCCTTCCAATGACCTTTCCTACGAAAATAGAAGCATTCCTCCTTCCCTACTATTGGCCCCCCAACTTTTGCCTTGCCCCTCCTCTGTATCTTACCGACACCGCCTTTCGGTTTGGTGGGGGCCTTCTTCTTCTTTCCTTTTGCTTTCGTCTTGGATCTAGAAGAAGAAGCTTCCCTAATAAGCAAAGCGGGTGTCTCCCTGGATTTTTTCAGGGTGCCCTCTGCACTCCTCAACATGTTAAGAAGCTATGGAAGTGTAACTTTCTTATCTTGTATATTGAAATTCAATATAAACTGGGTATAGGTAGAGGGGGGACTGTAGAATCAAGTTCATATACAACTCGTTCTCCAACGTGGTCCCAAAGTCCACGAGCTCTTCAATGTAGCTGATCATCTTAAAGACATGTCCCCTACAAATGGCCCGATAGTCAATCTCGCTTGAAACAATTTTTTCGAGATCTCATATCTTGCAATACGAGATTGATCTCCATATAAATCTTTGGTATGGAGGAATATGGAAGCAAAGTCCATATTCTCGTGCCGCCTCTGGTGTTCATTATCCATAGAGGCCAGCACGAAGTACTTGGCTTTCGCACTGTCTATTTCCCATGTCTTACGGATCTCTTTATCCGCGACGGTGGAATCTGGACCTGGAACGGCGGGGGCTTTAGAAGTAAGGAGGTAGCCCAGCTTGTCATAAGTAATGGCCATCTGGACATTCATTAGCCAATCTTTATAATTTGGCCCCGTCAATATATTTTTATCTAATAGTAACTTAAGCCCAGTCATCTTGGTTACTGTAATTAGGAGGGAGAGAGAGAGAAGAAACACTCAGCATGATGCTCTTACAAGTTTAGATTGGTTTTTAATTTATCTAAACAGGATTGGTTCCACTGTTTTCTCGAATCCTCTTTCAAACCATAAAAGAATAATTAGTCGGAATTAATCGCACTCTACAATTCTTGCTTTAACTTTTCAGCCAGGCTAGTGTCAGTACTTCGAGAGAGATTTTACAATGCTTTCACGAAGTTTCTTAATTAAATAACCTCTTTTCCGTGAAGGCGTAGCCCCGCTAACACCGTTCTAGACACCTACTTGGTTTATAGCATTGATCGTAAAGTGAAAACTCTCCCGAGGAGTAATAATACTCACGGTGGGATCGGGATCCAATTATCATTGTGTGAAAAATTTGAAGGAATCCTACCAAAATCATCACACTCAAGATGGTATGCAAAACTAGCAAATTTCATTTTCCTTTGAAACTCCCGATATGGATTTTTGCCCTAGGCGCTTATGACCTTAACGAAGGCCAAAATATCATAAGACGTAAGTCAAATTGTACCCGTAATTATCCAGGTTAATCTAGATCCATTCGTACAAACTCTTGACGAAGGCCAAAATATTTGTACACCTGTTCTAGATTAACGCATCTATCTATGCTACAGATGAATACTCAATTGTAAGTGCACGGCGGCGCCCCGGCCGTCAATCCGAGGCCAAAATACGGAAACGATACTTTTACTTTAAACTTTTGAACCGGCACCACCGCGCACTATAAAACCCGGATCGGGCCATTAACCTACTCCTAGCTAACTAGAGAAGGGGTAGAGAGATATACCGAGCGATCCGTGTCCTTCGGTCTTCTCATCGTCGTTCCGATCTCCCCGCGGAATCTTCGGTCTTCATCTCCTCGTCGGAAGGGCACCACATCGCCGGGTTCTTTTACGGGCTCCCACCTCTGGACCGAGGCAACTCGGGCACGAAGTTGGCGAGTCGACGTGTCCAAGAATTGCTGTAGAATAAGTGTAGTGCTCTTTGTCTCTATTGGGGTTGAAGTTGCCATTTGGTGGAGGAATGAGATGATAGCATTTTGAGATGAACATGGGGATTTTTGCAAGCATGAAGAGAACCAAAAATCCCCACACCAAATTTGGACAGCCCCAACCAATGTGGCCGGCCCCTTCATGGTGAAGGGAATAATAGAGAGTGGAGAGAAAAAAATGAATGAGGGAGCTCAAAAATAATGCATGAAAGAGAAAAGGTCACCATGATGAATCATGATCACAAACCAAGTCCAACACTCATAAACCCATCATCAAACCCATGTCATCACAAAAGTCAAGCCATGATGAAGTCAAATGAAGTCAATGGATGGTGCACCATCATGATGCAAAAGTCTTCTCAATTGTTAATTGCACAATTGCAAATAACCCCCTCCACCAAATTTCAGCCAAAGAAAGGAAACAAAGGAAAATGGCCGAAACGGAATGCAAACTGGCAACTTCAAAAAACTAATCCCGTAATAAATTACAAGAAAACCCCGCTACTGTATATACATACCCGCATTTGTTTTCCGACCGAATACAAATGCAATGAGACAAAATCTACACTGTACAATACTAGGATCCGGCTTAAACCAAAGCCCGCTAGTATTATCCGTCCGATCATGATCTGTGCAATACCGCACGTATATGATCGAACCCTGCCATATCTTCATACGGCCTCTACAGCTTTTTGCCCGAAACTTGAGCAACTGTCTGTGGGGGACTCTAAAGACTCATCAATACATTGGTTGTGGATTTAACCACTAGCACGTCAGAGGTATTAGCCATACATAACAGGCTACCAGGTATTGACCAAAAGGGACGTCGATGAGCGAACTCATCCTGACACCCTACTGAGTCTGTCAGTGACAATATCCGTACAGTCCGGTCCGTTCGTCTATGAGCATCGCATGGCGGGCCTAGGGGGTTGGTAAAAGTCAGACCCCCAAAAGCCGTACAAGCCGTGTCGGAGTGTAGCCCAGAACACCCTGAGATACTACTGGAATACCTACCAGTAAATCTCCTGCCTTGGCCAAGGACTTCGTGTAATGGCTCTCCTAGACACAGCGCGACCTCACCCCCAATACCGGGAGAGACGAACCCCTGCAGATCCGCTCACTACCTCCATGTGGCTCGGGACTGTACCCAACTAAAACCTGTTTGCACGTCTCCTTTGAGCGTGGTAGGGTAGTAATCAAAGTACAGTGGGAACTCACACGAGACAAATGACGATCTCAGGTCGATGAACTAACCTGTACACATGTCACCAGGGAACTGCTATCTGACGTCAGGTATAAGACCAACTAGCATGTTCCCGGTGAGTCCTGTCCGGTGTACTCATAACCCAATGAGCACCTGTATACATCTTAGGTGAACCAACTGACACCAGTGGCTTGTGAGACCGGCCACCGCCCCTCGTCGGGGTCTCGACTGTATACACTAGTCTACTCTGGAGTATCGATGCCCTATCTCGAAACTCCCACGACTAGGGACCTTTTAAGGATGTGCTTATAGACTACCAGCTCCCACGTATATGATCGCCCTCATACTGCTGGCAGTCAAGCAAGAATCCTAGGGGCTCTATCAACGTGTAATAGCGACCTGTAATGTCACCTAAAGCAGTACACGATGATAAAGATAAACCAGATAGCATACTATCATCTTGAGTAAGACTGTCCTACCAGAATAGGTCCTCCCTCAATTATTGCAATTACGTGCATGTGATCCAATAATTGACTCTGAGGGCACTATCTCCAACATCAATAGCTACCAATCACTATGCCTTGGTGAAGATCAAAATACATTGCTTGAATACTTGTGAATGCCAATCTGAAATGACGGAGGGCTATAGCTGGTTTTGGCGAAAACCTTGAACGTAATAAACTTAATATAGTCGAAGGAACCTAATAGCTTTTAAAAGGATTGGTTTAAGCTCCACATTTAAAAGTTATTTTTAAATTGTTCTAATGATTTAATCTTTGGTTTGTTTTCTGTGCACTAATCAATATTAATGTTGTCCCATCATATAACCCTATCATTGCAGAAAGAAATGAAAATAGAACGTACGCTTATGCCATCCGTATTCGCCACGGGGCCCCGCCATGCACCGTTAGGTTACTTAACTAACGACAGAGTGGGAGCTGGACTAGCACGGGTGCAAAACATAAACAACGTTTATTATATATAATTTATATATAGCCATTCGTCTCACGCAATAATAATTATCACAGATCACAGAACAAACAACACAGATGAATATATTGGATATAGTAGGATTTCCATGTTTCGTTTTAGACTAGAACGAAAAACGGATTCCACAATCATGATGAATAGCCAAACCCTCACCCTAAACCCCTATGGGTGCGGGAAACTACCCGCCAAATCTCCGAAGTGAAGCAACCTCTCTCAATGAAATGAATAGGCCACTCGGCACTTCAAGAACCCAGTAATTTGTGCATCTCACCTTGGGTCTATCCTAGGTGCAGAAAAGTAAATGAATAATACAACGGTGGCTACAACCTCAACCCGGATGTGCCCCACAAAAGAATATTATATCACATATACAAATTACATGAATGAAAGAAAAGAACACTCTTCTCACATCCCGCGGCGATTCAATCACGACGATCCAATACTTCATATCCACAAACTGCAATAAAAAGATACACTATATGTGCAACCCCTACTATTTGACGTATAGCAATTAGTCGACGTTTAAAAATACATATACAAACACAAAGCGAATAAACAATTCTAAAATCTCAACTTCGAAACATTCGGTTAAGCCCGAATACAAAGATAATACTATAGGAAATCAGGGCCAAAGTTGCGTGTCACAAAAACTGTAACACCCTAGTTCATATATATGATATTTTTATTGGGGTATTTTCAAATCTTGCGATAGTTTTCTTGTTTATTATTGTTTTTGGGTGCAGATAGTGCATTTGGTATCTATGGTTAGTATCCGACCCGACCCGCAAGCTTGAAACCCATCATAGTTCTAGATTACGTCATATTTTACTAGTACAGAGGATCCGCGCACATCTTGATTCTATATACATGTATCATATATTTAGTATCTGCATATATCTTTAAATAATACAAATAAAGCCGGATAATATATTTTAATATCTAGCATGGCATGTTATCATACCCCATATCTTGTGAGTGCATCCAGACATTGTGTTCATGTCCAGTTTGATAAAACAGTCTCGTTTGGATGCTACGTGTATTTACGTGTATCCGTTCTTGGGGGTATGCATTTTTATTAACCGGACATCGCATTAGAGTTTTAACTTATACGTATATTATCCATATTTTAAAACTAGATTTTTAGATGAAACCCGAATATTATTCGGAGTATTTTGATATTAGCTGTATAATCCAAGAAAAATATATTATAATATTTCTTAAAACCTAAAACTAAACTTAACAGTTAATACGAACATATTATATATATATATATATAACTAAATAATTTTTCCTCTCTCTTTCTTCTCGTTGTCTCTCTCTTTATTTTTTCTTTCACTCTGTCTCTCTCTACTATATATATATATAATTATATTAAACCTAATTATTATTCATCACCTCTCTCTCTCTCCTCTCTTTCTCTACTTCTTTCTGTTCTCATCGCGACGAAATCCAAACCCAAACCCTAGCCTCATCCCTCGTCTTCGCCGCCGACCTCTCCACGACCTCGTCAACCTTACCTCGACCTCCTCAACACCACCTCCACTGCCTCCACTCCCTCTCTCTTCTATCTCTACCCGAGCTCCTTGCACCCGAGATCCTCGAGAACACCCTGCAACCACGACCCAACACCAAAAACTCCAACCCCTCACCGCCGATCACCACACCCTCATCACCTCACCTCCTCTCCCTCTCTTGCATCCCAACGACAGCCCAACGCAACCCCAACCCTGCAACCCTAGAACCCGACACTCTGCACCAACGACCAACTAAATAAACCTCGTCGTTACCCTCGCCGGAGACCTCGTCGTCATCACCTCTTCATCTCCTCACCTCCCTCTCCGATCCCCGACACCCAAACCACCACCAGTACCCAACACCCTCGATAACTCCCTGACTTCAACAGCAACCCAAGAAACTTACTACCTTCACCGTAAACGGAAGCCCCGTCGCCGTCGCCTTCTCCCTTTTCCTCTGTCCTCTGCCCCCTGAACCCAGACCCGTCACCGACAGCCACAAACCCCTCATTCCTCTTTTCTTCTTTCTTTCTTTTTTCTTGCTCTGGATCGTCTTGCCGGAGTCGCACGCATCGCCGACGATGTGGACAATCTTCGTTGTCCAGCGTAGTCACGTCTTTGATCAGCTAGGTCCAGTTCTGCACGAGCATGAGTTTGCATCGCGACGTTTATCCGACGTCGAACGTGACGTACGTACTCCGTCGTGAGATCCGATCAGGCAAGTTTATCTTGCAACATGCTATGTTAATATATCTATTTATATATGAATAAAAATAATACATGTGTTTTATTATGCAACAAATATTATAGTTTTACCGTTTTAAAGTATCCGTACGTATCCATGCTAATCATAGATTCTCTAGTTGCATGCCGGAACGTCCTGATACCATTTTACTATTACATTATTATAACGTGCTAAGAGCTACTTATTCGTTTATAAAAAAAAGGAGAGGAGAAAGAGGAAAAGAATCCTCACAGTTTGGCATCACGTGTTAAACACTTGGGCGCTTATATGCAAAGTATATAAGCGCTGAAAATAAATAATTAAGGGCCAAACTGGCCTCACGTGTTAAACACGTGGACACTTATATGCAAAGCATATGAGCACTAAACATAAATAAACCTAAAGGCCAAACTGGCCTCACATGTTAAACACGTAAGCACTCATATGCAAAACATATGAGCGCTGGACATAAATAACCAAAGGCCAAACAGGCCTCACGTGCTAAACACATGAGCGCTTATGTGCAAAGCATACAAACGCTGAAAATAAATAAGTAAGGGCCAAACTGGCCTCACGTGTTAAACACGTTAGCACTCATATGTAAAGCATATGAGCGCCGAACATAAATAACCAAAGGCCGAGCGCTTATATGCAAAGCATATAAGCGCTAAAAAAACAAGCTAAACCCCATATTAGGGGTCACATGTTAAACACGTGAGTTCTCTCACCCCAATTTAAAATGCTCCCATCTGATAGAATTAAATTCTATTTGAGAAATATTTTTCCTGATCTTTCTAATATGGAAAGATCTTTCTCTAATAGAGAATCTTGGATTTAAAATCCAATGGTGATAAAATATCACCAATTAAACCATCTGATAGAATTAAATTCTATGTGGAAAATATTTCCCTATTAAACAGAGGACTCTTGGATCAAAGATCCAACGGTGATTATAAAATCACCCATCGAACATCTGATAGAATAAAATTCTATCTTAGTCCTAATCTTGTTAAACTAACAAGATATTCATATAACAGAATTAAATTCTATGAAAATATATTTCTAATCTTGTTAAATTAACAAGATATTCATATGATAGAATTAAATTCTATATGATAGAATTAAATTCTATGTTGGAATAAAATTCTAATCTTGTTAAACTTCATATAACAGAATTAAATTCTATCTCAGGAAAATATATTCCTAATCTTTTTAAACTAACAAAATATTCATATGATAGAATAAAATTCTAATCTTGTTAAACTGACAAGATATTCGTATGATAGAATAAAATTCTATCTTATGAAAACATATTCTAATCATGTTAAACAAACAAGAAATCTTCTCTGTTAAACAGAGAGCCTTTGGATAAAAAATCCAACGGTGAATAAAATTCACCGATTGATCTAAAAGATCATTTTGATTGATCATGAAATCAATCATGATCTCTTAATGAGAGATTTTCTCAACAAAACGATTTTTCACTTCTCCTATAAATAGGAGCAAAAAGATTAATCAAAAGGGAGGAGGAAAAAAGGAGATACCCATAAGTTTCTGTAAAAATACAGAAGGCTCTCAAAATACCAGAGAATTTAATTCTCTCAAAGAAGAAGATCTCCCTCCTAAAAGCCCTAGGTAAAGAAAAAAGAAGAGATCAAAATATCTCATTTACCTAGTATACCATATCTAAGGGTTTAACCCTTTTAAAAGAACTTAGTTCTTTCTCTGGATCTGAGATTCATAAGACAAGTCTCTCACAAGTTGAGAATTTAATTCTCATCGGAAAGATCTTGTTCTAGAGAATCAAAGATTCAGAGGGGAACATGGGTACAAGAACGTGGAGAAAATGGAGTTCATAATACTCTAGAAACTTAGTCCCTCCAAATCGAGAGCTTAGTTCTTTAAAGAATCCGATCCAAGATTCTCAAAATAGTGATCTTGGTGATCCTTAATGGTCAAAACACCATTAAAAGAGGTTTAACCACTCTGAAAACATGAACATGGAAAACATAGAGTTCATAATACTCTAGCAACTTAGTTCCTTCAAATCAAGAACTTAGTTCTTAATGAACATGATCCCAGATCCTCAAAATAATGATCTTAGTGATCGTTAATGGTCAAAATACTATTAACAGAGAATTAAGTTCTCTAAAAACATCAACAGAAATTAAAATCTCTAAAAGAACTCAACGCTTCACGTGAAAAGCACGTGAGCGCTCAAAGCCAAGTATATAGCGCCTCACGTGAAACGCACGTGAGCGCTTGAAAAGGTTAGTGCTTAGCACTATTGGAGCGCCTCACGTGAAACGCAGGTAAGCGACAGAAAACAGAAAAGTTAGTGCTTAGCACTAGTGCAGCACCAAAAAAGACTAGTGCTTAGCACTATTATAGCGCCTCACGTGATATACATGTGGGTGTTATAGGCAACTGAGTGCTTAGCACTGCTGGGTGTTAAAGAAACCCAAACCAAGCCCAAATTGGCTAAGTCCCTCTGGAGTCAATTGCAATTGACCCCAAATGCTCTGTTGTTGGATCTCAACTAAAATTTGATGATCCTTAAATGTTGCTAAGTTGATCTTAGTCTCAAATAAGACTAACGTATCCTCAGTTAAAAATAAATTGAGCATAAATGCTCATATGATTAAGTTCATCTTAATCTTAAACTAGATTAACGGTCCTTAAACCAAACAAAACATTTTTGAACTAAAGGAATATATAACCTAAGTTCAAAACCTAAAACCCAATCTTAGCCCAAATTGGCTAAGCATATATTCATGATATCCAAATTGATATCCAAACTGATCTTAGTCTCAAACATGACTAATGATCTCTTATTGATGATATCCAAAATGATATTCATTCCATATCTCCTAAAGTAATCTTATTCTCAAATATAACTAACTATTCTTAGGTTCATTATCCTTTCCCTCAAATATGGGATTTGGTTTAAGGGTACATCTCTCCAGACCTTTGATATATGTCGTTGTAATTCCTCAACGTCTTCAGAGAGGTGGTGGGTCCCAACAACCAACAACTCCTTTCATCCCACATTGATACACTTCCAAATTGACGTTCACACCTCAAATCGGATCGCACTCCAAGTTGGGTGTATTCCATGTCACCATTGTTCATTCCGCCACGTAACAAATGCACGTGCGCACAGGATGAATGATAGACCGAAATTTCCTTAAACTAATATTCGCCCCAAACACGGCGATAATGGACCGAAATGTCCTTAAACTAATATTCGTCTCCAAAATGGGAATGTTGGACCGAAATGTCGTTAAACTAATATTCATCCCTAAAATGGGAATGTTGGACCGAAATGTCCTTAAACTAATATTCGTCCCAAACACGGCGTTATTGGACCGAAATGTCCTTAAACTAACATTCGTCCCCAAAATGGGAATGTTGGACCGAAATGTCCTTAAACTAACATTCGTCCTAAACTGGGAATGTTGGACCGCAACGTCCTTAAACTAATATGTTTTGTCCTGCGGACTGTCTCTATAATGACTACCGATACTATCCATGGGCTATTCATATATGATCTAATGATTAGTTGAGCCCATATGCTCACTGCTCATAAATCGATCTTAGTCTCAAATATGGCTAATGATCCTTAGATCAAACCCAAATATCCTATGAACCGATGGACCTCACAAATATGAGATCTGCGTTCTAAGTTCATTCCCATTGGCAAACCAAGCTACCAACGTTGGCCCCGTCAAGCAAAATTATTGACCCAAATCCAAAATAAAACAAACACAACACGACACGAAGTGAACTTCCGGAGCAGGAGAAAGTGGTTATCGCAATGCGGTAACGTAATTAACTGCAGGGGCTTACGCTTGCAGGGAAGAGCGTCCCTACAATCAAAAACCCTTCATAAAATGAGGGGGAATCTGATAAAGTCTGTTACAACGGCCGCATCTGTCCAAACCTCCGATGTATAGTTCCATAAATCAGCTTGGTATCTTCAGAGAGGTGGACGGATAATTCCAAATAGCATCTACCCTCAGAATTCAGACCTGGCGTCCCAACGTCCCGGTCCATTTTCGGCGGTGAGCAGATTCTGGCATGCCCGGTGGGACCTTTTCCTCTTTTCACTCCACATTTCGTGTGTCGTGTTTTTCCGTGATCAAATAATCGCGGTATATAAGTTTGTAGTTGCCCTTGGGTGATGGGATACTGAATCCGGCGTTTCGTCTCTATGCAGAATGGCGTTTGCTTCCATTCACCATAACTCAGGCTCTGTTACATCTGGTGGAGTTAAGTATGGGCCACTTGCAGCCTAAAATATCTGCAATCCGGTTCTTCGAGAAATTAATGGGATTTTCTTTGGGTCAATACTCCCACTTCCCACCCTCGGTACCTCAACGCCGAAGGAGGAAGCCCAGAAGAAGTCTGTCTTTCACAGGTTGGCTCCTCAAGATCCTGCTTTGCCGATGGAATCGGTCTCCAAACAACTGGTACGTTCCAAAGGCCATGGTCGACGCAGGGGGCAGAATACTCAAGCTCTTGAAGAAAACAGGGGGCAGGCTCAACAAAATCCTGAGGCTAATCAAATTCCGGCTGTAAGAAATGGTCGACGTCGATATCAGCGTCATACAAAACAAGCCGGGGGCGGTTCTCCATCAGCATTGACTCCATCTGCTTCAACTCTAATGATGAATGCTGTTGTTCCAACCGGGAACAGCTTCAAACTGCTGCGAAAGGTCAGACAAAATTCTCCCACCGCAGTATTGAAGAAATCTCCGCAGCCCGTGGAAATCCAACAAGAGCAGATACCAGTTCGCTCCCTAAAAGAACTTTCTTCATCTATGTGTGGAAGCAAGTGAAAGACTCAGTCGCCAACCGCGGCACTTCCGCTAAACGTCAGTCAAATTCTGACAAATCTCCTTTCAAATACAAGGGGACTCATCTCAAGAAGGTTCCTGATACAACGGTTCCTCCTAAAACCAAAACGGTTTCTCACAAAAAAAAGAGGCCTAATAAATCTCAAGTTCCCGAGGAAAACTCCAAAGGACAAAACTCCAAACACCTCAAGCCTAGGGGCATAGCAATTCATATAGTCAACATGGTGAACTCCAAAGACGAAGTTCAAGTTTCTACTAGACACAGACCGCATACTCAGTCGCTGACAAAGGATCAACTGCAACATGAAAAGCTGCAGGAGATGCTTGCTCAGGCCGTAGCACTCGCTAATCCATCGTCTAAGGAAAATCCCGAAGACGCACCTGGAGAAAGAACAGAGCAGGAGTCGGATATTGACTTCATAAAACGCGCTCTCAAAAAGAGAGATGATGAAGCAGTAGAAATGTCCGTTAAAATAAACCAGATGGCCCTTCTGATCCAGAATATGGTTGGAATGATGGTTCAATCGGAACCACTGGCAGATGAACCGTCGGTAGTCGCTCTTAAAGACAAGGGTGATATTTTAAATCCTCTGCAAGTCTCATCAACGTCCGAAGAGGAAATGATTCCAAAAACAAAGCTGGACGAATATATCGCTCAGCAAATCAAAGCTCACTATTTCAGCGAAGCTGCAAATAGGTCAATCAAGACTGGCCGACCATATCCGGCCTGGTACGATCAAATACAATACCTGCTAGAGTACACACTTCCAATGTTCCACATGTACAAAGGAACTAGGAATCCTCTCCAGCACATTGCACGATTTAAATCCATGTGCGGAAATACCGGAGGAAATGATATACTGCTCCTCCGACAGTTCGTCAGCAGTCGGGCAGGCATCACCTTCGAATGGTATGCTGAACTCCCAAATGATTCCATGAAGACCTTCAACGAGATGGATATGCTCTTCTGTCAGAGATTCGCTAATGAGAATGAACACACTACCGTGGCCGCGTTAGTTAACGAAAGGGTTGGACTGAATGAAACCTAGGTTCAATATGTTACCCGATGGCGAAATCTCTGGTCAAAATGCGAGCAACGCATCGACGAGGCTGCAGCCGTGGGAATGTTCATAGTCACCATTGACCCAAATTCAAAAGTGTCCCCATTTATGGCCCTCTTCAAGCTGACGACCTTCCAAGAGCTTATGGATAAAATGACTCGATTGGATTAGATGGGTCAAGACCCTTCATCGTCCGATGAAGATGAATGAAAAGCGGAGGCAAGGTGGCGTTTGTCGCCAACGCTCAACAAAAAATGAGCGGCTCTGAAGCAACCTGTCGCCAAAATAGCAACGACGTGGGTACTCGCTCCCCCCGAGATATACACCGGGGGGTATTTCTCACTGGCGGATGAATCTCTATGTGGGATTGCCCCTTCTCCTCAAAAAATAGAAAGGATATCAAGGGACCTACAAACGGGTCCTGCAATCAAGTGGAATATCCCACTTGAACCAAAAAAACATGGGAAGGATGTGAAATTCATGTCCCACTCCGAATCAGACGATGAGGGGAAAAACCCCCAAGTCAAGTTCATTCTTCCAGGAAAGAAGAAGACTCGGAAGAAGGAGTGACGTGATATCTCGTTCTTCCGTATATGAAGAAGATGCTCCATCAGTATCGGAAAACGACATTGATGAGCAGGGAGCAGGTGTAAAATGCCCGGTACTTCCAGCAAAACAATCCGATTGGCACGATGATAGATGAAGCAGTCCAAGAAGGTGAAGATAGTCTAAGGTGTGAAATGTCCATACAAACAAAGGATAGGCAACGGCGCCTCAGCAAACAAGAGTTAGAAGTGATGAGTTATGCAACTCCCTGACCGAATGATAAAATGGACCGAAACATCCCTAAACTAATACCTTCCCCCAAAAGACGAGAATGTTGGACCAAAACATCTTTAAACTAACAACGGACCGAAACGTCCTTAAACTAATATTCGTCCCCAAAATGGGAATGATGGACCGAAAAGTCCTTAAACTAAAAATTTGCCTCAAGCATGGCAATAATGGACTGGAATGTCTCTAAACTAGCGTATCGGCCCAAATACAGCGATATGCTCTCTTGAGATCTATATTGCAATCGAAGTCTTAGCAGGAAAGATTGAAACTCAATTCCCACTGGCTACATAGCTACTCCAGCGATGAAGCCATCCCTAAATCCCATTGGCAAACAGATGGGTCACCTGTGACGAAACTACTTTCGAGAGTTTCGCCATTTAAAAAAAAGGAGGTATGTCCACAAGCAAAATGGGCACAGATGAAAACCCGAAAGGGCGCCGTGAGTAAAAACAGCAGGGCTACCGAGCTTGTGAAAACCCGGAAGGGCGCAAACTCGTAAAATAATTTTTTTTTCATATGCACTCGCAAGGTCCTCTCGACCTTGTAAGGAGAAAATACCAGCGTGAGATCCTTAAGACTCATAAAGGAGCAACACACTTAGGAGTCCTCATGATTCCTCAGGAGAAATTACACTTACGGGATCCTCACGACTCCTAAGGAGAATTCCCTTTATGAGACCCTCGCAGCTCATAAGATTTAAAGCCTTAAGCTACAGGGATCTGAACCTGTTCTTAAGCCGTTATATCCCCCAAATTGCCCTGCGGGCGGTTCAATGTCGACCCTTGTATACAATCCACGGGCATAAATAAATACTCTCCCACCAAGTTCCACCAATGACAAGAGATGTCCCTGTATGGTGAACGACACTTGTAAGTCCTCTCGACTTATAAGGAGAAAACACTCTTGTAATATCCTTACGACTTACGAGGGAAAGTACCACTTAAAAGTCCTTACGACTTCTGAGGAGAACATACACCTATGAGATCCTCATGACTCGTAGGGAGAAATACCCTTATGAGACCCTTACGGCTCATAAAGTCAAAAAGCCTTAGTCGGCAGGATCCTAATCCTGTTTGCTAAGCCACCTTTGTTCAAATCAGCAATGGAAAATAATAATTCTCTCCTGGCAATAGCCCAGTTGCAGCGATGCTGATGCCTAAAAAGGTATCAAACTTCAAGTCCTCTCAAGGAAAATAATGACCCGCTCATGGTAATATACCAGTTGCAGCTATGCCGATGCCTAAACGGGTGTCAAACTCTAAGTCCTTTCACGGCAAATGATGATTCGCTCCTGGCAATATTCCAGTCGTAGCGATGTTGATGCCAAGATTGGTATCAGATTCCAAACTCGCAATAAAAAACAGCAGTGAGTAAAAAAATGCATATGAAAAAGCTGAAATGTTTGGGTAATTCGCAATAAAAAGCAGCGAGTAAAAATAAAAAAAAATAGCCAAATGATTGAGCACCGCCGTAAAAAGCCGAAATGATTGGGCAATCGCGACTTTCGCGATATAAAAAGCTGAAATGATAGAGCACGGAAAAATCAAAAAATATAATAAAAAATGAAAATAAAATTTCCTCTGCCCTGCAAGTATGTCCATATTGACTCTTGTATACGATTCATGGACACAAATGAAAGAAAGGGAACCATATTTTCCCACCGGGCTCCGTCAAAGTGAGAGCCAGATCTTGAAGGCAACATCTACAGCCTAAAAATCAGCTCAACGCTCTTCTCATTCCAACAGGGTGCAGACGTGACGTCAGCAAAGCTCCAAAGAGCCAAATCAAAAAGGAGTAATAGCAAAATCCAAGCTCCAACTCGACATTCCTTCTCGGTGCAGACGCAACGCCAACAAACAAAAGTGGAGTGATGGCAAAAATCCTAGCTCCAACTCGACGTCTCCTCATTCCAGTCGGGTGCGGGCGTAACTGTCAGATGAAATTGGAGCAATGGAATATTCCTAGCTCCATACCTTGATGGCGATACATACAGCAAAAAGGTCATTTGGATGTCTACCCAACTTCAGCAAAGAATCAGTATGACATCACCAAAATCAAGTAAAGCAACGGCATATCCCTAGCTCCTGTTCGATGTTCCTTCTCAGTGCAAACGCAACGTCAACAAAAGACCCAAGGGCCAAAACGAAAAAAATAGGAGTGATGGCAAAATCCCAGCTTCAGCTTGACGTTCCTTCTCGGTGCAGATGCAACATTAACAAAAGCTCCAAGGAGCCAAATCAAAAAGGAGTGACGGCAAAATCCTGACTCTGGCTCGACGTGCTTCTCATGCCAATAGGATGTAGACGCAACGTCATCAAAGACCCAACGGTCAAACAAAAAAGGAGTAATGGCAAAATCCCAGCTCCGGCTTGATGTTCTTTCTCGATGCAGATGCGACGTCAACAAAGGCTCCAAGGAGCCAAATCAAAAAGGAGTGACGGCAAAATCCTAACTCCAGCTCGACGTGCTTCTCATGCCAGCAGGATGCAGATACAACATCAATAAAAGACCTAAAGGTCAAAGCAAAAATGGAGTCACGATAAAATCCTAGCTCCAAGTCTTGACGGTCCATATACAACCCATAGAATATCTCGACGTTCCCCCTTATTTCAGCAGGATGCGGACGCAACTATCAAATGAAATTGGAGCAATGGCATATTCCTAGCTCCGGACTTCAATTGCAATACATACAGCATAGAGGACCTACAGATGTCTACCCAACTTCAGCAAAGACTCGGCGCGACATCGCCAAAGAAAAAAAATGAAGTGACGACATATTCCTAATTTCGGGTCTTGACGGCAACTTATATAAAACCCGAAAGACCATTGGAGATCATCCCACCCTAGAAGTGTGCAATTATGACTCATCGGGACTCCAAATTGAGCCTAACCTCAAGTAAAAAGCGTCATGGCAAATTCCTAATGCTTGCTCTTCTAACGGTAATATAACCTAAGGAGATTACTTGAAGACGTCTTGTCTAGCATGCGAAGGGATCAGAGACACGACAGTCGTAGGGCGATGGCATATTCCTAGCTCCGGACTTCAATTGCAATACATATAGCATAGAGGTCCTAAAAATGTCTACCCTACTTCAACAAAGAAACGACATGACATCGCCAAAAAAAATAAAGCGACGACATATTCCCAGCTTCAGGTCTCGACAGCAACTCATATAAAGCCTAAAAGACTATAGGAGATCATCCAGCACCAGAGCGGAGTGGTTATGACTCATCGAGGCTCCTAATTGAGCCTAACCTCAAGTAAAAAAGCGTCATGAAAAATTCTTAACGCTTGCTCTTCCAACGGTAATATGACCTAACAAGATTACTTGAAGACGTCTTGTCCAGCCTCAGAAGGGATCAGAGATACGACAGTCGCAGGGCTACTCGAACAATAGCTTAAAGACTGCATATCGAGGAATACATCAGTCAATGCGATGGTACTACGGACTAAAACCCTAGTACCACAAACCTAACAGACCTCTATCGTAAAGAATATGGGTTATCTATATTTCACGTTAGGATACACCTGCGAGATCTTTTTGAGTCATCTCAACTCGTAGGGAAAACCATCTTTATAAAACCCTCACGGCTCATGAAGGTGAAAAGCCTTAGGCGACGGGAATATCAACCTGTTTCCTAAGCACTGTGGCCCTACAAGTAGGTCCAAAATGACTCTTGTATACTATCCACGGGCCACATTCTCCAAAGTCGCATACTGACGAAGAGGAGAAACCACCTGCAAGTCCTCTCGATTCGTAAGGAGAAAATTCTCTTATGAGATCCTTACGACTCTCAAGAGAAAACACATTTAGGAGCCCTCACGACTCTTAAGGAGAAAATACACCTACGAGATCTTCTCGAATCGTAGGGAGAAAAGTCTTTATGAGACCCTCATGGCTTATAAAGTTGAAAAGCCTTAGGTGACAGATCTAAACCTGTTTCCTAAGCCATCGCAGCCCTACAAGTAGATCCAAACCGACTCTTGTATACTATCCACAGGCCACATTCTCTAAAGTCGCATACCGACGAGGAGGAGAAACCACTTGCGAGTCCTCTTGACTCGTAAGGAGAAAATTCTCTTGTGAGATCCATACGACTCTCAAGAGTAAACACACTTAGGAACCCTCACGACTCCTAAAGAGAAAATACATCTACGAGATTCTCTCGACTCGAAGGGAGAAAAGTCTTTATGAGACCCTCACGGCTCATAAAGTTGAAAAACCTTAGGCGACAGATCTAAACCTATTTTCTAAGCCATCGCGGCCGTACAAGTAGGTCCAAACTGACTCTTGTATACTATCCACGGGCCACATTCTCCAAAATCGCATACCGACGAGGAGGAGAAACCACCTGCAAGTCCTCTCGACTCGTAAGGAGAAAATTCTCTTGTGAGATCATTGCCACTCTCAAGAGAAAACACACTTAGGAGCCCTCACGACTCCTAAGGAGAAAATACACCTACGAGATCCACTCGACTCATAGGGAGAAAAGTCTTTATGAGCTCACGGCTCATAAAGTTGAAAAGCCTTAGACGACAGATCTAAACCTGTTTTCTAAGCCATCGCTGCCCTACAAGAAGGTCCAAAATGACTCTTATATACTATCCGCGGGCCACATTCGCCAATAAAGTGAAGAAGCTACTTACGGGTCCTCACGACTTATAAGGAAAAAATACCCGAGTGAGATCCTTACGACTCACGAAGACGATGAACACTTAGAGATCCTCACGATTTCTAGGAAGAATATGCGCATATGAGATCCTCAAGATTCGTAGGGAGAAAACCTTCGTGAGACCCTTACGGCTCATGAAGATGAAAAAAGTCTTAGGCTACAAGGACTGTAAATTTGTCTCCTAAGCCATCAATTCTATGGCCAGGCATAACTTTGCACTACTTCACCCACTTACAAACTTACATAGGCAAAGTAGTGGGGGCATTTGTTGTCGCAAATTTTTTTGTTAAGAGCTACTTATTCCATTATAAAAAAAAAATGGAGAAGAGAAAGAGGAAAATAATCATCACAGTTTGGAATCATGTGTTAAACACGTGAGCGCTTATATGCAAAACATATAAGCGCTGAAAATAAATAACTAAGGGCTAAACTGGCCTCACGTGTTAAACACGTGGGTGCTTATATGCAAAGCATATGAGCGCTGAACATAAATAAACCTAAAGGCCAAACTGGCATCACGTGTTAAACATGTGAGCGCTCATATGTAAAGCATATGAGCGCTGAACAAAAATAACCAAAGGACAAACAAGCCTCATGTGGTAAACACGTGAGCGTTTATATGCAAAACATATAAACGCTGAAAAAAATAAGTAACGGCCAAACTGTCCTCATGTGTTAAACACGTGAGCGCTCATATGCAAAGCATATGAACGCTGAACATAAATAACCAAAGGCCAAACAGACCTCACGTGTTAAACACGTGAGCGCTCATATGAAACAGGCTAAAATCCACATTAGGGGTCACGTGCTAAACACTTGAGTTCTCTCACCCCAATTTAAAATGCTCCTATCTGATAGAATTAAATTCTATGTGATAGAATTAAATTCTATTTGGGAAATATTTTCCCTGATCTTTCTAATATGGAAAGATCTTTCTCTAATAGTGAATCTTGGATTTAAAATCCAATGTTGAAAAAATATCTCCAATTAAACCATCTGATAGAATTAAATTCTATGTGGGAAATATTTCCCTGTTAAATAGAGGACCCTTGGATCAAAGATCCAACTGTGATTATAAAATCACCCATCGATTATCTGATAGAATAAAATTCTATCTTAGTAAAATATTTTCCTAATCTTGTTAAACTAACAAGATATTCATATAACATGATTAAATTCTATGAAAATATATTCCTAATCTTGTTAAACTGACTCGATATTCATATGATAGAATAAAATTCTATGTGATATAATTAAATTCTACGTTGGAATAAAATTCTAATCTTATTAAACTTCATATAACAGAATTAAATTCATCTTAGGAAAATATATTCCTAATCTTTTTAAACTAACAGAATATTCATATAATAGAATAAAATTCTAATCTTGTTAAACTAACAAGATATTCGTATGATAGAATAAAATTCTATCTTAGGAAAACATATCCTAATCCTGTTAAACAAACAAGAAATCTTCTCTGTTAAACAGAGAGCTTTTAGATTAAAAATCCAACGGTGAATAAAATTCACCGATTGATCTAAAAGATCATTTTGATTGATCATGAAATCAATCATGATCTCTCAATGAGAGATTTCTCAACAAATTAATTTTTCTTTTCTCTTATAAATAGGAGCAAAGAGATTAATCAAAAGGGAGGAGGGAAAAAGGAAACCCCCATAAGTTTCTTTAAAAATACAAAATGCTCTCGAAACAACAGAGAATTTAATTCTCTCAAAGAAGAAGATCTCCCTCCTAAAAGCCCCAGGTAAAGAGAAAAGAAGAGATCAAAATATCTGCTTTACCTGACATACCATATCTAAGGGTTTAACCATTTTAAAAGAACTTAGTTCTTTCTCTATATCTGAGATCCATAAGACAAGTCTCTCACAAGTTGAGAATTTAATTCTCATCGGGAAGATCATGTTCTTGAGAATCAAAAATTTAGAGGGAACATGGGTACAAGAACGTGGAGAAAATGGAGTCCATAATATTCTAGGAACTTAGTTCCTCCAAATCGAGAACTTAGTTCTTTAAAGAACCCGATCCAAGATCCTCAAAATAGTGATCTTTGTGATCCTTAATGGTCAAAACACCATTAAAAGATGTTTAACCTCTCTGAAAATATGGAAAACATGGAGTTCATAATACTCCAGGAACTTAGTTCCTTCAAATCAAGAACTTAGTTCTTAAAGAATATGATCCCAGATCCTCAAAATAATGATTTTGGTGATCGTTAATGATCAAAATACCATTAACAAAAATTTAAGTTCTTTAAAAACATCAACAGAGATTAAAATCTCCAAAAGAACTCAACTCCTCACGTGAAAAGCACGTGAGCGCTCAAGGCCAAGTATATAGCACCTCACGTGAAACGCACGTGAGCGCCTGAAAAGGTTAGTGCTTAGCACTATTGGAGCGCCTCACGTGAAACGCACGTGAGCACCAGAAAACAGAAAAGTTAGTGTTTAGCACTAGTGCAGCGCCACAAAAGACTAGTGCTTAGCACTATTATAGCGCCTCACGTGATATACACGTGAGCGTTATAGGAAACTGAGTGCTTAGCACTGCTGGGTGTTAAAGAAACCCAAACCAAGCCCAAATTGGTTAAGTCCCTCTGGAGTCAATTGCAACTGAGCACATATGCTCTATTGTTAGATCTCAACTAAAATTTGATGATCCTTAAATGTTGCTAAGTTGATCTTAGTCTCAAATAAGACTAACATATGCTTAGTTAAAAATAAATCGAGCGAAAACGCTCATATACTTAAGTTGATCTTAATCTCAAACTAGATTAACGGTTTTTAAACCAAACAAAACATTTTTGAACTAAACGAACATATAACCTAAGTTCAAAACCCCAAACCCAATCTTAGCCCAAATTGGCTAAGCATATATTCATGATATCCAAATTGATATCCAAACTGATCTTAGTCTTAAACATGACAATGATCTCTCATTGATGATATCCAAAATGATATTCATCTCATATCTCCTAAGGTAATTTTAGTCTCAAATATGACTAACGATTCTTAGGTTCACCATCCTTTCCTTCAAATACGGGATTTGGTTTAAGGGTACATCTCTCCACACCTCTGATATATGTCGTTGTAATTCCTCAACGTCTTCAGAGAGGTGGCGGGTCCCAACAACCAACAACTTCTTTCATCCCACATTGATGCACTTCCAAATTGACGTGCACACCTCAAATCGGATCGCACTCCAAGTTGGGTGTATTCCATGTCACCATCGTTCATTCCGCCACGTAACAAATGCACGTGCGCACAAGATGAATGATGGACCGAAATGTCCTTAAACTAATATTCGCCCCAAATACGATGATAATGGACCGAAATGTCCTTAAACTAATATTCGTCCCCAAAATAGGAATGTTGGACCGAAATGTCGTTAAACTAATATTCGTCCTCAAAATGGGAATGTTGTTCCGAAATGTCCTTAAACTAATATTCGCCCCCAACACGGCGATATTGGACCGAAATGTCCTTAAACTAACATTCGTCCCCAAAGTAGGAATGTTGGATCGAAATATTCTTAAACTAACATTCGTCCCCAAAATGGGAATGTTGGACTGAAATGTCCTTAAACTAACATTCGTCCCAAACAGGAAATGTTGGACCGCGACGTCCTTAAACTAATATGTTTTGCCCTGCAGACTATCTCTATAATGACTACCGTATACTATCCATGGGCTATTCATATATGATCTAATGATCAGTTGAGCCCATATGATCACTGCTCATAAATCGATATGTCTCAAATATGGCTAATGATCCTTAGATCAAACCCAAATATCTTATGAACCGATGGACCTCACAAATGTGAGATCTGCATCCTAAGTTCATTCCCTTGGCAAACCAAGATACCAATGTGGGCCCCGTCAAGAAAAATTCTTGACCCAAACCCAAAATAAAATAAACACAACATGACACGAAGTGAACTTCCAGAGCAGGAGAAAGTGGTTATCGCAATGCGGTAACGTAATTAACTGCAGGGGCTTGCGCCTGCGGGGAAGAGCGTCCCCAAAATCAAAAACCCCTCATAAAATGAGGTGGGGTCTGATAAATTCTGCTACAACGGCCGCATCTATCCAAACCTCCGATGTATGGTGACATAAATCAGCTTGGTATCTTCGGAGAGGTGGACGGATAAATCCAAATAGCGTATGCCCCCGGAATTTATGGCAGACATCCCAATGTCCCAATCCGTTTTCCGGCAGTGAACACTTACGTCGACCTCCTCAACGCCACCTCCACTTCCTCCACTCCCCCTCTCTTCTCCTTTTACTCGAGCTCCTTGCAGCTGAGATCCTCGAGAATACCCTGCAACTATGACCCAACACCAGAAACTCCAACCCCTCACCGCCGATCACCACACCTTCATCACCTCACCTCCTCTCCTTCTCCTACATCCCCGACGACAGACCAACGCAACCTGTCACACTCCGCTTTCCAGTAGACGGAAACGGCGATGTGGCAGGCCGCAACATATTTACTAGGAAATAAATACGTTAAGCGTAATTAAACAATATATAAAAATGAACAAGAATGACAAAAGAATAAATTGAAACAACAACTTTACATTCAACTTTACATACAACTGTTTGAAATAAAAGATACAATAATCAAAAGCAAATACTTAAACAGTGGCATACTGAAAGTAAGTGCAAAAGAACTAATAGTTAGGCTAAGCAGTAAGCTGGTCCAAGTCCTCCTGGCTCGGTTCTATCTCCTCAGAGTCTGGTCCTCCGGATGAACATTCCAAATAAAGAAACAAAAAAGAATGCCTTCAGCTAACTAACGCTCGGTAAGTCTCAAAAGAAGAAAGAGAAGATAATATATAAAGTGAAATGAACAGGTAAAGTTGTATAGGGCCGATTACTGATATATGATAGTTATTTTAACGTGGTAATTTGTAGTTTGGTAAAAAAAGTATTCATGTATACGAGAAGAGTCCATCTTACCCCGTGAACTATGGTAACATATAGTACAAGGCCCCGTCATAACCCACGGGACAACGGTACGAGAATTCATGTAGGTGTCTTTTAAGTGACCTCTCGTGCCACGATATACATTGCATACCAATCTACCCTTTTATCCCCGCGTAATGTATTGTACAGATTATGTTTACCAGTTTTGCCGAAACCATGGTACAAAGAGTGTCACACCCCGCTTCCCAGTGTACGGGGAAGGAGACGTGGCGAGCCGCGACGTATTTACTCAGAAGAAAATATGTTAAGCGTAAATAAGCAATATAAATGTAAAGCATAAGAATGACAAGAGATGTAATATAAAAAACAATTTTTTATCGATAAACATTCTTTACATACAACTGAAAAGTAAAGTACAATGATAGAAAGCGATGCCTAAACAATGGCATATGACTGAAAAGAAAATAGTATAAGTAAGGCCTAAAAGTCTGCCTTCTCTGTAAACTGCTCTAAGTCGTCTTGGCTTGGCTCGATCTCTTGAGAGTCGGGTCCTCCTGACGAACATTCCAAAGAAAAAAAAAGAGACATGAATGTCGTCAGCGAACTAGCGCTCGGTAAGTTCCAAAAGATAGAATAGAATAGACAAGTAAAGAGAAATAGAACTGGTAAATTATCTGTTTGTTATGCTAACGTAGTTGTTTGCAGTTTGGTACAGAATGTATCAGTGTATACGAGAGGAGTCCAACTATCCCGTGGACTATGGTAACATATAAGTACAAGGCCCCGTCACCCACGGGACAACGGCACAGGATGTTCATGTAGGTGTCTTTTAGTGTCCATCATTGTGCCACTTTTAACACATTCCGTACCAGTCTACCCCGTTAAAAACCTCGTAGTGTATATTGTATTGATTGTATTGATTTGTAATTATCAGACTTGCCGAGACCATGGTATAAGTTGTTCTTGTAAATTGATTCAGGATGTAAACGGTAGTCATGTAGTCAAGTTCAAGATATAGCCATGGTTCGGTCAAGTCAAGTCATGTTGATATTATTCTGGTATTCATGTTCAAGTTCAATTTTCACGTTTGGTATGTTGGATTCATGTTGGATTGGAGTTATGATTGGACTCATGTTTGGATTGTATTCAGATTAGACTGAGACTCAGACTAAGTCAGACATTTAAACAGATTTGGATCATGATTTTGGTTCAGGAGTTATCGGTAACTGCTGCACATGGACGGCAGGATTTGTGTCTTTTTCCAAGAAAATTACCGTTGATAACACTGTTAAGTTTTTCTACCTTAAATAAGAAAACACCCACTTTCTCCGGCTCCCTGAGGCTCAAGAGAATTGGTCCCGCTTAAACCTATATTTACTAAGGTCCTTAATGTAATTTTATATAACTCGAGCGGGTTTTATGAAAAAATATTTTATATACTTTAAAAAAATAAACCTCGAGTAATTATTTATCGTATTTAGGGTTTTCATGGATGTAACTTTTAAAGAGTGATGTACTCTAGTGAATATATATCTAACTTGAATAGGTCATGGTATTTTAATGTAAAGTTTGACTTGAATTGGTTCTTGATGGTATTTTGGTGAAACATGTCTTTCTTTTATTTTCTAGAAAATATGGAATTTTATTATATATTAAAACTATATGGTTTGATAATATTTATATAATTATTAAAATAAATTTTTATTATTAAATAGAAATCCTTGTTTTTCTTAAAAATTGTATTAAAATTCCATCGAGATCATATGCTCCGTGAGGAGGTCTGCATATCGCTCTACTAGACCCGAGGTTGTGCGATAATCCGTACCATCTAATAGTGGGTTCCCCAAAATGGGTTGTAGAGGCACACTCGCAAAGAATTATGTAACACAATTTAAAGAAATCCGGGTTTTTAATAGCTTAAGGTGTTTTGATGAAAGGTAGTATTTTTCCATAAAAATATTGTTCAAGAGAATCGTGCTATATCAAGATGTATGTATGTGAGAGGTGGGTCATTACCTCGTGAGGTTTTCTAAAGTTATGCTAAGCAAAATAATTAAAAGATGTCGTATGTAAACTTCATGGTATTTAAACATAAAAGCTTAATTAAAGTTATTTAACATGGCGTTTTAGAGTGAAATTGGTTTCTAAATATTAGTTAAATGATTACAAGTAAGGTATATACATGAGTACAAGTAATTCTTAAGAAGAATTGTGGTTTTCAAAGGTTTTAGAAACAAATGTCGGTATAACTCCACTTACCGACATATTTTGAAAAAGTGAAATTTATAGTAGAAAGAGAAGAAGAGATATATGACTCGCTTGCTAAAAGGATAGAGGAGAGGTAGAGGAAGAGAATAGTAGCTTTCGTGGAGTCGCAGGGTCGCCGCAAACGTCTCGAATCCTTACCGGAAACTGACCTTGGGCTAACTCCACTTGTACTCTTCTTGGACTTGAGAATTTTTGCGAATTTTGGCAATAGATTTCGGAATGAAGAGGGATAGGGTATAGTGTTGTATTTATAGGATGGAATTAAGGTTTTGGAATTGAAGAAATAATAAAAAAAATGCATTAAAAATAGGATTTAAGGCTACTTTTAATTCTCTAGATAATTGCAGGGGAGTAATGGGGGTAAGCCAAGGGTTTAGTGGGCAAAACACGGGGGATATTCCCTACGGGAGGCCCGACGGTGCCAGCATTATTGGCCATCTCGCCGGCCACGTGGTGGTGTTAGGGGGTTGGATTCTTGACACGTGTCCTATCTGGTTCATACAACATGTTGCACATGTTTGATTTTCTGTGACTTTTCATTTTATGTGCAGAGCACGTGTAAAATTTTGGGCTTCCAAAAATTTAAAATAAAAATTCAGAGAAATAATATGTGGTTGATGGGATTCGAACACAGGGACTACGTCACAGCAGTGCAAGGCTTTACCAATGAGTTATAAGTGCTATCTTGCTGTTCCTAAACAGATTAAATTTATAACTTATACTCTGGGTTGTAAACTCCTTTCTATACATTAACTTGAAAATTTTCGTACAGTGAAATTAGAGTCATTACAAAAAGTTCAAGTATTCATGTTCAGGATGTACTCATGTATTCAAGTAGTCAATAACCACGGTTCGGTCAATTCAAGTCAAGTATACATGTTTGAATTTGATATTTGAATTCGAGTATTCTTGTTCATGATAAATTATTCGTGTTTGATTTTTGGATTCAGGTTTGAGGTTGGACTCAGACTGAGTCAGACACTTGTAAACTGATTTAACTCTAGAATTCTTAGGTTCGAGAGTCATCGGTAACTGCTGCACATGAATGGCAGGAATTTGTGTCTTTTTCCGAAACAATTGACATCGATAACTCCGTTATTTGTCTGACCTGAATAGGCAATCACTCACTTTCTCCGGCTCTCTGGGGCTCAAGAGAATTGATCCCCCTTAAACCTATATTTACTAAAGTCTTTAAAATATTGTTTTGTATATCTCGAGTGGGTTTTATGAAAAATATTTTATTCCAGATTAAAAATAAAACTCGAGAGTGATTTGTATTACTTAGGGTTTTCATGAACATGTATTTTAAGTATTGGAGTATTTTAATGATAATTCCCTAGCTTTTAAAAGTTTATGGTATTTTATTGAAAACTAGTTCTTTTTAGTAACTTGATGGTATTTTATTGATATTTTTATCTTTCATTTTTAGAAAAAAAATAGTTTCATATTATAATGAAAGGATGGATTTATAATTTTATATAATTTAAAAATTTTTTTTTTTTAGAAAATTCGTTTTTCTTAAAATCCGTATTTATATCCTTTCAAGATCGAATACTCCGCGAGGAGTGCTGCATCTCGCTCTACTATCCCCATGATGTGCGATAATCCGTACCATCCATTAGCAGGTCCCCTAACAAGGGTTATAGATGCATAATTGCAAAAGAATACGAAATACCGCTTTAAAAGAAACCCGGTTTTAAAGTATGTGGTATTTCATTGTAAAGATTATTCTTCGAAACAAATATACATACAAATAGGCATAGTGCTATGAAACCAAAGTGTATGTGTGAGGTAGGTCGTTACCCCGTGAAGTTTTTCCTAAAAGTATAGTTTTAACAAAAACGTAAAGAAGTGATAATAAAGTTCAAGGTATTTTAATGAAAAGGTTTAATTATGGATGTTTCACATGAGATTTTTGGTAAAACTTGATTCTAAACATTGGTATTTAAGGTTACAAGTAATGTGTAAAATTAGGTTGATCAAATTATAAAGGAAAAGGGAGTTTTTAGGGTTTTAGAAAAGAGTATCGGTAATAACTCCACTTTACCGATATAAAATTTAAAGTGAATTTCAATGAAGAGAAAGAGAGTTTAGGAGGGACTTACGGTTTGAATGAGGTTAAGGAAGAGGGGGGAGGCTTCGTGGTGTCGCGGGAGCTCCGGAATCGGTTTCGGTCTTCGACGGAAAAAGCTTTCTTGCTAACTCCACTTTACTCCACTTGCACTTAGGAACTTTTGAGAGAGTTTTTGCTAGAACTTTCAGAATGGTGATGAGCCAAAATATGGAGTGGTATTTATAGTGAAGACTTAGGGTTTGGAAATTAAAAATATGGATTAAAAAGCATTAAAATGTTAATTGGTGAAATGAAAAGGTCTATGTTTGATTGCAGGGAAATCAAACAGTGCAGATGAGTTAATAGGAGCTGAAGGGACAAGTGTGCAAAGTACGGAGGCAAACGAGCTCATCATAGCCGTCGGCGCCGACCCTATGGCAAGTTTGGCCGGTCAGATTTTGCTTTCTGGCCTTGAGATTCATGCCATGTGGGTTTTTAAGTGTGTACACCATTTTGCACTTGTTGGATTCTTCTGAACTTTTCATTTACCCATGTATTGCACGTGCAACCTTTTGGGCATCCAAAAAGTTATAAAGAAAAAATCAAAAAAATAATTGTGACTGATGGGAATCGAACACACAGGCTACGTCACTGTCACGCCCCACTTCTCAGAGTACGCTAAGATGGGCACGTGACATAGCCAACCATGCTACCTGTGGATAGGAAAAATCCTTCCACGGTCATATTACGACTGTAGAGATATCAAGAACAGGAAGTAAACTAAACTATCTTGTACATGTCCATGAGCCAGAATAAATGAGTCAAGAAATGATAATATGCGGAAGCAAAAGATATAATAAGTGAACCACCTGGAAAGTAAAACTGCATACCGATAGGATCTTCACCGCTCGGTCTAACAGCGGCAATAACCCTGATCAGTCTGCAACAAAGGTAGAGGATCTGGGCCATGCAAAACCCAGACGTCAGTGCGTCATAATATCAAGCAATAATTTATAAACAGGGTAGCAAGACATGCAAGTATAATCATAAAAGGTAAAGCAATTGTAATAGTAATATAAATCAGGGCAGTGACAGGTAGTGTGCAGTGAGTAATCTAAACTGGTCTATTGGGTTAAATACTCTCAAGTCTTTGAAATCAATTTGATGAATCATCGATGTAACTCAATAGTATCCCGTGCATGCCCGGGACCACGGTCTACAGATTCTCGGGCTGAAACCGAGACGTGCCGCTAGGCAGTAAAAGGTAGCAGGTACAGACGAGTGATGTCAGCATCATCACTCCAGGGCTGGCCTAGCCCGTAAGACTGATCAGAACAGGTATCGAACTGTTGAGTTACAAGTCAGGTTTTATCATTGATTTCCCCATACCCCCAAGCTATGTATGTCAAGTCAGGTATTCAGTGACCAAGGACTAATGCCCACAAGATCAGGTAAGAGCAGGTTTGTCTGGATAGACAACAGGAACGGTCCATGAGGACTACATGTCAGGTTTGTTGGCATTAGACACAAGATCAGGTAACAGGTCAAGCCATGGTACATCAGGCCAAGTCAAGTAGTGTATGGTACCATGTCGGGTCAAGTAATATGTGTGTAGCAAGTCATGTCAGGGTGTAAACGATATCATGTGGGTGCTCACAATCAACTAACATAATCATGGTTATAAATAAACAAGCATGGGTACCAACAACACAATAAATTGGCACATGTAATAGGTTAAGCAATATGTGCAGATTAAACTACTTAGCTGTACGGTTATCATTTTGTGTTTTCAGAGATGGTTTCAACATTATATGAATACAGTATGACAAATATGGATATTAAAATCAGGTTAATAAGCATTAAGTAATCTAGGGATGCAATGACATGTATAATATGTTCAATGGATGCAATTATAACTAAAACCGGTTAAAGATGCGCACGGATGTCCGAAAAGTTATGAAACTATAAAATGGTAATGTGGGATGTACAACTAAGCAATATGTGATATAAATATTGATATAATAATATTAGTATGGATAGCATATTCAAAGCGATTAATAACTATAAAAATGGTATTGATTAACCATGCACAAGAAAGTTCCGTTCAGAAATTCAGCGTCACCCTGATTTGTAAAAATATCTTAAAAATAACAAACGTTCTCCAAAAGGGACGTGTCTTATACCAAAACAACGATAATTCAATAAGGTTTTCATTTTTATAAGTATAAGTATCTCAGGTTGTCCCTACCAAAAGGTATGAACATTCGAAATTGAAAGTTTGCTGCTGGAATTTCCCTGGACAGCAGTTTAGAGACGTATTCATTTGCATTTTATGTTATTTAAACAATTTATTTTGCAAGTAAATATTTCATAGAGTTATAGTATTCTGAGTTAGCTTCGCAACGAACTAAAGAACATATACTAATGATTTTTCTATGATTTATAATGAATTTTATAAGGTAAGGTGTACAGTAAATTTCAGATTTGTCGTATCCGCTTTTCAACGATGTTTCATGTGTAAACTATAATATTTTCAAATGTATAATATTATAAAATGCAGATTATAAACTAATTAAAGATAATAATAAGAAATTTTATGATGATATATATTTTAAATGATATGGATGCAGTATAATGTAATCTAGTATGTAACAAGATAAGTTTTCATGATCTAGATTTAAAATGATATAAACGGATGCAAACGGAACATCGAAACGTTGTAAAATTAAACATGGGGTACTAGATTTAAACTATAGGTATGGTATTTATTTAAATAGGTATAAAATGAATTATATAGCATGTAGCAAGATTAACTTGCCTAGACGGAACAAGAACGGATGTGTACGGAACGTCCTTCGTCGGCGAAATGTCGCGACGCGCGCACGGTACACGGAACGGTTCCAAACTACGCACGAGGGTGATCACGCAAGTCAGGTACGTTCACTGGATCACTCGGATCGTCAGTGACGAGCACGGCTCCGGCGGTGATCACCGGAATCAAGAAACAAGATCAAGAAAAAGAAAGAAGAAAGAAGAAGAGCTTGTGTATTAAATTAGGAAAGAAAAATTAAATAAATAAAATATGTATAAATATATATATTCAAAGGAGAGAGAGAGAGAGAGAGAGAAAGGAGTTGTTATTAATATTTAGATTTTAATTTAAAAATATTTTGTAAGTTATAAATATTTTAAACTGTTAAATTTTAATAAAGATATTAGCTGAAATAAAATTGGATTTTCTGGTAAATACAAATTTAGTCCAAAACATGCCCGGGTCGGGTCTGAAATTTTGGATTTGAAATATGGAAATTATTAGCAAGTTCCAAAAATTAAAATAAAAGATTATGTAACAGAAATGCATACCCTCAAGAACGGACGCACGTACGTGCGCGTAGCCATCCAAACACGTATGTTTCACTGAACGGGATGAGAACACGATGCAAGGACGCTACCACAGGGTTAGGGGTATCAAGCAGGCTATGAAATGCAATTTTAAATTATTTTTCGTGATTTAAATTGTTATATGCAAAAGATGCGATACTAGACAAAATATCAGTATATACTAAATCATGAGATGTACTAGTCCATGCAACAAGTCAAGATAATTTATAAATAAGAGTCAAACAGGTTCAAGCAAGCGGGTCGGGTCGAATGCAATATAAAGTGTAAAATACCATTCGCACCCAAGATACGCTAAGTCAAGAAATATCACGAATAAAGAAAATACGAGAACTGGAATTAGTATAAATGAACTAGGGTGTTACATTATACCCAACTACAAAAAGAATTTCGTCCTCGAAATTCCCAAGACAAGAGAAGATAACAACCAAGAAACTACAAGAATAAGTATGGAAACCTCCGTCGAATTTCATCTTCACGTTCCCAAGTTGATTCTCCATGTGAGCGATCACCTCAAGAAACAAGTACAAGAGGGATAACCTTGTTCTTAAGAACCTTTTCCCTTCGATCCACAATTTCAACCGGTCGCTCCTCGAAAGTCAAATCTTCTTGTACAGTCAGCTCCGAATGATCCAATACATGCGTTTCATCTCGAACGTACTTACGGAGTTGAGATACATGAAACACATCGTGCACATTCGCCAAGGACTGCGGTAACGCCAAACGATACGCTAGCTCACCAACACGCTCCAAGATCTCAAAGGGTCCAACGAATCGAGGACTGAGCTTTCCTCGACTTCCAAAACGAATCACCCCTCTAGTCAGTGATATCTTCAAGAATACCTAATCACCCACGGTGAAATCTAGAGGTCTCCTCGACGCATCAGCCCAACTCTTCTGTCGGTCTTGTGCTGCTTTCATATGATTTCTGATAGTGTTAACTTTCTCAACTGTCTGCACAACTAAATCTGGTCCCAACAATCTTCGTTCATCGACGTCGTCCCAACAAACAGGTGAACGGCATTTGCGACCATACAAAGCTTCAAACGGATCCATCTGAATAGTTGCCTGGAAACTGTTGTTGTAAGAAAACTCCACCAAATGTAGATGATCCTCCCAAGAACCCTTGAAGTCTAACATGCAAGCTCTCAACATCTCTTCAAGAGTTTGGATCGTTCTCTCCGACTGGCCATCTTCCTGAGGATGATAAGTTGTGCTAAACTTCAATCGAGTCCCTAAACTTTCCTGTAAGCTCCTCCAAAAATGTGATAAGAAACGAGTGTCACGGTCGGACACGATGCTCACCGGTACTCCATGCAATCTTACTATCTCCTGCATGTACCGTTCAGCCAAAGTTTCTGTTGATTGACCAACTCGAAAAGGTATGAAATGAGCTGCCTTGGTCAATCGATCAACAATCACCCAAACTACATTGTTGCCCTTATTGGACTCCGCGGTAGACCCGTCACGAAATCCATGGTTATATGTTCCCACTTCCATTGAGGAATCGGAGGTGGTTGCAATAAACCAGCAACCCTTTGATGTTCAGCCTTAACTTACTGACACACCAAGCACTTCGCTACAAAGCGGGCATCTCCCGTTTCAAGCCCTCCCACCAGAAATGCTGCCATATATCTCGGTACATCTTCATGCCTTCTGGATGTACGGAATATGCTGAGCTGTGCACCTCCTTCATAAGTTTTTCGTGAATGTCTCTTTTTGGCACACACAAACGGCTACCATAACGCAACGAACCATTTTCATGAATCAACAAGTCCGTTCGAAGTCCAGTTTCAACCCGTTCTCGAAACTTCTGCAATCCAGGGTCCTGTAACTGCGCTGCTGTAATATTCTCGATCAACGGCGGCTGTACTTGCAGCTGCATCAACTGTCCCGAAGAATGCGGTAGCACAATCTCCAACTCGAATCTCCGAAAATCCTCGATAAGCTCCTTCTGTGCAGTCAAGATCCAAATTGCTGGCAACCGACTAAGCGCATCCGGTACTACATTAACTTTCCCCGGATGGTACTTAAGATCAAGATCGTAGTCAGCCATCAGCTCCAACCATCTACGCTGCCTCATGTTAAGCTCTTTCTGTGTGAACACGTACTTTAGGCTTTTGTGATCGGTGAATACTTCGACCCTTTCACCCAACAAGTAATGTCACCAAATCTTCAAAGCGAAAATCACAGCTGCTACCTCCAAGTCATGAGTTGAGTAATTCTTCTCATGGGTCTTCAACTACCTCCATGCATAAGCTATAATTTTCCCATGCCGCAACAAAACACATCCCAATCCTTTCTCAGATGCGTCGCTGTGAATCACCAATCCTCCGGAACTGTCTGGCACGGTCAGAATAGGAGCGATTATCAGTCTCTATTTCAACGCCTCAAAAGTTGACGCACACCTATCCGTCCACACAAATGGTACTTCCTTGCGCGTAAGCTTGGTCAGAAGCTCAGCCAAACGAGCAGAATTCTCCACGAACCTTCTGTAATACCCGGCAAGTCCAAGAAAGCTTCTGATCTCAGCAACGTTCTTCGGAATTGGCCAATCTCGAACTGCTGCAATCTTTTCGGGGTCAACGGCGATTCCATCTCCGGATACGACGTGCCCTAAAAACTTCACTTCTTCAAGCCAAAACTTGCACTTGCTCATCTTTGCATATAATCTTTCTTGCCTCAATGTCTGCAGTGCGATCTTCAAGTGTTCCTCATGCTCTTCAATACTCCCCGAGTAGACCAGACTATCATCGATGAGCACCACTATAAACTGGTCTAAGATCGGTGAAAAGATTCGGTTCATCAAGTACATAAATATCGCCGGTGCATTCGTGACTCCGAATGGCATCACTAAATACTTGTAATGTCCATACCAAGTTCGGAACGCAGTCTTGCAATTATCTTATGATTTAACTCGGACCTGATGATATCTGGACCGCAAATCCAGCTTCGGCAATACCCTCGCGCCACTAAGCTACTCGAACAATTCGCCAATGCGAGGGATCGGGTACTTGTTCTTAATAGTCACCCGGTTTAATTCTCGATAGTCAACGCACGCCTTCCCTGTGTCATCTTTCTTCTTGACTAGAAGAACTGGAGCTCCCCAAGGTGAATTGCTGCTGCGAGTTTAACCCTTCTCTAGCAATTCGGTAACCTGCTTCTTTACTTCTTCTAACTCCACTGGTGCCGTCGGATAGTACGCCTTTGAGATTGGCGCTGCACCAGGAACAAGATCGATCGCGAACTCCACATCTTGTTTTGGCGGTAAACCCGAGATGTCCTCGAACACGTCCATGAAATCTCGAACAACAGCTGGCGCTTCATCCTTATCAACTTCCATCGACGAAAGAACATTGTTTGTCGGCCTAGCCCTAAACTCGACTGGCCCGACAGAACTGCTTCCTCCAGTAAAACAACTTCTGAATGTCCGGGAATCTGGAGAATCACTTTCCTTTCCTTACAATCACTATGAGCATGGAAAGTGCCGCAAAAATCCATTCCCAGGACAATAACAAACAAGGGAACGCACTAGGATTGAATAGTCCTAATGCGGGAAAAACAAGAACAAGTAAGATATCGAGATGACTTCATCCGAAGTCAAGATACTGAAAAGGGTTAAGCACGATAAACATGATTCAAGCTGATGATAAACAAGAACTGGTATGCAATGAAACCGAGAGAAGCAAGGTAATATAACGATCATGGAATAAGGAAGTGAATCAAGACTAGGACTCCAAGTTACTTAAATAGAGTACCGCATTATAACCATGCTGCAGTTCATGGGTACAATTACATAACTGCACCCAAGTCGCCCAAATCCTAGTATCAGAATCAAGAAACAGGGAGAAGCAATAGAGAACCAAAAGATTTCGGGTCGAAATGCAAAGTGGTTTGCATATCGTCCAAACAAAGGATCAAGAGAAGGATATGATTCAACAATCACGATAATCAAGGTGGCAGGACATGTTCCTAATCACGAGTATTCTGATTCGTGTATTGGGTCCAATACCCAACTATAAAAGAATCAACCCGATTAACCTATATCCTATGGCTATGATACCAAAAGAACCATGTCACGCCCTGCTTCCCAGAGTACGCTAAGATGGGCACGTAACATAGCCAACCATGCTACCTGTGGATAGGAAAAATCCTTCCACAGTCACATTACGGCTGTAGAGATATCAAGAACAGGAAGTAAACTAAACTATCTAGTACATGTCCATGAGCCAGAATAAATGAGTCAAGAAATGATAATATGCGGAAGCAAAAGATACAATAAGTGAACCACCTGGAAAGTAAAACTGCATACCGATAGGATCTTCACCGCTCGGTCTAACAGCGGCAATACTCCTGATCAGTCTGCAACAAAGGTAGAGGATCTGGGCCATGCAAAACCCAGACGTCAGCGCGTCATAATATCAAGCAATAATTTATAAACAGGGTAGCAAGACATGCAAGTATAATCATAAAAGGTAAAGCAATTGTAATAGTAATATAAATCAGGGCAGTGACAGGTAGTGTGCAGTGAGTAATCTAAACTGGTCTATTGGGTTAAATACTCTCAAGTCTTTGAAATCAATTTGATGAATCATCGATGTAACTCAATAGTATCCCGTGCATGCCCGGGACCACGGTCTACAGATTCTCGGGCTGAAACCGAGACGTGCCGCTAGGCAGTAAAAGGTAGCAGGTACAGACGAGTGATGTCAGCATCATCACTCCGGGGCTGGCCTAGCCCGTAAGACTGATCAGAACAGGTATCGAACTGTTGAGTTACAAGTCAGGTTTTATCATTGATTTCCCTATACCCCCAAGCTATGTATGTCAAGTCAGGTATTCAGTGACCAAGGACTAATGCCCACAAGATCAGGTAAGAGCAGGTTTGTCTGGATAGACAACAGGAACGGTCCGTGAGGACTACATGTCAGGTTTGTTGGCATTAGACACAAGATCAGGTAACAGGTCAAGCCATGGTACATCAGGCCAAGTCAAGTAGTGTACGGTACCATGTCGGGTCAAGTAATATGTGTGTAGCAAGTCATGTCAGGGTGTAAACGATATCATGTGGGTGCTCACAATCAACTAACATAATCATGGTTATAAATAAACAAGCATGGGTACCAACAACACAATAAATTGGCACATGTAATAGGTTAAGCAATATGTGCAGATTAAACTACTTAGCTGTACGGTTATCATTTTGTGTTTTCAGAGATGGTTTCAACATTATATGAATACAGTATGACAAATATGGATATTAAAATCAGGTTAATAAGCATTAAGTAATCTAGGGATGCAATGACATGTATAATATGTTCAATGGATGCAATTATAACTAAAACCGGTTAAAGATGCGCACGGATGCCCGAAAAGTTATGAAACTATAAAATGGTAATGTGGGATGTACAACTAAGAAATATGTGATATAAATATTGATATAATAATATTAGTATGGATAGCATATTCAAAGCGATTAATAACTATAAAAGTGGTATTGATTAACCATGCACAAGAAAGTTCCGTTCAGAAATTCAGCGTCACCCTGATTTGTAAAAATAGCTTAAAAATAACAAACGTTCTCCAAAAGGGACGTGTCTTATACCAAAACAACGATAATTCAATAAGGTTTTCATTTTTATAAGTATTAGTATCTCAGGTTGTCCCTACAAAAAGCTATGAACATTCGAAATTGAAAGTTTGGTGCTGGAATTTCCCTGGACAGCAGTTTAGAGACGTATTCATTTGCATTTTACGTTATTTAAACAATTTATTTTGCAAGTAAATATTTCATAGAGTTATATTATTCTGAGTTAGCTTCGCAACGAACTAAAGAACATATACTAATGATTTTTCTGTAATTTATAATGAATTTTATAAGGTAAGGTGTACAGTAAATTTCAGATTTGTCGTATCCGCTTTTCAACGACGTTTCATGTGTAAACTATAATATTTTCAAATGTATAACATTATAAAATGCAGATTATAAACTAATTAAAGATAATAATAAGAAATTTTACGACGATATATATTTTAAATGATATGGATGCAGTATAATGTAATCTAGTATGTCACAAGATAAGTTTTCATGATCTAGATTTAAAATGATATAAACGGATGCAAACGGAACATCGAAACGTTGTAAAATTAAACATGAGGTACTAGATTTAAACTATAGGTATGGTATTTATTTAAATAGGTATAAAATGAATTATATAGCATGTAGCAAGATTAACTTGCCTAGACGGAACAAGAACGGATGTGTACGGAACGTCCTTCGTCGGCGAAATGTCGCGACGCGCGCACGGTATACGGAACGGTTCCAAACAACGCACGAGGGTGATCATGCAAGTCAGGTACGTTCACTGGATCACTCGGATCGTCAGCGACGAGCACGGCTCCGGCGGTGATCACCGGAATCAAGAAACAAGATCAAGAAAAAGAAAGAAGAAAGAAGAAGAAGAAATAAGAAGAAGAGCTTGTGTATTAAATAAGGAAAGAAAAATTAAATAAATAAAATATATATAAATATATATATTCAAAGGAGAGAGAGAGAGAAAGGATTTGTTATTAAGGTTTAGATTTTAATTTAAAAAGATTTTGTAAGTTATAAATATTTTAAACTGTTAAATTTTAATAAAGATATTAGCTGAAATAAAATTGGATTTTCTGGTAAATACAAATTTAGTCCAAAACATGCCCGGGTTGGGTCTAAAATTTTGGATTTGAAATATGGAAATTATTAGCAAGTTCCAAAAATTAAAATGAAAGATTATGTAACAGAAATGCATACCCTCAATAACGGACGCACGTACGTGCGCGTAGCCATCCAAACACGTCCGTTTCACTGAACGGGATGAGAACACGATGCAATGACGCTACCACAAGGTTAGAGGTATCAAGCAGGCTATGAAATGCAATTTTAAATTATTTTTCGTGATTTAAATTGTTATATGCAAAAGATGCGATACTAGACAAAATATCAGTATATACTAAATCATGAGATGTACTAGTCCATGCAACAAGTCAAGATAATTTATAAATAAGAGTCAAACAGGTTCAAGCGAGCGGGTCGGGTCGAATGCAATATAAAGTGTAAAATATCATTCGCACCCAAGATACGCTAAGTCAAGAAATATCACGAATAAAGAAAATACGAGAACTGGAATTAGTATAAATGAACTAGGGTGTTATATTGTACCCAACTACAAAAAGAATTTCGTCCTCGAAATTCCCAAGACAAGAGAAGATAACAACCAAGAAACTACAAGAATAAGTATGGAAACCTCCGTCGAATTTCATCTTCACGTTCCCAAGTTGATTCTCCATGTGAGCGATCACCTCAAGAAATAAGTACAAGAGGGATAACCTTGTTCTTAAGAACATTTTCCCTTCGAACCACAATTTCAACCGGTTGCTCCTCGAAAGTCAAATCTTCTCGTTCCAATACATGTGTTTTATCTGGAACGTACTTACGGAGTTGAGATACGTGAAACACATCGTGCACATTCGCCAAGGACTGCGGAAACGCCAAACGATACGCTACCTCACCAACACGCTCCAAGATCTCAAAGGGTCCAACGAATCGAGGACTGAGCTTTCCTTGACTTCCAAAACGAATCACCCCTCTAGTCGGTGATATCTACAAGAATACCCAATCACCCACGGCGAACTCTAGAGGTCTCCTCGACGCATCAGCCCAACTCTTCTGTCGGTCTTGTGCTGCTTTCATATGATTTCTGATAGTGTTAACTTTCTCAACTGAACCTAGAGCCGACACCAGTAGCCACAAACCCCCATTTCTCTTCTCTTCTTTCTTTCTTCTTTCTTGCTTCTGGATCGTCTTGCCGAAGTCGCATGCATTGCCGACGATCCGGACGACCTAGTCATCGTCGTCGTCCAGTGTAGTCGCGTCTTTGATCAGCCAGGTCTAGTTCTGCACGAGCGTGAGTTTGCATCGCGATGTTTATCCGACATCGAACGTGACGTACATACCCCGTCATGAGATCCAATCTGGAAAGTTTATCTTGCAACATACTATGTTAATATATCTATTTATATATGAATAAAAATAATACATGTGTTTTATTATGCAGCAAATATTATAGTTTTATCGTTTTACAGTATCTGTATGTATCCTTGCTAATCATAGATTCTCTAGTTGCATGCCGGAATGTCCTGATATCATTTTACTATTACATTATTATAACGCGTTATCTAGATTGCATCATACATAGTCATGGACGTATAAAAGGTTATTACAGATAGATACATATGCATCCTGGTATCCGTCGTGCTTACCGTGTTCAGATATTCGTTACAGTTTCACATTTGGTATCTATTTGATACATATGCATCACATGACATGTTCACGACACACTACTTGACTCATTACTTAGATCTTGTTATTAATGCCAACAATCCTGACATGCTGTCCAGACGGACGCAACTTGTTGTCTGCATAGACGAGAAATGTACATACTTGATCCTGTGTTGGTATTAGATCTATATTGGCAATACTTGACTTAAACACAAACCTGGGGGTAAAGGGGAAATCAAGAATGTAACCGAAACTTAACTCAAAAGGCTATTATTAAATGTTTGCCGTTTTTCCGGGCGTTACGGAATAATCTTGTTTGCCATTTTTCCGAGCGTTACGGAATAATCGTGTTTGCCGTTTTTCCGGGCGTTACGGAATAATCATGTTTGCCGTTTTTCTGGGCGTTATGGAATAATTACATGTTTGCCATTTTTTCGAGCGATACGGAATAATTCTGTTTGCCTTTTTTCGGACGTTACGGAATAAATCATGTTACCGTGGTCCCATGAGAAATGAATGAGGCATAGACTGTTGGGTTATAATGAGGATTACATTAATTGATTTCAAAGACTTTTAGAATAGATAACCTAGAAGCACAGTTTTAAGTTACACATCCCACATCACATACATACTCATACCCCACTATTTCATATCTGTATTATTAATTTATATTCATATTTTCTTATATCGTTACATCCTGGTTAACACTGTTTCTTTGGTTTTATGACGCACTGACGTCTGGGTTTTGCATGGCTCGGTTCCTTCGCCTTTATCGCAGGCTGAACAGGAGTACTTTACCCATCAAGCCGAGCAGTGAGGAATTGAACATGTGTTATTTAGAGATATTCAGTTTAGTTTATTTTCTGCAGTTTTATTTCTTGATGTGAGCCCATACTGAGACAAGTTTTCAGATGTTGTTTATTGGATTTAATTCGTTTCCACTTATCCATTTTTCTTGACTCTATTTACTGTGGCAAATAGACATGTACTAGCTAGTTTTATATATTTTCTGTTCTTGATATCCTATAGACAGCCGTAATATGACTGTGGATGGATATTTCTTAACCACAGGTAGCATGGTTGGCTCTGTCACGTGCCGTAGTTTGCACACTCTGGGAAGCGGGGCGTGACAAAAATCCTAATTCTAAGTGACCAAACCATTGTCTAAAACATGACCTCATAGCTAAAGTTCTGGCAGCAAATTGCGGTAATAAAGAATATTTTGGCGGCCAAAATTTCTCTAAATGGGTTTGTTTACCGCCGAAAACTGGACTGAGACGCGGAGGATGTCTAGCTTGAATTTGTGGCAGATGCTATTTGGACATAACCACCCACCTCTCCGAAGATACCAAGTTGATTTATGGCACCGTATATCGGAGGTTTGGATAGATGCGACTGATGTAACAGACTTTATCAGATTCCCCTCATTTGTGAGGGGTTTTTGATTGTGGGGACGCTCTTCCCTGCAGGCGTAAGCCCTTGCAGTTAATTATGCTACCGCATTACGATAACCACTTTCTCCTGCTCCAGTAGTTCACTTCTGTTAGTTATATGTATGCCCTAGAGGCCATTACTGTACATACGATGTATATTGTAGTGGATGCTGGGACATATATAGGGAGGACTTTCTTGCTCGACATGATAGTATGCTATCTGGTTGTACTTTATCTTAACGTGTACTCTGATTGTCTCTATATTACATGTTGATAAAGCCCTTAGGATATGTACTCGACTACTGGGATTATGATGAGATCATACTAGTGGGGCCACGGTAGTCGACGAGTACATCCTATAACTGTTCCTAGTCGTGGGTGTATCGAGACAGGGCATCGATGCACCAGTGTAGACTAGCGTATACGCATCTTGACCCATATGATGGGCGATGGATGATCCCATATCCATCGGTGTTTGACATCAAGGATGGTGTACGGGTGCTCAGTGGAGACTGGGTACACTGGACGGACTCGCCGAGAACTCCCAGATGGTATTATACCATACGTCAGATGGCAGTTCTCCGGTGACACTGGTACAGAGTAGTCTGTTGACCCGAGATCGTCATAGAGTCTTGTGTGGTTCCCACTGTGCTTTGATTTCCATCATACCACGTCCAAGAGGGCGTGCAAAAAGGTGGCTTTTGGGTACAGTCCCGAATCATATGGAGGCAATGAGCGATAGGAGGGGATTCGTCTCTCCCGGTATAGGGAGTTGATGTTGTGCTGTGTTCGATTGGCTATAACCGGAAATCCCTGGCCAGGGTTGCTGAGATTTACTGGTAAGTGTTATCGGTAGTTTCTCGAACTGTTATAGACCTCATATCGACACGACTTATCGAGCTACTGGGGTCTGACGTTTACCACCCCTAGGCGAGATATGCGACATATCAGACGACGAGACCGGACTGTACGGGAGTGTTACTGTTTGGATCCACAGGAGAATGTACAGGCTTGCTTGTTGATCTTCTGAGCGCTCAATACCTGGGTAGCTGTTACGTTTAGCTGACCGCTTGCAGCTTGTGGGTGTTTGATATGATCATCACCTACTGCCGGCGTATTGACGATTCTTTAGCGTCCTACACAGAGGTTTCTTGACTCAGGCAAAACGGAGTAGGAGCACATATGTGATATGTGCGGGACCGAGGATAATGCGATATGTGATACCGTATTCTATTCTCGCGATATTTGATGTCAGCCGGATCATCGGATCAAGTGTTGATTCGATAAATCGGTACGGATAAATATTAGCCGGTTATATGCGATATAGCCGGATTGTCGGATCAAGTGTTGATTCGATAATTTAATGTATAATAATATATGTGATATATTAAATTGCATTAACTAATATTTGCTCACTAAAAGATTCTTTTTCTCACTCGGGTAATACATTGATATATATGCGATATATGTTAATTGTATTATTTTATTTTGTTACGGTAAATATTATATATGTGATATATAATATTGTAACATGATATGATAACTAATGCAACTCGTTTAGTGGAGTTTAAACTTGATTAGGGTTCGGATTAGGGTTAATCTTTCTAGATGTTTCTAGAAGGTTTTCCTTTTGTCATGTGTAAGATATTTACAAATGACTCATTCTTTTAATTACTCAAAACCCTAACCCTAGTCAATTCTCTACAATGGTTAAGTCAACCATGGTTGCATTATTCTTCATATTAATCCTTTCTTATTCATCACAAAAGAGAATGGAACACTATTCTTCTTCTTCCTTCATTTTCTTTCATGAAAAGCTTGCTAGTTTTTCAAAGGTGATGAATAATAGTGAGAATAAGATAAATAAATAGAGCAAAAATCCTACTTCATCATCCTCATCTTCCCTTGCCATTTAGATGAGGGTGTTCACATCATTTCATGAGTGTTAGCTTGTGTTAAAGAAACTTCGAGGTAGATCATCTTAGTATCGAAGATCGGAAGCAAAAGTTGCGCCTTTCTCTTCGTGGAACCTCTCGAGAGCCCGGAACCCGATGATCGCAGTGAAGGGACCACAACACGGAGCATATGAAGTGAAGGACCGGATCTACAAAGGTTGTAATCCCTCTCACTTAGTGTTAAAATGTTTAGCATGCAAGTTTTCTCCTAATCTCTAGTTTAAAGTTCCGTATTCGGGTCGTTCGGCACGGCTAAATTTTTATTCATGCATGGTTGATGCCTCGTAGACCCTTGTGCGCGTGCCTAGCAACCCTACAGTGGTATCAGAGCCAAGCTAGAGCTTTAGGCGAAGTCTAGACGGAATTTGAAGTCCGAACGAACCCGAAAACCCAAACCTAACATGCTCTCTGTCCAGATTTTAAAATCGTGGATTTTTCCAAATTAAAAATGCTCAAAAAATTCAGCAGGGAATTCTAAGAATTACGGTACAAAAATTTTTTGATGAACAGTAAAACTCGCGGCGGAACCGCGGCAGATGTATGCTTTCTGCGGCGGTTCCGCGGCGAAATGCTGACGTCATCAGATACTGTTTGCACAGTAACTTCTATTTAATTATACTGGATTTTCTGGGAATTTTTAATATTTATTCAAGAGTTGAATTTTCTGAGGTTATTTTGGGGATTCGATGTTTCGATCGGAGTATTAGATTTTGTCTATGTGGCTTTCCGGATAAATTTTAGAAACTGTTAAAAAGTTCGAACGGATATCAATAACTCACTTTTTCCCCTGTCGGAAAATTTTTCAAAAGTTGGATTTTTCCTCGTGTTTAAGAATGTTCTAAGTCGTGCAAGTAACGCGATGGACCCTCTAGAAGACAACAAACCTTAACTCGATTATGTGACCGTCTTGAACTGCCCTTTGAACCTTAGGGTTTGGGGCAGTACGGCGTGCCACATGTGAGGCGTTGGCTTGACCCTTCTACGGCTGGACCATTGGTACTGTGGCATGTAATGGATGTTTTTAAACTGTTTTCAAGTGTTGAAATATATTGGGGAAATCTTGGGTGCTTGATGATTCGATCGGAAAGTTTAACTTTTTCTATTTATCTGGAATGTGATACAATAATTGGAATTCACAAGTATTTATGAGATAACTAAAATGAATGTTATAAATCTAGCGGTTTAGTCTCAGTTGATCGGTTGCCACGGAATTTTGATGTGATCAAAAGTCCGTCGCAATCACGTAGCGTACGCGGATACTCGCCGGATAAACTTAATAGACAGCCTCACTCCATAGCCCCGACCAAGTGACTGTAGGAGAACCCCGTCGCCGAAAGCATCCGTTCGGGTGCTCCCGGTAGCGGTGTTCCGCCTTGGTGCACTTCGTCGACGGTATCGGGGGTGCGGCCGTCTACTAAAGTTTGCGACGAGCATTCGATCAGGACGTCGGGAATCTTGTTGAATTGGCCGACTTGCTATTGAAAAGAGTTTTCGATAAATGAGACTAAAATGCGGGGTTTATAATTGTTAGGCATGCGATGTCTAAGGAATTCATTTGGTTAGGCATGCGATGTCTAAGAAGGTTGCGGATTCCAACTGTTGTAGTTTTACACTTTCTTTACTGTGACCGTAAGTGTAGTATGTGGTGTATCGCCGGCTTCGTTGCTATACATCAACGACAATCGGGATACGCATACTTGCTTACGTTGATGATATGAGATATTATGTGTTGCTGTGATTTGTTATATTGGATCGTCGCGTTCTGAATAGCCGGGGGTTTTATGTGAGATGAGAGTTTTTCTTTTTCATTCATGTAAAATTCATTTGTATGTAATATTCTTTTATTGGGGCACTTCCAGGTAGCGGAAGATGTCACCGTTGTATATTATTTACTTTTCCGCATTAGGTAGACCCAAGGCGGGGAGCACAAGTAACCGGGTTCTAGGGTCCAGTGGGAGATCATCTCGAGGAGTCGAGACCGGGTCTCCTAACCCTAGAATTGGCAGTGTTACTTGCCGCTCTCGTAGGGGTCTAGGGATGTGGGTTTGGCTATTCATCGCGACCATGGAATCCGTGTTTTATACAGGCTCGTATTGAAAACACGGACGTCCTAGTATATCCAATATTTCATATATTTTCTTCTGCTGCAATGTTCTGTGATGAGATCATATTACTGCCTGAGATGAATGTTTATATATTATATATATGAGATATATGTTATATTGCAGATTTCGTTTCAAAAGAGATGCTTGTGAAGCATAATTAAAATGGGACTTCATTAATGAGATTAATGAAATAAAAGAAACCTAAGATGTTGTAGAAACTTGTTTATAAAAACTGGTAGCTCTAGTTGTTGCTTTGCATAGCGGTGTTCCTTGTAGAACATCCAGCACCTTATTCGATAAGGAAAGGACCGAGATCCCTTCACCGGGAGTGACTCCTATAGCAATAACTGGCAGATGCTACAAACTCGGTTTGTCTTTTGATTGCTTCTATAGTTTCTGCTTTGCACAGCGGTATATATGATATATCCTGCACCTTATTCGATGAGGAAAGGGCCGACGATCCCTTCACCGGGAGTGACCCCTTTAGCAAAACTAGAAAAGCCTCAAAAACACTCCATTTAAAATCACTCGATTCTACAACGATATCAAGTTCATTACGCAAAGGGTTTTCTGAAAAACCCGACGTAGCCCTCCGTCATTTCAGATAAGTACTAGTTAGTATTCGTGCTGCGGTAGTTTGGCATGCGTCAAGGCGTAGTGTACGGTAGCTAACTAGTGCTTATCTGCTAGCATACGATGCGATTGGATTAGGGTATTCGTACGGCGTTGTATGGCATGCGTCAAGGGTCGTGCGGGTGGGTTTAATTCAATCAAGAAATGAACGGGTTGAACTTGACTAGCGGACTATGGGTTGTTTGGCATGCGTCAAGGTCATAGCACGCTAGGGGTAAAATATTATTGGGAATTTCAAGTATTGAAATTTGCAATGAGATTGCATACCTTCTATAAGATAGTTGGATCCCGATACCCGCTGCGAGTAAGAGTTACTCCTGGGAGAGTTTTATACATTACAATTAGCCGATCAAGTAGGTGTCTAGAAAGGTGTTAACGGGGTTACGCCTCTGGGAAAACGAGGTTTACTTTAATTAGGTTCGTGCGAAAGCACGGGGGACCTCCCTCAAAGTACCGACACTGGCCTGGCTGAAAGATTGGCGAACTTGTAGCGTGTAATTAATCCCGGCTAGTCTTTCCTTTTAGGGTTTGAAGGAAGATTTGACTAAAACAGTGGGAGACATCCTGATTAGATATATTATATAACCAATCTAATCTTGCAAGAGCTTACGCTGAGTGTTTTCTTCTCTCTCTCTCCAGGTAGCGAACATATCACGCCTTAATCAAGATAATAAAACGGATAAAATTAACCGAACCCGCTTGTTATACTGAGCTGGGGAACGTTGGTCCCGCTCCAACTTATAATTGTTATAAGACAGAGCAGGAAATTGGGGAATACCAGATTTCCCGTGCCGCCCAAACGAAGAAAGTGCATGTTGATGCATCATCTTCGGGTGTGTTCGTTACACAGAACTGTTTCTCAGTATCCTTTACGTCCTGGGTATGTGATACCAGATCAGGATCCCGTATATGTAATCTATTACATGGGCTACAGATAGGTAGAGAACTGAGAACGGGTGATAAGTTTCATGAGGCAGAAAACGGTGCAAGTGTTGCAGCCAAGTCTGTTGGTCACTATCACCCTGTATTACCAGAATACATTGATTCTGAACGAATGTTATTAGATACCGAACCTGATATACAAAATCATATCAGTCTCTTTATTAGTAAAGAAAGGATATAATTTTGTATGGTTGGATAATGTTTTGAACATTTCCTATATCAATAGTTGATCGGTTCAGGCACGTTATCTAAAAGCATTGACGTTCTAAATCAAACCACAGTTCTTAGTATATAGAACACACACAAGAGAAAGAGTTCAGAAATGAACAAATCCTTCTTGAGGTATTGTAGACTAGGTCATATCAATGCGACCCGACTGGCTGAAGTTACATATAGATGCATATTTAAATTAGTTTGAATTTACATCTTGTGAAACTTGACGGTCATGTCACAAAGATAAGATGACCACAGCTCTGTTTGTTGGAAACAGAGAAAGAGTTAGTGAACTCTTGGGATTGATACATGCTGATGTATGAAAGTCCCCTGTCTACAAATGCCAAGATCGGTTCTTTGTACTTCATTACATTCTCTGATAATCTCTCAAGATTCAGACATATGTTCCTGCTGAAACACAAGTCCGAACCTTTTGAGATATTCACAGAATATGAGTTAGAAGTAGAGAACCAAAATACGGGTAAAAGTATTATGTCCTTTGATGAGATCAAGGAGGAGAATACTTGAGCACGGAATTCCTGGACTATTCTAAAGGAGAATGAGATTCTCTCTCAGCATTACTCCTTCGTATACACCATAGCACGATGGTATATCGGGGCGGAGCAATAACACCCTATGTGATATGGTGTGCTCTATGATGAGTACTACAGAGTTTCCTATTTCCTTTTGGGAGTTATGCACTTGAGAAGCTGCATACCTATTGAATAGGGTTCAAATCAAATTAGTTGCTTACCACTTCATATGCGATATGGAATGGGAAGAGCCCATATCTTAAGTTTGTTAAGATTTGGGGTTGTCCGGCCTATGTCTAAAAGCAAAATCCGGACAAGCTCGAGGCAAGGTCTGTTATGTAGAACTGGAAATGTTCCAGCTATACAAAATGCAGCTGATGATTTGGTAGAACCAAAGGATTCAATAGTTTCCAACGAACCTCAGCCTCTCCGCCGATCTAGTACGGTTCCTCACCCACCTGAGAGATACTTCGGTTTCTCTATGACAGTGGGAGCGAGGATTGCATCATGAGATGATGACCCAACTAGTTTCGAGCTGGCCATCAGGAGTGGGACTCTGTAAGAATGGCTGGGTGCTTATCTATCTGAGATGGAATCCTTATACACCAACAAAGTATGGACTTTGGTTGCTTTATCTGAAGGGTTAGATCCCCATCAGGAGCGAGTATATCTTGAGAAGATTACTTGGTGTACATGGAAAAGTTGAGACTTTCAAAGCTATGCTTAAGTCCATCCAGATCCTACTTGCCACGGCTATATACCATGACTACGATATCTGGTGGTTGGGTGTCATGACTGCTTTTCTAAATGATGTTTTAGAAAAGAGTGTCTATAAGTACACAGCCAGAGGGCTTCGTAGACAGTGGGAGCAGCGGAAACGTGTGCAAGATGTTTTATATGATAAAGCAGGCATCGCGGAGTTGGAACATCTGTTTTGATGTGGTAGTCAAAGAGTTTGACTTCATCAAAATGGTAGATGAATCTTGTATATACAAAAAGGTAGTAGAGAGTATGGTGGTGATCTTCGTAGAGTACGTGGATGACATACTCTTGATAGGGAAAGAGTTTCCTATGCTACGCTCGGTCAATCTCCGCTTATCACAAGGATTCTCCATATAGGATCAAAGTGATACCTCCTAAATCCTGGGTTTTGGATCTATGAGATAGATCTAAATTGGATGTTAGAATACTCACTAGTTGTAGTGAGATGGTATCAATCGATCCTGGGGAGAATAACTGGAAAGGTTCCAGAGTGATAAGGACGACTGAATGTCAGTCGCAGGCATTGTCTTTACCCTCAGTGGAGGGACGGTATGTTGGAAGAGTTCCAAGCTAGATACCGTGACATACTAGACGATTAAAGGCAAGATACATCGTTACCAAGGATACTACCAAAGAGGAAGTCTGGATATATATAAGTTCATAAGATGAACTTCGTTCCTACCATTGTGTGACAATGGAGTTGTGGCTTTAGCCAAGGAACTACCGTCCCATCAGAAATCCAGATATAATTCTTAGGCAGTATCACCTGATCATAGAGATGGTTGATCTCCAGGGAGATCGAGGTTAGGAGAGCAGACACAGAGGACGACAGCGCGGATCCACTCACAAAGGCCTTTTTCCCAATAGAGACTTTTATGGGATGGTTGAGTATGAGATACTTCAACCGCAGCTAATTGTTGGGTATGCGATACCATAACAGATGGCCCTAGTGTAAGTGGGAGATTTTTAGTTATATGTATGCCCTAGAGGCCATTACTGTACATACGATGTATATTGTAGTGGATGCTGGGACATATATAGGGAGGACTTTCTTGCTCGACATGATAGTATGCTATCTGGTTGTACTTTATCTTAACGTGTACTCTGATTGTCTCTATATTACATGTTGATAAAGCCCTTAGGATATGTACTCGACTACTGGGACTATGATGAGATCATACTAGTGGGGCCACGGTAGTCGACGAGTACATCCTATAACTGTTCCTAGTCGTGGGTGTATCGAGACAGGGCATCGATGCACCAGTGTAGAGTAGCGTATACGCATCTTGACCCATATGATGGGCGATGGATGATCCCATATCCATCGGTGTTTGACATCAAGGATGGTGTACGGGTGCTCAGTGGAGACTGGGTACACTGGACGGACTCGCCGAGAACTCCCAGATGGTATTATACCAAACGTCAGATGGCAGTTCTCCGGTGACACTGGTACAGAGTAGTCTGTTGACCCGAGATCGTCATAGAGTCTTGTGTGGTTCCCAGTGTGCTTTGATTTCCATCATACCACGTCTAAGAGGGCTTGCAAAAAGGTAGCTTTTGGGTACAGTCCCGAATCATATGGAGGCAATGAGCGATAGGAGGGGATTCGTCTCTCCCGGTATAGGGAGTTGATGTTGTGCTGTGTTCGATTGGCTATAACCGGAAATCCCTGGCCAGGGTTGCTGAGATTTACTGGTAAGTGTTATCGGTAGTTTCTCGAACTGTTATAGACCTCATATCGACACGACTTATCGAGCTACTGGGGTCTGACGTTTACCACCCCTAGGCGAGATATGCGACATATCAGACGACGAGACCGGACTGTACGGGAGTGTTACTGTTTGGATCCACAGGAGAATGTACAGGCTTGCTTGTTGATCTTCTGAGCGCTCAATACCTGGGTAGCTGTTACGTTTAGCTGACCGCTTGCAGCTTGTGGGTGTTTGATATGATCATCACCTACTGCCGGCGTATTGACGATTCTTTAGAGTCCTACACAGAGGTTTCTTGACTCAGGCAAAACGGAGTAGGAGCACATATGTGATATGTGCGGGACCGAGGATAATGCGATATGTGATACCGTATTCTATTCTCGCGATATTTGATGTCAGCCGGATCATCGGATCAAGTGTTGATTCGATAAATCGGTACGGATAAATATTAGCCGGTTATATGCGATATAGCCGGATTGTCGGATCAAGTGTTGATTCGATAATTTAATGTATAATAATATATGTGATATATTAAATTGCATTAACTAATATTTGCTCACTAAAAGATTCTTTTTCTCACTCGGGTAATACATTGATATATATGCGATATATGTTAATTGTATTATTTTATTTTGTTACGGTAAATATTATATATGTGATATATAATATTGTAACATGATATGATAACTAATGCAACTCGTTTAGTGGAGTTTAAACTTGATTAGGGTTCGGATTAGGGTTAATCTTTCTAGATATTTCTAGAAGGTTTTCCTTTTGTCATGTGTAAGATATTTACAAATGACTCATTCTTTTAATTACCCAAAACCCTAACCCTAGTCAATTCTCTACAATGGTTAAGTCAACCATGGTTGCATTATTCTTCATATTAATCCTTTCTTATTCATCACAAAAGAGAATGGAACACTATTCTTCTTCTTCCTTCATTTTCTTTCATGAAAAGCTTGCTAGTTTTTCAAAGGTGATGAATAATAGTGAGAATAAGATAAATAAATAGAGCAAAAATCCTACTTCATCATCCTCATCTTCCCTTGCCATTTAGATGAGGGTGTTCACATCATTTCATGAGTGTTAGCTTGTGTTAAAGAAACTTCGAGGTAGATCATCTTAGTATCGAAGATCGGAAGCAAAGGTTGCGCCTTTCTCTTCGTGGAACCTCTCGAGAGCCCGGAACCCGATGATCGCAGTGAAGGGACCACAACACGGAGCATATGAAGTGAAGGACCGGATCTACAAAGGTTGTAATCCCTCTCACTTAGTGTTAAAATGTTTAGCATGCAAGTTTTCGCCTAATCTCTAGTTTAAAGTTCCGTATTCGGGTCGTTCGGCACGGCTAAATTTTTATTCGGGCATGGTTGATGCCTCGTAGATCCTTGTGCGCGTGCCTAGCAACCCTACAACTTCGTGTCGTGTTGTATTTGTTTTATTTTGGTTGCCCGTAAATTGTATACGGAGACTAATTTATGTCGTCGCCCGTAGGGCGCGGATTAGTCCAAATTCATATATTTTAGATTTGGGTTTGAACTTAACTTGTACGTATTCCATCATTTCAAAAATATTTTGTTTTATTTAAGGAACGTTAATCTAGTTTAAGATTAAGATCGACTTAAATCTGTAAGCATTTGGGCTCAATTTATTTTAACAAAGGATATGTTAGTCCTATTTGAGACTAAGATCAACTTAGCAATATTTTAAGGATCATTAAATTTTATTAAGATCCAACAACAGAGTGTTTGGGCTCGGTTGCAAGAAAATTTCATAGACTTAACTAATTTAGGATCATTTTTAGGCCTTTTCTTTTACTCAGAAGTGCTAAGCACTTAATGTTGCACTGATGCTCACACGGGAAGCACGTGAGGCGTTCGGACATGGGCACTGCCTAATCGGTGCTAAGCACTTAGTCATTTTGACTTGGTATATATAGTGCTAATCACTTTATATAGAGCTCATGTGGGGAGCACGAGGGGCATTGAGCCTTCTGTTTTGGGCTCTAACGTGGGAAACACGTGAGACGCCATAATAGTGCTAAAAATTAATTTTTCTGTGGCGTTCACGTGTGTTTCACGTGAGGCGCCAAGTTCTTTTCTTTTAGAGATTTAATCTCTGTTAATGACGTTTTGACCATTGATGATCACCAAGATTTCTGTTTTGAATATTTGGGATCAGATTTTGTTGGAGAACTTCTGTTCTTTTTATAAGAACTAAGTTCTTTTATGTAGGGTTAAATCATAATTTCAGAGGAATTAAATTCTTAGAAAATGTGTCTTTCCTTTTTATTTAGTTTTTTGCCTTAGATTTTGAGTCTGAAGAACAGAACTTCGCCGGTGAGAATTAAATTATAAACTTGTAGGGAGATTTGCTTTTCAGATCTCATATCAGAGAAAGAACTAAGTTCTTTTTATAAAGGGTTAAACCCTTATTTTCCTTTTTATTTATGCCAGGCAAAGGAGATATGTTTATCTCAGCTTTTCTTTATCTAGGGTCAGAAAGAGAAGAGATCTTCTTTTTTTTAAGGAGAATTAAATTCTCGGTTTTCTTTTGTAAAGAAGCTCATGGGTCGATTTTTCTATTCTTTGAGACTTGAAGTCTCGGATCTTTTATATAGAAGAGGCAAATTATTAATTAGTTTGAGAAAATCCCTCATTTGAGAGATATCAATTGATTTAATTGGCCTCAAAGACTATTTGGGGGATTTTATCCACTGTTGGATTTTTGATCCAGTGCATTTCTATTTAACAGAATATATTTTCTTGTTTTTAACAAGATTAGGGAAATATTTTTCCATATACACAACTCAAATGGTGATTTTTAATCACCATTGGATTTTTAATTCAAGGGTTCTCTGTTTAACAGAGCACATATTTCTTTGTTTAAAAAGATATAGGAAAATATTTTCCTATCTCATTGGATCTTTGATCAATAGTTTTCTATTTAACAGAAAATATCTTTCTTATTTAGAAAGATCAGGGAGATATTTTCCCCCAATAGAATTTAATTCTATATTTGATAATTTTTAATCACCATTGGATTTTTGATCTGGTGGTTCTCTATTTAGAGAATATCTTTCTCTTTTTTAGAAAGATCAGGGGAAGTATTTTTCCCATAATATAATTCAATTCTATATAGAATTGAATTCTATCTGAACCTAGCGCTTCAAAAAATATGTTCTCACGTGTATAAAATGTGACCCAGTATAGGTTTTAATCTGCTTATATTTAGCACTCATATTCTTTACATATGTGCGCTTACGTGTTTAACACGTGAGGTTAGTTTGCCCTCTTTTGGTTGTTTATTCTCAGCGCTTATATGCTTTATATATAAACGCTCACGTGTTTAGCCTATTTGGTTATTTGTTTTCAGCGCCTATATATTTTGCATATAAGCGCTCACATATTTAACACGTGAGGCCAGTTTGGCCCTTTTGGTTATTGGTTTTCAGCGCTTATATGCTTTGCATATAGGCACTCACGTGTTTAACACGTGAGTCCAAGCTGTGGGAATGCTTTTCTCCATGTTTCTTTTCTCCCCTTTTTTTTATAGGGGAACAAATGCCCCCAGCGTTGCTCTCACATGGCTTGCACGTAAGTGCAAAATTGTAAATTTTACCACCGTTGGATCACTTAGGGGAGTGGGAAGTTGAACCGATCCCACCACGACCTATAAATGCGGCCTTTGGCCTTGAAGTGACTACTGTTTCTTCATCTTTTTCTCTGAGTTTTTTTTCTTTGAGAATTTAATTTTCTTTTCAGCGCTTAGATCTCTGCCTTCAAAATTCCTTTGAACAGAGTTAAACTCTGCCAATTTTTTTGGTAAGGACTATGAATAAAGCTTATCTCTTAGAAAGTTTTTGAATATATTTTTTTATTTTGGATTTTAAATCCATTAATATATTTGACAAAGCTCGGTTCTTTTCTTGAACTGGTCTCTTAGAGATCTTACAAAAAAAGAACTTTTTGTAGATCGTGGATCTTGATGTCCATATCAAGGGTATGAGTCAAAAGACATTCTTGAGAATCGTTGATTCTTTTTTGGGGGTTTTACCCTATCATTACTCCTAACGTTTGAGGATTTCTGGAGTTTAAATCCATTTTTTGTAGAGCTTAGCTCTGGTTTGATTCTTTGGGAACTTCGGGAATTTTATTCCCTTTACTGTTCTTGGACATTTTCCTTTTTCAGGATTTTTAGGGTTTTAATATCCTTTTCACATATATGAATCTGTTGTTGTTTAAAAGAACCCGCTTTTGGGGGGATATTGGGAGTTTTAAATCTACTGTTCATTTAATGATAATTCTTTTTGATTCTCATAATGGGCACATGTCTCATCATTCATGAGCCGCCACTTTGATTTCACGGGGTCCACTAGCTTGGTAGTTAGTAGTCCTACAAAATAAACTCACATCCTTTTGTTAATGGTTCTTTTGTCCCCTCTTTTTTTAGTACAATGGCTTCACTTCCTTATTTCCCCTATACTCGTTCAGAAGTTGCTTTCCCAGAGTCACAATCAAACGAGAAAGCGATGGCCATGATTAAGAAACATGACAAGGACAAAAAGAGCCTTCTCCTATGGGGACTCTGGTACGGTCATATTATAAGGGGCCGTCGTAGTTTTACTTGTAGGGTACCAACAGAGCGTCTGTGTACTGCTTGCGCAGTGGAGGCGGTTAACTGGACTCTTGAGGGCCGGCTCGAACCATCGATGACGGGGATACCTAATCAACCCTTGGTGGCTATCGACATTTTAAGACGCCGGATATGCTAAGGCGAAGCTCAATCCTGGGCGTAGATCTATAAGATAGGTGTCACCCCACGGCATCCCGTGGGCTACCTTCCTTGGGCTCGGTATATTCTCATCTCTCAGCGCTCGCGGTTACAGAAAGTTGGATTGTACCAAGTGGTGTATGTGTCACTGTTCCATTACCATGCTTCCCACGTATGGTAGGTTAAGGCTTTTATAAACCAATGGAATCTTCCCACACATACGTTTCTACTAGGGGATCGAGAAGTCTCTATTTCGCTGGAGGAGTTCTGAGAAATTTCTGGACTGCCAATCAAGGGAGAACATTACGAGGAGTTTCTACCCCAAGACGAGTACATTTTCGCCACAGTGCTGGCTACTCGAGAAAGCTTAATAAATGAGAATGTCATTCAATATAAGCATCCAAGTTTAATCAAAGCACTGAGCATTTATGAGAGTCTATTTGTGGCATCGGAAGGGCAAGAGGACGGTTTTGAAGATTTCATCACCCACTTCCTTCGTGGCGATGTTTTATCCAAGAAGGCTCCGAAATTTGGAAAGGTCGAAGATCCCTTCGGATTTGGTCTATATCACGCCCCGCTTCCTGGTGTACGGAGGCGCGGACGTGACCGGGACACGACGTCTTTACTCAAAAGTAAACACGTTAAGCAAAAATAAGCAATATATAAATAACAACACAAGAATGACAAGAAATGTAAAAGAAACATCAACTTTTATTAATATCCATCTTTACATTACAACTGATTTGAAAAGGAAATGTACAACGATGAAAGCAATGCCTAAACAGTGGCTTACAAATAAAAAGGAAATAAATACAGGTAAAAGCCTAGAATTCTGGCTCCTCTATAAACTGCTCCAAATCATCCTAGCTGGGCTCGTCTCTTGAGAGTCGATTCCTCCTGATGGATCTCTGGATCTCCTTCAGATGTTACCTTCCGTTGATCTTCAGTGAGCGCTGATGGATGGCTAAGATTGAGTTGGAGATTGCCTCCTGAAGCGTGTGGATCTCAATGGGCTTTATGTGGTTGAGGTCGAGCTACCTGCAAGGAAGTCCCCGGGCGGTTGTGCCATCGAGGACCCTCTGACGATCAAGTTAGACGGGGTATTTTTGGCAGAGTAACAGCCTATTGGGGTCAAATTGGCTTACCTGAGTCGTCTGAAAGAGGGTTTTATATAGTGACGGACATGGGTTGGCGGGCGCGAGATTTACGCCGGTCGTTTCGCCCCTGGCGTTACGCCTGCGTGAAAGGCGGGATACCCCATTAATGATGAGATATGCTCGTTAATGGGGGAACGCGATGGCGTGGAACATGGGATCATGGGCGGCGGATATCTCGCGTCTGGCGAGATTCACGGAGCTATGGCAGGAACGCCTGTGATCAGTGTTGTGGGTCAGTCGATAAGACCGAGGAAGCTAGGCTCGGGAACGAGTAGGAGGCCGAGCGAACTTGGTTCCGTGATAGCTCGGAGGTGAGATAGGGGGCTGAGGAAACCCAGCGTGTAGGAAGGCTCAGAGGCGAGCCGACGGTTGTTTGTAAGGCGAGCATGGAGTGGTCTGGAAGGCCACCAGAGGTCGGGAACATCTTCGGGTCGAAGGCCCGGGGTATGCTTCTAACGTACCGTTCTTGGTCCTTTCTTTTAAGCTCTAGGACACGTCGTCTGCCACGTTTCATGATCGGGGGAATCGCCGGTATCGAGCATCATCATTAGCCCCCCACTCTCGTCTCGACCCATTCATGGGTCGGGTCGAAAGTGGTCTGACCGGTTACCCGGGGTGAGCTTTTAGTTGAATATATCGTCGGTGCGTATTCCCGGGAAATTAGTTGTATTTTCTTGATGACGTCAGCGAATCAAGGGAGAGATCTCGCATTAAAAAGGAGGCGCCGATTCGTACGTACGTTCGTCGAAGCGCCAGCCCACGTGTCTAGTGTTGGTTGGCCGACACGATGGGCCGCTGGTGTTCTCGCGCCCGATGGGGCACGCCCGATGCGCGTGCGACAGGTGGAGTGCCGATGGCCGTTGAATGCGAAGTGTTGTTTTGGCGGGAGACGATCGGCGCCGTAGGATGTGTACCCCGGCTGCTATAAATAGAGGTGGGATCCTCTTCAGGGTCCATACCTCACCATAATTTCCTCGTCCCTTCACGTGTTAGCTCGGCCCACTTCTCTTTAGGTCGAATTCCTCGTCGCTTCGCGTGTTAGCTCGACGCTCTTCCCTTTAGTGTCGGGATCCTTGCATTTTCTCTTCCGAGGACTCATCATTTTGATCAGGTAAGATGTCTTCTATCGAGGAGTCTGTAGAAATAGTCCGGGTAGAGTCTAGGGAGTCTTCTGCAGCTTCCTCTTCTGTTTCTTCCTCTTCCTCGTCTGAGTCGGACTTCCCCCGGGAAGTTAGGGTTAGTCATGCTCCCTGGGGTCGTGTGATAGGGGTGGTCCCCAGAGCACAGGTCAAGGGGGTCCGTGACGTGTCTTCCATTCTGAGTCATGTGGACGAGCTAGCCATCATCCGTGCTCGCTTCCATATCCCTCCCGGCTACTTGGTTCGTCTGGACAGGGAGGGGGAGAGGGCAGACCAGGTACGAGGCAAGGAGATCACCTTATATCTGGAAGCCTTTTGGGCCAGGATGCGCCTGCCCTTCTCCACCGAGGTGAGTGCGGCATTGAATTGTTTTGAGTTAGCCCCGGGCCAGTTAGTGCCAAACTCTTGGAGGATTCTCCTCGGGTTCCTGGTCCGGTTGAAATTACGGGCGATCCCTTTCAGTCTGGGTCTTCTCCTTTCCTCTCTCTGCTACAAAAACCACCACGGCACGCGCAAGGAAGAGCCGAGCTGGGTATACATTTCTTTTAGGAAGCATCGGGGAGGTGCTGCCAGGTCGGGGGTCATCGTAGTACCTTCTTCCATCCATGAATGGAAGAGGAAGTTTTTGTTTGTCGGACCACCCGAGGGTGAGGATTGGCCTGTGGCCATCCAGTGGCACAGGGCCGACTGCCCGCGGCTGAGGCGGGCGAATGATCCCGACGCGGTGACAGTGTCGGAGTGGGAGCCTCTCCTCTGGGCCGATGTGCTGCTGTCCGAGCAGGCCCTTATTTGGGTTGGGCTCAGCCCCGCTCAACCTGCGGGTAAGTTAGGAGTTCTTAGGCGACCTGTTTATACTTGTGTATTCTTCCACTTTTTCTGGCATTGCTAACTCCTTTGTATTTTCTTCTTATGCAGAACCCACGGACCTAGCCAAATTTTGGATAGCCCTGGTTGAACAGAAGAAGGGGAAGAAGGCCGGAGGTGCCGGTCCCCCTCGCCCATCGTCGGCTCCGGCTCCATCGGCGGCCGCTCCAGCTAGGCGCTCAAGCGCGCCTCGGGCCCCAGATTCCAGCCATGCGCTGAGCCGAAAACGCGCTCAGGAGCAGGAGCCTCAGTCCTTGGAGGTGGGAGGCGAGACTGGTTCTCCTACGTCTCTCCTCAAGAGGTACCACAGGACGGTGCCCCATTCTCCGGCTTCCCCAATCATCGTGGATGAAGGGGAGCTTCGCTTCGAGGTGCCCTCAGGGCTTTCCGTCGCCGACAGCCTGCTCTCGGAGATGGAAAGGTCGGCCGGGGGCAGAATCCCTCGGAGGACCCTCCGGGCCCAAATGGCGACCATAGCCCAAGAGGCCGTGCAGGTCAGTGTTCGCACCTCACTCGGGTTTTCATTCAGTACGTCGCAAGATTGGGTGCCCCCTTTTTCTTTTTAATCCTCCTTTGTTTTCTTTAGGTCCTCCAGTACTGCGCCCTCGTCGTCAACATGGAGGACGAGGAAATTGCCCCGGCGATGCAGGCCGCGGGCGAGTTTTCCTCGCGGGAGGGGAGCTCAAGGCTGGAGCTGCAAGCAGCGATGGAGAGGGTCGCCGCCCTCGAAGACTAGGTGACGGCCGGGGATCGAGAGATCGCCAACTGCCGAGAGGCCGTCCGAGCCACCGAGGCTAAGTTGGAAGATTCCAGGGTGCTTGTCGCCACCCTGAAGAAGACGGCGAAGGAAGCAGCGAGGCGTGCCGACCTTTGAGCGTCGAAGGCGATGGAGAACTACTGGAAGTCGGACCAGTACTATACCGAGCTCGCTGGATTCACCGCCCTCGTTTGGCATGACGCCCTCGACGCCATCAAGGCCCTGATGCCAGAATTTCCTGACGGCGAGATCTTGGGTGAGTACCCCCTCGGGGATGAGGCACAGGGGAATGCCCCCGGAAGCGGTGCAGGGGGAAATACTCCTGGTGGGAGCGTTGGGGAGAAGTCGGTCGCCCTGTCTCCCAGCACGGAAGCCTCTGCGGTGGGCGCCGACCTTCTAGATGCCACCCCGGTGGTCACGGTGGAAGCGGAGCTCATCGAGGTTCTCCCCGGCCCCGAGGCCTGAATTTCCTCGCCTCCTTACTTTTTTTTGCACTGAAATTTTGTAAGCCTTCGGGCATTTTTGTAAGGCTGGGGAGCCCATAGTACCTCTGTAAAAACTTCCGACCTTTGTGAATGAAATCATCTTGCAGCGTTCTTTGCGTACATATTTTCCCTTTGTTTATGGTAAAATCTCTATTCGCGCGGTACTACTTTCACGATGCGTTAGGTCAGAGATAGGTTTTTTCATCTGGCGATCGCACGTCGAGTTGAATTCAACCATTTGCCAAGTGTGCAATGACCGGTGCAAGGTCGGTATCTCCATGGCCCTGAAGTCGGGATGTGGATCGCTTAGTAAAGACGTGCAGGAAGTTGAGCAGGGAAGCTGCTCGATGGCCTCTTGATGAGGGCTCTGATCCTTGGCGTTGTTAGGTAACAGATTACCAGCCAAGGATGGACTGAGCAGGGAAGTTGCTCGGTGGCCTCTTGATGAGGGCTTCGATCCTTAGCGTGGAAGGCAGGGAGTTGCCTGCTAAGGATGGACCGAGCAGGGAAGCTGCTCGGGGACCTCTTGATGAGGGATTTGATCCTTGGCGTCGTGGGGTAAGAGATTACCAGCCAAGGATGGACCGAGCAGGGAAGCTTCTCGGTGGCCTCTTGATGAGGGCTTTGATCCTTGGCGTCGTTGGGTAAGAGATTACCAGCCAAGGATAGACCGAGCAGGAAGCTGCTCGGTGGCCTCTTGATGAGGGCTTTGATCCTTGGCATCGTTGGGTAAGAGATTACCAGCCAAGGATGGACCGAGCAGGGTAGCTGCTCGGTGGTCTCTTGATGAGGGCTTGGATGCTTAGCGCAGGAGGGCAAGGAGTCGCCTACTAAGGATGGACCGAGCAGGGTAGCTGCTCGGTGGCCTCTTGATGAAAGGCGGGATACCCCATTAATGACGAGATATGCTCGTTAATGGGGAATGCGATGGCGTGGAACGCGAGATCATTGGCGGCGGATATATCGCGTCTGGCGAGATTCGCGGAGCTATAGCGGGAACGCCTGTGATCAGTGCTGTGGGTATGTCGATAAGACCGAGGAAGTTAGCCTCGGCGGGAGGCTCGGGAACGAGCGGGAGGCCGAGCAAGCTTGGTTCCGTGATAGCTCGAAGGTGAGCTGGGGGGTTGAGGAAACCCAGCGTGTAGGAAGGCTCGGAGGCGAGCCGACGGTTGTTTGTAAGACGAGCATGGAGTGGTCTGGAAGGCCACCAGAGGTCGGGATCATCCTCGAGTCGGAGGCCCGGGGTATGCTTCCAACGTACCGTTCTTGGTCCTTTCTTGGAAGCTCTGGGACACGTCGTCTGCCACGTGTCATGATCTAGGGAATCGCCGGTATCGAGCATCATCACCTCCTGATGAACATTCCAAAGAAAGAAGAGACATGAATGTCGTCGGCGAATTAGCACTCGTAAAGTCCCGAAAGAGATATAAAAATAGATCAAGTAAAACGGAATAGAACAAGTAATTTATCTGTTTGTTATGCTAACGTAGTTGTTTGTAGCTTGGTACAGAAGATATCAGTGTATACGAGAGGAGTCCAACTTTCTCCGTGGACTATGGTAACTCGTAGTACAATGCCCCGTCAATACCCATGGGACAACAGCAATAGATGTTTGTCTATGTCTTTTAGTGTCCATCATCGCGCCACTTTAATACCTTCCGTACCAATCTACCCCTTTAAAAACCCCGTAATGTATATTGTATAAATTGGTAATTATCAGACTTGCCGAGAACATGGTATAAGTTGTTAATGTAAACAGTTTCAGGATGTATCAAGTAGGCATGTAATCAAGTCAAGATATAACCACGGATCGGTCAAGTCAATTCATGGTTGCATATTGATCTTGTTCTGGTATTCAAGTTCAAGTTCAAGTAGTCATGTTTGGTATTGGATTCATGTTGAATTGATTCATGTTTGAATTGGACTCAGATTGATTTAGACTCAGCCTTGAGTCAGACACCTTAAAACTGATTTGGATCATGATTAGATTTAGGAGTCCTCGGTAACTGCTGCACATAGATGGCAGAATTTGTGTCTTTTTCCAAGACAATTACCATTGATAATTCCGTTTTAGTTTCCTACCTTAAATAGACAAGCACCCACTTTCTCCGACTCTCTGAGGTTCACGAGAATTGGTCTCGCTTAAACCTATATTTACTAGGGTCCTTAATATAATTTTATATAACTCGAGGGGGTTTTATGAAAATATTTTATATACTTGAAAAATAAACCTCGAGTAATTATTTATCATATTTAGGGTTTTCATGGATGTAACTTTTAAGATATGAGGTATTTTAGTGAATATATACCTAGCTTGAATAATTCAAGGTAGTTTAGTGTAACTTATCTTGTATTGATACTTGATGGTATTTTAATGAGACTTGTCATTCTTTTATTTTCTAGAAAACATGGGATTTTATTATATATTAAAAATATGTGGTTTAATAATATTTATATAATTAATAAAAATTAATTTTATTTATTAAGTAGAAAATCTTGTCTTTTTCTAAAAATCGTATTAAAACTCTTTCGAGACCGGATGCTCCGTGAGGAGGTGAGCATCTTACTCTACTAGCCAGAGAATGTGCGATAATCCGCACCATCCAATAGCGGGTTCCTCAAAATGGGTTGTAGAAGCATAATCGCAAAGAATTTGATAACACCATTTTAAAAAAGCTGAGTTTTATAGTTCAAGGTATTTTGATGAAAAGTTGTATTTTTCTACAAAAGTTATGTCTCAAGAAAATCGTGCTATGTCAATATGTGTGTATGTGAGAGATAGGTCATTACCTCATGAAATTTTCTAAAGGTATGCTAAGCAAAATATTTAAAAGGTAACGAATATAAACTTCATGGTATTTAAACGTAAGAACTTAATTAAAATTAATTAACATGGAGTTTTAGAGTGAAACTTGTTTCTAAATATTTGTTTAATGATTAACAATTCAAGATATAGAATATGGAAGAACAAATCTTAAATTTTTTTTGTAGTTTTAAAGGATTTAGATTCAAATGTCGGTATAACTCCACTTACCGACATGTTTTATAAAAAAAACTTTTTAAGTAGAAAGAGAAGAACGGGGTGGGACTTACAAGTTAGAAGGAGAGAGGGGAGGTAGAAGAAGAGGGTGGTAGCCTTCGTGACGTCGTGGGGTTGCCGGAATTGCCTCTAATTCTCGCCGGAATTTGACCTTGGGCTAACTCCACTTGTACTCTTCTTGGACTTGAGAATTTTTGATAATTTTGACTAGAGATTTTTGAATGAGAAGGGGCTAGGGTATGGGGTTGTATTTATAGGATAAAATTAGGATTTTGGAATTGAAAGATTGAATTAAAAAGTCTTAAAAATGAGATTAAAGATGGATTTTAATTATCTGTTAAATTACAGAGAAAACAAACAAAACATGGATAGTGGGGGTAGGCCAAAGGTCAAGTGTGCAAAGTTTGAGGACTTTCCCCAACGGGGGGACCATCGGCGTCGGCCCATATGCCCATCTCGCCGGTCATCTAGTGTAGGGAGACCATCAGATCCTGGCAATGTGTCCTATTCTGTATAATTATCATTTTACACATGTTTAATTTTTCCAAACTTTTCATTTTTACGTGTATTGCACGTGTAAACTTTTGGGCTTCCAAAAAGTTTAAAAGAAAAATCGGGAAAAATAATATGTGGCTGATGGGATTCGAACACAGGGGATACGTCACAGCAGTGCAAAGGCTTTACCAATAAGCTACAAGTGTTTTCTTGTTGTTTTTAAACAAGAATAAGTTTTAAATTGTGCTTAGACTTGCAAACTCCTTTTTGTACTTTAAGAAGAAAAATTTTGTACAGAAAATTCAGGGTCGTTACATTCTACCCTCCTTATAAAAATTTCATCCTCGAAATTTATAAAAGGAAGTTTTAACAGATTCAAGAGAAATTTTGATGATAGCGGAGGTGAAAGAATTCCTGGTATGATACCGAAAGTGCAAGAAAATGTTTGAAAGAACGATAGGATGCAAGGGTTTTGAAAAGGCTGAAAAGATGAGTTATCAAGAAGATAGGATTCGATAATTATAGATATATGATAGAACATAGTTGAATCAAGAGGAAAGAGAATCAAAGGCAGAACTCCAAGTCACTCAAGCAGAGTACCGCATTGTAATTATGTTGTGGTTCATAGTTACAATCACATAACTTCATTTAAATCACTCAAATCCTACCATCAGAGTTAAGGTGCTAAGGTTTAAGAAACAAAAAATCAAAGAATGATCAAGAGTTTGTAGTCTCGTCGAGACAAGATTATCAGGGAAAACAAGAAAAGATTCAAAGGGATGCAATCATGTTGCAGGTGTTACAGTCTACCATCCTTAAAAGAATTTCGTCCACGAAATTCTCTCAAGTTGCGACATGAAGCATTGTGACGCTCCAATGTCGAACAGTGCAAGTGTTGGAATAGTGGCTACTAATATGATGTTTAAGTCGTGTTGAGGTATACAAGGATTTGAAAAGATAAAAGGTTTGGGAATTACCAGTAATAACTTGGCCAGTGGTTCTGGCTTCTCCAACTGTCATGGTGGATGGCAGGCCTCCTGGAAATTTTCTCGGTGCATGCTGGTACATTTCGGATTGACGAGATAAAGGTGGTCTTCGTGAAGGAGGTGCAGTAGTAAGAGTTTGTATCGTCTGGCGTGGGGTATTTGTGTGCTCTGTACCTTGAGCAAGCCCTCAGAGCGTGTTCAGGCGATCCATAAATCATACAAATACCATTAGCTCGCTTGCAGTCCTTTATTTCATGTTCGAGTTTCTTACAATAATTGCAAGTCTTTGCTGGCGGTGTCCTTTCCTTCTTCTTGATATAACCATGCGCTGCCCTCAAAGTTGCCTTAGTGCGAACCGGTCCTTGGTGAAGGAGAGTAGCCCGCTCCTGTTGTCCCTCAACTAGACTCCTGGTTGCTTCAAAGAATGACATTGCTCTTATCAGCAAGTCCTCAACGGTAATGGGTGGTAGTGTAGGTGGTGGAGTGTTGCCGTTCACATTGGTGCTCGTGTTGTTCGAAGGATCCATAATCTTGATAGAAAAAGAAATGTTAGCATAGATTCAAGGAATTTGAAATGTTAAGAATGTGTAGTTGCTGAATCTTATAATTCTTGTGTATATTGCTTAGGATTCCATGCAGAACTGACCTGCATGGGCCGCCAACAAAACCTGTCACGCCCCGCTTCCCAGTGTACGGAGGTACGAACGTCGCCGGGACGCGACGTATTTACTCAGAAGTAAACACGTTAAGCGTAAATAAGTAATATATAAATAACAGCACAAGAATGACAAGAGATGTAGAAGAAACAGCAACTTTTATTAATATCCATTCTTTACATTACAACTGATTTGAAAAGGAAATGTACAACGATGAAAGCAATGCCTAAACAGTGGCGTACAAATGAAAAGGAAATAAGTACAAGTAAAAGCCTAGAAGTATGGCTCCTCTGTGAACTGCTCCAAATCATCCTAGCTGGGCTCGGTCTCCTGAGAGTCGATTCCTCCTGACGAACATTCCAAAGAAAGAAGAGACAGAAATGTCATCGGCGAACTAGCGCTCGGTAAGTCCCAAAAGAGAGATAGAAATAAATCAAGTAAAAGAACAGGTAATTTATCTGTTTGTTATGCTAACGTAGTTGTTTGTAGTTCGGTACAGAAGGTATCAGTGTATACGAGAGGAGTACAACTTTCCCTGTGGACTATGGTAACCCGTAGTATAAGGCCCCGTCAATACCCAGGGGACAACAGCAATGGATGTTTATCTACGTCTTTTAGTGTCCATTATCGTGCCACTTTTAAGACCTTCCGTACCAATCTACCCCTTTAAAAACCCCGTAATGTATATTGTATAAATTGGTAATTATCAGACTTGTCGAGACCATGTTATAAGTTGTTCATGTAAACGGTTTCAGGATGTATCAAGTAGGCATATAATCAAGTCAAGATATAGTCATGGTTCGGTTAAGTCAATTCATGGTTGCATATTGATCTTGTTCTGGTATTCAGGTTCAATTTCAAGTAGTCATATTTGGTATATTGGATTCATGTTGAATTGATTCATGTTTGGATTGGACTCGGATTGACTCAGCCTTGAGTCAGACAACTTAAAACTGATTTTGATCGTAATTAGATTTAGAAGTCATCGGTCACTGCTGCACATGGACGGCAGGATTTGTGTCTTTTTCCAAAACAATTACCATTGATAATTCTGTTTTATTTTCCTACCTTAACTAGGCAAGCACCCACTTTCTCCGACTCCCTGAGACTCAAGAGAATTGGTCCCGCTTAAACATATATTACTAGGGTCCTTAATATAATTTTATATAACTCAAGGAGGTTTTATGAAAAATATTTATATACTTGCAAAATAAACCTCGAGTAATTATTTATCGTATTTAAGGTTCTCATGGATGTAACTTTTAAGATTTGAGATATTTTAGTGAATATATACCTAGCTTGAATAATTCAAGGTATTTTAGTGTAACTTGTCTTGTATTGATACTTGATGGTATTTTAATAAGACTTGTCATTCTTTTATTTTCTAGAAAACATGGAATTTTATTATATATTAAAAATATATGGTTTGATAATATTTATATAATTAATAAAAAATAATTTTATTTATTAAGTAGAAAATCTTGTCTTTTTATAAAAATCGTATTAAAATTCTTTCGAGACCAGATGCTTTGTGAGGAGGTCTGCATCTCGCTCTACTAGTCAAAGAATGTGCGATAATCCGCACCATCCAATAGCGGGTTCCCCAAAATGGGTTATAGAGGCATAATCGCAAAGAATTTGATAACACCATTTAAAGAAAACTGAGTTTTATAGTTCAAGGTATTTTGATGAAAAGTCGTATTTTGCCACAAAAGTTATGTCTCAAGAAAATCGGGCTATTTCAATATGTGTGTATATGAGAGGTAGGTCATTACCTCGTGAAGTTTTCTAAAGGTATTCTAAGCAAAATATTTAAAAGGTAATGAATATAAATTTCATGGTATTTAAACGTAAGAGCTTAATTAAAATTAATTAACATGGAGTTTTAGAGTGAAACTTATTTCTAAATATTTGTTTAATGATTAACAATTCAAGGTATAAAATATGGAAGAACAACTCTTAAAAAATTGTAGTTTTAAAGGATTTAGATTCAAATGTCGATATAATTCCACTTACCGACATATTTTATAAAAAAAAACTTTTTAAGTAGAAGGAGAAGAAAGGGGTGGGAATTACAAGTTAGAAGGAGAAAGGGGAGGTAGAAGAAGAGGGTGGTAGCCTTCGTGACGTCGTGGGGTTGCCGGAATTGCCTCTAATCCTCAACGGAATTTGACCTTGGGCTAACTCCCCTTGTACTCTTCTTGGACTTGTGAATTTTTGATAATTTTGACTAGAGATTTCAGAATGGGGAGGGGCTAGGGTATGAGATTGTATTTATAGGGTGAAATTAGGGTTTTGGAATTGAAAGATTGAATTAAAAAGCGTTAAAAATGAGATTAAAGATGGATTTTAATTCTCTATTAAATTGCAAAGAAAACAAACATAACAGGGGTAATGAGGGTAGGCCAAAGGTCTAGTTTGCAAAGTTTGGGGACTTTTCCCCACGGGGGGATCGTCGGCACCGACCCATATGCCCATCTCGCCGGTCATCTAGTGTAAGGGGACCGTCAGATCTTTGCCATGTGTCCTATTCTGTATAATTATCATTTTACACATGTTTAATTTTCCAGGCTTTTTATTTTTACGTGTATTGCACGTGTAAACTTTTGTTCTTCCAAAAAGTTTAAAAGAAAAATCAGGAAAAATAATATGTGGCTGATGGGATTCGAACACAAGGGCTACGTCACGGCAGTGTAAAGGCTTTACCAATGAGCTATAAGTGTTTTCTTGTTGTTCTTAAACAAGAATAACTTTTTAATTGTGCTCAGGTTTGCAAACACCTTTCTGTACTTTAAGAAGAAAAATTTTGTACAGAAAATTCATGGTTGTTACAGTCAGGGTAAACTTCCGACCAATGATAAAGATTTGCCGCAATTTTATATTCCAAGAACGCCAACCGTGGCTTTTGATGAAATCGCTGCTCCTAGTATAGACGAGGAAACATTTTTTTGTAGGTTTCATCAGTTTTTGGCTCAGCTAGTTTGCGATGCCTATGCATCGACGCTTTATGAGAGCCTCCATCTTCTACCCCGTGTACCGCATAGCCGAGGAAGCACGACTAGCTATTTGTGTTGCAAGGTTATATCACTGGTACCATGGTTTGAGTACCGCGGCCAACACTTCGAATCCGAGTGTGGACACCGTGAACTTCTCTCTCCATTATTTTACATCTTTGATTGAGATGCATGTGTTAGGTGCATTCGCTGTACACCAGCGGCCCAATTTCTATGAATCTTATACTTTCCCGCGAATCATGAGACTGGTTGATGCTTTCGCTCCTGATCTGACTTAGTTAGGGGCTTTGCGTGTGCTGCTCAACCCGTATTCAAATGAGAGTGGCATGGTTTTCAACGATCGGGTTCTTTCTGCGCCGATGGGGGCCACTCAGCAACTATTTGATTTGTTGAAGAATGAAGTGCCGACTCTGAAATATAAGGAGATCATGCACCTGTACTCGATCAGGCCAGGGTACTTAGTGTTTTGATTGAACGATGTCGCTCTCTTCATGCGATATAATCCGCACCGTTTTTCCCAACAGTTTGGTTATAACCAGGGTGTGCCCCTTGAGGCATTTTTGGTCGAGCATGCTCCCTCACTGGAGACTGCCCGTGCTGCTATTCATCATTTTATATATCTGAACACCGGCTCTCTCTTCATGATCCCCGAGCCTGATTACATTCAGAGCCATGTGGGACCTTTCAAGGGCTAATATCGTCACAGGATAAATCCGATCATTATAGAAGAGAGAAGGGTGCTTCTCGAGCACAGGGCCTCTGTGCCTGCCCAAGCTGTCGACGTTCCACTGCAACCACGATCGGTCGTTCGTCCCCCTTTGAGAGACTGCGATGCAGTAGTTATTCCGAAAGCTTCTCGAATGGCATCAACCCCCCGTATTGCCGGTATGCCAGTTCGCACAAAACCCAGCATAAGGGTTCCGAATACTACACAAGATACAGTGTTACCAAAGTCGGAACTCGAAAATGAAATCGGGCAACACCGTCCGAAGGTGCCAAGGGGAAGGAAGAGCTCTTATGCAAGCGTTAGCTCAGGCCCCAAAAAGAGAAAGAAGTCTGTCGTGCGTTTAATCGACACCTTGCTCGATCCTGAGCTTCTCATTTATGATGAGAACCAGAAGACGGTGTCTTTTTTCGGATACATCTGCCGAGGAGGCCGCTCAGTTGGCCGAAGCCCTCAATCGATCACAGGATGAGACCGAAAACATGCGCCCTAAAAAGGGAGGCTTTCCTCCCGTCGACTTCCATGATGTTAATTCGGTTCCTGTTGTGTCACCGGCAGCCCTACTGATGCTGACAGAAAAAAAGGACTCTAAAACGGCCGATATCAGCCGCTGCCGAAGACGAGACTGCTCTGAAAGTGGGTAAAACTCCATCTTCGATCGAAGCCCGGTGAGCATAGTTAACAAGAAAAGTGCAGCGGCTCGAAGAGGCTATACTTGGGATCCTTGGCGTATCAATATATATTTTCTCGCATCCCTTTTAGTAAATGGTTTATATTGTTCTTTTATTGCATTCGTCTTTATACATTTTTCTTTTGCAGGAACTTCTGCGACGGGCGCAGTTTCGAGCCCACGGCATGTCTCAGGGATTCTGGTGATGGCTCTTGTTCTTTCAGCGGAGGTTCATAAACCAACTACAGACTCTGTAGATGTCACCAGAGGATGTAAAGGATATTCTTGAGGCTTCCACCCCTTCAGTCCAGGATGGACGAAGTATTGAAGGTAATCCCATATCTTACTTTCTTTCTGTTTAACGATCTTTCAATATGTCTGGCCTTTCCCCTCTTTTTTTTATTTCCAGAATTGTAGGAGTTAGTTTCATCCATTGTGGATCATTCCCTAGAAGAAACTTTTGCATGCCTACTTAATATAGCGACCCCGCATGTGATACCCCCAGCGTATCATCCTTTCTTCCGGACATGGTTGGTATTCTCTTGCCTTCTGTATTATATTTTCTAGAGAGACACTAATGTGCCCTTATTTTAAACCACAGTCTTGTAGGCTGACGACGAAGTCTAGGTTCTGGACGGGCCCGAGGATCCCTCAAATTTGCTTTCTGTGGCCTTGGGTGGGTGACATCTTAGTCCCGGTATTCTTTTTTGCTTATTTCCGATTTGGAAAGGCGGCTGGCCTTTTATGTATTTTCACAGTTCTGCCGACCCTGACTCCATTTGAGTCCCATATTTGTATGCCCACGGGCCTTTATGCCAGACGCATGTCTGAAAGGATGACGAAGCAGAGTCTGCATTCACTAGCCGTTCTTATCAAAGATCTCCGCACCGGCACTCCCATCATTACAAAGTAATTTGTTGTTGAAGCTAATGCTTCCTTATCCATCCCCGCTACCTATCATGATGAGGCGCTGGTGTGTACTTGGGTTGAGTATTGCCGACAAGTGGAGACTTCTCTTCATGGACTTGTATATATATGCTTTCCTTTGAACATCTCATCTATTAAGGACATATTGCATGAATGGATTGATTGTTGTGTTGCCAATCTCTGATCCTGTGAGAAAAGGCTCGATCGGAAATTTTCGGAGAGGGAGCTAACCTTGAAGGCTTTGGGGGAGTTCCAGGCCCAGCTCATGGCTAAAGCTATTCGGGTCTATGAGATTTGGCGAGTTCTCTAAGAAGTAACTATGGAGGTGGAGGTTTGTTCATAACAGAATATTGCATTTTATACCGTCCATTCTTACGCTCGTTTGTTTATAGGCATGTGCTTTTAATCCGTGTTTGCTACATATTTACAGGCTACAGGTTCCTAGTCCAAAATAACGCAAATGATACAAAATCTCTACTGTTACGCCAAAATCCAGGACATCTGTTGCCAGCAGAAAAAAGCCGGGTTCCGATCATCCGTATCCGTCCAGTGCCGCGTACCTGTTCCAGAGACAAGACAAATGACAGTGGTCATTCATGTCTCAGACAAGCACAAAGCACGAGAGAGGCAGCACAAAGCACGAGAGGGTCAAACACAAAGCACGAGAGGGACATGCACAGAGCACGAGAGGGTATGGTGCATTCAATGCATAAAGTGTTGATGTGATTCAAAAATTCAAACTTCCCTCCAAATTTTGGATGAATTCAAATTCAAATTAAAGGAAAGGTCTTGTTCTTTTGCCTATAAAAGGAAACCATTGGGTAAGTGAGAAGGAGTCCAATTTTGCCATACATTGTATCATTCTTTTGCTTAGCTTCCCCTTGAGGTCCTTGCCTTCTCTTGATCTTTCAACCTCTTCATTGAGCTTGAAGGTTTAAGGGTTGGTTATTGATCTCAAGGGTTGTATCATTATGGAATCAATAAAGCTCTTCTCTTTTGTGCTTCATTTCACTTGAGTTCTTTACCCTTCTCTTGACCTTGCAATCTCTTGATTGAGCTTGCAAGTTTAAGGGTTGGCTATTGATCCCATGCTTGTCTTGAGTTCTAGTGTTCTTGTAATTATTTTCTTGCTTATTTCTTTCTTGCTTTTTATTACTTGCTTTACATTCATGCTTTACTTTCATGCACTTAAATTCCATGCCCTTACTTACTTGTAATCTTTTCTTTTCTTTTGCTCTTTTTGGTTCTTTTGTGAATGGTTGTAATTATTGTTGTTGTTAAGAATCAATACGATATTGTAAGTTAACGTTTCTTTGCTCATTTCCTTTTCCCGTTATTTTCCATTGAACTCCGCCCAAACGATACGCAAGCGCTCCGTTAGGCACCCTACCCTAACAAGGTAACGGTGATTCCTAACCGCGACCGGTTGCGTTCGGTTTGGCCGGAGGCGAAAGCAAGAGACAAGAACGGAAGGACAAGGGTAAATAAGCCGGATTCCACGAAAACCGTGCTTAAATCCCCTAATCCACGCCGTTGCCGTGCTTAAATCCCCTCACTCCACTTTTGTTCGACCCTTGGGTCCGTGTTAACGTCGCGTCTGCACCGAGAAAGAACGTCGGGATAGTCTTTAGGTTGTAAATGTACTGTTAAGATATGGCTCTCCCTTTGACGGAGCCTGGTGGGAAAATATGGTTCCCTTTCATTTGTGCCTATGGACTGTATACAAGAGTCAGTATAGACCTACTTGTAAGGCAGGAAAGTTTTTATTTTATTATATATATTTTTATTTATTTCCACGATCCTCTATCTTTTCAGCATTTTATATCGCGAAAGTCGCAATTGTCCAATCATTTCGGCTGTTTTTCGCGGTGCCCAATCATTTCGGCTATGTCATTTTTATTTTTACTTGGTATTTTTATTGCAAGTTTGGAATCTGATACCAATCATGGCATCAACATCGCTTCAACTGGAATATTTCCAGCATCGAATTATCATTTCCTTTTTTTGATTTGAAAAAAGGAGGCTTAGCAAGCAGGGTTAGGATCCTGTCGATTAAGCCTTTTTGACTTTACGAGCCGTAAGAGTCTTATAAAGGTATTTTTCCCTACAAATCGTGAGGATCTTGTAAGTGTATTTTCTCCTTAGGAGTCATGGAGATTCCTAAGTGTGTTTTCTCTTATAAGTCGTAAGGATTTTACAAGAGTATTTCTCCATGTAAGTCGAGAGGACTTACAAGCGTGGTTCACCATATGGGGATATTTCTCGCTATTGGTGGAACTCGATTGGAACATATTTTGTTCGTACTCGTGGATTGTATACAAGAGTCGATATTGGACCACTTGTAGGATGGAAAAGTTTTGTGGGGTTTTGGTGGCTTAAAAACAGGTTCAAATCCCTGTATCTTAAGGCTTTTGAATTCTATAAGCCGTGAGGGTCTTATAAAGGGTATATTCTCCTCACGGGTCGTAAGGATCTCGTAAGTTCATTTTCTCCTAATAAATCGTGTGGATTTCTAAGTGTGTTGCTCCTTTACGAGTCGTAAGGATCTCACGCATGTGTTTTCTCCTTCCAAAGTCATGAGAACTTTGTAAGTGCATTTTTTACGAGTTCACGCCCTTCCGGTTTTCACTAGCTCGCCGCCGGTCCTCCTGTTTTTAGTCACGACGCCCTTTCGTGTTTTCATCCGTGCCCATTTTGCTTGTAGACGTACCTTATTTTTTTAGGCGGCCCGTAAGATAATGCACCATTAGCTGTAAGCCCCAATCTTTTTTGAAGGACTACATCATGTAGGACCTGGGAAAGTTATGAATCATTTATGCCATGGATTGTATACGGTAATCAATATGGGGATCCACCGTAGGGCTAAATGTATTAGTTGAAGGACATGACGGTCCATTATCGCCGTATTTTGGGGCGAGTTTTTAGTTTAAGGACTTTTCAGTCCATTATCACCGTGTTTGGGGCAAAATGCTACTTTAGGGACGTTCCGGTCTATTATTCCCATGTTTAGGGGAACACACTAGTTTAGGGACATTTTGGTCTATTATCGCCATGTTTGGGGCAACGGAGTTTTTCTTTTTTGGTACTACTTTCAGAGTTCTGACTCACGAAGATAGCGAGCAGACACAAGCATCGTCATCTATCATTGATCTAAGTCATGACTCTTCAAGCTTATTACTTTTTGAGGAATCGACCGTTTATTGGCCGGAACGGCCTTTCGCCATGCATATCCATGAGTAGGTAGGCTCCACCTTGGTAGAATTTGTCTATGATGTACGGGCCTTCATAGTTCGGCTCGAACTTCCCCCGTTTTACACGATTTAGGATCATTGGTCTTTTGACGACTAGCACGAGTTCATCTTGGCGAAATATTCTCGGCCTGATCAATCTTTCATATGACCATGTCATCCCTACCTTATAAGCCTCCAGATTTTGTTGTGCTATAAGGCGGGTTTCATCGAAGGCGTCGAGCTCCTCGAGCCTGAGATGAGTATTTTCTTCATCTGCCAGCTCATTTTGAACTTCCACTCGTAAAGAGGGTAGTTCTATCTCTAGTGGGAGCACTGCTTCCACGCCAAACACCAATGCATATGGTGTTGTATTTGTGGCCGTCTTGGACGTTGTTCGGTATGCCTAGAGAGCTGCATCCAGCCTTTCATGCCAGTCTTTTTTGTTTCTGGACACTGTTTTTTTTATAATCTTGGTCAAAGTCTTGTTGAAGGCTTCAGCTAAGCCATTAGCCTGAGAATTATAGACTGAAGAGTGTCTCCAATCTATTTTATAATACTATGCGAAACGGCTGATTTTATGGCTTCTGTAAGCTGGTCCATTATCCGAGATAATCCGTCGCGGGGTGCTAAACCGATAGATGACATGGGTTTTGAAGAAGTGGAGAATATTCTCCATCTTCATCTCGCTTAGTGGTACTGCTTTTGCCCACTTAGAGAAATAATCGATCGTTGCCAATATAAACCGATGTCTTTTAGATGACGTCGGTTCGATGGGGCCAATTATATCGGTTTCCCATATTTTGAACGGTCAGCTGGCTACTGTCGGGTGCAACGGATTTGGGTGCTGGTGTATGAAGTCCCCGTGAATTTGGCACGAGTGACACTGCTTCGCATATTCGAGACAGTCCTGAATCATCGTAGGCCAATAGTAACCCATTCTTTTTATCTTCAGCTTCATTTTCGGACCCACCTGATGGGAGCCACAAAGTCCATCGTGTATTTTTTAGATGACTTTCTTTGCTTCTTTCGGCCCTAGGCACCTTAACCATAAGAGGTCGAATGATCTCTTATACAGGGTATCATTGACGAAGGCGAAAGACAAAGCTCGTTTCATGAGCTGATGTCTAGACAACACATTTTCGGGTCTTCGTTAGGACTTGAAGTAGTCTATGAAGACTTCCCTCCAGTCGTTGACCTTTTCTTCATCCTCTATTTGAAGAGCTACTTGTTCGGTCGCTTCTTTTCCTTCGGATGGCCTTATCAGGTCTTCCGAAGATGTATCTATCGGCGCGAGGACCCTGCGGCTTTGCACAATGATCCTTACATCATCTAGGTCTTCATCGGCCAATTCCATAGCCAATTTGGACAACGCATCCGCCTTACTGATTTCCACTTGCGGTATACTTTTCAGGGTATAGGAAGAGATTTGTGTCAGCAGTTGCTGCACTTTTTCGCCATACCTTATCGGTTCTAGCTTACAAGTCTGATAGTTTCTATTTACTTGACTGACGATCGGCTTGGAGTCTACGTATATAAGGAGGTCTTTGATTCCTATGTCAATAGTGATCTCAAGACTTGCTATCAAAGCTTCATATTCAGCTTCATTATTAGTCCTGGGTTCTGTCAAAGAGAGGGCGTAACGCAATATTCCTCTTTGCGGGGTCACGAAGATAAGACCCATCCCGACATTGATTATGGGGGTGTTTTGCTTTCACCGCTTTATAGAGATACTCCATCGAAGTAGAGTTCCCATTGGGACTCATTTTCTTCTTTCTCTTCCTCGATTGTGTTCAACGTGTGTTCATCCGGAAACTCGCAATTTAAGGAGGAATCGACTGGTATCGGATACTTCGTGAGAAAGTCGGAGATGGCTTGTCATTTCACTGCTTTGAGAGGTCGATATGTTATCGAGAACTCCGTCAGGAGGAGGGCCCATTTGGCAAGCCTTCCTGTCAGTATGGCCTTTGACATTAGATATTTGAGAGGATCCGCCTTCGATATGACGTGGACCTCATGTGCTAAGGTGTAATGTCTGAGCTTCGTTATTGCGAAGATCAGCGCTAGGCAATGCTTTTCGATAGGGGAATAGTTGCTTTCTGCCCCCAAGAGAACTCGACTTAAATAGTATAGAGCTATCTCCTTTCCTTAATCGTTTTCTTGTACTCATATGCGCCTAGAGAACCCTCAAGGGTCGTTGTATATAGGATAAGGGGTTTTCTCTTAACCGGAGCGGCCAATACTGGCGGATTTTGCAGGTATTGCTTAATTTCGTCTAGTGCGTTTTGGTACTTCTGATCCCAGATGAACGAGGTCCTCTTCTTCATCAAATGACTGTAGCGACGACATTTTCCGGATAGGTTGGTTATGACCGCCAGATATACATGAGATTTCCTTGGAGAAACCGCAGTTGTTTAAGGGTTTTTGGCGAGGGCATTTCCATAATCGCCTTGATTTTTTAGGGATCGATTTCGATACCCCGGTGACGTATGATGAATCCTAGGAATTTACCTGAGGAGATTCCAAATGCGCATTTTAGAGGGTTCATCTGCAGATTATACTTCCGAAGACATTAGAACACTATTTTTAAATATTCCCAATGTTCCTTATGAGATTTGCTCTTCACCACAAGGTCATCGATGTAGCATTCGACAATCTCGTGTATGAGGTCATCGAAGATCTTTTTCATGGCCCTTTTGTAGGTAGCGTCGGCGTTCTTCAAACCGAAAGGCATTACCTTATAGCAGAATATGCCCAACGGGGTCCAGAAGGCGGTGTGCTTTTGGTCTTCAGGATCCATTTTTATTTGATTGTATCCTGAGGATCCATCCATGAAGAAGAAGACTTCGTGAGTGGATGTGTTATCGATCATAAGCTCGGTAAGGGCACTTAGAAGTCATCTTTCGGGCATGCTTTATTAAGGTCCCGAAAGTCCATGCAGATGCAAACTGTCACGCCCCGCTTCCCAGCAGACGGAAACGATAAGGTGGCAAGTCGCGACATATTTATCCAGAGAAGGTCATTCCCTAAATAAATATACTAAGTATATTGAAACAATAATACACAATGCAAGAATAAATGAAGGCTATAAAAATTTTCAGCAAATATCTTTATTTACATTCAACTTCAAATATTTACAAGTACATGAGTTTCAGCTGGAAAGTAAATACAACAAGAGGAAATGCATAAACGTGTGGCATACATAAGCTGAAGAAAAAAAATGAGGCTAAACTATTGCTGAGCAGCAATCTGGTCGTAGTCTTCCTCTGTAGCCTCCATTTCTTCTGTCTCGGCCTTATCTGATGGATATTCCAAGAAAAGAAAAGTGGGTGGAATGCCCGTCGGCAAACTAGCGCTCGGTAAGTCCCAATGATAAAGTAAGAGTAAAGAAAATAAAATTTGTATAATATATATGATGAGTAAGAATATATGTTCATGGATAAGTATATACTATAGGTCTCTATATGGTCACTATGTTAACGTTAAGTTCCAAGTGTAAATGTCAACGCAGCCGTAGAAGTATTCATGAGCTCAAGAGTGGGGACCTAGAAGCAAGGAAACACGAGCCCATTTCATGTGTTAGTAATGGGACTCTAGGTTGTGGATGAGTCGATCTGATCGATATTCGAGTAAAATAAAAAAAAGGTTAATACGAGCCTCCTGAAGCTCCGTTGGATTCACACAAGAAACTATCCCAAGCACCCCGAGTATAACTAGTCTATAACTGGATAACATAATTAATTTGATTGATTGATTATAACATGTCTTGATCGAAACCATAGATTGCAAAAAGTGTAGAATGAAGTCGAGTGAGTCGAGTAATATGCGGGTCATGTCAATTGCAATTTTGGTTCGAGTCAAGTTAGTTCGAGTAGATTGGGTTTGAGTTCATGTTCGAGTTTAGATTCGAGTTCGAATTCAAGTTTAGATTCGAGTTTCAAGTTTGGGTTTGAGTTCGAGTTTAGATTCGGGTTATAGTCTTTTTCCAAATGATTTGATTTGACTATTAAAGATCTTGTGTTCGGGAGAAATCAGACAACTACTGCACATGAACGGCAGGATTTATGCCTTTTTCCAAAACAATTATCATTGATAACTCCATTAAGTTGTCTAACCTAAATAGGCAAGCACTCACTTTCTCCGGCTCCCCGGGGCTCAAGAGAATTGATCCCGCTAATCTATATTAATTTAGAGTCCTTATATTGTTTGCATATCCCGAGGGAGTTTTATGAAAAATATGTTAATATGGTTTAAAAATAAGCCTTGAGAGTGATTTATAATATTTAGAGTCTTTATGAGCATGCATTTTATTTTAAGTGGTGTTTTAGTGAGAAAACCTAGCTTTTAAAAGTTTATGGTATTTTTATAAAAACTATTTCTTTTGGATACTTGGTGGTATTTTATTAAAATTTTAAATCTTCATTTTAAAAATGTATTTTTCACAAGTTGTTTGTATTGAGAATACGGATTGGTAGTTTTATATAAATTTTTCAAAGTTTGTTTTGTTTAGAAAAGCCATTTTTTTCTTAAAAACCGTAATTTTATTTCCTTTCGAGACCAAATACTTCATGAAGAGTTCTGCATCTCGCTCTACCATCCTAAGAATGTGCGATAATCCGCACCATCTATTAGCAGGTCCTCTAAAGAGGGTTGTAGAGTCGCAAATCCGAAGGATTCTAAAAATATCGATTAAAAGAACCTTTTTGTAAAACTGTGGTATTTTAATGTAAAACCTATTCTTTGAACCAACTATATATATATATATATATATATATATATATATATATATATATATATATATATATCGTGCTATGAAACTATAATGTGCGTGTAGGATAGGTCGTTACCCCATGAATTTTTTTTCTAAAGGTATATATAATAATTATCGAAGTAAGGGTTATACTAAAGTTCATGGCATGTTTCTGAAAACTTATTTTTATGATTATTTCTCATACAAAATTTTTATTAAACTAAAAGCTAAATAATGTAAGTAAGGTTAAGAGTAGTATTAGGATGTTAGTTTGATCTAATTTGCTTATTACGTGGATTACAAATATTAAAAGGAAATTATATCGGAGATAACTCTACTTTTGTCGATTTGTTTTAAAAATTTGTTTTGAGATGGAAAAAGAGAGATGAAGGGACTTACTGGTTGAGTAGTGCTAGAAAGAAGGTAAAGAAAAGAGGGTGTATGGATCTCGTCGGAGAAGCTCCGGTTGTGGGAATTTGATCGCTACTCCTCTTGGCTTGCTTAACTCCATTTAAATAGCCTTAACCCCATTTGGTACTTAGAGAGTTTGAGAGAATTTTCGATAGAAATTTCAGAATTAGGGAGAGCTAGGGGATGGGGTGGTATTTATAATGAAGAATTTAGGGGTTGGAAATTAAAATTTGGATTAAAAGAATTAAAATGGATGTTAAATAGTGAATTAAATAGTCTCTGTTTAATTGCAGGAAAATCAAACAGTGCATAGGAAGTAGAGGAGAGTCGAAGGGACTTGTGTGTAAAGCACGGAGATGATTGGTGCAAGGTGGGCCATCGGCGGCGGGCGGAATAGGGAAACGGGCAGTCAAATCTTGTCCTCTTGCCTCAAGATTCGTGCCACGTGGTTTAGTCTGTGTTTACTCCTCATTGCGCATGTTTGATTTTTCTAAAATGTTTTGATTTTCTGTGAATTACACGTGCAACTCTTGGGCTTCCAAAAAATTAAAAAAGAAAAATCTAAAAAAAATAATTAGGACTGAGGGGATTCAAACACACAGGCTATGTCACGGCAGTGTAGAGACTTTACAAGTTAGCTACAAGTTGTTTTTGTCTGTTATTAAACAAATTTAACTTATAACTCCACAACAGACTGAAATACCCTTTCTATACAATAAACAAATAATTTTGTACAAGGATTTCAAAGTCGTTACATTCTACCCTCATAAAAGTTTCGTCCTCAAAATTTACATAGAGACTAATTTTTAAAAAGGTAAAAGTATCGTGCACGCATATCTTCTTCTCTTTCCCAAGTTGATTCTCCCGGCGAATCCTTTCTCCACATCACTCAAACCAGATTCACCTCCTTGTTCCGTAATGTCTTCACCTTTCGGTCCAGGATTTCAATTGGTTGCTGATTGCAAGTTAGATCTGTCTGTACAGTGAGCTCCGAGTGATCAAGTATGTGGCTGGGTTCGCTCACATATCATCGCAGCTGGGATATATGGAACACGTTGTGCACTCCTTCCAATGAGGGTTGTAGTGCTAAACGGTATGTTACTTCTCCAACTTGTTCGAGTATGTCAAACGGTCCTATGTACCTTGAACTTAGCTTACCCCTCTTACCAAAATGTATCATTCTTCTATTTGGAGAGACCTTCAGGAATACGTGCTCTCCGGGTTGAAACTCCAGATGTCGTCGCTTTGCATCTGCCTAGTACTTCTGTCGATCCTGGGCTATGCACATCTTTTCCCTGATTGTGCAAACTACATCTACAGTTGCCATAATCATCTCTGGCCCAAGGAGTTCACGATCTCCCACGTCGCCTTAACTCAATGGGGAACGCCACTTCCGTCCGTAGAGTACTGCGAATGGTGTCATCCTAATACTTACCTGATAGCTGTTGTTGTATGAAAACTCCACAAGGTGTAGGTGATCTTCACACGAACCTTCGAAGTCTAACATACATGATCTCAGTATAACTTCTAATATCGGAATTGTTCGCTCGGACTGTCCATCTGTTTTTGGATGATACGCCGTGCTGAAATTCAGGCTCGTTCCCAGGCTAGCTTGCAGACTCTGCCAAACTTGTGATCGGAATCTCGTATCACGATCGGAGACGATGCAGATAAGTACCCCATGTAATCTCACGATCTCCTGCATGAGTTTATGGGTATCAAGACAAGTATGGTACATCTTGAAGGGTTAAATCTTACTTAAGATTTTTACTCACCTCCATGTACTTCCTTCCCAACGTCTCGGTTTTCTAGCCAACTCAGAATGGAATAAAGTGAGCCGACCTGGTGAGTCAATCCATAATAACCCAAATTGTATCGTTACCCATCGTGCTGCGAGGGAGAGCAGTCACGAAATCCATGGTAATGTGCTGCCATTTCCATTCTGGGATTGGTAACAGCTGAAGTAGACCAGCAGTTCTGTGATGTTCAGCCTTCACTTGTGTAGGGTTCCTAGGCACACCCATGAGTTCCCACAACATATCAAACATGGCCAATTCTAAATTTTTCTATGTGCCAAGTGACCCTAAGCAAGATCGTAACTAGAGGTATAGGCGATAACTATGCAAGTTAACAACTTTAACTAAAAGGGAAGTGACTACAACCTTTGTAGATCCGGTCCTCCACTTCCCTGGCTCCGTGATGACGTCCCTCCGCTGTACCCATCGGAATCCTAGACTCTCGCGGTGGTTTCATCGGAGAAATGATCGGGCTAGGTCGTCGACTTCGATGCCGAAGATGATCTACGTCGAGGCAACTCAAGATCAAGCTCCAACTTCACCAAGTCATGAAACTTATGAAGAAAACACCCTATACTACATGGCAAGTGGTAGAGGATGAAGAAATAGGAAGTGGGTTCACTTTGGATTTGGATTTCTCACTCTTTTTCTCAAATCACCATTGAAGGTAGCAAAGGTTTTCTTCATCTTGAAGAAGAAGAAGAAGAAAGAATATGATATGTATATTAAAATCAATTGATTAATTATAATAAATCAAGTGATCTTATCATATAGCAACCATGGTTAAGTGTAGAGAATAAACTAGGGTTAGGTGAATGGTTAGGTTAGGGAAAAAACAAAATGGTAGATAAAGCTAAGAAGCTTCATGAAGCTTAAGAAAAGAACAAATTTTGCCACCATTTCATTTTTGACAAAAGATAACAAAAATGAATAAGTAATTAAGAAAATATTACTAAACCCTAACCATTAACCTAAACAAGGTTTAAAGCATACACATACCCAAGTTTGCATGTATCATCAAACAAGATACAAACTAGTGCAGAAAACTATATCATATATACAATGTGCACTTCAAGTGAGAAAATTCATTTTAAGTGAACCAATACTAGTTAATGCAAAGTAATATATCAAATATATAATTATGCATTAAATTATTAAATCAGCACTTGATTTAATGATCCGGTCATACTGCATATAACCGACTAATATCAAGTGTATTAATGTATCGAATCAATATTTGATTCGGTAACCCGGCTATATCACATATAACCGTCCCATGATACATATCGCGAGAATAGAATACAGTATCATATACTGGTATTATTCTCGGTCCCGCACATATCTCATATGCGCTCCTATTTCGTTTCGCTTGAGCCAGGAAACCTCTGTGTAGGACTCTAAAGACTTGTCAATACGCTGGCAGCAGGTGATGATCATATCAAACACCCACAAGCCGCAAGCGGTCTGCTAAACGTAACGGCCACCCGGGTATTGAGCGATCAGAAGATCGACGAGCAAGCCCGCTCACACTCCTGTGAATCCAACCGGTAATACTTACCGTACAGTCCGGTCTGTTCATCTGATATGTCGCATATCTCGCCTAGGGGTGGTAAACGTCAGACCCCAGTAGCTTGATAAGTCATGCCGACGTAAGGTCCATAACATTCGTGAAACTACTGATAACTCTTACCATTATATCACTGCAACCCTGGCCAAGGATTTCCTGTCATGGCCAGTCGAGTATAGCGCAACATCAACCCCCAATACCAGGAGAGACGAATCCCCTCCTATCGCTCATTGCCTCCATGTGAATCGGGACTGTACCCAAAAACCACCTTTTTGCATGACTCAGTAGAGCTGTGGTAGGGTGGAAATCAAAGCACAGTGGGAGACACACAAGACTCTATGACGATCTCGGGTCAACAGACTAAGTTGTACCAGTGTCACCAGAGAACCGCCATCTGACGTGAGGTATAATACCATCTGGGAGTTCTCGGCGAGTCCGTTCAGTGTACCCAGTCTCCACTGAGCACCCGCATACCATCTCTGATGTCAAACACCAATGGATATAGGATCATCCATCGCCCATCACATGGGTCAAGAAGATATACGCTAGTCTACTCTGGAATATCGATGCCCCGTCTCGATATTCCCACGACTAGGAACATTGAAGGATGTACTCATGGACTACCCAGGCCCCACTAGTATGATCTGCATAATAGTCCTGGAAGTTGAGTACACATCCTAAGGGCTTTATCAACATGTAACAGAGAGACAGAAAGTATACATGTTAAGATAAAGAGCAACCAGATAGCGTACTATCATGTCGAGCAAGAAAGTCCTACCTATATATGTCCCAGCATCCACTACAATATACATCCAATGTACAGTAATGGCCTCTAGGGCATACATATAACTAACAACTTGCTGACATACTAAACACTTTGCTACGCTCCTTGCTACTTCTCGCTTCATTCCGTGCCACCAGTAATGCATCCATAGATCCTTGTACATCTTCATGCCACCGGGGTATACCGAATACGGAGAGCTATGAGCTTCTTTCATCAACTCTTCTCGAATAAGGCCGACGGGCACGCATAAACGGCTTCCATATCTCAAAGATCCATCTTGTGGATGATGAAGTCAGTTCGAAGTCCACTTTCTACTTGTTCTCGGATCTTTTGTAGCTTAGAATCATTTGCTTGAGCTGCCTTGATCTGATTTACAAGAGTAGACTGGACGTGTAAGTTCATCAAATATGAAGCGTTACCTGGCGTAACTGCTTCGATTCTCAATCCATGCAATTCTTGTTGTAGCTTCCACTGAGCGGTGAGGTTCATTCCTAATGGCTGGCGACTAAGTGCATCAGGAACTACGTTCACCTTTCCAGGATGATACTGTAGGTTAATGTCAAAGTCCGCTATGAGTTCTAGCCATCTTCTCTGCAACATGTTGAGTTCCTTCTGAGTAAATACATATTTCAGACTCTTGTGGTCAGTGTATATATACACTCATTCTCCCAAAAGATAGTGGCGCCAAATATTGAGTGCGAAGATGACGGCTGCCAATTCCAGATCATGAATTGGATAGTTACACTCATAAACCTTTAGTTGCTTGATGCAAAAGCCACAGCCTTTCCATGCTGATGCAGAACACATCCTAATCTTTTACCGGACGCATCATAATGCACATCGAATCCGTCAGTTTGATCCGGTATTACGAGGATGGAAGCAGAGATTAATCTCGACTTGAGTTCTACAAAGGCCTTCTCACAGGCGTCTGACCACATGAATACTTTGTCTTTACGTGTGATCTTGGTCAGGGATGATGTGATCTTTGAGAATCCTTCAATGAATCGTCGGTAGTATCCTTCTAAGAGGAAGAAACTTCTTATATCTTTCACCGTCTTTGGTGTCGGCCACTCGCTGACAGCTGACAGCTTAGCTGGATCCACAGAGATTCCTGGGCCTGAAACGATATGTCTAAGAAATCTGATTTTATCTCGCCAAAATTCATACTTGATGTACTTGGCATAGAGCTGATGTTGTCGTAATGTTTATGTACTTGGCGTGCTCTTTCCGATTCTTTAAATTTACCAGAATGTTGTCAATGAAAATAACAACAAACCTGTCTAAGTACTCTCGGAAAACTTGGTTCATCAGGTTCATAAAGATGGCAGGTGCATTGGTCACTCCAAATGGCATTACGAGATATTCGTAATGATTATAACGAATCCTAAATGCCATCTTCGGAATGTCAGACTCCTTGACCTTCACCTAATGATATCCTGAACGAAGAGCTAACTTGAAAAGACACAAGATCCACTTAACTGATCGAAAAGGTCATCGATGAGAGGTAATGGATATTTGTTCGTAATCGTTACTTTGTTCAGAGCTCAATAATCCACACACATCCTGTAGGTACCTTCCTTCTTCTTTACCAGCAGCACCGGAGATCCCCAACTCGAAGTACTGGGTCGAATCCAACCTTTCTTCAGAAGTTCGTCCAACTGAATGCAGATCTCCTTCAATCCCTCCGGACTTAATCGGTATGGGGATTTTATTACTGGTTGTGCAACGAGTTGAAAATCAATAATGAATTCAAGAGCTCGATCGGGAGGCAAACCTGATATATCTTCAGGAAAAACATCCTCGAACTCTCGAACTACTTCTGGCTTTGATCCTTCTGCTTGCAACGCTACAATCTCTGCCTTCTTTGGTTTTGCTCGGTAGATGCTAGGCACCAAGGTCCGGTCTTTGCTTTTGAAGTAGAACACTGGGTGATCTGGTATTTCGGACACTACCCTCTTTTGACGACAGTCGATGGTAGCGAAAAAAGTTCCTATCCAGTCCATTCCCAAGACTACGTCGAAATTCGGTATGTCCAGCACCTTGAAGTCCGCATAGAATTCTCGACTGCAGATGACCACTGAACACAGATCGTATCCCAAAGTTGATTTTAGAATGCCTTTCCCCGAACTAACGTTCCAGTTAGATACGAGCGGTTTAACTGGGATCGCATGAGTCTGTACGAACCGTTGCGACATAAAGCAATGTGGTGCCCCAGTGTCGAAGAGCGCAAGTGCAAGTAGGATGAATACTAAGACTGTACCTAAATCGCGTGGGATATGTTTAAGTATAACAATTATAAGATGGCTATGAATTGAAAGGATTTTGGAAGGAAATAGGGAAGAGATTTACCGGTGATAACTTGGCCCGTAGATTCGTCCTCTTCGACTGACATAGTGAATGCTTGGCGCCGCGGCACTTTCCTCTGTGCCTGATTAAACACTCGACGTTGGGGTTGAGCGGTCTGGGTGTGGGGAGTTGGAGCTGGTAGAGCTTACCAGGTAAGAGGAGCTTGGATTGACGGTCTAGCCGGAGGGTTGTTGGGTCCTCAGTTCTAGGGGCATGCTCCGATGGCGTGAGTAGAAGACCCACAGATTAGGCATAAGTTTTTCGCCCTACGACAGTTCTTCATAAGGTGCCATGTTCATTTGCAGTAGATGCAAAAGGCTGGCATGTTGTTGACGAACGAACCTACTGGTCTCCGAGGTGGTCAATAGAAAACTGTCTTGGAAGAGGCCCCTCCCGTGATCTGGTGCACATGACGTTTCACACCGACTGTCTGCGGCCTACCCTTCTTCTTCATAACTGCCTCATAGCGTTTGCAGCCTTCAAATCGAGCTCGTGGGTTGGGAAATCTCCTGTAGCTAGAGCATCTTGGATTTCAAGGTCTAACCCCTGCTGGAATCGTCGTGCTCGGATCTCAGCAGTGGGAATGAGGTACATAGCGAACTTGTTACAACCTTATGTTAGCAGTGTAGTAAGTGAGATAGGAAAATTCAACTTGAGAATATAACTTACCTGCTGAGCATGGTAAACTCAGCATCATATTCATCCACGGACTTGACCCACATTGAGACTTGTTGTAGGTGGATGAATTGCTGCTCCATGTCAATGCGGGCAGTCTCAGAAAAGTACTTGGCATCGAAGAGGTCTCAGAGTGTTCTCCATTCTATCGGTTGTGCGAGACGGCTCGCCTCAGCCTTCCACTATACCCTGGCGTTATCGGTCAGTTGCAACTTAGCAACTCTCACCCAAGCAATATCTGGTACTTGAGCCACTACCAGATCATCCTCGATCATCTGAGCCCATTCTTCTGCTTCAAGGGGGCTCTCCTTACCCGAGAAGCTCTTTGAGTGTAAGGCCCAAAACTGCTTGACTCCAAAAAAGATTGAAGCGGTACAACACTGGCCTAGACCTGTATCAGTTTCAGAGGTCCGGAGTTTCTTAGGTCTGGCAGGTTATTACCGATGCTTCGTGCAGGATTTTTCACGGGCCGGTGCACCTTTGACCGGATTGACTAGGAAGAAGGTTCCATTTCAGTGGACAGATGCATGTGAGCAGAGTTTCCAGCAGTTGAAGATGCGCTTGACGACTGCACCTGTCTTATCTTTACTTTCCGGGTCAGGTGGTTTTGTTGTGTATTGTGATGCCTCTAGAGTGGGTTTAGGCTATGTGTTGATGCACCACGGCAGGGTTATAGCTTATGCTTCTCGACAGTTGAAGAGGCACGAACAAAAATACCCCACTCATGATCTAGAGATGGCTGCTGTGGTTTTCGCATTGAAGATTTGAAGACATTACTTGTATGGAGAGTCGTGTCAAATCTTCACAGATCATAAGAGCTTAAAGTATATTTTTCAGCAGAGGGATCTGAACCTAAGGCAGCGTAGATGGATGGAACTGGTGAAAGATTACGATTGTGAGATCTTGTATTATCCAGGCAAAGCGAATGTGGTAGTAGATGCTTTGAGTCGAAGACCTGGAGGTAGCTTATCTCATTTGCGCATCTTGCAGAGACAGTTTTCTACAGACTGGCAGATTTTATGTGATAGCCGTATACAGTTTGAGTTCACCCCAACAGGAGGACAGCTAGCACATGTTCGTACCCGACCTCAGTTGTTGGATCGTATTCGAGAGACACAGCCCACAGATGCTCGTATGATGGAGATTATGGATCAGGTTAGGCAGGGCAAGGAGACGGAGTTTGTGATTGATGATCATAGAGTATTACGTTTTAGGACTCGTCACTGTGTACCAGATACTGACGGATTGAGGCGTGAGATTTTAGAGGAGGAACATAGATCATCATACAGTATTCATCCTGGTTCCACCAAGATGTATCATGATCTGAAGGATGTTTACTGGTGGGAAGGAATGAAGAAGGATGTTGCGGAATATGTTTCGAGATGCTTGACTTGTCAGCAAGTCAAGGCAGAACATCAGAGGCCAGCCGGAGAGTTGCAGTCCTTACCCATTCCAGAGTGAAAATGGGAACAGATTTCCATGGATTTCGTGGTGGGTATACCCAGGACTAGCAGAGGGTATAATTCCATTTGGGTGATTGTAGATAGATTGACAAAGGCAGCTCATTTTCTTCCAGTGAAGACAACGTATGGTTTTGCACAGTATGCTCATATTTATATCGATGAGATTGTACGTCTGCATGGAGTTCCGACGTGCATAGTTTCTGATAGGGGTACCCAGTTTACTAGCAGGCTATGGCAGAAACTTCAAGGAGCTCTGGGTACATGGTTGAGTTTTAGTACAGCTTTTCACCCACAGACATATGGTCAGTCAGAGCGGACCATTCAGACACTAGAGGATATGCTTCGAGCTTGTAGCCTTGATTTCGGTGGTAGTTGGGATCGCCACTTACCTTTGATAGAATTCTCGTACAACAACAGTTTTCAGGAGACGATCCAGATGGCACCCTTTGAAGCTTTGTATGGGAGGAAATGTCGATCACCCGTTTGCTGGACGGAACTGAGCGAGAGTTGCATCTTGGGACCGCAAATAGTACAGGAGACTACAGAGAAGATTCAATTGATACGGGATAGAATGAAGGCGGCCCAGTGCAGACAGAAATCGTATGCAGATCGACGACGTCGTAGAATCGAATTTCAGGTGGGAGATCATGTGTTCCTTCGTGTATCTCCGATGAAAGGTGTGATGCGTTTCGGGAAAAAGGGGAAGCTCAGCCCAAGATATGCCGGACCTTACGAGATTCTGGAGAGAGTGGGTGGTGTAGCTTATCGCTTAGCAGTTCCACCGAGTTTTCCCGATGTGCATCCGGTGTTTCACGTTTCGAAGCTTCGCAAGTATCTTCACGATCCTACTCACGCAATCTAGCATCAGACCTTGCAGCTTGAGCCGAATTTATCCTACATAGTGCAGCCAGTCGCTATTCTTGACAGGCAGGCAAAGAAACTACGATCGAGGGTACTTCCATCTGTAAAGGTTCTTTGGCAAGGAAAGAATTGCGAGGAGATTACTTGGGAGACCGAGGATGCGATGCAGAAGAAATTTCCACATCTTTTCGAAGATATGTCTAGTTAATTATTTTTAAATTCGGGGACCGAATTTTCTTAAGGGGGGAATATTGTAACATTTTGAAAATTTAGAAATAAATAAAATTAATTAATTTAATAATAATATGATAAATCAAAAGGTTATTAAAAGCAAATAAGTCATTTTCATAAGTTCTATGTAAAACAAATTAAATAAAAAATTTAGTATGCAACATAAATAAGATATAAGGGTTTTAGTGATAATTTTAGTTTCATTTTAATAAAATGAGTGTTTTATAATAAACTAAGTTGTGAGGGGTTTTTAGGTAAAGTTTAGGATTTTTGTGCAAATGGGAATTTGTTAAGGGCGTAGATGAAAAACGAGTAGAAAACAATTTAGATCAGAATTTTATTGTAAATTAAAACAAAATTAGAAGATAAGGCATGAACACCTCTTACTTGCATACACACACACACTCACCACCTCCTCCTTGCATGAAATCACTACCTCTAGCTTGATGGCACCTCCTCCTTCACCTTATCCCTTTCATTTGTCATATATAAACCTTGTTCAGATCAGTGGTTAATTAAAATCCTGAAAATTTAAAGAAAAGAAAAGAAAAACAAAACAAAGCATAGAAGAACAAGAGAGGTGAAGAAGAAGAACGAAGCTAGGTTCTAAGTTTTCTCATCATCAAGCTAGGACAAGGGGCTTAGCATCTTGGAGGGGTTATTCCAACAACTTATTGTGGGTAAAATTCTTAATCACAGTAGGAATTTAAATTCTGTAGCTAGTTTAGTTTGAATTGAAAAGGGTTCTATAATATCGTATTTTATTCAATTATAGGCTCTATTGAAATCTGCTATTGTTTGGAAGATAATTAACTCAACTAAATGATGTATGTAGCACCTAGAGCAAACCATAGGAGAACGAACCAGAGGCATCAGATTGTGGCCGGCGACCAATATGGAAATTCCGGCGACGCCGGTTTTGTAGGATGCTAGGTGGTTTTGGATGGTTGGGTGTATTTCAGTGTATAATTTTGGCGATTTTGGTGTTAATTAAACAAATTAGTTTCACTGCAGATAGAATCTGGAAACGTATATCGGAAAAGATATCTAAACACACAAAATACGACACGGTTAAAACGCATCGCGATTTAAATTTTGTTGCGATACAGGTTTGGGTTAAAATCCAGTAAGGTTAAGTGTATGATAACTTGGAATAGTCGTATACAATATAACTAGTACGTGGGAATGGGTGTTTTTCATTTCCGTCATGTCGGAATAGCCGTTTCCTTATATATGTTAAATTGTGATGTTAGATTCGAATACGGGATTTTCGGAGGCAGCGAGGAAAGGGAAAGGATTGGCAATTCCTGAATAGATTCGATATTTTCTGGTGAGTAGACTAAACATCTACCGGGGAATTTTGTAAAGATAGCGTGTTATGCCCGTAGTTTTATTTAAATAAAAGCTTTATTTTGTTATGCTAAATTGACAACATGCATTCATAACTCACATATATTTTTCTTAGTTGCTAGTACACTTCACAAGTATCGACGAGTTATGCCACTTGCACAGCTTACATGTTACACACACCTTGTCGATATTACCATGTCACTTTTACACTTAGTAAATTTCTTGCTAAAAATTGATTCATATCATATCTTAAACACCGATAATAGTAGTAGTTTGCATCATTAACATCATGTTTAGTATTTGAGTATTTCATGTTGATATAAGAGGTAGATGTATTATTGAGGATTTATAGTTTTGAATACTATTACATAAATCCAGTGATTTTCATGATTGATGTATCATGTCCACCATGAGATGTTTTATGATTTGGTTTTATTCCGGACCGAGTGGGGGAGATATACGGTCGCGGATTTTACATTATCCATACTGAGTGGGGGAGATATACAGTTGGATACATGGTGGACCCGGTCGAGACCGAGGGGCAGGATAACCACATTTGAGGCGGGGGAGCCTAGCGAGATTACTCGATACCGGAGATAGTGGTAAAAGTACGGCGTATATCTAGATGATAACGACCGGTATTGTTGATTTCAGGATCATTCGAGGAATGATTCCTGTGAGAAGTGGAAGTTTTGGTCGATGATGGACACGGGGAAATGAATTTTTATTGGAAATAAATGATGAGATTTCAGTTTTGATTATGAGATTCGTATTATAGATTCATGATTTCCCCAGATAATCATACATTATACTTGTTCACATTTCAGTTAGTATGATCGTTATATTTACATTATTAACCGTTATATGTTAGTTATATTCACTGAGTTAGCAACTCACCCCCGTTGTGCCACGGTTCCTTGCAGGGGTAGAGTGGACGGTTAGCAGCGGTGCAGATCTACTCTTTCTGCTTTTATCGCATCTTTTGATAGGTGGGTTACATATGTAGTAACCTTCTCTTTTGGGTATTGTATTTTGTATTTAGAAGTTCTCCATCAGATCTGTATATGATTTAGAGTGAGAGATGGTTATATGTATATTATTTGACAGTTGAGATCGTTTAAATTCTATAAATTGGTATTTCTGTTCTTTATGTCTGGGATTCGTATTAATGTCCTATATACTGAGATTTTATTTCCTGATGTTGATATCGTTGATCCCAACTAGGGATGCAACCAAATTTAACACCTTATACTTGTTTAATATTTTAACTTCATAAACTGTGATTTTTACTAAAAACTAAATTTTTTTTTATATAAGAATTCCGCAAAAAGGTTTTTGATCTTGGTTTTTTCGGCTTACTTGGACTGTGTGCATATCTTTAGATATGATACAATCTAAGTGCCGGTCACATCCAAACTTGGGTCGTGACAAAGTTGGTATCAGAGCTTAGGAGTAATCTTACGGAATTAAGTAGGGAATTAAAATAGACTGACGTGAGTCCGTGATTTAGGATGACCTTTGGTTTGATGGAGTAGGTGAATTAGGATAAGTGTAGTACCGTACGTATGTTCCGCGGCATATTTACGTTACCGTACTCAGCCTAACTAACCTTAGGATGTATATCTTGATCTATACTTCCGTTGATTCTCCGTTATTGATTGTTCCTATTCATACGCCTTATCAACTCTCGTTTCTTGTTCCAGTTGCTATGGCTACGCGGGCTAGGCGAGCCGCAGCCAGAGATGCAGCTAGGGCGAGTCCGCCTGTGACGGCGACCGGTACACCGGACGTTCCAGCGGTGCATGAGCATATTGATCCTCCTCCTCCAGATCGCATGACTAGGATTGAGGAGGGCATGTTGGGATTGCAGCGAGTGGTAGGACAGTTAGCTGAGGCCACTCGAGTACTGAGACAGGATCCGGCACCGACCGTAGCAGAGTCCGAGGTACAGCCTACGCAGACGGTAGCACTTGTAGATACGAGAGTGATGGAGGTATCGCTTGCGGAGTTTATGAGATTTAGACCTCCGGTATTTACAGGGACCGATGCAGCGGAAGATCCTCAGTCCTTTCTTGATAGGATGGCGAGGATTGGCAGATCATTGCGATGTTCTGATGCGAGGTCAGTTGAGCTGACTAGCTTTCGTTTGGAGGGACTTGCACAGGAGTGGTGTGAGTCGATGGAGAGAGGGTGAGCTACGGGTCTTTCTCCGATGTCGTGGACCGAGTTTTCCACGGTCTTTCTTGCCAGATTTCTTCCACAGAGTGTGAGGGACGCTAGAGCTAGCAATTTTGAAGCATTGCGGAAATCAACAAGTATGTCGGTGGCAGATTATGATTTATGATTCACCCAGCTGTCGCGCTATTCCCCATACTTGGTACCTATGGAGGAGCTTCGGGTGAAAAGGTTCATAAGGAGTCTGGACACGCAGTTATATCTGGCTATAGGCTCCCGGCATTTTGATACGTATGCGCAGGCCATGGATGCAGCGATACGAGTGGAGAAGCGTTTGAGCGAGGCAGTGGTTGTTCCAGAGCCAAAGAAGAGTAGACCGATCGCGCCAATGACTAGACAGTTTGGTAGAGGTAGAGGCAGATATACTCCAGGCCGCAGTTTCGGACGAGGTTGGACCCAGGGCCAGATGTTCAGTTCTTATCCCGATGATCAGAGGCCCCCATCTACATGCTTTAGTTGTGGACTTCCCGGACACTTTGCGCGGGATTGTAGATCCCAGGGAGGGACCGTTGTTCCACAGGCTGCTTTACCCCTTCCACCTTCTACGCCGATGGCTTTACTTCCTCCCCCAGTTGGCGCTACACGCCAGGAAGTTGCACCACGAGGTCGAGGCTTTGCGGGACGTTCTCAGAGAGGTCGAGGAGATAGAGGTAGAGGACGACAGGATGCGGGCAGGGGCCAGGCACGAGTATTTGCGCTGACTCCACAGGATGCCCAGACATCAAATGCAGTCGTGACAGGTACTCTTACAGTATGTTTGTTAGAGGCACATGTTTTATTTGATCCCGGTTCTACACATTCTTATGTATCTTCACGATTTGCACTTTCCTTGGGGAAAGAGTCATCGTTGTTAGAGTTACCATTAGTAGTGATTACCCCGGTGGGAGATTCTTTTATAGCTTGGCACGTATTCAGATCATGTTCTATGCGTATTGGTGATAGAGATTCGCTAGTTGATCTGATTCTCCTGGATATGTTAGATTTTGATATACTTCTTGGTATGGATTGGTTGGCCGCTTTTCATGCCTATGTAGATTGCCGGGGGAAAGCGGTTAGATTTTGTTTTCCAGGTGAACCGGTTTTTGTTGTGCAGGGGGACTGTAATATTACTCCTGCCAACATGATTTCTGCTCTTTGTGCGGGAAGACTCTTGAAGAAGGGTTGTCATGGGTTCTTGGAATTTGTTCAGGACTTAGGAGTCGCTGAGATTCCACCGGACCAGGTTCCGATCGCACGAGAATTTCCTGCTGAGTTACCAGGATTTCCACCCGAGACATTGAATTTTGCATTGACTTGATTCCGGGTGCTGGGCGTATTTCTATACCACCCTATCGAATGGCACCGACGGAGTTGAAGGAACTCAAAAGCCAGTTGCAAGAGTTGTTAGATAGAGGGCTTGTTATTCCCAGTGTATCACCGTGGGGAGCTCCTGTCTTATTTGTAAAGAAGAAGGACGGTAGTATGAGACTGTGCATCGACTACCGACTGCTGAATCGCATCACTGTGCGAAACAGGTATCCACTACCACGTATAGATGACTTATTCGATCGGTTGCAGGGAGCTGGTTACTTCTCGAAGATTGATTTGCGGTCGGGGTATCACCAGTTGAGGGTTCGGAAGGACGATATTCCGAAGACTGCGTTTCGCACAAGATATGGGCACTATGAATTTCTGGTGATGTCGTTCGGACTCACCAACGCTCCAGCAGCTTTTATGGATATGATGAACCGTATCTTCAGACCATTCATTGATCGATTTATTATAATGTTCATAGATGACATTCTTGTTTATTCTCGGAGTCGGACGGAGCACGAGCAGCATTTGCGTATTACGTTGCAGACTTTGAAAGAGTATCAGCTGTTTGCAAAATTCTCTAAGTGTGCTTTTTGGCTCGATAGTGTGGAGTTCTTGGGTCACGTGGTTACGAGAGAGGGTATATGTGTGGACCCAAAGAAGATTGAAGCGGTACAACACTGGCCTAGACCTGTATCAGTTTCAGAGGTCCGGAGTTTCTTAGGTCTGGCAGGTTATTACCGACGCTTCATGCAGGATTTTTCATGGGTCGGTGCACCTTTGACCTGATTGACTAGGAAGGAGGTTCCATTTCAGTGGACAGATGCATGTGAGCAGAGTTTCCAGCAGTTGTAGATGCGCTTGACGACTGCGCCTGTCTTATCTTTACTTTCCGGGTCAGGTGGTTTTGTTGTGTATTGTGATGCCTCTAGAGTGGGTTTAGGCTGTGTGTTGAAGCAGCACGGCAGGGTTATAGCTTATGCTTCTCGACAGTTGAAGAGGCACGAACAGAACTACCCCACCCATGATCTAGAGATGGCTGCTGTGGTTTTCGCATTGAAGATTTGGAGATATTACTTGTATGGAGAGTCGTGTCAAATCTTCACAGATCATAAGAGCTTCAGTATATTTTTCAGCAGAGGGGTCTGAACCTAAGGCAGCGTAGATGGATGGAACTGGTGAAAGATTACGATTGTGAGATCTTGTATCATCCAGGCAAAGCGAATGTGGTAGTAGATGCTTTGAGTCGAAGACCTGGAGGTAGCTTATCTCATTTGCGCATCTTGCAGAGAAAGTTTTCTACAGACTGGCAGATTTTATGTGATAGCCGTATACAGTTTGAGTTCACCCAACCAGGAGGACAGCTAGCACATGTTCGTACCCGACCTCAGTTGTTGGATCGTATTCGAGAGACACAGCCCACAGATGCTCGTATGATGGAGATTATGGATCAGGTTAGGCAGGGCAAGGAGACGGAGTTTGTGATTGAAGATCATGGAGTACTACATTTTATGACTCGTCTCTGTGTACCAGATTCTGACGGATTGAGGCGTGAGATTTTAGAGGAGGCACATAGCTCAGCATACAGTATTCATCCTGGTTCCACCAAGATGTATCATGATCTGAAGGATGTTTACTGGTGGGAAGGAATGAAGAAGGATGTTGCGGAATATGTTTCGAGATGCTTGACTTGTCAGCAAGTCAAAGCAGAACATCAGAGGCCAGCCGGAGAGTTGCAGTCCTTACCCATTCCAGAGTGGAAATGGGAACATATTTCCATGGATTTCGGGGTGGGTCTACCCAGGACTAGCAGAGGGTATGATTACATTTGGGTGATTGTAGATAGATTGACAAAGGCAACTCATTTTCTTCCAGTGAAGACGACGTATGGTTTTGCACAGTATGCTCAGATTTATATCGATGAGATTGTACGTCTGCATAGAGTTCCGACGTGCATAGTTTCTGATAGGGGTACCCAATTTACTAGCAGGCTATGGCAGAAACTTCAAGGAGCTCTGGGTACACGGTTGAGTTTTAGTACAGTTTTTCACCCACAGACAGATGGTCAGTCAGAGCGGACCATTCAGACACTAGAGGATATGCTTCGGGCTTGTAGCCTTGATTTCGGTGGTAGTTGGGATCGTCACTTACCTTTGATAGAATTCTCGTACAACAACAGTTTTCAGGAGACGATCCAGATGGCACCCTTTGAAGTTTTGTATGGGAGGAATGTCGATCACCCGTTTGCTGGACGGAACTGAGCGAGAGTTGCATATTGGGACCGCAAATAGTACAAGAGACTACAGAGAAGATTCAATTGATACGGAATAGAATGAAGGCGGCCCAGTGCAGACAGAAATCGTATGCAGATCGACGACGTCGTAGAATCGAATTTCAGGTGGGAGATCATGTGTTCCTTCGTGTATCTCCGATGAAAGGTGTGATGCGTTTCGGGAAAAAGGGGAAGCTCGGCCCAAGATATGTCGGACCTTACGAGATTCTGGAGAGAGTGGGTGGTGTAGCTTATCGCTTAGCACTTCCACCGAGTTTTCCCGATGTGCATCCGGTGTTTCACGTTTCGATGCTTCGCAAGTATCTTCACGATCCTACTCACGCGATCCAGCATCAGACCTTACAGCTTGAGCCGGATTTATCCTACACAGTGCAGCCAGTCGCTATTCTTGACAGGCAGGCAAAGAAACTACGATCGAGGGTACTTCTATCTATAAAGGTTCTTCGGCAGGGAAAGAATTGCGTGGAGATTACTTGGGAGACCGAGGATGCGATGCAGAAGAAATTTCCACATCTTTTCGAAGATATGTCTAGTTAGTTATTTTTAAATTCGGGGACCAAATTTTCTTAAAAGGGGAATATTGTAATATTTTGAAAATTTAGAAATAAATAAAATTAATTAATTTAATAATAATATGATAAATCAAAAGGTTATTAAAAGCAAATAAGTCATTTTCATAAGTTTTATGTAAAACAAATTAAATAAAAATTTTAGTATGCAACATAAATAAGATATAAGGGTTTTAGTGATAATTTTAGCTTCATTTTAATAAAATGAGTGTTTTATAATAAACTAAGTTGTGAAAGGTTTTTAGGTAAAGTTTAGGATTTTTGTGCAAATGGGAATTTGTTAAGGGCGTAGATGAAAAAGGAGTAGAAAACAATTTAGATCAGAATTTTATTGTAAATTAAAACAAAATTAGAAGATAAGGCATGAACACCTCTTACTTGTATGCACACACACACTCACCACCTCCTCCTTGCATGAAATCACTACCTCTAGCTTGATGGCACCTCCTCCTTCACCTTATCCTTTTCATTTGTCATATATAAACCTTGTTCAGATCAGTGGTTAATTAAAATCCTGAAAATTTAAAGAAAAGAAAAGAAAAATAAAACAAAGCATAGAACAAGAGAGGTGAAGAAGAAGAAGGAAGCTAGGTTCTAAGTTTTCTCATCATCAAGATAGGACAATGGGCTTAGCATCTTGGAGGGGTTATTCCAACAACTTATTGTGGGTAAAATTCTTAATCACAGTCGGAATTTAAATTCTGTAGCTATTTTAGTTTGGATTGAAAAGGGTTCTATAATATCGTATTTTAGTGAATTATAGGCTCTGTTGAAATCTGCTATTGTTTGGAAGATAATTAACTCAACTAAACAAGACCTAAATGATGTATGTAGCACCTAGAGCAAACCATAGGAGAACGAACCAGAGGCATCGGATTGTGGTCGGCGACCAATATGGAAATTCCGGCGACGCCGGTTTTGAAGGATGCTAGGTGGTTTTGGATGGTTGGGTGTATTTCAGTGTATAATTTTGGCCATTTTGGTATTAATTAAACAAATTAGTTTCACTGCAGATAGAATCTGGAAGCGTATATCGGAAAAGATATCTAAACACACAAAATACGACACGGTTAAAACGCATCACGATTTAAATTCTGTCGCGATACAGGTTTGGGTTAAAATCCAGTAAGATTAAGTGTATGATAACTTGGAATAGTCGTATACAATATAACTAGTACGTGGGAACGGGTATTTTTCATTTCCGTCATGTCCGAGTAGCCGTTTCCTTATATATGTTAAATTGTGATGTTAGATTCGAATACGGGATTTTCGGAGGCAGCGAGGAAAGAGAAAGGATTGGCAATTCCTGAATAGATTCGATATTTTCCGGTGAGTAGACTAAACATCTACCGGGGAATTTTGTAAAGATAGCGTGTTACGTCCGTAGTTTTATTTAAATAAAAGCTTTATTTTGTTATGCTAAATTGATAACATGCATTCATAACTCACATATATTTTGCTTGGTTGCTAGTACACTTCACAAGTATCGACGAGTTATGCCACTTGCACAGCTTACATATTACACACACCTCGTCGATATTACCATGTCACTTTTACACTTAGTTAATTTCTTGCTTAAAATGATTCATATCATATCTTAAACACCGATAATAGTAGTAGTTTGCATCATTAACATCATGTTTAGTATTTGAGTATTTCATGTTGATATAAGAGGTAGATGTATTATTGAGGATTTATGGTTTTGAGTTTTGAATACTATTACATAAATCCAGTGATTTTCATGAATGATATGTCATGTCCACCATGAGATGTTTTATAATTTGGTTTTATTTCGGACCGAGTGGGGGAGATATACGGTCGCGGATTTTACATTATCCATACTGAGTGGGGGAGATATACAGTTGGATACATGGTGGACCCGGTCGAGATCGAGGGGCAGGATAGCCGCATTTGAGGCGGGGGAGCCTAGCGAGGTTACTCGATACCGGAGATAGTGGTAAAAATACGGCGTATATCTAGATGATAACGACCGGTATTTTTGATTTCAGGATCATTCGAGGAATGATGCCTGTGAGAAGTGGAAGTTTTGTGTCGATGATGGACACGGGGAAATGAATTTTTATTGGAAATAAATGATGAGATTTCAGTTTTGATTATGAGATTCGTATTATAGATTCATGATTTCCCCAGATAATCATACATTATACTTGTTCACATTTCAGTTAGTATGATCGTTATATTTACATTATTAACCGTTATATGTTAGTTATATTCACTGAGTTAGCAACGCACCCCCGTTATGCCACAGTTCCTTGCAGGGGTAGAGTGGACGGTTAGCAGCGGTGCAGATCTACTCTTTCTGCTTTTATCGTATCTTTTGATAGGTGGGTTACATATGTAGTAACCTTCTCTTTTGGGTATTGTATTTTGTATCTAGAAGTTCTCCATCAGACCTGTATATGACTTAGAGTGAGAGATGGTTATATGTATATTATTTGACAGTTGAGATCGTTTAAATTCTATAAATTGTTATTTCTGTTCTTTATGTCTGGGATTCGTATTGATGTCCTATATACTGAGATTTTATTTCCCGCTGTTGATATTGTTAATCCCAACTTGGGATGCAACCAAAGTTAATACCTTATACTTGTTTAATATTTTAACTTCATAAACTGTGATTTTTACTAAAAACTAAATTTTTTTTATATAAGAATTCCGCAAAAAGGTTGTTGATCTTGGTTTTTTTTGGCTTGCTTAGACTGTGTGCATATCTTTAGATATGATACAATCTAAGTGCCGGTCATATCCAAACTTTGGTCATGACAGGGAGAAATCAGACAACTGCTGCACATGGACGGCAAAATCTGTGTCTTTTTCTAAGACAATTTTCATTCATAACTCCGTTAAGTTGTCTAACCTAAACAGGCAAGCACTCACTTTATCCAGCTCCCCGGGGCTCAAGAGAATTGATCCCGCTTAAACCTATATTAATTTAGAGTTCTTAAATATTGTTTGCATATCCCGAGAGGGTTTTATGAAAAATATGTTAATATGATTTAAAATTAAGCCTCGAGAGTGATTTATAATATTTAAAGTCTTTATGAGCATGCATTTTATTTTATGTGGATAAAATCCAGCTTTTAAAAGTTTATGGTATCTTTATGAAAACTATTTCTTTTGGATACTTGGTGGTATTTTATTAAAATTTTAAATCTTCATTTTAAAAATATATTTTTCACAAATTGTTTGTATTGAGAATACGGATTGGTAGTTTTATATAAATTTTTCAAAGTTTGTTTTGTTTAGAAAAGTCATTTTTTCTTTAAAACCGTATTTTTATTTTCTTTCGAGACCGAATACTCCGTGAAGAGTTCTGCATCTCGCTCTACTATCCTAAAGATATGTGATAATCCGCACCATCCATTAGCGGGTCCCCTAACGAGGGTTGTAGAGGCGCAATTGCCAAGGATTCTAAAAATATCGATTAAAAGAACCTTTTTATAAAACTGTGGTATTTTAATGTAAAACCTATTCTTTATATATATATATATATATATATATATATATATATATATATATATATATATCGTGCTATGAAACCATAGTGTGCGTATAGGGTAGGTTGTTACCCCAAGAAATTTGTTTCTAAAGGTATATATAATAATTATCGAAGTAGGGGTTATAATAAAGTTCATGGTATTTTTCTGAAAACTTCCTTTTATGATTATTTCTCATGGAATTTTTTTACTAAACTAAATCCTAAATGATGTAAGTAAGGTTAAGAGTAGTATTAGGATGTTAGTTTGATCTAATTTACTTATCACGTGGATAACAAATGTTAAAAAGGAATTATATTGTAGCTAACTCCACTTTTGTCGATTTGTTTTAAAAAATTGTTTTGAGATGGAAAGCGAGAGAGATGAAGGGACTTACTAATTGAGTAGTGCTAGAAAGAGGGTAAAGAAGAGAAAGGGATATTGGTCTCGTCGGAGATACTCCGGTCGCTACTCGTCTTAGCTTGTTTAACTCCACTTAAATAGCCTTAACCCCATCTGGTACTTAGAGAGTTTGAGAAAAAATTTGATAGAATTTTCAGAATGGGGGAGAGCTAGGAGATGGGGTGGTATTTATAGTGAAGAATTTAAGGTTTGGAAATTAAAATTTGGATTAAAAGAATTAAAATGGATGTTAAATAGTGAATTGAATAGTCTCTGTTTAATTGCAGAAAAATCAAACAGTGCAGAGGAGTAGAGGGGAGTCGAAGAGACTTATGTGCAAAGCACGAAGACGATTGGTGCAAGGTGGACCGTCTGCTGCGGGTGGAATAGGGAAACGTGGTTTAGTCTGTGTTTACTCCTCATTGCGCATGTCGATTTTTCTGAAACCTTTCGATTCTCCATGAATTACACATGCAACTCTTGGGCTTCTGAAAAATTAAAAAAGAAAAATCTAAAAAATAATTTGGACTGAGGGGATTCAAACACACAGGTTATGTCACAGCAATGTAGAGGATTTACCAGCGAGCAACAAGTTGTTTCTTGCTGTTGTTAAAAAAATTTAACTTATAACTCCACAACAGACTGAAATACCCTTTCTATATAATAAACAAATAACTTTGTACAGGGCTTTTAGAGTTGTTACACGAACCGTCCTATTTTTCTTCATCACTGGAACGATATTAGCAATCGAGTTGGGATATTGAAGCTCTTGGATGAAGCAGAAGTCGATTAGTTTCTTGACTTCCACGTTGATACACATCTCAAGTTCGAGCCGCATCTTTTTTGGCGCGTGTTTTATTGGCTTTATACCTGGAGATATGGCCAGTTTATGTACTGCTACTTTTAGATCTAGACCCGGCATTTCGGAATAGTTCCATGCAAAGCAGTCTTTATACTGCATAAGCACGTCTTTCAGTGTGGCTACTTGTTTTTCAGACAGCAGCTCACTGACGAACATCGGCCTCGAATCATTTTCTGTCCCTAAGTCAATTTTTCTTAGGTTGTCCACCGTGGTGTGTATCCCATCTTCCAGCTCTTTTAGTGCTAGTGGAAATTCTGAGATCACCTCATCATCGTCTTCATTTGCGAAGCACCCGAAGAGGTCACTCATACTCTCATGCCCTCTCTCTTTTGAGAGTGTTATCATATGAAAGGTACGAGTTCGCTTCCATTCTCGCGATCGAGTTGGTCATATCCTGACGGTATAGATCCTCTTTGGCTCATGATTTTGTGGCAGGGTTACCCTCTAGCTGTCGGATAATATAAACATGCCTTGTTGATACTGGTCTTCCACCCAGTCCTTGAAGGTGAAGCAGTCTTCAAGGGGGGACCTATTGCTCGGTGATAGGAGCAATAATCCGAATGATGGACTTCTTGTATTTTTTCGGGGTGCCGAGACTCTGGAAGCGTCATCATTTGGTGCTTCATGATAAGGTTGAATATTTTCTCTGTCTTGTCTTGAGGGAAAGAGTATTTCCGACCCATCTTATTTATAAAGGACGGGCTCCAATCGAGTTTTTCTCAATTGACTTGGACCCGCTTTATTGTCTTCGAACGTTGCTTGCGTTCTTTGTCCTGATTTTACCTCCATTTCGGGAACGCATAGCGGGCTGGGGATGAAGAGCATTATGGTCTACTTCCTCCGCAGATTGCTGACTGAGACGCTGCGTCCTGATCTTTTCATAAATGGCCATTTCACGGCTGTGGTTGTCCCGGCTCGTTTGACAAGCTTCTACTATTAGCTTGTCAATTTGTTCTTCGAGCAACGGACTTAACGTTTTCAAAGTGGGATCTCACTCCGATTCGACGTCATTGCAACTTGGAAGAGCATTTTCCTCTTCACTCGAGCTGTTTATGACAAAGCGACTATAGATTTTCTCCCATTTCTTAGACCGAACATATCCTAGCCCAGTTGTCTCCATCTTCCCATTGGGTTTCTTTCACTGAGTCTCGGGAATATCCCAATCTTTTTGTAGAATTGGGTCTGCCGAACCGTTTGTTCGAGAGGTATGTCTTGGTGTTTTAAATGCTCTTTCAATCCCTCCGCATAATTTCTTGGCAAACGAATGGGTTGAAACTTGTCGAGTTGTCACGCCCAGCTTCCCAGAGTACGCTAAAATGGGCACGTGACATAGCCAACCATGCTACCTGTGGGTAGGAAGTATCCATCCACGGTCACATTACGGCTGTAGGGATATCAAGAACAAAATAAAACTATCTAAAACATATCCAAAATCCAAGATAATCTGAGTCAAGAATAATAAAATGCGGAAGCGAAAGATCCAATACAAAATAACTGGAATGTATGTCCCATAATGCGGGCTCACATCAGGAAATAAATGCAGGAAAGAAAAACTAACTACTGCTGACACTCACAGCTCAGCCTGTTGGCTGAAGTACTCTTGCTCGGACTGCAACAGCGGTACAGAATCCGAGCCATGCAAAACCCAGACGTCAGCGCGTCAAGTCATCAAGTAATAACATATAAACAGGGTAACAGGCAATGCGAATATAAACATGAATAAAGCAAGGGTAACAATAATATAAGTCAGAGCAGTGCAGGGTAGTGTGCAGTGGGTAAACTAAACTGTTCTATCAGGTTTTCTGTTCTAAAGTCTTTGAAACCAAATTGATGAATCGTCGATGTAACTCAATAGTATCCCGTACATACCCGGGACCACGGCCCAGATTCTCGGGCTGAAACCGAGACATGCCGCTAGGCACTAAACAGGAATGTGTACAGATGAATGATGTCAGCAGCATCATTCCAAGGCTAGCCTACCCTCTAAAACTGATCAGAACAAGTAGCGAACTGTTGAGTTACAAGTCAGGTTTCACCTTTGATTTCCCCATACCCCCAAGTTATATGTGTATGTCAGGTCAGGTATCCCGTAATCAAGAACTAATGCCAACACAGGATCAGGTAAACAGGATTGTCTGGATAGACAACAGGAACGGTCCATGAGGACTACAAGTCAGATTGTTGGCATTAGGCACAAGATCAAGTAACGGGTCAGGTCATGGTACATCAGGTCAAGTCAAGCAGTATATGGTACCATGTCGGTCAAACAATATGTATGTAGCAAGTCAGGTCAAGATGTAAACGATATCATGGGTGTGCTCATACTCAGTTACGTAATCAAGCATGGTCATCAACAACATACATTAAGCAACGAATTAAACGATAAAGAAGCTTCGATTAATTAGCAGTACGGTTATCAATTGTGTTTCAGAGGTGTTATCAACATTATAAGAATACAATAAGACAGTTAGGGCCGTTAAATCATGTTAACCAGTTTAAGAATTTTATGGATGCAATGATATATATATATATAGGTTCGATGGATGAAATCACAATTAATACGGGTTAAATGTACACGAGTGTCCGAATGAAGTAAAACTATAGAGAAAGTGCCATAGGCTATGTCAATAGTGAAAGTGTGATTAAAACATGCAAATGTGGTTATTAGGTTTAATATAGTAATTGCAGACGGTAGGTTTCAAGTTTGGAAGATAAAATGATATATAACAATATTGAACACGAAAAATGGGAAATTTATAGTACTAAAGTTAAACTGCAGGTTTAGGGTGTCATCAATGTATATGTAAATAGTATTTAGCATGTAGCAAGGTGTACTTGCCTCGACGGGTCGCGAATCGGGAAAACGGAACGTTAAACGTCGGCGGGGAAAATTCGCGACGGGCGCACGGTTCACGGAATGAACCCAAACGACGAACAGTGGAACCACACAGATCAGAGTACCTCGCTGGATCGTCGGGACACGTCGTCGGCATCATCGGATTTCGGCCAAGTACAGAATAGTGAACAATCAAGACATGCAAACAAGAAGGGAAAATAAAAATAAATAAGAAAGGAAGGAAGGAGGATCTGAGAAGAGGGTGCTCACGATTATCCGTGGAGGGGTTGTGATCGCCGATCACGTCGACGGAGCTCCGGCGGCCAGCCTACGACGACGGCGACAGAAACTGTAGATTTAGAAACCATGAGCAGGGAGAAAGAAGAAGAAAGGAGAAGAGGAGAGGGAGCAGAAGACACTCACCGAGGGATGCACGAGGCCGGGGGGACGGATCGAGATCGCCGGCGGCGATCCCACGAGGTGCAGGCGGTGTGCAGGTGGCCGCGGTTGCCGGTGCAGAGTGCACGGTAGAAGAAGAAGTGGATGTGGGTGTGACGAGGGCAAGGAGACGACGAGGCCGGTAGTGATGGCGTCGGCGTTGGGCTACGGCGGCGAAGGGAGACGGTGTTGGCGACGGGTTCTGGGGTGCAGCCGGCGTGCAGGGTACTTGGGAAGAAGGAAGGAGACGCAGTGGAGATGACGAGGGCGGGGAGGCGAGGGGGCCGGCGATGAGGGCATCGGCGTTGGGGCGAAGACGAGGGAGAACGAGGCGGCTAGGGCTTCGCGAGGTTGGGTTCTGTTGAGGAGGGAAAGAAGAAATAAAAGGAGGAAGAAATATATAGAGGAGAGAGAGAGAGAGTTAGCGAGAGGAGAGAGAGAGGAGAGAGATAGAGAGAGGAGAGAGGGGATTTTGAGGAGAAAGAATTTCGTCTGTTGTGCTAGAGAGAGAGAGAAGAGATAGAACGGAAATGGTGGGGCCCAGGGGTTTTAGAAAGAAGATGATTGGCTGAAAGATTTGTGGGGGTTAAGTTAGGGAAAGAAATCTTTTAAAGATTTAAGAAAATAGGAAAAAAATATTATAAGGGTTAAATTAAATATATTCGACGGTTAAGAAAATTTTGAAATTGGGATTTGGCGCAAATGTAAAGTATTTCCAAATTGCGCCCGGGTCGGGTCCAAAAATTTGAAATTGAAATACGAAAATTTTAGGCGGGATCCAAAATTTAAAATGAAGTATTTTACAATCAAAAAGCGTACCCCCAAAACGGACGCACGTACGTGCGCGTAGCCGTCCAAACACGTCTGTTGCACTGAACGGAACGAGAACACGATGCAGGGACGCTACCACAGGGTTAGGGGTGTCAGCATGCCATGACAAATATTTTTTTAATTTTATTTTAGATGCCTTAAATTGTTATATGCAGAAATGAATTTGTCGGGTAAAAATTTATACTAGCAACAGTCAATTAGGATCAATGAAATAAATACCATACACCATTCATACGGTAACAGAAACTAGTAGCAATGGGCTCGGTTGTTACACGAGTGCAAAATTGACACCATGACAAACTTCTTTTTCTACTTTCGTTTCCGTAAATTTGTAGAAGAGGATTGACTTTTCACCTCTTCATCTAGGAGGTACGTAGAAAGTTTACAACTCTTGTATACTGTATGTATCGAATGTATCAAGTTCCTTGTAATATCAAGGCGGATCCATCATAATTTATAGACTCTGATTTGCTTCGGTAAGAGCCTGCATCGATGGCCTCGTCCTCGGAGTCACTGCTAAAGACCAAAATAGGAGTAGATGGTCCGGCCTTATTATTTTCCTTTTGGGGTTGCCCCGAGTAGACTATTTCTTCGTCTTCCTCGGTATCATTCCTAAAGATCGGGATAGTGGCTACAGATTTTTGTTTACTCTCCAGCCTGTGGCACCTTTCAGTATCATCGAAGTCTGGCAAAATGTACTTTGCGTCTTCGTACTTCCGGACTTCATTTACGAAGAACGGATTTTGCTCTCTCGTGACGATGTATTCCGAGCTATCCTTGAAATACTTCATACACTGATATTGTATAGAATGGATGATATTGTACTCGTATAATCAGGGCCTGCCGAGTAGGGCGTTGTAGAAAGTCTTGGCGTCAATGACATGGAATTTGATGTCAGTGAAAAGTAGCCCGAAGCGTAGCATCGGTATCACGGACCTCAGTGTTCGCGACGACTGTGAGTCATTTTATCTTGAGAAAGATTCTGAACATTCATGCAAATTTGCTTCAGCACTCTCACGTTGAGAAGATTGACGAAGGTCCGTTGTCAACAAGAATTTTCCCTATCTTGATATCGTGGCAGCGGTCGGTAACGTACAGCGGTCGGTTATGTTCGCACGTACCGAGGAGTAGATCTTCTTTGCTGAATGTAATATCCGCCGTATAGACCTCTGCCAGCTCATCTTTCATTTTCTATTCTGCGAGGAAAGTTTGGAACTGATCGGGCTCCTATTTGATCAGGGAATCACATGCCACTTTGGATAGGAGGAAAGCATCCAATATACTTAGTTGTGATGGTATTTTTCTCAGATGTACCGGAAAGTTATAATCCATCTTGTTTTTCTTAGGCGGGTCCTTTGCGGCGAGCTCTTTGACTGCTTCTTCATAAAGAGCGATTTCTTCGGGCATTTTCCCTTTTCCTTTGTCCTTTTTATTTGAACCTTTGTTTGTAGGTCCAAAATCCTCCTTAAGTATCATATGGTTACGCAGCTGAATATTTTTGCAGTTCTTCTTCTCTTCTTCTTTTTTGGAGGCGAAGTCTTCGAAAAGAGGGTTGAGAGGCGTTTCATCATAGGAATCGCTCCCGAACGTGAGAACTGGAGGTTTTCTCCTTCCGAATAGGTACCAACCATATAACAATTGCCAGTCATTTCTTCATGCACGTTCGTCTCGTCGCTCCTACGTTGACGAGCGCGAGCTTCACGTTTCCCCTTCTTGAGGTGTTTTCGATGGGCAACGTATCCTTACCACCACTTCTTGAAGCCACTGTATTCCTCGATAGGGTGAGCGACCTTTCAATGATATAGGCAATATTTTGGATGTGAGTCTCCTCCGTCGGAGTATGGTACTCCAGGAGTGTACTTCATGAGAGGTGGTAGCTTCATCCCTATTGACAGGGCCTTGGCGAACCACTTCCCAGCTTTGATCATGTTCTTATTTGTTGCATGTGTACTTTGGTTTGGTTGGAGCGCTTTACAACTCGTTCTCACCGCAACTTCTTTATTCAGACACTGACGCTTAGCCTTTTCATATATGACTGTCTTGCGTTCTCTGTCATCTTTGCTTTTTTGAAAGACTTCGTTTAAAAGTCTCCCAATCGGGTCTTCTTCTGGCAGTTTCGGGGATTTTGGCGCCGATTCTGCCCCCAGTTCCTCCACATCGTTTCCTGACACCGAGGGAGCTTCTTCGTCATATAACGACGAATGAGAGACCATGTGTCAACTTGCTACATAGTCTTCCGCTTCTTCTGATGAGTCATTTTCATCATTGTCACTGTCTTCATCTTCAAGAATATACTTGAGGAATTCTTCAAGCGTGACTAGTGTCCGCGCCTTTTGGTTATACTCCTCCAGTATGTCTATGAACTTTTATAGATCTGTACGCTTGTCGTCATACTCGGCAGGCTGCATAGATTTCTTGGTCTTCTTCTTTTTCTTAGAAGACTTTGGAGGCTTGACTTGGGGGCTTTTCCCCTTGTCAACAACTTTCGGTGTGGCATGTGCTTTCAACATCCCTTCAATAATTTCATGTTCAAGTGGGCTTTTCCACCTGACTGCCGAACATGCCTGAAGATCCTTCAGCATTCTTTTAGTTTTTTTCTGAGAAGACTACTTCCCACGGGGCTTCTTCCACAAGTGAGCATGATGCCCCCTACGTGTCCACCTTTTTGTGAGCATGCTTCTAGGGCAAGTTTACCCTCCAGTTATCAGACAATGTGAACTTTCCCTGCTGGTACTGGTCTTCAACCCAATTTTTGAAAATGTAGCAATCTTCAATTGGGTGGCTCACTATTTTGTGATAGGAGCAGTAATTGGGGTTGTTGACATCGCCGGGTTGCGCTGGACGACGCGGGTCTGGCAATGTGATGAGATTATTATGCATCGCCAGTTCAAACAGTCTCTTCATCTTGTAGCGGGGAAACGAGTACGCACGTCCCAATGTTTCTTCTAAGGAAGGGCGTGTACGTGTGTTGTTTTGGCGAGCAACCGGTTTCGAGCCACTCGGTTGTTGCTGCGTATTGGCAACGAAGGCCGCTTTCCCTTTACCCTTGTTATTTCGAGAGTTCTTATTTGAGAAGGAAGGCTCATGGCTCATCTGATCCATTTGGGCCAACTTATCTATCAGCGTCTGGAAGGTGGTAGGTTTGAAAAATGTCATAAACTGTGACACAGTCGATTGAGGATCGAGGGTCCCGATGAACATGCCCACGACAGGAGACTTTTCAATGCACTGTTCGCACTTAGACCATAGGTTCCTCCACCGGATCGCGTATTGGACCCAAGTTTCTCCCCGCTTTATCCTGGCATTGATTAATACCGTGATCGGAGTGCGTTCGCTCGCGCTGGAGAACCGTTGCATGAACAGTAATTCCATTTTTGTGAAAGTTTTCACGGTGTCATTTGGGAGCTCCGAGTACCATTCAAAAGTTGTCTCTGACAAGCTTCCGACAAATTGGCGAAACAGCAGTTTGTCGTCGCCTCCAGTATTGTAACACCCTAGTACATGTATACTATATTATTTTGGGGTATTTTCATATCCTGCGACAGTTTTCTTGATTATTATTGTTTTTGGATACGGATGGTGCATTTGGTAACTATGGTTAGTATCCGATCCGACCCGCATGTCTAAAACCCATCATGGTTCAAGATTACGTCATATATTTGCTAGTACAGAGAATCTATGCACATCTATATTCTATATATATGTATAACATATCTTGTATCTGCATATCTTTTAATAATACAAATAATAGTCAGATAATATATTTTTAATATCTAGCATGGCATATTATCATACCCATATTATATGGTTGCATCCATATATCATATTCATGTCCAAATTGTTAAAACAAACTCGTTTGGATCGCTACGTATATTTACGTAGATCCGTACTTGGGGGTATACATTTTCATTAACCGGATATCTCATTATGGTTTTAGCTTGTACGTATATTCTCCATATTTCTAAAACTAGAATTTTAGAAGAAATCCGGGTATTATTCGGAGTATTTTGATATTAGCTGTATAATCCAAATATATGTGTGTGTGTGTTATATATATAATATTATCTAAACTAAAACCTAAACTAACAGTTAAATTATACTCTGTGTGTGTGTGTATTAATATAAAACTAATTATTATATATCTTACTCTCTCACTCTCATCGCTCTCTCTCTCTCTCTAACCCCCCTCTTAATATATATATATATATATATATATATATATATATATATATATATATAATTATTAACCTAATAAATCAAAAAAAACCTCAACATCTCTCCTCTCCCTTCTTCTTTCTACCTACGAGACACCGAACCCTAACCTAGCCCCCCATCCCTCGCAGCCGATCGCCTCACCTCGTCGTCACCCTCAGCACAACCTCCAACACCTCCTCTTCCATCTTCCCTCTCCATCCCCGAGAACCCACAGCCCCAACGACGCCAACCCTGCACCCCCGACAACCCGCGACCCAACTGCAGAAGCTCCAACCCCTCGCCGGAGACCTCACCACCTCATCATCGTCACCACCGCCTCCTCCTTACCTCCCTCCCTAATCCCCGACACCCAAACCACCACCAGCACCACACCCTGCACCATCACAACCCTAACGACCCAACAGAAACCAAGAAACCCACTGCCTCTTGTCGCCGACGGCAACCCATAATTGTCGATGTCGCCTTGTCTCTGTCCTTGCTTCCCCATGACTCAAACACCAGCAGCAGCCCCCCATTCTTCCTTCCTTCTTTCTTTCTTTCTTTCCTGGTATTCTGGCCGTCTCGCCGGAGTCGCATGCGTCGCCGACGACCCAGTCACCGTCGTCGTCCAGCCTAGTCACCACGTCACGTCACTGATCAGCCAGGTCCAGTATTGCGCGCATGAGTTGCATCGCGGCGTTATTCCGACGTCGGACGTAGCATCCGTATCTTGACATGAGATCCGATTAAGTAAGTTTAACTTGCAACATGCTATGTTATATTATATCAATATCTATACGAATGAAAATAGTATATGTGTTTTATTATTTGGCAACTAAAACCGATTTACAGTGTTACGTTATCCGTTCGTATCCGTACTGATAATAGCATATCTAGTTGCATGCTGAAACATCATGATATTATTATACTACTATATTAGTACAATATGTTATCTAATTTCCATCATACATAGTCATGGATGTATAATGGTTATTACAGATAGATACATATGCATCCTGGTATCAGTTTTGTTTACCATGTTCCGATATCGATTACAATTTCACATAGGATATCTATTTGATTAATATGCATCATATGACATGTTCACGATCCACTGCCTGACCTTTTACTTAGATATCTGCTAATGCCGATAATCCTGACGTGTTGTCCTGACAGACGTAACTTATTATCTACATAGACAAAAAATGTACCTGCTTGATCCTGTGTTGGCATTAGATTCACATCTTCAATACCTGAATTGAACACATAACATAGGGAGTAAGGGGAAATCAATAATGAAACCTGATTTGTAACTCAACAGTTCGATGATTACACTGATCAGTCTTTGCGGGCTAGGCCAGCCCCGGGATGATGCTGCTGATATCATTCATCTGTACATATTACTGCCTAGTAGTATGTATCGGATTCAGTCCGAGAATCTTGACCGTGGTCCCAGACACGCACGGGATACTATTGAGTTACATATGATTCCATTAAATTGATTTCAAAGAGTTTTAGAATAGATAACCTAGAAGCACAGTTTTAGAATACACATCACACACCCATACATACACATACCTCACTGTTTCATATCTGTGATTGTTCATTTATATTCATGTTTACTTATATCTTTGTATCCTGGTTATCAGTGTTATTTTGATATTATGACGCACTGACGTCTGGGTTTTGCATGGATCAGTTCCTATACCTTTATCGCAGGCTGAACAGGAGTATTTTAGCAATCAAGCCGAGCGGTGAGGAGTTGAACATGTGTTATTTAGAGATGTTTAGTTTAGTTTATTTCCACGGTTTTATTTCTTTGATGTGAGCCCATATTAGGACATGATTTAGATGTTCTTTATTGGAGCTTGATTCGTTTCTGCTTATACATTTTCTTGACTCTATTTACTGTAGCAAATGGACATGTAGTAGCTAGATTTTATATTTTATTGTTCTTGATATCCTATAGACAGCCTTAATGTGACTGTAGAGGGATTATTCCTAACCACAAGTAGCATGGTTGGCTCTTTCGCGTGCCATAGTTTATGTATCTTGGGAAGCGGGGCGTGATAAGTATTGCCGCATAGTGCTCTGAATTGTTCGACATGTTGATAAGGATTGCCCATTCTTTTGTAGACATGGAATTTAGGGATTGTATATCCTGGAAGGTACTTGATTTGGTCATACCAGGCCGGATATGGTCGCCCGGTTCTGACGAGTTGGCTGGAAGCTTCACTGACCTGGAGAGCTCTTATTTGTTGAGCGATGTAATCATCCAGGGCTGCCTTAGAGATGGTTTCTTTCTTGGCTACTGATAAGGCCGAAAGAGGGTTTGATGTTTCCCCTTTGTCATCCTCGCTAATCACCGACGGATTTTCAACCGGTGGTTCCGGTTGGATCATCATTCCCAACATGTCTTGGAATAGGAAAGCCATCTGCTTGATGTTAATAGCTTGCTCTGCTGCTTCTTTATCTTTTCTTTCTAGCATTCGTCGCAAGAACTCTGTATCGGTCTCTTGCTCTTGGCGCTATTCAGCCTCTTTGTCCGAACTTTCTCTTTTTCTGGTGAGTGCCGTCATTTTGTTCAGCATTTTTTAGAGCTTTTGTTGTTGCTTCTGAGCCTTTGTCAACGACCGAGTTTGCGATCGGTGACTTACCGAGGCACGGATCTCTTCTTTTCCATTGACTATGTAGACCATATATATCATAATGTCCCCAGACTTGGGGCGTTTAGATCCATCACTTTTGGAATTTGCCGCGGGCGGTAGGATTTTCTCCGACGTCGTTCTTTTATAAGAAGTTGGAGCTGAAGGAGCCATTGTGACAAGCACCTGTTTAGGAATGGCCCCCATTGTATGGTAGAGGAGCGGTCTTTCTCTTGTCGGACATTAGATCTTTTAGGTCGACGAGAGTAATTTTTGTCAAGCAAAGAGTCCTGGACTTTTTGCAAGACTCTATAAATCTGTGAGGAGAGCCGTTGATGAGGCTGCTCCGACTGTTTATGTTTTGAGGTCTCTGCCATCTGAGGTGATTTCTTCAGTACCGTCGTCAGAGAGTTCTTGCGGACTCTCCTAAGCAGATCAAAATTGTTCCCAGTTGGAACAACATTGTTGATATCCACCATAGGAGCTGGTGGGGTAAGCCTGTAGAGAGAGTCGCCACCAGCTTCTCTCACTCGGCGCCAATGGCGACGTCGAGCATGCCTTGGAGTAGGAATTGCCTTAGTTTTGGAGGCTTCTTCATCATGCCCCCTATGTTGCTGGGGAGTTTCGGTTGGCGTCATCCAGTTGAAGACCAACGTCCGTGTTGGTGTTGGAGCAGAGTTGGCTAATTTTTCGAAAACTGGTCATCTTGGAGTGGAATCACTTTTATCTGCCTCACCCATAGTAGGAGTAGGAAGAGCTAGCTGTTTTGGGGTAGCTCCCTCTGGTATCATAGGCTTTTTTACGGGCCCGCTTGAGCTCTTGCTTAGCTTGTTGAAAACTAAGCCTTCAGGGTTTGACGGCTTACTGATAGGAGCCGTCGTGGTTGCCAGCCGATCGAAGACTGGCTTTTTGGGAGCTTCTCCTTATGGCGTTGAGGTGCTAAAGTTCATAGGCGGGAGCATGGTCCCGAAGAACAACCCAGTAGTAGCTTGAGTAATGTGCCCCACCGGCATTGAGAAGATGGAGGCCGCGTTAGGCCCATACATCACTCCACCGGTTGGGATGGAGCGGGAGTTGTTGTAAGCAGTGCAGTGAGAAGCCATTGATTTTCTGCACAGGAGCAAGACACCAAGTTTTAGTACCTCGAATCCAAGGGCAACCATAGCGAATCACAATTTTGTTCGCGAAACACGATACACGAAGTGTGGAGTGAAAAGAGGAAAAGGTACTACCGGACGTGGCAGGATCTATTTATCGCCGAAGACTGGACTGAGACGCGGAGGACATCTAGCCTGAATTTGGGGGCAGATGCTATTTTTGAAAGTGTATCCTAGCACCACCACTGGGTTTTACTAGCATCAAGCATACCTATTTTAAAATTTTGCAGTGCTAAGCTACACTTAACCAAGATACTTAACTAGATGAGTATGGTTTTAGGTTTGATATCAACTAAACTATAAGAAGTGAAAGAGATTATACCCTCGTAGATCGAGTCCTTCACTTCACAAGCTCCGGGTTGTAGTCCACGCAACTCCACTAGGCTCGTCTTGAAGTTGGATCGAGCTTGCTCCGTGACCTTCGTGTCGAAGATGATCCACCCGAAACTCCGCAATCCAAGTTATCTCTTCACTAAACACTTTGGTGAAGGAAACACGATACACTTTATTGCCAATCAAGTGTAGGATGGTGAAGTAGGGGCTTTATTTAGCTCACCAGGGTTTCAAGCTCTATTTTTCACAACACGTGTGATTGTTTAGAGCTTGAAGCATGAAATTGACGAGGAGGTGAAAGATGATGAGAGCTAGAAGAAGGAGCTCAAGAGAAAACTAAACCTCAAGTGTTGTGATGAGAATGAATACTGGCTCTCAATAATATCTCACTCATTGAAGCATCCAATTTTCATCAATAAAAAGATAGTACCATGCTTTAATAGCAAGTCAAGAGTAATAAAGAAATACAAAAGTCATGCTTCATCCCATGCTCCTCATTTTCCACCCCATTTCTATTTTCTTAAAATAGTAATCCAACCATGCTTCATAATATATATATATCAAATATATATATTAATATATAAAGAAAAAGATTAGTGAGCTAATAATATTAGTTAACATATCATTATATCAAATATAATATATATATATATATCAAATTATTAAATCAACACTTGATTTAATAATCAGGTTATATCACATATAACCGAATAATATCATTTATCTGTGTATCACATTATCAAATCAGCACTTGATTCGATAATACGGTTAATCACATATAACCTGACCGATAACAGATTACTGCCAGATTAGAATACGGCATCACATACTCGTATTTAATCAGGCCCCCCGCACATATCAGCATATGTGCCATACTTCGTTTCGCTTGAACTAGCAAACTTCTGTGTGGGACTCTAAAAACTCATCAACACGCCAGCAGTAGGTGATGATCACATCAGTCACCCACAAGATGTCAGCGGTACTAGCTGGACGTAACGGCTACCCGGGTATTGAGCGATTAGAAGATCAACAAGCAAGCTTGCCCAAGCTCCCATGAAGCCTATAAGTAACACTACCGTACAGTCCGGTCTCTTCATCTGATATGTCCCATATCGAGTCTAGGGGTGGTAACGTCAGACCCCGGTAACTTGATAAGTCATCCCGATGTATAGCTCATAACGGTTTGAGAAACTACTGGTAACTCTTACCAGTAAATCTCATCAGCAGCCCTGGCTAGGGACTTCCAGTTATAACCAATCGATCATAGTGCAATATCAACTCCCAATACTGGGAGAGACGAAACCCCTTCTATCGCTCACTGCCTCCATGTGACTCGGGATTGTACCCAAAATCCACCTGTTTGCATGACTCCTTTGAACCGTGGTAGGGAGGAAATCAAAGCACAATGGGAGGCACACAAAACTCTATGACGATCTCGGGTCTACAGACTAATCTCTACCAGTGTCACTTGAGAACTGCTGATAGGTACAATACCAACTAGGAGTTCTCGGCGAGTCCTGTTCAGTGTACTCATTCTCTAATGAGCACCTATGTACAATCTTTGATGTCACACACCAATGGTTGTGGGATCAACCATCGCCCCATACATGGTCAAGAAACGTACACACTAGTCTACTCTGGAATATCGATGCCCTGTCTCGATATCCCCTCGACTAGGAACTGTTTAAAGGATGTACTTGTGGACCACCCTGGCCCCATTAGTATGATCTGCATCATAGTCCTGGTAGTCAAATACATATCCTAAAGTCTTTATCAACATGTGAGAGAGAGATGGTATAATAATACCAGTCTTCATATTAAGATAAAGGCAACCAGATACATACTATCATGTCGAGCAAAAAAGTCCTCTCTCTCTCTCTCTCTCTCTCTCTATATATATATATATATATATATATATATATATATATATGTGTGTGTGTGTGTGTGTGTGTGTCCAAGCATCCACTATAATATACATTAATGTACAATAAAGGCCTCTAGGGCATACATATCCCTAACAATCTCCCACTTGCACTAAGGCCATGTGTTGTAGTATTTCATACCCAACATCCCAAAAAGTCTCTCAAACTACGTTTGGGGGAGGGCCTTCGTGAGTGAATCCGCTATGTTGTCTTTCGTGTCAACTCTCCTGACCTCGATCTCCCGGCGATCTACTATCTCCCTGATCAGGTGATACCGTCTAAGAATATGTCTGGATCTCTGATGGGACCTGGGTTCCTTGGCTAAAACCACAGCTCCATTGTTATCACAATACACAGGTATTGGATGCTCAATGGATGGAACCACACCAAGTTCAGCAATGAATTTCTTTATCCAGACAGCCTCTTTGGCAGCATCGTTGGCAGCGATGTATTCAGGCTCTATCGTCGAGTCTGCTACGGTATCTTTCTTGGAACTCTTCCAACATACGCCCCTCTGTTGAGGATGAAGAAAAAACCCGAGACCGACTTATTGTCATCCTTATCACTCTGGAAACTCGAATCGATAAAGGACTCCACCTGGAGGTCAGCTTTACCATACACCAAGAACATTTCTTTAGTCCTTCTCAAGTACTTAAGAATGTTCTTCACAGCTGTACAGTGGTTTTCCCCAGGATCTGATTGATATCTACTCACTACACCTAGTGAGTAACCTACATCCGGTCTATTATATAACATCGCATACATGATTGACCCGACTGCCGAAGCATAGGGTATCCCTTACATGCGAGCCCTCTCCAAATCAGTCTTAGGAGATATCTCTTTGGAGAGAGTGATTCCTGAACAAGCGGGTAATTTACCACGCTTAGAATCTTCCATACTAAACCTCTTTAGTATGGTGTCTATATACCTGGATTGGGACAATCTCAATATCCGTTTAGATCTATCTCTATAGATCTTAATCCCCAGAATACAGGAGGCATCACCAAGAAGTTTCATGGAGAACTTGTGTGAGAAAAAGAGCTTGACCGAGTGTAGCATAGGAACATCGTTTCCTATCAAGAGTATGTCATCCACGTACAATACGAGGAAGAGAACCTTACTCTCTACAACCTTCTTGTATATACAAGGTTCATCTATGTTTTTGATGAATCAAACTCTTTGATAGCTTCATCAAAACAGATGTTCCAGCTCCGCGATACCTGCTTTAATCCGTAGATGGATTTAAGCAGCTTGCACACGCTTCCGCTGCTCCCATTGTCTACGAAGCCTTCTGGCTGTGTCATGTACACGCTCTTTTCTAAATCACCATTTAGAAAAGCAGTCTTGACATCCATCTGCCAGATTTTGTAGTCATGGTATGCAGCAATGGTAAGTAGGATCCTGATGGACTTAAGTATAGCGACGGGAGAAAAGGTTTCATCATAGTCAACATCAGGTCGTTGACGAAAACCTTTTGCTACAAGTCTAGCTTTGAAAGTCTTAACTTTTCCATCTACACCAATTTTCTTTTTAAAGATCCACTTGCTCCCGATGGGTTTTACCCCTTCAGGAGCAACTTCTAAAGTCCATACTTTGTTGGTGTACATGGATTCTGTTGGATATAGTGCCCTCAAAGTCAATTATTGGATCGCAGGTACGTGATTGCAATGATTGAGGAGGACCTATGCCGGTAGGACAGTCTTACTAGAGATGATAGTATGCTATCTGGTTTGCCTTTATCAATCGTGTATAGGTTCAGGTGACTGATCACTGTTACACGTTGATAGAACCCTTAGGATCTTGCTTGACTACCAACAGTATGATGGCGATCATATACGTGAGAGTTGGGTGGTCTATAAGCATATCCTTAATTATGGTCCCTAGTCGTGGGAGTTTCGAGACAGGGCATCGATACTCCGGAGTAGACTAGTGTATACAGTCGAGACCCCGACGAGGGGCGGTGGCCGGTCTCACAAGCCACTGGTGTCAGTTGGATCACCTAAGATGTATACAGGTGCTCATTGGGTTATGAGTACGCCGGACAGGACTCGCCGGGAACCTGCTAGTTGGTATTATACCTATCGTCGGATAGCAGTTCCCAGGTGACATGTGTACAGGTTAGTTCATCGACCTGAGGTCATCATTTGTCTCGTGTGAGTTCCCACTGTGCTTTGATTTCTACCCTACCATAGCTCAAAGGAGTCGTGCAAACAGGTATTTTTTTAGTACAGTCCTGAGCCACATGGAGGCACGTGAGCCGATCGGCAGGGGATTCGTCTCTCCCGGTATTGGGGGTGAGATCGCGTTGTGTCTAGGAAAGCCATTACACAAAGTCCTTGGCTAAGGCAGGTGAGAATTACTGGTAGGTACTCCGGTACAGGGTGTTCAGGGGTTGTCTCCGACACGACTTATACCGCTATTAGGGGTCTGACGTTACTAGCCCCATAGGCAGAATATGCGATACTCATAGACGAACGGACCGGACTGTATATACATTGTCACTGTTAGGCTCGGTAGGGTTCCTGGATGAGTTCGCTCATCGGCTTCCCTTGAGGTCAGTTCATGGGCAGCCGTTACGCACAGCTAGTGCCGCTGACGGCTTGTGGTTAAACCCACTGCCAGGGTACTGACGAGTCATTAGAGTCCCCCACAGATAGTTTCCCAAGTTCGGGCGAAACGTTGTAGAGGCCGTATGGTTTTATGGCAGGGTTCGGAAAATGCACGTGCGTTTACGCACGTGTCATATTTCGGACAGATAATACTGGTGGGCTTTGGTTTAAGCCGAATCCGAGTATTATACTGTGTAGATATAATATCTTTGTCTCAGTTGCATTTGTATTCGGTCGTAATACAAATGCGGGTATATTTATACTGTTACGGGGTTATCCTGAAATTCGTTTCGGGATCGCTTTTGGAAGTTGTCAGTTTCCAGTATTCTATCACCCGTATTTAACATTCGGTTAAATACGGATTTATCTTGAGGATGAGTCATGAGAGAAAGATTCTTGTTTGGTGACTAGGTTCATGAATCATTCACTTGCATTAATTAAATGGATGACTAGATTAATGACTCATTCTTGCATTTAATGTTATGCAAGGTGTCATTAGTGATTCATCATTCCTTTAATGAAGTGATAAGGATTCATGCTTGTGGTCACCCTCTCCCTTGCTCCTACCCTCACCCCCCTCCTCATATATGGCCGGCCCCTCCCCTCCTCCTCACTCACTCACTTGGTTGAAAAGATTATGATAGATTTGTGTATGGAAATTTCATAGTTCCTTTTATTCCATCTCCCGATTCAAATGGCAACTTCATTAACAGTTCGTCCATGGCTTTGGACGAAGTGAGACAAAGTGTTCTACTCATTCTCTACATCAATCTTGGTCATCTCTATTAGCAAACTTGATGACCGAGTTACCTCGGGTCAGAGGCGGGAGCCCGTTTAAAGATCTGATGACGTGGTGCCACCTAGACGAGCAGATCGGAGATCGACGAGATCGGAGCAGCCGCAACAGGAGCGTGGGATGATGGTTAAAGAATGAAGGACTCAGATCGTTCGGTATAACCTTTCTACCCTCTTTACAGTTTGTTAGTTTAGCGTTAATGGCAGATCCGGGTTATAGTATGCGATAGCGCCAGTTATAAAAGTTTTTGTTCCGCATTTGGCGTCTAAAAGACGGCTGGGGCGCTACCGTAGACTTACATGGTATCAGAGCCTCACCATTAAGCTTTACTAACTTGTGCTAACGCGTTTAAAATATCGATCGAACGGAATTTCAAAAATCACAATTTTCTGTGAAAAGTTTCTGTCGAATTTTAAAACAGGTCTAAAAATCATTTTGAGCATCTCAGAAAATCAAGAAGGCTTTTCTAAGAATTCTTGTGAAATTTGGTCAACTGAAGCTTCCAAACCGCCGCGGAACCGCCGCACAAACCCTAGTTTGGCCGCGGTACCGCCGCCGTTTTAAAGCTACAGTAAACCATTTTTCTACAGTGGGTTCTTCATGTAAAATTGTGGTTTCTGGAATATTTCTTTTGGGCCCAGATTTTGTTACTGTACAGCAGATGTATGTGGGGCCCACTTCGGGAAATTTAGTCGATCGAAATTTAAACGTGTTAGTTTACAGTACTTACTTTATATCTCCGACCGTGAATGTCATTTGAGCGGTAAACCGCGTCTGATTGCTATAGTTCTTTTAGACGGGTTTGCGAACGTGACATTCGCGTTGATGTTCTGTGTTGTGCTATGATGTTGCGGATATGTCGTGGTGGATAGCAGTGTGCAATGGTAGTGCAGTTTGAGTTTATTTGTACATTTGATATTGCGGGGCGAGCGTCCAACATGTGGACTGCCGTCACTACTTGTTTGTATAATATTCTTTTGGGACACGACCGGGCTGAGGTCGATGTACCCGTTGTACATATTTTTCATTTCTGTACTAGATTTTACCCCGCGACGGAGTGCACGGATAACCGGGTTCTGGAGGGCAACGGGTCCGTATCTCATGGCTTTGAGAGGCAGAGGGGCCTCACTCTAGAATTGGCAGACTATTCGCCGCACTCGTAGGGGGTACAGGTTGACCCAAGGAGGGGTGCTCAAGTTACCGGATTCCGTGAAGTGCAGGGTGGTCTATTCACTATGCTATAGGGGGGCTGCCTCGCTTCAGATTTTGGCAGGTAACTTGCCGCACACGTAGGGGTCTAGGTTTCATTGCACAGGCTATCCACACGACCACGGGAACGTCGGGTTTCAGCAGCGGCTCTGTGAAACTCGGGGATCCCAGATTATCTGTATTATTCTGTGATGCTTATTACTTTTCTGTAATGTTGCATATTATCACGCCTGAAGCGATTATTGTATATTGGTATATATACTAGTAGATGTTGTATATGTTTTACACCCGCGCTAGTTCAGTCCCCGCTCTGTCGTTAGTTAAGTAACCTAACGGGTGATGACGGGACCCAGTGACGAATGCGGATGGCATATACGTACATTTTATTTTCGTTCTTTTCTGGTGTGATTAGTTGATGGGACTGCGTTGATTCTGATCAATGCAAAGGAAAACAAACCTGTTTGGATGTTGTTGGAACAATTTTAAAAAGTGTTATTACAAAGACGTTTCCTTTTGTTTTGCACAGTGGTATTCGGTTGGAATATCCTGCATCTCATTCGACGAGGAAAGGGCCGAGATCCCTTCACCGGGAGTGACCCCTTGGACAGAAGTTTACATCAGGGTAATAGCTTCACTATAGTCGATTATATGTTGCTTTGCATCGCGGTATTTAGTACAATATCCTGCACCTCATTCCACGAGGAAAGAGCCGAGATCCCTTCGCCAGGAGTGACCTCTTTAGCAAAAGGTTTTCGCCACTATATTTTTATAAAAAGCTATCAGGTTCCTTCAACGAGATCAAGTTCATTACGTTAAAGGTTTTTCGCCAAAAACCATCCGTAGCCCTCCGTCAATTCTTATAGATTGTCAGTGGTATTCAAGCTATGTTTGTTGGCCTTCGTCAAGGCATAGTGTTTGGTAGCTGCTGGGGTATTCATTTGTTGCATAGATAGATGAGTTGGTTTGGGACAGTCGTATTACCTTGTTGGCCTTCGTCAAGGGTATGTACGGGTGGGTTCGAATTAACAAGATAATGACGGGCAGAACTTGACATGTGACTTATGATTTGTTGGCCTTCGTCAAGGTCATAAGAACATGGGGTAAAAATCATATTGGGAGTTTCTAAAGAAACTGAAACTTGCCAGACATGCGCATACCTTCTGGAGTGTGATAACGTGAGTGGATTCCGTCACGTTATCATGCGATGAGAGTTGGATCCCGATTCCCATTGATGAGTTGGTTTACTCTTCGGGTGATCCCGATTGATTCTTCTTTCAGGTTTGGAGGAGAATTTGACAGTACAGTGGGAGGTTTCTTGATTAGATAAAGTGATAACCATTCTGATCTAGGTTAGAGTGCACGCAGAGTGTTTCTTTTCTCTCTCTCTTTGGCAACAACCTTTGACCGACCCTAGACTATGACTCAGTGACCAAGTTAACCGAACCTTCTTAAAATACTGGCTTTTGGATTGTCTGAGTAGCATAAGTCATTGCCACTCCTTCTACCCTTTGCATTTCTCAGAACACCCCGTATTACTACGGACATCCACTTCCATTGGATAGATCCATCGTATGGTTATATACGAACTCGAAGGGACTTCTTCGAGGATGGATCCAGGTTCAGGAGAAATAGAATTGGTTTATTCAGTTGTCTTTTATTATCACCTTCTCTCAGGTTGCGAGGGCTCCTTGGTTTAGGAGAGTACACCTATTACGCTTATTGGATAGTCTTCTTCCAAACCATAAGAAGGTGCCGAAAGGTAGGGAATGAAGAAAACCAATTAGCCTAAGTAGGGTGTACAGAAGGTAATATGTAAAGACAAAATAAAAGGATTAGAAAGAGAGCAAAGTAAATTGCGACTGCTATCATTCACGACCAAACCGCGTACTTCATCACCACTCCTATTTCACCTTCAAAAGAATAAGGTATTATTCAGTTGTCTTTTATCATCACCTTCTCTCAAGATGTGAGTACTCCTAGGTTGAGGAGGGTACACCTATTATGCTTACTGGATAGTCTTCTTCCAAACCATAGGCTGGTGCCGAACGGTAGGGAAGGAAGAAAACCATTTAGCCTAACGATGGTGTACAGAAGGTAACGACTAAAGACAAATAAAGGGATTTGGAGAGATGGCAAAGAAATATACGATTACAGTCATGAATTGGATTATGGAAGAGGCATTACTATGAATACCAGAATACCCCTACGAAACATTTTCATGTTTCAGTGCATTGTTAAAAGGAAAACTGATTTCCCGATTAGATACTTACTCCAGGGTATGTATTTACCAGGTATGATTCTCACATCTGTATGGTTTTACAGATGATGAGTGGGAGGAAGTTATTGGGAATTAGGTGATCATCCTCATTATATCGGAATTCGTTGTAATTGGTAATATTTGAGGAAGTCGCCTGGGTTATTGCCGGCAGGCATGTATTTGGTTTTGAGTATCCGTTGTTGTGCATAAATTTCAAAATGATATATCTGTACGTTTATTTTAATAAAGTGAGATATAACTTTTTGATATTATGTCGATGACATTTACCTATATCAGTTGGCGATTGGGTAAGGAGCATTGAACAGCGGAGTAGTTCTTAACCATAAGTACAGTTTTCAACCTACGATGCATAGGTTTTGAGTTATTCAACTCAACGGACTTATACAGAGTATTGTATGTTGTCCAGTGTCAATCAGGACAAAGGGGTTGGTCCTCGTACTATGTTCTGTTTACTTATGACTTCTCTAGATTTTTAGACAAGTGTTTCGCAGAAATACAAGGTCTAAGTTTTGAGAAGTTGTGGGTATAAGAATAAAGTAGAGAACCAGGTGTCGCAAGTATCGGGATTCTTTAAAGAGATCGAAGATGTAGATACTTGTGATTGGTATTCAGATGATAGTGATGGTTTTGAGAAACTTGTTTCTCTTTCAGGTTACTCATAATTTGATGGACTCCTAAGTTGAGTAATGCTGATTAGCCTATCTCCATTAAGATATGCACTGGAGACAGCTGCATGATTAGAATCTGGTTCCAATTAAATAAGTGCCAAGGTTTCTATATTGGATATAGAATGGTTTATATCTTAACGATGTTAAGATACGGGGAGTTGTCCGGCTTATGCTTAAAACCAGACTCTGGATAACTCAAGGCACGTTTCTGTAATGGCAGTTTGTGGGTTGACCTGGGCTATGTCGAGGGTTGACTTTCTACCATCTGGAAGATCAATAGTGATATTGTTCTAGACTCGCCATAGTTTTAATAAAATGGATTTTTTCAGAAAACAGTAGTGGGAGTATGGTAGAACTGGAAGTGATTCCAGAACCGCAAACGATTACGAAAAATTTAATAGGACCTAAAGATTCAATCAGGTTTGATATTCCAATAGCCACTCCGCAGATATGGTGGGTAACCTCAGACACCCGAGAGGTACTCCGGTAGCCTCAAGGACAGTGACAGGGAGGTTCTTGCTTACCCAGACTTGACACTACTGTTGTTCCAGACTATGAAACTCGGCAGGAGGTTAAGTATAGCGTCGTTCTAAACTAGCTTTAGAAGTGCACGTATATATTATTCTGCCAGAGGGTAGTTGTGGTCAGTGGGAGCAGCGGAAGCATAGTGGGCAAGTAGCTTATGTCTATTTATAGACTAGAGCAGATATAGCGGAGATAGATCATCTAATTTTGATGTGACAATCATGGGTTTGACTTCATCAGAATAGGGGATAGATCTATTAAGAAGGTAGTAGGGTGTGTGATGTCCTGGTATTTGGATGACATACACAGAGTAGGAAGTAAAATTCCTATACTACGATCGGTTGTACTGTGGTCGTCACACAGTTGTTTCTCCAGACAGGATTGAGATAATATCTGACATTCTGGTTTCTAGATCTATGGTTTTAGATCTAGATTTGGGTAGTTTCCCAATGTGGGTACTTTGACTGTATTCTAATGGTTTTTAGAATAGATGACTCCTGCCATGGTGGTGTACCTGCAGGTGATGGAGTCACCCTCTCTAAAGGTGTCTTACAGACTAAAGGGGAGAGGGATGTGCATGATTGGCATATCACTTGCTTAGGCAATTGAGTCAATCGTGAGATGTCAAGTACCACACCAGATGTTGTTTTTGCACTAGATGCAATAAGTTTGTATTAATCCAATCCTGGAGAAATATAAGGAAGCAGTTTTAGAACATAAGTGCATGTTCTATGGATTTGATGACGGCAGCCTCCTTCGGAGACGGTTATCATTCCAGGCTTCAAAGGTGACATGGATGACAGAGTGATTGTCAGAGTTATAGTTTTCCCTCTGACGAAGGGGGCAGTATTATGGACAGGTGGTCCAAGAGGATACTGTGGGAGGCATGGTGCAGGATACTGATTAGGTTCAGTTATCGATACAGTCTAAGAAGTTTGGATTTGGAGTTCATTTATGAACTAGGTCCCATCAGATATCCAGACATATTCTAAGACAGGTATCACTCAATTCGGGAGATGGCTTTCTCCGCGAACTTAAGATTAAAAGACATAGAAAGAAACATCAGGGTGGATCCACTCACTGAGGCTATTTCTCGAACACAAGAGTTTTACGAACGGGCTTTATGAAACTGATTAGTAGAGGATTTGGGTGTTAGGTATCACACGGGCTGTGAATATGCGACATCACAATAATTAGCCTTAAGTGCAAGTGGGAGATTGTTGGATATAGTGCCCTCAAAGTCAATTATTGGATCGCAGGTACGTGATTGCAATGATTGAGGAGGACCTATGCCGGTAGGACAGTCTTACTCGAGATGATAGTATGCTATCTGGTTTGCCTTTATCAGTCGTGTACAGGTTCACGTGACTGATCACTGTTACACGTTGATAGAGCCCTTAGGATCTCGCTTGACTACCAACAGTATGATGGCGATCATATACGTGAGAGTTGGGTGGTCTATAAGCATATCCTTAATTGTGGTCCCTGGTCGTGGGAGTTTCGAGACAGGGCATCGATACTCCGGAGTAGACTAGTGTATACAGTCGAGACCCCGACGAGGGGCGGTGGCCGGTCTCACAAGCCACCAGTGTCAGTTGGATCACCTAAGATGTATGCAGGTGCTCATTGGGTTATGAGTACACCGGACAGGACTCGCCGGGAACCTGCTAGTTGGTATTATACCTATCGTCAGATAGCAGTTCCCAGGTGACATGTGTACAGGTTAGTTCATCGACCTAAGGTCGTCATTTGTCTCGTGTAAGTTCCCACTGTGCTTTGATTTCTACCCTACCATGGCTCAAAGGAGTCGTGCAAACAGGTATTTTTTTGGTACAGTCCCGAGCCACATGGAGACACGTTAGCGGATCGGCAGGGGATTCGTCTCTCCCGGTATTGGGGGTGAGATCGCGCTTTGTCTAGGAAAGCCATTACACCAAGTCCTTGTCCAAGGCAGGTGAGAATTACTGGTAGGTACTCCGGTAGTTTCTCAGGGTGTTCAGGGCTTGTCTCCGACACGACTTATACCGCTATTAGGGGTCTGACGTTACTAGCCCCCTAGGCCGGATATGCGATACTCATAGACGAACGGACCGGACTGTATATACATTATCACTGTTAGGCTCAGTAGGGTTCCTGGATGAGTTCGCTCATCGGCTTCCCTTGAGGTCAGTTCATGGGCAGCCGTTACGCACAGCTAGTGCCGCTGACGGCTTGTGGTTAAACCCACTGCCAGGGTACTGACGAGTCATTAGAGTCCCCCACAGATAGTTTCCCAAGTTCGGGCGAAACGTTGTAGAGGCCGTATGGTTTTATGGCAGGGTTCGGAAAATGCACGTGCGTTTACGCACGTGTCATATTTCGGACAGATAATACTGGTGGGCTTTGGTGTAAGCCGGATCCGAGTATTATACTGTGTAGATATAATATCTTTGTCTCAGTTGCATTTGTATTCGTTCGCAATACAAATGCGGGTATATTTATACTGTTACGGGGTTATCCTGAAATTCGTTTCGGGATCGCTTTTGGAAGTTGCCAGTTTCCAGTATTCTATCACCCGTATTTAATATTCGGTTAAATACGGATTTATCTTGAGGATGAGTCATGAGAGGAAGCTTCTTGTTTGGTGACTAGGTTCATGAATCATTCACTTGCATTAATTGAATGGATGACTAGATTAATGACTCATTCTTGCATTTAATGTTATGCAAAGTGTCATTAGTGATTCATCATTCCTTTAATGAAGTGATAAGGATTCATGCTTGTGGTCACCCTCTCCCTTGCTCCTACCCTCACCCCCTCCTCATATATGGCCGGCCCCTCCCCTCCTCCTCACTCACTCACTTGGTTGAAAAGATTATGATAGATTTGTGTATGGAAATTTCATAGTTCCTTTTATTCCATCTCCCGATTCAAATGTCAACTTCATTAACCGTTCGTCCATGGCTTTGGACGAAGTGAGACAAAGTGTTCTACTTATTCTCTATATCAATCTTGGTCATCTCTTTTAGCAAACTTGATGACCGAGTTACCTCGGGTCAGAGGCAAGAACCCGTTTAAAGATCCGATGACGTGGTGCCACCTGGACGAGCAGATCGAAGATCGACGAGATCGGAGCAGCCGCAACAGGAGCGTGGGATGATGGTTAAAGAACGAAGGACTCGGATCGTTCGGTATAACCTTTCTACCCTCTTTACAATTTGTTAGTTTAGCGTTAATGGAAGATCCGGGTTATAGTATGCGATAGCGCCAGTTATAAAAGTTTTTGTTCCGCATTTGGCATCTGAAAGACGGCCGGGGCGCTACCGTAGACTTACAGATTTTATCTCAGATCGCATAGCATCCAGCCATTTCACAGAGTCTTCACTTATGATGGCCTGCTCGAAACTGGTTAGGTCATCATCTTCCATGATGCAATCCTCGCTCCCACCGTCTATGAGAAAACTGTAGTATCTCTCAGGTAGATGAGGAACCCTACCAGATCTACGGAGTGGTTGGGGTTCGTTGGGTACTATTGGATCCTCCGGTTCTACCAAATCATCAGTTCTAGTTTGTGCAACTGGAACTTCTTTCAGTTCTACCTCATTACCACTAATTTCTTTTAAAAGAAATCCCTTTTCTAAAAAGGTGGCATGTCGAGAAACAAACATCTTTTGTTCCTCGGTGTGGTAGAAAATATACCCTCGCGAATATTTGGGATATCCTACAAACTTGCACAGAACTGACCTTGCCCCTAGCTTGTCCGGATTTTGTGTTTTCACATAAGCTGGACAACCCCATATATTAACATAATTAAGGTATGGTCTCTTTCCTTTCTATATCTCATATGGAGTGGTAGGCACGTACTTGGTGGGAACCATATTCAATAGGTCTGCGGCTGTCTCAAGCGCATAGCCCTAAAAAGAAATAGGTAACTCAGCAGTACTCATCACAGAGTGCATCATATCTATTAGGATATGATTCCTCCGCTCCGATACACCATTGTTCTGTGATGTATACGGAGGAGTAAGCTGAAAGAGAATTCCATTCTCTTTTAGATAATCTCAGAATTCCGTGCTCAAGTATTCTCCTCCCCGATCAGATCAAAGGATTTTAATACTTTTACCCGTTTGGTTCTCAACTTCGTACTTATATTCCTTGAATTTCTCAAAAGTTTCAGACTTGTGTTTCAACATGAACACATGTCCGAACCTTGAGAGATCATCGGTGAATGTAATAAAGTACGCGGAACCATTCTTGGCATGTGTAGACATAGGACCACATACATCACTATGTATCAATCCCAAGAGTTCAGTAGCTCTTTCTCCGTGTCCAGTAAATGGAGTTTTGGTCATTTTGCCTTTGAAACATGACTATCAAGTTTCATAAGATGTAAATTCGAACGGATTCAAATATCCATCTTTATGCAACTTAGCCAGTATTGTCGCATTGATATGATCTAGTCTACAGTGCCACAAGAAGGCTTCGTTCATTTCTGAACTCTTCCTCTTGTGTGTGTTCTGTATGTTCACTTTGATTCAGAACGTATATACCATTGCACAACGTTCCAAACCCAATCAAAACTTGATTTTGGGAAATGTCCATAACATTATCCTCTAATGTGAGATTATATCCTTGTCACGCCCCGCTTCCCAGAGTGCGCTAAGATTGGCATATGGCAGAGCCAACCATGCTACCTGTGGCTAGAAAATATCCCTCCACAGTCACATTACGGCTGTCAATAAGATATCAAGAACAGTAAAACATATAAAACTAACTAGTACATGTCCATCTTCCAGAATAAACGAGTCAAGAAATATAAATGCGGAAGTAATAAATCCAATAAATAGTAACATGTGGAAATACGTCCCAAATATGGGATCACATCAGGAAATAAAAGTACGGAAAGAAAACTAAACTAAACTATCACTAATAATATCTTCACTGCTCGACCTGATGGCTGAAATACTCCTGGTCAGCCTGCGAAAGAGATAAAGTAACTGGGCCATGCAAAATCCAGACGTCAGTGCGTCATAATCTCAACAATAATAAGTAATAACCAGGATGTAACAAGATATGCAGGCATTAAATATAAACAGTAACATGAATGTAATAAATAAACACGGATATATAACAGTGAAGTGTATAAGTATATGTGACGTGCGGTGAGTAATATATACTATACTGTCGGGTTATCTATTCTAAAGTTATTTGAAATCATTTAATGTACTTCTCCATGTAACTCAAAAGCATATGCCCCGTTATTCCCCGGGACCACGGATCAAGATGTATGAAACAAGAATGGTTATGTCCCATTATCCCCCAGGACCACAGATCAGGTATTAAAAATCATGAATGATTCTGTCCCGTTATCCTCCGGGACCACGGATCAAGTAATATCCCTTTAAGCTACACCTCAGTTACACTTTTGATTTCCCCATACCCCCAAGGTTATGTGTTCAAGTCAGGCATTGAAAATATAAAACTAATGCCAACACAGGATCAATCAGGTACATGTTTTGTCTATGTAGACAACAGGATACGTCCGTCAGGACGACAAGTCAGGATTGTCGGCATTAGTAACAAGATCAAGTAACAGGTCAAGCAGTGGTGTATCAGGTCATGTCATGTGGTGCATATGTATCGAACGGATGCCCAAAAGTAAACTGTAGCAAGTATCGAAACACAGTAAACACGGATGCACAAGTGTCTATCAGGGATTACATCTATAACTCCATGACTATGTATGATGCACATTATCAAGCATGGTTCACTAATATAACAGTAATATAAAATAATATGATATGACATGCAACTAGACATATAATAAACGATACGGATACGAACGGATATCGGAAAGACGGTAAAACTGTAACATGGATGCACAATGCAATAAACATGTAATATTTTTATTCATATAGATGTAAAATATATATCATAGCATGTAGCAAGATAAACTTTCCTGATCGGATCTCACAACGAGATGCGTACGCCGCGTCCGACGTCGGTAAATGTCGCGATGCACACGCGGGCGTACAAAACTGAACCAGGAAATGCAAGAACATGACCACGCTGGCTGGGGACGTCTACTAGATCGCCCGGATCGTCGGCGATGAGCACGGCTCCGGCGATCACCGGGAAACGGAATCAAGAAAGTAAAGAGAAGAAAATGAGAAGAATAAGAAGAAAGAGAAGGGGTTGTGGTTTGCAGGTTCCACTGGAGTTGTCTCGAGGTTCTGGGACAGAGGCGAGGGGGTGACGACGAGAGGCGTGGGTTTTCCGGCAAGGTTTCACGGCAAAAGGCAGTAGGGTTTCTTGATCATCGGGGATTGGGTGTGCGGGGTTTTTGGTGCTCGGGCGAGGGTGGTGGTGTCAGAGGTGATAAGGGAGAGGAAGAGGAGATGATGAGGGTGTGAAGTGTTCGACGGGGTTGGAGCTCCGGCGAGGCGGGGTGTGCAGGGGAGGCTGCGGGGTCGGTTTGGGTTGTGCAGGGGTTTCGTGGTCGGGTCTGCAGTGGGGAGGGGAGAGAGGGAGGTGAGGTGAGGTGATCGACGGTGAGGTTATGGGTGTGGGCGAAGAAGGTGTGAGGGCGATCAGCGGTGAGGTGATGGGTGCAGGGATTTGGAGCTCGGGAAAGTGGGTTCTTGGGTAGTGCTTGCAGGTGAGGAGAGAGGAAGGTGGAGGAGACGGAGATGGTGACGAGGGAAGGCCGACGAGGGTGGTTGGCGGCGGTGGAGATTAAGCATGGGTAGGGGATAGGGTTCGCGAGGGAGGCGGGAGAAAAGAAGCGGAGAGAGAGAAAGGAACAGTGTAAGGGTACGGGGTTTTAAAGGGTTTAGAAAATATTTAAATAATATATACATTATAAAAGGAGAGAGAGAGTTGAGATTTAGATAGGATTTGAATTTAAAAAATATATATTTGGAAATATATTTTGTTTAAAACGTATATAACAGTTAGAATTATATAAAGAATATAATATTAAATTTATTTGAGTTTTCTGGCTAATATAAAAGTACTCCAAAATATACCCGGATTGGGTCTAAATTTACGGTTTGAAAATACAGATAATATACGTATCAACCAAAACCAAAATACGATATCCGGATAACGAAAATGCATACCCCCAAGAACGGATGCACGTAGCGTGCACGTAGCGATCCAAACGGGTACATTTCACTAAACAGAATGAGAACAAGATGTACGGATGTCACGACAGAGTTAGGGGTATGATGCAGGCCATGCTAGATATTTTTAAAATATATTATTTGATTATATTTGTATTATTAAAAAATATGCAGATGCCAGATATAATGCAGGTATGCAGGATATAGAACATGAAAGTGCACGGATTCCCATAACTGCCGGAATAATACGTAAATAGGAGTCAAGACGGGTTTCAAGCATGCGGGCCGGGTCAGATACCAAGCACAGATACCAAAACACTATCCGCGCCCAAAATCTAATAAACAAGAAAATAGCCACACGTTAAATAAAATAATCGAATCAAGTATGGTATAACGAACTAGGGTGTTACAATCCTTCTTTAGTTAGCAAAGAAACCGATGTAATGTTGCACATCATGTTTGGCATGTAGTAACAGTTGTTCAGAACCAATGTATTACTAGTTGGTAATACAAGGTGATATTCGCCAACTGCTTTGGCTGCAACAATTGCTTCGTTCCCTACTTGTAGAGACTTATCACTCTTTCCTAGTTCTCTACCTCTCTTAAGCCCATGTAACAGATTACATACGTGTGATCCTGATCAGGTATCTAATACCCAGGACGTAGAGGAAACTGAGAAACGGTTCTCGGTAAAGAACACACCCGAAGAAAATGCATCAGCATGCTCTTTCTTCGTTCGGGTAGCATGGGAATCTTGGTATTCACCTATTCCTTGCTTAGATTTATGACAGTTATAAGATAGAGTGGAACCTAGCCCAGTATAATAAGCGGGTTCGGTCAATACATCCATATTATTATCTTGATTAAGGCGTGTCATTGGTCTCTACCTGGAGAAAGAGAGAAGGAAATGCATTAGTGTGCGCTCTTTACAAGATTAGATTGGTTATTATCTTATCTAATCAGGATGGCTCCCACTGTTTTTATCAAATCTTCCTTCAAACTATAAAAGGTAAGATTATCCGGGATTAATTACATTCTACAAGTTCGCTAACCGGTCAGCCAGGACAGTGTTGGTACTCCGAGGGAGGTTTCCCGCGCTTTCGCACGAACCTAATTAAAATAAACCTTGTTTCCCTAGAGGCATAACCCCGTTGACATCTTTCTAGACACCTACTGGATTAGCTAATTGTAAAGTGCAAAACTCTCCCAGAAGTAACTCTTACTCGCAGTGGGTATTGGGATCCAACTATCATATAGAAGGTATGCAATCTCATTGCAAATTTCAACACTTGAAATTCCCGATAATCGTTTTTACCCCTAGCGTCCTATGACCTTGACGCGGGCCAAACAACCCATAGGACGCTAGTCAAGTTCAACCCGTTCATTTCTTGATTGAATTAAACCCACCCGTACGACCCTTGACGCAGGCCAAACAACGCCGTATGACTATCCTAATCCAATCGCATCTCTTGCTGCAGATAAGCACTAATTAGCTACCGCACACTACGCCTTGACGCAGGCTAACAAACGCAGCACAAATACTAAATAGCACTTATGTGAAATGACAGAGGGCTACGCCGGTTTTTAAGAAAACCTTTAGCGTAATGAACTTGATATCGTTATAGAATCTAGCGATTTTGAAAATGAGTGGTTTAAGATCCGCTTTTAAAATCGAGTAGTTTTCAAAAACAAACCGTATAGCTTTTTCTAAAGAGGTCACTCTCGGTGAAGGGATCTCGGCTCTTTCCTCATCGAATGAGGTGCTGGATATTCAGGAATACCACTATGCAAAGCAAGAACTACAGAAGCTATGATGATCAAACGAGTGGGTTATAGCATTTGCTAGTTTTGCTAAAGAGGTCACTCCCGGTGAAGGGATCTCGGCTCTTTTCTCGACGAATGAGGTGCTGGATATTCATGAATACCACTATGCAAAGCAATAACTAGAGCTATCTTTTTGAAAAATTTGATTCTACAACATCGTTAGGATTCTTTTCTTTTCATTAATCACATTAATAAAGACCCACCATTTTAATGTTTCCCTAAACATCACATAAAAAAGAAACGAAAATAGAACGTACGCTTATGTCATCCGCATTCACCACGGGACCCCGTCATGCACCGTTAGGTTACTTAACTAACGGCAGAGTGGGGGCTGGACTAGCGCGGGTGCAAAACATAAGCAGCGTTTATTATATATCATATATATAATGTAGCATTTGTCTCACGCAGTTATATGATCACATCATAGAACTAAGCAGCAGAAGATAACATATGAAATATTGGATATACTAGGAGGTCCTTGTTTTAAATTCAGCCAGTTATGAAAAACACGGATTCCATGATCGTGATGAATAGCCAAACCCACATCTCTAGACCCCTACGAAAGCGGCAAGCAACCCTGCCAATTCCAGAGTTAGGAGACCCAGTCTCGACTTCTCGAGATGACCTCCCACTGGACTCTAGAACCCGGTTACTTATGCTCCCCGCCTTGGGTTTATCCTAATGCGGAAAAGTAAATAATTTACATCAATAGTGACATCATCCTCAACCCAGAAGTGGCCCAATAAAAGAATATTACATACAAATTTTACATGAATGAAAATACAAAAACTCTCATCTCACATAAAACCCCCGGCCATTCAATCACGACGATCTAATAAAACATATCTCAGCAACACATAATATCACATATCATCAACGTAAGTAAATACGCGTATCCCAAATTCCGTTGAGTTATAGCAACGAGATTTGGGATACCCCACATATTACACTTACGGTCGTAGAAAAGAAATGAAAAACTACAATAATTAGAATCCGCATTTCCTTAGACATCATAAACCCGGAATATCTCATATTCCGAATTTCATGCCTAACAAATAACCTTACATTTTAGTCTCAGATTGAAAACACTTTTCAATAAGAAGTCGGATAATTCAACAAGATTCCTGACTTGGTGATCGCGTACAATACGCGATTGTAACGGAGTTTCGATCCGAATCGAAACTTCGTGGTAATCGATCACATGAGACTAACATGCTAGATTTACAATCACTAACTAGTTTTCACAAAACTAATTAACTGCGGATTCCACTTATTGTATCACATATCAAACTTAAACCTGTAACGATGTAAAAATTACGACTACGAAACACTCTGCATTATCCCCTTAACAAAATTAACATCACATGAAATTTTGGGCTAATCAAACATAACCAGAAACCCGAAAACCAACACACCAGAACACAAAAAAAACTCTAGCCTAAAAGGAAAGAGTTGACCCGGCGAGGCCGGTCATTTTGCCTCTTTCGCTGGCCAAAAAGAGGAGTTTGGGTCTCAATTTTCTTCTGTGTTCTAGTTGCATCACATGTAACATTCTGTATATGTTTAAAAAAATTCAGAGATCATTTTAAAATCAACAGAAACTTGGTTTTCGGGTTTCAGTATTCGGAGTTGTTTCGGTTTCGTAATTCTAACTACATCGTCTAATTTTCTAGCTTTGGCTTTAATACCATGTTGGTCAGGCAGCCACCCCATCTAATAGGGTCACCATGGCACCAACGGGTCCCTCAACAGCTACTTTTTACGCATGCACCCTCGCGGGGACTACAACCCGCCGGAACACCTTCCGATCTCGGGACACCCTGGGGGTAAGAGCCTATACTTCACCATACTGTCACACAGTGAGAACCCCCTATGAGTCAACATCCAATGCCTAGTAGTTCTGATACCATGAAAATGTATCCTGGCACCACCACTGGGTTTTACTAGCATCAAGCATGCCTATTTTAAAATTTTGCGATGTTAAGCTACACTTAACCAAGATACTTAACTAGATGATTAGGGTTTTAGGTTTGATATCAACTAAACTATAAGAAGTGAAAGAGATTATACCATCGTAGATCGAGTCCTTCACTTCACAAGCTCCGGGTTGTGGTCCACGCGACTCCACTAGGCCCCTCTTAAAGTTGGATCGAGCTTGCTCCGTGACCTTCGTGCCGAAGATGATCCACCTGAAGCTCCGCAATCAAAGCTATCTCTTCACTAAACACTTTGGTGAAGGAAACACGCTACGCTTAATTGCCAATCAAGTGTAGGATGGTGAAGTAGGGGCTTTGTTTAGCTCACTAGGGTTTCAAGCTCTATAATTCACAACACATGTGATTGTTTAGAGCTTGAAGCATGAAATTGATGAGGAGGTGAAAGATGATGAGAGTTAGAGGAAGAAGGAGCTCAAGAGAAAATAAAACATCAAGTGTTGTGATGAAAATGAATAATGGCTATCAATAATATCTCACTCATTGAAGCATCTAATTTTCATCAATAAAAATACAGCACTATGCTTCAATAGTAAGTCAAGAGTAATAAAGAAATACAAAAGCCATGCATCATCCCATGCTCCTCATTTTCCACCTCATTTCTATTTTCTTAAAATAGAAATCCAACCATACTTCATAATATATTTATATATATCAAATATATATATTAATATATAAAGAAAAAGATTGGTGAGCTAATAATATTAGTTAACATATAATTATATCAAATATAATATATATATCAAATTATTAAATCAACACTTGATTTAATAATCCGATTATATCACATATAACCGACTAATATCATTTATCTGTGTATCACATTATCAAATCAACACTTGATTCGATAATCCGGTTATATCACATATAACCTGACCGATAACAGATTACTGCCATATTGGAATACGGTATCACATACTCGTATTTAATCAGGCCCCCCGCACATATCAGCATATGTGCCCTAGTTCGTTTCGCTTGAACTAGGAAACTTCTGTGTGGGACTCTAAAAACTCGTCAATACGTCAGCAGTAGGTGATGATCACATCAGTCACCCACAAGCTGTCAGCGGTACTAGCTGGACGTAACGGCTACCTGGGTATTGAGCGATTAGAATATCAACAAGCAGGCTTGCCCAAACTCCCATGAAGCCTATATAAGTAACACTACCGTACAGTCCGGTCTCTTCGTCTGATATGTCGCATATCGAGTCTAGGGGTGGTAACGTCATACCCCGGTAACTTGATAAGTCATGCCGATGTATGGCTCATAACGGTTCGAGAAACTACCGGTAACTCTTACCAGTAAATCTCATCAGCAGCCCTGGCCAGGGACTTCCAGTTAGCCAATCGAGCATAGCGCAACATCAACTCCCAATACCGGGAGAGACGAAACCCCTCCTATCGCTCACTGCCTCCATGTGATTCGGGATTGTACCCAAAATCCACAGTTGCATGACTCCTTTGATCCGTGGTAGGGAGGAAATCAAAGCACGGTTGGAGCTACACAAGACTCTATGACGATCTCGGGTCTATAGACTAACATGTACCAGTGTCACCTGAGAACTGCTATCTGACAATAGGTACAATACCAACTAGGAGTTCTCGGCGTGTCCTGTTAGGTATACTCATTCTCTAATGAGCACATGTGTACAATCTTTGATGTCACACACCAATGGTTGTGGGATCAACCATCACCCCATACAGCGTCAAGAAACGTTTATACTAGTCTACTCTGGAATATCGATGCCCTGTCTCGATATCCTCTCGACTAGGAACTGTTTAAAGGTGTACTTGTGGACCACCCTGGCCCCACTAGTATGATCTGCATCATAGTCCTGATAGTCAAGTACATATCCTAAGGGCTTTATCAACATGTGAGAGAGAGACAGTATAATAATACCAGTCTACATATTAAGATAAAGGCAACCAGATAGCATACTATCATGTCGAGCAAGAAAGTCCTCTATATATATGTCCAAGCATCCACTATAATATACATCAATATACAATAATGGCCTCTAGGGTATACACATCCCTAACAATTTGGACATATCCATCCACCTCTCCAAAGATACCAAGTTGATTTATGGCACCGTATATCGGAGGTTTAGATAGATGCGACCGATGTAGCAGATTTTATCAGATTCCCCCTCATTTGTGAGGGCTTTTTGATTGGGGGACGCTCTTCCCTGCAGGCTCAAGCCCCTGCAGTTAATTACGTTACCGCATTGCGATAACTACTTTCTCTTGCTCTAGTAGTTTATTTCGTGTCGTGTTGTGTTTGTTTTATTTTGGTTGCCCGTCGATTGTATACGAAGACTAATTTATGTCGTCGCCCGTAGGGTGTGGGTTAGTCCAAATCCGTATATTTTAGATTTGGGTTTGAACATAGGTTGTATGTATTCCATCGGTTCAAAAATATTTTGTTTTATTTAAGAACCGTTAATCTAGTTTGAGATTAAGATCGACTTAAATATGTAAGCATTTGGGCTCAATTTATTTTAACTAAGGATACATTAATCCTATTTGAGACTAAGATCAACCTAGCAATATTTTAAGGATCATTAAATTTTATTAAAATCCAACAACAGAGCGTTTGGGCTCGGTTGCATGCAAATTTCAGAGACTTAGCCAATTTGGTCTCGATTTTTGGCCTTTTCTTTTACTCAGAAGTGCTAAGCACTTAATGTTGCACTAATGCTCACACGGGAAGCACGTGAGGCGTTCAGACATGGGCGCTACCCAATCGGTGCTAAGCACTTAGTCATTTTCACTAGGTATATATAGGGCAAAGCACTTTGTATGGCACTCACGTGGAGAGCACGTGAGGCGTTGAGCCTTCTGTTTTGGGCTCTCACGTGGGAAACACGTGAGGTACAATAATAGTGCTAAGCATTAATTTTTCTTTGACGCTCACGTGTGTTTCACTTAAAGAGCCAAGTTCTTTTCTTTTAGAGATTTAATCTCTGTTAATGACGTTTTGGCCATTGATGATCACCAAGATTTTTGTTTTGAAGATCTGGAGTCGGTTTTTGTTTGAGAATTTATGTTCTTTTTATAAGAACTAAGTTCTTTTATATAGGGTTAAACCCTGATTTCAGAGGAATTAAATTCCTAAAAATGTGTATTTCCTTTTTATCTAGTTTTTTTCCTTAGATTCTGAGTCTGAAGAACAGAACCTCGCCGATAAGAATTAAATTCTTAACTTGTGAGGGGATTTACTTTTTAGATCTCATATCAAAAGAAGAATTAAGTTCTTTTTATAAAGGGTTAAATCTTGTTTTCCTTTTTATTTATACTAGGCAAAGGAGATATATTTATCTCTGCTTTTTTTACCTAAGGTCAGAAAAAGAGGAGATCTTTTTTTAAGAAGAATTAAATTCTCAGTTTTCTTTTGTAGAGAAACTTATGGGGTCAATTCTCCTCTTCTTTGAGACTTGAAATCTCGGATCCTTTATATAAGAGAGACAAATTGTTAATTAGTTTGAAAAAAAATCCTTCATTTGAGATATACCAATTGATTTAATTAGCCTCAAAGACTATTTGGGGGATTTTATCCACCGTTGGATCTTTGATCCAGTGCATTTCTGTTTAACAGAATATATTTTCCTGTTTTTAACAAGATTAGGGAAATATTTTCCCATATACAAAATTTAATTATGTCATATGGTGATTTTTAATCACCATTGGATTTTTAATTTAAGGGTTCTATGTTTAATAGAACACGTCTTTCTTTATTTAGAAAGATGTAGGAAAATATTTTCCCATCTCATTGGATCTTTGATCAACAACTTTCTGTTTAACAGAAAATATCATTCTTATTTAGAAAGATCAGGAAGATATTTTCCCCCAATAGAATTTAATTCTATATTTGATAATTTTTAATCACCATTGGATTTTTGATCTGGCGGTTCTCTATTTAGAGAATATCTTTCTTTTTTTTAGAAAGATCAGGGGAAATATTTTTCCCAGAGTAGAATTCAATTCTATATAGAATTTAATTCTATCTGAAGCTAGCGCTTCAAAAAGTATGTTCTCACGTGTTTAATACATGACCCCAGTATAGGTTTTAATCTACTTATATTTAGCGCTCATATGCTATGCATATGAGCACTCACATGTTTAACACGCGAGGCTAGTTTGCCCTCTTTTGGTTGTTTATTCTCAGTGCTTATATGCTTTGCATATAAGCGCTCACGTGTTACGTGAGGCCGGTTTAGCCCTTTTGATTATTTGTTTTCAGCGCTTATATACTTTGTTATTAAGCGCTCACGTATTTAACACGTGAGGCCAGTTCGGCCTTTCTGGTTATTGGTTTTTAGCGTTTATATGCTTTGCATATAAGCGCTCACGTGTTTAATACGTGAGTCCAAGCTGTGGGAATTCTTTTCTCTCTGTTTCTTTTCTCCCCTTTTTTTTATAAGGAACAGGGTTTATGTATCTGCAGTGGTAAACTGCTAGTATATAGGTCTCTCTGCAATAGGCAAAATAATTTTCAAAGACCAAAAAATTTCGACAGAAACTTAGAGTTAGGTTTTCCAATTACGAAACTATTTCGGTTTTGAGACTTTAAACTTTGTTTATTCCATTGGTTAAGTATTTGGATAGGCTCTGATACCAGTGTAAGGTGCTCCTTACCATGACTACTGCGGTTTTGCAGAATCAAAAACTTTAAAAATCTTGAGCACGATACACTAAAACCGTAGAATACAAGCCCAAACACTAAACTAGACCAATACTGACTAGAGATTTATCTGCTGAGTTAGTATTACAACCTTTATAGACGGTCCTTCGGGTCTTGAAAAGTTCACTCTTCAAGATCCTTGGTGATCGGATCGAGCTCTCGAAATCGAACTTCCCGCGTCAAAGATGATCCATCCGAGAATGCCGATTCAAGTGATAATTTCAACCGAAGCAACTAAAGATCGAGTCTTGTTAGGACAAGATGCTTAGGAGGATGTAGTTTGTGAAATAAGATGCTCTCTTTTAATTCTCAAAACTCAAGAAGAGAAAATGAGGAAGAAGATGAAAAGGATGGAAACTAGAGAAATATCTCCACTTGATGAAAAAACCAACCATCAAAAATATCTCATACTTTCTCATCTTATCTCTTCATGCTAGAAACAAAGAGGTGGGTGGGCTAGTAACTCACTAGGGTGAGTCACAAGCCCACACACTTCTAAATTCAACTATGAAGAAAGAGAGAGTGTGTGTGTGTAGCCACCTCACTAAGTATACATACACATACACTTATAAATATAAATGTATGTATATAAACAAGTATACCTAAACCCATATAAATGCGTATTCCGTATTTCTACCAAAATACGAATACCGTATGTGTACCGAAAATACAAAATACGTGTATTCATATTTAGAAATAAATACATGTATTTGTATCAAAGCACACATAACCGTATATATACAAATACACGGATTCGTATAAATACCGTATTCGTGTTAAAATACAAATACCCAAAAGAGAGCAATTTAATACTAGTATCAAAACTGGATGTCTTTCAAACCTGCTAGTACTACTAAACCGTCTAATTAAAGCACATGTATTAATACACGTGTTCAATTGAACACCCAAGCGTAACACTATACGCAAACTACATCGTTTCGCCTGAACCGGAAAATCCTCTGTGTGGGACTCTAAAGACTCGACAATACCCTGGAAATGGGTTTAACCAAAAGCACGTCAGTGGCACTAGCTATACATAATGACTATCCAGGTATCTGTCAAAAGGAAGATCGACAAGAGAACTTGTCCCAACCCCTACTGAGCCTATAAGTGACATTCTCCGTACAGTTCGGTCTGTTCGTTTAAGAGTATCGCATTCGGGCCTAGAGGGTGGTAAACATCAGACCCCTAATAGCACGATAAGTCATGTCAGTATGGAACCCAATATAACCTGAGAAACTACCGGTGTACCTACCAGTAAATCTCACTTGCCCTAACCAGGGACCTTTAGATTGGACAACCGTACACAGCACGATATCAACTCCCAATATCGAAAGAGACGAATCCCTTCTATCCCCTACTACCTCCAAGTGCTTCGAGACTGCACCCAACTACAATCTGTTTGCATAACTCATTTGATCCGTGGTAGGGTAGTAATCTAAGTACAGCAGGAACACACTTGAGACGAATAGTGATGTCAAGTCAACGGACTAACATGTACTCATGTAACCGGGAAATTTCTATCCGACGATAGGTATAATACCAACTAGCAGTTTCCAGCGAGTTCGTCCAGTGTAACATATAACCCAATGAGCACCTATATACTATCTTTGGTATCGTATACCAATGGCTGCAGGACAAGTCATCTCCCCTGTCACGCCCCGCTTCCCAAAATACGGAATACGAGGGGTAGACAAGGCCAGCCATGCTCCTACGGTCAAGGAAAAGTCCTGCCGTAGTCACACTTCGGCTTCTAGCTTTTCATGGTAAACAGTAAATGATGCGCAGGTAATGGGAAAATGCAGTAACTGAAGGAAACAATATAAAGACTGACCTGAAGTGGAACAAATGAATGTAACTCGGGAAGGCAAGTCAAGAAGTCTGTGATGCACTGGTCCGGGCTAACTCTTCTCCTCACACTGAGCATGGATACTCAGGTCGTCAGAGCGACACAATAGCAATATAATATGTATAAAATCAAGTGACAGTTCTGGCAGTGATAATAGGTATATGAAGCAGTAAATAAATGACATCATGAATATACATGTGCAGTAATTAACGCAGCGGAACAGTAAAGCAGTATAACGATATGTTACGTATGCCATCACGGCATATAAAGAATATAAATGCCAGTTCCCCTATCAGTCTCTAAGTCTCACTGTACAGGTCAATAAGCCTATCGTCAGTCCAAGTGTGAGAGTCAACCACTCGCGAGTGTCCTCCACCCAAGGGTAGAACCCAAGGGCAAGGGACCACGGGCCCAACATGTAACAAGAATATCACGGTGTATATATCACGTACCCTGTAAATCTCCATATAACTCCCTAAATATATAAGCCGGCATGGGACTCCCGAGATTCTGTTGAGCTCACACTTAAACTACCCCACACCCCGTGGTCTACATCAAGCGCTAACCATCACCCTAAATATTAATCGATCCGTGACAAGTCTGCGCGAGAACTGGAGGCAGGACCTCCATCAAGCACGTCCCGACCAATACCTAAGATAAATGGCAGTGTCGGATGCCTTATCTGTGACATCCGTGCAAGCGCTTCCATAAGTGTCACATACCACTTATAGTCACACGTACACGCATCCCACAGACGTCGACAATGCAATAGAATAAAAGGGACACTGATTGTGCACAAGTACGTATCACTTTCACTTAATCACGGATACACGAACACTGACGTACTTGCCGCAATCAACACTAAAATCTAACACTGGGTAAATGCACGATGTCACTAGGTTATCACTACAATGATATAGGTATGATATGATGCATGAACAGTATAAGAAGCACAACTAAGGTATCATAAAAACAGCAGTCTATCACTTGCACGATTTATCATGAAACATATGTATATAATTTAGCGAAATGATAAACAGGTAGTATTTAATATGTTCAGCTATCTATCCTTAGAATTTTGTTTCAGGTCAAACGGGTTTCAGGATCATTAGTTATATCTGTTTCATTTTAAGCGCACGCGGCTGGAAATCCAATTTCAGAATCAGGAATCCATTTCGCAACGCATTTTAACCCCAGTTGGGATCATAATTTAGCGACGCTACAGTTGAATGAATCCTAGGGTTATCAGTAAAGTTTTCAACACAACAGACGGATCTTCAATCGCGTCTGTACGTTAGGAGTTATCATCTGTTTAATATCAACATGTAAATTCTGATTCTGCTGGGACTGTTATGTGTCCCGATCTTCTAAATTACAGATTAAATATCAAACGGTAACGAAACAGGATGAAATCGATTGTGTTGTCTAGCTAACAGATTTATCTACAATAAGCAGAGGAGTTCCGCAATCTACGAGTTAAGTAATTCCTATGGTATCCAATACGGAACAGCAAGCACGACTGGAGTCGCTCTGGACTGCAGTCCAGAGTCGCACTCCGATCCAAATATCATCACAGCTTAAATACCGAAATGTCTGGAAACTAGTATAGGATTAAAGTTCGTCGAGTTAGCTTCAATTTGAGCCCTCGAACGCACCAATCTAATATGTATATGATTTATGATGAATTTAACTATTTTCAGGTGCAACAGAATTTCAGTTTTACGATCAAACTTGGGGGTAGTCATTTTAACTGTTAACAGTCGTATTTTCTAATGAAATTTGCACACGTTAATCATCTCTACAAGGGCCAATATAATATGTCCAGTTCCGTCAAATACGATAATGATTTTCTATGGGAACAAGCATCGAACAGTTTTGTGACAATATATAACATCAAGCAAACATGGAATATATCTACGATTCTAATTTGTAATATATACGGAATAGCATGAAAGCAAGTAAGAACTTGCCTGGAGATGTCCCGGGGATGTACGGTGGCTGTGTCGTCACGAACGCGCGACACGCACGCGACACGGCAACTTGATTGGCTCGGACTCGTGTCTCGGCTTGAACTGGATGGCATGGGCTCGGTTGAGTTGGTTTTGCTAGGGGTTTGCGGGCGTTGTCGAGGCCGAGGATGAGGGATTTGCAGAGGGAGAAGGATTTGGAGAGAGAGAGAGAGTAAGAGAGAGAGAAATGATAGGGAGAGGGAGAGTAGGCAGAGAGAGGGGGAGAACTGAGGGAGTGAGAGAGTGAAAGACAGAGAGAGAGAGAGTCGTAGGCAGAGAGAGGGGGAGAGAGTCGTAGAGTGAGAAAGAGAGAGAGAGGGAAAACTGTGAGAGAGAGAGAGTGAGAAATCTGAGAGAGAGAGGCAGAGTGAGGGAGGTGTACAGAGAGGGAGAGAGCTGGAGAGTGAGAACGAGAGAGTTAGGGAGTGAAGAGACTGAGAGATAGAGAAATGACGACGATGATGATGGTGAGGAGAGTCGACGAGAAGCAGGGGTGGGGCTCGGTGTGGCGCTTGGAGGGAAAGCTGACGGAGGCGACCAAGGTGGTCGGAGCTGTGGGTTCGAGGGTGCAGAGAGTGGGGTGCAGGCGAAGGCGCTCGGGCAGTGGAGGGAGAGGGGGAGGAGTGAGCGGGAGTGGAGGATGGAGGGTAGTGACGGTGGTCGACGGTGTGAGGTGACGGCGACGTAGGAGGCGTGGGTGTGGCTCGAGAAAGAGAGAACAGAGGTGGAAGAAAGGAGAGAGGGAGGCAGAGGAAGAGGGTGGGATGGAAGAGAGAGGTGAGCCATGATGGAGCGGGCGCGAGTCGTGGGTGTAACGTCGCGAGAGCGGGGGCGACGGCGGAGGCGAGAAGCGCACGAGAATAGGGAGAGAGCCGTTGGGGATTTGATGAAGAGGAACAGTAATGGGTCGGGTAGGGAAGCGGGCGCGGTTGGAGAGGAGTCGCGGGCTTGGTGTGCTGGGCTAGAAAAATAACAGAATTTCTTTTTCTTTTTCCTCGTGGGCTGGAGCAAGAGTGGGCCGGTGATTTGAATGGAAAATCAGAAATAAATTAGAAAGATGGGGGCCGGGCTTAGGAAAGGATGTTAGGCTTGATGATTAAATAGGAAAGGAATTGGAAAAGTATGAATGGAGTGGGCCGGGGAAAATTTAAAGAAAAGGATTTGGTATATTCGAGAGGGCTGGGCCGAAGAAATATTTATGAAATAAATAAAGAAATGGGCTTGGGGAAAATTTAGGAAAAGAATAATGGAGACAAAGGAGAAATTTGGGGTTTAAAGAAAATTAGGGTTTTGATAAAATAGCGGGGAAGATTGATTGGGAGTTAGGGTCTAATGGAGATTCCAAAAATAAATAAACTAATAATTTATTTATAAATAAAGTGAAATCTTATAAGTTAACGAGAAACACAATTGTTGGTATAAAGGGGCCGGGTGTTACATCATACCACCCTTAATAAAAATTTCGTCCTCGAAATTTAAAATAACCGATAGGTTATACCAACATAAGCGAAAGCTATTATATTGCACACTAACATAAAAGATTTATTATCAGTATGAGGACGAAAAGTTTTAAAATAGGTATGAGTAAGAACAACGTACGGAAAGGTAGGTCTAAAAAGCTATAATGCAGGAATAACTATAAGGGTAACTTCATATATTGAAATATAAATAACAACAATAACGAACAATATCATTCGAGACGTACTCGATAAAATCGAAATTTAACTATATGCACGTATAATCATAATAAAGTAGCATAGCAGAAATAATAAGTATCAAGTATAACCACTTATAATAGTAACAACACAACACTCAAAGATAAAGTAACCATAATGAGGTAGTGAAAGCTTAGACGTTAGGTTAAAACATTTTAAGATAATTTATCGATCGATTAGTTTAAATCAACTTAGAAAACTCTCATAACGGAAAAAGGAAACATGGAACAATATATACGCAGTGTAAGTTTGCGCTACTGAAAACAAGATTAATAATAGCGTACTTAAAATATGTGAAATAGAGTAATCAATAAAACGTACTCTTTGATAAATTTAAAGTACTGAAAACTAAATTTTGAATAACAGTGTCCCTAAATATAATTAGGGTAATAGAAAGAACACAAATAGGTATAGGGCTAGATAGGGTAATGATTATAAGAAAGTATGGTTCAATCAGAAGGTTGAAGGGTGGCGGATTTAGGCTGAAGATCCAGAAGACTGTGATCGGGTCAGCACAGGATGTAGGGGCGAACAACAAATGACTACAAGGGAAGTAGTATGGGTAGGATAGTGGTCGGTATAACTTATGAATCAAGACGTGAAGGGTTAGCGTACTCGGAAGTTTTTCCAAAATTTCCTCCTCCCAGAAGGATTACAAACGAGGAGGCACAGGCGAAGAATGAATGGTGGCTCAATCCAAGGATCAAGGGGCGGTACTTTCTAATCAAAACGGGGTGAAAACCATACAACGAGTAGGGGTGGACAGTCAGGGATCTCAGCAGAAAATAAATGGATAAGGGCAATAAACAGGTATCAAGCGAACCAATAAGCACAAAGTTTACGAATTCAGAAGATTTATCTCATTCAAGAAAGTTGAAACAGGGCATTCCCAAAGGCGAAAAGTGGCCCTAAACTATACACCTTTTATTTGGCCAAAAAGACAACACCAAAAGAAATTCCGTCAGTCGCGGTTGTGGAGATTCAGTAGGTTGCGGTAGGCTCGCGCACTCAGGTAGGGGCGTCAATTACCATATCGCCTCGCGGCCATTGCCATTGGAAGTTCTTCCTCAGCAGGGTCTTGATCTTCTGGTTCTTCTTCCTCGGATGGGGCTTCTTCCTCGAGATCCGATTCCATGTGATCCTCTCCTTCTAGGTTCTCTTCCTTGGGACCTTCTTCCACTGGATTTTCTTCTATCGGATCTTCCTCGGGATCTTCCTCTATCGGGTTCTCTTCAGGTTCTCCATTTTCTTCGTCGGAATCAGCTATCACGTTAAACTCTGGGACTGCTACTCCTTCGTCCTCTGAATCGTTGTTTCCGAAGTTGACCTGGGGACCATTGACCTCATCATCGGAACTCGTCAGTGTGTGATTTAAGGAAACGCATGACTGTGCATCCTTATCTAGATGCGGCGCTGCTCCAGGGTGTGCCATGGCCCGAAAAGAAAAGTCATGATTAAACAATGGAATGAATAAGGAAAATGGCCAAGTGTACAAAGTATGGAAAGATATGCGGTGAAAGGAATTGAAAGCTCAGAATTTAAAATACTGTGATAATAAATAGAATTAGATAAAGAGAAAGCAAGAGAATGACACACATATTACGATTCAAATTCTTATTGCATTCGATCAAAAATTCAGCGGATACAAGATTTCAAATGGGACGAAATATTCATAAAAAGATGACAACTTTATTACTGAAAGTAGGGAAATATGAAAATTCTTCTTCGACTACTATAACGTGCATTCTCGTCGCGTGAGTTGAATCCTGTGTTTGATCCGTCTTATCGTCGAAGTCCGTACTATGCAGTAATCCTCACTTGGCAGAAGTGGGGAGTGTGGACGAGTTTCCTCCTTGCAGTTCTTTCCTTTCTGGACAACCGTTGATGAGATGTTTGTCGGAACCGCATATCAGACATTTCCCTTGGGCACGGCGACAATCCTTCTGAAGATGTCCTGGCCTCTTACAATATCCACAGCAAAGGTTCTTCTGATGCTTCTGTTGACGCTTCATCTTCTTCTCCTTTCCTCGTCCAATATGGATCCCTTGATGATAGGAGACTCCCGCTGGTGCCTGATTCACCTGTCTTCTCAGTCCTTCAGCTAATAAGTCGTTGGTTCGCTCCTGGGCTTCCTTTAAACCTTGTAGTACACTAAGGATCTCAACATTCTGGTTCTGAGAAGTGGAGATAGAGGAAGAGTCGTTGGAAGACATGATCCTGAAACAATGATTTTAAGGATGATATAAGTCGCAAGATATACGAGTCAAAACGTAATATGGATAGGATAAAGATTCAAGAATATTAGAGGTGATGAATCTATTTCAAGTGAAGAATCAACGGTATGATTTTAAGTAAACCATAGCGAATAGATAGCTGAACGCACGATGTGAATATGGATCAAGAATATCAAGTTTACAACCTAGACTGAAGGGTGTCTTAGATTGCCAAACTGTACACGGAAAACTGCAATCCCAATCGATGCAAAACCTGGTCTCTGATACCAACTAAACCATGTCACGCCCCGCTTCCCAAAATACGGAATACGAGGGGTAGACAAGGCCAGCCATGCTCCTACGGTCAAGGAAAAGTCCTGCCGTAGTCACACTTCGGCTTCTAGCTTTTCATGGTAAACAGTAAATGATGCGCAGGTAATGGGAAAATGCAGTAACTGAAGGAAACAATATAAAAACTGACCTGAAGTGGAACAAATGAATGTAACTCGGGAAGGCAAGTCAAGAAGTCTGTGATGCACTGGTCCGGGCTAACTCTTCTCCTCACACTGAGCATGGATACTCAGGTCGTCAGAGCGACACAATAGCAATATAATATGTATAAAATCAAGTGACAGTTCTAGCAGTGATAATAGGTATATGAAGCAGTAAATAAATGACATCATGAATATACATGTGCAGTAATTAACGCAGCGGAACAGTAAAGCAGTATAACGATATGTCACGTATGCCATCACGGCATATAAAGAATATAAATGTCAGTGCCCCTATCAGTCTCTAAGTCTCACTGTACAGGTCAATAAGCCTATCGTCAGTCCAAGTGTGAGAGTCAACCACTCGCGAGTGTCCTCCACCCAAGGGTAGAACCCAAGGGCAAGGGACCACGGGCCCAACATGTAACAAGAATATCACGGTGTATATATCACGTACCCTGTAAATCTCCATATAACTCCCTAAATATATAAGCCGGCATGGGACTCCCGAGATTCTGTTGAGCTCACACTTAAACTACCCCACACCCCGTGGTCTACATCAAGCGCTAACCATCACCCTAAATATTAATCGATCCGTGACAAGTCTGCGCGAGAACTGGAGGCAGGACCTCCATCAAGCACGTCCCGACCAATACCTAAGATAAATGGCAGTGTCGGATGCCTTATCTGTGACATCCGTGCAAGCGCTTCCATAAGTGTCCCATACCACTTATAGTCACACGTACACGCATCCCACAGACGTCGACAATGCAATAGAATAAAAGGGACACTGATTGTGCACAAGTACGTATCACTTTCACTTAATCACGGATACACGAACACTGACGTACTTGCCGCAATCAACACTAAAATCTAACACTGGGTAAATGCACGATGTCACTAGGTTATCACTACAATGATATAGGTATGATATGATGCATGAACAGTATAAGAAGCACAACTAAGGTATCATAAAAACAGCAGTCTATCACTTGCACGATTTATCATGAAACATATGTATATAATTTAGCGAAATGATAAACAGGTAGTATTTAATATGTTCAGCTATCTATCCTTAGAATTTTGTTTCAGGTCAAACGGGTTTCAGGATCATTAGTTATATCTGTTTCATTTTAAGCGCACGCGGCTGGAAATCCAATTTCAGAATCAGGAATCCATTTCGCAACGCATTTTAACCCCAGTTGGGATCATAATTTAGCGACGCTACAGTTGAATGAATCCTAGGTTTATCAGTAAAGTTTTCAACGCAACAGACGGATCTTCAATCGCGTCTGTACGTTAGGAGTTATCATCTGTTTAATATCAACATGTAAATTCTGATTCTGCTGGGACTGTTATGTGTCCCGATCTTCTAAATTACAGATTAAATATCAAACGGTAACGAAACAGGATGAAATCGATTGTGTTGTCTAGCTAACAGATTTATCTACAATAAGCAGCGGAGTTCCGCAATCTACGAGTTAAGTAATTCCTATGGTATCCAATACGGAACAGCAAGCACGACTGGAGTCGCTCTGGACTGCAGTCCAGAGTCGCACTCCGATCCAAATATCATCACAGTTTAAATACCGAAATGTCTGGAAACTAGTATAGGATTAAATTTCGTCGAGTTAGCTTCAATTTGAGCCCTCGAACGCACCAATCTAATATGTATATGATTTAAGATGAATTTAACTATTTTCAGGTGCAACAGAATTTCAGTTTTACGATCAAACTTGGGGGTAGTCATTTTAACTGTTAACAGTCGTATTTTCTAATGAAATTTGCACACGTTAATCATCTCTACAAGGGCCAATATAATATGTCCAGTTCCGTCAAATACGATAATGATTTTCTATGGGAACAAGCATCGAACAGTTTTGTGACAATATATAACATCAAGCAAACATGGAATATATCTACGATTCTAATTTGTAATATATACGGAATAGCATGAAAGCAAGTAAGAACTTGCCTGGAGATGTCCCGGGGATGTACGGTGGCTGTATCGTCACGAACGCGCGACACGCACGCGACACGGCAACTTGATTGGCTCGGACTCGTGTCTCGGCTTGAACTGGATGGCATGGGCTCGGTTGAGTTGGTTTTGCTAGGGGTTTGCGGGCGTTGTCGAGGCCGAGGATGAGGGATTTGCAGAGGGAGAAGGATTTGGAGAGAGAGAGAGAAATGATAGGGAGAGGGAGAGTAGGCAGAGAGAGGGGGAGAACTGAGGGAGTGAGAGAGTGAAAGACAGAGAGAGAGAGAGTCGTAGGCAGAGAGAGGGGGAGAGAGTCGTAGAGTGAGAAAGAGAGAGAGAGGGAAAACTGTGAGAGAGAGAGAGTGAGAAATCTGAGAGAGAGAGGCAGAGTGAGGGAGGTGTACAGAGAGGGAGAGAGCTGGAGAGTGAGAACGAGAGAGTTAGGGAGTGAAGAGACTGAGAGATAGAGAAATGACGACGATGATGATGGTGAGGAGAGTCGACGAGAAGCAGGGGTGGGGCTCGGTGTGGCGCTTGGAGGGAAAGCTGACGGAGGCGACCAAGGTGGTCGGAGCTGTGGGTTCGAGGGTGCAGAGAGTGGGGTGCAGGCGAAGGCGCTCGGGCAGTGGAGGGAGAGGGGGAGGAGTGAGCGGGAGTGGAGGATGGAGGGTAGTGACGGTGGTCGGCGGTGTGAGGTGACGGCGACGTAGGAGGCGTGGGTGTGGCTCGAGAAAGAGAGAACAGAGGTGGAAGAAAGGAGAGAGGGAGGCAGAGGAAGAGGGTGGGATGGAAGAGAGAGGTGAGCCATGATGGAGCGGGCGCGAGTCGTGGGTGTAACGTCGCGAGAGCGGGGGCGACGGTGGAGGCGAGAAGCGCGCGAGAATGGGGAGAGAGCCGTTGGGGATTTGATGAAGAGGAACAGTAATGGGTCGGGTAGGGAAGCGGGCGCGGTTGGAGAGGAGTCGCGGGCTTGGTGGGCTGGGCTAGAAAAATAACAGAATTTCTTTTTCTTTTTCCTCGTGGGCTGGAGCAAGAGTGGGCCGGTGATTTGAATGGAAAATCAGAAATAAATTAGAAAGATGGGGGCCGGGCTTAGGAAAGGATGTTAGGCTTGATGATTAAATAGGAAAGGAATTGGAAAAGTATGAATGGAGTGGGCCGGGGAAAATTTAAAGAAAAGGATTTGGTATATTCGAGAGGGCTGGGCCGAAGAAATATTTATGAAATAAATAAAGAAATGGGCTTGGGGAAAATTTAGGAAAAGAATAATGGAGACAAAGGAGAAATTTGGGGTTTAAAGAAAATTAGGGTTTTGATAAAATAGCGGGGAAGATTGATTGGGAGTTAGGGTCTAATGGAGATTCCAAAAATAAATAAACTAATAATTTATTTATAAATAAAGTGAAATCTTATAAGTTAACGAGAAACACAATTGTTGGTATAAAGGGCCGGGTGTTACATCCCCTAACGGGGATAAGAAGCGTATGCACTAGTCTACTCTGGAGTATCGATTCTCAGTCTCGATAATCCTATAACTAAGGACAAGTTTAAGGATGTGCTTATAGACTACCCAGCCCCCACTAGTATGACTGCCATCACAATGCTGGTAGTCAAGCAAAGATCATAAGGGCTCTATCAATATGTATTAGCGATATGTTAAAAGAAATATATACACATGTTAAGATAGTCTCAAACCAGATAGTATACTATCATGTTGAGCAAGATTGTTATATATCTGTATACATCCCACGCTTCCAAAATATAATATACAATCCAGTATTATATAATAATGGCCTCTAGGACATATATCACTAACATATGAACGGTTCGGTGATGGAGGTAGGTGACGACGGTGAAGGAGGTTGATGGGTGCTCGAAAGGAAAATGAAGGCAGCAGCTAGGAGAAGACGCTGGAGGTGTTGGGTTCACGGGTGTTTGAGGAAGGCGGTGAAGGTGTTGGGTTCTCGGTCGAAGTTGGGAGATCGAGGTGACGATGGTCGATGGGGTTGGAGTTTGATGGCGAGTGTTATGCTCCGTTTCCCAGTAGACGGAAACGGTGACGTGGAAAGTCAACAACGTATTTACTATGTGAATATATTAAGCGTAATTAAGCAATATAACTATGTACAAGAATAACAAGAGTAATAAGATGAAACGACAATTTTATTTACATTCAAATTTACATACAACTGTTTGTAATAAAAATATACAATGATAAAGTAAATGCCTAAACAATGGCATACTGAAAGTAAATACAAGCAGGAGCTAATAGTCAGGCTGAGAAGCAAAATGGTCCAAGTCCTTCAGGCTCGACTCTATCCCCTTTGAATCTAGTCCTTCTGACGAACATTCCAACAAAAAGAAATAGAGAGGAATGTCGTCAGCGAACTAGCGTTCGGTAAGTCACCAAAGAAATTAAAGAAGATGGTATATAAAGTGAAGAAAAACTAAGTAAAAGTGAACAGGCAAGATTATATATGAGAGTATCTAAACATGTTTATTTATAGGTATAAGATAGTTATTCTAACGTGCTTATTTGTAATTTGATAAAGAAGATATTCATGTATACAAGAAGAGTCCATTTTACCCCATGGACTATAGTACCATGTAGTACAAGGCCCCGTTATAACCCACGGGACAACGGCACGTGAATTCATGTAGGTGTCTTTTAAGTGACCTCTCATGCCATGAGATACATTCTATACCAATCTACCTCTTATCCCCGCGTATTATAGTGTATAGCTCAAGTTTACAGGTCTTGGCCAAATCCATGAATATAAAGAGTATAAGTTCATGTTCAAGTTGTGATCATGTATTCAGGTATTCATGTCAAGTTCATGTCAAGTTATATTCATGGTTCAGTCAAGTCAAGTCAAATGTTCAAGTTCAAGTTTGGGTATTCAAGATCAGGTGTTCAAGTTCAAGATCAGGTGTTCAAGTTCAAGATCGAGTGTTCAAGTTCAAGATTAAGTGTTCAAGTTTGGGTTTGAGTCGGATTTGAGTGGAGTTTGTATTTAGGTTATAATTAATATTTTATGAATGGATTTAACTTTTGAAATTCTTAAGTTCGGGAATAATCGGACAACCGTTGCACATGGGCGACATGATTTGTGTTTTTTTCCAAGACGATTGCCATTGATAATTCCTTTAATTTGCAGTGTTGTCTAATCTGAATAGGCAAGCACTCACTTTCTCCGGCTCCCTAAGACTCAAAAGAAATGATACCGTTTAAAGCTATATTAATCTAAGGTCCTTAAAGTTTTATTCAAGTTGTTTATAATGTATTTACATTGTTTGCATTTCTCGATGGGTTTTATATAAAATGTTCTAATATTGTTTTAAAAATAAAGCTCGATAGTGATTTATAATATTAAAAGTTTTTATAAAAAGGTATTTTAGTTTCAATGGTATTTTAATGATAAAACCTGGCTTTTAAAAGTTTATGGTGTTTGTATGAAAACTATACTTTTGGAAACTTGGTGCTATTTTCTTAAAAACTTTAATTTAAAAACTTGATTTAATTGATATTTTAGAAAACAGTGATAACCCAAATTAACATAACTTGTTATATTTTCTTTTATATTAAATTTTATAAAATTTATTTATTTTCTTTTAAAACCGTAATTTTCCTTTCGAGACTGTATTCTCCGTGAGAAGTTCTGTATCTCACTCCACTAGCCTCATGATGTGCGATAGCCCGCACCAACTATAAACGGGTCCTCTAAAAAGGGTTGTAGAGACAATTTACGCAAAGAAAAAATATTATATAATTATATTCCTAAAACTCTTGGGTATTTTAATAAAAACTCCATCATCCTGCAGTAGCATGAAGCATTGCTGTTGAAGAGGTTGTTAACGCTGCAGTACTGCAACTTGAGCAAGTGCAAGGGACCTCTTCTAATCCTCGATTTATATCTAGTATTCGCTTAAAAGGTATTTTTCCAAAAATAATATACCGTCTACAGGTTGAAATCAAAGGGACAGAGAAACAATTATAATCTCCAAGTTATAAGCCAGATAGAAGAGAGAATGAAATAAATTATGCTTAATCCAGTAAATAAGTACAACTTATAGATCAAATAATTTTACATTGTATGGAATTATTTTATAAAGATCATTTGCCTGAAACTACTTCCAAATGATGTTGCATGTTACATAACAGATAATATGAATCTGCACAAAGTTGAAGACTTATACAATGATTACTGTAGAAAGCAATAGTAATTAATGTTGTAGGATTTCAAATTATAGATAGAAATGTTAAAGTAAACAGTTCCTTTTTTTTTAATCAATGTGCAAGGCCTGTTTGTATGAAACAGAGACTTTTGTATAAATCTTAAAGCAACATTTTCTACTTGATAACCAGTTGAAAAAAGTTTGAAAAGGAAATATAATGGTTGAGATATGATTTAGCAAATTGCAGGATCCAGACAAGGACAACTAGATTACATGTACAAGAACTAAAATAATATGTATACACAAATAAAAAACATGAGGCTTAGTACGCTAAAGAGTGATCAAAATAAAATTAAAAGTGGTAAATACCCGAAACAGATACAAAGAGAGTAGAGGGATTGGATAGGGGACTTACATCGCGATTAGAATATGAGAGACGATGGGATCTCATTGCGGCATTTCATCGAACAGTGCATCGTGGAACTTTGAAACGTTGACAGAATGGATATCCGGAAGCATGGAAATGATTGTGGCACTCATGCGGATTCAGGCCCGGCTTTGGAGCCTCGGTTCTCAACCCAGAATGCGTTGAAAAGGCTGTCGAATGCTGTATGGGTTTATGTTCAATTATAAGGCAGACATAAGTGAAAAAGAATGCATACCATATTAACCCTATTAAGTGTTGATGCTAAAAATTTGTCAAAGAGAAGTGCAATTGAGAAGATGCAAAGAGGACACAAAACTGTCGTCGCCTACTTTCAACAGTTGGGTCATGTGCAATTCAATCCATACAAGTAATTAACACACCAAGGAATATTTAGTGCCCGATCCACAAATTAGCTCATTGCTGCCTACTCGAAAATGAGATGGGGTTAATATTCCGAATGGTGATAAAGAAATGATGAAAGAAAGGTCGAGGGTTTGGTTGGGTTTGATGATGGTGGAGATGGAGGTGAGCTCGGCTAGGAGAAGGAAGACGATGTATGAGATTATATAAGTGAAGAAGAAGTTAAAGAGCGAGAGGGAGAGTGGGGGATTGACTACGGGGAGGTGAAGAGAGTGAGGGGAAGAGGGGTCATTGGTTACGAGAGGAAGGGAAAGAGGTAAAGGAGAAGGAAGAAGGTGAGGGTGTTAAATGGAGATGGATTTTAATTAAATTAAAAATTAAAGAAATGAAGAGTGGCTGCATTGGAAAGTAGATTGGAGAAAGAAAAGAAAAGAAAAGAAAAGAAAAGAGAGGAGTTGGGTCTGTATGAGAATTAGAAAAATGGAATTTGTTAGGCTTGGGTCTAGATTGTAGTAAAAAGAAAAAACGAAAGAAATAGGTTATGGGCTTGGGTTTAATATGAAGGGATTGGGTTATAATTGAAATGGGTTGAGGTTTGGGTTATAAAAAAAGAAAGAAATGGGTTTTGGAAAATAATAAAACAAGAAAATAGAAGAAAATAGATGGAGGAATTAAAAATAACATATTTAATAGAAAACAATACACAGTATTTTATTAAAGAAATAAATTATGAGGGTATAGAAATTTTAGGGTCGTGGGTTGCTCGGGTCTGAAGTGTACGCCGGTGATATGTTTCAAGGCCGGAAAGGTTGAGGTGGCGATGGTGGGGATGGTGATCGTTGCGGCAAAGGTGAGAGGTTTTGCTCGGTTAAGGTGGTTGTTCTGGGGTTGATGGTGGTGGTCGGAGAAGTTGGAGGCACTGGGTGTTCGGCGGTGATCGGAGGTGGAGACGGGGGAGGCGACGAGGATGAGGGTGATGATGGTGAGGGTGTCGGGCTTGGAGACGAGAGGAATAAAGAGAGGGAGAGAGAGAGATGAGGTTGAGAGAGAGATGAGTTTTTATATAAGAAAATATGTATTTATTTTATCTTATTAGCCCACTTAAATTATAAATATAATGATTAGAAAAATATTCAAAGATAAAATATTATACACAGTGTTTTATGATATTTAGGATTTACATGTAATAGATAACCGTCAATAAAATATCATGGGATATTTAAATAGGATAAAAGCACACTAACTGTCACGCCCCGCTTCCCACAGTGCGCTAAGATCGGCACGTGACAGAGCCAACCATACTACCTGTGGATAGGAAACATCCCTCCACAGTCACATTACGGCTGTCTAGAAGATATCAAGAACAGTAGAAATAAAATTAACTATCTAGTACATGTCCATAAGCCAGAATAAACGAGTCAAGAAATAATATGCGGAAGCAATAGATCCAATAAACAAAAACATCTGGAAAGTAACATAACTAAACTGGATACCAACTGGATACTAACAGGATCCTCATTGCTCGGCCTGACGGCGAAAATACTCCTGATTAGCCTGCGAAAAGGTAGAGAATCTGAACCATACAAAACCCAGACGTCAGTGCATCATAATATCAAACAATAATAAATGAACAGGAGGTAACAAGACACGCAGGGATGAATTATAAAAGGGTACATGAATGTAATAAGTGAGCAGGGATATAGGACAGTGAAGTGTAACAGTATATATGAAGTGCAGCGGTGAAACTAAACTGTGCTACTGGGTTACTACTCTCAAGTTTGTGAAATCAATTTGATGAATTGTCGATGTAACTCAATAGTATCCCGTGTATGCCCGGGACCACAGTCCAAATTCTCGGGATGAAACCGAGACATGCCGCTAGGCACTAAACAGGAAACATGTACAGATGAATGATGTCAACAACATCATCCCAGGGCTGGCCTAACCCCTAAAACTAATCAGTATAAGCATCGAATTGTCGAGTTACAAGTCAGGTTTCATCATTGATTTCCCCATACCCCCAAGTTATGTGTTCAAGTCAGGTATTGATAAATTTGAGACTAATGCCAACACAGGATCAAGCAGGAACAGATTTGTCTATACAGACAACAGGATATGTCCATCGGGACAACATGTCAGGATTGTCGGCATTAGAAATAGGATCAGGTAACATGTCAAGTAACGATATATCAGGTCATGTCAGGTAGTGTGCATGTATCAAGTCATGTCAAGTAGTGGTGTATCAGGTCATGTCAAGTAGTGTACAGGTATCAAGCGGGTGCTCATAATCAAACTGTAGCAAGTATTGAATCAGGGTGAAAGTACGGATGTAAAATAAAAGCATGGATGCACAAATATCTATCAGGGGTTACATCATGACTAAGTAGGATGCACAATATCAAGAATGGGGTACTAATGTATTGATAATATGAGTTAATGTAATATGGAGTGCAACTAGTCATGCAGAATTAATGGTATGGATACACAAATAAACATGGATGCATAAATAACTATCAGGGGTTACTACTATAGTTTCATGACTATGTAGGATGCACATTATCTAGCATGGTGCACTAATACAACAGTAACATGAAATAATATGGTCTCGGCGTGCAACTAGATATGTAATAAACCGTACGGATACAGACGGATACTATAAAACTGTAAATCGGTAAAATTTATTGAATATTAAAACACAAGCACTATTATTTATTAAATAGATATTGATATAATAATATTAACATGGATAACATATTCAAATTGATTAATAACTATTGTTTCCCCCAATCAGAGCAAAGCTCTGTTGAAATTCAAAATTCAAAATTTTGAAGCAACGCTTCAAATCCCGGGCGCAACGCGCCACGTGTCTGGCGCAGATGCATCAGCGCAGCGCACCCAATCAGAGCAAAGCTCTGTTTTAAACAAAATTAAATGAAGCAACGCTTCAGCTGCGCAGGCAGTTGCGCTGCGCGACACGTGTCAGCGCAGTTGCGCTGCGCGACACGTGTCAGCGCAGTTGCGCTGCGCGACACGTGTCAGCGCAGATGCGCTAGCGCAGTTGCGCTGCGCAGTGCGCTGCGTGACACGTGTCACGCTCTGGCGTATTTGCGCCAAACAGAATTAAGATTTTAAAGAAATCTTTCTGTTTTTGTCAAAACAAGAAGATTTTCTTCTGTAAAATAGGAGCTCTTGGATCAAAGATCCAACGGTGGGGAAAATTCCCCAAATCACTCAGGGAAAGATCTCTTTAAAAAAATTAACTAATTTATGGGCACTATAAAAATGACCCTAAGACTCAATTCAAAGGCATCAATATTTTTCTGAGGAAAAAAAAAGAGAACTCTGAAGAACTCCTCAAGAACAAAAAAGGTAAAAACCTTTAGAGAAAAGGAGAAAGTTCTCTTATGAACAGATCATAGATCTAAAAACAAGATCAATGATCTTTAATAAAAAACAAAAAAAAAATTAAATAGTGCTTTGCACTTTTCATGAACCTTTGGTTCTCTGAGATAAGAAAAACAAGAAAAACTTATTTTTCTTTGATCTAAATTAGATCAAATAGTGCTTCGCACTTCTGTTCTTGAATCTAAAAGATTCTTAGTGCTTTGCACTTCCAAACTGCGCTGTTGCGCTCTTGGGAAAGCGCCACGTGTCAACTACTTGCGCTATGCGCTTTAAGATAGAGCTTTGCTCTCTATAATTGGCGCAACTCACCAAAGTACGCCACGTGTCAGCAGCGCAAGCGCAGCGCACTAGCGCAGCGCACTATGCTTGCATGACACGTGTCGTCACTACAAGCGCTTGCGCTTCCTGATTGGCGCAAAGCGCCTGACGAATGCAAGGCATTTCTTAAAGGGCCAGGCCCAAATCAGAAAGACCTAGCAGGCCAAAATAAATTGCAAAGCAATAAAAAGGGGGCAGAGCCCAAGTGAAATTGATGCTCTGCATCTTTTATGGGCAGAGCCCAAACAAAAAAATAGAAGTAATGCAATGCATTATTTAAGTGTGGGCAAAGCCCTAGCACAGGTCTAATAGAACAAAAATAAATAAAAGTGTTGAACATTTTCAACTGGACTTAGCCAAATTTTGGCCGTAAGTCCTCAAATTTAAGTTGACTGAGCACGGCTGCTCTCTATTAAATAATTTACGACCGGTTCGAGGGTACATCTCCGAACTCCTCTGACACCCATCGTTGTAATCCTTCAACGACGTCGGAAAGGTGACGGGTCCCGACGACCGCACATCAGTATGGACTGCGGGGTCCTTAAACTTGTGGACCGAAACGTCCTTAAACTAATGTCGGACCAAAACGTCCTTAAACTAATGATGGACCGAAACGTGCTTAAACTAATATTCATCCAAAAATGGGATTGATGGACCGAAACGTCCTTAAACTAATGATGGACCACTACGTCCCTAAACTGGAACATGGACCATTGTTCCCCTCCGAACGGCGGCCGAGACATGGAATGCCTTGCCTGAGATTCGGGGCAGATGCTATATGGTGTTATCCGTCCACCTCTCCGAAGATGCCAAGTTGATTTATGGCACCGTGCATCGGAGGTTTGAACGGATGCGGCCGATGTAGCAGACTTCGTCAGATTCCCCCTCGCTTGAGGGGTTTTTGATTGTGGGGACGCTCTTCCCTGCAGGCGCAAGCCCCTGCAGTTAATTACGCTACCGCATCGCGGTAACAACTTTCTCCTTCTCCAGATGGTCACTTCGTGTCGTGTGTGTTTATTTTGTTTGTAGTTGCCCGTGGATTGTTTACGGAGACCGAGTTATGTCGTCACCCGTAGGGCGTGGACTAGTCCAAATCCGTGTTATCTTAGATTTGGGTTTGGGGGTTTGGTTTGAGGATGCGTTAGCCATACTTGAGGCTAAGATCAACTCAAACGTTTGTTAAGGATACGTTAGTCTAGTTTGAGACTAAGATCAACTTAACGGGATCGTTTAGATCCGACAAAGGAGCGTTTGGGCTCCATTGTTCCAGTTTAGGGACATAGTGGTCCATCGTATGTATGGCCGTCGGGACCCATCACCTCTCTGACGACGTTGAAGGATTACAACGACGGATGTCAGAGGAGTTCAGAGATGTACCCTCGAGCCAGAGTTAATTGGGGGGATTCATAGTCCAGTCTGTTTGAAGGTTTAAGGATACGTTAGCCATCTTTGAGGCTAAGATCAACTTAAACGGGACCGTTTAGATCCGACAAAAGAGCATGCGGGGCTCTATTGTTCTAGTTTAAGGACATTGCGGTCCATGGGTAGTTTAAGGACATTGCGGTCCATCGTTAGTTTTAAGACATCTCGGTCAAGGTTAAGGACGTCGTAGTCCGTGGGTTTAAGGACCCCACAGTCCATTGTTAGTTTTAAGACATCTCGGTCGAGGTTAAGGACGTCGTAGTCCATGGGTTTAAGGACCCCACAGTCCATTGTTAGTTTTAAGACATCTCGGTCGAGGTTAAGGACGTCGTAGTCCATGGGTTTAAGGACCCCACGGTCCATATCGATGTGTGGTCATCGGGACCCGTCACCTCTTTGAAGACATTGAGGGATTACAATGCCAAGTATCAAAGGAGTGAAGAGATGTACCCTGAAACCGGAGTGGATTAAATAGTCCTTGGCCCAATTTGGGATCAAGACCAATTAATTATGTTATGAGCCCATTGGCCCAGTTAATCACGAATTGAGGACTTATGGCCATCTTGGGCTAAGTCCAATCAGGAGAGGCTTTGCCTCTATCCATTTAGCCAATTGGACCAATGTCTAGTGTTAAACACTAAAGACCAACCAGTGTTGAACACTGGGAATGAGATTAAAAGGTTAATGTTTAACACTAAAAGATAATTGGTGTTAAACACCAGCAACAAGGCTTTCAAATTAGTGTTAAACACTAAAACAGATCAGTGTTAAACACTGGCAACAGAGATCTCAAATTAGTGTTAAACACTAAGGTAGTCAGTGTTGAACACTGCAAATGATTAGTGTTGAACACTAAGGCCCAACAGTATTTTAACACTGGATTCGGGAGTTCCAATTTAGTGTTAAACACTAAGGCAAGAGGGGTCACGTGGCAACACGTGAGAGCGCCCTCTCTTCATTTATTCTGCTGAGATTATCGCATCTTTCAGAGCATCACGTGCCATCACGTGACGGGCATTCAAATGCTTGTGTGTTGAAGCTTCTGTCAAGAGTCACGTGGGTCACGTGGGGCACTGCCTCAAAGGGGCTTTCTGTAGATTTTTGGGGGGGTCACGTGGTGACACGTGACCCTGCCTCTATATATGTTGTTTAGAGGATCTGTTAATCTTTTTTCAGGAATTAAATTCCTCGAGCTTTAAATTTCAGAGGAATTAAATTCCTACTTCCTTTTGAAGACTTATATTCTGGAATAGAGTTGAACTCTGAATTTTCTGTAGGAATTAAATTCCTCATATATGTGAAGAACTGAATAGGGTTAAACCCTAATAAACGCTTTTAAGGAATTGAATTCCCATTCTCTGTTAAAGAATTATGATTAAGGGAATTAAATTCCCGTTGTTTCAACAGAACTAAGTTCTTAATTAGGGTTAAACCCTGTTTCTTTTTGTTCTGAAGGAATTAAATTCCCATAACACAGGGTCAAGCCCTAATTTTATTTTAAAGGAATTAAATTCCTATAGTTCTGTGAGAATTAAATTCTCGTGCTTCCATTCCCTCTCTATGTTTTGGATCTGCATAGCAGGATCTCAACCCATTGAGAATTAAATTCTCAACTTCAAGGGGAGATGTGCACTTTGCAGATCCTCTATCAAAGAGAGAAGAAATATGTTCTTCTGTTTTATATATCAGAGTTAAACTCTGTTGAGAATTAAATTCTCTTTTCTTTCAAGGAGCTTTTCCCTTTCTTACCTAGGGTTTTCTTTTGTAGAAGATCCAAATTTCTCAAAGTATCAAAGCTCTCTCCCTTTTCTTTTTCTCTGCCTATATATCTCTTTCTCTCTTTTTTTTTCTTTTTCCATCCCTGTGTCTCTTGGCTCCTATTTATAGGAGAAGCAGCCGAATCAATTAGTTTTTGACGAATCTTCATTGAGAGATTTGATTTGCATCGATCATTCGTTTTTGACCTTTGGATTATTAGGTGAATTTTATTCACCATTGGATTTCAAATCCAGGGATTCTCCTTTGTTATTTCGGTTAGATTTAAAGGGGAAATCTTTCCAAACCCGAGATTTTCCCATAGATAGATGATATTTAATCACCTCTGACTCTTCAATTCGATTGGTTCCAGATAATCGCCTTCCTTTGGAAAGATTTGAATCTTTTTTCAGAATTTAATTCTGTTGACAAAATGGGCTTTGAAAGCCGGTCACGTGTGACCACGTGACCCATGGTCACGTGTGGGCACGTGACCTCCTTGGAACGAGCCTTCCTCTTTCTTTTTGCGCTGTCTTCTGGTTGCTGCTTAACCGTCACGTGCCACCATGTGACCCCTGGTCACGTGTGAGCACGTGACCCTTGTCTGGACTCTTTTTCTTGATTTAACTGGAGAACAATTCTGATGTTTTGAGCGTCACGTGCCGACACGTGACCCTGGTCACGTGGGAGCACGTGACCTCTTTTGAAGCTTTTTCCTTGATTTGATCAGGGAACCGATGTGCCTTTGAATCCGCTTTAAAATGTCACGTGCCAACACGTGACCCTGGTCACGTGGGGGCACGTGACCCTTTCTGAAGCCCTTTTCTTTGATGTAGTCAGGAAGCTGAATCTGCCTTGATGATGCTTTTAGATGTCACGTGCCAACACGTGACTGCTGGTCACGTGTAAGCATGTGACCCTCTTCTGAAGCTTTTTCCATAAGCTTTTCTGATTTTAAATCAGGAAACAAATGCCCCCACAGCGTTGTTCTCATGTGTCTGCACGTGAGTGCAACGCTGTCACCTCTTGTGACCGTTGGATTCCTCTAGGGATCCGGGGAGATGAAACGTTTCCATTGCCTTCTATAAATACCTCAGTCTCTTCATAGGAGCCTTCACTTTGCTCATCTTCTTCTTCTGAGAACTTCTTCCTTGAGAATTTAATTCTCGCTTCCAGAGCTTAGTTCTCTGTCTTGAAACAATCTTCAGAGTTTAACTCTGTTCGAAAAGAATCCTTTTCCTCAGGTAATGTTCTTGGACAACGATGGACCTTCACATTCCTCTGGATTTTAAATCCAAAACAAGGGTTTTTACCCTTTTTTCTTCATGTTTTTCCATAAGAATATGAAACCGCTTAACTTTCAAACTGTAGATCTCTTAGGGTTCAGATGATCTTTGGGGAGATGATGATGGCGTTTCAACTCCATGGAATTTAATTCCATCCAAAAATGTTTCTGGGAATTTAATTCCCTTTTCTTAATAAGGAATTTAATTCCAATGAAGGACTTGATTTCTTCACGCGGAGGCTTCCTGGGGTCTCTTGGCCCGAGGTTGTTCTTCTGTAATTAATGCAATGGGGGTTTTCTAATGATTCTCATGACCTTTATTTCAGGTATCATGGATGCCCATCTGTATGGTCTTGACGAGATCATTTCCTATGGGAATATTCGTGCACTGGGCCGCAGTCAGAACCAGGAGTTCACCGATGCTCAATGTGCCGAGATCATGAACCGCTTTGACGAGTACAACCATAGGCTACTCCCCCGTCGCTCTTCTCTTCTGAGGCTGATCGTGCTGGCGATCCGGGAGGCACTTCCTCTCTTTTGCACTGGCATACCGCTCGGGGCCTTGGACACTGCTGAGGATAAGGTGCATTCGGTGTACCTTATGGGCTTGATCTCAAAGAGGCGGCGAGATCACCTCATCGATCTCTTGCACCAAGCCTTTCAGCAGTCAGCCATACTTGCCGCCTATCGGAGGGTAGAGGATATTCGTGAGGATCCCGACGCTTGCGACCGCGAGAGGAAGCATACTCGGGAGGTTCGAAATGCTTGGAGAATCTTGGACAAAGTTAATCTCGAGTTTCTCAACCCATGCCCCGCGTCTGAAGTCTTACCATTGTAAACGTGTCCTCTTTATTTTGTATGAACTTCTTGAAAGATTCAGTGACAAGTTTTATTATGTCTTTCCATGTTTGCATGCCTTTCTCTGGGATTTTATCATTTTGCTGCCGTTGTCGTTGGTGCTTTCAATATGCAGGGTGCTACTCCATTTTTTTTTACATCAGGTTTAGGCCTCACGTGTTCTGCACGTGGGGTCCCTTGATAGGGCTGTTCACAAAATCTTCTCATGCCCTATTTTCAGTGCACAATATCAGACGCAGAAAAAAGGGCCTTGGAAATAGTTCCATCTCCTTGATTTTCGATGCCTTTCCTTTTTTGGGCCTTGGAAATAGCTTCACCATGCAAGATTTTCCGCACACAGCACTTAATGTACTTCTTTATATATGAGGCTATAGCTTTCTTTTCCTTTCACAAAGAGATTTATATTATTATTATTTTTTTTTCTTGGAGGAACTTGTTTTGAGAAACAAACGAGCGCCATGGCCTGCAATCGTCCTCATGCTCGTCGACAGCCATGGGAAGTTCCTATTGAGGAGATGGTCCCCCGCTTTGCTGCTCGGTTGGTGGATCCCCTCCTTACCGACGACGAATGTAACTCAGCGGCGTACGAGCTCTCGATTCGTAGGGGGTCCCCTCTTCCAATGGGCTCCCTCTCGCTCCGGATGATTCTTGCCGCCGTGTTTGCCGATGTCCCTCCTCACCCGGCGGAGATGACCCTAGCGATGCTCGATGCGGCTGAAGAGAAGCTCAAAGGCTTTCATGAGGCCTGCATGATTACTCAGGCTCTGAAAGATCGCTCAGTTCATCTTTTGAGTGAAATAAGAGCCCGACGGGCTGTTATGTCTGCTTTTGCAGATGACCATGGCGCCAATCGATGGGGAGCGACTCCTCGTGAGAACCGTCGCTTTGATGTGTTGGAGAGAGCAGAGAGAGAGATGGAGAACCTTGTTCTTTGTTTTGTTAACCCTTGTGCCATTGATCCCGTGTTTGGTGACCTTTTCCCGTTAGCGTAGCATTTTTAAATTAGTCCCTCCTTTTCTGTGCTTTATGCCGAACTTCCATGTAGGCTTGGTACTAGTATGTATGTTTCCGCTCGCATAAATAAACTTTGTATTCTTCTTATGAGAACTTTCTTTAATTGCGAATGCTATCATCACTTTCATGCATATCAGACCTTTCTGAGCATTATGAATGTCCATACGATTGCAAATGCATGCTTGAAATACGTCGGAAATCTTTCTTGTTGCTTTTCACATCAGGTGATGTGAGTGCGCTTTAGATCGATTATTCCCGTCGACTGGAAGCCCATTTATACGGTCTTGTAAATGTCTTGTTTCCAAGGCTGCGGTCACGAAAGCGAGCTTACGTGGCCTGATAGAGCGACACGTAGCGAACATATTGTTTTGCTAGAAAAGGGCTCGGCCGTATATTTTCGGAGAGGGAGTTAGCTTCCAAGGCGCTGAGCGAGCCTCATGCCAACCTCACAGCCAAGGCCAACAAAGCATATGAATTCTGGCGGGTGCTCCAGGAGTCCATAAAAGAGGTAGTGGCTCTCGATAAAGCTGCCACGTTCACTCGTGAGAGGGTCGAGGCTCATAAAGCCACCGAGAAAGAGCTCGAAGCTCGGCTTGCTTCGTATCAGGCTCAGCAAGCTCAGGCGGAGGCTCGTTGTAACACCTTAGAGTGTGTTTTGTAGCTAATTATATTTTAATATGTGGGTTTTAATAAAAAAGTTTACCAAATTAAGTTTTAAATATTTTATCCTATTTATTGTGTATTTTATTAGAATTTTGTTAGGCACACACACACTTGTGCATGTTAACGAGGGTGCTAATTGGGAGGTTAATCATGATTAGCAATCATGGTTAGCTAACCATTTTCCTTTGAGCTTGTTTTAAAAATTGTTTTGGTGCTTTTGGGTTGATAAGTGCATGGTTGTTAAAATTAAAAGGGTTTATTATTTGGTTTGAAGTGTTGACTTGGGTGAGAGAGAGGGCATGGGGAGCATGGTGTGAACCATGCCTCATTAATGAGGCAAGAGAGATAGAGGGAGGGGTTAGTGTTACTCTCATTCTCTCACTCTCATTCTCTCACTCTCACACAAACACACACACACAGCACCCTTCAGCATCAGCAGCAGCTGCCCCAGCAACACCAAATAACAACAACAACAACACAATAACAGCAACAACAGAAGCATCATCATCATCATCATCTTCAGCAGAAGTAGCAGCAGAGGCAAGGGCAGCAGCAGCAGGAGCTTCAGCAGTTGTAACAAGCTCTCACCTCCTCCATACACTTCTTCTCCTGTTTCTTAGGGTACTGCAGGGTAATTTCTGAACCCCATTTCATGTTTGCTTAAGTTTTGTGTCGATTAGTGCTAAATAGCTAAGTTTAGTGCTAATTGTGATGTTTTATGTGGACTTTTGGATAATTGATGATTGTGTTAGATAACCTAGCCTATTTTAGTGTTAATAGGGTCACTTGAACTGAGTTAAACCCAGATTACACAAAAATACCATAAGGTTTCCAAATTGTGCAATTTGGCGTTTTTAAAGCAAAATATTAGACTTCTGTGATCTGCTATGGACCCGGACCCTACAGAACAAAATTGAGGAAACTGGAGCATGTACACTAGGTATAGATAACACCACCAGAATACGAGACCCTCATTCTCTACTGTGGCCGCCAATTTCTTCAGTTTGGCCGCAAATTGCGGCCAAGTTGGGGAATTGGGTTTTGGGCTCTTGGCTAGGGGTCCCTGCTGTGTTGTCTAGGTCATTGGCATGTCTAGTTTTGTGATATCTTACCTGTAGGGAAATCTAGGACTATATGTCGTTTTGCATGTCCGTTGTGTTTGCGCGATACGCGCGATACGTGAGTGGGTTCGGTGATCCAGCGTATCGCGGCGTGTCGCGATGGTTTTAGACGCGTACACACACGATTCAGCGTATCGTGCGCACGCGCGTTTAGTTCGCGACGCGAGTTTCTCGTTTTGGTTCGATATCGCGTTTCGTGGAATATTTTGGCTTATATATGAATTCTTGTCGTATTTGCAGGTTTGCAGGCAGGAGCTACGGACACTACTACAGAGGGAGCAGATGGTAGGATTCACCTAGCGTGGAGTGTAGGTGAGTAGATTTAACATCTACAGGGGAATCGCCCGCATGGCGTTATGCGTCTGGGCTAGGATTCAAATACCTGTCGCACATTCTACGTCATTGTAGAATTGCGCCTTTACTGTATTTCCTTGATATAGTTATATACTGTGACTAGCAGCCGTAGGACACTGCACACATTATTGACGGTTCATGTTGCACGAGCACGGATTGTATGCTACACACACACCGTCAATAATTGCCATGTCACACACTACCCTTTATAGCTACTATTGCTTACCATACATGACATCTAGCTACCGGTATACCTATAGTGTATCATACCTTTAGTGATAGGTACATTTACACCGTGTGATACAGCTACAGGTATACCTTTTAGATATCTTAGTTATACCGGGAGGGATTTCCTACATATGTTACTTATACCCAGGGGGTATACGACATCAGTTCCTTTAGGTAGATACCTATACTTTGCTACACCTGTATGTTAGACACATATTCAGCTGTTGTCGCATATTTACATTTACTGATGTTACTTAGCTGTACCTTATCTTGATTTCGCATACATCTGGTTCAGCTATATACTTTGTTTACCTGCTCGCATTCAGATATATCGCATACATTTATTCCTGGATTTGCGCATTGTTTATCTGGATTTTATATGATTTTTTCGGGATTTGGGAACCGTGGGAGTTCATGAAATTATGCATACATGGAACAACCCGGTTTCCTTGATATGATATTTGAGCGTCACCCATGAGTTTTATCGGTGCTGATTATATACTCCATACGAGGTGTGGTTGCCGTATGAGAGTACATGGTGGGGCCCGGTATGATTCCCCTCGGCAAGAAGATCGATGGGTTTGCCGATTGAGCCTGGAGGCGGGCGAGTACCTACCGGTGATTGGTTGGACCTGGCAGTTGTCCGGAGGCTACTGGCCAGAGTCGAGAGATGGATGCGGGAGGATCTGTACTGTCGGGGCCGAGGGCCGATACCGCAGACGGACCCCGTGGGCCGATCCGGACTGACGGAGCCCGATATACGAGGATTTCTGTGTCGATGTTTGGCACACTGTTTTCATGATATTTCTTTAACCCCTTTGTATATATAACAGGAGATTTAGCCGTTGTTATATATACCCTTACATCAATATTAGTGGAATGGGACGCTAATATATGTGTATTGCCCCCATCATACTCATTTCTGTATATATTTACCTTTAAGATGTTAGAAACTTACTTGGGATTCGACTTGGGATATAGGTGATTCATTGGGATTGGATATTGGATATGAATGAGATTGATGAATTGTACATTCGAGATATAGGAGAGCTATTCGATATTGTACATTGAGGTGATGTGAGACTTATATATTGTGAAAGCCCAATGTGGGGGCTGATTTGAGGATTTGGGATTTGAGTGTCTTGATGGATTGTGATCCTGCCACGATGTCAGGTTTCTGTGGAAATGACATATTCCACCCTATACCTCACCCTTATCTACTTTATGCACAGTTTCATACATTGGTAGTACCTGTAGTGTACCCTTATGATAAGTTGCATATCTACATTCTCATATCCTTTTTGCATGGTTATTGCATACTATTGTCATGTTACTATTGCTTCACTTATTGATTGTACCTGCTAGTGTACTCTCCTTTATTCAGCATTTGCATGACATATTATTACTGTAATCGCATATCTTAGATTCATGCTGTACGTGCATTCCTGCGATTACCTGCATATGTTTTATACTATTCACGAGTTGGCAACTCACCCCCGTTGTGCCACAGGTGTTGCAGGTTGTTCCCCAGAGTAGTCGAGGCAGGCTATTTCATTATTCAGCTATCCAGCTTTCATCTTTTGCTCCAGATACCGCTTCAGCTCACAGTACTATTTTGCTTAGGTGGGTGGGTGGTTATCTGTATTTCATATTGTACCTTCATTGTATTTTGTACTCTCCATCTACTATTGTATTATTGACATAGAGACTTGGTGAGGACGTTATGTGTATTATTGTGGATTTGATGTCTCTTATATACAGCTTTTCTCTACTGTCATTATTTTTGTGTTGCATTCATCTTGACTAGTCTTTACAAAAAGGGGTGTTGCTAAAATTGTAAAGAAAGAAAGTAGATCTTTTTAAAGAATTTGGGTTGCGATTTCAAATGTTTCAAAAACTTATATTATCTTTTTCCGTATTTTCATGGTTTAGATTTCTGGGTTTGGCTTTCTTTTACTACGTTGCGTCTTTAGGCGTTGCGTAGTATTAGGGCCGTCACGGGCCAATTTTGGGTCGTGACAAAGTTGGTATCAGAGCGTTAGGTTTTACCTTTCGGACTGTAGGATGACCTTAGTATGATGGAGTAGGTAGCTTAAGTAGAGTAACGTAGTGTGTGTATGTCTGCAGCATACCCACAGCGCGGTACTTTGCATTAAGTGACCTAAGTACAATTTGTTTGACATTCCTTCCTTGATGATTCATATCTTTGAGATTCGATTTCCTCATTCTTATCGAATCTCATCTTATATCTATTTATAGCCTTGCCGCCGATGACTATGGGGACTCAGAGCGATGCAGCGAGGGCCGAGGTCAGAGTTAGCTCGGGTGAGACGAGTACTGACCAGGATGGCACTCTAGTTGCACAGGTGCAGACGGATCAGCCTACGACCTATACTATGGATAGACTTTTGGTAGAGATGCAGGAATTCCGCCAGACGATGAGTTCTTTGGTTGATATCGTTCAGGAGCTACGACAGGAGGTTGTTACCCCTGTCACTCAGTTGTCGCTTACGGTCAGCATGCAACAGTCCGTCACCTACATAGCAACAGTGGTAGTAGCTCCAGTTGACGAGGCGCATATTCCAGAGGCTCAGAGGGTTCCAGGACAGTGGAGGACTCGTACCAGCGTACCAGCCCAGAGACAGAGGTTTGGTCGTCGAGACAGATTTCGTGGCCGTCGCGGGAGTAGCAGAGGCTTAGGACGAGGGCAGTCGTTCAGCTCTCATCCCCAGGATGGTCAGCAGTCAGCACGTGGATGTTTTCGATGCGGGAGCCTTCAGCACTTCGTCAGAGATTGTTCCTTGGCACCTCGTCATGATCGTTGTCAGAGAGGCCGTGGACGCGGGAGATTCGCTCAGAGGGCTCAGGCTACCAGAGGAGTTCATCCAGCTGCGAGTAGAGGGCAGACACAGGAGTTTGCTTCTACTCAACGGGACGCGCAGACGTCCAATGTGGAGTTTTCAGGTATCTTTTGTTTATATGTTCTTTTGATGTATTCGTTGTCCTCTTGCTTGTACCGTTGTTGGGTAGATTAGTAGTAGTTGTTCTAACTTCTGTCAGCGATCCTTTTGTTGCGCGACACGTATTTCAGTTTTGTGCCAAGCGGATAGGAGATAGAGATTCGTCCGTCGTTTTGATCCTTCTTGAGGTGTTGGATTTGACGTTCTCCTGGGCATGGACTGGTTAACTACGTGCTAGGCGTCTGTGGACTACCGTGTGGAAGCAAGTTAGGGTTTGTTTTCCCCGGCAAGTCAGTTCTTGTTGTGCAGGTGGATAGTTGTGCCGCCTCTCACAGCTTGAATTCAGCCTTTTTCGCTAGTCGGCTACTGAGGAGATGTCGTGGATTCTTGGCGTTCATTCGTGATACCAGAGCCACAGTGGGATTGTTGGACCGGGTTCCTTTCGTGCGAGAGTTTTTCCGACGTTGCTCCTGATGGGCCGACGAAGCTGAGTGAGCTTAAAGGGTCAGCTGCAGAGTTGTGGTTCGGGGAGTTTTGTGCGTCTGAGTGTTTCGCTTTTGGAGGCTCCTATATCTGTTCGTCGAGGAGAAAGACGGCAGTTTGAGGTTGTGTATCGACGGATCGTCAATTGAACCGGCTTACAGTGCGGATAGGTATCCTTCACCTCGCCGTGACGATTTCTTCGATCAGCTCCAGAGTGCAAGGCATTTTTCTAAGTTTGCTTAGGATCAGGTCATCATTATTGCGGATTCGGAGTGATGACATTCCGACGATTGCCTTATGCGTGCTACGGGCTTTGTGTGTATCAGTGAGTCGTTGGATTCCCTGATGCCCTAGCAGCATTCGTAGATGTGATGAACCAGATTTCTGCAGGCCGTTCCTCGACCAGTTTTTGTTGTCTTATTTACGACACTCTGGTCTACTTAATGTGTCTTGAGGAACAGGAGCAACACTTGGGGGATTTGCTATACAGATACTGGGAGAGCCCCAGCAGTTTGCTAAATTCTCGGAGTATTTCTTCAGGCTTGTTTTGTGTTGACTCCTAGGTCTTATAGTCATGGGAGACGGTTTCGTATGGTTCCGAGGGAGATCGTGGCCGTACAGCTTAGGCCCAGACTTGTGTGCAGGACGGAGATCCGCAGATGGTTGGTCTTAGCAGGTTTTTACCGCCGTTTCATGCAGGATTGCTAGAGTAGTGCTGCACCGTCGAATGAATTGACCAAAAGGAGGTTTCTTTTCTGTGGACTGAGGCTTGTGTGCGGAATTTTCGGCAGTTGAAGATTCGGTTAACAACTGCATTAGTCTTTTCTTTGCTTTTGGCTCGGGCGACTTGTTGTTTAACTGTATTGTTTCTTGAATGGGCTCGAGGGTGTACTGATATGACACTACAGAGTCATCGCTTTTGCTTCCCTACATTTGGGGGGAGTACGAGAAGGATATTCCACTCATGATCTGGAGATGGCCGCGGTGGTTTTGCGTTGGAGATTTGGGGACACTACTTGGTTGTGAGTCGTGTCAGATTTTCCACGGACCACCAGAGCTTAATGTACATCTTCCTGCAGCAGATTTGGATTGTTGTGTTAGTCTTCTGCAGATTTACAGTTCTTGTGTGATCGTCGAGTATAGCTTAGTTCGTCTCTACGGAGGGGACAGCTTGCTCATGTCCGCGCCCGACCACTTTCCTTAAATCGTTTTCGCGAGGCACTGCCCGCCGATGCTCGTCGTCAGAGATACTTGAGCATGCTCGGCTGGGTAATGATTCGGAGACCTTGATTTGTGACAATGATGTGCTAAGTTTGGGACGCGTTTGTGTACCTGGTTTCATCGGGTAGAGACGTGTAATCCTAGAACATGCACATCTGTCAACTCTCTATATGCATTCAAGTTCCACCGGTTTTGGCGTGACTTGTGAGATAGTTACGAGTGGACAGGGATGTAAAGAGAAGTTCAGGTTTCGTTTCAAGGTGTCAGTCTTGTTGTGTGCTTAAGCCGAGCATCTGAGGCCGGCTGGAGAGTTGCAATCTTTTACCGTTCCGAAGTAGGAATGGGAGCAGATCTCCACAAATTTCGTTATGGTTTCTACCCAAGTTTGGATAGGGTGTGACTCCATTCGGATTCTTGTCATCCGGTTATACTCAGTTTGCTCAGTTGTTTTGTTAAAGTTGTGTGTTTGTGTTGGTTGTCGTCAGCAGCTTGGGATCGTCACTCGCCATTGTTAGGGTTCTCCTTCGATAGCTGTTATCAGGAGACACTCCAATTGGCCACCCTTAGGCTTAGGGGTTAGGTCGTGTCGATCGCCAGCCTGTTGTTATCTGAATCTGCGTAAGTAGGATTTTGGACCCCAGCTATGTCTAGAAAATTCGGAGATAGTCCAGTTGTGTTCAGGTCAGGATGAGAACTGTCCATTGCAAACAGATGTCTTATGCGACTGTGCTGGTCGCAGGCTTGAGTGTGCAGTGGCAGATCATGTATTCCTATGGATTTTCCGATGAATGACGTGTTGGATTTTGGGAAGTTTGTCCCAAGATTTAGGTCCTTCTGAGATCCTATAAGTGAGTTAGTTTTGTTGCCTTCAATTTGGCACTTCCGCCCAGATTATTGGATTTTCACCCCGTATTCCTTGTGATGATACTTTACAATTACCTTCATGACCTTCTCACATGATTTGGCATCAGACCATTGAACTGGACGTGATCTTTCGTTCACCAGCAGCCATGTGTCTTAATGGCTCGGCAGGTGAAGGAACATCGGTCAAGGGTCTTGCCATCTGTGAAGGGTTTCCTTGGACGTAGCCGTATAGTGAGTTAGTCACTTGGGAGGCTGCGAACGAGATTTGAGGATTTTAATCTTCTCTTTGAAGGTATGCGTATCGGATTATTTTTTTAAAATTCGGGGACGAATTTCTTTTAAGGGGGGGAGATTGTAACACCTTAGAGTGTGTTTTGTAGCTAATTATATTTTAATATGTGGGTTTTAATAAAAAAGTTTACCAAATTAAGTTTTAAATATTTTATCCTATTTATTGTGTATTTTATTAGAATTTTGTTAGGCGCACACACACTTGTGCATGTTAACTAGGGTGCTAATTGGGAGGTTAATCATGATTAGCAATCATGGTTAGCTAACCATTTTCCTTTGAGCTTGTTTTAAAAATTGTTTTGGTGCTTTTGGGTTGATAAGTGCATGGTTGTTAAAATTAAAAGGGTTTATTATTTGGTTTGAAGTGTTGACTTGGGTGAGAGAGAGGGCATGGGGAGCATGGTGTGAACCATGCCTCATTAATGAAGCAAGAGAGATAGAGGGAGGGGTTAGTGTTACTCTCATTCTCTCACTCTCATTCTCTCACTCTCACACAAACACACACACAGAGCACCCTTCAGCATCAGCAGCAGCTGCCCCAGCAACACCAAATAACAACAACAACAACACAATAACAGCAACAACAGAAGCAGCATCATCATCAGCTACAACAACAGCATCATCATCATCATCATCTTCAGCAGAAGTAGCAGTAGAGGCAAGGGCAGCAGCAGCAGGAGCTTCAGCAGTTCTAACAAGCTCTCACCTCCTCCACACACTTCTTCTCCTGTTTCTTAGGGTGCTGCAGGGTAATTTCTGAACCCCATTTCATGTTTGCTTAAGTTTTGTGTCGATTAGTGCTAAATAGCTAAGTTTAGTGCTAATTGTGATGTTTTATGTGGACTTTTGGATAATTGATGATTGTGTTAGATAACCTAGCCTATTTTAGTGTTAATAGGGTCACTTGAACTGAGTTTAACCCAGATTACACAAAAATACCATAAGGTTTCCAAATTGTGCAATTTGGCGTTTTTAAAGAAAAATATTAGACTTCTGTGATCTGCGATGGACCCGGACCCTACAGAACAAAATTGAGGAAACTGGAGCATGTACACTAGGTATAGATAACACCACCAGAATACGAGACCCCCATTCTCTACTGTGGCCGCCAATTTCTTCAGTTTGGCCGCAAATTGCGGCCAAGTTGGGGAATTGGGTGTTGGGCTCTTGGCTAGGGGTCCCTGCTGTGTTGTCTAGGTCATTGGCATGTTTAGTTTTGTGATATCTTACCTGTAGGGAAATCTGGGACTATATGTCGTTTTGCATGTCCGTTGTGTTTGCGCGATACGCGTGATACGTGAGTGGGTTCGGTGATCCAGCGTATCGCGGCGTGTCGCGATGGTTTTAGACGCGTACACACACGATTCAGCGTATCGTGCGCACGCGCGTTTAGTTTGCGACGCGAGTTTCTCGTTTTGGTTCGATATCGCGTTTCGCGGAATATTTTGGCTTATATATGAATTCTTGTCGTATTTGCAGGTTTGTAGGCAGGAGCTACGGACACTACTACAGAGGGAGCAGATGGTAGGATTCACCTAGCGTGGAGTGTAGGTGAGTAGATTTAACATCTACAGGGGAATCGCCCGCATGGCGTTATGCGTCTGGGCTAGGATTCAAATACCTGTCGCACATTCTACGTCATTGTAGAATTTAGCCTTTACTGTATTTCCTTGATATAGTTATATACTGTGACTAGCAGCCGTAGGACACTGCACACATTATTGACGGTTCATGTTGCACGAGCACGGATTGTATGCTACACACACACCGTCAATAATTGCCATGTCACACACTACCCTTTATAGCTACTATTGCTTACCATACATGACATCTAGCTACCGGTATACCTATAGTGTATCATACCTTTAGTGATAGGTACATTTACACCGTGCGATACAGCTACAGGTATACCTTTTAGATATCTTAGTTATACCGGGAGGGATTTCCTACATATGTTACTTATACCCAGGGGGGTATACGACATCAGTTCCTTTAGGTAGATACCTATACTTTGCTACACCTGTATGTTAGACACATATTCAGCTGTTGTCGCATATTTACATTTACTGATGTTACTTAGCTGTACCTTATCTTGATTTCGCATACATCTGGTTCAGCTATATACTTTGTTTACCTACTCGCATTCAGATATATCGCATACATTTATTCCTGGATTTGCGCATTGTTTATCTGGATTTTATATGATTTTTTCGGGATTTGGGAACCGTGGGAGTTCATGAAATTATGCATACATGGAACAACCCGGTTTCCTTGATATGATATTTGAGTGTCCCCCATGAGTTTTATCGGTGCTGATTATATACTCCATACGAGGTGTGGTTGCCGTATGAGAGTACATGGTGGGGCCCGGTATGGTTCCCCTCGGCAAGAAGATCGATGGGTTTGCCGATTGAGCCTGGAGGCGGGCGAGTACCTACCGGTGATTGGTTGGACCTGGCAGTTGTCCGGAGGCTACTAGCCAGAGTCGAGAGATGGATGCGGGAGGATCTGTACTGTCGGGGCCGAGGGCCGATACCGCAGACGGACCCCGTGGGCCGATCCGGACTGACGGAGCCCGATATACGAGGATTTCTGTGTCGATGTTTGGCACACTGTTTTCATGATATTTCTTTAACCCCTTTGTATATATAACAGGGGATTTAGCCGTTGTTATATATACCCTTACATCAATATTAGTGGAATGGGACGCTAATATATGTGTATTGCCCCCATCATACTCATTTCTGTATATATTTACCTTTAGGATGTTAGAAACTTACTTGGGATTCGACTTGGGATATAGGTGATTCATTGGGATTGGATATTGGATATGAATGAGATTAATGAATTGTACATTCGAGATATAGGAGAGCTATTCGATATTGTACATTGAGGTGATATGAGACTTATATATTGTGAAAGCCCAATGTGGGGGCTGATTTGAGGATTTGGGATTTGAGTGTCTTGATGGATTGTGATCCTGCCACGATGTCAGGTTTCTGTGGAAATGACATATTCCACCCTATAGCTCACCCTTATCTACTTTATGCACAGTTTCATACATTGGTAGTACCTGTAGTGTACCCTTATGATAAGTTGCATATCTACATTCTCATATCCTTTTTGCATGGTTATTGCATACTATTGTCATGTTACTATTGCTTCACTTATTGATTGTACCTGCTAGTGTACTCTCCTTTATTCAGCATTTGCATGACATATTATTACTGTAATCGCATATCTTAGATTCATGCTGTACGTGCATTCCTGCGATTACCTGCATATGTTTTATACTATTCACGAGTTGGCAACTCACCCCCGTTGTGCCACAGGTGTTGCAGGTTGTTCCCCAGAGTAGTCGAGGCAGACTATTTCTCTATTCAGCTATCCAGCTTTCATCTTTTGCTCCAGATACCGCTTCAGCTCACAGTACTATTTTGCTTAGGTGGATGGGTGGTTATCTGTATTTCATATTGTACCTTCATTGTATTTTGTACTCTCCATCTACTATTGTATTATTGACATAGAGACTTGGTGAGGACGTTATGTGTATTATTGTGGATTTGATGTCTCTTATATACAGCTTTTCTCTACTGTCATTATTTTTGTGTTGCATTCATCTTGACTAGTCTTTACAAAAAGGGGTGTTGCTAAAATTTTAAAGAAAGAAAGTAGATCTTTTTAAAGAATTTGGGTTGCGATTTCAAATGTTTCAAAAACTTATATTATCTTTTTCCGTATTTTCATGGTTTAGATTTCTGGGTTTGGCTTTCTTTTACTACGTTGCGTCTTTAGGCGTTGCGTAGTATTAGGGCCGTCACGGGCCAATTTTGGGTCATGACACTCGTCTTCTGGAGATCTTGCGTCATGAAGCCGTGGCTCAGCAACAGAATGATGAGCTGATAAAATTATTGCACCGCCCGCCGGCTTGAGGACTTGTATCTTTTTTCCCTTTTTTTGTACATACTCATGGATGAGAGTATCTTTCTTTTTCTTTGTTTCTTTCATGAATTGTACTTTGTATCCATTTTGGTTTATGAATACAAGATAAATTTTTCTTCTCCATGTTGTGTCCCCTTTTTATTGAATGTATTCTGCGGATATTCTATCTTGATCTCCTTGCAGGACAGCGATGGCTCAGGATTCAGGGTTAAGATTTGCTTCCTAAGACTTTTGCATTTTATGAGCCACGAGGGTCTCATAAAGAGTTTTTCTCCCTATGGGTCGAGAGGATCCTATAGGTGCAAGTTCTTCTAAGAATCGTGAGGATTCTTAAGCGGGTTTTCCCTTCAGAGTCGTAAGGATCTCACAAGAGAGTTTTTTCTTTCTTACAAGTCGTGAGGACTCGTAAGTGCTGGATGTGGTCACCCTTGTCCGCGTTTTACGGAGTCAGGGGTTTCTCCAGGTATTGTAGTTTAAAGACGTCGCGGTCAAGGTTAAGGACCTCATAGTCCGTGGATTTAAGGACTCCACCGTCCGCTGATAGTTTTAAGACATCACGGTCAAGGTTAAGGACCTCATAGTCCATGGATTTAGGGACACCACAGTCCGATGTTAGTTTTAAGACATCACGGTCAAGGTTAAGGACCTCATAGTCCGTGGATTTAAGGACTCCACAGTCCGATGTGTGGTTGCAGGGACCCGTCACCTCTTTGAAGACGTTGAGGAATTACAACGTCAGGCATCAAAGGAGTGAAGAGATGTACCCTTAAACCAAGGTAAAATATATAAGGAATCGGGGTGGTTGATCGTTAGTTTTAAGACATCACGGTCGAGGTTAAGGACGTCATAGTCCGTGGATTTTAAGGAATCCACAGTCCGGTATTTGCTCTGGATGCTTCACACGGGTTCACTGCCGTGCTTGGCGAGGACCAGGCTCCGCTCTGGGCGTTTTCCGCGGGGTCAAAGAGTGACGTTATCCGCGTTCTACGTGACCAGGAATTTTGCACTAGATGCTTCACACGGGTTCACTGCCGCGTTAAGCGAGGACTAGGCTCCGCTCTGGATGCTTCACACGGGTTCACTGCCGTGCTCTGCGAGGACCAGGATCCGCTCTGGACGTTTTCCACGGGGTCAAAGAGTGACGTTATCCGCGTTCCACGTAACCAGGAATTTTGCACTAGATGCTTCACACGGGTTCACTGCCGCGTTAGGCGAGGACTAGGCTCCGCTCTGGATGCTTCACACGGGTTCACTGCCGTGTTCTGCGAGGACCAGGATCCGCTCTGGACATTTTCCACGGGGTCAAAGAGTGACGTTATCCGCGTTCTACGTAATCAGGAATTTTGCACTAGATGCTTCACACGGGTTCACTGCCGCGTTAGGCGAGGACTAGGCTCCGCTCTGGATGCTTCACACGGGTTCACTGTCGTGCTCTGCGAGGACCAGGATCCGCTCTGGACGCTTTCCACGGGGTCAAAGAGTGACGTTATCCGCGTTCCACGTAACCAGGAATTTTGCACTAGATGCTTCACACGGGTTCACTGCCGCGTTAGGCGAGGACTAGGCTCCGCTCTGGATGCTTCACACGGGTTCACTGCCGTGTTCTGCGAGGACCAGGTCCGCTCTGGACGTTTTCCACGGGGTCAAAGAGTGACGTTATCCGCGTTCCACGTAACCAGGAATTTTGCACTAGATGCTTCACACGGGTTCACTGCCGTGCTCGGCGAGGACTAGGCTCCGCTCTGGATGCTTCACACGGGTTCACTGCCGTGCTCTGCCAGGACCAGGATCCGCTCTGGACGTTTTCCACGGGGTCAAAGAGTGACGTTATCCACGTTCCATGTAACCAGGAATTTTGCACTAGATGCTTCACACGGGTTCACTGCCGTGCTCGGCGAGGACTAGGCTCCGCTCTGGATGCTTCACACGGGTTCACTGCCGTGCTCTGCGAGGACCAGGATCCGCTCTGGACGTTTTCCATGGGGTCAAAGAGTGACGTTATCCGCGTTCCACGTAACCAGGAATTTTGCACTAGATGCTTCACACGGGTTCACTGCCGCGTTAAGCGAGGACTAGGCCCCGCTCTGGATGCTTCACACGGGTTCACTGCCGTGTTCTGCGAGGACCAGGATCCGCTCTGGACGTTTTCCACGGGGTCAAAGAGTGACGTTATCCGCGTTCCACGTAACCAGGAATTTTGCACTAGATGCTTCACACGGGTTCACTGCCGCGTTAGGTGAGGACTAGGCTCTGCTCTGGATGCTTCACACGGGTTCACTGCCGTGCTCTGCGAGGACCACGATCCGCTCTGGACGCTTTCCATGGGGTCAAAGAGTGACGTTATTCGCGTTCCACGTAACCAGGAATTTTGCTGAATATATCCGCATTTCACGGAATGGAGGTTTGACTCTTGGTGATATGTATATCTCCGAGCCATGGAACTGGGGGTTGCCGCTGTTCCGTTTCGCTTGATGTTGTGTCTGCTGCCACGAGACGAACGTCGAGATGATCTCTAGGCTATCTGTGAACCGTCGAGATTTGGCTTCTTGTTATGATGAAACCTGGGGGAGGAGTATGATGCCTTCTTTGATTGCGCCCCTGGATTGTATACAGGGATAGATGTAACATCACCTGTAGGGCGAGGATTTCACTTTTATTTTACTTCTTTTTTCGCGATGCTCTATCATTTCAGCTTTTATATCGCGAAGGTCGCGATTGCCCCATCATTTCGGCTATTTTTCGCGGTGCCCAATCATTTCGGCTATTTATTTATTCTCTACTCGCTGCTTTTTATTGCGAGTTGCCCCATCATTTCGGCTATTTTTCATGCATACATTTTTACTTGCTGCTTTTTATTGCAAGTTGCCCCATCATTTCGGCTATTTTGTAGGCATGTGTGGCTTGCTAGCTTTTTCGCCGCAAGCTTGGATTTCAGACACCGATTTCGACATCAGCACCGCTACAACTGGAATGTTGCCAGGAGCGAATCATCATTTGCCTTTGTCGATGATGAACAAAGGTGGCTCAGCAAACAGGGTTAAGGGTCCTATCGACCAAGGCTTTTGACTTCATGAGCCGTAAGGGTCTCACAAAGGTATTTCTCCCTACAAGTCGTGAGGATCTTGCAGGTGTATTTTCTCCTTAGGGATCGTGAGGATTCCCAAATGTGTGCTCCTCTGTAAGTCGTAAGGATCCTACAAGAGGCTTTCTCCTTATGGGTCGAGAGGACCTACAAGGGCTGGACTTTGCTGGGGAAATGTTTATTCGCGCCCGTGGATTGTATACAAGGGTCAGTATTGAGTCCCTTGTAGGGCAATATCGAAGGTTGTGGAGGATTTGCTTACGAACAGGTTTAGGTTTCTGTAACTTAAGACTTTCAAGTCTCATGAGCCGTGAGGGTCCCACAAGAGAGTTCTCCTTACGAGTCGTGAGGATCTCGTAAGTGCATTTTCTCCTTAGGAATCGTGAGGGTCCCTAAGTGTGTTGCTCCTTTGTGAGTCGTAAGGATCTCACGCAGGTGGTTTCTCCTTACAAGGTCGAGAGGACCCTACAAGTGTCTTTTAACGAGGTTGCGCCCTTTCGGGTTTTCGCAGACACTCGCCGGTAGTCCTGCTGTTTTTACTCACGGAGCCCTTTCGGGTTTTCATCCGTGCCCATTTTGCTTATGGACATACCGTTTTTTTTTATTCTTTTTCATATATTTTTTTATATATTTTTTTTCTTTCTCTCTTTTTTTCATCTCGTCAGCCTAACGATACTGCGGTAGTAGTTTTAGGGACGTTTCGGTCCGCCGTTAGTTTAAGGACGTTTCGGTCCGTCGATAGTTTTAAGGACGTTTCGGTCCGTTGTTAGTTTAAGGACGTTTCGGTCCATCGTTAGTTTAAGGACGTTTCGGTCCAGCGTTAGTTTAAAGACGTTTCGGTCCAGCGTTAGTTTAAGGACGTTTTGGTCCATTGTTATGGGAAGGCCGGCTGCTGCTTGTAAAGTCTGAGCCTAGGAAGATAGCGAGCGGACATAATCATCGTCATCTATCATTGACCCAGGCTGTGGCTCATTAAGCATAGTATTTCTTTAAGAAGCGGCCGTTTATTGGCCTGAAAGGCCTTTCGCCGTGCATGTCCATGAGTAGATAGGCTCCACCCTGGTAGATCTTGTCTATGATGTACGGGCCTTCATAGTTTGGCTCAAATTTTTCCCGTTTGGCACGATTGGGGATCATAGGTCTTTTGACCACTAGTACGAGTTCGCCTTGGCGGAATGTCCTCGGCCTGGTCAATCTTTCGTACGAGCGCGTCATCTTTGCTTTGTAGGCTTCTAGATGTTGTTGCGCTATGAGCCGGGTTTCGTCGAGGGCATCAAGCTCCTCAAGCCGAAGGTGAGCATTTTCTTCGTCCGTCAGCTCGTGGTGGACTGCTACTCGTAGAGAGGGTAACTCTATCTCGAGGGGGAGCACTGCTTCCGTCCCAAATACCAACGCGTACGGCGTTGTGTCCATGGCCGTCTTGAATGTAGTTCGATAAGCCCAAAGGGCTTCTTGCAGCCTTTCATGCCAGTCTCTCTTATTCCGGGAAACAGTCTTTTTTATGATCTTCGTCAAGGTCTTATTGAAGGCCTCGGCCAGACCGTTAGCTCGTGGGTTGTAAACTGAAGAATATCTCCAGTCTATATTGTGCTGCTGCGCAAAGCGGCTAATCTTATGGCTTCTGTAGGCTGGCCCATTATCGGAGATAATCCGCCGTGGGGTTCCAAACTGATAGATGACGTGAGTCTTGAAGAAATGGAGGATATTCTCCGTCTTCACTTCCCTCAGTGGTACTGCTTCTGCCCATTTGGAGAAGTAATCAGTTGTCGCCAGGATAAAACGATGTCCCCGGGATGATGCTGGCTCAATGGGGCCGACTATGTCAGTCCTCCACATTTCGAATGGCCAGCTAGCCACCGTTGGGTGTAGTGGATTCGGATGTTGGTGGATAAAGTCTCCATGAATCTGGCACGAGCTGGCGGAAATTCTGAGATCACCTCATCATCGCTGTTCTCAAAGCACCGGGGAAGGTCATCTATGTTCTCGGGCTCTTCTTTTAATATCGTAATCGTATAACAGGTGCGAATCCGCTCCCAGGACTGAGGTGGATCCGGTTCTGCTCTTGTGGTTTTGGGTTCGTGCTTTTGTGGCGGCGTTACCCTCCATCCGTTGGATAAAGCGAACCTGCCATGTTGGTACTGGTCCTCGACCCAGTTCTTGAAGGTGAAGCAGTCTTCGGTAGGATGTCCTATGGCTCGGTGATAAGAGCAATAGCTCAGATGAGAAGCCTTGTTAGCTTGCTCAGGATGTCTAGACCTTGGAAGCGCGATCATTTGATGTTTTAAAGCTAGCTTGAGTAACCTCTCCGTCTTGTCTCGGGGGAAGGAGTACGCCCGGCTCATTTTCTTCATGAGGGACAAATCCGAGCCGTGCAATACCCGATCACGTAACCCTCTAATCCTGCGTCGTTGTTGTCGGCTCCTCTTTCCGCTTCTTGATTTATTTCCGTCTCCGCATCGGGCCTTTCGTACAACGGGTTGACAAAGACGAACATCTTTGTCTTTCGCAGCCTGTTGAAATAGACGTTGTGTCCTGGCCTTCTCGTAGATGGCCATTTCGCGGTTGTGGTCTTCCCGAGCTTTCTGACCCACTTTCCTGATAGGCTTGCCCATTCGTTCTTCAAACGACGGACTCGGCGCTTCAATCGCGGGGTCTAGTTTTGATGAGGGGTTGGCATCTCCTGACAAGGCGTCCTCTTCTTCATCAAAGGTATATATAGCGTAGCTGCTGTGAGCCCGTTCCCGTTTTCCAGTTCTCGCATATCCAAGCCCGAGTGTTTCTATTTTCCCGTTGGGCAATTTGCGTTGAGTCCCAGGGACATCCCAAATCCTGTTGTAGAACCGAGCCTGCCGAACAGTCTGTTTTAAGGGTACTCCTTGGCGCTTCAATAGCTTCTTTAATCCATTTGTATAGTATCTAGGCAGGCGGATGGGTTGGAGCCTATCAAGCGTAGCATCCACGCCATGCCAGATCTCTTTCTCTATTTTCGACTCTGAGGATCGGTAGAATAGGATCACCTTCTCACCCCTTCGCCTGGGAGGGACGTAAAACGTTTGCAGGTCCTGCACATTGTGAGCTTGAAGCGTGTCGAGATCCTTGTAGTGTTCTCGCGGTACCATGGTGATTCGCAAACTATGGTCATCGCCAGGGGGTGCTTGTATTGGCAGCCGATTGGAGAACACGACATTAACTTCATCTTCTGAATCACTTCCGAAGACTAACATGGGAGCGGACGTCCCTGGGTTGTTGCGTTGAGATGGCCCGGCATAAACTATCTCTTCTTCTTCTTCGGTATCGCTCCCGAAAACCGGGATGGTGGCGGCGGCTTTGTTCTCCGGGTTGCGACACCTTTCTGTATCCTCAAAATCTGGCAAAAAGTACTTCGCATCTTCATATTTGCGAACTTCGTTCACGGAAAATGGGTTTAACTCTCCTGTTACGGTATACTCGAAACCATCCTTAAAGTACTTCATACACTGATGTTGTGTAGAAGGAATGATGTTATACTCGTGTAGCCAAGGACGACCGAGCAAAGCGTTGTAGCAGGTCTTGGCGTCAATGACATGGAATTTGATGTCTGTGACGAGAAGTCCAAAGCGTAATGTTAGTATCACAGATCCGAGAGTCCGTGACGATTGTGAATCGAAACCGGAGATAGTAATTTTGTCACGGGCGAGGTGTTGCACACTCATGCAGATTTCCTTCAACACCCGAACATTAAGGAGATTGACGGAGGATCCATTATCCACCAGGATCTTGCCTATCTTGATATCATGGCAGTATCCGGAGACATATAGGGGGCGGTTGTGGTCGCACGTCCCGAGAAGGAGGTCTTCGTCACCGAAAGTGATGTCGGCCGTATGCACTTCCTCCAGTTCGTCCTTCATCCTTTCAGTGGCGAGGAAGGCTTGGAATTGCTCAGGTTCTTGTAACGCCTTAATTAGTGAGTCTCTCGCTTCTTTTGATAATAGGAGGGCATCGAGAATGCTAAGCTGAGAAGGTAGCTTCCTTAGGTGCGCGAGGATGTTATAGTCCACCTTATCCTTCCTAGGAGGGTCTTTGGCAGCCAGCTCTCTCATGACTTGGTCATCTAAAGTGATATCTTCAGTGACCTTTTCCTTTCCCTTATCTTTTCTACTTACGGGCCCGAGATTCTTTTCTGGGAGTGTGCGATTGCGCAGCTGAATGTTCTCGCAGGCCTCCGATTTCTCCTCTTTCTCTAAAACGGATTCTTTAAAGAGAGGGCCCAGAGCCATTTCTTCATCAGAGTCGCTCCCAAAGGTGAGAACTTGTGACCCCTCGGCGTGAGCCATATGACAGTTGCCAGTAGTTCTGTTGTGCCCATCGACAGTACTTCTTCGCTCCCGACGGCTCTTGCGTTTCATGCGCTTAAAATGTTGCCGACGAGTAACATATCCTTGCCACCATATCTTAAAGGCGTCGCACTCCTCCGTGGGGTGTGAAATTTTCCGATGATATGCGCAATAATCATGGTGCCTCTCCACCCCTTCTTGTGTGTTTCCTTCCGAGGGTGGTAGCTTCATTCCCATTGACATGGCTTTGGCAAACCTTTTCCTCGTCTTGAATATCTTCTTTTCTACTTCGGATGCCTTTTGATCTGGCGGGGGTAGTTCAACTCTTTCATTCAGTCGCCTGCATTTGGTTCCTTCTGACGCTGCCATCTCACGCTCCTGATCCGCTTTACTTTTTAGGCGAATCTCGTCTAGAAAGACATTGATCATTTCATTTGTCAGCCACGCACGCTCTGGTTCAGGCTCTGCCTCCAGCTTCTTAGTGCCAGGAGTTTTCTCATCATCGGTAAACGAGTGGGAGATTACGTTACAACTCGCCACATATCCTTCGGATTCATCCGACGAGCTCTCTCCATCATCTCTCTCTTGAAAGATGTGGCTGAGAAACTCTTGCAGTGTGACAGGAGTTCGCGCCTTTTGATTGTATTCTTCCAGCGCGTCGATTTGCTTCTGCAAGTTCGTGTGCTCGTCACCAAGCTTCGCAGGCTTCTTGGATTTCTTCTTCTTTTTCTTCGAAGATTTTGACGGTTGTACGTGAGTATTTGGGCCCTTATCACGAGTCTTCGTAGTTGTGCGGGGCTTCAACATCCCTTCGATAATTTGAGGTTCAAGAGGGTCCTTCCATTCGATCGCAGGGCACGCATGAAGGTCTCTCAGCATTCTCTTGGTTTTAGTTGATAGCACGACCTCCCATGGAGCTTCTTCAATAAAGGAGCAGGTTGCCCCCGGTGTATCTGCTTTCTTAGGAGTATGCGGTTGTGGTGCGTTCACCTTCCACTTTTCAGACAGTACAAACTTCCCCTGGAGGTATTGATCTTCAATCCATCCTTTAAAGACGAAGCAATCTTCAATCGGATGACTTACCGTTTGATGGTAAGGGCAATAGTTAGGGTTATTCACCTCGGTGGGTTGCGGCGGTCACCTTGGACTTGGTAGGTTTATAAGTCTGTTGCGTATTGCCAGCTCGAATAACCGTTTCGTCTTGTCTCGTGGGAACGAGTAGGGACGTTTCATCTTCTCATTAAAATACCGGTGTCTTTCTTCCAATTGATCTGCCGGTTTCGGGGCGTTGGGTTGCTGTTGGGCATTCGCGACAAAGGTTGCCCTTCCTTTACCCTTGTCATTCCGAGATTCTGACTTCGGGGCAGGTGGTCTATGACCCATCTGGTCCATCTGAGCCAACTTGTCGATTAAAGCCTGGAATGTGGTTGGCTTAAAGAACATCATAAACTGGGAGATAGTTGCGTGGGGATCTAGGGTTCCCACGAACATGCCCACTGCGGGTGCTTCCTCAATGCGTTGCTCGCATCTCGACCACAAATTCCGCCAGCGTATAGCATACTGGACCCAGGTTTCGCCTGGTTTTACCCTGGCGTTAATCAATGCAGTTATTGGAGTGCGTTCGCTAGCACTTGCGAATCGCTGAGTGAATAACAACTCCATTTCAGCGAACGTTTTGATAGAATCGTTCGGGAGTTCCGAATACCATTCGAACGCTGTTTCTGATAAGCTGCCCACGAACTGGCGGAGCAACAGTTTATCATCACCGCCGGTGTTACCGCAGAGGGTCCGGAACTGGGCGACATGTTGATGGGGATTGCCGGTCCCCTTATACACGTGGAATTTTGGTATCGTATAGCCTTGCGGGTATTTGATTTGGTCGTACCAGCTTGGATACGGCCGTCCTGTCTTTACGACTTGACCAGCTGCCTCAGTCGCATAATGAACCCGGATTTGCTGGGCTATGTAGTCAACCAAGTCAGCCTTAGAGATTGCCTCCTCCTTGGCCGTTGAGAGGGCTGGTGGTGGATTTGACGTTTCTCCTCGGTCGTCTTCAAGAACGATTGGGGGATCCTCGGCGGGTAAGTCCTGTTGGATCATCATCCCTATCATATCTTGGAATAGAAGGCCCATACGTTGTATGTTGGCCGCTTGTTCAGCAGCCTCTTTGTCCTTTTTCTCCAGTATCCGGCGAAGGAATTCCGCGTCGGTTTCTTCCTCCTGGCGTGCGTCTGAGGACGTTTCTGGGCTTTCTTTTGGCCCGGTAAGTGCGGCCATAGCATTCATCATTTCCTAAAGCTTTTGTTGCTGCTCCTGGGATTTCGTCACGGATCGGGTTAGCGGTCGGTGGCCCGTAGAAGTGCGGCTTTCCTCTTTTCCAGAGGCCGTGTAAACAGTGTGCACCACCATGCCCCCAGACTTAGGGCGTCTGGGCTCAGTGCTTTTAGCCGTCGTTGCATGCTGGGGGGTCCTCTCTGGCCTCCTCCTTTTATGAGCCATGGAGGTTGAGGGGGTCGTTGAGGTGGGCGTCCAGACAGCCTTTCGGGGTTTAGCCTGGTGACCAGCCTCCGGTTGGATTTTCAGCTTCTTGTGCTGGCGGGAGAAGTTTGGATCGATGATCGAGTCTCGGGCCTGCCGCCAAACCTTATAGATTTTGGAAGACAGCCGTTGAGGAGATCGGGGCTGTTCTGGTTTTATTTCCATAACCTTTTTTAATGGGGGAGGAGACCTCTTCAGCACTGCAGTAGGAGAATTCCTTCGCACCTTATTTAGCATTTCGAAGCTGTTCCCAGTTGGAACAGCAGCATTAACTTCTGCCACCAGGGCTGATGGAGTCAACCCAGAGGGGGAGTTGCCCCCAGCCTTCCTTACTCAACGCCAATGACGACGTCGAGCGTGTCGAGCGGACGGCGTAGGGTCAGCGGTAAGAATGGTTTCGTCTTGCCCCCTGTGTGGATGGGGGGTCGCTGTTGGTGCTAGCCTGTCAAAGACCGATGTCCTTTGGGCAGCAGGAGCGGGAGCTGAAGCCGTTAATCTTGTAAAGACCGACTTCGTGGCCGGAGAAGCCGCCTTGGCGATTTCGAGAGCAGGAGCGGCCATTTTCTTAGAAGCAGCCTTCTCTGAGATTGTAGGCCCCATAATGAGTTCGCCGGATTTCTGGCCCAATCTAGAGAAGACCGAGGCGTTGACGTTGGGCGACTCGTTGAAAGGAGCCGCGGCAGGGGTAAGACGATCAAAGACCGACTTCTTGAGAGCTTCCTTTGTCAGCACTGGCGCCGCGAAGCTTGTTGGTGGGAGTATAGTCCCAAAGAACAATCCGGTAGTGGCCTGAGTCACCTGGTCCACCGGCATTGTGAATAACGAAGCAGCTTGGGGTCCGTAGGCTATACCTCCTGGCGAGGCAGAGCGTTGGTCGCAATTGCAGTCTGAGCGGTTAGAGGATTTCGCAGACGTAGAAGCCATCGATCCTTTGCTTTCTGCAATAAGAAAGACGCCAATTCTTAGTATCTTGAAACCCAAGGGCAACCACTAGCGAACCGCGATTGGTTCGTGAATCACGACACACGAAGTGTGGAGTGGAAAGAGGAAAAGGTCCCACCGGGCGTGCCAGAATCTGTTCCCCTCCGAACGGCGGCCGAGACATGGAATGCCTTGCCTGAGATTCGGGGCAGATGCTATATGGTGTTATCCGTCCACCTCTCCGAAGATGCCAAGTTGATTTATGGCACCGTGCATCGGAGGTTTGAACGGATGCGGCCGATGTAGCAGACTTCGTCAGATTCCCCCTCGCTTGAGGGGTTTTTGATTGTGGGGACGCTCTTCCCTGCAGGCGCAAGCCTCTGCAGTTAATTACGCTACCGCATCGCGGTAACAACTTTCTCCTTCTCCAGATGGTCACTTCGTGTCGTTTGTGTTTATTTTGTTTGTGGTTGCCCGTGGATTGTTTACGGAGACCGAGTTATGTCGTCGCCCGTAGGGCGTAGACTAGTCCAAATCCGTGTTATCTTAGATTTGGGTTTGGGGGTTTGGTTTGAGGATACGTTAGCCATACTTGAGGCTAAGATCAACTCAAACGTTTGTTAAGGATACGTTAGTCTAGTTTGAGACTAAGATCAACTTAACGGGATCGTTTAGATCCGACAAAGGAGCGTTTGGGCTCCATTGTTCCAGTTTAGGGACATAGTGGTCCATCGTATGTATGGCCGTCGGGACCCGTCACCTCTCTGACGACGTTGAAGGATTACAACGACGAATGTCAGAGGAGTTCAGAGATGTACCCTCGAGCCAGAGTTAATTGGGGGGATTCATAGTCCAGTCTGTTTGAAGGTTTAAGGATACGTTAGCCATCTTTGAGGCTAAGATCAACTTAAACGGGACCGTTTAGATCCGACAAAAGAGCATGCGGGGCTCTATTGTTCTAGTTTAAGGACATTGCGGTTCGTGGGTAGTTTAAGGACATTGCGGTCCATGGGTAGTTTAAGGACATTGCGGTCCATCGTTAGTTTTAAGACATCTCGGTCAAGGTTAAGGACGTCGTAGTCCGTGGGTTTAAGGACCCCACAGTCCATTGTTAGTTTTAAGACATCTCGGTCGAGGTTAAGGACGTCGTAGTCCATGGGTTTAACGACCCCACAGTCCATTGTTAGTTTTAAGACATCTCGGTCGAGGTTAAGGACGTCGTAGTCCATGGGTTTAAGGACCCCACAGTCCATATCGATGTGTGGTCATCGGGACCCGTCACCTCTTTGAAGACATTGAGGGATTACAATGCCAAGTATCAAAGGAGTGAAGAGATGTACCCTGGAACCGGAGTGGATTAAATAGTCCTTGGCCCAATTTGGGATCAAGACCAATTAATTATGTTATGAGCCCATTGGCCCAGTTAATCACGAATTGAGGACTTATGGCCATCTTGGGCTAAGTCCAATCAGGAGAGGCTTTGCCTCTATCCATTTAGCCAATTGGACCAATGTCTAGTGTTAAACACTAAAGACCAACCAGTGTTGAACACTGGGAATGAGATTAAAAGGTTAATGTTTAACACTAAAAGATAATTGGTGTTAAACACCAGCAACAAGGCTTTCAAATTAGTGTTAAACACTAAAACAGATCAGTGTCAAACACTGGCAACAGAGATCTCAAATTAGTGTTAAACACTAAGGTAGTCAGTGTTGAACACTGCAAATGATTAGTGTTGAACACTAAGGCCCAACAGTGTTTTAACACTGGATTCGGGAGTTCCAATTTAGTGTTAAACACTAAGGCAAGAGGGGTCACGTGGCAACACGTGAGAGAGCCCTCCCTTCATTTATTCTGTTGAGATTATCGCATCTTTCAGAGCATCACGTGCCATCACGTGACGGGCATTCAAATGCTTGTGTGTTGAAGCTTCTGTCAAGAGTCACGTGGGTCACGTGGGGCACTGCCTCAAAGGGGCTTTCTGTAGATCTTTTGGGGGGGTCACGTGGTGACACGTGACCCTGCCTCTATATATGTTATTTAGAGGATCTGTTAATCTTTTTTCAGGAATTAAATTCCTCGAGCTTTAAATTTCAGAGGAATTAAATTCCTACTTCCTTTTGAAGACTTATATTCTGGAATAGAGTTGAACTCTGAATTTTCTGTAGGAATTAAATTCCTCATATATGTGAAGAACTGAATAGGGTTAAACCCTAATAAAAGCTTTTAAGGAATTGAATTCCCATTCTCTGTTAAAGAATTATGATTAAGGGAATTAAATTCCCGTTGCTTCAACAGAACTAAGTTCTTAATTAGGGTTAAACCCTGTTTCTTTTTGTTCTGAAGGAATTAAATTCCCATAACACAGGGTCAAGCCCTAATTTTATTTTAAAGGAATTAAATTCCTATAGTTCTGTGAGAATTAAATTCTCGTGCTTCCATTCCCTCTCTATGTTTTGGATCTGCATGGCAGGATCTCAACCCATTGAGAATTAAATTCTCAACTTCAAGGGGAGATGTGCACTTTGCAGATCCTCTATCAAAGAGAGAAGAAATATGTTCTTCTGTTTTATATATCAGAGTTAAACTCTGTTGAGAATTAAATTATCTTTTCTTTCAAGAAGCTTTTCCCTTTCTTACCTAGGGTTTTCTTTTGTAGAAGATCCAAATTTCTCAAAGTATCAAAGCTCTCTCCCTTTTCTTTTTCTCTGCCTATATATCTCTTTCTCTCTTTTTTTTTCTTTTTCCATCCCTGTGTCTCTTGGCTCCTATTTATAGGAGAAGCAGCCGAATCAATTAGTTTTTGACGAATCTTCATTGAGAGATTTGATTTGCATCCATCATTCGTTTTTGACCTTTGGATTATTAGGTGAATTTTATTCACCATTGGATTTCAAATCCAGGGATTCTCCTTTGTTATTTCGGTTAGATTTAAAGGGGAAATCTTTCCAAACCCGAGATTTTCCCATAGATAGATGATATTTAATCACCTCTGACTCTTCAATTCGATTGGTTCCAGATAATCGCCTTCCTTTGGAAGGATTTGAATCTTTTTTCTGAATTTAATTCTGTTGACAAAATGGGCTTTGAAAGCCGGTCACGTGTGACCACGTGACCCATGGTCACGTGTGGGCACGTGACCCCCTTGGAACGAGCCTTCCTCTTTCTTTTTGCGCTGTCTTCTGGTTGCTGCTTAACCGTCACGTGCCACCATGTGACCCCTGGTCACGTGTGAGCACGTGACCCTTGTCTGGACTCTTTTTCTTGATTTAACTGGAGAACAATTCTGATGTTTTGAGCGTCACGTGCCGACACGTGACCCCTGGTCACGTGGGAGCATGTGACCTCTTTTGAAGCTTTTTCCTTGATTTGATCAGGGAACCGATGTGCCTTTGAATCCGCTTTAAAATGTCACGTGCCAACACGTGACCCTGGTCACGTGGAGGCACGTGACCCTTTCTGATGCCCTTTTCTTTGATGTAGTCAGGAAGCTGAATCTGCCTTGATGATGCTTTTAGATGTCACATGCCAACACGTGACTGCTGGTCACGTGTAAGCATGTGACCCTCTTCTGAAGCTTTTTCCATAAGCTTTTCTAATTTTAAATCAGGAAACAACCACCACGTCCCTAAACTGGAACATGCACCACCACGTCCCTAAACTGGAACATGGACCGCAACGTCCCTAAACTACCTATGGACCACTACGTCCCTAAACTAGAACAATAGAGCCTCCAAATGCTCTTTTGCCGGATCTAAACAATCCCATTTAAGTTAATCTTAGCCCCCAAACACGGCTAACGTATCCTTAAACATTCAAACGGACTATAAAACTCCAAATCAACCTTGGTTCAAGGGTACATCTCCGAACTCCTCTGACATCTGCCGTTGTAATCCTTCAACGACGTTAGAGAGGTGACGAGTCCCGATGGCCAGATATTAAATGGATTATCACGTTAAGTTGATCTTAGTCTCAAACAGGACTATTGTATCCTTAACGAACATTTAAGTTGATCTTAGCCACAACGCGACTAATGCATCCTTAAGCTAAAAACACCAAACCCAAATCTAAGTAAATACGGATTTGGACTAATCCACGTCCTACGGGCGACGGCATTACTCAGTCTCCGTATACAATCCACGGGCAACCACAAACGAAACAAACACACACGACACGAAGTGAAATTCTGGAGAAGGAGAAAGTTCTTACTGCGATGCGGTAGCGTAATTAACTGCAGGGGCTTGCGCCTACAGGGAAGAGCGTCCCCACAATCAAAAACCCCTCAAGCGAGGGGGAATCTGACGAAGTCTGCTACATCGGCCGCATCCGTCTAAACCTCCGATACACGGTGCCATAAATCAACTTGGCATCTTCGGAGAGGTGGACGGATAAAACCAAATAGCATCTGCCCCGAATCTCAGCGTCAGGATGTCCCAACGTCTTGTGCGTCGTCTTTCGGAGGGGAACAGATTCTGGCACGCCCGGTGGGACCTTTTCCTCTTTCCACTCCACAATTCGTGTGTCATCTTCGCGAACGAATCGCGGTTTGTAAATGGTTGCCTTCGGATTTCAAGTTACTAAGATTTGGTCTTTTGCCTGGCGCAGAACTCAAGATTCAATGGCCTTTAACTGCACCAACTGCTCGAAATGACACTGCAACGGACGCTCCACCTCACCAGGAGGTGTAGCATATGGGCCCCAAGCGGCTTCCTTCCTCGCTCTACCGGTAGACCAGGTGACCCAAGCCACCATTGGCGTGTTCTTCGGGACCATGATCCCACCTACAAGCTTTCCTATGCCAATACCTGCACCGGAAGTGAACAAAAAGTCGGTCTTCGACCGGCTCACTGCTACGACGGCCCCTGTCAACAGGTCGCCCGCTACCAAACCGACAGCCTCTGTTTTCACCAGGTTAAATCAGAACTCTAAACTGGCTGTCCTAAGGAAAACAATAACTGTTGCTCCAGAAGTCGTCAAGGCGGCTTCCCCTGTCAAAGAGTCAGTCTTTTCAAGACTGACGATTCCTGCTCCTGCCCCTGCTCGAGGATCCGTCTTCGACAGGTTGAATATCACCCCTCAAAAGACTACCTCAGTCTTTAAGAGGTTAACACCGACGGCGCCTCATTCAGACAGGGGGCAAAAAGAAGGTATCTCTAACTCTGAGCCAGTCCCAACGGCTCGTCGTGCTCGACGTCGCCATTGGCGACGAGTGAGGAAGGCAGGGGGCAACTCCCCCTCAGGGCTAACTCCACCGGCTCCAGTGGTGGAAGTCAACGCTGCTGTTCCAACTGGGAACAGCTTTGAACTGCTGAGGAGGGTACGGAAGAACTCTCCAACCGCTACACTGAAAAGATCTCCTCCACCTGCGGAGAGAGTTCCAGAAAAGAAGCAAGAACAGCCCCATCAACGGCTGTCCTCAAGAATTTATAAAGTTTGGAGGAGGGTTCAAGACTCCGTGATCGACCCGGATCACTCCCGTCAACGAAAGAAGACGAAGGTGCAAAAAGGAAAAGACCGTCCTATTGAACAGCAAGGGACAATGATCGCTAGGGTGCCCACTGCAACGGCCCCTTCAACTTCAACGGCCCACAAAGGAAGGAGGCCGGAGAAAACCCCCGCGCCGGCGACAAATATCAGAGGTGGTGAACTCAAACGCCCTAAGTCAGGGGGCATTGTGGTTCATACCGTCTACATGGCATCTGGTAAAGAAGACAGCCGCATATCTATGGGTCATCGACCGCTTACCCGATCAGTGACCAAGGCACAGGAGCAACAGCAAAAGCTCCAAGAGATGATGAACGCTATGGCCGCACTTACAGGGCCAAAAGAAAAACCCGAAACGTCCTCGGATGAACGCCAAGAGGAAGAAACCGACGCCGAATTCCTTCGTCGAATATTGGAGAAGAAGGACAAAGAGGCTGCTGAACAAGCAGCCAACATACAGCGTATGGGCCTCCTCTTCCAAGACATGGTAGGGATGATGATACAACAAGATCCTCCGGCCGAAGAGCCCCCGATCGTCCTTGGAGACGATAGGGGAGAGACATCAAATCCTCCACCAGCTCCGTCGACGGCTAAAGAAGATACAATCTCCAAAGCTGATTTGGACGAGTACATCGCCCAACAAATACGGGTTCATCATGCGACCGAAGCAGTCGGCCAGGTCGTAAAAACAGGGCGGCCATATCCAAGTTGGTACGACCAAATCAAGTACCCGCCGGGTTACACAATTCCCAAGTTCCATGTCTATAAGGGGACAGGCAATCCTCACCAGCACGTTGCCCAGTTCAGGGCACTCTGCGGCAACACCGGCGGTGACGACAAGCTATTGCTTCGCCAGTTTGTTGGAAGCTTATCAGATACGGCGTTCGAGTGGTACTCTGAGCTCCCGAACGACTCTATTAAGACCTTCGCGGAGATGGAGCTGTTGTTTACTCAGCGTTTTGCAAGCGCCAGTGAACGCACCCCGATGACGGCACTAATTAACGCCAGGGTAAAACCAGGCGAGACATGGGTTCAATACGCTATACGGTGGCGGAACTTATGGTCGAAGTGCGAACAGCGCATTGAAGAAGCTCCCGCGGTGGGTATGTTTGTGGGAACCCTTGATCCACAAGCAACCATCTCGCAATTTATGATGTTTTTCAAGCCGACTACCTTCCAGGCCTTGATTGACAAGCTAGCGCAGATGGATCAGATGGGCCATAAACCCCCTCTTCCAAAGCCGGACTCCCGAAATGACAAAGGGAAGGGAAAAGCGATCGTCGTCGCTAATGCTCAACAACAACCGAGCAACTCGAAGCCGGTTGTGCGTCAAAATAATATGCTCCCGTACATAGACCTCGAGGAGAGACTAGGGCGTCCTTACTCGTTTCCCCGCGATAAAACGAGAAGGTTATTCGAGCTGGCATTGTGCAACAGACTCATAAATCTACCGGATCCAAAACGTCCGTTGCAACCAAGTGACGTCAACGAGCCCAACTACTGTCCTTACCATCGAGTACTAGGCCATCCGATCGAAGATTGCTACGTTTTCAAAAATTGGCTTGAAAACCAGTACCGACAGGGCAAGTTCGCGTTATCTGACAAATGGAAGGTAAATCCCCCACAGCCCCACACCTCTAAGGGGACGAGTGCGCCGGGGGCAACATGCTCCGTCGTTGAAGAAGCTCCTTGGGAGGTCGTATTATCAGCCAAGACAAAGAGGATGCTAAACGATCTTCAGACATGTCCAGCGATTAGGTGGAAAAACCCGTTGGAACCGCAGGTCATTGAAGGGATGTTGAAGCCACGTACAACTCCAAAGACCGATGGTGGTGGCTCAAGCACTCGCAACCAGCCGTCAAAATCTTCGAAGAAGAAGAAGAAGAAATCTAAGAAGCCCGTGAAGCCTGGAGACAAGCGCATGGATCTGCAAAAACAAATTGACGCGCTAGAAGAATACAACCAGAAGGTACGGACTCCCATTACACTCCAAGAGTTCCTCAATCATGTTTTTCAAGAGGAATATGAGGGAGAGAGTTCATCTGATGAATCTGAAGAATGCGTGGCGAGCTGTCATGTGATTTCCCATTCGTTCATGGACGATGAGGAAACTCCTTGTACCGTAGCGCTGGGGGCAGATCTTGAACCAAAATTTCCGGAGCTATCAGATGAAGTAATTGACGCATTCCTCAATGAAGCTCGGTTGAAAAGCAAAGCTGATCGAGAATGCGAGATTGCTATATTTGAAAGGGCCAAGCGCCAGCGACTTGATGAAAGAGCTGAGACGTCCCCGCTGGAGAAAAATACATCCACTACCGACAGAAGCAAATTCAAGATGAGGAAAAGGTTTGCTAAGGCCATGTCAATGGGCATGAAGCTACCATCCTCCGAAGAAAAAATTACTGGTGAAGCGGAAATGCACCCCTCTTATTGCTTATATCATCGGAAGATTTCACACCCCACTGAAGAGTGCAAAGCTTTCGATAGATGGTGGCAAGGATATGTTGCTCATCGACAACGCTTTAAGCCGGAGAAGCGCAAAACTCGTCGGGAGCAAGGAAATACGACCGAAGGGATTAAAAGAACTACCGACAGTTGTCGCATGGTTAACACTGGTGGGTCACAAGTGCCTACATTCGGGAGCGATTCTGATGAAGAGCTGAAACTTGCCCCTCTCTTTAAAGAATCCACTTCGGGAAAAGAAGAAGAGCCGAAGGTCTGCGAAAATATCCGGCTGCGGAATCGGACGCTGCCTGAAAAGAATCTCGGACCCTCAAACAGAAAAGATAAAGGGAAAGAAAAGGTCTCTGAAGATATCGTCTTAGATGACCAAGTTCTGGAGGAGCTAAGCGCCAACAACCCGCTGAAGAAGAATAAGGTGGATTACAACGTCCTAGCGCACCTGAGGAAACTACCCTCACAGCTCAGCATTCTCGACGCCCTTTTGCTATCAAAGGAGGCGAGAGATTCGTTAATCAAGGCATTACAAGATCCGGAACAATTCCAAGCTTTCCTGGCCGAGGAAAAGATGAAGGATGAATTGGAAGAAGTGCACACGGTCGATGTCACCTTCGGCGACGAGGACCTTCTCCTTGGGACTTGCGAACACAATCGCCCCCTCTATGTCTCAGGATACTGCCACGATATAAAGATAGGCAAAATCCTGATCGACAATGGATCCTCCGTTAATCTCCTCAACGTGCGGGTGTTAAAAGAAATCTGCATGATGGAGCGTCTTCAATGAAGAAGCACAAACAAAGTACGCCAATGATCAAATCGGGGGTAGGCCTCATCTTCGTGACTCCACAAGGAGGGATAATGCGCTTTGCTTTCTCCTTGACAGAGCCGAAGACAAACAACGAAGCCGAATACGAAGCTCTGATAGCAGGCCTCGAGATCGCCATCGACATGGGAATTGAAAACCTCCTCATATATGGAGATTCCCAACTGGTCGTTAGTCAAGTAAACAACGACTACCAAACGTGCAAACCGGAGTTGGTGAAGTACGGTGAAAAGGTGCAACAACTGTTGACCCAAATTCCCTCTTATACTTTGGAGAACATACCGCGCGCGGAAAACAGCAAAGCAGACGCGTTGGCCAAACTTGCTAAAGAACTGGCTGACGAGAACCTCGATGACGTTAGAATCGTGGTACAAAGCCGTCGAGTGCTTGCCCCAGCAGAAATATCTCCGGACTCATCCGAAGAAAAGGAAGCAAGCGAGCGGACGACCCTGCAAGTAAAAGGTTTGGAAAATGCCGAGGACTGGAGAGAAGTCTTCATAGACAAGTTTAAATCCCATCGAATGCCTGAAGAGGCGTCCACAAGATATCAGCTCATGAAACGAGCTCTATCTTTTGCCTTCGTTAACGATACTCTGTACAAGAGGTCGTTTGATTCTCTGTGGTTGAGATGCCTGGGACCTGACGAAGCGAAAAGAGTCATTCAGGAAGTTCACGACGGACTCTGCGGTTCTCACCAAGCGGGCCCAAAGATGAAGTTGAAGATAAAACGGATGGGCTACTACTGGCCTACGATGATTCAAGACTGCCTCGAATATGCGAAGCAATGCCACTCATGCCAAATCCATGGGGACTTCATCCACCAGCATCCAAATCCACTACATCCGACGGTGGCTAGCTGGCCATTCGAAATGTGGGGGACTGACATAGTCGGCCCCATCGAACCAGCATCGTCTAGAGGACATCGTTTCATCCTGGCGACAACTGACTACTTCTCCAAATGGGCAGAAGCGGTACCACTGAGGGAAGTTAAGACGGAGAATATCCTCCATTTCTTCAAGACACATGTCATATATCGGTTTGGAACGACAAGACGGATCATCTCCGATAACGGGCCAGCCTACAGGAGCCACAAGATCAGTCGCTTTGCGCAACAGCACAATATAGACTGGAGATATTCCTCAGTTTATAATCCGCGAGCTAATGGTCTAGCCGAGGCCTTCAACAAGACCTTGACAAAGATCATAAAGAAAACGGTGTCCCGAAATAAGAAGGACTGGCACAAAAGACTGCAAGAAGCTCTTTGGGCGTATCGAACTACGTTCAAGACGGCCACGAACACAACGCCGTACGCGTTGGTGTTCGGTACAGAAGCAGTACTCCCCCTCGAGATAGAGTTACCCTCTCTACGAGTGGCAGTCCACTACGAGCTAACGGATGAAGAAAATGCTCACCTTCGTCTTGAGGAGCTTGACGCCCTTGATGAAACCCGGCTCATAGCGCAACAAAATCTGGAGGCCTATAAAGCAAAGATGACGCGCTCATATGAAAGACTGACCCGGCCGAGGACATTTCGCCAAGGCGAACTCGTGCTAGTGGTCAAAAGGCCTATGATCCCCAATCGCGCCAAGCGAGGAAAATTCGAGCCAAACTATGAAGGCCCGTACATCATAGATAAGGTCTACCAGGGTGGGGCCTATCTACTCATGGACATGCACGGTGAAAGACCTTTCAGGCCAATAAACGGTCGCTTCCTAAAGAGATACTACGCTTAATGAGCCACGGCCTAGGTCAATGATAGATGACGACGACTATGTCCGCTCGCTATCTTCCTAAGCTCAAGCTTTATAAGCAGTAGCCGGCCTTCTCCATGACGGACCGAAATGTCCTTAAACTAATAGCAGACCGAAACGTCTTTAAACTACTACCGCAGCATCTTTAGGCTGACGAGATATAAAAAAACATATAAAAATAAAATTAAAAAAAAACCGGTATGTCCATAAGCAAAAAGGGCACGGATGAAAACCCGAAAGGGCTCCGTGAGTAAAAACAGCAGGGCTACCGGCGAGTGTTCGTGAAAACCCGAAAGTGCGAGACCTCGTAAAAAAAAGAGAAAAAAAATATATAAAAATAAAAAGAATAAAAAAAACGGTATGTCCATAAGCAAAATGGGCGCGGATGAAAACCCGAAAGGGCTCCGTGAGTAAAACCAGCAGGGCTACCGGCGAGTGTTTGTGAAAACCTGAAAGGGCGCAACCTCGTTAAAGGACACTTATAGGGTCCTCTCGACCTTATAAGGAGAAACCACCTACGTGAGATCCTTACGACTCACAAGGGAGCAGCACACTCAGGGATCCCCATGATTCCTAAGGAGAAAATACACTTACGAGATCCTTACGACTCGTAAGGAGAACTCTCTTATGGGACCCTCACGACTCATAAGAGTTGAAAGTCTTAAGTTACAGAGACCTAAACCTGTGCTTAAGCAACCCCCACAACTTCCGATATTGCCCTACAAGTGGCTCAATACTGACCCTTGTATACAATCCACGGGCGCGAATAAACATTTCCCTAACCAAGTCTCATCCGTGACTGGGGATATGTTCGCATGGTAAACAACCCTTGTAAATCCTCTCGATTTATGAGGAGAAAACCCTCTTGTAGGATTCTTACGACTTACAGAGGAAACGAACACTTAGGAATCCTCACGAGTCCTAAGGAGAAAATACACCTACAAGATCCTCACGACTTGTAGGGAGAAATAACTTCGTGAAACCCTTACGGCTCATGAAGTCAAAAGCCTTAGCCGACAGGACCTTAACCCTGGTCGCTAAGCCACCTTTGTTCGACATCGACAGAGGCAGATGATGATTCGCTCCTGGTAATATCCCAGTTGTAGCGGTGCTGATGCCGAAATCGGTTTACAGCGAAAAGCCAATAGGCCGCATATGCATACGAAATAGCCGAAATGATAGGGCAACTTGCAATAAAAAGCAGCAAGTAAAAATATATGCATGCAAAATAGCCGAAATGATTGGGCAACTCGCAATAAAAAGCAGCGAGTAAAAATAAAGTAAATAGCCGAAATGATTGGGCACCGCGAAAAATAGCCGAAATGATTGGGCAATCGCGACCTTCGCGATATAAAAGCTGAAATGATAGAGCATCGCGGAGATAAAACAAAAAAAATGATGATAAAACTTTGGCCCTACAGTTAAGATCACATCGATCCCTGTATACAATCCAAGGATGTAAACAAAGAGGGAACCATACTTTCCCAACAGGCTCCGCCAGAAGACGAAGCCAAATCTCGACGGTTCAGTCCAACTCCGAAGAAACCAGTGTCTTCAGCAGATACCTCGACTTACGGATACAAACACTCCTTGACGAGAGCCTCCTGATCCGCGTCGACTCGCAGAGCCACCAGTGCCTCCGTGGGAAATTCTCGACTCGTTTCAAACCCCAAGGAAACAAATAATCCTTGGCGCTAGGGAAACAACTAATCCTTAGCAAATTCCTCGACCCACGGATACAAACACTCCTTGACGAGAGCCTCCTAATCCGCGTCGACTCGCAGAGCCACCAGTGCCTCCGTGGGAAATCCTCGACTCGTTTCAAACCCCAAGGAAACAAATAATTCTTGGCGCTAGGGAAATAAATAATCCTTAGCAAATTCCTCGACTCACGGATACAAACACTCCTTGACGAGAGCCCCCTGATCCGCGTCGACTCGCAGAGCAACCAGTGCCTCCGTGGGAAATTCTCGACTCGTTTCAAACCCCAAGGAAATAAATAATCCTTGGCGCTAAGGAAACAAATAATCCTTAGCAAATTCCTCGACTCACGGATACAAACACTCCTTGACGAGAGCCTCCTGATCCGCGTCGACTCGCAGAGCCACCAGTGCCTCCGTGGGAAATCCTCGACTCGTTTCAAACCCCAAGGAAATAAATAATCCTTGGCGCTAGGGAAACAAATAATCCTTAGCAAATTCCTCGACTCACGGATACAAACACTCCTTGACGAGAGCCCCCTGATCCGCGTCGACTCGCAGAGCAACCAGTGCCTCCGTAGGAAATTCTCGACTCGTTTCAAACCCCAAGGAAACAAATAATCCTTGGCGCTAGGGAAACAAATAATCCTTAGCAAATTCCTCGACTCACGGATACAAACACTCCTTGACGAGAGCCTCCTGATCCGCGTCGACTCGCAGAGCAACCAGTGCCTCCGTGGGAAATTCTCGACTCGTTTCAAACCCCAAGGAAACAAATAATCCTTGGCGCTAGGGAAACAAATAATCCTTAGCAAATTCCTCGACTCATGGATACAAACACTCCTTGACGAGAGCCCCCTGATCCGCGTCGACTCGCAGAGCAACCAGTGCCTCCGTGGGAAATTCTCGACTCGTTTCAAACCCCAAGGAAACAAATAATCCTTGGCGCTAGGGAAACAAATAATCCCTAGCAAATTCCTCGACTCACGGATACAAACACTCCTTGACGAGAGCCTCCTAATCCGCGTCGACTCGCAGAGCAACCAGTGCCTCCGTGGAAAATTCTCGACTCGTTTCAACCCCAAGGAAACAAATAATCCTTGGCGCTAGGGAAATAAATAATCCCTAGCAAATTCCTCGACTCACGGATACAAATACTTCTTGACGAGAGCCTTCTGATTCGCGTCAGCTCGCAGAGAAACCAGTGTCTCCGCGGAAAAAATTCCCGATTCGTCTTAACTTGCAAGATGAAGCCTCAGGCAGCAGGGACTAAAAAACTTGCTTCCTGAACAATGGGACCCTACAAGTCGATCTAAACGGTCTCTTGCATACTATTCACGGGTCTCACTCTCCAAAGTCGAGTTTCGACGAGGAGGGAAACAACCGCTTATGGGTCCTCTCGACTCGTAAGAGGGAAAAATTCTCTTATAGGATCCTTACGACTTATAAGAGAAAACCACACTTAGGAATCCTCACGATTCCTAAGGAGAAAAACCCACCTACGAGATCCTCTCGATCCGTAGGGAGGAAAATCTCTACGAGACCCTCACGGCTCATAGAGTTGAAAAGTCTTAGGAGGCAGATCTAAACCTGCGACCTAAGCCATCGCTATCCTGTGAAGAAATCAAGAGGCCTACTCTAGTGTATGCTAATTGTGTCGACATGCTGAGAAAGAAGAAAAGCAACAGAAAGAGCATCCGATTTACATTTGATCAAGCATTCAAAACACATTCATTCATGCATGGGCAAAAGACTCAGAACAAAGGATAAGACAGGCTAGGAAAAACAAAAAATTTCATTAATATTGCCCGAAGTTCTTACAATCATAAAAGCAATAAACGAAAGTTACAATGGAATAACCTCAGATCCAGGGCATGGATTGAGGAATTCAAAAGCGACTCTATCTATGACTTTCCAGGCCTCGCGGACCATCCTAGTGTGCTTTCTTTCGCGAGCACAAGCGTCAGGGTCCCCCTGATGTCTTCCACCCTCCGATAAGCAGCGAGTATGGCAGACTGTTGAAAGACCTCGTGCAAGAGATCGATAAGACTATTTCGCCGTCTCTTCGAGATAAAGTTCAATAGGTACACTGAGTGCACCTTGTCCTTAGCGGCATCCAACGCCCTAAGCGGCACGCCGGTACAGAATAGGGGAAGCGCTTCCCAGATGGCTCCCACGATAAGCTTAAGGAGGGAGGAACGCCGGGGGAGCAGTGGACCATTGTAGCGTCGAAGCGGCTAATAATTTCAGCACACTCCGCGTTTGTGAACTCTCGATTCTGAGAGCGGCCAAGTCGGCGGATGTCCCCGTAAGAGACGATCTCATTAAGAGCATACATATGGGCGTCCATTTTTCCTGTGAAAGAAGATCAACAGAATTAGCAGACCGACTGATTAAGCGAATTCTTGTTAAAAAACGAGCACAGACAGTTAAACTCCTCGAGAACAATGCTCTACGAACAGGAGTGACTATCAAAATCCTAATAAGGGAAATTTAAAGAAGTCCCCCAAGATTCTGAGATCACTATTATTAAAAGACGATATAGTCCATTAAAATACAAAACTCTATTTTTAATTTTCATTATTCATATTCAAACTCTTAAAAGTTCATCATTTTTAGATCAAAGAGATCTATGTTTTGACAAAGATGCAAGGTTCTGTTCATAGGTCAAGAAACCTTGAAACAGATTCTTGAGAGCAAGGCTCTATTGGTGAAAACCCCAGAAGGGTTTCTTTAGATCAAAGATCTATAAGAGCAAAGCTCTATTAATTAAAATTGATTTAATTCAAGACTAATTCATACCTAAATAGTTCCTTTTAAAGAAAATCTAAGAGTTCTTAAAAACAAGAGCAGGGCTCTGAGGTTCTGAAAATAAAATTTTTGGAGATGATGATCATCTGTGAAGGACCAAAGGTCATATTTATGGCACCAAGTGCTCTTTCAACTTCCAAAAGTTGCCGCGACGGTTGGGATTCTGCCACCGTTGCGCTTGCATTTGGAGGCCACGTAAGCGCAGCGGTGGGGGGGCATTTGTTTTCCCCAATCAGAGCAAAGCTCTGTTGAAATTCAAAATTCAAAATTTTGAAGCAACGCTTCAAATCCCGGGCGCAACGCGCCACGTGTCTGGCGCAGATGCATCAGCGCAGCGCCCAAGGCAGCGCACCCAATCAGAGCAAAGCTCTGTTTTAAACAAAATTAAATGAAGCAACGCTTCAGCTGCGCAAGCACTGCGCTGTGCGACACGTGTCAGCGCAGATGCGCTAGCGCAGTTGCGCTGCGCGACACGTGTCTGCGCAGATGCGCTAGCGCAGTTGTGCTCCGCGGTGCGCTGCGCGACACGTGTCAGCGCAGATGCGCTAGCGCAGTTGCGCTGCACTGTGCGCTGCGTGACACGTGTCACGCTCTGGCGCATTTGCGCCAAACAGAATTAAGATTTTAAAGAAATATTTCTGTTCTTGTCAAAACAAGAAGATTTTCTTCTGTAAAACAGGAGCCCTTAGATCAAAGATCCAATGGTGGGGAAAATTCCCCAAATCACTCAAGGAAAGATCTCTTTAACAAAATTAACTAATTTATGGGCACTATAAAAAGGACCCTAAGCCTCAATTCAAAGGCATCAACATTTTTCTGAGAAAAAAAAAGAGAGAACTCTGAAGAACTCCTCAAGAACAAAAAAGGTAAAAACCTTTAGAGAAAAGGAGAAAGTTCTCTTATGAACAGATCATAGATCTAAAAACAAGATCAATGATCTTTAATAAAAAACAAAAAAAATTAAATAGTGCTTTACACTTTTCATGAACTTTTGGTTCTCTGAGATAAGAAAAACAAGAAAAACATATTTTTCTTTGATCTAAATTAGATCAAATAGTGCTTCGCACTTCTGTTCTTGAATCTAAAAGATTCTTAGTGCTTTGCACTTCCAAACTGCGCTGTTACGCTCTTGGGAAAGCGCCACGTGTCAACTACTTGCGCTATGCGCTTTAAGATAGAGCTTTGCTCTCTGTAATTGGCGCAACTCACCAAAGTACACCACGTGTCAGCAGCGCAAGCGCAGCGCACTAGCGCAGCGCACTACGCTTGCATGACACGTGTCATCACCACAAGCGCTTGCGCTCCCTGATTGGCGCAAAGCGCCTGACGAATGCAAGGCATTTCTTAAAGGGCCAGGCCCAAATCAAAAAGACCTAGCAGGCCAAAATAAATTGCAAAGCAATAAAAAGGGGGCAGAGCCCAAGTGAAATTGATGCTCTGCATCTTTTATGGGCAGAGCCCAAACAAAAAAATAGAAGTAATGCAATGCATTATTTAAGTGTGGGCAAATCCCTAGCACAGGTCTAATAGACCAAAAATAAATAAAAGTGTTGAACATTTTCAACTGGACTTAGCCAAATTTTGGCCGTAAGTCCTCAAATTTAAGTTGACTGAGCACGGCTGCTCTCTATTAAATCAATTTACGACCGGTTCGAGGGTACATCTCCGAACTCCTCTGACACCCATCGTTGTAATCCTTCAACGACGTCGGAGAGGTGACGGGTCCCGACGACCGCACATCAATATGGACTGCGGGGTCCTTAAACTCGTGGACCGAAACGTCCTTAAACTAATGTCGGACCGAAACGTCCTTAAACTAATGATGGACCGAAACGTCCTTAAACTAATATTCATCCAAAAATGGGATTGATGGACCGAAACGTCCCTAAACTAATGATGGACCACCACGTCCCTAAACTGGAACATGGACCACCACGTCCCTAAACTGGAGCATGGACCGCAACGTCCCTAAACTACCTATGGACCACTACGTCCCTAAACTGGAACAATAGAGCCTCCAAATGCTCTTTTGCCGGATCTAAACGATCCCATTTAAGTTAATCTTAGCCCCCAAACACGGCTAACGTATCCTTAAACATTCAAACGGACTATAAAACTCCAAATCAACCTTGGTTCAAAGGTACATCTCTGAACTCCTCTGACATCTGCCGTTGTAATCCTTCAACGACGTTAGAGAGGTGACGAGTACCGGTGGCCAGATATTAAATGGATTATCACGTTAAGTTGATCTTAGTCTCAAACAGGACTATCATATCCTTAACGAACGTTTAAGTTGATCTTAGCCGCAACGCGACTAATGCATCCTTAAGCTAAAAACACCAAACCCAAATCTAAGTAAATACGGATTTGGACTAATCTACGTCCTACGGGCGACGGCATTACTCGGTCTCCGTATACAATCCACAGGCAACCATAAACAAAACAAACACACACGACACGAAGTGAAATTCTGGAGAAAAAGAAAGTTGTTACCGCGATGCGGTAGCGTAATTAACTGTAGGGGCTTGCGCCTGCAGGGAAGAGCGTCCCCACAATCAAAAACCCCTCAAGCGAGGGAGAATCTGACAAAGTCTGCTACATCGGTCGCATCCATCTAAACCTCCGATACACGGTGCCATAAATCAACTTGGCATCTTCGGAGAGGTGGACGGATAAAACCAAATAGCATCTACCCCGAATCTCAGCGTCAGGACGTCCCAACGTCTTGTGCACCGTCTTTCGGAGGGGAACAACTATAAAAGTGGTATTGATTAACCTTACATAAGAAAGTTCCATTCAGAAATTCAGCGTCACCCTGAATTGTAAAATAGCTTAAAAATAACAAACTTTCTCCAAAAGGGATGTGTCTTATACCAAAACAAATATAATTCAATAAGATTTTCATTTTTATAAGTTGAAGTATCTCAGGTTGTTCCTACAAAAAACTATGAACATTCGAAGTTGAAAGTTTGCTGCTGGAATTTCCCTCGACAGCAGTTTAGAGATATTTTCATTTGCATTTTATGTTATTTAAATAATTTATTTTGCACGTAAATATTTCATAGAATTATAGTATTCTGAGTTAGATTCGTAACGAACTAAAGAACGTATAATAATAATTTTTCTATGATTTATAATGAATTTTATATGGTAAGGTGTACAGTAAATTTCAGATTTGTCGTATCCGCTTTGCAACGACGTTTCATGTGTAAACTATAATATTTTCAAACTATATTTTTTATAACATTATAAAATGAATATTATGAACTAATTAAAGATAATAATAAGAAATATTAAGACGATATATATTTTAAATGATATGGATGCAATTGGGTATCCGAAAACAGTAAATCTTCAGTATGGATGCATAATACTATACCTAGCTTGTAGCAAGATAATTTAGTATGCGACTAGACATGTAAATAATGATATTAATGTGTACGGACATCGCATAACAGTAAAATGATAAACTGGTAAATGCGGGATGTACAACTAAACAATATGAAATGTAAATGTTCAATTGGGTGCAGCATATTGTAGTCTAGCATGTATCAATATAAATTTGCATGCACTAGATATGAAGTAACTTGCACGGATGCACACGGATATCCGAAAATGGTGAAACATGCAAAATGATAATGTGGGATGCATAACTAATCATTATGTGTTGTTATTATTCAAATGAATATAGAATATAGTAGTATAGCATGTAGCAAGATTAACTTGCCTCAACGGATCACGAAACGGATATGTACGGCACGTCCGACGTCGGTAAAACGTCGCAACGCACGCACGGCACATGGGACGGGTCTAAACAATGCAAGAGGGTGATCACGCAGGCAAGGTACGTTCACTGGATCACTCGGATCGTCAACGACAAGCATGGCTCCGGCGGTGATCACCGGAATCAAGAAATAAGATCAAGAAAAAGAAAGAAGAAAGAAGAAGAAGAAAAAGTAAGAAGAAGAGGTTGTGTATTAAATAATGAAAGAAAATAAATAAATAAATAAAATATATATAAATATATATATGCAGAGGAGAGAGAGAGAGAAAGGGGTTGTTAGTATGTTAGGAAATTAGTTTAGATTTAAATTTAAAAAATCTTTTATTAGTTAACTAAGTTTTAATTTGTATCAGTTTATAAAATTAATATTATATAAATAAAATTTGATATTCTGGTAAATACAAATATAGTCCAAAACATGCCCGGGTCGGGTCTAAAATTCAGTTTTAAAATACGAAAAATATACATGTCGACCAAAATTAAAAATGAATGTCCGGGTAACGAAAATGCATACCCCCAAGAACGGATGCAGGTACGTGCGCGTAGCCATCCAAATAAGTCTGTTTCACTGAACGGGACGAGAACAAGATGCGCGGATGCTACCACGGGGCTAGGGGTATCATGCAGGCCATGCAATGTATTTTTAAAATATTTTATGTGACTTAAAATGTTATATTGTAAAAATGCAAATGCCATATAAAATGCCAGTATGCAAGATGTATAAATTAAAATGAAAGTGCACGAGTCCATGTAATAGGTCAGAATAAATCATAAACATGAATCAAGACAAGTTTCAAGCATGCGGGTCGGGTCGGATGCAAATACAAATGTCAAATATATTATTCGCACCCAAAACACAATAAATCAAGAAAATACCATAAATAAGTAAATACTTGAACTGGAATTGGTATAAATGAACTAGGGTGTTACATTATACCCAACTACAAAAAGAATTTCGTCTTCGAAATTCTCAAAACAAGAACAAACAAGAATCTACAAGAATAGGTGTGGAAACTTCTATCGAATCTCGTATTCTCGTTCCCAAGTTGATTTTCCATACGAGCGATTTCCCCAAGAAACAAATACGAGAAGGATAACCTTGTTCGTAAGAATCTTTTCTCTTCGATCAACAATCGACATCGGTCGCTCCTCAAAGGTCAAATCCTCTCTCACAGTCAACTCCGAATGATCCGGCACGTGTGTTTCATCTCGAACATACTTACAGAGTTGAGATACATGAAATACGTCATGAACATTCGCCAAAGATTGTGGTAAAGCCTATCGATAAGCCACTTCTCCAACACGCTCCAAAATCTCGAAAGGCCCTACGAATCGAGGACTAAGCTTGCCTCGACTCCCAAAACGAATCACTTCTCTAGTCGGTGATATCTTCAAGAATAACAGATCACCAATAGCGAACTCTAGAAGTCTTCTCGATATATCGGCCCAACTTTTCTGCCGATCTTGTGCTACCTTCATATGATTCCAGATAGTGTTAACTTTCTCTACTGTCTGCACGATCAAATCTGGTCCCAACAATCTTCGTTCTCCAACATCGTCCCAACAAACAGGTGAACGACACTTGCGACCATATAATGCTTCGAATGGAGTCATCTGAATAGTCGCCTGAAAACTGTTGTTGTAAGAAAACTCCACCAAGTGTAGATGATCTTCCCACGGACCCTTGAAGTCTAACATGCAAGCTCTCAATATGTCTTCAAGAGTTTGGATCGTTCTCTCCGACTGGTCATCTTTCTGAGGATGATAAGCTGTGCTAAACTTCAATCGCGTCCCCAAACTTTTCTGTAAGCTCCTCCAGAAGTGTGATAAGAAACGGGTGTCACGGTCGGACACGATGCTCACCGGTACTCTATGCAATCTTACAATCTCCTGCATGTACCGTTCCGCCAACGCTTCCGTTGATATACCAACTCGAAATGGTATGAAATGAGCTGCTTTGGTCAATCGATCAACAATCACCCAAACTGCATTGTTGCCCTTTGGACTCCGCGGTAAAGCCGTCACGAAATCCATGGTTATATGTCCCCACTTCCATTGAGGAATCGGAAGTGGTTGCAATAAACCAGCAACCCTTTGATGTTCAGCCTTAACTTCCTGACACACCAAACACTTCGCTACAAAGCGGGCAATCTCCCGTTTCATGCCTTCCACCAGAAATGCTGTCTTAGATCGCGGTACATCTTCGTGCCTCCTGGATGTACAGAATACGTAGAATAACCTTCCCATGCTGCAACCATCAGCTCCAACCATCTATGCTGCCTCATGTTAAGCTCTTTCTGTGTGAACACGTACTTTAGACTTTTGTGATCGGTGAATGCTTCGCCCCTTTCGCCCAATAAGTAATGTCTCTAAATTTTCAAAGCGAAAATCACAGCTGCAAGTTCCAAATCATGAGTTGGGTAATTCTTCTCATGGGTCTTCAACTGTCTCGATGCGTAGGCTATAACCTTCCCATGCTGCATCAAAACACATCCCAAACCTTTCCCGGATGCGTCGCTATGAATCACCAATCCTCCGGAACCGTTTGGTACGGTCAAAATAGGAGCAGTTATCAAACTTTGCTTCAACACCTCAAAAGCTGATGCACATCTATCCGTCCACACGAACGGTACTTCCTTTCGCGTAAGCTTAGTCAAAGGTTCAGCCAAACGAGCAAAATTCTCCACGAATCTTCTGTAATATCCGGCAAGTCCAAGAAAACTTCTGATCTCTGCTATGTTCTTCGGAATTGGCCAATCTTGAACTGCTGCAATCTTCTTAGGATCAACGGCGATTCCATCTTGTTTCCCCCAGTCAGAGCAAAGCTCTGTTTTGAAATTCAAAATTCAAAATTTGAAGCAACGCTTCAGATCCAGCGCTAGTCGCGCTTCGCGCCACGTGTCAAACTCGGATACACTAGCGCCAGGTGCGCTGCGCCCTAGGCAGCGCCCCCCAATCAGAGCAAAGCTCTGCTTTAAATTCAAAATTCAAAATTTGAAGTAACGCTTCAGATCCAGCGCTCTGCGCTGCGCGCCACGTGTCAAACGCAGGTGCGCTAGCGCAGGCTGTGTTGTGTTCTGCGCTGCGCGCCACGTGTCAAACACAGGTGCGCCAGCGCTGGAATTAAGAATTCCCCGCCGTTAGATCAAAAGATCTAATAATAAGATATTAATTAATCATAATTAAAATTCTGTTATGGAAAGATCTTTCCAATCTTGTTAAAAACAAGAAGATTATCTTCTGCAAAACAGAAGCCTTAGGATCAAAGATCCAACGGTGGGAAATATTCCCAAATCAATCAGAGAAAGATCTCTTTAACTGATTTATCAAATCAATTTGCCCTATATAAAGGCCCCAAGACTTCAAGTCTGATATAGAGAAACCCCCCTACAAACTTTGAGAAAACTCAAAGAAAGAAGAGCAAGCTTTTAGCAAAAGAAGATCATTTTCTTCAAGGTAAGGAACATGATTCTTGAACACAGAGGTCATGAACAATGAAAAAAGAGATGAAATCATCTCATAAAAAAAAGAACTATCTTCTTAAAAGATCATAGATCTACAACAGACGAAGGTCTCTCATAAAAAGATCAGAAGATCTAATCATAAAAAAAAAATAAAAGAAGTATTTACTTCATTCATAGATCCTTGATCTACAAAGGCAGCGCCTTTTTATAAATAAGAACTTTTGTTCTTGAATCCTGAGGTAAAGCCTTCTTTAAAAGAACATAAACTTGTTCTCTGATCATAAATTTGATCAAATGCGTTTTGCGCTATTGGAAAGTGCCTTGCACTCATGAATTGCGCTTTTGCGCTCCTTGGACCGACGCTCAGCGCCAAAACATGTCACGTGTCAACCACAGACACCGCTTGCGCTTCTGAAACAGCGCACTGCGCTCATAGGCTGGCGCTCAGCGCCAAGCGCGCCACTTGTCACTTACTGGTGCGCCACTGAACTAGTGCAAAGCGCTCATAAACTGAAAGCGCAGTGCGCTAATAAACCGGCGCTTAGCGCTAAGCGCGACACGTGTCCTTTTCGTGTGCGCTACTAGGCAGAAGCGCAGTGCGCTCTGTAATTGGCGCAAAGCGCCTGACGCGCCACGTGGCGCACTGTCAGAACATAAATTGTTCTGATAAATGCTCTGCATTCAATACAAGACAAAAAAAAGTGTCAATGCTCAGCATTATTAAAAGGGCCAAGCCCAAATAAAGGCTCAATAGCCCGAATAAAAATGTTTAAACATTTATTGGACTTAGCCCAATATTGGCAATAAGTCCCCAACTTATATTGAACTGAGCCCATCTGCTCACGAATATTTCAACAGATCTTAGTCCCAAACTAGATTACAGATCTTTCAACCAACTCACACCGGTTCGAGGGTACATCTCTTTACTCCTCTGATATCTGTCGTTCTAATCCTTCAACTTCTTCAGAGAGATGACGGGTCCCGACAACCACACATTTCTATGGACTGTGGGGTCCTTAAACTCATGGACTATGATGTCTTTAAACTCATGGACTACGATGTCCTTAAACTTCATAGACTACGATGTCTTTAAACTCATGGACTACGATGTCCTTAAACTTCATAGACTACGATGTCTTTTAACTCATAGACTACGATGTCTTTAAACTGGACTGTGGGGTCCTTAAACTCATGGACTACGATGTCCTTAACCTGGACTGTGGGGTCCTTAAACCCATGGAATATGATGTCCTTAACCTCGGACTGTGGGGTCCCTTTAAACCCATGGACTACGATGTCCTTAACCTGGACCGCAATGTCCTTAAACTAACATTGGACCGTAATGTCCTTAAACTAATTGACCGCAATGTCCCTAAACTAAACAATAGAGTCCAAATGCTCTTTTGTTGGATCTAAACGATCCCGTTAAGTTGATCTTAGTCTAAAATTAGACTAACGTATCCTTAACAAACGTTTAAGTTGATCTTAGTCTCAAATGAGGCTAACGTATCCTTAAACCCAACCCCCAAACCCAAATCTAAGAAGATACGGATTTGGACTAATCCACGCCCTACGGGCGACAACATAAATTAGTCTCCGTATACAATCCACGGGCAACCACAAACAAAAAAACACACACACGACACGAAGTGACCATCTGGAGAAGGAGAAAGTTGCTACCGCGATACGGTAGCGTAATTAATTGCAGGGGCTTGCTCCTACAGGGAAGAGCGTCCCCACAATAAAAAAAATCCTCAAACGAGGGGGAATCTGACGAAGTCTGCTACATCGGCCGCATCCGTTTAAATCTTCGATACACGGTGCCATAAATCAACTTGGCATCTTCGGAGAGGTGGGTGGATAGCACCAATTAGCAACTGCCCCGAATTTCAGGCAAGACGGGCCTGCGCGGTCGCGTCTCCGTGTTCAGCGGGGAACAGATTCTGGCACGCCCGGTGGGACCTTTTCAACTTTCCACTCCACACTTCGTGTGTCGTGTTCGCGAACGAATCGCGGTTTGATATGGTTGCCCTTGGGTTCGAGGTACTAAGATTTGGTTTCTTGCTTGACGCAGAAAGCGAAACATCAATGGCATCTACTTGCGTGAAGTGTTCCAACTGCAATTGCAACTCGCGCTCCGCCTCATCTGGAGGCATAGCTGACGGGCCCCAAGCGGCCTCCTTGCTTACGATGCCAGTGGACCAGGTGACTCAGGCCACCACTGGATTGTTCTTTGGGACTATGCTCCCACCAATAAGCTTCAGCGCCCCTGTACCAACACCAGAAGCTCCCAAGAAGTCGGTCTTTGATCGGCTTGCTACTACCACGGCCCCTCTCAACGGGTCTTCCAGCTCCAGGACCTCGGTCTTCGCCAGATTGGGCTAAAATTCATACGGGCCCATAATGAAGCCTGCAGTTCCAGAAAAGGTTCTTCCGAAAAGGATAGCCATCCCTGCTCCCGAAGTCGCCAAGACGGCTTCTCCTGCCAAAGGGTCGGTCTTCACAAGACTGACTGTTCCGGCTCCCACTCCGGCTCCCATTCCTACTCAAAAGTCTGTCTTTGACAGATTGGATACCGCTACTCAACGGACATCGGTCTTCAAGAGGCTGGTACCGGCAGCGCCTCACCTGAACAAGGGGCAAGACAAAGCCATCCCCATCACCGAACCAACACCATCGGCTCGACACGCTCGACGTCGCCACTGGCGCCGAGTAAGGAAGGCTGGGGGAAACTCTCCCTCTGGGCTCACTCCACCAGCCCCATCGGTGGAAGTCAATGCTGCTGTTCCAACCGGAAACAGCTTTGAGTTGCTGAACAAGGTGCGCAGGAATTCTCCTACCGCTGTATTGAAAAGATCTCCTCCACCCGTGGAGAATGTTACAGAAATAAAGCCGGATCAGCCCTCTCAGCGGCTGTCCTCCAAAGTTTACAAAGTCTGGCGACGGGTCCAGGAGTCAGTGATCGATCAAGACTATCTTCGCCGACAGAAGAAGCTGAAGGTTCAGCAGGAAGAGAACCGTCCTGGCAAGCCACAAAGGACGACAACCACCTGGGTGCCCGCTACGACGGCCCCCTCGATGTCAACTGCTCAAAGGAGAAGGAGGCCAGAGAAAGCCCCTATGACTGCGGCAGATCGCAAAGACGCTGAGCCCAAACGCCCCAAGTCTGGAGGCATAACGGTCCATATTGTTTACATGGCTTCCGAAAAAGAGGAAAGCAGCGCTTCGACGGGCCATCGACCGCTCACCCGATCCATAACAAAGGCTAAAGAACAACAACAGCAGAAGCTTCAGGAGATGCTGACTGCAATGGCCACACTTACCGGGCCAAGAGAAAGCCCGGAGGCATCATCAGAGCAGCGTCACGAACACGAAACCGATGTTGACTTCCTACGCAGAGTCCTCGGAAAGAAGGACAGAGAAGCAGCAGAACAAGCTGCCAACATAAAACAAATGGCGCTTCTCTTCCAAGACATGGTAGGGATGATGTTACAGCCGGATCCTCCAGCTGAAGACCCTCCGATCATTATTGAAGACGACAGAGGGAAAACATCTAACCCTCCTCCGACTCTTTCAGCAGCCAAGGAGGAAACCGTTTCCAAGGCCGCTCTGGATGACTATATAGCTCAGCAAATACGAGCTCACCAAGCGAATGAAGCAGCCGGCCAAGTCGTTAAAACTGGGCGACCGTATCCAGGCTGGTATGACCAAATAAAATACCCTCCGGGATACACGATCCCCAAATTCCATATGTACAAGGGGACAGGAAATCCTCACCAGCACGTCGCCCAGTTCAGAGCTCTTTGCGGCAACACAGGGGGCGATGATAAGCTTTTGCTCCATCAATTCGTCGGCAGCTTGTCGGAGACGGCCTTCGAATGTTACTCCGAACTTCCAAACGACTCTGTCAAGACTTTTGCGGAAATGGAGTTGTTATTCACCCAGCGATTCGCGAGTGCTAGTGAACGCACCCCGATAACGGCATTGATCAATGCCAAGGTGAAGCCAGGAGAAACGTGGGTCCAATACGCCATACGATGGCGGAATCTGTGGTCGAAGTGCGAACAGCGCATCGAAGAAGCACCGGCGGTGGGTATGTTCGTAGGCACTTTGGACCCTCATGCAACTATCTCCCAGTTCATGATGTTCTTCAAGCCGACTACCTTCCAGGCCCTGATCGACAAACTGGCCCAAATGGACCAGATGGGTCACAGACCATCTCCTCCAAAGCTGGACTCTCAAAATGAGAAGGGAAAGGGGAAAGCGATCGTTATCGCCAATGCTCAACAGCAGCCCGGTAGCCCGAGACTAGTTGATCTCCAAAGTAACAGAACTCGATCTCTCAAAGATAAAATGAGACGCCCATACCCGTTCCCTCGAGACAAGACGAAGAGGTTATTCGAGCTTGCACTGCGCAACAGGCTCATCACTCTGCCGGAGCCAAGACACCCAGCGCAACCAGGCGACGTTAGCAATCCTAACTACTGCCCTTATCACCGAATGTTGGGCCACCCGATCGAAGATTGTTATATCTTCAAAAGCTGGATAGAAGATCAATACCAGCAGGGCAAGTTCGTATTATCCGAACATTGGAAGGTGAACCCGTCTTGGCCACACACTCCTAAGAAAACAGATACACCGGGGGCATCATGCTCTTTCGTAGAAGAAGCTCCATGGGAGGTCGCTCTTTCAGCCAAGACAAAAAGAATGCTGAAGGATCTCTACACATGTCCGGCAATTAGATGGAAGAATCCACTGGAGCCTGAGATCATCGAAGGGATGCTGAAGCCACGCCCAACTCCAAAGATTGGTGGTGATAGCCAAAGCACGCACACCCAGCCGTCGAAATCTTCGAAAAAGAAGAAGAAATCCAAGAAGCCCGTGAAGCCTGGCGACAAGCGCACGGACCTGCAAAAGCAGATTGACGCGCTGGAAGAGTATAACCAGAAGGCGCGGACTCCAATCATGCTCCAAGAGTTCCTCAGCCACGTCCTTGAGGACGGAAATGATGGAGAAGACTCATCTGATGAATCTGAAGGTTATGTGGCAAGTTGACATGTGATCATTCACTCGTCAATAGACAATGAAGAGGCTCCTTGCACAAAGAAACTGGGGGCAGGTCCTGAGCCAGAACTTCTGGGGCCATCAGATGAAATAATTGATGCATTCCTGAACACAGCTCTTCTTAAAAGCAAAGCTGATCGGGAGCGTGAGATGGCCATATTTGGAAATGCCAAACGCCGGCGACTGGAAGAAAGGGTTGAAACACTCTCACCGGATCAAAATATATCCGTCGCGAATAAAAGCAGGTTCAAGATGAGGAAGAGGAACGCCAAAACCATATCAATGCGAATGAGGCTGCCACCCTCTGAAGCGAACGCTCTTGGTAAAGCAGAAACGCATCTCAGTTACTGCTTGTATCATTGAAAGATTGCGCACCCCACTGAAGAGTGCAACGCTTTTAAAAGATGGTGGCAAGGATATGTCGCTCACCGGCAACATTTCAAGCGGATGAAACGCAAAATTCGTCGGAAGCAAAGAAATATGACCGAGGAGCATAAAAGAACTACCGGCATGGTCAACGCCGGGGGATCGCAAGTTCTCACCTTTGGAAGTGACTCTGACGAAGAAATGGCTCTTGGCCCTCTCTTTAAAGAGTCCATCTTGGGAAAAGAAGAAGAACCAAGGACATGTGAAAACATTCAGCTACGCAATCGTACGCTGTCCGAAAAGAATCTTGGGCCCTCGAACAGTGGGTCAAATAAAAAAGATAAGGGAAAAGAAAAGGTCCCTGAGGATATCATCCTTGATGACCAAGCCATCGAAAAGCTGACAGCCAAGGACCCGCCAAAGAAAAGTAAGGTGGACTACAACGTTCTGGCACACTTGAGGAAGATCCCCTCGCGGCTCAGTATTCTCGACGCCCTTCTGCTATCCAAAGAGGCGAGAGATTCACTGATCAAGGCATTGCAAGAGCCCGAGCAATTCCAAGCTTTCCTCGCCGAAGAAAAGATGAAGGACGAGCTGGAAGAAGTACACACAGCCGATATCACCTTCGGCGATGAAGATCTCCTCCTTGGGACATGCGAGCACAATCGTCCCCTATATGTCTCCGGATACTTTCATGACATCAAGATAGGTAAAATCTTGGTCGACAATGGGTCCTCCGTCAATCTCCTTAACGTGAGAGTGTTGAAGGAAATCTGCATGAGCGTTCAACACCTCGCTCGGGATAAGATCACCATCTCCGTATTTGACTCCCAGTCATCACGGACGCTTGAGTCTGTGATACTGACGTTACGCTTTGGGCTTCTCATCACGGACATCAAGTTCCACGTCATTGACGCGAAGACATGCTACAATGCTTTGCTTGGTCAGCCCTGGTTACATGAATACAACATCATCCCTTCTGCACAACATCAGTGTATGAAGTATTTCAAGGATGGTCTCGAGTATACTGTGACAGGAAAGCTAAACCCATTCTCCGTGAACGAAATCCGCAAGTACGAAGATGCAAAATACTTCTTACCAGACTTTGAGGACACAGAAAGATGCCACAAACCGGAGAACAAAGCTATCACCACCATTCCGGTCTTCGGGAAGAAGAGATAGTTTACTCAGGTCCGCCCCAATACAACAAGCCAGGACCGTCCGCTCCTATGCTTATCTTCGGCAGCGACTCGGAAGATGAAGTCCATACCGTATTCTCTGCTCGGCCTTCAATACAAACATTCGCTGATGAAGAACAAAATTTGCAAGTTGCCATGGTTCCGCCAAAGCATCGTAAAGAACTAAACGCGCTTGATACCTACAATGTGGAAGAGCTACTGACATTATACGTCCCTCCCAGGCGAGAAGGTGAAAAGGCGATCCTATTCTACCGATCCGGGGAAACCAAAGTAGAGAAAGAAATCTGGCATGGCACAGATTCTACACTTGACAGGCTCCGGCCCATCCGTTTGCCCAGATATTACATAGACGGACTAAAAAGACTCTTGAGACGCCAAGGTGTACCTCTTAAGCAAACTGCGCGACAAGCACGGTTCTATAACAGGATCTGGAATGTTCCCGGAACTCAACGAAAGTTGCCCAACGGGAGAATGGAAACGACCGGGCTTGGGTATGTTCAATCCAAGAAATGGGAGCTACTCCACGACTGCTACGTCGTACATGACTTTGATAAAGAGGGAGATGCTCTATGGGAAGATACTAACCCTGAACTAGAAAGAGCTCCCACCGTGAAAATGTCCAGTCCGTCGTTCGAAGAACAAATGGACAAGCTTATAAGGGAAGCGGGTCAAAAGATTCGAGACGACCATAATCGCGAAATAGCCATCTACGAGAAAGCCAGGACGCAATGCCTCCTTCAACAGGCTGTGAAAAATAAAAATGCTCCTCCTTATCAACCCGTTGTACAAAAGGCCTAACGCAGAGGCAGAAACAAACCAAAGAACGGGAAAGGCGTTCGACAGCGACAAAGCGGGTCCAAGAAGCCACACGATTAGGAATCGAGCAGTCCGGATTCGTCTCTTATAAAAAAGATGGGTCGAGCATATTCTTTTCCCCAAGACAAAACAAGGAAGATATTCGATCTTATTATAAAACATCAGATGATGACACTGCCGGAGTCCAAGCACCCCGAGCAAGCAGGCGAAGTCTCTCACCCAGACTATTGCTCTTATCACAGGGCAATAGTAGATCCTCTCGAAGACTGCTTCATATTTAAAGACTGGGTAGAAAACCAGTATCAGCAAGGCAGGTTCGCTCTATCCAGTAGCTGGAGGATAACCCCACCGCAGAAGCATGAACCCAAAGCCGCGAGAGCAGAACCAGATCAACATCGGTCTTGGAAGCGATCCCGTACTTGTCATATGATAATGTTGTCAGAAGAAGAGCCCAAGAATATGGATGAACTCCCCTGGTGCTTCGAAAACGATGATGACGAGGTAACCTCAGAATTTCCACCAGCACCAAAAGAGCTGGAAGATGGAATACATAATACTGCAGATAACCTCAAGAAAATTGATTTGGGGACGGCAAGCCCGCGGCCGACGTTCGTCAGTGAGCTGTTGTCTGAAGAAAGGGTGGCTACGCTAAAAGACATGCTCATGTAGCATAAAGATTGCTTCGCATGGAACTATTCCGAGATGCCAGGGCTAGATCCCGAGATTGCTGTCCACAAATTGGCAATATCCCCGGACGTCAAACCAATCAAACAAGCGCCAAGAAGAATACGGCTCGAGTTTGAGATGAGCATCAACGCCGAAGTCAAGAAGCTAATCGACTCCGGCTTCATCCAAGAGGTTCAATATCTCGACTGGATCTCCAACATCGTCACAGTGATGAAGAAGAATAGGACGGAACGCATATGTCTGGACTTTCGGGATCTCAACAAAGCCTGCCCGAAGAACGACTTCCCAGTACCGGTCACCAAACTGATGATAGACAACACGTCCACTCATGAAGTTTTCTCCTTCATGGACGGCTCGTCAGGATACAATCAGATAAAGATGCATCCCGATGACCAGAAGCACACCACTTTCCGGAGCCCTTTGGGTATATTCTGCTACAAAGTGATGCCTTTCAGTCTAAAGAACGCCGGCGCCACCTATCAGAGGGCCATGACGAAGATTTTCGACGACCTCATACATGAAATCGTCGAATGCTATATCGACGACCTCGTAGTTAAAAGCAAATCATACGAGGAACATTTAGAGCATCTGAAGATCGTGTTTCAGCACCTTCGGCAATACAACTTGAAGATGAACCCTCTCATATGCGCGTTCGGAGTTTCCTCGGGCAAATTCTTAGGATTCATCGTCCGACACAGAAGCATCGAAATAGACCCGTCGAAGATCAAGGCGGTCATGGAAATGCCTTCGCCAAGGACTCTTAAGAAACTGCGATCTCTCCAAGGAAATCTCGCGTATATCCGGCGATTTATAGCCAATCTCTCGGGCAAGTGCCGTCCCTACAGTCACTTAATGAAGAAGGGAACCCCTTTCATCTGGGATCGCAAATGCCAAGACGCACTGGACGAAATCAAGCAATACCTGCAGAATCCGCCAGTACTGGCCGCACCCGTTAAAGGAAAACCTCTCGTCCTGTACACAACAGCTCTTGAAGGATCTTTAGGCGCGCTGTGGGCACAAGAGAACGACCAAGGAAAAGAAAGAGCTCTCTACTACTTGAGTCGAGTTCTACTGGGGGCAGAAAGCAACTATTCCCCCATCGAAAAACACTGCATGGCGTTGATCTTCGCAATAACGAAGCTCAGACACTCGTATCAAAAGTGGATCCTCTCAAGTACTTGATGTCGAAGGCCATATTAACAGGACGACTCGCTAAATGGGCCCTGCTCTTGATGGAATTCTCGATAACTTATCGGCCTCTCAAAGCAGTGAAGGGCCAGGCTATCGCCGACTTCCTCGCTGAGCATCCGATACCTGCCGATTCTCCTTTAAATTGAAAACTACCAGACGAACATGCGTTTGACACGATTGACGGGGGTGATACTCGGTAGGAACTTTATTTTGATGGAGCGTCTTCCATGAAGAAGCGCAAACAAAGCACCCCTATAATCAAATCGGGGGTAGGCATCATCTTCGTAACTCCATAAGGAGGGATAATGCGTTTTACCTTCTCCTTAACAGAGCCGAGGACGAACAACGAAGTCGAGTATGAAGCTTTGATAGCAGGTCTTGAGATCTCTATCGACATGGGAATCGAAAACCTCCTTATATACAGAGATTCCTAACTGATCGTTAGTCAAGTAAACGGCGACTATCAAACGTGCAAGCCTGAGTTGGTGAAGTACGGCGAGAGGGTGCATCAACTGCTGACCCAAATATCTTCCTACACCTTAGAAAGCATACCACGTGCGGAAAATAGCAAAGCAGATGCATTAGCCAAGCTCGCTAAAGAACTGGCTGACGAGAACCTCGATAACGTGAGGATCATTGTGCAAAGCCGTCGGGTTCTTTCACCGGCAGAAATATCTCCGGAGTCGTCCGAGGAACAGGGAGCGACCGAGCGAATGACTCTGCAAATAAAAAACCAGGAAAAGGTTACGGATTGGAGGGAAGTCTTTATAGACTACTTCAAATCCCGTCGAACACCTGAAGATGCGTCCTCAAGACATCAGCTTATGAAACGAGCTCTGTCTTTTGCTTTCGTCAACAATACTCTGTATAAGAGATCATTTGATTCTCCATGGCTAAGATGCCTGGGACCTGAAGAAGCAAAAAGAGTCATCCAAGAAACTCACGACGGACTCTGCGGTTCTCACCAAGCTGGGCCGAAGATGAAGCTGAAGTTCAAACGGATGGGTTATTATTGGCCCACGATAATCCAAGACTACCTCGAATACGCGAAGCAGTGCCAATCGTGCCAGATTCACGGGGACTTTCTCCATCAGCATCCAAATCCACTACATCCAATGGTGGCTAGCTGGCCGTTTGAAATGTGGGGGACTGACATAATCGGCCCCATCGAACTAGCATCGTCCAGAGGACATCGATTCATTTTGGCGACAACTGATTACTTCTCCAAATATGCAGAAGCAGTACCGCTGAGGGAAGTGAAGACGGAGAATATCCTCAATTTCTTCAAAACACACGTCATTTATCGGTTTGGCACTCCACGACGGATCATCTCCGATAACGGGTCAGCCTACTGAAGCCACAAGATCAGCCGCTTCACACAACAACATAACATAGACTGGAGATACTCTTCATTCTATAATCCCCAAGCTAACGGTCTAGCTGAGGCTTTTAACAAGACCTTGACGAAGATCGTGAAAAAGACGGTGTCCCGAAATTAGAAGGACTGGCACGAGAGACTGCATGAAGCACTCTGGGCGTATCAAACTACGTTCAAAACGGCCACCAACACAACTCCGTACGCATTGGTATTCGGTACAGATACGGTACTCCCCCTCGAGATAGAACTACCCTCTCTACGAGTGGCAGTTCACTACGAGCTGACGGACGAAGAGAATGCTCACCTTCGGCTTGAGGAGCTTGATGCCCTCGATGAAACCCGGCTCATAGCGCAACAAAATCTGGAGGCTTATAAAGCAAAAATGACGCGCTCATACGAAAGATTGACTAGGCCAAGGACATTCAGCCAAAGCGAACTCGTGCTAGTAGTCAAAAGACCTATGATCCCCAATCGTGTCAAACGGGGGAAATTCGAGCCGAACTATGAAGGCCGGTATATCATAGACAAGGTCTACCATGGTGGGGCCTATCTACTCATGGATATGCATGGTGAAAGGCCCTTTAGGCCAATAAATGGTCGCTTCCTGAAAAAGTACTACGCCTGACGAGTCATGGCCTAGGTCAATGATAGATGACGACGACTATGTCCGCTCGCTATCTTCCTAAGCCCAGACTCTATAAGTAGTAGCTGGCTAACGGACCGAAACGTCCTTAAACTAACAACGGACCGAAACGTCCTTAAACTAACAATGGACCACTATGTCCTAAAATTAGCTGTTGACCGAGACGTCGATAAACTACGGTGGATTGCAGCGTCCCAAAGCTGATAAAAAAATAATAAAAAAAGAGGAAAAAAAAAGAAAACGGTATGTCCATAAGCAAAAAGGGCACGGATGAAAACCCTAAAGGGCTCCTTAAGTAAAAACAGCAGGGCTACCGGCGAGTTTTGTGAAAACCCAAAAGGGCGCAACCTCGTTAAAATAAAAAAAAAAGAGAAAAGAAAAAAGAAAATGGTATGTCCATAAGCAAAAAGGGCACGGATGAAAACCCGAGAGGGATCCGTGAGTAAAAACAGCAAGGCTACCGGCGAGTTTTTGTGAAAACCAGAAAGGGCGCAACCTCGTTAAAAGACACTTGCAAGGTCCTCTCGACCTTGTGAGGAGAAACCACCTGCGTGAGATCCTTACGACTCACAAGGGAGCAACACACTTAGGGATCCCTACGATTCCTAAGGAGAAATTACACTTGCGAGATCCTCACGACTCGTAAGGAGAACCCTCTTATGAGACCCTCACGGCTCATAAGATTCAAAAGTCTTAAGCTACAGGGATCTGAACATGTTCTTAAGTGGCCACCACAACCTTCAGTGCTGCCCTACAAGTGGCTCAATGCTGACCCTTGTATACAATCCACGGGCGCGAATAAACATTTCCCTAACAAAGCCCTATCCGTGACTAAGGATATGTTTACACAATAAACAGCCCTTATAAGTCCTCTCGACTTAAAAGGAGAAAATACTCTTGTAAGATCCCTACGACTTACGAGAAGCCATACACTTAGGAGTCCTCACGATTCCTAAGGAGAAAACGCACCTACGAGATCCTCACGACTCGCAGGGGGAAATACCTTTATGAGACCCTTACGGCTCATGAAGTTAAAAGCCTTAGTCGACAGGATCATAACCCTATCCGCTAAGCCACCTTTATTCGACATCGACAGAGGCAAATGATGATTCGCTCCTGGCAATATTCCAGTTGTAGCGGTGCTGATGCAGAAATCGGTGTCTAATTCCAAGCTTGCAGCAAAGAAGCTAGCGAGCCACACATGCAAACGAAATAACCGAAATGATGGGGCAACTTGCAACAAAATCAGCAAGTAAAAATGTATGCATGCAAAATAGCCGAAATAATTGGGCAACTCGCAATAAAAAGCAATGAGTAAAAAATAAAATAAATAGCCGAAATGATTGGGCAATCGCGACCTTCGCGATATAAAAGCTGAAATGATAGAGCATCGCGGGAAGAAATAAAATAAAATGAAACTTTTTGCCCTAGCAATAAAAAGCAGTGAGTAAAAAATAAAATAAATAGCCGAAATGATTGGGCAATCGCGACCTTCGCGATATAAAAGCTAAAATGATAGAGCATCGCGGAAAGAAATAAAATAAAATGAAACTTTTTGCCCTACGGGTGATATCACATCAATCCCTGTATACAATCCAGGGGCGCAAAACAAAGAAGGAATAACACCTTCCCCTCCCCAGGCTCCATCAGAAAACGAAGCCAAATCTCGACGGTTCAGGGATAGTCTAGAGATCATAAACAGCGTTCCTCCCCATTCCAGCAGGATTCAGACGCTGCAATCGACCCTGGAGCTACGGCAAAGCCTCTACTCCAAATCTTGATGGTTCACAGACAACCTGGAGACCACTTCTATATTTGTCTCATTACAAAAGACGCAACGCCATCCACATGACCCCGTTCGGAAATACGTCATCAATAAGACCCCGTTCGGAAATACGTCATCCGCATGACCCCGTTCGGAAATACGTCATCCACATGACCCCGTTCGGAAATACGTAATCCATATGACCACGCTCGGAAATACGCCATCCACATGACCCCGCTCGGAAATACGCCATCCACATGACCCCGTTCGGAAATACGTCATCAACATGACCCCGTTCAGAAATACGTCATCCACATGACCCCGTTCGGAAATACATCATCCACATGACCCCGTCTCGGAAATACGTCATCCAGATGACCCCGCTCGGAAATACGTCATCCAGATGACCCCGCTCGGAAATACGTCATCCATATGGCCCCGCTCGGAAATACGTCATCCATATCGCCCCGCTCGGAAATACGTCATCTACATGACCCCATTCGGAAATACGTCATCCACATGACCCCGCTCCGAAATACGTCATCCGCATGACCCCGTTTGGAAATACGTCATCAACATGACCCTGTTCGGGTCATCCACTTGACCCCGTTCGGAAATACGTCATCCACATGACCCCGTTCGGAAATACGTCATCAATATAGCCCCGTCTCGGAAATACGTCATCAACATGACCCCGTCTCGGAAATACGTCATCCACATGACCGCGCTCGGAAATACGTCATCCACATGACCCTGTTCAGAAATACGTCATCAACATGACCCCGTCTCGGAAATACGTCATCAACATGACCCCGTCTCGAAAATACGCCATCTACATGTCAATCCTATTGAACACTTATGGGTCCTCTCGATTCGTAAGGAAGAAAACTCTCTTATAAGATCCTTACGACTTATAAGGGAAAACGCACTTAGGAATCCTCATGATTCCTAAGGAGAAAATACACCTACGAGATCCTCACGACTCGTAGGGAGAAAAATCTTTATGAGACCCTCACGGCTCATAAAATTGAAAAGTCTTAGATGACAGATCATAACCCTGTTTCCTAAGCCACCATCACCCTACAAAGAGTCCAAGATGGACAACTATATACTATCTACAGGCCACACTTGCTAAAATCACATGGAAACAACACAGCAAGGAGAAGAAAACAACAATAGAACAAAAAATGTGTATCTTTTATTCATGAATTCAATTGAGTACAAGGCAAATCATATAAAAGAGTAAAAATGGATACATGTTATTCAAAGATTACAAGTGTGCAATCTATACAAAAAAAACATCTACTGGGAGGGAGGCATCTTCAATAAATCAGCTAGTTGCTCGCGCACTCCTCTCAACTCCTTCTCACGATCAGCCGTCGCGGCCAGCTCTGCTTCAATTTGGGCCCGTTGCTGCAGACAAGATGAAAGTTTTTGATCAATTTCCTGCTGAGCAGCCTCCTGACTCTGCGCAACCTTCTCACTAAGATCAAGCTTCTTCCTCAACACCAGCCCGTCAGAGATACATCGTTGAAGGTTTTCAAAGATGGAGTTCAGCTGTGCAGCATTTGCTGCAACCTCAGCACGCAGTTGAACAGATTCAGCGGAAGTCGCCTCACGCTCCTTTCGCTTAAGGGTTGCCTCTCGTTCGAAATGACGAAGGAACGAAACGCTCTGCTCAACCCATGAGGCCCGCTGGGAGTTCAAAGCCTGAGTCTCAAGGGCAGAACGCATAAGCTCAAGCTCGTGCAGGCAGGCCTCAATCTTCCGGCAGTAGTTAACCCAAGACTCGACAACGCTTTCATTATGGAAGTTCATAAGCGTCGCCAGCATTAGATTAACCTCCGCAGCAAAGTCGGCAGCAGATGTGGGAGTCTTCACGTCAAGCTCCTCAATATAGTCGCTTAACATGCGCAGACTATTTGTGGCACCCTTCGAGGATGGACGTCTGGAAAAAGGTCCGGCCGACATTATGACGTGAGACTCGAATGAGGCTGGAGTCGATGTGACCGCTGCAAAACAGATCACAATCAGATCACGGCTCGAGAAATATAAAAATACAAAAATAGAGTCTACTATACCGGCTGCAACAGGAGGCAGAGCTGGGAGTACTGGTGGCGCAACGATAGCCGTGTCCCCGCTTTCGATTTGTAGGGCTACAAGCAATACAAAGAGGGATCAGCAATAATGTGACTGCCCGTTAAAAAGAGAACGTCGTTTAGAAAAGATACCACCGACACCACCTGGCGGACTAATCTCTGACAGGAAGGAGATGTTAGGTCCACATTACCCACCCTGGTTCTTTCGGGGAGGCGGAATAGGTAAAAATCAAATTTTTCTCACAAGGTAACATGGACCAACCATAAAGGATCTTTGCTAAACAAAAACTAACATACTAACAACAAGTTCTAGCTACTCGGTTAGAAGGTTATACCTAGATCTTGAACTCCTCTTCTTGTTGTGGTTCTCCTTCTTGCTTGCTCCTTATAATGGCGTAGACGGCTCCTCCTCGTCGTCTTCTCTTTACCGAAGATAGATCCACCCGAGGACCTCTACCTTGAGCTCCTACCTCAACCAAGATGTAACTAGAGTGCTTGGTTTGCTAGACAAGGAACCCTAGAAAGAGTAGAGAGATGCATTCATGGTTTAGTCTCAAAAGCTTATGATTTTCAACACATGAAACACTTAAGCTTTGAGAGAGGAAGAGAGAGAGCTTTTTCAAGAGAGAAAGAGAGCATGATAGAATAATAATAGAATTCTACAACCATGCTCACATATGAGATAGTATGAAATAATAATAATAATAATAAAGATAATTGTGATGGTTAGTTAGGAATGACCATTATCATTTCACAATAAATGCATTTTGCAAGAAACAAGAAGCATCTTGCAAGTGAAATGATGATGGTCAAAAGGTCAACAAAAGTCAACCGGTCAACCAAAGTCAAAATGTCAACAAAAGTCAAAAGGTCAACCTAACCATGGCACAATTATCCTTAATTAATATCATTAATAATATTTCTCATTCTCATTAGGGTTAAGAAAAAGTCAACTGTCAAAAACCCTAATGAGATTCCTCTGCCTCTGTCAACTGTGCATACACATCCGCATCCGTATTCCGAGGAACACGAATACAATGAGACAAACCAATCCCAAAACAAATACTAGGATCTGGCTTAAACCAAAGCCCGCTAGTAATAACTGCCCGGACACCAAACGTGCACAAGTGCGCGGATGTGAACGAACCCCGTCGCAAAACCATGCGACCTCTACTCTGTTTTGCCCAAAGGCGAATAACCCTCTATGTGGGACTCTAAAGACTCGACACTACGCTGGCAGTGGGTTTAACCACAGGCCGCAAGCGGTATTAGCTGTACGTAATGGTCCCCAGGTAGATGCCGATAAGAAGACCGATGAGGTGAACCCATCTGAACTCCTACTGAGCCTGAATGCGACAATCTCCGTACAGTCCGGTCTGTTCGTCTGAGAGTATCGCATGGCGGGCTTAGGGGGCGGTAAACGTCAGTCCCCTAATAGCGGAACAAGTCGTGTCGGAGTGTAGCCCAGAACACCCTGAGAAACTACTGGAAACACTACCAGTAATTCTCGCTTGCCATGCCCAGGGACGACTATGTGTAATGGCTCTCCTAGACACAGCGCGATATCAACTCCCAATACTGGGAGAAACGAATCCTGTCTAACCGTCACTGCCTCCAAGTGCTTCGGGACTACACCCAACTACTACTTGTTTGCACGACTCAATAGAGCCGTGTGTTCATATCATAATATTGCATTTTATATTCCCCATTCTTATGCGTTTTATAAATAAACAGGTGCTTTTGACGCATGTCTGCTACATATTACAGGATACAGGTTCTTGGAGCGAAAACAGTGAAAAAGACAAAAGAGGATACAAAAGAGGGACTTTTGACCAACAAGTAGAAGAATCCTAGTCAAGCCTAGATGAAGAACAATTCACAATTGTACAAGGCAACGCATGGTCCGAAATGTCAAAGGAAACAGTTAAAAGACCACTACAAGTTTCACTGAAAGATCTAGAGAAAACTCAGAAGCCAAATGGAGAAAAGAACTATAGAAATAGAAAGCCCAAAGTATCAAGAAGCAACCCACAAAAGTTGATGAGATGATCTCACAAATGGGCCGCGGAACCGTGGCCCCACCCCTACCCATGCCGCGGTTCCGCGGCCGTCCAGTGCGCACGTCGGTGCAGGAAGTTGGTGGCGGTGCGTAGGTTGGGATTTTTCGTGGGTATATCTGTAATAGCACATGCGCGAGAATTTGTAACCCTAATTTTCCTATTTCCTATAAGTATGTATTCTAAAGATTGTATTAGGGATGCCTCTTTTCAAGAAATAAAAATTCAGATTCTTTTGAAAATCTAAAGAGCATCATTTCTGTAAGTTCGTATTTTAAATTTCTGCCTTAGTCTAAAATTAAATTCTTGCCCTAGATTAATTAATCTTTTGCCTTAGTTAAATCTAGTGTAGCATTCTCTTAAACTGCAGTAGGTAATTAATCCCGTAGATCTAAATATACACAGAATAAAAATGATGTTTTTAATAGATCCCCTAATGAGCGGGTAATTTCATCGCTTGTTAGGGTTAGGAATAAGGGAAGGATTGAGAGATGAAGATCTCTCATCTCTTTCATGCCCAATAACTTATAATAACTAGAACTTCATGCATGCATACATGATCCGCTTCCTACGGCACCCTACCCACGAGGTAACGGTGATACCGTAGTGTAAAGGACCGGACATGCATGTCTTCCATGAAGGTTATAGCAATTAGTAGGAAATGATGGACAAGGATCTAGAGGAAGGAACTTTGTTTCTTTCGAATCATCATAATCCCCTTTACTAATAATTGCTATAACTTCTAAAAGATTTAATTTAGGGCATTGAAAGAGGTGTGAATTTTAATCTTATCAAACTCACCTTAGACCTGATCCTAGCAAGTTTCTTGATCATCGTACAACTTAGTTTTTAGATTCAATTAAAAGACCAAACAACCATTGGAATTAGCTCGTAAGAACACTTAGGAAAATTACACATCCCTGTGGACCGACCCGTATTCACCGGCTAGCTGCAAAGCGACGCCGTTCTTGATTGCGGTAAATATTTTTGATCGTTAAAATCCTACACTAATCAAATGGCGCCGTTGCCGGGGATGGCGTAAAATTTCCTTTTTGTAATTTCGGGTTGATATAAATCTTATAAATTATAAAAATCTGAAAATATAATAAAGTACAAAAATATTTATTATTTTTTTTATTGTTTGAAGGGTTATCGTTTGAATCTTGCAGGAACAGCTAAGAATCTCGGATATGGAAATTTACAGAGGGCTAAACAGAAATTGGTACATCAGAACAGAGGAGAATTGGACCAAAGGAGCGGCAGACTTTTTCTCGGGAAGCGATCCCTCCTCCAGACCGCGTTTCCGCGGCCGATTAGCGCCTGAAACCGCGGTTCCGCGGTTAGACTGCCACGTCAGCTCTTCAATTTTGCATGGTTTGTTCTCTCATTCTCCCCTCTGCCAACCTCCTATATCCTTTTGAGAAATTTTCTGCAGGATTTCTTTGCGCTAAAAATCTTCTTCCCCCTTCTCAATAACAGATTTTCTGCAGGTTTCTTTGCGCCGCGCTAAAAATAATTGATTGCAAGTGAATCTACTGTTTTTGCATATTTTAATCGGACTTTAAGAGGCTATTGACCAAACTCAGATTGGGTGGGGATTTCATTACCCTTCCCAGGACCCCAGAAAGAACTTTAAAGCATTTGCGTTGACCACTCTTAAATTAAAAAATATTAGACTCAGCCCTAAGGACGTCGCGCTCACTAGGACAGAGGACTAGTATAGGCATCAGCCGTTTATCCTAACCTGACTTTGCGGTGTCTAGGCAAGTGTGTCAAAGGCTAGTGGTTTTTAATTAGGCCTACTACTGTGGTTCCTTCCCACTTACCTGGCACTTACCTGGCCGCAATTGGCGGTGAAGAGGCGGTTTGATGTCCTATCTCTAGTCTTTTGGAACAGTTAGGAGCTGTCTAGCTGACCTAGGTGACCCTAGATCTAGGCATGATTGTGCATTTGTGGTTGAGTGCATTTGTGTCACAAGTCCCTTTTCAAAAATCTTTTTGCAAAAATCTCACATAAAAAAAAATCTTTTTCAAAACTTGCAACTTGTCGCTAAAGAAATCTTGCAACTCACTTACACCACTTCCTCTCATTGACGTTATCTTACCCCCACATTCTGTCTTTCATTTTTTTGACTACACTACCCCTTTAGTGTATGTCACTTTGGACTAGGGACACTAACGCCCGATTAGTCCGTGTTTCGTTGGTACCGACCGACGAACCCTTCGACACCGAAGTCGAAATTTCGTCCACTTTCTTACCTCCACCTTCAAATTCTTCTTCCGAAGATATGTCGGGATACAACCCTAACAATACCTTACCGACGGGAATGATTCCACCTCCGTTAGGTGCGAATAACCCGAATCAACCGCCTGTTGAAGCGCCCGCACGAGTCGCGCTCCAGGACCTCTTCTACCCCGTCCGCACCTCTTTACCTACCTGTCTTTCACCCCCACCGGCAAATGGGGACAATTTTGAAATAAAACCACATTTCATCAATATGCTTCCAAAGTTTCACGGTTTGGAATCCGAAGATGCGTATATTTTTATTAATAAATTCCAAAACGTTTGCTCTATGATGAAAACGACCCAATTAAGTGATGACGCTATAAGGCTAAGGGTCATTCCTTTCACCTTATGTGACCTAGTCGAGAAGTGGCTATACAGCACCGCATCACATTCAATTAGAAATTGGGACGAGTTTGTGAAAGCTTTTCTTAAAAAGTTCTATCCTCATCACAAAACTGCTAGAATCCGTAATGAAATTATACAATTTTCCCAGCTTCCTTCCGAACCATTTTGGAAGTGTTTCGAGAGATTTAAAGACCTACTCGTTCAATGCCCTCATCATGGGATCTAAAGTTGGCAACTTTGCCAAACATTATACGAGGGATTGAACTCGGTAACGAAGCAGTTGCTAGAAACCATCTGTCAAGGTCACTTTCTCTCCAAATCTAGTGAGGAAGCGTGGCAGTTTCTTGAAGATCTTAGTGAACAAACAATTCAGTGGCTGAGCACCAAGACCACATCATCTTCTTCTAGTGGTCAATCTAGGGCAGGCATACATCAAGTAGAGATGTCGATTGCTATGAAGGCCGAGATGGCCGCTCTTACGAAAAAGCTAGAAGCGATTGAGACCAAAATATCGTCGCCTTCTCCTGCCCCTGTTATGCCTCCACGAACTGTATGTGCTTGTTGTTCGGCTCCATCACACCTAACCGAAGAGTGTCCTTACAATGCATCTACTCAAGGACATGATCAAGGCAATGCTGCCTTTCAGCAACGACAAAGAAACGATCCATACTCTTCTACTTATAATCCGGGTTGGAGGAGTCACCCAAATTTCGCTTGGAACCAAAATCAACAATTCCAAGGAAATAACAATTTTCAAGGGCCTCCTCCTCCTCCACAACAACAAGCACCTCCACAAACTCAATTTCAACAACAACCTCACCCTAATCAAGTGAACAATTTTGTGCCTAACACTTCTTACCCGCCAAACAATTTTGTTCAACCTAATAATGACAAGGTTAGCGCGCTCGAAAGATGTCTAGAAGCGTTCCTAAAGCAATCCACACAATCTACAGCAAGATTAGAGACTTCTATTCAATCTTTGGTGAAAAACAGTGCCTCACACGATCAAAGCATCAAATCTATTGAGGCACAAATTGCACAACTCAATGCAGCATTGAGCGAGCGAGAAAAAGGAAAGCTCCCATCTCAACCACTGCCCAATCCCGGTCACGCACATGCTGCATATCAACAGTAGAATCATAACGTAAATGCTGTGACCACGTTGAGATCGGGAAAAGTGTTGCAAAATAATGTGGGTATTAACCATGACACCCCTGCCGGTGGTTCTTCTTCACCTTCTTCTTCTTCTTCTTCTTCGTCAGAGCATATTCTTCATCCTTCACACGGCTCTACCTCTTCAAGCTCGAACGGACCCACTTCTTACAACACGAACACATCTACCCGGGGTTCCGTTCCAACTCAACAATCTGATCCACAAAAATTGGACTCAACAACTCTTCAAAATGTTCCTTTTCCAAACCGGTTGAGATCCAATAAACCAACTCCACAGATGGAGAAGATTGTAGAGTTGTTCAATCAAGTTAGCATAAACATCCCTCTTTTGGATGCGATCCAACAAGTTCCTTCATATGATCTTAAAGGACTTATGCACCAAAAAGAGGAAGTCACAAGTACCAAAGAAAGTTTTTGTGGCTAGTGCTGTTAGCGATGCTCTTGTCCAATCTTTACCCCAAAAGGACAAGGGCCCTGGTTGTCCTACTATTTCGATAACAATTGGGGATAAGAACATCAATAGAGCACTTTTAGATCTTGGGTCTAGTGTTAACCTGCTTCCCTACTCCGTGTACGAGCAATTAGGGGTTGGAGAGTTGAAACCAGCTCGTTGTACTCTCCAAATGGCTGATCGATCAATCACCCATCCCAGGGGTGAGCTAGAGGATGTGTTGATCAAAGTTGGGGATTTCATATTCCCTGTTGATTTTATTGTTATGGACACACAACCTGTTGCTAACCCACGGAACCAAATTCCTGTGATTCTCGGTCGACCATTTTTGGCCACATCCAATGTCGTAATAAACTGTCGCAATGGCTCCATGACTCTATCCTTCGGGAAGACGTCTAGTGAGTTCAATATTTACAAGTTAGGAAGTCTGCCCCCCGTGCCTAAAACTAGTACACGAGAAGTTTGCTCTATTCACGAAATCACGCAGGAGGACTGCGAGCTTGAAAGATTTTTGTTTGATGAAAACAGTTTTGACGCCACTAGTGCGTCCCTCCTTGAGCCTATCACAGTTGACACAACCGATATTGATTATGAAAGTTTCACTTTTTCGGATGATGACGACTCACAGCCCGAATATAAGTCTTTTGAATTTTTGGATGAGTTAGTTGAACCATCCGAATCGGTTGTTTGCAGTGATTTCGAACCTGTGTTGGAGTCCTTTGAGTTCGAGGTAGATTCCGCAATGATTCTTTCGCCTCCGAAACTCGAACTCATGTCCTTGCCGTCTCACCTTAAATATGCTTACATAGGTGAGAATGAGACATTTCCCATTATAATATCAGCCTCTCTAGCCTTCGAGCAAGAGAACGCTATTTTAAAGGTCTTACAAGATAGGCGGCAAGTTTTCGGTTGGACTATGGCTGACATCGAGAAGATTAGTTCCCTCATAATTGAATATCATATGCAAATGATGGATGATGCCAAGTCAATAAAGGATCCACAGAAACATTTTGGGGATATTGTGGTGAGTCAACCTCCTCCTTTAGAAGTTGAACCACCCCCATTTCTTTTAATAAGCTATGAGAATGCCAATATTCCACTGATTGCTGATCATTCTCATTCTCGGTTTGATTCATCACCACATCATATCTATTCACTTTCATACTTTCCCTACCACCACTTCTTTCTTCCCCAACTCTTTTTGGATCGGTACAACATGTTCTTTCACCAACCGATACTCTTTACAGATAAATTTTTCGACTAGTTGGTGTTGATGTTTGGTCTGTGCAAAGTTTGGCAGTAATGTCTAACATTGTTTCACTGAAGTTTGGGGGGGCCTTTCTGTATATATTTTTGTTTTTCTTTTAAAAATTAAATAAAAGAAAAATTATAAATAAATAAACAGGACATTGCCGACATTATCGACCCTCTTGGTGCAGCATGACAGTGAGGACACTGTCCAGTTTAAGTTTGGGGGTATGCTCGGTACGTTTTCTTCCTTCGCATTCATATGTACATTTTGCATTTGCATACTTATTTTGAAAACCCATAAAAAATTGAAAATTTCAAAAATTATAAAAATAAATGTATTCAATTTTGACCATATTTAACTTGAGTTTGACAAATAGGTTAACTGGCTACGAACAACTAGATTTTAGACTTAGTAAATTAAAAACCCTAAAAATAACCTTCTTTAAAGATTAACGGTAGAAAGTATATGTCTTTGTAGTTTATTTAGAAATAGGCAAATTTTGAGTTCACTTTTTGGGCTAAGTTGAAATAAAGGAAAAATATTGATATTCTTATTAGAGTATAAGTTTGAAAAATAATTCCTAGCTTAAGTCTAGATTCTGAAAATGTATACCCTACAAATTGCACAATCACGCACCTTGAAACTTGGAATAGTAGAAGAGACCTTGAAATGCTCTTGTCTAAAAGTCCTTAGTACGAAGAAAATAAAAAATAAAAAATGTGTGAATAAAGAAAAAAAATGAACACTGGTCTTTGTGATTACTTAAGGCTGCAACATAGAAAAAAATATTTAGCGAGGGTGCTTCATCACTTAGTGCCTTAGACCAACTGGTTTGGGAGTCACTGCTAAAACCCTTGGGTGTTGCAAGACTAGGAAGTACGCTTTAAAGTGCAAACATATCTTGTAATCGGCTGTTGGTACCTCAAGAAGTATTAACAGTCGCATGAAAGATGTGTAAGCAAAAATTCATTAAGAATTCACCAGTTAATTAGTGCTTTGGACAACGGACAAGGGTATGATTGCTTGATTTGAATTTCCAAGTGTAGGGGTGATTTATACACACACGTGGGGATATATGATTAGAGTTGAGATAAGACAAAGGAATGAAGAATAGAACTTGTATCTTTAGAAGAGTTGGTAGAAAAATTCCTAAGTGGAGATGGAACCTTAGAAGGAAAACTTGGGAAATGCTGAAAGCTAAGTAAGTCTATAGGAAGTATATATTCTTAAGTTAAATAATAAGGAAGTGTGAAAAATATGGGTGGATAGTTTACAAGTCGACGATAATAGAATTCCTTGTTAGAAAACCTAATTGGAGAATTAAAGTTAATGAGCCAAATTGATAGGATTTTGTGGGTAGTATCCGCTGAAAACCCTCAGGAGATAACACTCCTCCTACTAGGGACACCTAGAGGTTTAACGGCTTGTTGCACGAGCTCAGTGCAATCGCGTTTCCCTGCGAAAGTGCGGTTAAGCTTTTTATCGAGAATAAAATAATAAATTTGCTCGAGGAGGAGCAAAAGATAAGTTTGGGGGTATTTGTTCATATCATAATATTGCATTTTATATTCCCCATTCTTATGTTTTTTATAAATAAACAGGTGCTTTTGACGCATGTCTGCTACATATTACAGGATACAGGTTCTTAGAGCGAAAACAGTGAAAAAGACAAAAGAGGATACAAAAGAGGGACTTTTGATCAACAAGTAGAAGAATCCTAGTCAAGCCTAGATGAAGAACAATTCACAATTGTACAAGGAAACACATGGTCCGAAATGTCAAAGAAAACAGTTAAAAGACCACTACAAGTTTTACTAAAAGATCTAGAGAAAACTCAGAAGCCAAATGGAGAAAAGAACTGTAGAAATAGAAAGCCCAAAGCATCAAGAAGCAGCCCATAAAAGTTGATGAGATGATCTCACCAATGGGCCGCGGAACCGCGGCCCCACCCCTACCCATGCCGCGGTTCCGCGGCCGTCCAGTGCGCACGTCGATGCAAGAAGTTGGTGGCGGTGCGTCGGTGTGTAGGTTGGGATTTTTCGTGGGTATATCTGTAATAGCACATGCACGAGAATTTGTAACCCTAATTTTCCTATTTCCTATAAGTATGTATTCTAAAGATTGTATTAGGGATGCCTCTTTTCAAGAAATAAAAATTCAGATTCTTTTGAAGATCTAAAGAGCATCATTTCTGTAAGTTCGTATTTTAAATTTCTGCCTTAGTCTAAAATTAAATTCTTGCCCTAGATTAATTAATCTTTTGCCTTAGTTAAATCTAGTGTAGCATTCTCTTAAACTGCAGTAGGTAATTAATCCCGTAGATCTAAAAATACACAGAATAAAAATGATGTTTTTAATAGATCCCCTAATGAGCGAGTAATTTCATCGCTTGTTAGGGTTATGAATAAGGGAGGGATTGAGAGATGAAGATCTCTCATCTCTTTCATGCCCAATAACTTGTAATAACTAGAACTTCATGCATGCATACATGATCCGCTTCCTACGGCACCCTACCCACGAGGTAATGGTGATACCGTAGTGTAAAGGACCGGACATGCATGTCTTCCATGAAGGTTATAGCAATTAGTAGGAAAGGATGGACAAGGATCTAGAGGAAGGAACTTTGTTTCTTCCCAATCATCCTAATCCCCTTTACTAATAATTGCTATAACTTCTAAAAGATTTAATTTAGGGCATTGAAAGAGGTATGAATTTTAATCTTATCAAACTCACCTTAGACCTAATCCTAGCAAGTTTCTTGATCATCGTACAACTTAGTTTTTAGATTCAATTAAAAGACCAAACAACCATTGGAATTAGCTCGTAAGAACACTTAGGAAAATTACACATCCCTGTGGACCGACCCGTATTCACCGGCTAGCTGCAAAGCGACGCCGTTCTTGATTGCGGTAAATATTTTTGATCGTTAAAATCCTACACTAATCATCGTGGTAGGGTAGTAATCTAAGAACAGTGGGAACACACTTGAGGCGAAGTGACAGTGTCAAGTCAACGGACTAAGCTGTACTCATGTCACCTGGGAACTGTTAACTGGCGATAGGTATAATACCAACCAACAGTTCCCGATGAGTCATGTCCAGTGTACTCGTAACCTAACGAGCACCTGCATACTATCTCCAGTACGACGTACTGATGGCTGTGGAACAGACCACTCCCTTGCTGGGATGAGAAGCGTATGCACCAGTCTACTCTGGAGTATCGATGCCCTGTCTCGATAATCTTACGACTAGGGACCAAAATAAGGATGTGCTTATAGACTACCCAACCCCCACTAGTGTGATCGTCATCACAACGTCGGTAGTCAAGCAAAGATCCTAAGGGCTCCATCAATATGTTTTTAGCGATATGTTAAAAGAAACATATACACATATTAAGATAGATACAAACCAAGTAGCGTACTACTATATCGAGCAAGACTGTCGTAAACCCGTGTATATATCCCAAGCTTCCAAAATGTATTATAAAAACTAGTACTATACAATAATGGCCTCTACGGCATACATATCCAACAATCTCCCACTTGCACTAAAGGCCAGTAATTGGTGTACCGCATACCCAACGTCTGCACTAAGGCCAGCTGCTGGCGTACCGCATACCCAATAGCTCAAAAAGTCGCTCGAACTGTATTTGAGGGAGGGCCTTTGTGAATGGATCCGCCGTGTTGTCTTTTGTGTCCACTCTTCGTACCTCGATCTCCTGGCGATCAATGATCTCCCTGATCAGGTGATACCGCCTTAAGATGTGTCCGGATTTCTGATGGGACCTTGGTTCCTTCGCTAAAGCTATAGCCCCATTGTTATCGCAATACAAAGGTATTGGGTCAACAATGGACGGAACCACCTAAAGTTCACTAATGAACTTCTTCATCCAGACCGCCTCTTTTGCAGCATCGCTTGCAGCAATGTATTCAGACTCCATCGTCGAGTCTGTGACGGTATCCTGTTTGGAACTCCTCCAACATACCGCCCCTCCGTTGAGGGTAAACACAAAACCCAAAACAGACTTGTTTTCATCCTTGTCACTCTGGAAGCTTGAATCGGTAAAGGACTCGACCCTGAGGTCTTCATTACCGTAAACTAGGAACATCTCCTTAGTCCTTCTCGGGTACTTGAGAATGTTCTTCACTGTCGTCCAGTGGTTCTCATCTGGGTCTGACTGATACCGGCTCACCACGCTCGGCGCGTAAGCTACATCTGGTCTTGTACATAGCATTGCATACATTATAGATCCTACCGCCGAAGCGTAGGGTATGGTGCTCATGCGAACCCTCTCCTCGTCAGTCTTAGGAGACATCTTCTTGGAGAGGGTGATTCCATGCAATGCGGGTATATTACCGCGCTTGGAATCTTCCATACTAAATCTCTTTAGTACGGTCTCTATGTACCTGGACTGTGAAAGTCCCAGTAGTCTTTTGGATCTATCTCTATAGATCTTGATCCCCAGAATGTATGAGGCATCACCCAGCTCTTTCATGGAGAACCTTTGTGATAAGAATAGCTTGACCGATTGTAGCATAGGAATGTCATTTCCTATCAAAAGAATATCGTCCACGTACAAGACTAGGAACACGACAGTTCGTCCTACAATTTTCTTATAGATACAAGGTTCATCTTCGTTCTTAATGAAATAAAATTCCTTGATTGCCTCATCAAAATAGATGTTCCAGCTCCACGATGCCTGCTTTAATCCATAAATGGATTTAAGCAACTTGCACACCTTCCCGCTGCTCCCACTGTCTACAAAACCCTCTGGCTGATCCATGTAAACGCACTCTTCCAAACAGCCGTTTAGAAATGCCATTTTTACGTCCATCTGCCAGATTTCATAGTCATGGAAGGCAGCAATGGCAAGTAGGATCCGAATAGATTTGAGCATAGCCACTAGAGAAGAAGTTTTGTCATAGTCCACACTAGGTCTTTGACGAAAACCTTTTGCAACGAGTCTAGCCTTATAGGTTTCCACCTGCCCATCTACACCAAGTTTCCTTTTGTAGATCCATTTGCATCCAACGGGCTTTACCCCAGGTGGAGAAATATCCAAGGTCCACACTTTATTGGTGTACATGGACTCCATTTCGGATCGCATAGCATCCAGCCACTTATCAGAGTCCGTACTGATAATGGCCTGCCTGAAACTGGTAGGGTCATCTTCTTCCAAGATGCAATCCTCTCGATCCCCGTCTATGAGAAAACCGTAGTATCTCTCGGGCGGATGAGAAATCCTACCAGATCTGCGGAGTGGCTGAGGTTCATCTGGGACTATTGAATTTTCCGGTTCTACTAAATCCTCAGTTTGAGTTTGTGGATCTGATATTTCATCCAGTTCTACCGTGCTCCCACTTATTTCTTTTGCAAGAAATTGCCACTCTAAAAAGGTGGCACGACGAGCAACGAACACCTTCTGTTCCTCAGTGTAGTAGAACAGATATCCCATAGAATTTCTAGGATATCCCACAAACTTGCACAAAACTGATCGTGCTTTAAGCTTGTCCGGATTTTGTACCTTTACATAGGCCGGACAACCCCATATCTTAATACGTTCAAGATACGGTCTTTTATCGCTCCATATTTCATATGGAGTTTTAGGCACAGATTTAGACGGAACCTGATTCAGTAAGTATGTTGCTGTTTCTAGCGCAAGTCCCCAGAATGAAAGAGGTAACTCAGCATTACTCATCATGGAGCGAACCATGTCCAATAGGGTACGGTTCCTCCGCTCCGATACGCCGTTGTGCTGTGGTGTGTACGGAGGAATAAGCTGAGAGAGAATTCCATTCTCTTTTAAGTAATCTAGGAATTCCGTGCTTAAGTACTCCCCTCCCCTATCCGATCGGAGGATCTTGATACTTTTGCCAGTCTGGTTCTCTACTTCATTTCTGAATTCCTTGAATTTCTCAAAAGCTTCAGATTTATGTTTCATAAGATACACATATCCGAATCTAGAGAGATCGTCAGTGAATGTGATGAAGTACGAGAACCCACCCCTTGCATGTATAGACATTGGACCACATACATCACTGTGTATGAATCCCAAGAGCTTTGTTGCTCTTTCTCCATGTCCGGTGAACGGAGATTTGGTCATCTTTCCTTTGAGACAAGACTGACAAGTTTCATAAGATGAAAACTCGAACGTATTCAAGAGTCCATCTTTATGTAACTTACTTAGTTTTTTCTCTCTGATATGACCAAGTCTACAATGCCACAAGTAGGATTCATTCGTATCTGAATTCTTCCTCTTGCGTGTGTTTTGTACATTGAGAACTGTATTCTGATTTAGAACATAGATTCCATTACACAGTGTACCTTCTGCAACTAGTACCTTATGAAGGTAAATGTTCATGATATTTCTATCAAGAACAAAGTTATATACATCTTTATCGAATAAAGAAACTGATATGATGTTGCAAACCATGGAAGGTACATAGTAGCAATTGTTCAAAATCATAGTATTGCCATTTGGCAACACTAGGTGATATTCACCGACGGCTGCAGCATTAACTTGTGCTCCGTTCGCTACCCTGAGCGACATATCACCATATGCAACTTTCCTACTTTTTCTCAGTCCCTGCAATAAATTACAGATATGAGATCCTGATCCGGTATCAAGTACCCAGGAGGTAGGGCTGACCGTAAAGCAGTTCTCAATTATAAGAACACCTGAAGTAGATGCAAAACTATGCTTCTTCTTCAACTGGGTATCCTTGGAATCCATACAATCCTCTTTCCCTTGCTCATACTTATGACTGTTGTCATAAGTTAGAGCCGAACCGACGTTCCCCAGCCCTGAATAAGAATTAGGATCGGTCAAGCAATACATTTTATTATCTTGATTAGGGCGTGAAATGGTTGCTACCTGGAGAGAGAGAGAAGAAACACTCAGCGTGCGCTCTTGCAATATTAGATTGGTTTATTAATTTATCTAACCAGGATGGCTCCTACTGTTTCCTCAAATTCTTCTTCAAACCCTAAAAGAAGAACTAGTCAGGATTAATCGCACGTCGCAATACTTGCTTAACATTTCAGCCAGACTAGTGTTAGTACTTCGAGGGAGGTTTTCCAACGCTTTCGCGAAGTTCCTTAATTATATAACCTCTTTTCCCTGGAGGTGTAGCCCCGCTAACACCGTTCTAGACACCTACTTGGTTTATAGCATTGATTGTTAAGTGAAATAATCTTCCGAGAGTAATCCAACTCATCAGTGGGATCGGGATCCAACTATCATTGTGTAATGACCTAGATGGAATCCACTCTAGTCACTACACTCCAGAAGGTATGCTAAATCTGCAAGTTTCCTGTATATTTGAAACTCCGGAAGTGGTTTTTGCCCCTAACGGTTTATGACCTTGACAATGCCAACATATCATAAACCGCAAGTCAAGTTTGGCCCGTCATTATCTTGATTAACTTAGACCCACCCGCATATCCCTTGACAATGCCAACATAGCTATGCGACTGTCCTAAATAATCTGAAAATAAAGCTACAAACAAGCAATACTTAGCTACCGATCACTACGCCTTGACAATGCCAAAATACGTAGCTCGAATACTAAGTAGTACTTGTAGGAAATGACGGAGGGCTACGGCTGGGTTTTTGGTGAAAAACCCGTTAACGTAATGAACTTGATATCGTTGAAGGAACATGATTGCCTTTTTAAAAATATAGTGGCGAAAATTTTTGCTAAAGAGGTCACTCCCTGTGAAGGGATCTCGGCTCTTTCCTCATCGAATGAGGTGCGGGATATTCTAAACTGAATACCTTGATGCAAAGCAAGAATAATCGACTATAATGAAGTTATTACCCTGACGCAAACTTCTGTCCAAGGGGTCACTCCCGATGAAGGGATCTCGGCCCTTGCCTCGTCGAATGAGGTGCTGGGTATTCATAACCGAATACCTCTGTGCAAAACAAAATAGAACGTCCTTATAATAACAGCTTTTTGAAAATTGTTCCAACAACGTCTTTTAGGTTTGTTTTTCTTTGTATTAATATAATGCGTCCCATCAGTTAATCCTACCATTACAGAAAACAACGAAAATATGACGTACGCTTATGCCATATGCATTCGCCACGGGGCCCCGTCATCACCCGTTAGGTTACTTAACTAACGACAGAGCGGGGGCTGGGCTAGCGCGGATGCAAAACATAAGCAACGACTACTAGATATCATATATAGATATATACATTCGTCAAATGCAATGATAGCCATTCCAGATCACAGATGAACACATTGGATATGCTAGGAATCCGCGTTTCGTTCGAGCCTACAACGAAAGACGGATTACACGGTCGCGATGAATAGCCAAACCCCACCCTAGACCCCTACGGGTGCGGCAAACTACCAACCAAATACCCGAAATGAAGTGATTAATCCAAAAGTTTATGTTAACCGTAATCAGAAACGGCGTCGCTTTGCAGCTAGCCGGTGAGTACGGGTCGATCCACAGAGATGTGTAATATCCTGATTTGTGTTTTTACGAGTTGATTCCGATGGTGGTTTGGTCTTTGTTGATTGATTTAAAAACTAAATTATACGATATTAAAGAACTTGTTAGGATTAGGTCTAAAGTGGGGTTGAGTAAATGAAGATTAACACCTCTTTCAATGCTTTTGATTCAAACCTGTTTTAGAAGTTATATTAATTATTAGCAAAGGGGATTAGGATGATTGGGAAGAAACGAAGTTTCTTCCTCTTGATTCTTGTCTGTCCTTTCCTACTAATTGCTATAACCTTCATGGACGCATGCAAGTCCAGTCCTTTATACTACGGTGTCACCGTTACCTCGTGGGTAGGGTGCCGTAGGGAGCGGATCATGCATGCGTGCATGAAGTTCTATTTAATAATATTCGGCATTGAAAGAGATGAGAGATATTCATCTCTCATTCCCTCCTTTATTCCTAACCCTAACAAGCGAAGATTTTACTCGCTCATTAGGGTGTCTTTTAAAAGTGACATTTTTAAAACACTTACCGATTGCATTTGAAAGACTACACTAAATTAACTAGGGCAATGATAAGATTGATCTACTGCAAGAATTATACGAGAGAACTAGGGAAACAATTAAATTAACACTACGGCAGAATTTAAAGAAATAAAAACTCACTAGAATGATGCTCTTGATCTCCCAACAATTCTGAATTTTATTGATTGAAAAGAGGCATCCCTTTTTACAGATTCGAGATTACAATTTATAAGAAAACAGGGAACCTAGGGTTACAGATTCTCGAACACATGATTTTACAGATATGCCCACTGAAAATCCTAACACTTGCACCGACGCACCGACAGAGAAAAAATCCACCGACACGGGCACCATATGGCCGCGGAACCGCGGCAAATGGGGGGTCTGGGCCGCGGTTCCGCGGCCCTTTGGTGAGCTTAGCTCACCAATTTTTCTGGGCCTGTTAGTCTTTATCTGGGCTTGTTATTTCCATATCCCTTTTCTCTGTTTGGCTTCTTGTTCTTCTCCAGATCTTCAGTGAAATTTTGTATTGGTCTTTTAACCGTTTCGCTTCGACACGCTGCGTTGCCTTGAACTGTTATTAGTCTGGTCTTGTCTAGGATCCGTTTACTTGTTGGTCAAAAGTCCTTTTCCTGTATCAACTTTCGTCTTTTTCACTGTATTCGCTCCAAGAACCTGTAACCTGTAACATGTAACAGACATGGGTCAAAAGCACCTGTTTTTATTCTTAAATGCATAAGAATGGGGAATATAAAATGCAATAATATATTATGAACAAATACCCCCAAACTTATCTTTTTGCTCGTCCTCGAGCAAACTTATTATTTTATTCTAACCTAGCCGCACTTTCGCAGGGAAACGCGATTGCACTGAGCACGTGCAACAAGCCGTTAAACCTCTAGGTGTCCCTAGTAGGAGGAGTGTTGTCTCCTGAGGGTTTTCAGCGGATTACACCCACAAAATCCTATCAATTTGGTTTCTCGACTTTTGTTCTCCAATTATGTTTTCTAACAAGGAATTCTATTATCGTTGACCTGCAAATTATCCACCCATATTCTTCACACTTCCTTATCATTTAACTTAAGATTATATATGTTCTATAGAATTACTTAGCTTTCGGCATCTCTTAAGTTGTCCTTCTAGGGTTTTATCTCCGCTTAGGAATTTCTATCAACTCAATTAAAGATACAAGTTCTATTCATCTTTCCTTTCCCTTATCTAAACTCTAATCACATATCCCCACGTGCGTGTAAATATCACCCCTATACTTGGAAATTCAAATCAAGCAATCGTACTCTCATCCATTGTCCAAAGCACTTATTAATTGGTGAATTTCGCTTACACATCCTTCATGCGACCGTTAATACTTCTTGAGGTACCAACAACCGATTACAAGATGTGTTAGCACTTTAAAGCGTACTTCCTAGTTTTGCAACACCCAAGGCTTTTAGCAGTGACTCCCAAACCAGTTGGTTTAAGGCACTAGGTGATGAAGCACCCTCGCTAAATATTTTTTTATGTTTTAGCCTTAAGTAATCACAAAACCAGTGTCCATTTTTTTCCTTTCTTTCACTTTTTTTTTCTTTTATTTTCTTCGTACTAAGGACTTTAGACAAGAGCAATTCAAGGTCTCTTCTACTATTCCAAGTTTCAAGGTGCGTGATTGTGCAAATTGTAGGGTATATGTTTTCAGACTCTAGACTTAAGCTAGGAATTATTTTTCAAACTTATACTCTAATAAAAGTTTCAATACTCTTCCTTTGTTTCGACTTAGCCCAAGAAGTGAACCCAAAATTTACCTATTTCTAAATAACCTACAAAGACATATACTTTCTACCGTTAAACTCTAAGAAAGGTTATTTTTAGGGTTTTTAATTTGCTAAGTCTAAGATCTAGTTTTTCCTAGCCAGTTAACCTATTTATCAAACTCAAGTCAATTAACCAGAATTGAATACATTAAATTTTATAATTTTTGAAATTTTTCAATTTTTATGGTTTTTTCTTTTTCTAAAATTTTTTTATATTTTCAAAATTTTCAAATTTTTCAAATTTTTATATAAAGATGCAGTGCAGAAATTAAATATGCAAAAAGAATATATACAAAATGAAAATATGCAATGCAAAAGATAACTATATACACTACCTTCTCCCCCAAACTTGAGCAAAGCAGTGCCCTTACTGCCCGGCCCCACGTCTCGCTCGTGAGCGTGAACGTGATCGTTCCCCTCTAGCCAAAAGGGTTTGAATACCCCTCTCAATTTCCATCAACCGACGGTCGTGATCTCGTGCTGTCGCCCGAAACTCATCCCTCAAAGAATCAATTCTTCTTACCGTTCTCCGCATCAATCGTGCATGCTCCTGAGGGGTCAGTTCTTCCCCGCTCGATGTAGAGCTAGAGCTAGGGGTGTGTGCGGGTACATTCTCTGCCGGTTCCGTTCGTGACCAAATATCAGTAAGTCTAGAGTAGGACGAAGTAACGCCCTCAACGAGTGGTCGAACCGGAACTCCGTCTATCATGTATGAATCAAATTCCTCGACGGGGAGGAAATAACGGCAGAGTTGGGTGACTAGCATGGGACATGGGTAGATGGTACCTCTTTTCCCCGCACCTATAGAATGGAGCAATACGGTGCACATGTCGAACCGTGGATTTTTCATCATTAGTGTGTGTACGACATGTAAGGCGGGGGTGAAAAAAGTCGTGTTGTGCGAGCTGCCAAAGATGTTATTTTGTGCCCACCGGCACACAGTAAGAACGTTAGCGAAAAGGGTCCGTGCTTGGATACCCTTACGCGGCTCTCTAGCACAGTCATTTCCCATCAAGGGCATATAATCCTCAAAGTGTAAAGGGTGGTCATGTGCGGGTACACGTGGTATGAGTGTGACTTCGTGGATCATATCCCTATCAATGTGAATTACTCGATCTCCCCAATTTATTTTAATGTAGCCTAAGGTGTCAAGACTATTATCCTCCATTGATTCATAAAACAGGGTCACTAGTTCAGGTAGGGCAAACACAGAGGGGTGATTATAGGTCAGGAAATTCCAGCTCCTCTGCTCGATTTCATGTGCAAAATACCTACCGTACATTTCGTGCGTGAAAACTGGGGTAAAATCTCTCTCAAATTGCATTTTATGTGCCATGATAATTTTACAGAAAAAGTATGCTAAAAACAGAGAGCAATATGACAGATTTACCTCCCCTGAAAATTTCAGGGGGCGACGACACCAAACGGCGGCGGAAGAGCGGCGGGAGGCGGCGGATGCGGCGGAAGCGCGGCGGTATGGAGGAGTTGCGGCGAGATTTTTCTGGAGAGGGTAGGGGGCGGCGGCTAGGGTTTTATGAAGAGGAAAAATTTAGGGTTAGAGAACAGGGGGGCTCGGGGCATATAAATAGGGGATGGGAGGGTTATTTGTAAAAAACACCCTCTACAATGAGGGTTTTAAAAAAAAATCAGCTCTGAAATCTGCAAATTTACAATTAGGTCCAAAATTGTATTTTTTTATTATTATTTTAATTTTTTTTATGGTATTTTGGAAATATATATATACAAATAATATACACACCCCCAAACTTATTTGAAATAATGTTTTGGAAAAAAGAAATTTGGGGGTGAAAGTGGAGGAAAATTAATCAGTGTAGATTGGCTCCTGCAAGAACAGGAGCTCCTCCGAAGGGTCCGCTGTGAAGAACGGTTTCAGTCGATACCCATTCACTTTGAATAAGGTACCGTCTTCAGGATTTTCAAGATCAACCGCACCGTGCGGATAAACGGTGCGGACTACAAAAGGTTCTCTCCATCTGGAACGGAGCTTGCCGGGATGATAATGTAACCGAGTGTCATAAAGTAGAACCTGTTGACCAGGTTCAAAAGTTTTTCGCAAAAGGTGTTTGTCGTGGAACACCTTAGCTCGGTTTTTAGTAATTAGGGCATTATCATATACCTCATCCCTCAGCTCTTCAAGTTCATTCAACTGTAGCTTTCGATTGCTGCCCGCATCTCCTAAAGATAAATTCAGCTCTTTGATAGCCCAAAAACCTTTATGCTCAATCTCCACTGGGAGGTGGCAAGCCTTCCCGTAAACAAGCCGGTATGGAGGCATACCAAGATCGGTCTTATATGGAGTACGGAAAGCCCATAGTGCATCAATCAGTTTAATTGACCAATCTTTACGGTTTTTAGAAACCGTTTTCTCCAAGATTTGCTTTATTTGCCGATTTGAAATCTCGGCTTGCCCACATGTTTGGGGGTGATATGGTATTGACAGTTTGTGGGTGATAGAGTATTTGCGCATTAAGGACTCGAAAGTCCTATTGCAAAAGTGAGAACCATTATCACTTATTATCGCCCGAGGGTGCCCAAATCGAGAGAAGATGTGTTCTTTTAGAAATCGAACGACAACCTTGTTATCGTTCGTTCGGCTGGGCACAGCCTCAACCCACTTCGAAACGTAGTCAACGGCCAAAAGAATATACACATTTCCAAAAGAGTTAGGAAATGGTCCCATGAAATCTATACCCCAAACATCAAAAATGTCCACAACCAAAATTGGTTGGAGCGGCATTTCATTTCTCCGCGATATCCGGCCCAAGTGTTGGCACCGGGAGCAAGTTTTGCAGTATTCAAATGCATCATTGAAGAGTCGTGGCTAATAGAAACCACACTGCAAAACTTTTTCGACTGTCTTCTTTGGGCCAAAGTGCCCGCCACATGCTTGATCGTGGCAAAAAGACAACACACTCTTGACCTCACTTTCAGGTACACACCGACGAATGATTTGGTCGGAACAGTATTTAAAAAGATAGGGTTCATCCCAGTAAAAATGCTTTACTTGGGACAAAAATCGATGCTTATCCTGTTTCGACCAATCTTTAGGTATCAGGCCGGTGGCTAAGTAGTTTACAATATCGGCAAACCATGGTTCGCAAGAAACGGTCAAGAGTTGCTCATCGGGAAAAACATCAGTGATTGGGAGATCAAGCGTAGGCGAAGAAGGGAGTCGTGATAGGTGATCAGCTACTACGTTTTCACATCATTTTTTGTCCTTTATGACAAGGTCAAATTCTTGTAGTAAAAGGATCCAACGTATTAGCCTTGACTTAGCATCCTTCTTCGCAAAAAGGTGGTGAAGAGCTGAATGATCAGTATATACAACGACTGGAGAGCCAATTAAATAAGGCCGAAATTTTTCAAGTGCAAACACAACCGCTAAAAACTCTTTTTCTGTTGTTGTGTAGTTTAGTTGGGCCTCATTTAGTGTTCGGCTCGCATAATAAATCACATGCGGCATTTTATTGATGTGATGTCCAAGGACGGCGCCAATGGCAAAATCTGATGCGTCGCACATGATTTCGAAAGGGTGCGTCCAGTCCGGAGATGAAAGGATGGGCACAGAAATGAGAGAATGTTTCAAAGACTCGAATGCTTCAATGCATGTGGAGTCGAAAGCAAATGATGTGTCCTTGGCCAATAAGAGAGTCAAGGGTCTAGCAATCTTGCTAAAGTCCTTGATGAACCGTCTATAAAATCCGGCGTGGCCAAGGAAGGCTCTAATGTCTTTGACGCATTTAGGGGGAGGGAGGTTAGAAATCACTTCGATTTTAGCTCTATCAACCTCGATGCCGTTTTGCGAGATGACATATCCTAAGACAATGCCTTCTCGCACCATGAAATGGCACTTCTCCCAATTCAACGTTAGGTTCTTATCCCTACAACGGGTAAGAACAGCGTCCAAATGTCGTAAACACTCGTCGAAGGAGTCGCCAAAGATGGAGAAATCACCCATAAAGATCTCTAAGAACTTTTCAACCATGTCTGAAAAGATCCCCATCATACACCGCTGAAATGTCGCGGGTGCATTGCATAACCCAAAGGGCATGCGACGATAAGCAAAAGTGCCAAAGGGACAAGTGAAAGTTGTCTTATCTTGATCCTCTTTGGCGATGGGGACTTGGTTGTAACCGGAATAGCCATCCAGAAAGCAATAGAACTCATGCCCTGCCAATCGCTCGAGCATTTGGTCAATGAAAGGTAAAGGAAAGTGGTCTTTCCTTGTCGCGGCATTGAGTTTTCTATAGTCTATGCAGACTCGCCACCCAGTTTGGGTGCGAGTGGGAATTAACTCATTTGCCTCGTTGGTAATGACCGTAATGCCCGATTTCTTTGGCACGACGTGGATTGGGCTAACCCATTGGCTATCCGAGATAGGGTAAATGATACCACTATCCAAACACTTAACAATCTCCTTCTTAACAGCCTCTTTCATAATGGGGTTGAGGCGTCTTTGAGGATCCCTTGCCGGCTTGGCATCATCCATCAAGTGTATATGATGTTCGACTATGAGGAGACTAATCCCCTTAATGTCCGCCATAGACCAGCCGAAAGCTTGCCGATTATTATGTAAGACCATCAAAAGAGCCTTCTCTTGCTCAAGAGCTAGAGAGGCCGATATAATGACGGGTAAGGTCTCATTATCGCTTAGATAAGCATATTTTAGGTGCGACGGCAAAAGCTTCAATTCGAGTTTAGGAGGTGAAACAATAAATGGTAACAATGGGGTAACTGTTTCAAACTCGAAGGATTCCATCAAAGGTTCGAATCGAGTGTACGCAACAGAGTCGGATGGTTCAATTAACTCATCCGAAAAAACAAAAGACTCCAATTTAGGCGATGTGTCTTCAAAGTCGTCAACAAAGGTAAAATACTCAAAATCGTCATCCGCCGTGAAAGCTGTGTCGGATTCTAGGAGGAACGCACTAGTGGCATTAACATTGCTGTGATCGAACAAAAAATTCTCGAACTCACAGTCCTCCTCCGCGATCTCATTGATCGAGCAAACATCGAGTACGCTAGCATTAGGCTCAGCAGGCTGACTTCCCAACTTGAAAATATTGAGCTCAATTGTCATATAGCCGAAAGATAGGTTCATTGAACCATTACGACAATTGATCACTGCGTTGGAAGTTGCCAGAAATGGTCGACCAAGTATTACCAGAATTTGGTTCCGGAGGTTAGCAACAGGTTGTGTATCCATCACGATAAAGTCAACGGGGAAAATAAAATCCCCTACTCTAATTAACACATCCTCCAGCTCTCCCTTAGGATGGGTTATTGACCGGTCGGCCATTTGGAGACAATAGTGAGTGGGCTTAAGCTCTCCAACGCCCAATTGCTCGTACACAGAATAGGGTAGAAAATTTACACTCGCGCCAAGATCTAATAGTGCTCTATTGATGTTCTTTTCCCCAATTGTTATCGAAATGGTAGGACACCCGGGGTCCTTTTGCTTTGGGGGTAAAGAATTTACAAGAGCATCACTAATAGCACTAGCCACAAAAACTTTCTTTGGCACTTGCGACTTCCTCTTTTTGGTGCATAAGTCCTTTAAAATTTTTGCATATGAAGGAACTTGTTGGATTGCATCCAAAAGAGGGATATTTATGCTAACCTGTTTGAACAACTCTACAATCTTTTCCATCTGTGGAGTTGGTTTATTGGATCTCAACCGATTAGGAAAAGGAACATTTTGAAAGGTGGTTGAGTCCAATTTTTGCGAATCATATTGTCGAGTTGGAACGGCACACCTTATAGATGTGTTCGTATTATGAGAAATGGGTCCGTTCGAGCTAGAAGATGTAGAGCCGTGTGAAAGGTGGGGAATAGGCTCTAAAGAAGAAGGTGAAGAAGATGAAGAAGGGCCACCGGCAGGGGTGTTATTGTCAATACCCACATTGTTTTGCAACACTTTTCCCGATCTCAACGTGGTCACCGCATTTACGTTATAATTCTGCTGTTGATTTGCAGCATGTGCATGACCGGGGTTGGGCAGTGGTTGAGATGGGAGCTTTCCTTTTTCGCGCTCGCTCAAAGCTACATTGAGTTGTGCAATTTTTGCCTCAATAGATTTGATGCTTTGATCGTGTGAGGTACTATTTTGCACCAAAGATTGAATAGAAGTCTCTAGTCTTGCTGTAGACTGTGCAGATTGTTTAAGGAACGCATCTAGACTTCTTTCGAGTGAGCTAACCTTATCATTATTAGGTTGAACATAATTGTTTGGCTGGTAAGCATTGTTAGGCACAAAATTGTTCACCTGATTAGGGTAAGGTTGCTGTTGAAATTGTTGCGGTTGAAATTGTGTTTGTGACGGTGCTTGTTGTTGTTGTGGAGGAGGAGGTCTTTGAAAATTGTTATTTCCTTGGAATTGTTGATTTTGGTTCCAAGCGAAATTTGGGTGATTCCTCCACCCCGGATTGTATGTCGAAGAGTAAGGATTGTTTCTTTGTCGTTGCTGAAATGCAGCGTTGACTTGATCCTGTCCTTGAGTAGATGCATTATAAGGACACTCTTCGGTTAGGTGCGATGGATCCGCACAACAAGCACAAACAGTTCTCGGAGGCATAACAGGGGCAGGAGAAGACGACGAGATTTTGGTCTCAATCGCTTCTAGCTTTTTCGTAAAAGCGGCCATCTCGGCCTTCATAGCAATAGACATTTCTACTTGATGTACGCCTGCCCTAAATTGACCACTAGAGGAAGATGATGTGGTCTTGGTACTCTCCCACTGAATTGTTTGCTCACTAAGATCCTCAAGAAACTGCCATGCTTCATCACTAGACTTGGAGAGAAAATGACCTTGACTTATGGTTTCTAGCAACTGCTTCGTTGCCGAGTTCAATACCTCGTATAATGTTTGGCAAAGTTGCCAACTTTCAATCCCATGATGAGGGCATTGAACAAGTAGGTCTTTAAATATCTCGAAGCACTTCCAAAATGGTTCAGAAGGAAGTTGTGAGAATTGAATTATTTCATTGCGGATTCTAGCAGTTTTGTGATGAGGATAGAACTTTTTCAGAAAAGCTTTCACAAACTCGTCCCAATTTCTTATGGAATGTGATGCGGTGCTGTATAGCCACTTCTCGGCTAAGTCACATAAGGTAAAAGGAATGACCCTTAGCCTTATCGCGTCATCACTTAATTGGGTTGTTTTCATCATAGCGCACACATTTTGGAATTTATTGATAAAGATATATGCATCTTCAGATTCCAATCCATGAAACTTTGGCAGCATATTGATGAAATGTGGTTTTATTTCAAAATTGTCCCCATTTGCCGGTGGAGGTGAAAGACAGGTAGGTAAAGAAGTGCGGACGGGGTAGAAGAGATCCTGAAGCGCAACTCGTGCGGGCGCTTCAACAGGCGGTTGAATCGGGTTTTCGCACCTGGCGGAGGTGGAATCATTCTCGTCGGTAAGGTATTGTTGGGGTTGAATCCCGACATGCCTTCGGTGGAAGAATATGAAGGTGTAGGTAAGAAAGTGGACGGAATGTCGACTTCGGTGTTGAAGGGTTCGTCGGTCGGTATCAACGAAACACAGACTAATCGGGCGTTAGTATCCCTAGTCCAAAGTGACATACACTAAAAGGGTAGTGTAGTCAGAAAAAAGAAAGACAGAATGTGGGGGTAAGATAACGTCAGTGGAGGGAAGTGGTGGAAGTGAGTTGCAAGTTTTCTTAACGACAAGTTGCAAGTTTGAAATGGTTTTTCTCTTTTCTTTTTTTTTATGTGAGAGTTTTGCAAAAGAGGTTTTTGAAAAGGGACTCGTGACACAAATGTATCAACCACACATGCACAATCAGGCCTAGATCTAGGGTCACCTAGGTCTACTAGACAGCTCCTAACTAGGGCTAGAAATAGGACCTCAAACCGCCTCTTCACCGACAAGTACGGCTAGGTAAGTGGGAAGGAACCACCACAACAGTGGGCCTAATTAATAACCACTAGCCTAGACACCGCAAAATCAGTTAGGATAAACGGTCGATGCCTATACTAGTCCTTTTCCTACTGAGCTCGATGTCCTTAGGTCTGAGTCTAGTATTTTTTAATTAATTGTGGTCGATGCAAAATGCTTTAAAGTGATTTCTGGGGTCGTGGAAAGGGTGATGAAATCCCCACCCAATCTGAGTTTGGTCAATTAGCCCCTTAAAGTCCGATTAAATTATGCAAAACAATAAAATTCACTTGCAAGCAATTTTTAGCGCGGCGCAAAGAAACCTGCAGAAAATCTGTTATTTAGAAGGGGGAGAAAGATTTTTTTTTTTTAGCGCAAAGAATTCCTGCAGAAATTTTTACAGAGAGATATATGGAGGTTGCAGAGGGAAGAAGTAGAAAACTAACCAAGCAAATTTGGTGCGCTGAAGAGGCTAGGTGGCCGCGGTTCCACGGTCTGGGACCCTCCTATGCGGCGGAAGCGCGGTCAGTTGATCAGATCAGTTGGTCAGAAAGTTTGTGGTGCTCTGTTGGTTCAATCTACCTCTGTTGTGATATGCACTTTACTGATTTGCCTTCTGAAAAATTCCAGATCCGTGATTCTTTGCTGTTCCTGCAAGATTCAAACAATAAACCCTTCCAACAAATAAAAATTGATAAAATTTTTTATACTTTTTATATTTTCAGATTTTTATAATTTATAAAATTTATATCAACCCGAAATCACACAAAAGAAAAATTACGCCTTCCCCGGCAACGGCGCCATTTGATTAATCCAAAAATTTATGTTAACCGTAATCAGAAACGGCGTCGCTTTGCAGCTAGCCGGTGAGTACGGGTCGATCCACAGAGATGTGTAATATCCTGATTTGTGTTTTTACGAGTTGATTCCGATGGTGGTTTGGTCTTTGTTGATTGATTTAAAAACTAAATTATACGATATTAAAGAACTTGTTAGGATTAGGTCTAAAGTGGGGTTGAGTAAATGAAGATTAACACCTCTTTCAATGCTTTTGATTCAAACCTGTTTTAGAAGTTATATCAATTATTAGCAAAGGGGATTAGGATGATTGGGAAGAAACGAAGTTTCTTCCTCTTGATCCTTGTCTATCATTTCCTACTAATTGCTATAACCTTCATGGACGCATGCAAGTCCGGTCTTTATACTACGGTGTCACCGTTACCTCGTGGGTAGGGTGCCGTAGGGAGCGGATCATGCATGCGTGCATGAAGTTCTATTTAATAATATTCGGCATTGAAAGAGATGAGAGATATTCATCTCTCATTCCCTCCTTTATTCCTAACCCTAACAAGCGAAGATTTTACTCGCTCATTAGGGTGTCTTTTAAAAGTGACATTTTTAAAGCACTTACCGATTGCATTTGAAAGACTACACTAAATTAACTAGGGCAATGATAAGATTGATCTACTGCAAGAATTATACGAGAGAACTAGGGCAACAATTAAATTAACACTACGGCAGAATTTAAAGAAATAAAAACTCACTAGAATGATGCTCTTGATCTCCCAACAATTCTGAATTTTATTGATTGAAAAGAGGCATCCCTTTTTACAGATTCGAGATTACAATTTATAAGAAAACAGGGAACCTAGGGTTACAGATTCTCGAACACATGATTTTACAGATATGCCCACTGAAAATCCTAACACCTGCACCGACGCACCGACAGAGAAAAAATCCACCGACACGGGCACCATATGGCCGCGGAACCACGGCAAATGGGGGGTCTGGGCCGCGGTTCCGCGGCCCTTTGGTGAGCTTAGCTCACCAATTTTTCTGGGCCTGTTAGTCTTTATCTGGGCTTGTTATTTCCATATCCCTTTTCTCTGTTTGGCTTCTTGTTCTTCTCCAGATCTTCAGTGAAATTTTGTATTGGTCTTTTAACCGTTTCTCTTCGACACGCTGCGTTGCCTTGAACTGTTATTAGTCTGGTCTTGTCTAGGATCCGTTTACTTGTTGGTCAAAAGTCCCTTTCCTGTATCAACTTTCGTCTTTTTCACTGTATTCGCTCCAAGAACCTGTAACCTGTAACATGTAACAGACATGGGTCAAAAGCACCTGTTTTTATTCTTAAATGCATAAGAATGGGGAATATAAAATGCAATAATATGTTATGAACATGAAGCAGCCTCCCTCAACAACGTGAGTAGGTCACTCAGTACTTCAAAGTATCCGGTAGTTTGTGCACCCCACCTTGGGTCTATCCTAGGAGCAAAAACAATAAAAGAAATAATATACAATGGCGGCTACAACCTCATCCCGGATGTGCTGCCATAAAAAAATAATATTACATCAATTTACATATTACATCAAATGAAAGATAAAGAAACTCTCATCTCATAAAACCCCGGCTATTCATCCGTGACAATCCAACATGTTCATATACACAATCCAACATCACAGATCATAGATATGCACCACCCCCACTAATCGACGTATAGCGATTAGTCGACGTTCAGTACATATATCACATTACAGATATAACCAATTAGCCAAAGTTTGTAGAACTCCGATCAAAATACCAATTTGTAACTACCCCAAACACAACATTGTTCTCTGGATAATCTGGGCAGAAACAAAGTATCTTAAAAATCCCAAAACATCAAACTGAGAACACTGCAGGAAAAACGACTCGCAACCGAGTCAACTCGGCCGCGGATCCGCGGCGAAACGCCTGGTTTCGCCGCGCTTCCGCGACGCTTTGACCGAGTCGTGGGCTCGTTTTTCTTGGTTGTTCCTAAAATACCCTGCACGGATTTTTAAGGTGTGTAGAAATATTTTTAGGGCTGTTTTAAAAATCGGCAGAAAGTATGTGATTTCGGTGCGTTTTGCGATTTTTTTCTCGGATCGAAGTTCTAAACACTTTGCTAACATTCTAGTTGTTGTTTGGCTAGTCTCTGATACCACTATTAGGTCCACGTTACCCACCCCGGTTCTTTCGAGAAGGAGGAATAGGTAAAAATCAAAATTTTCTCACAAGGTAACATGGACCAACCATGAAGGATCTTTGCTAAACAAAAACTAACATACTAATAACAAGTTCTAGCTACTCGGTTAGAAAGTTATACCTAGATCTTGAACTCCTTCTCTTCTTGTTGTGGTTCTCCTTCTTGCTTGCTCCTTGTAGTGGCGTAGACGGCTCCTCCTCCTCGTCTTCTCTTTGCCGAAGATAGATCCACCCGAGGGCCTCTACCTTGAGCTCCTACCTCAACCAAGAGGTAACTACAGTGCTTGGTTTGCTAGACAAGGAACCCTAGAAAGAGTAGAGAGATGCTTTGATGGTTTAGTCTCAAAAGATTATGATTTTCAACACATGAAACACTTAAGCTTTGAGAGAGGAAGAGGGGGAGCTTTTTCAAGAGAGAGAAAGAGCATGATAGAATAATAATAGAATTCTACAACCATGCTCACATATGAGATAATATGAAATAATAATAATAATAATAATAATAATAATAAAGATAATTGTGATGGTTAGTTTGGAATGACCATTATCATTTCACAATAAATGCATTTTGCAAGAAACAAGAAGCATCTTGCAAGTGAAATGATGATGGTCAAAAGTTCAACAAAAGTCAACCAAAGTCAAAAGGTCAACAAAAGTCAAATGGTCAACCTAACCATAGCACAATTATCCTTAATTAATATCATTAATCATATTTCTCATTCTCATTAGGGTTAAGAAAAAGTCAACTGTCAAAAACCCTAATGAGATTCCTCTGCCTCTGTCAACTATGCATACACACCCGCATCCGTGTTCCGAGGAACACGAATACAATGAGACAAAACCAATCCCAAAACAAATACTAGGATCTGGCTTAAACCAAAGCCCGCTAGTAATAACTGCCTGGACACCAAACGTGCACAAGTGCGTGAATGTGAACGAACCCCGTCGCAAAACCATGCGACCTCTACTCTGTTTTGCCCAAAGGCGAATAACCCTCTGTGTGGGATTCTAAAGACTCAACACTACGCTGGCAGTGGGTTTAACCACAGACCGCAAGCGGTACTAGCTGTACGTAACGGTCCCCAGGTAGATGCCGATAAGAAGACCGATGAGGTGAACCCATCTGAACTCCTACTGAGCCTGAATGTGACAATCTCCGTACAGTCCGGTCTGTTCGTCTGAGAGTATCGCATGGCGGGCCTAGGGGGCGGTAAACGTCAGTTTCCTAATAGCAGTACAAGTCATGTCGGAGTGTAGCCCAGAACACCCTGAGAAACTACTAGAAATACTATCAGTAATTCTCGCTTGCCCTGGCCAGGGACGACTATGTGTAATGGCTCTCCTAGACACAGCGCGATATCAACTCCCAATACCGGGAGAAATGAATCCTGTCTAACTGTCACTGCCTCCAAGTGCTTCGGGACTGCACCCAACTACTATCTGTTTGCACGACTCAATAAAGCCGTGGTAGGGTAGTAATCTAAGAACAGTGGGAACACACTTGAGGCGAAGTGACAGTGTCAAGTCAACGGACTAAGATGTACTCATGTCACCTGGGAACTGTTAACTGATGATAGGTATAATACCAACCAACAGTTCCCGACGAGTCATGTCCAGTGTACTCGTAACCTAACGAGCACCTGCATACTATCTCCAGTACGACGTACTGATGGCTGTGGGACAGACCATCTCCCCTGCTGGGACGAGAAGCGTATGCACCAGTCTACTCTGGAGTATCGATGTCATGTCTCAATAATCCTACAACTAGGGACCAAAATAAGGATATGCTTATAGACTACCCAGCCCACACTAATGTGATCGCCATCACAACGCCGGTAGTCAAGCAAAGATCCTAAGGGCTCCATCAATATATTTTTAGCGATATGTTAAAAGAAACATATACACATATTAAGATAGATACAAACCAAGTAGCATACTACTATATCGAGCAAGACTGTCGTAAACCCGTGTATATATCCCAAGCTTCCAAAATGTATTATACAAACTAGTACTATACAATAATGGCCTCTAGGGCATACATATCCAACAGGAGAAGTGTGGATGCAGCACCTGATACAGGTGGTCGAAAAGGACTCCTGCAAAAAATAATGCAACGTCAGTACACGAGTCATACAAAAAAAATAATAAGACTGATGGATCACGAATCCATACCTTCCAACATCCCAGATTGTATGAGAGAAGGTAGAGGAGGGGTCACCGTCAAGGCGGTAGCTGATGGCATTGCCTCAGGTAGCGCGACCTCAGCGCTCGCCACACCTGCATTAGAAACAAGATAAATACTGTCAGGAAAGATTGAAAAGAATTGCAGAATAAAAAGAGAAGCAATGACCCAAAATCTACCTGATGAGTCGCCGGTCGGAACCGTGACGTGGGCGTCACTTGATACAGCGACGACTTCTCCCTCCTCCATCGGGATGGTCTCACCTCTCGTCGCCTCATCCCTTGACTCTACGAGAGCCGTCATAATGCTTGCGGTGCCAGAAGATGGTAAAGAACCGTAGGCGGGAAGAGCGATAATTGGGGCGGTGCCCGACTCTTGAAAGAGAGCGGCCACCTCAGGCTCAGCAATTGTAGCCGTCTCATCCGCCGCCGCCTCGGGCTCAGCAATGGTAGCCGTCTCACCCATCGCCACCTTGGGCTCGGCAAGGGTGGTCATCTCACATACCGCCATCTCAGGCTCGACAATCATGACTGTCTCACCCACCGCTACCTCGAACTCGGCGATCGCAGCCATCTCGCCTACCGCCGCCTCAGGTTCGGCAATCACGGCTACCTCCTCTACCGCTACCACAGGCTCAGTGGTCGCCGCCGCTTCTTCGGTAGGACTCGGCCCTGCAAGATAAGACATGTGAGAACTGGAAATTTAAAACTTTGACAACGGAACCCCATGTCACATTATCTTGAGTTGATCTTCCATTTTCTTCCCGAGTCGCACGTGCTGCCCGTCTGTAGGCAGTGGACAAGGCAGCCGGAGATTCCTCTGAGGGAGTAGGGGCAGGGTTAGCGGTGCTCGAAACCGCACCCGCGGCTAAGGCAGCACTACGCTCCTATGCCGCGCGCATTCGGCGCTTCCTTTCCGCCCGGGCCGTCAAGGCGGACCTTCTAGACGCCTCCATCAATAGGACGTCATCGCCCGCACCAAGGTTTACCTCTGGAGCTGTCAAGGCTTCTGTCATCGTTCGTTTGAGTAAAGCCTCTTTCGGCAGTGCCGAAGAGGCCGGGACTTCGGTGGCTGGCCCGGGAAGAATTTCCATATCACTTTGCGGGATCGGCATTATGGTCCCTGCGATAAGATAAAGAAAGGGTCAGATTGTCTATAAGAAAGGAGAATGAGGGTGCAATAAGCTGAAACATACCAATGCCCAACAAAGCACGATTCCTCTCCTCCTCCTCGAAGGTCTTGAGGGAAGCCGCCAGAGCCTCTTCAGTGGTAAAGCCTGTTACAAAAAGAAAAGTGTCAGTCAAGACATGATAATAAAAATAAAGATATAGTGCAATAACAAGGTGCGACTAATGTTTACTTGATTGCACGAGGGTGTCCATCTTCGCTTGGTGGCTTGTGGAACGCACAGAAGCTGCAATAGCGGCCTCGAGATCAGTATCTTCCGGCACTATGAAGAGACCTTCGTTGGTCCCATATTCTCTCAGTCCTTCGTTATTAGGAGCCTGAGGCTCCAGGCCGAGTACAGCATCTAGGGAGAGGACTGACTTCTTCTTCCTCTTCTGCGCGCGAGCTCCAGTCACAACAAGCACGAGCTTACGCTTGGTGGGCACCTTGGGGCGATGAGTCCCGATATTTGAGCCCACGCCAGATTCGGGGGAAGCTACATTTACCAGCTACACGGGAGCACAGGGAACTGATGGTACATCCACCGTCTCCACAGGAGCACGGGGCAACCCGCGCGTAGGGATTAGCACACGTGGAGGCTCAACTGCAGCGACCTCTCTTTGCGGAGGGGGGACAGTGGTCCGTCGCTTCAAAGGGATGTTGCGATCGCTGGCAGGGGGTTCACTCTTGCGATCGAGCAGCAGCCGCCTCTCTTCCCTGATAACCGCACCCATTGCGTGTTGATACCAGGCCACGTGTACGTTAAGGGCCCTCGGGATGCAACTCGTCTTGCTGATGAAGAAGTGAGAACCCGTATTCAAGCGCATGAAGTGATGCAGCGCACCCCGCATTCCCTCTTTGGTGGCAGCGGGTTCTACCAAGAAAGCCTCCAGTGGGACCCCCTGATTATAACTCAGCTGCTGGGCAAAATGATGAGGGTTGTATCTCATAAATAGCGCCGCATCATTTTGCCTGAATACAAGAAAGCCTGGCCTGATGGAGTATAAATGGAGAATCTCCCGGGCTTTCAACACAGAAGCCCCGTCCTTAAAAACATCGCACAATGCCAGCACCGTCTTGGAAGTTTCCTGGCCGATCGTCAGGATTTTGTCCGTGAAAGACATACCGTCTCCGACCGTGCACGGACGAAGGAGAAAGCCCCTAGCTTCCCGCTGTGACGGACTCACGATGGAGGCGTCAACCAGCCGCATAATTCGCGGGAACTTGCATTTCTCGTAAAATGAAGGTCTCTTATGAATGCCAAAGACCCCGAGCACGTGCATCTCCATCCATGAAGTGAAGTAATGCATCAGGAAGTTAGCAGCATGCACCCCCAGTTCAGTGGTATCCACTGCCATGCTAAGGCCATGGTATAAATGGGCTAACCCGGCGATCCCGATGGCCACTTGTATTCCGGCCACCATGCGATGCGCGGGGTAGAAGACGGAAGGCCTCATGTAACGAGGATGCATAGGGAGCGCGAACCAGCTCAACCATAGCCCAAGAAACCCAAGAAAGAAAGCCTACTCGTCAATGCCCGGAGCGGCGATTTCTGACAGAGGGATGATTGCAGCATCAGGAAGAAAAAAGCCCTTCTGATCATCTTCCAGTACCGGTCGACGGTCCAAGCCAAAGCCGAAGGGATCATCGAGCTTGGCAAACTTTTCGCCTCGTTGTGAAAAAATCTCCGGGCGAAGAAACCGGGCAATGAAGTCCGCAAAACTGACCCCCCGACCTCCGGATTCCAGGAAGAGGCTCTCGTACATGTTCAGCACCTTTATCAGACTAGGGAACTGGTGATGAATGGCGTTCTCTGGCGTGAGGCCCATCACCACCAGCTTGGTGGCAAAAACGTATTCATCCGAAGGGAGCAGCTCCTCGTAGTGCTCCCCCCTAACCGGTAGACCGGAAACCTCAGCAAATTCTTCCAAGGAGATGGAGACCTCTCAGTCCAGTAGAAGGAAGGTATGGGTCGGGATGTTCCACTGCTCCAAGAACGCCTTAATCCACCATGTGGGAGGAGCAGAATATTGGAACAACGAAGCGTAGACCGCAGGGTATAGGCCGAGCTTTAGCAGCTGCGATTTCTTCACCGACAAGATGTACCTGGCCCACTGCAAATACCCAGCCGAATGACGGGGAGTTAGCCCGATGTTGTAGGGTTGTCCCCAAGGGCGCGACTCGCCCTGGCATATGCGCCGCCTCAGGGTATCTAAAACCGCCGGCGGCTGCATGGGTACGGCGGCAATCGAAGGTTGAAGAAGACCCTCCGAAGTCCAATTGACAATCTCCATGGCATAGTTCACTGGGGGTGCATCTGCATACGGAATCGCCAAGATAGGCTCCGACGGCGTCGCGCGAGAGAAGCTTTGACGACCTCTGATAATCTGGTCATACCATCTACCCCACAAGTGAAGATTTTTGTGTTCCGGGTCACGGTCTTTGATGAGCGCAAGGACCTCCCGGTTCACAGGTGCCTCAGGGAATCCTCCCTCTGAACGGACGAATGGAAACTTAGCATCGAAAGACATGTCGCCTGCAAGGAGGGACAGAAGTCAACTGTCAGTGCTTTAATTTAATCTGACACTCGGTACTTTAAAATGTGTACCACACTGCAATGCACCCACAAAATCTAGATGACAATACATCAATTAATAAAACCGCATCATCATTGGATGAGACTGTTAATTAATGAGGAAATCCTCAAGAAAATTCTCATTGAATGGGAGATCCCTCGGGAAAAGGAGATAATCTCCCTTTGAGAGCAAAGCTCTATGACAGAGTGACACTTGTCAAACTCTGATCATGAAGGAATAAGATTCCTTAAGAGCCTGGCTCTGTAATGATGATGGAAAAATCCATCAAGAATTAATTAAAATTAATTTTTATAAATTAAAAATTCTGGGATCTTCAAGATCCATGAAAAAACTCTTAAGAGTTCTTCATCAAAGATTAAGAAATCTACACATGATTAAAAAGAGCAAGGCTCTGTTTATGGGCTGAGAAACCCCAAAAGATCTCTTTAGATCTATGAGTTCATGAGAGCAAAGCTCTGCTAATGAAACCCTAAATGGGTTTTCTGTAGATCAAAGATCTATAAAGAGCAAGGCTCTGTTAATGGGTAAAACCCTAATTTATTAAAATTTGTTAAAATTTTTAAAACTTTACCTAAGTTTGGAAAGAGTTTTTACTCTTGAGAAGTTCTTAAACAGAAGAGCTGCGCTCTGAACAAAAATTCTCAAAGAAGATGATAATCCTCTAGAGGACCAAAGGTCCTATTTATAGGCATTGAACCGCCTCTTCAACTTCTGAGTTGATCCAAGAGCTCAGATGATGCCACCGCTGCATTCACGTGTGCACCACGTGAGCGCAACGGTGGGGGGGCATTTGTTTCTCCCAATCAGAGCAAAGCTCGGTTTTGAAATTCAAAATTCAAAAGTTGAAGCAACACTTCAGATCCAGCGCTTCGCACCACGTGTCAAACACGGATACGCTAGCGCCAGCTGCGCTGCGCCCTAGGCAGCGCCCCCCAATCAGAGCAAAGCTCTGTTTTAAATTCAAAATTTAAAATTTGAAGCAACGCTTCAGATCCAGCGCTGCGCTACGCGCCACGTGTCAAACACAGGTGCGCTAGCGCAGGCTGCGCTCTGCGCTGCACGCCACGTGTCAAACGTATGTGCACTAGCGCAAGGTGCGCCGACGCTAGAATTAAGAATTCCCCCACTGTTAGATCAAAAGATCTAATGATAAGTTATTAATTAATCAGAATTAAAATTCTGTTATGAAAAGATCTTTCCAATCTTGTTAAAAACAAGAAGATTATTTTCTGCAAAACAGAAGCCTTAAGATCAAAGATCCAACGGTGGAAAATATTCCCAAATCAATCAGAGAAAGATCTCTTTAACTGATTTATCAAATCAATTTGCCATATATAAAGGCCCCAAGACTTCAAGTCTGATACAGAGAAACCCCCCCCCCCCCCACAAACTTTGAGAAAACTCGAAGAAAGAAGAGCAAGCTTTTAGCAAAAGAAGATCATTTTCTTCAAGGTAAAGAACATGATTCCTGAACACAGAGGTCATGAACAATGAAAAAAGAGATAAAATCATATCATAAAAAGAAGAACTATCTTCTTAAAAGATCATAGATTTACAACAGACGAAGGTCTCTCATAAAAAGATCAGAAGATCTAATCATACAAAAAATAAAAGAAGTATTTACTTCATTCATAGATCCTTGATCTACAAAGGAAGCGCCTTTTTATAAATAAGAACTTTTGTTCTTGAATCATTAGGTAAAGCCTCCTTTAAAAGAACATAAACTTGTTCTCTGATCATAAATTTGATCAAATGCGCTTTGCGCTATTGGAAAGTGCCTTGCACTCATGAATTGCGCTTTTGCGCTCCATGGACCGGCGCTCGGCGCCAAAACATGCCACGTGTCAACCACAGACACCGCTTGCGCTTTGCGCTTCTGAAACAGCGCACTGCGCTCATGGGCTGGCGCTTAGCGCCAAGCGCGCCACGTGTCACTCACTAGTGTGCCACTGAACTAGCGCAAAGCGCTCATAAACTGAAAGCGCAATGCGCTAATAAACTGGCGCTTAGCGCTAAGCGCGACACGTGTCCTTTTCGTGTGCGCTACTGGGCAGAAGCGCAGTACGCTCTGTAATTGGCGCAAAGCGCCTGACGCGCCACGTGGCGCACTGTCAGAACATAAATTGTTCTGATGAATGCTCTGCATTCAATACAAGGCAAAAAAAAGTGTCAATGCTCAGCATTATTAAAAGGGCCAAGCCCAAATAAAGGCTCAATAGCCAGAATAAAAATGTTTAAACATTTATTGGACTTAGCCCAATATTGGCCATAAGTCCCCAACTTATATTGAACTGAGCCCATCTGCTCACGAATATTTCAACAGATCTTAGTCCCAAACTGGACTACAGATCTTTCAACCAACTCACACCGGTTCGACAGTACATCTCTTTACTCCTCTGATATCTGTCGTTGTAATCCTTCAACGTCTTCAGAGAGGTGACGGGTCCCGACAACCACACATTTCTATGGACTGTGGGGTCCTTAAACTCATGGACTACGATGTCTTTAAACTTATGGACTACGATGTCCTTAAACTTCATAGACTACGATGTCTTTTAACTCATAGACTACGATATCTTTAAACTAGACTGTGGGGTCCTTAAACTCATGGACTACGATGTCCTTAACCTGGACTGTGGGGTCCTTAAACCCATGGACTGTGATGTCCTTTACCTCGGACTGTGGGGTCCCTTTAAACCCATGGACTACGATGTCTTTAACTCGGACCGCAATGTCTTTAAACTAACATTGGACCGTAATGTCCTTAAACTAATTGACCGCAATGTCCCTAAACTAAACAATAGAGTCCAAATGCTCTTTTGTTGGATCTAAACGATCCCGTTAAGTTGATCTTAGTCTAAAATTAGACTAACGTATCATTAACAAACGTTTAAGTTGATCTTAGTCTCAAATGAGGCTAACGTATCCTTAAACCCAACCCCCAAACCCAAATCGAAGAAGATACGGATTTGGACTAATCCATGCCCTACGGGCGACAACATAAATTAGTCTCCGTATACAATCCACGGGCAACCACAAACAAAACAAACACACACGACACGAAGTGACCATCTGGAGAAGGACAAAGTTGTTACCGCGATACGGTAGCGTAATTAACTGTAGGGGCTTGCGCCTGCAGGGAAGAGCGTCCCCACAATCAATAAACCCCTCAAACGATGGGGAATCTGACGAAGTCTGCTACATCAGCCGCATCCGTTTAAACCTTCAATAAACGGTGCCATAAATCAACTTGGTATCTTCGGAGAGGTGGACGGATAGCACCAATTAGCATCTGCCCCGAATTTCAGGCAAGACGGACCTGCGGGTCGCATCTCCGTGTTCGGCGGGGAACACATCTCCAGATACGACATGCCCCAAAAACTTCACTTCCTCAAGCCAAAACTCGCACTTTCTCATCTTTGCATATAATCTTTCTTGTCTCGATGTCTGCAGTGCGATCTTCAAGTGTTCTACATGCTCTTCTATGCTCCTCGAGTAGACCAGAATATCATCAATGAACAACACTATAAACTGGTCTAAGAACGGTGAAAGATTCAGTTCATCAAGTCCATAAATATCGCCGGTGCATTTGTGACTTCGAATGGCATCACTAAATACTCATAATGTCCATACCGAGTTCGGAACGCAGCCTTGCAAATATCTTCTGATTTAACTTGGACCTGATGATATCTGGATCGCAAATCCAGCTTCGAGAATACTCTCGCGCCACTAAGCTGCTCGAACAATTCTCCAATGCGAGGGATCGGGTACTTGTTCTTAATAGTCACCCGGTTTAATTCTCGATAATCGATGCACATCCTCCTTGTGCCATCTTTCTTCTTGACTAGAAGAACTGGAGCTCCCCAAGGTGAATTACTGTTGCGAATCCAACCCTTTTCAAGTAATTCGGTAACCTGCTTCTTGACTTCTTACAACTCCACTGGTGCCATTGGATAGTACGCCCTTGAGATTGGCGCTGCATCAGGAACAAGATCGATTGCGAACTCGACATCTCGTTTTGGCGGTAAACCCGAGATGTCCTCAAACACGTCCAAGAACTCTCGAACTACAGCTGGCGCTTCCTCCTTATTAACTTCCATCGATGAAAGAACGGTGCTTGTCGGCCTAACCCTAAACTCGACTAGCCCGACAGAACTGCTATCTTCAGCAAAAACAAACTCCGGATGTCCGGAAATCTGGAAAATCACTTTGTTTGCCCTAAAATCAATGTGAGCGTGGAAAGTGCCAAGAAAATCCATTTCCAAGACAACATCATAACTGCCGGTATTGATCACCAAGAAATCTGCAAAACATGAACTGGTAAGCAATGAAACTAAGAGAACAAAGGAAATTTCACGACCATGAATCAAGGAAATAAATCAAGACCAGGACTCCAAGTTACTTAAATAGAGTACCGCGTTGTAACCATGCTGCAGTTCATAGTTACAATCACATAACTCCGTTCAAGTCGCCCAAATCCTAGTACCAGAATCAAAGGAATAGGACGGAAGAAACAATAGGGAACCAAAAGAATTTCAACTCGAGATGCAAAGTTGTTTGCATATCATCAAGACGAGGGTTAAGAGAAAGATAAGATTCAAGAATCATGAGAACAATGTGGCAGGACATGTTCCTAATTACGGGTTTTCTGATTCGTGTGTTGGGTCCAATACCCAACTACAAAAAGAATCAAACCCGATTAACCTAAATCATATGTTCTGATACCAAACATACCCTGTCACGCCCCGCTTCCCAGAGTGGGCTAAGATCGGCACATGACAGAGACAACCATGCTACCTGTGTATAGGAAACATTCCTCCACAGTCACATTACGGCTGTCTAGAAGATATCAAGAACAGTAGAAATAAAATTAATTATCTAGTACATGTCCATAAGCCAGAATAAACGAGTCAAGAAATAATATGCGGAAGCAATAGATCAAATAAACGAAACATCTGGAAAGTAACATAACTAAATTGGATACCAACTGGATACTAACAGGATCCTCACTGCTCGGCCTGACAGCGAAAATACTCCTGATTAGCCTGCGACAAGGTAGAGAATCTGGGCCATGCAAAACCCAAACATCAATGCGTCATAATATCAAACAATAATAAATGAACAGGAGGTAAAAAGACACGCATGCATGAATTATAAAAGGGTACATGAATGTAATAAGTGAGCAGGGATATAAGACAGTGAAGTGTAACAGTACATGTGAAGTGCAGGGGTGAAACTAAACTGTGCTACTGGGTTAACTACTCTCAAGTTTGTGAAATCAATTTGATGAATCGTCGATGTAACTCAATAGTATCCCGTGCATGTCCGGGACCACGGTCCAGATTCTCGGGCTGAAACCGAGACATGCCGCTAGGCACTAAACAGGAAACATGTACAGATGAATGATGTCAGCAGCATCATCCCAGGGCTGGGCTGGCCCCTAAAACTGATCAGTATAAGCATCGAATTGTCGAGTTACAAGTCAGGTTTCATCATTGATTTCCCCATACCTCCAAGTTATGTTTTCAAGTCAGGTATTGATAAATTTGAGACTAATGCCAACACAGGATCAAGCAGGAACAGATTTGTCTATACAGACAACAGGATATGTCCATCGGGACAACATGTCAGGATTGTCGGCATTAGAAATAGGATCAGGTAACATGTCAAGTAACGATATATCAGGTCATGTCAGGTAGTGTGCATGTATCAAGTCATGTCAAGTAGTGGTGTATCAGGTCATGTCAAGTAGTGTACAGGTATCAAGCGGGTGCTCATAATCAAACTGTAGCAAGTATTGAATCAGGGTGAAAGTACGGATGTAAAATAAAAGCATAGATGCACAAATATCGATCAGGGGTTACATCATGACTAAGTAGGATGCACAATATCAAGCATGGGGTACTAATGTATTAATAATATGAGTTAATGTAATATGGGGTGCAACTAGTTATGCAGAATTAATGGTATGGATATACAAATAAACATGGATGCATAAATAACTATCAGGGGTTACTACTATAGTTTCATGACTATGTAGGATGCACATTATCTAGCATGGTGCACTAATACAACAGTAACATGAAATAATATGGTCTCGGCGTGCAACTAGATATGTAATAAACCGTACGGATACTATAAAACTGTAAATCGGTAAAATTTGCTGAATATTAAAACACAAACACTATTATTTATTAAATAGATATTGATATAATAATATTAACATGGATAACATATTCAAACCGATTAATAACTATAAAAGTGGTATTGATTAACCTTGCACAAGAAAGTTCCGTTCAGAAATTCAGCGTCGTCCTGATTTGTAAAATAGCTTAAAAATAACAAACGTTCTCCAAAAGGGATGTGTCTTATACCAAAACAAAAATAATTCAATAAGGTTTTTATTTTTATAAGTTGAAGTATCTCAGGTTGTTCCTGCAAAAAGCTATGAATATTCGAAGTTGAAATTTTGCTGCTGAAATTTCCCTGGACAGCAGTTTAGAGATATTTTCATTTGCATTTTACGTTATTTAAAAAATTTATTTTGCAAGTAAATATTTCATAGAATTATAGTATTCTGAGTTAGATTCGTAACGAACTAAAGAATGTATACTAATAATTTTTCTATGATTTATAATGAATTTTATATGGTAAGGTGTACAGTAAATTTCAGATTTGTCGTATCCGCTTTACAACGACGTTTCATGTGTAAACTATATTATTTTCAAACTATATTTTGTATAACATTATAAGATGCAGATTATAAAATAATTAAAGATAATAATAAGAAATATTATGACGATATATATTTTAAATGATATGGATGCAATCGGGTATCCGAAAACAGTAAAACTTCAGTATGGATGCATAATACTATACCTAACTTGTAGCAAGATAATTTAGCATGAGACTAGACATGTAAATAATGATATTGATGTATACGGACGTCGTATAACAGTAAAATGATAAACCGGTAAATGCGGGATGTACAACTAAACAATATGAAATGTAAATGTTCAATTGGGTGCAGCATATTATAGTCTAGCATGTATCAAGATAAATTTGCATGCACTAGATATGAAGTAACTTGCACGGATGCACACGGATATCCGAAAACGGTGAAACATGCAAAATGATAATGTGGGATGCATAACTAATCATTATGTGTTGTTATTATTCAAATGAATATAGAATATAGTAGTATAGCATGTAGCAAGATTAACTTGCCTCAACGGATCACGAAACGGATATGTACGGCACGTCCGACGTCGGTAAAACGTCGCAACGCATGCGCGGCACACGGGACGGGTCTAAACAATGCAAGAGGGTGATCACGCAGGCAAGGTACGTTCACTGGATCACTCGGATCGTCAGCGACGAGCACGGCTCCGGCGGTGATCACCGGAATCAAGAAATAAGATCAAGAAAAAGAAAGAAGAAAGAAGAAGAAGAAGAAGAAGTAACAAGAAGAGGCTGTGTATTAAATAATGAAAGAAAAAAATAAATAAAATATATATAAATATATATATATGCAGAGGAGAGAGAGAGAAAGGGGTTGTTAGTTTGTTAGGAAATTAGTTTAGATTTAAATTTAAAAAATCTTTTATTAGTTAACTAAATTTTAATTTGTATCAGTTTATAAAATTAATATTATATAATTAAAATTTGATATTCTGGTAAATACAAATATAGTCCAAAATATGCACGGGTCGGGTCTAAAATACAGTTTTAAAATACGAAAAATATACATGTCGACCAAAATTAAAAATGAATGTCCGGGTAACGAAAATACATACCCCCAAGAACGGATGCAGGTACGTGCGCGTAGCCATCCAAACAAGTCTGTTTCACTGAACGGGATGAGAACAAGATGCGCGGATGCTACCACGGGGCTAGGGGTATCATGCAGGCCATGCAATGTATTTTTAAAATATTTTATGTGACTTAAAATGTTATATTGTAAAAATGCAAATGGCAGATAAAATACTAATATGCAAGATGTATAAATTAAAATGAAAGTGCACGAGTCCATGTAACAGGTCAGAATAAATCATAAACATGAATCAAGACAGGTTTCAAGCATGCGGGTCGGGTCGGATGCAAATACAAATGTCAAATATACTATTCGCACCCAAAACACAATAAATCAAGAAAATACCATAAATAAGTAAATACTTGAACTGGAATTGGTATAAATGAACTAGGGTGTTACACTAACAGTTAAAACTTAGTTATAAAATACCCATAATGTATGGCTACCAAAAATATATACAGTTTAAATACTGTATATTTATTATTTGAGATTCATATAGATTTAGTTTATGGATAAATATCAAAAAATATACTCTATCTAACTATCATCCCATAACGGATTTCACGCAAGCGGGTCGAGTCCGATAATCACTTATACTATGCAAACACCAATCGCAACCTAAACAATAATAATTAAAAGAAACTTAAAGTATTAATTAATATCATTAGAAAAAACGTACGATCAAACTAGGGTGTTACATTATGCCCAACTATAAAATGAATTTTATCCTCAAAATTCACGGAAACAGGGAAAAGACAAAAACAAGGAAAATATGAATCTAAAGAAAATGGTGTGGAAACTTTTGTCGAATTTCTTCTTCACATTCCCATGTAGATTCTCCATGCGAACGATTTCCCCTATGAAACAAGTACTAGAGGGATCACTCTATTCTTGAAAACATTTTCTTGTATCCACAATAGCCATCGGTTGCTCTTCATAAGTCAAATCATCCATCACTTTCGATTCCGAGTAGTCTAGGACGTACGTCTCATCTCGAACATACTTACGAAGTTGAGATACATAAAACACGCCATGCACACCCACCAAGGACGGTGATAAAGACAATCGATAAGTCACTTCTCCAATACGCTCAATGATATTGAAAGGTCCCACGAATCGAGAACTAAACTTGCCTCAATTACCAAACCGGATTATTCACCTAGTCGGTGATATCTTCAAGAATACATAATCACCAACAGCAAACTCTAGTATTCTCCTTCCAGTATCAGCCCAACTTTTCTATCGATCTTGTGCCACCTTCATATGATCACGAATCAAGTTAACTTTCTCCATAATTTGCACAATCAGTTCTGATCCCAACGATCTTCTTTCTCTAACATCGTCCCAACATACTGGCGAGCGAAACTTATAACCGTACAATATTTCAAATGGAGCCATCTGTATAGTCACCTGAAAACTGTTATTGTACGAGAACTCCACTAAATGTAAATGATCCTTCTACGAACCCTTGGAGTATAACATACAAACTCTCAACATATCATCAAGAGTTTGGATCGTTCTTTCGGACTGTCCATCTGTTTGAGGGTAATAGATCATACTAAATTTCAAGCGAGTTCCCAAACTTTCTTACAGACTCATCCAAAAATAAGATAGGAACCGGGTATCACAGTCAGAAACAATACTCACTGGTACTCCATGCAATCTCACAATCTTCTGCATGTACCTCTATGCTAAAGCCTCGATCGACTGACCGACTCGAAATGGTATAAAATGATTTGACTTGGTCAGCCGATCGACAACCATCCATACTGCGTTATTGCCCTTTGGACTCCGTGACTATCACGAAATCCATAGTTATATGTTCCCACTTCAATTGGGAAATCGGAAGTGGTTGCAACAAACCAGCGACCCTTTGATATTCAGTTTTGACTTGCTGACACTCCAAACAGTTCGACACATAACGAGCGATCTCTCTTTTCATGCCTTCCCACCAAAAGTGCTGTCGCAAATCTTTATACATTTTCGTGTCTCCTGGATATACCGAATATGCGGAACTATGAGCCTCCTTCATGACTTCTTCACGAACTTCTCTTTTAGGCACACAAAAACAACTTCCATACCTCAAGAACCATCTTCATGAATCAATAAATCCGTTCGAAGTCCTGCCTCTAATTGTCCTCGAAATTTCTGCAATCTAGGATCGTGCAACTACGCTGCATTAATGCTATCAATCAACGATGACTGAACTCGCAATTGCATCAACTGTCCTGAAGAATCTGGTAGTATGAGCTCCAATTCAAATCTCTAAAAATCCACTACAATCTCCTTCTACGAAGTCAATAGCTGTATTGCTGACAACTGACTTAAAGCATCCGGTACTACATTAACTTTCCCCGAATGATAGTTTAGATCAAGATCATGGTCGGTCATCGGCTCCAACCACCTACGCTGCCTCATGTTGAACTCTTTTTATATGAACACATATTTTAGGCTCTTATGATCGGTAAATACCTCGACCTTCTTGCCCAATAAATAGTGTCTCCAAATCTTTAGCCCAAAGATAACTGCTGCTAGTTCCAAGTCATGAGTTAGGTAGTTCTTTTCATGAATCTTCAACTGCCTCGACGCATAAGCTACAACTTTTCCATGCTGCATCAAAACACATCCCAAGCCTTTCCTAGATGCGTCGCTGTGAATAACTAATCCTCCAGAACCATCAGGCACGGTTAAAATAGGAGTGCTTTTCAACCTTTTCTTCAGCGCCTAAAAAGCTAACTCACACTTCTCGGACCAAACAAATGACACCTCTTTTCGTGTTATCTTGGTTAAGGGTTCCGCTATCCGAGTGAAGTTCTCCACAAATCTTCGATAGTATCTAGCAAGCCCAAATAAACTTCTGATCTTCCCTACATTCTTTGGAGTCGGTCAATCGTGAACAGCTGCAATATTTTCAGAGTCAACTAAGATTCCATCTCCGGATACAACATGACCCAAGACTTCACTTCATCAAGCCAAAATTCGCACTTGCTCATCTTAGCATACAGCTTTTCTTGTCTCAACGTCTGCAGTGTGATCCTTAAGTGCTCTTCATGCTCTTCTTTGCTCCTCAAGTAAACCAGAATATCATCGATGAATACCACTACGAACTGATCTAGAAATGGTGAAAAGATCCGGTTCATCAAATCCATAAATATTGCTGATACGTTAGTAACTCCAAATAGCATAACAAAATACGCGTAATGCCCATATCGAGTTCGGAACGCCGTCTTGCAAATGACTTCTGTCACGTCCCGCTTCCCAGTAGACGGAAACGGTGATGTAGCAGGCCCGCGACGTATTATTTTGAAAAGATCATTTCTCGGAATAAATACGCTAAGCGTAAAATAAGAAAATAAATGACAAGAAATAAGCATGAGATTAAAACTTCAACAACTTTATTGATATTCAACTTGATTCATTTACAATACATAATTTCAACTGAAAGAAAATACAAGAAAAGTAATGCTTAAACAAGTGGTATACATAAACTGAGAAGAAGATATCTGGTCTGGGTCTGGGTCGCAATCTAATTGTGCTCTTCCTCTGTGGTGTATGCCTCCTCGGTCTTCACAAAAACTGACGAACATTCCAAGAAAAACAAAGAAGAATGGAATGTCCGTCAGCAAACTTTCGCTCGGTAAGTCCCAAAGAATTGAAGTGAAGTATAAAGGTATAATGATAAATAAAACGTATATCATGAAACAATGGACTAGGAGATATGTTATTTAACATGTCAATTGTTGTAAGCATGGCAATTCCAGGTACATGTAGTTCTATTGGTAATGTTTCATGAGTATGACAATATGTTTATAAGCTTGGCAAAGTAACATTAGCATAGCAGTATAGCCTGGCCGTGTAATGTAGGTATAGTGAACATGCAGTGAATGTATGTGTCTTAGCAGGTCTCTAATTGGGTATACTAATTTAACGTAAGTTCAAGGATGAATGTCAACCAATCTCAAGTGTGTTCTCGAACCCAACAGGCTGTAATCCAGAGGTAAGGAACCACAAGCCCGAATCTAATGTTAGTAACTGGACTTCAACCTAGTGTTGAAGTATTCCAAACTCAACAGGATATAATCCAGGAGTAAGAAAACACGGCCCTCATGATAGCTTGCTTGAGTTAGTAGACATAGATTCATGATCTAGGGGGACTCCTGATATTTCGTTGGATTCACGCATGAACTACCCCAGCACCCCGTATATGTTAAGTTACAGCTAAAATTACCGGTCTTGCTCAAATCCATGAATACATCAGTTTGCAAGATAGAGTTCATGTATGTATTAAGTATTCATGTCAAGTATTCTTGTATCCATGCCAAGTTGTATTCATGGTTCGAGTCAAGTCATAGTGTTTAAATATTCATGTTTTGCTTTAGTCAAGTTCAAGTATTCTGATTCATGATCAATAGTCAAGTATACAAGTTTGCTTTTGATGTTTGAATTCAAGATCAAGTATTCATGTTTGGTTTTAGATTCAGGTTAGGAGTTTGGATTCAAGTATGATTTAGACTCAGACTCGAGTCAAACACTTATAACTGGTTTAGATCCTGAATTAGGTTCGGGAGTTATCGGTAACTGCTGCACATGGACGGTAGGATTTGTATATTTTTTTAAGATAATTACCATTGATAACACCGTTAAGTTTTCTAACTTAAATAGGTAAGCACTCACTTTCACCGGCTTCCTGAGGCTCAAGAGAATTGATCCCGCTTAAACATATATTTACTAAAGTCCTTAAATATAGTTTTATATAACTCGAGGGGGTTTTATGAAAATATTTTTAATATAGTTTCAAAATAACCTCGAGAAGTTATTTATATTATTTAGGGTTTCCTTGAATATGAATTTTAAGGTTTTGAGGTAAGTAGTGATAATATCTTAGCTTGGAAAGTTCATGGTATTTTTCTGTAAAGCTTGATTTTCGTTGGTATCTTGATGGTATTTTGATGAAACTTGTAATTCTTTTCTTTGAAAAAATATAAGATTATTATATTTTGAAAATATATGGATTTTGTAATATTTATATAATTATTACAAAATTAAATTTTTTTAATTAAGTAGAAAATTGCGTTTTTCTTAAAATTCGTATTAAAAACCTTTCGAGACCGAATGCTCCGTGAGGAAGTCTGTATCTCGCTCTAATAGCCCAAGTATATGCGATAATCCTCACCATCCAATAGCGGGTCCCCTAAAAAGGGTTGTAGAGACTTATTTGCAAACGAATTTTAAAATACAATTCCAAAGAAAACCGTTTTTATATTAGACGGTATTTTAATGAAATATATTGTATTTGCCACAAAAATACGTTCAAAGAGTATCGTGCTATGGAAACCATGTGTGTATGTGAGGGGTAGGTCATTACCCCGTGAGGTTTTCTAAAGGTATGCTTAAACAAAGGAATATAAGATGACATATCTAAATTTCATGGTGTTTTAATGTAAAAGTTGATTTAAAGTCATGTTTCATGATTATCTTGAGTGAAAGTTTATTCTAAACATTAGTTTTATATTAACAAGTAAAGTGTAGAAATATGAATGAGCAATGATTAAGAAAAAGTATGATTTCAAAGGTTTAGAATAAAATGTCGGTATTAACTCCACTTACCGACATATTTTGGAAAAAAAATTAAAGAGGAAGAAGAGAGATTGGGAGGGACTTATCGTTTGATTTTGTTAAGAAGAGGAAAAAAAAGAGGGGGAAAGTTTTGGAATGCCGCGGGAGCTCCGGAATCGGCTTCGATCTTCGCCGGAAGTTGATCTCTTGCTAACTCCACTTGTATCCTCTTGTACTTAGAAAATTTTGAAAATTTTGATTATAATTTTCAGAATGAGAAAGGGTTAGGGCATGAGATAGTATTTATAGTATGGAATTAGGGTTTTGGAATTAAAAAGATGAATTAAAATGAGGATAAATGGGGAATTGAGGGGGTCTCTGTTTGATTGCAGGGAAATCAAACAGTGCAGGGGAGTTAGGGATAGAGAAAAGACTTGTATGCAAAACCTGGGGACAAATAGCCACTGTTCACCCGTCGGTGCCGGCCATATGGGGAATCTCACTGGTCGAATTTGTGAGGGGGGCGGTGGATTGAAGCCACATGTCCACGCCAGTATTTACAACATTATGCACATGTTTGTTTTCTTTGTCTTTTCATTTTTATGTGCATTGCACATGTAAACTTTTGGACTTCCAAAAAATTTAAAAGAAAAAAGTAGAAAAAAATATAATGTGTCTGATGGGGTTCGAACACAAAGGCTATGTCACAGCAGTTAAAGGCTCTACCAATGAGTTACAAGTTATTTCTTGCTGTTCTTAAACAAAATTAACTTATAACTTGTATTCAGGCTGTGAAACTCTATTCTGTATTTTAACAGAAGAATTTCCGTACTAAGATTTCAGAGTTGTTACATCTTCTGTTTTCACCCGAACTTGGTGATAAGCCGATCGCAAATCCAACTTCAAAAATACTCTCGCGCCACTTAGTTGATCGAATAATTCGCCTATACAAGGAATTGAGTACTTATTCTTAATGGTCACCCGATTTAACACTCGATAGTCGATGCACATTCTCCGCATGCCATCTTTCTTCTTAACCAAAAGAACTGAAGCTCCGCACGGTGAACCACTGCTGTGAATCCAACTCTTCTCTAATAATTCAAAAACTTGTCACTTCACCTCTTCCAGTTCTACCGGTGTCATCGGATAATAAGCCTTCGAAATTGGCGTTGCTCCAGGAATAAGATCAATCATGAACTCCACTTCTCGTTTTGGCTGTAAACCCGAGATGTCCTTGAACACATCCATGAAATCCTGAACTACTACTGGCGCTTCCCCCTTGATCACTTCCATCAACAAAAAAACGGCATTTGTCGGCTTAGCCGTAAATCCGACTGGCCCGACAGATTTGCTGCCTCCCAAAAATTCGAACTCCGGATATCCGGGAATTTGAAAAATCACTTTCTTTGCTCTACAATCTATGTGAGTGTGGAAAATACCAAGAAAGTCCATTCCCAAGACAACGTCATAACTGCGTGTATCTATCACCAAGAAATCTGCGAAAAACTCCCGTCTGTAAATAACAATAGAACAACCCTTGCACTCACTACTAAATATAATTCTCCCATTCCCAATGTGTATGTCCCAACTGCTAGATAGGGCCGTGTGTGGAATAGAATGTGCACAAATAAATTTGGATGATGTCACGCCCCGCTTCCCAAAATACGGAAAACGAGGGATGACTAGGCCAGCCATGCTCCTACGGTCAGGGAATAATCCCGCCGTAGTCACACTTCAGCTTCTAACATTACATGGTAATCAGTAAACAAAGCACAGAAGTAAAGGAAATACATCACTAAATTATTACATCAACTTTCATTGTTCACAATTTACAATAAAACAAGGAAAAAAACTACTAACCAAGTGCGAATACAAGGTTACTTTAAGGAAAGCAGTAAAGGTGAAGGAGGTACTCCCGACTAAATCTCCGCAAGCTCGAAGGGCAAGTCTGACTCCTGTACTGGTTCTTCCTCGAGGTTTGAGCATGCATATTCAGGTCGTCAGAGCGACGTAATAGCAATATTATAATAGTGACAAGAAACAAGCAAAGAAGGTAATAACAGTGGAGGTAAAATGCAGGTAATCAATATGTCACTAACTGATGCAATGTATGATTTGTGTCCCTATCAGTCTCTAAGTCACTTTGAAATCGAGTTGTGGAAAGGAGGATCATGTTTAACGAGGGTCTCGTACATATCCGAGACTACGGCCCGCTATCGCCCGAGACATAACCCTGTCAGCCGGACCGCTAGGCCCAACATAATATATATAAGAGTCGCTCTTCGAATGATCATCCTCTAAATCACTGTCCTCGCTAAATACAATTCTCTTTCCACTTCGATTTCCCCTTTTTTCCAGGTTTACACTATTTATGAGTATGGTCTAGTCGTGTACAAGTACGCACCAATAACACAGTTTAGTCATTGTTCACTGTATTGTTCACTGTCACGAATCATTCACTTTTTCACTGGCGTACTTGACACTCCTAAACGATACCATTCATGCACGACAATGCATTGTACACTGAATAATAACGCACACTATCACTAGAAGTATGGCAATCGGGTAAAATATGTGCATTTATGCAGTTAACAAGTCATGTGTAATACGAACTATTATGCATCTTATGAACTTATAAAAATTGCATTAAATCATACATTCAAAATTCAGTAAAATCATACAAAGGAGGTAGCAAGTAAACTCAGTCGTCAGTTCAACAAAATTTATTTCAGTGCAATCGGATTTCAGGTTTGCAAGTTACAGCCGTTTCATTTTAAGTGTTCGCTGCTGGAAATTCAGTTCCTGAACTGAATGTCCATTTCGCAACACAATTTTCACCCAGTTGGGATCAAAATTAGGCAACTCTATAGTTATATCAATAGGGTTTATCAATAGGGTTTCCAACGCATCAGACGGATTCTCAATCGCACCTCTATGTCAGAAGTTATATACTGTACAACAATGTGGTGTAAGTTCTATCCCTGTTTGGGACTGCTATATGTCCTGTTAATATAAAATACAGTTTAAATAGTAAACGACGGTGAAAAGGGATGAAATCACTTTCATTAGTTATCTAACTGTTTCATCTTCACTATGGTGTAGGGTTCCGCAATATAACATGTTCAAGCAGTATAGGGTAAGCATTACAAGATGAGAATCAACAGTCAGTGCTGCTCTGGACTGCAGTCCAGAGCCGCACTCCGCACAAGTTTACGTCATCTTTTCAGTATAGAAACAAATTAAATCTCTTATTGATTTCTAGGTAGTCGAGCCGGATTCGATTTTAGCCCTCGAACGCAACATTCTAATTTATAATCAATTATTTGTGATTTTTCCAAGTTTCAGACGCGGAAAATTTCAGTTTTAACGGGCGTAAATGGGGATGATCGATCACGGAAGTAACGTCTGTATTTTTCAGCCAAAATAATACACGATGTTCATTACTATACGGGCCAACCTATGTGATCAGTTTTCATCAATTTAACGGGGTTTTCCCCCTCGGGTTTGGCATCGAACACGTACACATTATTGATTCACGAATAAACAATGTACTGTATTTAGCGTTATCTAGAAGTGTAATAGATAGGATTAGCATGGAACAAGTAGGGTACTTGACTGATGTCGCTTTAATGATGCACGGTGGCGGTAACGGCACGAACGCGACCCGGACACGGCACGGCGAGCTCGGTGGGCAGTGGAGGTGGGTGAAGGTTCGAGATGCTTGGGTCTGTGTTGGCGAGGTGCAGTAAAGTTCATGGAGGTTGTAGGGAGAGCTTGACGATGGTGGCTACGATGGTGGATGGCCGGAGCTTGCAGGCGGTGGTCACTGGAGAGGGTGCAGCAAAAGGGGTCGAGGCTCAAAGCTTGGTGTAGGGTGCAGTGAAGTAGTGGAGGGGCTCGGGGTAGTAGGAGGTGATGGTGATGACACTGAGGGGTCGACGAGGTGGCCGGCGGTGCGACGGGAGCAGGATGATCGTTGGCGGTGAGAGGGTGTGCAGGGAAGGCTCGGTGAAAGGTTGGGTTCTTGCGAGGAGATGGGTTCGCCGCATGGGAGCCATGGGGAGGTGTGGACGGTGGTTCTGAAGAGGCTCGAAGATGGGAGGAAGGAGGAGAGAGGAGGTAAGGGCTCGGGGCACAGTTGCAGGGGAGGTTGATGCGGTGAAGAGAAAAAAAAATAGTGGGGATGAAAGCTCGACCTTGTATGGGGAGAGGGAGACGAGGAGGGTTTGAGGAGGAGGCAAGCGTGCGGTCGTGGGCTTGAGGAGCGGGGACGTGGGGCGACGAGGCGGGGGCGTGGGGTGTGCTGCGACGACATGGGGGTGAGGTAAAAAGAAAGGAGCGGGAAAGAAGATGAGTGGGGAAGAAAGGTGTTGGGGTCGGGTCGGGTCGGGTATGGGGTATGGGGCCGGGTTTGGTGCACGGGGCTGGGCTTGGGCCGGGAGATTGGGGTTTATTTGTTTATTTAGTTTTTATATTTATTTTTTGATTTTAATTTTAAAAGGATATGTAAGTATAAAAATATATATATAAAATTGATAAAATATAGGAAAAATTCAAGGGAACTCGGAAAATTTTAGAAAAAATTTATTGATGGAACCGGGAATTTACATCATACCCTTCTTACAAAAATTTCGTCCTCGAAATTCAAAAAGAGACAACGAAACAACAGCACTAAACAAATAGATGTGGAAAACGTGCATGGATATCTTCCTCACGCTCCCAGGTAGATTCTCCTGGGGAACGACAGCCCCAAGACACTCGGACTAACGAAATGACTTTATTCTTCAGCACTTTTTCTCTGCGGTCGAGGATGGTGGTGGGTTGCTCCTCGTAAGATAGATCGGTATCCAAAGCTAACTCCGAATAGTCCAGAACATGGCTCTCATCCCGAACATAACGCTGCAACTGAGATACGTGGAAGGTATTGTTCACACCAGCTAGCGACGGAGGCAAAGCAAGTCGATAGGCCACCTCTCATACTCTCTCTAGCACCTCAAAAGGTCCGATAAAACGGGGACTGAGTTTCCCGTGACCTCCAAACCTGATAACCCCACGGGTAGGGGAAATCTTCATGAATACGTGATCTCCGACTTCAAATTCTAGTGCTCTCCTACTGGCATCCGCCCAACTCTTCTGTCGATCCTGAGCCGTCTTAATGCGCTGCCTGATCATTTGGACCTTGTCGACTGTCTGGACAATGAGCTCGGGACCCAATAATCTTTGTTCTCCCACATCATCCCAACAAACTAGGGATCGACATTTACGCCCGTAAAGTGCTTCGAAAGGAGCCATCTGGATGCTAGCCTGGTAACTATTGTTATAAGAAAACTCGACTAGATGCAGATGATCTTTCCAGGAACCCTAGAAGTCTAGCATGCAAGCTCTCGGCATATCCTCGAGTGTCTGAATCGTACGCTCGGATTGTCCGTCCGTCTGCGGGTGATAAGTTGTGCTGAACTTGAGGCGGGTTCCCAAACTCTCCTGTAAGCTCCTCCAAAAGTGCGAAACAAATCTGGTGTCTCGATCTGACACAATGCTGACCGGAACTCCGTGAAGTCGCACTATCTCCTGCATGTATCTCTCTGCCAGTGACTATGTCCACTGTCCCGTTCGGAATGGTAAGAGGTGTGCAGCTTTCGTGAGACAGTCGACGATAATCCAAATGGCGTTGTTGCCCCTAGGGCTCCGTGGTAAGGCCGTCATGAAATCCATAGTAATGTGCTCCCACTTCCATTCTGGTATCGAAAGCGGTTGTAACAATCCAGTTGTTCTCTGATGTTCCGCCTTCACTTGCTGGCATGCCAAGCACCTGGATACAAACCGCGCAATTTCTCACTTCATCCTGTTCCACCAAAAGTGCTGCTTTAGATCTCGATACATCTTCGTGTTAGTGTATATGCCCTAGAGGCCATTACTGTATCATACTAGCTTGTATATTACTTAATGGAAGCTTGGGATATTCACAGTTGTATAGACAATCTTGCTCAAAATGGTAGTATGCTACTTGGTTTATTTCTACTTCAATATGTGCATGTGTTTCTTTTAGCATATCGCTTATACATATTAGTAGAGCCCTTAGGATCTTTGCTTGATTACCAGCGTTGTGATGGCAGTCACACTCGTGGGGGCTGGGTAATCTATAAGCACATCCTTATACAGGTCCCTAGTCGTAGGACTATCGAGACAGGGCATCGATACTCCGGAGTAGACTAGCGTATACGCTTCTCATCCCAGCAGGGGAGATGGTCTGTCCCACAGCCATCAGTACGTCGTACTGGAGATAGTATGCGGGTGCTCGTTAGGTTACGAGTACACTGGACAGGACTCGTCGGGAACTGATGGTTGGTATTATACCTATGGTCGGTTATCAGTTCCCAGGTGACATGAGTATAGCTTAGTCCGCTGACTTGACACTGTCACTTCGCCTCGAGTGTGTTCCCACTGTATTTGGATTACTACCCTACCACGGCTCAAAGGAGTCGTGCAAACAGGTAGTAGTTGGGTGCAGTCCCGAAGCACTTGGAGGCAGTGACGGTTAGACAGGATTCGTCTCTCCCGGTATTGGGGGTTGACATCGCGCTGTGTCTAGGAGAGCCATTACACGAGTAGTCCCTGGCCAGGACAAGCGAGATATACTGGTAGGTTTCCAGTGTTATCTCAGGGTGTTCTGGGCTACACTCCGACACGACTTGTACCGCTATTAGGGGACTGACGTTCGCCACCCCCTAGGCCCGCCATGCGATGTATCAGACGAACAGACCGGACTGTACGGAGATTGTCACATACAGGCTCAGTAGGAGTTCAGATGGGTTTACCTCGTCGGCCTTCTTATCGACATCTACCTGGGGACCGTTACGTACAGCTAGTGCCGCTTGCGGTCTGTGGTTAAACCCACTGCCAGCGTAGTGTCGAGTCTTTAGAGTCCCACACAGAGAGTTTCCCTGCACTGAGCGAAACGTGTAGAGGCCGTATGGTTTTACAGCAGGGCTACGATCACTTACGTGCACTTGTGTGCGTATGCTGTTCGAGCAGGCAATACTAGTGGGCTTTGGTTTAAGCCGGATCCTAGTATTGCACGGATGGATTTTTTTTGTCTTCTGTGCATTCGCATTCTACGGAATGCGGATGCGGGTGTGTATGCACAGTTTTGAGGAGCAATGAAGGAGGAGGTGCCTCATTAGGGTTTTGGCAGTTGGTTCGGCCAAAACCGTTATGTGGCAGGCTCATTAGGGTTTTGACAATTCGTTCGGTCAAAACCATTATGAGCCGGAGACATTATTTTACTAATCCTTTTTGTGATAATTTTGTGATGGCTAATTGCATTGACCATTTGACCACCATGACCTCTCTTGACTTTGTTGACCCATTGACCGGAGTTGACCATTGACCTTCATGAGAGGTCTACACTCTTCTTTGGATTTTCTTTTTCTTTTTGATTATGAAAATGGTCAATTCAATATAGCATCAACTTTATCATGATAGGATTTGTAATGATGTTGTTTTACTATTATTGCAACCATGGTGCCCTTTTTCTTTTGTGATGATATTCATTTTCTCATTCTTATTCTCGCTCTTAGAAAAGAAAAAAGAGAAAGAGCTCCATGGTTGCAAAACTCTCCTTAATCTTCCTCCTCTTGAAATCATCCTTTGATCTCATGTGTTGAGAGAAAAAGGATCCCACTTGACAAAACCATCCCTCTACTAATTCTACACAACCTAGGACAACAAGACTAGCGATCTTGTTGCCCTAGTTGCCTCGGCTCGAGGTGGAGCTCGGTGTACATCTCTCGGGTGGATCGTCTTCGACTCAAGAAGGCCGCGGAGATGACCAAGATCCGGATCGACCCTCGGAGCGTGGATGGACGAGCCGGACAACGGAGAGAAGACCCGAAGGACCGGTATCGTGAGATATAATTTCTACGGCATAGTAGTTAACGCCTCTTGTAGTTTGCTAGTTTCTAGTTTAGCAAAGATCCGACTTTTAGTCCATGTTGCCTTTGCGCCAAAAATTTGTTTTTCGCCGTTTCCGCCTCCCCGTAAGAACCGGGGTGAGCAACGTGGACTTACAGTGGTATCAGAGCCTAGCTAAATATAAACTAGTAAGTTAGCAAAGTGTTTAGAATATCGATCGGAAAAAAGTCGCAAAACACGCCCGGAAAAACCAAGTTTCTGTCGATTTTTTATACTGCTCAAAAAGTGATTTAACATATATGAAAAATCGTCTCAGGGTTTTGTAAAAACACAGCAGAAAAACGATCCAGTGACTTGATCAAACCACCGCGGTTCCGCGGTAATAACATGCTTATTGCCGTGGTTCCGCGGCCGATTTGACTCGGCCGTGGACCGGGTTTTGTGCAGTGTTTTAGTTTGGCTGTTTTAGGATTTTTAATACATGTTGTTTCTACCCAGATTTTCCATAGAGCAAATTGACTTTTGGGGTGGTTACAAATCCGTATTTTGATCGATATTCTGTAGACTTTGGCTAATGGATATTATCTGTGATGTGATATATGTATTGAACGTCTGCTAATCGCTATACGTCGATTAGTGGGGGTTATACATATCTGTGATCTGTAATGTTGATGGTTTGTGTATATGAACTCGGTGGATTGTCGCGGATGAATAGCCGGGGTGGATGTGAGATGAGAGTTTCTTTTTCTTTCATTCATGTAAAATTTGTAAATTGATGTAATATTATTTGTTTGGCCGCACATCCGAGTCGAGGTTGTGGCCGCCATTGTATAATTTCTTTTTACTGTTTTTGCTCCTAGGATAGACCCAAGGTGGGGTGCACAAACTACCGGGTATCTCGAAGTGCCGAGTGTCCTACTCACGGGTTAAGGGAGGTTGCTTCGCTTCGGATACTTGGCGGGTAGTTTGCCGCACCCGTAGGGGTCTAGGGTGGGGTATTGGCTATTCATCGCGACCGTGTAATCCGCTTTTCGTTGCAGGCTCGAACGAATCGCGGGTTCCTAGTATATCCAAAGTGTTCATCTATGATCTGGATTGTCTATCATTGCTATATATCTATATATGATATCTATTTAGGTGTTGCTTATGTTTTGCATCCGCGCTAGTCCAGCCCCCGCTCTGTCGTTAGTTAAGTAACCTAACGGGTGATGACGGGGCCCCGTGGCGAATGCGGATGGCATAAGCGTACGCCATATTTTGGTTGTTTTCTGCAATGGTAGGATTAAATGATGGGACGCATTGGAATTAATGCAAGAAAATAAACCAAGTAAAAGTCGTTGGAACACTTTCAAAACCACTCGGTTCTTTTCAAAAACCATCTTTTTAAACGCGGAGCTTGAACCACTCCTTTTAAAAGCTATCTCGTTCCATCGATTATATCAAGTTCACTACGTTCACGGTTTCGCTAAAACCATTCGTAGCCCTCCGTCATTTCATATGGATAGTCAATAGTATTCAAGCTGTGTTTGTTGGCCAAAATCAAGGCATAGTGTTTGGTAGCTATTGGGTATTCATATGTTGCATAGATAGATGCGTTGGTTTGGGACAGTCGTACTGCCTTGTTGGACAAAGTTAAGGGTATGTGCGGGTGGGTTCAAATTAACCTGGACAATGACGGGTAGAACTTGACATGTGACTTATGATTTATTGGCCAAAGTCAAGATCATAAGAGCATGGGGCAAAAATCCACATCGAGAGTTTCAAAAGTACTGAAACTTGCTAGTGTTGCATACCATTTGGAGTGTGATGATTCTGGTAGGATTCCTTCAGTTTTGTCACGCGATGATATTTGGATCCTGATCCTACTGTGAGTATATTCTACTCCTCGGGAAATATCTCACTTAACGATCAATGCTATAAACCTAGTAGGTGTCTAGAAAGTTGTTAGCGGGGCTACGCCCCCAGGGAAAAGAGGTTCTTAAATTAAGGAACTTCGCGAAAGCGTTGGAAAACCTCCCTCGAAGTACCGACACTGGCCTGGCTGAACGATTAAGCAAGAATTGTACGGTGAGATTGATCCTGACTAATTCTTCCCTTATGGTTTGAGGAGGGATTCAAGAGATGGTGGGAGCCATCCTGTTTAGATAAACTAAAAACCAATCTAAACTTGCAAGAGCATCATGCTGAGTGTTTTCTTCTCTCTCTCTTAATTGCAGCAACCCAGTGACCGCACCTAGGTTACATCTAGATAATAAAATGACTAAATCTGACTGTTATGACTGGCAAAGGTCTGTCCAGATGTCCATTGCCCATAACAAGCTGGGACACCTCTTGACTGATCCAACCCCTGCCGTCTCAGGTCCAGTTTCCCCTGTCACGGATATTCATATCCGCGAGACATCGGAAAAAGACTATGCGAAAGCCAAGTGCCTCGTGTTAGCCTCAGTTGATGGTGCATACCAGAGGCAGCACGAGAAGATGGACTTAGTTTCTATCTTCCTCCATAACAAAGATTTATATGGAGAGCAATCTCGTATCGCAAGATATGAGACCTCGAACAAATTGCTTCAAGCGAGGTTGGCTATCGGGTCATCTGTAGGGGGCAACGTCCTTACAGAGACCAGCTCTTTTGAGCTCACGGACCTGAAGACCACGTTGAAGAACGGGTCAGATGCTAACTTAGTTCAACAGTCTCTACCTACTACCTTGAAGGAAACCAGGGAAGTGGAAAGAAAGGGAAGGGCAGAAGTTTTAGGGCTGGATGTAGTAAAAGAGGGACGTTCCTATTGTTACAGGAATGAACATTGGCAGAAGGATTGCAGGGCTAGCATAGCCAGTAGCCAGAATTCGAAGCATGTTGTGGCTTCGGCTTCGGGTGTGTTTATAATAGAGAACTGTATGTCAGTTAACCCTACTTCCTGGGTATTGGATACCGAATCAAGATCTTATATCTGTAATTCGTTACAGGCTTTGAGAAACCGTTAGGTTATCAAGAAAGATGATATGACTCTCAGGGTTGCTAACGGAATGAGCATGTATGCTGAATCCGTAGGGGAATATCATCTAGGACTGACAACTGGGCAGATATTGATTCTGCGTGACTGTTTTTATGTACCGGGTGCGACTTGTAATATCATATCTGTATCCTTACTTTCTAAGGAAGGATATGATTTTACTTTTGTAAGCGATGTAGTAAACATCCACCTAAATCAAGTTCTGATTGGGTCAGGTACATTGAAAAACGGTATATACATTTTGAATCAAGCTCAGGTCTTCAGTGTCCAGAACACACTTAAAAGAAAGTCTCCGGAATTAAATCAGGCTTTCTTATGGCATTGTAGACTGGGTCACATTAATGAGACACGGTTGACAAAGTTACATAAAGAAGGATACTTGGATCCGTTCGAGTATCAGTCTTATGCCACTTGTGAATCTTGTCTCATGGGACAGATGACAAAGACTCCGTTCACTGGACACGGAGAAAGAGCAAGCGAGCTCTTGGGACTCATACACAGTGATGTGTGTGGTCCAATGTCTATACATGCGCGAAGTGGTTATTCATACTTCATTACTTTCACAGATGATTTCTCTAGGTATGGGCATGTCTTCTTGATGAAGCACAAATCCGAGGCCTTTGAGAAATTTCGGGAATACAAGAATGAAGTTGAAAAACAAACAGGCAAAAGTATCAAGATACTGAGATCTGGTCGAGGTGGTGAATACTTGAGTGCCGAGTTTCTGGGCTACTTAAAAGAGAATGGAATTCTCTCTCAGCTTACTCCTCTATACACACCACAACACAACGGTGTATCGGAAAGGAGGAATCGAACCCTATTGGATATGGTTCGTTCCATGATGAGTAAGGTTGAGTTACCGCGATCCTTCTGGAGTTATGCACTAGAAACAGCTGCATATCTTTTGAACCGAGTTCCAACTAAGACTGTGCCTACTACACCATATCAGATATGGTGTGGGAAGAAATCCTATCTTAATCACATTAAGACATGGGGATGTCCAGCTTTTGTCAAAAAGCAGCATGCGGACAAGCTCGAGGCACGCTCAGTACAGTGTAAGTTTGTGGGATACCCAAAGAACTCCAAGGGGTATCTTTTCTATTACGCAGAGGAACAAAAGGTTTTTGTTTCTCGTCATGCCCGCTTCTTGGAAACTGAGTTTTTGGAAAACCAGATAAGTGGGAGCGAAATAGAACTGGAAGAAATTCCAGAACCACGATCTATTACTGAAAGCTTGGTAGAACCAGAGGGTGGGGTTCGAAAGAACAGGACATCCCAGCGCCACTCCGCAGGAGTAGTAGGCAGTCTCATCCGCCCGAGAGATACTACGGTTTTATCATAGACGGGGATAGAGAGGATTGCACTATGGATTATGGTGAGCCCAATAGCTTCCAACAAGCCATTCAGAGCGGTGACTCGGTAAAATGGCTGGATGCAATGCGGACCGAGATGGAGTTCATGTACACCAACAAAGTTTGGACTTTGGACTTTGCTCCAGAAGGGGTAAAACCCGTAGGCTGCAAATGGATCTTCGGAAAGAAGATTGGTGTAGATGGGCAGGTTGAAACCTATAAAGCTAGACTTGTTGCAAAGGGTTTTCGTCAAAGACCTGGTTTGGACTATGATGAGACCTTTTCTCCAGTGGCTATGCTCAAATCCATTCGGATCCTTCTTGCCATTGCTGCCTTCCACGATTATGAAATCTGACAGATGGACGTAAAGACGGCTTTCCTGAATGGAAATTTAGAAGAGTGCGTCTATATGGATCAGCCGGAGGGATTCATTCAGAGTGGGAGTAGCGGTAAAGTGTGCAAGTTGCTCAAGTCTATCTATGGACTTAAGCAGGCATCGCGGAGTTGGAACATCTGCTTTGATGATACTGTCAAAGAATTCGACTTTATCAAAAACCCAGATGAACCATGCATTTACAGTAAGATTGTAGGGAGAACTGTGGTATTCCTCGTCTTGTAAGTGGATGACATTCTCCTAATAGGAAATGATATTCATATGCTACAGTCAGTCAAAGGATTCTTGTCGCAGAGGTTCTCCATGAAGGACCTGGGCGATGCCAACTACATTCTGGGGATCCAGATCTATCGTGATAGATCTAAGAAGATGTTGGGACTTTCACAGTCAAGGTACATCGACACCATACTGAAAAGATTCAGTATGGAAGATTCCAAGCGCGGTAATTTACCGGCTTGTCACGGGATCACCCTCTCCAAAGAGATGTCTCCCAAGACTGATTTGGAAAGGGATCGCATGTCTATTATACCCTACGCTTCTACGGTAGGCTCTATAATGTATGTGATATTATGTACCAGACCAGATGTAGCATACGCATTGAGCGTTGTAAGACGGTATCAGTCGGACCCAGGGGAGAAACACTGGATAGCGGTAAAGAACATTCTCAAGTACCTGAGAAGGACTAAGGAGATGTTCTTGGTGTATGGCGGAAAAGACCTCCAGATCGAGGCCTTTGCTGACTCCAGCTTCCAGAGTGACAAGGATGACTCCAAGTCCATGTCGGGTTATGTCTTTACCCTCAATGGAGGGACGGTTTGCTGGAAGAGTTCCAAGCAGGAGACCGTTGCTGACTCAACTATGGAAGCGGAGTACATAGCTGCTTGCGATGCCGCAAAGGAAGCTGTCTGGATGAAGAAGTTCCTCGCGGAGCTTCAGGTGGTTCCTACCATTGTTGATCCAATACCGCTGTATTGCGACAACAACGGCGCTATAGCTTTAGCGAAGGAACCCAGGTCCCATCAGAAATCCAGGCACATTTTGAGGCGGTACCACCTGATCAGGGAGATCATAGATCGTCAGGAGATCGAGATGAAGAGAGTAAATACGGAGAATAATACTGCAGATCCACTCACGAAGTCCCTACCCCAGACTCAGTTCGAGCGGCTGATCGAGATGATAGGTCTTCGATACGCCAGTACATGGCCTTAGTGTAAGTGGGAGATTGTTAGTGTATATGCCCTAGAGGCCATTACTGTATCATACTAGCTTGTATATTACTTAATGGAAGATTGGGATATTCACAGTTGTATAGACAATCTTGCTCAAAATGGTAGTATGCTACTTGGTTTGTTTCTACTTCAATATGTGCATGTGTTTCTTTTAGCATATCGCTTATACATATTAGTAGAGCCCTTAGGATCTTTGCTTGATTACCAGCGTTGTGATGGCAGTCACACTCGTGGGGACTGGGTAATGCCACGCCCCGCTTCCCAGAGTACGCTAAGATGGGCACGTGACATAGCCAACCATGCAACCTGTGGATAGGAAAATCCTTCCATAGTCATATTACGGCTGTAGAGATATCAAGAACAGGAAAGTAAACTAACTATCTAGTACATGTCCATAAGCCAGAGTCAAGAAATAACAATATGTGGAAGCCAAAAGATACAATAAATGAAACACCTAGAGGTGAAACTACTTACCGACAGGAACTTCACCCCTCGTCTAACAGCGGCACTGCTCCTGCTCAGTCTGCAACAGAGGTAGAGGGTCTGGGCCATGCAAAACCCAGACGTCAGCGCGTCATGTCATTAAGTAATAAAAATATGAACAGAGTAACAGGCAATGCGAATATAAACATGAATGAACAAGCAGGTGTAACAGTAATATAAATCAGGCAGTGTAGGGTAGTGTGCAGTGAGTAAACTAAATTGTTCTATTGGGTTTTCTACTCTAAAGTCTTTGAAATCAATTTGATGAATCATCGATGTAACTCAATAGTATCCCGTGTATACCCGGGACCACGGTCCAGATTCTCGGGCTGAAACCGAGACATGCCGCTAGGCACTAAAACAGGAATATGTACAGATGAATGATGTCAGCAGCATCATCCCAAGGCTGGCCTAGCCTCTAAAACTAATCAGAACAAGCATCGAACTGTTGAGTTACAAGTCAGGTTTCACCATTGATTTCCCCATACCCCCAAGTTATATGTGTATGTAAAATCAGGTATTCAGTAATCAAGAACTAATGCCAACACAGGATCAAGTAAGCAGGTATGTCTGGATAGACAACAGGAACGGTCCGTAAGGACTACATGTCAGGTTCGTTGCCATTAGACACGGGATCAGGTAACGGGTCAAGCCATGGTACATCAGGTCAAGTCAAGTAGTGTACGGTACCATGTCGGGTCAGGTAATATGTGTAGCAAGTCATGTCAGGGTGTAAAAGATATCATGTGAGAGCTCATAATCAAGTAGAATAATCATGGTTATAAGTAAACAAGCATGGGTACCATCACGACAATAAGCTGGCACATGTAATATGACATGCAAATAAGTACAGGTTAAAGTATTAGATGCACGGTTATCAGTTTGAGTACAAGATATAGTTCAACATTACATGCATACATTATAACCATCATGGGTGTTAAGTTCATGTTAAAGTGTACTAAATAATCTAAAGGTAAAATTGAATATAAATTAGATGATTTGTATACACACGATCGTCCGACATGATATAAACTGTAAAAGGGTGCTGCAGGTCATGCGAATGATTGTTACAAGATTTAAGTATGAATGCGGGTACTATGTATAACAGAACTAAAAGCAAGCTGGTATGTTTCGAGCCATGATTCTAAAATGATGCAATGGGACGTCGACATGTTAAAAAGAGAAATCTGGTATTAAAATGGAACTACAGATCTAAAGTGCACTCTAACAGATACAAAGTAATTTAAATGACATAAGTAGTAGTTTATATAGCATGTAACAAGATTAACTTGCCTGGACGGATCAAGAACGGAAATACGGAACGTCTCACGTCGGCTGAAAACGTCGTGACGCGCGCACGGCACACGGAACGGATCCAAACCACGCACAGTGTGACCACACGGGTCAGGGCACCCTGCTGGATCGTCGAGACACGTCGCCGGCACGACCGGATTCCGGCGAGACACAAAAACAGTGAACATTAAAGATATTACAAGAAATGCAAAGCAAATCGGCGGAAATCGAAGGATATAGAGGAAGTAACTCACCCACTGGATTGTAGAGGGATGGCTACGTCGTTGGCGTGACGTCGACGGGGTTCCGGCGACCCACAGAGGGTTCAGATCCCCAACAGAGAGAAAAGTTTTAATATGAAGAGAGAGAAAGAAGAAAAAGAAGAAGAAGAGGGTTGTGTGTTAGGTGCCCTGGGTTCAGAGGAGATGGCAATGGGGTGAAGTCGATGATAGGCTGTCGAGGGTTTTCCGGCGAGGTTGCAAGTGAAGGGTGCAGGTAAGGGTTTCTGGGTTCTTGGTTGCAAGGTTTGGGTGTGCAGGGGTCGGATCTGAAGTGCAGGGAGGAGGAAGGAGGAGGTGATGAAGATGGAGGTGGTGGTAAGGGTATGAGGAGATGAGGGAGATCGGTGGCGACGAGGGCGAGGCTGCGAGTTCGGGCGTGCAGGGGTCGGTGAAGTTGAGGTCGGGGTCGTTGGGAGTGGAATAGGGAGGTGATGAAGGTGGTGGAAAGGTGAGGAGGCGACGACGAGGCCGTCGGCGAAGAGGACGACGACGACGACGAAGGCAAGCGAGTGTGCGGTGATGGGTTCACGTAGGTTGCAGTCGGGGAACGAAAGTGGTCGAGGAGGGGAAAGAGGAGGAGAGAGAAAGAGGACGATGAGGAGAGGCCGACGAGGTCGACGGCTAAGGTGGCGACGGTCGCGAGCACAAGGCGTGGGTTCGCGGAGGCGGAGGCAGGAAAAAGAAAAGAGGAAGAAGAAGAACGAGAGAGAGAAAGAGAGTTCACGTGCATTAAAGATTAATGAGAGAGAGAAAGAGATTTGTATGGTAAAAAAAAAGATATATTAACTGTTGGATTATGCAAAAATTTGATTCTGTTAACCAATCAAATATGATGGTATATTTAATAATGGTTTAGAATATATTAATATAATATTAGTACGTATTGAGATTTTGGCAAATACAAATTTACTCCAAAACAAGCCCGGGTCGGGTCTAAAAATTCAGATTAAAAATATGAAAAATATATGCAACTTCCAAATTTCAAAATGAATGCTCATTCAAAGAAAAAGCATACCCCTAAGAACGGATGAACGTACGTGCGCGTAGCCATCCAAACACGTCCGTTTTACTGAACGGGACGAGAAAAAGAGGCGCGGACGCTACCACGGGGTTAGGGGTATCATGCATGCTATGAAATGCAATTTTAATTTATTTTCCGCGGCCTAAAATGTTATATGATAAAAGATGCGATACTAGATAAAATATCAGTATGCAATATACATGAGATGCACGTGTCTATCTAACAAGTCAAGGTAATTTATAAATAAGAAACAAACAGGTTCAAGCAAGCGGGTCGGGTCGAATGCAATGTAAAATGTAAAATATCATTCGCACCCAAAACCCGTTAAATCAAGAAAAATACCGCAATTAAGGAAATACGAGAACTGGAATTGGTATAAATGAACTCAGGTGTTACATTATACCCAACTACAAAAGAATTTCGTGCTCGAAATTCCAAGAACAAGAAAGGATAAACAATTAAGAAACTACAAGGATAGATGTGGAAACTTCTGCCGGACTTCATCTTCTCGTTCCCAAGTTGATTCCCCATGTGAGCGATTACTTCAAGAAAACAAGTACAACAGTGATAGCCTCGTTCTTCAGAACCTTTTCTCTTCGATCCACAATTGACATCAGCCGTTCCTCAAAGGCTAAATCTTCATGTACGGTTAGCTCCGATAATTCAACCCATGTGTTTCATCTCGAACATACCTACGGAGTTGAGGTATGTAAAACACGTCATGAACATTCTCCAAAGATTGCGGTAATACCAAACGATGCGCCACTTCTCCAATACGCCCAAAAAATCTTAAAAGGTCCAACGAATCGAAGACTAAACTTTCCTCGACTTCTGTAACGGAACACCCCTCTAGTCGGCGACATCTTCAAGAATTCTAAATCACCAACAGCGAACTCTAGAGGTCTTCTCGATGTATCTACCCAACTCTTCTATCGGTCTTGTGCTGCTTTCATGTGATTCCAAAATCTATTAACCTTCTCAACTGTCTGCACAAACAAATCTGGTCCTAACAATCTTCATTCTCTGACATTGTCCCATCAAACAGGTGAACGGCATTGCGACCATACAAAGCTTCAAATGGAGCCATCTGAATAGTTGCCTGGAAACTACTGTTGTAAGAAAACTTCACCAATTGTAGATGATTCTCCCATGAACCTTTGAAATCTAACACGCAAGCTCTCAACATATCTTCAAGAGTTCGGATCTTTCTCTCCGACTGACCATCAGTTTGAGGATGATAAGCTGTGCTAAACTTCAATCGAGTCCCCAGACTTCCCTGTAAGCTCCTCCGGAAATGTGACAGGGACGAGCGTCACGGTCGGGCACGATGCTCACCGGTACTCTATGCAATCTTACAATCTCCTGTTTGGACCGTTCTGCTAACGCTTCCGTTGATTAACCAACAACCATCAATCACCCAACCGCACTATTGCCCTTTGGACTCCACGGTAAAGCCTTCACTAATCCGTAGTTATGTGTTCCCACTTCTACTGAGGAATCGGAAATGGTTGCAATAAACCGGAAATCCTTCGATGCTCAACCTTAACTTGCTGACACACCAAGCACTTGCCACAAACAGGCAATCTCCTGTTTCATGCCTTCCTACCAAACGCTGTCGTATATCTCGGTACATCTTCGTGCCTTCTGGATGTACGGGATACGTGTAATTGTGCGCCTCCTTCATAACTTCTTCGCGAATACCTTCGTTGCACACACAAACAACTATCACAACGAACCCTCTTCATGAACAACTAAGCCCGTTCGAAGTCCAACTTCAACCAGTTCTCGAAATTTCAGCAATCTTGGGTCCTGCAATTTTCACTGCTTCAATATCCTCGATCAACGATGACAGTACTAGCAATTGCATCATCTATTCAAAGAACGCGGTAGCACGATCTCCAACTCGAATCTTCGAAAGTCTTCAATAAGTCCCCTTGGTGCAGTCAACATCAGAATTGCTGGCAACCGACTAAGCGCATCCTGCACAACACTAACCTTCCCGGACGGTACTCAAGATCAAGATCGTAGTCAGCCGTCAGCTTCAACCATCTTTGTTGTCTCACAATTAGCTCCTTCTGAGCGAACACGTACTTTAGGCTTTTGTGATCGGTGAATATTTCGACCCCTTTCGCCCAATAAGTAGTGTCTCCAAATCTTCAAAGCGTAAATCCCAGCTGCTAACTCCAAGTCATGAGTTGAGTAATTCTTCCCATGGGTCTTCAACTGTCTCGATGCGTAAGTTGTAACCTTCCCATGCTGCACCAAAACATATCCCAATTCTTTCTCCGGTGCGTCACTGTGAATTACCAATCCTCCGGGACCGTCTGGTACGGTTAAAACAAAAGTGGTTATCAAATCTTGCTCCAATGCCTCAAAGGCTGACGCACACTTATCTGTCCACACAAATGGTAATTTCTTGTGCGTAAGCTTGGTCAACGGCTCTGACAGACGAGCAAAGTCCACCACGAATCTTCTGTAATACCCGGCGAGTCCAAGAAAACTTCTTATCTCCGCAACACTCTCCGGAATCGGCCAATCTTGAGCTGCGGCAACCTTTTCGGATCAATGGCGATTCCATCTCCAGCTACGATATGTCCCAAACTTTTACTTCTTCAATCCAAAACTTGCACTCGCTCATCCTTGCATATAATCTTTCTTGCCTCCAAGTCTGCAGTGCGATCTTCAAGTGTTTTGCATGCTCTTCAATGCTCCTCGAGTGGACCAGAATATCTTCCATGACCATTACTAAAACTGATCCAAGAATGGTGAAAAGATTCCGTTCATCAAGTCCATAAATATTGCCGGCATATTCGTTACTCCGAAGGGCATCACTACTACTCGTAATGTCCATACTGAGTTCGGGACGCCGTCTTGCAAATATCCTCTGATTTAACTCGGACCTGATGATATCTGAACCGCAAATCCAGCTTCGAAAACACCCTCGCGCCACTAAGCTGGTCGAACAATTTGCCAATGCGAGGGATCGGGTACTTGTTCTCAATAGTCACCCGGTTTAATTCACGATAATCGATGCACATCCTCCTTGTAACATCTTCCTCTTACTAGAAGAACTAGAGCTTCCCCAGTTAAGTTGCTGCGGCGAAACCAACCCTTCTCAACTAATTCAGCAACCTACTTCCTGACTTCATCCAACACCACTGGTGCCATCGGGTAATGTGCCCTTAGAGATTGGCGCTGCACCAGGAACAAGTTCAAATGCGAACTCCACGTCTCGCTTCGGCGGTGAGCTTGATATGTCTTCAAACATTTCCATGAAACTCTCAAATAAAGTCGGCGCTTCTTCCTTATCCATTGCCATTGACGAAAAACCTTGTTTGTCGGCCTAGCCCTAACTCGACTGGCCCGACAGAACTGCTTCCTCCAGCAAAACAACTTCTGGATGTCCGGGAATCTGGAGAATCACTTTCCTTTCCTTACAATCAATATGAGCATGGAAGGTGTCACGAAAATCCATTCTCGACGCAACAACAAACAAGGGGACGCACTAGGATTGAATAGTCCTAATGCGGGGAAAACAAGAACAAGTAAGATATTGAGATGACTTCATCCGAAGTCAAGATAATGAAGAGGATTAAGCACGGTAAACATGATTCAAGCTGGCGATGAAACAATAACTGGTAAGCAATGAAACCGAGAGGAACAAGGTAGTACAATGATCATGGAACAAGGAAGTGAATCAAGACCAGGACTCCAAGTTACTTAAATAGAGTACCGCATTGTAACCATGCTGCAGTTCATGGGTACAATTACATAACTCCACCCAAGTCGCCCAAATCCTAGAGATAACAAGGAATCAGGTTTTCGAGTCGATATGCAAAGGAAGTTTGCACATCGTAAAAGATATAATCAGGAAGAACTTGAACCAAAAAAACAGTAAAACGGCAAGGTGGCAGGACATGTTTCCTAAACACGGGTATTCTGATTCGTGTATTGGGTACAATACCCAACTACAAAAGAATCAACCCGACAACCTATAGGCTCTGATACCAAAAGAACCATGCCACGCCCCGCTTCTCAGAGTACGCTAAGATGGGCACGTGACATAGCCAACCATGCTACCTGTGGATAGGAAAAATCCTTCCACAGTCACATTACGGCTGTAGAGATATCAAGAACAGGAAAGTAAACTAACTATCTAGTACATGTCCATAAGCCAGAGTAAAAGAATCAAGAAATAACAATATGCGGAAGCCAAAAGATACAATAAATGAAACACCTGGAGGTGAAACTACATACCGACAGGAACTTCACCGCTCGTCTAACAGCGGCACTACTCCTGCTCAGCCTGCAACAAAGGTAGAGGGTCTGGGCCATGCAAAACCCAGACATCAGCGCGTCATGTCATTAAGTAATAAAAATATGAATAGAGTAACAGGCAATGCGAATATAAACATGAATGAACAAGCAGGTGTAACAGTAATATAAATCAGGCAGTGTAGGGTAGTGTGCAGTGAGTAAACTAAATTGTTCTATTGGGCTTTCTACTCTAAAGTCTTTGAAATCAATTTGATGAATCATCGATGTAACTCAATAGTATCATGTGCATACCCGGGACCACGGTCCAGATTCTCGGGCTGAAACCGAGACATGCCGCTAGGCACTAAAACAGGAATATGTACAGATGAATGATGTCAGCAGCATCATCCCAAGGCTGGCCTAGCCTCTAAAACTAATCAGAACAAGCATCGAACTGTTGAGTTACAAGTCAGGTTTCACCATTGATTTCCCCATACCCACAAGTTATATATGTATGTCAAGTAAGGTATTCAGTAATCAAGAACTAATGCCAACACAGGATCAGGTAAGCAGGTATGTCTGGATAGACAACAGGAACGGTCCGTAAGGACTACATATCAGGTTCGTTGGCATTAGACACGGGATCAGGTAACGGGTCAAGCCATGGTACATCAGGTCAAGTCAAGTAGTGTACGGTACCATGTCGGGTCAGGTAATATGTGTAGCAAGTCATGTCAGGGTGTAAAAGATATCATGTGAGGGCTCATAATCAAGTAGAATAATCATGGTTATAAGTAAACAAGCATGGGTACCATCAGAACAATAAGCTGGCACATGTAATATGACATGCAAATAAGTACAGGTTAAAGTATTAGATGTACGGTTATCAGTTTGAGTACAAGATATAGTTCAACATATCATGCATACATTATAACCATCATGGGTGTTAAGTTCATGTTAAAGTGTACTAAATAATCTAAAGGTAAAATTGAATATAAATCAGATGATTTGTATACACACGATCGTCAGACATGATATAAACTGTAAAAGGGTGCTGCAGGTCATGCGAATGATTGTTACAAGATTTAAGTATGAATGCGGGTACTATGTATAACAGAACTAAAAGCAAGCTGGTATGTTTCGAGCCATGATTCTAAAATGATGTAATGGGACGTCGACATGTTAAAAAGAGAAATCTGGTATTAAAATGGAACTACAGATCTAAAGTGCACTCTAACAGATACAAAGTAATTTAAATGACATAAGTAGTAGTTTATATAGCATGTAGCAAGATTAACTTGCCAGGACGGATCAAGAACGGAAATACGGAACGTCTCACGTCGGCTGAAAACGTCGCGACGCGCGCACGACACACGGAACGGATCCAAACCACGCACAGTGTGACCACACGGGTCAGGGTACCCTGCTGGATCGTCTTGACACGTCGCCGACACGACCGGATTCTGGCGAGACACAAAAACAGTGAACATTAAAGATATTACAAGAAATGCAAAGAAAATCGGCGAAAATCGAAGGATATAGAGGAAGTAACTCACCCACTGGATTGTAGAGGGATGGCTACGTCGTTGGCGTGACGTCGACGGGGTTCCGGCGACCCACAGAGGGTTCAGATCCCCAACAGAGAGAAAAGTTTTAATATGAAGAGAGAGAAAGAAGAAGAAGAAAAAGAAGAAGAGGGTTGTGTGTTAGGTGCCCTGGGTTCAGAGGAGATGGCAATGGGGTGAAGTCGATGATAGGCTGTCGAGGGTTTTCCGGCGAGGTTGCAAGTGAAGGGTGCAGGTAAGGGTTTCTGGGTTCTTGGTTGCAAGGTTTGGGTGTGCAGGGGTCGGATCTGAAGTGCAGGGAGGAGGAAGGAGGAGGTGATGAAGATGGAGGTGGTGGTAAGGGTGTGAGGAGATGAGGGAGATCGGCGGCGGCGAGGACGAGGCTGCGAGTTCGGGCGTGCAGGGGTCGGTGAAGTTGAGGTCGGGGTCGTTGGGAGTGGAATAGGGAGGTGATGAAGGTGGTGGCAAGGTGAGGAGGCGACGACGACGACGACGAAGGCAAGCGAGGGTGCGGTGATGGGTTCATGTGGGTTGCAGTCGGGGAACGAAGGTGGTCGAGGAGGGGAAAGAGGAGGAGAGAGAAAGAGGACGATGAGGGGAGGCCGACGAGGTCGACGGCTAAGGTGGCGACGGTCGCGAGCACAGGGCGTGGGTTCTCGAAGGCAGAGGCAGGAAAAAGAAAAGAGGAAGAAGACGAACGAGAGAGAGAGAGAGAGAAAGAGAGTTCATGTGCATTAAAGATTAATGAGAGAGAGAAAGAGATTTGTATGCTAAAAAAAAGATATATTAACTGTTGGATTATGCAAAAATTTGATTCTGTTAACCAATCAAATATGATGGTATATTTAATAATGGTTTAGAATATATTAATATAATATTAGTACGTATTGAGATTTTGGCAAATACAAATTTACTCCAAAACAAGCCCGGGTCGGGTCTAAAAATTCAGATTAAAAATATGAAAAATATATGCAACTTCCAAATTTCAAAATGAATGCTCATTCAAAGAAAAAGCATACCCCTAAGAACGGATGCACGTACGTGCGCGTAGCCATCCAAACACGTCCGTTTCACTGAACGGGACGAGAACAAGAGGCGCGGACGCTACCACGGGGTTAGGGGTATCATGCATGCTATGAAATGCAATTTTAATTTATTTTCCGCGACCTAAAATGTTATATGATAAAAGATGCGATACTAGATAAAATATCAGTATGCAATATACATGAGATGCACGTGTCTATCTAACAAGTCAAGGTAATTTATAAATAAGAAACAAACAGGTTCAAGCAAGCGGGTCGGGTCGAATGCAATGTAAAATATCATTCGCACCCAAAACCCGTTAAATCGAGAAAAATACCGCAATTAAGGAAATACGAGAACTGGAATTGGTATAAATGAACTCGGGTGTTACAGGTAATTGTAGGGTGTTTTTCGTCACCCCATTGAGATGGGAATACGCGCGCGCTTGTCAGGCGTACTACAGATTCCCCCTGCCCAGGGTAGGCCAGGGTTTAATGATTGTGGGGATCCGAATCTCCGGCAGCCGCGAACTAAGCTGCCGTTAATTACCCCCGTCTTTGGGGCGAGGGAACCTCCGATTGACGGGTCAAACTGGTCATGCGAACTCAATGTGCAGTGTACGTGTGTTTTTATTTTGGAGGGGGGGTTTGAATATATCGGGAGCCACGCAGAGTTTTTACGGGGGTCCCGCTACCCGGATAGCGGGCTGGGGGTCAAGGGGGCTAGCGCCCCGTTAGAATATTTTTCTAATAGGGACAGTGTCGTGGAGTATGTGTATGTGCACATTTGTATACATATGTATATATATAAAAGGGGGGAAAAAGACATCCAAAGGATGTGTGGGGCCAGCGCCTGGGCGCAAGCGCGCCATGTGTCGGCACGTGGGCGCTTTGCGCTCGAGCATAGAGCGCTGGAGCGCAACGCGCCACGTGTCGGCACGAGGGCGCTTTGCGCTCGAGCGCAGAGCGCTGGAGCGCAAGCGCGCCACGTGTCGGCACGCGGGCGCTTTGCGCTCGAGCGCAGTGTGCTGGAGCGCAAGCGCGCCACGTGTCGGCACGCGGGCGCTTTGCGCTCGAGCGCTAGCGCACCAGCGAGGAAAAGCGGGGGTTTTTAGCCCCGGAAATTCTCTAAAGAGAAAAAAGGGTGGAGTTAAACTCCTAAGATGCTTTGGGTTAAGGAAATGGGTCCTTCTTCTTCCTTTGCTGGCCGGATCTTGGAGATAAAGAGATGTGAGATTTAAAAATCTTTTCTTTTTGAGATCTGATGGCAGATCTGAGTTCCCCTTAATGGGTTTTGTGGTGGAAAACTATTTAGTCTTGAAAAAGGAAGAGTAAAACTCTTGATTTAATTCAAAAGAAAGAAGAAGGTTTTGGAAGCTTGAAGAAGGAAGAAAGATCTCAGATCTGAAACTTTTTTGGAGAGAGAAAAGTTGTTGATATATTTCATCATCTTTGCCTTTATAAGCTATACACTTTATACATAGCCCCTTGGGCTTCACAAAATGGCATTTTGCCTATCCCATGGCTCATGTGCCATTTCTTTTTGCAGATAAGCCATGGGCTTTACAAAAATTTGGCTTTATGCCTATTTTTCTTACATTTATCCATAAAATAAAATAAAAGAAATGCAACAAAATTATTTATTACAAAATTTTTATCTTGGCATGGGGGGAGGCCGGCCGCTTCATGTTCGGGCTCGACCCGGGCATGGGCCCACTGGATCTGGGCTTGAGCCCACTTGGCTTGGGGTTGACTTTGATTTTGACTTGGTCAACCGGGGTGTAAATTTTTACCCCAACAAATTGCCCCCCATCAATAAATGCACACCACATATGCGGGTCGTGTGCATGAAATTGATGGATCTTCTTTCACGTGGAGGCGACTTGATTTGGTTCCCGCTTTTTGGGAAGCTGGCACTGCCCTTTTTACGACATGGACGGTCGTTGCTTAACATGTCTCCGAGACGGAGTGTCCATGATAGACGTTTTCCCTGGCCCAGAGTGATCTGGTTCCCGCTTTGTAGGAATCCTGCGTTGCCCTTTTTGCGACGTGGACGGTCGATGCTGCCATTTTTGCGACTTGGACGGTCGATGCTGCCATTTTAGCGACGTGGACGGTCGGTGCTGCCCTTTTTGCGACATGGACGGTCGGTGCTGCCATTTTAGCGACTTGGACGGTCGGTACTGCCCTTTTTGCGACTTGGACGGTCGGTTCTGCCATTTTAGCGACGTGGACGGTCGGTTCTGCCCTTTTCGCGACTTGGACGGTCGATGCTGTCCTTTTTGCGACGTGGACGCTCGGTTCTGCCATTTTAGCGACTTGGACGGTTGATGTTGTCCTTTTTGCGACGTGGACGGTCGGTTCTGCCATTTTAGCGACTTGTACGGTCGGTGCTGCCCTTTTAGCGACTTGGACGGTCGGTTCTGCCCTTTTTGCGACTTGGACGGTCGGTACTGCTCTTTTTGCGACTTGGACGGTTGGTTCTGCCATTTTAGCGACATGGACGGTCGGTTCTGCCCTTTTCGCGACTTGGACGGTCGATGCTGCCCTTTTTGTGACGTGGACGGTCGGTGCTGCCATTTTAGCGACGTGGACGGTCGGTTCTGCCATTTTTGCGACTTGGACGGTCGGTGCTGCCCTTTTAGCGACTTGGACGGTTGGTTCTGCCCTTTTTGCGACTTGGACGGTCGGTGCTTGATTTGACTTGCTCTGCTTCTTGCAGTGTCAGGGGTAGACTTGACTTGCTCCGCTTCTTGCGGTGTCGAGATTGGATTTTGACTTGCTCCGCTTTCTGCGGTGTCGGAGTGGAAGTTGACTTGTTGATTTTGATTTGGGTTGACATCAGTATCGCTACGCTGGAATATGGTACCAGGAGCGAATCATCATTTGTCATGACAGGGTTTGGGAATTGGTTTTTGTTTGGCAACTGCATTGCTGCACTGGAATAATGCCAGGAGCAACTCATCATTTGCCCCGAGAGGATTTAGGAATTGATGGCTTAGGAGGCAGGTTTAGATCCCTATCACCTAAGACTTTTCAATTTTATGGGCCGTGAGGCTCCCATAAAAGCATTTTCTCCTTACGAGTCGAAAGGATCTCGTAGGTGTATTTTCTCCTTAGGAGTCGTGGGGACTCCTAAGTGTGTTGCTCCTTTGTGAGTCGTAAGGATCTCACGTGGGAATTTTCTCCTCTCAAAGTCGAGAGGACTTTGAGAGTGCATTTCATCTCCTTTTCATGAGTTTGCGCCCTTTCAGATTTTCACAAACTCGCCGGCAGTCCTGTTGTTTTTACTCACAGAGCCCTTTCGGGTTTTCATCCGTGCCCATTTTGCTTGTGTACATACCTTTTTTTTTAATTTTATTTTATTTTATTTTATTTTTTTGGTGGGACTTTGAATGTGGTCTCACCGGTAGGACTTGGGAGAGATTGGGATTGTTTTACGCCCGTGGATTGTATACGGTTTTGCAGGATGTATGATCCAGACCGTAGGGCTGGAAAAATTTCAGGACTTTGTCGGCGTCTGCATCGCTGCACTGGAATATAGTACCAGGAGCGACTCATCATTCGCCGTTTGGGGAATTGGAATTTGGATCTTGTTTGGCATCAGCATTGCTGCACTGGAATAATGCCAGGAGCAACTCATCATTTGCCTTGGGAGGACTTGGGATTTGGGTTTTTGGTCGGCATCAGCACCGCTAACACTGAAGCGAAATGCCAGGAGCGACTCATCATTTGCCGTTGCCCGTTGGGGAACGATGGCTTAGGAGACAGGTTTGGGTCCCTATCACCTAAGGCTTTTCAATTTTATGGGCCGTGAGGGTCCCATAAAAGCATTTTCTCCCTACGAGTCGTAAGGATCCCGCAGGTGTATTTTCTCCTTAGGAATCGTGAGGATTCCTAAGTGTGTTGCTCCTTTGTGAGTCGTAAGGATCTCACGCAGGGGTTTTCTCCTCACAAGGTCGAGAGGACTTTGCGAGTGTATTTCATCTCTTTTCACGAGTTTGCGCCCTTTCGGGTTTTCACAGACTCGCCGGTAGTCCTGCTGTTTTTACTCACGGAGCCCTTTCGGGTTTTCATCCGTGCCCGTTTTGCTTGTGGACATACCGTTTATTTCTTTTTTTTTCTTTTTCTTTTTTTTTCCTTTTTTTTGTCGCTGGTGGGACTTTAAAAGTAGTCTCACCGGCAGGATTTGGGAGAAATAGGGGTCATTTACGCCCGTGGATTGTATACGGTTTTGCAGGATGTCTGATCCAGACCGTAGGGCTGATGTGCTCAATTCGCCTGCGACTTGGAGCATTCATGTGTAGTATTTCTTGAGATATCGGCCATTGATGGGTGGCATGGGTCTTTCTCCCTCGGCACTTATTGGTTGGTAGGATCCTCCGTCGAACACTTTCTCGATGACGTATGGTCCTTCCCAGTTCGGCTCGAATTTTCCCTTGGCATGTCGATTGGGGATGATCGGTCTTTTAAGGACCAACACCAATTCACCTTTCTTGAAAGCGCGGATACGGGTTATCTTGTCATAGGCCCGTGACATTTGGGCTCGGTATAGCTCCAGATTTTGCTGCACCGCGAGCCTCTTTTCTTCGAGGGCATCGAGTTCTTCAAGTCGAAGGAGCACATTTTCCTCCTCTGTCAACTCATGTTGGACGGACATTCTTAAGCTTGGAACTTCGACTTCGAGGGGGAGGACCGCCTCCACTCCGAAGAGCAATGAGTATGGAGTGGACTGAGCTGGAGTACGGTGCGTGGTACGATATGCCCACAATGCCTCGTGAAGCTTGAGATTCCAGTCTCTCTTGTTGGCTGAAGCATTTTTCCTCGGGAGCTTGCATAGAGTCTTATTGAAGGCTTCGGCTAGCCTATTGGCTCTTGGATTATAGATAGAGGAATATCTCCAGTCTATCTTGTGCTGAGCAGCGAACCTTGAGACATTGAAGCTCTTGAAAGAAGGCCCGTTGTCAGAAATGATTCTTCTTGGTGTACCGAAGCGGTATAGAATATTATGCTGGAAGAATGTCAGAATATCTTTTGTCTTGACTTCTTTTAGCGGGACAGCTTCAGCCCATCTGGAGAAGTAGTCTGTCGCGGCCAGTATGAACCGGTGGCCTTTAGATGACGGAGGATCAATTGGGCCAACAATGTCGGTGCCCCAGACTTCGAAGGGCCACGACGCCACCGTAGGATGCAACGGATTGGGATGCTTGTGAATGAAATCACCATGAATTTGGCAGATATAACATTTCTTTGCATGCTCTCCGCAATCCCGTATCATGGTGGGCCAGTAATACCCAAGCCGTTTGATCTGAAGTCGCATCTTGGGGCCAGATTGGTGAGCACCGCAAACGCCCGAGTGAACATCTTTCATGACCTTTTGGGCTTCGGCCAATGACAAGCACCTGATCCAGAGTTGGTCATATGACCTGTGGTATAACGTGTCATTTACAAACACGTATCGGAGAGCTCTTTTCTTCAGCTGAATCCTCGCAGATTTTTCTTCGGGCAGCTTGTCGTATCGGAGGTACTCTATGAAGGGTTCTCTCCAATCGGGCTCGTCTTGGATGATCGAAGCTTCTTCCGCAGGACTGCTCTTTTGTTCCGCGCTTTCCTCTTCTCGTAGAGAGACTGGGGGTAGAATTTGCCGGCTCCTGACTGTGATCAGAATTTCGACCATGTCAGGATCAGCCAGCTCCTTGGCCAAGCGAGCGAGTACATCAGCCTTTCCGTTCAACGCTCTAGGGACTCTCGTTAGTTCAATATGAGTGAACCGTTTCATGAGTTCCACCACTCGGCCTCTGTACCGAGCTAATTCGGGTTTGTATATCTTATAATTACCTCTTACTTGGTTGACGACAAGCTGGGAGTCACCGTAAACCCGTAGCTGAAGGATTTCCATTTCTATGGCGAGTTCCAAACCAGCTATCAGGGCTTCATACTCAGCTTCGTTGTTCGTTCGAGGCTCGGTGAGAGCAAAAGAACGCCGTAGGGTTCCCATTGATGGTGTGATAAACACCAATCCTATCCCTGCTTTTATCTCCGGGACACTTGATTTACTGGAGGTCCTTATTGATGAGGCCCCATCGAAGTAGAGCTCCCAACATGGCTCATCTTCCTCGAGGTGCAGCACTTGTTCATCGGGTAACTCACAATTTAGCGGCGACCCTTCTGGTATGGGATGAGCAGCGAGAAAGTCTGCAAGAGCTTGCCCTTTTACTGCTTTCTGAGGAGTGTAAACTATGTCAAACTCAAGTAGCATAACAGCCCATCTTGCCATTCTGCCGGCTAGGCTCGCTCTGGTCATCAAGTGTTTGAGCGGGTCGACCTTGGAGATCAGCATAACCCGATGAGCGAGCAAATAGTGCCTCAGCTTCTTCACAGCAAATATTAGAGCCAGGCATTGCTTTTCGATTGGGGAGTAGTTGTATTCCGCCCCGACTAGAGTTCGACTGAGGTAGTAGAGGGCATTTTCTTGTCCCTCCTCGTTATTCTGGGCAAGGAGCGCACCGAGTGACTCGTCCAGCGCGGCAGTGTAGAGAATCAGCGGTTTATTTGGAATGGGAGCGGCCAACAGTAGAGGGTGCAACAAGTATTGTTTGATGCTTTCGAACGCTACTTGACATTCGGCATCCCAGATAAAAGGAGCTCCTTTCTTCATGAGCTTTGAGAAGGGCTTACATCTCCCCGATAAATTTGAGATAAACCTCCGTATATAAGCAAGCTTGCCTTGAAAAGATCTTAGCTGCGTCAGACTCTTCGGAGGGGGCATCTCCATGATGGCCTTTATCTTTGATGGGTCAACTTCGATCCCTCGATGTCGGACTATGAAGCCCAGGAATTTTCCCGATGACACGCCAAAAGCGCACTTCAGAGGATTCATCTTCAGATCGTATTCCCTCAGTCTGGTGAAAACGGTCGTGAGATCTTAGATATGATCGGCCTTGGCTTTAGTCTTGACGACCAGATCATCAACATAGCATTCGACGACTTTATGGATTAGGTCATCAAAGATATTAGTCATTGCCCTTTGATATGTAGCACTTGCGTTCTTCGGTCCGAATGGCATTACCTTGTAGCAATATATTCCGATCGGGGTTCGAAATGCTGTGTGCTTCTCATCCTCAGGCGACATCTTGATCTGATTATATCCAGACGAGCCATCCATAAAGGTGAACAGTTCGTAATTTGAGGTGTCATCGACCATCATTTCCATGACCGGTAGCAGGAAGTCATCTTTAGGACATGCCTTGTTGAGGTCCCTGAAATCGACACAAACTCGGATCTGCCCATTTTTCTTCTTCACTGGGACTATGCATGCGATCCGGTCTGCATATTTCTCTTCCCTGATGAAGCCGGCATCGATGAGTTTCTTGGTTTCCTCGATGACCTTTTCTTCCAACTCCCTTCTCATTCTTCGAGGAGCTTGTTTGACTGGCTTAGCATCAGGAGATATATCCATCTTATGCACGGCTACCTCAGGGGAAAGGCCAGGCATTTCTTTGTACGTCCACGCGAAGCAGTCGACGAACTCACGCAGCAGGGCAATTATCTGCTCTTTCATTTCCTCCGACAAGAGTGAGCTGATGTAGGTCGGCCTTGGATTATCGGGCGTTCCTAAGTCGATCTCGGTTAGCTCATCAAAGGTTGCTTGTCCGCCATATTCGAGCTCTTGAGGAGCTTCTTCTGGCTCGGCTATCTCGTCATCATTATTCGATCTTTCGCCGGCCTCACCAACATGGATCATGTAGCACGCTTTAGAATCAGGTTGAATGTTGCCTATGCCCCGTCTATCTGGAATTCGTCCATCGATGAGTGCTCGGACCTGGGGCAGATACCATAGCCCTTCGTAAAACTTTGCTTCGGACTCCGTTTGATATAACCGCCATCCGCACTTCTTAAAGTATTCCCGCATCTCGGGCGCATAGTATCTGGGATTGAGGACGGCTCTTATGCCTCTCTCATAGGGAAGGCATGCGACAGAAAGGTCGTCTGGGTGCACAACGGGGTTTGACCTGTAAAACAGGATGCCCTTCTGTCCATTTTTCCTCCCGGGCATGTAGAAAGTTTTCAGCTGGTCTACGGTAGAGACTGACAATGCGTCGAGCTCTTTGCACATTCGTTCCGGCACCCTTGTGATGGCCAGGGACCCTTCTGCGACTTCGAAGGTCTCTCGTAGTTTTGCTTGCTGCATGGGGGGCCGATCTGCACAGCTGTTACACGGCAGGTTCTCTTCTTCTGACTCTTCAGTGTCACTGCCAAGTTGAGGGCGGACTTTGCTGCTACACGGGCCTTCAGTAACAGATTCGTCCGTATCGCTGCCAAAATGAGGGCGAGTTTTGCGGAAGGACGGGCTTCCAGCATCGGACTCATCAGTGTCGCTACCGAAATGCGGGCGCACTTGGGTATTTTTGCTTTTGAAAGTGACAGCCGGCGCAGATTTTCTTTTGAGTCTTAGGGCCGGTCTATCCTCAGTCAGTTGTGGCTTAGCATTTTGGTGGTTCATAAAGTACCGAGAATCTTCATATTGGACTTCATGTACACCGAACGGCTGGATGTCTCCGTCAATGCGTCTTTCTTCACCATTTTTAGTATACTTCATGCATTGATGGAGAGTTGACGGAATGATGCCGTAATCGTGGAGCCACGGCCGCCCCAAGAGAATCTTATAAGACGTGTCGGCGTCGATCACGTATATCTTAGCTTCAGTTTGCAGATCCCCGAATTTGATTGGCAAAGCTATAGACCCCAGAACTTGCTGGCAATTTTGGTTGAAGCCTTGAATGACAATCCTTTCCCTTGACAGGTGTCGGACGTCCATCGACAAACTCTTCAGAGTTCGCAAGTTCATGATGTTCACTGAGGACCCCGGATCAATCAATATGCGATTAATTCGATCTCCGTCGTTGTACCCGGTCACGTAAAGTGGCCGATTATGCTCAGCCGTTCCCAATAGCAAGTCTTCATCCTTAAATGTGACTGCGGCAGCATGCAGAGCGTGTTGGGCTTCTTTCATATTAATTTCCGCAAAGTGAGCCTGATACCGCTCGGGGTTTTGTAGAGCGTGAATAAGAACATCTCTAAGCTCCTTAGATAGGACCAAGGCGTCGTAGATGCTCAAGAGAGACGGAAGCTTCCGGAGATGTGCCAAGACATTATAGTCCACCGAGGAATGACTTATGTTTTCATCAGTCGGTTCTCTGCCAACTTCTTCATTAGCGACTTGTTTTTCCTTCCCTTTTGGGGCGTTGCTCTGATTTTGCGGTAGAGCCCTGCCGCTTCTGAGCTGGATTTGATTGGCCTTTGTGGTGAGCTCCTCGTCCTCTTCGGGAAAACAGAGCTCATCCTCGAAGTCTCTGCCAAGATGGATGGCGTAGCAGGTCACTACTGGGATCTCTTCATTGAAGTCTTCTTCTAACTCCTCCAGAATTTCAGCCGCTTGTACAGGGAAGAACTCCTTCAATTGAATCAATGTTCTTTCCTTTTGTTCATATTCTTCGAGGGAATCGATATATTTTTGAATGGTCGATCTCCCTGCAGACTCTTTTTCGCGCCGAGCTGCACTTTTCTTCTTCTTGAGCTTCTTGGATTTTAAGCCTGATGGAGCCGCATTGGCAGCTGGACTGGTAGGCTTCTTCTGCCCTTCCCATTCCGTCCTGGGTTCTTTCCGAAGTAGCTTTATCATCTTCTTTGTCTTATTAGATATGTGCGTACTCCACGGAGGCCGCGATGAGTCCGTTTCATTTCTCAAGGCAGCGGGTTCGGCTGTCTGCTCCCAGAAGGCTTCAGTTTCTGTCTGTATAAAGTTGGTGGTTGCAACTTGATTGTTCACCAACACGCTTTTGGACAGCTCGATCTCTCTAGCCTTGTACTGCTTCTCGACCCAGTCTTTGAAGATATAGCAATCCTCGATCGCATGGCTCACTACTCGGTGGTACGGGCAATACAGAGGATTGTCGGTCATTTTTGCTTCTTGGGGTCTTTTCGACTCCGGCAATTGTAGGCCGTTGTTCAAGGTATCTTTAAATATCTTGCGGACCTTGTCCCTTCTGAAAGAGTAAACCTTGTTCTTTTTCTCCTCTAGGGAAGGCCCATCTCCTCCCAGCAATGGCTTTCGAGACCGGTTAGTTTTGGATTCGGCCGCCCTTCGCTTTTCTTCATTGTCGGACGCATTGAAGACATTGGTACTGCTGGAACTCCCGCTTCTACGGTTGTCCTCCCGCTTGCTTTTCCAAGTTTTGTCTCTCTGAGAATCCGGCTGGGACTCTTGCTTCGAGCGTTCCAGCATTTGGACTTTCTTGGTTAGCTCTTGAAATGTCTTGAGGCCCGCCATACACAAGAATGGGACCATCCAATTGCTGAGGTTCCCAATGAGAAGGCTGACGGACTGGTCCTGCTCCAGCGGCGGTTCGCACTTGACTGTGAGATTACGCCATCGGGCGATAAAGTCGGTGTTGCTTTCATTCTTCCCCGGCTTGGTTCTCACAAGGTCGGCAATGGAGATTTTATCACTGACGCTCATGAACCTTTGCCGGAACAGAGACTCCATTTGGGCAAAGGTAATGACGGACCCGTCTGGTATGCTTGCGTACCAGTCGAAAGCGACACCGGTCAGGCTGTTGACAAACTGACGAAGAAGGAGCGCGTCATTGCCCCCTGTATTTCCGCACGATGCTTTGAAGTGGGCGATGTGCTGGTTTGCATTCCCCGTTCCATCAAATCTTCCGAACTTAGGAATGACGTAGCCGCTTGGGAACTCAATCAGATTGTACTGCGCGGGATATGGCCGCCCACTACTGCCGATTTCTTTCTGAGCTTCAGCTTCGGCCACCAATGTTTTAACCTTGCTGGTGACCAAATCCATTATCCGATCCTGTGTTAGCGAGATAGTGTTATCTGGGGCCAAGGCATCCCCAGAAGCGGAATGTGGCCGGCTTTCATTCGGCTCGACCAGTCTTGGTCCCAAAGGAACAGGCATCGGCTGCCTTGGATTGTCATCACCCGGCTGATTAGTAGCGGCTTGTGCCTGATTGGGAGGCGCTCGAGCAATTTGAGCCGTAAGCTGCATCACCGCGTTCGTTAAGTCGTCAATCTTCGAATAGAGCTTGGCCATCTCTTTATCTTTGCTCCTGAGCTGTTTTCGAAGCTCTTGAAGCAGCTCCTGCTCCGCAGTCCTGGGGCGGAAAGTCGGCTCTTCCTCGCTGTCCGAGCTTGACTCTACATGGACCGAGGGGTCTATCTGCCTATCATCCTCATCGAGAGGGTTTTCTTCATCCAGCGGGGGCGGCTGTTCTTGGGCGGCGACAACCACATTCAGGCTAGATTGGGCTTGGGATGTGGTGGCCCCGTCCTTGCTTTTGCTGCGAAGGTTGTCGCTAGGGCGCCCGCCCGCCATATAGACCGTATGGAAGATATATCCGGCCGTCTTTCTATCATTGGCGGCTGATTTCACGGATCGCTGTCTTGACCCCCTTGCTTCGGTAGCTGGTAGTCGATTGAAGGCGGCTGGCCTAACCAGGTTCTTGAATGGTGCTGGCGCTTCTTTTCTGGGTTTGCCCCGCTGCTTTCGTGCGGCACAGAGTGCTTGATAGACTCTTGAAGAGACAGTGTCATACTTTTTCTGTTGGGGCCGGGACACGTCTCTTTGTGGCACTGTTCGGACCTCTGTCTTCTTGATTCTGGCGGTCATGGCGTTTTTCTGAACCCACTTCAGAGGCTCGAAGGAATTGCTGATTCTTACGTCCGACTCAGCCGTCGTCACGGGGAAACCCTGCACTTGGAACTTCACATGATTCCATTTGGCCGAAGCCTTGGCCCTCTTGTTGGCTCGATACCTGAGCCGCTTCTGCCTTAACTTTTCCGTTCTAAGCACCTGGCAGACTTCGGCTCTTTGGGAAGACGCCGCAGACTGGGCAATGGAGGGCCTTGGAGATACGCTCGATTGTGCATTTGTTAGAGTCATCGCCTGAGCTCGTCCATAATATTTGATGTTGCCCTTTGTACCGAAGTTCTTGCCCCCCGCTGGAGCACCAGAGAATCGTTCAGATACCGTCTTAAGTTTCGGTTGTGGTGCCTTGGCGATCACGACATTCGGCCTCTTACCCCTTGAGACCGGCTTGGCCACCTGTTCCGCCGTGATCTCCGCCAGATGAGCGCTTCCGGCAGGGTAGATGATGACGGAGCCGAACTGGTGGGGCGGTTCCTCCCACTGTCGACTGAGGCTTGCGGGGAGAACCATACGAGCGTTGATCTTGACCACGTACGGAATCGGGGTCACGTTGGAAGCTGAATTCGTCTGGGGAGACATTGTCGTCGAAGGTTGATTGCTGCACGGAAAAAAGAACATCATTTCAGTATAGGCAATCGATATGTATATTGATTGAGTTCGCATGAACGTTTAACCCGAAATATGGGAGGAGAGATTGGTCCCACCGGGCGTGCCAGAATCTGTAGGGTGTTTTTCGTCACCCCATTGAGATGGGAATACGCGCGCGCTTGTCAGGCGTACTACAGATTCCCCCTGCCCAGGGTAGGCCGGGGTTTAATGATTGTGGAGATCCGAATCTCCGGCAGCCGCGAACTAAGCTGCCGTTAATTACCCCCCGTCTTTGGGGCGAGGGAACCTCCGATTGACGGGTCAAACTGGTCATGCGAACTCAATGTGCAGTGTACGTGTGTTGTTGTTTTGGATGAGGGGTTTGAATATATCGGGAGCCACGCAGAGATTTTAATTTTTTCTAACAGGGACAGTGTCGTGGAGTATGTGTATGTGTACATGTGTATACATATGTATATATATAAAAAGGGGGAAAAAGATATCCAAAGGATGCGTGGGGCCAGCGCCTGGGCGCTTGAGCGCAAGCGCGCTGGAGCGCAACGCGCCACGTGTCGGCACGTGGGCGCTGTGCGCTCGAGCGTAGAGCGCTCGAGCGCAAGCACGCCACGTGTCGGCACGTGGGCGCTTTGCGCTCGAGCGCAGAGCGCTGGAGCGCAAGCACGCCACGTGTCGGCACGCGGGCGCTTTGCGCTCGAGCGCAGTGCGCTGGAGCGCAAGTGCGCCACGTGTCCGCACGTGGGCGCTTTGCGCTCGAGCGCTAGCGCACCAGCGAGGAAAAGGGGGGTTTAGCCCCGGAAATTCTCTAAAGAGAAAATAGGGTGGAGTTAAACTCCTAAGATGCTTTGGGTTAAGGAAATGGGTCCTTCTTCTTCCTTTGCTGGCCGGATCTTGGAGATAAAAAGATGTGAGATTTAAAAATCTTTTCTTTTTGAGATCTGATGGCAGATCTGAGTTCCCCTTAATGGGTTTTGTGGTGGAAAACTATTTAGTCTTGAAAAAGGAGGAGTAAAACTCTTGATTTAATTCAAAAGAAAGAAGAAGGTTTTGGAACCTTGAAGAAGAAAGAAAGATCTCAGATCTGAAAATTTTTTGGAGAGAGAAAAGTTGTTGAGATATTTCATCATTTTTGCCTTTATAGGCTATACACTTTACACATAGCCCCTTGGGCTTCACAAAATGGCATTTTGCCTATCCCATGGCTCATGTGCCATTTCTTTTTGTACATAAGCCATGGACTTTACAAAAATTTGGCTTTATGCCTATTTTTCTTATATTTATCCATAAAATAAAATAAAAGAAATGCAACAAAATTATTTATTACAAAATTTTTATCTTGGCATGGAGGGAGGCCGGCCGCTTCATGTTCGGGCTCGACCCGGGCATGGGCCCACTGGATCTGGGCTTGGGCCCACTTGGCTTGGGGTTGACTTTGATTTTGACTTGGTCAACCGGGGTGTAAATTTTTACCCCAACAGTAATCTATAAGCACATCCTTATACAGGTCCTTAGTCGTAGGACTATCGAGACAGGGCATCGATACTCCGGAGTAGACTAGCGTATACGCTTCTCATCCCAGCAAGGGAGATGGTCTGTCCCACAGCCATCAGTACGTCGTACTGGAGATAGTATGCGGGTGCTCGTTAGGTTACAAGTACACTGGACAGGACTCGTCGGGAACTGATGGTTGGTATTATACCTATCGTCGGTTATCAGTTCCCAGGTGACATGAGTACAGCTTAGTCCGCTGACTTGACACTGTCACTTCGCCTCGAGTGTGTTCCCACTGTACTTAGATTACTACCCTACCACGGTGTAACACCCGAGCCCACTAATACTATGTATATTACTAGTTAATGGTTATTTATTGCTCTTTCCAATTTTCCTGATTTTCTGGTGTTTATTGCTAAATTTTACCCGGTTATGTCATTTTGGCACATAACAAATTTTAACTCCGAAAATGAAATTTAAGATGTCCATGTTAGCCTACTCGTCGCCACTAGTCGCGTGGTAGCGTCCGCGTGTCGAGATTCCGTTCCGTTTGACTAAACGGGCAAGTTTGGGCGACTACGCGCGCGTACAAGTGTCCGACTTGGGGGCATGCATTTTAATCATAAAACACCTCATTTCAAAATTTAGAACTCGCTTAAAATCTTATAATATTTAATTAATTGGGCATTTCGGCGCTAAAAGAAACATTTCCAAATCGCGCCCGGGTTGCGCCCAAATGTTTCAAATTCAAACCATGAAACCATGTCACGCCCCGCTTCCCAGAGTACGCAAGATTTGGGCACGTGACAAATTTTAACTCCGAAAATGAAATTTAAGATGTCCATGTTAGCCTACTCGTCGCCACTAGTCGCGTGGTAGCGTCCGCGTGTCGAGATTCCGTTCCGTTTGACTAAACGGGCAAGTTTGGGCGACTACGCGCGCGTACAAGTGTCCGACTTGGGGGCATGCATTTTAATCATAAAACACCTCATTTCAAAATTTAGAACTCGCTTAAAATCTTATAATTTGAATTTGAAACATTTGGGCGCAACCCGGGCGCGATTTGGAAATGTTTCTTTTAGCGCCGAAATGCCCAATTAATTAAATATTATAAAACCATAATATATACTAAATCCTTAACTGTTACTATTATATCTTTTTTAAATCTCTATTAAATCTTTTAGTGTAACTGTTTCCTCATTCCCCAGCCAATTGCACGAAGGCTTCGCCTTCGTGGGCCCCACCATCACAAATCTTCTTCTCTGTTTCTCTCTCCAATCTCTCTCTCTCTCTTCCTCTATTATTTAACCATGCATGCACAGCCGCCCACGACCACCTTCCATCGCGAGAAACCCACAAACCCTAACCCTAGCCTACCGCGACCTCACCACCGTCGCCACCGCGACCTCGCCGTCGCCGCCTGCGACGCCTCCGCGTCAACCGCGCCTACCTCCTCCCTCCTTCCTCCTCTCGCCCGCACCTGCGCGCAGCCCGGCCTCGCCTCCAACCTGCAGGGCCTCGTCGTCGACGTCGCCTCCAGCCGCCGACGACGCCGCGACTCCCTCTCCTCCTCTTCGTCGCATCTTCGTCGTCGCCTTCCCTCCACCCTCGCCAGACCACCGACCTGCAGCCAACCCCTCACCCAACGCCTGCACCTTCGCTGTTCGCCGGAGAGACGTGCCGGCGACCCCGTCGACACCACCTCCGACCACATCCCTCTCTCCCACGACCACCAGTGCCGACCACATTCTTCCCCACTCGCCGCAGCACCCTAGTCCGCGCACACCCGAAGCCCCCATCCTTGTTGCAGCCGCCGCCGTCGCTTCGCCGGCGATCTAGTGCCGTCGAGCCATCGTGTTTGAACCTTGTTTCTTCCCTGTAAGTTCCTTCTCCTTCATTTTTGGTGCAACATCCCCGCTGGTCCGTATCGTGAATGTGTAGTTTGTGTTTGCTAACTTGTTGCCGTGCCATACCGTGCCCAGTGCCGCATCGCGTTGTGCCACGCACCGAGCCGGGACCACGCCCACCATCGTATCGCGCCCGTACCGTGCACCAGATCGCGCTGCAGATCGTGACCGTATCGCGCCCGTACCGTGCACCAGACCGCGCCACAGATCGCGCCCGTATCGCGCACCAGACCGCGCCGCAGATCGCGTCCGTATCGCGCACCAGACCGCGCCGCAGATCGCGTCCGTATCGCGCACCAGACCGCGCCGCAGATCGCGTCCGTACCGCGCAGCAGATCGCGCCTGGACCCAGTACCGTGTCGCGCCGTTTCATACACCGTATCGTGACTTGTGCATCAGGCCGCCCGCATCCCGACCCTTGTTCTGAGGCAAGTATCTGAATACTTGCTTGCACATGCTAGCGTGCGAGATCCAGTCTCGCCACGCAATTTAATTTAAACTATTTAATACCGTAACTTAATGATGACATTTGATATCATATTATTGCAGTTATCTTAACCTGGAATCGTTACAACAGTTCCTAGTAATTAACTAACCCACATCACTCCATGCTTAAACTAAAGAAAACGACTGAATCATATCTGCTTGAACTGTTAAACTATTCTTAAGACAATTATCGTACTTAGTATAATTCCTTAATTTATAACTGTGAATCTTGCTTTACCTTGTGGCTTTTGCACCCTAAAGATGATTGAACCCGTTAATAAGAGAATACGAAACATCACTGTGTTCACATAGAATAATAATTGTTATTTACTGTTCCCTGCTACTGTTCATTATTTGTTACTATACCTATTATCATCATAAACCTGACTGCATTACATATTGACCGATCTTGATACACCTGACACATGTACTGATACACCGGACACAACACCCTGTACATATCGACCTTACCTGTTGAAAGTAACCTGACCTGTTACCTGATCTTATGCCTAATGCCGACAAACCTGACCATTCCTGCTGTCGATCCAGACAGACCTACTTTTACTTGATTTTGTGTTGGCATTAGTCCTTGACTACTGAATACCTGACTGACATACATAGTTTGGGGGTATGGGGAAATCAAAGGTGAAACCGACTTGTAACTCAACAGTTCGATACATTGTTCTGATCAGTCTTACGGGCTTGGCCAGCTCCGGAGTGTTGATGCTGACATCACTCATCTATCCTACTACCTTTTACTGCTTAGCGGCACGTCTCGGATTCAGCCCCGAGAATTATGACCGTGGTCCCGGGCACGCACGGGATACTATTGAGTTACATCGACGATTCATCAATTGGTTTCAAAGACTATAGAATAGAAAACCTGATAGGATAGTTTAGTCACTACTGCACATTACCCTGTTTATTATTTCTTATTACTGCTTGTTCATGTTCATGCTTGCACTGTTTATTACCATGTTTATGCTTCATACTTGATATCTTGACGCGCTGACGTCTGGGTTTTGCATGGCCCAGATTCCGTGCCCTTGACGTCGACCGAGCAGGAGTACTTCAGCCAGCCGGCTGAACTGTGAGTTCTTTAGAGTTCCGTTTATCTATGTCATTTCATTTCCAGATGTGAGCCCGCATTATGGGACATACTGTTATTTCATTGTATTGGATCATTAGCTTCCGCACTTATTGTTTATTGATTCTTGCTATTATGGATTTGGACATGTATTAGTTTAGTTTATTTTACTGTTCTGGATATCTCTACAACCGTAATGTGACTGTGGATGGATACTTCCTACCCACAGGTAGCATGGTTGGCTATGTCACGTGCCCAAATCTTGCGTACTCTGGGAAGCGGGGCGTGACATGGTTTTATGGTATCAGAGCCATGTTAGTCGGGTTGATTCTTTTGTAGTTGGGTATTGTACCCAATACACGAATCAGAATGCCCGTGTTTAGGAAACATGTCCAGCCACATTGACCGTTTTACCATTCTTGAATCACATTCTTCCTGATTATATCTTTTACGACGTGCAAACTTACTTTGCGTGTCGACTCGGAAACCTGATTTCTTGTTATCCCTAGGACTTGGGCGACTTGGGTGGAGTTAAGTAATTGCGGCTATGATACCGCGGCATAGCTACAATGCAGCACTCTATTTAAGTATCTTGGAGTTCTAGCCTTGATCTATACTCAGAATCTATCATCATGCTAATGTTGGGTACTTTGATTTCCAGGAATATGGCCGATCGGAATTTGGAGATGGACCCAGGGCATGCGGTCTTAGCCGCCAGGCGAAGAGTGATAAGGGGATTGATGGAAAAACTAAAGGAACAACTCGAGCTGGAACCAGCATTTACAATGGACCCCACGTCCGTACGTCGACGTATTCCAGTGAACAGGCGCAACGTAGCACCAATGAAGAAAACCAGTATGGGTGATCGGAAGGGAAGCGTGATCTGTAGTTACTGCCACAAACCCGGACACGTGCGAAGGGAGTGTCGTTTGAGGCTGGGACTTTGTTTTAGATGTGGAGCGGCAGATCACACCGTTGATGCTTGTCCGTCGAAGCCTCGCACGAAGGATGATACACAGAAGCCTCCGCAAGGACCGTTCCAAGGACAGGAACCGCTTACTCAAGGACCACAGCAGGCTCGAGCGTTCACGTTGACAGCTGAAGAAGCTAAGGCATCGGGAGAAGTGGTTTCAGGTAATTTACTCGTTCATGGTTTTCCCGCTTTGGCATTACTTAATTTCGGAGCATCCCATTGTTTATGTCATCCAAATTTATACTACACACTCGATCAACTGTCACGACCCTGTCTAGTTTATGGGACATACATACTGGGAATGGGAAAATCATAGCTAGTAAGAATAGTAGAGATCGTACAGTTGTTGTTTGCGGACGGGAGCTTTTGCAGACTTCTTGGTGATAGATACGAGCAGTTACGAGGATGTCTTGGGAATGGATTCTCCTGGCACTTTCCACGCCCACATTGGCTGTAGGGCAAGGAAGGTAACTCCAGATTCCCGGACATCCTAAGTTGACTTTCACTGGAGAAAAGTTTCTGTCGGGCCAGTCGAGTTTAGGGCTAGGCCGACGAACAGTGTTCTTGCGGCTATGGTAGTGGAGAGTGATGAAGAGCCGGCAGTCGTCCGCGACACTATGGATGTGTTTGAAGACATTTCGGGCTTACCACCGAAGCGAGATGTGGAGTTTGCGTTTGACCTTACTCCTGGTGCAACGCCAGTATCAAAACTGATTATCCAATGGCACCGGTGGAATTGGAAGAGGTTAAGAAACAAGTGAGTGAATTACTCGAGAAGGGATGGATTCGAAGCAGCAACTCACCTTGGGGAGCTCCAGTCCTTTAGTGGAGAAGAAGGATCGCACTGCCGACGCTGAGACAAGAGAAGTTATTTGCGAAAGTGAGTAAGTGCGAATTCTGGTTGGAAGAAGTGAGGTTTCTGGGGCATGTCGTGTCAGGCGATGGAATCGCCGTTGATCCCGAGAAGATAGCAGCAGTTCGGGATTGGCCGGTTCCAAAGAGTGTTGCAGAGATAAGAAGTTTTCTTGGACTCGCCGGTTACTACAGAAGATTTGTGGAGAACTTCGCTCGTGTGGCTGAGCCGTTAACCAAGCTTACGCGTAAGGAGGTACCGTTTGCTTGGACAGATGGATGTGCATTGGCCTTCGAGACGTTGAAGCAGAAGTTGATAACCGCCCCTATCCTAACCGTACCGGATGATTCAGGAGGACTGGCGATTCACAGCGACGCATCTGGAAAGGGATTGGGATGCGTTTTGATGCAGAATGGGAAAGTCGTCGCTTACGCATCGAGGCAGCTGAAGACTCATGAGCAGAACTATCCGACTCATGACTTGGAGCTTGCAGCCGTGATCTTCGCCCTGAAGATTTGGAGACACTACCTTCTGGGCGAGAGAGTTGAAGTCTTTACGGATCACAAGAGTTTGAAATATGTGTTCACTCAGAAGGAGTTGAACATGAGGCAACGCAGATGGTTGGAGCTGATGGCCGGACTACGAACCGATCTACTGATTCATGAAGATGGTTCGTTGAGATATGGTAGCCGTGTGTGTGTGCCAAAAGGAGATGTGCGTGAAGAGCTTATGAAGGAGGCACACAGTTCAGCTTACTCTGTACATCCAGGAGGGACAAAGATGTACCGAGACATTCGACAGCATTTCTGGGGGGAAGGTACGAAACGGGAAATTGCTCGCTTTGTGGCTAAGTGCTTAGTGTGTCAGCAAGTCAAGGCTGAACACCAAGGGTTGCTGGTTTGTTGCAACCACTTCCGATTCCTCAATGGAAGTGGGAACATATAACCATGGATTTCGTGACGGCTTTACCGCGGAGTCCAAAGGGCAACAATGCTGTATGGGTGATTGTCGATCGGTTGACCAAGGCAGCTCACTTTATTCCTTTTCGGGTTGGTCAATCGACGGAGACTTTGGCAGAGCAGGACATACAGGAGACTGTCAGATTGCAGGGAGTACCGGTAAGCATCGTGTCCGACCGGGACACTCGGTTCTTGTCACACTTTTGGAGGAGTTTACAAGATAGTTTGGGGACTCGATTGAAGTTTAGCACAGCTTATCATCCCCAGACTGATGGACAATCAGAGAGAACGATCCAGACCCTTAAAGATATGTTGAGGGCTTGCATGTTAGACTTCAAAGGTTCTTGGGAGGATCATCTACACCTGGTGGAGTTTTCGTACAACAATAGCTTCCAAGCGACAATTCAGATGGCCCCGTTCGAAGCATTGTATGGTCGTAAGTGCCGTTCACCTGTATGTTGGGATGATGTGGGTGAACGAAGGTTACTAGGGCCAGATTTGGTGGTACAGACAATTGAGAAGGTGAATACAATCAGAAAGCATATGAAGGCAGCTCAAGACAGACAGAAGAGTTGGGCCGACACGTCAAGAAGACCTCTAGAGTTCGCCGTGGGCGATTTGGTATTCCTGAAGATATCACCGACTAGAGGGGTGATTCGCTTTGGAAGTCGGGGAAAGCTTAGTCCCCGATTCGTTGGACCCTTCGAGATATTGGAGCGTGTTGGAGAGGTATCGTACCGGTTGGCGTTACCATCGTCAGTAGCAGGAGTTCATGATGTATTTCATGTGTCTCAACTACGGAGGTATGTTCGTGATGAGACCCATGTTTTGGATCACTCGGAGTTGACCGTTCGTGAGGACCTGACTTTTGAGGAGCGACCAGTCGAGATCAAGGATCAAAGAGAAAGGGTTCTTAAGGACAATGTTATCCCTCTTGCGCTAGTTTCTTGGGGTAACTGATCGCATGGAGAATCTACTTGGGAGCGAGAAGACGAGATCCGACAGAAATTCCCTCATCTTTTCCAGTAGTTAGTTATCTTGTATTCTTGGAATTTCGAGGACGAAATTCTTTTGTAGTTGGGTATGATGTAACACCCGAGCCCACTAATACTATGTATATTACTAGTTAATGGTTATTTATTGCTCTTTCCAATTTTCCTGATTTTCTGGTGTTTATTGCTAAATTTTACCCGGTTATGTCATTTTGGCACATAACAAATTTTAACTCCGAAAATGAAATTTAAGATGTCCATGTTAGCCTACTCGTCGCCACTAGTCGCGTGGTAGCGTCCGCGTGTCGAGATTCCGTTCCGTTTGACTAAACGGGCAAGTTTGGACGACTACGCGCGCGTACAAGTGTCCGACTTGGGGGCATGCATTTTAATCATAAAACACCTCATTTCAAAATTTAGAACTCGCTTAAAATCTTATAATTTGAATTTGAAACATTTGGGCGCAACCCGGGCGCGATTTGGAAATGTTTCTTTTAGCGCCGAAATGCCCAATTAATTAAATATTATAAAACCATAATATATACTAAATCCTTAACTGTTACTATTATATCTTTTTTAAATCTCTATTAAATCTTTTAGTGTAACTGTTTCCTCATTCCCCAGCCAATTGCACGAAGGCTTCGCCTTCGTGGGCCCCACCATCACAAATCTTCTTCTCTGTTTCTCTCTCCAATCTCTCTCTCTCTCTTCCTCTATTATTTAACCATGCATGCACAGCCGCCCACGACCACCTTCCATCGCGAGAAACCCACAAACCCTAACCCTAGCCTACCGCGACCTCACCACCGTCTCCACCGCGACCTCGCCGTCGCCGCCTGCGACGCCTCCGCGTCAACCGCGCCTACCTCCTCCCTCCTTCCTCCTCTCGCCCGCACCTGCGCGCAGCCCGGCCTCGCCTCCAACCTGCAGGGCCTCGTCGTCGACGTCGCCTCCAGCCGCCGACGACGCCGCGACTCCCTCTCCTCCTCTTCGTCGCATCTTCGTCGTCGCCTTCCCTCCACCCTCGCCAGACCACCGACCTGCAGCCAACCCCTCACCCAACGCCTGCACCTTCGCTGTTCGCCGGAGAGACGTGCCGGCGACCCCGTCGACACCACCTCCGACCACATCCCTCTCTCCCACGACCACCAGTGCCGACCACATTCTTCCCCACTCGCCGCAGCACCCTAGTCCGCGCACACCCGAAGCCCCCATCCTTGTTGCAGCCGCCGCCGTCGCTTCGCCGGCGATCTAGTGCCGTCGAGCCATCGTGTTTGAACCTTGTTTCTTCCCTGTAAGTTCCTTCTCCTTCATTTTTGGTGCAACATCCCCGCTGGTCCGTATCGTGAATGTGTAGTTTGTGTTTGCTAACTTGTTGCCGTGCCATACCGTGCCCAGTGTCGCATCGCGTTGTGCCACGCACCGAGCCGGGACCACGCCCACCATCGTATCGCGCCCGTACCGTGCACCAGATCGCGCTGCAGATCGTGACCGTATCGCGCCCGTACCGTGCACCAGACCGCGCCACAGATCGCGCCCGTATCGCGCACCAGACCGCGCCGCAGATCGCGTCCGTATCGCGCACCAGACCGCGCCGCAGATCGCGTCCGTATCGCGCACCAGACCGCGCCGCAGATCGCGTCCGTATCGCGCACCAGACCGCGCCGCAGATCGCGTCCGTACCGCGCAGCAGATCGCGCCTGGACCCAGTACCGTGTCGCGCCGTTTCATACACCGTATCGTGACTTGTGCATCAGGCCGCCCGCATCCCGACCCTTGTTCTGAGGCAAGTATCTGAATACTTGCTTGCACATGCTAGCGTGCGAGATCCAGTCTCGCCACGCAATTTAATTTAAACTATTTAATACCGTAACTTAATGATGACATTTGATATCATATTATTGCAGTTATCTTAACCTGGAATCGTTACAACAGTTCCTAGTAATTAACTAACCCACATCACTCCATGCTTAAACTAAAGAAAACGACTGAATCATATCTGCTTGAACTGTTAAACTATTCTTAAGACAATTATCGTACTTAGTATAATTCCTTAATTTATAACTGTGAATCTTGCTTTACCTTGTGGCTTTTGCACCCTAAAGATGATTGAACCCGTTAATAAGAGAATACGAAACATCACTGTGTTCACATAGAATAATAATTGTTATTTACTGTTCCCTGCTACTGTTCATTATTTGTTACTATACCTATTATCATCATAAACCTGACTGCATTACATATTGACCGATCTTGATACACCTGACACATGTACTGATACACCGGACACAACACCCTGTACATATCGACCTTACCTGTTGAAAGTAACCTGACCTGTTACCTGATCTTATGCCTAATGCCGACAAACCTGACCATTCCTGCTGTCGATCCAGACAGACCTACTTTTACTTGATTTTGTGTTGGCATTAGTCCTTGACTACTGAATACCTGACTGACATACATAGTTTGGGGGTATGGGGAAATCAAAGGTGAAACCGACTTGTAACTCAACAGTTCGATACATTGTTCTGATCAGTCTTACGGGCTTGGCCAGCTCCGGAGTGTTGATGCTGACATCACTCATCTATCCTACTACCTTTTACTGCTTAGCGGCACGTCTCGGATTCAGCCCCGAGAATTATGACCGTGGTCCCGGGCACGCACGGGATACTATTGAGTTACATCGACGATTCATCAATTGGTTTCAAAGACTATAGAATAGAAAACCTGATAGGATAGTTTAGTCACTACTGCACATTACCCTGTTTATTATTTCTTATTACTGCTTGTTCATGTTCATGCTTGCACTGTTTATTACCATGTTTATGCTTCATACTTGATATCTTGACGCGCTGACGTCTGGGTTTTGCATGGCCCAGATTCCGTGCCCTTGACGTCGACCGAGCAGGAGTACTTCAGCCAGCCGGCTGAACTGTGAGTTCTTTAGAGTTCCGTTTATCTATGTCATTTCATTTCCAGATGTGAGCCCGCATTATGGGACATACTGTTATTTCATTGTATTGGATCATTAGCTTCCGCACTTATTGTTTATTGATTCTTGCTATTATGGATTTGGACATGTATTAGTTTAGTTTATTTTACTGTTCTGGATATCTCTACAACCGTAATGTGACTGTGGATGGATACTTCCTACCCACAGGTAGCATGGTTGGCTATGTCACGTGCCCAAATCTTGCGTACTCTGGGAAGCGGGGCGTGACACACGGCTCAAAGGAGTCGTGCAAACAGGTAGTAGTTGGGTGCAGTCCCGAAGCACTTGGAGGCAGTGACGGTTAGACAGGATTCGTCTCTCCCGGTATTGGGGGTTGACATCGCGCTGTGTCTAGGAGAGCCATTACACGAGTAGTCCCTGGACAGGGCAAGCGAGATATACTGGTAGGTTTCCCGTGTTATCTCAGGGTGTTCTAGGCTACACTCCGACACGACTTGTACCGCTATTAGGGGACTGACGTTCGCCACCCCCTAGGCCCGCCATGCGATGTATCAGACGAACAGACCGGACTGTACGGAGATTGTCACATACAGGCTCAGTAGGAGTTCAGATGGGTTTACCTCATCGGCCTTCTTATCGACATCTACCTGGGGACCGTTACGTACAGCTAGTGCCGCTTGCGGTCTGTGGTTAAACCCACTGCCAGCGTAGTGTCGAGTCTTTAGAGTCCCACACAGAGAGTTTCCCTGCACTGAGCGAAACGTGTAGAGGCCGTATGGTTTTACGGCAGGGCTACGATCACTTACGTGCACTTGTGTGCATATGCTGTTCGAGCAGGCAATACTAGTGGGCTTTGGTTTAAGCCGGATCCTAGTATTGCACGGATGGATTTGTTTTGTCTTCTTTGCATTCGCATTCTACGGAATGCGGATGCGGGTGTGTATGCACAGTTTTGAGGAGCAATGAAGGAGGAGGTGCCTCATTAGGGTTTTGGCAGTTGGTTCGGCCAAAACCGTTATGTGGCAGGCTCATTAGGGTTTTGACAATTCGTTCGGTCAAAACCATTATGAGCCGGAGACATTATTTTACTAATCCTTTTTGTGATAATTTTGTGATGGCTAATTGCATTGACCATTTGACCACCATGACCTCTCTTGACTTTGTTGACCCGTTGACCGGAGTTGACCATTGACCTTCATGAGAGATCTACACTCTTCTTTGGATTTTCTTTTTCTTTTTGATTATGAAAATGGTCAATTCAATGTAGGATCAACTTTATCATGATAGGATTTGTAATGATGTTGTTTTACTATTATTGCAACCATGGTGCCCTTTTTCTTTTGTGATGATATTCATTTTCTCATTCTTATTCTCTCTCTTAGAAAAGAAAAAAGAGAAAGAGCTCCATGGTTGCAAAACTCTCCTTCATCTTCCTCCTCTTGAAATCATCCTTTGATCTCATGTGTTGAGAGAAAAAGGATCCCACTTGACAAAACCATCCCTCTACAACTTCTACACAACCTAGGACAACAAGGCTAGCGATCTTGTTGCCCTAGTTGTCTCGGCTCGAGATGGAGCTCGGTGTACATCTCTCGGGTGGATCGTCTTCGACTCAAGAAGGCCGCGGAGGTGACCAAGATCCGGATCGACCCTCGGAGCGTGGATGGACGAGCCGGACAGCGGAGAGAAGACCCGAAGGACCGGTATCATGAGGTATAATTTCTACGGCATAGTAGTTAACGCCTCTTGTAGTTTGCTAGTTTCTAGTTTAGCAAAGATCCGGCTTTTAGTCCATGTTGCCTTTGCGCCAAAAAAATTTTTTTCGCCGTTTCCGCCTCCCCGTAAGAACCGGGGTGAGCAACGTGGACTTACACTTCGTGCCTCCCGGATGCACAGAATAAGCAGAACTATGCGCCTCAGCTAGTACCTCTTCCCGAACATCCCCTTTGGGTACGCAGAGTCTGCTACCGAATCTCAGAGAACCGTCTTCATGTATGAGTAAGTTCATTCTCAGCCCGGCTTCTACCTGCGCTCTGAACTTTTGCAATCGAGGATCATCCGCTTGCGCAGCCTTGATGCAATCCACAAGAGAAGACTGCACCTGTAGTTGCCAAAACTGCTTGATTGTGCTGGGTGTAACGACCTCAAGTTCGAGTCTCTGAAAATCCTCAATGATGCTCCTCTGATTGGTCAACATCATGACCGTTGGCTTGCGACTGAGAGTATCTGGTACACCATTACTTTTCACGGATGATACTGAAGGTCCAAGTCGTAATCCGCCATCAGTTCTAGCCATCGGCGCTGCCTCATATTTAGTTCTTTCTGAGTGAAGACGTACTTCAGACTCTTGTGATCCATGTACACCTCCACCTTCTCGCCCAACAGGTAATGCTTCCAGATCTTCAATGCAAAAACCACTGCGGCTAACTCCAAGTCATGCGTAAGGTAGTTCCTCTCGTGATTTCTCAGCTGTCGTGAGGCGTAAGCAACCACCCGACCGTGCTGCATCAGAACACAGCCTAAGCCCTTCCCTGAGGCATCACTATGTATCACCAAACCACCGGTATCATCTGGCACTGTAAGAATGGGCTCCGTGGTTAACTTCTGCTTCAGTATCTCAAATGCCCGAGTACACTCCTCTGTCCACACAAACGGTATATCCTTCCGTGTCAGCCTCGTCAAAGGTTCAGCGATTCTTGAAAAGTCTTGGATGAACCGCCGATAATATCCTACCAGTCCCAGAAAGATTCTGATCTCGGCCACCGACTTCGGTGTTGGCCGATCTCTGACAGATTCTATCTTTGTCGGCTCCACTGAGATTTCTTTGCCCGAAACAATGTGTCCCAAGAACTGAACCTTGTCGAGCCAGAACTCACACTTGCTCAATTTTTCGTACAGCTTCTCTTCCCGAAGAATTTGTAGAAACGTGCGCAAATGCTCAACGTGCTCCTCCCGGGTCTTCGAGTAGACTAGTATGTCGTCGATAAATACAACGACAAACGTGTCCAAGTACTTCGCAAATACCTTGTTCATCAAATCCATGAATATCGCTGGAGTATTGGTAACACCGAACGGCATCACAAGGAACTCATAATGTCTGTATCGGGTCCTGAAAGCCGTCTTGCATATATCCTCGACCGCTACTCTGATCTGATGATAGACCGAACGGAGATCCAACTTCAAAAATACCTTGGCCCCACTTAACTGATCAAATAAGTCATCGATGCGCGGAATTGGGTACTTGTTCTTTATCGTGACTTTGTTCAGCTCCCGATAGTCTATACACATCCGCAGCGATCCATCCTTTTTCTTCACCAACAGAACTGGTGCACCCCACGATGAAGCGCTTGGCCGGATAAATCCCTTCTCCAGGAGTTCTTCAATTTGCTTCTTCAATTCTGCCAACTCAACCGGTGTCATTCTGTACGGGGCCTTGGAAACTGGTGCTGTACCTGGAGTCAAATCAATCGAGAATTCCAAGACGCGTAGAGGTGGTAGACCTGGTAAATCTTCAAGAAACACGTCCAGAAAATCCCGAACAATCTCTGGGGCTGGGCTCTCATCAATCTCCATAGCTGTCAACTCTTTTGGCTTGGCTCTATACTTGGCTGGCTCCAAAGATTCGCTCCCGCCTTCGAAAATAAACTCTGGGTGATTGGGAATGCGGAAAGTCACATTACTTGCTCGGCAATCGATAACTGCATGGAAGGTACTCATCCAATCCATCCCGAGAATTGCGTCATAGCTTCCTGTTCCGATCAAAAGCAAATTCGCATAGAATTCCCTGCCACACACTACAACTGGATAGGATCTACATTCTCGACTAGATACTATAACACCATTACCCGTATGTATTTCCCAACCCTTGTTTAATGGTTCATGTGGTATGGAGTGTGTATCAACAAAATGCGCAGATATGAAACGGTGCGATGCTCCAGAATCAAACAGTACTCTAGCTGGCATGGAATGTACGAGTAGAATACCCGTGACAACTTCGCCTGAAGCCTCTGCCTGCTCGGCGGTCAAGGTGAAAGCCCGTCCCTGACCGTGGCCTGTGTAGGGTTGCCTCTGCTCCTGTGATCTCTGCTGCTGCGGTCCAGACCCTACCTGTAACTCTGTTCGCTCGGGGCAACCACTAACTCTGTGCTGGCTGGATCCGCAAATCAAACACTGTCCCTTGGCGCGGCGACAGTCCTTCTGGGTATGCCCATCCCTGTTGCAGTAGCTGCAAACTAAGTTCTTACTCCGGGGGCGATGCTGGGGCATGAATGGACACTTTATCTGTGTCTTTCCTAGCCTATGAACTGGTATGACTCCTAGAGACGGTGTGTGAGTACGCACAGGAACAACTGGGGGCTTCCTAAATTTATTGATCAGCTTCTCCTGGATTCGTGCCGCATTGAGTACCTGCGCAAAAGTCTGCAACTCGAGTGACGTGATCAACTGCTGTAGCTCAAAATCAAGTCCCTGTAAGAAGCGCCTGGCCCTGGTGGCCTCTGAAGCGACCATATACGGAGCAAATCGGATCAGACGGTTGAATTCTGCCGCATATGCGTCCACGAGACGGCCATTCTGCTTCAGTAATATGAATCTTTCTTCCATCTCTGTCTTGGCGGTGGAAGGAAAATAGTGGTCCAAGAAGCACTCCTTGAATTTGCTCCATTCGATTAGCCCTTCTAGTCTGCTTTCTTCAACTGACCACCTAGTACGTGCTTCGTCCTCCAACTGGATCTTTATCATATTCACTGCCATGCCCCGCTTCCCGGTATACGGCGAAGGGGGCGCGACTGGTCCGCTACGTATTTACTCAGAAGCAAATATGCTAAGCGTAGCTAAGCAATATAAAAGAGAATATACGCAAGAGACAAGGTATAATAAAAACAGAAACTTTATTTATTAACATTCTTTTGTACAATGCATGAAAAAGAAATACAAGTGAAATAAAAGTAATGCCTAAACAATAGCATGACAGGAAAAGATACTGAATAGAAAATGTACAATGTCTAGAGCTCAGGGTCTTCGCTGTACTGATCCAAGTCTTCTGCAATTGGCTCGATCTCTGACGGTTCCAAATTACCTGACGACATTCAAAGAAGAAAGAAATAGAATGTCGTCAGCGAACGGGTCGCTCGGTAAGTCTCAAAGATAAGAGGAGAAATAGAATAGACAGGGAGTAAGAGAGAGAGAGAGAGTAGCTTTTACAGTTGTATTATATTGTTATATTGTTGTATTTAGTGTGAACGCTGTTGTTTGTAACTTGGTACAGAAGGATGCCAGTGTATACGAGAGGAGTCTCACTTGCCCCGGAGACTAAGGTATCAGGAACTCAAGGAACCGTTAGGCCACGGTACAACAGCAACGGAATATAGGTTAGGTGTCTTAATCTTACCATCTCGTGCCATTTTTAACACCTTCCGTACCAATCTACCTCTTAAACCCCGTAGTGTTTTGATTGTATTGTTGTATGGTATTGTATAGATTGTATAGTTGGATGACTGACCAAAACCATGATACCAGTAAACGGATGTAACTGTATAATCATGTAAATGGAATAACTGTAGAATCATGTAAATGGATGTATATTCATGGTTCGGTTCGGTCAAGTTGATAGATTGAATATATGGAATAATGGATTCATGGATTCATGTTGAATTATAATATTGTAAATTGTAGATTGTAGATTGTAGATTGTAGATTGTACTTGAATCATATTCAAGTCAGATTATACTAAGACTCAAACTGAGTCAGACAACTAGCAAAGTAAATTGAAGTCCTGATTATTTTTATTAATTTGTCTACCTTAGATAGGCAAGCACCCACTTCTCCGGTTCCCTGAGGCTCAAGAGATTGGTTCCGCTTAAACCTATGTTTACTAGGGTCCTTAGGGCAATTTATAGAACTTGAGGGGGCTTTACGTAAAAATACCTTTATATACTTTTCAAAATATACCCCAAGCATTTATTATTCGTCTTTAGAGTTGTAATGAATGTGGATTTTATATTGTGATATTTCTAGTGAAAATATCCTAATTTCAGAAATAAAGGTATTTATTTGTAATATTGATTTGTGTGGAATTTATGGTATTTTAGTGTAAACTTAATTCTTGTGATATTGTGGAAAAGGTAGAATATTTATAATACTTCAAAAATAGATATATTTATGTTGCATATACATATATCTATATGAAAATAATTTTTGTATATATCTATAATATTCTAGAAATCTCGTTTTCTTAAGATGTCGTATTTTAAATCTTTCGAGACCGAATGCTCCTTGCGGAGGTCTGAATCTCGCACTACTAAGCCCTAGGATGTGCGATAATCCGCACCATCCCGAACGGGTTCCCCAAAATGGGTTGTAGCGGCGCTTTGCAAAGATTGTATAAATACTAAATCCTTTAGAAAACGGTGTTATTAAGTAAATGGTATTTATTTTTAAATATGTAAATTTTCCGTATTCTATGTTCTAGGGTCTCCTAAGTCAACTAGACTATTTCTAACTGGTCCAAAGCGACAAGTTGTGAGATGCCTCAAATCACCTCTTCACCGCCAATTGTGGCCAGGTAAGTACAAGTGAAGAAAGGAGGGATCCGCTCACGAATCACCGTGAGACGGGCCTTTTAAAGTTACCTTTCTCGCTTGCCTAGCCTAGACACCACAAACTCAGATTTAGATAAACGACGGATGTCCACAACTTATCCTATTTTCATAATAAGTGGTATTTATTTAAAAAGATGTATCAATACTAAATCTTTTAGAAATGGCTCTATTAAGTAAATGGTATTTAAATGAAAATATTTGTTTTCTCGTATTCTAAGTTCTCGAGAGTATCGTGTTATGTTGCATATGAGTGTGTGAGGAGGTAGGTCGTTACCTCGTGATCTACTTAAAGGCATATCATGTTTAATGGAGTTAAATGTAGAATTGAAACAATGTGGTATTTAAGTGAAAAATACGATAAATTGAAATAGTCATCAATTTATGTAATGAAACTTGATCAATTTGGTTGATGAAACAAGCTGGTTCATTTATACCAATTACAGTTCTCGTATTTTCCTTAATTATGGTATTTTCCTAATTTATCGTGTTTTGAGTGTGAATGGTATTTTACATTTTACATTGCATTCGACCCGACCCGCTTGCTTGAACCTGTTTAATTCATATTTATGAATTACCCTGACTTGTTACGTAGACTGTGCATTTTCATGTTTAGTGCATACTGGCATTTTATCTGACATTGCATCTTCTACCATATAAAATTTTAAGTCACGTAAAATAATTTAAAATTACATAACATGGCGTGCATGATACCCTAACCCCGTGGTAGCATCCGCGCATCTTGTTCTCGTCCCGTTCAGTGAAACGGACGTGTTTGGATGGCTACGCGTACGTACGTGCATCCGTTCTTGGGAGTATGCATTTTCGTTACCCGAGCTTTCATTTTTTAAATTTGGACGTCGCATATATTTTTCATATTTTAAATCTGAAATTTTGGACCCGACCCGGGCGTGTTTTGGAATATTTTTGTATCCCGCCAAAATTCAAATTTTATAAAATTTAATATCTTGAATTTCTTTTTCAAATCGAACAGTTTTAAATTCGTTTAACAAACTAAAATGTTTTTCAATTTAATATCTTAAATCATTTAACAAACTCTCTCTCTCTCTCTTTTTTACCTGGCCCCACACTCCCCACCAATCAATCAGCACAGACCCTCTCTCCTCTCTCTCTTCTCTCTTTCTCTCTCCCCCGCTACCATACAAATTTCTTTCTCCTCCTTTCTCTCTCTCTCCTCTCGATCTCTCTCTTCTCTCTATCTCTCTCTCTCCCTTTCTCTCTCTGTCTCTCTCTCTCTCTCTTCTCTATTTCCTTTCTCTCTCTCAGCACCCGCGCGCTTCTCTCTTTCTCTCTCCCCTACATAAGTCAAATTTCTTTCTCCTCTCGCGCTTCTCTCTCTTATCGCGATCCATGTTCCTCGCGATCCGCTCACCCTCCTTCATGCATTAGCATCACCTCCCCTCTCCCTTCTTTCTTCTTCGCTTCTTTTATCCCCGCGACGAGGAAACTCAATGAACCCTAACCCTAATTCTCATCTTCCCTTCATCACTTCCGGCGCCCCATCTTACCACAGCCTCCGACCTCACCCATGACCTCCTCCTTCACCGACTCACCATCATCGTCTTTACCATCTTTCTCTCTTTTCAATCGCGGCCAAGAACCCATCACCATGGATACCTCCTTCCCGACCTCGTCATCCCTTCGACCACCAGCACCTCTCTATCCCCTGCATGCCTCGTGGATGGTGCAGCCACCATCTTCCTCTTCTCAACTGCAAATCCAAAACCCTTGCCTCCTTCATCAAGAACCCACCGCAACCCTACACCGAACCCCAGATCCCAGGACACCATCACCCACTTCCTCTCTTCTCCCTCTTCTTCTTCTTCTTCTTCTTCTTTCTTCTTTTTCTTTTCTTGAATTCTTGATTCCGGTGATCGCCGGAGCCGTGACCGCCACTATCGTTCCAGTCGACTCAGTGGACATCCCTATCCAGCGTGGTCCGTTCCTACATTGCTTGGTTCAGTCCCGTGTGCACCGTGTGTGCATTGCAACTTTTACCGACATTGGACGTTGCAGCGCGTATCCGTTTCTTAATCCGTCGAGGCAAGTTAATCTTTCTACATGCTATATAACTCATTATATACCTATATAAATAAATATTATACCTGTAGTTTAAATCTAGTATCCCGTGTTTCTTATTATAGCTTTTCGATGTTCCGTTTGCATCCATTCATATCATTTCAGATCTAGGTCATTAAAACTTATCTTGTTACATACTAGATTACAATATACTGCATCCATATCAATATTTATATCACATATTGCTTAGTTGTGCATCCCATATTACCATTGTACAGCTTTACTGCTTTTCGGATACCGTTCGCATCCATCTCATTTATAATATATATAACTGCATCCATAGATCACATTAATACATAACACTATGATATTAACACCCCATGTTTAATAAAGAGCATCCTAATTAGTGTTGAAACTATAAATGTAACCCTAATCGATAATTGTGCATCCATATCTTTGAATTTATATCTATTTGCATACCATATCACATTATTCCATTTTATTGTTATATTAGTACCCCATACTTGTTTTTTTGTACCCATGCTTATTACAGTTTGATTATGAGCACCCACTTGATACTTGTGCACTACCTGACATGACCTGATACACTACTACTGACATGACTTGATACCTGTGCACTACTTGACATGACTTGACACTTGTATACCACCTGACATGACCTGATGTACCACAGCTTGACATGTTACCTGATCCTGTTACTAATACCGACAATCCTAACCTGTTGTCCCTACGGACATTTCCTGTTGTCTATACAGACAAACATGTACCTACTTGATCCTGTGTTGGCATTAATCTCAGATTCATCAATACCTGACTTACACACATAACCTTGGGGGTATGGGGAAATCAAGAATGTATCCGAACGTAACTCAAAGGGCTATTACTTCTTGTTACCGTGGTCTTGTGGGGTTGAACAGGACATAGACACTCAGCCTATTACATCGTGTTACCGTGGTCCCGTGGGGTTGAACGGGACATAGACTTACAGTCTACCATATCTTGTTACCGTGGTCCCGTGGGGTTGAACGGGGCATAAACCGATGAGTTATGATGAGGATTACATTAATTGATTTTGAATAACTTTAGAGTAGATAACCTTATAGCACAGTTTAGACTACTCACTGCACTTCACCTGTTTATATCCTGTTCACTGATCTATATTCATGTTATTGTTTACTTGTTACTAAGGACTTGTTACTGTTCATACTTCATGCCTGCATATTTCATTTCATCCTGCTTGCCTTGAATTATTGATATTATGACGCACTGACGTCTGGGTTTTGCATGGCCCAGATTCTCTACCTTGTCGCAGGCTAATCAGGAGTATTTCCGCCGTCAGGCCGAACAGTGAGGATCCTGTTAGTATCCAGTTTAGTTATGTTACTTTCCAGTTATTATTGTATTGGATCTTTTTGCTTCCGCACTATTTTATTCTTGACTCGTTATTTTGGCTCATGGACATGTATTAGACAGTTGTTTATTATTGTTCTTGATATCTCTACAGCCGTAATGTGACTGTGGAGGGATATTTCCTATCCACAGGTAGCATGGTTGGCTCTGTCACGTGCCTATCTTAGCGTACTCTGGGAAGCGGGGCGTGACAGTTGATTAGTGTTCGATAGTCAACATGAGAGAGTTTAAGCATAATTGTATTAACGAGAAGTGAAGTTTTATAAGAAACCGAATCGGAAATCGGATTTGTTCCGATTCCATCGGGTTTTATAAATCCGTATTTTTTAGATAGAAGAGATAGATAGAAAATGGGACTTACGGGTTTTAGGACACACAAGAGGGTGAGAGGGAAGTAGTGAAATCACCGATGTGTTGCGTCGTCGCCGGGAGTTCCTAGGACAATCGCCGGAAGTTCCGCCGGGAATTCGTTGGAGCTTCGCCTCGAGCTCGTTTTCAAAGTGCACAAGATTCTCTTGAGAATTTTAGAGAGTTGGCTCAGAGTTAGGGGTGAGAGGGTAGAGGGTAGGGGTGGTATTTATAGGGTTAGGCTAGGATTAGGGTAGGTGAAAGGTTAAAATGATAAATGTGATAAAATATATTAAAAATGTATTAAAAGTGAAGTAATAGGGGTTTTAAAAGAGCTCTGGAAATGGTCTGATGCTAAAATTTTGTAGGTGCATACGGAATGTGAAAAGACACAACTTTCATGTTAGGGTCGTCGCCGGAATCGGTCGACTCGGGGGTGACTCGGCCGTGACTCGGTCGGAGCACTGAGTCGGCCGAGTCGAGGCCGAGTTGGCCGATTCCCGGCAGAGTCCGGCGGTCGGGATCCCCCCCGACGGTTCATCGAACCTCTGGCAATGTTACATTTTTGGGTGTAGTGGGGTTTTTGATATGCACGTGTAAACCCTTGGTATTCTAAAGGTTTTTAAAAAATCAATATTAAAAATAATGTGAGGTATGGGATTTGAACTCTGGTGGCATAGTTCAGCAGTGCAAGGTATTACCAATGAGCTACAAGCTCCTTCTTGTAATTATGGAGCTAATTAAGTATTTAAAGTAATAACATTAAATGTAAATACTTCAAGTATACATTAATTTTAAACCAAATTTTTGTACACTAAAAATGGAGTTGTTTCATTCTTTTAACTTTTAATTAAAAAGCAAAATAATTACTTATATCTTGTGCTCAGGCTAAAATACCCCTTTATGGATTTTTGAAATTTTTTTTGTAAGTATAGGAATTTTAGGGTTGTTACATTCTACCCTCCTTAAAAAAATTTTGTTCTCGAAATTTGTAAAAGGAAAGTGTAACAGTTTAGTAACAGAACTAAAGATTGTAAAAAAAATTTGGTCAAAGTTTGTGAGGGAGTTACTTGGGTTACCTTGGTTCACAGTCTCAGGATCTATGGCTGCTAAGGTGAATGTCTGTCGCCGTGATACATTCCTTCTAGATGGAGGCACATTCTGTCCTTGAGGCCTGTTTCTCTGCCCTCGAGGCATGTCCTTCATTGCCTGTTGGAATTGGCGAGTAGGCTGTGCAGGAGTTCTATGTGAAGGTGGTGCTGGGAGTGCAGGACGAGTTGCAGGAGCCTAAATAGCTGGCCGCTGCGGGTAGTTGGTAAGTGTGTGAGCTGAGTTGTATCTATATGAATAGGTCTCAATTCTGTGATTGGACGCGCCACAAACTAGGCACAGGCCTTTTGCGCGCCTACAGTCCTTTATCAAATGTCCATCTCTCTTGCAATGGAAACAGAAATATGGTCTTGGCTGGTTATTGGGTTCTTCAGTTCTCCTGGGTTCAAACGATGGCTGGAAGAGGTTCCTCCTGCCATTTGAGTGGCAGGGCGTTTAAATCCAGCAGATTGAGGTCTTCCCCTCGCCTTTACCACTGCCTTATAACGGCGAGCAGCTTCCAAAGCATATTCATGAGTCAGAAATTTCCTTGTGGCTAGTGCAGCCTGAATTTCTGTGTCCAAACCTTGTTGAAATCGACGGGATCTGATCTCATCCATCGGTATCAGGTGTGCCGCAAATCTGTTACGGTCTTGTGTTAGCTGTGTGGTATGTGATATTAAAAATTTGAAATACTGTGACATATCTTACCGACTGAGCATGGTGAATTCAGCGTCATACTCATCTACTGACTTGTCCCACATTGAACCTTGTTGTAGATGAATGAACTGCTGTTCCATGGAAAACCTGGCAGTCACAGGAAAGTACTTCACGTAGAACTTATCGCGAAAAGTCTTCCATTCAATAGGCTGATGAAGACGGCTTTCTTCCGCCTTCCACCAAACCCGTGCAATGTCTGAGAGTTGCAGCTTTGCAATTCGGACCCAAGCTATTTCTGGCACTTGTGCTGCTGCCAGATCATCCTCGATACTTTGAGCCCATTCTTCAGCTTCCAGTGGGCTCCCCTTTCCTGAGAACTGTTTGGGATGTAAAGCTCTGAATTGCTTCACCCCAGGTGCTCCAGCCTCGGGACGGTTCAAGAGCTGTTGTTGTCCCTCTAGGAGGCGGCGGATTGCCTCAAGCAGAACCTTTTTCTCGTTGAGTGGAGCAGGAACGGCAGGTGTAAGTGGTAGTGGTGGAGGTGTGTTGTTGACATTACTGCTGGTGTTGTTCAGGGAATCCATAACCTTGAAAAAAAATTTAGCTTAGGACAGATTCAAAGTATATGATTCAAGGAATATAAGATTCAAGAAACATGGATTGTAAAGAATGTTTTAGTTGCTGGTTCTTGTGTTATATTGCTTAGGTTGTTCACGCAGAACAGAATTGCATGGCGGTGTTCCATACAACACTGACCTGCATGGGCCACCAACAAAACCTGTCACGCCCCGCTTCCCGGTATACGGCGAAGGGGACGCGACTGGTCCGCTACGTATTTACTCAGAAGCAAATACGCTAAGCGTAGATAAGCAATATAAAAGAGAATATACACAAGAGACAGGGTATAATAAAAACAGCAACTTTATTTATTAACATTATTTTGTACAATACATGAAAAGGAAATACAACTGAAATAAAAGCAATGCCTAAACAATGGCATTACAGGAAAAGATACTGAATAGAAAATGTACAATGTCTAGAGCTCAGGGTCTTTGCTGTACTGATCCTAGTCTTCTGCAATTGGCTCGATCTCTGACGGTTCCAAATTACCTGACGACATTCAAAGAAGAAAGAAATAGAATATCGTCAGCGAACAGGTCGCTCGGTAAGTCCCAAAGATAAGAGGAGAAAGAGAATAGACAGAGAGTAAGAGAGAGAGAGAGTAGCTTTGACAGTTGTATTATATTGTTATATTGTTGTATTTAGTGTTAACGCTGTTGTTTGTAGCTTGGTACAGAAGGATACCAGTGTATACGAGAGGGGTCTCACTTGCCCCGGAGACTAAGGTATCAGGAACTTAAGGAACCGTTGGGTCACGGTACAACAGCAACGGAATATAGATTAGGTGTCTTAATCTTACCGTCTCGTGTCACTTTTAACACCTTCCGTACCAATCTACCCCTTAAACCCCGTAGTGTTTTGATTGTATTGTTGTATGGTATTGTATAGATTGTATAGTTGGATGACTGACCAAAACCATGATATCAGTAAATGGATGTAATTGTATAATCATGTAAATGGAATAACTGTAGAATCATGTAAATGGATGTATATCCATGGTTCGGTTCGGTCAAGTTGATAGATTGAATATATGGAATAATAGATTCATGGATTCATATTGAATTATAATATTGTAAATTGTAGATTGTAGATTGTACTTGAATCATATTCAAGTCAGATTATACTGAGACTCAAACTGAGTCAGACAACTAGCATAGTAAATTGAAGTCCTGATTGTTTTTATTAATTTGTCTACCTTAGATAGGCAAGCACCTACTTCTCTGACTCCCAAAGGCTCAAGAGATTGGTTCCGCTTAAACCTATGTTTACGAAGGTCCTTAGGGCAATTTATAGAACTTGAGGGGGTTTTACGTAAAAATACCTTTATATACTTTTCAAAATATACCCCAAGCATTTATTATTCGTCTTTAGAGTTGTAATGAATGTGAATTTTATATTGTGATATTTCTAGTGAAAATATCCTAATTTCAAAAATAAAGGTATTTATTTGTAATATTGATTTGTGTGGAATTTATGGTATTTTAGTGTAAACTTGATTCTTGTGATATTGTGGAAAAGGTAGAATATTTATAATACTTCAAAAATAGATATATTTATGTTGCATATACATATATCTATATGAAAATAATTTTTGTATATATCTATAATATTCTAGAAATCTCGTTTTCTTAAGATATCGTATTTTAAATCTTTCGAGACCGAATGCTCCTTGCGGAGGTCTGAATCTCGCACTACTAAGCCCTAGGATGTGCGATAATCGGCACCATCCCGAACGGGTTCCCCAAAATGGGTTGTAGCGGCGCTTTGCAAAGATTGTATAAATACTAAATCCTTTAGAAAATGGTTTATTAAGTAAATGGTATTTATTTGTAAAGATGTAAATTTTCCGTATTCTATGTTCTAGGGTCTCCTAAGTCAACTAGACTATTTCTAACTGGTCCAAAGCGACAAGTTGTGAGATGCCTCAAATCGCCTCTTCACCGCCAATTGTGGGCAGGTAAGTACAAGTGAAGAAAGGAGGGATCCGCTCACGAATCACCGTGAGACGGGCCTTTTAAAGTTACCTTTCTCGCTTGCCTAGCCTAGACACCACAAAGTCAGGTTTAGATAAACGACCGATGTCCACAACTTATCTTATTTTCATAATAAGTGGTATTTATTTAAAAAGATGTATCAATACTAAATCTTTTAGAAATGGTTTTATTAAGTAAATGGTATTTAAATGAAAATATTTGTTTTCTCGTATTCTAAGTTCTCGAGGGTATCGTGTTATGTTGCATAGGAGTGTGTGAGGAGGTAGGTCGTAACCTCGTGATCTACTTAAAGGCATAGCATGTTTAATGTGTAGAATTGAAACAGTGTGGTATTTAAATGAAAAATACAATAAATTGAAATAGCCATCATTTTATGTAATGAAACTTGATCAATTTGGTTGATTAGTGTTTAATAGTCAACATGAGAGAGTTTAAGCATAATTGTATTAACGAGAAGTGAAGCTTTATAAGAAACCGAATCGGAAATCGGATTTGTTCCCATTCTGTCGGGTTTTGTAAATCCGTATTTTCTAGATAGAAGAGATAGATAGAAAATGGGACTTACGGGTTTTAGGACATACAAGAGGGTGAGAGGGAAGTAGTGGAATCACCGATGTGTTGCGTCGTCGCCGGGAGTTCCTAGGACGATCGCCGAAAGTTCCACCGGGAATTCGTCGGAGGTTCGCCTCGAGCTCGTTTTCAAAGTGCACAAGATTATCTTTAGAATTTTAGAGAGTTGGCTCAAAGTTAGGGGTGAGAGGGTAGAGGGTAGGGATGGTATTTATAGGGTTAGGCTAGGGTTAGGGTAGGTGAAAGGTTAAAATGAAAAATGTGATAAAATGTATTAAAAGTGGAGTAATTAGGGTTTTAAAAGAGCTCTGGAAATGGTCTGATGCTAAAATTTTGCAGGTGCATAGGGAATGTGAAAAGACACAACTTTCATGTTGGGGTCGTCGCCGGAATCGGCCGACTCGGGGGTGACTCGGTCGGAGCACTGAGTCGGCCGAGTCGAGGCCGAGTTGGCCGATTCCCGGCAGAGTCCGGCGGGCGGGATCCCCCCGATCAATATTAAAAATAATGTGGAGTATGGGATTTGAACTCTGGTGGCTTGGTTCAGCAGTGCAAGGTATTACCAATGAGCTACAAGCTCCTTCTTGTAATTATGGAGCTAATTAATTATTTAAAGTAATAACAGTAAATGTAAATACCCCAAATATACATTAATATTAAAGCAAATTTTTGTACACTAAAAATGGAGTTGTTACATTCTTTTAACTTGTAATTAAAAAGCAAAATAATTACTTATATCTTGTGCTCAGGCTAAAATACCCCTTTATGGATTTTTGAAATTTTTTTGTAAAAACTTGTATAGGAATTTTAGGGTTGTTACATTCTACCCTCCTTAAAAAAAATTTGTCCTCGAAATTTGTAAAAGGAAAGTGTAACGGTTTGGTGACAGAACTAAAGATTGTAAAAAAAATTTGGTCAAAGTTTGTGAGGGAGTTACTTGGGTTACCTTCGTTCACAGTCTCAGGTTCTATGGCTGCTAAGGTGAATGTCTGTCGCCGTGGTACATTCCTTCTAGCTTGAGGCACATTCTGTCCTTGAGGCCTGTTTCTCTGCCCTCGAGGCATGTCCCTCATTACCTGTTGGAATTGGCAAGTAGGTTGTGCAGGAGTTCTATGTGAAGGTGGTACTAGGAGTGCAGGACGAGTTGCAGGAGCCTGAATAGCTGGCCGCTGCGGGTTGTTGGTAAGTGTGTGAGCTGAGTTGTATCTATATGGACAGATCTCAATTCTGTGATTGGACGCGCCATAAACTAGGCACAGGCCTTTTGCGCGCCTACAGTCCTTTATCAAATATCCATCTCTCTTGCAATGGAAACAGAAATGTGGTCTTAGCTGATTATTGGGTTCTTCAGTTCTCTTGGGTTCAAACGATGGCCTGGAACAGGTTCCTCCTGCCATTTGAATGGCAGGTCATTTAAATCCAGCAGATTGAGGTCTTCCCCTCGCCTTTACCACTGCCTCATCATGGCGGGCGGCTTCCAAAGCATCTTCATGAGTCAGAAATTTCCCTGTGGCTAGTGCAGCCTGAATTTCTGTGTCCAAACCTTATTGAAATCGACGGGCTCTGATCTCATCCATCGGTATCAGGTGTGCCGCAAATCTGTTACGGTCTTGTGTTAGCTGTGTGGTATGTAATATTAAAAATTTGAAATACTGTGACATATCTTACCGACTGAGCATGGTGAATTCAGCGTCATACTCATCTACTGACTTGTCCCACATCGAACCTTGTTGTAGATGAATGAACTGATATTCCATGGCAAACCTAGCAGTCACAGGGAAGTACTTCGCGTAGAACTTGTCGCGAAAATTCTTCCATTCAATAGGCTAATGAAGACGGCTTTCTTCCGCCTTCCACCAAATCTGTGCATTGTCCGTGAGACCCAAGCTATTTCTGGCACTTGTGCTGCTGCCAGATCATCCTCGATACTTTGAGCCCATTGTTCAGCTTTCAGTGGGCTCCCCTTTCCTGAGAACTGTTTGGGATGTAAAGCTCTGAATTGCTTCACCCCAGGTGCTTCAGCCTCGGGACGGTTCAAGAGCTATTGTTGTCCCTCTAGGAGGCGGCGGATTGCCTCAAGCAGAACCGTTTGCTCGTTGAGTGGAGCAGGAACGGCAGGTGTGAGTGGTAGTGGTGGAGGTGTGTTGTTGACATTAGTGCTGGTGTTGTTCACGGAATCCATAACCTTGAATGAAAAATTTAGGTTAGGACAGATTCAAAATATATGATTCAAGGAATATAAGATTCAAGGAACATGGATTGTAAAGAATGTTTTAGTTGCTGGTTCTTGTGTTATATTGCTTAGGTTGTTCATGCAGAACAGAATTGCATGGCGGTGTTCCATACAACTCTGACCTGCATGGGCGACCAACAAAACCTGTCACGCCCCTCTTCCCGGTATACGGCAAAGGGGACGCGACCGGTCCACTACGTATTTACTCAGAAGCAAATACGCTAAGCGTAGCTAAGCAATATAAAAGAGAATATACACAAGAGACATGGTATAATAAAAACAACAACTTTATTTATTAACATTATTTTGTGCAATGCATGAAAAGGAAATACAACTGAAATAAAAGCAATGCCTAAACAATGGAATGACAGGAAAAGATACTGAATAGAAAATGTACAATGTCTAGAGCTCAGGGTCTTTGCTGTACTGATCCAAGTCTTCTGCAATTGGCTCGATCTCTGACGGTTCCAAATTACCTGACGACATTCAAAGAAGAAAGAAATAGAATGTCATCAGCGAACAGGTCGCTCGGTAAGTCCCAAAAATAAGAGGAGAAATAGAATAGACAGAGAGTAAGAGAGAGAGAGAGAGAGTAGCTTTGACAGTTGTATTATATTGTTATATTTTTGTATTTAGTGTTAACGCTGTTGTTTGTAGCTTGGTACAGAAGGATACCAGTGTATACGAGAGGAGTCTCACTTGCCCCGGAGACTAAGGTATCAGGAACTCAAGGAACCGTTGGGTCACGGTACAACAGCAACGGAATATAGGTTAGGTGTCTTAATCTTACCGTCATGTGCCACTTTTAACACCTTCCGTACCAATCTACCCCTTAAACCCCGTAGTGTTTTGATTGTATTGTTGTATGGTATTGTATAGATTGTATAGTTGGATGACTGACCAAAACCATGATATCAGTAAACGGATGTAACTGTATAATCATGTAAATGGAATAACTGTAGAATCATGTAAATGGATGTATATCCATGGTTCGGTTCGGTCAAGTTGATAGATTGAATATATGGAATAATGGATTCATGGATTCATGTTGAATTATAATATTGTAAATTGTAGATTGTAAATTATAGATTGTACTTGAATCATATTCAAGTCAGATTATACTGAGACTCAAACTGAGTCAGACAACTAGCAAAGTAAATTGAAGTCCTGATTGTTTTTATTAATTTGTCTACCTTAGATAGGCAAGCACCTACTTCTCCGGCTCCCTAAGGCCGAAGAGATTGGTTCCGCTTAAACCTATGTTTACTAGGGTCCTTAGGGAAATTTATAGAACTTGAGGGGGTTTTACGTACAAATACCTTTATATACTTTTCAAAATATACCCCAAGTATTTATTATTCGTCTTTAGAGTTGTAATGAATGTGGATTTTATATTGTGATATTTTTAGTGAAAATATCCTAATTTCAAAAATAAAGGTATTTATTTGTAATATTGATTTGTGTGGAATTTATGTTATTTTAGTGTAAACTTGATTCTTGTGATATTGTGGAAAAGGTAGAATATTTATAATACTTCAAAAATAGATATATTTATGTTGCATATACATATATCTATATGAAAATAATTTTTGTATATATATATAATATTCTAGAAATCTCCTTTTCTTAAGATGTCGTATTTTAAATCTTTCGAGACCGAATGCTCCTTGTGGAGGTCTGAATCTCGCACTACTAAGCCCTAGGATGTGCGATAATCCGCACCATCCCGAACGGGTTCCCCAAAATGGGTTGTAGCGGCGCTTTGCAAAGATTGTATAAATACTAAATCCTTTAGAAAACGGTTTTATTAAGTAAATGGTATTTATTTGTAAAGATGTAAATTTTCCGTATTCTATGTTCAAGGGTCTCCTAAGTCAACTAGACTGTTTCTAACTGGTCCAAAGCGACAAGTTGTGAGATGCCTCAAATCGCCTCTTCACCGCCAATTGTGGCCAGTTAAGTACAAGTGAAAAAAGGAGGGATCCGCTCACGAATCACCGTGAGACAGGCCTTTTAAAGTTACCTTTCTCGCTTGCCTAGCCTAGACACCACAAAGTCAGGTTTAGATAAACGACCGATGTTCACAACTTATCCTATTTTCATAATAAGTGGTATTTATTTAAAAAGATGTATCAATACTAAATCTTTTAGAAATGGTTTTATTAAGTAAATGGTATTTAAATGAAAATATTTGTTTTCTCGTATTCTAAGTTCTCGAGGGTATCGTGTTATGTTGCATATGAGTGTATGAGGAGGTAGGCCGTTACCTCGTGATCTACTTAAAGGCATAGCATGTTTATTGAAGTTAAATGTAGAATTGAAACAGTGTGGTATTTAAGTGAAAAATACGATAAATTGAAATAGCCATCATTTTATGTAATGAAACTTGTTCAATCTGGTTGATTAGTGTTTAATAGTCAACATGAGAGAGTTTAAGCATAATTGTATTAACGAGAAGTGAAGTTTTATAAGAAACCGAATCGGAAATCGGATTTGTTCCGATTCCATCGGGTTTTGTAAATCCGTATTTTTAGATAGAAGAGATAGATAGAAAATGGGACTTACGGGTTTTAGGACACACAAGAGAGTGAGAGGGAAGTAGTGGAATCACCGATGTGTTGCGTCATCGTCGGGAGTTTCTAGGACGATCGCCGGAAGTTCCGTCGGGAATTCGTCGAAGCTTCGCCTCAAACTCGTTTTTAAAGTGCACAAGATTCTCTTGAGAATTTTAGAGAGTTGGCTCAGAGTTAGAAGTGAGAGGGTAGAGGGTAGGGGTAGTATTTATAGGGTTAGGCTAGGGTTAGGGTATTTATAGGGTTAGGCTAGGGTTAGGGTAGGTGAAAGGTTAAAATGAAAAATGTGATAAAATGTATTAAAAGTGGAGTAATTGGGGTTTTAAAAGAGCTCTGGAAATGGTATGATGCTAAAATTTTGCAGGTACATACGGAATGTGAAAAGACACAACTTTCATTTTGGGGTCGTCACCGGAATCGGCCGACTCGGGGGTGACTCGGCCGTGACTCGGTCGGAGCACTGAGTCAGCCGAGTCGAGGCCTAGTTGGCCGATTCCCGGTAGAGTCCGGCGGTCGGGATCCCCCTCCCCCTCCCCGACGGTTCATCTAACCTCTGGCAATGTTACATTTTTGGGTGTAGTGGGGTTTTTGTGAGATATGCACGTGTAAAGCCTTGGTATTCTAAAGGTTTTTAAAAAAATCAATATTAAAAAAAATGTGGGGTATGGGATTTGAACTCTGGTGGTTTGGTTCAGCAGTGCAAGGTATTACCAATGAGCTACAAGCTCCTTCTTGTAATTATGGAGCTAATTAATTATTTACACTAATAACTGTAAATGTAAATACCCTAAGTATACATTAATTTTAAAGCAAATTTTTGTACACTAAAAATGGAGTTGTTACATTCTTTTAACTTATAATTAAAAAGCAAAATAATTACTTATATCTTGTGCTCAGGCTAAAATACCCCTTTATGGATTTTTGAAATTTTTTTATAAAAACTTGTATAGGAATTTTAGGGTTGTTATATTCACTTTCTCCTCATCGGGGACCCTTGCGGCCGTCAGTAGGTTCTCCATATTGACCAGCCATTGCTCAACCTCGAGTGGTTCGGCTAGTCCTGTAAATGCAGCTGGATGTAACCTCCGAAAATCTGACACGGTGCCAGCCCTGGCAGAAAAAGCTGGTAGAGCAGTGCCCTCGGGGGCGGTAATGAGAGCGGAGGGTCCCCCTACTGCGGTAATAGCCCTGAGTCCCTCGGTGAGTAGGTCTGTCTTTCTCTCTTGAGCTTCTGCGAGGGTCGTCAGTGTACTCAAGATCCTCTCCGTGCGATCCTGAGAACTTGAGTCCGATGAGTGGTCGTTCGGGGACGTCATATTGCTGGAAGATATTTAAAAGGATATGATTAGATATAAGGATGAAAGTCAGGGATACTGAAGCGAAAATATTGTAATAAAGTGTAGTTAATGTTATCCCTTACTACTAAACCTGGTTCTGATACCAACAAAACCATGTCACGCCCCGCTTCCCAAAATACGGAAAACGAGGGATGACTAGACCAGCCTCCTACGGTAAGGGAATAATCCTGCCGTAGTCACACTTCGGCTTCTAGCATTACATGATAATCAGTAAACAAAACACAGAAGTAAAGGAAATACATCACTAAATTATTACATCAACTTTCATTGTTCACAATTTACAATAAAACAAGGAAAAGAACTACTAACCAAGTGCGAATACAAGGTTACTTTAGGGAAAGCAGTAAAGGTGAAGGAGGTACTCCCGACTAAATCTCCGCAAGCTCGAAGGGAAGTCTGATTCCTGTACTGGTTCTTCGTCGAGGTCTGAGCATGCATACTCAGGTCGTCAGAGCAACGTAATAGCAATATTATAATAGTGACAAGAAACAAGCAAAGAAGGTAATAACAGTGGAGGTAAAATGCAGGTAATCAATATGTCACTAACTGATGCAATGTATGATTTGTGTCCCTATCAGTCTCTAAGTCACTTTTGAAATCGAGTTGTGGAAAGGAGGATCATGTTTAACGAGGGTCTCGTACATATCCGAAACTACGGCCCACTATCGCCCGTGACATAACCCTGTCAGCCGGACCGCTAGGCCCAACCTAATATATATAAGAGTCGTTGTTCGAATGATCATCATCTAAATCACTGTCCTCGCTAAATACAATTCTCTTTCCACTTCGATTTCCCCTTTTTTCCAGGTTTACACTATTTATGAGTATGGTCTAGTCGTGTACAAGTACGCACCAATAACACGGTTTAGTCACTGTTCACTGTATTGTTCACTGCCACGAATCATTCACTTTTTCACTGGCGTACTTGACACTCATAAACGATACCATTCACGCATGACAATGCATTGTACACTGAACAATAACACGCACTATCACTAGAAGTATGGCAATCGGGTAAAATATGTGCATTTATGCAGTTAACAAGTCATGTGTAATACGAACTATTATGCATCTTATGAACTTATAAAAATTGCATTAAATCATACATTCAAAATTCAGTAAAATGATACAAAGGAGGTAGTAAGTAAACTCAGTCGGCAGTTCAACAAAATTTATTTCAGTGCAATCGGATTTCGGGTTTGCAAGTTACAGCCGTTTCATTTTAAGTGTTCGCTGCTGGAAATTCAGTTCCTGAACTGAATGTCCATTTCACAACACAATTTTCACCCTGTTGGGATCAAAATTAGGCGACGCTATAGTTGAACGAAATTTAGTTTTATCAATAGGGTTTCCAACGCACCATACGGATTCTCAATCGCGCCTCTATGTCAGAAGTTATGTACTGTACAACAATGTGGTGTAAGTTCTGTCCCTGTTTGAGACTGCTATACGTCCTGTTAATCTAAAATACAGTTTAAATAGTAAACGATAGTGAAAAGGGATGAAATCACTTTCATTAGTTAGCTAACTGTTTCATCTTCACTATGGTATAGGTTTCTGCAATATAACATGTTCAAGCAGTAGAGGGTAAGCATTACAAGATGAGAATCAACAGCCGGTGCTGCTCTGGACTGCAGTCCAGAGCCGCACTCCGCACAAGTTTACGTCGTCTTTTCAGTACATAAACAAATTAAAACTCTTATGGGGTTCTAGGTCGTCGAGCCGGCTTCAATTTGAGCCCTCGAACGTAACATTCTAATTTATAATAAATTAGTTGTGATTTTTCCAAGTTTTAGACACTGAAAATTTCAGTTTTAACGGGCGTAAATGGGGATGATCGATCACGTCAGTAACATCTGTATTTTTCAGCCAAAATAATACACGATGTTCATTACTGTACGGGCCAACCTATGTGATCGGTTTCCGTCAATTTAACGGGGGGTTTTCCCTCGGGTTTGGCATCAAACACATACACATTATTGATTCACAAATAAACAATGTACTGTATTTAGCGTTATCTAGAAGTGTAATAGATAGGATTAACATGGAGCAAGCAGGGTACTTTCCTGATGTCGCTTTGACGACGCACGGCGACGGCAACGGCACGAACGCTACCCGGACACGGCACGGCGAGCTCGGTGGGCAGTGGAGGTGGGTGGAGGTTCGAGATACTTGGGTCTGTGTTGGCGAGGTGCGGTAAGGTTGACGGAGGTTGTAAGGAGAGCTTGACGATGGTGGCTGCGATGGTGGATGGCCGGAGCTTGCAGGCGGTGGTCACCGGAGAGGGTGCAGCGAAGGGGGTCGAGGCTCAAAGCTTGGTGTAGGGTGCAGTGAAGTAGTAGAGGGGCTCGGGGTAGTAGGAGGTGATGGTGATGACGCTGACGGGTCGACGAGGTGGCCGGCGGCGCGACGGGAGCGGGGTGATCGTCGGCGGCGAGAGGGTGTGCAGGGGAGGCTCGGTGAAAGGTTGGGTTCTTGTGAGGAGATGGGTTCGCCGCGTAGGAGCCGTGGGGAGGTGTGGACGGTGGTTCTGAGGAGGCTCGGAGATAGGAGGAAGGAGGAGAGAGGAGGTAAGGGCTCGGGGCGCGGTTGCAGGGGAGGTTGATGCGGTGAAGAGAAAAAAAACAGTGGGGATGAAAGCTCGACCTTGTATGGGGAGAGGGAGACGAGGAGGGTTTGAGGAGGAGGCAAGCGTGCGGTCGTGGGCTTGACGAGCGGGTACGTGGGGCGACGAGGCGGGGGCGTGGGGTGTGCTGCGACGACGTGGGGGTGAGGTAAAAAGAAAGGAGTGGGAAAGAAGATGAGTGGGGAAGAAAGGTGTTGGGGTCGGGTCGGGTATGGGGCATGGGGCCGGGTTTGGTGCACGGGGCTGGGCTTGGGCCGGGAGATTAGGGTTTATTTGTTTATTTAGTTTTTTTTTATTTTAATTTTAAAAGGATATGTAAGTATAAAAATACATATATATATAATTGATAAAATATAGGAAAAATTCAAGAGGACTCAAAAAATTTTAGAAAAAATTTATTGATGGAACCGGGAATTTACAGATGACATAAACCAATGGGGTGCAGAATCAAATAGTGCCAATGCGGGAAAATTATAGATAAGTATGATACCTGAAACAACATCATCTAAAGCTTTGGCCTTCTCCGCCGTCAGGGTGAAGGCATGTCCCTGATTCGGGCTCTTAGTAATATGCTTCTGCTCATAAATCTGCTTTTGTGGTGTTTCAACTGTAGTTTCTAAGGGCAAGTACCAATCGAATGGTCAGCTGATCCACAAACTAAACAGAGTCCATATTTCCTCCGACAATCCTTTTGTATATGGCTGGGTAGACAGCAGAACTCACAAACCATGCTTCTTTTCTGATTTGACACGAAAGGCCTTTTCATAGGTACTGTCCCCTGTCTATTAACCAGAATGCCCTTACGTCAAGGAGCTCTGGTTGGTGCATATAAGGTCTTCTATACCACAACCTCTTGCTGTTGAATACCCTTTACTCTCGCTGAAAATCTCTATTATTCCTTAGCCGCCGTGAGAACTTGGGAGAAAGGAGTCAACCCCAACGATGTGATATGTCTCTGAATCTCCACATCCAAACTGCGCATGAACCGTCTTGCCCTATCTGCAAGAGTGAGGTATCATGAGTATAAACAAAAGTAGTCATATGTAATATAACAAGCAGGCTATAGATAGTCAAACATGTCACGCGTATCCTAAGGTCCATGTTTCTAAGTTATCTATCTTACAGGTATTTGAAACCGATTAATGTACTCCTCCATATAACTCAAAAGTATATATCCCGTTACCCCCCAGGACCACGGACGTAAGATATATCCCGTTACCCCCCCCCCCCGGGACCACGGATGCAAGATGTATAAATCAATAATGATTTTGTTCCGTTAACCCCAGAACTACGGAAATATGTAGTATCTTTTTGAGTTACACTTCAGTTACACTTTTGATTTCCTCATTTTCCCAGGTTTCGTTTTCCAAGTCAAGTATGAATATAATATCTACCTAATACCAACACAGGAACATGCAAGTACAGCTTATGTCTATCAATACAACAGATCACATCCATCAGTACAACAAGTCAGAATTGTTGGCATCGGTAAGTATTAAAGGCAACAGATATTAACATGTTGACAAGATAGTAATAGTCTGGCAGGTTACAAGCATGTCAATGATAGTATATTAAATTAGATAAAGTATTTATTTCTTAAGAATATCGTGTAAACGGATCATGATGAATACGGTTGTACCTGTTATTTAGGTGCGAAATACAATATAAAGAAATAACCATATCAATTCCTAACAATTCAATTCATCGATTTGACCAAACTAGAATAGTTTGCTATAATTACTAGGTATTGTTAATAAATATAATTTGCATAAACATTATAAACTACAATTGTAAAACTTGTTAATGTTAACTATCTAACGATATACAGATTATATATATAACAGTATAATAATAATAATAATACGACAATATATATGTATGTATATTATGTAAACTACAACATGTAGCAAGTTAGAAATTTGCCTCGGTTTCGACGAATGCGGATACGAACACAAACTGAGCAAAACGAACACGGAACAACGAAAATCCGAAGCCAAGATCCAAGCTTGCTCGGCTCGGAGACGAAGTCGACGACGATTGGGCTACTGCCGATGGTGGTCTCGGTTTAAGAGGAGAAGAAGAAGGTAATCTCGACGAGGATGTTGCTGGTCTCGGTGGGTTCTCGACGTTGATGAGGGGTTCGGTGATGGAGGTAGGTGATGACGGTGAAGGAGGCTGATGGATGCTCGAGAGGAAGATGAAGGCAGCGGCTAGGAGGAGGCGCTGGAGGAGTTGGGTTCACAGGCGTTGTAGAAAGGCAGTGAAGGTCATGGGTTCTCAGTCAAAGTTGGAAGATCGAGGTGACGATGGTCGATAGGATTGAAGTTTGATGGCGAGGAGGATGCTCGGGTCTGAAGTGGGCGTCGGTGATGGGTTTCGAGACCGGAGAGGTTGAGGTGGCGATGGTGGTGACGGTGATCACTGCGGAAAAGGTGAGGGGTCTTGCTCGGTGAAGGTGGGTGTTTTGGGGTTGATGGTGGTGGTCGGAGAAGTTGGAGGCACTGGGTGTTCGACGGTGATCGGAGGTGGAGACGGGGGAGGCGACGAGGATGAGGGTGATGATGGCGAGGGTATCGGACTTAGAGACGAGAGGGAAAAAGAGAGAAAGAGAGATGAGGCTGAGAGAGAAATAAAGAAGAGAGAGATTAGTTTTTATATAAGAAAATATATATTTATTTTATTTTATTTTAGATAATAGGTGTGTGTGTGTAATTCATCTAACTAAATAATGTTTTATAAAGATATTATGATCCCCATCCGTCTCTACTAAATCTCAAAATATATCCAGAAGTTATCTGCACATATGTAGCCCACTTAAACTATAAATATAATGGTTAGAAAAATATTCAAAGCTAACATATTATTCACGGTATTTTAGGATGTTTAGGATTTATATGTAATAGATAACCGTCAATAAAATATCGTGGAATATTTAAATAGGATAAAAACACACTAACGGTTAAAGGTTAGATATAAATACCCATAACGTATAGCTACAAAAAAATATATACAGTTTAAATATTGTATATCTATTATTTGAGATTCATATAGATTTAGTCTATAAATAAATATCAATAAAATATACTCTATCTAACTATCAACCCGTAACGGATTTTACGCAAGCGGGTCGGATCCGATAATCACACATACTATCCAAACACCAATCACAACCCAAACAATAATGATTAAAAGAAACTCAAAGTACTAATTAATATCATTAGAAAAAGTGTACGATCAAACTAGGATGTTACAATAATACAATATGAAAAATACGAAATGGAAACTCTACGGGTCTTGGGTCCATCACAGTCCTGCTGCGCACTCTGATGACCGAGTTCGGTCTTACTAATCTGGCTATCCAACTAGAAACATAATTCCTATGGAGTCAGGGCACCAACAAGCATAAAAAATAGACGGGAGAGTACAATACAAGTAATAACAGTAAATCGTGATACATATGAAAAACAGGTAAACTGAAAGTATGGGAATTCATGTACGTAAAGTAATGTAAAACACGTGTTGTAAATGAATAAAAATGCAGAAAGGTAAACATGCAGGAAATACCAATGCAGAAAACAAGGCGTCAAGCTGGATGTCAATAATCGATTAAGAACAGTGTCAATCTAAAGGTCTAATCTAAGAGTCAAATCAGGTTAGACAATGTGTGTATTAATGGAATTGACTGATGGATGTACTCATACCCTTTGGGTTTCCCATGACTAGCTGGAATCAGTATGAGCTGGCGTTTGTGCCTGGGACGGCAACAATAACATGAATCGGCGCATTAGCGTGAACATCCCCGAAAGATGTCTCATGACTACGATGGAGATTTATTTAGCGTGAATATTACCCGAGTGTACATGTATTTCCATCCTTCAGTTCCCAATAAACTACAAGTCTATACTAGTAACATAATAATCACAATTCAAGATGCTGACTGATCCATTCATAAGCCATGTCAATATAATGTCATGATGGTCCAGCCAATACATGTCAATGATAATCTGGTATAAATCAAGAATAATAAAAGATGTCTTGTAACATGTCATATAGGGCATCATATCAATAAACAGCTAGCGTTCCGTATATGCCCGGAATAACGGAAACACGGTCATTGCACGTGATAAGAGAACTCCCAAGACAGATCATACAGCAGTACACGCATTGCGGAAGCATTCCGTTTATGCCCGGATCATGGAAACTCGGTCATTGCACACAATCATTACAGGCGGTCATTGCACACGATTATTACACGCGGTCATTAAGCAAGATCATTAAACAATTAAGTTGACAAGTTAATAAGGAGTCAAGTATAACGGGATTTCACAAAGTCTAGTTGAAAAAAAGGCATATGGTATTTTATTGTAAAACATGGAACTTGGAAATATCGAGATATTTTAATATAGAAAAGGCTTCATAAAAGTTCATGGTATTTTAGTGATGTCTTATCTCCGGCTTCCCGAGACTCGAGAGATAACAGGTTTCCGAAACTTCAAAGTACTTATTTAAAAATACGGGTTTTCGAAACCATAGGGTATTTATATGAAAATACGACATTTAGAAATTTTAGGGAATTAATAAAAAATACAGGATTTATAAGCTTAGGGTATTTTTGCGTCCACCATAATGATAAAACAACATGATTATCTCAATGAAAATCACTGGACAATATTATGTCATAGAATTTAAACCACTTAATCCAACAAAATAAAAAGAACTCGCATATTAATTGTAATGCACTACTACAATCTCTATATAAGTATTAAATAATATAAACTTTAATATGAGTCTGCTGATATTAAACTCTAACATTCATAATAACTACATTATATGAACTAATAGACTATGCTAGTGAAGAAATGGTATATCATGTATTATGTAGTAGTTTATTTCAGAATGTTAGATTGCACATTATATTATTACAATACAGTAATTCTCATCAAATAATTATAGTAAAGTAGTTCTCTATCACGTTTTAATTGCAGTTTGATAGGTTTATTGTTTTAAGCCTCTACATAACATAAAACCAATATTATACAGATAGTTTAGATAGTTTATATATTGCATTCTTTTATTTTTTGGATAATGCATGAAGATAAATAATGTGATGTAAATATAGATTTTGAAATTGAATAAGTGTCAAGTCATCCGAGTTAGGCGAGCAGGTGATAAACACTTGTCTCGGGGATCCACGAGTGCGCGGCTCGCGGCTAGGTTGCAAGTAAACGTCGGAAATCTCTTTGGGGCATTTCGTTGAACACTTCGCGCGCAGAATTGAAACGTCGTCGGAACGGAGAACCGGAGGCGTGGAAACGATCGTGACGCTCACACGGACTCGGCCCAACCTTGGAGCCTCGGTTCTCGGCCCATAACGGCGGCCCTTGGGCTAACACGGTCGAGAGTTGGGTTGTTGGCGTGGGGCTGCTGCTGCTGTCGTCGTCATTGCGGTCGCTGTCATTGCTGCTGTGGCTGACGATGGTGATGGTGGTGATGATGTCGTAGCACGGCGTCGAAGTGGCGGTGGTTTTGGTTGAAAGGGAAAACAAGGAAGAAGTAGAGGGAGAAGAAGATGGCCGTAAGGAGGGAGAGAAGATGGTGGTGGTGGGTTTGGTGTTGGGCTGCAGCGAGAAAAAGGTGGAGAGGTCTCGAGATGAGGGGCTTTGGGTTTTTTTCATGGGTTCGGGTCATGAATTTTTTATGGGAGAGAGAAGAAGAGAGAAAGAAAGGAAGCTGAGAGAGAGAATAACGTGCTTTACAGCCTGTTTGTTTGCAAGATTATGAAATTTGGATTCCAAAACAGTGCGAATGAAAATTTCTGGATTTGGTAATTTGTTGTTTGATTGGTGAAAATTTCTGGATTTGGTAATTTGTTGTTTGATTGGTGAAAATGAAATGGGATTTGGATTTAAGGATTTTAGAGAGAGATGGATAGAGAGAGGATTATTAAATAAATAAAGTACACGAGCCCCGTCTAAAAGTACAATGAATAGTGTCAAATCCTTGAAAATCTTTTTAAAAAATTAGAATTCAGCAATCCATGTTTTGTACTTTTAGATGAGACCCGTGTACTTTATTTATTTAATAATCCTCTCTCTATCTATCTCTCTCTAAAATCCTCAAATACAAATCCCATTTTATTTTCACCAACTAAACAACCAAACAATAAATTGCCAAATCCAGAAATTTTCAACTGTACTGTTTTGGACTCCAAATTTCATAATCTTGCAACCAAACATGTTGTGGAGTTTGAATTTGGTTTTTAAACAAATGACAGTTAATCACATTTAATAAAAACTAATAATAATTAATTAATAACAATTAATACAAATTAATAACTATCAATACCAAATTAACCTTAATAAAAAATCGAAAATTGTTTTAGTTTAAAATAAGAGGTGGGTTTTAGTTCTTGGGCCATTAGGCCAGGTCTAGTTAATAGCTCATTTTTTAAAATAATTCTGATTTTAGAATGGTACTTACTAAAATAAATATTCAAAAATACTAAAAGTCATGTTTAAATTTAAATCACTTAAACCAAACTTTGAGGAATAATAAAATAGGTACCAAAATACAAAGGAAAATAATACGAAAATTTTATTAAGATATAGACAAAACGCAGACGTTACAAACTCTTTAAATAAATCTCCAACAAATTCTCCTGATTAATTTTCAAATCAAATCTTTCCAAAACAGCCCCAAATTCGGGTCGAGACAATTTGAGCCAGCTCAAGATTGTCCTGAACCGTCTCTTGCATCCAGAGAATAAATGTTAATTCTAAACGACTTGTGAACCGGCTCAACCCATTTTAATCAGTTTCACACGCACGAGGTCGAGATTACAAGACAAAGTCAACAAAATGTAAATCATAATGCTTGAAAAAGTAGGAGGTGCCAATTTATTTATTTTAAATTGAATAGTGCTATAGACGTGCACAATTTAGGTTTGGTGAGATTTGTTGGAGAAGATCCCTCTTTTCTCTTTTGGTCGCCCACCCAAACCAAATTCTCTCTCCCTCTCTTCTCAACAACAAAAAAAAAAAGATTCAGTTTTTATAAATCCAACCCCATCTCTCTTTTGGATTTCTAACATCAATCCATGGATTACTTGCACTCTCATGGCGTTGAGATCCTCGGAATCGCCGTCGCCGTGGCCGCCGTCGGCATCGGCGCCTCCTACTTCTATCCCTTCAAGAAAACCAAAGGTATAACAAATCTCTTCGCCACTTTCTCCAATTCTAATTAGCTCCATAATCAATGATCAAAGGATAAGATTTCGGTTAATCGCTGAAAAAGTTTGAAATGATAAGAACGAAAGCGCGCTTTTGCAATGCAAAATGAGGCATCCAATCTCAAATGGCAGCAATTTGTAAATGCTGAGAATGCAACATATTGTGAAGGAATGATCGCCATCAGAGCAACATAACCTCAGACAAACTTGAAATATGTGATCTGTTGTGCAAACGTTTGAATAGTTATTTTGTTTTTGTCCTTGAAAGAGCCAAGGAAGAAAGATTGAAGAAATGAATTATCTTGGGATGTTATTGATTTAGACTTGGTTGGCCAATGATCTAGAGCTTAAATGGTAGGGTTTTCAAAGGAAACAAAAGTTGGGGAGGCTTTATGACTGTTTGGGCAATCGAAACTAGGATGTATTTTAGGTAGGTATATTCAAAACTATTGTGTTGCTACACAAGCTTGTGGAAACAAACAACAACAACAACAACAACTGAGCCTTTATCCCAACCATATGGGGTAGGCTATATGAACCAACATGAGAATCACTCCGGGTCGAGCACATGAATCCTCTGCCCTCACTCACTCCTGTCGAACAATATACTTTCATTAAGGCCTTTGGCATCCATATCTTTTCATATCGTCTCCATCCACGTTTTCTTCGGTCTGTTTTTCGCCCTTTTGACTTGGCCTAAATCGAGAAAATCCATTCGTCGAACCGATGCTTCCGTAGCTTGTGGAAACACTCATGTAAATAAAATAGAGATGAGAACATACTTTGTCCCTGCACCAATAATTGTACATGATCTATAACGTACCCATGTTGCCAAGTGAGACCTGTGTAGCTGATAGTTTTTGTTTTTTTAATAAAAAGTATTTGGTTGGAACAGACAAATACTCCGTGCTGAAGTATTTCGCCTTTTAATTTCTTTGTAGTGTCTTTATTAGAAGAAAATGATGAAACTTAGTTTGTCCGCATTAGGGAGATCTTGGATTCTTGATTAATGTTAGACTGCTTTTTCAGAATTAATAGAATGTAGATTCCAGAATCAGTAATGGAGTTGTAATTTTCTGTTAAGCGGGCAGCCAGCAATTGGGTTTTCTAAAACTGTTATTCTTCAAAGAAAGTTATTAGTACTGATTGTTGCTCCCATTTAATAGGTTGCTTGGATCCTGAAAACTTCAGAAATTTCAAATTAGTTGAAAAGAAGCAGCTCAGCCATAATGTGGCCAAGTTCCGATTCGCTCTCCCTACACCTACTGCTGTCCTGGGTCTACCTATTGGGCAGCATATTAGTTGCAGGTTCGCTCTACTGTCATTTCTATGTGCTTTTATACTTTGAGGTATCATTGTTATATGTAATTTTCAAATTCATTTTATCATCATAGTTGTTGTATGGTTTGATAGGGGAAAGGACGGTCTAGATGAAGAGGTAGTCAAACCTTATACTCCGACCACCTTGGACTCAGATGTTGGGCACTTTGAACTTGTTATAAAGGTATGGACATTCATCTCTAAATAAAGTATTTTATTATTTTATTGGTTAAGCATTTATCAATAATCCAACAGAGTTTGAAGAATAACTTTCTCCTATTTTAATTCTAAATGAAAATACTGTTGACCTTTTAAAATGTAGATGTATCCACAAGGAAGAATGTCTCATCATTTCCGTGAGATGAAAGTTGGTGACTACATGCCCGTAAAAGGCCCTAAGGTATACATTTGCTTTATCATTTGTGAGTGCATCATGTTATGTATAATGTTCGTAAATATATATAATGTTCGTAAATATAAACATGGTTTGTGTTGGGATTTGGTTCCTGTGTCAATACTGTTCTTTTTCTTCCTAAATATGACGCTGTTGGTGTATTCCAAATGTGCTATTTGTCTTGAGCAGGAGTGTGGCGATATTGGGTTTTATATTTAAGATGTGTGCTGATAGTCTTCTATCTTTATGCAAATTTTCTTCACAATCATTTTGTTGTTAATTTACTTGTAAAAAGATCAAGGACTATGTGACTAGTTTTAGTGGTTCTTGTTGTTAGACTGTTAAACTGAGCTGATAAGCAATTGCATGCAGAAATAGCCAGATCATGCTTGGAAGAAGCCCATCTCCAACTTTTCTCAACCTTGCTTAAGAAAATATTGATAACTCTTGTTAGCTAAAGTTTTATTGCCACGCAGCTGCCGAGGTGCAGAAGTCATCAAGTCAGTAGATATTTCATTTAAGGGGGTATGTAACTTGCTGGAATTGACATTTACATGCCAGAGTACAATTGGAGCGTATAACATAGTCACGGTGAATCAGACTTACGGGCCAGTTATAAAAAAACATAGTTGCAGTGAACTAATCCATCTTTTGTGCTTTGTTTGTGGTTGAATTTTGTCGTCTCAAAACCATACTTCTATTTAATTTACCAAAGGAACTTTGCACAGGGCATTATAATATTATTTTGATATGTGGTAGCCCATGACATTGAAAATTTGCCTTATTGTGTAAAAGTAGGATTTTGTTTCCAGCATCAATCTGGCTGTTAATTATCTACATAATTGAAAACTATATCTATATCAATTTGGTTCTATCTGGCTTCCATGTCGTTGTTGTTCAATTATAAAGCATTGAGCAAAGAGTTTCTGGCACATTTTTTCTCAAGTCGTATCAGAGTATATTCTATTCTAATTGTGATGAAACAATATATTCCTTTAAAAAAATAATGCTTCTAGGGGCGTTTCAAGTATCATCCTGGCCAAGTCAGAGCATTTGGAATGATAGCTGGAGGATCTGGCATAACCCCAATGTACCAGGTACATACCAAATTGCTATCTATACCTTTTCCCAATCACTGAACCATAACTCGAAGTTTTTGTGATTGAGCCCTTCAATTCTTCATTCTGCATGTACCTTAGGTTGCAAGAGCGATATTGGAGAACCCGAATGACAAGACAAATGTTCATCTTATCTATGCCAATGTAACAGTTGACGATATCCTGTTAAAGGTGAATCTATCCATATAGCATCTTTTTTCGAAAAAACTTTAAATACATTTGCATGACCATGTTGCCTAGTTGGAGCTTACAGGGTATCCAGTGATAGTTGATGAGTACGATTTAATTTATTGTTTGATGATAAATATATTTCTTTTCAATTTTTTTACTTGGTTGCATGGACCTAATCTGGATTACCAAGAAGTTACATTTCTATGGAGCATTAGTTCATTAACGATCCCATCTTCAATGGAAAAAGGCTTAGATGTCGATGATTTTAATTAATTCTTTTGTTTGCCGAGTCAAATAAAACACCATTCTTTAATTGTGTGCAGATATACTTGTGATTTAAGAATATAGGAGTTGTTGATGTTATAGATTATTGTTTGGAATGATGATATCCATCTTAATTGATTCCAAGTCTGCTACAATTCCACAACCTACTTTAATGAACAGACCAAGTTCAGATTGATGACCTGATTTAGAAAACTAATGAAAGAAGAATCGGTAGGTTTAATGTCTGCCGGAAAAATGGCATCTAATACCAGTTTCTCTGAAGCTCTCGTTCATTTTAGGCAAGAAAGGTTAGCCATATATGATTTCCCTCCCTTGACTATTCTTTTATATGTGGTAGTCTAGTAAATTAAAATCTAAAATGCAGCTTTTTAATGTAGATAACCAGCATAAAGTTTTCAATATAACGATTTATTCCCAAAAACCATGATAGATTTATCTAAGTATCTCTTTCTGGATGTCTTCACAAGTGCAAATTCTTGTTCTAGTGACTAGTCCCTTTGTTTTAGACTTTGGCTCTTATATTTATTTTAAATGCAGGAAGAGCTAGATGGCCTTGTTAGCAACTATCCAGGTCGTTTTCAAGTTTACTATGTGTTAAATCAGGTCCTTTTCCTTCTCGTTTTTACTGTTGAGATTCTTGCTAGTTCCTGCCAATTATTCGTGCATATTAATCACGTCAATACATAAATTGCTGTACACAGAAAATATAATTAATTTTATATTTTGGTCATTTAGATTAAAGTAGTTTTATATGATAAAAAAAAGGGAAAATGTTAACAATTTCGCTTATGTTGAGCTAGCATAACTAGGTCGCTGCCACCCCCACCCCCAAAAAAAACAAATAAAATAAAATAATTAATAAAATGTGCTAAGCCTCAAGTACCCTATCTTTATTCTTTGCAGTCTCCGGAACAATTTTACATTTTATGTTGTCTATTTTACCCTTTTCTGCAGCCGGTATTCAATTTCAAAATAATTGCGCTAAAAAATAGTGAATTTCTAGTCAAATTTATTCTATTTGTCATCAAATGTATTAGACCATAATTATTAACGATTGACTAAAAACAAGAGCAAGGGAAGATGATAGATAGAGGGGAAAATAGTAATAGAATATTAAAATGGTACTTCGAAGATTGTAGAGAGTAGCAAAGAGGTACCAAAGACCCAGTAACTAAAAAAATGCCTGGCCTCTAGTCACACTGGCATAAAATCTCGGGACTTGAAAGACATTTTCCCCAAAAATAAACTACTGTCATCTGATTACTTACAACATGGCTTAATTCTTAAGCAGCCTCCTGATGTGTGGAACGGTGGTGTCGGTTTTGTATCGAAAGAAATGATTCAAACTCATTTGCCAGCTCCAGCTAATGACATTCAGGTATGTTCATTTTACTCATCTTTCTAGTCATTTTTTATTTTCTTTTCTTTTTTTCTTTTGCGTTCTTTCAGCTTGTGAATAGATACTATATAATGTCTAATTCATGGTTGCCAGATTTTGCGATGCGGTCCCCCTCCCATGAACAAGGCGATGGCTGCACACCTCGATGGGTTGGGTTACACCAAGGAGATGCAGTTCCAGTTTTAAACTCTTTTATTTTACTTGTTACATTGGTATTCTGAAATACCAAAAATAAAGTATTCACTTTTTCCCCCGATGTTACCAACTAGACACAGAAACCTAATTTACTTTTCTGAATATATGGACAATTTGCATCCAAACATAATTTAAAATTTCTACTAGTAATTTATACGTGTTTTATTTTGTATGATGGGTGATGTAAATCGAAATAAATTTATACATGTCAAGTTTTTCTGAAAGACCCAACTTACGAATCCAGCCAGCAATGTCTCACTTGGAAGAGGAAAGTTTTACTGCAGCAGCATCTTCTTGTTCTGGCAGTTTTGAAATGAGAACCAGTATATATGCTGATGCAAGGATCACGACATTATGCTGGTTGGTTCATTATTCATTAAAGATTACCCTATTGAAAGAAATTTAAAAAGCTTTTATAAAGTTGGTACTTTCTTTTGAGGGTATATGATATATCCTAGGATAATGGCTGTTTCAATGTGTATTTTACGACGAGGTTCAAAATAGTAGAGAGTTGCCTGCTGCTCGTAGAGAGCTCCAAGACTTCAGGTTTTACTCTTTTGAATTAAAGCTCTATTATATATCTCAACTTATTTAGGAGTAGCGTAAAAGACCTTGTTAACAGAGTGCGTAGAAAGATAATCCCTCACTGCTGGATAAACTCCTGGTTTCATCGAAATCTATATAAAAATCTTATCTACATCAATGATGTTGGTGTCGGTTGAGAGCAGAAGAACCGTACAGTGCGAATCCCTGTGACGGTGTTCTTGATGACATTACTCTATACTTCCAATTTGATTTGGATCTTACATGAACAGTGAATTCCCGCATTTAGGATCTAAGGTAGGTAGATTCTGAATATCGAGACTTGTACAAATGCTTGGCTTCTACAGTGTGATCCTACAAACCGATCTCTTGTATAGTGTGAATTCCTGTATTGTATAGTGTGAATTCCTGTAAGAGAATAATACAGCAAGTCTCAGGCTAACGGCCGGTTGGTCACTAGTTCATGTCTTAGTGGTGACAATTAATGCATACTTCCTTGTATGTTTTCTTCAAACACCAAATCTTAGGGTGCTAATCATCATAGATATAATTTAGTGCAAAACATGTGAATCAAATATATTTTTTCTTCAACAAAATATTCAAAGTATATCCAATGATAATGGTGACTGCCAAAACATGATACAGACAACTGAACTGGACTACATAAAAAACAAGGATGTCATTACACAACATTTGCACATAGCAAACGGCGGTCATTTGGGTTACAATGTTTACAAAAATTGAAACCCAAACAATTCAAAATACAAATTCATTACCACAAGAAATACCAGAAGATTAAATGAATTATATGTATATTTCTTTTTTCTTCAACGAAGACATTGTTCTGTTTTTATTTTTTGGCTTGTTGTACTTTGATCTTCAATGAATTCTAACTCCACAATTTAGTCACTCTCATACTCATCCTCATCACCAAAGGAAAAGACAGAAGCATCGGCTGCAACTGGCTTGAATTCACACACATGGATGCTCTTTATATTTTCATATTTATGATCAATAGCGGCATCCTCAGATCTCAATGAAATTTGTTCAATGCCATGACTGATACTTTCTGTTTCTTCTTTTGACGCTTTGGTTCCGGCTCCTTCAGTGGCAGCAGGGCCTTTAGAATTATTCTTTGAAGATACAGTCTCTTCTGATTCATTGTCTGAGAAAACATCGTCCTTATCATGGCTTTGTGCATCTGTAGTTGAGAGAGCAGAAGAAGATGCCGTGCCTCTTTGTGCATCATTAGATTCATCATTGGCACTTGTAGGCCTTTTAGAATGGGATCCATCGAAATCTACCATCACGATCTCAACTTTAAACCCTGGTGCGGGTATTTTCCTCTGCAGCATAAAGTTTATCTAATGCTATTTAGACGAAAAATGGACAAAATATTACTTTAGAGATTAATTATCCCTTGTTCGAACAAAGCTATGATTTTGTCTGAAAAACCTATCCCTTGTTCGAATACTGAAATAACATGATAAATCAGTAATTAAAGAACTTGTGGAAAAGCCCAGAGATTTTTTTAATTAGCAAATTCTTTAAATAATAAAATTAATTATAAACAATTTGGCAAATATTTTAGCAATTGATGATGTCTAATGGTTTTTTAATACTTGGTAAAAATAACTATAATTTTTTTCATAGAATTTCTGCAATTAATGATGCAGATAAACCGTAACCCAATAACCTTTTACTAAGCCCACTAACCCATTACTAAATCTAATACTAAAGCCCCCACTAATCAAAGGGTAAACCCAATATTACTCGGTAATGAACAATATTGTTAACGGAACCCGGAACCCAGACAATCATTTTTTGGATCGGAATTAACCACACGGATTGGGATCGGCTGATTTCAAATCATGGTTTTATTACAGTTCACTTTTTCATCTTTTAAATCATAATCTGCATCGCTCGTTGAATGTGGTGTAAAATGTGTAACAAGATGGTTACAGGAGATAGGGATAAAGAGTTAGAACCAGGTTAGCTACCTATTAATAAAGGGCATTTTTCGAGAAAGACGATGAAAATAGCAGAAATAAAGCTACATATAGATTAGAGGACTAATCATAAAATATAGACTAACTGTGCGTTATGAATAAGAATATTACACGGAAGCATGTTTAAAACAATGACCATGCAAATACGAGTGCACTACGATAGAGGAGTGGCATACACAGAGAGAATAAAAAAAAAGTGGATCTATAAGGAGTTTGAGATATCCCCGAAATGAGGAAAAAATAAGTGAACTAATTAAGATGGTATGGGTACAGAGACTGATTAGTATGCTTTTTAGAATGAGACTTAGAATCATAGTTAACACCGCAACAAGCTAAGCTTAAATGAACGTAAATGGAAGTTATTTCTTTGATAAGGAAATATCCCTCAACAAAGCTTAGGAAAAAATATGATAGTCAACCACAAAAGTTTAGAATAAAGTTTTCACTGTTGTTCACAAAGATCTTTAACATTAAAAAAAAATTAAAATACAGAAAATAGTGACATTTGCTATTCTCTACTTATTTTCCCCAGCCCTCAACAAGGAATGATTCAACCCTATATAAATAGGAAAGCTGTAACTGAAGAAAAAGGGTTGCTTTGATTGCGCTCATAAAAGGAAAAATAACATTGGCTAAGATGTTTCCCTAATTGTGAAGTTACTAATTTAAAAATTCCCAGCAATAAAATAATAGTATAAACCACTCACACTGGTCATGATGCTCTCTTATAATAGATGGCTTGTTAATCTATAATGTGCCAGCAAGGCAGCAACAATTTTTTATTACCTTGTCGAAATCATCAAGCTCTGAAGCACTTAAAGTCAAGCAGTTTTCCATCATTGTTGTATTCAACCAACTGCGAGGACAAAGGAACTTTGCTCAATATAACAAGATGGTGAAATTTACAAGGGAAAAAACATAGAAACTAATGGTAATTAATTATTAGGGTAATCAAAATTAGGGTAATAATAATACTATATATCTGAAGTAGCCAGAGGTCAATATTTACGTATCAGATATAATAGAAATAGTAACTCGTATATAAAGCTGAATAAACCATCAAATAATCTCGAAAGTAAGATCTAATTCTATGAGAACAAATATTTTTGGAGGTAATTATCTCTCATAAAGAAATTATTATATTGCCGTTAACATTCATATATGGAAGACGGTTGATTCTTCACCTGCATCTATCTATCATCGATTCTAAACCTAGGCTAACCACCACTAACTCAATTCAAAATTAAATATGGATGCATTTGAAAATTGTTATGTAGCTAATGATTTCGGAAGAAATAGGTTTAGAAAAAGAAAGGCAGGTCCCCTGCGCAAGCGCAGGGGCACCAAAGTTTCCATATGTATACCGAAAGCAAAATAAACATTGCATTAAACGACGATTTCTCAATATAGCTGCAGTAAGATGGTTGTCGCAAGTTAAATATTTTCCCTGACGAAGTTGAAGTGTATTATTGGAGTCTGTTTATGAAATTTTGCAACTGTAACGAAATTTTGAAAATGTTCTTCCATCTAATTTTCCGCTAGATGTCAATAAAGCGCACGGATGGCCGAAGTTTCTATCTATATATATTTGAAAGCAAAATGAACAGTGCATTAAGCAACGCTTTTCCAATATAGCAACGGTAAGATGGTTGTCGCAAATTAGAAATTTTCCATGACGAACTTAAAGTGTATTGTTGGAGTTTATTTACGAAATTTTGCAACCATAACTAAATTTTGGAAATGGCGGTCTTTCATAAAATTATCCGCTAGATGCCAAAAAAGGCATCAAAACCCGAAGTTTCCATGTGTACATTGGAAAGCAAAATGGAATGTGCATTAAGCGACGATTTTCCAATATTGCTGTAGTAAGATAATTGTCACAAATTAAAAAAAATTCCATGACGAAATTAAAGTGTAATTTTCCATGACGAAGTTGAAATGTATTATTGGAATTTGTTTACGAAAGTTTGCAATCATGACAAAATTTTATAAATGATGGTCTTCGCTAAATGCCAAAAAAGCATGAAAAACCAAAGTTTTCATCTGTACATTTAAAAGCAAAATGAACAGCGCATTTCCTAATATGGTTGCACCAAGATGGTTGTCGCAAGCTAAAAATTTTGCATAACGGGGTTAAAATGTGTTACTGAAGTTTATTTACGAAAGTTTAGACAAAATTATGAAAATGAGGGTCTTCCACATAATTTTCCGCTAGATACCTCAAAAGGCAAGAAAATTGAAAGTTATATATCTGTGTGTAATATACGGAAAATGAAGGGCTTTCATGCAATTCCCGCAAGAAAACAAAATTGTGCTTGAAAATTCCAAGCCAGCTTCACATATATCTGTGGGGGGAGGGGGGGGGAGGGGATAATGGAGAAAAGGTGCCATAGGAGGGAATTTCCTCCTCTGGCGTCGAAAAAGTACGCCCTTTACGATTTTTTCGACATCAGCACCCACCATCTTTATCATGTAAGATGTGAATACACCAAATTTCATGCGATTCAATCACTTTTTCACCGTTGATTTAGTTCGTGCAAAATTAACGGTTTAGCGACAACGGAACTTTTTACATTGCTAATTCAATGGTGAAAAAGTGGCGGAATCACGTGAAATTTTGTGTATCCACATCTTACATAATAAAGATGATGATAATGGGTGCCGACCGTCGAAAAAAATCTTGGACGTAGATGTTTGACGCCACCTAACGAAAAAGCCTCTTAGGGTCTCTTTTCTTCATTATGTATATATATATATATGAGGCAACAGGTTATTAGGTAGCTAGCCGATAATAAACCGTCAGCTAGCCTATTACATAACCCAATCCGATCGTCAGATCGACGATCCACTCCGGTCACCTTATTTTACACAGAGTGATCTATGTATATAAAATTTCAATCACTATGACATCGTCTATATCTTCGATCAAGTGTCCCCAATATATGACATTTTTATTGTGTTCTAAACGCTTGATCCATCACTTGCTGTCACGCCCCGCTTCCCAAAATACGGAATACAGAGAGCGACGAAGGCCAGCCGTGCTACCTACGGTAAGGAAAGATACTTCCATAGTCACATAAGACTGTCTAAATTAACCTGTCAAAAATAAAATCCAATACAAAAAGGGGTAATACCGATAATCATGCTGCAATGAAACCACAAAGAATACTAAAAATGGGTCCACTAGATAATTGATGCAAAAAGATCCGATACAATAGGTTCGAAAAGAAAACATCTGAAAGATACAAAAGTTCTAACATCCCAGAAGGGCGCACAAGCTAAAAGCTAATTAAAAAGGGTGAAAATAAACCTATGGTTACGGGTCTTCAACAAAGTCCCGGTAGCCGCTCTGATCCTGCTCGGCCTGAAAACCTGTCTTTAAACCTGAGATGGCAAATCTCAGGGATGTCAGAACATCCCAGCAAGTACTCAACGTAAAAGTGTGTGTGTAGCATAATAACATGGATATATAAAAAGTGAAGCCCGGTGCGCAAGAAAAACATTTATATAAATAATTAGATGCATTAACACTATGAAACATGTATGTAAGAGGTAAAGTCATAACCTAACTGGTCACTAAAAGGTAAACTATCCTACCGTAAGCTTGAGTGTGTGCGTCAACCTCTGCAGGAGTATTCCTAACCCAAGAGTGGTGCCCCAGGGGCTAGGAAATACGGGCCCAACTGTGGAATGAACAAGAGACCGCTATAGCCCGGTACGAGCTGTAATCATGTGACCGCTATAGCCCGGTACGAGCTGTAATCATGAGACCGCTATAGCCCGGTACGAGCTGCCGGCATGGGACTACTGAGATCCTGTTGTACAACGCACACTCAAACTACCCCAACACCCACGTATTTATAGCTACTATGGTAAAGACTAAATCACTAATTAAGAATGCTGAAAAGACAGGAACGTGTGGTATGGTAATTGTATGGAAATAAAACTTGTAAACAGTATAGATTGTGTCATGTCATGTAATGTAGTTCAGCATCCTTATGAGTGATCTCGCCCAATAAGACTAGAGTAAAGAATAGTCAAGACATGTCAGTGGTAAAAGTTATCAGGTAATAGTAACTGCATAAAGGTGGTGTACAAGCTAGTATGAGTCACAATTGTTATCTTTACCGTTAACCTTAATATGGGTATCTTAATCACAGTCTTACTAGAAAATACATATATGTGAGATAGGTTAACTTTCGAACTTTATTTGTAGTTAAAATAAATCTCATTTTTAAAACCATACTTGTTAATTATTCTCACTTGCTACATAACAGTTTGCTCATATATATATATTTCCTGCACTGTTAGAATAAAAGATAACGAAAGGATACTAACACATTTATCTTTTATTCTAACAGTGCAGGAAATATATATATATATATATATATATATAACCACAAAGGAATGCCGATGTATATCGACCAAAAATAAAGAAAGAGTACTTGCCTGGAGGATAAGGATCACGAAAGAACGATGTACGAAGATGCGAGGCACGAACTCAGCTAGGATTCACTTGGGATCAGAGTTATACGCTCCTCCTGAAAATTGAGCTTCTAAGAGGCTTCGAAAGTTCTGAATAAACTGAAGTAAACATTTCAATACCTCCATTCTGATGGTCCAGTCATCAGGATCTCCCGCCTGCACCCGAGGTTGTAAGATGGTGAAGAAATGTTCCATCAATGAATTCACCATCGGCATCATTAATGCAACAATTTCTGTCTTATAAACACCACTCATTGACCCAAGAATGGAAATGCATGAGTGAACAATTGATAAAGCTTTTGCACGCAGAGCTTTTTCATAGAGATGAGAAGATGATATAATTGTGTGCAAGTATGGGAACAGAGTGGGAACTAATTGGGGCACCAACGTATCATCCAAATCATCTCCATCCTTATTGCTCTGATCACTAATCAGCTTCAAAAGAAATGGCAACAATTCAGGCCAGTTCTCTGGCCAGATCCAATCAGCAAAGAACTTCGAACTCAGATCCAGTCAGCATAGAACACCAAGAATATATGAGCACACAAAAATCAAAGAATCTGAAAAATGGAGGAGATCGATGAAAGAAATCAAAGCAGAGAAACTGCTCCAGCTTGAAATCAAAGAATCTCTAAGAATTGAAGATAAAGCACAAAAATCAAGCCTTCGAGCTCAGATCCTTAAAGAACCCATCCAATTGAGCTTGGATCTTGAAGCCACGGCGAAGTCGAGGTAAGATCTTATGGCCATAGCGAGGTCGAGCTTGAATCTTAATGCAGTGGCGAGGTCGAGGGTCAATAAAGGTGGATTTAGATCATAATCGAGGTCGACGACAAAGAGGATTGAAGGTGCTGAGAGGTTGGGTTTGCGAGATCGAAGGTGGTGAGGTGCTGGGAGGTTGCTGGAAAGGGTTCAAAGGTGTGGAGGGGCTGTAGTTGGTTGCTGGAGGGAGGTGCGAAGGCCTTAGGGTAGAGATCGAACGTGCTGTGAGGTTGGGTTTGGGAGATCGAAGGTGGTGAGGGGTTTGGGTTGTCGGCAGAGGAGAGAGGGAGGTGAGGATGTGGCGTCGACGAGGGGTCGGAGCTCCGGCAACAAGGGTTCTTGCAGTGGCCAGATTTCGTCGGGTCTGGGAAAGTTGCAGTGAGGTCGGGGTTTGTCGGAGGTGAAGGGGAGAGGCAGACGAGGTCGAGGAGGAGAGGTGTAGACGAGAGCGAAGGGTGGTCGACGACGGTGAGGGCCGACGGCGAGATGAAGACGATGGTGGCAATCGGAGTTGGTTGTTGCGGTGAAGTCTCGGGCCGACGGTGATGGGTTTGGTGGCCGGCGGTAGGAGATCGGCGAAGGAGAAGGGCGCAGTGAAGGAGAGGCTGCCGGTTCTGGGTCGTCGGAGGTGGCTGGTGCGGCGATCGAAGGGGGCTTGGCTTGAGGAGGCTACGGTTGAGGGAGGTGGCGATGGGATGAATGTGAGGGGTTAGGGATCGATTAAGTTTTGAAGAAGAGAAGATGATGTGATGATTAAATAGGGAAGGGGTTTTTGTTTAGGTTGTTAGAAAATATTGTTGGGGAGAGAGGGATTAGATTGGTGAGAAATAGAAAGAGAATGCTGATGACAGAGAAAGGAAGTCGGCTGATATGTGAGAGAGAGAGATTTGTGATTATATATATAAGATTTTATGTATATTAAGGAGATATAATTGTTGATAAGATAGAAAAATATAAATTGGAGAGAGGAGAGAGACAGACAGGTGAGGAAAGAGAGAAATATGTAAAAATATATTTTAGTTAAAAATATTTAGTATATATATTCGTATATAATATATGTGCTGAAGTTTAGTTTAGGATTTATAAGATTTAAAAATATATTTGGTTTGGTAAAATTTTAAATGGATAACAGTATAATATAATATTAGTTTGTTTAAAATATGATTGAATAAATTTTAACAGTATAAGGATATTAGAATATAATATTAATAAAACTTGAGTTTTAGGCTAAATACAAAATAGTCCAAAAGACGTCCGAGTCGGATACCAAGCATAGGAAACAAAACACTATCCGCTCCCAAAACAAATAAAGTCAAGAAAAACCCACAAGATAAATAGAATAAACAAATCGAACTTGATATAACTGAACTAGTGTGTTACACTTGCAATGCATCATATCGATCAAAATTTTACATAGATCGCTCCATGTGTGGAACAAGATGGCCGGAGCGGATCGTCGATTTGACGGTAGAATTGAGCTATGTAATAAGCTAATTGACGGCTTAATATCAGCTAGCTAGCTGATAACCCGTTTCCTCTCTCTCTACATATATATAGGGAAAATGAGAGGTTTTCCTACAGTTTTCCGCTAGAGGAGAAAAAGCTTGAAATTGGTACCTAGCTTTATATATGTATATATATATATGGAAAATGAGGGGTTTTCCTACAATTTTCCGCTAGAGGAGGAAAAAACTTGAAATTGGTACGTCGCTTTGTGAGTGGGGAGGGGGAATGAGGGGTTTTCCTACAATTTTCCGCTAGAGGAGAAAAAAATCTTGAAATTGGTACGTTATATATATATATATATATATATATAAAGAGAGAATAATGTAGGAAAGAGGCCATAGGAGGGAATTTCTTCCCATGGTGTCGAAAAAATTCACCCTCCATTTTTTCCGACAATCGGCGTCAATCATCTTCATTCTTATCATCTAAGATGTGGTTACACCAAATTTCATGCGATTTTACCGCTTTTTCACCCTTGATTTCGTGGGTGCAAAATTAACGGTTTACCGACAATAAAACTTTTTACATTGCTAATTCAACGGTGAAAAAATGGTAGAATCACATGAAATTTGGTGTATCCACATCTTAAATGATAAGGATGAAGATGATGAGTTCCAATCGTCGGATAAAATCGTGGAGTGTAATTTTTCCGACGTCATAGGAGGAAATTTTCTCCTGTGGTATATATGAGAATAATAGAAAAAAGGTGCCATAGAAAGGAATTTCCTCCCATGGCGTTGCAAAAATACACCCTTCATGATTTTTCCGATAATCGGCATCCAGCATCTTCATCTTTATCATCTACGGTGTGGAACCAAATTTCATGTGATTCTACCACTTTTTCACCGTTGATTTAGTGGGTGCAAAATTAACGGTTTACCGACAATAGAACTTTTTACATTACTAAATCAACAGTGAAAACGTGGTATAATCGCGTGAAATTTGGTGTATCCACATCTTAGATGATAAATATGAAGATGTTGGATGCCGATCGTCGAAGAAAATGGTAGAAGGTGTGTTTTTCGACGCCATAGGAAGAAAATTCCTCCTATGACCTCTTTCCTTCATTATACTCTCTCTATGTGTGTGTAGGAAAAAGGGTATGAACCGGCGACTCTTTTTTAAAAATGAGTCGTTGCCCTAAAACACATATACCCCGTATATTTCACCGATCCAAATCAGCCATCTTGATCTACGAATAATGAAACCCTTAAATACAAAAAATCTTGAGATTTAAAGACATCTAACGCGTTTATCAAGCGACCGCAATTTTCCTATACCGATAAGCCGTTGAATTTTCTATCTGTTTGATGAACACGTTAAAGGTCTTTAAATCCCGAGATTTTTTGTATATTGGGGTTTCATGATACGTAGATCAAGATGGCCGGTTTGGATCGGTAAAATACACTGAGGGTCTGTGTGTTTTGGGGGCGAAGGCTCATTTTTAAAAAAAAGTGCCGCCGACTCGTACCCTTTTCCCTATATATATATAGAGAGAGAGAGAGAAAGAGAGAATGAGGGGCTTTCCTACAATTTTCCACTAGAGAACAAAAAAACTTGAAATTGGTACCTAACTTTCTAGATATATAGCAGGATCCCCTGCACATGGGCATCCATGAAACTTGCGTATGTTTTTGCATTAGCAAATCAATGGGAAAACATAAATGGGTAGTAAATAATTAGCTTAGCAAGGACTGCATATGTTTTCATATGGAGCTCAATGTTGTAAGATGAAGCAACACTTACCACTCGAATAGAGTATTTGCTTTCGGATTATTCTCAAGCTAACTTTCAGGATATTCTCGAGCTATATACCATGAAAGATTGAAAGTTATTGACCTGTAACTAGATAAGCATTTTTTTTTGAAAAATCTCTCCATAAATGAACTCTTCAGCAACTTTTAATACAATAATACGCAAAAAAAAATCAAAGAAACAAAAATTAAGAGGAAGGAAAAGTTATTTCAAAATTAGGAATTCTTAAAGAAAAGGGAAAGAAATTAAAGGGCTAAATTTAGAGATTTTAATCAATACCTTACCAAAATATTTGAAATGAAGACTTGAATCTTGCATAATATTTCCAGATTTGTTGCAGAATATTTCCAGATTTGTTGCAGCCCTTGCCAAAGATTTGTCATCTAATTTTCTTCTCATTTCAAGCCTTGATTAAGCATGAAGTTTATGGATGCCAGCTCACGTAGAGTGCACGTGTTGGATTAAAATGGGTTTCAACAATTTTTTTAGTGGTATTCTTGTAATTTCATTAACGGGAAGATCAGGAAATAATGAGGCCGTGTGAATGAGGACAAATTGGTGCTGGAAAATTACAAGCTGTCTTCTATCTTTTTTATCTTTATATATTTATTATATAAAGTTATATCAAGAATATTCCCTCTTCAAGCTTTATTTCAGTATCTTGTGGCTTCATCAAAAAAATTTAATATACTCCTTTTATGTTTTGAAAATTTTTATTAGGCCCGATCCACTATTGTTTATGTACACTTAATTTGTGGGTGATGGTGAAATAGAATTTGTTGTTTATTTCTTTTCAAAAATTGTATTTAGCTTCTATATATTGCCTATTTTATTTTACATGTAGAGAGTCTTTATGACAACTATTAATATAAGTATATTGCAAAATTTCACTCTCTATAATTTGTCTGGAGTTACAACCATGGACCCCATGCTAATTTTGTTATTGATACCTTCGTATCTTAAGATTGAAAAAGACTTTACATAGCAATAGGCTCGGTAAAAATATATGGACTTTTTATAGTTATTTCACAAGGAGTTTACGGAAAATTACTTTATTTTTTACGAACAATGATGCATATATTTTTCTTGAAAAATAATTTTTTTTAAAATATCCTACACTTCTTGGTCAATAAACCATAAAAATTATTATTTATGATGAACGATATTGATTTAATTAAGACATTCTCAATAGAACATTATAGGTACTAGATTTACTTGGTAACTTAAAATTGAAAAAGAAACCTTTTAAATTCATACTCTACGATATCATAGATTGATAGTTTGAATTGTGTCATGACCTTGGGCTTAAAAGGCTTCAAATTTTAATTACTGGTTGATTCACGGTAAACAGTTTAAGTTTGATTGTGATGATAACCCAAAATCAACATTTTTTGGAGCTATTTAATATCCAAAATAATGTTGATATTAAAATAATGTTAGAGATTCTATTTGTTAATAGAAAATATCTATCCCACAACCTTTTTAATAATGAAAAAATATAGTATTCCTACCAACAGCATATTTAGATAATTAAGACTTAAATTTGTATGATTTACCGTCTATATTTGAATATCGCAAAATGCCCCTACATCTCTTGAAACAAATGTTCGGTGTTCTTTCAATTTAATCCACTTTTCGACGGTTTGAAATGGGAATATACATTAAATATTTATTTTTATCTTTGGAGTATCTATACGCTTATAGTTAATAGTGAGGAAGAGAAAGCTAAGAATGAGAAAAGTTAGTTTCTGGTTAATTTTTCAAAGTCTTTTTTGGTAGATTACAACTTACACCAACTTTACCGTTTAAACTTGAAATCGAAATGAAAAATTATCATATAAGCTATTAAAAAAAATTATGAGTAAAAAATGCAAATATTTAGATTTTTCTCATTTGATTAATTTCAGCAGTGAGAAAAAGACAAATTGCTGCAATATTACATGGTTTACAAAAGAGAAATACTTTAGCTATTTATATGGTAACTTAAGCATTTACTAATTTAAACTGACAAAAAATTAAGGATGAACGTTATTTTATTGTCTAAGTAAAGATTCAAGATTTATTTTTGCTCCATCTATAACAAAATATCTATCGTATTTCCACAAACAGTTAATATAATATGTAAAATAACAATTTGCTGAATGTGTAGGAATCTTAATTTTGTACGAAACATAAATTTTGAAATCTTGTCCCGCGTGTGGCACGGGCCCCCTGCTAGTATATTATTATCATATATAAAACCCTATGAGAAAAGATTTTCTTGTCAAGCTTTCTTTTGTCTTCACTTGCCTACAAAATTGATTCAAATTGTAATATTGTGGGTTATCATTGCCCATGTTAAACATAATGCTCTGCATTGAAAGCTAGGTTGGAATAATTGCAATCAACCCCTACCTCTTAATTCTTATATACAAGCTCATCAACCGGCATAGGATTAACTTGATAGGATAAGATAATAAGGGGCCCACCCTCTATTGGAAGCGTTAACTGTAAAATTGGATGAGATTGACTTCAACTTGCTCATTAAGTTGCTGAATTAAATCTTTTATTCAAACTTCTAAAGCCCACAAATAAAAAATTAAATTTATCAGTTTGATATTCCATATTTTTATCAAGAAAAAAAATAAACTAATAGATTAGAAATGATTTGTATGGTATTAATTTATGGTACATTTAGGCTCGGGATAAATTGGAATATATCATGATTTAGGAACAATTTTATTTTTTAAAGTTGCGAAATTATATATATATTCCAAAAAAATCTCCATTGTAAATTGTAAGATAATATAAGCTAATTCCTTATTGAATTTTCCCATTTTCGATTTTCATCATTTCAAAGCCCTTTATACACACAATCCCCGTGTTTTTCACTAATCAGTACTAGTCACGTTGATCTACTTGTATATGTATAAAGTTTCATTAAATTTGGAGAGCTCTAACACATCCGTCAAGCGATCTTGTTTTTCATGCATCGTAAAGCCGTCGATTTTTTGTCTATTTGATGGATTAATTAGGGCTCTCCAAATTTCGTAAAATTTGATACATAATCAATCTAACATGTGCATATCACGATTCGATAAAAAACACGACGTATTGTGTGTTTGAAAAGTAGACCTCAAAATAAGAAATGAGACCGAACCTTATAGGATCAGCTATATATATAGAGAGAGAGCAAAGAGTTTTCAAGAAAAATTGTACTCCAGTGGAAAATTATGGTAAAGCCCCACATTTTCCATATATATATATATATAACTTGCAATTTTCAAGACCCTTTGTGTCATCTAGCGGAAAATTGTATGCAAGCCCTTCAGTTTCAAAATTTTGTCATGCTTCCAAATTTTTGCAAATAAACTCCAATACTACACTTCGAAAAAAATTCCTTTAAAATTCCATCAAGATATTAGATAATTTGGATGTATTCTGATTATTTTGGTGTCGTGGAAAAAATTTTATTTGCGATTTAGTGCGGTTATATTGGGAAATCGTTGCTTAATGCATTATTCATTTTGTTTTCAAATGCAATTTTCAATCTCTTTTTTGTCATATTGTGGAAAATTTTATGTACGTCCCTCGGTTTCAAAATTGTCGTGGTTGCAAAATTTTGCAAATAAACTCCAATAATGCACTTTGAAAAAAATCCCTTAAAATTATGTCAAGATATTATACCGTTTGGATGTATTCCGATTATTTTGGTGGTCATGGAAATTTTTTAATTTGCGACTTACTGCGGCTATATTGGGAAAACATTGCTTAATGGATTGTCCATTTGGATGTATTCTGATTATTTTGGTGCTCATATAAAATTTTAATTTACGATTTCATGCGGTTGTTTTGGAAAATCGTTGCTTAATACATTGTTCATTTTGTTTTCAAATGCAATTTTCATTCTTCTTTTTATCTAGCAGAAAATTGTAGGTGAGCCCCTCAATTTCAAAATTTTTAAATGGTTGCAAAATTTTGCAAATAAACTCCTGTAATACACTTTCAAAAAAAAATCCCTTAAAATTCTGTCAAGATATTAGACCATTTGGATGTATTCCGATTATTTTGGTGGTTCATGGAAAATTTTTAATTTACGACTTACTGCGGCAATATTGGAAAAACGTTGCTTAATGTATTGTTCATTTTGCTTTCGAAATATAAATGAAAACTTGGTGTTCTTGCGCAGGGGATCCTACTAGTTTTATATATATATATATATATATATATATATATATATAGGCATTCTCTGCTCGTTACCATAAAGTTCTAGAGGCCGTAAAATTTGTGTCCCATTCTCTATTTCAAACATGCCCAATAACTTTAAACAGAATGCTCTCTTCCAAGGGGCCAAAATTCAAAACCAAAATCAGGCCTTAGATATTGGTAACCAAGGCATCCTAATTCCTAAAACATTCATTCTGTATTTGCTTAGTTTCACCCTGAAAGCGACAAACAAGGTCTTTTCTTCTTCTTAAATTTGAGGTAATTTTGTAGCAATTTTTTAATCTGCAGAAATCTCATGATATTGGAATATTACAAAGGTTGTGTGGAAGGCAAAAAGGAAGTCAGAGAGTATATAACGATTATGCAGATTAGAATCTCAAAGGCATTTTTTTAGATAATGGATGAGAGGAGTAATGGGAAGTCATTGAGTTGAGTTAGCTTCTTAAATACTTAAATGGAGAGGAGGAATTATTGTAGATTGGGTGGTTGAATGCGGGTGTGAAACCAATTGGAAGTTAGAGAAGAACCGAATAATTCATGCCCCTAGAATGGTACTGACCAGAGCATCTCAAAACAGATCCAATGAGAGAAAATTCCAAAGAGCCAATTGGAAGTTAGAAGGTAACGGAGTATTTTATGACTCTAAAGTCTAAAATAGTATTAACCACAAGAACTCGAAAAAGGTGAACTTCAAATTACGAAGGGATTATATCTCATTTTCATTCTGTGGAAGGACTTAGTTTCAGTTTAAGACATTGTTGAAGAACTATTTCAAAACATCAATCTGAATAACATGCAAATTAAAACAAGATAATTATGTCATCTGAAAAGCTATTATAAGTTTGGTTAAACTTTACCAATAGATATCTCCTTGGTGGTCATGAAAATGGATTTTGAAATCACCAGCCAGCTCTGTCAGCCCAGGCTCTCCTGGTAAAGCAAAGATCATGCTACCCTTCTTTTTTGAGCTGAACCAGAAATCTTCAGGCTGAAAATAATATCAGAAAGTAGTCATGATGTAGTATATAATCAATGTTGTTAAGGAAACTTCAGTAGAAGATTTCTATGGAAATTTAAAGCGAGGCATATCAGGTCCATGGAAATTAATATGTTGCCCTGACATTAAGATGACACATTCACACTCCGAATAATCCTGATCTATCAATACCATGAGATCAGATGTAGACAACAAATTAGAAACTTAGATCAGATGTAGAAACTTATCGAGCATACTATTTTGTATTTCTCTTATAGACATTATTCTTTTATATTTGTGCCCAAGTGTATTAGCATGTGCCAAGTGTGGAAGAGGAGAGGGTGAACCTTGTTTGGAGTCAATTCCTTCCCACTCAAATCAATGGATAGTCAACATCTGTTCCCTTTTAGAGTGCCTAACAACATAAAATCAGGTTATTACTAGTTTTTTCGACTCTATTCATCAAGTTATTACTAGTTTTTTCCCCTCTGATCACAAGATGCCCATGGCTACAATGCCATATGCTCAATTTTGAACAAAACTGTCATACAAGGGTTTCAAAGCATGTAGATCATGTTCAGTGGTTTGGATTAACAATTTATATGCTCCAAAGTATTGACTACGATTTAGAAACTTTGAATCCCTTGGACACACAACCCCTACCCCTTCAAAAGACGAGAAAAAAGTGTTTCAAGGCAAGGCCAAATTTGTGCTCTCATGATTTGACAAAAGAAACCAACAAGGATCAGGTAAAACTATTACGCTAACAATTAGAAGAGGAAAGCAATTAAAATTACCAATAGGTCCTTAGTCTTTGGATGCCTTTTTGTTGAGAAGATGATTCCTGGAATAAAGAGGTAAGCATTATAATCTCATGGTACAAAGGCCATACAACTCAAGATAAAGATATATGCCCTTATCTCGGGTGTATCAAGTATCAACTGTTAGAACCAAGAAACCAAAAAGAAAACTAGACAGCATACAGTTAAGAAAAAAAATGAATTGCATGCAGAGCAGAGAAGATCCATCAATACAAAACTGTTTAGCTTATTTTTCATTCAAAAAACCTATTGGACTCATAAGCATCATCTGCTGTCATTTTTATAAAAAAAATTAAATCTATCATCTCTGTTAGGAAGGATGCAAACTATTCTATTTCCCTGAAATTACAATGATTCTTAGTCAATCCTACGCTATATCCGAGTATCAGAAAACCAAAGCCATCTTGAACACGCAAAGATGTTATGATAGATAATCTATGGAATGCAACACCCAGGGCAAACAAGTTGCACATGTTGAATTATTAGTTGTCTTCTTGTCGCCAGATGCAGCTCCGACTAAAAGAGATTAAATTCCTTATACAAATCCAATGCAAAACCAAATAATGTTTAATCAATTTATTAACTGGAATCAAGAGCTATGGTTATTAAAACATTACATGCTACGTGTTTATCTAACTTAAAGTCAGCAACTGTTACTTGAGCCTCGTTCACTGACTAAAGCATGGCAGATTAATGCATTGCCTATGTATTCAGTAAGAGTGACTCTTCTGGGTTTAAAAATCTGAAGGGGGGAGGGGGGAGGGGGGAGGGGGAGAGAGAGAGTATGTATATTAAACAAATAAAGTCAGTTTTAAAAAAAAAGGGAAATAAATTAAAAATCTGCTGATCCTCATTATCTTGCCTATGTAATGAACCATCATAAAGTGCATAACCATCATAGTCTCCTGATAAAGGACTTCAAAAGGCTGAAAACCCCAGTTAAATTTGAAATTTCACATCGAGTGGACTGTTTTTAACCCAGCACACCTAATCTGTTAATATCATCTTGCATTTCTCACCAGCATCTAGTGATATAACACTGACCATTTCCTTTTACCAGAAAAAGCATGGCAGCTTAATTTTAGGATATAGTCACCATGGCAAAAAGACACATGTTTAGGGTTAATGACAGGGTTACGTTAACATTTATTTGAGTTCTGACTCCTCTTAGTGATAGCAAGGACTTGTTACCGACATATGGGCATCCTTAACTTCTATAAGCTTAAAGAACTTTCTAATTTGAAGTATAAATCCATAATCAATTGGCAATTATGAGATAAAAAAATAAAAATGGAGTTCGGGCATGATTCATTTATGCCAAGACGATAATAATTTTGTACACCTGACATGCTGAATTAAGAGTGCGACAGCAAGTGAATAAGATATGAGATAGTGATAGTTCTGATACCATTATGATCTGAAATAGTGATCGAAGGCCTAATCCAATAAGGGCAATTGAGAAGACGAAAGCCCTTGAGCATGCACCTAAAAAACACTTTTCCTGCGTTAATTTGTGAGACTTCTGAAATGCAACTGCACTGATGAATCATACCAAGTAAAGAGGAGGAACAACTTATAGAGTACCTGCGGCCTGGTTGAATTTTACCGTTGAAGGATTTTAACACTCTCTCAAAGTATTTAACATACCTCTAGAAAAGTCAAAAATGGAAGAGTCAGAGATGTTTTCAGAGGACTTTCCTTTCAGATTCAGAAAATGTTATGGAGGAATATACTAACAATTTGGCTTGGTAGGGCAAGCCCTTTCCCATCTATGCACCTTTTCTGATTGTAGTGATCTATAGATTCTTCAGCAGTTGAAAAGAGCTGCAAGTAAATATGCACATCAAATAAAATTAAAATAAATTGTCTATGTCTATAGCCCCAGCATTAAAAGTATTGTAATTGAGAACATTATGTCACCTTCAGAAATAGTAATAGGCTAGAAATCATCAAGCCAGTCCTCCCAATACCAGCTTTACAGTGAACAGCAACAACATTATCATCCTCCTCCTTCAACCATGACGATGCGCTTTGACAAAATGATAGCATAATATGAATAGGAGGGCAATTATGGTCATCAAACGGGAAAGAAGCCACCTGATAGAAGAAAATTTTGTCAAACTGTAGGAGCTAATAAGAAATTAACTGATTCAACATATATCTTATATAAAACATGATATTTATAACATCCAACAATTATCTGTTTGCCAGGTAGAGCAATTCTTATACTTCTACAGAGTCAGTTCGAGAGGCCATAATAGTCAATGGCATAATCGATTAATGCCTCTGTCATGAATGTTTCAAGAATATACCATGAGATGAAGATCCATATTCTTTTGGAGTATTTCAACATTTTTCATAGAATTTTTAGAAGCTATAGAAACATCAAACCCATCCAATGCATTTGAAGTTGTGAACAGACAAAAGGATATACCTTTCCCTGAAATAGTGATGCATTGTACAGCCTCTCGGAACAAAGATTGTATACTTTGTATTTAGCCTACAGAAATCGCAAGCTCAGTTAGAAGTTTGTGCAAGAAATATTCCATCTTGAATTAGCAAGGATCAATTACACCTTCAAAAAGAATTAACTTGAATATGAAAAGAGTTGTTATACAAATTCAAGACATGAAACAAATAATTGCCCTAAATAACTTCCCAGAAACGTAACCACATCTGAAATATGATAACTCAAAGCAGACGCCAGACAAAAGGTAAACCTATTGCCAAACGTTATGATTATAAACACACTACTCACACATGGTAGAGACAATGAAATAAACAACTAGCTGAGTTAACTCCAAGAAGGTCAATATCTATACCAGTCACCACTTCACGTGATTTGAACAATAAGAAACATCAGTTTGATACTAAACGCATCAATAACGACATAAGGCCAAAAATCAACCAATAAAATCCTGAAGCAGCTAGTGTTATGTCTTGAATGGAGATTAATGAGAACCAAGAACCTGCATGTTTTCTTTACATAGGTGGTTCCTCATCACGCTATAAGAAAGTCCTTATAAACAAGTTGAGACCACTCGACTGTTTTGCAATCAAAATCTTCCATCACCATCGTTTCACATAAACATATCTTACATCCTACAAAGTCTTATTCTTACAATCATGATATTTCTCCTAACAAAACGTGGCAGGGACAATCTAGCATATTTGCCTCCGGATTAGATGGAACATGAGATGAAGACAAGAGAAACTGATAATCATGTGATATAGTAAAACCAGGGTAGTTGTTCACTATGCTTAAGTCTTGATATGAGTTTTCTTCTTCATCTCCTCGTCTTTTCTAACAAAAATTAATGGTTATATTTTTTTTTTAAAACCCTAATTTAGACTGGTTGAACCATCTACCTTTTCCCCATTTTCATATTTCTTCCTGACACAATATCCACATACATTGTGCTTTTGACATTAGTACCAATGGCATTTGCTAGTATTTCATGGCTGAACAATACAACTATTGAACATCGAAGACACCAGAACCAAGAAATTAGCTATGATACCTTGTGATGTGTTTCAAAAAACTTGATTACTTCTTCCATATGATTCCGATAGAAACCCTGCAGAACAAGGATGTGTTAGAAACCTGTTCAAATGGTTCAATAAGGGAGTTTCTTTTACATATTTACCTCAACATATCCAAGAAAGCCAGAGCTCATATCACCTGCTGGAAAGCCCATAGCAATTATATTATCTGTGATATATGTCATATCCAAATCGAAGCCACCTTCCTGGACGAAAAAAATGTTGAAACGAAATTTATAGCTATATTGACTAAACCAGCAAAAAATATTGCATTTATCGCATATCATGTTTTCAGAGTTCTTATTAATGATGACAAAAATACTATCTAAGAAGTTCAGTAACAATAAATTTTCAACAGTTTTCTTGTACCAGTGTACAATTGTGGTTATATTTTAATACCTGAAACGTCACTTGGCCTCATTTAGCATGTCTACCTGTTTATAAACTTTGTAACAGAATATTTTTCGAACGTGTTCAGTGTTACTTTAGATTGGCATACATAGTTAACCCATGAGTAAATAGCTTGAACTCTTGGGTAAAGTGGTTCTTGACAATGGTGATTGAGGCCCTGGGTTCAAAGTTCAAACCTTATAATGTCAATTAATAATATATTTATTCACCTCAATTATTCTGTCATTCCAAGAAAGAGATTCTGCTTGAGGCCTTTCCACATGGCCTAGAGGCCCACATGATGGGACTGCTAACTGCTAACTGCTATGTTAGCCCACAACCAATAGTTTAATCTTTTTGATAAAAGTCATTCAAGACAACATATAATTTTTAACTGAATATAGACCAAGATATGACAGCTTAGTGCTATGAAACCTTTCTCTTTCTTTCCTTTTTTCTTACTCCCTTTCTTCTTTTTGGTTGGTTCTCTATTCAACCTATAATTAACCGTTACAAACTACCTAAAATAGTCAATTTGAGATGGCACCAAACTTTACTTGAGAAACATTACAAATACGCGTAAAGGATGTTTTGGAAACAAATTTAGAGGTCAAAAGGTTTCAGCAGTTTCAGAGAATATTCAGCCTACTGAAGTAACCAAAACAAGCTCACAATCATAAGTTCTTTAACTGGATACAAAATAACTAAGAAAAAATAAAGATGGAAAGAAACATGGATGTTTCAGAATAGGGTATGCCTTGGTTTTAAAAGGTAGATGACAGAAAATAGAGGACAGAGAGAAGAGCAATATTTGGGTCCTAGTGAGTCACTTGTGTGGCACATTGTAAATAAGTAAAATTTGTATATAGTTAATAGGTCTAAATTTTTGACAATGTGTTTTAGTAATATTGATGTAATATAAATATACAAATTGTGGCAAAAATTGTGATTAATCCAAGAGTCCACTAATTTTCAATTATATGCTTAATTAAAAAAATTAAAATAGTACGGAACTTGGTGTAGACTTAAATGCTTTTCAGAATGGAGTATATACAAACAAGGAAGTATGATAAAAATTTGAACAAAAAATGTGATTAAGGCTATCTAAAAGTATAAAAGTCAAGAAAACAGGCCTTGCTAGCGCATTCAGTTTTACCTTAATGCCCATCAAATATTTCGCATGCTAGAAAATTCAAGATAGACGTTACAATTGAATATTTCAATCAATGATTTCTATACTAGTATAGATATAGCTGTTAGCGGTTCATGTCATACAACTAAATATCTAGCATATAGTGGTGTACTTGACACAGCTAATAGTTTCTCGAGATTGATCAATTCTCATTAATATCGAGTTTCATTATAATTACCTGGTACCTTCTTTTATTCTGAGATACAACATGTCGAGCTTTGACCTGAACAGCTTTGACTACACCCAAAGATGAGTCCACTAAGCCTCTGGTTAAGGATCCAACAACACCAGGTTGTGAAGTTGTTGGCTTATCAGTACTTTTATCTCTTACAGAAACTTTGCTAGACAAGCGTGATCCAATTCCACTGGTAAAACTTGCAAAATTTGACATTGCTTTATTTTCAGGCTGTGGATCTCCTTGCCCCGATTGTTGAAGGTTTCGCAAGCTCCTTGCCCATGACAGAATACCAGAAGCAGATAATATTGATGATTTCTCTCTTGTAGGAATATCATGCTCAGCAGCAGAATTTGTAGATGACACTGAAGTTGTACTAGCAGAATCTGTAGTTGCTACTGAATTGGCAATATCAGAATTTGTAGAAGTTGTAGTGGTGGAATTTGTAGAAGTTGTGGTGGAATTAGTAACGGAATTTGTAGTATCAGAATTTGTAGCAGAATGTGTACCAGAATTTGTAGAAGAAGATTCTGTAGCAGAAGAATTTGCTGTAGCAGAATTTGTAGTAGAAGAATTTGTTGTCGCAGAATTTGTAGTAGAAGAATTTGATAAAGCAGAATCCGTATGGGTGTCTTGAACTGCAACAGTGGCCGAAGATGATGAATCAACTTGATGTGACTCCATTGCATATTAAGACTATAAGCTTCTCATATGTTTGCAAGAGTAAGTCATCACAACTCCAAGCACCGAAGAGTACGCTCACAACCGACTGATATCTGCAAAATGGAATAATGGATTAAGATCGATAAGTACTTGGTTAGTTGGTTTATTTAAGTTCTATATTAAAAATGACGCTTTCAAAGAATTAACACTTGGACGTAGCTTACGTAAGAAAAATAGGCACCGCCCACAATCATCGATAATACTCGCTTGTCTTAAAAGTACAAAATATGTTAATCTCGTCATTATTGGAAAGTGGAAACTAAGCAAGTTTAGAATGAAGTATCCCCATTCAATTAACCAATTAGTCAGGTTAGATCAAGAAGAGTGAATTTGTATGTAGATATACTAATTGTGAAGGGCAGCACTTGGTTTTGCTATTAAGTCTATCTTGCATATAAGCCCATATATTTGTAAAACAAAGGTCCAACATCTGAAGTATGTTGAAAGTAAAAAAACCAAATGATGGGACTTTAAAGATAGTCCCACATTGAAAACAACAAAAGAATCACATGGGTATAAAAAATAAAATGAGTCACACCTCAATAAGGCTTGAGTCTTATCGTTGGAACCCACTTATATCAAATGCCCGTGTACACTCATAAATAAAATATATAATCGTCCCCTCATTCGTGTATAATTAAATTTAATATGGTATCAAAGCTAAGTTGACAACATTTGTGGATTTGTACTTCAACACACGCCTCTTCGAGGCTTCATGCCGCCTCTTCGAGGCTTCGTGCTCTCTTGTGGAAAAAAGTGATGGTCCCATATGAGTGGGAGTGTTGAAAGTAAAAAAACCAAATGATGGGACTTTAAAAATAGTCCCACATTGGAAACAACAAAACAAACACATGGGTATAAAATATCCTAGCCACATTGGTTTCGATTGCACATCCAACTAGAGCTAGCAGTAACAGCTGCTATTGAATCTGGATCTCTCTCTCTCTCTTTTCTTTCAAATTTCAGTCATAAAAGCTAGTAGCAACTTGATATTGACTCTTTTGAATACATATCTACTTGTGGAGTAATCAATAATATAATCTATAGAAAAAATTTCTAATGTTTTGCTCATATAAAGGGTTTTTTCTAATATATATAGTATTTTCTTCAGCACGGTGTTATGACACACCGACTAACAGTAAGTAAACACTGAACTATAGACTGAGGTAATAAGGTGATATTAAGCTTTTATATATAAACTATTCGGTGTTAGTTGTTAATGGCATGCTTGATTTATCCAATATATGGTGTGTTGGCGATTCCTGAACAAGGAGATGGCCCATTGCATGAATTGTCCAACGGGCCACTATGATTCCATGATCCATCACATGAATGTGAAACTTTGGAAATTTATGACATGAACCACAACATTATATAAGAGAATACTACAAGGCATAAAAATCAGAAACTGACTGGCAAGCTAGAAATTTCAGAATATTGAATGGACGGTTCGCAATGGATTGTGTCGAGTGTCAAAGGTATATCTATTTAGGGCAGAAAGATTTAATAATTCATAAATGAATAATGTTGGGCTTGATCGAAATCCAAAGGCGCATCTAAGATTGTACTGAATAATGTTGTGGATTTGTACTTCAACACACGCCTCTTTGAGGCTTCGTGCTCTCTTGTGGAAAAAAGTGATGGTCCCACATGAGTGGGAGTGTTGAAAGTAAAAAAACCAAATGATGGGACTTTAAAGATAGTCCCACATTGGAAACAACAAAACAAACACATGGGTATAAAATATCCTAGCCACATTGGTTTCGATTGAACATCCAACTAGAGCTAGCAGTAACAGCTGCTATTGAATCTGGATCTCTCTCTCTTTTTTCTTTAATTTCAGTCATAAAAGCTAGTAGCAACTTGATATTGACTCTTTTGAATACATATCTACTTGTGGAGTAATCGATAATATAATCTATAGAAAAAATTTCTAATGTTTTGCTCATATAAAGGGTTTTTTCTAATATATATATAGTATTTTCTTCAGCACGGTGTTATGACACACCGACTAACAGTAAGTAAACACTGAACTATAGACTGAGGTAATAAGGTGATATTAAGATTTTATATATAAACTATTCGGTGTTAGTTGTTAATGGCATGCTTGATTTATCCAATATATGGTGTGTTGGCGATTCCTGAACAAGGAGATGGCCCATTGCATGAATTGTCCAACGGGCCACTATGATTCCATGATCCATCACATGAATGTGAAACTTTGGAAATTTATGGCATGAACCACAACATTATATAAGAGAATACTACAAGGCATAAAAATCAGAAACTGACTGGCAAGCTAGAAATTTCAGAATATTGAATGGACGGTTCGCAATGGATTGTGTCGAGTGTCAAAGGTATATCTATTTAGGGCAGAAAGATTTAATAATTCATAAACGAATAATGTTGGGCTTGATCGAAATCCAAAGGCGCATCTAAGATTGTACTGAAAATACAAAGATAATAAATGCTATTAAACCAAATGATGAATAAAAAAACAACATTCAGACCAAGGACTTGGCCAAAAAACGCTACAGCTGCATAAAAATCATAGTTCTGTTTTCTTCAAAAAGAAGAAACATCAGTTTCATCTAATAAAGTAACAAAAGAATCAATACTTGAATTGTATTCTCTGAGTTGCAGGTTTTTAAGACGCCAAAAAGAATTACAGATGTGCCAAACACCAATTACCGCATTTCTGTATTTAGCAAACCTTTTGTTATAGGCTAAATTGCAGTGAATTTCCCACATTTCTCCCCATGTAGTAAGACAACACTATTTATTTTAGGTAACCTGCACTTGGTCCCCAATTTTTTAACAGCATTTAACGTTTTTATATCAAATTTGTATTCCCAAATTACCTTTTTTGTCATTTCAAATCATTGTTTCATTACATAATTAATACTTTCGCCAATGGGTATTTTAAGATAAAATATTTTTGCTGAATGTTAAAATAAAGGGTAAATTGCCTCTTTTTTAAAAGAAGATGGCATCCTACTATATGAGCAAAAGTGCGGGAGGCTTTTTGCAAATTATATCAAAAATCACATTTTTAATCTACAATAGATAGGTGGGAAGGAGATCAGCATTAAAATTTAAACGATTGGTTCAAATTTGATGATGTTTAGCTTTTGAAATCTTTTTTTAAATCTCAATGTTGTGGCATTTGCTTTCTCGCCAGCTGCTCAGTCTATTCTATGTCTAAGATAAATTGGCATGACTACTTGACTAGCTAACAAATCCACAGTAATGAGGCAACATGAAGACAATAACACCACCAACAAAAACATTAAAAAGATTTTACAATGTTTAACTATATAAGGCCATCCTCACATGGAAGTCCACAACCTCATGACATTCTTTACAGCCTATAATCAAGTTCGTTTGGTATGGTCCATATCATGGTAGCACCTTCAACTATCTCGTCTCACTTTTAACTGGCTCACTCAAACCAGATAAAACAAATAACTACCAAGAAAGCTAATTTCACAAAGAGAGTATGGACAAACTCAATCCCTAAAACAAAGGTGAGGAAACAACTACTTGATTCACATTAATTTTATCAAGAAAGAATAGGGTTTTCTATTCGTACTGTATTTTTTAGATTATTACATCATTGTGATCTCCAAGACCGCAAACAGAGGGCAAGCAACCTTTCAAGTGCCAGGAGACCTTGGATGTCGATGTGACTAGTAAGCAAACAAAAGCCATAGTATTAATGATAACATCTTGGGAGACATGAAGGTAGCTAAAGATAATGCCAAGCACTAGCAACAATGCAAAGAACATGCAACAAGAACAACAACATTACAGAATCCTTTTTCACCATTCAGCTCTGCTATGGTTGAATTTGCTGTGAGAGATTTTTGTTGGTAGGTGTGAAGTTGAAATGAAGGAAAAATTAGTAAGGGCCAATAAAAAATAGACAAATCTTATCGTGCATCGTTTAATAACCACATGCATCATACTCGAAACTTGTCGGATCTTCCAAACAAGCAGATTGTTTCCCTTTCCTTTCTTTTCCATTTCCATTTCATTTTTCTATTCACTCGTTTCCTCTCCAACCAAACACTAAAGCGCTTAGCGTCGTTCCTCGGCCAAGGTCGCAAACTTATTACATTCGATTTTTACCCAATAGCACCATCCAATCATGTTGACCTATGTTGCAGGTGTCAAAACTACATCTTTTTCCCCCATTTGATGCCATCACTCATCTCCCACTTATGACTCGCTATAATGCCCTTTGCACAATTTCCAATCAGCCGTCTCAACATTATCACAAATGCTACACGATCACTAAAGATGATGTCGATAGATGCGAAAAATTGCAAGATTATGAGTTACGAACAGAATGCTCACACCATTGCCTTGCTTTGCTTGATTTAGATCTAATGAACCACAGATCAAGAAACCCACAAATACAAAACTCAAAGATTATATGAAAATCCTTAATAGAATGCAAATTAGAATCGCAAAAGCCCTAGTCAGATCCAAGAATTAAAAAAAATAACAAGAAATGATTAACAAATACCTGAGCTCAAATTTTCTGTTCTTGCGCTGGGATTGAAGAATTCGTGCCTTGAACCGCTGTGTGCTGTTATAAGAGTTGGGTCGGATTCGCTCAGATCCGGAACAGGCCCCGTATTTATTTAGAATTTTTTTTTGGCATATAAAATTCTCTTTTAATTCTGAATATTTTGCCCATATTTCAAAATAATTTATGTTTTTAACGGATATGTAAATCTTTTCCCTCAGGGGCTGTTTGGTTGCAGGATTATGGAATTTGGATTCCAAAAATAGTACGGTTGAAATTTCTGGATTTGGTAATTTGTTGTTTGGTTGGTTTTGGATTATTAGTATTGGATTTGTAGATCCTTATAATCTTTGTTTGGTTGGTGAAAAAAGGTGGGATTTGGATTTGAGGATTTTAGAGAGAGATAGAGAGAGAGGATTCTTAAATAAATAAAGTATATGGGCCCCATCTAAAAGTACAATGAATAGTCCCAAATCCTTGAAAATCCTTGAAATTTTTTTGGATTCATGAATCCTTATTTTGTGGTGGGCCCCCCATAAAAAACAAAGGAATCATAGAAATCCTAATTCTGTAACCAAACATAAAATTGTGGAATCCTAGGATTCCATAATCCAAAATCCAAATCCAAACTCATAATCCTGCAACCAAACAGGCCCTTATCTAAAGAGGATTCGGGAGTAAATGATGTTAAATACTAGCTATGACGATTAGTTGGCTTAACTAAATAGGTTAAACCCCTCAACTGTGCCCAATTCTTTCTGTTGCAAAATGTGGCGTAAAATTCGAAATATAAACAACAATTCATCAACTAGGAAGATAAATGGGTTGAGATTTGATGACAGGGCAAGTGAGAAGAATTGTTAAAGAAGTAACGGATCAAACGTGGAAGTTGTGACTTCTTCATTTGTGATGAAAGTGAATTTGTTATGGTGGCAGACTAAGAGAGAGGGAGGGGGTGAGAGGGAGAGGGTGATGGAGAGGGTGATCTTCCTAACATGTTGTGCTCTGTTGATCTTGATACCCGTGGAGCTGAACGGTTGAGATTTGATGTGAGAATTGAGCGTGTGGGTGTCAATGGGTTGTTGGTTGTCGTTGACACCGAGCCACCTACAAGGAAAGTCCCGGGATGGGAAACCACCGTATGACCCTTCGACGATCAAGTAAGTACCGAGGAGTAATTGGGCAGAATAGTGGTGTATTGGAAATGAGTTCGACATGCCTGAATCGTCTGGAGGTGAGGTTTATATAGCGGTCGTATGGAGTGAGCCAATGCGAGAATTCCACTGTCCGTTGCGCCTCCGCGTCACGTTCGCGTTGATGGCGGGATACGCTCATTAATAGCGGGATACGCTGGCGTGGGATGCGGGACATGGAGCGGCGGAGATCTCGTTGTGGCGAGATACGCAGAGCCGTTACAGGTGTCGTTTAGGCTCCGTGCCCCTGGCCAAATAAAGGCGCTGAGGAATATCAATGTATAGACCGGCTCAGAGACGAACATGCGAGTTGAGGGGTCTCGCCAATAGAATAGCTCTCGTCGTGGCGGGATACGCGGAGCCGTTACGCGGGGCGCTTAGGCTCCGTGCCCCCGGCCAAACAGAGGCGCCGAGGAATCTCAGTGTATAGGCCGGCTCCGAGACGAGCAGACAAGCTGAGGGGTCTCGGCTATAGAATAGCTCGGAGACGAGCTATTTAGCCGGCGGTCAGCCGAAGGGGGAAGGTACTCCGGGGAGGTCTTCTTAGAAGGTCTGGTGCAGCCTCGGAGGCGAGGCGCCGAGGTATATCCCCAATGCATCATATTTATTCCTGCTCCGTAGTCCTCAGAAATCTAGCGGGCTTACGTGGATGACATGTCACCGGCCACGTGTCATTATCTGGGGAATTCATTCATACGAGCTGTTGGATATGTATGCCCTAGAGGCCATTATTGTATATGTATACATATGGATGCTGGGGATATGTATGTACAGGAAAATCTTACTCAGTTATATAGTATATTATTTGAGCTGTCTTTATCAGGATATGTGTATTCATTTTTACTGATGTTTTATGTTGCTTGCACATATTGATAAAGACTCGATACAGTAGTATACTATTATGATTTGTCTTTATCTTAACATGTGCGTATGTTATATATGTCGACCACATGTTGATAAAGCCCGTAAGATCTTGCTTGACTACCAGTGTTATGATGACGATCATACTTGTGGGAGCTGGGTAGTCTATAAACAAATCTGTAACAATTCTAAACTTTCTGTACATAATTTTTTTTCTTCAAAATACAGAAAGGAATACTTAAGCCTGAGCACAAGTTATAAATTTGATTTGATTTTGAATAGCAAGAAAGCACTTGTAGCTCATTAGTAAAGCCTTGTACTGCTATGACGTAACCCTGTGTTCGAATCACCCCAGCCCCATATATTTTAAATCGATTTTTCTTTTAATCTTTTAGAAGCCCAGAGGTTTACACGTGCACTACACGTAAAATGAAAAGTCACAGATTAAACAAACATGTGCAATAGGCTAGTTGAAGCCGGCGAAATTAGCTTAGACACTGGCACCGCCGGGCCCCCCGTAGGGGATAGTCCCCAATTTTTCAACCCTAAACCCTTGGACTCCCCCCACTACCCCTATAAAGTTTGATTTCTCTGCACATTTCTAGAGAATTAAAAATGGGCATTAATCTATATTTTAATGCACATTTTAATTCTATTCTTCATTACCTTAAACCCTAATTTTCCCTATAAATACCGCACCACATTTCAGCTCTCCTCATTCAGAATTTCATTACAAAAACTCTCTAAAATTTCCATGTCCCAAGTTGTACAAGTGGAGTTAGCAAGAGGCGAAGTTCCGATGACGTTTCGGGGAGATTCCGGCGACGAAACGACGCCCCGACGGTTCCAATAGCTTCCCCTATCTCTTCTCTTGTTTTCTAACCTGTAAGTTCCCATTCCCCTCCTCCATCTCTATTCTAAAACTTCTCTTTTTCAAAACTCATCGGGAGCGGGGTTATTCCGATTTCCGATTCGTTTTTCTTTAAAAACTCCATTTTTCTTAAATAATAAAATACCATATTCTCTCATAATGTTCAACAAACATAAATCAACACATTAGAACAAGTTTCATCTCAAAATAATTCATGTTGCCATTTTTATTTTACTTTTACAGTAAAACACCATCATGTTACATACGATTTATAATTATTCAAATTTAACTGTACTACCTTTAGATCTCACGAGGTAATGACCTACCTCATCATAACATGCATTTTTGACATAGCATGATGAATTTTGGGATTTTAGTTTGTGGGAAAATACGAGTTTACGATTAAATACCTTAAACATTCAAAAACCGTTTTCTTTAAAAAGTGTGTTATGTAATTCCGTGCAATTGCGCCTCTAGTAAGACTCGGCCCTGCAGGACAAGATATATAAGAACTGATAGCTTAAAACTTTGACAACAAAGCCTCAAAAACACATTACCTGAGACAGATTCACCGTTGGCTTCCTGAGCTGCACGTGCCGCCCGTCTATGAACAGTAGACAAGGCGACCGGGAGCTCCTCTGAAGGAGTAGCGGCGGGAGTAACGACGCTTAAGCCTGCTTCCGCAGCCAAAGCAGCGCTACGCTCCCTCGCTGCGTGCCTCAGGCGTTTCCTTTCCTCCCGGGCCGTCGCGACAGACCTTTTGGAAGCCTCCTTCAGCAAGGCGTCGTCGTCCGCGTTCAGGGTTGCCTTCAGAGCCGTCAAGGCTTCCATCATCGGATTTTTAAGCATGGCCTCCTGCGGCAATCCCGAAGAGGCCGGGACTTCGGTAGCTGGCCCGGAGAGAATTCCCGCATCGGTTTGCGAGATAGGTCTTGTGGTCCCTGCGATAAGACAAAGAGAGGGTCAGATTACTCATAAGAAATGGAAGGAGAGACATAGTAAACCGAAATGTACCAAGGCCTAAGGATTCTCTGAGTCGTTCCTCCTCCTCGAAAGTTTTGAGAGAAGCAGCGATGGCTTCTTTGGTAGAAATGCCTGTTAAAGAAGGAAAAGCGTTAGTCAAAAACAATGATAGAGGTACGATGCAATGATGAAAAATACAACTAGTGATTACCTGATTGCGCAAGTTTAGCCAACCACGCGTCGCGCCTTGCCAATCGCTCAGAAGCTGCGATGGCGGCCGCCAGATCAGTGTCGTCTGGCGGCATAAATAAGCCCTCGTTGGTCCCGTACTCACCCAAGCCCTCGCTATAAGGAGCATGAGGTTCCTGACCAAATGCAACGTCGGCAGAGAGTATCGACTTCTTCTTCCTCTTCTGCGCGTGTAACACCCGAGTTCATTTATACCAATTCCAGTTCTCATATTTCTTATTCGTGATATTTCTTGATTTATCGTGTTTGGGTGCGAATGGTAGTTTACATTTTACATTGCATTCGACCCGACCCGCTTGCTTGAACCTGTTTGATTCTTATCTATGCATTACCTTGACTTGTTGCATGGACACGTGCATCTCATGATTAGTACATACTGGTATTTTATCTAGTGTCGCATCTTTTATCATATTGTATTCTAGGTCACAGAAAATAATTTAAAATTGCATTTCATAGCCTGCATGATTCCCCTAACCCCGTGGTAGCGTCCGCGCATCTCGTTCTCGTCCCGTTCAGTGAAACAGACGTGTTTGGATGGCTACGCGCACGTACGTGCATCCGTTCTTGGGGGTGTGCATTTTCTTTGACTGAGCATTCATTTTGAAATTTGGAAGTCGCATATATTTTTCACATTTTAAATCCGAATTTTTAGACCCGACCCGGACGTGTTTTGGAGTAAGTTTGTATTTGCCAAAATCTCAAATCGGACTAATATTATATTCTTTATATATTCTAAACTATTAATATAAATTTAACTAATATATATATTATTTTATTTTAACCTTATATCTAACAGTTTTATATACGTATATATTAATATATTTGTTAACATGCAGCAATCTCTCTCTCTCTTTCTTTACTAATATATTATTAATATTTAAATAACGTACAGCTCTCTCTCTCTCCTTTCTCTTTCTCTTTCTCTCTCTTCTCTCTTTATCTCTCATGCGCATAGAGCCAATTTTATCTCTCCTCACTGTGCATTCCTCTCTCTCACACTCCTCTCGATCTTTTCCTCTCTCCTCTCGAATCTTTCTCTCTCTCTCTCCCCGCGTATCTTTCTCTCTCTCATCCCTTTATATATTTTCTCTCTTCTTCTTCGTTCTTTAAACAAAACCCATCGATTGCTAACCCTAGCCGCCATCTCCCCTCGCCTACTGTGACGCTGCCGACGCCACCATCGCCGTTCGTCGCCGCTCGTCACCCTCATCTCCATTCTCACCTCTCCTCCTCCGTTCCCTGCATGCGCGTCGAGCGCCTGTGTGCACAGGCAAGGCCTGCACTTTCTCTCACCGCGACGATCACCGGAGTGATCTAGTCTCCATCCACTGTTCCAGATCGACGTAGCGGTGAGCTTTCACACCCCTTCCTCCTCCTTCTTCCTTCTTCTTCCTTTCTCTTATTCTTTTTCTGTTCTGTGTTGGCCGATTGTCCCATGCAGGCAGTTTGCCGGAGCTCCGTCAATGCCGTCGACGTTCACGACCCCTCTACAGATCAATGTAAGCCTCCTATCCTCCATCCTCCTTCTCTTCTTCTCTTCTGCAGTTCTTTTAGTTTATTGGCGTTCACTGTTTTTCTTGGTGGCCGGAATCCGACCGTGCCGGCGACGATCCCCGATGACCCAGCGAGGACCTCTGACCCGTGTGATTCCACTGTTCGTCGTTTGGACTCATTCCGTGTACCGTGCGCGCGTCGCGACTTTTCCCGCCGACGCGTAATGTTCCGTTTATCGTTTCTTGAATCCGTCGAGGCAAGTGAAACTTGCTACATGCTATTCATACTATTCTTATATTTATTTATCTAATTTCATACTAAATCTATCGATAGAATCTAAAGTTAAGAATTCCAAGTTAACGGTGCGATGTTTCGTTTATATTTAGATTCAAAACTGGAAACCCACCCGTTGCACTTACTTTACTAAACCTAATAACCACATTTATACATTTTAATCACATAATAACTATTGTACATAGTCTATGATACCCTTTTACTCTATCGGACATCCGTGTGCATCTTTAACGGGTTTTAGTTATAATTGCATCCATTGAACATATTATACATGTCATTGCATCCCTAGATTACTTAATACTTATTAACCTGATTTTAACATCCATATTTGTCATACTATATTCATGTAATGTTGAAATTATCTCTTAAACATAAACTGATAACCGTACATCTAAGTAGTTTAATCTGCACATATTGCTTAACTTATTACATGTGCCAATTTATTGTTCTGATGATACCTATGCCTGTTATTTATAACCATGATTATGCTAGTTGATTATGAGCACACACATGATATCTTGTACACCCTGACGTGACTTGCTACATATATTACTTGACCCGACATGGTACCGTACAACTCTTGACATAACGTGACACCTTTATATATTACTTGGCTTGACCTGATGTACCATGGTCTTACCTGTTGCCTGATCTTGTGTCTAATGCCAACAAACCTGACCTATTGTCCTTACGGACCGTTCCTGTTATCTATCCAAACAAACCTGTACCTGCCTGATCCTGTGTTGGCATTAGCTCTAGATTATTTAATACATGACTTGACCACACATAACTTGGGGGTATGGGGAAATCAATGATGAAACCTGACTTGTAACTCGACAGTTGCTTGCTTTTACTGATCAGTTTTAGAGGCTAGGCTCGCCTCGGGATGATGCTGCTGACATCGTTCGTCTTTACCCTTTCCTTTTGGTGCCTAGCAGCACGTCTCGGTTTCATCCCGAGAGTCTTAGACCGTAGTCCCGGGCATGCATGAGATACTATTGAGTTACATCGACGATTCATCAAATTGATTTCAAAGACTTGAGAGTAGATAACCCAATAGACCAGTTTAGTTTACTCACTGCACACTACCCCACTGTCCTTACTTATCACTGTTATGCTTGTTTTACCATTTATACTTATACTTGCATGTCTTGTTACTCTGTTTATATTCTATTGCTTGATGACTTGACGCGCTGACGTCTGGGTTTTGCATGGCCCAGATCGTTCTACCTTTGTTGCAGACTGATCAGGAGTATTGCTGCTGTTAGACCGAGCGGTGAAGATCCTGTTGGTATGCAATTTTACTTTCCATGTGTTTCATTTATTGTATCCTTTGCTTCCGCATATTATCATTATTTCTTGACTCATTCTTTCTGGCTCATCGACATGTACTAGATAGTTTAGTTTACTTTCCTGCTCTTGATATCTCTACAGCCGTAATGTGACCGTGGAGGGATTTTTCCTATCCACAGGTAGCATGGTTGGCTATGTCACGTGCCCATCTTAGCATACTCTGGGAAGCGGGGCGTGACATGGTTCTTTTGGTATCAGAGACATAGGATATAGGTTAATCGGGTTTGATTCTTTTGTAGTTGGGTATTGGACCCAATACACGAATCAGAATACTCGTGATTAGGAACATGTCTTGCCACCTTGTTATCGTGATTCTTGAATCATATCCTTCTTTTATCCTTCGCCTTGACGATATGCAAGCCACTTGCATCTCGACTTGAAACCTTTTTGGTTCACTATTGTTTCTCCCTGTTCCTTGATTCCGATACTAGGATTTGGGCGACTTGAGTGGAGTTATGTAATTGTACCCATGAACTGCAGCATGGTTATAATGCGGTACTCTATTTAAGTAACTTGGAGTCCTGGTCTTGATTCACTTCCTTGTTTCATGGTTGTGATATTACCTTACTTCTCTCGGTTTCATTGCTTACCAGTTCTTGTTTTATCGCTAGCTTGAATCATGTTTACCGTGCTTAATCCTCTTCGGTATCTTGACTTCGGATGAAGTCATCTCGGTATCTTACTTGTTCTTGTTTTTCCCCGCATTAGGATTATTCAATTCTGGTGCATCCCTTTGTTTGTTGTTGTCTTGGGAATGGATTTTCGCGACACTTTCCACGCTCATATTGATTGTAAGGAAAGGAAAGTGATTCTCCAAATTCCCGGACATCCGGAGCTTGTTTTGCTGGAGGAAGCAGTTCTGTCGGGCCAGTCGAGTTTAGGGCTAGGCCGACAAACAATGTTCTTTCGTCGATGGAAGTTGATAAGAAAGAAGCGCCGGGTATAGTTCGAGAATTCATGGACGTGTTCGAAGACACCTCGGGTTTATCGCCAAAACGAGATGTGGAGTTTACGATTAATCTTGTTCCTGATGCAGCGCCAATCTCAAAGGCGTAATATCCAATGGCACCAGTAGAGTTGGAAGGAGTCAAGAAGTAGGTTGCTGAATTACTTTAGAAGGGTTGGATTCGCAGCAATAACTCACCTTGGGGAGCTCCGGTTCTTCTAGTAAAGAAGATGATGTCACAAGGAGGATGTGCATCGATTATCGAGAATAAAACCGGGTGACTATTAAGAACAAGTACCCGATCCCTCGCATTGGTGAATTATTTGAGCTTCTTTGTGGCGCGAGGGTATTCTCGAAGCTGGATTTGCGATCCAGATATCATCAGGTCCGAGTTAAATCAGAAGATATTTGCAAGACTGCGTTCCGACCTCGGTATGGACATTACGAGTATTTAGTGATGCCCTTCGGAGTAACGAATGCACCGGCGATATTTATGGACTTGATGAACCAAATCCTTCACCATTCTTGGACCGGTTTATAGTGGTGATCATTGATGATATTCTGGTCTACTCGGGGAGCAAGGAAGAGCATGTGGAACACTTAAAGATCGCACTGCAGACATTGAGGCAAGAAAGATTATATGCAAAGATGAGCAAGTGCAAGTTTTGGCTTGAAGAAGTGAAGTTTTTGGGGCACGTCGTATCCGGAGATGGAATCACCGTTGGCCCCGAAAAGATTTCAGCAGTTCGAGATTGGCCGATTCCGAAGAACGTTGCTGAGATCAGAAGCTTTCTTGGACTTGCCAGGTATTACAGAAGGTTCGTGGAGAATTTTTCTCGTTTGGCTAAGCCTTTGACCAAGCTTACGCGCAAGGAAGTACCATTTGTGTGGATGGATAAGTGTGCATCATCTTTTGAGGCGTCGAAGCAGAGATTGATAACCGCTCTTATTTTGACCATACCAGACAGTTCCGGAGGATTGGTGATACACAGCGACGCATCTGGAAAAGGATTGGGATGCGTTTTGATGCAGCATGGGAAGGTTATAGCCTACGCATCGAGACAGTTGAAGACCCATGAGAAGAATTACCCAACTCATGATTTGGAGCTAGCAGCTGTGATTTTCGCTTGAAGATTTAGAGACACTACTTATGGGCCGAAAGGGCCGAAGTTTTCACCGACCACAAAAGTCTGGAGTATGTGTTCACACAGAAGGAGCTTAATATGAGGCAGCGTAGATGGTTGGAGCTGATGCCTGACTACGATCTTGATCTTGAGTACCATCCGGGGAAAGTAATGTTGTGCCGGATGCGCTTAGTCGGTTGCCAGCAATTCAGATGTTGACTGCACAAAGGGAACTTATTGAAGGCTTTCGAAGCATGGATTTGGAGGTTGTGCTACCGCATTTTTCAGGACGGTTGGTGTAGCTGCAAGTACAGCCGTCGTTGATCGAGAATTTTTAAAGCAGCGCAATTGCAGGACCCAAGATTGCAAATGTTTCGAGAACAGATTGAACTGGACATCGAACGGACTTGTTTGTAAAGATTGTTCGTTGCGATATAGTAGCCGTTTGTGTGTGCCAAAAGGAGTCATTCATGAAGGACTTACGAAGGAGGCGCACAACTCAGCGTATTCCGTACATCCAGAAGGCATGAAGATGTACCGAGATCTACGAAAGCAATTCTGGTGGGAAGGCATGAAACGGGAGTTTGCCCGCCTTGTGGAGAAGTATTGGTGTGTCAGCAAGTTAAGGCTGAATATCAAAGGGTTGCTGGTTTGTTGCAACCACTTCCGATTCCTCAGTGGAAGTGGGAATTTATGACCATGGATTTTGTGACGGCTCTACCGCGGAGTCCAAGAGGCAAACGTATTTTGGGTGATTGTTGATCGTTTGACCAAGGCAGCTCATTTCATTCCTTTTCGAGTTGGTCAATCAATAGAAGCTTTTGGCAGAGCAGTACATGCAGGAGATAGTAAGGTTGCATGGAGTACCGGTGAGCATCGTGTCCGACCGTGACACTTGTTTCTTATCACACTTTTGGAGGAGCTTACAGGAAAGTTTGAGGACTCGATTGAAGTTAGTACAGCTTATCATCCTCAAACAGATGGCTAGTCCGAGAGAACGTTCCAAACTCTTGAAGACATGTTGAGAGCTTGCATGTTAGACTTCAAAGGTTCATGGGAGGATCATCTACATTTGGTGGAGTTTTCGTACAATGACAGTTTTCAGGCGACTATTCAGATGGCTCCATTCGAGGCTTTATATGGTCGCAAGTGTTGTTCACCTGTTTGTTGGGACGATGTCGGTAAATGAAGATTGTGGGACCAGATTTGGTTGTGTATACAGTCGAGAAGGTTAGCAATATCCGGAATCCTATGAAGGCAGCACAAGACTGACAGAAGAGTCGGGCTGATACGTCGAGAAGACCTCTAGAGTTCGCTGTTGGTGATCTAGTATTTGAAGATACCACCGACTAGAGGGGTGATCCGTTTCGGAAGTCGAGGAAAGCTTAGTCCTCGATACGTTAGACCTTTTGAGATCTTGGAACGTATTGGAGAAGTGGCTTTTCGTTTGGCGTTATCGCAATCCCTGGCGAATGGTCGTGACGTGTTTCTCGTACCTCAACTCCGTGGGTATGCTCGAGATGAAATACATGCGTTGGATCATTCGAAACTGACTGTACGAGAAGATTTGACTTTTAAGGAGCGACTGATGTCGATTGTGGATCGAAAGGAAAGGTTCTTATGAACAAAACTATCCCTCTTGTACTTGTTTCTTGGGGTGATCGCTCACATGGAGAATCAACTTGGGAACGAGAAGATGAAATTCGGCAGAAGTTTCCATATCTACCCTTGTAGTTTTCTTGATTGTTTATCCTTTCTTGTTCTTGGAATTTCGAGGACGAAATTCTTTTTGTAGTTGGGTATAATGTAACACCCGAGTTCATTTATACCAATTCCAGTTCTCATATTTCTTATTCGTGATATTTCTTGATTTATCGTGTTTGGGTGCGAATGGTAGTTTACATTTTACATTGCATTCGACCCGACCCGCTTGCTTGAACCTGTTTGATTCTTATCTATGGATTACCTTGACTTGTTGCATGGACACGTGCATCTCATGATTAGTACATACTGGTATTTTATCTAGTGTCGCATCTTTTATCATATTGTATTCTAGGTCACAGAAAATAATTTAAAATTGCATTTCATAGCCTGCATGATACCCCTAACCCTGTGGTAGCGTCCGCGCATCTCGTTCTCGTCCCGTTCAGTGAAACAGACGTGTTTGGATGGCTACGCGCACGTACGTGCATCTGTTCTTTGGGGTATGCATTTTCTTTGACCGAGCATTCATTTTGAAATTTGGAAGTCGGATATATTTTTCACATTTTAAATCCGAATTTTTAGATCCGACCCGGGCGTGTTTTGGAGTAAGTTTGTATTTACCAAAATCTCAAACCGGACTAATATTACATTCTTTATATATTCTAAACTATTAATATAAATTTAACTAATATATATATTATTTTATTTTAACCTTATATCTAACAGTTTTATATACGTATATATTAATATATTTGTTAACATGCAACAATCTCTCTCTCTCTTTCTTTACTAATATATTATTAATATTTAAATAACGTACAGCTCTCTCTCTCCTTTCTCTTTCTCTTTCTCTCTCTTCTCTCTTTATCTCTCATGCGCATAGAGCCAATTTTATCTCTCCTCACTGTGCATTCCTCTCTCTCACACTCCTCTCGATCTTTTCCTCTCTCCTCTCGAATCCTTCTCTCTCTCCCTCCCCGCGTATCTTTCTCTCTCTCATCCCTTTATATATTTTCTCTCTTCTTCTTTGTTCTTTAAACAAAACCCATCGATTGCTAACCCTAGCCTCCGTCTCCCCTCGCCTACTGTGACGCCGCCGACGCCACCATCGCTGTTTGTCGCCGCTCGTCACCCTCATCTCCATTCTCACCTCTCCTCCTCCGTTCCCTGCATGCGCGTCGAGCGCCTGTGTGCACAGCCGAGGCCTGCACTTTCTCTCACCGCGACGATCCCCGGAGTGATCTCGTCGCCGTCCACTGTTCCAGATCGACGTAGCGGTGAGCTTTCACACCCCTACCTCCTCCTTCTTCTTCCTTCTTCTTCCTTCTTCTTCCTTTCTCTTATTCTTTTTCTGTTCTGTGTTGGCTGATTGTCCCCTGCAGGCAGTTTGCCGGAGCTCCGTCGACGCCGTCGACGTTCACGACCCCTCTACAGATCAATGTAAGCCTCCTATCCTCCATCCTCTTTCTCTTCTTCTCTTCTTCTCTTCTGCAGTTCTTTTAGTTTATTGGCGTTCACTATTTTTCTTGGTGGCCGGAATCCGACCGTGCCGGCGACGATCCCCGATGACCCAGCGAGGACCTCTGACCCGTGTGATTCCACTGTTCGTCGTTTGGACTCATTCCGTGTACCGTGCGCGCGTCGCGACTTTTCCCGCCGACGCGTAATGTTCCGTTTACCGTTTCTTGAATCCGTCGAGGCAAGTGAAACGTGCTACATACTATTTATACTATTCTTATATTTATTTATCTAATTTCATACTAAATCTATCGATAGAATCTAAAGTTAAGAATTCCAAGTTAACGGTGCGATTTTTCGTTTATATTTAGATTCAAAACTGGAAACCCACCCGTTGTATTTACTTTACTAAACCTAATAACCACATTTATACATTTTAATCACATAATAACTATTGTACATAGTCTATGATACCCTTTTACTCTATCGGACATCCGTGTGCATCTTTAACGGGTTTTAGTTATAATTGCATCCATTGAACATATTATACATGTCATTGCATCCGTAGATTACTTAATACTTATTAACCTGATTTTAACATCCATATTTGTCATACTGTATTCATGTAATGTTGAAATTATCTCTTAAACATAAACTGATAACCGTACATCTAAGTAGTTTAATCTGCACATATTGCTTAACCTATTACATGTGCCAATTTATTGTTCTGATGATACCCATGCATGTTATTTATAACCATGATTATGCTAGTTGATTATGAGCACACACATGATATCTTGTACACCCTGACGTGACTTGCTACATATATTACTTGACCCGACATGGTACCGTACAACTCTTGACATAACGTGACACCTTTATATATTACTTGGCTTGACCTGATGTACCATGGTCTTACCTGTTACCTGATCTTGTGTCTAATGCCAACAAACCTGACCTATTGTCCTTACGGACCGTTCCTGTTATCTATCCAAACAAACCTGTACCTGCCTGATCCTGTGTTGGCATTAGCTCTAGATTATTTAATACATGACTTGACCACACATAACTTGGGGGTATGGGGAAATCAATGATGAAACCTGACTTGTAACTCGACAGTTGCTTGCTTTTACTGATCAGTTTTAGAGGCTAGGCCCGCCTCGGGATGATGCTGCTGACATCGTTCGTCTTTACCCTTTCCTTTTAGTGCCTAGCGGCACGTCTCGGTTTCATCCCGAGAGTCTTAGACCGTGGTCCCGGGCATGCATGAGATACTATTAAGTTACATCGACGATTCATCAAATTGATTTCAAAGACTTGAGAGTAGATAACCCAATAGACCAGTTTAGTTTACTCACTGCACACTACCCCACTGTCCTTACTTATCACTGTTATGCTTGTTTTACCATTTATACTTATACTTGCATATCTTGTTACTCTGTTTATATTCTATTGCTTGATGACTTGAGGCGCTGATGTCTGGGTTTTGCATGGCCCAGATCGTTCTACCTTTGTTGCAGACTGATCAGGAGTATTGCTGCTGTTAGACCGAGCGGTGAAGATCCTGTTGGTATGCAATTTTACTTTCCATGTGTTTCATTTATTGTATCCTTTGCTTCCGCATATTATCATTATTTCTTGACTCATTCTTTCTGGCTCATCGACATGTACTAGATAGTTTAGTTTACTTTCCTGCTCTTGATATCTCTACAGCCGTAATGTGACCGTGGAGGGATTTTTCCTATCCACAGGTAGCATGGTTGGCTATGTCACGTGCCCATCTTAGCGTACTCTGGGAAGCGGGGTGTGACAGCGCGCGAACCCCGGTCGCACCCAAAATCAGCTTACGCTTCGTGGGCACCTTGGGACGGCGGGTCCCGATGTCCGAGCCCACGCCGGATTCGGGCGAAACCACGTTCACCGTCTCCACGGGAGCACGGGGTGCTGAAGGCACATCCACAGGATCATGTGGCAATCCACGCGGGGGGCTTAGCACACATGGAGGCTCATCTCCAACATCTCCTCTTATTGGAGGAGGGATAGGGGTCCTTCGCTTTAGAGGGACGTTGCGATCGCTGGCGGGGGGCACACCCTTGCGATCAAGCAGCAGCCGCTTCTCTTCCCGGATAACAGCGCCCATCGCGTGCTGATACCAAGCCCCGTATACGTTGAGGGCCCTTGGAATGCAACTCGGCTCGCTAATGAAGAAGTGGGAGCCCGTGTTTAACCGCATAAAGTGATGCAGTGCGCTCCGTATTCCCTCCCTGGTGGCCGCAGGCTCTTCCAAAAACGCCTCCAGTGGGACCCCCTGGTTATAGCTTAGTTGTTGGGCGAACCGATGGGGGTTGTAACTCATAAAAAGCGCCACCTCGTTTTGTCTGAACACGAGGAAGCCCGGCCGGATGGAGTATTGATGTAGAATCTCCCGCGCTTTCAATACGGAGGCCCCGTCCTTGAAGTTATCGCGCAACGCCAACACCGCCTTGGAGGTCTCCGGGCCGATTGTCAGGACCTTGTCCGTGAAAGAAATACCCACTCCGACCGTGCGCGGACGAAGAAGCAACCCCCTAGCCTCCCGTGGAGGCGGATTCACGATAGAAGCACCGATCAGCAGCATAACTCTCGGAAATCTGTACTTCTCGTAAAACGAGGGTCTTTTATGAATGCCAAATACCCCGAGCACGTGCATTTCCATCCATGAAGTAAAGTAGTGCATCGAGAAATTAGCAGGTTGCACCCCCGGTTCAGTTGCGTCAGCTGCCATGCTGAGACCATGGTACAGGTGGGCCAACCCGGTAATTCCAATGGACAATTGTATGCCAGCCACCATTCGATGTGCTGGGTAGAAGACGGACGGCCTCATGTAGCGAGGGTGCATGGGGAGCGTGAACTAGCACAACCATACCCCTAGAAACCCGAGAAAGAAAGTCTCCTCGTCGATGCCCGGAGCGGCGATTTCCGTTAAGGGGATGATTGCAGCATCGGGGAGGTAAAAACCCTTTTGATCGGCTTCCAGTGCTGGTCGACGATCTAAGCCAAGGCCGAAGGGGTCGTCAAGATTGGCAAATTTTTCTCCCCGTTGCGATAGAATCTCCGGTCGAAGAAAGCGGGCGATGAAGTCTGCGAAACTAACTCCCCGGCCTCCCGATTCCAAGTAAAGACTTCCATACATATTCAGCACCTTTACCAGACTCGGAAACTGGTGCTGAATAGCGTTCTCCGCCGTCAAGCCCATCACCAACGGCTTGGTGGCAAAAACATATTCATCAGGAGGAAGCAGCTCCTTATAGTGCTCCCCCCTCACCGGCAAACCGGAAATCTCAGCAAGTTCTTCTAGAGGGATGGAAACTTCCCTGTCCATTAAAAGAAAGGTATGGGTGGGGATGTTCCATTGCTCCACGAATGCCTTAGTCCACCATGTCGGAGGAGCGGAATACTCGAACATCGAGGCGTAAACTGCAGGGTATAGACCGATCTTCAGCAGATGCGCCTTCTTCGCTGACAAAATGTACCTGGCCCACTGCAGATACCCTGCCGAGTGTCGAGGGGTCAACCCGATGTTGTAGGGTTGTCCCCAAGGGTGCGACTCGCCCTGACATATGCGCCGTCCCAAAATATCCAAGGCTGCCGGCAACTGCATGGGTATGGCAGCAATCGAGGGTTGAAGAAGACCTTCCGAAGTCCAGTTAACGACCTCCACGGCATAGTTCACCGGGGGTACATCTGCATATGAGATCAATGAGATCGGCTCTGACGACGTCGCACAAGAGAAGCTTCGACGACCTTTGATAATTTCGTTGTACCATCTACCCCACAAGTGAAGGTTTTTGTACTCCGGGTCGTAGTCTTTAATGGGAGCAAGAACCTCCCGGTCCACCAGTGCCTCAGGGAATCCTCCCTCTGAGCGGAAAAACGGGAACGAAAGATCAGAAGACATGTCGCCTGCAGAAAAGAAAAGAATTCAATTATCAGTACTATAATTTAATCTTAAAATTCTGAGCGACACTTTAAAATTTGTACCACACTGCAATGCAGTGGAAAGGGGACCAAAGGGGGACCCATAAAATCTAGATGACAGTGCATCAATTGACAAGACATGCTCATCATTGAATAAGACTGTCAATTAATGAGGAAATCCTCAAAGAATGTTCTCATTAAATGAGAAATCCCTCGAGACAAGGAGAAAATCTCCCTTTCAGAGCAAAGCTCTGTAACAGAGTGACACTTGTCAAACTCTGGTCATGAGGGAATAAAATTCCTTAAAGAGCCTGGCTCTGTAATGATGATGGAAAATCCACCAAAAGTTAATGAAAATTAATTCCTGAGAATTAAAATTCTGGGATCTTAAAGATCCATGAAAAAACTCTTAAGAGTTCTTCATCAAAAGATCAAAAGATCAAAAGATCTATACATTGTCAAAAGAGCAGAGCTCTGACCCATGGGCTAAGAAACCCTGAGGAAAGATCTATTTAGATCTATGGGTTCTTGAGAGCAAAGCTCTGTTTATGAAACCCCAAAGGGGTTTTCTTTAGATCAAAAGATCTATGAGAGCAAGGCTCTGTTAATTAAAATTAATTTAATCTAATTTAATTTTTACCTAAAATTTTCTGGAGTTTTAACTCTTGAAGTTCTTGGAAATGAGAGCAAGGCTCTGAGATAAAAAATCTTGAAGATGATAATTATTTGAGGACCAAGGGTCTTATTTATAGGCGCTGAAGCGTCTCCTCAACTTCTGAGTTGATCCAATGGCTCAGATGTTGCCACCGCTGCACTCACGTGTGCGCCATGTGAGCGCAACGGTGGGGGCATTTGTTTTCCCCAATCAGAGCAAAACTCTGTTTGAATTTCAAAATTCAAAAATTGAAGCAACGCTTCAGATCACTTGCGCTACGCGCTGCGTTTCAAAAGCAGACACGCCAGCGCCGGGAGCGCTGCGCCCTAGGCAGCGCACCCCCAATCAGAGCAAAGCTCTGTTTCAAAATTCAAATTTTAAAAATTAAAGCAACGCTTCAGATCCCTTGCGCTCTGCGCTGCGCGCCACGTGTCAAACACAGGCGCGCTAGCGCAGTTGCGCTGCGCTCTGCGCGCCACGTGTCGAGCGCAGGTGCGCTCGCGCCAATTGCGCCAGCGCTGGAATTTAAAGAATTCCCCGCCGTTGGATCAAAAGATCTAAATAATAATAATAAATTATTAATTAATCAGAATTAAAATTCTGTTCTAGAAAGATCTTTCCAATCTTATTAAAATAAGAAGATTATCTTCTGTAAAACAGAAGCCTTAGGATCAAAGATCCAACGGTGGGAAATATTCCCAAATCAATCAGAGAAAGATCTCTGTAACTAATTTAAAAAATTAATTGGCCCTATATAAAGGCCCCAAGACTTCAAGTCTCAATAGAGAGAACCCTCTGCAAACTTTGAGAAAAAACTCAGAGAGAAAGAAAGGCAAGCCTTTGAAGAAAGAAGATCATTTTCTTCATCTTTAAAGGTAAAGAATTATATTCTTGAAAACAGAGATGAAATCATCCCATTAAAAAAGAAGAAGAACCTTCTTATAAAACGATCAAAGATCTAAGAACAAGATCAAGATCTTCAGTAAAAAAGAAAAAGATCAAAAAGATCTAATTACAAAAGATTAAAAGAAGTAATTTACTTCATTCGTAGATCTTTTGATCTATAAAGGCACAGCCTTTTGATGAGAACAAGAAACTCAGTTCTTAGATCTTGAGGCAATGCCTCCCTTGAAGAATAAAAAACTTGTTCTTTGATCTGAATTTGATCAAAATGCGCTCTGCGCTATTGGACAGTGCCTTGCACTCTTGAAATGTGCATTTGCGCTTGTTGGACTGGCGCACTGCGCCAGAGCGCGCCACGTGTCAACCACAGAACGGTTTGCGCTTTGCGCTTTTAAAAATAGCGCACTGCGCTCTTGGACTGGCGCACTGCGCCAGAATGCGCCACGTGTCATTCACTGGCGCAGCGCACTCAGAAAGCGCAGTGCGCTAACAGACTTGCGCTTAGCGCAGGGCGTGACACGTCTCACCTTCACATGCGCTAGCGCATTGCGCTCTTTGATTGGCGCAAAGCGCCTGACAAGCCACGTGGCGCACTATCAGACCACTATTTTGCCCCTGATAAATGCTATGCATTTAATTACAGAGCCCAATTCTATGCATTATTAAAAGGGCAGAGCCCAAATAAAGGCCTAACAGGCCAAACATGAATAAAATGTTAAACATTTTTAACTGGACTTAGCCCAATTCTGGTCATAAGTCCTCAATATAAATTGAACTGAGCACAACTGCTCTTCCAATCAATTTACACCTGGTTCAAGGGTACATCTCTTTACTCCTCTGATATCTGTCGTTGTAATTCTTCAACGTCGTCAGAGAGGTGACGGGTCCCGACGACCACACGTTGCCACGGACTGTGGGGTCCTTAAACTCATGGACTATGACGTCCTTAACCTCGACCGTGATGTCTTAAAACTAATACCGGACTGTGGGGGGGTCCTTAAACTCATGGACTATGACGTCCTTAACCTCGACCGTGATGTCTTAAAACTAATACCGGACTGTGGGGTCCTTAAACTCATGGACTATGACGTCCTTAACCTCGACTGTGATGTCTTAAAACTAACACCGGACTGTGAGGTCCTTAAACTCACGGACTATGATGTCCTTAACCTTGACCGCAATGTCTTAAAACTAACATTGGACCATAATGTCCTTAAACTACTTATCGACCGCAATGTCATTAAACTAAACAATAGAGCCCAATTGCTCTCTTGTCGGATCTAAACGATCTCGTTAAATTGATCTTAGTCTAAAATTAGACTAACGTGTTCTTAACAAACGTTTAAGTTGATCTTAGCCTCAAATAATGCTAACGTATCCTTAAACACAACTCCCCAAACCCAAATCTAAGAAAGATACGGATTTGGACTAGTCCACGCCCTACGGGCGACAACATAACTTAGTCTCCGTATACAATCCACGGGCAACCACAAACAAAACAAACACCCACGATACAAAGTGACCATCTGGAGAAGGAGAAAGTTGTTACCGCGATGCGGTAGCGTAATTAACTGCAGGGGCTTGCGCCTGCAGGGAAGAGCGTCCCCACAATCAAAAACCCCTCAGACGAGGGGGAATCTGACGAAGTCTGCTACATCGGCCGCATCCGTTTAAACCTTCGATACACGGTGCCATAAATCAACTTGGCATCTTCGGAGAGGTGGACGGATAGCACCAATTAGCATCTGCCCCGAATTTCAGGCAAGACGGACCTGCGCGATCGCGTCTCCGTGATTCGGAGGGGAACAATATGTACATGACAATCTTTCTCAGTTATATAGTATGTTATTTGAGTTGTCTTTATCAGGATATGTGTATTTGTTTTTACTGAAGCTTTATGTTGCTTGCACATATTGATAAAGACTCGATACAGTAGTATACTATTATGGTTTGTCTTTATCTTAACATGTGCATATGTTATATATGTCGACCACATGTTGATAAAGCCCGTAGGATCTTGCATGACTACCAACATTATGATGGTGATCATACTTGTGGGAGCTGGATAGTCTATAAGCAAATCCTTAAAAGTCCCAAGTCACAGGAGTATCAAGATCGGGTATCAATACTCCATAGTAGAGCGTATACATTTCGAGACCCAGACGAGGGGCAGTGGTTGGTCCCACAACCATTGGTGTGATCACCTAAGATTGTATACGGGTGCTCACTAGGGGTGAGTACCGCCGAGAACCTCTAGATAGTATTATATCTATCGTCAGACAGTGGTTCTCTTGTGACATGTGTACAGGTTAGTCTTTGGACCTGAGATTGTCATTTTTCTCGTATGAGTTCCCACTGTGCTTGATCACTACCCTACCACGGCTCTACCGAGTCGTGTAAACAGGTTTTGGTTGGGTGTAGTCCTGAGCCACATGGAGGCAGTGAGTGATTGTCAGGGTTTCGTCTCTCTTGGTATTGGGAGTTGATATTGTACCGTGTTCGATTGGCCAGGACCATAAAACCTTGGCCAAGGCAGTTAGGATTTACTGATAGGTTGATCAGCAGTTTCCCTGATTGGTCCTGAGCCGCATCAACACGAATTATCAGGTTATTAGGGTCTGATGCTTACCACCCCTAGATCCGGTATGCGATACTCTTAGAAGAAGAGACCGGACTATACGGAGATTGTCACGGATAGGCTCAGTTGGGATCCGGATGAGTTTTCTCGTCGGCTTTCCTTTTCGACAGGTACCCAGGTAGCCGTTACGTACAGCTAGTGCCGCTGATGTGCTTGTGGTTATGGATTTATCCAGTAACGCACTGCCGGCGTACTGTCAAGTCTTTAGAGTCCCGCACAGAGGGTTTCTCTACTTCGGGCAAAACGATGTAGAGGCCGTATGTTTTTACAGCAGGGTTCGATCGCATACATGTACTTGTGCACGTATGATGTTCGGGCGGATAATACCAGCGGGCTTTGGTTTAAGCCGGATCCTAGTATTATATTGTTGGATTATTTTCGTCTCTTTTGTATTCGTATTTTTCGGAATACGGATACGGGTATGTATATACGGTGAAGGGTATTCTTGTAATTTGTTATAAGAGTGCTTCTAGAAGAAGACACCTCATTATTTGTTTTAACCATTTAGTTAAATGGTTACTGAGGTGGAGGGTGAGGTGTTATCATTCATTGAATGAAGCATGGCTACTTGGCGACTCATGTAGTGACTCATGGGATGACTCATGGTTTACTATTTAAGTATGCTAGATATTTTGTAGATATTTTAAGCATGCTAGATTTTTTGTAGATATTTTGTGTTTTCTTTATTAGTCACAACATTTATCCATTCTTCATTCTATTATGCTCACTACAACACTATCATCTCCTCCTAGCTTCTCTTCTTCTACCTCAAAGCCTAATAGTCTCATATGTTGAGAAACCTAGGGTTCTTGAGACAAATCAATCCATCATCACTCTCTACATCATCTAGGGTACTTAGATTAGCATACTAAGTAACTTAGTTATCTCGGTTTAGTGGTAGGAGCTCAAAGTAGATACTCTTGGGTGGATCATCTTTGACGTGAGAAAGCCATCGATCAAGCTCGATCATAGAGGCCACTAGGAGCATGCTAAAGGAGAGGAGTGAAGACCCGAAGGACTTGAGCCTCTTGGTATAAACTCTTTTCACAGTAGATAGCTTCTCAGGTTATACTAGTTAGGTTTATGGTAGATCCGGTTTAGGGTTATTCCAGCGCCAGTTTTGAATCGTTGTAAAATTTTTGTTCCTCAATCGGCCTTGGTTGATGGCCAGGGCGTTAGTGTAACCCAACATAAGCATCATCATTAGCCCCCCACTCTCATTCCGGCCTATTTGTTAGCCGGATCGAGAGTGCTTATCGTCCCGGTTTTCAATAATTCAGCTTGGCGTCAAGAATTCTCCATGGTGGTTTGTCCGGGAACGACATGGAGTTCGGCGGTGTGTCTCTTTGATCCCCGAGTTCACGTGGTATATCATCGGCAGGAAGCTACTCGTCAGCCTATTGGCAAAGGCTAAGGATTCACGAGTTAGGCCGGGTAGGAATCTACCCACCATGAATAGTTGCGACGGGCAGGAGGAAGCTGTCCGCCGGCCTCGTGGCGAGGGCTTAGGATTCACAACTTATGTTGGACAAGAATCTACCCACTGTGAATGGTTGCGACGGGTAAGAAGTTGTCCGCCGACCTCGTGGCAAGGGCTTTAGATCCATGGCGTTGTTGGGCAGGAAGCTACCCACTGTGGATGGGCCGAGCAGGAAGCTGCCCGGCGGCCTCGTGATGAGGGATTTTGATCCACGTCTTCGTTGGGCAGGAAGCTACCCATTGTGGATGGGCCGAGCAGGTAGCTATCCGGCTGCCTCATGACGAAGGCTTTGGATCCAGAGCGTTGTTGGGCAGGAAGGTACCCGCTGCGGATGGGCTGAGCAAGAAGCTACCCGGCCGCCTCGTGACGAGGGCTTTAGATCCACGTCTTCGTTGGGTAGGAAACTACCCATTGTGGATAGGCCAAGAAGGAAGCTACCCGGCCGTCTCGTGGTAAGAGTTTTGGATCCATAGCATTGTTAGGCAGAAAGCTACCCGCTGCGGATGGGCCGAGCAGGAAGCTGCCCGGCGGCTTCGTGATGAGGGCTTTAGATCCATGTCTTCGCTGGGAAGGAAGCTACCCATTGTGGATGGGCTGAGCAGGAAGCTACCCGGCCGTTTCGTGGTGAGATCTTTGGATCCACATCGTTCTTAGGCAGGAAGCTATTCGCTGCGGCAGGAAACTGCCCGGCGGCCTCGTGATGAGAGCTTTAGATCCACGTCTTCATTGGACAGGAAGATACCCATTGTGGATAGGCCGAGCAGGAAGCTACCCGGTCGCCTCGTGATGAGGGCTTTGGATCCACATCTTCATTAGACAGGAAGCTACCCATTGTGGATGGACCGAGCAGGAAGTTACTCGGCCGCCTCGTGATGAAGGCTTTGAATCTATAGCATTGTTGGGCAAAAAGCTACCTGCTGTGGATGGGCCGAGTAGGAAGCTGCCCGGCAGCCTCGTGATGAGGGCTTTAGATCCACATCTTCATTGGGCAAGAAGCTACCCATTGTGGATAGGCCGAGCAGGAAGCTACTCGGTCGTCTCGTGATGAGAGCTTTGGATCCACAGCGTTGTTAGACAGGAAGCTACCCGCTGTGGATGGGCCGAGCAAGAAGCTGCTCGGCGGCCTCATAATGAGGGCTTTAGATCCACGTCTTCGTTGGGCAGGAAGCTACCTATTGTGGATGGACCGAGTAGGAACCTACCCGGCCGCCTCGTGATGAGGGATTTGGATCCATTGCGTTGTTGGGCAGGAAGCTACCCGCTGCGAATGGACCGAGCAGGAAACTGCCCGGTGGTCTCGTGATGAGGGCTTTAGATCTACGTCTTCGTTGGGTAGGAAGCTACCCATTGTGGATGGGCCGAGAAGGAAGCTATCCGGCCATCTCGTGATGAGAGCTTTAGATCCACAACATTGTTAGGCAAGAAGCCATCCGCTGCGGATGGGCCGCGCAGGAAGCTGCCCGGCGGCCTCGTGATGAGGGCTTTAGATCCACGTCTTCATTGGGCAGGAAGCTACCCATTGTGGATGGGCCGAGCAGGAAGCTACCCGGTCGCCTCGTGATAAGGGCTTCAAATCCAAGTCTTCGTTGGGCAGGATGCTACCCATTGTGGATGGGCCGAGCAGGAAGCTACCCGGTCGCCTCATGATGAGGGCTTCAGATCCACGTCTTCGTTGGGCAGGAAGCTACCCATTGTGGATGGACCGAGCAGGAAGTTACCCGGCCACCTCATGATGAGGGCTTTGGATCCATAGCGTTGTTGGGCAGGAAACTACTCGCTGCAGATGGGCCGAGCAGGAATCTGCCCGGTGGCCTCATGATGAGGGCTTTAGATCCACGTCTTCGTTGAACAGGAAACTACCTATTGTGGATGGGCCGAGCAGGAAGCTACCCGGCCATCTCGTGATGAGAGCTTTGGATCCACAGTGTTGTTAGGCAGGAAGCTACCCGCTGTGGATGGGCCGAGCAGGAAGCTGCCCCGCGGCCTCATAATGAGGGCTTTAGATCCACAACGTTGTTAGGCAGGAAGCTACCCGCAGTGGATGGGCCGAGCAGGAAGCTGCTCAGCAGCCTCGTATGACATCTTAGCTCGGAAACAAAAAGAAGCAGTTTAGATTGCAGGGAAGCTAAAATCTTTATTTATTAAAGAAAATATATATTCGTTGATACAGTCTAAATTCTCCTGCATTGAATGACCGGATACGGCGGGTGCCCTTGTTGCTCGGACTCGAGTCAGTCGGTGATGACCATGATCTGCCCGATAGTCGGCTCTCCGGCTTCAAGTTGGTCAGCTTACCCCTTTTTTGTTTGACATTTGTTTCACATGTATTTTGCCAAGTGACCAGAGCAGATCGTCTCATCGATGTAATCGCGTGGCTATTTACAATTCTCGGTCGGATGTCCTTGTGTCTGATGATAGGCACAATACGGGACGCGAAGTCGTTTGCCCGGCTTTCGTGTCATCGGCCATAGCCTGAAGAATCTTTCGCTCTTCGCCTCCTCTAGCAGCTCGGCCTGCGAGACATTAAAAGGCGTGTACTCGTGAAACCTTGGCATATAAGGTTTCGACTGATCAGCCTTCTTCTTGTCTTCTTCCAGGTCCCTTTTCTTTTGGTCTGTCCTGTATCCACGGGAAAGGTCAGCGTTAACCTCGGATTCAAGTAGGATTTCCTGCTCGGTCCAGACCTTTACCTCGGCCAGGGTCTTAGGTTGCGCCAATGCAAAAGAGCGGAACCATTCTTTGTGCCTAATACCAAACCTCAGGGCGGTGATGACCGTCTCTTCCCGGTGGTTGGGTACCTCCAGAAGGGCATTGTAGAAATGGGCAATATAGTCTTTGAAAGTCTTCATGTCCTCACACTTGATGGTGAACATGTAGTCAATCGACCTCTTCTGTCGCCGGTTGCCAACGAAGTGGCTGAGAAACTGCGTGGCCAATTCTTCAAAAGTTGAGATTGAATGTGGAGTTGTCACGCCCTGCTTTCCAGTATACGGGCAGAGGACGCGACTGGCCGCTACGTATTTACTCTGAAGTAAATACGCAAAGCGTATCTAAGCAATATAAATAAAAATGCACAAGAGACAAAGACAATAGGTATAATTGAACATCAACTTTATATATTAACATTCTTTTATAGTACATGGAAAAGTAAATACATCTGAATCTAAAGTACTGAAATGAAATGTGTACAATGAATCTAAAGCTCTGGGTCGTAGGCTAGCTGATCGAAGTCCTCGCTGGTGGGCTCGATCTCCTGAATATCCGAATCACCTGACAACATTCCAAAGAAGAAAGAGAAGGAATGTCGTAAGCGAACAATCGCTCGGTAAGTCCCAAAGATAAGGGAGAAAATAGAATAGACAGAGAGAGGGTAACTTTTAAAGTTGTATTATATTGTTAAGCTGTTTTTTGTAGCTCGGTACAGAAGATTCCAGTGTATACGAGAGGAGTCTCTATATGCCAGAGACTAACGGCAAATGGAATACAAAGAACCGTTTATGCCACGGTACAACAACAAATGAATTCAGGTTAGGTGTCTTAAATCTTGCAGTCTCGTACCACTTCTAACACCTTCCGTACCAATCTACCACTTAAAACCTCGCGATGTATTGATTGTATTGTTGTATTATATTGTAAATTGTATTGTCTTGTATAGATGGATGACTTACCGAAACCATGATATCAGTAAATGTATGTAACTGGAGAATCATGTAGATGGAAGGTATATCCATGTTCGGTTCAGTCAATACAGATTGAATATATGGATTCATGGATTCATATTGAATTGTAGTTTGTACTTGAATCATATTCAAGTCAGATTATTATAATGAGACTCAGTCTGAGTCAGAACAATTAGAAAAGAAATTGAAGTCCTGAATTAGGTTTTGGTGTTATCGGTAACCGCTGCACATGGGCGGCAGGATTTGTGTCTTTTTCAAAGACGATTACCGTGTTGATAACACCGTTTGTTAAGTTGTCTACCTTAAATAGGCAAGCACACATATCTCCGGCTTTCTGAGGCTCAAGAGACCGGTCCCGCTTAAACCTATATTTACTAGGGTCCTTATTGTAATTTATAAAACTTGAGGGGGTTTTATGTAAAAATAATTTTGTATAATTTTCAAAATACACCTCAAGTATTTTATTATCGTATTTAAAGTTTTCATAGATGTAGATTTTATCATTGTGACATTTCTAGTGAATAAACCCTATTTTTCATAATACATGGTATTTAATTGTAAAGTATTGAACTTGTATAGAATTGCATGGTATTTTCATGTAAAATGATTCTTTTTTATTTTGAAAAGTTGGAATATTTATAATATATCAAAAATAGATGTTTTGATAATACATATATAAATATTTATAAAATAATTAAATTTATTATTTATCTAAAAATCATATTTTCTTAAGATATTTGTATTTTAAATATTTCTAGACCGAATGCTCCTTGCGGAGGTCTGCATCTCGCACTACTAAGTCTGAGGATGTGCGATAATCCGCACCATCCCGAATGGATTCCCCAAATGGGTTGTAGCGGCGCTTTGCAAAGATTTGTTTAAAAATACGTAATCTTGTAGAAAATGGTTTTTATAAGTTAAAGGTATTTAATTGTAAATTCGTATGCCTGTATTCTATGTTCCCGAAATGTATCATGTTATGTTGCATATGAGTGTTGTGAAGAGGTAGGTCATTACCTCGTGATCTATCTAAAGGTATAGCAAGGAAATATGATGTTTTAATGTCGAAACTAAACTACATGGTATTTTACTGGAAAAGTACGATAAAAATTACAATATGAAATATTTTCTTATGAACCTTGTTCATGATGTTTTGTTAATATTTAATAGTCAAGATGTGAGGGTTTGGTATGTTTGTATTTAAGAAAATGTGGAATTTTTAAGAAGAACCGAATCGGAAGTCGGATTAACTCCGCTTTCGTCGGGTTTTAGAAAGAGAACTTTTTAGAGATCAAGATGGATAGGAACAATGGGACTTACTGGATTAGAGCTAAGAGAAGAGGAAGAAGGAGTGGTAGGAGGTGCCGGTACGTCGTTTCGTCGCCGGGAACTCCTAGGGTCGTCTTCGGAAAATCGCCGGAGCTTCGCCCTTCGCTAACTCCACTTGCACACACAAAGTCTAGAGATTTTTCTTAAGAGTTTGGACAGATTTTTGGAAGTGAGGAGGGTGTGGAATGGAGTGGTATTTATAGAAAAAGATTAGGGTTAGGGTTAGATGAAAGGGTGTGAAAGAAAAATGTATTTAATTTTTGCATTAAAAGAGTTTTAATTTGATTTTTAATCCTCTGTAATAATGCAGGGTTTTTAAAGTGTATAGGGGTTTTCAAAAGATCAAGACCAACTCGGGTTTTGGCCAAGTTCGGCCGGCGGCGCCGGCCGAGTCGGTCGCGCCGCCGGCCCGATCCGGCCGAGTCAGGCCGGGTCAAGGGTCCACGTGTCTCTTGGCGATTTGTCTACCCCCCTGGGACAATTTGTTTTATATGTGACTTTTGGTTTTTACGAGTTATGCACGTGTAGGCTCTTGGGCTTCTATAAATTTAAAAGAAAATAATATAAAAAATAAAGAGGGTGATGGGATTTGAACTCTGGTGCTTTGGTTCAGCAGTGCAAGGTATTACCAATGAGTTACAAGCTCCTTCTTGCTATTAAAAAGCAAAACAAATACTTATAGTACTCACAGGAAATGTAAATACCCCAAGTATACATTAACTTTTAAATAAATTTTTGTACACTAAAATTGGAGTTGTTACAGTCTACCCTCCTTACAAAAATTTCGTCCTCGAAATTTACAATTTTATTTTAAGGACTAGTTTATAAATAAGTGATGATATCTTGCACTCATCTCATCTTCCATTTCCCATGTCGATTATCCCGGAGTGTCTTTTCTCCACATCACTCGAACCAAGTTGACTTCCTTGTTCCAAATTGACTTCACTTTCCTGTCCAGAATCTCTACAGGTTGTTGCTCACAAGATAAGTCGGGCTGTACAGTGGGCTCGGAATGGTCGAGAATATGGCTGGGGTCACTCACATACCTTCTGAGTTGGGATATGTGGAACACATTATGCACTCCTTCCAATGAAAGTGGAAGTGCCAAGCGGTATGCCACTTCACCGACTCGTTTGAGTATGTCGAACGGTCCAATGTACCTTGGACTTAGCTTACCCCGTCTTCCAAATCGGATCACTCCACGGTTCGGAGATATCTTTAAGAATATGTGATCTCCCGGCTGGAACTCCAAGTGATGTCGCTTTAGATCAGCCCAGTGCTTCTGTCGATCTTGGGCTATGCACATTCTTTCCCTGATAGTACGAATCACATCAACAGTTGCTACTATCATATCAGGTCCAAGAAGTTCCCTATCTTCGATGTCATCCTAACTTAATAGCGATCGACACTTCCTTCTATATAGCGCTGCAAAATGTGCCATCCTATGCTTGCTTGGTAGCTGTTGTTGTACGAAAACTCCACAAGATGTAGGTGATCTTCCCACGATCCTATGAAGTTTAACATACACATTCTGAGCATATCCTCCAAGATCTGAATAGTTTGCTCAGACTGACCATCTGTTTGTGGATGATAAGCCGTGCTGAAATTCAGACTTGTTCCCAAGCTTGCTTGCAGACTCTGCCAAAATTGCGATCGGAACCTGGTGTTACGATCAGAGACAATGCAGACCGGTACTCCATGAAGTCTCACAATTTACTGTATGAGTTCATGGGTATCAGAGATAGTACATATTTGAAGAGTTTAAATCTTAAATATATTCTTACCTCCATGTATTTCTTTGCTAATGTCTCAGTTGATTGGCCAACTCGAAATGGGATGAAGTGAGCCGACTTTGTGAGTCGATCCACAATGACCCATACCACATCGTTACCCTTTGTGCTGCGAGGAAGTGTAGTCTCAAAATCCACTGTGATGTGTTGCCACTTCCATTCCGGGATAGGTAACGATTGAAGTAATCCAGATGTCCTGTGATGTTCAGCCTTTACTTGCTGACACACCAAACATTAGCGACGCTTCTGGCTACTTCACGCTTCATTCCATGCCACCAGTAATTCTGACGTAGATCTTTGTACCTCCAGGGTGTACTGAATAGGGAGAGCTGTGAGCTTCTTTCATTAACTCTTCCCGAATAGAACCTTTTGGTACACATAATCTGTTGCTGTATCTCAAAGATCCTTCTTCATGGATGATGAAGTCTGTTCTGAGTCCATTCTCCACTTGTTATCTGATCTTTTGCAACTTAGTATCACTTGCTTGAGCTGCTTTTATCTGATTGACAATGGTAGATTGAACTTGTAAATTCATCAAACTTGAAGCGTTACCTGGCATGACTACTTCAATCTCCATCTAATGCAATTCCTGTTGAAGCTTCCACTGGGCGGTGAGATTCATCGATAATGGTTGGTGACTAAAGGCATCAGGTACCACATTCACCTTCCCTGGGTGATATTGCAGGTTGATGTCAAAATCCGCCATGAGTTCTAACCACCGTCTCTGCCGCATATTAAGTTCCTTCTGAGTAAACACATATTTCAGACTCTTATGATCTGTGTATATGTTCACTCGTTCACCAAGAAGATAATGGCGCCAAGTCTTAAGAGCAAAGATAACGGCTGCCAATTCCAAATCATGCGTCAGATAATTGCGCTCATGAGTCTTCAGCTGTCTTGAAGCATAAGCCACAACCTTACCGTGCTGATGTAGAACACATCCTAATCCCTTACCGGATGCATCACAATGCACTTCAAAACCTCTAGATTGATCCAGTATACCGAGATTAGGCGCTGATGTCAACCTTGACTTGAGTTCTATGAAACCCTGTTCGCATGCTTCTGACCACACAAAGTCTTCATCTTTATGTGTGATCTTGATCAGGGGAGTTGCTATCTTAGAAAAGCATTCAATGAACCTTCGGTAACATCCAACTAAACCCAAGAAACTTTGAATTTCCTTCACTGACTTTGGTGTCGGCCATTCGCTTACTGCTGAAACTTTCGCTGGATCCACGGAGATTCCTTCGCCCGATACGATATGTCCAAGAAAACTAACCTGATCTAGCCAAAACTCGCACTTGCTGTACTTGCCGTAGAGTTGATGTTGTCGTAGAGTTTCCAGGACAATTCGTAGGTGCTCGGCATGTTCTTTCCAACTCTTGGAATACACTAGGATGTCGTCGATGAAGATGACAACAAACCTGTCTAAGTACTTCCGGAAAACTTGATTCATCAGGTTCATGAATATTGCTGGTGCGTTGGTCACTCCAAATGGCATCATAAGAAATTCGTAATGACCATAGCGAGTTCTGAAAGCCATTTTATGAATATCAGCTTCCTTGACCTTCACTTGATGATAACTTGAACGAAGACCTAATTTAGAGAAAACACAAGATCCACTTAGCTGATCGAATAAATCGTCGATACGCGGTAGCGGATACTTATTCTTTATCGTTACTTCGTTCAAGGCTCTATAATCAATGCACATTCTGTATGAACCTTCCTTCTTCTTCACAAGTAATACTGGTGATCCCCAATTTGAAGTGCTGGAACGAATCCATCCTTTCGCCAATAATTCGTCCAACTGAGTTCGGACTTCCTTCAAACCTTACGGACTTAATCGATAAGGTGCTTTGATCACCGGTTGTGCTCCTGGTACTAAATCAATGCTGAATTCAAGTGCTCGATCGGGAGGAAAACCTGATATATCGTCAGGAAACACATCGTTGAACTCTCGAACCACTTCTGGCTTTGATTCTTCCTCTGCTTGAGTTGCTGCAATTACTGCCTTCCTTGGTTTCGCGTTGTAAGTACTTGGCTCCAGGGTACGGTCTCCACTTTTGAAATAGAAGACCGGATGGTCTGGAATCTCGAATACTACCCTCCTTGCCAATCTATACCTAGAACCACATCGAAGTTCAGTATGTCCAGCACCTTGAAGTCAGCATAGAATTCTATGCTGCAGACGACTACTGGATACAAGTTGTATCCCATTGTTGCCTTTAGAACGCCATTTCCTGAACTGACATTCCAACTGGATACAAGCGGTGTGACTGGAATTGCATGGGTTCGGACGAACCATTGCGACATAAAGCAGTGAGATGCTCTAGTATCGAAGAGTGCTAGTGCAGGGAATGAGGCTACTAAGATTGTACCTAAGGTATGTGGGATATGTTTTAGGTATAGAGAAAATATGTGGATAGGTATTAAGACTGAAAGAAAAGCTTGAGAAGAAAGGGTTACCAGTGATAACTTGGCCAGTGGCCTCAGCTTCTTCCACGGTCATCATGAAAGCCTGTCGCCGTGGTGCATTCCTCCTGGCTTGAGGAGCATTCCTCGGAACGTTCCGTTGAGCTTGATGGAACTGGCGAGGAGGAGGTGCAGTCAATGGTCCTCTAGGTGGTGGAGCAGGTAGTGCAAGTCTCGGAGCAGGTGCTTGGATGGCTGGGTGCTGCAGGTAAGTGATTGCTGGCCTGGGTGCAGCATATGAGTTTCGTCTACGAGGACAAGACACCATTTCGTGAGTAGCTGAGCCGCAGACTATGCAAAGGCGGTTTGCATGCCGGCAGTCTTTCATCAGATGCCCATCTCTCTTGCAGTAGTTACAAAAGGCTGGGCTGGGACGGTTGTTCGGTACTTCCGGTCTCCTTGGCACAAATGGTGGCCTTGACGAGGCTCCTCCTGCCATCTGGGTAACAGGGTGCTTAACTCCTGCAGATTGAGGTCTGCCCCTCGTCTTTACCACTGCCTCATAACGGCGGGTAGCTTTCAGAGCCGATTCATGGGTCGGAAAATCTCCTGTGGCTAATGCAGCCTGGATCTCCGAATCCAAACCTTGTTGAAATCGACGGGCTCTGATCTCATCCGTCGGTATCAGGTGTGCCGCAAATCTGTTAAAGTATTGTGTTAGCTGTGTAGTATGTGATATATTGAAAATTGAATTATTGAGACATGTCTTACTGACTGAGCATGGTGAACTCAGCGTCATATTCATCTACTAACTTGGTCCACATTGAACCTTGTTGCAGATGGACGAACTGCTGTTCCATGTCGAACCTGGCAGTCTCTGGGAAGTACTTTGCGTCGAACATGTCTCGGAAAGTCTTCCATTCGATGGGTTGATCAAGACGTCTTTCTTCCGCCTTCCACCAGACCCGTGCATTGTCCATGAGCTGCAGTTTCGCAACACGGACCCAAGCTATCTCTGGCACTTGTGCTGCTGCCAGATCATTTTCGATGCTCTGAGCCCATTCCTTAGCTTCTAAAGGGCTCTCTTTTCCTGCAAACTGTTTGGGGTGCAAAGCCTTGAATTGCTTCACCCCAGGTGCTTTTGCCTCGGGACGGTTCATTAAAAGAGCAGTTTGCTGCTGCTGACTTTTTAGGAGGCTGCGGATCGCCTTAAGCAGAACCGTCTGCTCGTTGAGCGGAGCAGGGACGACAGGTGTTATCGGTAGTGGAGGTGGAGTGTTGTTGAAGTTGGTGCTGGTGTTGTTCGGGGAATCCATAACCTTGAATGAAAAATTTAGGTTAGGACAGATTCAAAGTATATGAAATTGTAAGATTCAAGGAACATGGATTGTAAAGAATATTTTCAGTTGCTGGTTATTGTGTTATATTGCTTAGATTGTTCACGCAAAACAGAACTGCATGGTAGTGTTCCATACAGCTCTGGCCTGCATGGGTCACCAACAAAACCTGTCACGCCCCGCTTCCCAGTATACGGGCATAGGACGCGACTGGCCGCTGCGTATTTACTCTGAAGTAAATATGCTAAGCATATCTAAGCAGTATAAATAAAAATGCACAAGAGGCAAAGACAATAGGTATAATTGAACATCAACTTTATTTATTAACATTCTTTTATAGTACATGGAAAAGTAAATACATCTGAATGAAAGCAATGCCTAAACAGTGGCATAACAGAAATGTAAAGTACTGAAATAAAATATGTATAATGAATCTAAAGCTCTGGGCCGTAGGCTAGCTGATCAAAGTCCTCGCTGGTGGGCTCGATCTCCGGAAGATCCAAATCACCTGACAACATTCCAAAGAAGAAAGAGAAGGAATGTCGTAAGCGAACAATCGCTCAGTAAGTCCCAAAGATAAGGGAGAAAATAGAATAGACAGAGAGGGAGAGAGAGTAACTTTTAAAGTTGTATTATATTGTTAACGTTGTTGTTTGTAGCTTGGAACAGAAGAGGCCAGTGTATACGAGAGAAGTCTCTATATGCCAGAGACTAACGACAAATGGGATACAATGAACCGTTTATGCCGTGGTACAACAACAAATGAATTCAGATTAGGTGTCTTAAATCTTGCAGTCTCGTGCCACTTCTAACACCTTCCGTACCAATCTACCCCTTAAAACCCCGCGTTGTCTTGATTGTATTGTTGTATTATATTGTAAATTGTATTGTCTTGTATAGATGGATGACTTGCCAAAACCATGATATTAGTAAAAGTATGTAACTGGAGAACCATGTAGATGGAATGTATATCCATGGTTCGGTTCAGTCAATGCGGATTGAATATATAGATTCATGAATTCATATTGAATTGTAGTTTGTACTTGAATCATATTCAAGTCAGATTATTATAATGAGACTCAGTCAGAGTCAGAACAATTAGAAAAGAAATTGAAGTCCTGAATTAGGTTTTAGTGTTATCGGTAACCGCTGCACATGGGCGGCAGGATTTGTGTCTTTTTCAAAGACGATTACCGTGTTGATAACACCGTTTGTTAAGTTGTCTACCTTAAATAGGCAAGCACCCATATCTCCGGCTCCCTGAGACTCCAGAGTCTGGTCCCGCTTAAACTTATATTTACTAGGGTCCTTATTGTAATTTATAAAACTTGAGGGGTTTTTACGTAAAAATAATTTTGTATAATTTTCAAAATACACCTCAAGTATTTTATTATCGTCTTTAAAGTTTTCATAGATGTAGATTTTATCATTGTGACATTTCTAGTGAATAAACTCTATTTTTCATAATACATGGTATTTAATTGTAAAGTATTGAACTTGTATAGAATTGCATGGTATTTTCATGTAAAATGATTCTTTTTGATTTAGAAAAGTTGGAATATTTACAATATATCAAAAATAGATGTTTTGATAATACATATATAAATATTTATAAAATAATTAAATTTATTATTTATCTAAAAATCACATTTTCTTAAGATATTTGTATTTTAAATCTTTCGAGACCGAATGCTCCTTGCGGAGGTCTGCATCTCGCACTACTAAGTCTGAGGATGTGCGATAATCTGCACCATCCCGAACGGGTTCCCCAAATGGGTTGTAGCGGCGCTTTGCAAAGATTTGTTTAAAAATACATAATCTTGTAGAAAATGGTTTTTATAAGTTAAAGGTATTTAATTGTAAATTCGTATTCCCGTATTCTATGTTCCCGAAAGGTATCGTGTTATGTTGCATATGAGTGTTGTGAAGAGGTAGGTCATTACCTCATGATCTATTTAAAGGTATAGCAAGGAAATATGATGTTTTAATGTCGAAACTAAACAACATAGTATTTTACTGAAAAAGTACGATAAAAATTACAATATGAAATATTTTCTTATGAAACTTGTTCATGATGTTTTTTTTTAATATTTAATAGTCAACATGTAAGGGTTTGGCATGTTTGTATTTAAGAAAATGTGGAATTTTTTCAGAAGAACCGAATCGGAAGTCGAATTAACTCCGCTTCCGTCGGGTTTTAGAAAGAGAATTTTTTAGAGATCAATATGGAAAGGAAGAATGGTACTTACTATATTGGAGCTAAGAGAAGAGGAAGGGGGAGTGGTAGGAGGTGCCGGTGCGTCGTTTCGTCGCCGGGATCTCCTAGGGTCGTCGTCGGAAAATCGCCGGAGTTTCGCCCTTCGCTAACTCCACTTGCACACACAAAGTCTAGAGATTTTTCTTGAGAGTTTGGACAGAGTTTTAAAAGTGAGGAGGGTGTGGAATGGAGTGGTATTTATAGAAAAAGATTAGGGTTAGGGTTAGATGAAAGGGTGTTGTTCACCGCCGGAAGCCGGGAAGACTGGACGTCTTGCCCGAATCTGGGGGCAGATGCTAATTGGTGCTATCCGTCCACCTCTCCGAAGATGCCAAGTTGATTTATGGAACCATGTATCGAAGGTTTAAACGGATGCGGCCGATGTAGCGGACTTCGTCAGATCCCCCCTCGCTTGAGGGGTTTTTTGATTGTGAGGACGCTCTTCCCTGCAGGCGCAAGCCCCTGCAGTTAATTACGCTACCGCATCACGGTAAAAAATTTCTCCTTCTCCAGATGGTCACTTCGTGTCGTGGGTGTTTGTTTTGTTTGTGGTTGCCCGTGGATTGTATACGGAGACTAAGTTATGTTGTCGCCCGTAGGACGTGGACTAGTCCAAATCCGTATCTTTCTTAGATTTGGGTTTGGGGGGGTTGTGTTTAAGGATACGTTAGCCTTATTTGAGGCTAAGATCAACTTAAACTTTTGTTAAGGACACGTTAGTCTAATTCTAGACTAAGATCAACTTAACGGGATCGTTTAGATCCGACAAGAGAGCAATTGGGCTCTATTGTTTAGTTTAATGACATTGCGGTCGATAATTAGTTTAAGGACATTACGGTCCATTGTTAGTTTTAAGACATCGCGGTCGAGGTTAAGGACATCACAGTCCGTGGGTTTAAGGACATCACAGTCCGTGAGTTTAAGGACATCACAGTCCGATGTTAGTTTTAAGACATCACGGTCGAGGTTAAGGACATCATAGTCCATGAGTTTAAGGACCTCACAGTCCGATGTTAGTTTTAAGACATCACGGTCGAGGTTAAGGACATCATAGTCCGTGAATTTAAGGACTCTACAGTCCGTTGTTAGTTTTAAGACATCACGGTCGAGGTTAAGGACATCATAGTCCGTGGATTTAAGGACTCCATAGTCCGTGGATTTAAGGACTCCACAGTCCGATGTTAGTTTAAAGACATCACGGTCGAGGTTCAGGACATCATAGTCCATGAGTTTAAGGACCTCACAGTCCAATGTTAGTTTTAAGACATCACGGTCGAGGTTAAGGAAGTCATAGTCCGTGGATTTAAGGACTCTACAGTCCGTAGTAATGTGTGGTCGTCGGGACCCGTCACCTCTCTGACGACGTTGAAGGATTACAACGACAGATGTCAGAGGAGTAAAGAGATGTACCCTCGAACCGGGTGTAAGTTGATTGGAAGAGCAGCTGGGCTCAGCTCAATTTAAATTGAGGACTTATGGCCAAAATTGGGCTAAGTCCAGTTAAAAATGTTTAACATTAATATTTTATTTTTATTCTGCCTGTTGGGCCTTTATTTGGGCTTTGCCCTTTTAATTGGGCTATAGCATTTATCAGAACAAGGTATGTTCTGACAGCGCGCCACGTGGTGCATCAGGCGCTTTGCGCCAATTAAAGAGCGCATTGCGCTAGCGCACATAAGGGTGACACGTGTCGCTCAGCGCTGGTTTGTTAGCGCACTGCGCTTTATGAGTGTGCTGCGCCAGTTTATGGGTGCACCAGTGAATGACACGTGGCGCGCTTGGCGCAGAGCGCCAACCCAAGAGCGCAGTGCTCTGTTTTTATAAGCGCAAAGCGCAAACTGTTCTGTGGTTGACACGTGGCGCGTTTTGGCGCTGTGCGCCAGTCCAATAAGCGCAAAGGCGCAATTCAAGAGTGCAAAGCACTTTCCAGTAGCACAAAGCGCATCAGATCAAATTTAAGATCAAAGAACAACTTTTTGTTCTTCAAAGGAGGGCTTGCCTCAAGATCCAAGAAACAAAGTTCTTGTTTTTTATGAAAAGGCTCCGCCTTTGTAGATCAGAAGATCTGTGAAGTAAAAGTACTTCTTTTAGTCTTTTTATAATTAGATCTTTTTGATCTTATTCTTTTTTTTTATTGAAGACCTTGATCTTGTTCTTAGGTCTTTGATCCTTTTAGAAGAGGGTTCTTTTTTTTTTAATGAGATGATTTCATCTCTGTTTATTCAAGAACATAGTTCTTTACCTTTAAAGATGAAGAAATGATCTTCTTTCTTCAAAGGCTTGCATTTCTTTCTCTTTGAGTTTTTCTCAAAGTTTGTAGAGGATTTTTCTATTTTGAGACTTGAAGTCTTGGGGTCTTTATATAGGGCCAATTGATTTGTTAAATTAGTTGAAACGATCTTTCTTTGTTTGATTTGGGGATATTTCCCACCGTTGGATTTTTGATCCTAAGGCTTCTGTTTTACAGAAGATATTCTTGTTTTAATAAGATTGGAAAGATCTTTCTAGAACAGAATTTTAATTCTGATTAATTAATAATTTATTATTATTATTAGATCTTTTGATCTAACGGTGGGGAATTCTTTTAATTCCAGCGCTGGCGCACTTGGCGCTGGCGTACCTACGTTTGACACGTGGCGCGCAGCGCAACTGCACTAGCGCGCCTGTGTTTGACACGTGGCGCGCAGCGTAGAGCGCAGCGCAACTGCGCTAGCACGCCTATGTTTGACACGTGGCGCGCAACACAGAGCACAAGAGATCTGAAGCGTTGCTTCAATTTTAAAATTTGAATTTTGAAACAGAGCTTTGCTCTGATTGGGGGTGCGCTGCCTAGGGCGCAGCGCTCCTGGCGCTTTCGTGTCTGCTTTTGACACGTGGCGCGCAACGCAAGAGATCTGAAGCGTTGCTTTAATTTTTGAATTTTGAAATTAAAAACAGAGCTTTGCTCTGATTGGGGAAAACAAATGCCCTCCCACCGTTGTGTTCACGTGGCGTACACGTGAGTGCAGCGGTGGCAACATCTGAGCCCTTGGATCAACTCAGAAGTTGAGGAGGCGTTTCAGCGCCTATAAATAGGGCCCTTGGTCCTCAGATGATTATCATCTTCTCCTCAAGAATTTTTTATCTCAGAGCCTTGCTCTTATTTCCAAGAACTTTCAAGAGTTAGAATCTTTACTAGATTTAGGTAAAAATTAAATTAAATTAAATTAAATTAATTCTAATAAATTGGGGTTCTTACCCATTAACAGAGCTTTACTCTCATAGATCTTTTGATCTAAAGAAAACTCCTTTAGGGTTTCATAAACAGAGCCTTGCTCTCATGAACCCATAGATCTAAATAGATCTTTCCTTAGGGTTTCTTAGCCCATGGGTCAGAGCTATGCTCTTTTGACAAAATATAGATCTTTTGATCTTTTGATGAAGAACTCTTAAGAGTTTTTTCATGGATCTTTAAGATCCCAGAATTTTAATTCTCAGGAATTAATTTTCATTATCTTTTGATGGATTTTCCATCATCATTACAGGGCTAGGCTCTTTAAGGAATTTTATTCTCTCATGACCAGAGTTTGACAAGTGTCACTCTGTTATAATGCTTTGCTCTGAAAGGGAGATTTTCTCCTTGTCTCGAGGGATTTCTCATTCAATGAGAATTTTCTTTGAGGATTTCCTTATTAATTGACAGTCTCATCCAATGATGAGGCTGTCTTATTAATTGATGCATTGTCATCTGGATTTTGTGGGTCCCTCTTTGGTCCCCCCTCTACACTGCATTGCAGTGTGGTACAAATTTTAAAGTACCGAGCGTTGGGATTTTTTTTAAGAATTAAATTATGACACTGATAATTGAATTTCGTTCTTTCTTGCAGGCGACATGTCTTCTGATCTCTCGTTCCTGTTTTTCCGCTCAGAGGGAGGATTCCCCGAAGCACCGGTAGACCGGGAGGTTCTTGCTCTTATTAAGGACTATGACCCGAAGTACAAAAACCTTCACCTGTGGGGTAGGTGGTATGACCAAATAATCAGAGGTCGCCGAAACTTCTCTTGTGCGACGCCATCGGATCCGATCTCGTATGCAGATGTATCCCCGGTGAACTATGCCGTGGAGGTCGTTAATTGGACTTCGGAGGGTCTTCTTCAACCTTCGATTGCCGCCATACCCATGCAGCTGCCGGCAGCTTTGGATATTTTGGGGCGGCACATGCTAGGGCGAGTCGCGCCCTTAGGGACAACCTTACAACATCGGGTTGACCCCTCGACATTCGGCCGGATATTTGCAGTGGGCCAGGTACATTTTGTCAGCGAAGAAGGTGCATCTGCTGAAGATCGGTCTATACCCTGCGGTCTATGCCTCGCTGTTCTAGTATGCTGCTCCTCCGACATGGTGGATTAAGGCGTTCGTGGAGCAATGGAACATCCCCACCCATACCTTTCTTCTAATGGACAGAGAAGTTTCCATCTCTCTAGAAGAATTTGCTGAGATTTCCGGTCTGCCGGTGAGGGGGGAGCACTATGAGGAGCTGCTTCCTCCGGACGAATACGGTTTTGCCACAAAGCCGTTAGTGATGGACTTAATGCAAGAGAACGCTATTTAGCACCAGTTTCCGAGTCTGATAAAGGTGCTGAATATGTATGAGAGTCTTTTCTTGGAATCGGGAGGCCAAGGAGTTAGTTTCGCAGACTTCATTGCCCGCTTTCTTCGACCGGAGATTCTATCGCAACGGGGCGAAAAATTTGCCAAGCTCGATGACCCTTTCGGCTTTGGCTTAGATCGTCGACCAGTATTGGAAAGTGATCAAAAGGGTTTTTATCTTCCCGATGCTGCGATCATTCCTCTGTCAGAAATCGCCGCTCCGGGCATTGACGAGGAGACCTTCTTTCTTGGATTTCTAGTGTTATGGCTGTGTTGGTTTGCGCTCCCCATGCACCCTCACTATATGAGGCCGTATGTCTTTTACCCAGCACATCGAATGGTGGCTGGCATACAAGTGGCCATTGGGATCGCCGGGCTAGCCCACCTGTACCACGGTCTTAGCGTGGCGGCGGATACAACGGAACCGGGGGTGCAAGCTGCCAACATTCCGATGCACTACTTCACTTCTTGGATGGAAATGCACGTGCTCGGGGTTTTTGGTATTCATAAAAGACCCTCGTTTTAAGAGAAGTACAGATTCCCGAGAATTATGCGGCTGATCGATGCTTCTATCGTGAATCCGGCTCAGCGGAAGGCTATGGGGTTGCTTCTTCGTCCGCGCACGGTCGGAGCGGGTATTTCTTTCACGGACAAGGTCCTGACAATCGGCCCGGAAACCTCCAAGGCGGTGCTGGCGTTGTGCGATAATTTCTAGGACGAGGCCTCCGTGTTGAAAGCCCGAGAGATTTTACATCTATACTCCATCAGGCTGGGCTTCCTCGTATTCAGGCAAAATGAGGCGGCGCTCTTTATGAGATACAATGTAACACCCGAGTTCATTTATACCAATTCCAGTTTCTGTATTTACTTATCCTTGGTCTATTCTTGATTTATCGTGTTTGGGTGCGAATGGTAGTTACTTGGGACATTGCATTCGACCCGACCCGCTTGCTTGAAATTGTTTGATTTATATTTATAGTTTACCCTGACTCGTTGCTTTGACACGTGCATCTAGTATACCTGCATATCGGCATTTCATCGGGCATCGCATGTTTTAACTTATAACTTTTACTCACTGAAAATAATTTAAAAATACATGACATGGCCTGCTTGATACCCCTAACCCTGTGGTAGCGTCCTTGCATAGTGTTCTCGTCCCGTTCAGTGAAACGGACGTGTTTGGACGGCTACGTGCACATGCGTGCATCCGTTCTTGGGGGTATGCATTTCTGTTACAAAATCCTTCATTTTAAATTTTGGAACTTGCCAATAATTTTCATATTTCAAATCCAAATTTTTGGACCCGACCCGGGCGAAATTCTGAAATATTTTGTACTCCGCCAAATCCTATTTAATTTTTGAAATTCTTTAATCAGTTTTAAAATATTCTACAGTTTTATTCAGTGCATAGAAATTTCTAAAAGAAAACTAATTGTAAATCTTTTACATTTTTTTTAAACCGCAAAGATTTGCCTTCTACCTTTATTTTCCTCTACAGCCAATCAGAAATCCCCATTTTAATTCACTGGGCCCACGTCTCTCTCTCTTTCCCACAAATCTCTGTTCCTTCTCTCTCTCTCGTTTAAATCAGCAAATCAGAAAACTTTTATTCTTAGCTGGGACACACGTCTCTTTCTTTCTCCCTCAAAATCCTTCTCCTTCTCTTTCTCTCTCTCCCCCGAGCGCAGCTTTGTCTCTCTCTCTCTCTTCTTTCTCTCTCCTCTCACGCTCTCTCTCTCACCTATCGCAGTTACTGTTGGCTTCTCGAATCTCGTCACCGCTCGATGAGTCCCGTAACCTCCCTTCTCCTTTTCTTTCTTCTTCTTTTTTTTCTCTCTGCATCGTATTTAACTTACACCCTCGCCACGAGAACTCACCGGAAACCCTAACCCTACTCCTCTATCTCATCCTCCCTTGATCTCGCTCCTCAACCCTCATCGCCATCTGCTTCCCCTTCTCATCGTCGTCTCCCGTCGCCATCACCACAACCGACCCCCTGCAACCCTCAACTCCTGCCAACACCATCACCGACGTTACCCCCTGCTCTTCATCTTCCTCTACGAACCCAAACCCGATCAACCCATGACCCTTCAACTCCGACTCTAGCCGCACCTTGTTGCCGCCACCTCTTTCAACTGCACCCCAGATCCCATCTCGAAACCCATCATCACCAGTGCCATCTCCATCAAGCCCACTTCTCGCTTGCACCTTCATCTTCTTCCTCAGGAACCCCAACTCCTCAACCCCGACACCATCGCCGGAGAGAACTCCTCCAACCTAAACCCCGAGGACTATCTTCCCTTCAACCCTCATCGCAGATCCCTCGACCACCTTTTCCAAAGTACCGTCGACCCAAGCTACTGCCGCCACCATGGTCGTCGTCACCAGCGTCCTCTTCTCTTGAATCGTGACCCAACTCCTTCAGCAGCATCCTATCACTTGATCATCGTCGGGGACTACTAACCCATCTCCTTCATTCTCCGAGCACCCCCTTGCACACCCTTACACTTCGCCGGCCGCCCATCACCGGAGACCCATGACTCGTCGTCACATCTCTCCTCGCCCCGCCTCTGCCACAGAACACCACACCAGTATGCATTCCCTCTCTCCTTCTTTCTTCTCTTTCCTTTCTCTTCTGTATCGTAAATAGTTGTTCTCTGTCTTTGTAAATCACCAGACCCGGCCGTGACGTCGACGATCCCGACGCGCCAGCGAATGTACCTGACCCATGTGATCACATTGTGCATGGTTTGGATCCGTTCCGTGTACCGTGCGCGCATCGCGACGTTTTCCGACGACGTGAGACGTTCCGTATTCCCGTTCGTGATCCGTCCAGGCAAGTGAAACTTGCTACATGCTACTATATTATTTATATAAATTTATTTCATGATGGAACCTGTAAATTGACCAAGCTGCTATTAGTTTCCATTCTTGCGTTTCGATGTCAAATTATAGCATTAAAAGAATCGGGTTTAAATTATAACTTGTTGCACCTTGAAGTACAATATCACATACTCACATACGTGGTTAGATTATTTACTAGTTAACTGCATAATTCATAACACTGTTAAATAGTTTCTACCCTGAATAACCGGTTGCATCCATTGAGCATATTTTATATATTACTGCATCTTTAGACCAGTTAACCCATAATAACGAGATTTAACAATTCTATGTTTGTTTAAGTGTAGGATATTTAAGTTGGAACCACAACCATAACTCTAATCTATAACTGTGCATCCTCATGCTTTAATCTGCACCCTTGCATATATCATCACCGTGTTTCATTTTTTTACTGTTTCATCTGTACATGCTACCTTCTACTGCCTAGCGGCACGTCTCGGATTCAGCCCGAGAATCTTGACCGTGGTCCCGGGCACGCACGGGATACTATTGAGTTACATCGATGATTCATCAAATTGATTTCAAAAACTTGAGAGTAGATAACCCAATAGAACAGTTTAGTTTACTCACTGTACACTACCCTTCACTGCCCTGATTTACATTACTGTTACATCTGCTTTTCATTCATGATTATATTTGCATTGCCTGTTACCCTGTTTTTATTTTATTACTTGATGACATGACGCGCTGACGTCTGGGTTTTGCATGGCCCAGATTCTTCTACCTTGTTGCAGACTGATCAGGAGTATTGCCGCTGTTAGACCGAGCGGTGAAGTTCCTGTCGGTAGGTAGTTTCACTTCCAGGTGTTTCATTTATTGTACCTTTTGGCTTCCGCACATTGTTATTTCTTGACTCTTTTACTCTGGCTTATGGACATGTACTAGATAGTTGGTTTACTTTCCTGTTCTTGATATCTCTACAGCCGTAATGTGACTGTGGAAGGATTTTTCCTATCTACAGGTAGCATGGTTGGCTATGTCACGTGCCCATCTTAGCGTACTATGGGAAGCGGGGCGTGACATGGTTCTTTTGGTATCAGAGACATAGGATATAGGTTAATCGAGTTTGATTCTTTTGTAGTTGGGTATTGGACCCAATACACGAATCAGAATACTCGTAACTAGGAGCATGTCCTACCATATTGTTATCTTGATTCTTGAATCATATCCATCTCTTGATCCTTTCTTGATGTTATGCAAACAATTTTGCATCTCGGCTTGAAACCTTTTTGGTTCACCATTGTTTCTCCCCGTTCCTTGATTTTGATACTGGGATTTGGGCGACTTGAGTGGAGTTATGTAATTGTACCCATGAACTGCAGCATGGTTACAATGCGGTACTCTATTTAAGTAACTTGGAATTCTAGTTTGATTCATTTCCTTGTTTAATGATCATTATATTACCTTGCTTCTTTCGGTTTCATTGCTTACCGGTTCTTGTTTTATCGTCACCTTGAATCATGTTTACCGTCAGCTTGAATCATGTTTACCGTACTTAATCTTCGTCAGTATCTTGACTTCGGATGAAGTCATCTCGGTATCTTACTTGTTCTTGTTTTTTCCTGCATTAGGATCATTCAATCCTGGTGCATCCCTTGTTTATTGTTGTCTTGGGAATGGATTTTCGCGGCACTTTCCACGCTTACATTGATAGTAGGGAAAGGAAAGTGATTCTCCAAATTCCCGGACATCCGGAGTTTGTTTTGTTGGAGGAAGCAGTTCTGTCGGGCCAGTCGAGTTTAGGGCTAGGCCGACAAACAGTGTTCTTTCGTCGATGGAAGTTGATAAGAATGAAGCTCCTGCTATAGTTCGAGAATTCATGGACGTGTTCGAAGACACCTCGGGTTTACCGCCGAAGCGAGACGTGAAGTTCGCAATTGATCTTGTTTCTGGTGCAGCGCCAATCTCAAAGACGTACTATCCAATGACACCAGTGGAGTTGGAAGAAGTCAAGAAGCGGGTTGCTAAATTACTTGAGAAGGGTTGGATTCACAACAGTAACTCACCTTGGTGAGCTCCAGTTCTTCTAGCAAAGAAGACGATGTCACAAGGAGGATGTGTATCGATTATCGAGAATTAAACCGGGTGACTATTAAGAACAAGTACCCGATTCCTCGCATTGGCGAATTATCTGAGCAGCTTAGTGGCGTGAGGGTATTCTCGAAGCTGGGTTTGCGATCCGGATATCATCAGGTCATAGTTAGATCAGAAGATATTTGCAAGACTGCGTCCGAACCCGGTATGGGCATTGCGAGTATTTAGTGATGCCCTTCAGAGTAACGAATGCACCGGCGATATTTATGGACTTGACGAACCGAATCTTTCACCGTTCTTGGACCAGTTATGATGGTGTTCATTGATGATATTCTGGCCTACTTATGGAGCAAGGGAGAGCATGTGGAACACTTGAAGACCGTACTGCAGACCTTGAGACAAGAAAGATGGTATGCAAAGATGAGCAAGTGCAAGTTTGGCTTGAAGAAGTGAAGTTTTGGGGCACATTGTAGATGGAGATGGAATCGCCGTTGATCCCGAAAGATTACAGCAGTCGAGATTGGCCGATTCCGAAGAATGTTGCGGAGACAAGAAGTTTCTTGGACTTGCCAGGTATTATGGAAGGTTTGTGGAGAATTTTTCTCTGTTTGCTGAGCCATCGACCAAGCTTACGGGCAAGGAGGTACCATTTGTATGGACGGAGAAGCGTGCGCCAGCTTTAGAGGCGTATAAGCAGAGATTGATAACCGCTCCTATTCTGACCGTGCCAGACAGTTCCGGAGGAGTGGTAATTCACAACGACGCATCTGGGAAAGGATTGGGATGTGTTTTTATGCAGCATGGGAAGGTTATAGCCTACGCATCGGGACAGTTGAAGACCCATGAGGAGGATTAACCACCTCATGATTTGGAGTTAGCAACTTTGAATTTCGTTTTGAAGATTTGGAGACACTACTTATTGGGCGAAAACGGTCAAAGTATTCACCGATCACAAAAGCCTAAAGTACGTGTTCTTTCAGAAGGAGCTAGTTGTGAGACAGCATAGATGGTTGGAGCTGATGGCTGACTACGATCTTGACCTTGTTTACCATCCGGGGAAAGTTAATGTTGTGCCGGATGCGCTTAGTCGGTTGTCAGCAATTCAGATGTTGACTGCACGGAAGGAATTTATTGAAGATTTTTCGGAGATTTGAGTTGGAGATCGTGCCACCGCATTCTTCGAGACAGTTGACGCACCTGCAAGTACAGTAGTCGTTGATCGAGGATTTTTAAGGCAGCGCAATTGTAGGACCCAAAGGTGCAGAATTTTCGAGAACAAGTGAAGCTGGACTTCGAACGGGCTTGTTGATCCATGAAGATGGTTTGTTACGATATGGTAGCCGTTGTGTATGCCAAAGGGAGATTTTTTCGCGAAGAAGTTGTGAAGGAGGCACACAGTTCCGCATATTCCATACATCCAGAAGGCATGAAGATATACCGAGATCTACGACAGCAATTCTTGTGGGAAGGCGTGAAACGGAAGATTGCCCGCTCTGTGGCAAAGTGCGTGGTGCGTCAGCAAGTTAAGGCTGAACATCAACGGGTTGCTGGTTTATTGCAACCACTTCTGATGCCTCAGTGGAAGTGGGAACATATAACCATGGATTTTGTGACGGCTCTGCCGCGGAGTCCAAAAGGCAACAATGCAGTTTGGGTGATTATTGATCGTTTGACCATGGCAGCTCATTTCATTCCTTTTCGGGTTGGTCAATCAACCGAAACTTTGGCAGAACGGTGCATACAGGAGATTGTAAGATTGCATGGAGTGCTGGGGAGCATCGTGTCCGATCGTGACACCTGATTCTTATCGCACTTTTGGAGGAATTTACAGGAAGGTTTGGGAACTAGTTTGAAGTTTGGTATAACTTATCACTCTCAGACAGATGGCCAGTCGGGGAGAATGATCGAAACTCTTGAAGACATGTGGAGAGATTGCGTGTTAGACTTCAAGGGTTCATGGGAGGATCAACTACACTTGGTGAAGTTTCTTACGACGACGGTTATCAGACGACTATTCAGATGACTCCATTCGAAGCTTTGTATGGTCGCAAGTGTTGTTCACCTATTTGTTGGGACGTTGTCAATGAACGAAGATGGTTGGGACCAGATTTGGTCGTACAAACAGATGAGAAGGTTAGCACTATCCGAAAACTTATAAAGGCAGCACAAAACCGACAGCAGAGTTAGGTTGATATATCGAGAAGACCTCTGGAGTTCGCGGTTGGTGATTTGGTGTTGTGGAGACATCACCGACTAGAGGAGTATCCGTTTCGGAAGTCGAGGAAAGCTTAGTCCTCGATCCGTTAGACCTTTCGAGATCTTGGAACGTATTGGAGAAGTGGCTTATCGTTTGGCATTACCACAATCCCTGGCGAATGGTCGTGACGTGTTTTTTGTACCTCAACTCCGTAGGTATGCTCGAGATGAAGTGCATGCGTTGGATCTTTCGAAACTGACTGTACGAGAAGATTTAACCTTTGAGGAGCGACCGATGTCTATTGTGGATCGAAGAGAAAAGGTTCGTATGAACAAAGTTATCCCTCTTGCACTTGTTTCTTGGAGTAATCACTCGCATGGAGAACCAGGTTGGGAACGAGATGATGAAATCCGACAGAAGTTTCCACATCTATTCTTGAAATTTCTTGGTTGTTTATCCTATCTTGTTCTTGGAATTTCGAGGACGAAATTCTGTTGTAGTTGGGTATAATGTAACACCCGAGTTCATTTATACCAATTCCAGTTTTTGTATTTACTTATCCTTGGTCTATTCTTGATTTATCGTGTTTGGATGCGAATGGTAGTTACTTGGGACATTGCATTCGACCCGACCCGCTTGCTTGAACTTGTTTGATTTATATTTATAGTTTACCCTGACTCGTTGCTTTGACACGTGCATCTAGTATACCTGCATATCGGCATTTCATCGGGCATCGTATGTTTTAACTTATAACTTTTACTCACTGAAAATAATTTAAAAATACATGACATGGCCTGCTTGATACCCCTAACCCTGTGGTAGCGTCCTTACATCGTGTTCTTGTCCCGTTCAGTGAAACGGACGTGTTTGGACGGCTACGCGCACGTGCGTGCGTCCGTTCTTGGGGGTATGCATTTCTGTTACAAAATCGTTCATTTTAAATTTTGGAACTTGCCAATAATTTTCATATTTCAAATCCAAATTTTTGGACCCGACCTGGGCGAAATTCTGAAATATTTTGTACTCCGCCAAATCCTATTTAATTTTTGAAATTCTTTAATCAGTTTTAAAATATTCTACAGTTTTATTCAGTGCATAGAAATTTCTAAAAGAAAACTAATTGTAAATCTTTTACATTTTTTTAACTTGCAAAGATTTGCCTTCTACCTTTATTTTCCTCTACAGCCAATCAGAAATCCCCATTTTAATTCACTGGGCCCACGTCTCTCTCTTTCCCACAAATCTCTCTTCCTTCTCTCTCTCTCGTTTAAATAAGCCAATCAGAAAACTTTTATTCTTAGCTGGGCCCCACGTCTCTTTCTCTCTCCCTCAAAATCCTTCTCCTTCTCTTTCTCTCTCCCCCGAGCGCAGCTTTGTCTCTCTCTCTCTCTTCTTTCTCTCTCCTCTCGCGCGCTCTCTCTCACCTATCGCAGTTACTGTTGGCTTCTCGAATCTCTTCACCGCTCGACGAGTCCCGTCACCTCCCTTCTCCTTTTCTTTCTTCTTCTTTTTTTCTCTCTGCATCGTATTTAACTTACACCCTCGCCACGAGAACTCACCGGAAACCCTAACCCTACTCCTCTATCTCATCCTCCCTTGATCTCGCTCCTCAACCCTCATCGCCATCTACTTCCCCTTCTCATCGTCGTCTCCCGTCGCCATCACCACAACCGACCCCCTGCAACCCTCAACTCCTGCCAACACCATCACCGACGTCGCCCCCTGCTCTTCATCTTCCTCTACGAACCCAAACCCTATCAACCCATGACCCTTCAACTCCGACTCTAGCCGCACCTTGTTGCCTCCACCTCCTTCAACTGCACCCCAAATCCCATCTCGAAACCCATCATCACCAGTGCCATCTCCATCAAGCCCACTTCTCGCTTGCACCTTCATCTTCTTCCTCAGGAACCCCAACTCCTCAACTCCGACACCATCGCCGGAGAGAACTCCTCCAACCTAAACCCCGAGGACTATCTTCCCTTCAACCCTCATCGCAGATCCCTCGACCACCTTTGCCACAGTACCGTCGACCCAAGCTACCGCCGCCACCATGGTCGTCGTCACCATCGTCCTCTTCTCTTGAATCGTGACCCAACTCCTTCAGCAGCATCCTATCACTTGATCCTCGTCGGGGACTACTAACCCATCTCCTTCATTCTCCGAGCACCCCCTTGCATACCCTTACACTTCGCCGGCAGCCCATCACCGGAGACCCATGACTCGTCGTCACATCTCTCCTCGCCCCGCCTCTGCCACAGAACACCACACCAGTATGCATTCCCTCTCTCCTTCTTTCTTCTCTTTCCTTTTTCTTCTGTATCGTAAATAGTTGTTCTCTGTCTTTGTAAATCGCCAGACCCGGTCGTGACGTCGATGATCCCGACGCGCCAGCGAACGTACCTGACCCGTGTGATCACATTGTGCATGGTTTGGATCCGTTCCGTGTACCGTGCACGCATTGCGACGTTTTCCGCCGACGTGAGACATTCCGTATTCCCGTTCGTGATCCATCCAGGCAGGTGAAACTTGCTACATGCTACTATATTATTTATACAAATTTATTTCATGATGGAACCTGTAAATTGACCAAGCTGCTATCAGTTTCCATTCTTGCGTTTCGATGTCAAATTATAGCATTAAAAGAATCGGGTTTAAATTATAACTTGTTGCACCTTGAAGTACAATATCACATACTCACATACGTGGTTAGATTATTTACTAGTTAACTGCATAATTCATAACACTGTTAAATAGTTTCTACCCTGAATAACCGGTTGCATCCATTGAGCATATTTTATATATTACTGCATCTTTAGACCAGTTAACCTATAATAACGAGATTTAACAATTCTATGTTTGTTTAAGTGTAGGATATTTAAGTTGGAACCACAGCCCTAACTCTAATCTATAACTGTGCATCCTCATGCTTTAATCTGCACCCTTGCATATATCATCACCGTGTTTCATTTTTTTACTGTTTCATCTGTACATGCTACCTTCTACTGCCTAGCGGCACGTCTCGGATTCAGCCCGAGAATCTTGACCGTGGTCCCGGGAACGCATGGGATACTATTGAGTTACATCGATGATTCATCAAATTGATTTCAAAGACTTGAGAGTAGATAACCCAATAGAACAGTTTAGTTTACTCACTGCACATTACCCTTCACTGCCCTGATTTACATTACTGTTACATCTGCTTTTCATTCATGATTATATTTGCATTGCCTGTTACCCTGTTTGTATTTTATTACTTGATGACATGACGCGCTGACGTCTGGGTTTTGCATGGCCCAAATTCTTCTACCTTGTTGCAGACTGATCAGGAGTATTGCCGCTGTTAGACCGGGCGGTGAAGCTCCTGTCGGTAAGTAGTTTCACTTCCAGGTGTTTCATTTATTGTACCTTTTGGCTTCCGCACATTGTTATTTCTTGACTCTTTTACTCTGGCTTATGGACATATACTAGATAGTTGGTTTACTTTCCTGTTCTTGATATCTCTACAGCCGTAATGTGACTGTGGAAGGATTTTTCCTATCTACAGGTAGCATGGTTGGCTATGTCACGTGCCCATCTTAGCGTACTCTGGGAAGCGGGGCGTGACATACAACCCTATCGTTTTGCCCAGCAGCTAAGTTATAACCAGGGGGTTCCACTGGAGGCGTTTTTGGAAGAGCCAGCGGCCACCATAGAGGGAATACGGAGCGCACTGCATCACTTTATGCGGTTAAACATGGGCTCCCACTTCTTCATTAGCGAGCCGAGTTGCATTCCAAGGGCCCTTAATGTATACAGGGCTTGGTATCAGCACGCGATGGGCGCTGTCATCCGGGAAGAGAAGCGGCTGCTGCTTGATTGCAAGAATGCGCCCCCCGCCAGCGATCGCAACGTCCCTTTAAAGCGAAGAACCCCTGTCCCTCCTCCATTAAGAGGAGATGCTGGAGTGGTGCCTCCACGTGTGCTAAGCCCCACGCGTGGATTGCCCCGCGATCCCGTGGATGTGCCATTAGCGCCCCGTGCTCCCGTGGAGACAGTAAACGTGGTTTCACCCGAATCCGGCATGGGTTCGGACATCGGGACCCGCCGTCCAATGGTGCCCACGAAGCGTAAGCTGATTTTGGGTGCGACCGGAATTCGCGCGCAGAAAAGGAAGAAGAAGTCGATCCTCTCTGCTGACGTTGTGTTTGGTCAGGAACTTCATGCTCCTTATAGCGAGGACTTGAGTGAGTATGGGACCAATGATGGCCTATTCACGCCGCCAGATGACACTGATCTGGCGGCTGCCATCGCAGCTTCCGAGCGATTGGCAATGCGCGACGAGTGGTTGGCTAAACTCACGCAATCAGGTAATCATTAGTTGTATATATATATTATTTTGTCATTGCATCATACCTTTATCGTTATTTTTAACTTACGCTTTTCCTTCTTTAACAGTCATTTCTACCGAAGAAGCCCTCACTGCTTCTCTTAAGACTTTCGAGGAGGAGGAACGACTCAAAGCATCCTTAGGCCTTGGTACATTTCGGTTTGCTATGTCTCTGCTTCCATCTCTTATGAGTAATCTGACCTGCTCTTTGTCTTATCGCAGGGACCACAAGACCTACCTCGCAAGCCGATGCGGAAATTCTCCCCGGGCCAGCTACCGAAGTCCCGGCCTCTTCGGGATTGCCGCAAGAAGCCCTACTTAAAAAACTGATGATGGAAGCCTTGACGGCTCTGGAGGCAACCCTGAATGCGGACGACGACGCCTTGCTGAAGGAGGCTTCCAAAAGGTCTGTCGTGACGACCCAGGAGGAAAGGAAGCGCCTGAGGCGTGCAGCAAGGGAGCGTAGCGCTGCTTTGGCCGCGGGAGCAGGTTCAAGCGCCGTTACTCCCGCTGCTACTCCTTCAGAGGAGCTCCCGGTCGCCTTGTCTACTGCTCATAGACGGGCGGCACGTGCAGCTCGGGAAGCCAACGGTAAATCAACCCCAGGTAATGTGTTTTGAGGCTTCGTTGTCAAAGTTTTAAACTATCAGTTCTTATATATCTTGTCCTGCAGGGCCGAGCCTTACCGAAGGAGTGGCGGCGACCGTTGAGTCTGAGGGGGTAGTGGAGGAGGTGGCTGCGGAACCCGAGGCGGCGATAGGCGATGTAACCATAATTGTCGGGCTCGAGCTAGTGGCTGACAAGACAGTCACGACCGCTATGCCCGAGATGGCTACCAATGCCGAGCCCGAGATGGCGGCGGGTGAGACGGCTGCTACGGCCGAGCCTGAGGCAGCAGTGGACGAAATGGCTGTTACAGACGAGCCTAAGGCAGCGATGGACGAGGTGGCTGCGACCAGTGAGCCCGAGGTGGCAGCGGGTGAGACGGCTGCTACGGCCGAGCCTGAGGCAGCAGTGGACGAAACGGCTGCGACCACTGAGCCTGAGGTGGTAATGGGCGAAACAAGCATGATCGCTGATCACGAAATGGCCGCTCTTTCTCAAGAGTCGGGCACCGCTCTGATCATCGCTCTCCCTGCCTATGGTTCCTTGTCGTCTCCTGGCGTCGCTAGCGTGACGACGGCTCCTGTGGAGTCAGGGGATGAGGCAACAGGAGGTGAGACCACCCCAATGAAGGAGGGGGACGTCACCGTTCCATCAAGTGACGCCCTCATCACGGCTCCGGCTGGCGACTTATCAGGTAAATTTTGGGTTATCGTCCTTCTTTTTATTCTACAATCCTTTCTGACAGGGTTTATCTTGTTTCTAACGCAAGTGCGGCAAGTGCTGATGCCGCGTTACCCAAGGGAGCGCCGTCAGTTACCGCTCTGACGGTGACCACTTCTCTTCCTTCTCTCGCACTGTCCCAGATGTTGGAAGGTATGGATTTGTGACTCATCAGTCTTATCTTTAGGCTGCATAATTTATGTACTGACGTTGTACTATTGCGTCTTTGCAGGAGTCCTTTTTGATCACCTGTACCAGGTGCTGCACCCACACTTCTCCTTCTTGTCCAAGACGAGTCCGCCTGCTGGTGTCGGTGAGTGTTTTCTCTAGACGACGTCCTCTTCCTTAACGGGCAGTCGCATTATTGCTAATCTCTTCTTTATATTGCTTGTAGCCTTACGAATCGAAGGAGGGGACGAGGCTGTCGTTGCGCCACCAGTACTCCCAGCTCTGCCCCCTGCTGCAGCCGGTATAGTAGACTCTACTTTTTGCATGTTTTCTTTATTTCTTGAGCTGACATCTGATTATGATCTATTTTGCAGCAATCACATCGACTCCAACCCCGTTCGAGTCTCGTATTATAATGCCGGCCGGGCCCTTTTCCAGGCGTCCATCATCCAAAGGTGCCGTGACCAGCCTACGCGTGCTGAGCGAGTATATCGAGGAGTTCGACGCAGAGACCCCCACATCTGCCACGGATTTTGCCACAGAGGTTAACCCTATGCTGTAGACGCTCATGAAATTTCATGGTGAGGGCGTCGTTGAGTCTTGGGTTAATCGCTGCCGGGAGATCGAGGTTTGCTTGCATGAGTTCGAGCTTAAGCGTCTCGCACCTGAGATTATGGCTATGAGCACTCAACGGGCGGCATGGATCGAGCAGAGCGCTTCTTACTTCCTCCATCTTGAACAAGAAATGGCTTTAAAGCGAAGGGAATGTAAGGAAACTTCAAGCGAGTCTGCTCGACTGCATGCTGAGGTCGACGCGAACGCTTCCCAGGTGAAAGTTATCTTCGAGGGCCTTCTGCAATGTATCTCTGATGGGTTAACATTGAGGCAGAAGCTCGATGTCGTTGAGCGTGATGCACAAGATCGTGAAGCAGCTCAGCGAGCCGTCGAGAAACAACTCTCGTCTTACTTGCAGCAGCGAGCCCAGGTCGAAGCAGAGTTGGCCGCGGCAGCTGATCAGGAAGAGGGGCTGAGGGAAGTGCGCAAGCGGCTGACTGGATTATTGAAAGCGCTTTCCTCTCAATAAAATTTTTGTACCATTTGTAATTTTGAATAAAATGTATTTGTTCTTTTATTCTTTCATATGATGTATTTTGTACCCGACTGAATTCATGAATAAAAGATACACGTTCTTCGTAATGTCTTGTGTCATTTCTCTGCTTTCTTCTTTCTTGCTGTGTTGTTTGCCATGTGACTTTAGTAAGTGCGGTCTGTAGATAGCGTATAGCTGTCAGTCTTGGGCTCGTTGTAAAGTGGCGATGGCTTAGAAAACAGGGTTAGGATCTGTCACTAAAGACTTTTCAACTTTATGAGTCGTGAGGGTCTCATAAAGAATTTTCTCCCTACCGGTCGAGAGGATCCCGTAGGTGTAATTTTCCCTTAAGAATCGTGAGGATTCCTAAGTGCGTTTTCTCCTGAAAGTCGTAAGGACCTTACAAGCGAATTTACTTCCTTACGAGCAGTGAGGGCCCGCAAGTGATGGATGAAGTTGTCTTTTATCCGCATTTCACGGAGTTAAGGGTTGCTCTGGATGCTTCCCACGGGTTCATTGCCGTGTTTGGCGAGGACCAGGCTCCGCTCTAGATGTTTTCCAGGATACCGTAGTTTAACGACATCGCGGTCGAGGTTAAGGACATCATAGTCCTTGAGTTTAAGGACCTCACAGTCCAATGTTAGTTTTAAGACATCACAGTCGAGGTTAATGACGTTATAGTCCATGGATTTAAGGACTCCACAGTCCGTCGTTAGTTTTAAGACATCACGGTCGAGGTTAAGGACATTATAGTCCATGAGTTTAAGGACCTCACAGTCCAATGTTAGTTTTAAGACATCATAGTCCATGAGTTTAAGAACCTCACAGTCCATGAAATGTGTGGTTGTCGGGACCCGTCACCTCTTTGAAGACGTTGAGGAATTACAACGACAAATATCAAAGGAGTGAAGAGATGTACCCTTGAACCAAGGTGAAATTAGTTTAAAATCATTACGATTGATTGTTAGTTTTAAGACATCACGGTCGAGGTTAAGGACATCATAGTCCGTGGATTTAAGGACTCCACAGTCCGATGTTAGTTTTAAGACATTACGGTCGAGGTTAAGGACATCATAGTCCATGGATTTAAGGACTCCACAGTCCAATGTTTGCTCTGGATGTTTCACACGGGTTCACTGCCGTGCTCAACGAGGACCAGGCTCCGCTCTGGACGTTTTCCATAGGGTCAGAAGTGACATAATCCGCGTTCCACGTAGCCAGGAATTTTGCTCTAGATGCTTCCCATGGGTTTACTGCCGTGTTCGGCGAGGACTAGGCTCCGCTCTGGATGCTTCACACGGGTTCATTGCCGTGCTCTGCGAGGACCAGGATCTGCTCTTGGACGTTTTCCACGGGGTCAGAAGTGACGTTATCCGCGTTCCACGTAGTCAGGAATTTTGCTCTAGATGGATCCCACGGGTTCACTGCCGTGTTCGGCGAGGACTAGGCTCCGCTCTGGATGCTTCACACGGGTTCACTGCCGTGCTCTGCGAGGACCAGGATCCGCTCTGGATGTTTTCCAAGGGGTCATAAGTGACGTTATCCGCGTTCCACGTAGCCAGGAATTTTGCTCTAGATGCTTCCCACGGGTTCATTGCCGTGTTCGGCGATGACTAGGCTCCGCTCTGGATGCTTCACATGGGTTCACTGCCGTGCTCTGCGAGGACCAGGATCCGCTCTGGATGTTTTCCATGGGGTCAGAAGTGACGTTATCCGTGTTCCACGTAGCCAGGAATTTTGCTCTAGATACTTCCCACGGGTTCACTGCCGTGTTCGGCGAGGACTAGGCTCCGCTCTGGATGCTTCACACGGGTTCACTACCGTGCTCTGCGAGGACTAGGATCCGCTCTGGATATTTTCCACGGGGTCAGAAGTGACATAATCCGCGTTCCACGTAGCCAGGAATTTTTCTCTAGATGCTTCCCACGGGTTCATTGCCGTGTTCGGCGAGGACTAGGCTCCGCTCTGGATGCTTCACACGGGTTCACTGCCGTGCTCTGCGAGGACCAGGATCCGCTCTGGACGTTTTCCACGGGGTCAGAAGTGACGTTATCCGCGTTCCACGTAGCAAGGAATTTTGCTCTAGATGCTTCCCACGGGTTCACTGCCGTGTTCGGCGAGGACTAGGCTCCACTCTGGATGCTTCACACGGGTTCACTGCCGTGCTCTGCGAGGACCAGGATCCGCTCTGGACGTTTTCCACGGGGTCAGAAGTGACGTTATCCGCGTTCCACGTAGCCAGGAAATTTGTTGATTATATCTGCATTTCACGGAGTTGGGATTTGACTCTCGGTCATCTGTACACAGCCGAGTCATGGAACTGGGAGTTTCCGTTGTTCCGCTTTGCTTGATGTTGTGCCTGCTGAGACGAATGTTGAGATGATCTCTTGGCTATCTGTGACCCATCGAGATTTGGCTTCTTCTTCTGATGAAACCTGGGGAGGAGGAGTGTGATTCCTTCTTTGTTTGCGCCCCTAGATTGTATACAGGGATTGATGTGATATCACTTGTAGGGTATAAATTTCATTTTTATTTTTCAATTCTTTCCGCGATGCTCTATCATTTCAGCTTTAATATCGCGAAGGTCGCGGTTGCCCAATCATTTCGGCTATTTTTCGCGGTGCCCAATCATTTCGGCTATTTTGCATGCATACATTTTTACTTGCTGATTTTGTTGCAAGTTGCCTCATCATTTCGGCTATATCGTATGCATGTGTGGCTTGCTGTCTTTTTGCTGCAAGCTTGGGATTAGACATCGATTTCGGCATCAGCACCGCTACAACTGGGATATTGCCAGGAGCGAATCATCATTTGCCTCTGTCGATATCGAACAAAGGTGGCTTAGCGAACAGGGTTAGGATCCTGTCGACTAAGGCTTTTGACTTTATGAGCCGTAAGGGTCTCACAAAGGTATTTCTCCCTATAAGTCGTGAGGATCTCGTAGGTGTGTTTTCTCCTTAGGAGTCGTGAGGATTCCTAAGTGCATGTTCTTCTGTAAGTCGTAAGGATCTTACAGGAGGGTTTTGTCCTTATAAGTCGAGAGGACTTACAAGGGTTGTTCACCATATGGATACATCCCTAGTCACAGATGGGACTTTGTTAGGGAAATGTTTATTCGCGCCCGTGGATTGTATACAAGGGTCAGCATTGAGCCGCTTGTAGGGCAGTAATGGAGGTTGTGGCGGGCTGCTTAAGAACAGGTTCAGATCTCTGTAAGTTAAGACTTTTGAATCTTATGAGCCGTGAGGGTCCCATAAGAGGATTCTCCTTACGAGTCGTGAGGATCTCGCAAGTGTAATTTCTCCTTAAGAATCGTGAGGATTCCTAAGTGTGTTGCTCCTTTGTGAGTCGTAAGGATCTCACGTAGGTGGATTCTCCTCACAAGGTCGAGAGGACCCTGTAAGTGTCTTTTAACGAGGTTGCGCCCTTTCGGGTTTTCACAAACACTCGCCGGTAGCCCTGCTGTTTTTACTCACGGAGCCCTTTCGAGTTTTCATCCGTGCCCTTTTTGCTTGTGGACATACCGTTTTCTTTTTATTCATTTATTTTTTTTATTCTAACGAGATTGCGCCCTTTCGGGTTTTCACAAGACTCGCCGGTAGCCCTGCTGTTTTTACTCACGGAGCCCTTTCGGGTTTTCATCCGTGCCCATTTTGCTTATGGACGTACCGTTTTTGTTTTTTTTATTATTCTTTTTTTTGTATCAGGTTTGGGATGCTGCAATCCACCGTAGTTTATCGACATCTCGGTGAACGGCTAGTTTTAGGACATAGTGGTCCATTGGTAGTTTAAGGACGTTTCGATCCGTCGTTAGTTTAAGGACGTTTCGGTCCGTCGTTAGTTTAAGGACGTTTTGGTCCGTTGTTAGTTTAAGGACGTTTCGGTCCGTTGTAAAGTAAGCCGGTTACTACTTATAGTTTAAGGACGTTTCGGTCCGTTGTAAAGTAAGCCGGTTACTACTTATAGAGTTTGGGCTTAGGAAGATAGCGAGCGGACATAGTCGTCGTCATCTATCATTGACCTAGGCCATGACTCGTCAAGCGTAGTATTTTTTCAGGAAGCGACCGTTTATTGGCCTGAAAGGTCTTTCACCATGCATGTCCATGAGTAGATAGGCTCCACCCTGGTAGACCTTGTCTATGATGTACGGGCCTTCATAATTCGGCTCAAATTTCCCTCGTTTAGCGCGATTGGGGATCATAGGTCTTTTGACCACTAGCACGAGTTCGCCTTGGCGGAATGTCCTCGGCCTGGTCAATCTTTCATATGAGCACGTCATCTTTGCTTTATAAGCCTCCAGATTTTGTTGCGCTACGAGCCGGGTTTCATCAAGGGCATCGAGCTCCTCGAGCCGAAGGTGAGCGTTCTCTTCGTCCGTTAGCTCATAATGGACTGCCACTCGTAGAGAAGGTAACTCTATCTCGAGGGGGAGTACCGCTTCTGTACCGAATACCAACGCGTACGGCGTTGTGTTCGTGGCCGTCTTGAACGTAGTTCGATATGCCCAGAGAGCTTCATGTAGTCTCTCGTGCCAGTCCTTTTTATTTCGGGACACCGTCTTTTTCACGATCTTTGTCAGGGTCTTATTGAAAGCCTCAGCTAGACCGTTAGCTCGGGGATTATAAACTGAGGAGTATCTCCAGTCTATGTTGTGCTGTTGTGCGAAGCGGCTAATCTTATGGCTTCTGTAGGCCGGCCCGTTATCGGAGATGATCCGCCTCGGAGTTCCAAACCGATAGATGATGTGCGTCTTGAAGAAATGGAGGATATTCTCCATCTTCACTTCCCTCAGCGGTACTTCTTCTGCCCATTTGGAGAAGTAATCAGTTGTCGCCAAGATGAATCGATGTCCTCTAGACGATACTGGTTCGATGGGGCCTATTATGTCAGTCCCCCACATTTCGAACGGCCAGCTAGCCACCGTCGGATGTAACGGATTCGGATGCTGATGGATGAAGTCCCTATTGATCTGGCACGAGTGGCACTGCTTCGCGTATTCAAGGCAGTCTTGGATCATCGTGGGCCAATAATAACCCATCCGTTTGATCTTCAGCTTCACCTTCAGCCCGGCTTGGTGAGAACCACAGAGTTTGTCATGAGTTTCTTGGACGAATCTCTTTGCCTCTTTAGGTCCCAGGCATCTTAGCCATAAAGAGTCAAATGATCTCTTATACAGGGTATCATTGACGAAGGCGAAAGATAGGGCTCGCTTCATGAGCTGATGTTTTGAGGACGCATCATCAGGCGTTCGACGGGATTTGAAGTAGTCTATGAAGACTTCTCTCCAATCTTCAACTGTTTCTTGGTCTTTTACTTGTAGAGCCGTTTGCTCGGTCGCTCCCTTTTTTTCATACGACTACGGAGATATTTCTGCCGGTGCAAGAACCCGACGGCTTTGTACCACGATTCTTACGTCATTGAGGTTCTCATCGGCCAATTCTTTACCAAGCTTGGCTAATGCATCCGCTTTGCTATTTTCCGCACGCGGTATGCTTTTCAAGGTGTAGGAAGGGATTTGGGTCAGCAGTTGCTGTACCCTCTCGCCGTACTTCACCAATTCTGGTTTGCACGTTTGATAGTCGCCGTTTACTTGACTAACGACCAGTTAGGAGTCTCCGTATATGAGGAGGTTTTCAATTCCCATGTCGATGGTGATCTCGAGGCCTGCTATCAAAGCTTCTTATTCAGCTTCATTGTCTGTCCTCGGCTCTGTTAAGGAGAAGGCAAAGCGCATTATCCCTCCTTATGGAGTCACGAAGATGATGCCTACCCCCGATTTGATTATAGGGGTAGTTTGTTTGCGCTTCTTCATGGAAGATGCTCCATCAAAGTAAAGTTCCCATCGGGTACCACCACCGTCGATCGCATCAAACGTATGTTCGTTTGGCAGTTCGCAATTCAAAAGGGAGTCGGCCGGTATCGGATGCTCAGCGAGGAAATCGGCGATGGCCTGGCCTTTCACTGCCTTAAGAGGCTGATAGGTTATCGAGAACTCCATCAAAAGCAAGGCCTATTTAGCGAGTCGCCCTGTCAATATGGTCTTTGACATCAGATATTTGAGAGGATCCACCTTCGATATGAGACGGAATTCATGCGCCAATGCATAGAGCCTGAGCTTCGTTATCGCGAAGATCAATGCCAGGCAGTGTTTTTCGATGGGAGAGTAATTGCTTTCTGCCCCCAGTAGAACTCGACTCAAATAGTAGAGGGCTCTCTCCTTCCCTAGGTCGTTCTCTTGTGCCCATAATGCGCCTAAGGAACCTTCAAGGGCGGTTGTATACAGAATAAGGGGCTTCCCCTTGATCGGAGCGGCCAGCACTGGCGGGTTCTGCAGATACTGCTTGATTTCATCCAGCGCGCCTTGGCATTTGTGATCCCAGACGAACGGGGTTCCCTTCTTCATCAAATGACTGTTCGGACGGCACTTGCCAGAGAGATTGGCTATAAATCGCCGGATATACGCGAGCTTTCCTTGGAGACACCGCAATTGCTTGAGAGTCCTTGGCGGAGGCATCTCCATAATTGCTTTAATCTTTGACGGATCTATCTCGATGCCTCGGTGTTGGACAATGAATTCTAGGAATTTGCCCGAGGAAACTCTGAATGCGCATTTGAGAGGGTTCATCTTCAAGTTGTATTGCCGAAGGCGTCGAAATACGATCTTCAGATGCTCGAGATGTTCCTCGTATGATTTGCTTTTAACCACGAGGTCGTCGATATAGCACTCGACAATTTCATGTATGAGGTCATCAAAGATCTTCGTCATGGCCCTCTGATAGGTGGCACCGGCGTTCTTTAGACCGAAGGGCATCACCTTGTAGCAGAATATACCTAATGGGGTCCGGAAAGCGGTGTGCTTCTGGTCCTCGGGATGCATCTTTATCTGGTTGTATCCTGACGATCCGTCCATGAAGGAGAAGACTTCATGAGTGGACGTATTGTCTATCATCAGCTCGGTGACCGGTACTGGGAAATCGTCCTTCGGGCAGGCTTTATTAAGATCCCGAAAGTTTACACATATGCGCACTGTCCCATTTTTCTTCATCACCGGGACGATGTTGGCGATCCAGTCAGGATACTGAACTTCTTGGATGAAGCCAGAGTCGATCAGCTTCTTAACCTCGGCGTTGATGCTCAACTCAAGCTCGAGCCGCATTCTCCTCGGTGCTTGTTTGATTGGCTTGACATCTGGGGATATTTCCAGTTTGTGGACAACAATCTCTGGATCTAGTCCTGGCATCTCGGAATAATTCCATGCAAAGCAATCCCTATGCTTCATAAGCACGTCTTTTAGTGTAGCCACCTTTTCTTCAGACAATAGCTCACTGACGAACGTCGGTCGCGGGTCACTCGCCGTCCCAAAATCAATTTTCTTGAGGTTATCTGCAGTGGTATGTATTCCATCTTCCAGCTCTTTCGGCGCCGGTGGAAACTCTGAGATAACCTCATCATCATTGTTTTCGAAGCACCAGGGGAAGTCATCCATATCCTCGGGCTCTTGTTTTGATAGCGTTATCATATGGCAGGTATGAGCTCGCTTACAAGATCGATGTTGATCTGGTTCTATTCTCGCTGTATGCGCCGCTTTTGGTTCGTGTTTCTGTGGTGGAGTTATCCTCCAACTGTCGGATAGAGTGAACTTGCCGAGCTGATATTGGTCTTCGACCCAGTTCTTGAAGGTGAAGCATTCTTTGAGAGGGTGTCCTATTGCTCGATGATAAGAGCAATAGTCTGGGTGAGATATCTCGTTGGCTTGCTTAGGGTGCTTGTGCAAGTCCACGTTACCTCTCCCGGTTCTTTCGGGCTTGCGAAAATGATGAAAAACGATTTTTCGGGTCATGGTAACATGGACTATAAAACACGGATCTTTGCTAAACTACACACTAGCAACTAACTAGAGCTTTTCCTACTCGGTTAGGGGTTATACCTCAACTTGAACTCCTTCTCTTGGACTCTTTGTGGTGGTCAGATGGTTCGTTCCTCGTCGCCTTCTCTTGCCGAAGATGGATCCACCTGAGGGTCTCTACCTTGAGCTTCTTTCTCGAACTTGAGAAAACTAAAGTGTCCGGCTTGCTAGACCTTCAACCTTAGGATGAGTAGAGAGTGGCTTTGGTGTTTTATCTCCAAGGAAATGTTTCTCAACACATGAGATGAATTTTCCTTGAGCTAGAGGAAGAGGAAGAAGAAAGGATGAGAGAGAATCAATATGATAGAATGAGAATAGCTTTACAACCATATCAAATATATGTGAATTAATCTAATTAATAATATTAATCAAAAATGAAAAAGGTGATGGTTGGTTTGATAAGACCATTATCATTTCACATTAAATGTTTTTGCAAAGATCAAAGAGCATCTTTGGAAAGAAATGATGATGGTCAATGTTTCAACCTTGGTCAACAAGTCAACCTTGGTCAACAAGTCAACAAACCCTAACCATAACCCAATTTCATTTAAATAACATTATCAATTGATATTTCACATATTCATTAGGGTTTGGTAAACGACAACCGTCAACTGTGCATACACACCCGTACCAAAACCCTAATGAGAATCTTCTTCCTCTGCCTCAGTCAACTGTGCATACACACCCGCATTCGTGTTCCGAGGAGCACGAATACTATGAGATAAAACTAACCCCAAAGCATATACTAGGATCTGGCTCAAACCAGAGCCCGCTAGTAATAACTGTCCGGACACCAAACGTGCACAAGTGCGCGGATGTGAACGAACCCTGTCGCAAAACCATGCGACCTCTACTCTGTTTTGCCCAAAGGAGAATAACCCTCTGTGTGGGACTCTAAAGACTCGACACTACGCTGGCAGTGGGTTTAACCACAGACCGCAAGCGGCACTAGCTGTACGTAATGGTCCCCAGGTAGATGCCGATAAGAAGACGGACGAGGTGAAACCCATCTGAACTCCTACTGAGCCTGAATGTGACAATCTCTGTACAGTCCGGTCTGTTCGTTTGAGAATATCGCATGGCGGGCCTAGGGGGCGGTAAACGTCAATCCCCTAATAGCGGTACAAGTCGTGTCGGAGTACAGCCCAGAACACCCTGAGATAACACTGGAAACCTACCAGTATATCTCGCTTGCCCTGGCCAGGGACTTTGTGTAATGGCTCTCCTAGACACAGCGCGATATCAACCCCCAATACCGGGAGAGACGAATCCTGTCTAACCGTCACTGCCTCCAAGTGCTTCGGGACTGCACCCAACTACTACCTGTTTGCACGACTCCTTTGAGCCGTGGTAGGGTAGTAATCTAAGTACAGTGGGAACACACTCGAGGCGAAGTGACAGTATCAAGTCAGCGGACTAAGCTGTACTCATGTCACCTGGGAACTGATAACTGACGATAGGTATAGTACCAACCAACAGTTCCCGACGAGTCCTGTCCAGTGTACTCGTAACCTAACGAGCACCCGCATACTATCTCAAGTACGACGTACTGACGGCTGTGGGACAGACCGTCTCCCCTGCTGGGATGAGAAGCGCATACGCTAGTATACTCCGGAGTATCGATGCCCTGTCTCGATAGTCCTACGACTAGGGACCTGCATAAGGATGTGCTTGTGGATTACCCAGCCCTCACGAGTGTGACTGCTATCACAACGCTGCTAATCAAGAAAAGATCCTAAGGGCTCCACTAATGTGTAAAGGCGATGTGCTATAATAAACACATGCACACATTAAAGTAGAAACAAACCAAGTAGCATACTACTATATTGAGCAAGATTGTCTATACAAGGTGAATATCCCAAGTTTCCATTAAGTAATATACAAACTAGTATGATACAATAATGGCCTCTAGGGCATATACACTAACAATCTCCCACTTGCACTAAGGCCATGTACTGGCGTATTGGAGACCTATCATCTCGATCAGCCGCTCGAACTGAGTCTGGGGTAAGGCCTTTGTGAGTGGATCAGCAGTGTTATCTTCCGTAGCAACTCTCCGAACCTCGATCTCCTGGCGACCCACGATCTCCCTGATCAGGTGATACCACCTCAAGATGTGCCTGGACTTCTGATGGGACCTGGGTTCCTTCGCTAAAGCTATAGCCCCGTTGTTGTCGCAATACAGAGGTATTGGATCAACAATGGACAGAACCACCTGAAGTTCTATCAAGAACTTCCTCATCCAGACGGCTTCTTTTGCGGCATCAGATGCAGCGATATATTCTGCTTCCATCGTCGAGTCAGCAACGGTTTCCTGTTTGGAACTATTCTAACACACCGCCCCTCCATTGAGGGTAAAGACATAACCCGACATGGACTTGGAATCATCCTTGTCACTTTGGAAGCTGGAGTCAGCAAAGGCCTCGATCTGGAGGTCTTTTCCGCCATACACCAAGAACATCTCTTTAGTCCTTCTCAGGTACTTAAGAATATTCTTTACCGCTATCCAGTGCTTCTCCCCAGGGTTTGACTGATACCGGCTTACCACACTCAGTGCATAAGCTACATCTGGTCTGGTACACAACATCGCATACATTATAGAGCCCACCGCAGAAGCGTAGGGTATAATAGACATGCGATCCCTTTCCAAATCAGTCTTGGGAGACATCTCTTTGGAGATGGTGATCCCGTGACAAGTCGGTAGATTACCGCGCTTGGAATCTTCCATACTGAATCTTCTCAGTATGGTGTCGATGTACCTGGACTGTGAAAGTCCTAATATCCTCTTGGATCTGTCACGATAGATCCGGATCCCCAGAATGTAAGAGGCATCACCCAGGTCTTTCATGGAGAACCTGTGTGACAAGAACCCTTTGACAGATTATAGCATAGAAATGTCATTTCCTATCAAGAGAATATCATCCACGTATAAAACGAGGAATACGACAGTTCGTGCTACAAATCTACTATAGATGCATGGTTCATCTGGATTTTTGATAAAGCCAAAATCTTTGACCGTCTCATCAAAACAGATGTTCCAACTCCGCGATGCCTGCTTTAGTCCATAGATGGACTTAAGCAACTTGCACACCTTTCCGCTGCTCCCACTCTGAATGAAACCCTCTGGCTGGTCCATATAGACACACTCCTCTAAATTTCCATTCAGAAAAGCGGTCTTTACGTCCATTTGCCTAATCTCATAATCGTGGAAGGCAGCAATGGCAAGAAGGATCCGAATGGATTTCAGCATAGCCACTGGAGAAAAGGTTTCGTCATAGTCCAAACCAGGTCTTTGACGAAAACCCTTTGCAACAAGTCTAGCTTTATAGGTCTCAACCTGTCCATCTACACCAATCTTCCTTTTGAAGATCCACTTGCATCCTACGGGTTTTACCCCATCTGGAGCAACGTCCAACGTCCATACTTTGTTGGTGTACATGGACTCCATTTCGGTCCGCATTGCATCCAGCCATTTTACCGAGTCAACGCTCTGAATGGCCTTCTGGAAGCTAGTCGGCTCATCACTATCAATGATGCAATCTTCTCTATCCCCGTCTATGAGAAAACCGTAGTATCTCTCGGGCGGATGAGACTGCCTACTACTCCTGCGGAGCGGCGCAGGAATGTCCTGATCTTTCGAACCCTCTGGTTCTACTAAGCTTTCAGTAATAGCTCGTGGTTCTAGAATTTCTTCCAGTTCTATTGCGCTCCCACTTATCTGGTTTTCCAAAAACTCAGTTTCCAAGAAGTGGGCATGACGAGAAACAAAAACCTTTTGTTCCTCTTCGCAATAGAAGAAATATCCCTTGGAGTTCTTTGGATATCCCACAAACTTGCACTGTACTGAGCGTGCCTCGAGTTTGTCCTCTTGCTGCTTTTTGACAAAAGCTGGACATCCCCATGTCTTAATATGCTTAAGATAGGGTTTCTTCCCACACCACATCTGATATGGTGTGGTAGGCACAGTCTTAGTTGGAACTCGGTTCAAAAGGTATGCAGCTGATTCTAGTGCATATCCCCAGAATGATCGCGGTAACTCAGCGTTACTCATCATGGAACGTACCATATCCAATAGGGTCCGATTCCGTCTCTCCGATACACCGTTATGTTGCGGAGTGTATGGAGGAGTAAGCTGAGAGAGAATTCCATTCTCTTTTAAGTAATCCAGGAATTCGGCACTTAAGTATTCACCACCTCGATCAGATCTCAGTGTCTTGATACCTTTGCCTGTTTGTTTTTCTACTTCATTCTTATATTCCTGGAATTTTCCAAAGGTCTCGGATTTATGTTTCATTAAGAAGACATATCCGTACCTTGAAAAGTCATCCGTAAAAGTAATGAAGTAAGAATAACCGCTTCGCGCATGTGTAGACATTGGACCGCACACGTCGCTGTGTACGAGTCCCAAGAGCTCGCTTGCTCTTACTCCGTGTCCAGTGAACGGAGTCTTTGTCATCTTTCCTTTGAGACAGGATTGACAAGTTGTATATGATTGATATTCGAACGGATCCAAATATCCTTCTGTATGTAACTTCGTCAACCTTCTCTCATTGATGTGACCCAGTCTACAATGCCATAAGAAAGCCTGATTTGTTTCCGGAGACTTTCTTTTGTGTGTATTCTGGACATTGAAAATCTGTGGTTGGTTTAATACGTATATTCCATTGTTTAATATACCTGACCCAATAAGAACTTGATTAAGGTGAATATTTACAACATTGCTTACAAATGCAAATTCATAACCTTCTTTAGATATTAAAGATACAGAAATGATATTACAAGTTGCATTGGGTACAAAATAACAATTACGCAAAACCAAAACGTGTCCATCTGACAACCACAGGTGATAGTCCCCCACGGACTCAGCATCCATGCCAGCTCCGTTTGCAACTATGAGGGTCAGATCACCTGCCTTCAAAACCCTACGGTTTCTCAACGCCTGCAAAGAATTACAGATATGAGATCCTGATCCGGTATCCAATACCCAGGAAGTAGAGTTTATTGATAGACAGTTTTCAATAACATACACACCTGAAGCTGAAGCCCCAACTTGCTTCAGATCCTGTGTTCTGGCCTTCCAAGCCATGCAATCCTTCTTCCAGTATCCACTCTTATGACAGTAAAAGCATTCTTCCTTTCCCACAAGCTTTCCCGCTACCATTGTTGCCTTTGCCTTTCCCTTCGTATCTACTTTACTAACACCGCCTCTTGGTTTGGTGGAGGTTTTCTTCTTCTTTCCCATAGGTTTCGCCTTGGACCTAGAAGAGGAAGATCCTCCTACAAACAAAGTGGATGTTTCCCTACCTTTCTGTAGGGTGCCCTCTGCACTCCTCAGCATGTTGAGGAGTTCTGAAAGTTCAACTTCTTTTTCTTGCAAGTTGAAGTTCAGGATAAACTGGGCGTAAGTGGAAGGAAGGGACTGGAGAATCAAGTTCGTGTAGAGCTCGTTCTCTAACGTGGTCCCAAGGTCCGTGAGCTCCTCAATGAAGCCAATCATCTTAAGCACGTGTTCCGCTACCGATGATCCGACGGCCAATCTCGCCGAAAACAACTTTTTCGAGACTTCGTATCTGGCGATACAGGATTTCTCTCCATACAGTTCTTTTGTATGAAGAAATATGGATTCCAGGTCCATATTCTCGTGCCTCCTCTGATGTTCATTGTCCATAGAGGCAAGCACGAGGCACTTGGCCTTCGTGCAATCGATTTCCCAGGTCTTACGGATTTCCTTATCCGCGACGCTGGTTTTGGGACCTGGGACAGGGGGAGCTTTGGTGGTGAGGAGATACCCTAACTTGTCATAAGTGATTGCCATTTTGACATTCCTGAGCCAATCTTTGTAGTTTGGCCATGTCAGTATGTTTTTATCTAGTAGTAACTTAAGTTCAGTCATGATGTTTGGTCGCTGCAATTAGGAGAGAGAGAAGAAACACTTTAGCATGATGCTCTTGCAAGTTTAGAGTGGTTTTTAATTTGTCTAAACAGGATGGCTCCCACTGTCTCTCGAATCCCTCCTCAAACCAAAAAGGAAGAATTAGTCAGGATCAATCTCACCGTACAATACTTGCTTAACCGTTCAGCCAGGCTAGTGTCGGTACTTCGAGGGAGGTTTTCCAATGCTTTCGCGAAGTTCCTTAATTAAATAACCTCTTTTCCCTGGGGGCGTAGCCCCGCTAACACCTTTCTAGACACCTACTAGGTTTATAGCATTGATCGTTAAGTGAGAAATTTCTCGAGGAGTAGCATATACTCACAGTAGGATCAGGATCCAAATATCATTGCATGACAAAACTGAAGGAATCCTACCAGAATTATCACACTCCAAATGGTATGCAGCGCTAGCAAGTTTCAGTTCTTTTGAAACTCCCGATGTGGATTTTTCCCCCATGCTCTTATGACCTTGACTTTGGCCAACAAATCATAAGTCACATGTCAAGTTCTACCCGTCATTCTCCAGGTTAATTTGAACCCACCCGCATCTACCCTTGACTTTGGCCAACAAGGCAGTACGACTGTCCCAAACCAATACATTTATCTATGCTGCACATGAATACCTAATAGCTACCAATCACTATGCCTTGACTTTGGCCAACAAACATAGCTTGAATACTATTGACCATCCATGTGAAACGACGGAGGGCTACGAATGGTTTTGGCGAAACCGTGAACGTAGTGAACTTGATATAATCGATGGAACGAGATAGCTTTTAAAAGGAGTGGTTTAAGCTCCGCATTTAAAAGTTATTTTGAAAAGAAACCGAGTGGTTTTGAAAGTGTTCCAACGACTTTTACTTTGGTTTATTTTTCTTGCATTAATTTTAATGCGTCCCATCAATTAATCCTACCATTGCAGAAAACAACGAAAATATGACGTATGCTTATGCCATCCGTATTCGTCACGGGGTCCCGTCATCACCCGTTAGGTTACTTAACTAACGACAGAGCGGGGGCTGGACTAGTGCGGATGCAAAACATAAGCAACGCCTAAATAGATATCTACATATAGATATATACATTCGTCAGATGCAATGATAGCCATTCCAGATCACAGATGAATACATTGGATATACTAGGAATCCGCATTCCGTTCGAGCCTGTAACGAAAAGCAGATTACACGGTCGCGATGATTAGCCAATACCCCACCCTAGACCCCTATGGGTGCGGCAAACTACCCGCCAAGTACCCGAAGCGAAGCAACCTCCCTCAACGACGTGAGTAGGCCACTCGGCACTTCGAGATACCTGGTAGTTTGTGCACCCCACCTTGGGTCTATCCTAGGAGCAAAAACAGTAAAAAGAAATTATACAATGACGGCTACAACCCCATCCCGGTTGTGCGGCCATATAAATAATATTACATCAATTTACATATTACATGAATTGAAAGATAAAGAAAACTCTTATCTCACAACCCCCGGCTATTCATCCGCGACAATCCAACAAATTCATATACACAAACCATCAACATTACAGATCACAGATATGTAAAACCCCCACTAATCGACGTATAGCGATTAGCAGACGTTCAACACATATATAACATTACAGATACAACCCATTAGCCAAAGTCTACAGAAAATCGAACAAAATACGGATTTGTAACCACCCCAAAAACAAACTTGTTCTCTGGAAATTCTGGACAGAAACAAACCATCTCAAAAATCACAAAACACCAACAGGAGAATACTGCAGGAGAAACGATCCACGGCCGAGTTAACTCGGCCGCGGATCCGCGGTGAGTTGGTCGACTCACTGGATCGTTTTTCTTGCCTGTTCTTTAAAAAGCCTGAGCCGATTTTTAATACATGATTTATTATTTTTTGAGCAGAAATAAAAATCAGCCGAAACTTGATATGTTTAACGTGTTTTGCGGTTTTTCGTCCGATCGAAATTCTAGATACTTTGCTAACATGCTAGGGTGTGTTTAGCTAGGCTCTGATACCACTGTAAGTCCACGTTACCTCTCCCGGTTCTTTCGGGCTTGCGAAAATGATGAAAAACGATTTTTCGGGTCATGGTAACATGGACTATAAAACACAGATCTTTGCTAAACTACACACTAGCAACTAACTAGAGCTTTTCCTACTCGGTTAGGGGTTATACCTCAACTTGAACTCCTTCTCTTGGGCTCTTTGTGGTGGTCGGATGGTTCGTTCCTCGTCGCCTTCTCTTGCCGAAGATGGATCCACCTAAGGGTCTCTACCTTGAGCTTCTTTCTCGAACTTGAGAAAACTAAAGTGTCCGGCTTGCTAGACCTTCAACCTTAGGATGAGTAGAGAGTGGCTTCGGTGTTTTATCTCCAAGGAAATGTTTCTCAACACATGAGATGAATTTTCCTTGAGCTAGAGGAAGAGGAAGAAGAAAGGATGAGAGAGAATCAATATGATAGAATGAGAATAGTTTTACAACCATATCAAATATATGTGAATTAATCTAATTAATAATATTAATCAAAAATGAAAAAGGTGATGGTTGGTTTGATAAGACCATTATCATTTCACATTAAATGTTTTTGCAAAGATCAAAGAGCATCTTTGGAAAGAAATGATGATGGTCAATGTTTCAACCTTGGTCAACAAGTAAACCTTGGTCAACAAGTCAACAAACCCTAACCAAAACCCAATTTCATTTAAATAACATTATCAATTGATATTTCACATATTCATTATGGTTTGGTAAACGACAACCGTCAACTGTGCATACACACCCGTACCAAAACCCTAATGAGAATCATCTTCCTCTGCCTCAGTCAACTGTGCATACACACCCGCATTCGTGTCCCGAGGAGCACGAATACTATGATATAAAACTAATCCCAAAGCATATACTAGGATCTGGCTCAAACCAGAGCCCGCTAGTAATAACTGTCCGGACACCAAACTTGCACAAGTGCGCGGATGTGAACAAACCCTGTCGCAAAACCATGCGACCTCTACTCTGTTTTGCCCAAAGGCGAATAACCCTCTGTGTGGGACTCTAAATACTCGACACTACGCTGGTAGTGGGTTTAACCACAGACCGCAAGCGGCACTAGCTGTACGTAATGGTCCCCAGGTAGATGCCGATAAGAAGACGGACGAGGTGAAACCCATCTGAACTCCTACTGAGCCTGAATGTGACAATCTCCGTACAGTCCGGTCTGTTCGTCTGAGAATATCGCATGGCGGGCCTAGGGGGCTGTAAACGTCCGTCCCCTAATAGCGGTACAAGTCGTGTCGGAGTACAGCCCAGAACACCCTGAGATAACACTGGAAACCTACCAGTATATCTCGCTTGCCCTGGCCAGGGACTTTGTGTAATGGCTCTCCTAGACACAGCGCGATATCAACCCCCAATACCGGGAGAGACGAATCATGTCTAACCGTCACTGCCTCCAAGTGCTTCGGGACTGCACTCAACTACTACCTGTTTGCACGACTCCTTTGAGCCGTGGTAGGGTAGTAATCTAAGTACAGTGGGAACACACTCGAGGCGAAGTGACAGTGTCAAGTCAGTGGACTAAGCTGTACTCATGTCACCTGGGAACTGATAACTGACGATAGGTATAGTACCAACCAACAGTTCCCGACGAGTCCTGTCCAGTGTACTCGTAACCTAACGAGTACCCGCATACTATCTCAAGTACGACGTACCGACGGCTGTGGGACAGACCGTCTCCCCTGCTGGGATGAGAAGCGCATACGCTAGTCTACTCCGGAGTATCGATGTCCTGTCTCGATAGTCCTACGACTAGGGACCTGCATAAGGAAGTGCTTGTGGATTACCCAGCCCCCACGAGTGTGACTGCCATCACAATGCTGGTAATCAAGCAAAGATCCTAAGGGCTCCACTAATGTGTAAAGGCGATGTGCTATAATAAACACATGCACACATTAAAGTAGAAACAAACCAAGTAGCATACTACTATATTGAGCAAGATTGTCTATACAAGGTGAATATCCCAAGCTTCCATTAAGTAATATACAAACTAGTATGATACAGTAATGGCCTCTAGGGCATATACACTAACAGGTTGGACTCTGGAAGCATGATCATTTGATGTCTTATGGCAAGATCAAGTATCTTCTTTGTCTTGTCTTGTCTTGAGGAAAAGAGCATGCTCGACTCATCTTCTTCATAAGGGACAAATCCGGACCGCTCAATCCCCGATCGTGTGACTTCTTGGTCCCGCTTTGTCGCTGTCGAACGCCTTTTACGTTCTTTGACTTGTTTCTGCCTCTGCGTCGGGCCTTTCGTACAATAGGTTGACATGGAGGGGCATCTTCATCTTTCGCAGCCTGTTGAAGAAGGCATTGCGTACTGGCTTTCCCGTAGATGGCCATTTCGCGATTATGATTGTCTCGAACTTTTTGACCAGCTTCCCTTATAAGCTTGTCCATTTGTTCTTCGAATGACGGACTGGGAATTTTCACGTCGGGGGCTCTTTCTGGTTCAGGGTTAGCATTCTCCCATTGAGCATCTCCTTCTTCATCAAAGTCATGTACGACATAGCAGTCGCGGAGTAGCTCCCGTTTCTTGCACCGAACATATCCATGCCCGATCGCTTCCATTCTCCCGTTGGGCAACTTGCACTGAGTTTCCGAAACATTCCAGATCCTGTCATAGAACTTAGCTTTTCGAGCGGTCTGTTTGAAGGGTATCCCTTGGCGCTTCAACAGCTTTTTCAAGCCTTCTGTATAATATCTAGGCAGACGGATGGGCTGGAGCCTGTCAAGTATAGAATCCGCGCCGTGCCAGATTTCTTTCTCCACTTTGGTTTCCCCGGAGCGGTAGAATAGGATCGCCTTCTCGCCTGGGAGGGACATAGAACGTCTGCAGCTCTTCCACACTGTAGGTATCAAGCGCGTCTAGTTCTTTATGATGTTTGGGCGGAACCATGGCAATTTGCAAACTTTGCTCTTCATCAGCGAATGTTTGTATTGATGGCCGAGCGGAGAATATAGCATGGACCTCATCTTCCGAGTCACTGCCAAAGATCAACATAGGAGCGGACGGTCCTGGCTTGTTGTGCTGGAGTGGACCTGAATAAACTATTTCTTCCTCTTCTTCAGTATCACTCCCAAAGACCGGAATGGTGGTGATAGCTTTGTTCTCCGGTTTGTGACATCTCTCCGTGTCCTCGAAATCTGGCAAAAAGTACTTTGCATCTTCGTATTTCCAGACTTCGTTTACGGAGAACGGGTTCAACTCTCCTGTTACGGTATACTCAAGACCATCCTTAAAGTATTTCATACACTGATATTGTGTAGAAGGGATGATGTTGTACTCGTGTAACCAAGACCGGCCGAGTAAAGCGTTATAGCATGTCTTAGCGTCAATGACGTGAAATTTAATGTCTGTGACAAGCAGCCCGAAGCGCAGCGTCGGTATTACAGACCCGAGGCTCCGTGATGACTGGGAGTCGAACCCGGAGATGGTGATCTTATCACGAGTGAGGTGTTGAACGCTCATGCAGATTTTCTTCAACACTCGCACGTTGAGGAGATTGACGGAAGACCTATTGTCGACCAGGATTTTGCCTATCTTTATATAGTGGCAGTATCCTGAGACATAGAGGGGACGGTTGTGCTCGCACGTCCCAAGGAGGAGGTCTTCATCGCCGAAGGTGATATCGGCTGTGTGTACTTCCTTCAGCTCGTCCTTCATCTTTTCTTCGGCGAGGAAAGCTTGGAATTGCTCTGGCTCTTGCAGCGCTTTGATCAATGAATCTCTTGCTTCTTTTGATAGTAAAAGGGCGTCGAGAATGCTGAGCTGCGAAGGTAACTTCCTTAGGTGCGCCAGGACGTTGTAGTCCACCTTACTTTTCTTTGGTGGGTCCTTGGCGGTCAGCTCTCTCATGACTTGGTCATCTAGGGCGATATCTTCAGAGACCTTTTCTTTTCCCTTATCTTTTCTATTTATGGGTCCGAGGTTCTTTTCTGGAAGTGTACGATTGCGGAGCTGGATATTTTCGCAAGCCTTCGGTTCTTCCTCTTTTCCCAAAATGGACTCTTTAAAGAGAGGGCTAAGAGCCATTTCCTTGTCAGAGTCGCTCCCGAATGTGAGAACTTGTGATCCCCCGGCGTTAATCACGCGACAATTGCCGGTGGTTCTTTTATGCTCCTCGGTCGTATTTCTTTGCTCCCGGCGAGTTTTGCGTTTCATCCGCTTGAAATGTTGCCGGTGAGCGACATATCCTTGCCACCATCTTTTAAAAGCGTTGCACTCTTCGGTGGGGTGCGCAACCTTTCGATGATACAGACAGTAGCTAGGATGTGTTTCTCCTTCACCAAGAGCGTTCGCTTCGGAGGATGGCAGCTTCATTCCCATTGATATGGCTTTGGCGAACCTCTTCCTCGTCTTGAACTTGTTTTTATTCACGACGGATGTTCCTTGATTCGGCGGGAGTGCCTTGACTCTTTCGTCTAGTCGTCGGCGTTTGGCTCTTTCAAATATGGCCATCTCACGCTCCCGAGTGGCTTTACTTTTCATATGAATTTCATTCAGGAAGGCGTCGATCATTTCGTTTGACGGCCATAGGAGTTTCGGCTCAGGACCTGCCCCCGGTCTCTCTATGCAAGGAGCTTCTTTACTGTCTAGCGACGAATGAGAGATCACATGACAACTTGCTACGTAATCCTCAGATCCATCCGACGAGTCTTCTCCATCATCTTCGTCCTCAAGGACGTGGCCGAGGAACTCTTGGAACGTGATTGGAGTCCGCGCCTTCTGATTATATTCTTCCAGCATGTCGATCTGTTTTTGTAGGTCCGTGCGCTTATCGCCAGGCTTCACGGGCTTCTTCGAAGATTTCGACGGCTGGGTGTGAGCGCTTTGGCTATCACTACCAATCTTTGGAGTTGGGCGTGGCTTTAGCATCCCTTCGATGATCTGGGGTTCCAGCGGGTTCTTCCACCTGATCGCCGGGCATGTCTGGAGATCATTCAGCATCCTTTTGGTTTTGGCTGAAAGAACGACCTCCCACGGAGCTTCCTAAACAAAAGAGCACATTGCCCTCGGTGTGTCCATCTTCTTGGGAGTGTGCGGTTGTGGTGGGTTTACTTTCCACTTCTCAGACAACGCAAACTTGCCTTGTAGGTACTGATCCTCGATCCATCCCTTAAAGACGAAGCAATCCTCGATCGGGTGGCTTACCGTTTGGTGTTAAGGGCAGTAATTGGGATTATTCACTTCGCTGGGTTGCGGTGGTCGCCTTGGATTTGGCAAGTTGATAAGCCTGTTGCGCACCGCCAGCTCAAACAGCCTCTTCGTTTTATCCCATGGGAATGAGTAAGGACGCTTCATTTTCTCATTGTAATAGCGCCGTCTCTCCTCCAGTTGATCCGCTAGCTTTGGGGCACTGGGCTGCTGTTGGGTGTTCGCAACGAAGGTCGCCTTCCCTTTACCCTTGTCGTTCCGCGGTTCCGGCTTCGGGGGAGACGGTCTGTGACCCATTTGATCCATCTGGGCCAGCTTGTCGATTAAGGCTTGGAATGTGGTCGGTTTGAAGAACATCATGAACTGTGAAATAGTTGCATGAGGGTCTAGAGTGCCCACGAACATGCCCACCGCTGGTGCTTCTTCGATGCGTTGTTCGCACTTTGACCACAGATTTCGCCATCGGATTGCGTATTGAACCCAAGTTTCGCCCGGCTTCACCCTGGCATTGATCAATGCCGTTATCGGGGTGCGTTCACTAGCACTTGTAAATCGCTGGGTGAACAACAACTCCATTTCTGCGAAAGTCTTGACGGAGTCATTTGGTAGTTCGGAGTACTACTCAAACGCCATTTTCGACAAGCTGCCGACGAATTGGCGAAGCAAGAGCTTATCATCGCCGCCGGTGTTGCCACAAAGAGCCCTGAACTGGGCGACATGTTGATGGGGATTGCCTGTCCCCTTGTAGACATGGAATTTCGGGATTGTGTAGCCCGGCGGGTACTTTATCTGATCATACTAGCCTGGATACGGTCGTCCGGTTTTGACAACTTGGCCGGCTGCCTCATTTGCCTGGTGAACTCTTATTTGCTGAGCAATATAGTCATCCAGGGCAGCTTTAGAGATTTTTTCCTCTTTGGCTGTTGAAAGAGCCAGAGGTGGATTTGATGTTTCTCCTCTGTCGTCTTCGAGGATAATCGGAGGATCTTCGGCTGGAGGATCCGGCTGTATCATCATCTCGACCATGTCTTGGAATAGAAGAGCCATTTGCTTTATATTGGCCGCTTGTTCCGCAGCCTCCTTGTCCTTCTTTTCGAGCATTCTCCGAAGGAATTCAGCATCAGTCTCGTGTTCGTGACGTTATTCCGATGACGCCTCCGGGCTTCCTTTTGGCCCGGTGAGTGCGGCCATGGCAGTCAGCATCTCCTGGAGCTTCTGCTGTTGCTGTTCCTGAGCCCTTGTGATGGATCGGGTGAGTGTTCGGTGGCCTGTAGAAGCGCGGCTATCCTCTTTCCCGGATGCCATGTAAATAGTATGGACCGTTATGCCCCCAGACTTAGGACGTTTGGGCTCAGTACCTTTGACATTTGTCGCAGGCACGAGGATCTTCTCCGGCCTTCTCTTCTTGTGAGCGGTCGAAGTTGAGGGGGCCGCTGCAGTGGGCACCCAAGTAGTCGCCATCTTTTGTGGCTTAACAGGACGGTTTTCTTCCTGTCGGGCCTTCAGCTTCTTGTGCTGGCGGGAGAAATTTGGATCAATCACCGAGTCTTGGACTTGACGCCAGACCTTGTAGATTTTAGAGGACAGCCGCTGAAGGGACTGTTCTGGCTTTGCTTCCGCAACATTCTCCACCCGAGGAGGAGATCTTTTCAGTGCGGCGGTAGGAGAATTCCTGCGCACCTTATTCAGCATCTCGAAGCTGTTCCCGGTTGGAACAACAACATTAATTTCCGCCGTTGGGATTGGTGGAGTTAGCCCAGAAGGGGAGTTGCCTCCGACCTTCCTCACTCGGCGCCAGTGGCGACGTTGAACGTGTCGAGCTGATGGAGTTGGCTCGGTGACGGGGATGGCCTTGTCTTGCCCCCTGTTCAGGTGAGGGGATGCTGCTGGCGTCAGCCTGTTGAAAACTGATGTCGTTTGAGTAGCAGGAGCGGGAGTGGGAGTGGGAGTTGGGACAGTCGGTCTTATAAAGACCGACCCCTTGACAGGAGAAGCCGCCTTGACGACTTCGGGAGCAGGATTGGTTACTCTCTTCGGACTAACCTTCTCTGGGATTGCAAGCTTCATTGTGGGCCCACATGAATTTTGGCCCAATCTAGAGAAGACCGAGGCGCTGGTGCTGGACGACCCGTTGAGAGAGGCCGCGGTAGCTGTAAGTCGATCGAAGACCGACTTCTTGGGAGCTTTTGGTACGGGCACGGGAGCGGTGAAACTCGTTGGAGGGAGCATGGTCCCGAAAAACAACCTTGTGGTGGCTTGAGTGACCTGTTCCACGGGTATCGTGAACAGGGAAGCAGCTTGGAGCCCGTAGGCTATGCCCCCAGTTGAGGCAGGGCGTGAGTTGCAGCTGCAGTTGGAGCACTTTGAGCAGGTGAACGCCATTGATTCTTTGCTTTTTGCACCGAGCAAAATGCCAAATCTTAGTACCTCGAAACCCAAGGGCAACCATTGGAAAACCGCTATTGGTTCGCGAACACGACATACGAAATGTGGAGTGGAAAGAAGAAAAGGTCCTACCGGGCGTGCCAGAATCTGTTCACCGCCGGAAGCCGGGAAGACTGGACGTCTTGCCTGAATCTGGGGGCAGATGCTAATTGGTGCTATCCGTCCACCTCTCTGAAGGTGCCAAGTTGATTTATGGCACCATGTATCGAAGGTTTAAACGGATGCGACCGATGTAGCGGACTTCGTCAGATTCCCCCTCGCTTGAGGGGTTTTTTTTAATTATGGGGACGCTCTTCCCTGCAGGCGCAAGCCCCTGCAGTTAATTACGCTACCGCATCGCGGTAACAACTTTCTCCTTCTCTAGATGGTCACTTCATGTCGTGGGTGTTTGTTTTGTTTGTAGTTGCCCGTGGATTGTATACGGAGACTAAGTTATGTTGTCGCCCGTAGGACGTGGACTAGTCCAAATCCGTATCTTTCTTATATTTGGATTTGGGGGGGGTTGTGTTTAAGAATACGTTAGCCTTATTTGAGGCTAAGATCAACTTAAACTTTTGTTAAGGACACGTTAGTCTAATTCTAGACTAAGATCAACTTAACGGGATCGTTTAGATCCGACAAGAGAGCAATTGGGCTCTATTGTTTAGTTTAATGACATTGCGGTCGATAATTAGTTTAAGGACATTACGGTCCATTATTAGTTTTAAGACATCGCGGTCGAGGTTAAGGACATCACAGTCCATGAGTTTAAGGACCTCACAGTCCGATGTTAGTTTTAAGAAATCACGGTCGAGGTTAAGGACATCATAGTCCATGAGTTTAAGGACCTCACAGTCCGGTGTTAGTTTTAAGACATCACGGTCGAGGTTAAGGACATCATAGTCCGTGAATTTAAGGACTCCACGGTCCGTTGTTAGTTTTAAGACATCACGGTCGAGGTTAAGGACATCATAGTCCGTGGATTTAAGGACTCCACAGTCCGATGTTAGTTTAAAGACATCACGGTCGAGGTTAAGGACATCATAGTCTATGAGTTTAAGGACCTCACAGTCCAATGTTAGTTTTAAGACATCACGGTCGAGGTTAAGGACGTCATAGTCCGTGGATTTAAGGACTCCTCAGTCCGTAGTAATGTGTGGTCGTCGGGACCCGTCACCTCTCTGACGACGTTGAAGGATTACAACGACAGATGTCAGAGGAGTAAAGAGATGTACCCTGAACCGGGTGTAAGTTGATTGGAAGAGCAGCTGGGCTCAGTTCAATTTAAATTGAGGACTTATGGCCAAAATTGGGCTAAGTCCAGTTAAAAATGTTTAACATTAACATTTTATTTTTATTCTGCCTGTTAGGCCTTTATTTGGGCTTTGCCCTTTTAATTGGGCTCTAGCATTTATCATAACAAGGTATGTTCTGACAGTGCGCCACGTGGCGCATCAGGCGCTTTGCGCCAATTAAAGAGCGCATTGCGCTAGCGCACATAAGGGTGACACGTGTCACTCAGCGCTGGTTTGTTAGCGCACTGCGCTTTATGAGTGCGCTGCGCCAGTTTATGGGTGCACCAGTGAATGACACGTGGCGCGCTTGGCGCAGAGCGCCAACCCAAGAGCGCAGTGCTCTGTTTTTATAAGCGCAAAGCACAAACTGTTCTGTGGTTGACACGTGGCGCGTTTTGGCGCTGTGCGCCAGTCCAATAAGCACAAATGCGCAATTCAAGAGTGCAAAGCACTTTCCAGTAGCGCAAAGCACATCAGATCAAATTTAAGATCAAAGAATAAGTTTTTGTTCTTCAAAGGAGGGCTTGCCTCAAGATCCTAGAAACAAAGTTCTTGTTTTTTATGAAAAGGCTCTGCCTTTGTAGATCAGAAGATCTGTGAAGTAAAAGTACTTCTTTTAGTCTTTTTATAATTAGATCTTTTTGATCTTTTTTTTTATTGAAGACCTTGATCTTGTTCTTAGGTCTTTGATCTTTTTAGAAGAGGGTTCTTTTTTTTTTTTAATGAGATGATTTCATCTCTGTTTATTCAAGAACATAGTTCTTTACCTTTAAAGATGAAGAAATGATCTTCTTTCTTCAAAGGCTTGCATTTCTTTCTCTTTGAGTTTTTCTCAAAGTTTGCAGAGGATTTTTCTATTTTGAGACTTGAAGTCTTGGGGCCTTTATATAGGGCCAATTGATTTGTTAAATTAGTTGAAGAGATCTTTCTCTGATTGATTTGGGGATATTTCCCACCGTTGGATCTTTGATCCTAAGGCTTCTGTTTTACAGAAGATAATCTTCTTGTTTTAATAAGATTGGAAAGATCTTTCTAGAACAGAATTTTAATTCTGATTAATTAATAATTTATTATTATTATTAGATCTTTTGATCTAACGGTAGGGAATTCTTGTAATTCCAGCGCTGGCGCACTTGGCGCAGGCACGTCTGTGTTTGACACATGGCGCGCAGCGCAGAGCGCAAGGGATCTGAAGCGTTGCTTCAATTTTGAATTTTGAAACAGAGCTTTGATCTGATTGGGGGTGAGCTGCCTAGGGCGCAGCGCTCCTGGCACTGGCTTGTCTGCTTTTGACACACGGCGCGCAGCGCTAGGGATCTGAAGCGTTGCTTCAATTTTTGAATTTTGAAATTCAAAACAGAGCTTTGCTCTGATTGGGGGAAACATGTGTGAAAGAGAAATGTATTTAATTTTTGCATTAAAAGAGTTTTAATTTGATTTTTAATCCTCTGTAATAATGCAGGGTTTTTAAAGTGTACAGGGTTTTTTTAGAAGATCAAGAGGCACAGCTTTTAAGAAGACCAACTCGGGTTTTGGCCGAGTTCGGCCGGCGGCGCCGGCCGAGTCAGCCGCGCCGCCGGCCCGATCCGGCCGCGCCGCCGGCCCGATCCGGCCGAGTCAGGCCGGGTCAGGGGTCCACGTGTCTCTTGGCGATTTGTCTACCCCCCTGGGCCAGTTTGTTTTATATGTAACTTTTGGTTTTTACGAGTTATGCACGTGTAGGTTCTTGGGCTTCTAAAAATTTAAAAGAAAATAATATAAAAAATAAAGAGGGTGATGGGATTTGAACTCTGGTGCTTTGGTTCAGCAGTGCAAGGTATTACCAATGAGCTATAAGCTCTTTCTTGCTATTAAAAAGCAAAACAAATACTAATAGTACTCACAGGAAATGTAAATACCCCAAGTATATATTTACTTTTAAACAAATTTTTGTACACTAAAATTGGTGTTGTTATAAGTAAGGCCGCAGTACCAATCTTGCCCGACCCGGATGAGGGTGGTGGGGAAGGTTCGGCACTGAGCCGTGTCCGAGTTATCTTGGAAGCTCATGCCCGCCGTAAACGCGTCCAAGTGGTCCTTTGGGTCGGACTTCCCGTCGAAGAGGGCCACCTTGAGTGGTTTGTTCCGAGACGAGACTCACTTATTTAGTAACTACTCTGTAAAGGACCTCGTGAGAGAATCCGCAATGTATTTTGCTGACCCTCCGGGCGAACAGGTGGTGAAACACATGTCCTCAATTTTCTTATCGAGGATCTCGATTCGTTGTTGGTACCCCGAGAATTCTCCATAGTCGGAGTGCCTGCTGTCTTTGCTTCGGGCTTGCGCGATGGAGCGGCTTTGGCTTCGTTCTATCACGTTCCTCATATCCTCAGGGTGGACCCTTCGTGGTTGATCCTGACGTTCGCTATGTACGCGGTCTCATTGAGTGTGGTGACGTCAGTCTTGCATGGAGTCAGGTGACTTGACCGACGCCTCTTCAAGAAGCGAGAGAGCGCGGAGAGCGTTGAAGCGGTAGTCTGGTCGCTCCTGAGATCTCGATGTTGAACTTTCCGGTGCCCAATGAGTCATGGAATCATTCCTCGTGTGGGAGTCGTGACTGCCGGAATCGGCACGCCGGTGTTCCGTGACACCGAGATGGGCGTGAGCAAGGTCGAAGGCCTGAATGCACCCCTCCGTCGCCTCACGCACGTCGTCGTTCCATGGAGTGGAGACCGCGGTTTGGCAGGAATGGCCGACCGTTTGAACATGAGCGAGCACATCCACTATCACCGTGAGCCTGTCGATCCGCTCAGATAAGGAATCGACGATGTTGGGAAGTGGAGTAGAACCGCCCCCGCCTCCGTTGTGGAGGACGGGCCGGCTCATGTTGGGATCGTTACGATTATCACTGGCTATTGAATCGAAGACGGAAGATCAACTTTTTGAGTGGAAAATCTTTTCGTGTTCCCACAGATGGCGTCAACTGATGGAGGTCGGGATCTCCCTCAGATGTTGTCCTTAGTCAATCTCGGTGCCAGCGGAGCTGAACGGTTGAGATTTGATGTTAGGATTTAGCGTGTGGGTCTCAATGGGTTGTTGGTTGTCGTTGACACTGAGCCACCTGCAAGGGAAGTCCTGGGATGGGAAACCACCATAGGACCCTCTGACTATCAAGTAAGTACCGAGGAGTAATTTGACAGAGTAGCGGTGTATTGGAAATGAGTTCAACGTACCTGAATCGTCTGGAGGAAGGGTTTATATAGCGGTCGTATAGAGCGAGCCGATGCGAGAATTCTACCGTCCGTTACGCCCCCGCTCCACATTCACGTTGATGGCGGGATACGCCCATTAATGGCGGGATACGCCGGCGTGGGAGGCGGGACGTGGAGCGGCGGAGATCTCATCTTGTCAAGATACGCGGAGCCGTTACGAGGGGCGCTTAGGCTCCGTGCCCTCGGCCAAATAGGGGCGCTGAGGAATCTCAGTGTATAGGCCGGCTCGGAGACGAGCAGGCGAGCTAAGGGGTCTCGGATATAGGATATCTCGGAGACGAGCTATTTAGCCGGCGGTCAGCCGAAGGGGGAAGGTACTCCGGGGAGGTCTTCTTAGAAGGTCTGGTGCAGCCTCGAATGTGAGGCGCTGAGGCATATCCCTAATGCATCATATTTATTCGAGTTCCATAGTCTCCAGGAATCTAACGGGCTTACGTGGATGACACGTCACCGGCCATGTGTCGTGATCTGGGGAATTCCTTCTTACAAGCATCATCAGAGGGAGAGAGTTGCAGTCTTGCAAGTTGGTGAACTTTGAGTGTTGGTTGGAATAAGTTAATGCAAAAATCGGAAAAGAAATAAAAGACCGATGAAAGGAGGAAAAACGGACCAAATATTCATTTTCCTCTCTACAACATGTTAGCCATTGGGCCCGATCCGGCCCAATATCCGCCCATATGAGTATGTGCCTTATATGTTCATATATAATGTCACGCCCCGCTTCCCAAAATACGGAATACGGATAGCAACGAAGGCCAGCCGTGCTACCTACGGTAAGGAAAGATTCTCCCATAGTCACATAAAGGCTATCTAGCTAAACCTGTCAAAAATAAAATCCAATAACAAAAGAGATAATACTGATAGTCATGCTGCAACGAAACCACAAGGAATACTAAAAAAATAAATCCACTAGATAATCGATACAAATAAAGATCCAATACAATATGTTCGAAATAAAAACAAAATCCGAAAAAGATACATAAGCCCTAATGTTCCACAAAGGAGCACATGCTAAATACTAAGAAATAAACCTACAGCTACTGATCTTCAGCAAGGTCCTGATAGCCGCTTCGATCCTGCTCAGCCTGAAAAATCCGCCTCTAAACCTGAGATGGAAAATCTCAGGCATGTCAGAACATCCCAGCAAGTACTCAACGTATAAGGTGTGTGCGTGTGGTATGATAATATGAATATATGAGTGTAGTGAAGCCCACGTGCGCAAGTAGAAACAGATATATATATAGATACATTAATACTATGAAACAGACATGTAAACAGGTCAAGTCATAACCTAACTAGTCATTAAAAGGTAATCTATCCTATCGTGAGTTCGAGTGTGTACGTCAACCTCTGCATGAGTATTCCTAATCCAAGGGTAGGGCCTCAGGGGCTAGGAAACACGGGCCTAACTGTGGGATGAACATGCGGCCGATATAGCGCAGTACGAGCTGTAATAACATGCGGTTAATATAGCCCGGTACGAGCTGTAATAACATGCGGCCGATATAGCCCTGTACGAGCTGTAATAACATGCGACCAATATAGCCCGGTACGAGCTGCCGGCATGGGACTCCTGAGATCCTGTTGTATGAACGCACACTCAAACCACCCCTACACCCCGCGTATTCGTATTTACTATGGTAATAACTAATTCACTAATTAAAAATGTTGAAAAGACTGGAACTTATAATATGGTAATTGTATAGAAATGAAACTGATAAACAGTAAGTTGTGTCATATAATGTAGTTTAGAATTATAATTAGATTTCGTTCTTAAGTAAATAGACTGGAGTAATGAATAATCATGACATGTCAAAGATAATTATTATCTGGTAATGGTAACTGCATGAAGGCGATGTACAAGCTGGTATGAGTCAAAATTGTTTTACTTAACGTTAACCTTAATATGGATATACTAATCACAAGCTGGCTAGAAGTATATATATGTGAGATATATTAACAACTTTTGAACTTTATTTGTAGTTAAATAAAACTCATTGCAGATCCACACTTAATCTAGTTTTATTTTTATCACTTTGCTGCATAAAATCTATATTTTTCTAACGATATAAAAATAATTGAGCACTAACTCTTTTCTTTCTATTCTAACAGTGCAGAAAATATGTATATATATACGAGGGGTTGCCGATGTTGCATCGGCCAAAAGTAAAGCAAGAATACTTGCCTCCGAGACGGGATGAACACGACGATACTACGCAAAATTCCAAGCTTGAAGGCGCGGCTATGGGGTGGTTCGCTGTGATGGTGAGGAAGAGGGGATAGCGATGGTTGCTGGGGTTGCTGCGATGGTGGAAGGGGGGTCGCCGGCAGAGGAGATCGACGAAGAAGGGAGCAATGAGGTCGGAGGTTGCTGCAGTGGTTACGACGAGGCGATGTAGTTGGGTTTGTTATGATAAAGGTGGTTGCGGTGCTGGCGGGGAAAATGGGGTTGAGGTGTTTACGGTGGTGGTGGTGGTGTCGAGGCGGCTGCGGTGAGGTGCTTGGGGGACGGGATCGTCGAGAGGGAAGATGGGAGGCGATGGGTTCGACGGTGAGGGTTTGTAGGTGAGGGAAGGTGGTGACGGTGGAGTGATGGGTTGAAGGCGAGGTCGGTGATGGTAACTGCGAGGGTGGAAACGGCGAGGGTGGTGACGATGTGGGTGCTCGAGAAGCGGTGAAAGGGTGAAGATGAGGGAGGAAGGGAAATGTCACGCCCCGCTTCCCAAAATATGCAAATTACAGTACCTGACAGAGCCAACCATACTACCTGTGGTTAGGAATCTTCCCTCCACAGTCACATTACGGCTGTCTATCTGATATCAAGAATAGAAAAATATATAATCTAGCTAGTACATGTCCATCTGTCACAGTAAATCAAATCAAGAAAATGCATATAGCGGAAACGAATAAAATCCAATAAACAATATCTGAATCATGTCCCAGTATGGGCTCACATCAAAAGAAATAAAACTACGGAAGTAAGCAAACAAAACATCTCTAATAATACATATCCAATTCCTTATTGCTCGGCTTGATTATTGAAGTACTCTTGATCTGCCTACGATAAAGGTAAAGGAACCGGGACATGCAAAACCCAGACGTTAATGCGTCATAATATCAAAATAACAGTGATAACCAGGATATAACGATATAATTAAACATGAATATAAATGAATAACATAGATATGAAACAATGAGGTATGTGTATGTATGGGTGTGTGTGATGTGTATTCTAAAACTATGCTTCCAGGTTATCTATTCTAAAAGTCTTTGAAATCAATTTAATGGAATCGTCGATATAACTCAATAGTATCCCGTGCGTGTCCGAGACCACGGTCAAGACTCTTGGGCTAAATTCGAGACGTGCCGCTAAGCAGTAAACATGTAACATATACAGATGAATGATGTCAGCAGTGTCATTCCGGGGCTGGCCTAGCCCATAAAGACTGATCAGTATAAGCATCGAACTGTTGAGTAACAAGTCAGATTTCATTATTGATTTTCCCTTACTCCCCAGGTTTTGTGTTCAAGTCAGGTATTGATGATGTAAATCTAATGCTAATACAGGATCAAGCAGGTACAGGTTTTGTCTATGTAGATAACAAGTTACGTCCATCAGGACAACAATCAAGATTGTCGGCATTAGCGATAAGATCCAAGTGACGAGTCAGGTAGTGTGTCGTGAACATGTCATGTGATGCATATTAATCAAATAGATACCCCATGTGAAACTTAATCAATATTGGAACATGGTAAACATGTAAGTCCATGTCGCGCACCCCATGTGTCCGCGGGGAGGCGGAATTTTCAAAAAACAACTTTTCAAAGCTCGCAACACGGACTTGAATTCCAGGATCGATGCTAAACCCTAGCTAACAAAATACTGTGTGAGGTTTAACTACTCGGATGAAAGTTATACCTCAAGAAACTAAGTCCTTCAGGTCTTTTAGTCGCAGTCCTCCTCGTCATCGTAGGCTCCGAGGATCGTAACGGATCAAAGATTCCTCGTTGGCTTCCTCGAGTCATAGATGATCCACCCGAGAGTCTATAGTCCGAGCTCCAACTTTAAATCCAAGATAACTAGAGCAACTAGCTTGCTAAACTAGAAGGCCTAGGTGATGTAGAGAGTGAAAATGAATTAGTTTGTCTCTTGGAACCCTAGGTTACTCAACTCATGAGACTTTTAGGGTTGTGAGGAAGAAGAAGGAGACTTAAGGAAAATGAGAGTGGAGAATGAACTAAAGAAAAATCTTTAGATGCATTTGTGATGAATAATAGAATGACTCAAGTATAGAATAATGAAGCATATAATATTTGATGAGATAAAAATATCTCACAAATATCTCCATTCTTCAAAATATCTAATTTGTCATGACCATGAGTCATGCCTCATCTCCACAAATATCTCCACCTCATTTCCTCACCTCATTTATGTTTAATCCAAAAAGAATAAAGCTTAAATGAGGTGTCCACTTCTAGAAGCTTTCCCGACAAATTACGAGAATGCCCCTCATACGTATATACATACCCGCATCCGCATTCCGAAGAATACGAATACAAAGAGACGAAATAAATCCATCAATACAATACTATGATCCGGCTTAAACCAAAGCCCACTAGTATTATCCGCCCGAACATCATACGCGCACAAGTGCACGTACGTGATCGAAGCCCTGCCGTAAAACCATACGGCCTCTACATCTTTCGCCCGATGCTGGGAAACCCTCTGTGTGGGACTCTAAAGACTCGAAAGTACGCTGGCAGTGGGTTTAACCACAAGCCGTAAGCGGTACTAGCTGCACGTAACGGCTACCCAGGTATCTGTCGATGAGAAGGCCGATGAGCAAACTCATCCGAACTCCTACTGAGCTTGTATGTGACAATCTCCATACAGTCCGGTCTGTTCGTCTAAGAGTATCGTATATTGGGCCTAGGGGGTAATCGTCAGACCCCCAATAGCGCAATAAGTCGTGCCGGAGTGCAGCCCAAAACACCCTGAGAAACTACTAGAATACCTACCAGTAAATCCCACTTGCCCTGGCCAGGGAATTTGTATAATGGCTCTCCAAACACAGCGCGATATCGACCCCTAGTATTGGGAGAGAAGAATCCTATCTAACCGCCACTGCCTCCAAGTGCTTCGGGACTGCACCCAACTACTACCTGTTTACACGACTCCTTTAAGCCGTGGTAGGGTAGTAATCAAAGTACAGTGGGAACACACTCGAGGCGAAGTAGCAGTGTTAAGTCAACGGGCTAAGCTGTACTTATGTCACCTGGGAATTGCTACTTGACGATAGGTATAATACCCACCAACAGTTCCCGACGAGTTATGTCCAGTGTACTCATAACCTAATGAGCACCTGCATATTATCTCCAGTACGACGTACTAATGGCTGTGGGACAGACCATCTTCCCTGCTGGGATGAGAAGCGTATACACTAGTCTACTCTGGAGTATCGATGCCCCGTCTTGATAATCTTACGACTAGGGACATGTATAAGGATGTGCTTATAGACTACCCAGCCCCCACTAGTGTGACTGCCATCACAACGCTGGTAATCAAGCAAAGATCTTAAGGTCTCTACCAATATATATAAGCGATATGCTAAAAGAAACACATGCACATATTGAGGTAAAAACAAACCATGTAGCATACTACCATTTTGAGCAAGACTGTCAATACAACTGTGAATATCCCAAGCTTCCATTAAGTAATATATAAACTAGTATGATACAATAATAGCCTCTAGGGTATATATCACTAACAATCTCCCACTTGCACTAAGGCCATGGATTGGCATATCGCAGACCTATCATCTCGATTAGCCTCTCGAACTGTGTCTGAGGGATTCGTGAGTGGATCTGTAGTGTTATTCTCCGTATCTACTCTCCTCATCTCGATCTCCCGGCGATCAACGATCTCCCTGATCAGGTGGTAATGTCTCAAAATGTGTCTGGACTTTTGATGAGACCTGGGTTCCTTCGCTAAGGCTATAGCGCCGTTGTTGCCACAATACAGAGGTATTGGATCTACAATGGACAGAACCACCTAAAGTTCTTGTAGGAACTTCCTCATCCAGACTGCTTCCTTCGCGGCGTCACAAGCAGCTATGTACTCCGCTTCCATCGCCAAGTCAGCAATGGTGTCCTGTTTGGGGTCTTCCAACAGACCGCCCTTCCATTGAAGGTAAAAACATAACCCGACATGGACTTGGAGTCATCCTTGTCACTCTGGAAGCCGGAGTCAGTAAAGGCCTCGATCTGGAGGTCTTTTCCGCCATACACCAAGAACATCTCCTTAGTCCTTCTCAGGTACTTAAGAATGTTCTTTACCGCCATCCAGTGCTTCTCCCCTAGGTTTGACTGATACCGGCTTACCACGCTTAGTGCGTAAGCAACATCTGATCTGGTACACAACATCGCATACATTATAAAGCCCACCGCAGATGCATAGGGTATAGATGTCATGCGAGCACTTTCTAAATCAGTCTTGGGAGGCATCTATTTGGAGAGGGTGATTCCGTGACAATCCGGTAGATTACCGCGCTTGGAATCTTCCATACTGAATCTTTCCAGTATGGTGTCGATGTACCTGGACTGCAAAAGTCCCAACATTCTCTTAGATCTATCATGATAGATCTGGATTCCTAGAATGTAGAAGGCATCACCTAGGTCTTTCATAGAGAACCTCTGTGACAAGAATCTTTTGACTGATTGTAGCATAGGAATGTCATTTCCTAATAAGAGAATGTTATCCATGTACAAGACGAGGTCTACTACAGTTCTCCCTACAATCTTACTATATATGCATGGTTCATCTGGATTTTTGATAAAGTCGAATTCTTTGACTGTATCATCAAAACAGATGTTCCAACTCCACGATGCCTGCTTTAGTCCATAAATGGACTTAAGCAACTTTCACACTTTCTCGCTGGTCCCACTCTGAATGAAACCCTCTGGCTGATCCATATAGACGCACTCTTCCAAATTTCCATTTAGAAAAGCCGTCTTTACGTCCATCTGCTAGATCTCATAATCGTGGAAGGCAGCAATGGCAAGAAGGATCCGAATGGATTTGAGCATAGCCACTGGAGAAAAGGTCTCGTCATAGTCCAAACCAGGTCTTTGACGAAAACCTTTTGCAACAAGTCTAGCCTTATAGGTTTCAATCTGTACATCTACACCAATCTTCTTTCTGAATATCCATTTGCAGCCTATGGGTTTTACCCCTTCTAGAGCAATGTCCAAAGTCCATACTTTGTTGGTGTACATGGACTCCATTTCGGCCTGCATTGCATCTAGCCATTTTACCTAGTCTCTGCTCTGAATGGCTTGCTGGAAGCTAGTTGGCTCATCATTGTCGATGATGCAATCCTCTCATTCCCCGTCTTTGAGAAAACTGTAGTATCTCTCGGGCGGATGAGACAGCCTACTAGTTATGCGGAGTGGTGCGGGGATGTCCGGTTCTTCTGAAACCTCTGGTTCTACCAAGCTTTCAGTAATAGCTTGTGGTTATGGAATTTCTTCCAGTTCTATTGCGCTCCCACTTTTCTGATTTTCTAAAAATTTAGATTCCAAGAAGTGAGAATGATGAGAAACAAAGACCTTTTGTTCCTCTGCGCAATAGAAATAATATCCACTGGAGTTCTTTGGGTATTCCACAAACTTACATAGTACTGAGCGTGCCTCGGGCTTGTCCGCATGCTGCTTTTTACAAAAGCTGGACATCCCCATGTCTTAAGGTACTTAAGATAGGGCTTCTTCCCACTCCACATCTGATATGGTGTGGTGGGCACAGTCTTGGTAGGAACCTTATTCAGAAGATATGCAGCTGATTCTAGTGCATAACCCCAAAAGGATCGCGGCAACTCAGCGTTACTCATCATGGAACGAACCATATCCAATAGGGTTCGATTCTGCCTTTCCGATACACTGTTGTGTTGTGGTGTGTATGGAGGAGTACGTTGAGAGAGAATACCATTCACATTTAGATAATCCAGGAACCCGGCACTCAAATATTCACCAGCTCGATCAGATCCCAGTGTCTTGATACTTTTGCCTGTTTGTTTTTCCACTTCATTTTTATATTCCCGGAATTTCTCAAAGGCCTCGGATTTATGCTTCATCAAGAAGACATGTCCATACCTAGAGAAATCATCCGTAAAAGTAATGAAGTAGGAATAACCACTTCGTGCATGTGTAGATATTGGACCACACACATCGCTGTGTATGAGTCCCAAGAGCTCGTTTGCTCTTACTCCGTGTCCAGTGAATGGAGTCTTTGTCATCTTTCCCATGAGACAAGATTGACAAGTTGCATAAGACTGATATTCGAACGGATCCAAATATCTCTCTCTATGTAACTTCGTCAATCGTGTTTCATTGATGTGACCCATTCTACAATGCCATAAGAAAGACTGATTTAGTTCCGGAGACTTTCTTTTAAGTGTGTTCTGGACACTGAAAACCTGAGCTTGATTTAATACGTATATTCCGTTATCTGATGTACCTGACCCAATCAAAACTTGATTTAGGTGGATGTGGACCACATCGCTTACAAATGTAAAATCATATCATTCCTTAGAAAGTAAGGATACATATATGATATTACAAGCTAGACCAGGTACATACAAACAGTTATGTAGAATCAATATCTGCCCACTTGTCAATCCTATGTGATATTCCCCTACGGATTCAGCGTCCACGCTCATTCTGTTAGCAACCCTGAGAGTCATATCACCTACCCTGATAACTCTACGGTTTCTCAAAGCCTGTAATTAATTACAGATATGAGATCCTGATCCGGTATCTAGTACCCAGGAAGTAGAGTTAATTAATATACAGTTTTCAATTACAAACACACCCAAAGTCGAAGCCACAACATGCTTCGGATCCTGGATTCTGGCTTTCAAAGCCCTGCAATCCCTCTGCCAATGCCCTTTCCCGTGACAATAGGAACATCCCTCCTTCCCTACTGTCAGCCCCGAAACTTTTGCTCTTCCCTGTCCCTCTACTTCACTGACACCGCATATCGGTTTTCTGGAGGTCTTCTTCTTCTCACCCTTTGCTTTCGCCTTGGATGTAAAAGAGGAAAATTCCCCATTAAGCAGAGCGGGTGTGTCCCTGGTTTCCTTCAGGGTGTAAGTAGAAGGTAGGGACAGTAGAATCAAGTCAGCATACGACTGGTTCTCTAGGTCCGTGAGCTCATCAATATAACTAGTCATTGTAAGGACGTTGTTCGCTACAGATGACCCGATAGCCAATCTCGCTTGAAGCAATTCTTTTGAGGTCTCATATCTTGCGATATGAGATTGCTCTCCATATAAAACTTTGTTATGAAGAAAGATGGAAGCTAAGTCCATCTTCTCGTGTTGCCTCTGGTTTTCACCATCTACTGAGGCCAACATGAGGCACTTGGCATTCGCACTGTCCTTTTCCCTTGTCTTACGGATATCTTTATCTGTGGCGGTGGAAACTGGTCCTGGGACGGCGTGGGATTGGGTAGTAATGAGGTAGTCCATCTTGTCACAGACAATGGACATCTGGACAAACCCTTGCCAGTCAATGTAATCTGGCCCAGTCAATTTATTAGATAAATGTAACCTAGGCGCGGTCAACTGGTCCCTGCAATTAGGAGAAAGAGAAGAAACACATTAGCATGATGCTCTTGCAAGTTTATATTGGTTTTTAATTTATCTAAACAGGATGGCTCCCACTGTCTTTCGAATCCTTTCTCAAACCATAAAAGAATTAATCTCACCGTACAATACTTGCTTAACTGTTCAGCCAGGCTAGTGTTGGTACTTCGAGGGAGGTTTTACGACGCTTTCGCAAAGTTACTTAATTAAATAACCTCTTTTCCCTGGAGGCGTAGCCCCGCTAACACTGTTCTAGACACCTACTTGGTTTATAGCATTGATCGTTAAGTGAAGACTCTCCCGAGGAGTACCATATACTCACAGTAGGATCGGGATCCAAATATCATTGTGTGATAATCCTGAAGAAATCCTACCAACATTATCACACTCTAAATGGTTTGCAGCACTAGCAAGTTTCAGTTTCTTTAGAAACTCCCGATGTGGATTTTTTTCCCCATGCTCTTATGACCTTGACGAAGGCCAACAAATCATAAGTCACATGTCAAGTTCTACCCATCATTGTTCAGGCCCGTATATACCCTTGACGAAGGCCAACAAGTAATACGACTGTCCCAAACCAACGCATCTATCTGTGCTACATATGAACACCCATCAACTACCAATCACTATGCCTTGATGAAGGCCAACAAACATAACTTGAATACTACTGAATATTCATATGAAATGACGGAGAGCTACGAATGGTTTTGGCAAAACCGTGAACGTAGTGAACTTGATATAATCGAAGGAACCTGATAGCTTTTTAAAAGGAGTGGTTTAAGCTCTGCATTTAAAAGTCTGCTGTTTTGAAAACACCGAGTGGTTTTAAAAGTGTTCCAACGATTCAGGTTTGGTTTGTTTGCTTTGCATTAATGTAATGCAGTCCTATCATTTACACCTACCATCACAGAAAAAGACGAAAATACCACGTCCACTTATGCCATCCGCATTCGCTACTGGGCCCCATCTAACACCGTTAGGTTACTTAACTAACACTAGAGCGGGGGCTGGACTAGCGCGGGTGCAAAACATAAGCAACGTCTATTATATATATATATATATATATATATATATATAATAACCATTCGTCTTACGTAATAATAGGCATTCTAAATCACAGATGAACATATTAGATATACTAGGAATTCCACGTTTCGTTTAAGCCTGTAACGAAAGACGGATTCCACGGTCGTGATGAATAGCCAAACCCCACCCCAGACCCCTACGGGTGCGGCAAACTACCCGCCAAATACCTGAAGTAAAGCAACCTCCCTCATCAAAGTGAGTAGGCCACTCGGCATTTCAAAATATCCGGTAGTTTGTGCACTCCACCTTGGGTCTATCATAGGAGCAGAAAACAGTAAAAGAAAATAATACAACGGTGGCTACAACCTCAACCCGGATGTGCTCCACAAAATAATATTACACCACTTTATAATTTTACATCGAATGAAAGAAAAGAAAACTCTCATCTCACATCCCCCGGCTATTTATCCACGATGATCCAATAAGTTCATATACACAAACCATAAGAACATCAACACAGATATGTGCAACCCCGACTAACCGACGTATAACAATTAGTCGACGTTTCCAAACACATATATCACAGCTTGAGACTTGTTAAACGACGTTAAAACTGCGACTTCGAAACACTCCGTATTTCCACAGGAAAAAGATAACAGTATATCCAAAATTGGCAAAAAAAACAACACCTGAGACCTTAGATCCAAGCAACTAGAACACAGACCAAAATTCAAAGAATTTCACCACAACTAAAAAGGTGGTGCCGGTTTTTTTGAGAATGTGGCCGGCCCAATTCCAGTGAATTTGCTTCATTTTTTGTGTGTGTTCATATCACAACAAGTAGAGCACTCTGCAATCGTTTAAAAAAAATTTAGAGGCTCGGGAAAAAATGACAGAAACTTGGATCTTTGTTTCGATGTTTCGGAGTTATTTCGGTTTCGTAGTTTTACACTTTGTCTAAACTGTTAGCTATGGTTTAGTAGGCTCTGATACCACTGTAAGTCTATGTCGCGCACCCCGCATGTCCGCAGGGAGGCGGAATTTTCAAAAAATGATTTTCAAAGCTCGCAACACGGACTTGAACTCCAGGATCAATACTAAACCCTAGCTAACAAAATACTGTGTGAGGTTTAACTACTCGGATGAAAGTTATACCTCACGAAACCAAGTCCTTCGGGTCTTTTAGTCGCTGTGCTCCTCGCCATCGTAGGTTCCGAGGATCGTAACAGATCAAAGCTTCCTCGTCGGCTTCCTCGAGTCAAAGATCCACCCGAGAGTCTATAGTCCGAGCTGCAACCTCAAATCCGAGGTAACTAGGGCAACTAGCTTGCTAAACTAGAATGCCTAGGTGATGTAGAGAGTGAAGATGAATTAGTTTGTCTCTTGGAACCCTGGGTTACTCAATTCATGAGACTTTTAGGATTGTGAGGAAGAAGAAGGAGACTTAAGGAAAATGATAGTAGAGAGTGAACTAAAGAAAAAGCTTTAGCTGCCTTTGTGATGAATAATAGAATGACTCAAGTATAGAATAATGAAGCATATAATATTTGATGAGATAAAAATATCTCACAAATATCTCCATTCTTCAAAATATGTAATTTTTCATGACCATGAGTCATGCCTCATCTCCACAAATATCTCCACCTCATTTCCTTACCCCGTTTATGTTTAATCCAAAAAGAATAAACCTTAAATGAGGTGTCCACTTCTAGAAGCTTTCCCGAAAAATTATGAGAGTACCCCTCGTCCGTATATATATACCCGCATCCGCATTCCGAAGAATACGAATACAAAGAGACGAAATAAATCCATCAATACAAGACTATGATCCGGCTTAAACCAAAGCCCACTAGTATTATCCGCCCGAACATCATACGCGCACAAGTGCACGTACGTGATCGAAGCCCTACCGTAAAACCATACGGCCTCTACATCTTTCGCCCGATACAGGGAAACCCTCTGTGTGGGACTCTAAAGACTCGAAAGTACGCTGGCAGTGGGTTTAACCACAAGCCGCAAGCGGTACTAGCTGCACGTAACGTCTACCCAGGTATCTGTCGATGAGAAGGCCGATGAGCAAACTCATCCGAACTCTTATTGAGCCTGTATATGACAATCTCCGTACAGTCCGGTCTGTTCGTCTAAGAGTATCGTATATTGGGCCTATGGGGAGGTAATCGTCAGACCCCTAATAGCGTAATAAGTCATGCCGGAGTGCAGCCCAAAACACCCTAAGAAACTACTGGAATACCTACCAGTAAATCCCACTTGCCCTGGCCAGGGACTTTGTGTAATGGCTCTCCAAATACAACGCGCTATCGACCCCTAGTACTGGGAGAGACGAATCCTATCTAACCGCCACTGCCTCCAAGTGCTTCGGGACTGCACCCAACTACTACCTATTTGCACGACTCCTTTGAGCTGTGGTAGGGTAGTAATCAAAATACAGTGGGAACACACTCGAGGCGAAGTAGCAGTGTCAAGTCAACGGACTAAGCTGTACTCATGTCACCTGGGAACTGCTACCCGACGATAGGTATAATACCCACCAACAGTTCCCGACGAGTCATGTCCAGTGTACTCATAACCTAATGAGCACCTGCATACTATCTCCAGTACGACATACTAATGGCTATGGGACAGACCATCTCCCCTGCTGGGATGAGAAGCGTTTACACTAGTCTACTTTGGAGTATCGATACCCCGTGTCGATAATCCTACGACTAGGGACCTGTATAAGGATGCGCTTATAGACTACCCAGCCCCCACTAGTGTAACTGCCATCACAACGCTGGTAATCAAGCAAAGATCCTAAGGGCTCTACCCATATGTATAAGCGATATGGTAAAAGAAACACATGTACATGTTGAGGTAGAAAAAACCAAGTTGCATACTACCATTTTGAGCAAGACTGTCAATACAACTGTGAATATCCCAAGCTTCCATTAAGTAATATACAAACCAGTATGTTACAATAATGGCCTCTAGGGCATATATCACTAACAAAACAAAACTGATACCAGGATGCATATGTATCTATCTGTAATAACCATTATAGGTCCATGACTATGTATGATACAAACTAGATAACATGTTGTACAGATGTAGTAGTATAATGATATCATGATGTTCCGGCATGCAACTAGATATGCTATTATCAGTACGGATATCGTACAACTGTAAATCTGTAATATTTGCTGAATAATAAAACGCATGCACTATTTTTATTCATATAGATATCGATACAGTAACATAGCATATTGCAAGTTAAAACTTGCCTGATCGGATCTCACGTCGAGATACGGATGCTACGTCTGACGTCGGAATAACGTCGCGATGCTAAACTTGCATGCGCAGGACTGGATCTGGCTGATCAGTGACGTGACGTGGTGACTAGGCTGGATGACAACGGTGATTGGGTCGTCTGGATCGTCGGTGACACATGCAATTCTGACAAGACAGCCGAAAAATCAAGAACCGATCAAGAAACGAACAAGAAGAAGAAGAATAAGACCGGTAGCTGCTGTTGTTGGGTTCTGGGGTGGCGAGAACCGAGACGAGGAGACGGCGACGATGGTGGGTTGTCGTCGGTGACGAGGGCAGTGGGGTTTCTTGGGTTGATGTTGCGTAGTCGGGGGTTGACGAGGGTGGTGGTGGTGGTTTGGGTGTCGGGGAGCAGAGAGGAAGGTGAGGAGGTGAAAGTGGTGACGACGAGGGGAGGTCCGTGGCGAGGGGCAAGGGTTCTTGGCTCGGGGTTTGTTGCTGGTGGTGTCGTCGGGGTTGTGCAGGGATGTCGTAGTGCTCGGGAAGAAAGAAAAGGGGAGAGGAGGTGGAGAGCGTGGTGACAAGGGCCGTGAGCAAGTGCTCGACGTGAGGTCAGCGATGGTTGGCGACGAGGGTGAGGGTTAGGGTTAGAATTTGGGTTTGGGTTTTCTTGTCGTGGGAAGGAGAACAGAAAAGAGAGGAAGAGAGAGAGAGAGGCTGGGGTGTTTAAGTTAATATGTTATATTATATATATATATATAAAGAAAGAGATAGACGCAGTGTGGGAGAGAGAGAATAAGATATAATATATTTAGTTAATTATATATATATATATATTTATATATAACTGTTTAGTTAAATATATTATAATATATATATATTGGGTTTAAACAGCTAATATCAAAATGCTCCGAAAGTTATTCGGGTTTCTTCTAAAAATCTAGTTTTAAAATATGAAAAATATACGTACAAGTTAAAACCATAATACGACGTACGGTCAATAAAAATGCATACTCCCAAGTACGGATCTACGTAAATATACGTAACGATCCAAACGAGTCTGTTTTAACAATTTGGACATGAATACGATGTATGGATGCAACCATATGATATGGGGTACGATTACATGTCATGCTGGATATCAAAATATATTGTTTGATTATTATTTGTATTATTTAAAAGATATGCGGATACGAAATATATCATGTGTGTATAGAATCTAGATATGCATGGATTCTCTATACTAGCAAATATTTGACGTAATCTAGAACCATGATGGGGTTCAAACATGCGGGTTGGGTCGGATACTAACCACAGTTACCAAATGCACTATCCGCACCCAAAAGAAATAATAATCAAGAAAACTGTCGTAAGATTTGAAATACCCCAAATAAAAATAGTATAACAGTGCTAGGGTGTTATAGGAAAGAAGCGGTGGTTATGAGAGTTGAGGAGCGGTCCACGGCGATCGTCGGGGTGAGAAGAGAGGGAGTCGGGGTTGTGCGGTGGTGATGGTGGCGATGAGGGAATTAGGCCTCGGGGAGAGAATTGAGGGGTAGAGGAGAGGGAGAGAGTGATTATATAAAATTTGACAGAGAGAGAGAGAGAGAGATAGAATTTAGTTTTGTGTGTGTGTATGAGTATGTTTAGAGATTTGGTATGGATTTTTCTTATTCTCAAACCAATAACAAAATGAAGTTAGGCAAAGAAATATATTTGCAAATCAAATATGAATAGGCTAGTTTAAGAAACTTAGGATATGAAAATATTGTTTTGTTGCCACTAAAGAACTAACATATATTATCTAAGGACTGAAGATTTTCATATCAAAATTGTATACGGAAAAGGTTAAAATAATTATACTGGCAACCAACCATAAAGTAAATTTTAAAATTATAATAAAAATTTTTATTAAGAAAAATAATATCTCGAAAACTCTATAAACACCGTATCCAAACTAGGGTGTTACATATAGGGGCTAGGGTTTCATATGATACATATGATAGACGATGCAATATAGAGAGTTTTTCTAGAGAGAAAATCCGTCGTCTCCTTTCCTCATCCTCTTCTACTTTGGGTTGGTTTGCGGGGCGATCAAGAGAAGGATTCTCGCTTTCTATCAAAGTGCGGTTTTCCTTCGGCCGTTGTTTGGAGACGATAAAAATCAGATTTTCCACGTGATGTGGGCGAGGAACGATCCAACCAATCGGATCAGGTATATTGTAAACTTTTAGAGTAGATACATAGACTTTCTGTTGCACCTGATTGCATATTTTGTATCTACATCACCTAAAGTAAACATTAGTATCAGAGCCATGCATCCTACGTTTGTAGAATTATAAATCAGTGATAGCTTAAAATATTAGCAACTCAAAAGCTGTGTTTTTTTAATCTAAACACAGATCAAATTTTTTAAAAATTATTTTATGACAGATTTATATTTTCAGGGTTATCGTTTTGACGGATCTTCATAGATCTATCTATTTTACATCATATTGTCACCATAAATTAGATTTATTTTTATGACACTTATGATATAATTTTTTTAGTTGGTTGATGTGAAATTACCTATGGAACAATGTGATAAAATTTATTTTAAAAGATTGGATCTTTTTTTTAAGTAAAAAGAGAAAAATTAATTTTTTTCTCTTTTGGTGAGCATTAATGGTTGCAATGCCGCAGATTTTTTTCTAAACTCTAACCCTATTTTTTTTTATGAAAGAAAACTTGTGAAATATTTTTTTGGGAGTTCGGTTGGACCAAAAAGATTTTTGAATTTTGGTGATAGTACCAAATTTTTTTTGGATTTTGGTTTGGGACCGAATGTTTTTTTAGGATTTTGGTTTGGAACCAAATATTTTTTGGATTTTTGGTTGGGAATCAAATACTTTTTTTGGATTTATATATGGATTTTTAGTTTGGAAGCAAAATTATTTTTCTTGGGATTTTGGATGGGAACCATTTTTTTTATTATGGTAGTGGGCCAAATATTTTTTTAACAAAAAAATAATTTCTAAAAATTTTACTTTTTTCGGATTTTTTTAAAAGTCGATTTTTAAAATATATATATATTTTTTGGGGGACCATCCCCATGCCGAGCTGGGCTCGGGCCGGGCCTCAGGCCGCCGGGCTGGGCTCAAGCAGGCCCCAAGGCCCGAGCTGGCCTCAGGCCGGGTCCCAGGCCGTCGAGCCGGACTTGGAGCCAACCGAGCTGGGCTCAGTTTTATAATTTTAAAAAAATTCCAGAAAATCCGAAAAATTCCAGAAAAAATTCCAGAAAATCACTTTTCTAAGTTTTCTTATTTTTTGAGAGTTCCTCACTCAAGTTTTGGGTTAGTTAAGGGTTTTGTTATTAACTCTGGGAGTTATATTTATTTCAAAAATTTTGTTTACTCATCAAAAGTTTCGAATTTTCTCTCACATAAAATCTTGGAGATTTACTGGGTAGTTGTTCAAGTGGGAGCGCCTGGAACACATATTAATTTTATAAATAAAACGAAAACACTAATAAAACGGATAAGATTAGATAGAGTAGTTTAATGACAATGAAATTTGTTAGATTGCATCTGTGATGTGCATGTCATGCTATATATATATATAAACGCATACTGAATTAATCCGACAAATTTTAAGTGGGAGATTTCGATAGGAGACGGGAGTTTAGATTCAACTGTTGGGATTCCGGCAGCACCCTGGCCATCAATCCGTGACCAAATGAGGAACAAAAATTTATAAAAACCAGCGCTAACGGAACCCATTCCTACGGATCTACTATTAACCCTAGACTAGCAAACTAGAAAGAAGTTTAGATGGTTATACCGAATGATCCGTGTCCTTCGGTCTTCAACCACCTTCCCAAGCTCCTCGAGACTTCCTTGATCAAGTTTGATCTCCAGTCTCCCTCCATCGAAGATGGTCCACCCGAGAGTCTATGAAACGAGCTCCAACCTCATAGCCGAGGTAACTAGAATACCTAGATCGCTACACTAGATACCGTAGAAGAAGTAGAGAGTGATGCAGGATTAATTTGTCTCAAGACATCCAAGGTTTCTCAACACATGAGACTTTTAGGGTGGAGGAAGAAGAAGAAGCCATGAGGATGAGAGTGTTGTAGGAGAGAGAATGAAATAATGGCTTGAATTGATTTTTGTGTGTTGTGAGAATTAATAAATAATGGAGCCATCCCAAATAATATCTCAAGTCTCCAAAATATCTTGAGTCAACAAAAAATATCTCAAGTCAACAAAATTCTCACACCAAACAAAAAACCCTAAGCATGCTAGAATAGTAACCATGGGTCACTACTAAGCCATGCCACCAAAAATGCAATAAACATCTCATCCTCCACCTCAATAACCTTTTAAAGGTCTAAACCACAATGAGGTATAATCTTCTAAAAGTAATCTTGTAAGAAATTACAAGAATACCCCTCATTCGTATATACATACCCGCATCCGTATTCCGAAGAATACGAATACAATGAGACGAAAATAATCCAACAATGTATTACTAGGATCCGGTTTAAACCAAAGCCCACTAGTAGTATCCTTCCGAACATCATCCGTGCACAAGTACACGTATGTGATCGAACCCTGCCGTAAAACCATACGGCCTCTACATCATTTCGCCCGAAATAGGGAAACCCTCTGTATGGGACTCTAAAGACTCGTCAATACGCTGGCAATGGGTTTAACCATAAGCACGTCAGCGGCACTAGCTGTACGTAACGACTAACCAGTTATTGAGCGAAAGGGAGGCCGGCAAGCAAACTCATCTTGAAATCCCTACTGAGCCTGACAGTGACAATATCCGTGCAGTCCGGTCCGTCCGTCTATGAGTATCGCATATCGAGTCTAAGGGGTGGATAAAGTCAGACCCCTAACAGCGCGACATTTAGTGTCGGTATGAAGCCCATCACCACCTGAGAAACTACCAATCCTAGATCAGTAATTCTCGACTACCTTGGCCAAGGATTTCTGGTGATGGCCACTCATGCACAACGCGACATCAACCCTCAATACCGGGATAGATGAATCCTCTGATGATCCGCTCACTGCCTCCATGTGGCTCGGGACCGTACCCAACTAAAACCTATATGCACGACTCCTTTGAGCCATGGTAGGGTAGTAATCAAAGCACAATGGAAACTCACCCGAGACAAATAACGATCTCAGGTCGATAGACTAACCTGTACACATGTCACCTGGGAACTGCTATCTAACAATAGGTATAATACCAACTAGCATATTCCCGGCGAGTCCGTCCGGTGTACTCATAACCCAATGAGCACCTGTATACTATCTTAGGTGAACAAATTGACACAAATGGCTTGTGAGACCGGCCACCGCCCCTCATCGGGGTCTCGATCAGTATACACTAGTCTACTCTGGAGTATCGATGCCCAGTCTCGAAACTCTCACGACTAGGGACATTTAAGGATATGCCTATAGACCACCCAGCTCCCACGTATATGATCGCCATCATAATACTGGTAGTCAAGCAAGAATCTTATGGGCTCTATCAATATGTAATAGTGATCTGTAATGCCGCCTAATGTTGTACATGATGATAAAGACAAACCAGATAGCATACTATCATCTCGAGTAAGACTGTTCTACCGGTATAGGTTCTCCCTCAATCATCATAATCACCTGCCTGCGACTATGATAATTGCCTTGAGGGCACTATATCCAACATCAACTACCCAATCTACTCCGTTTCTAGGAAATTTATGATCTGTTGTTCAATCATTTTAACAATATTTTAAATTTAATACTTTTGAAGGATGTAGTTGGGACCATTGGCTTTCCTTCTCTTTCTTCAGGGTAGTAAGTTTGTTATTTTTGTTAAGATGGATTGAAGACGAAGCATTCTTTAGGAAAGAACAGTACTCCATTATGTATCATAGTCTTAACAAATTCATAATAAAGTCGAATATCGTCTGTCTCAGCAGAGGTGACATGGTAGATGACGATAAGAGAATAGAAACATCAGTTTAATGTTACATGAACAAACTGAAAAATTTAGACGCTAGTGACAAGATGACAGCAATGTAGCAGGGCTACACGACGTAGCACCATCGAGGTGGCAGCAATATAGCGGGGTTATACGATGCAGCACTAAGATGCAGCGATTTTCGGAGGATTGACGCATCTACGATCGCTCTACGCGTTTGACGTGATGAAAAGCGATGTCATTAGTGGTCGTATGATTTATTTCCAAGCACTCTCAGCTTATGCTGAGCGACAATTATAGGGTATCTACGCGCCAAGAGATAAGCTGTGAGAAAATTACAGGGTAATCTATGCGACGTGGCAACGTCACATTATTTCTTGGTTTGGCCTTATTTTCATATAAGGAGTCGAATCACGTAATGTGGATACATTAAAAAGTTATATCTTCGTTGATCTGGGATCTGAAGAGTGCTGCTACAGTTAGACTATAGATCGACAACATTAGGTGGTTACATGTTTTCTACTCGATATATGAGGTATCTAGTTATGTGGAAAGCGAATTTGTTGACGTTTGTTAGTACGTTTGAGTAACTGAGGCTTAAGCTTTAATCGGCAGGGGCGATAGAACCAAGAACTGCTGATATGTTATTTTAAAGAGGTCAACAATGCGCTAGGGCAGGTGTCTTAGCGCAAGAAGAGTTCAATCGAGCTACGAAAACAAGAATAACGCGCTAATAACTTAAGTGATCTGACATGGAGAAATGTGCTAGCAATAATGGATATAATAAGTCCAACGTTTTATTGTAGGAATTTGAACCGCTTCACTCTTCATGGTGCTGAGTGGAAATAGGCTTTCTGTTTGGAGCAAAAAAGTTTGTGGAAGCAAATCATGTGTCGAGAACATATGAATTTATTCAATACCGAGGATGCAGATAGCTATCTATAAATAATCTTCATATCAGGTACTGAATGGAAGAAAGCCTTCTACTGGGAGTAGAAAAGTTTGTGGAAGCAAATCACGTGTCGGGGATATACGAGTCAATTCTGCATCGGGATGCAGATTGCTATCCACAAATCATCTTCCCATCGGTTATGGTTTCAGTTTCGGCTTAGAATATTTGGATAGCTTAGGATATTTGACCCATCTATAAATGTCATGAGTGGAATGGTAGATTAGGTCAGCAGGTAGATGAGATAACTTAACCACCTAGGGTGGATGAGTTAGTATTTGAGCCAAAATTAAACCATCTACTTATGAGAGTTGCCTTGGAGGTAAAACTGCCAGAGGAAAACCATTTGGATGTCCATTGCAGATAATTCGCTCTAATAAATATGGACCAATAAACATGAAGACACGTAGCGGAGTTTCCTAATTCAACACCTTCATTAATAATTACTTAATAGGCTACTTATCTCACACGGAACTAAAGCGTTGATTTGTATTAAGTGTTGTATCAGTAAAGTGTAGAGTCAGCTCATGCAAACAGGGTTGTGCATGTTTCTTTCGGAGCAGTTATAGGAACTCTAAGCAAGCCATGAGTATTTATTTTAGTAGTTCGGGGAACTGAATGAAGGAAAAGGAATCGTCGGATAGTTGACGACACCGTAAACTCTACAACAAGATGATGTTGTGGAGAGAAGAATTAGGAAACCGCTATACGTGATAAAGAACATGATGGTAAAGGCAATCTTGCATATTGTTTGGGAGATGCGCTGTTGACAGCTGCTTATATTCTTGGTCATGTGTTTTCAAAGACAGTACAATCAACACCTTATGAGTAGCGGACGAACGAGAGACCTGGTAGGTCACTTGTGGCTATGAGTATATGATAAGATTGTGACTAACATTTGGTCGTGCGACGTTGATTTTCTCGAAGAGGAAACAACGAACGATTTTCTCAGGGAGGAAACATCGGGCGATTTCTCCGGAGAGAAATTTTCGCAAAAAGCAGAAGTAGATCAGGATTTGGAACTCTACGAGATTGAGGAAACTCTTAGCCGGTCAATGATGCAAAATGAATTAGTTTCTTCAGCGACTGGCGACAGTGAGAGCGATATTTCCGCTGATGGCTTAGAGCCTATCACGGATCCTCAAGATACTTGTAAATAGTGTTGTGGATTGACACCCCGACGATATTTCGATATCGAAGGAGAGATATCTATGGTAACTCCGCATTGGTTGCGGAACCCAAGTCACATGAGGACACTATTTATGGGCATATTGCGAATGAGTGAATAATGACAATGGAAGAGGCGCAAGAATCGACGTTAGAGGATTAAGTCTAGGATTTGGTCAAATTATCCTACAAGACACAAGACTATTGATAAAAACTGGGTTTTTCAAAGTCTTGCGAAAGGAGGATATTGTAGAGAGATACAAGGTACGCTTATTGGTGAAGGGGTTCACTTAGCCTAGGTGGACAACGAATAGACACTTTTCACCCGGGGTGATGATTGCGTCTATTTCACCTTTCTTTACGCATCGTTACACATAAAAATCTTGAGCTAGTCCTGAGACTTAGATCGTATTGTCGATGGAGATTTGGATAAAAAGATCTGGGAGATCTGCCTACTGGTTTCAAAGCCAAGAGGACTCGAGTCGATTCTGAGTGTCCATTTATGGATTGAAACACTTATCCAAGCAGTTATTGGTTCGATATCATCAATCTATATTAGATATGGACTGACGATGATTGAATGTGACAACTGTAAGTTCAGAGATCTTGTTGTGAATGATGTTGTGACGGCTAAAAGTGACTTGGAGAAAATAAGTGCCACTTGGAGCGGTTGTTCTCTTTATAGAGAACACGTGAGATGTTGAGTTTGTGCTTGGGAATTGAATCCATGAGGAGCCGTTTCAGGAGCATCCTATCTTTGTCTTCGGAAACTCACATGTGCCATGTCTTAAAACGGTTCAGCCCGCACAGTCACTATCCAGTTTATTACTCCAGTGACTAATGGACATGTTTTTAGCCTTTAGTTTTGCCATAAGACTCTTGACAAAGAGAGACATATTTTGTGGATTCCATTTTGCATAGTCAGCAGTCAAATGTATGTATGATGTGTACTGGACCACACATATAACCCTTGTCGATTGGACTTAGTATTAGGGTCTGCTTGTTAGGGTGAAGTGACGGGGATTTTAGGTATTTATGTGGGACGACCCACAATACCTAGTGCTATGAGGAATCAGATTTGCAGTCATGTGGACATACAAATGCCGACTGGGCTGGCAATATAGGTATGCGTACATTCACATATGCTTTCTTGCATAATGGCAGGGCCATCACTCGGAGTAGCAAGAAGCAGGAGGTGTAGCATTTTCACTATGGGGGTGGAATATGCGGCTACCTCGGTAGCGCCAAAGGGACTGCTAGGCTTAGGTGATTTCTCGGAAGTTTGCGCGTGATTTCGCACGCGAGGGAAACAAGGTTTCTCTTTATCATGACATCAGGTCAACGATAGCATACTCAAAAAATCCCATATATATGGGAAGTTGAAACACTTACGGATTTAACGACACTTCATCAAGGAGTAAGTGGCATGAAAAGGTGGTCTAAGCTATAGGGTTTTCCTTCAGGTCAGACGACCGGGGATTCGATGACGAAGGAAATAGCTGAGTAACGCTATATGCATTTGGGCTTTATTCTACGTGACATATTGGATTTCAGATAGCTTGATAGACCTTACTCTTATGTTTGACATTATTATTATGGGTGGCAACTTTATAGATGCATATTTTAAGATTGATGGTGTATGACTTTCTTTCTTTATTATCTGGAATGGATATTTCTATATTGTTTGACTATTTCAGATATGGAGTACAAGTGTACAGGGTACACGAAATATACGGGGTACACAATGTGTGCAGGGCATACATTTAACAATGATGCATCAGCAGGTAGGAACTCTCCCCCATATGAAAGATCCCCTTTATGCTTGGAAAGCATACGAAGGTGAGACTGACTGTCAAATGTCGTTTGCTCGGAGCAGCGACTGTAAGTCGATGTCACATACCCCACGTGTCCGCGGGGAGGTGGAATTAGCAAAAAATGATTTTTACGAGCTTCGCAACATCGACTCAAACCAAGGATCGAACACAAACCGTATCTAGCAAACTACTTGAGGTTTAACTACTCGGATTCGAAGTTATATCTCACGTTACAAGTCCTTCGGGTCTTCATCGTTGTACTCCACATCTCGTAGGCTCTATGGAACATGGGTACCTTAACGGCCTCCTCGAGTCAAAGACGATCCACCCCGAGAGTCTATAGTACGAGCTCCAATCTCAAATCTGAGATAACTACGGCTTCTAGCTTGCTAGTGTAGAAGTCCTAGAGGGTATAGAGTATTTAGATGGATTTATTAGTCACTTAAACCCTATAATTCTTAACTCATGAGAGCTTTTAGGGTTTGAGGAAGAAGATGAAGACTTGAGGAGAGAGAAGTGTTTTGTAATAATGAAATAATCTTTCTCACTTTGTGAATATCATGAAGCATAACAATATTATCATGATGAATAAAGATCTAAAATTCATCATGCTTCATTTAATTCACAAGGTGAATCATCTAGTGAATCACCCAATGAGTCATGGATCATTTAATACATACATGCACCTCATCCTCCACCTCATTTAGTTTAAATCACAAAAGGAAATAAACACAAATGAGTCGCCTTCTTCTAGAAGCTTCCCGAGAATTTACGAGACTGCCCCTCCCATCCGTATTTCCAAAAAAACACGGATAATCTTTGACTGAATAAATCCATCTGTATAATACTAGAATCTGGCTTAAACCAAAGCCCGCTAGTATTATCTGCGCGATCATAGTACGTGCACAAGTGTACGTAAGTGATCGCGGCCCTGCCGTAAAACTATACGGCCTCTACACCTTTTGCCCGGTGCAGGGAAACTCTCTGTGTGGGACTCTAAAGACTCGACACTACGCTGGCAGTGGGTTTAACCACAGGCCGCAAGTGGTACTTGTTTCCTGATTTAAAATCAGGAAAGCTTACGGAAAAGGCTTCAGAAAAAGGTCACGTGCTTACACGTGACCAGCAGTCACGTGTTGGCACGTGACATCTAAAAGCATCGGGAAGGCAAATTCAGTTTCCCAACTACATCGAAGAAAAGGGCTTCAGAAAGGGTCACGTGCTCCCACGTAACCAGGGTCACGTGTTGGCACGTGACACTCAAAAGCGGCAGACTCATTTCCCTGATTGAATCAAGAAAAAGGCTCCAGACGAGGGTCATTTGTTTCCTGATTTAAAATCAGGAAAGCTTACGGAAAAGGCTTCAGAAAAGGGTCACGTGCTTACACGTGACCAGCAGTCACGTGTTGGCACGTGACATCTAAAAGCATCGGCAAGGCAAATTCAGTTTCCCAACTACATCGAAGAAAAGGGCTTCAGAAAGGGTCACGTGCTCCCACGTGACCAGGGTCACGTGTTGGCACGTGACACTCAAAAGCGGCAGACTCAATTCCCTGATTGAATCAAGAAGAAGGCTCCAGACGAGGGTCACGTGCTCACACGTGACCAGGGGTCACGTGGTGGCACGTGACAGCTAAGCAGCGACCAGAAAGCAGAGCGCAGAAAGAAAGAAGAGGGCTCGTTCCAAGGGGGTCACGTGCCCACACGTGACGAGGGGTCACGTGGCCACACGTGACCAGCTTTCAAAGCCTATCTGTTAACAGAATTAAATTCTGAGAAAAGACCTCTTAAATCTTTCCAAAGCAACCGATTGAATTAAAGATTTAAAGGTGATTAAATATCATCTATCTATGGGAAAATCTCGAATTTGGAAAGATTTCCCCGTAAAATCTAACCAAAATAACAAAGGAGAATCTCTGGATTTAAAATCCAATGGTGAATAAAATTCACCTAATAATCCAAAGGTCCAAAACGAATGATGGATACAAATCTAATCTCTCAATGAAAGATTCATCAAAAACTAATTGACTCGGCTGTTTCTCCTATAAATAGGAGCCAAGAGACACACAAAAGTAAATATGCAGAGGGAAGAAAAGAGAGAGAGCCTTGATACTTTGGAGGAATTTGGATCTTCTGCAAAAGAAAACCCTAGGTAAGAAAGGGAAGGTTTTTTTGAAAGAAAAGAGAATTTAATTCTCAACAGAGTTTAACTCTGATATAAAACAGAAGAACATAGTTCTCTCTTTGGTGGAGGATCTGTAAAGTGCACATCTCCCCTTGAGTTGAGAATTTAATTCTCAATAGGTTGAGATCCTGCCATGCAGATCCAAAGCATAGAGAGGGAATGGAAGCACGAGAATTTAATTCTCACAGAACTATAGGAATTTAATTCCTTTAAAATAAAATTAGGGTTTGACCCTGTGTTATGGGAATTTAATTCCTTCAGAATGAAAAGAATCAGGGTTTAACCCTAGTTAAGAACTTAGTTCTGTTAAAACAACAGGAATTTAATTCCCTTAATCTCATTCCCCAGAATAATTCTTTAACAGAGAGTGGGAGTTTAATTCCTTAAAGCTTTTATTAGGGTTTAACCCTATTCAGTTCTTCACATATAAATCAGAGTCCAGAATATAATTCCTACAGAAAATTCAGAGTCCAGAATATAAATCTTCAAAAGGAAGTAGGAATTTAATTCCTCTGAAATTATTGTCAGGGTTCAACCCTACGAGGAATTTAATTCCTGAAAGGGATTAACAGATCTTCTAAAAAACATACATAGAGGTAGGGTCACGTGTTACCACGTGACCCCCAAAAAGATCTACAGAAAAGCCCCTTTGAGGCAGTACCTCACGCGACCCACGTGACCCTTGGCAGAGGCTTTAACATACTCCATTTAAACACCCGTCACGTGATGGCACGTGATGCCCTAAAAGATGCGATATTCTCAGCAGAACAAACGAAGGGAGGGCGCCCTCACATGCTACCACGTGACCTATCTTGCCTTAGCGTCTAACGCTAAATTGGAACCCCTGAATCCAGTGTTAAAACACTGTTTGGCCTTAGTGTTCAACACTAATCAAAGAACTGTATTTGCAGTGTTCAACACTGATTACCTTAGTGTTCAACACTAATTTGAGATTTCTGTTGCCAGTGTTTAACACTGATCTGTTTTAGTGTTTAACACTAATTTGAAAGCCTTGTTGCTGGTGTTTAATACCAACTATCTGTTAGTGTTAAACACTGACTTATCAATCTCATTCCCAGTGTTCAACACTGATTGGTCTTTAGTATTTAACACTAGGCATTGGCCCAATTGGCTAAATGGCCAGAGGCAAAGCCTCTCCTTCAAGGAACCAACAGGAGGGCCGATGTCCCAGACATGATTGGACTTAGCCCAAGCTGGCCATAAGTCCTCAATTCGTAATTAACTGGGCTAATGGGCTCATAACGTAATTAATTGGTCTTGATCCCAAATTGGGCCAAAGACTATTTAATCCACTCCGGTTCCAGGGTACATCTCTTCACTCCTTTGATACTTGGCGTTGTAATCCCTCAACGTCTTCAAAGAGGTGACGGGTCCCGATGACCACACATTGGTATGGACTGTGGGGTCCTTAAACCCATGGACTACGACGTCCTTAACCTTGACCGATATGTCTTAAAACTAACAATGGACTGTGGGGTCCTTAAACCCATGGACTACGACGTCCTTAATCTTGACCGAGATGTCTTAAAACTAACAATGGACTGTGGGGTCCTTAAACCTATGGACTACGACGTCCTTAACCTTGACCGAGATGTCTTAAAACTAACAATGGACTGTGGGGTCCTTAAACCCATGGACTACGACGTCCTTAACCTTGACCGAGATGTCTTAAAACTAACAATGGACTGTGGGGTCCTTAAACCCATGGACTACGACGTCCTTAACCTTGACCGAGATGTCTTAAAACTAACAATGGACTGTGGGGTCCTTAAACCCATGGACTACGACGTCCTTAACCTTGACCGAGATGTTTTAAAACTAACAATGGACTGTGGGGTCCTTAAACCCATGGACTACGACGTCCTTAACCTTGACCGAGATGTCTTAAAACTAACATTGGACCGCAATGTCCTTAAACTACCCACGAACCGCAATGTCCTTAAACTACCCATGGACCGCAATGTCCTTAAACTAGCAATGGACATGTCCCTAAACTGGAGAGGGACCACCATGTCCCTAAACTGGAACAATAGAGCCACAAATGCTCTTTTGCCGGATCTAAACGATCCCGTTTAAGTTGATCTTAGCCTCAAATATGGCTAACGTATCCTTAAACTTTCAAACAGACTGGACTATGAATCCCTCCAATCAACTTTGGTTCAAAGGTACATCTCGGAACTCCTTTGACACCTGTCGTTGTAATCCTTCAACGCCGTCAGAGAGGTAACGGGTCCCGACGGCCATACATGCAATGGACCACTATGTCCCTAAACTGGAACAATGGAGCCCAAATGCTCTTTTGTCGGATCTAAACGATCCCGTTAAGTTGATCTTAGTCTCAAGTTAGACTAGCGTATCCTTAACAAACGTTTGAGTTGATCTTAGCCTCAAATATGGCTAACGTATCCTCAAACCAAACCCCAAAACCCAAATCTAAGATAATACGGATTTGGACTAGTCCACGCCCTACGGGCGACGACATAACTCGGTCTCCGTAAACAATCCACGGGCAACAAAACACAAAACAAACACACACGACACGAAGTGACCATCTGGAGAAGGAGAAAGTGGTTACTGCGACGCGGTAGCGTAATTAACTGCAGGGGCTTGCGCCTGCAGGGAAGAGCGTCCCCACAATCAAAAAACCCCTCAAGCGAGGGGGAATCTGACGAAGTCTGCTACATCGGACGCATCCGTTCAAACCTTCGATACATGGTGCCATAAATCAACTTGGCATCTTCGGAGAGGTGGACGGATAGCACCAATTAGCATCTGCCCCGAATTTCAGGCAAGACGTCCAGTCGACGCCGCCATTCGGATGGGAACAAATTCTGGCACGCCCGGTGGGACCTTTTCCTCTTTCCACTCCACACTTCGTGTGTCGTGATTCGCGAGCCAATCGCGGTTCGCTAATGGTTGCCCTTGGGTTTCAAGATACTAAGACTTGGCGTCTTGCTTATTGCAGAAAGCAAAGAATCGATGGCTTCTGCGAAAGGCTCCAACTGCTCGGACTACGATTGCAACCAACGCTCTGCCTCGCCAGGAGGTATAGCCTACGGACCCCAAGCTGCTTCGCTATTCACAATGCCCGTGGAATAGGTCACTCGAGACACCACAGGATTGTTCTTTGGGACCATGCTCCCACCGACAAGCTTCACCGCTCCAGTGCTGACAACGGAAGCTCCCAAGAAGTCGGTCTTTGATTGTCTTACCCCTGACGCGGCCCTTCTCGACCGAGTCGCTGACGGGTCGCCCAACATCAGCGACTCGGTCTTCTCTAGATTGGGCCAGAACTCCTGTGGACCCACAATGGGGCCTACAATCCCAGAGAAGGCTGCTTCTAAGAATGTGACCGGTCCTGCTCCTGAAGTCATCAAAGTGGCTTCCCCTGCCAAAAAGTCGGTCTTTACAAGATTGACGGCTCCAGCTCCCGCTTCAGCTACCCAAAGGACATCGGTCTTTGATAGGCTAACACCAGCAGCGACCCCCCACCTACACAGAGGGCAAGACAAAGCCATTCTCACCGCTGAACCAGCGCCGTCCGCTCGACACGCTCGACGTCGCCATTGGCGCCGAGTAAGGAAGGCTGGGGGCAACTCCCCTTCTGGGCTAACTCCATCAGCCCCGACGGCAGAAGTTAATGCTGCTGTTCTAACTGGGAATAGCTTCGAGATGCTAAATAAGGTGCGAAGGAATTCCCCTACTGCGGTGCTAAAGAGGTCTCCTCCCCCACTAAAAAAGGTTGCGGAAATAAAGTCAGAACAGCCCCGATCCCCTCAACGGCTGTCTTCCAAAATCTATAAGGTTTGGCGGCAGGCCCGAGATTCGATGATCAATCCAAACTTCTCCCGCCAGCACAAGAAGCTGAAAATCCAACCGGAAGCCAGTCACCAGGTTAAACCACGAAAGGCTGTCTGGGTGCCCGCCTCAACGGCCCCCTCGGCTCCCACTGCTCATAAAAGGAGGAAGCCAGAGAAGATCCCCCAGTCTGCAACGACAGCTAAAAGCACTAAGCCCAGACGCCCTAAGTCTGGGGGCATGATGGTCCATACCGTATACATGTCGTTAGGAAAAGAAGACAGCCGTGCGTCTACAGGTCATAGACCGCTTACACGGTCGGTAACCAAAGCTCAGGAGCAACAGCAAAAGCTCCAGGAAATGATGAATGCTATGGCCGCACTTACCGGGCTAAAAGAAAACCCAGAAACGTCCTCGGACGAACGCCATGAGGAAGAAACCGACGCCGAATTCCTTCGTCGAATACTGGAGAAGAAGGACAAAGAGGCTGCTGAACAAGCAACCAACATACAGCGTATGGGCCTTCTCTTCCAAGATATGATAGGAATGATGATCCAACAGGACCCACCCGCCGAGGATCCCCCAATCGTTCTTGAAGACGACCGAGGAGAAATGTCAAATCCACCACCGGCCCTCTCAACGGCCAAGGAGGAGACAATCTCTAAGGCTGATTTGGTCGACTATATAGCCCAGCAAATCCGGGTTCATCATGCGACTGAGGCAGCTGGTCAAGTCGTAAAAATGGGCCGGCCGTATCCAAGCTGGTACGACCAAATCAAATACCCGCCGGGTTATACAATACCAAAATTCCACGTGTATAAGGGGACCGGCAATCCCCATCAACATGTTGCCCAGTTCAGGGCCCTTTGCGGTAACACCGGCGGTGATGATAAACTGTTGCTTCGCCAGTTCGTGGGAAGCTTATCAGAAACAGCGTTCGAATGGTATTCGGAACTCCCGAACGATTCTATCAAGACGTTCGCTGAAATGGAGCTGCTATTCACTCAGCGATTAGCAAGCGCCAGCGAACGCACTCCAATAACGGCATTGATTAACGCCAGGGTAAAACCAGGCGAAACCTAGGTCCAGTATGCTATACGCTGGCGGAATTTGTGGTCGAAATGCGAGCAACGCATTGAGGAAGCACCCGCAGTGGGCATGTTCGTGGGAACCCTAGACCCTCACGCGACTATCTCCCAGTTTATGATGTTCTTTAATCCGACCACATTCCAGGCTTTAATCGACAAGTTGGCTCAAATGGACCAGATGGGTCATAGACCACCTCCCCTGAAGTCGGAACATCGGAATGACAAGGGTAAAGGAAGGGCAACCTTCGTCGCGAATGCCCAGCAGCAACCCAACACCCCGAAGCTGGCGGATCAATTGGAAGAAAGACGCCGGTATTATAATGAGAAGATGAAGCGTCCCTACTCGTTCCCATGAGACAAGACGAAACGGTTATTCGAGCTGGCAGTACGCAACAGACTTATAAACCTACCAAATCCAAGGCGACCGCCACAACCCGCTGAGGTGAATAACCTTAACTATTGCCCTTACCATCAAACGGTAAGTCATCCGATTGAGGATTGCTTCGTCTTCAAAGGATGGATTGAAGATCAATACCTCCAGGGGAAGTTTGCACTGTCCGAAAAGTGGAAGGTGAACCCACCACAGCCGCATACTCCTAAGAAAGCAGATACACCGGGGGCAACCTGTTCTTTTATTGAAGAAGCTCCATGGGAGGTCGTGCTGTCAACTAAAACCAAAAGAATGCTGAGAGACCTTCATGCGTGTCCTGCGATCGAATGGAAGGACCTTCTTGAACCTCAAATTATCGAAGGGATGTTGAATCCCCGCCCAACTACGAAGACTCGTGATAATGGCCCAAATACTCACGCCCAACCGTCAAAATCTTTGAAGAAAAAGAAGAAGAAATCCAAGAAGCCCGTGAAGCCTGTAGACGAGCACACGAACTTGCAGAAGCAAATCGACGCGCTGGAAGAGTACAATCAAAAGGCGCGAACTCCTGTCACACTGCAAGAGTTCCTCAGCCACATCTTTCAAGAGGACGATGATGGAGAGAGCTCGTCGGATGAATCCGAGGGATATGTGGCGAGTTGTAACGTAATCTCCCACTCGTTTACTGATGATGAGAAAACTCCTGGCACTAGGAAACTGGGGACATAGCCTGAACCAGAGCGTGTGTGGCCAACAGATGAAATGATCAACGCCTTTCTAGACGAGATTCGTCTAAAGAGTAAAGCGGATCAGGAGCGTGAGATGGCCGCATCGGAAGGATCCAAATGCAGGCGATTGAACGAAAGAGTTGAAGTACTCCCGCCAAATCGAAAGGCATCCGAGGCAGACAAGAAGATATTCAAGACGAGAAAAAGGTTTGCCAAAGCCATGTCAATGGGAATGAAGCTACCACCCTCGGAAGAAAACACGCTCAATGGGGTGGAGAGGCACCCTGATTATTGCGCATATCATCGGAAAATTTCACACCCCACGGAGGAGTGTGACGCCTTTAAGATATGGTGGCAAGGATATGTTGCTCATCGGCAACATTTTAAGCGCATGAAATGCAAGACTCGTCGGGAACGAAGGAGTACTGCCGACGGGCACAACAGAACTATTGGCAGCTGTTACATGGTTAACGCCGGGGGGTCACAAGTTCTCACCTTTGGGAGCGACTCTGATGAAGAAATGGCTCTGGGCCCTCTCTTTAAAGAATCCGTTTTAGGGAAAGAGGAGAAATCGGAGGCCTGCGAGAACATTCAGCTGCGCAATCGCACACTCCCAGAAAAGAATCTCGGGCCCGCGAATAGAAAAGATAAGGGAAAGGAAAAGGTCACTGAGGATATCACTTTAGATGACCAAGTCATGAAAGAACTGACTACCAAAGACCCTCCCAGGAAGGGTAAGGTGGACTACAATATCCTAGCGCACCTAAGAAAGCTACCTTCTCAGCTTAGCATTCTCGATGCCCTCCTATTATCAAAAGAAGCGCAAGATTCACTAATTAAGGCGCTACAAGAACCTGAGCAATTCCAAGCCTTCCTCGCCATTGAAAGGATGAAGGATGAACTAGAGGAAGTGCATACGGCCGACATCACTTTCGGTGACGAAGACCTCCTTCTCGGGACGTGCGACCACAACCGTCCCCTATATGTCTCTGGATACTGCCATGATATCAAGATAGGCAAGATCCTAGTGGATAATGGATCCTCCGTTAATCTCCTTAATGTTCGGGTGTTAAAGGAAATCTGCATGAGTGTGCAACACCTCGCTCGTGACAAAATTACCATCTCCGGTTTCGATTCACAATCGTCACGGACTCTCGGATCCGTGATACTAACATTACGCTTTGGACTACTCGTCACAGACATCAAATTCCATGTCATTGACGCCAAGACCTGCTACAACGCCTTGCTCGGTCGTCCTTGGCTACACGAGTACAACATCATCCCTTCTACACAACATCAGTGTATGAAGTACTTTAAGGATGGTTTCGAGTATACCGTAATAGGTGAGCTGAACCCATTTTCCGTGAACGAAGTCCGCAAATACGAAGATGCGAAGTACTTTTTGCCAGATTTCGAGGATACAGAAAGGTATCGCAGGCCGGAGAACAAAGCCGCCGCCACCATCCCTGTTTTCAGGAGCGATACCGAAGAAGAAGAAGAGATAGTTTATGCTGGGCCATCTCAACGCAACAACCCGGGGACGTCCGCCCCCATGTTGGTCTTCGGAAGTGACTCGGAAGATGAGGTTAATGCCGTGTACTCCAATCGGCCGTCAATACAAGCACCCCCTAGCGATGATCAGAGTTTGCAAATCACCATGGTGCCGCTAGTACACTACAAGGATCTCGACACACTTCAAGCTTACAATGTGCAGGACCTGCAAACATTTTACGTCCCTCCCAGGCAAAGGGGTGAGAAGGTAATCCTATTCTACCGATCCTCGGAGTCGAAAGTAGAGAAAGAGATTTGGCATGGCGCGGATGCTACACTCGACAGGCTCCAACCCATCCGTCTGCCCAGATACTATACGAATGGATTAAAGAGGCTATTGAATCGCCAAGGAGTACCCTTAAAACAGACTGTTCGACAAGCTCGGTTCTTCAACAGGATTTGGGATGTCCCTGGGACTCAACGCAAATTGCCCAACGGGAAAATGGAAACACTTGGGCTTGGATACGTGAGAGCCGGAAAACGGGAACGGGCCCACAGTAGCTACGCTATATATACCTTTGATGAAGAAGAGGACGCCCTGTCAGGAAATGCCAACCCCTCATCAAAACTAGATCCCGTGATTGAAGTGCCGAGTCCGTCGTTTGAAGAACGAATGGACAAGCTTATCAGGAAAGTGGGTCAAAAAGTTCGGGAAGACCACAACCGCGAGATGGCCATCTACGAGAAGGCCAGGACGCAACGTCTGTTTCAACAGGCTGCAAAAGACAAAGATGCTCATCCCTGTCAACCCGTTGTACGAAAGGCCTGACGCAGAGGCAGAAATAAATCAAGAAGCGGAAAGAGGAGCCGACAACAACGACGCAGGATTAGAGAGTTACGTGATCGGGTATTGCGCGGCTCAGATTTGTCCCTCATGAAGAAGATGAGTCGAGCGTACTCCTTCCCCCGCGACAAGACGGAGAGGTTACTCGAGCTCGCTATAAAACATCAAATGATCGCGCTTCCAGAGTCTAGACGCCCTGAGCAAGCTAACAAGGCGTCTCATCTGAGCTATTGCTCTTATCACCGAGCCATAGGACATCCTACCGAAGATTGATTCACCTTCAAGAACTGGGTCGAGGACCAGTACCAACAGGGCAAGTTCGCTTTATCCGACGGCTGGAGGGTAACGCCGCCACAAAAGCACGAACTCAAAGCCGCAAAAGCAGAATCAGATCCACCTCAGTCCTGGAAGCGGATTCGCACATGTTACACGATTACGATATTAAAAGAAGAGCCCGAGAACATGGATGACCTTCCCTGGTGCTTTGAGAACAGCGATGATGAGGTGGTCTCAGAATTTCCGCCAGCTCCAAAAGAACTGGAAGATGGCATACGTACTACTGCAGATAACCTCAAGAAGATTGAGTTGGGATCGGCAGATGACCCGCGACCGACATTTGTCAGCGAGCTGCTATCTGAAGAAAGGGTGGCTGCGTTAAAGAACGTGCTTCTACGGCATAAAGACTGCTTCGCGTGGAACTATTCCGAAATGCCAGGATTGGATCCGGAGATTGCTGTGCATAAATTGGCAATATCCCCAGATATCAAGCCAGTCAAGCAGGCGCCGAGAAGGATTCGACTCGAGCTTGAAATGAGCATCAACGCCGAAGTCAAGAAGCTGATCGATTCTGGATTTATCCAAGAAGTCCAATATCCCGACTGGATCGCCAATATCGTCCCGGTAATGAAGAAAAATGGGACGGTACGCATATGCGTGGATTTCAGGGATCTCAATAAAGCCTGTCCAAAGGAAGATTTCCCAGTACCAGTAACCGAGCTAATGATAGATAACACGTCCACTCACGAGGTTTTCTCCTTTATGGACGGTTCATCAGGATACAATCAGATAAAAATGCATTCCGAAGACCAGAAGCACACCGCTTTCCGGACCCCTTTGGGTATATTCTGCTACAGGGTTATGCCCTTTGGTCTAAAGAACGCCGGCGCTACCTATCAAAGGGCCATGACAAAGATCTTCGACGACCTCATACATGACATCGTCGAGTGCTATATCGATGACCTTGTAGTAAAGAGCATGTCATACGAAGAGCATTTAAAGCATCTGGAGACTGTATTTCAACGCCTTCGGCAATATAATTTGAAGATGAATCCCCTCAAATGCGCGTTTGGAGTCTCCTCGGGTAAATTCCTGGGATTCATCATCCGACACCGAGGTATCGAAATAGATCCATCTAAGATCAAGGCGATCATGGAAATGCCTCCGCCAAGAACCCTCAAACAGTTGCGGTCTCTCCAAGGGAAGCTCGCATACATCCGGCGGTTTATCGCCAATCTTTCAGGCAAATGCCGTCCTTACAGCCACCTGATGAAGAAGGGAACTCCATTCGTTTGGGATCACAAATGCCAAGGTGCACTAGACGAGATCAAGCAGTACCTGCAGAACCCTCCGGTGTTGGCTGCGCCGGTCAAGGGAAAACCCCTCATTCTTTATACAACCGCCCTCGAAGGTTCCTTAGGCGCATTATGGGCACAAGAGAACGATCAAGGAAAAGAGAGAGCTCTTTACTACTTAAGTCGAGTTCTGCTGGGGGCAGAAAGCAACTACTCTCTCATTGAAAAACACTGCTTGGCGTTAATCTTCGCGATAACAAAACTCAGGCACTATGCGTTGGCGCACGAAGTCCGTCTCATCTCGAAGGTGGACCCTCTTAAATATTTGATGTCAAAGGCTATATTGACGGGTCGACTCGCTAAATGGGCTCTACTCCTGATGGAGTTCTCGATAACGTATCGACCTCTTAAGGCAGTGAAAGGCCAGGCCATTGCCGACTTCCTTGCTGAGCATCCAGTACCTGCCGGTTCTCCTCTGAACTGCGATTTGCCGGACGAACATGCATTCGATGCAATCGGCGGCGGTAATGCCCGATGGGAACTCTATTTTGACGGGGCATCTTCCATGAAGAAGCGCAAACAATGTACCCCCATAATCAAATCGGGAGTAGGCCTCATCTTCGTAACCCCACAAGGAGGGATAATGCGCTTTGCTTTCTCCTTAACGGAATCGAGGACGAACAATGAAGCCGAATACGAAACTTTGATAGCGGGCCTCGAGATCGCCATTGACATGGGAATTGAAGACCTCCTTATATACGGGGATTCTCAACTGGTCGTTAGTCAAGTAAATGGTGACTACCAAACGTGAAAACCGGAGCTGGTGAAGTACGGCGAAAAGGTGCAACAACTGTTGACCCAAATTCCCTCCTACACTTTGGAAAGTATACCACGTGCGGAAAATAGCAAAGCAGACGCGTTAGCTAAGCTCGCTAAAGAACTGGTTGACGAGAACCTCGATGACGTCAGAATCGTGGTACAAAGCCGTCGAGTGCTCGCCCCGGCAGAAATATCTCCGAAATTATACGAAGAAAAGGGGGCGACTGAGCAGAAGACCCTACAAATAAAAGACCATAAGAAGGCCGAGGACTGGAGGGAAGTCTTCATAGACTACTTTAAGTCCCACCGAATGCCCGAAGAAGCGTCCTCAAGACATCAGCTCATGAAACGAGCTCTATTTTTCGCTTTTGTCAACGACACTCTATACAAGAGATCGTTTGATTCTCTGTGGCTGAGATGCTTAGGACCTGGCAAAGCAGAAAGAGTCGTTCAGGAAGTTCACGACGGACTCTGCGGTTCTCACCAAGCAGGCCCGAATATGAAATTGAATATCAAACGAATGGGTTATTATTTGCCCACGATGGTCCAAGACTGCCTCGAGTATGCGAAGCAATGCCACTCGTGCCAGATTCATGGAGACTTTATCCACCAACATCCGAATCTACTACACCCAACGGTGGCTAGCTGGCCATTCGAAATGTGGGGGACTAACATAGTCGGCCCCATCGAGCCAGCATAATCCCGGGGACATCGTTTCATCCTGGCGACAACTGATTACTTCTTCAAATGGGCAGAAGCAGTACCGCTGAGGGAAGTGAAGACGGAGAATATCCTCCACTTCTTCAAGACGCACGTCATTTATCGGTTTGGAACCCCACGGCGGATTATCTCCGATAACGGGCCAGCCTACAGAAGCCATAAGATTAGCCGCTTCGCGCAGCAGCACAATATAGACTGGAGATATTCTTCAGTTTACAATCCACGAGCTAACGGTCTGGCCGAGGACTTCAATAAGACCTTGACAAAGATCATAAAAAAGGCGGTGTCCCGAAATAAGAAAGACTGGCACGAGAGGCTGCAAGAGGCCCTTTGGGCCTATCGAACTACGTTCAAGACGGCCACGAACACAACGCCGTACGCGTTGGTATTTGGGACGGAAGCAGTGCTCCCCCTCGAGATAGAGTTACCCTCTCTACGAGTGGCGGTCCACTATGAGCAGACGGACGAAGAAAATGCTCACCTTCGGCTCGAGGAGCTTGATGCTCTCGATGAAACCCGGCTCATAGTGCAACAAAATCTAGAGGCCTACAAAGCAAAGATGACGCGCTCATACGAAAGATTGACCAGGCCGAGGACATTCCGCCAAGACGAACTCGTACTAGTAGTCAAAAGACCTATGATCCCCAATCGTGCCAAGCGGGGAAAATTTGAGCCGAACTATGAAGACCCGTACATTATAGACAAGGTCTTCCAGGGTGGAGCCTATCTACTCATGGACATGCACGGTGGAGGCCTTTCAGGCCAATAAACGGCCGCTTCTTAAAGAAATACTATGCTTAATGAGCCACAGCCTGGGTCAATGATAGATGACGACGACTATGTCCGCTCGCTATCTTCCTAAGCTCAGACCTTATAAGCAGTAGCCGGCCTTCCCCTTAACGACGGACCGATACGTCCTTAAACTAACGACAGACCGAAACGTCCTTAAACTATCGACGGACCGATACGTCCTTAAACTAACGATGGACCGAAACGTCCTTAAACTAACGACGGACCGAAATGTCCTTAAACTAACGACGGACCGAAACGTCCCTAAACTACTACCGCAGCATCCTTAGGCTGACGAGATGAATAAAAAAAAGGGAGAAAAATAAAAATATATATATATAAAAAATGATAAAAAAAACGGTATGTCCATAAGCAAAATGGGCACGGATGAAAACCCGAAAGGGCTCCGTGAGTAAAAACAGCAGGGCTACCGGCGAGTGTTCGTGAAAACCCGAAAGGGCGCGACCTTGTAAAAAAAAGAGAGAGAAAAAGAATAAAAAAACGGTATGTCCATAAGCAAAATGGGGACGGATGAAAACCCGAAAGGGCTCTGTGAGTAAAAACAGCAGGACTACCGGCGAGTGTTTGTGAAAACCCGAAAGGGCGCAACCTCGTTAAAAGACACTTATAGGGTCCTCTCGAGCTTGTAAGGAGAAACCACCCGCGTGAGATCCTTACGACTCACAAAGGAGCAACACACTTAGGGATCCCCACGATTCCTAAGGAGAAAATACACTTGCGAGATCCTCACGACTCGTAAGGAGAATTCTCTTATGGGACCCTCACGGCTCATGAGATTTGAAAGTCTTAAGTTACAGAAACCTAAACCTGTTCTTAAGCAAATCCCCCACAACCTTCGATACTGCCCTACGAAGGGCTCAATACTGACCCTTGTATACAATCCACGGGTGCGAATAAACATTTCCCCAGCAAAGTCCCACCCGTGACTAGGGATATGTCCATATGATGAGCAACTCTTGTAGGTCCTCTCGACCCATAAGGAGAAAGCCCTCTTGTAGGATCCTTACGACTTGCAGAGGAACATACACTTAGGAATCCTCACGATCCCTAGGGAGAAAATACACCTACAAGATCCTCACGACTTGTAGGGAGAAATACCTTTGTGAGACCCTTACAGCTCATGAAGTCAAAAGCCTTGGTCGAAAGGACCCTTAACCCTGTTTGCTAAGCCACCTTTGTTCAACATCGACAGAGGCAAATGATGATTCGCTCCTGGCAACATCCCAGTTGCAGCGGCGCTGATGTCGAAATCGGTGTCTAAAATCCAAGCTTGCGGCGAAAAAGCTAGCAAGCCACGCATGCATACGAAATAGCCGAAATGATGGGGCAACTTGCAATAAAAAGCAGCAAGTAAAAATGTATGCATGAAAAATAGCCGAAATGATGGGGCAACTCGAAATAAAAAGCAGCGAGTAGAAAATAAATAAATAGCCGAAATGATTGGGCACCGCGAAAAATAGCCGAAATGATGGGGCAATCGCGACCTTCGCGATATAAAAGCTGAAAAGATAGAGCATCGCGGAAAAAGAAATAAAATAAAAATAAAATTTATGCCCTACAGGTGATGTTCCATCACACCCTGTACACAATCCAAGGGCGTAAACAAAAAGGGAACATACCTCCCCCCATTTTTCACCAAAGAAAGAAGCTAAATCTCGACGGGTCACAAGCGACCTAGAGATCATCCCAACACTCGTCTCGTAACGACGGACACAACTTCAAGCTAAGCGGAACAGCGGCAACTCCCAGTTCCATGGCTCGGTGGTATACATATCGCCAACAGTCAAACCTCCATCCCGTGAAATGCGGATACAATCAGCAAAATTCCTGGTTAGGTGGAACGCAGATAACGTCACTCTTTGACCCCGTAGAAAACATCCAGAGCGGAGCCTAGTCCTCGCCGAGCACGGCAGTGAACCCGTGTGAAGCATCTAGTGCAAAATTCCTGGTTATGTGGAACGCGGATAATGTCACTCTTTGACCCCGTGGAAAACGTCCAGAGCGGATCCTGGTCCTCGCAGAGCACGGCAGTGAACCCATGTGAAGCATCCAGAGCGGAGCCTAGTCCTCGCCGAGCACGGCAGTGAACCCGTGTGAAGCATCTAGTGCAAAATTCCTGGTTATGTGGAACGCGGATAACGTCACTCTTTGACCCCGTGGAAAACGTCTAGAGCGGATCCTGGTCCTCGCAGAGCACGGCAGTGAACCCGTGTGAAGCATCCAGAACGGAGCCTAGTCCTCGCCAAGCACGGCAGTGAACCCGTGTGAAGCATCTAGTGCAAAATTCCTGGTTACGTAGAACGCGGATAACATCACTCTTTGACCCCGTGGAAAACGTCCAGAGCGGATCCTGGTCCTCGCAGAGCACGACAGTGAACCCGTGTGAAGCATCCAGAGCGGAGCCTAGTCCTCGCCGAGCACGGCAGTGAACCCGTGTGAAGCATCTAGTGCAAAATTCCTGGTTACGTGGAACGCGGATAACGTCACTCTTTGACCTCGTGGAAAACGTCCAGAGCGGATCCTGGTCCTCGCAGAGCACGACAGTGAACCCGTGTGAAGCATCCAGAGCGGAGCCTAGTCCTCGCCGAGCATGGCAGTGAACCCGTGTGAAGCATCTAGTGCAAAATTCCTGGTTACGTGGAACGCGGATAACGTCACTCTTTGACCCCGTGGAAAACGTCCAGAGCGGATCCTGGTCCTCGCAGAGCACGGCAGTGAACCCGTGTGAAGCATCCAGAGCGGAGCCTAGTCCTCGCCGAGCACGGCAGTGAACCCGTGTGAAGCATCTAGTGCAAAATTCCTGGTTACGTGGAACGCGGATAACGTCACTCTTTGACCCCGCGGAAAACGCCCAGAGCGGAGCCTGGTCCTCGCCAAGCACGGCAGTGAACCCGTGTGAAGCATCCAGAGCACATACCGGACAGTGGAGTCCTTAAAATCCACGGACTATGATGTCCTTAACCTCGACCGTGATGTCTTAAAACTAACGATCAAACACCCCGATTCCCTACGGATTCTGCCTTGGTTTAAGGGTACATCTCTTCACTCCTTTGATACCTGGCGTTGTAATTCCTCAACGTCTTCAAAGAGGTGACGGGTCCCTGTAGCTAAACATCGGACTGTGGAGTCCCTAAATCTACGGACTATGAGGTCCTTAACCTTGACCGTGATGTCTTAAAACTAACATCGGACTGTGGAGTCCCTAAATCCACGGACTATGAGGTCCTTAACCTTGACCGTGATGTCTTAAAACTAATATCGGACTGTGGAGTCCTTAAATCCACGGACTATGAGGTCCTTAACCTTGACCGCGACGTCTTTAAACTACGATACCTGGAGCAGCCCCCTGGCCCCGTGAAACACGGACAAGGGCGACCACATCCAGCACTTGCAGGCCCTCACGACCTGTAAGGAAGAAAACTCTCTTGTAAGATCCCTACGACTCTTAAGGGAAAACCCGCTTAAGAATCTTCACGATTCTTAAGAAGGACTTACACCTATGGGATCTTCTCGACCTGTAGGGAGAAAAACTCTTTATGAGACCCTCGTGGCTCATAAAAAGCAAAAGTCTTAGGAAGCAGATCTTAACTCTGAATCCTAAGCCATCACTGTCCTGCAAGGAGATCAAGATAGAATATCCGCAGAATACATTCAATAAAAAGGGGACATGCCATTGAGAAGAAAAATGTATCTTTTATTCATAAACCAAAATGGATACAAAGTACAATTCATGAAAGAAACAAAAAAGAAAGATACTCTCATCCATGAGTATGTACAAAAAAGGGGAAAAGATACAAGTCCTCAAGCCGGCGAGCGGTGCAGTAATTTTACCAGCTCATCGTTCTATTGCTGAGCCACGGCTTCATGACGCAAGATCTCCAGAAGACGAGCCTCCTCCTGAGCTTGCTGAGCCTGATACGAAGCAAGCCGAGCTTCGAGATCTTTCTCGGTGGCTTTATGAGCCTCGACCCTCTCACGAGTGAACGTGGCAGCTTTATCGAGAGCCACCACCTCTTTTATGGACTCGTGGAGCACTCGCCAGAGTTCGTATGCTTTGTTGGCCTCGGCTGTGAGGCTGGCCTGAAGCTCGCTCAGCGCCTTAGAAGCCAACTCCCTCTCCGAGAACTTGCGGCCAAGCCTCTTCTCGCATGACGTCATGTTGGCCGCACATCGTGTTATGAGACCCCGCAACTCCGCTTTTGCAGCCACGGCTTTCGAGGAAAGGCGAGAACATTCAAGAGCGTGCAAACAAGCCTCCACCTTCCTACAGAACTCCACCCAGACCCGCACCACCTCCTCGCTATGATAGGTGGCGAGAAAAGGAAGAGAGCCGTTAGCTTCAGAGACAAACGCTTCGGCCGTGGTCGCACTACCAGCACGGAGCTCCTCGACGAAAGATGATAGGGAGACAAGGCTCAATTGGGCCAAGCGTTCTGAAGTCCGCAAAGCATAAGGGCCGGGCGGCATCACGATGCGCGATCCCAACGCCATGGAGACTGGCAGGGCTGTTCAAATTTGACAAATGTTAGTAAAATTCTTAAGCATAGAACGAACGGGATTATAATAAAATGTCACTCACCGACAGTCATGCAAGTAGGAGCCGAAGGTTCCCCTGGCCCTTCAACGACCTCGACCTCATCGTCAGCTTCCAAAACTATAAGATACATCAACGTCATTTCGCAAGATAGTAACAATGCTATGGTAAAAGAAAAAATGGCGAATGACACTAACCTTGCCTGGAGGAAAGGACAATACGCTGAGGGGAGATCGCCTGCGGAGCTGCCATCTCCAATAAACGCTGAAATGACTGTCGAGGCGACAGATCAGCGATAGTGGCCGCCAAACCGCGCAATTCTGGGAAAGATAAAAGAGTTTAGACTATGAAAGGGTTGCTAAATTAAAACGCAGAGGGTTACCTTCAACGCTCCTCCCATTCTGAGCCGGGGGGATAGCAGCTTCAACGGTCTCCACCGTAACATCAGGATTCAACAAAGGAAGAGTAGTCCCGACTACCTCTCTTCCAGCCTCTGAGCCACCCTCAGTAAGGGTCATTGGGGCGGTGACCTCCAAAGGAGCTTCCCCCAAAGGGGCAAGCGCTCCCTGATCAAGAACCGCCGCTGGAGGCTCTACCATGAGAGGAGCAGCCTCATCAGCCCCTTCCACATCAAGCAAGGCCTCATTGAGAATTCCGGCGGGCTTTAGCTTTAATGGGCCCGTAGAGAGCTCCTCCAGAGTCGAAGATTCTGCACGATTCGAATAAGAATAATGATACATATGCACGGGCATAAATAATCGGAAAGACTACAAAAGAAGCACAACGTACCTATACGCAAAGAAGCCCTCAATATAGCTTCTTCAAGCCGCTGCTCCTTCTCAAGGAGGTGGGCTCGCCGGGGTTCAAGGGTAGACTCATGACCACCGGTCCATAAAGAAAGCGCGTCAGCTGCGTCTTCTGAAGCGGCCTGCTACAAAGCCCTTTCCCCCCATTCCTCCAAAGGACCGATAAATCGCCGCCGATTCCACGAAGGGTCTTCGTAAAAAATTACAGCGGGATAAGACTTCTTCGGAACCTTGGCGTTATGAGACGCGTCTTTTGAACGCCGTATGGTCTCAGCCAACTGTGCGGCCTCCTCATCAGCCGAACTCGGGAAGAGAAGTCCAGCGTCTGACTCTTGCAAGGCCAATGGTTCATCTTCAAGAATAGGCTCAGACTCCGCCAAAGAATCGAGCAGGTTGGTGGCCGCTTTCCTCCGCCGTTTAGACCCAGAGCCGGTCGCTGAGGATGACCGCTTCCTCCCTCGTGAAGCCTTAGGGCGGCGCCGGCCCACATCGCCCTCGGCACCCTCATCCTTATTACTCTCGCTCGGTGCCACAACTGAGGATGACATCGCCATTGTCGACGCCACAGGGGGCGGTGCCGCCACCGGCAGGGGTGCTACTACTGGGGCCCGTTTACCCCGCGATCGGGAACCCAAGGGCATACCAGCTGTTGGAGTAAGGTCTACCCTTGACTCCCCCGGAATGAGCGCGGTGCCAATCTCCCTCAAAGGGAAGCGGACCGGAACCCTCGGTCGCAGATTAGCCCCCGAAACCTGAGGAGGGGCATCGTGACCAAGAAGCACCCTTCTTTCTTCAAGAATAATTGGGCTGATCCGATGAAGATACCAGCCCGTAAATGCACTCACGCACCGGGGCATGTACTCAGCTTTAGGGACCATGAAACGGGAGCCGGTGTTCAGCCTCATGAAATGATGAGCGGCATCGCGAACGGCATCGAGCGAAGGGATCGGGGCGACTATAAAAGCCTCGAAAGGAACACCCTGGTCGTATCCAAGCTGTCGGGCGAATCGATGCGGATTGTACCGCATGAAAAGAGCTGCACTGTCCTGGCGAAACACCAAGTAGCCCGATCTAATTGTATACAAATGCACGGCCTCCCGGGGCTTCAAAGAAGGTGCGTTGTCTTTCGACTGCTCCCAGAGTTGTTGAACTGGACCCGAGGGAGTAGACAAGACCCGATCATTAAAAACCAGCCCGCCAGCGGCGGCGTGAGGAGAAATCAGCACCCGAATAGCCCCGAATTGAGTCGGGTCAGCGGCAGAAGCACCCACCAATCGCATAAGTCACGGGAAGGGATAGGCGTCGTAAAACGCGGGCCTCTGATGCATAGCGAAAGCCCCCAGCACATGCATTTCGACTCAGGACGTGAAATAATGAAGCAAAAAGTTCACTACATCCACGCCGGGTGTAGAGGTATTAGCTGCGGTGCCCAATCCATGATAGAGGTGCGCCAAGGCCGGGATGCCGATGGCCAACCGCGTCCCCTCAGTATTACGATGAGCCGGGTAGATGACCGAGGCTCTCATGAAGCGGCGATGCATGGGGATAACGAACCAACTGAGCCAAACACTAACAAACCCCACGAAGAACGTCTCCTCGTCCATGCCTGGAACAACAATGGATTCAAAAGATATCGGCGACATAATAGGGATATAGTACTGAGGTAAATCCGATTCAGTGGTCGGCGGCTTCTTCGGACCGAACCCAAAGGGGTCTCCAATGTTGGAAAACTTCGGAGCTGTCTTCGATAAGGCGTCCTCGTGAAGGAAACGAGCAATGAAGCTCTTGAAAGTAACACCCTGCTCCTCGGATTCGGTGAATAATCGGTCGAAGATACCTAGCGCCTTGATTAAATTGGGACGCTTGTGGCGGACGGCATTCTCAGCAGACAGGCCGTCAACTGGGGCGGGCTCGGGTTCAAAAATGTACTTGTCAGAAGGCAGCAACTCCTCGTACAGACTACCCCTGATTGGCAACCCCGAGATGTCATAAAATTCGGCCAGAGAGATCGAGACCTCGCGATCTCCTAGAATGAAAGTGTTGGTGGGAAGATTCCATTGGTTCAAAAACGCCTTGACCCACCAGACATGCGGGGACTTATAATGGAAGAGTGACGCGTATATTGCCTGATAAAGCCTGACTTTCTGCAACCGCGCACGATGGGCAGAAAGGATGTAGCGAGCCCAGAGAAGGTAGCCCGTAGGGTGTCGAGGAGTAAGCCCTATCTTATAAATTTGCCCCCACGGGTGGGCCTCACCCTGGCAGATACGCCGCCCCAAGATGTCTATGGCCGGGATCAGATGGTTCGGAATACCGGTCGTCGAAGGCTCGAGCCTCCCCGTTGGAGTCCAGTTGGGCATTTCCACAGCAAAAACCGTCCTCGGAGGGTCCATCGGTAAGAATGGGAAAGTGGGCTCCGTCGGTACCGCGCAAAGAAAACTCCGGTGACCCTGAATAATCTGATTATACCAAGATCCCCATTGAAGAAGGTTGGTGCAGTTCGGGTCATGGGCCCAGATCATCGCCATCGCTTCCTCATCAGATGGTGACTGAGGAAAAGCAGCCTCCGAGCGAGAAAAGGGAAAGCACGGAACAGAAGCCATCGCACCTGAAATCCAATAAAAGAAGACCGTTAAAAGCAAAGTCAGCGATATATATCCATGCATGAACATGAAGACTAGTTAAAGAAATCAACAGCAGATTTTTCTGGGACCATTGGCTACAAAACACATGGGCCCCACAGAATCAGGATGACGGCTCATTAATAATGAGACCAAATAGTTACAATAAAACAAAGGGAATATCCTCATTAAATAAAGAATGGTAACCCTACACATTCCCCCAACAGGATCTGTCTCGGGCTTTACAATGGATCCAACAAGATCAAAGGAATTAAATTCCCACAGAAGACATCATTACAAAGCTCTTGTTTCATTAATTGCAGAAGGACAACCTCAGGTCGAGAGAACCCAAGAAGCCTCCGTGTGAAGAAACTGAGTTCTTCAATGGAAGTAAATTCCTTATTAAGAGAAGGGAATTAAATTCCCAGAAACATTTTTGGATGGAATTAAATTCCATGGAGTTGAAACGCCATCATCATCTCCCCAAAGATCATCTAAACCCTAAGAGATCTACATCTCGAAGGTTAGGTGGTTCCCTGTTCTTATGGAAAAACTTGAAGAAAAATGGGTTCCATGTTGAAACAGAGTAAAAACCCTTGTTTTGGATTTAAAATCCAAAGGAATGTGGAAGTTCGCTGTTTGTCCAAGAACATTACCTGAGGAAAAAGGGTCACCTGAACAGAGTTAAACTCTGAAGATTGTTTCAAGACAGAGAACTAAGCTCTGGAAGCGAGAATTAAATTCTCAAGGGAAAAAGTTCTCAGAAGAAGAAGATGAGCAAAGTGAAGGCTCTTCTGAAGAAACATGAGTATTTATAGGAGGTGATGGAAACGTTTCATCTCCCCAAATCCCTAGAGGAATCCAACGGTCACAAAAGGTGACAGCGTTGCACTCACGTGCGGACACGTGAGAACAACGCTGTGGGGGCATTTGTTTCCTGATTTAAAATCAGGAAAGCTTACGGAAAAGGCTTCAGAAAAGGGTCACGTGCTTACACGTGACCAGCAGTCACGTGTTGGCACGTGACATCTAAAAGCATCGGCAAGGCAAATTCAGTTTCCCAACTACATCGAAGAAAAGGGCTTCAGAAAGGGTCACGTGCTCCCACGTGACCAGGGTCACGTGTTGGCACGTGACACTCAAAAGCGGCAGACTCAATTCCCTGATTGAATCAAGAAAAAGGCTCCAGACGAGGGTCATTTGTTTCCTGATTTAAAATCAGGAAAGCTTACGGAAAAGGCTTCAGAAAAGGGTCACGTGCTTACACGTGACCAGCAGTCACGTGTTGGCACGTGACATCTAAAAGCATCGGCAAGGCAAATTCAGTTTCCCAACTACATCGAAGAAAAGGGCTTCAGAAAGGGTCACGTGCTCCCACGTGACCAGGGTCACGTGTTGGCACGTGACACTCAAAAGCGGCAGACTCAATTCCCTGATTGAATCAAGAAAAAGGCTCCAGACGAGGGTCACGTGCTCACACGTGACCAGGGGTCACGTGGTGGCACGTGACAGCTAAGCAGCGACCAGAAAGCAGAGCGCGGAAAGAAAGAAGAGGGCTCGTTCCAAGGGGGTCACGTGCCCACACGTGACCAGCTTTCAAAGCCTATCTGTTAACAGAATTAAATTCTGAGAAAAGACCTCTTAAATCTTTCCAAAGCATCCGATTGAATTAAAGATTTAAAGGTGATTAAATATCATCTGTCTATGGGAAAATCTCGAATTTGGAAAGATTTCCCCGTAAAATCTAACCAAAATAACAAAGAAGAATCTCTGGATTTAAAATCCAATGGTGAATAAAATTCACCTAATAATCCAAAGGTCCAAAACGAATGATGGATACAAATCAAATCTCTCAATGAAAGATTCATCAAAAACTAATTGACTCGGCTGTTTCTCCTATAAATAGGAGCCAAGAGACACAAAAAATAGATATGCAGAGGGAAGAAAAGAGAGAGAGCCTTGATACTTTGGAGGAATTTGGATCTTCTGCAAAAGAAAACCCTAGGTAAGAAAGGGAAGGTTTTTTTTGAAAGAAAAGAGAATTTAATTCTCAACAGAGTTTAACTCTGATATAAAACAGAAGAACATAGTTCTCTCTTTGGTGGAGGATCTTTAAAGTGCACATCTCCCCTTGAGTTGAGAATTTAATTCTCAATGGGTTGAGATCCTGCCATGCAGATCCAAAGCATAGAGAGGGAATGGAAGCACGAGAATTTAATTCTCACAGAACTATAGGAATTTAATTCCTTTAAAATAAAATTAGGGTTTGACCCTGTGTTATGGGAATTTAATTCCTTCAGAATGAAAAGAATCGGGGTTTAACCCTAGTTAAGAACTTAGTTCTGTTAAAACAACAGGAATTTAATTCCCTTAATCTCATTCCCCAGAATAATTCTTTAACAGAGAGTGGGAGTTTAATTCCTTAAAGCTTTTATTAGGGTTTAACCTTATTCAGTTCTTCACATATAAATCAGAGTCCAGAATATAATTCCTACAGAAAATTCAGAGTCCAGAATATAAATCTTCAAAAGGAAGTAGGAATTTAATTCCTCTGAAATTATTGTCAGGGTTCAACCCTACGAGGAATTTAATTCCTGAAAGGGATTAACAGATCTTCTAAAAAACATACATAGAGGCAGGGTCACGTGTTACCACGTGACCCCCAAAAAGATCTACAGAAAAGCCCCTTTGAGGCAGTGCCTCACGCGACCCACGTGACCCTTGGCAGAGGCTTTAACATACTCCATTTAAGCACCCGTCACGTGATGGTACGTGATGCCCCAAAAGATGCGATATTCTCAGCAGAACAAACGAAGGGAGGGCGCCCTCACGTGCTACCATGTGACCCCTCTTGCCTTAGCGTCTAACGCTAAATTGGAATCCCTGAATCCAGTGTTAAAACACTGTTTGGCCTTAGTGTTCAACACTAATCAAAGAACTTTATTTGCAGTGTTCAACACTGATTACCTTAGTGTTCAACACTAATTTGAGATTTCTGTTGCCAGTGTTTAACACTGATCTGTTTTAGTGTTTAACACTAATTTGAAAGCCTTGTTGCTGGTGTTTAATACCAACTATCTGTTAGTGTTAAACACTGACTTATCAATCTCATTCCCAGTGTTCAACACTGATTGGTCTTTAGTATTTAACACTAGGCATTGGCCCAATTGGCTAAATGGCCAGAGGCAAAGCCTCTCCTTCAAGAGACCAACAGGAGGGCCGATGTCCCAGACATGATTGGACTTAGCCCAAGTTGGCCATAAGTCCTCAATTCGTAATTAACTGGGCTAATGGGCTCATAACATAATTAATTGGTCTTGATCCCAAATTGGGCCAAAGACTATTTAATCCACTCCGGTTCCAGGGTACATCTCTTCACTCCTTTGATACTTGGCATTGTAATCCCTCAACGTCTTCAAAGAGGTGACGGGTCCCGATGACCACACATTGGTATGGACTGTGGGGTCCTTAAACCCATGGACTACGACGTCCTTAACCTTGACCGAGATGTCTTAAAACTAACAATGGACTGTGGGGTCCTTAAACCTATGGACTACGACGTCCTTAACCTTGACCGAGATGTCTTAAAACTAACAATGGACTGTGGGGTCCTTAAACCCATGGACTACGACGTCCTTAACCTTGACCGAGATGTCTTAAAACTAACAATGGACTGTGGGGTCCTTAAACCCATGGACTACGACGTCCTTAACCTTGACCGAGATGTCTTAAAACTAACAATGGACTGTGGGGTCCTTAAACCCATGGACTACGACGTCCTTAACCTTGACCGAGATGTCTTAAAACTAACAATGGACTGTGGGGTCCTTAAACCCATGGACTACGACGTCCTTAACCTTGACCGAGATGTCTTAAAACCAACAATGGACTGTGGGGTCCTTAAACCCATGGACTACGACGTCCTTAACCTTGACCGAGATGTCTTAAAACTAACATTGGACCGCAATGTCCTTAAACTACCCACGGACCGCAATGTCCTTAAACTAGCAATGGACCACTATGTCCCTAAACTGGAGAGGGACCACCATGTCCCTAAACTGGAACAATAGAGCCACAAATGCTCTTTTGCTGGATCTAAACGATCCCGTTTAAGTTGATCTTAGCCTCAAATATGGCTAACGTATCCTTAAACCTTCAAACAAACTGGACTATGAATCCCTCCAATCAACTTTGGTTCAAGGGTACATCTCGGAACTCCTTTGACACCTGTCGTTGTAATCCTTCAACACCATCAGAGAGGTAACGGGTCCCGACGGCCATACATGCAATGGACCACTATGTCCCTAAACTGGAACAATGGAGCCCAAATGCTCTTTTGTCGGATCTAAATGATCCCGTTAAGTTGATCTTAGTCTCAAGTTAGACTAGCGTATCCTTAACAAACATTTGAGTTGATCTTAGCCTCAAATATGGCTAACGTATCCTCAAACCAAACCCCCAAACCCATATCTAAGATAATACGGATTTGGACTAGTCCACGCCCTACGGGCGACGACATAACTCGGTCTCCGTAAACAATCCACGGGCAACAAAACACAAAACAAACACACACGACACGAAGTGACCATCTGGAGAAAGAGAAAGTGGTTACCGCGACGCGGTAGCATAATTAACTGCAGGGGCTTGCGCCTGCAGGGAAGAGCGTCCCCACAATCAAAAAACCCCTCAAGCGAGGGGGAATCTGACGAAGTCTGCTACATCGGACGCATCCGTTCAAATCTTCGATACATGGTGCCATAAATCAACTTGGCATCTTCGGAGAGGTGGACGGATAGCACCAATTAGCATCTGCCCCGAATTTAAGGCAAGACGTCCAGTCGACGCCGCCATTCGGAGGGGAACAGTACTAGCTGTACGTAACGGTCCCCAGGTAGATGTCGATAAGAAGGTCGATGAGGAAACCCATCTGAACTCCTACTGAGCCTGATGTGACAATCTCCATACAGTCCGGTCTGTTCGTCTAGGACTATCGCATATCGGTCCCAGGGGGTAGTAAACGTCAGACCCCTAATAGCGGTATAAGTCGTGTAGGAGTGTAGCCCATTACACCTTGAGAAACTACTGGAACCTACCAGTAAATCTTGCTTGCCCTGGCCAGGGACTTTGAGTAACGGCTCTCCATACACACCGCGATATCAACCCCCAATACCGGGAGAGAAGAGTCCTGTCTAACCGCCACTGCCTCCAAGTGCTTCGGGACTGCACCCAACTACTACCTGTTTGCACGACTCCTTTGAGCCATGGTAGGGTAGTAATCTAAGAACAGTGGGAACACACCCGAGGCGAAGTAGCAGTGTCAAGTCGACGGACTAAGCTGTACTCATGTCACCTGGGAACTGCTATCTGACGATGGGTATAATACCAACCTGCAGTTCTCGGCGAGTCCTGTCCGGTTTACCCGTAACCTAACGAGCACCTGCATATTATCTCCAGTACGACGTACTAATGGCTGTGGGACAGACCATCTCCCCATGCTGAGATGAGAAGCGTATACACCAGTCTACTCCGGAGTATCGATACCCCGTCTCGATAATCCTATGACCAGGGACCTGTATAGGATGTGCTTATAGACTAGTGTGACTGCCATCACAACGCTGGTAATCAAGCAAAGATCATAAGGGCTCTACTAATATGTATAAGCGATTAAAAGAAACACGTGCACATATTAAACTAGAAACAAACCAAGTAGCATACTACCATTTTTAGCAAGACTGTTAATATAACTGTGAATATCCCAAACTTCCATTAACTAATATACAAACTAGTATGATACAGTAATGGCCTCTAGGGCATAAACACTAATAATCTCCCACTTGCACTAGGGCCGTGTACTGGCATATCGCAGACCTATCATCTCGAATAGCCTCTCGAACTGCGTCTGAGGAATGGCCTTAGTGAATGGATCAGCAGTGTTATTCTCTGTATCTACTCTCTTCACCTCGATCTCCCGGCGATCTACCATCTCCCTGATCAGGCGATGCCGCCTTAAGATGTGTCTGGACTTCTGATGGGACCTGGGTTCCTTCGCTAAAGCTATAGCGCCGTTGTTGTCGCAATACAGAGGTATTGGATCAACACTGGTAGGAACCACCTGAAGTTCTGTGAGGAACTTCTTCATCCAAACAACTTCTTTTGCGGCATCGCAAGCAGCTATGTACTCCGCTTCCATTGTCGAGTCAGCAACGGTGTCCTACTTGGAACTCTTCCAACAGACCGCCCCTCCATTGAGGGTAAAGACATAACCCGACACGGACTTGGAGTCATCCTTGTCACTATGGAAGCTGGAGTCAGCAAAGGCCTCGATCTATAGGTCCTTTCCGCCATACACCAAGAACATCTCCTTAGTCCTCCTCAGGTACTTGAGAATGTTCTTTACTGCTATCCAGTGCTTCTCCCCTAGGTTTTCCTGATACCGGCTTACAACGCTCAATGCGTATGCTACATCTGGTCTGGTACATAACATCGCATACATTATAGAGCCTACCGCAGAAGCGTAGGGTATAATCGACATGTGAGCCCTTTCCAAATCAGTCTTGGGAGATATCTCTTTGGAGAGGGTGATTCCGTGACAAACCGGTAGGTTACCGCGCTTAGAATCTTCCATACTGAATCTTTTCAATATGGTGTCAATGTACCTGGACTGCAAAAGTCCCAACATCCTCTTTGATCTATCACGATAGATCTGGATCCCCAGAATATAGGTGGCATCAACCAGGTCCTTCATGGAGAACTTCTGTGACAAGAATCCTTTGACTGACTGTAGCATAGGAATATCATTTCCTATTAGGAGAATGGCATCCACGTACAAGACGAGGAATACTTCAGCTCTCCCTACAATCTTACTGTATACGCGTGGTTCATCTGGATTCTTGATAAAGTCGAATTCTTTGACAGTATCATCAAAACAGATGTTCCAACTTCGCGATTCCTGCTTTAGTCCATAAATGGAGTTAAGCAACTTGCACACTTTCCCGCTGCTCCCACTCTGAATGAATCCCTCTGGCTGATCCATATAGACGCACTCATCCAAATTACCATTTAGAAAAGCCGTCTTTACGTCCATCTGCCAGATTTCATAATCGTGGAAGGCGGCAATGGCAAGAAGGACCCAAATGGATTTGAGCATAGCCACTTGAGAAAAGGTTTCATCATAGTCCAAACCCGGTCTTTGACGAAAACCCTTTGCAACAAGTCTAGCCTTATAGGTTTCAACCTGTCCATCTACACCAATCTTCTTTCTGAAGATCCATTTGCATCCTACGGGTTTTACCCCATCTGGAGCAATGTCCAAAGTCCATACTTTGTTGGTGTACATGGACTCCATTTCGGTCCGCATTGCATCCAGCCATTTTACCGAGTCGCCGTTCTGAATGGCTTGCTGGAAGCTAGTAGGGTCATCATTATCAATGATACAATCTTCTCAATCCCCGTCTATGAGAAAACCGTAGTATCTCTCGGGCGGATGAGACTGCCTACTACTTCTGCGGATAGGCGCTGGGATGTCCCTTTTCTTCTGAACCTTCTTGTTCTACCAAACTTTCAGTAACAGCTTGTGGTTCTGGAATTTCTTCCAGTTCTATTGCGCTCCCACTCTTCTGATTTTCTAAAAATTCAGCTTCCAAGAAGTGAGCATGACGAGAAAAAAAACCTTTTGTTCCTCTGTGTAATAGAAATAATATCCCACAAACTTACACTGTACTGAGCATGCCTCGAGCTTGTCCGCATGCTGCTTTTTAACAAAAGCTGGACATCCCCATGTCTTCAGGTACTGAAGATAAGGTTTCTTCCCACTCCACATCTGATATGGTGTGGTAAGCACAGTCTTGGTTGGAATCTTGTTCAAAAGATATGCAGCTGATTCTAGTGCATAACCCCAAAAAGATTGCGGTAACTCAGCCTTACTCATCATGGAACGAACCATATCCAATAGGGTTCGATTCCGCCTTTCCGATACACCGTTGTGTTGTGGTGTGTATGGAGGAGTAAGCTGAGAGAGAATTCCATTCTCTTTTAAGAAACCTAGGAACTCGGCACTTAAGTATTCACCACCTCGATCAGATCTCAGTGTCTTGATACTTTTGCCTGTTTGATTTTCCACTTCATTCTTGTATTCCCGGAATTTCTCGAAGGCCTCGGATTTATGCTTCATCAAGAAGATATGTTCATATCTAGAGAAATCATCCGTAAAAGTAATGAAGTGGGAATAACCACCTCGCGCATGTGTAGACATTGGACCACACACATCGCTGTGTATGAGTCGCAAGAGCTCGCTCGCTCTTACTCCGTGTCCATGTTCCCCTCCGAAGGACGGCGCGACTGGGCGTCTTGCCTGAAATTCGGGGCAGATGCTAATTGGTGCTATCCGTCCACCTCTCCAAAGATGCCAAGTTGATTTATAGCACCATGTATCGAAGGTTTGAACGGATGCGTCCGATGTAGCAGACTTCGTCAGATTCCCCCTCGCTTGAGGGGGTTTTGATTGTGGGGACGCTCTTCCCTGCAGGCGCAAGCCCCTGCAGTTAATTACGCTACCGCATTGCGGTAACCACTTTCTCCTTCTCCAGATGGTCACTTTGTGTCGTGTGTGTTTGTTTTGTGTTTTGTTGCCCGTGGATTGTATACGGAGACTGAGTTATGTCGTCGCCCGTAGGGCGTGGACTAGTCCAAATCCGTATTATCTTAGATTTGGGTTGGGGGTTTGGGTTTAAGGATACGTTAGCCTCATTTGAGCCTAAGATCTACTTAAACGTTTGTTAAGGATACGTTAGTCTAGTTTTTAGACTAAGATCAACTTAACGGGATCGTTCAGATCCAACAAGAGAGCAATAAAAGGGGGCTCTGTTGTTTAGTTTAGTGACGTTGCGGTCGGTAGGTAGTTTAAGGACATTGCGGTCCATGGGTAGTTTAAGGACATTACGGTCCATGGTTAGTTTAAGGACATTGCGGTCCAATGTTAGTTTTAAGACATTACGGTCAAGGTTAAGGACCTCATAGTCCATGGGTTTAAGGACCCCACAGTCCGTTGTTAGTTTTAAGACATCTCGGTCAAGGTTAAGGACGTCATAGTCCATGGGTTTAAGGACCCCACAGTCCATTGTTAGTTTTAAGACATCTCGGTCGAGGTTAAGGACGTCATAGTCCATGGGTTTAAGGACCCCACAGTCCGTTGTTAGTTTTAAGACATCTCGGTCAAGGTTAAGGACCTCATAGTCCATGGGTTTAAGGACCCCACAGTCCGTATCAATGTGTGGTCATCGGGACCCGTCACCTCTTTGAAGACGTTGAGGAATTACAACGCCAAGTATCAAAGGAGTGAAGAGATGTACCCTTGAACCGGGGTGGGTTAAATAGTCGTTGGCTTAATTTGGGATCAAGACCAATTAATTATGTTATGAGCCCATTAGCCCAGTTAAGTCTGAATTGAGGACTTATGGCCACCTTGGGCTAAGTCCAATCATGTTTGGAATATTGGCTTCCTGTTGGTCCATTGAAGAAGAGGCTTTGCCTCTGGCCATTTAGCCAATTGGGCTAACGTTAATTCAACGATGTTGAACATTGGGATCAAGTTATTGTTTTAACACTAAAAGACAGGTGGTGTTAAACACCAGCAACAGGGATTCCAAATTAGTGTTAAACACTAGAGCAAATCAGTGTCAAACACTAGCAGCATAGGCTTCAAATTAGTGTTGAACACTAAGAAATTCAGTGTTAAACACTGCAAATAAAGTTCTTTGATTAGTGTTGAACCCTAAGGCCAAACAGTGTTTTAACACTGGATTCAGGGGTTCCAATTTAGCGTTAAACACTAAGGCAAGAGGGGTCACGTGGTAGCACGTGAGGGCGCCCTCCCTTCATTTGTTCTGCTGAGAATATCGCATCTTTTGGAGCATCACGTGCCATCACGTGACGGGTATTTAAATGCTTGTATGTTAAAGCCTCTGCCAAGGGTCACGTGGGTCACGTGAGGCACTGCCTCAAAGGGGCTTTTCTGTAGATCTTTTTGGGGGTCACGCGGTGACACGTGACCTTGCCTCTATGTATGTTCTTTAGAAGATCTGTTAATCCCTTTTAAGAATTAAATTCCTCGTAGGGTTGAACCCTAACAATAATTTTAGAGGAATTAAATTCCTATAGTTCTTTTTGAAGATTTATATTCTGGGATAGAGTTGAACTCTAAATTTCCTGCAGGAATTAAATTCCTCATATACGTGAGGAACTGAATTCTGTCATAGGGTTAAACCCTAATAAAAGCTTTAAGGAATTAAATTCCCACTCTCTGTTAAAGAATTATTCTGAGGAATGAGATTCTGTCATAGGGTGAAACCCTAATCTCTTCTTTCTTAAGGGAATTACATTCCTGTTATTTTAACAGAACTAAGTTCTTAACTAGGGTTAAACCCTGATTCTATTTATTCTGAAGGAATTAAATTCTCATAACATAGGGTCAAACCCTAATTTTATTTTAAAGGAATTAAATTCCTATAGTTCTGTGAGAATTAAATTCTCAGGCTTCCATTCCCTCCCTATGCTTTGGATCTGCATGGCAGGATCTCAACCCATTGAGAATTAAATTCTCAACTCAAGGGGAGATGTGCACTTTACAGATCCTCCACCAAAGAGAGAACTATGTTCTTCTGTTTTTATATCAGAGTTAAACTCTGTTGAGAATTAAATTCTCTTTTCCTTTCAAAAAGCCTTCCCTTTCTTACCTAGGGTTTTCTTTTGCAGAAGATCCAAATTTCTCCAAAGTATCAAGACTCTCCTCTTTTTTTTTATGTATCGATTCCTTTCTGCCTCTCTATCTCTCTCTCCCTCTCTCTGTGTGTCTCTTGGCTCCTATTTATAGGAGAAGCAGCCGAATCAATTAGTTTTGGTGAATCTTTCATTGAGAGATTTAATTTGTATTCACCATTCGTTTTGGACCTTTGGATTATTAGGTGAATTTTATTCACCATTGGATTTTAAATCCAGAGATTCTCCTTTGTTATTTCGGTTAGATCTTAAGGGGAAATCTTTCCAAGTTCAGGCTTTTTCCATAGATAGGTGATATTTAATCACCTTTAAATCTTTAGTTCAATCGGTTCCAAATAATCATTTTCCTTTGGAAAGATTTGAAAGGTCTTTTCTCAGAATTTAATCCTGTCAACAGATAGGCTTTGAAAGCCGGTCACGTGTGGCCACGTGACCCTTGGTCACGTGTGGGCACGTGACCCCCTTGGAACGAGCCCTCTTCTTTCTTTTTGCGTTATGTCTTCTGGTCGCTGCTTAGCTGTCACGTGCCACCACGTGACCCCTGGTCACGTGTGAGCACGTGACCCTCGTCTGGAGCCTTTTTCTTGATTTAATCAGAGAACTGTTGTGTCTTTGCCGCTGCTTTTAAATGTCATGTGCCGACACGTGACCCTGGTCACGTGGGAGCACGTGACCCTTTCTGAAGCCCTTTTCTTTAATGTGGTCGGGAAACTGGATCTGCCTTGCCGATACTTTTAGATGTCACGTGCCAACAGCTGGTCACGTGTGAGCACGTGACCCTTTTCTGAAGCCTCTTCCGTAGGCTTTCCTGATTTTAAATCAGGAAACAAATGCCCCCACAGCGTTGTTCTCACGTGTCTGCACGTGAGTGCAACGCTGTCACCTTTTGTGACCGTTGGATTCCTCTAGGGATTTGGGGAGATGAAACGTTTCTATCACCTCCTATAAATATTGGGGTCATTTCAGAGACGCCTCCACTTTGTTCATCTTCTGCCTTGCAAACTTTCTTCTTTTGAGAATTTAATTCTCTTCTTCCAGAGCTTAGCTCTCTGCCTTGAAAATCTTCCAGAGTTTAACTCTGTTCGAAGAGGCTTTTTCTTTAGGTAATGCTCTCGAATGAACGATGAACTCTCACACTCCTCTGGATTTTAAATCCAAAACAAGGGTTTTTACCCTTTTTTAACAAAGAACCCATTTTTCTTCAAGCTTTTTAACCGAAGTATGAAACCATTTTAGCCTTCAAAAGTAGATCTCTTAGGGTTTAGATGATCTTTAGGGAAATAATGGTGATAATCCATGGAGCTTAACCCCGTTCACAGAAAAAATGCTTTTGGGGAATTTAATTCCTTTTTTCTTAATAAGGAATTTAATTCCTATGAAGAACTCGGTTTCTTCCCATGGAGGCTTCTTGGGGTCACTTGACCCGAGGTTGTCCTTCTGCAATTAATGAAACATGAGCTTTGTAATGATGTCTTCTGTGGGAATTTAATTCCTTTGATCCTGTTGGATCCGTTGTAGAGCTCGAGACAGATTTGTCTTCTAGGGGGAATGTGTAGGGTTACTTGAAACTCATTCTTTATTTAATGAGGATATTCCCTCTGTTTTATTATAACTGCTTGGTCTCATTATTAATGAGCCGTCATCCTGATTCTGTGGGGCCCATGTGTTTTGTAGCCAATGGTCCCAGAAAAATCTACTGTTGTTTTCTTTAACTAGTCTTCATGTTCATGCATGGATATATATCGCTGACTATGCTTTTAACGGTCTTCTTTTATTGGATTTCAGGTGCGATGGCTTCTGTTCCACGCTTTCCCTTTTCTCGCTCGGAGGCTGCTTTTCCTCAGTCACCATCTGATGAGGAAGCGATGGCGATGATCCGGGCCCATGACCCGAACTGCACCAACCTACTTCAATGGGGATCTTGGTATATTCATATTATTCAGGATCGCCGGAGTTTCCTTTGCGCGGTATCGACGGAGCCCACTTTCCCATTCTTACCGATGGACCCTCCGAGAACGGTTTTTGCTGTGGAAATGCCCAACTGGACTCCAACGGGGAGGCTCGAGCCTTCGACGACCGGTATTCCGAACCATCCGATCCCGGCCATAGATATCTTGGGGCGGCGTATTTTCCAGGGTGAGGCCCACCCGTGGGGGCAAATTTATAAGATAGGGCTCACTCCTCGACACCCTACGGGCTACCTTCTCTGGGCTCGCTACATCCTTTCTGCCCATCGTGCGCGGCTGCAGAAAGTCGGGCTTTATCAGGCAATATACGCGTCACTCTTCCATTATAAGTCCCCGCATGTCTGATGGGTTAAGGCGTTTTTGAACCAATGGAATCTTCCCACCAACACTTTCATTCTAGGAGATCGCGAGGTCTCGATCTCTCTGGCAGAATTCTATGACATCTCGGGGTTGCCAATCAGGGGTAGTCTGTATGAGGAGTTGCTGCCTTCTGACGAGTACATTTTTGAACCTGAGCCCGCCCCAGTTGACGGCCTGTCTGCTGAGAATGTCGTCCGCCACAAGCGTCCCAGTTTAATTAAGGCGCTAGGTATCTTCGACCGATTATTCACCGAATCCGAAGAGCAGGGTGTTACTTTCAAGAGCTTCATTGCTCGTTTCCTTCGCGAGGACGCCTTATCGAAGACAACTCCGAAGTTTGCCAACATTGGAGACCCCTTTGGGTTCGGTCCGAAGAAGCTGCCGACCACTGAATCGGATTTACCTCAGTACTACATCCCTATTATGTCGCCGACATCTTTTGAATCCATTTCTGTTCCCGGCATGGACGAGGAGACGTTCTTCATGGGGTTTGTTAGTGTCTGGCTCAGTTGGTTCGTTATCCCCATGCATCGCCGCTTCATGAGAGCCTCGGTCATCTACCCGGCTCATCGTATTGCTGAGGGGACGCAGTTGGCCATCGGCATCCCGGCCTTGGCGCACCTTTATCATGGATTGGGTACCGCAGCTAATACCTCTACACCCGGCGTGGATGTAGTGAACTTTTCGCTTCATTATTTCACGTCCTGGGTCGAAATGCATGTGCTGGGGGCTTTCGCTATGCATCAGAGGCCTGCGTTTTACGACGCCTATCCCTTCCCGCGACTTATGCGATTGGTGGGTGCTTCTGCCGCTGACCCGACTCAATTCGGGGCTATTCGGGTGCTGATTTCTCCTCACGCCGCCGCTGGCGGGCTGGTTTTTAATGATCGGGTTTTGTCTACTCCCTCATGTCCAGTTCAACAACTCAGGGACCAGTCGAAAGACAACGCACCTTCTTTGAAGCCCCGGAAGGCCGCGCACTTGTATACAATTAGACCGGGCTACTTGGTGTTTCGCCAGGACAGTGCAGCTCTTTTCATGCGGTACAATCCGCATCGATTCGCCCGACAGCTTGGATACGACCAGGGTGTTCCTTTCGAGGCTTTTATAGTCGCCCCGATCCCTTCGCTCGATGCCGTTCGCGATTCCGCTCATCATTTCATGAGGCTAAACACCGGCTCCCGTTTCATGGTCCCTGAAGCTGAGTACATGCCCCGGTGCGTGGGTGCGTTTACGGGTAGGTATCTTCATCGGATCAGTCCAATTATTCTTGAAGAAAGAAGGGTGCTTCTTGGTCATGATGCCCCTCCTCAGGTTCCGGGGGCTAAGCTGCGACCGAGGGTTCCGGTCCGCTTCCCTCTGAGGGAGATTGGCACCGCGCTCATTCCGGGGGAGTCAGGGGTGGACCTTACTCTAACAGCTGGTATGCCCTTGGGTTCCCGATCGCGGGGTAGAAGGGCCCCAGTAGTAGCACCCCTGCCGGTGGTGGCACCGCCCCCCGTGGCGTCGACAATGGCGATGTCATCCTCGGTTGTGGCACTGAGCGAGAGTAATAGCGATGAGGGCGTCGAGGGCGATGTGGGCCGGCGCCGCCCTAAGGCTTCGCGAGGGAGGAAGCGGTCATCCTCGGCGACCGGCTCTGGGTCTAAGTGGCGGAAGAAAGCGGCCACCAACCTGCTCGATTCTTTGGCGGAGTCTGAGCCTATCCTATAAGACGAACCATTGGCCCTGCAAGAGTCAGACGCTGGACTTCTCTTCCCGAGTTCGGCCGATGAGGAGGCCGCACAGTTGGCTGAGGCCATACGGCGTTCCAAAGACGCGTCTCATAACGCCAAGGTTCCGAAGAAGTCCTATCCCGCTGTAATTTTTTACGAAGACCCTTCGTGAATTCGGCGGCGATTTATCGTTCCTTTGGAAGAATGGGGGGGAAGGGCTCTGAAGCAGGCCGCTTCAGAAGACGCAGCGGACGCACTTTCTTTATGTACCGGCGGTCATGACTCTACCCTTGAACCCCGGCGAGCCCACCTCCTTGAGAAGGAGCAGCGGCTTGAAGAAGCCATATTGAGGGCTTCTTTGCGTATCGGTACATTGTGGTTCTTTTGTAGTCCTTCTGATTATTTATGCCCGTGCATATGTATCATTATTCTTATTCGAATCGTGCAGAATCTTCGACGTTGGGGGAGCTCCCTACGGGCTCATTAAAGCTAAAGCCCGCCAAAATTCTCAATGAAGCCTTGCTTGATGTGGAGGGGGCTGATGAGGCTGCTCCTCTCATGGTAGAGCCTCCAGCGGCGGTTTTCGATCAGGGAGCGCTTGCCCCTTTGGGGGAAGCTTCTTTGGAGGTCGCCGCCCCAATGACCCTTACTGAGGGCGGCTCAGAGGCTGGAAGAGAGGTAGTCGGGACTAATCTTCCTTTGTTGAAGCCTGATGTTACGGCGGAGGCCGTTGAAGCTGCTATCCCCCCGGCTCAGAATGGGAGGAGCGTTGAAGGTGACCCTCTGCGTTTTAATTTAGCAATCCTTTCATAGTCTAAACTCTTTTATCTTTCCCAGAATTGCGCGGTTTGGCGGCCACTATCGCTGATCTGTCGTCTCGACAGTCATTTCAGCGTTTATTGGAGATGGCAGCTCCGCAGGCGATCTCCCCTCAGCGTATTGTCCTTTCCTCCGGGAAAGGTTAGTGTCATTCGCCATTTTTTCTTTTACCATAGCATTGTTACTATTTTGCGAAATGACGTTGATGTCTCTTATAGTTTTGGAAGCTGACGATGAGGTCGAGGTCGTTGAAGGGCCAGGGGAACCTTCAGCTCCTACTTGCATGACTGTCGGTGAGTGACATTTTATTATAATCTCGTTCGTTCTGTGCTTAAGAATTTTACTAACATTTGTCAAATTTGAACAGCCCTGCCAGTCTCCATGGCGTTGGAATCGCGCATCATGATGCCGCCCGGCCCTTATGCTTTGCGGGCTTCAGAACGCTTGGCCCAATTGAGCCTTGTCTCCCTATCATCTTTCGTCGAGGAGCTCCGTGCTGGTAGCGCGACCACAGCCGAAGCGTTTGCCGCTGAAGCTAACAGCTCTCTTCCTTTTCTTGCCACCTATCATAGTGAGGAGGTGGTGTGGGTCTGGGTGGAGTTCTGTAGGAAGGTGGAGGCTTGTTTGCACGCTTTTGAATGTTCTCGCCTTTCCTCGGAAGTCGTGGCTGCAAAAGCGGAGTTGCGGGGTCTGATAGCACGATGTGCGGCCAACATGACGTCATGCGAGAAGAGGCTTGGCCGCAAATTCTCGGAGAGGGAGTTGGCTTCTAAGGCGCTGAGCGAGCTTCAGGCCAGCCTCACAGCCAAAGCCAACAAAGCATACGAACTCTGGCGGGTGCTTCAGGAGTCCATAAAAGAGGTGGTGGCTCTCGATAAAGCTGCCATGTTCACACGTGAGAGGGTCGAGGCTCATAAGGTCACCGAGAAAGAGCTTGAAGGCCGGCTCGCTTCGTATCAAGCCCAGCAGGCGCAGGCGGAGGCTCGTCTTCTGGATATCTTACATCACGAAGCCGTGGCTCAGCAACAGAACGATGAGCTGGTAAAATTAGTACATCGCCCGCCGGCTTGAGGACTTGTATCTTTTCCCCTTTTTCCGTACATACTCATGGATGAGAGTATCTTTTTTTTTGTTTCTTTCATAAATTGTACTTTGTATCCATTTTGGTTTATGAATTAAAGATACATTTTTCTTCTCAATGATGTGTCTCTTTTATTGAATGTATTCTGCGGACAATTTATCTTGGCCTACTTGCAGGGCAGCGACGGCTTAGGATTCAGGGTTAAGATCTGCTTCCTAAGACTTTTGCATTTTATGAGCCACGAGGGTCTCACAAAGAGTTTTTCTCCCTACAGGTCGAGAGGATCCCATAGGTGTAAGTTCTTCTTAAGAATCGTGAGGATTCTTAAGCGGGTTTTCCCTTGAGAGTCGTAAGGATCTCACAAGAGAATTTTTCTTCCTTACAGGTCGTGAGGACTTGTAAGTGCTGGATGTGGTCACCCTTATCCGTGTTTCACGGGGTCAGAGGCTGCTCCAGGTATCGTAGTTTAAAGACGTCGCGGTCAAGGTTAAGGACCTCATAGTCCGTGGATTTAAGGACTCCACAGTCCGATGTTAGTTTTAAGACATCACGGTCAAGGTTAAGGACCTCATAGTCCATGGATTTAGGGACTCCACAGTCCGATGTTAGTTTTAAGACATCACGGTCGAGGTTAAGGACCTCATAGTCCGTGGATTTAGGGACTCCACAGTCCGATATTAGTTTTAAGACATCACGGTCAAGGTTAAGGACCTCATAGTCCGTGGATTTAAGGACTCCACAGTCCGATGTTAAGTTGCAGGGACTCGTCACCTCTTTGAAGACGTTGAGGAATTACAACGCCAGGTATCAAAGGAGTGAAGAGATGTACCCTTAAACCAAGGCAGAATCCGTAGGGAATCGGGGTGGTTGATTGTTAGTTTTAAGACATTACGGTCGAGGTTAAGGACATCATAGTCCATGGATTTTAAGGACTCCACAGTCCGGTATTTGCTCTGGATGCTTCACACGGGTTCACTGCCATGCTTGGTGAGGACCAGGCTCCGCTCTGGGCGTTTTCCGCGGGGTCAAAGAGTGACGTTATCCGCGTTCCACGTAACCAGGAATTTTGAACTAGATGCTTCACACGGGTTCACTGCCGTGCTCGGCGAGGACTAGGCTCCGCTCTGGATGCTTCACACGGGTTTACTGCCGTGCTCCGCGAGGACCAGGATCCGCTCTGGACGTTTTCCACGGGGTCAAAGAGTGACGTTATCCGCGTTCCACGTAACCAGGAATTTTGCACTAGATGCTTCACACGGGTTCACTGCCGTGCTCGGCGAGGACTAGGCTCCGCTCTGGATGCTTCACACGGGTTCACTGCCGTGCTCCGCGAGGACCAGGATCCGCTCTGGACGTTTTCCACGGGTTCAAAGAGTGACGTTATCCGCATTCCACGTAACCAGGAATTTTGCACTAGATGCTTCACACGGATTCACTGCCGTGCTCGGCGAGGACTAGGTTCCGCTCTGGATGCTTCACACGGGTTCACTGCCGTGCTCCGCGAGGACCGGGATCCGCTCTGGACGTTTTCCACGGCGTCAAAGAGCGTCGTTATCCGAGTTCCACGTAACCAGGAATTTTGCACTAGATGCTTCACACGTGTTCACTGCCGTGTTCGGCGAGGACTAGGCTCCGCTCTGGATGCTTTCCGCGGGGTCAAAGAGTGACGTTATCCGCGTTCCACGTAACCAGGAATTTTGCACTAGATGCTTCACACGGGTTCACTGCCGTGTTCGGCGAGGACTAGGCTCCGCTCTGGATGCTTCACACGGGTTCACTGCCGTGCTCTGCGAGGACCAGGATCCGCTCTGGACGTTTTCCATGGGGTCAAAGAGTGACGTTATCCGCGTTCCACGTAACCAGGAATTTTGCACTGGATGCTTCACACGGGTTCACTGCCGTGTTCGGCGTGGACTAGGCTCCGCTCTGGATGCTTCACACGGGTTCACTGCCGTGCTCTGCGAGGACCAGGATCCGCTCTGGACGTTTTCCACGGGGTCAAAGAGCGACGTTATCCGCGTTCCACGTAACCAGGAATTTTGCTGATTGTATCCGCATCTCACGGGATGGAGGTTTGACTGTTGGCGATATGTATACCACCGAGCCATGGAACTGGGAGTTGCCGCTGTTCCGCTTAGCTTAGAGTTGTATCCGTTGTTACGAGACGAGTGTTGAAACGATCTCCAGGTCTCCTTTGGCCCGTCGAGACTTGGCTTCTTCTTCTGATGAAAACTGGGGGAGAAGTATGATCCTTTTTGTTTACGCCCTTGGATTGTGTACAGGGTGTGATGGAACATCACCTGTAGGGCATAAATTGAAACTTTTTTTTTTATATTTTATTTCTTTTTCCGCGATGCTCTATCTTTTCAGCTTTTATATCGCGGAGGTCGCGATTGCCCCATCATTTCGGCTATTTTTCGCGGTGCCCAATCATTTCGGCTATTTGTCATGCATACATTTTTACTTGCTGCTTTTTATTGCAAGTTGCCCCATCATTTCGGCTATTTCGTATGCATGTGTGGCTCGCTAGCTTTTTCGCTGCAAGCTTGGATTTTAGATACCGATTTCAGCATCAGCACCGCTACAACTGGGATGTTGCCAGGAGCGAATCATCATTTGCCTCTGTCGATGTTGAACAAAGGTGGCTTAGTAAACAGGGTTAAGGGTCCTGTCGACCAAGGCTTTTGACTTCATGAGCCGTAAGGGTCTCACAAAGGTATTTCTCCCTACAAGTCGTGAGGATCTTGCAGGTGTATTTTCTCCTTAGGGATCGTGAGGATTCCTAAGTGTATGTTCCTCTGTAAGTCGTAAGGATCCTACAAGAGGGTTTTCTCCTTATAAGTCGAGAGGAATTATAAGGGTTGTTCACCATATGGACATGTCCCTAGTCACGGGTGCGACTTTGCTGGGGAAATGTTTATTCGCGCCCGTGGATTGTATACAAGGGTCAGTATTGAGCCACTTGTAGGGCAATATCGAAGGTTGTGGGGGATTTGCTTAAGAACAGGTTTAGGTTTCTGTAACTTAAGACTTTTAAATCTCATGAGCCGTGAGGGTCCCATAAGAGAATTCTCCTTACGAGTCGTAAGGATCTCGCAAGTGTATTTTCTCCTTAGGAATCGTGGGGATCCCTAAGTGTGTTGCTCCTTTGTGAGTCGTAAGGATCTCACGCGGGTGGTTTCTCCTTACAAGGTCGAGAGGATCTTGTAAGTGTCTTTTAACGGGGTTGCGCCCTTTCAGGTTTTCACAAACACTCGCCGGTAGTCCTGCTGTTTTTACTCACGGAGCCCTTTCGGGTTTTCATCCGTGCCCCTTTTGCTTATGGACATACCGTTTTTTTTATTCTTTCTTTCTTCTTTTTCTTTTACAAGGTCGCGCCCTTTCGGGTTTTCATGAACACTTGCCGGTAGCCCTGCTGTTTTTACTCACGGAGCCCTTTCGGGTTTTCATCCGTGCCCATTTTGCTTATGGACATACCGTTTTTTATTTTTTATTATTTTTTCTTTTTCTCTCTTCTTTTTTTTTATTCATCTCGTCAGCCTAAGGACGCTGCGGTAGTAGTTTAGGGATGTTTCGGTCCGTCGTTAGTTTAAGGACGTTTCGGTCCGTCGTTAGTTTAAGGACGTTTCGGTCCGTCGTTAGTTTAAGGACCTTTCGGTCCGTCGTTAGTTTAAGGACGTTTCGGTCCGTCGTTAGTTTAAGGACGTTTCGGTCCGTCGAGGAGAGGGCCAGCTATTACTCATAGAGCTTTGAGCTTTAGGAAGATAGCGAGCGGACATAGTCGTCGTCATCTATCATTGACCTAGGCGGTGGCTCATTAAGCGTAGTATTTCTTTAGGAATCGGCCATTTATTGGCCTGAAAGGCCTTTCACCATGCATGTCCATGAGTAGATAGGCTCCACCCTGGTAGACCTTATCTATGATGTACGGGCCTTCATAGTTTGGCTCGAATTTTCCCCGCTTGACGCGATTGGGGATCATAGGTCTTTTGACCACTAGTACGAGTTCGCCTTGGCGGAATGTCCTCGACCTGGTCAATCTTTCGTATGAGCGCATCATCTTTGCTTTGTAGGCCTCTAGATTTTGTTGCGCTATGAGCCGGGTTTCATCGAGGGCATCAAGCTCCTCAAGCCGAAGGTGAGCATTTTCTTCGTCCGTCAGCTCGTGGTGGACTGCCACTCGTAGAGAGGGTAACTCTATCTCGATGGGGAGCACTGCTTCCGTCCCAAATACCAACGCATACGGCGTTGTGTTCGTGGCCGTCTTGAACGTAGTTCGATAGGCCCAAAGGGCCTCTTGCAGCCTCTCATGCCAGTCCTTCTTATTTCGGGACACCGTCTTTTTTATGATCTTTGTCAAGGTCTTATTGAAGGCCTCGGCCAGACCGTTAGCTCGTGGATTGTAAACTGAGGAGTATCTCCAGTCTATATTATGCTGTTGCGCGAAACGGCTAATCTTATGGCTTCTGTAGGCTGGCCCGTTATCGGAGATAATTCGCCGTGGGGTTCCAAACCGATAGATGACGTGAGTCTTGAAGAAGTGGAGGATATTCTCCGTCTTCACTTCCCTCAACGGTACTGCTTCCGCCCATTTGGAGAAGTAATCAGTCATCGCCAGGATGAAACGATGTCCCCTGGACGATGCTGGTTCAATGGGGCCGACTATGTCAGTCCCCCATATTTCGAATGGCCAGCTAGCCACCGTTGGATGTAGTGGATTCGGATGCTGGTGGATAAAATCCCCGTGGATTTGGCACGAGTGGCATTGCTTCGCATACTCGAGGCAGTCCTGGATCATCGTGGGCCAATAGTAACCCATCCGTTTAATTTTTAACCTCATCTTCGGGCCTGCTTGATGAGAACCACAGATTCCGTCATGAACCTCTTGAACGACTCTTTCTTCTTCGTTCGGTCCTAAACATCTTAGCCACAGAGAATCAAACGACCTCTTATACAGAGTATCATTGACGAAAGCAAAAGATAGAGCTCGTTTCATGAGCTGATGTCTTGAGGACGCTTCTTCGGGCATTCGGTGGGACTTAAAGTAGTCTATGAAGACTTCCCTCCAGTCCTCAGCCTTCTCACGGTCTTTTATTTATAGGGTCGTCTGCTCAGTCGCTCCCTTTTCTTCGTATGATTCCGGAGATATTTCTGCCGGGGCGAGCATTCGACGGCTTTGTACCATGATTTTGACGCCATCGAGGTTCTCGTCAGCCAGTTCTTTAGCGAGCTTAGCTAGCGCATCTGCTTTGCTATTTTCCGCACGTGGTATGCTTTCCAAAGTGTAGGAGGGAATTTGGGTCAATAGTTGTTGCACCTTTTCGCCGTACTTCACCAACTCCGGTTTGCACGTTTGGTAGTCACCATTTACTTGACTAACGACCAGTTGAGAATCCCCGTATATAAGGAGGTCTTCAATTCCCATGTCGATGGCGATCTCGAGGCCCTCTATCAAAGCTTCGTATTCGGCTTCATTGTTCGTCCTCGATTCCGTTAAGAAGAAAGCAAAGCGCATTATCCCTCCTTGTGGGGTTACGAAGATAAGGCCTACTCCCGATTTGATTATGGGGGTACATTGTTTGCGCTTCTTCATGGAAGATGCTCCATCAAAATAGAGTTCCCATCGGGTATCACCGCCGCCGATCGCATCAAATGCATGTTCGTCCGGCAAATCGCAGTTCAGAGGAGAACCGGCAGGTACTGGATGCTCAGCAAGGAAGTCGGCAATGGCCTAGCCTTTCACTGCCTTAAGAGGTCGATACGTTATCGAGAACTCCATCAGGAGTAGAGCCCATTTAGCGAGTCGACCCGTCAATATAGCCTTTGACATCAAATATTTAAGAGGGTCCACCTTCGAGATGAGACGGACTTCGTGCGCCAACGCATAGTGCCTGAGCTTTGTTATCGCGAAGATCAATGCCAAGCAGTGTTTTTCAATGGGAGAGTAGTTTCTTTCTGCCCCGAGCAGAACTCGACTTAAGTAGTACAGTGCTCTCTCTTTTCCTTGATCGTTCTCTTATGCCCATAATGCGCCTAAGGAACCTTCGAGGGCGGTTGTATAAAGAATGAGGGGTTTTCCCTTGACCGGCGCAGCCAACACCGGAGGGTTCTGCAGGTACTGCTTGATCTCGTCTAGTGCACCTTGGCATTTGTGGTCCCAAACGAATGGAGTTCCTTTCTTCATCAGGTGGCTGTAAGGACGGCACTTGCCTGAAAGATTGGCGATAAACCGCCGGATGTATGCGAGCTTCCCTTGGAGAGACCGCAACTGTTTGAGGGTTCTTGGCGGAGGCATTTCCATGATCGCCTTGATCTTAGATGGATCTATTTCGATACCTCGGTGTCGGATGATGAATCCCAGGAATTTACCCGAGGAGACTCCGAACGTGCATTTGAGGGGATTCATCTTCAAATTATATTGCCGAAGGCGTTGAAATACAGTTTTCAGATGCTTTAAATGCTCTTCGTATGACATGCTCTTCACTACGAGGTCATCAATATAGCACTCGACGATGTCATGTATGAGATCATCGAAGATCTTTGTCATGGCCCTTTGATAGGTAGCACCGGCGTTCTTGAGACCAAAGGGCATAACCTTGTAGCAGAATATACCCAAAGGGGTCCGAAAAGCGGTATGCTTCTGGTCTTCGGGATGCATCTTTATCTGATTGTACCCTGATGAACCGTCCATAAAGGAGAAAACCTCGTGAGCGGACGTGTTATCTATCATTAGCTCGGTTACCGGTACTGGGAAATCGTCCTTCGGGCAGGCTTTATTGAGATCCCTGAAATCCACGCATATGCGCACCGTCCCATTTTTCTTCATTACCGGGATGATGTTGGCGATCCAGTCGGGATATTGGACTTCTTGGATAAATCCAGAATCGATCAGCTTCTTGACTTCGGCGTTGATGCTCATCTCAAGCTCGAGCCGCATCCTTCTTGGCGCCTGCTTGACTGGCTTGATATCTGGGGATATTGCTAATTTATGCACAGCAATCTCCGGATCTAATCCTGGCATCTCGGAATAGTTCCACGCGAAGCAGTCTTTATGCTGTAGAAGCACGTTCTTTAACGCAGCCACCCTTTCTTCAGATAGCAGCTCGCTGACAAATATCGGTCGCGGATATCTGCCGATCCCAACTCAATCTTCTTGAGGTTATCTGCAGTAGTATGTATGCCATCTTCCAGTTCTTTCGGAGCTGGCGGAAATTCTGAGATCACCTCATCATTGTTGTTCTCAAAGCACCAGGGAAGGTCATCCATGTTCTTGGGCTCTTCTTTTAATATCGTAATCGTGTAACAGGTGCGAATCCACTTCCAGGACTGAGGTGGATCTGGTCCTGCTTTTGCGGCTTTGGGTTCGTGCTTTTGTGGCGGCGTTACCCTCCAGCCGTCGGATAAAGCGAATCTGCCCTGTTGGTACTGGTCCTCGACCCAGTTCTTGAAGGTGAAGCAGTCTTCGGTAGGATGTCCTATGGCTCGGTGATAAGAGCAATAGCTCATATGAGAAGCCTTGTTAGCTTGCTCAGGGTGTCTAGACTCTGGAAGCGCGATCATTTGATGTTTTATAGCGAGCTCGAGTAACCTCTTCGTCTTTTCTCGAGGGAAGGAATACGCTTGACTCGTCTTCTTCATGAGGGACAAAACCGGACCACGCAACGCCCGATCACACGACTCTCTAATCCTGCGTCGTTGTTGTCGGCTCCTCTTTTCGCTTCTTGATTTATTTCTGCCTCTGCGTCGGGCCTTTATTACAACGGGTTGACAGGGATGAGCATCTTCGTCTTTTGCAGCCTGTTGAAACAGACGCTGCGTCCTGGCCTTCTCGTAGATGGCCATCTCGCGGTTGTGGTCTTCCCGAGCTTTTTGACCCACTTTCCTGATAAGCTTGTCCATTCGTTCTTCAAATGACGGACTCGGCCCTTCAATCGCGGGATCTAGTTTTGATGAGGGGTTGGCATTTCCTGACAGGGCGTCCTCTTCTTCATCAAAGGTATATATGGCGTAGCTACTGTGGGCCCGTTCCCGTTTTCCGGCTCTCACGTATCCAACCCCAAGTGTTTCCATTTTCCCGTTGGGCAATTTGCGTTGAGTCCCAGGGACATCCCAAATCCTGTTGTAGAACCGAGCTTGTCGAACAGTCTGTTTTAAGGGTACCCCTTGGCGCTTCAATAGCCTCTTTAGTCCATTTGTGTAGTATCTGGGCAAACGGATGGGTTGGAGCCTGTCGAGTATAGCATCCGCGCCATGCCAGATCTCTTTCTCTATTTTCGACTCTGAGGATCGGTAGAATAGGATCACCTTCTCACCCCTTTGCCTGGGAGGGACGTAAAACGTTTGCAGGTCCTGCACATTGTAAGCTTGAAGTGTGTCGAGATCCTTGTAGTGTTCTCGCGGCACCATGGTGATTTGCAAACTCTGATCATCGCTAGGGGGTGCTTGTATTGACGGCCGATTGGAGAACACGGCATTAACCTCATCTTCCAAGTCACTTCCGAAGACCAACATGGGGGCAGACGTCCCCGAGTTGTTGCGTTGAGATGGCCCAGTATAAACCATCTCTTCTTCTTCTTCGGTATCGCTCCCGAAAACAGGGATGGTGGCGGCGGCTTTGTTCTCCGGCTTGCAACACCTTTCTGTATCCTCGAAATCTGGCAAAAAGTACTTCGCATCTTCGTATTTGCGGACTTCGTTCACGGAAAATGGGTTCAGCTCACCTGTTACGGTATACTCGAAACCATCCTTAAAGTACTTCATACACTGATGTTGTGTAGAAGGGATGATGTTGTACTCGTGTAACCAAGGGCGACCGAGCAAGGCGTTGTAGCAGGTCTTGGCATCAATGACATGGAATTTGATGTCCGTGACGAGCAGTCCGAAGCGTAGTGTTAGTATTACAGATCCGAGAGTCCGTGACGATTGTGAATCGAAACCGGAGATGGTAATTTTGTCACGAGCGAGGTGTTGCACACTCATGCAGATTTCCTTTAACACCCGAACGTTAAGGAGATTGACGGAGGATCCATTATCCACTCGGATCTTGCCTATCTTGATATCTTGGCAGTATCCAGAGACATATAGGGGACGGTTATGGTCGCACGTCCCGAGAAGGAGGTCTTCGTCCCCGAAAGTGATGTCGGCCGTATGCACTTCCTCCAGTTCATCCTTCATCCTTTCAGTGGCGAGGAAGGCTTGGAATTGCTCAGGTTCTTGTAACGCCTTAATTAGTGAATCTCGCGCTTCTTTTGATAATAGGAGGGCATCGAGAATGTTAAGTTGAGAAGGTAGCTTCCTTAGGTGCGCCGGGATATTGTAGTCCACCTTACCCTTCCTGGGAGGGTCTTTGGTAGTCAGCTCTTTCATGACTTGGTCATCTAAAGTGATATCCTCAGTGACCTTTTCCTTTCCCTTATCTTTCCTATTTGCGGGCCCGAGATTCTTTTCTGGGAGCGTGCGATTGCGCAGCTGAATGTTCTCGCAGGCCTCCGATTCCTCCTCTTTCCCTAAAACGGATTCTTTAAAGAGAGGGCCCAGAGCCATTTCTTCATCAGAGTCGCTCCCAAAGGTGAGAACTTGTGACCCTCCGGCGTTAACCATGTAACAGTTGCCAGTGGTTCTGTTGTTCCCGTCGGCAGTACTTCTTCGTTCCCGATGAGTCTTGCGTTTCATGCGCTTAAAATGTTGCCGATGAGCAACATATCCTTGCCACCATATCCTAAAGGCGTTGCACTCCTCCGTGGGGTGTGAAATTTTCCGATGATATGCGCAATAATCAGGGTGCCTCTCCGCCCCATTGAGCGTGTTTTCATCCGAGAGTGGTAGCTTCATTCCCATTGACATGGCTTTGGCAAACCTTTTTCTCGTCTTGAATATCTTCTTGTCTACCTCGGATGCCTTTCGATCTGGCGGGAGTACTTCAACTCTTTCGTTCAGTCGCCTGCATTTGGCTCCTTCTGATGCGGCCATCTCACGCTCCTGATCCGCTTTACTCTTTAGACGAATCTCGTCCAGAAAGACGTCGATCATTTCATCTGTTGGCCACACACGCTCTGGTTCAGGCTCTGTCCCCAATTTCTTAGTGCCAGGAGTTTTTTCATCGTTGGTAAACGAGTGGGAGATTACGTTACAACTCGCCACATATCCCTCGGATTCATCCAACAAGCTCTCTCCGTCATCTTCCTCTTGAAAGATGTGGCTGAGGAACTCTTGCAGCGTGACAGGAGTTCGCGCCTTTTGATTGTACTCTTCCAGCGCGTCGATTTGCTTCTGCAAGTTCGTGCGCTTGTCTCCAGGCGTCGCGGGCTTCTTAGATTTCTTCTTCTTTTTCTTCGAAGATTTTGACGGTTGGGCGTGAGTATTTGGGCCATCACCACGAGTCTTCGTAGTTGGGCGCGGCTTCAACATCCCTTCGATAATTTAAGGTTCAAGCGGGTCCTTCCATTCGATCGCAGGGCACGCATGAAGGTCCCTCAGCCTTCTTTTGGTTTTAGTTGACAGCACGACCTCCCATGGAGCTTCTTCAATAAAGGAACAGGTTGCCCCCAGTGTATCTGCTTTCTTAGGAGTATGCGGCTGTGGTGGGCCCACCTTCCACTTTTCGGACAGTGCAAACTTCCCCTGGAGGTATTGATCTTCAATCCATCCTTTGAAGACGAAGCAATCCTCAATCGGATGACTTACCGTTTGATGGTAAGGGCAATAGTTAGGGTTATTCATCTCAGTGGGTTGTGGCGGTCGCCTTGGATTTGGCAGGTTTATAAGTCTGTTGCGTACTGCCAGCTCGAATAACCGTTTCGTCTTGTCTCGTAGGAACGAGTAGGGACGCTTCATCTTCTCATTATAATACCGGCGTCTTTCTTCCAATTGATCCGCCAGCTTTGGGGCGTTGGGTTGCTGTTGGGCATTCGCGACGAAGGTTGCCTTTCCTTTACCCTTGTCATTCCGAGGTTCCGACTTCGGGGGAGGTGGTCTATGACCCATCTGGTCCATCTGAGCCAACTTGTTGATTAAAGCCTGGAATGTGGTTGGCTTAAAGAACATCATAAACTGGGAGATAGTTGCGTGAGGGTCTAGGGTCCTCACGAACATGCCCACTGCGTGCGCTTCCTCAATGCGTTGCTCGCATTTTGACCACAAATTCCGCCAGCGTATAGCATACTGGACCCAAGTTTCGCCTGCTTTTACCCTGGCGTTAATCAATGCCGTTATTGGAGTGCGTTCGCTGGCGCTTGCGAATCGCCGAGTGAAAAGGAACTCCATTTCAACGAACGTCTTGATAGAATCGTTCGGGAGTTCCGAATACCATTCGAACGCTGTTTCTGATAAGCTGCCCACGAACTGGCGAAGCAACAGTTTATCATCACCGCCGGTGTTACCGCAAAGGGCCCTGAACTGGGCGACATGTTGGTGGGGATTGCCGGTCCCTTTGTAAACATGGAACTTGGGAATTGTGTAACCCGGCGGGTACTTGATTTGGTCGTACCAGCTTGGATATGGCCGCCCCGTTTTTACGACTTGACCAGCTGCCTCAGTCGCATGATGAACCCGGATTTGCTGGGCTATATAGTCGACCAAATCAGCCTTAGAGATTGTCTCCTCTTTGGCCGTTGAGAGGGCCGGTGGTGGATTTGACGTTTCTCCCCTGTCGTCTTCAAGGACGATCGGGGGATCCTCAGTGGGTGGGTCCTGTTGGATCATCATTCCTATCATATCTTGGAAGAGAAGGCCCATACGCTGTATGTTGGCTGCTTGTTCAGCAGCCTCTTTGTCCTTCTTCTCCAATATTCGGCGAAGGAATTCGGCGTCGGTTTCTTCCTCCTGGCGTTTGTCCAAGGACGTTTCTGGGTTTTCTTTTTGCCCGGTAAGCGCGGCCATAGCATTCATCATTTCCTGGAGCTTTTGCTGTTGCTCCTGAGCTTTGGTCACCGACCGTGTAAGCGGCCTATGACCTGTAGACACACGGCTGTCTTCCTTTCCTGACGCCATGTATACGGTATGGACCATCATGCCCCCAGACTTAGGGCGTCCAGGCTTAGTGCCTTTAGCTGTCGTTGCAGGCTGGGGGATCTTCTCTGGCTTCCTCCTTTTATGAGCAGTGGAAGTTGAGGGGGTCGTTGAGGTGGGCACCCAAACAGCCTTTCGTGGTTTAGCCTGGTGACTGGCTTCCTGTTGGATTTTCAGCTTCTTGTGCCGGCGGGAGAAGTTTGGATCGATCATCGAGTCTCGGGCCTGCCGCCAAACCTTATAGATCTTGGAAGACAGCCGTTGAGGAGATCGGGGCTGTTCTGACTTTGTTTCCGCAGCCTATTTTAGTGGAGGAGGAGACCTCTTTAGCACCGCAGTAGGAGAATTCCTTCGCACCTTATTTAGCATCTCGAAGCTGTTCCCAGTTGGAATGGCAGCATTAATTTCCTCCGTTGGGGTTGGTGGAGTTAGCCCAGAGAGGGAGTTGCCCCCAGCCTTCCTTACTCGGCGCCAGTGGCGACGTCGAGCGTGTCGAGCGGACGGCGTTGGTTCAGCGGTGAGGATGGCTTTGTCTTGCCCCCTGCGTAGGTGGGGGGTCGTTGCTGGTGTTAGCCTGTCAAAGACCGATGTCCTTTGGGTAGCAGGAGCGGGGGCTGAAGCCGTCAATCTTGTAAAGACCGACTTTTTGGCCGGGGAAGCCGCCTTGGTGATTTCGGGAGCAGGACCGGTCACTTTCTTAGAAGCATCCTTCTCTGGGATTGTAGGCCCCATGGTGGTTCCACAGGAGTCTTGGCCCAATCTAGAGAAGACCGAGGCGCTGGTGTTGGGCGATCCGTTGAGAGGGGCCGCGGCAGGGGTAAGACGATCAAAGACCAACTTCTTGGGAGTTTCCTTTGTCAGCACCGGAGCGGTGAAGCTTGTCGGCGGGAGCATGGTCCCAAAAAACAATCATGTGGTGGCTCGAGTGACTTGTTCCACGGGCATTGTGAATAGCGAAGCAGCTTGGGGTCCTTAGGCTATACCTCCTGGCGAGGCAGAGCGTTGGTTGCAATTGCAGTCCAAGCAGTTGGAGCATTTCGCAGAAGTAGAAGACATCGATTCTTTGCTTTCTGCAATAAGCAAGACGCCAAATCTTAGTATCTTGAAACCCAAGGGCAACCATTAGCGAACCGCGATTGGTTCGCGAATCACGACACACGAAGTGTGGAGTGGAAAGAGGAAAAGGTCCCATCGGGCGTGCCAGAATCTGTTCCCCTCCGAAGGACGGCGCGACTGGGCGTCTTGCCTGAAATTCGGGGCAGATGCTAATTGGTGCTATCCGTCCACCTCTCCGAAGATGCCAAGTTGATTTATGGCACCATGTATCGAAGGTTTGAACGGATGCGTCCGATGTAGCAGACTTCGTCAGATTCCCCCTCGTTTGAGGGGGTTTTGATTGTGGGGACGCTCTTCCCTGCAGGCGCAAGCCCCTGCAGTTAATTACGCTACCGCATTGCGGTAACCACTTTCTCCTTCTCCAGATGGTCACTTTGTGTCGTGTGTGTTTGTTTTGTGTTTTGTTGCCCGTGGATTGTATACGGAGACTGAGTTATGTCGTCGCCCGTAGGGCGTGGACTAGTCCAAATCCGTATTATCTTAGATTTGGGTTGGGGGTTTGGGTTTAAGGATACGTTAGCCTCATTTGAGCCTAAGATCTACTTAAACGTTTGTTAAGGATACGTTAGTCTAGTTTTTAGACTAAGATCAACTTAACGGGATCGTTCAGATCCAACAAGAGAGCAATAAAAGGGGGCTCTGTTGTTTAGTTTAGTGACGTTGCGGTCGGTAGGTAGTTTAAGGACATTGCGGTCCATGGATAGTTTAAAGACATTACGGTCCATGGGTAGTTTAAGGACATTGCGGTCCAATGTTAGTTTTAAGACATTGCGGTCAAGGTTAAGGACCTCATAGTCCATGGGTTTAAGGACCCCACAGTCCGTTGTTAGTTTTAAGACATCTCGGTCAAGGTTAAGGACGTCATAGTCCATGGGTTTAAGGACCCCACAGTCCGTTGTTAGTTTTAAGACATCTCGGTCGAGGTTAAGGACGTCATAGTCCATGGGTTTAAGGACCCCACAGTCCGTTGTTAGTTTTAAGACATCTCGGTCAAGGTTAAGGACCTCATAGTCCATGGGTTTAAGGACCCCACAGTCCGTATCAATGTGTGGTCATCGGGACCCGTCACCTCTTTGAAGACGTTGAGGAATTACAACGCCAAGTATCAAAGGAGTGAAGAGATGTACCCTTGAACCGGGGTGGGTTAAATAGTCGTTGGCTTAATTTGGGATCAAGACCAATTAATTATGTTATGAGCCCATTAGCCCAGTTAAGTCTGAATTGAGGACTTATGGCCACCTTGGGCTAAGTCCAATCATGTTTGGAATATTGGCTTCCTGTTGGTCCATTGAAGAAGAGGCTTTGCCTCTGGCCATTTAGCCAATTGGGCTAACGTTAATTCAACGATGTTGAACATTGGGATCAAGTTATTGTTTTAACACTAAAAGACAGGTGGTGTTAAACACCAGCAACAGGGATTCCAAATTAGTGTTAAACACTAGAGCAAATCAGTGTCAAACACTAGCAGCATAGGCTTCAAATTAGTGTTGAACACTAAGAAATTCAGTGTTAAACACTGCAAATAAAGTTCTTTGATTAGTGTTGAACACTAAGGCCAAACAGTGTTTTAACACTGGATTCAGGGGTTCCAATTTAGCGTTAAACACTAAGGCAAGAGGGGTCACGTGGTAGCACGTGAGGGCGCCCTCCCTTCATTTGTTCTGCTGAGAATATCGCATCTTTTGGAGCATCACGTGCCATCACGTGACGGGTATTTAAATGCTTGTATGTTAAAGCCTCTGCCAAGGGTCACGTGGGTCACGTGATGCACTGCCTCAAAGGGGCTTTTCTGTAGATCTTTTTGGGGGTCACGCGGTGACACGTGACCTTGCCTCTATGTATGTTCTTTAGAAAATCTGTTAATCCCTTTTAAGAATTAAATTCCTCGTAGGGTTGAACCCTAACAATAATTTTAGAGGAATTAAATTCCTATAGTTCTTTTTGAAGATTTATATTCTGGGATAGAGTTGAACTCTAAATTTCCTGCAGGAATTAAATTCCTCATATACGTGAGGAACTGAATTCTGTCATAGGGTTAAACCCTAATAAAAGCTTTAAGGAATTAAATTCCCACTCTCTGTTAAAGAATTATTCTGAGGAATGAGATTCTGTCATAGGGTGAAACCCTAATCTCTTCTTTCTTAAGGGAATTACATTCCTGTTATTTTAACAGAACTAAGTTCTTAACTAGGGTTAAACCCTGATTCTATTTATTCTGAAGGAATTAAATTCTCATAACATAGGGTCAAACCCTAATTTTATTTTAAAGGAATTAAATTCCTATAGTTCTGTGAGAATTAAATTCTCAGGCTTCCATTCCCTCCCTATGCTTTGGATCTGCATGGCAGGATCTCAACCCATTGAGAATTAAATTCTCAACTCAAGGGGAGATGTGCACTTTACAGATCCTCCACCAAAGAGAGAACTATGTTCTTCTGTTTTTATATCATAGTTAAACTCTGTTGAGAATTAAATTCTCTTTTCCTTTCAAAAAGCCTTCCCTTTCTTACCTAGGGTTTTCTTTTGCAGAAGATCCAAATTTCTCCAAAGTATCAAGACTCTCCTCTTTTTTTTATGTATCGATTCCTTTCTGCCTCTCTATCTCTCTCTCCCTCTCTCTGTGTGTCTCTTGGCTCCTATTTATAGGAGAAGCAGCCGAATCAATTAGTTTTGGTGAATCTTTCATTGAGAGATTTAATTTGTATTCACCATTCGTTTTGGACCTTTGGATTATTAGGTGAATTTTATTCACCATTGGATTTTAAATCCAGAGATTCTCCTTTGTTATTTCGGTTAGATCTTAAGGGGAAATCTTTCCAAGTTCAGGCTTTTTCCATAGATAGGTGATATTTAATCACCTTTAAATCTTTAGTTCAATCGGTTCCAAATAATCATTTTCCTTTGGAAAGATTTGAAAGGTCTTTTCTCAGAATATAATCCTGTCAACAGATAGGCTTTGAAAGCCGGTCACGTGTGGGCACGTGACCCTTGTGTTAGTGTATATGCCCTAGAGGCCATTACTGTATCATACTAGTTTGTATATTACTTAATGGATGCTTGGGATATTCACCTTGTATATACAATCTTGCTCAAAATAGTAGTATGCTACTTGGTTTGTCTCTACTTCAATGTGTACTTGTGTTTATTTTACTATATCACTTATACGCATTAGTGGAGCCCTTAGGATCTTTGCTTGATTACCAGCGTTGTGATGGCAGTCACACTAGTGGGGGCTGGGTAATCTATAAGCACATCCTTATACAGGTCCCTAGTCGCAGGACTATCGAGACAGGGCATCGATACTCCGGAGTAGACTAGCGTATGCGCTTCTCATCCCAGTGTGGGAGATGGTCTGTCCCACAGCCATCAGTACGTCGTACTGGAGATAGTATACGGGTGCTCGTTGGGTTACGAGTACACTGGACAGGACTCGTCGGGAACTGACAGGTTGGTATTATACCTATCGTCAGTCATCAGTTCCCAGGTGACATGAGTACAGCTTAGTCCGCTGACTTGACACTGGCACTTCGCCTCGAGTGTGTTCCCACTGCACTTTGATCACTACCCTACCACGGCTCAAAGGAGTCGTGCAAACAGGTGGTGGTTGGGTGCAGTCCCGAAGCACTTGGAGGCAGTGACGGTTAGACAGGATTCGTCTCTCCCGGTATTGGGGGTTGACATCGCGCTGTGTCTAGGAGAGCCATTACACAAGTAGTCCCTGGCCAGGGCAATCGAGATATGCTGGTAGGTTTCCAGTGTTATCTCAGGGTGTTTTGGGCTTCGCTCCGGCACGACTTGTACCGCTATTGGGGGACTGACGTTTACCGCCCCCTAGGCCCGCCATGCGATGTATCAGACGAACAGACCGGACTGTACGGAGACTGTCACATTCAGACTCAGTAGGAGTTCCGATGGGGTTTCACCTCGTCAGCCTTCTTGTCGACATCTACCTGGGGACCGTTACGCACAGCTAGTGCCGCTTGCGGTCTGTGGTTAAACCCACTGCCAGCGTAGTGTCGAGTCTTTAGAGTCCCACACAGAGGGTATTCGCCTATGGGCAAAACAGAGTAGAGGTCGCATGGTTTTGCGACAGGGTTCGTTCTCATCCGCGCACTTGTGCACGTTTGGAGTCCGGACAGATATTACCAGCGGGCTCTGGTTTGAGCCGGATACTGGTATAGTATTTGGGGTTGCTTTTATCTCTCAGTATTCATGTTCCTCGGAACAAGAATGCAGGTGTGTATGCACAGTTTTTGAGGAGGAGGAAGATGATTTCCATTAGGGTTTCGGAACGGGTGCGTATGCACAGTTGACAGTCGTCTTTTTCCAAACCCTAATGGATTTGTATTATATCATTTAATAATATATAATAAAATGAAATTGTGTCATGGTTAGTTTTTGTTGACTTGTTGACCATGGTTGACTTGTTGACCATGGTTGAACATTTGACTACCATCATTACAAATGCAAGATGCTTTTTCATTCTTGCTTTATTCATTTAATGCATGTAATGATATTAGTCATTCTAAACTAACCATCAAACCTTTTTCATTTTGATTATTGTTATTATTTGATTTTTCTTTTTCTTTTGTTATGGTTGCAAAAGGAAAAGAAAGAGCTCACTTTATCATTCTCACTCTCTCTCTTCACTTCATCTTCTTCTTCCTCTAGTCAAGAGAAACCTTCTCATGAGTTGAGAATCCTTCTCTTGAAAAACAAAAGCAAACCCTAAACACTCTCTACTCACTCTAGGATCAAGGGTCTAGCAAGCCGGCGATTCTAGTTCACTCCAAGTACGAGAAAGAGCCCAAAGGTCGAGCCTTCGAGGTGGATCCATCTTCGACGGGAGAAGGCGAAAAAGGAGAACCATCAACCTCTACAAAGTTTGAAGACGAAGGAGTTCAAGTCTAGGTATAACCATCTTCATCCGAGTAGCTAAACTTCTTTAGCTAGGTTGCTAGTTTTAGTTTAGGTATCGATCCCGACCTTGCATAGTCCATGTTGCTTCTTGCACTAAAAATTTGATTTTTATACCGTTTCCGCCTCCCCGTAAGAACCGGGGGTGGCAACGTGGACTTACAGTGGTATCAGAGCCTAACTAAACTTAAACTAGCTAGGTAGTGAAGTGTAACGAAGTTCGGAACCGTAAAAAACCCAAAAAACCGTATTTTCAAAAACCTGAGTTTCTATTGAAATTTTTTTGGCTCGAAATGAAAAAATTTATATCTGTAAATTCATCTCAGGCTTTTCTAAGAATACCCATGAAAAACGATCCAGTGAGGAGCTCAAAGCGCCGCGCATCCGCGGCACGAGGTAGGCTCGTGCCGCGGAACCGCCGCGCTTTGTCGTCTTCTGCGCCTCGTTTTTCGTGCAGTGTTCTTGTTGTGGGATTTTGGGATTTTTAAAATATATTATATGTACCCAGATTTTCCAGAAAAGAAATTTCCTTTTAGGGTCCTATAATTCCGTATTTTTTTTCCGAACTTCACTGCACTTTGACTATGATGGTTATATCTGTGATGTTTGCATGTATTGAACGTCGACTAATTGCTATAAGACGATTAGTCGGGGTTATACATGATCTGTAATGTGCTGGAATGTGTATATAAATATGTTGGATTGTCGCGGGTGAATAGCCGGGGGGTTGTGAGACGAGAGTTTTCTTTTCTTGCAATTCATTGTAAATGTAAATTGATGTAATAATTATTATTTGTTTGGCCGCACAACCGGGTCGGGGTTGTAGCCGTCATTGTATAATTCTTTTACTGTTTTTGCTCCTAGGATAGACCCATGGAGGGGTGCACAAACTACCGGGTATGCCGAAGTGTCGAGTGGCCTACTCATGGAAATGAGGGAGGTTGCTACGCTTCGGGTACTTGGCGGGTAGTTTGCCGCACCCGTAGGGGTCTTGGGTGGGGTATTGGCTATTCACCGCGACCGTGTTATCTGTTTTTTGTTACAGGCTCGTACAAATTACAGATTACTAGTATATCCAATGTATTTATCTGTGATCTGAAATGTTTATCATTGCTTTCTATTTAGGCGTTGCTTATGTTTTACAGACGCGCTAGCCCAGCCCCCGCTCTGTCGTTAGTTAAGTAACCTAACGGGTAATGACGGGGCCCAGTGGCGAATGCGAATGGCATAAGCGTACGTCATATTTTGGTTGTTTTCTGCAATGGTAGGATTTAAATGATGGGACGCATTAAAAGTACTAATGCAAGAATATCACGCATTAAAAGAACTAATGCAAGATAATAAACCAAGTTAAAGTCGTTGGAACACTTTCGAAAAACCACTCGGTTCTTTTCAAAACTAACTTTTAAAATGCGGAGCTTGAGCCACTCCATTTAAAAGCTATCTCGTTCCATCGACCAAATCAAGTTCACTACGTTCACGGTTTTGCCAAAACCATCCGTAGCCCTCCGTCGTTTCGCATGAATAATCAATAGTATTCAAGCTGTGTATGTTGGCCAAAGTCAAGGCACAGTGATTGGTAGCTGTTGGGTGTTCATGTGTAGCATAGATAGATGCGTTGGTTTGGGACAGTCGTACTGCCATTTTGGCCAAAGTCAAGGGTAGATACGGATGGATCCAAATTAACCTGGATAATGACGGGTAGAACTTGACATGTGACTTATGATATTTTGGCCAAAGTCAAGGTCATAAGAGCATGGGGCAAAAATCCACATCGGGAGTTTCATAAGTACTGAAACTTGCTAGATTTGCATACCATTTGGAGTGTGGTGATTCTGGTAGGATTCCTTCAGTTTCGTCACGCGATGATATTTGGATCCCGATCCTACTGTGAGTATATGCTACTCCTCGGGAAATTTCTCACTTAACGATCAATGCTATAAACCTAGTAGGTGCCTAGAAAGGTGTTAGCGGGGCTACGCCCCCAGGGAAAAGAGGTTCTTTAATTAAGGAACTTCGCGAAAGCGTTGGAAAACCTCCCTCGAAGTACCGACACCAGCCTGGCCGAACGGTTAAGCAAGTATTGTACGGTGGGATTGATCCTGACTAATTCTTCCTTTATGGTTTGAGGAGGGATTCGAGAAACAGTGGGAGCCATCCTGTTTAGACAAACTAAAAACCACTCTAAACTTGCAAGAGCATCATGCTGAGTGTTTCTTCTTCTCTCTCCTAATTGCAGCGACCAATCAACATGACTGGACTTAAGTTACTCCTAGATAAAAACAAGTTGACAGGGCCAAACTACAAAGATTGGCTCAGGAATGTCAAGATAGCAATCACTTATGACAAGCTGGGGTATCTTCTTACCACCAAAGCTCCCCCTGTCCCTGGTCCAACTTCCAGCGTCGCGGATAAGGAAATCCGCAAGACTTGGGAGATTGATAGCGCGAAGGCCAAGTGCCTCTTGCTTGCCTCGATGGACAACGAACATCAGAGGAGGCATGAGAATATGGACATGGAGTCCATATTGCTTCATACAAAAGAACTGTATGGAGAGCAATCACGTATCGCAAGATACGAAGCGTCGAAAAAGTTGTTTTCGACAAGAATGGCCGTCGGATCATCAGTAGCCGAGCACGTGCTAAAGATGATCGGCTACATTGAGGAGCTCGCTGACCTAGGGATCACATTGGAGAGTGAGCTATATACGGATATAGTTCTCCAGTCCCTTCCTTCCACTTACGCCCAGTTTATAATGAATTTCAACCTACAAGAAAAGGAGGTTGAACTTTCAGAGCTCCTCAACCTGCTGAGGAGCGCAGAGGGCACCCTACAGAAAGGTAGGGAAACATCCACTTTGTTTGTAGGAGGATCATCTTCTTCTAGGTCCAAGGCGAAAGCCAAGGGAAAGAAGAAGAAAGCCCCCGCCAAACCAAGGGGCGGTGTTAGTAAAGTGGATACGAAGGGAAAAGGAAAAGCAACAAAGATAGCGGGGAAGCTTGTGGATAAGGAAGAATGCTTCTTTTGTCATAAGAAAGGACACTGGAAGAATGATTGCAGGGCCTGGAAGGCCAGAACACAGGAATTGAAGCAGGTTGCAGCTTCAGCTTCAGGTGTGTATGTTATTGAAAACTGTCTTTCAATAAACTCTACTTCCTGGGTATTGGATACCGGATCAGGATCTCATATCTGTAATTCTTTGCAGGCGTTGAGAAACCGTAGGGTTTTGAAGGCAGGTGACATGACCCTCAGAGTTGCGAACGGAGCTAGCATGGATGCTAAAGCCGTGGGGGACTATCACCTGGGAATGTCAGATGGACATGTTTTGGTTTTGCGTAATTGCTTTTTTGTACCCAACGCAACTTGTAATATCATTTCTGTATCTTTAGTTTCTAAAGAAGGTTATGAATTTGCGTTTGTAAGTAATGTTGTAAACATTCACCTTAATCAAGTTCTGATTGGGTCAGGTACATTGAGTAATGGTATATACGTATTGAACCAACCACAGATTTTCAATGTCCAGAATACACACAAAAGAAAGTCTCCAGAAATAAACCAGACTTTCTTATGGCATTGTAGATTGGGTCACATCAATGAGAGAAGGTTGACGAAGTTACATACAGAAGGGTATTTGAATGCGTTCGAATATCAGTCGTATGCCACTTGTCAATCCTGTCTCAAGGGAAAGATGACAAAGACTCCGTTTACTGGACATGGAGAAAGAGCGAGCGAGCTCTTGGGACTCGTACACAGTGACGTGTGCGGTCCAATGTCTACACATGCCCGAAGCGGACATTCTTACTTCATTACTTTTACGGATGACTTCTCAAGGTACGGTTATGTCTTCTTAATGAAACATAAGTCCGAGGCCTTTGAAAAATTCCAGGAGTATAAGAATGAAGTAGAGAAACAGACCGGCAAAAGTATTAAGATTCTAAGATCGGATCGAGGTGGAGAATACTTAAGTGCCGAATTCCTGAATTACTTAAAAGAGAATGGTATTCTCTCTCAGCTTACTCCTCCATACACTCCGCAACATAACGGTGTATCGGAGAGACGGAACCGAACCCTATTGGATATGGTTCGGTCCATGATGAGTAACGCTGAGTTACCGCGATCATTCTGGGGGTATGCGCTAGAATCAGCTGCATACCTTTTGAACCGAGTTCCGACTAAAACTGTGCCTACTACGCCATTTGAGATGTGGTGTGGAAAGAGACCCCATCTTAATCACATTAAGATATGGGGAAGTCCAGCTTTTGTGAAAAAGCAGCATGCGGACAAGCTCGAGGCACGCTCAGTACTGTGCAAGTTTGTGGGATATCCAAAGAATTCCAAGGGATATTTCTTCTATTGTGAAGAGGAACAAAAAGTTCTTGTTTCTCGTCATGCCCACTTTCTAGAACACCAGTTCATAGAAAAGGAAATAAGTGGGAGCGCAGTAGAACTGGAAGAGATTCCAGAACCACAGACTGTTACTGAAAGCTTGGTGGAACCAGAGGGTTCAACAGAACAGGACATTCCTACGCCGCTCCGCAGAAGTAGTAGGCAGTCTCATCCGCCCGAGAGATACTACGGTTTTCTCATAGACGGGGATAGAGAGGATTGCATCATAGATTATGATGAGCCTACTAGCTTCCAGCAGGCCGTTCAGAGCGTTGACTCAGTAAAATGGCTGGATGCAATGCGGACCGAAATGGAGTCCATGTACACCAACAAGGTATGGACGTTGGACATTGCTCCAGACGGGGTAAAACCCGTAGGATGCAAGTGGATCTTCAAAAGGAAGATTGGTGTAGATGGACAGGTTGAGACCTATAAAGCTAGGCTGGTAGCGAAGGGTTTCCGTCAAAGACCTGGCTTGGACTATGACGAAACCTTTTCTCCAGTAGCCATGCTGAAATCCATTCGGATCCTTCTTGCCATCGCTGCCTTCCACGATTATGAGATCTGGCAAATGGACGTAAAGACAGCTTTTCTAAATGGAAATTTAGAGGAGTGTGTCTATATGGACCAGCCAGAGGGCTTCATTCAGAGTGGGAGCAGCGGAAAGGTGTGCAAGTTGCTTAAGTCCATCTATGGACTAAAGCAGGCATCGCGGAGTTGGAACATCTGTTTTGATGAGACGGTCAAAGAATTTGGCTTTATCAAAAATCCAGATGAACCATGCATCTATAGTAGATTTGTAGCGAGAACTGTAGTATTCCTCGTTTTATACGTGGATGACATTCTCTTAGTAGGAAATGACATTCCTATGCTACAATCTGTCAAGGGGTTCTTGTCACACAAGTTCTCCATGAAAGACCTGGGTGATGCCTCATACATCCTGGGGATCCGGATCCATCGTGACAGATCCAAGAGGATATTGGGACTTTCTCAGTCCAGGTACATCGACACCATAGTGAAGAGATTCAGTATGGAAGATTCCAAGCGCGGTAACCTACCGGCTTGTCACGGGATCACCCTCTCTAAAGAGATGTCTCCCAAGACTGATTTGGAGAGGGATCGCATGTCTATTATACCCTACGCTTCTGCGGTAGGCTCTATAATGTATGCGATGTTATGTACCAGACCGGATGTAGCTTATGCACTGAGTGTGGTAAGCCGGTATCAGTCAAACCCTGGGGAGAAACACTGGATAGCGGTAAAGAACATTCTCAAGTACCTGAGAAGGACTAAGGAGATGTTCTTGGTGTATGGCGGAAAAGACCTCCAGATCGAGGCCTTTGCTGACTCCAGCTTCCAGAGTGACAAGGATGATTCCAAGTCCATGTCGGGCTTTGTCTTTACCCTCAATGGAGGGGCGGTGTGTTGGAAGAGTTCCAAACAGGAAACCGTTGCAGACTCGACGATGGAAGCGGAATACATCGCTGCATCTGATGCCGCAAAAGAAGCTGTCTGGATGAGGAAGTTCTTGAAAGAACTTCAGGTGGTTCCGTCCATTGTTGATCCAATACCTCTGTATTGCGACAACAATGGGGCTATAGCTTTAGCGAAGGAACCCAGGTCCCATCAGAGATCCAGGCACATCTTGAGGCGGTATCACCTGATCAGGGAGATCGTGGATCGCAAGGAGATCGAGGTTCGGAGAGTTGCTTCAGAAGACAACACTGCAGATCCATTCACCAAGGCCCTGCCCCAGACTCAGTTCGAGCGGCTGATCGAGATGATAGGTCTTCGATACGCCAGTACATGGCCTTAGTGCAAGTGGGAGATTGTTAGTGTATATGCCCTAGAGGCCATTACTGTATCATACTAGTTTGTATATTACTTAATGGATGCTTGGGATATTCACCTTGTATATACAATCTTGCTCAAAATAGTAGTATGCTACTTGGTTTGTCTCTACTTCAATGTGTACTTGTGTTTATTTTACTATATCACTTATACGCATTAGTGGAGCCCTTAGGATCTTTGCTTGATTACCAGCGTTGTGATGGCAGTCACACTAGTGGGGGCTGGGTAATCTATAAGCACATCCTTATACAGGTCCCTAGTCGCAGGACTATCGAGACAGGGCATCGATACTCCGGAGTAGACTAGCGTATGCGCTTCTCATCCCAGTGTGGGAGATGGTCTGTCCCACAGCCATCAGTACGTCGTACTGGAGATAGTATACGGGTGCTCGTTGGGTTACGAGTACACTGGACAGGACTCGTCGGGAACTGACAGGTTGGTATTATACCTATCGTCAGTCATCAGTTCCCAGGTGACATGAGTACAGCTTAGTCCGCTGACTTGACACTGGCACTTCGCCTCGAGTGTGTTCCCACTGCACTTTGATCACTACCCTACCACGGCTCAAAGGAGTCGTGCAAACAGGTGGTGGTTGGGTGCAGTCCCGAAGCACTTGGAGGCAGTGACGGTTAGACAGGATTCGTCTCTCCCGGTATTGGGGGTTGACATCGCGCTGTGTCTAGGAGAGCCATTACACAAGTAGTCCCTGGCCAGGGCAATCGAGATATGCTGGTAGGTTTCCAGTGTTATCTCAGGGTGTTTTGGGCTTCGCTCCGGCACGACTTGTACCGCTATTGGGGGACTGACGTTTACCGCCCCCTAGGCCCGCCATGCGATGTATCAGACGAACAGACCGGACTGTACGGAGACTGTCACATTCAGACTCAGTAGGAGTTCCGATGGGGTTTCACCTCGTCAGCCTTCTTGTCGACATCTACCTGGGGACCGTTACGCACAGCTAGTGCCGCTTGCGGTCTGTGGTTAAACCCACTGCCAGCGTAGTGTCGAGTCTTTAGAGTCCCACACAGAGGGTATTCACCTATGGGCAAAACAGAGTAGAGGTCGCATGGTTTTGCGACAGGGTTCGTTCTCATCCGCGCACTTGTGCACGTTTGGAGTCCGGACAGATATTACCAGCGGGCTCTGGTTTGAGCCGGATACTGGTATAGTATTTGGGGTTGCTTTTATCTCTCAGTATTCATGTTCCTCGGAACAAGAATGCAGGTGTGTATGCACAGTTTTTGAGGAGGAGGAAGATGATTTCCATTAGGGTTTCGGAACGGGTGCGTATGCACAGTTGACAGTCGTCTTTTTCCAAACCCTAATGGATTTGTATTATATCATTTAATAATATATAATAAAATGAAATTGTGTCATGGTTAGTTTTTGTTGACTTGTTGACCATGGTTGACTTGTTGACCATGGTTGAACATTTGACTACCATCATTACAAATGCAAGATGCTTTTTCATTCTTGCTTTATTCATTTAATGCATGTAATGATATTAGTCATTCTAAACTAACCATCAAACCTTTTTCATTTTGATTATTGTTATTATTTGATTTTTCTTTTTCTTTTGTTATGGTTGCAAAAGGAAAAGAAAGAGCTCACTTTATCATTCTCACTCTCTCTCTTCACTTCATCTTCTTCTTCCTCTAGTCAAGAGAAACCTTCTCATGAGTTGAGAATCCTTCTCTTGAAAAACAAAAGCAAACCCTAAACACTCTCTACTCACTCTAGGATCAAGGGTCTAGCAAGCCGGCGATTCTAGTTCACTCCAAGTACGAGAAAGAGCCCAAAGGTCGAGCCTTCGAGGTGGATCCATCTTCGACGGGAGAAGGCGACAAAGGAGAACCATCAACCTCTACAAAGTTTGAAGACGAAGGAGTTCAAGTCTAGGTATAACCATCTTCATCCGAGTAGCTAAACTTCTTTAGCTAGGTTGCTAGTTTTAGTTTAGGTATCGATCCCGACCTTGCATAGTCCATGTTGCTTCTTGCACTAAAAATTTGATTTTTATACCGTTTCCGCCTCCCCGTAAGAACCGGGGGTGGCAACGTGGACTTACACCTTAGTCACGTGTGGGCACGTGACCCTTGGTCACGTGTGGGCACGTGACCCTTGGTCACGTTGGAATGAGCCCTCTTCTTTCTTTTTGTGTTCTGTCTTCTGGTCGCTACTTAGCTGTCACGTGCCACCACGTGACCCCTGGTCACGTGTGAGCACGTGACCCTCGTCTGGAGCATTTTTCTTGATTTAATCAGAGAACTGTTGTGTCTTTGCCGCTGCTTTTAAATGCCACGTGCCGACACGTGACCCTGGTCACGTGGGAGCACGTGACCCTTTCTGAAGCCCTTTTCTTTAATGTGGTCGGGAAACTGGATCTGCCTTGCCGATACTTTTAGATGTCACGTGCCAACAGCTGGTCACGTGTGAGCACGTGACCCTTTTCTGAAGCCTCTTCCGTAGGCTTTCCTGATTTTAAATCAGGAAACAGTCCAGTAAACGGAGTCTTTGTCATCTTTCCCATGAGACAAGATTCACAAGTAGCATAAGATTGATATTCGAACGGATTCAAATATCCTTCTCTATGTAACTTAGTCAACCGTGTTTCATTGATGTGACCTAGTCTACAATGCCATAAGAAAGCCTGATTTATTTCCGGAGACTTTCTTTTAAGTGTGTTCTGGACATTGAAAACCTGAGCTTGATTCAATACGTATATACCGTCATCTAATGTACCGGACCCAATCAGAACTTGATTTAGGTGGATGTGAACCACATCTCTTACGAATGTAAAATCATATCCCTCTCTCTAAAGTGAGGACACTGATATGATATTACAAGTCAAACTAGGTACATACAAACAGTTACGTAGAATCAATATCTGCCCACTTGTCAAACCTAGGCGATATTCTGCCACGGATTCAGCGTCCACGCTCATTCCGTTCGCAACTCTTAGAGACAAATCGCCTACCCTAATAACTCTACGGTTTCTCAAAGCATATAATGAATTATAGATATGAGATCCTGCTCCGGTATCTAGTACCCAGGAAGTAGAGTTAATTGACAAACAGTTCTCAATTACAAACACACCCGAGGCCGAAGCTACAACATGCTTCGAATCCTGGCTACTGTCTTCCAAAGCCCTGCAATCCTTCTGTCAATGCCCCTTCCCATAACAATAGGAACATCCCTCCTTCTCTACACCAAGTCCCGAAACTTTTGCTCTTCCCTTTCCTTCTACTTCACTGACACCGCATATCGGTTTTATGGAGGTCTTCTTCTTTTCACCTTTTGCTTTTGCCCTTAATGCAGAAGAAGAAGGTCCCTCATTAAGCAGAGCGGGTGTCTCCCTGGTTTCCTTCAGGGTGTAACTAGAGGGTAGGGACTATAGAAATAAGTCAGCATATGATCTGTTTCCCAACGTGGTCTCCAGGTCCGTCAGCTCATCAATATAGCTAGTCATCATAAGGACGTCGTCCCCTACAGATGACCCGACAGCCAACCTCGCTTGAAGCAATTCGTTCGAGGTCTCATATCTTGCGATACGAGATTGCTCTCCATATAAATCTTTGTTATGGAGGAAAATGGAAACTAAGTCTATCTTCTCGTGCTGCTTTTGGTATATACCATCAACTGAAGCCAACACAAGGCACTTGGCATTCGCATTTTCCTTTTCCCTTGTCTGACGGATATCCATATCCGCGACGGTGGAAACTGGATCTGGGACGGCGGGGGCTTGAGTAGTAATAGGGTGGTCCAGCTTGTCATAGGAAATGGACATCTGGACAGACCTTTGCCAGTCAAATAAGTCAGATTCAGTCAACTTGTTATCTAGGTGTAACCTAGTCATGGTCACATGGTCGCTACAATTAAGAGAGAGAGAAGAAAACACTTTAGCATTATGCTCTTGCAAGTTTAGATTGGTTTTAGTTTATCTAAACTGGATGGCTCCCACTGTTTCTCGAATCCTTCCTCAAACCATAAAAGAAGAATTAGTCAGGACTGATCTCACCGTACAATACTTTCTTAACCGTTCAGCCAGGTTAGTGTTGGTACTTCGAGGGAGGTTTTACGACGCTTTCGTGAAGTTCCTTAATTAAATAAGCTCTTTTCCCTGGAGGCGTAGCCCTGCTAACACTGTTCTAGACACCTACTTGGTTTATAGCATTGATCTTTAAGTGACGAATCTCCTGATGAGTAGCGGATACTCACAGTAGGATCGGGATCCAAATATCATCGTGTGATAATGCTGAAGGAATCCTACCAACATTATCAAACTCCAAATGGTATGCAACACTAGCAAGTTTCAGTTTCTTTAGAAACTCCCGATGTGGATTTTTGCCCCATGCTCTTATGACCTTGACGAAGGCCAACAAATCATAAGTCACATGTCAAATTCTGCCCATCATTATCCCTGTTAATTTGAACCCATCCGTACATACCCTTGACGAATGCCAACAAGGTAATACGACTGTCCCAAACCAACGCATCTATCTATGCTACATATAAATACCCCAGCAGCTACCAAACACTATGCCTTGACGAAGGCCAACAAACATAGCTTGAATACTACTGACCATCCATATGAAATGACGGAGGGCTACGACTGGTTTTGGCAAAACCGTGAACGTAGTAAACTTGATATAACCGAAGGAACCTGATAGCTTTTTAAAAGGAGTGGTTAAAGCTCCGCAATTAAAAATTCTGCTCTTTTAAAATAACCGAGTGGTTTCTTTTAAATTTGTTCCAACGATTCAGCTTTGGTTTGTTTTCTTTGCATTAAAATAATGTGTCACATCATTTATCCTATCATTGCAGTAAACAACGAAAATACAACGTCCGCTTATGCCATCCGCATTCGCCACTGGGTCCCGTCATTCACCCGTTAGGTTACTTAACTAACGACAGAGCGGGGGCTGGGCTAGCGCGGATGCAAAACATAAGCAACGCCTACTAGATATTATATATAGATATTGTACATTCGTCAGACGCAATAATAGACATTCTAGATCATAGATGAACATATTGGATATACTAGGAATCCGCGTTTCGTTTAAGCCTGCAACAAAAGACGGATTACACTGTCGTAATGAACAGCCAAACCCTACCCTAGACTCCTATGGGTACAGAAAACTACCCGCCAAGTACCCGAAGTGAAGCGGTCTCCCTTAACGACGTGAGTAGGCCACTAAGCACTTCAAAGTACCCGGTAGTTTGTGCACTCCACCTTGGGTCTATCCTAGGAGCAGAAAACAGTAAATGAAATAATACAACGGTGGCTACAACCTCAACCCGGATGTGCCCCGCGAAATAATATTACAACAAATTTACAATTTACATTTGAATGAAAGAATGAAAAACCCTCATCTCACATCCCCGGCTATTCATCCACGACAATCTAATAAGTTCATATACACAAACCAACATGTCCATTACAAAAATGTGCAACCCCCAACTAACCGACATACTAGCAATTAGCGGAGGTTTACGAACACATATAAACATCACCAAGCTTGTAAAGTAACAACGACATTAGAATCCCGCACACAATTAGCAAACACATCCAAATTTCCAAAACCCGAAAATCCAGTGAGCTAAATTTTAAAAGCTGGGAGTTTTGAGCCAATCCGGGAGTCGAAACGAACTCAAAACCCGCCCGAATCTTCACGTAGGCAAAGATACATGATAATACATCGAGTGGGGGGCCTCGGGGGGATGCCCACCTCTGGGGGCCACCATGAGGTGGCCCCCAAAGGAGGACAGACCTGAGAGACCATAGGTCAACAGCCCCCAAGGCCACCAATTGGTGGTCTTGGGGGGTGTTCCCGGCTGTTGGTCCCCCCCGGGTGTCCTCGGGATACGCATGCTTCACCCCGCGGCTTCTCGGTTCAAACCGTGAGCCCGCGGGGTATGCAAACAACTTAAAACCTCACTTTTCAAAATTGTTTTTGTCGACGGTTTTCCGGCAACAAAAACGGCGGAATTCTAACATCGCTACAAGCTATCTAAGGTTTGTGAATGGCTCTGATACCACTGTAAGTCGATGTCATGCACCCCACGTGTCCGCGGGGAGGCAGAATTAGCAAAAAATGATTTTTACGAGTTTCGCAACATCGACTCAAACCAAGGATCGAACACAAACCGTAGCTAGCAAACTACTTGAGGTTTAACTACTCGGATTCGAAGTTATACCTCACGTTACAAGTCCTTTGGGTCTTCATCGCTGTACTCCACATCTCGTAGGCTCTATGGAACATGGGCACCTTAACGGCCTCCTCGAGTCAAAGATGATCCACCCGAGAGTCTATAGTCCGAGCTCCAATCTCAAATCTGAGATAACTACGGCTTCTAGCTTGCTAGTCTAGAAGTCCCAGAGGGTATAGAGTATTTAGATGGATTAATTAGTCACTTAAACCCTATGATTCTCAACTCATGAGAGCTTTTAGGGTTTGAGGAAGAAGATAAATACTTGAGGAAAGAGAAGTGTTTTGTAATAATGAAATAATCCTTCTCACTTTGTGAATATCATGAAGCATAACAATATTATCATGATGAATAAAGATCTAATATTCATCATGCTTCATTTAATTCACAAGGTGAATCATCTAGTGAATTATCCAATGAGTCATGGATCATTTAATGCATACATGCACCTCATCCTCCACCTCATTTAGTTTAAATCACAAAAGGAAATAAACACAAATGAGTCACCTTCTTCTAGAAGCTTCCCGAGAATTTACGAGACTGCCCCTCCCATCCGTATTTCCAAAAAAACACGGATAATCTTTGACTGAATAAATCCATCTGTATAATACTAGAATCTGGCTTAAACCAAAGCCCGCTAGTATTATCTGCCCGATCATAGTACGTGCACAAGTGTACGTAAGTGATCGCGGCCCTGCCGTAAAACCATACGGCCTCTACACCTTTTGCCCGGTGCCGGAAAACTCTCTGTGTGGGACTCTAAAGACTCGACACTACGCTGGCAGTGGGTTTAACCACAGGCCGCAAGCGGTACTAGCTGTACGTAACGGTCCCCAGGTAGATGTCGATAAGAAGGTCGATGAGGAAACCCATCCGAACTCCTACTGAGCCTGATGTGACAATCTCCATACAGTCCGGTCTGTTCGTCTAGGACTATCGCATATCGGGCCTAGGGGGCGGTAAACGTCAGACCCCTAATAGCGGTATAAGTCGTGTCGGAGTGTAGCTCATTACACCTTGAGAAACTACTGGAACCTACCAGTAAATCTCGCTTGTCCTGGCCAGGGACTTTGCGTAATGGCTCTCCATACACAGCGCGATATCAACCCCCAATACCGGGAGAGACGAATCCTGTCTAACCGCCACTGCCTCCAAGTGCTTCGGGACTGCACCCAACTACTACCTGTTTGCACGACTCTTTTAAGCCGTGGTAGGGTAGTAATCTAAGAACAGTGGGAACACACCCGAGGCGAAGTAGCAGTGTCAAGTCGACGGACTAAGCTGTACTCATGTCACCTGGGAACTGCTATCTGACGATGGGTATAATACCAACCTGTAGTTCCCGACGAGTCCTGTCTGGTGTACCCATAACCTAACGAGCACCTGCATACTATCTCCAGTATGACGTACTGATGGCTTTGGGACAGACCATCTCCCCATGCTGGGATGAGAAGCATATACACCAGTCTACTCCGGAGTATCGATGCCCCGTCTCGATAATCCTACGACCAAGGACCTGTATAGGATGTGCTTATAGACTACCCAGCCCCCACTAGTGTGACTGCCATCACAACGCTGGTAATCAATCAAAGATCATAAGGGCTCTACTAATATGTATAAGCGATATGTTAAAAGAAACACATGCACATATTCAAGTAGAAACAAACCAAGTAGCATACTACCATTTTTAGCAAGACTGTTAATACAACTGTGAATATCCCAAGCTTCCATTAAGTAATATACAAACTAATATGATATAGTAATGGCCTTTAGGGCATAAACACTAACAGCGACTATTTTTTATTGCATACTGGGTATGGCGACAGTGAGAGCACTTAATAGAGTCATCCTGACCGAGTCAGGATGAGGTTGCCATGTATAGGCTGAGCGACCGAAGTGGTTATCCTATAGCCACTTTTACCTGTATTCATATAGCCAGACTAGGGGCCGAACTCTTCATACGGGGTGCGATCTTGTCGGGAGATCCCAGGCATATCGCAGGGCGACATGGCAGGGCATGTCAATCACAAGGTGATTGGACTTGGGTCTGTACGGTATAATTTTAATGGCGTATGCTCTCAGGGAGAGAATTTTATACCGTAGCACATTGCTATACGATATGCGCTTGGATCATGCACATAACGAGGTTGAGGGATGGATCCCATCTCTCTCACCGTGTGAGCCCTTATGACGACCTTCTTCATGGAAGGACAGACAGTCTATACCCTTAGTGACACTGGGTTGTCTGGATAGGCATGTTATAGGCGTCCGCTACTTTGGATGTTGTTTCCCGCTGCGATAATAATATACCACACTTACGGGGCAGTGTTAGGAAAGCTGGGTGAATAGCAGACCAAATTATTTAGAGACGGAGGAAGATCGATTGGAATGTCTCTTGATTGTATCGCATCGCCAACTCTTATTGACGTCATGGTGGTGGAGTTTAAGAGTGTGATGAATCAAGAGGTATACCTAGATGTTCGAGTATGCTTCTAAGAGGGATCGAAAGTATTTAAGCAGATATGTCTGACCGGATCTGGGGTATGAGATTTCGTGAGCCTAACATATTTCTCATTTATGTTGTCTTCTTTTGGGGAGATCCTTGTGTCGGTCTTAACGAATCTGCCTGCAAGGCTACCCACTTGCAGGTTCTCAACGGCCCATGTCGCACCAACATGTTATGTATGGATATGAATAAAGAAGAGAAGGAGGAGATTATCAGGAAAACAGTTGATTCAGGGAATCAATGGTTTAGGAAACCAGCTCAGGGAGTTATGGCCGGCACCCACTCGAATGTGCGAATGGGATTATGTTAGCCATTAGGCACGATCCGGCCCAATATCCGTCCATATGAGTGGGTGCCCTATATATTCATATATAGGAGGTTAGGGTTTCATATGAGATATATGATGGATGATGCAACTGTTAGTTGTATGTATGCCCTAGAGGCCATTATTGTACATATGATGTATATTATAGTGGATGCTTGGACATATATAGGGAGGACTTTCTTGCTCGACATGATAGTATGCTATCGGGTTGCTCTTTATCTTAACATGTACACTTATTGTCTCTCTGTTACATGCTGATAAAGCCCTTAGGATGAGTACTTCACTACCGGGATTATGATGCAGATCATACTAGTGGGGCCAGGGTAGTCGGTAAGTACATCCTTCAATTGTTCCTAGTCGTGGGAGTATCGAGACGGGGCATCGATATTCCAGAGTAAACTAGCGTATACGCTTCTTGACCCATATGATGGGCGATGGATTATCCCACATCCATTTGTGTTTGACATCAAAGATTGTATACGGGTGCTCAGTAGAGACTGGGTACACTGAACAGGGCTCGCCGAGAACTCCAAGATGGTATTATACCTCACGTCAGATAGCAGTTCTCTGGTGACACCGGTACAAGTTAGTCTGTTGACCCAAGATCGTCTTAGAATCTTATATGATTCCTACTGTGCTTTGATTTCCACCTTACCACGTTTAAGAGAACATGCAAAACGGTGGTTTTTGGGTACAGTCCCGAGTCACATGGAGGCAATGAGCGATATGAGGGGATTTCGTCTCTCCCGGTATTGGGGGTTGATGTTGCGCTATGCTCGATTGGCCATATCAGGAAATCCCCGGCTAGGGTTGCTGAGATTTACTGGTAAGTGTTATCAGTAGTTTCTCGAATCGTTATGGGCCTCACATAGGCATGACTTATCAGGTTATTGGGGTCTGACGTTTACCACCCTCAGGCTGGATATGCGAGACGAAGAGAACGGACTGTACGGCAGTGTTACTTATTGGATTCGCAGGAGTATTGTAACAAACGAATCCAGTTCTACAAAGTTCAGTTACCGTATGTGTGGTGTGTGGTATTCAGTTCATTATCCTGATTTTGTTTGTTGCTAATTATAAGTTTACACCGACATGTCTTTCTGCGTATACCAAATTTTGTCATCTAAAATTTAATTAAAAATACTTGTCATGGCCTGCTTGACACCCCTAACCCTGTGGTAGCGTCCTTGCATCGTATTCTCGTCCCGTTCAGTGAAACGGACGTGTTTTGACGGCTACGCGCACGCACGTGCGTCTGTTCTTGGGGATATGCTTTTTAATTATAAAATTCTTCATTTTAAATTTTGGAACCCGCCAATAAATTTCATATTTCAAATTCAAATTTTTGGACCCGACCCGGGCGCAATTCTGAATTATTTTTGTATTCCGCCAAATTATAATTATTTAATACATTATTTAACTATCTTCTTTTACCCTCCAGAATATTTTCTACAACCGATTAAATTTTATTAAAAACCCCCACGCTATCTTTTGCCCTTAGATCTTTCACAAAATTTTCAACAGCCAATCACCATCATTCTTTAACCTCCCCGGGCCCCACAATCTCTCTTTCTCTCTCCCTTTCTCCTTCTCTTTCTCTCTCTCTTCTCTCTCTCTCTCTGGCGCTAAAGCCAACTTTCTTTCTCCTCTCGCTTTCTCTCTCCTCTCGATCTCTCACCCCCTCTCTATCTCTCTCCTCTTATCTCTCCTCTCGTATCTCTCTCTCTCTCTCCCCCGCGAATCTTTCTCTCTCTCTTTCCCTTATATTTCTCTTCCTCCTTATTTTCTTCACAGAAGCAAACCCACCTCCCTGAAACCCTAGCCGCCTCGCCTCCTCTTGTCGTTTCCCGAGCGCCGACGCCACCATCGCCGACCTTGTCGCCTCCTCGCCCTCGGCACTTCCACCTCCTCTCCTTCCTCCTTCCTCCTCTCCCCGAGAACCCTGCAAGAGCATCGCGCCCCCCTGCACGCTGCTACACACCGTGGGTTCGCCGTCGGTGAACTTGATCCGTGTCCCTGGCCTCGCGTACCCCCTCAGTGAGTAGGGTCTTCCTCCTCCTCCTCTTCTTCTTCTTCTTCTTCTTCTTCTTCTTTTCCTTCTTCTTCTCCTATTCTCGGCTGTTTCTTTAACCGCCAGTGGTTCTCTGCAGGTCGTGCACCGGAGCTCCGTCGACGTGGTCGACGATCACAACCCCTCTACAGATCATCGTGAGCACCCTCTTCTCAATCCTCCTTCCCTTATTTCTTCTTAATTTTCTTTCTCTTTTCTTATATGCATTCTTGTAGCTTGAATGTTCACTGTTTTGGTGTTTCGCCAGAATCCGACCGTGCCGGCGACGTGTCCCGACGTTCCAGCGAGGAACCCTGACCCGTGTGACTCCATTGTTCGTTGTTTGGGTTCATTCCGTGAACCGTGCGCACGTCACGAGATTTCCCCGCCGACGTGTAACGTTCCGTTTTCCGTTTCGCGACCCGTCGAGGCAAGTGAAACTTGCTACATGCTATTTTAAACTATTCATATGCTAAATTAATTATTTTCTGTTAAATCCCTAATTAGAATTGATAAAAATGGATTTCAAATTAACCGTATAAGGTTCCGTTACACATTTTATGATTCCGAACTTGAGACTTAATCTTGCATCGAATTATTTATATCTAACAATCACCTGTACATGATAGATCACATTTGTTTACTGCTATGGTACTTTTTTTTATCCAGTTTAGCCTATCAGACATTCATGTGCAACTTTAACCGGTCTAATTACAACTGCATTCATTAAACAGATTATACATGTCGTCGCATCCTTGGGACACTCAATATTTATTAACCTATTTCCAGCAGTTACATCTATCATTCTATATTCACATTATGTTGACACTGTCTGTTTAACACAATTGATAACTGTACAGCTAAATAAATAAATCTGCTTTATTGCTTAACTCATTGATTAGGTCATGTTGTTGATAACCATGCTTGATTATTTAACCCTATTATGCTAGCTGATTATGAGCACACCCATGATATCGTTTACACCTTGACATGACTTGCTACATACATATTGATTGACCCGACATGGTACCGTACACTACTTGACTTGACCTGGTGTACCATGACTTGACCCGTTACCTGATCTTATGTCTAATGCCATCAAACCTGACATGTAGTCCTCACGGACCGTTCCTGTTGTCTATCCAGACAAACCTGCTTACCTGATCCTGTGTTGGCATTAGTTCTTGATTACTGAATACCTGACTTGACTTACACATATAACTTGGGGATATGGGGAAATCAATGATGAAACCTGACTTGTAACTCGACAGTGTACTACCTTTACTGATCAGTTTTAGAGGCTAGGCCAGCCTTGGGATGATGCTGCTGACATCATTCATCTGTACATATCTCCTGTTTTAGTTCCTAGCGGCATGTCTCGGACTCAGCCCGAGAATCTGGACCGTGGTCCCGGGTATGCACGGGATACTATTGAGTTACATCGATGATTCATCAGATTGATTTCAAAGACTTTAGAACAGAAAACCTGATAGAACAGTTTAGTTTACCCACTGCACACTACCCTGCACTGCCCTGATTTACATTACTGTTACGCCTGCTTTTCATTCATGTTTATATTTGCATTGCCTGTTACCCTGTTTATATTTTATTACTTGATGACATGACGCGCTGACGTCTGGGTTTTGCATGGCCCAGATTCTGTACCGCTGCTGCAGTCCGAGTAGGAGTACTTCAGCCAGCAGGCTGAGCTGTGAGGTGTCAGCAGTAGTTAGTTCTTTTATTTCCTGCATTTATTCTTGATGTGAGCCCGCATTATGGGACCTACATTCCAATTATTTTGTATTGGATCTTTGCTTCCGCATTTATTATTCTTGACTCATGTTATCTTGGCTTATGGACATGTTTTAGATAGTTTTATTTTGTTCTTGATATCTTTACAGCCGTAATGTGACTGTGGATGGATACTTCCTACCCACAGGTAGCATGGTTGGCTATGTCACGTGCCCATTTTAGCGTACTCTGGGAAGCGGGGCGTGACATGGTTCTTTTGGTATCAGAGCCATAGGTTAGTCGGGCTAATTCTTTTGTAGTTGGGTATTGTACCCAATACACGAATCAGAATACCGTGTTTAGGAAACATGTCCTGCCACCTTGCCGTTTACCGTTCTTGAATCAAGTCCTTCCTGGTTATATCTTTTACGATGTGCAAACTTCCTTTGCATATCGACTCGAAACCTGATTCCTTGTTATCTCTAGGACTTAGGAGACTTGGGTGGAGTTATGTAATTGTGGCTATGATACCGCGGCATAGTTACAATGCGGCACTCTATTTAAGTAACTTGGAGTTCTAGCCTTGATCTATATTGTAAATTTGTTATCATGCTAATCTTGGGTGTTTTGATTTCAGGAGTATGGCAGGCAAAAATCTGAAGACGTACCAAAAGCGTGTTGACGAAGCCGCCATGCTTGGAGTAATTCGGGGAATGCTGGAGAATCAAAAGAGGCAGACCGAGCTGATCCAGCAGCAAGCTGAATCGTTTCAGGAAGGTTTGCAGACCATTCAGCAGTCTGTGAACAATGTCGGTGCTAAACCAGTTGATCGTGTGGGGACCGAAGCAGACTTCCGACGTTTGGGTCCGTCGGTATTTACCGGTTTAGAGGAGCCGTTGCCAGCAGAGCAGTGGCTAGTTGACACGGAGAATTTACTTATTGCGGCGCAGATTCCAGATGATAAAAGTGTTGATGTGGTGCGTATTCAGTTAGTGGACTACGCCCGTGAATGGTGGCTTGTGGAGGAGACCCGCTTGACCAAGCCGATCAAGTGGGCGGATTTTTCGAAGAGTTTCCTGGAGAAGTTCTTCCCGCGGACTGCACGGGAGGAAATGGAAGAGAAGTTCATCGGTCTGAAGCAGAATGGAGCACCCATAGATGTGCATGCAGCAGAATGGACACGGCTTAGTAGATTCGCTGGACCTTTAGTTGCCAACGATGCAGACAGGGTAAGGAGGTTTATGCGCAGCTTGGACGTGGACATCCAGAGGCAGATTGTCTCCCTGGGTTTGACCACTTTCTCACAGGTACTTACGGCAGCCCGAGAACGGCAGAGCCTATCTGGGAAGAATGGGAGTTTGCAGCAGACAGCAGTTGCGGTAAGGAAGCCGTCATTTGTACCAAACCGAGCTCATGGTCGCAGAGGTATTCCAGTGGACCGTCGTGGCGTAGCACCAATGAAGAAGCATGCTGTAGTTGACCAGAGAAAGAGCGTGACTTGTAACTACTGCAATTTACCTGGCCACGTGCAAAAGGATTGTCGAAGGAGGCAAGGACTCTGTTTAGTTTGTGGAACGGCAGATCACACTGTTAACTCATGTCCGTCGAAGCTTCGTACGAGGGATGATATTCAGAAGTCTCCGCAGAAACCGTTCCAGGGACAGAAGAAGCTGACTCAAGGACCTAATCAGGCTCGAGCTTTTACCTTGACGGCTGAGGAACCTAAGGCGTCAGGAGAAGTTGTTTCAGGTACTCTACTCGTTCATGGTTTTCCCGCATTAGCGTTATTTGATTCTGGTGCATCCCATTGTTTTATGTCGTCCAAGTTTATAGCTACACACTCGATTACCTGCACGACCCTGTCTAGTTTCTGGGACATACACACTGGGAATGGGAAAATCATATCTAGTAGGGAATGCAAAGATTGTACAGTTGTTGTTGGCGGACGGGAGCTTTTTGCAGATTTCTTGGTAATCGATACGGGCAGCTACGAAGTCGTCTTAGGAATGGATTTTTTTGGCACTTTCCACGCTCACATTGATTGTAGGGCAAAGAAAGTAATTTTTCAGATTCCCGGACATCCCGAGTTTACCTTCACTGGAGGAAGTAGTTCTGTCGGGCCAGTCGAGTTTAGGGCTAGGCCGACAAATAATATTCTTGCATCATTGGAGGTTGATAAAAGTGAGGAGCCAGCTGTTGTTCGTGATTTTATGGACGTGTTTGATGACATATCGGGATTACCGCCGAAGCGAGACGTGGAGTTCGCAATTGATCTTATTCCTGGTACAGCGCCAGTGTCTAAAGCGTATTACCCAATGGCACCAGTGGAGTTGGAAGAAGTCAAAAAACAGGTTGCTGAACTGCTTGAGAAGGGTTGGATTCGAAGCAGTAACTCGCCTTGGAGAGCTCCAGTTCTTCTAGTTAAGAAGAAAGATGGCACGAGAAGGATGTGCATCGACTATCGAGAATTAAACCGGGAGACTTTTAAGAACAAGTACCCGATCCCTCGCATTGGCGAACTTTTTGAGCAGCTTAGTGGCGCGAGGGTATTCTCGAAGCTGGATTTGCGATCCGGATATCATCAGGTCCGAGTGAAAGCAGAAGATATCTGCAAGACGGCGTTCCGAACTCGGTATGGACATTACGAGTACTTAGTGATGCCCTTCGGAGTAACGAATGCACCGGCGATATTCATGGACTTGATGAACCGAATCTTTTCACCATTCTTGGACCAGTTTATTGTGGTGTTCATTGACGATATTCTGGTTTACTTTGAAGAGCATGCTGAGCATTTGAAGATCGCACTGCAGACGTTGAGACAAGAGAAGTTATATGCGAAGATGAGCAAGTGCGAGTTTTGGCTGGAAGAAGTAAAGTTTTGGGGGCATGTTGTGTCTGGCGATGGAATCGTCGTCGATCCCGAAAAGATTGCAGCAGTTCGTGATTGGCCGATTCCAAAGAATGTTGCGGAGATAAGAAGCTTTCTTGGACTCGCCGGATATTACAGAAGATTTGTGGAGAACTTTGCTCGTCTGGCAGAGTCGTTGACTAAACTTACGCGCAAGGAGGTACCTTTTGTGTGGACGGATAGTTGTGCGTCAGCTTTTGAGACATTGAAGCAGAGATTGATAACCGCCAATATTCTGACCGTGCCAGACAATTCCGGAGGATTGGTGATTCACAGCGACGCATCTGGGAAAGGATTGGGGTGTGTTTTGATGCTGCATGGGAAGGTTGTAGCGTACGCATCAAGACAGTTGAAGACCCATGAGAAGAATTACCCAACTCATGACTTGGAGCTTGCGGCTGTGATTTTCGCTTTGAAAATTTGGGGACACTACCTTTTGGGCGAAAGGGTCGAAGTTTTCACGGATCATAAGAGCTTGAAGTATGTGTTCACGCAGAAGGAGCTTAATATGAGGCAACGTAGATGGTTGGAGCTGATGGCTGACTACGATCTTGAGCTTAAGTACCATCCGGGGAAAGTTAATGTCGTGCCGGATGCGCTCAGTCGGTTACCGGCAATTCAGATGTTGACTGCACAGAAGGATCTCATTGAAGACTTTCGAAGATTTGATTTGGAGGTTGTGCTACCGCATTCTTCGGGACAGTTGATGCAGCTGCAAGTACATTCGTCGTTGATCGAGAATATTAAGGCAGCGCAATCGCAGGATCCTAGATTGCAAAAGTTTCGAGAACAGGTTGAGGCCGGACTACGAACAGATTTATTGATCCACGAAGATGGTTCGTTGAGGTATGGTAGCCATTTGGGTGTGCCAAAGGGAGATATTCGTGAAGAACTTATGAAGGAGGCACACAGTTCAGCGTATTCCGTACATCTAGGAGGTACGAAGATGTACCGAGATATACGACAGCATTTCTGGTGGGAAGGCATGAAACGGGAGATCGTTCGCTTTGTGGCAAAGTGCTTGGTGTGTCAGCAAGTTAAGGATGAACATCAAAGGGTTGCTGATTTATTGCAACCACTTCCGATTCCTCAGTGGAAGTGGGAACATATAACCATGGATTTCGTGACGACTCTACCGCGGAGTCCAAAAGGCAACAATGCAGTATGGGTGATTTTTGATCGTTTGACCAAGGCAGCTCATTTTATCCCTTTTCGGGTTGGTCAATCAACAGAAACTTTGGCGGAGCGGTATATGCAGGAGATTGTAAGATTGCATGGAGTACCGGTGAACATCGTGTCCGATCGTGACACTCGGTTCTTATCGCACTTTTGGTGGAGTTTACAGGAAAGTTTTGGGACTCGATTGAAGTTTAGCACAGCTTATCATCCTCAAACTGATGGTCAGTCGGAGAGAACGATCCAAACTCTTGAAGATATGTTGAGAGCATGCATGTTGGACTTCAAGGGTTTTTGGGAGGATCATCTACATTTGGTGGAATTTTCTTACAACAACAGTTTCCAGGCGACTATTCAGATGGCTCCATTTGAAGCTTTGTATGGTCGCAAATGTCGTTCACCTATTTGTTGCGACGATGTCGGTGAACGAAGATTGTTAGGACCGGATTTGGTTGTGCAGACAGTTGAGAAAGTTAACACTATCAGAAATTATATGAAAGCAGCACAAGACCGACAGAAGAGTTGGGCAGATACGTCGAGAAGACCTCTAGAGTTCGCCGTGGGTGATTTGGTATTCTTGAAGATATCACCAACTAGAAGGGTGATTCGTTTTGGAAGTCGAGGAAAGCTCAGTCCTCGATTCGTTGGACCGTTTGAGATCTTGGAGCGTATTGGTGAGGTAGCGTATCGTTTGGCGTTACCACAGTCCTTGGCGAATGTGCACGATGTGTTTCACGTATCTCAACTCCGTAAGTATGTTTGAGATGAAACGCATGTATTGGATCATTCGGAGCTGACGGTACGAGAAGACTTGACTTTTGAGGAGCGACCGGTTGAAATTGTGGATCGAAGGGAAAAGGTTCTTAAGAACAAGGTTATCCCTCTTGTACTTGTTTCTTGGGGTAATCGCTCGCATGGAGAATCCACCTGGGAACGTGAAGATGAAAGCCGGCAGAAGTTTCCTCATCTTTTCTTGTAGTTTGATTTCGTCTATCTTTGTGTTCTTGGAATTTCGAGGACGAAATTCTTTTTTTAGTTGGGTATAATGTAACAACCGAGTCCAGTTCTACAAAGTTCAGTTACCGTATGTGTGGTGTGTGGTATTCAGTTCATTATCCTGATTTTGTTTGTTGCTAATTATAAGTTTACACCGACATGTCTTTCTGCGTATAACAAATTTTGTCATCTAAAATTTAATTAAAAATACTTGTCATGGCCTACTTGACACCCTTAACCCTGTGGTAGCGTCCTTGCATCGTGTTCTCGTCCCGTTCAGTGAAACGGACATGTTTGGACGGCTACGCGCACGCACGTGCGTCTGTTCTTGGGGGTATGCTTTTTAATTATAAAATTCTTCATTTTAAATTTCGGAACCCGTCAATAAATTTCATATTTCAAATTCAAATTTTTGGACCCGACCTGGGCGCAATTCTGAATTATTTTTGTATTCCGCCAAATTATAATTATTTAATACATTATTTAACTATCTTCTTTTACCCTCCAGAATATTTTCTACAACCGGTTAAATTTTATTAAAAACCCCCACGCTATCTTTTCCCCTTAGATCTTTCACAAAAATTTTAACAGCCAATCACCATCATTCTTTAACCTCCCCGGGCCCCACAATCTCTCTTTCTCTCTCCCTTTCTCCTTCTCTTTCTCTCTCTTCTCTCTCTCTCTCTGGCGCTAAAGCCAACTTTCTTTCTCCTCTCGCTTTCTCTCTCCTCTCGATCTCTCACCCTCTCTCTATCTCTCTCCTCTTCTCTCTCCTCTCGTATCTCTCTCTCCCCCCGCGAATCTTTCTCTCTCTCTCTCTTTCCCTTATATATCTTCCTCCTTATTTTCTTCATAGAAGCAAACCTACCTCCCTGAAACCCTAGCCGCCTCACCTCCTCTTGTCGTTGCCCGAGCGCCGACGCCACCATCGCCGACCTCGTCGCCTCCTCGCCCTCGGCACTTCCACCTCCTCTCCTTCCTCCTTCCTCCTCTCCCCGAGCACCATGCAAGAGCATCGCACCCCCCTGCACGCTGCTACACACCGTGGGTTCGCCGCCGGTGAACTTTATCCGTGTCCCTGGCCTCGCATACCCCCTCAGTGAGTAGGGTCTTCCTCTTCTTCTTCTTCTTCTTCTTCTTCTTTTCCTTCTTCTTCTCCCATTCTCGGCTGTTTCTTTAACCGCCGGTGGTTCTCTGCAGGTCGTGCACCGGAGCTCCGTCGACGTGGTCGATGATCACAACCCCTCTACAGATCATCGTGAGCACCCTCTTCTCAATCCTCCTTCCCTTCTTTCTTCTTAATTTTCTTTCTCTTTTCTTGTATGCATTCTCGTATCTTGAATGTTCACTGTTTTGGTGTTTCGCCGGAATCCGACCGTGCCGGCGACGTGTCCCGATGTTCCAGCGAGGAAGCCTGACCCGTGTGACTCCACTGTTCGTTGTTTGGGTTCATTCCGTGAACCGTGCGCACGTCGCGAGATTTCCCCGCCGACGTATAACGTTCCGTTTTCCGTTTCGCGACCCGTCGAGGCAAGTGAAACTTGCTACATGGTATTTTAAACTATTCATATTCTAAATTAATTATTTCCTGTTAAATCCCTAATTAGAATTGATAAAAATGGATTTCAAATTAACCGTATAAGGTTTCGTTACACATTTTATGATTCCGAACTTGAGACTTAATCTTGCATCGAATTATTTATATCTAACAATCACCTGTACATGATAGATCACATTTGTTTACTGCTATGGTACTTTTTTTAATCCAGTTTAGCCTATCAGACATTCATGTGCAACTTTAACCAGTCTAATTACAACTGCATTCATTAAACAGATTATACATGTCGTCGCATCCTTGGGACACTCAATATTTATTAACCTATTTCCAGCAGTTACATCTATCATTATGTATTCACATTATGTTGACACTGTCTGTTTAACACAATTGATAACTGTACAGCAAAATAAACAAATCTGCTTTATTGCTTAACTCATTGATTAGGTCATGTTGTTGATAACCATGCTTGATTATTTAACCCTGATTATGCTAGCTGATTATGAGCACACCCATGATATCGTTTACACCTTGACATGACTTGCTACATACATATTGATTGACCCGACATGGTACCGTACACTACTTGACTTGACCTGGTGTACCATGACTTGACCCGTTACCTGATCTTGTGTCTAATGCCATCAAACCTGACATGTAGTCCTCACGGACCGTTCCTGTTGTTTATCCAGACAAACCTGCTTACCTGATCCTGTGTTGGCATTAGTTCTTGATTACTGAATACCTGACTTGACTTACACATATAACTTGGGGATATGGGGAAATCAATGATGAAACCTGACTTGTAACTCGACAGTGTACTACCTTTACTGATCAGTTTTAGAGGCTAGGCCAGCCTTGGGATGATGCTGCTGACATCATTCATCTGTACATATCTCCTGTTTTAGTGCCTAGCGGCATGTCTCGGACTCAGCCCGAGAATCTGGACCGTGGTCCCGGGTATGCACGGGATACTATTGAGTTACATCGATGATTCATCAGATTGATTTCAAAGACTTTAGAACAGAAAACCTGATAGAACAGTTTAGTTTACCCACTGCACACGACCCTGCACTGCCCTGATTTACATTACTGTTACGCCTGCTTTTCATTCATGTTTATATTTGCATTGCCTGTTACCCTGTTTATATTTTATTACTTGATGACATGACGCGCTGACGTCTGGGTTTTGCATGGCCCAGATTCTGTACCGCTGCTGCAGTCCGAGTAGGAGTACTTCAGCCAGCAGGCTGAGCTATGAGGTGTCAGCAGTAGTTAGTTCTTTATTTCCTGCATTTATTCCTGATGTGAGCCCGCATTATGGGACCTACATTCCAGTTATTTTGTATTGGATCTTTGCTTCCGCATTTATTATTCTTGACTCATGTTATCTTGGCTTATGGACATGTTTTAGATAGTTTTATTTTGTTCTTGATATCTCTACAGCCGTAATGTGACTGTGGATGGATACTTCCTACCCACAGGTAGCATGGTTGGCTATGTCACGTACCCATTTTAGCGTACTCTAGGAAGCGGGGCGTGACAAGTATGAGCAGGCTTGCTTGTTGATCTTCTGATCGCTCAATACCCGGGTAGCCGTTACGTCCAGCTAGTACCGCTGACGGCTTGTGGGTGACTGGTATGATCATCACCTACTGTCGGCGTATTGACGAGTCTTTAGAGTCCTACACAGAGGTTTCCTGGCTCAGGCGAAACGAAGTAGGAGCACATATGTGATATGTGGGTGACCGAGATTAATACGCGTATGTGATACCGTATTCTATTCTCGTGATATGTGATATCGGTCGATTATATGTGTATAGCCGGGTTATCGAATCAAGTGTTGATTCGATAAGTTGATACAAATGATATTAGTCGGTTATATGTGATATAGCCGGATTATTAAATCATGTGTTGATTTAATAATTTAATGTATAATTATATATTTGATATATTAATTTAGATTAACTAATATTAGCTCACTTAAGCATTTCTTTTTCTCGCTAGTGTACACTTAATATATATATATATATATATATGTGATATATATTATTGTATCATGCTTGTTGCTACATGCAACATAGGAGTATGAGACTCACACCATGCTTAACATAATGAAGGGTTTTATTTATTTAAAGTAAATCAAAATTAGTTGGAAATTAGTTATATGGTTTGAGCTTAGTGGAAGCTTGTAGAACCATTGACTTAGTCCACTAATTTTGTTTTATTTGAGATATTTATTAACCCAACCATTACCTTAAGCCATGGTGAAGTCTCTAAATGAGTTAATATGAGATATTATCTCACCCATAGTTGCTATTCTCACTCAAGGATTCATTCATTCTTTTCTCTACTTCATCTTCTTCTTCATCTCCAAAAAGCTTTCTAGGTTTTGAGGAGGTGAGGAAAATTAATGAGAAAAATTATTCTAATGTGAGCAAAAATCCTACTTCATCAACCTACACTAGATTAGTCAATTAGTTTAGGCCGTTTGCTTCACTAATTCCTAATTAGTGAAGAGGTAGCTTGAGTTAGTGTCTTCTCGACGTAGATCATCTTCGGGCTCGAAGACTTTAAGCAAGCTTGTTCATTTCACCTTGTGGAGCCTTACTAGAGTCCGAAAGATCACTACTTGGGACGAAGGGACTACTACACGGAGCTTTAAAAGTGAAGGACCGGTCTACAAAGGTTGTATTCCTTGTTCACTTAGATGTAAAGATGTTTACATGCATTGTTTCGTCTAATTCTCTAGTTAAGATTCTAGGTTAGGGTTCTTTAGTGCGCCAAATTTTAAAAAACGGCATGGTTGATGCCTCCCGAAACCTTGTAGCGGTGCATGGGAACCCAGCAGTGGTATCAGAGCCAAGCTAGAGAATTAGACGATATTTGTAGAATTACGAAACCGAAACAACTCCGAAACTTCGAAACAAAATTCCTAGTTTCTGTCAAATTTTTAAGTCCTCTAAATTTTTTTTAAGCAATTACAGAATGTTACATGTGATGTAACATGAACACCAGAGCAAAACGAGACATTTTCACCGGGTTTGACCCGGCGAACTTGGGAAAAAACCGGTCCCGACAGTTTTCTTCATGTATTTTGGGCTCGTTTCGTTTTGGTGTTCCAGGCTCTGGGTTTTGGTGTTCAAGTGTTGCTTGTTTTTACTGAGATTGCATGTGATGTTATCTTTATGTAAAGGCAATTCGGAGTGTTTCGTAGTCGTAATTCTAACATCGTTTCGGGTAATCTTGACGACGCTAAAAAGTTCGAACGAATATCAAATACCCATTTTTCTCCCTCGTTGGAAATTTTCGAAAAGTTGGATGTTTTAAAGTTTAAAAATATTCGAAAAATCATGCAGGTAATTCTATGGACCCTCTAGAAGAATGAAACCCTAACTCGATTCTATGACCGCCGGAACCGCCACCAAACCCTAGGGTTTGCTGCAGTTCCGCGGCGCCATGAGTGAGGCGTGGATCGGCCCTTCTACGGTTAGTCCATAGGTATTGTGTCATGTTCTAGGTATTTTTTAAACTGTGCTCAAGTGTTGAGCTCTCTGGGAATTTTTGGGTGTTTGTTGATTCGATCGAAATGTTTAACATCGTCTAACTATCTGTGAATCGTGATACAATATTTGGAATCCACAATAATTGGTTTTGTGAAAACTAATTTGAATTTTATGAATCTAGCAATTTAGTCTCATTTGATCGGTTGCCACGGGATTTTGATGTGGATCAAAAGTCCGTCGCAATTACGTAGGGTACGCGGATACTCGCCGGGTAACGTTACTAGATAGCCACTCCCCATAGCCCAGACCAAGTGACTGTAGGAGAACCCCGTTGCCAAAAGCATCCGCCCGGGTGCTCGCGGCCGCGGTGTTCCTCCTAATTGCACTTCGTCAACGGCATCGAGGGTGTGGCCGTCTACTAAAGTTTCCGACGAGCATTCGATCAGGATGCCGGGAATCTTGTGGAATTACCCGACTTGTTATTGAAAAGTGTTTTCAATATCGAGACTAAAATGCGGGGTTTATAATGTTAGGCATGAAATTCGGAATATGAGATATTTTGGATTTATGATGTCTAAGGAATTCATGTGGTTAGGCATGAAATCCGAAATATGTGATATTTCAGGTTTATGATGTCTAAGGTGGTTGCGAATTCCAATTGTTGTAGTTTTTCACTTTCTTTTCTGCGACTGATTGGTTCGAAAGAGTGTGTTTGTATGTTTGTAGTTAACCGCAATCAGAATGGTGTCGCGTGTAGCTAGACCGAGATGAGTACGGGTCGTCCTCTGGGAAACGTGAAACCTTTTACTTTTACTTTAGATGTGTTGAGAAAGAGAGGAGGGATAAAGAATTTTTATAGAAAGATTTCTAGATCTACGTTAAACAAGAATGTAAAATATAGATCTAGATTATTTTAAAGATGTAATTAATATAATAAGAGGGCTTGTAGGGTTCGTTAGGATTTAGTAGTTATGGAAAATTAATTAAAAGTTACCCTTTTTATCCATTAATAGATTTAGAACTAGAACGACGGTGATGCGTGTAGATTAGGGTTTCTGGAGGGAAAAGGAATCCCACTCGTAACCCTTATCTTGACACGGAACTCCGTTCATATCTAGCCTTTACCAAAACAATCATTAATCTAATCTCTAATCGCGGTCGGAACTAGCAAAGAATTGCTAGCGCGCCCGATTAGGATGTTAATGATTCTTTTGATAAAGTTCCTAAACTTTATAGGACTTAAAAAGGGTTTAATTATTTTCATCGCCCATTAGCCTACCCTAATCCTACGAACCCTAACAAGCGGAGAATTACTCGCGCATGTTGGGAGAAGAAGATGAAAAGAAAGAGAGGGAGAACATAATGTAAAAAACAATTAAATAAAAAAAACTACCTTTATTAATCAACTCCTTCAAACTACACTTTTAATCCATAGAAAATGATTACAAAACTTGATTTGCTTCTCGATCTTTCCTAAGGAGGTAGTCGAACAGTCGATGATCAGCCTGGATGCGTGAGCGTCGGGAGCTTCGTGATCTCTTCGGCTTGATGGCTTTTCCAAGAGGCTCTCGGTGCCTTTTTATAGTGCAAACCCAGAATATTACTGTTGAAAAGTTGGTAAAATTCATCAGTTATCAATCTCCCAAAATCTTGCACTCTATCTCCCTTAAATTGCGGCGGATCCACGGCCCAAGGGTGGGTTTGGCCGCGGATCCGCGCTCAAGGGTGGGGATCATTTGATGATTTTTCTTGTGCTTTCATCTGGTGACATTTGGCAATCCTAGGCACTTTCATATTTCAGAAATCTTCTCTCGGTTGCTCCCAGACTTGGTCTTCAAGTTTGCTTCTTAATTTGGCAAGATTTCTTCAACAGCTTGATTTCTTTGATATATTCTGCATAACAACTTGGAAAATTCTGCACAACAACTCAAATAAGATTTTAGTAGACTTTGTTCTACTAGGATTAGGTCAATAATATTTGCATACATTTTCCTACCAAAATGATAATTAAAATATATTAACACATGGAAAATAATGTTTTTACACATAAACCCTCATATGTATAATATATTATAATAAAGTCCTTTTTTTAATATAAAAATGGTAGGAAAAATGTACTACAAATGTGCAGTTTTATCGACTGAACAAATTCCCCCAAACTTATCTTTGATCGTCCCGAGCAAACTAGTTTATTCAAGAGGAGAAAAAGAAAGGAGAAAACTAAGCACACTTTCGTAGGCAGACACGATTGCACTGAGCACGTGCAACAAGCCGTTAAACCTCTAGGTGTCCCTAGTAGGAGGAGTGTTGTCTCCTGAGGGTTTTCAGCGGATTACACCCACAAAATCCTATAACAAAAGAGAGATGGTGAAATTTACATACAAAGACAAGAACCATAAAAGAAATACTCTGAAAAGAAGAGTTTCCAACTATACTAGTTTTTCAGTTGTCATGAGCCCTATCTTAATAGTCATGAAAAAATGTTAGAAATCACATCATCCCTCAATAAAACATCGTCTTTATTCTTCATTCCTACCTTTCATCCAAACATTGATCATATAACCCCACGTGTGTGTAAAGAACATCCCTACACTCGGAGAATTCAATTCAAGCTATCATACTCTTGTCCATCTACCTTAGTACTTTTTAATTTGATGAATACTTAGAATTGCTCACACATTTTCATGCGACCGTTAATACTTCTTGAGGTACTAACCGACCGATTACTCATGTGCTTGCTGATTTGGTGATAATATTTTCCTCGTCTTGCACCACCTAAGGCTTAGCAGTGACTCTCAGACCAGTTGGCCTTAGGGCACTAGGTGAAGAGGCACCCTCGCTATATTTTTTTTATTGCTGCCTTGGCGATAACAAAACCAGTGTTCATTTTTCTTTTCACCATCATTTTTTTTCCTTCATACTTTGGCTTTTAGACAAGAGCATTTCAAGGTATCCTCTACTATCCCGAGTTTCAAGACGTGTGTAGGTGCATATTGTAGGGTATCAACATTCAAATGTTTGGCTTCCAGAATAGAAACTATTTTTCAGACTTATTTTTATCCTCAGATTAGTGACTTCCTTCATTTTACTAACCCTTGGGACAACAGCTCATAACTACTTATTACCAGTTCGTGTAAGAAAACTTCTAATTTTCTTGGTTTTCTTAAATTATTCCTATCTTTTGGATGTAATTTTTCACTTTCTACTCTTTTGTTATAAAAAAAAAAATTTAATGCCCGGTGTCAAAGATAATTCAGTGAATACAAACCTCCCCCCCCCCCAAACCTATTTTCAGCAGTGTCCTCACTGATGTAGCCTTTTGAGAACATGGACCTGTATACTAAGGGAGAGATACAAGGGGTAAAATAATAGTTAAATGAAAAATTCCCCCAAACTTATTCTTTGACACGCAAAGATTTTCAATCAAATCATTTTTTTTTTACTCACCTCCATTCTTAAAATGTGAAAAAGTTACCAAAACATGGAGGTGAGGCGGAGGAAATTTAGTTTTGATAAAGCGGCTCCTGTAAAAACAGGAGCTCCTCCGCGGGGTCAGCAGAAAAATACGGTTTTAATCTATGCCCATTTACTTTAAAAATCGAACCGTTTTTCAAATTTTCGACTTCAACCGCCCCGTGCGGGTGTACATACCGCACCACAAAAGGTCCTTTCCAACGAGATTTAAGCTTACCCGGATGAAGATGGAGACGGGAATCGTAAAGAAGGACTTGTTGCCCCGATGTGAAGGTTTTTCTAGAAAGATTTTTATTGTGGAACACTTTAGTCCTATTCTTTACTATCACCGCATTATCGTAGGCTGCATCGCGGAGTTCGCTTAGCTCATTCAATTGCAGCTTCCGATAGCTGCCTGCATGATCAAGATCAAAATTAAGCTCTTTAATAGCCCACATTGCCTTATGTTCAATCTCGACAGGAAGGTGACATGCCTTCCCAAACACAAGGCGGTATGGAGACATACCAAGATCGGTCTTATAAGCGGTGCGGAATGCCCAAAGAGCATCCGTCAATTTAGTTGACCAATCTTTACGGTTTTTCGAAACCGTCTTCTCCAATATCTGTTTGATCTGTCTATTTGAGATCTCAGCCTGCCCGCTTGTTTGGGGATGATAGGGCATAGAAAGTTTGTGAGTGATTGAATATTTCCGTATCAAGGCCTCGAAAGACCTATTGCAGAAATGTGTCCCGTTGTCGCTAATGATAGCGCGAGGGTGTCCGAATCGCGAGAATATGTTTTCTTTAAGGAACTTAATGACAACTTTGTTGTCATTAGTGCGACACGGTATAGCTTCCACCCACTTCGAGACATAATCAACCGCTAACAAGATATATAGATTCCCAAAGGAGTTGGGAAAAGGGCCCATAAAATCAATACCCCAAACATCAAATATTTCCACAACCAATATAGGTTGGAGTGGCATCTCGTTCCTTCGTGAAATCCGACCCAAATGCTGACATCGCGGACAAGTTTTGCAATGTTCAAATGCATCTTTAAATAATGTTGGCCAATAAAAGCCACATTGCAAAACCTTTTCCGCCGTTTTTCGAGGTCCAAAGTGACCGCCGCATGCCTGATCATGACAAAATGATAACACGCTCTTGAATTCATCGTTAGGGACACACCTGCGAATGATTTGATCGGAACAATACTTGAATAGATATGGTTCATCCCAGTAAAAATATTTTACTTGGGATAAAAACCGAAGTTTGTCTTGTTTCGACCAATCGCTAGGTATAAGTCCCGTTGCAAGATAGTTCACGATATCCACGAACCAAGGTTCGTAGGATACATTCAAGAGCTGTTCGTCGGGAAATGAGTCATTTATCGGCACGGTCACAGTTGGTGAAGAAGTGATGCGTGAAAGATGGTCGGCTACAACGTTTTCACATCCACTCTTGTCTTTGATAACAAGATCAAATTCTTGTAACAATAGGATCCAACGTATTAGCCTGGCCTTTGCATCCTTCTTCGTTAAAAGATGTCGTAGGGCGGAGTGATCTGTGTAAACCATAATAGGCGAGCCAATCAAGTAGGACCTGAATTTCTCTAATGCAAATACAACTGCCAAGAGTTCTTTCTCGGTAGTTGTGTAATTTATTTGTGCATCATTCAAGGTCCTACTTGCATAGTAAATTACATGTGGCATCTTATCAATATGCTGTCCCAAGACAGCACCAATAGCAAAATCTGATGCGTCACACATAAGCTCGAACGGGTGGTTCCAATCCGGAGATGATAGAACGGGGGCTGTAGTGAGTGATTCTTTAAGCGATTCAAAAGCAGCCTCACAATCCGAATCGAAGTGAAATGTAGTGTCCTTGGCCAATAGAAGAGTTAAGGGTCTAGCAATTTTGCTAAAGTCCTTAATAAATCTCCTATAAAATCCTGCATGACCAAGGAAGGATCGTATATCTTTGACGCAATTGGGACGAGGGAGGTTTTGAATGACATCTATTTTAGCTCTGTCAACCTCAATGCCTTTATGTGAAATTATATGTCCAAGTACAATACCTTCTTGGACCATAAAATGGCATTTTTCCCAATTCAAAGTCAAGTTCTTATCCTTACAGCGGGTAAGAACAGCGTCAAGATTACGAAGGCAGTCCTCAAAGGAGTCCCCAAAAATGGAGAAATCGTCCATAAAAATTTCTAGAAAATTTTCCACCATATCTGAAAGTATCCCCATCATGCACCGCTGAAATGTAGCGGGAGCGTTGCATAACCCAAAGGGCATGCGTCTATAAGCAAAAGTTCCGAAAGGACAAGTAAAAGTGGTTTTATCTTGATCCTTTTCGGCGATGGGGACCTGGTTGTAACCAGAGTATCCGTCCAAGAAACAGAAGTATTCGTGTCCCGCTAATCGTTCCAACATCTGGTCAATGAAAGGTAGAGGGAAGTGATCTTTCCTCGTCGCGGCATTGAGTTTCCTGTAATCGATACATACACGCCACCCAGTTTGGGTGCATGTTTGGATTAACTCGTTAGCCTCGTTAGTGATGACCGTGATGCCAGACTTTTTAGGGACCACATGAATTGGACTTACCCATTGGCTATCAGATATGGGGTAGATTATTCCACTATCAAGGCACTTGACGATTTCTTTCTTTACCGCCTCCTTCATAACGGGATTTAACCGTCTTTGTGGGTCTCGGGTTGGTTTGGCTTCATCCATCAGATGTATGTGATGTTCAACAATTAAGGGACTAATCCCTTTGATGTCGGCCATTGTCCAACCAAATGCTTGCCGATTCGATCTCAACACTGCCAAAAGTGCATTCTCTTGCTCTACGGCTAGAGAAGCGGATATAATAACTGGCAAGGTCTCATTCTCTCCTAAATATGCATATTTAAGATGAGAAGGTAGCGGTTTGAGATCAAGAATTGGCGGAGAGACTATAGAAGGAGGGGTAACGGAATGATATTCGGACTCCTTAAGAGGTTCAAAACTTGCATAAGATATTGACTCGGAAAGTGCTGCTGACTTTTGCAACGAGTCAACGGGTTCAATCTCAAGGTCGGACTCATTGAACATATCCTCACTGTGAAGTGGTGCAAGATCAAACGATGTCTCATTAGTGTTGTCGAGAACATCAAAGCAAAGTTCCTCATCCATGCAGCTTTCGGGAGCTATCTCGTGGATGGAACAAACATCCAGCAAATGATCAGAAGGTTCTGATGGCTGACTTCCTAGCTTGTAAATATTAAGCTCAATTGTCATTTTCCCGAAGGATAAGTTCATAGAACCGTTACGACAATTAATCACAGCGTTAGAAGTTGCTAGGAAGGGTCGACCAAGTATCACCGGGATTTGATTGCGTGGGTTTGCCACAGGTTGTGTATCTAAAACAATAAAGTCCACGGGAAATATGAATTCCCCGACTTTAATTAACACATCCTCTAGTTCGCCCCGAGGTTTGGTGATAGATCGGTCTGCCATTTGGAGAGTACAATGGGCGGGTTTTAACTCTCCAATTCCTAACTGCTCGTATACTGAATAAGGAAGCAAGTTGACGCTAGCGCCTAGATCGAGTAAAGCACGATTTATATTTTTACCCCCAATAGAGATAGAGATTGTAGGACAGCCGGGGTCCTTACGTTTCTTTGGTAGTTGTTGGGCAAAAGCTGTGCTAACATTACTCGTCATGAAAACCTTTTTAGGCACTTGAGTTTTTCTCTTCCCAGTGCACAAGTCTTTAAGGATTCTTGCATAAGATGGGACTTGTTGAATAGCATCTAGGAGAGGAATATTCACGCTAACTTGCTTAAACATTTCCACAATCTTCTCCATTTGCGGGTTAGGTCGGTTGGCCCTTAATCGGTTTGGAAATGGAGCTCGATCAATAAGTTTTGGGTCCAACGTTTGTGGAGAAGACTGTGGCGACGGATTCGATCCCAAAATTGGAGTGGGCATCGACTTAGATAGATTTGGCGAAATGTTTGAGCCTTGGGGAAAACGGAGAATAGGCTCGGACGAAGGTGGGAGACTAGACGAATTAGGGGAAGAAGAAGAAGAAGAAGAAGAAGAAGAAGGGGTATCAAATGTGTCACTATCATCAATTTGCTCACCCACTTGGTTATTCAGCACTCTCCCCGATCTCAACGTAGTAATGGCATTCACATTATGACTTTGTGAATGGCCAGGATTCGGTAGGGGTTGAGATGGGAGTTTCCCTTTCTCTCTCGCACTCATTGCGGCGTTTAACTGTGCGATTTGGTTTTCTATTGATTTAATACTCTCACCATGGGAGGAGGAGTTTTTCGTTAGGGTATCAATAGAAGACCTTATCTCAGCCGAATTTTGCATGGATTGTTTCATGAACATATCCAAAGTTTGTGCAAGTGAGTTGTCAGTACCGGCCACTTGTGGTGTAGAAATATTGGCCGGATTTTGGAAATTCTGTGACTGAAAGGGGGGCTGATTCTGTGGTTGTGGTTGCTGTGGAGGAGGTCTTTGATAATTACTTTGTTGGTTTTGATTCCAAGCAAAGTTAGGATGATTCCTCCATCCTTGATTGTACGTGGAAGAATAAGGGTCGTTTCTAGGTCGCTGCTGAAAAGCAGCATTAGCTAGAAACGATGCATTCATAGGACATTCTTCCGTTAAGTGTGAAGGATCCGAACAGTAACCACAGACGGTCTTAGGAAGCGTAACCTGATTTAGGGAGACTGATGAGAATCTGCTCTCAATAGCGTCGAGTTTCTTCTGCATCGCTGCCATTTCGGCTTTCACTGCGATGGAAACATCGAGCTGGTGAATACCTCCCTTAGTTGAAGGTGGTCTTATGCTTTCCCACTGCAACGTGTGTTCAGCAAGGTCTTCCAGATATTTCCATGCTTCACCGTCATCTTTAGACATGAAATTGCATTGACACATTGTTTCAAGCATCTGCTTTGTCGCTGGATTAATGCCCTCATATATAATCCGACATAAATCCCATCTTTGTATTCCGTGATGGGGGCATTGGACAAGCAGATCTTTGAAACGTTCAAAGCACTTCCAAAATGGTTCATTGGGAAGCTGGGTGAACTGGTTGATCTCGCTCCTAACATGTGTAGTCTTATGATTTGGGTAAAACTTCTTAAGAAATGCTACGACGAATTCATCCCAATTAGCGATAGAGTGTGCGGCAGTATTATAAAGCCATTTTTCTGCCAAGTCGCACAGTGTGAATGGGAGAAGACGTAAGCGCATAGCATCTAAGGTCAATTGTGAAGTACCCATCATTGCGCATACGTTTTCGAATTTGGTGATGAAAACGTACGCGTCTTCCGACTCAAGCCCGTGAAATTTGGGCAGCAGATTGATGTAGTGGGGTTTAATCTCAAAATTATCCCCGTTAGGTGGTGGAAGAGATAGACAAGTAGGAAGAGGACCACGAATAGGATAGCATCTCTCTTGGAGAGAGATGCGCTGTGGATTCTGCGCACCTTCGGACGGTGGCAGCGTGGTGTTATAATTTGATGGAGTGTCGTCCATCTCGGTTGATGTGGTGTGTGGTGGGGGAAAAGAAGATGAAGAAGTACCGACTTCGGCGTCGATAGCAGAAACGCGGACAAGACGGGCACTAGGATCCCGTGTCCAGCCAAGCATGCACTAAGCGGGTTTAGTGCAAGTGACAGCGTGTGTGTGATTTTAAAATTGGCTTGTTTTGAAAAAGTGGGACTCAAGACAAATCTCCCTAATATGCACAAGCAACCCTAGAACTAAGGTTACCTAGGTCAGTCTCTAGACCGCTCCTAGACTTCCAAAGGACAAGCCGCAGGATCAATCCTCTACCGCCTCCGTACTACCCTTATAGCCAGATAAGTGCCAGGTAAGTGGGAAGGAACCACGTCGTGGGCCTAATTAAAAACCACTAGCCTTTGTCACACTTGCCTAGGCACTACAAAAGTAATGCGGATAAACGATAGATTACCCACGACCTTCCTCTGTCCTTATTGAGAGCGACAGTCCTTAGAGTCTGGTCTAGATATTTTTTAAATTAATGAAGGGTTGATATATATGCTCGGTTTATGATTTGTGGGGCTTAGGAAGGGTGATGAAATCCACACCTAATCTTGATTTGGTCTTTGCCCCTTAAAGTCCGTATTAAATATGCAAAACAAAACCAATCACAAAACTTTTGCAAAAAGATTTTTTTTCAGCGGCGCAGTTTTGCAAAGAATCCTGCAGAAAATAGAGTTTATTGGATTTGAGGGGAGAGAGAAGGAGTTGAAAGAAAATACCAGAGAAGATTGAAGCCCTAATTCCTCTAACCTGCCGCGATTCCGCCGCCTATAGGGTGCTTTTGCCGCGGTTCCGCCGCGTGGCAGAGGGATCACTTGATAAAAAAAAATTTATATCCTTCTGTGCTCCTCTGGATCTCTAAAAATGTCTCTGTTTCCTGTTTCCTCAAGTTTGTGACTCCAGATCTCCTTGCAAAAATCCACGCACAAATCGTTAAATATGCAATTTGCAGTTTTGTTTTAATAATGATATGGCTCGTCTAAGAATTCAACACAAATAGCAAGAATAAAAAATTATGCACGTTTCCCCGGCAACGGCGCCATTTGATTGGTTCGAAAGAGTGTGTTTGTATGTTTGTAGTTAACCGCAATCAGAACGGTGTCGCGTGTAGCTAGACCGAGATGAGTACGGGTCGTCCTCTGGGAAACGTGGAACCTTTTACTTTTACTTTAGATGTGTTGAGAAAGAGAGGAGGGATAAAGAATTTTTATAGAAAGATTTCTAGATCTACGTTAAACAAGAATGTAAAATATAGATCTAGATTATTTTAAAGATGTAATTAATATAATAAGAGGGCTTGTAGGGTTCGTTAGGATTTAGTAGTTATGGACAATTAATTAAAAGTTACCCTTTTTATCCATTAATAGATTTAGAACTAGAACGACGGTGATGCGTGTAGATTAGGGTTTCTGGAGGGAAAAGGAATCCCACTCGTAACCCTTATCTTGACACGGAACTCCGTTCATATCTAGCCTTTACCAAAACAATCATTAATCTAATCTCTAATCGCGGTCGGAACTAGCAAAGAATTGCTAGCGCGCCCGATTAGTATGTTAATGATTCTTTTGATAAAGTTCCTAAACTTTATAGGACTTAAAAAGGGTTTAATTATTTTCATCGCCCATTAGCCTATCCTAATCCTACGAACCCTAACAAGCGGAGAATTACTCGCTCATGTTGGGAGAAGAAGATGAAAAGAAAGAGAGGGAGAACATAATGTAAAAAACAATTAAATAAAAAAAACTACCTTTATTAATCAACTCCTTCAAACTACACTTTTAATCCATAGAAAATGATTACAAAACTTGATTTGCTTCTCGATCTTTCCTAAGGAGGTAGTCGAACAGTCGATGATCAGCCTGGATGCGTGAGCGTCGGGAGCTTCGTGATCTCTTCGGCTTGATGGCTTTTCCAAGAGGCTCTCGGTGCCTTTTTATAGTGCAAACCCAGAATATTACTGTTGAAAAGTTGGTAAAATTCATCAGTTATCAATCTCCCAAAATCTTGCACTCTATCTCCCTTAAATTGCGGCGGATCCGCGGCCCAAGGGTGGGTTTGGCCGCGGATCCGCGCTCAAGGGTGGGGATCATTTGATGATTTTTCTTGTGCTTTCATCTGGTGACATTTGGCAATCCTAGGCACTTTCATATTTCAGAAATCTTCTCTCGGTTGCTCCCAGACTTGGTCTCCAAGTTTGCTTCTTAATTTGGCAAGATTTCTTCAACAGCTTGATTTCTTTGATATATTCTGCATAACAACTTGGAAAATTCTGCACAACAACTCAGATAAGATTTTAGTAGACTTTGTTCTACTAGGATTAGGTCAATAATATTTGCATACATTTTCCTACCAAAATGATAATTAAAATATATTAACACATGGAAAATAATGTTTTTACACATAAACCCTCATATGTATAATATATTATAATAAAGTCCTTTTTTTAATATAAAAATGGTAGGAAAAATGTACTACAAATGTGCAGTTTTATCGACTGAACAGCGACCGTAAATGTAATATATGGGGTATCGCCGGTTTCGTTGCTATATGTCAACGACAATTGGGATACGCATATTTACTTACGTTGATAACATGTGATGTTCTGTGTTGCTGTGATATGTTATATTGGATCGTCGTGTTTGAATAGCCGGGGGTTTTTGCGTGAGATGAGAGTTTTTCATTTTCATTCATATAAAAACTTGTATGTAATATTCTTTTATTGGGGCACTTCCGAGTTGAGGATGATGTCACCATTGTTGGGTTACAGTAGCGCCCCGGCCATCAAACCGTGGCCAAATGCGGAATAATTTTTTTTCAAACTGGCGCTACCATGACCCGATGCCCGGATCTACCTTAAACCCTATACTAGAAAGCAATATAAAGAGTTAGGAATGGTTATACCAAGTTGATCCGTGTCCTTCGGTCTTCAACCTTCATCCCAAGCTCCTAGTGGTTGCGGATCGAGTTTGGTTGCCGATCTTCCTCCATCTACGATGATCCACCTGAGAGAAATGGCACAAGCTTCAGCCCCGCCAAGCGTGGCAACCGACGCTCCAGGTTGCTAGCAAAGGATAGTGGAGGTGTAGGAATGTGTCACTATAATTTTTCTCTCATCACAAATGCTCCAAGAGCAACTCAAGAAGATGAAGAGGAGGTGAGGAAACGTGTGGCATGAGCAACTAAGGAAAAATGGCTAAGTTTCACCAAGTGAAAAGGAATGATCAAGTGATGATGCAAGTGGAGAAAAATAAGTGGGCAAGGCATATGGAGAATGGTGGCTGCCTCCTATCTCTCTCTCAATCATGCAAAAAAAAATCCCATCTCAATTTTTCAATAAACAAATGCAAATCATACCTCTTTATATGCCTTGCATTGTTCATGCCATGTCACCCCCTCCACCTCATTTGTAAAACAAATGATTTTCTAAAAAAGGAAATCATACAAATGAGGTGTCCGATCTTCTAGAAACAATTCCGTATAAATACGGAATACAACCCGGTATACGTATCGAAATACATATACGCGTATTCGTACAAAAATACGAATAGCCAAGAGAGAAAATGAATAGTGAACAATAATACTAGAATACATATATATATAAAAATTATTAAATCAAAACCTGATTTAATAATCCGGCTCAGTCCTAAGCCGCTAGTATTATCAACCGTCCGATTAAAATCTGTGCAGCCTTTATACATATTTAATCGGACACATGTATGTACCAACATACGTCGTCTACACCATATCGCCTGAACAGTGAAAACCCTCTTTGTGGGACTCTAAAGACTTGTCAATACGCTAGCAGTGGGTTTAACCACAAGCACGTCAGCGGCACTAGTTGTACGTAACGGCTACCCAGGTATTGAGCGAAAGGAAGGCCGACGAGCAAACCCATCCAAACCCCTACTGAGCCTGACAGTGACAATATCCGTATAGTCTGGTCTGTTCGTCTAAGAGTATCGCATATCGAGTCTAGGGGATGGATAAAGTCAGACCCCTAATAACGCGATAATTCGTGTCGGCATGAAACCCAACACCACCTGAGAAACTATCGATCCTGGATCGGTAATTCTCGTCTACCCCGGCTGAGGATTTCTGGTGATGGTCACTCGTGCACAACGCGACATCAACCCCCAATACCAGGAGAGATGAATCCCCGACGATCCGCTTGTTTCCTTAATCAGATAGCAAAGCTCTGTTCAAAATTTGAAATTTGAACTAAGGAAGCGCCTCATATGCAAAGCATGAGAGCGCTGGCGTCAAGAGCGCCGGCGCCAAGAGCGCCAGCGCTAAGAACCAAAGACTCTAAGGCAGCGCCTCACGTGCAAAGCACGAGAGCGCTAGCGCTAAGAGCGCTAAACGCTAAGAGTAAAAGATTCTGAGGCAGCACCTCACGTGCAAAGCACGAGAGCGCCAAGCGCTAAGAGTCAAAGACTCTAAAGCAGCGCTTCACGTGCAAAGCACGAGAGCGCCAGAGCCAAGATCGCCAGTGCCAAGAGTCAGAGACTCTGAGGCAGCGCCTCACGTGAGCGTCAGCGCTAGAACTAAATGTTTTCCATCCTTGGATCAAAGATCCAACGAAGATAATAAATCATCAAATTACTGAATTAAATTCTGTTGAGGAAATACTCCTCAAATCTTTCTAAACAAGAAAGATTGTGCTCTGTAAATCAAAGCACCGTTGGATCAAAGATCCAATGGTGATTAAAAATCACCAAGATACAGAATAAGTTCTGTATGGGAAAATATTTTCCCAATCTTGCTAATAACAAGAGGAAAATCTTCTGTAAAACATAAGGCCTAGGATCAAAGATCCAACGGTGGGAAACATCCCCAAATCAAACAGATATCTCTCAGTGAGAGATTTCCTTAACTGATTCAACAGATCAGCCTTCACTATATAAAGGACCCAACACTTCAAGTCTTGTAGAGAAGAACTCTCTCATAAACTTCAAAGACGAGAGCAATTTCTTCTCAAGGTAAAAAGAGATCATAGCATCTTATCAAAAAAAGAAGAACTTAGTTCTTTTTCTAGATCATAGATCTATAAGACAAAAGTCTTTCATAAAAGTAAAAGAGATCGTAGCATCTCATCAAAAAAAAAAGAACTTAGTTCTTAGATCCATGAGAAAAAATCTCTCACAAACGAGAATTTAATTCTCAGAGCAGCGAACTGATTGGAACAAAAAAGTTGCATGGCGCTCAGCGCCGAGCGCTCCACGTGCTCCTCACGTGGGCGCTATTTTTATAAAGAGTCCTCTGCACTCATTGGATGGTGCTCAGCACCGAGCACTCCACGTGCTCATTACGTCGGCGCTATTTTTATAAAAAGTGCTCTGCACTCATTGCCTGGCGCTCAGCGCCAAGAGATCCACGTGCTCCCCACGTGGGCGCTATTTTATAAGAAGCGCTTTAGCACTCCAAGTCTGGCGCCCAGCGTCAAGCGCTCCACGTGCTCCTCACGTGGGCGCTGAGGAAACACAAAGTGCTATGTAAATAAAGCCCCGGCGCCATAAAGAGTGTTCAACACTCAATAAAAAAACAGAAAGAAAGAGGGGTATCAGAACCCAAATCAATGCTCAGCATTGTTGAACAAAAAGGGACTGAGCCCAAACAAATGTTTGACATTTTATCCAAAACTGAGTGGACCGAGCCCAAGTTGGCCACAAGTCCCTAATTCAGATTAACTAAGCCCATGTGCTCACAATCTCTTTAATTGGTCTTAGTCCCAAACCTGACTACAGATCTCCCAACCAACGTTGGTTTTAGGGTACATATCTTCACACCTCTAATATGTGTCGTTATAATTCTTCAACGTCTTTAGAGAGGTGGCGGGTCCCGACAACCAGAAACTCCACAGACTATGATGTCTTTAAACCAGACTATGATGTCTTTAAACCCTACAGACTATGATGTCTTTAAACTTACATGGACTATGATGTCCTTAAACCTAATGGACCGCGATGTCCCAAAACTAAAGCAATGGAGCCCAAATGCTCTTTTGTTGGATCTAAATGATCCTAAAACCTTATTAAGTAGATCTTAGTCTAAAATTAGACTAACGTGTCCTTAACAAACATTTAAGTAGATCTTAATCTCAACGAGATTAACGAGCCTTAACTCCACTAAACCCAAATCTAAGAAAATATGGATTTGGACTAATCCCCGTCCTACGGGCGACAACATAAATTAGTCTCCGTATACAATCCACGAGCAATCTAAAACAAAATAAACACACACGACACGAAGTGAACATCTGAAGAAGGAGAAAGTGGTTATCGCTACGCGATAACGTAATTAACTGCAGGGGCTTGCGCCTGCAGGGAAGAGCGTCATCACAATCAAAAACCCCTCACAATGAGGAAGAATCTGACGAAGTCTGCTACAACGGCCGCATCTGTCCAAACCTTCGATATACGGTGCCATAAATCAACTTGGCATCTTCGGAGAGGTGGACGGATAAAACCAAATAGCATTTGCCCCCAAATTTAGGCAAGATGACCTGCACGGTTTCGTCTCTGTTTTCGGCGGTAAACACCGCTCACTGCCTCCATGTGGCTCGGGACTGTACCCAACTAAAACCTGTTTGCACGAATCCTTTGAGCCATAGTAGGGTAGTAATCAAAGCACAGTGGGAACTTACACGAGACAAATGATGATCTCAGGTCGACAGACTAACCTGTACACATGTCACCTGGGAACTGCTATCTGACAATAGGTATAATACCAACTAGCAGGTTCCCGATGAGTCCGTCCAGTGTACTCATAACCCAATGAGCACCTGTATACTATCTTAGGTGAACAGACTAACACCAATGGCTTGTGAGACCTGGCCACCGTCCCTCGTCGGGGTCTCGATCAGTATACACTAGTCCACACTGGAGTATCGATGCCCAGTCTCGAAACTCCTACGACTAGGGACATTTAAGGATTTGCTTATAGACCCCCAGCTCCAACATATATGATCTCCATCATAATACTGGTAGTCAAGCAAGAATCCCATGGGCTCTATCAACATGTAATGGTGATGATAAAGACAAACCAGATAGCATGCTATCATCTCGAGTAAGACTGTTCTATCGGTATAGGTCATACCTCATTCATCATAATCACCTGCCTGCGACTACGATAATTGCCTTGAGGGAACTATAGCCAACAATCTCCCACTTACACTTAAGGCCAATTATGGCAGTGTCGCATACTCACAGCTCGTATGATACCGAACACCCAACTTCTCTACTAAGAAGTTTCGACAGCTCGTTTGTGAAACTATTATGTTCGAGAAATAGCCTCAATGAGTAGATCCGCTCCAGTGTTTCTATCTTTATCTCTCTATATCTCAACTTCACGGAGAATAACCATCTTCCGAAATGAGCAATATCTTGTCTTAGAATTTGTATGGATATCTGATAGGACCCAGTTCACAAATGAACTCCAAATCCAGCAAACGTCTCAGACTGTATCATCCACTGAATTTAGTCAGTATCCTGCACCATGCCTTCCTCAGTATCCGCTTGGACCACCTGTCCAACATACTCTCCCTCAGAAGAGGGAAAAACTATGACTCAGACAGCCACTCTGTCATCCAAGTCACTTTGGAAGCCTGAAATGATAACCGTCTCCTGAAGGAGGCTGCCGTTACCATATCCCTAGAACATCCATTTATGTTCATAAACTGCTTCCCTACATTTCTGCAGGATTGGATTAATATATGTTTATTGCAGCTAGTGCAAAAACAACATCTGGTGTGGTACTTGACATTTCATGATTAACTCAATTGCCTAAGCAAGTGATATGCTAATCATGCAGATCCCTCTTCCCTTTAGTCTGTAAGACACCTTTAGAGAGGGTGAATCCATCACCTACAGGTACACCACCATGCCAGGAGTCGTCCATTCTAAATCACTTTAGAATAGCGTCAAGTACCCAAATTGGAACACTTCCCAAATCTAGATCTAAAACCATAGATCTAGTAACCAGAAACCCTGATATTATATCCATGTCCTATGTGGAGAAACAACTGTGTGACAACCACAGTATAACCGATCGTAGTATAGGAATTTCACTTCTTATAAAGTGCATGTCATCCCAAAAACCAGGACATCACACCCTACTACCTTCTTACCAGATCCATCTCCTATTCTGATGAAGTCAAAGCCTATGACTATCATATCAAAAATAGATGATCTATTTTCGCTATACCTGCTTTAGTCTATAAATAGACATAAGCTACTTGCCCACTATACTTTCGTTGCTCCCACTGACTACAACAACCCTCTGATAGAGTCATATACACGTGCACTTTTAAAGTTAGTTTAAAACGACGCTATACTCATCCTCCTGCCGGGTCTCATAGTCTAGAACAGCAACAATGGCAAGTCTGGGTAAACAAGAACATCCATGTCGCCGTCTTTGAGAAGACCGAAGTACCTCTCGGGTGCCTGAGGTTACCCACCAAATCTGCGGAGTAGCTAATGGAATGTCAAATCCAATTGAATCCTCAGATTCTATTAAATCTTCAGTGATCGTTTGTGGTTCTGGAATCATTTCCAGTTCTACCATACTCCCACTTTTGTTTTCTGAAAAAATCCATTTTACTAAAATTGTGGCGAGTCAAGAACAATATCACTATTGATCTTCGTAATGGTAGAAAGTTAACCCTCGTCAAAGCCCGGGATAACCCACAAACTGCTATTACTGAAACGTGCCTCGAGTTTATCCGGATTCTGGTTTTAAGCATCAGCCGGACAACTCCCTATACCTTAATATCGTTAAGATATAAATTGATTCTATATATATCCAATATAGAAACAAAAGCACTAATTTAATTGGAACCAGATTCAAAATCATGCATCTGTCTCCAGTGCATATCAACCAAATGGAAAAAGGCCAATCAGCATTACTTATCTAGGAGCGCATCCATATATGAGTAATCTGAAAAAGAAGCAAGTTCTCAAAACCATTTCTATCAACGGAATACCTTACACAAGTACCTACATCTTCGACTACCTCAAAGAATCCTGATACTTCCAACAAATGGTCTCTACTTTATTCTTATACCTAAAACTTCTCAATATCTGGACCTCGCATTTCAACGAAATACGTGTCTAGAACTGGAGAAGTCATGAGTAAACAGAATATAGTATGAGTACCAACCCCTTTGTCCTAATGGACACCGGACAACATACAATACTTTGTACAAGTCACCTGAGTTCAATAACTCAAATCTTGTGCGTCGTAGGTTGAAAACTGTACTATGGTTAAGAAGAATTACACCGCTGTTGAATGCACCTTACCTAACCATCAACTAATATAGGTAAATGTCACGGACATAATTTCAAAAAGTTATATCTCACTTTATAAAATAAACGTACAGATATATCAGTTTGAAACTGGTGCATAACAATCGGATATTCAAAACTAAATATTTGCCGAAAGGCAAAAACCCAGGTGAATTCCTCAAATATCACCAATTACAACGAATTCTGATATAATGAGGATATAATCACCTAATTCCCAATATCTTACTCCCAATCACCATCTGTAACATTATACAGATGTGAGAAACGAATCTGGTAAATACATATCCTGGAGTTAGATTCCAATTGGGAAAACAGTTTTCAATTAACATTGCACAGTAAATCTGAAACATGAAAATGTTTCGAAGGGGTAATCTGGTATTCCTAGTAACGCCTCTTCCACTAACCTGATTCATGACTGTAACCATATAGTTCCATGCCCTCACTCCAATCCCTTTATATGTCTTTACTTATTATCTTCTGTATACCACACTTAGGCTAATTAGTTTTCTTCCTTCCCTACCCTTCGACACCAGCCTAAGGTTTGGAAGAAGACTATCCAATAAGCGTAATAAGTGTACACTACTTATGCCAGGAGCCCTCGCAACCTGAGAGAAGGTAATGGGAAAAGACATCTGAATAATCCTATTCTATTTCTCCTGAACCGGAAACCATCCTCGAATCTGGAACGAATTCCTTCGAGTTCATATGTAACTATACGATGGCATGTCCAAGCATTATGGACGTTCGTAGTGATACGAAGTGTTCTGGAGAGATCCAAAGTGGATGTGGGAATGGCAGGGGTATACACGGTTTTGTCATGAATGATAGCAGTCGCAATTTTATTTGCCGTTATTCTAATCCATTTATATGTCTTTACTTATTACCTTCTGTACACCACACTTAGGCTAATTGGTTTTCTTCCTTCCCTACCTTTCGGCACTTGCCTATGGTTTGGAAGAAGACTGTCCAATAAGCGTAATAGGTGTACCCTCTCCTAATCATAGGAGCCCTCACAACCTGAGAGAAGATAAAGAGAAAAGACAACCGAATAATCCTATTCAATCTCTCCAGAACCAGAATCCATCCTCGAATCTGGAACAAGTTCCTTCGAGTTCGTATATAACTATACGATGGATTTATCCAATAGGAGTTTATGTTCGTAGTGATACGGGGTGTTCTGGAGAAATGCAAAGGTGATATAGAAGTGGCAATATGCGACACCGTGACATTCCAAAAGCCAAAGTGTTTTAAGAAGGTTCGGTTAACTTGGTTCATGAGTTTTAGTCTAGGGTCGGTCCATGGACGTTGCCAAAGAGAGAGAAAAGAAACACTCAGCGTGCACTCTAACCTAGATCAGAATGGTTAATCACTTTATCTAATCAGGATGGCTCCCACTATTTCCTCGAATTCTCCTCCAAACCAAAAGGAGAATTAGTCGGGATCATCTAAAATCACCCGAGGAGTAATCCTACTCATCAGTGGGAATCGAAATCCAACTATCATCGCATGATAACTTGATAGAATCCACTCAAGTTACCACACTCCAGAAGGTATGCGCAAGCCTGGCAAGTTTCCTGTATGTTTGAAACTCCCGATGTGATTTTTGCCCCAAGCGCTTATGATATTGACTTTGGACAACAAATCATAACACGCAAGTCAAGTTCTACCCGTTATTATCCAGATTGATTTAGACCCACCCGCACACACCCTTGACTTTGGCCAACAATGCGGTACGACTGTCCTAAACCAATGCATCTATCTATGCTACGGATAGTTAACATATAGCTACCATTCACGATGCCTTGACTTTGGCCAACATATGCTATTTATCCAAAATGACGGAGGGCTACGGATGGTTTTTGGCGAAAAACCTTTAACGTAATGAACTTGATATTGTTGAAGGAACCGGATAGCTTTACAAATATATAGTGGCGCAAACTTTTGCTAAAGAGGTCACTCCCTGTGAAGGGATCTCGGCTCTTTCCTCATCAAATGAGGTGCAGGATATTCCTAACTGAATACCACGATACAAAACAAAAGAATCGACTATAGTGAAGTTATTACGCTGACGCAAACTTCTGCTCAAGGGGTCACTCCCGATGAAGGGATCTCGGCCCTTGCCTCGTCGAATGAGGTGCTGGATATTCATAACCGAATACCACTGTGCAAAGAAAAAGAGAACGTCTGTAATTTCAGTTTTAAAATTGGTTCCAACAATATCATATAGGTTTGTTTTATCCTTCCATTGATCAAAATCAACGCAGTCCCATCAATTAATCACACCAGAAAAGAACGAAAATATGGTGTACATATATGCCATCTGCATTCGCCACTGGGTCCCGTCATCACTCGTTAGGTTACTTAACTAACGACAAAGCGGGGAATGGACTAGCACAGATGCAAAACATATACAACATCTACTAGTGTATATATATAAATATATATAACAATTGTCCCAGGCATGATATAAAGCAACATCACAGAATCTCAGCCAAGCAACACAGAGTGGTGGATAATCCTGGAGCCCCGGGTTTCACTTGAGCCGCAAATGAGACCCAACGTTCCCCTGTCGTGTGGATAGCCAGTGCAATGAAAACCTAGACCCCTATGAGTGCGGCAAGTTACCCGCCAATCCCAGAAGCTAGGCAACCTCAATCAACAACGTGAATTGGCCACCCGGCACTTCACAGAATCCGGTAACTTGGCACCCCTCCGTGGGTCAACCTATACCCCCTACGAGTGCGGCGAATAGCCCACCAATTCTAGAGTAAGGTCCCCTCCGTCTCAATGCCATGAGATGCGGACCCGTTGCCCTCTAGAACCCGGCTATTTGTACACTCCACCGCGGGGTAATCCTAGTACAGAAAAGAAAATAATATGTGCAGCGGTGACATCAACCTCAACCCGGTCGTACCCCAAACAAATAATATACAAACCGGCAGTGACGGCAGTCCACATGTCGGACGCTCGCCACGCAATATCAAATGTACAAATAAAACTAAATTGTACTAACATTGCACCCAAGCTATCCACTACGACGATCCAACCACAACACAGCACAACACAGAACATCAACGTGAATGTCATGTTCGCAAACCCGTCTAAAAGAACATATAGCAATTAAACGAGTTGTACCGCTCGAATGACATTCACGGTCGTGGATAGTAATGCATGTACTGATAAACATTTAAACAGTGTTAAATTATCGACTTCGAAACACCCCGAATTTCCCCTGAACAATAGATAACAAATATCAAAACTAGGCAAAACAAACAATACCACTTGACCAATATTCCAGAGATCAGTGCACACCAAAAAACCCAAGCCCAAACTCCAAATTTGGACCGGCCACACCCTTTTATTGCATGTCTCGCCGGGTGAAATCCAGCGGATGGGGCTCCTTTTTGTAGGGTGTTCTAGTTGTCATAAAAATAGCCTTCTGCAATTGCTTAAAAAAAATTTGAAGACTCTGAAAACTCGACAGAACCTGGAATATGCAGTGTACTGTTTCGGGGTTGTTTCGGTTTCGATACTTTAACATCGTCTAAACAAGCTAGCTAAGGGTTTAAGGGTTGGCTCTAATACCATGTTGGGTTATGGCAGCGCCCCGGCCATCAAACCATGGCCAAATGCGGAATTTTTTTTTTCTAAACTGGCGCTACAATGACCCGATGCCCAGATCTACCCTAAACCTTATACTAGAAAGCAATATAAAGAGTTAGGAATGGTTATACCGAGTTGATCCGTGTCCTTCGGTCTTCAACCTTCATCCCAAGCTCCTAGTAGTTGCGGATCGAGTTTGGTTGCCGGTCTTCCTCCATGTACGATGATCCACCTGAGGGAAACGACGCAAACTTCAGCCTCGCCAAGCGAGGCAACCGACGCTCCAAGGTTGCTAGCAATGGAAAGTGGAGGTGTAGGAATATGCCACTATAATTTTTCTCTCATCATAAATACTCCAAGAGCAACTCAAGAAGAAGAAGATGAGGTGAGAAAACATGTGGCATGAGCAACTAAGGAAAAATGGCTAAGTCTCACCAAGTGAAAAAGAATGATCAAGTGATGATGCGAGTAGAGAAAAACAAGTGGGCAAGGCATATGGAGAATAGTGGCTGCCTCCTCTCTCTCTCTCAATCATGCACACACAAAAATCTCATCTCAATTTTTCAATAAACAAATGCAAGCCATACCTCTCTACATGCCTTGCATTGTTCATGCCATGTCACCCCCTCCACCTCATTTGTAAAACAAATGATTTTCTAAAAAAGGAAATCATACAAATGAGGCGTCCAATCTTCTAGAAACAATTCCATATAAATACGGAATACAACCCGGTATACGTATCGAAATACATATACGCGTATTCGTACAAAAATGTGAATAGCCAAGAGAGAAAATGAATAGTGAACAATAATACTAGAATACATATATATATAAATACATATATAAATTATTAAATCAAAACCTGATTTAATAATCCTGCTCAGTCCTAAGCCGCTAGTATTATCAACCGTCCGATTAAAGTCTGTGCAGCATGTACACATATTTAATCGGACACCTGTATGTACCAACATACGTCATCTACACCATATCGCCTGAATGTGAAAACCCTCTATGTGGGAATCTAAAGACTCGTCAATACGATGGCAGTGGGTTTAACCACAAGCACGTCAGTAGCACTAGCTGTACGTAACGGCTATCCAGGTATTGAGCGAAAGGAAGGCCGACGAGCAAACTCATCCAAACCCCTACTGAGCCTGATAGTGACAATATCCGTACAGTCCGGTCTGTTCGTCTAAGAATATCGCATATCGAGTCTAGGGGGTGGATAAAGTCAGACCCCTAATAACGTGATAATTCGTGTCGGCATGAAACCCATCACCACCTGAAAAACTATCGATCCTGGATCGGTAATTCTCGTCTACCCCAGCCGAGGATTTTTGGTGATGGCCACCCGTGCACAACACGATATCAACCCCCAATATCGGGAGAGACGAATCCCCGACGATCCGCTCACTGTCTCCATGTGGCTCGGGACTGTACCCAACTAAAACCTGTTTGCACGACTCCTTTGAGCCATGATAGGGTAGTAATCAAAGCACAGTGGGAACTCACATGAGACAAATGACGATCTCAGGTCGACAGACTAACCTGTACACATGTCACCTGGGAACTGCTATCTGACAATAGGTATAATACCAACTAGCAGGTTCCCGGCGAGTCCGTCCAGTGTACTCATAACCCAATAAGCACCTGTATACAATCTTAGGTGAACAAACTAACACCAATGACTTGTGAGACCTAGCCACCGCTCCTTGTCGAGGTCTCGATCAGTATACACTAGTCCACACTGGAGTATCGATGCCAAGTCTCGAAACTCCCATGAATAGGGACATTTAAGGATTTGCTTATTGACCCCCAGCTCCAACATATATGATCGCCATCATAATGCTGGTAGTCAAGCAAGAATTCTATGGGCTCCATCAACATGTAATAGTGATGATAAAGACAAACCAGATAGCATACAATCATCTCGAGTAAGACTGTTCTACCGTTATAGGTCCTTCCTCAATCATCATAATCACCTGCATGCAACTACGATAATTGCCTTGAGGGCACTATAGCCAACAACCATTGATGTATATTATTTACTTTTCCGCATTAGGATAGACCCAAGGTGGGGAGCATAAGTAACCGGGTTCTAGAGTCCAGTGGGAGACCATCTCGAGGAGTCGAGACCGGGTCTCCTAACTCTAGAATTAGTAGGGTAGCTTGCCGCTCTCGTAGGGGTCTAGGGAAGGGGGTTTGGGCTATTCATCACGACCGTGGAATCCGTATTTTTTACTGGCTTAATTTAAAATACGGAATTCCTAGTATATCCAATATTTCATATGTGGACTTCTGCTGCTGATATTCTGTGATGTGATCACTTTATATGATGAGACGAATGTTGTTATTATATATTTGATATAATAAACGTTGCTTATGTTTTCCACCCGCGCAAGTCCCGCCCCGCTATGCCGTTAGTTAAGTAACCTAACGGTGCATAACGGGACACTGTGGCGAATGCGAATGGCATAAGAGTATGTTGTATTTTTGTTTCTTCTGTGATGCTTAGGAAGCATAAATGATGGGTCTTCATTAATGAGATTGGTGAAAAAGAAAGAAACCTAAAAATGTTGTAGAATCCTGTTTTAAAAACTGGTAGCTCTAGTTTTTGCTTTGCATAGTGGTATTCCTTGATGAATATCCAGCACCTCATTCGATGAGGAAAGAGACGAGATCCCTTCACCGGGAGTGACCTCTTTAGTGAAACTAGCAGATGCTACAACCCACTCGGTTTTGTGTTTTGATTGCTTTTTTAGTTCTTGCTTTGCATAGTGGTATTCATGAATATCCAGCACCTCATTCGATGAGGAAAGTTCCGAGATCCCTTCACCGGGAGTGACCTCTTTAGCGAAACTAGTAAAAGCCTAAAAACACTCTTTATCAAAATCACTCGATTCTATAACCATATCAAGTTCATTACGCAAAAGGTTTTCTTAAAAACCTGTCGTAGCCCTCCGTCATTTCAGATAAGGAATATTTAGTATTTGTGTTGCGTTTGTTGACCATAATTAAGGAGTAGTGTGTGGTATCTAATTAGTGCTTATCTGCAACCATATGATGCGATTGAGTTAGGGTAGTCGTACGGCTTTGTTGACCATAGCCAAGGGTCGTACGGGTGGGTTTAATTCAATCAGGAAATGACGGGTTGAACTTGGCTAGCGCTTATGATTTGTTGACCATAGCCAAGGTCATAAGTTGCTAGAGGAAAAATATTATCGGGAATTTCAAGTGTTGAAATTTACAATGAGATTGCATACCTTCTATGAGATAGTTGGATCCCGATACCCACTGCGAGTAAGAGTTACTCCTAGGAGAGTTTTGCACATTACAATTAGTCGATCAAGTAGGTGTTTAGAAAGGTGTTAACGGGGTCATGCCCCTGGGAAAAAGAGGTTTATTTTAATTAGGTCCGTGCGAAAGCATGGGGAACCTCCCTCAAAGTACCGACACTAGCCTGGCCGAAAGATTGGCGAACTTGTAGAGTGTAATTAATCCCGGCTAGTCTTACCTTTTAGGGTTTGAAGGAAGATTTGATAAAAACAGTGGGAGCCATCCTGATTAGATAAAATATTAACCAGTCTGATCTTGCAAGAGCATACGCAGGGTGTTTTCTTCTCTCTCTCCTGGTAGCGACCGTGACATGCCTTAATCAAGATAATAATATGGACATATTGACTGAACCCGCTTGTTATACTTAGCTAGGGAACGTTGGTTCCGCTCTATCTTATAATTGTTATAAGTCCGAGCAGGAAATAGGGGAATATCCGGATTCCTACACGACCCAATCGAGGAATGGGCATGTTGATGTATATTCTTCGGGTGTGTTCGTTACCAAGAACTGTTTCTCAGTATCCTCTACGTCGTAGGTATGAGATACCGGATCAGGATCTCATATATGTAATATGTTGCATGGGCTAAAGAAAGGTAGACAATTGAGAAAAGATGATCATTCTCTAGAGTAGGGAATGGTGCAAATGGTGCAGCCAAAGCAGTTGGCGAATATCACCTTGTATTACCACATGGTAAATACATTGATTTTGAACAAATGTTATTACATACCGAACCTGATATACAACATTACATCAGTTTCTTTATTAAGTTAAAGAAGGATATAATTTTGTATTGCAGGATAATGTTGTGAACATTTTCCTTAATCAAGAGTTGATTGGATCATGCACGTTATATAATGGCATATACATTCTAAATCAAACTACAGTTCTCAACGTATAGAACACACACAAGAGGAGTAGTTCAGAAATGAACGAATCCTTCTTATGGCATTGTAGACTAGGTCATATCAATGCGACACGACTAGCTAAGTTACATAAGGATGAATATTTGAATCCGTTTAAATTTTCATCTTATGATACTTTCCAGTCCTGTCTCAAAGGTAAAATGACCAATACTCAGTTTACTGGAAACGGAGAAAGAGTTACTGAACTCTTGGGAATGATACATAGTGATGTATGCGGTCCTATGTCTACACATGCCAGGATTGGTTCTTTGTACTTCATTACATTCATCGATGATCTCTCAAGATTCGGACATGTGTTCCTGTTGAAACACGGGTCTGAAGATTTTGAGAAATTCAAGGAATATAAGTGCGAATTAGAGAACCAAATGAGTAGAAGTATTAAGTCCTTCGAAGTGATCGGGGAGGAAAATACTTGAGCACGGAGTTCCTGGATTATTTAAAAGAGAATAGGATTCTCTCTCAGCTAACTCCTCCGTGTACACCATAGCACAGCGGTGTATCGGGGCTGAGGTATCGCACCCTATTAGATATGGTGTGCTCTATGATGAGTACTGCTGAGTTGCCAGTTTCCTTTTGGAGTTATGCACTTAAGAAGCTGCATACCTATTGAATGGGGTTCCATCCAAATATGTGTCTACCACTCCATATGAGATATGGAATGGGAAGAGACCATGTCGTCAACGAGTTAAGATATGAGGTTGTCCGGCCTATGTTGAAAAGCAAAATCCGGACGAGCTCGAGACAAGGTCAGTTCTGTATAAGTTTGTTGGATATCCCGAACATTCGCGAGGGTATATCTCTACCACACTGAGAAGCAAAAGGTGTTTTGTTTCTCAGCATGCCACCTTTTTAGAAAAGGAATTTCTTATGGAAGAAATTTATGGTCATGAGGTAGAACTGGAAGGAGTTCTAGCTACACAAACTGTACTAATGATTTAATGGAACCAAAGGATTTAATGGTCTCCAACGGACCTCAGCCTCTCCGCGAATCTGGTAGGGTTCCTCCTCCATGTAGGGTTGTATAGCACGACAACAAGGTTTAGCAAGGCATCACACATGCCATTTTATAAAAATTTGGGGTGCTGTGTAACCCTAACCAAGATCATAACTAGAGAATTAGGGTAAACATTACAAGTAAACAACTTTACTTCTAAGAGTTAGGGATTACAACCTTTGTAGTCCGTTCCTTTGCTTCATAAGCTCTGTGTTGAGGTCCCTTCGCTGCGATCATCAAGTACTGGGACTCTATAGAGGCTCCATGAAGAGAAAGATGCAAGCTTGCTTCCGATCAACTACTAAGATGATCTAGCTTGAAGAATCTCAAACCCAAGCTCTTGCTTCACTAATCAAGTATTAGCAAAGCAAACACCCTAATCTAAGTGGCTAGAATAGATAAGAATGATGAAGTAGAAATTTAGCTCTCTTTTGTTTTCTTTATCTCACAAAAATCCATCACAAACCCAAAAGCTAGAAAGCTTTTCAAAGAGGAAGAAGAAGAAGAAATCTATTTGTGATGAATAATAAAATCTTGTTGTTGTTACAAAACCAACCATGGGTTAAGAATGAAGGCTTAACCCTTGTAGAGAATAAACCAGGGTAAAAGGTTTTGGGTTGGGTTAAGAAATATCTTCACAAAATATCTTAGCTAAAAACAAAAGAAAGCTTCATGAAAAAGCTAACCCAAAAGCTAACACAAATCAAAACCCTAACTTGTTTAAACTCCATAAAGCATGCTGCATTTGTAACCCTAACTTGTTACAATATTATATATCACATATATAATATATTTTGTAACAAAATAAAATAATACAATTAACATATATCACATATATATCAATGTATTATCCATGTGAGAAAAAGAATCTTTAAGTGAGCTTATATTAGTTAATGTAATATAATATATCAAATATATAATTATACATTAAATTATCGAATCAACACTTGATCCGATAATCCGACTATTTCACAAATAACCGACTAATATAATCTATATCAGTTCATCGAATCAACACTTGATCCGATGACCCGGCTATATCACATATACCCGGCCGATATCATATATCGCGAGAATCTAATACGGTATCGCATACACGTATTATTCTCGGTCCCGCACATATCACATATGTGCTCCTACTCCATTTTGCCTAAGCCAGGAATCTCTGTGTAGGACTCTAAAGAATCGTCAATACGCCGGCAGTAGGTGATGATCATATCAAACACCCACAAGCTGCAAGCGGTCAGCTAAACGTAACAGCCACCCAGGTATTGAGCAATCAGAAGATCAACAAGCAAGCCTGTACATTCTCCTGCGAATCCAATCAGTAACACTCCCGTACAATCCGGTCTCTTCGTCTGATATGTCGTATATCCAGTCTAGGGGTGGTAAACGTCAGACCCCAGTAACCGATAAGTCGTGTCGATATGAGGTCCATAACAGTTCGAGAAACTACTGATAACACTTACCAGTAAATCTCAGCAACCCTGGCCAGGGATTTCCAGTTATAGTCAATCGAACACAGCGCAACATCAACTCCCTATACCAGGAGAGACGAAACCCCTCCTATCGCTCATTGCCTCCATGTGATTCGGGACTGTACCCAAAAGACACCGTTTTGCACGCCCTCTTGGATGTAGTATGATGGAAATCAAAGCACAGTGGGAATCACACAAGACTCTATGACGATCTCGGGTCTACAGACTAACATGTACCAGTGTTACCAGAGAACTGCCATCTGACGTGAGGTATAATACCATCTGGGAGTTCTCGGTGAGTCCGTCCAGTGTACCCAGTCTCCACTGAGCACCCGTATACTATCTCTGATGTCAAACATCAATGGATATGGGATCATCCATCGCCCATCTACATGGGTCAAGAAGCATACGCTAGTCTACTCTGGTATATCGATTCCATGTCTCGATATACCTGCAACTAGGAACATTTGAAGGATGCACTTAGCGACTACACTGTCCCCACTAGTATGATCTGCATCATATTCCTGGTAGTCAAGTACTCATCCTAAGGGCTTTATCAACATGTAACATAGAGACTATCAGAGTACATGTTAAGATAAAGAGCAACCAGATAGCATACTATCATGTCGAGCAAGAAAGTCCTCCATATATATGTCCAAGCATCCACTACAATATACATCGCATGTACAGTAATGGCCTCTAGGGCATACATATCACTAACAATCTCCCACTTGCACCAGGGCCATCTGTTGTAGTATCTCATACCCAACATTCAGCTGTGGTTGAAGTATCTCATACTCAACCATCCCATAAAAGTCTCTACTGGGTAATAGGCCTTTGTGAGTGGATCCGCGTTGTTGTCCTCTGTGTCTACTCTCCTAACCTCGATCTCCCTGGAGATCAACCATCTCTATGATCAGGTGATATTGCCTTAGAATATGTCTGGATCACAGATGGGACGGGGTTTCCTTGGCAAAAGCCAAAACTCCATTGTCGCACAATGGTAGGAACGAAATTCATCTCATGAACTCATATATATCCAGACTGCCTCTTTGGTAGCATCCTTGGTAACGATGTATCTTGCCTTTAATCGTCTAGTAAGTCACGGTATCTAGCTTGGAACTCTTCCAACATACCGTCCCTCCACTGAGGGTAAAGACAATGCCTGCGACTGACATTCAGTCATCCTTATCACCCTGGAACCTTTCCAGTGATTCTCCCCAGGATCGATTGATACCATCTCACTACAACTAGTGAGAATCCTAACATCCAATTAGATCTATCTCATAGATCCATAACCCAGGATTTAGGAGGTATCACCTTGATCCTATATGGAGAATCTTTGTGATAAGAGGAGATTGACCGAGCGTAGCATAGGAAACTCCTTCCCTATCAAGAGTATGTCATCCACGTACTATATGAGGATCTCCACCATACTCCCTACTACCTTTTTGTATATACTCGGTTCATTTACCATTTTGATGAAGTCAAACTCTTTAACTACTATATCAAAACAGGCGTTCCAACTCCGCGATGCCTGATTTATCACATAAAACATCTTGCACACGTTTCCGCTGCTCCCACTGTCTACGAAGCCCTCTGGCTGTGTACTTATAGACGCTCTCATCTAAATCCTCATTTAGAAAAGCAGTCATGACACCCAACCGCCAGATATCGTAGTCATGGTATGTAGCAGTGGCAAGTAGGATCTGGATGAACTTAAGCATAGCTTTGAAAGTCTCAACTTTTCCATGTACACCAAGTAATCTTCTCAAGATATACTTGCTCCTGATGGGGATTTAACCCTTCAGATAAAGCAACCAAAGTCCATACTTTGTTGGTGTATAAGGATTCCATCTCAGATCGCTAAGCATCCAGCCATTCTCACAGAGTACCCACTCCTGATGGCCTGCTTGAAACTAGTTGGGTCATCATCTCATGATGCAATCCTCGCTCCCACTGTCATAGAGAAACCGAAGTATCTCTCAGGTGGATGAGGAACCCTACCAGATCGGCAGAAAGGCTGAGGTTCGTTGGAAACTATTGAATCCCCCGGTTCTACCAAATCATCAGCTGCAGTTTGTTTTAGCTGGAACTACTTCCAGTTCTACTTTATGACCACTAATTTCTTCACAAGAAATTCCCTTTCCCAAAGGTGGCATGCTGAGAAAACATCTTTTATTCCTCAGTTTGGTAGAAGATATTCTCTTGCGAATGCTTGGGATATTCAACAAACTTCCACAGAACAGACCTTGCCTCGAGCTTGTCCGGATTTTGTTTTGGACAACCCCAAATCTTAACATCCTTAAGAGATGGGCTCTTTCCATACCATATCACATATAGAGATGGGCTCTTTCCATACCATATCACATATGGAGTGGTAGGCACCTGATTTGATTGGAACCCTATTCAATAGGTATGCAGCTTCTCAAGTGCATAACCCCTAAAAGGAAATAGGTAACTCAGTAGTACTCATCATAGAGCACACCTTATCACATAGGGTGCGATTGCTCCGCCCTGATATACCAACGTATTGTGGTGTATACGGAGGAGTAATGCTGAGAGAATCTTATTCTCCTTTAGAATAGTCCAGGAATCCCGTGCTCAAGTATTCTCCTCCCTGATCACATCAAAGGACATAATACTTATACCCGTTTTGGTTCTCTACTTCTGAAGTACAAAGAACCAGTCCTGGCATGTGTAGATAGGGGACCTCATACATCATCATGTATCAATCCCAAGAGTTCACCAACTCTTTTTCTGTTTCCAATAAACAGAGTTATGGTCATCTTATCTTTGTGACATGACTGGCAAGTTTCACAAGATGTAAATTCAAACTAATTTAAATATGCATCTAATTGTAACTTAGCTAGTCAGGTCACATTGATGTGACCTAGTCTACAAAACCTCAAGAAGGATTCGTTCATTTCTGAACTATTCCTCTTGTGTGTGTTCTGTACGTTAAGAACTGTAATTTGATTTAGAATGTATATGCTTTTAGATAACGTGCCTGAACCGATCAACTCTTGATATAGGAAATGTTCAAACATTATCCAATAATACAAAATTATATCCTTCTTTACTAATAAAGAGACTGATATGATGTTGTATATCAGGTTCGGTATCTAATAACATTCGTTCAGAATCAATGTATTCTGGTAATACAGGGTGGTAACTGCCAACAGACTTGGCTGCAACACTTGCATCATTTCCAACTCATGAAACTTATCACCCGTTCTCAGTTCTCTACCTCCCTGTAGCCTATGTAATAAATTACATTTGCGGGATCCTGATCCGGTATCTCATACCCAGGACGTAAAGGATACTGAGAAACAGTTCTCGGTAATGAACATACTCGAAGAAGATGCATCAGCATGTACTTTCTTCGTTTGGACGGCACGGGAATTCTGGTAATCCCCTATTTCCTACTCTGTCTTATAACAATTATAAGTTGGAGCGGGACCAACGTTCCCCAGCTCAGTATAATAAGCGGGTTCGATCAATACATCCGTATTATTATCTTGATTAAGGCGTGACATGGTCGTTACCTGGAGAGAGAGAGAGAGGAAAACACTCAGCGTATGCTCTTGCAAGATTAGATTGGTTATTAATATATCTAATCAGGATGTCTCCCACTATTTTTGTCAAATCTTTCTTCAAACCCTAAAAGGAAAGACTAGCCGGGATTAATTACACCCTACAAGTTCGCCAACCTTTCAGCCAGGCCAGTGTCGGTACTTTGAGGGAGGTTCCCCGTGCTTTCGCATGGACCTAATTAAAGTAAACCTCGGTTTCCCAGAGGGTTAACCCCGTTGACACATTTCTAGACATCTACTTGATCGGCTAATTATAATGTGTAAAACTCTCCCAAGAGTAACTCTTACTCGCAGCGGGTATCGGGGTCCAACTATCTCATAGGAGGTATGCAATCTCATTGCAAATTTCAACACTTGAAATTCCCGATAATATTTTACCCCTAGCGTCCTATGACCTTGACGAAGGTCAACAAACCATAGGCTGCTAGTCAAGTTCTACCCGTCATTTTCTGATTGAATTAAACCCATCCGCACGACCCTTGACGGAGGTCAACAAGGCTGCACGACTACCCTAAAATAATCGCATCATATGCAGCAGATAAATACTAGTCAGCTACCGCACACTACGCCTTGACGGAGGTCAACAAACGTAGCACGAATACTAAGTAGGACTTATCTGAAATGACGGAGGGCTACGATAGGTTTTAAGAAAACCTTTTGCGTAATGAACTTGATCTCGTTGTAGAATCGAGTGATTTTGAAAAGGAATGTTTTTTAGGCTCTTACTAGTTTTGCTAAAGAGGTCACTTCCGGCGAAGGGATCTCGGCTCTTTCCTTATCGAATAAGGTGCAGGATATTTCACAAATACCACTATGCAAAGCAAAAACTATAAAAGCAATCAAAAGACAAACCGTGTTTGTAGCATCTGCTAGTTTTCACTAAATAGGTCACTCCCGGTGAAGGGATCTCGGCTCTTTCCTTATCGAATAAGGTGCTGGATATTCTACAAGGAATACCGCTATGCAAAGCAAGAACTAGAGCTACCAATTTTTAAACAAGTTTCTACAATATCTTTAGGTTTCTTTTATTTCATTAATCTCATTAATGAAGTCCCATTTTATTATGCTTCGCAAGCATCACATTTGAAACGAAATTAGCAATATAACATATATCTCATATATATAATATAAACATTCGTCTCAGGCAGTAATATGATCTCATTACAGAACATTGCAGCAGAAGAAACACATATGAAATATTGGATATTCTAGGAATTCCGTGTTTTAAGTTAAGCCGGTATAAAACACGGATTCCACGGTCGCGGTGAATAGCCAAACCCACATCACTAGACCCCTATGAGAGCGACAAGCAACCCTACCAATTCTAGAGTTAGGAGACCCGGTCTCGACTCCTCGAGATGGTCTCCTACTGGACCCTAGAACCCGGTTACTTGTGCTCCCCGCCTTGGGTCTATCGTAATGCGGAAAAGTAAATAATATACAGTGGTGACATCATCCTCAACCCAGAAGTGCCCCAATAAAAGAATATTACATACAATTGAATTTTATATGAATGAAAAAGAAAAACTCTCATCTCACATAAAACCCCCGGCTATTCAAAATACGACGATCCAATATAACATATCACAGCAACACATAACATCACATATCATCAACGTAAGTAAATATGCGTATCCCAGTTGTCGTTGACATATAGCACCGAAACCGGCGATACACCACATATTACACTTACGGTCGCAAAAAAGAAAGTGAAAAACTACAACATTTGGAATCCATAATCACTTTAGACATCTTAAATCCGAAATATCACATACTTCGCATTTCATGCCTAACTATATGAATTCCACATATTGTATCACATTCCAGATAAATAGACAATGTTAAACTTTCCGATCGAATAAACAAACACCCAAGATTTCCCAAATAACTCAACACTTGAGCGGAGTTCAAAAGGTCCCAGAACATGTCACAGCCGCTATGAACCAGCCGTAGAAGGGTCAAACCAACGCCTCACATGTGGAAACGCTAAACTACCACAAACCATATTGTTTAGTGGCGGTTTTGACGGTCGCATAATCGAGTTAAGGTTACGTTCTTCTAGAGGGTCCACAAATTCGTTTGCATGTTTTTCTTAAAGTTTTAAACTCAGGAAAAATCCAACACTTGAAAGTTTTCCGACAGGGAAAAAGGTGAGTTATTGATATCCGTTCGAACTTTTTAACGCGTTCTGAACTACCCGGAAAACTAAACGATGTTAAACTTTCCGATTGAATCAACGATTACTTAAGATCTCCAGAAAACTCAACACTTGAGTAATATTAAAAAATTCCCAGAAGCATGATGTAATACCTACGGATCACCTGTTGAAGTACGATCCCTCAATCCTCATGTTCTGCCGCGGAACCGCCGCCAATAGCTTGGTTTGGCCGCGGTTCCGCGGTGACTTGATGGATTCAGGGAGTCGTACTTCTCAGATATCCATAGAATCACCTGCTTAATTTTCTGAGTATTTTTAATATGGAAAAAACCAACATTTTAGAAAATTTCCAGAGAGGGAGTCAAAAATGATGTTTCGGGGTTCGATCGGACTTTTATCTTCGTCTAGACAACGCCTAATGCTCTAACCTGGCTCTGATACCACTGTAGGGTTGTATAGCACGATAACAACGTTTAGCAAGGCATCATACATGCCATTTTATAAAAATTTGGGGTGCTATGTAACCCTAACCAAGATCATAACTAGAGAATTAGGGTAAACATTACAAGTAAACAACTTTACTTCTAAGTGTTAGGGATTACAACCTTTGTAGTCCATTCCTTTGCTTCATAAGCTCCGTGTTGAGGTCCCTTCGCTGCGATCATCAAGTACCCGTGTTGGATATAGTGCCCTCAAAGTCAATTATTGGATCGCAGGTACGTGATTGCAATGATTGAGGGAGGACCTATACCGGTAGAACGGTCTTACTCGAGATGATAGTATGCTATCTGGTTTGCCTTTATCAGTCGTGTACAAGTTTAGGTGACTGTTCACTATTACACATTGATAGAGCCCTTAGGATCTTGCTTGACTACCAACAGTATGATGGCGATCATATACGTGAGAGTTGGGTAGTCCATGAGCACATCCTTAAAAGTGGTCCCTAGTCGTGGGAGTTTCGAGACAGGGCATCGATACTCTGGAGTAGACTAGTGTATACAGTCGAGACCCCGACGAGGGGCGGTGGCCGGTCTCACAAGCCACTGGTGTCAGTTGGATCACCTAAAATGTATACAGGTGCTCATTGGGTTATGAGTACACCGGACAGGACTCGCCGGGAACCTGCTAGTTAGTATTTATACCTAGCGTCAGATAGCAGTTCCCTGGTGACATGTGTACAGGTTAGTTCATTGACCTGAGGTCGTCATTTGTCTCGTGTGAGTTCCCACTGTGCTTTGATTTCTACCCTACCACGGCTCAAAGGAGTCGTGCAAACAGGTATTTTTTGGGTACAGTCCCGAGCCACATGGAGGCAAGTTAGCGGATCGGCAGGGGATTCGTCTCTCCCGGTATTGGAGGTGAGATCGCTCTGTGTCTAGGAGAGCCATTACACAAAGCCCTCGGCCGAGGCAGAAGATTTACTGGTAGGTACTCCAGTAGTATCTCAGGGTGTTCTGGGCTACACTCTGACACGACTTATACCGCTATTGGGGGTCTGACGTTACCAGCCCCCTGTTTACCCCAATCAGAGCAAACCTCTTTCAAATTCCAAGGCGGGAGACGAAGCAACGCTTCCGATTCCCCTCAATCAGAGCAAATCTCTACTTTGAAAATTTTAAATTTTAATAAATGAAGCGACGCTTCAGATCCTCTGCGCTGCGCACAAGACGCCACGTGTCAAAATTTGATACGTCAGCGCAGAGAGCATGGCGCCCAAGGCAGCGCGCCCAATCGGAGCAAGGCTCTATTTAAAACAAAAATTAAAGGAAGCAACGCTTCAGTTGCGCAAGCGCTGCGCTGCACGACACGTGTCAGCGCAGTTGCGCAAGCGCTGTTGCGCAAGCGCTGCGCTGCGCGACACGTGTCAGCGCAGTTGCGCTGCGCTGTGTGCTGCGCGACACGTGTCAGCGCAGTTGCGCTGCGCTATGCGCTGCGTGACACGTATCAAGCGCTGGGGCGTTTGCGCCAAACAGAATTAAAATTCAACTAAGATCTTTCTGTTCTTGTTAAAACAAGAAAATTGTCTTCTGTAAAACAGAAGCCCTTGGATCAAAGATCCAACGGTGGGGAAAATTCCCCAAATCTCTCAGAGAATGATCTCTTTAACAAATTTAACAAATTTATGTGCACTATATAAAGGCCCCTAGAACCCAATTCAAAAGACATCGACATCAAGAACTTCAAAATAGAGAGAACTCTGAAGAATTTTGAAAAGAACTCAAGAAAAAGGTAAAAACCTTTATAAAATAGAAGAATTTCTTCTGAATAGATCATTGATCTAAGAACAAGATCAATGATCTTCAATATAAAAAAATAACAATAGTGCCTTGCACTTTTTATGAACCATTGGTTCTGAAATTTTAGAAAAGATTCTTTTCTTGAATCCAAAATTGGATCAAGTTATTGAAACAGTGCCTTGCACTTTTTATGAACCATTGGTTCTGGAATTTTAGAAAAAATTCTTTTCTTGAATCCAAAATTGGATCAAGTTATTGAAACAGTGTCTTGCACTTGCAAAACTGCACTGTTGAGCTCCTGGGTTGGCGCAAGCCACCAGAGAGCGCCACGTGTCAGCAGCGCACTGGCACAGCGCACTGCGCTAACTGCGCTTGCGCTCATCAGAGAGTGACACGTGTCACCTCCACATGCGCTTGCGCTTAATAATTGGCGCAAAGCGCCTGACAGGCCACATGATCACTGTCAGTGTGATTAATGCACTGCATTACTTACAGAAGGGCCAAGCCCAATTAAAAAAGGCCTAACAGGCCAAATAAAATGCTATGCATTATTTTAAAGAAGGGCAGAGCCCAAATAAGAACAAATGCTCTGCATCATTTATCAAGGGGCTGAGCCCAAATCAGAAAGGCCTAGCAGGCCAAAATAAAATGCAGTGCATTATTAAACAGGGGCAAAGCCCTAGCACAGGCCTAATAGGCCAAAGATCAAGAAAAACGTTGAATATTCTCAGCTGGACTTATCCCAATCATGGCCGTAAGTCCTCAAATTAAATTGACTGAGCAAGACTGCTCTCTTAAATCAATTTACATCCGGTTCGAGGGTACATCTCCGAACTCCTCTGACACCTATCGTTGTAATCCTTCAACGTCGTCAGAAAGGTGACGGGTCCCGACAACCACACATCGATACGGACTGCGGGGTCCTTAAACTCGTGGACCGAAACGTCCTTAAACTAATATTCGTCCCGAAATGAGAATGTTGGACCGAAATGTCCTTAAACTAATGTTCGTCCCCAAATGGGAATGATGGACCACCATGTCCCTAAACTGGAAATCGACCGCAACGTCATTAAACTAAACAATAGAGCCAATTGCTCTCTTATCGGATCTAAACGATCCCGTTTAAGTTGATCTTAGCCTCAATCTAGCTAACGTATCCTTAAACTGAAACACCAAACATAAATCTAAGTAAATACGGATTTGGACTAATCCACGTCCTACGGGCGACGGCATAACTTAGTCTCCGTATACAATCCACGGGCAACCACAAACAAAACAAACACACACGACACGAAGTGAAATTCTGGAGAAAGAGAAAGTTGTTACCGCGACGCGGTAGCGTAATTAACTGCAGGGGCTTGCGCCTGCAGGGAAAAGCGTCCCCACAATCAAAAACCCCTCAAGCGAGGGGGAATCTGACGAAGTCTGCTACATCGGCCGCATCCGTCTAAACCTCCGATACACGGTGCCATAAATCAACTTGGCATCTTCGGAGAGGTGGACGGATAAAACCAAATAGCATCTACCCCGAATCTCAGGCAAGACGTCTTCACGTCGTCGCCGTCTTTCGGAGGGGAACAGATTCTGGCACGCCCGGTGGTACCTTTTCCTCTTTCCACTCCACACTTCGTGTGTCGTCTTCGCGAACGAATCGCAGTTTGTTAATGGTTGCCTTTGGATTTTAAGTTACTAAGATTTGGTCTTTTTCCTGGCGCAGAAATCAAACATCAATGGCCTCTAACTGCTCGAGCTGTTCAAAGTGCCAATGCAACCGACGCTCCACCTCACCTGGAGGTGTAGCTTATGGGCCTCAAGCGGCCTCCATCCTTGCCATGCCGGTAGAACAGATGACCCAGGCCACCACCGGTCTGTTTTTCGGGACCATGCTCCCGCCTGCAAGCTTCACTATGCCAGTGCCCGCACCAGAAGCGAACAAGAAGTCGGTTTTCGATCGGCTCACTGCTACAACGGCCCCTTTCAATGGGTCTTCCAATATCAAGCCAGCAGCCTCTGTCTTTGCCAGGCTGAGCCAGAACCCTGATGGGCCCGCCAAGAAGCCCATGAACCCTGAAATGGCCGTCCCAAGGAAGAGAGCCACCCCTACTCCTGAAGTCGTCAAGGCGGCTTCTCCTGTTAAAGAGTCGGTCTTTTCGAGGCTGACTATTCCGGCTCCTGCTCCTACTCGAGGATCTGTCTTTGACAGATTGAATATCGCTACCCAAAGGACAACATCAGTCTTTAAGAGGCTGACACCAGCAACACCTCATTCGGACAGGGGGCAAGATGAGGTTGTCCCTATCGTCGAGCCAGTCCCAACGGCTCGTCGTGCTCGACGTCGCCACTGGCGCCGAGTAAGGAAGGCCGGGGGCAACTCCCCATCAGGGCTAACTCCACCTGCTCCAGTGGTGGAAATTAATGCTGCTGTTCCAACTGGGAACAGCTTTGAACTACTAAGGAGGGTACGTAAGAACTCTCCAACTGCTATGCTAAAAAGATCTCCTCCACCTGCGGAGAGGGTTCCGGAAACAAAGCTGGAGCAGCCCCCTCAGCGGCTATCCTCCAAAATTTATAAAGTCTGGCAGAAGGTTCAAGACTCCGTGATTGACCAAGATCACTCTCGCCGGCAGAAAAGGGCGAAAGTGCAAGAAGAAAAGAACCGTCCGGACAAACAGCAAAGGACGACCACCACCAGGGTTCCTGCTGCAACGGCCCCCTCAACTTCAACGGACTATAAGAGAAGGAGGCCGGAGAAAATTCCCACGCCCACGGCAAATGCCAAGGGCGGCGAGCCCAAACGCCTTAAGTCTGGGAGCATGGTGGTTCATACCGTCTACATGGCGTCTGGTAAAGAGGACAGCCGTGCATCTACAGGTCATCGACCGCTTACACGGTCAGTGACCAAAGCTCAGGAGCAACAGCAAAAGCTCCAGGAGATGATGAACGCGATGGCCGCACTCACTGGGCCAAAAGAAATCCCTGAAGCGTCCTCGGATGAACGCCAGGAGCAAGAAACTGACGCTGAATTCCTTCGTCGAATACTGGAGAAGAAGGATAAAGAGGCTGCTGAACAAGCAGCCAACATAAAGCGAATGGCCCTTATGTTCCAGGACATTGTGGGAATGATAATCCAACAAGATCCTCCAGCTGAAGATCCCCCGATCGTCCTTGAAGACGATAGGGGAGAAACGTCAAATCCTCCACCAGCTCTGTCAACAACCAAGGAGGAGACAATCTCCAAAGCTGACTTGGACGAATATATAGCCCAACAGATACGGGTTCATCATGCGACTGAGGTAGCCGGTCAGGTCATAAAAACAGGACGACCATATTCGAGCTGGTACGATCAGATAAAGTACCCGCCAGGCTATACAATACCCAAATTCCATGTCTATAAGGGGACGGGCAATCCTCACCAGCATATTGCCTAGTTCAGGGCACTTTACGGCAACACTGGCAGTGATGATAAATTGTAACTTCGCCAGTTTGTTGGTAGCTTATCGGATACGGCATTCGAGTGGTACTCCGAGCTCCCAAACGACTCTATCAAGACCTTCGCAGAGATGGAGCTGCTGTTTACCCAGCGTTTTGCAAGCGCCAGCAAACGCACCCCGATGACGACATTGATTAATGCCAGGGTGAATCTAGGCGAGACATGGGTCCAATATGCTATACGGTGGCGGAACTTATGGTCAAAATGCGAGAAACGCATTGAAGAAGCTCCTGCAGTGGGTATGTTTGTGGGAACCCTCGATCCGCAAGCAACCATCTCGCAATTTATGATGTTCTTCAAGCCGACTACCTTCCAGGCCCTGATCGACAAGCTAGCGCAAATGGATCAGATGGGCCATAGGCCTCCCCTTCCAAGCCGGACTCCCGAAATGAAAAGGGGAAGGGGAAAGCGATCGTTGTCACTAATGCTCAACAACAGCCGAGCAACTCGAAGCCGGTTGTCCGTCAAAATAATATGCGTTCGCACGTACCCCTTGAGGAGAGGCTAGGACGTCCTTACTCGTTTCCCCGAGATAAAACAAGAAGATTATTCGAGCTGGCGTTGCGCAACCGACTCATAAATCTGCCGGATCCAAAACGTCCGTCGCAACCAAATGATGTCAATGAGCCCAACTACTGTCCCTATCACCGAGTACTGGGTCATCCGATCGAAGATTGCTACGTCTTCAAAAATTGGATTGAAGACCAGTACCAACAGGGCAAGTTCACGTTGTCCGACAGATGAAAGGTGAATCCGCCGCAGCCTCACACCCCTAAAAGGATGAATACGCCGGGGGCAACGTGCTCTCTCGTTGAAGAAGGCCCATGGGAGGTTGTGCTATCAGCCAAGACAAAGAGGATGCTGAACGATCTTCAAACATGCCCAGCAATCAGGTGGAAGAACCCGTTGGAACCTCAGATCATTGAAGGGATGTTGAAGCCGCGTCCAACTCCAAAGACCGATGGTGGTGGCCCAAGCACTCACAACCAGCCGTCAAAATCTTCGAAGAAGAAGAAGAAGAAGAAATCCAAAAAGCCTGTGAAGCCTGGCGAAAAGTGCACGGACTTACAAAAACAAATTGATGCGCTGGAGGAATATAACCAGAAAGCACGGACTCCCATCACACTCCAAGAGTTTCTCAACCACGTCTTTTAAGAGGAAGATAGGGGGGAGAGTTCGTCGGATGAATCTGAGGAATACATGGCGAGCTGCCATATGATCTCCCATTCGTTTACAGACGATGAGGAAACTCCTTGCACTGAAAAGCAGGGGGCAAATCCTGAACCGGAATTTCTGGGGCCGTCGGATGAATCAATTGACGCATTCCTCAATGAAGCTCTGTTGAAAAGTAAAGCTGATCGGGAACGCGAGACGGCCTTATTTGAAAGGGCCAAGCGCCAGCGACTTGATGAAAGAGCTGAGATACTCCCGCTGGAGCAAAATACATCCACTGCAGATAAAAGCAAATTCAAGACGAGGAAAAGGTTTGCTAAGGCCATATCAATGGGTATCAAGTAACCATCCTCTGAAGGAAGCACTACTGGTGAAGTGGAAATGCACCCCTCCTACTGCTTATATCATCTGAAGATTTCTCACCGCACTGAAGAGTGCAAAGCTTTCAATAGATGGTGGCGAGGATATGTTGCTCACCGACAACATTTTAAGCGGGAAAAGAGCAAAACTCATCGGGAGCGGAAAAATATGACCGAGGGGCTTAACAGAACTACTGGCAATTGTCGCATGGTTAACGCCGGGGAAGCGCAAGTTCTCACATTCGGGAGTGACTCTGACGAGTAAATGGAGATTAGCCCCATCTTTAAAGAGTCCACCTCGGGAAAAGAAGAAGAGCCGAAGGTCTGCGAAAATATCTGGCTGCGTAATCGGACGCTACCCGAAAAGAATCTCGAACCCTCAAACAAAAAAGATAAAGGGAAAGAAAAGGTCTCTGAGGATATCGCCCTGGATGACCAAGTTGTGGAAGAGCTAATTGCCAAGGACCCGCCAAAGAGAAATAAGGTGGACTACAACGTTCTGGCACACTTAAGGAAGCTACCCTCGCAGCTCAGTGTTCCCCTCCGAATGGCGGCCGAGACATGGACGTCTTGCCTGAAATTCGGGGCAGATGCTAATTGGTGCTATCCGCCCACCTCTCCGAAGATGCCAAGTTGATTTATGGCACCGTGTATCGAAGGTTTAAATGGATGCGGCCGATGTAGCAGACTTCGTCAGATTCCCCCTCGTTTGAGGGGTTTTTTATTGTGGGGACGCTCTTCTCTGCAGGCGCAAGCCCCTGCAGTTAATTACGCTACCACACCGCGGTAACAACTTTCTCCTTCTCCAGCTGGTCACTTCGTGTCGTGGGTATTTGTTTTGTTTGTGCTTGCCCGTGGATTGTGTACGGAGACAAATTTATGTTGTCACCCGTAGGACGTGGATTAATCCAAATCCGTATTTTCTTAGATTTGGGTTTGGGGTTTGGTTTAAGGACACGTTAGCCATATTTGAGGCTAAGATCAACTCAAACGTTTGTTAAGGATACGTTAGTCTGATTTGAGACTAAGATCAACTTAACGGGATCGTTTAGATCCGACAAAAGAGCGTTTGGGCTCTATTGTTCCAGTTTAGGGACATAGTGGTCCATTGCATGTATGGCCGTCGGGACCCATCACCTCTCTGACGACGTTGAAGGATTACAACGACATATATCAGAGGAGTTCAGAGATGTACCCTTGAACCAAAGTCGATTGGGGGACCTGTAGTCTAATTTGGGACTAAAGTCTGTTTGGAGGTTTTGGTTTAAGGATGCGTTAGCCATATTTGAGGCTAAGATCAACTTAAACGTTTGTTAAGGATACGTTAGTCTGATTTGAGACTAAGATCAACTTAACGGGATCGTTTAGATCCGACAAAAGAGCGTTTGGGCTCTATTGTTCCAGTTTAGGGACATAGTGGTCCATTGCCAGTTTAGGGACATGGTGGTCCATCTCCAGTTTAGGGACATAGTGGTCCATTTCCAGTTTAGGGACATAGTGGTCCATTGGTAGTTTAAGGACGCATAAGTCCATGGGTTTAAGGACCCCACAGTCCATATGGGTGTGTTTAAGGACGCATTAGTCCGTTAGTTTAAGGACGCATAAGTCCGCGGGTTTAAGGACCCCACAGTCCGTATCTTGGTTTAAGGACGCATAAGTCCATGAGTTTAAGGACCCCACAGTCCGTGTTGATGTGTGGTTGTCGGGACCCGTCACCTCTCTGAAGACGTTGAAGGATTACAACGACAAATATCAGAGGAGTTCAGAGATGTACCCTTGAACCAATGAATTGGTTGAAAGCGCAGATGTGCTCAGTTCAAGATGATTTGAGGACTTATGGCCAGTTTGGGCTAAGTCCAATTATGTTTGAAATATTGGCCCTTTAGGCCATTAGACATTTGTCTGGTTTCAGCCCCTCATCATGCAGTAGTGCTAAACAGAGGTTTGGGGGCTCTGACAACATTTTGGCTTTTATTAGGCACTGATCATTCATCATGGCTCTGGAGTTTACTCTAAATGTCATGTGAAATGATCAAGTTTGGAAAACAAGGGTATATTTGAAGTTCAGTCAAAGGGGAATCCTGCCTCTGGAAAAACTTAGCCATTTTGGGCTAGGTTGGTTTTGAAATAGTGTTAACACTAGAAGGTATATGACGATCACGTGTTCCCACGTGATGCGCTTTAAAAATAGTGTTAAACACTAAAAAGGGGTGGTCACGTGGGGTCACGTGAGGCGCCTGAGATTGGGTCGAAACTCCTTTATTTTACCCTTAAGGCTGCAAATGAGTGTTAAACACTTGGCTTTCAGGCCATCACGTGTGAGCACGTGAGGCATCTGAAGATGGGGCCAGATTTCCTTTCACTTTGTTCTGCAAATAAGTGTTAAACACTTTTTGACTCTCTGGCCATCACGTGCGGGCACGTGATAGGCATTCATCCATTGGATATTAAAGAGATTTGTTAGGGGTCACGTGGGGACACGTGAGGGCACCCTAAATGTGGAGCCAGATCTCCTTTTGTTTTATCCTCAAATCTGTGAATAAGTGTTAAACACTTTTATTTTTATTTTGAGCATCACGTGTTGACAAGTGATGGAGGCCCCCGCTCTGGTCTGTTAGAATGCTCATTAGGGGTCACGTGGTGACACGTGAGAGCGCCCTAAATGTGGAGCCAGATCTCCTTTTGGTTTATCCTCAAATCAACGAATAAGTGTTAAACACTTTTGTTTTTATTTTAGAGCATCACGTGTTGGCAAGTGATGGGGATCTGTGCGCCAATTGTTAAAGCATTTGCTGAGGGGTCACGTGATAACACGTGAGAGCGCCCAAAGCTTTCATTTCCTTTGCTTCTTCTTTCTGCGTTTTGGGAGTCACGTGGGAGCACGTGAGGTGATGCTTCAAAGTTCTTTGCAGGGGATCTTTTCAAGGGTCACGTGGGGGTACGTGACCCTAGTTCTTTTCATGAACAGAGATCTTTTAAGAATTGAATTCTTTGTAGGGTTAAACCCTAATTATGATTTTGGAGGAATTAAATTCCTATCGTGAAAGAATTAAATTCTTATTTAGGATAAAACCCTGATTTCTTTTCAGAGGAATTAAATTCCCAGATATGTAAAAGAATTAAATTCTTGATTAGGGTTAAACCCTAGTTTTGTTTTAGGAGAATTAAATTCTCAAAACTCAATTCCCCTTCTAAGTTTAGGATCTGCATGGCAGGATCTCGACTCGATGAGAATTAAATTCTCAAGTTATGAGGAGATGTGCTCTGTGCAGATCTTCAACCAGAAGAAGAACTAAGTTCTTTTTTGTATAAGAGTTAAACTCTTGGATTTTGAGAATTAAATTCTCTGTTTGAAGTTTTGATTCCCTTTCTTTTCTCACCTAGGGTTTTCTTTGTTGAGAATTAAATTCTCCTTTCTTTTCTTCCCTCTTGAGAATTAAATTCTCCTCTCTCTGTTTTTCTCTCAAAAAAGTAGATCCCCCCTTCTCTTCTTTTCTTGGCTCCTATTTATAGGAGAAGGAAAAGAATCAATTTGTTTAGCAAATCTCTCATTGAAAGATTTGATTTGATTTCATGATTAATATGATCCTTTGGATCACACAGTGAATTTTATTCACCGTTGGATTTTAGATCCAAAGATATTCTGTTTGTTATTTCGGTGAGATTTGGGGAGATCTTTCCTTATTTGAGATTTTTCCATAAATTGGTGATTTTTAATCACCATTGGATCTTTAATCCAACGGTCCCCATAATCCTTTTCCATTTGGAAAGATTTAGAGAAGTTTAGAATTTTAATTCTATTTCGAAAGATTTTAGAGAAATTTAGAATTTTAACTCTATTAAACTGTAAGGCTTTCAAGCCTATCACGTGCTGGCACATGACCCTTGATCACGTGTGAGCACGTGACCCCCAAATTGGTTCCTTTAACAGCCGCTTGTTTATGTTGTTGTTTTAACCATCACGTGTCAACACGTGACCATTGGTCACGTGTAAGCACGTGATACCTCGTTGAGGTATTTTCTGACTTTTAGAATTAAATTCTATTCATTATTTTAGAGGCTTTAAAAGTCCATCACGTGTCTGCACGTGACCCATGGTCACGTGTGAGCACGCGATGCCCCATTGGGGTCTTTTCTGAGTTTTTATTATGTCTTTTAACTCCTCCAACGGGTTCTTAAAGGTCCATCACGTGTGGACACGTGATGCCTCATAACTTTTGATCCCGGATGAATTATGAGGCCCATAATATATCGAATCGAAGGGTTTTTCGAGATGCTTCCAATACCATCAGAATTTAATAGTTCCTCCTTCGGGAACTTATCAAAACACAGGCCGGAAGATATTGGTTCGCATTTCCTTAATCGTATCGCTGGCATTTGATACCTTGGACTCTTCTGCGCAGAAATTTTTGGCGGGAACAAATGCCCCCCACTACTTTGCCCACGTAAGTATATACGTGGGTGAAGTAGTGCAAAGTAATGCATAGCGTATGACCAGTTTCGGGTTGGTATATTACTTTCAGAATTTTGATCTGAGAAGATAACGAGCGGACACAAGCGTCGTCATTTATCATTGACTCAAATCTCGACTCATAAGAGATATAGTTCCAAACTCTTAACTCCATGAGCCGCACCCTTCTATCACTTTATATCTTACTCTTGCGTGAAGTAGTTTATATGCTCATGAGTAGCTTTTCCATTTCAGTGGCATGTAGCTTTGGCGAGTGTGGCTCATAGATGGTCCATCTTGACCTCTTTGCAGGGCGGTGATGACTTAGGAGACAGGGTTAGGATCTGCCACCTAAGACTTTTCAACTTTATGAGCCGTGAGGGTCTCATAAAGACTTTTCTCCCTACGAGTCGAGAGGATCCCGCAGGTGTATTTTCTCCTTAGGGGTCGTGAGGACTCCTAAGTGTGTTTTCTCTTGAAAGTCGTAAGGATCTCACAAGAGAATTTTCCCTCTTACGAGTCGAGAGGACCCGTAAGCGGTTGTTTCCCTCCTTGTCGAGATTCGACTTTGGAGAGTGTGACCCATGGATAGTATGCAAGAGACCGTTTTGGATCGCCTTGCAGGGCCCCAGTGCTTAGGAAATAGGTTTTTTAATCCCTACTGCCTAAGGCTTTATCTCACGAGTCGAGACGAATCGAGAAGTTCTCGCAAAGACATCAATTTCCTCACGAGTCGAAACGGATCGAGCAGATCTCGCAAGAATATCCTAACGTCACAGTTAACCTCTGCTCTTTACGACAGAAGTCCGTTAGAGTCTGTGGTACTTAGGGTTTTGGCCGTCGTACCGTCGCATGAGCTGATATATTCCTCGATAGGCAATCGTGCTGTTCGAGTAGCCCTGCGACTGCCGTGTCTCTGATCCCTTCGGGGGCTGGACAAGACGTCTTCAAGCAATCCTCCTTGGCAGTTTGACCGTCGGAAGAGCAAGCGTTAGGAATTTGCCATGCCGCTTTTTACTTGAGGTTAGGCTCATTTTGGAGAGCCCCGATGAGTCATAACCACTCCGCGCTGGTGTGGGATGATCTCCGATAGTTTTTCAGGCTTTATATGACTTGCTGTTAAGACCCTGAAGCTAGGAATTTGGCCTTTGCTTTGTTTGCTGGCATTGTGTCCTCTGTATCGAGACGAATGTCGTGGTTGTCTCTAGGTTGCTGATGAACCGTCGAGATTTGGAACTAGAGATTTTGTCGTGGCTCCTTTTGGTGATGTTGCGTCTGCTGTATCGAGACGAACGTCGAGATGGTGACCACTCCGCACTGGTGCGAGATAATCTCCGATTGTCTTTCAGGCTTTATATGACTTGCCGTTAAGACGCATGAAGCTAGGAATTTGGCCTTCGCTTCGTTTGCTGGCATCGCGTCCTCTGTATCGAGACGAATGTCATGGTTGTCTCTAGGTTGCTGGTGAACCGTCGAGGTTTGGAACTAGGGATTTTGCCGTGGTTCCTTTTGGTGATGTTGCGTCTGCTGTATCGAGACGAACGTCGAGGTGGTGACCACTCCGCACTGGTGCGAGATAATCTCCGATTGTCTTTCAGGCTTTATATGACTTGCCATTAAGACGCATGAAGCTAGGAATTTGGCCTTCGCTTCGTTTGCTGGCATCGCGTCCTCTGTATCGAGACGAATGTCATGGTTGTCTCTAGGTTGCTGGTGAACCGTCGAGGTTTGGAACTAGGGATTTTGCCGTGGCTCCTTTTGGTGATGTTGCGTCTGCTGTATCGAGGCGAACGTCGAGGTGGTGACCACTCCGCACTGGTGTGAGATAATCTCCGATTGTCTTTCAGGCTTTATATGACTTGCCGTTAAGACGCATGAAGCTAGGAATTTGGCCTTCGCTTCGTTTGTTGGCATCGCGTCCGCTGTATCGAGACGAATGTTGTGGTGGTGACCCCTCCATGTGGGATGGTCTCTGATTGTCTTTCCGGTTTTATATGAGTTACCGTCAAGACGTTGAAGCTAGGAATTTGGCCTTCGCTTCGTTTGCTTTGGTGTGTCCTAATCCTGTTGGAGGAAGAACGTTGTTGTTGACATCTCGTCTGCTGTATCGAGACGAATGTCGTGGTGGTGACTACTCCATGTGGGATGATCTCTGATTGTCTTTTCGGTTTTATATGAGTTACCGTCAAGACCCTGAAGCTAGGAATTTGGCCTTCGCTTCGTTTGCTTTGGCGCGTCCGAATCCTGCTGGGGGAAGAACGCTGAGGTGACATTTCATCTGCTGTATCTAGACGATCGTCGAGGTGGTGACCACTCCGCGCTGGTGTGAGATGATCTCCAATTGTCTTTCACGCTTTATATGACTTGCCGTCAAGACCCTGAAGCTAGGAATTTGGCCTTCGCTTCGTTTGCTTTGGCGCGTCCGAATCCTGCTGGGGGAAGAACGCTGGGGTGACATCTCGTCTGATGTATCGAGACGAACGTCGAGGTGGTGACCACTCCGCACTGGTGCAAGATGATCTCCGATTGTCTTTCAGGCTTTATATGACTTGCCGTTAAGACCTTGAAGCTAGGAATTTGGCCTTCGCTTCATTTGCTGGCATCGCGTCTGCTGTATCGAGATGAATGCCGAGGTGGAGCTGGGATTTTGCCGTTACTCCGCTTGTTTGACCATGGGGTCTTTCGTTGAAGTTGCATCTGCATCCCGTGGCACTGCAAAGTAATGTCGTTGTTGACATCTCGTCTACTGTATCGAGACGAATGTTGAGGTGGAGCTGGGATTTTGCCGTCGCTCCGCTTTGTTTCGACCGTGAGGTCTTTTGTTGACGTTGCATCTGCATCCTGCTGGACTACGGAGGAACGCCATTGTTGACATCTCGTCTGCTGTATTGAGACGAATGCTGAGGTGGAGCTGGGATTTTGCCGTCGCTCCGCTTGATGGTGTAACATCTGTGTCATGCTGGAATGAGGAGGCCCACCGTTGTTGGTCTTCGGGCTGCAGATGTGGCCATTGAGATTTGGAACTAGGGACTTTGCCATGGTTCCGTTTCGTTGTGACTCTGAGGTCGATTTTTGACGTCATGTCTGTATCTGGTTGGAGTGAGGAGAAACGCCGTTGGTGATCTCTAAGTTGTCGATGTTGACGTTGAGACCCTGAAGCTCGGGATCTTCGTTTGCTTCATTTGTTGACATCGTGTCTGTAATATTGCGACAAATGTCGAGATTGTCTCTAGGTTGTCTATGAACCGTCGAGATTTGGCTTCGCTTTCTGATGGAGCCTGTTGGGAAGGTATGGTTCCCTCTTTATCTGTGCCCCTGAATTGTATACAGGGATCGATGTGATTTCACATGTAGGGCAAAAAGTTTCATTCTTTCATTTTTTTTTATTCTTTCCGCGATGCTCTATCATTTCAGCTTTTTATATCGCGAAAATCGTGATTGCCCAATCATTTCGTCTATTTTTCGCGGTGCCCAATCATTTCGGCTATTTTTTTTTTACTCGCTGCTTTTTATTGCGAGTTGCCCAATCATTTCGGCTATTTTGCATGCATACATTTTTACTTGCGGATTTTGTTTGCAAGTTGCCCCATCATTTCGGCTATTTCGTATGCATTTTTTTTTTGGCTCGCTGATTTTTTCTCGCGAGTAGAGGATTTGGGATCTGATACCAATCTTGGCATCAGCATCGCTACAACTGGAATATTGCCAGGAGCGAATCATCATTTGCCATGAAAGGACTTGGAATTTGATACCGGTTTAGGCATCAGCATCGCTGCAACTGGGATATTGTCAGGAGTGAATCATCATTTGCCTCTGTCGATGTTGAACAAAGGTGGCTTAGTAAACAGGGTTAAGGGTCCTGTCGGCTAAGGCTTTTGACTTCATGAGCCGTAAGGGTCTCACAAAGGTATTTCTCCCTACAAGTCGTGAGGATCTTGTAGGTGTGTTTTCTCCTTGGGAATCGTGAGGATTCCTAAGTGCATGTTCTCTTATAAGTCGTAAGGATCTTACAAAAGGGTTTTCTCCTTATAAGTCGAGAGGACTTACAAGTGTTGTTGGTGTACAAGCATATCCCTAGTCATGGATGGGACTTTGTTGGGGAAATGTTTATTCGCTCCCGTGGATTGTATACAAGGGTCAGTATTGAGCCACTTGTAGGGCAATATCGAAGGTTGTGGGGGTTGCTTAAGAACAGGTTCAGGTCTCTGTAACTTAAGACTTTCAAATCTTATGAGCCGTGAGGGTCCCATAAGAGAGTTCTCCTTACGAGTCGTGAGGATCTCGCAAGTGTAATTTCTCCTTAGGAATCGTGAGGATCCCTAAGTGTGTTGCTCCCTTGTGAGTCGTAAGGATCTCGCACGGGTGGTTTCTCCTTACAAGGTCGAGAGGACCCTGTAAGTGTTTTAACGAGGTTGCGCCCTTTTGGGTTTTCACAAACACTCGCCGGTAGCCCTGCTGTTTTTACTCACGAAGCCCTTTCGGGTTTTCATCCGTGCCCATTTTGCTTATGGACATACCGTTTTCCCTTTTTTTTATTCTTTTTTTTTAACGAGGTTGCGCCCTTTCGGGTTTTCACAAACACTCGCCGGTAGCCCTGCTGTTTTTACTCACGGAGCCCTTTCGGGTTTTCATCCGTGCCCATCTTGCTTATGGACATACCGTTTTTTCTGTATTTTTTTTTTAAACCACGCCAGCCTAAGGATGCCGCGGGTTGATAGTAGTTTAACGACGTTTCGGTCATTTGCAAGTTTTAGGACATTGCGGTCCATCGTTAGTTTATGGACGTTTCGGTCCGACGCCGGTTTTAGGACATGGTGGTCCATCGTTAGTTTAACGACGTTTCGGTCTACCGTTGCCATATTTGAGGCGGATTCTTAGTTCCCGGACTTTTTGGTCCAGGGGGCCTTCCCTATGAATGAGCATGATGCCTCCGGTATATCTATCTTTCTCAGAGCGTGTGGTTGTGGCGGGCTCACCTTCCAGTTTTCGGATAGCGCGAACCTGCCCTGTTGGTGTTGGTCTTCAACCCAGTTTTTGAAGATGTAGCAATTTTCGATCGGATGGCCCAATACTTGGTGGTAAGGGCAGTAATTACGATTGTTGACATCATTCAGTTGTAGCTGGTATTTCGGCTCCGGTAGAGTGATAAGCCCGCCGCGCACTGCTAGTTCGAACAGCCTCCTTGTTTCATCCCGGGGAAATGAGTAAGGACGTTTCAACTTTTCATAGAGGGATTGTCGCTTGTTGTTTTGGTGAACAACCGGTCTAGGGCCACTCGATTGTTGTTGAGCGTTGGCGACGAAAGTCGCTTTTCCATTCTCCTTATCCCTTTTGTTCGATCCCTTGTTTGCGGGTTCGAGATTCTTTTCGGGTAGCGTGCGATTGCACAGCTGAACGTTCTCGCAGCTCTTCTTTTCTTCCTCTTTTCCTGAGGTGGATTCTTTGAAGGGAGGGATGAGAGTCATTTCTTCTTCAGAATTGCTCCCGAAGGTGAGAGCTTGCGATCTTCTGCCGTCAACCATGTAACCGTTGCCGGCAGTTTTCATATGCTCATTTGTCGTGTTCTGTTTCCGACGAGCTTCGCGCTTCAATCGTTGAACGTGCTGCCGGTGAGCAACGTATCCCTGCCACCAGTTTTTAAAGGCATTGCATTCTTCAGTAGGGTGTGCAATCTTCTGATGATATAAGCAGAAGTTAAGATGCATGTCCTCTTCATCAAGATATATATCGGTGGGAGAATTTCCTCTGAAAGAGGGGAGCTTCATTCCCATCGATATGGCTTTGGCGAATCTTGAACCTGCTTTTATTTGTGGCGGATGTACTTTGATCCGGTGGGAGTGTTTCGGCCCTTTCATCTAGTCGCCGGCGTTTAGCTTTCTCGAATATGGCCATCTCGCGCTCTCGATCGGCGTTGCTTTTAAGACGGGCTTCGTTCAGGAATGCATCAATCATCTCGTCTGATGGCCACAGAAGTTCTGGTTCAGGACCCGCCCCTGGTTTCTTGGTGCAAGGAGCCTCTTTATCATCTATCAATGAGTGAGAGATCACATGACAACTTGCTACGTAGTCCTCAGATTCATCTGATGAGTCTTCTCCATCATTTTCGTCTTCGAGGACGTGGTTGAGGAACTCTTGGAGCGTGATTGGAATCTGCGCCTTCTGGTTATACTCTTCCAGCACGTCAATCTGTTTCTGCAAATCCGTGCGCTTGTCGCCGGGCTTCACGGGCTTCTTGGATTTCTTCTTGTTTTTCTTTGAAGATTTTGACGGCTGGGTGTGAGTGCTGGGGCCTTCACCATCGATCTTTGGGGTTGGGCGCGGCTTCAGCATCCCTTCGATGATCTGGGGTTCTAGCGAGTTCTTCCACCCGATCGCCGGGCATGTCTGGAGATCATTCAGCATCTTTTTGGTTTTGGATGACAACACGACCTCCCCCGAAGCTTCTTCAACAAAAGAACAAGTTGCCCCCGGTGTATCCGTCTTCTTTGGAGTGTGCGGTTGTGGTGGGTTTATTTTCCACTTCTCGGACAACGCAAACTTGCCTTGTAGATACTGATCCTCGATCCATCCTTTAAAGATGAAGCAATCCTCGATCGGGTGACTTACCGTTTGGTGGTAAGGACAATAATTGGGATCGTTGCCATTGCCTGGCTGCAACAGACGCTTTGGACTCGGCAGATTGATGAGTCTGTTGCGCACTGCTAGCTCGAACAGTCTTCTCGTTTTATCCTGGGGAAACGAGTAAGGACGTCCCAGTCTCTCCTCGAGGGATGGGCGTGGACGCACGTTGTTTTGGCGAACAACCGGCTTTAAGTTGCTCGGTTGTTGTTGAGTGTTGGCGACGAAGGTTGCTTTCCCTTTGCCCTTTTCATTCCAAGGCTCCGTCTTTAAAGAGGAAGGCCTATGGCCCATCTGGTCCATTTAGGCCAGCTTGTCAATCAAGGCCTGGAAGGTGGTCGGCTTGAAGAACATCATGAACTGGGAGATGGCCGCTTGAGGGTCAAGAGTGCCCACGAACATGCCCACCGCCGGCGCTTCTTCGATCCGCTGTTCGCACTTCGACCATAAGTTTCGCCACCGTATTGCGTATTGGACCCACGTTTCGCCTGGCCTTACCCTAGCGTTGATCAGTGCTGTTATCGGGGTGTGCTCGTTGGCGCTGGCAAACCTTTGTGTAAACAGCAACTCCATCTCCGCAAATGTTTTGACAGAGTCGTTAGGTAGCTCCGAATACCATTCGAATGCCGTTTCCGCTAAGCTGCCGACAAATTGTCAAAGCAACAGTTTGTCATCGCCTCCAGTATTGTCGCATATGGCCCTGAATTGAGCGACATGCTGATGCGGATTCCCTGTCCCTTTATATACGTGGAATTTAGGGATCGTATATCCCGGTGGGTAACTAATTTGGTCATACCAGCCCGGGTAGGGTCGTTCGGTTCTAGCAATTTGCCCATCCGCTTCATTTGCCTGGTGAACTCGTATTTGCCGAGCTATATGGTCATCCAATGCGTCCTTGGAAATGGTTTCTTCCTTGGCTGTTGAAAGGGCCGGAGGAGGATCAGATGTTTCCCCTCCGTCGTTTCCGACAATGACTGGAGGGTCATCAACTGGAGGGTCCGGCTGTAACATCATCCCTACCATATCTTGGAAGAGGAGCGCCATCTGTTTTATGTTAGCCGCTTGCTCTGCAGCTTCTTTGTCCTTCTTTTCGAGGACTCTGCGTAAATAGTCAGCGTCAGTTTCTTGTTCATGACGCTGCTCTGATGATACTTCCGAACTTTCTTTCGGTTCGGTAAGTGCAGCCATCACAGTCATCATTTCCTGAAGCTTTTGTTGCTGCTCCTGGGCTTTTGTCACGGATCGGGTGAGCGGTCGGTGACCCGTCGAAGCGCGGCTTTCCTCCTTTCCGGAAGCCATATAAACCGTGTGCACTACCATGCCCCCAGACTTGGGGCGTCTGTGTTCAGTGCTTTTACGGTTCACCATATTCACAGGGGCTTTTTGCGGCCTCCTTTTCTTTTGAGTGATTGACGTTGGAGGAGCCGTTGCAGTGGGCACCCATCCAGCTGTCGCCTTTTGTGGCTTGACGGAGTAATTCTTCTCCTGAACCTTTATCTTTTTCTGTCGGCGGGAGTAATCTTGATCAATCACCGACTCCTGGACCTGTCGCCAGACTTTGTAAATTTTGGAGGGTAGCCGTTGAGGGGGCTGCTCCAGCTTCTTCTCTGGAGTATCCTCCACAGGTGAAGGAGTTCTCTTCAGCATCGCAGTAGGAGAGTTTCTGCGCACTGTGTTCAGCAATTCAAAGCTGTTCCCGGTTGGAACAGCAGCATCGATCCCCACCATTGGAGCTGGAGGGGTAAATCCAGAAGGCGAGTTGCCCCCGGCCTTCCTCACTCGGCGCCAGTGGAGACGTCGAGCATGTCGTGCGGATGAGATCACCTACGTTGTTGGATAAGCTTTTTCATGCCCCTGCTTTGAGGAGAGACTGTTATTGGTGCTAGCCTATCGAAGACTGACGCCCGTTGAGAAGCAATGTCTAATCTGTCAAAGACAGACCTCTGAGCAGGGGAAGCAGCTTTGAGGATCTCGCCTGGAGCAGCAACCGGAATGGCCAGCCTTGTAAAAACTGACTTCTTGGAAGGAGGAGCCTTTCCAATGATTTCGTCCGCATGAGCCGGGGTAGCTATCCGCTTTGGGATGGCAGCTTCGGGTATTGCGGGTTTGCAGACGTTCTGGCCCAGTCTGTTGAAAACTGAGATATTGAAGCTGGGCGACCCGTTGAGAGGGGTCGCGGCAATGGTAAGCCGATCAAAGACCGACTTCTTTGGGGCTTCTTGCAACGTCATTGTGGCATTGAAGCTCAACGGTGGGAGCATGGTCCCGAAGAATAATCCAGTGGTGGCCTGAGTTACCTGCTCCACTGGCATCTTGAAAAGGGAGGCCGCTTGGGGCCCATAAGTCACTCCTCCAGCAAGGACCGAGTGAGAGTTGCAGTTGTAGGCAGTGCAGTTTGAAGCCATTGATCTTCTGTTTTTTGCACGGAGCAAGACACCAAATATTAGTACCTCGAATCCACAGGCAACCACAGTAAACCGCGATTCGTTCACGAACACGACACACGAAGTGTGGAGTGGAAAGTGGAAAAGGTCCCACCGGGCGTGCCAGAATCTGTTCCCCTCCGAATGGAGGACGAGACATGGACGTCTTGCCTGAAATTCGGGGCAGATGCTAACTGGTGCTATCCGTCCACCTCTCCGAAGATACCAAGTTGATTTATGGCACCGTGTATCGAAGGTTTAAACGGATGCGGCTGATGTAGCAGACTTCGTTAGATTCCCCCTCGTTTGAGGGGTTTTTGATTGTGGGGACGCTCTTCCCTACAGGAGCAAGCCCCTGCAGTTAATTACGCTACCGCACCGCGGTAACAACTTTCTCCTTCTCCAGCTGGTCACTTCGTGTCGTGGGTGTTTGTTTTGTTTGTGCTTGCCCGTGGATTGTGTACGGAGACAAATTTATGTTGTCGCCCGTAGGACGTGGATTAATCCAAATCCGTATTTTCTTAGATTTGGGTTTGGGGTTTGGTTTAAGGACACGTTAGCCATATTTGAGGCTAAGATCAACTCAAACGTTTGTTAAGGATACGTTAGTCTGATTTGACACTAAGATCAACTTAACGGGATCGTTTAGATCCGACAAAAGAGCGTTTGGGCTCTATTGTTCCAGTTTAGGGACATAGTGGTCCATTGCATGTATGGCCGTCGGGACCCATCACCTATCTGACGACGTTGAAGGATTACAATGACATATATCAGAGGAGTTCAGAGATGTACCCTTGAACCAAAGTCGATTGGGGGACCTGTAGTCCAATTTGGGACTAAAGTCTGTTTGGAGGTTTTGGTTTAAGGATGCGTTAGCCATATTTGAGGCTAAGATCAACTTAAACGTTTGTTAAGGATACGTTAGTCTGATTTGAGACTAAGATCAACTTAACGGGATCGTTTAGATCCGACAAAAGAGCGTTTGGGCTCTATTGTTCCAGTTTAGGGACATAGTGGTCCATTGCCAGTTTAGGGACATGGTGGTCCATCTCCAGTTTAGGGACATAGTGGTCCATTTCCAGTTTAGGGACATAGTGGTCCATTGGTAGTTTAAGGACGCATAAGTCCATGGGTTTAAGGACCCCACAGTCCATATGGGTGGGTTTAAGGACGCATTAGTCCGTTAGTTTAAGGACGCATAAGTCCGCGGGTTTAAGGACCCCACAGTCCGTATCTTGGTTTAAGGACGCATAAGTCCATGAGTTTAAGGACCCCACAGTCCGTGTTGATGTGTGGTTGTCGGGACCCGTCACCTCTCTGAAGACGTTGAAGGATTACAACGACAAATATCAGAGGAGTTCAGAGATGTACCCTTGAACCAATGAATTGGTTGAAAGCGCAAATGTGCTCAGTTCAAGATAATTTGAGGACTTATGGCCAGTTTGGGCTAAGTCCAATTATGTTTGAAATATTGGCCCTTTGGGCCATTAGACATTTGCCTGGTTTCAGCCCCTCATCATGCAGTAGTGCTAAACAGAGGTTTGGGGGTTCTGACAATATTTTGGCTTTTATTAGGCACTGATCATTCATCATGGCTCTGGAGTTTACTCTAAATGTCATGTGAAATGATCAAGTTTAGAAACCAAGGGTATATTTGAAGTTCAGTCAAAGGGGAATCCTGCCTCTGGAAAAACTTAGCCATTTTGGGCTAGGTTGGTTTTGAAATAGTGTTAACACTAGAAGGTATATGACGATCACGTGTTCCCACGTGATGCGCTTTAAAAATAGTGTTAAACACTAAAAAGGGGTGGTCACGTGGGGTCACGTGAGGCGCCTGAGATTGGGCCGAAACTCCTTTATTTTACCCTTAAGGCTACAAATGAGTGTTAAACACTTGGCTTTCAGGCCATCACGTGTGAGCACGTAAGGCATCTGAAGATGGGGCCAGATTTCCTTTCACTTTGTTCTGCAAATAAGTGTTAAACACTTTTTAACTCTCTGGCCATCACGTGCGGGCACGTGATAGGCATCCATCCATTGGATATTAAAGAGATTTGTTAGGGGTCACGTGGGGACACGTGATGGCGCCCTAAATGTGGAGCCAGATCTCCTTTTGTTTTATCCTCAAATCTGCGAATAAGTGTTAAACACTTTTTCTTTTTATTTTGAGCATCACGTGTTGACACGTGATGGAGGCCCCCGCTCTGGTCTGTTAGAATGCTCATTAGGGGTCACGTGGTGACACGTGAGGGCGCCCTAAATGTGGAGCCAGATCTCCTTTTGGTTTATCCTCAAATCTACGAATAAGTGTTAAACACTTTTGTTTTTATTTTAGAGCATCACGTGTTGGCACGTGATGGGGATCTGTGCACCAATTGTTAAAGCATTTGCTGAGGGGTCACGTGATAACACGTGAGAGCGCCCAAAGCTTTCATTTCCTTTGCTTCTTCTTTCTGCGTTTTGGGAGTCATATGGGAGCACGTGAGGTGATGCTTCAAAGTTCTTTGCAGGGGATCTTTTCAAGGGTCACGTGGGGGCACGTGACCCTAGTTCTTTTCATGAGCAGAGATCTTTTAAGAATTGAATTCTTTGTAGGGTTAAACCCTAATTATGATTTTGGAGGAATTAAATTCCTATCGTGAAAGAATTAAATTCTTATTTAGGATAAAACCCTGATTTCTTTTCAAAGGAATTAAATTCCCAGATATGTAAAAGAATTAAATTCTTGATTAGGGTTAAACCCTAGTTTTGTTTTAGGAGAATTAAATTCTCAAAACTCAATTCCCCTTCTAAGTTTAGGATCTGCATGGCAGGATCTCGACCCGATGAGAATTAAATTCTCAAGTTATGGAGAGATGTGCTCTGTGCAGATCTTCAACCAGAAGAAGAACTAAGTTCTTTTTTGTATAAGAGTTAAACTCTTGGATTTTGAGAATTAAATTCTCTGTTTGAAGTTTTGATTCCCTTTCTTTTCTCACCTAGGGTTTTCTTTGTTGAGAATTAAATTCTCCTTTCTTTTCTTCCCTCTTGAGAATTAAATTATCCTCTCTCTGTTTTTCTCTCAAAAAAGTAGATCCCCCCTTCTCTTCTTTTCTTGGCTCCTATTTATAGGAGAAGGAAGAGAATCAATTTGTTTAGCAAATCTCTCATTGAAAGATTTGATTTGATTTCATGATTAATATGATCCTTTGGATCACACAGTGAATTTTATTCACCGTTGGATTTTAGATCCAAAGATATTCTGTTTGTTATTTCGGTGAGATTTGGGGAGATCTTTCCTTATTTGAGATTTTTCCATAAATTGGTGATTTTTAATCACCATTGGATCTTTAATCCAACGGTCCCCATAATCCTTTTCCATTTGGAAAGATTTAGAGAAGTTTAGAATTTTAATTCTATTTCGAAAGATTTTAGAGAAATTTAGAATTTTAACTCTATTAAACTGTAAGGCTTTCAAGCCTATCACGTGCTGGCACGTGACCCTTGATCACGTGTGAGCACGTAACCCCCAAATTGGTTCCTTTAACAGCCGCTTGTTTATGTTGTTGTTTTAACCATCACGTGTCAACACGTGATGGTTGGTCACGTGTAAGCACGTGATACCTCGTTGAGGTATTTTCTGACTTTTAGAATTAAATTCTATTCATTATTTTAGAGGCTTTAAAAGTCCATCACGTGTCTGCACGTGACCCATGGTCACGTGTGAGCACGCGATGCCCCATTGGGGTCTTTTCTGAGTTTTTATTATTTCTTTTAACTCCTCCAGCGGGTTCTTAAAGGTCCATCACGTGTGGACACGTGATGCCTCATAACTTTTGATCCCGGATGAATTATGAGGCCCATAATACATCGAATCGAAGGGTTTTTCGAGATGCTTCCAATACCATCAGAATTTAGTAGTTCCACCTTCGGGAACTTATCAAAACACAGGCCGGAAGATATTGGTTCGCATTTCCTTAAGCGTATCGCTGCTATTTGATACCTTGGACTCTTCTGCGCAGAAATTTTTGGCGGGAACACTCAGCATTCTTGATGCCCTTTTACTATCAAAAGAGGCGAGAGATTCGTTAATCAAGGCACTACAGGAGCCGGAACAGTTCCAATCTTTCCTAGCCGAAGAAAAGATGAAGGATGAATTGGAAGAAGTGCACACGGCCGATGTCACTTTTGGCGATGAAGACCTTCTCCTTGGGACGTGCGAACATAATCGCCCCCTTTATGTCTCAGGATACTGCCACGATATAAAGATAGGCAAAATCCTGGTCGACAATGGATCCTCCGTTAATCTCCTCAATGTGCGTGTGTTAAAAGAAATCTGCATGAGCGTCCAGCACCTTGCTCGGGACAAGATCACCATCTCCGGGTTCGACTCCCAATCATCAAGAACTCTTGGGTCTGTGATACTGACGCTACGCTTTGGGCTACTCGTCACGGACATTAAGTTCTACGTCATAGATGCCAAGACATGCTACAATGCTCTGCTCGGCCGACCATGGTTACACGAGTATAATATCATCCCGTCTACACATCATCAGTGTATGAAATATTTTAAGGATGGTCTCGAGTATACCGTGACGGGAGAACTGAACCCGTTCTCTGTGAACGAAGTCCGCAAATATGAAGATGCCAAATACTTTTTACCGGATTTCGAAGACACAGAGAGGTGTCACAAGCCGGAGAACAAAGCTAATGCCACCATCCCTGTCTTCGGGAGTGATACCGAGGAGGAAGAGGATATAGTTTATTCGGGTCCTCCCCAATACAACAAGCCAGGACCATCCGCTCCTACGCTGATCTTTGGTAGTGACTCGGAAGATGAGGTCCATGCTGTATTCTCTGCTCGGCCTTCAATACAAACGTCCGCTGACGAGGAGCAAAGTCTACAAGTCGCCATGGTTCCACTTAAACATCATAAAGAACTGGATGCGCTCAATATCTATAGCGTAGAGAAGCTGCGGGCGTTCTATGTCCCTCCCAGGCGAGGAGGTGAAAAGGCAATTCTATTCTACCGCTCTGAAGAAACCAAAGTGGAGAAAGAAATCTGGCACGGCGCGGATCCTACGCTTGACAGGCTTCAGCCCATCCGTCTCCCCAGATATTATACAGAAGGCTTGAAGAGGCTGCTAAAGCGCCAAGGGATATCCTTTAAACAGACCGCTCGAACAGCCAAATTCTATGACAGGGTATGGAACGTTCCCGGGACTCAGCACAAGTTGCCTAATGGGAGAACGGAAACAATCGGGCTTGGATACATTGGGTCCAAGAAACAAGAGCTACTTCGTGACTGCTACGTCGTGCATGACTTCGATGAAGAAGCGGATGCTCAATGGGAGGACGCTAATCCTGAACCAGTAAAAGTTCCTGATGTAAAAGTGCCCAGTCCGTCGTTCGAAGAGCAAATGGACAAGCTTATAAGGGAAGCTGGTCAAAAAGTCCGAGACGACCATAACCGCGAAATGGCCATCTACGAGAAAGACAAAACGCAACGCCTCCTCCAACAGGCTGTGAAAGATGAAAATGTCGTTCCCTGTCAACCTGTTATAAAAAAGGTTCGACGCAGAGGCAGAAATAAGTCGAGAGGCGAAAAAGGCACTCAACAGCAACAAAGTGGGACTAAGAAACCACGCAAGTGGGAATCGAGTAGTTCCGATCTATCCCTCATAAGGAAAATGGGTCGGGCGTACTCTTTTCCTCGAGACAAGACAAAGAAAATACTTGACCTCGCTCTAAAACATCAGATGCTTACACTGCCGGAGTCTAAACACCCCGAACAAGCAGGCGAAGTTTCTCACCCAAACTATTGCTCTTATCACCGAGTAATAAGACATCCTCTCGAAGACTGCTTCACCTTCAAGAATTGGGTCGAAGATCAGTATCAGCTTGGCAAGTTCGCTTTGTCTGACAACTGGAGGATAACGCCGCCACAGAAGCACGAGCCCGAAGCCGCGAGAGCAGAACCGGTTCCACATTGGGCTTGGAAGCGAATTCGTACTTGTCACATGATAACAATATCAAAAGAAGAGCCCGAGAACATGGATGACTTTCCCTGGTGCTTCGAAAACAGCAACGATGAGGTGATCTCAGAATTTCCACCAGCACCGAAAGAGTGTAACATTTTCAAAAAAGATAAAATATTAATTTTGGGAATTTTTATAATTTAATATTATTTTATTGAATATTTTAATATTTTGGAATTATTAAATGCAAATAAATAGGAAAAATTTGAGAAAAATTATGGAAAATTCTAAAATAGGGTAAATTAGAGAATTTTGACATTTTAAAGTTTTTGTGATTAGTTTGACACTAATTTAGTGCTAATCGCGATTAAAAATCGCTAATCGGATTTTTTTGGCTTTTTGTGCAAAACTTGCACATATCATTTTTATCACACTTGTGCATTTTTCCTTCATGTTATTTGGAGCTACTATTCTTGTGAGAAGGGGTTTTGAAGGAAAAGAAAAAAGAAAAAGAGAAAAGAAAATAGGTATGGTGAGAGAGAGAGAGAGTAGGTGAAGACTTTGACTAAAAACCTTAGCCTTTTCTCATCCCTCTCCTCCTCATTTCTCTCCCTCTCCCACCATTTGCTGCTGCTGCTCCTGCACCCCTTTCCCTCCCTCTTCAACTCCTCTCTTCATCTCAAAAACAACCCCAAAACCCCAATCTCCTTTCATTAAAATTGTGCACAAGCTCAAGACCTACCCGATGGACCAAGAAAGCATGGATTTTGGCCACTAGGGGCAACTCAAGAAAATTCTTGAGTTGCCAAATGAGGTATTTTCTGAACCATTAGCTTAATTCTAGCATTTCCTTTACCCCCATGTTAAGATTGAATCGATATTGCGTGATATTATGGACTTGAGGATAACCAAGTTAGGGTTTGAGGAATTTGGTGTTGTATTGTGAAATTGAGGTCAGTAGAGGTTATACCATCACCCTAGTGTATGAATTGGAACCCAAAACCTGAAGCTTAAACCAGAATACGAATTTTAGAAACCGATATCGGGGAAATTATGAAATCTATGTAGTGTTTATTGAATCTGCTTTTACCCCGAGACCCCTAAAATAATATTGAGTGGACAGTGAGGTGTGCAGGCACCCAGGAAGCTAACCCCAAGACCCCAGCTCCCACTTCTTCTTCCCGGACGCCAATTTCTCCCAATTGGCCGCCAATTGCGGCCCGGGTCCCACCATTTTGTCTCGTTTTTGTTCTGTAGCTCCTACATGTTCTAGTTAGGCCCCTGGTATATATAGATTTGTATAAAGTGACCTAGGGTGAAATCTGGGACATTTTTCCTAAGTTGCTGTTTTGGATTCGTGTTTCCGTATTCCGTATTTTTAAGTCTGAATTGGTGTCTTGCGTTTTACCTCGATTATTTGGCGTTTATACGACGATATAGAGGATTTATTGATGGTTTTGAAGGCGTGCCATAGGTTCTCACCTATAGGCCCCTGATCGTATCGTTTTGGATTTCGTGTGCCGTTTTAGCTTGGATTTGGTTTTAATGCGCATATACGATATTTTGATGTGTAGGTACCCATGAAGACTTCAGGACGACAAGCAAATGCGTGGTGACGTCCGCAAATGATGATGCAAGGTGAGTAGATTATATCTACAGGGGGAAGTCGGGTGGATGGCGTATAGCACCCCCGCAGTCCGTAATTAGTACTATGTAGTATATTTATATGTGTGATAGCTATAGTGTGTTATGGTTAGTTAGGGGTAGAAATAACTAGCGTAGTTCCTAGTTGCGAACCATAGGATAGATTTGCACCCACACGCATACACTTGTGTGTTTCTTATACTTGCACAGTGTTTGATGATAGGGGATGACTTTGGAGTTGAGTCGATGATGTGGGCTTTATGCCGCGAGATCGGTGATTTGATATGATTCGTACTTGGGATACGAAATGTGATTCTTGCGGGTTTGGGATGTGTGTTTACCCTCGCATTCATACTTTGTAAATGATATCAGTTGTACTAGACTTAGATCAGTACCCCAGATTATATGATATGATGATAAGTGATATCCGAAATGTGATGAGATAGTGTGATATTGAACCGTACCCAGCTCTTGGGATGCCGTACGACGATTTACCGTACGAGCCTATATTGATGATAGATCCGCGCTCATGACTCGAGGAGGTCAGAGGATATACTGTATCGCACGCGATACTATTGAGGCGGGATCACTGACTTATATATATCTATATATATCGACTCAGATGTTAGGCGGTTTGCTTACCTGTAGTTCAGCCGTATAGTTTAGTGTAGTTGTTAGAGTAGCTTAGACTTCTTACCTATTTCAAAAACTAACGAGTCGTGGGCATTTTTTAAAGACAGCTCAAGGGAATCTACGGATATTTCAAAAACGACGTATCTTTTCATAAAAACACCGTAGCCCCTATTTTCAAAAACCCCATGATTCGTGTTATTTCAAAAGGCACCATTCGTAGGACTTATATTAGATTAATGCAGATTAGTTTTGGTTACGTCTAGTTTCAGCTCCCACTCCCTTTTTGTGGTTTGCTTTGCATCGCATTCTTATATTATGTTTCATACTCCATTATTAATATCATGCTGATAGGACACCAGCACCATTACCGATGATGCGTATGTACCACGTACACTTACTGGCCGGCTCACACACATCTTCATCGGTAATTGCCATGTCACGTACACCTTAGGAAATATTATTGCTTGACATAGTCTTTTAGCTAATAGTTTAGACATTGAAGTTATTACCTGCTACTTCATGCATACTGTTATAAATTGTTATGCCGCATTCATGGATTCTCGTGCATATATTCACTATTTTACGTGCTATTGAGGTTTGGATTTGGATTTCTATGAGATTTTCTGGATTTGGAGGAAAACCACAAGGACACAAATAATCATATTCTCTCTTTTAAAATAAAAAGTGCGGTTTTCCCATGATGTATGAGTCGTCCACCATGAGTTTGCTGATGGATTTGGAAACCCGATTCGAGGAGACGGATGAACCGTTTCGGGTACATGGGGGACCCGGTACGGTACCCCGGGGCAAGAGGAATGTGGTGATGATGTTGAGCCTGGCAGGGGAGTACTACCTACCGGTGATTTTACCCGACGCGTCGGATATCCGGAGGATACCGTCGTGGTCTTGAGATTTATGGTAGGGGCCGGTCTGGACTGACGGCGCCCTAGATATTGTGGTTGAGACTTTGAGATATCGGATTTTGGGATTTCGTTTTGTGCCGATGCTAGGCACAGTTCTATGCTGATTTCATTACGGTACCCCATTTTAAAAATACAAGGGAAATCTCACTAAATTACGAAAACAGTGCTTCATGTAAACGTATTCTGTTTTCACTCATTCATATCTCATTCATATGCTATATTGCTACCTGAGGCACTGACACAGGCACATGAGATTGCACTCGGGTTAGATATTTACCCTAGCCTTGTGATAGGCTGCATGTTATATATTGAGGATTTTATATACTGATCGTATTGACCTAGGATTATGTCTTGCTTTCGGTTTCTGCTTGTAGATATTTCTATTCACGAGTTGGCAACTCACCCCCGTTGTGCCACAGTTCTTGCAGGTTCTGCCGTACAGGTTCCATTGCGGCATTTCTGGCACACTACTTTCTTGCGGGTGAATTGCTTTTGGTAGGTGGATTCTTTCGCATCAAGAACCACCATTGTATTTATTTTATTCATTGTATCTAGAATTTCCATCAACCAAAACTTGTATATTGTTTCAGACCTAGACTTTAGTGATGTTTTATTCGACCTTAGAGTCGCGCTTAGTAGTATTGCGGTTTTCTTGTTGCCTTTGAGTTCTTTTGGTTTAACCCTCGCCTTTCGGCGTTGTATATTATTATTGCTTACATGGTTGTGACCGTCGATAGACGAAGAGCTAGCTCCCGCTTGGGGATGCCTTTATCATTGCATATATTGTTATCCTTGTTGTACCCCATTCGGGGCCAGTTTTACAAAAGAAACTCTGCCGAAATTTTTAGAAAAGACTGTACTGTTTTAAAACGCACCTTCGGCTTAGTTATTTAAAAACCTTGATTTCAAACATGTTTTTCTTCACTTCTTAAACCAGTTTCTTTACTTATTCTTAAAAATGGTTTTAGATTTCTGGGCTTTTGGCTTACTTGGATCAGATGGAGTCCTATAGACTTCATATGGTTCAAGGGCCAGTCACGTGCTCTTTCGGGTCGTGACAAAGAGCTGGAGGATGGAATACATACCACTGCGGATAACCTCAAGAAAATTGAGTTGGGGACGGCGAATGACCCGCGACCGACATTCATTAGTGAACTGCTGTCTGAAGAGAGGGTGGCTTCATTAAAAGACCTGCTTATGCAGCATAGAGATTGCTTCGCATGGAACTATTCCGAAATGCTGGGACTAGATCCAGAAATTGCTGTGCACAAATTGGCAATATCTCCGGACGTCAAGCCGGTCAAACAGGCGCCAAGAAGAATGCGGCTCGAGCTTGAGATGAGTATCAATGCTGAGGTCAAGAAGCTGATCGACTCTGGCTTCATCCAGGAGGTTCAGTATCCCAAGTGGATCGCCAACATCGTCCCTGTGATGAAGAAAAATGGGACAGTGCGCATATGCGTGGATTTCCGGGATCTCAATAAAGCTTGCCCGAAGGACGATTTCCCAGTGCCAGTCACCGAACTGATGATAGACAATACGTCCACTCATGAGGTTTTCTCCTTCATGGACGGCTCATCAGGGAATAATCAGATAAAGATGCATCCCGAAGACCAGAAGCACACCGCCTTCAGGACTCCTTTAGGTATATTCTGCTACAAGACGATGCCGTTCGGTCTAAAGAACGCCGGTGCCACCTATCAGGGCCATGACGAAGATCTTCGATGACCTTATACATGAAATTGTCGAATGTTATATCGACGACCTCATGGTTAAAAGCAAATCATATGAGGAGCATTTAGAACATCTGAAGACCGTATTTCAACGCCTTCGACAATACAACTTGAAGATGAACCCTCTCAAGTGCGCATTCGGAGTTTCCTCAGGCAAATTCCTAGGATTCATCGTCCGACACCGAGGTATCGAAATAGATCCGTCAAAGATCAAGGTGATCATGGAAATGCCTCCGCCAAGGACTCTCAAACAGCTGCGGTCTCTCCAAGGGAAACTCGCGTATATACGGCGATTTATAGCCAACCTTTCAGGCAAGTGCCGACCTTACAGCCACCTGATGAAGAAAGGAACCCCGTTCGTCTGGGACCAAAAATGCCAAAGCACGCTAGACGAGATCAAGCAATACCTGCAGAACCTGCCAGTATTGGCTGATCCGGTCAAGGGAAAGCCCCTCATTCTTTATACAACCGCCCTTGAAGGTTCCTTAGACGCATTATGGGCGCAAGAGAACGATCAAGGGAAAGAAAGAGCACTCTATTATTTGAGTCAAGTTCTACTGGGGGAAGAAAGCAACTATTCCCCAATTGAAAAACACTGCCTGGCGTTGATCTTTGCAATAACGAAACGCAGGCACTATACGTTAGCGCATGAAGTCCGTCTCATTTCGAAGGTGGACCCCCTTAAATATTTGATGTCGAAGGCCATATTGACGGGGTGACTCGCTAAATGGGCCCTACTCTTGATGGAGTTCTCGATAACCTATCAGCCTCTCAAGGCAGTGAAAGGCCAGGCCATTACCGACTTCCTCGCTGAACATCCGATACCTGCCGATTCTCCTCTGAATTGCGATCTGCCAGACGAACATGCGTTTGACGCGATCGACGGTGGTGATACCCGATGGGAGCTTTATTTCGATGGAGCGTCTTCCATGAAGCAGCGCAAACAAAACACACCTATAATCAAGTTGGGGGTAGGTCTCATCTTCATAACTCCACAAGGGGGGATAATGCGCTTTGCTTTCTCCTTAACAGAGCCGAGGACAAACAATGAAGCCGAATACGAAGCTTTGATAGCAGGCCTCAAGATCGCCATCGACATGGGAATTGAAAACCTCCTCATATACGGAGATTCCCAACTGGTCGTTAGTCAAGTAAACGGCGACTACCAGACATGCAAACCAGAATTGATGAAGTACGGCGAAAATGTGCAACAATTGTTGACCCAAATCCCTTCCTACACTTTGGAGAACATACCGCGCGCGGAAAACAGCAAAGCAGACGCGTTGTCCAAGCTCGCTAAAGAATTGGCTGACGAGAACCTCGATGACGTTAGAATTGTGGTACAAAGCCGTCGGGTGCTCGCCCCAGCGGAAATATCTCCGGAATCACCCGAAGAGAAGGGAACGACTGAGCAAATGGATATGCAAATAAAAGACCGGGAAAAGACCGAGGATTGGAGGGAAGTCTTTATAGACTACTTCAAATACCGTCGAACGCCCGAAGATGCGTCCTCAAGACATCAGCTTATGAAACGAGCTCTGTCTTTCGCCTTCGTCAATGATACTCTGTACAATAGGTCGTTTGATTCTCTGTGGTTGAGATGTCTGGGACCTGAAGAGGCGAAAAGAGTCGTTCAGGAAGTTCATGACAGACTCTGCGGTTCTCACCAAGCAGGCCCAAAGATGAAGTTGAAGATCAAACGGATGGGCTACTACTGGCCCACGATGATTCAAGACTGCCTTGAGTATGCGAAGCAGTGCCACTCATGCCAAATTCATGGGGACTTCATCCACCAGCATCTAAATCCACTCCATCCAACGGTGGCTAGCTGGCCATTCGAAATGTGGGGAACTGACATAGTCGGCCCCATCGAACCAGCATCGTCCAGGGGACATCGTTTCATCCTGGCGACGACTGACTACTTCTCCAAATGGGCAGAAGCAATACCGTTGAGAGAAGTGAAGACGGAGAATATCCTCCATTTCTTCAAGACGCACATCATATATCGGTTTGGAACTCCGCGACGGATCATCTCCGATAACGAGCCAGCTTATAGAAGCCACAAGATCAGTCGCTTCGCGCAACAACACAATATAGACTGGAGATATTCCTCGGTTTATAATCCGCGAGCTAACGGTCTAGCTGAGGCTTTCAACAAGACCTTGACGAAGATCATGAAGAAGACGGTGTCCCGAAATAAGAAGGACTGGCACGAGAGACTGCAAGAAGCTCTCTGGGCATATCGAACTACGTTCAAGACAGCCACGAACACAACGCCGTACGCGTTGGTATTCGGTACAGAAGCAGTACTCCCCCTCGAGATAGAGTTACCCTCTCTACGAGTGGCAGTCCACTACGAGCTGACGAACGAAGAAAATGCTCACCTTCGGCTTGAGGAACTTGATGCCCTTGATGAAACACGGCTCATAGCGCAACAAAATCTGGAGGCTTATAAAGCAAAGATGATGTGCTCATATGAAAGATTGACCCGGCCGAGGACATTCCGCCAAGGCGAACTTGTGCTAGTGGTCAAAAGACCTATGATTCCCAATCGCGCCGAGCGAGGAAAATTTGAGCCAAACTATGAAGGCCCGTACATCATAAACAAGGTCTACCAGGGTGAAGCCTATCTACTCATGGATATGCACGGTGAAAGGCCTTTCAGGCCAATAAATGGTCGCTTCCCAAAGAAATACTACGCTTAGCGAGTTATCGCCTAGGTCAATGATAGATGATGACGACTATGTCCGCTCGCTATCTTCCTAAGCTCAAACTTTATAAGCAGTAGTCAGCCTTCTCCTGGACGGACCGAAACTTCCTTAAACTAATGGCGGACCGAAACGTCCTTAAACTAATGGCGGACCGAAACGTCCTTAAACTAACGAAGGACCGTAACGTCTTTAAATTACTACCGCAGCATCCTTAGGCTGACGAGATGAATAAAAAAATATAATAATAAAAAATATATAAATATATATATATAATAAACAGTATGTCCATAAGCAAAATAGGCACGGATGAAAGCCCGAAAGGGCTCCGTGAGTAAAAACAGCAGGGCTACCGGCGAGTCTTGTGAAAACCCGAAAGGGCGCAACCTCGTTAAAGGACACTTACAGGGTCCTCTCGACCCTGTAAGGAGAAACCACCCGCGTGAGATCCTTACGACTCACAAGGGAGTAACACACTTAGGGATCCCCACGATTCCTAAGAAGAAAATACACTTACGAGATCCTCACGACTCGTAAGGAGAACTATCTTATGGGACCTTCACGGCTCATAAGATTTGAAAGTCTTAAGTTACAGAGACCTAAACCTGTGCTTAAGCAACCTCCACAACCTACGATTTTGCCCTACAAGTGGTCCAATACTGACCCTTGTATACAATCCACGGGTGCGAATAAACATTTCCCTAACCAAGTCCCATCCGTGACTGGGGATATGTACGCATGATGAACAACCCTTATAAGTCCTCTCGACTTACAAGGAGAAAACCCTCTTGTATGATCCTTACGACTTACAGAGGAACATACGTTTAGGAATCCTCACGATTCCTAAGGAGAAAATACACTTACAAGATCCTCACGACTTGAAGGGAGAAATACCTTTGTGAGACCCTTACGGCTCATGAAGTCAAAAGCCTTAGTCGACAAGACCTTAACCCTGTTCGCTAAGCCACCTTTGTTCGACACCGACAGAGGCAAATGATGATTCACTCCTGGCAATATCCCAGTTGTAGCGGTGCTGATGCCGAAATTGGTGTCTAATTTCAGGTTTACGGCGAAGAGCCAGCAAGCCGCACATGCATACAAAATAGCCGAAATGATGGGGCAACTTGCAATAAAAAGCAGCCAGTAAAAAACGTACGCATATAGAACAGCCGAAATGATTGGGCAACTCGCAATAAAAAGCAGCGAGTAAAAATAAAATAAATAGCCGAAATGATTGGACACCGCGAAAAATAGCCGAAATGATTGGGCAATCGCGACCTTCGCGATATAAAAGCTGAAATGATAGAGCATCGCGGAAATAAAACAATAAAAAAAATACGATGAAACTTTTGCCCTACAAGTGAGATCACATCGATCCCTGTATACAATCAAAGGGCACAAACAAAGAGGGAACCACACCTTCCCAACAGGCTCCGCCAGAAAGCAAAGCCAAATCTCGACGGTTCACCAACAGCTAGAGACAACCGCAACATTCGTCTCGATACAGCAGACACAATGCCAGCAAACGAAGCGAAGATTAAATTCCTAGCTTCACGGTTTTGACGGTAACTTATATAAAACCTGAAAGACCACCACAGATCAGTTCAACTTCCAGGGAAACCAGTGTCCTTAGCAAATACCTTAATTCAGGGAAACTAGGGTCCTTGATGAGAGCCTCATGATTCGCGTCGGCCCGCAGAGAAACCAGTGTCTCTGCAGGAATACTCCGATTCGTTTCAACCCCGAAGAAACCAGTGTCTTCGGCAAAATCCTTCGACTCAGGGAAACCAGTGTCCTTGACGAGAAAATCCTGATTCGCGTCGACCCGCAGAGAAACTAGCATCTTTGCAGGAATACATCGATTCGTTTCAATCTCAGGGAAACCAGTGTCCCTGGCAAATACCTCAATTCAGGTAAACTAGCGTCCTTGATGAGAGCCTCCTGATTCGCGTCGGCCCGCAGAGAAACCAGTGTCTCCGCAGGAATACTTCGATTCGTTTCAACCCCGAAGAAACCAGTGTCTTCGGCAAAATCCTTCGACTCAGGGAAACCAGTGTCCTTGACGAGAAAATCCTGATTCGCGTCGACCCGCAGAGAAACTAGCGTCTTTGCAGGAATACATCGATTCGTTTCAACCCCAGGGAAACCAGTGTCCCTGGCAAATACCTCAATTCAGGGAAACTAGTGTCCTTGATGAGAGCCTCCTGATTCGCGTCGGCCCGCAGAGAAACTAGCGTCTCCGCAGGAATATTCCGATTCGTTTCAACCCCGAAGAAACCAGTGTCTTCGGCAAAATCCTTAGACTCGGGGAAACCAGTGTCCTTGACGAGAAAATCCTGATTCGCGTCGACCCGCAGAGAAACTAGCGTCTTTGCAGGAATACATCGATTCGTTTCAACCCCAGGGAAACCAGTGTCCCTGGCAAATACCTCAATTCAGGGAAACTAGTGTCCTTGATGAGAGCCTCCTGATTCGCGTCGGCCCGCAGAGAAACTAGCGTCTCCACAGGAATACTCCGATTCGTTTCAACTCCGAAGAAACCAGTGTCTTCGGCAAAATCCTTCGACTCAGGGAAACCAGCGTCCTTGACGAGAAAATCCTGATTCGCGTCGACCCGCAGAGAAACTAGCGTCTTTGCAGGAACACCTCGACTCGTTTCAACCCCATGGAAACCAGTGTCCTTGGAAAACTCCTCAACTCAGGAAAACTAGCGTCCTTGATGAGAGCCTCCTGATTCGCGTCGGCCCGCAGAGAAACCAGTGTCTCCGCCAGAAATTCCCGATTCGTCTCAACTTGCAAGATAAAGCCTTAGGCAGCAGGGATTAAAAAACTTGTTTCCTGAGCACTGGGACCCTGCAAGTCGGTCTAAAACGGTCTCTTGCATACTATTCAAGGGTCTCACTCTCCAAAGTCGAATCTCGAAGAGGAGGGAAACAACCGCTTACGGGTTCTCTCGACTCGTAAGAGGGAAAATTCTCTTATAGGATCCTTACGACTTATAAGAGAAAACGCACTTAGGAATCCTCAAGATTCCTAAGGAGAAAATCCACCTACGAGATCCTCTCGATCCGTAGGAAGAAAAGTCTTTGTGAGACCCTCACGGCTCATAAAGTTGAAAAGTCTTAGGCAGCAGATCTGAACCTGCGTCCTAAACCATCATTACCTCTTGAAGAAGCCAAGACAGGATGTTCGCTCTATCATCCGTCAACCATGTTTACTGAGGCAACATAATGATAATAAAAGAAAGAAGAAAGCGACAGAAAGAACATCCGATTTACAAGCGTTCGAGACACACTCATTCATGCATAGGCAAAAGACTCAGAACGAGAAATAAGACAAGCTGGGATAAAAAATTTCCATTTATATTACCAAAAATTCTTACAATCATAAAAGCAATAAACAAGAAACATTATTACAATGGAATAACCTCAGATCCAGGGCACGGATTGAGAAATTCAAAAGTAAGGCCATCCAGAGTTCTTCTGGCCTTCCTGATTATTCTCGTGCGCAGCCTTTCACGCTCCTGTGTGTCAAGATCTTCGGCGAGGCCCCCCAGCCTTCGATAAGCAGCGATTATCGTCGTCTGCTGAAAAATTTGATGCAGGATGTCGATGAGGCTATCCCGCTGTTTCTTCGATATCAGCCCCAACAGGTACACTGAATGCACCTTGTTTTCGGCATCATCCAGCGCATTGAGCTGTAGGGCCTCGTGGAACCCCGGGAGTGCTCTCCAGATTGCTCCCAGCATGACTTTCAAGAGAGCAGAACGGCGAGGGAGCAGCTAACCAACGCGTACGTTCAGAAGACCCATGACCTCCGCATATTGGGCGTCTGTAAACTCTTGGTTTTGTTGACGGCCATGTGCACGGATATCCTCGTAGGTAATGAATTCGTCCAGACTGTATAGACGCATCGCCATAATGCCTGAAGGAAACATCATTAGAAGGTTAGCAATGAGGAAAAGGCATAGGGAGTTAAAACTCCTCGAGAGCAATGCTCTGCAGACATGAGTGACACCCGTCAAAATCAGTTATGAGGAGAATTTGAGGAAAATCCCCTAAGAACATTGAGAGCTTTGCTCTGAAAATATGATATAATAATAATAATAGTACCAAATGCCATCTTTAACTTCCAAGATCCATGAAGAATTCTTAAGAGTTCTTCTATATGATTTGGAAGGAGCAAAGCTCCATTAATGAATTAAAAAAATCCAAGGAAAATCTTTTAGAGAGCAGAGCTCTATTAATGGAACCCTAACAGGGTTCTCCTTAGTCCTCTTTAGACCCCTTTAGAGCAAAGCTCTGCTAAGTGAAACCCTAAATGGGTCTTCTTTAGATCAGGGATCAATTGAGAGCAAGGCTCTAAAAATTGATTTAATTTAATCCAGATTAATTTTTTACCTAAAATTCTCTAAAGTTTGAACTTTTAAAAGTGTTTAAACAAAATAGCAGGGCTCTAAGATTCTGAAAGTAAAATTTTTGGAGATGATGATCATCTGTGGAGGACCAAATGTCCTATTTATAGGCATCAAATGCCCTTTCAACTTCCAAAAGTTCCCACAACGATTGGAATTCTGCCACCGTTGCGCTCGCGTTTGGGGCCACGTAAGCGCAACGGTGGGGGGCATTTCTTTACCCCAATCAGAGTAAAGCTCTGTTCAAATTCCAAGGCGGGAGACAAAGCAACGCTTCCGATTCCCCCCAATCAGAGCAAAGCTCTACTTTGAAAATTTTAAATTTTAATAAATGAAGCAACGCTTCAGATCCTCTGCGCTGAGCGCAGGACGCCACGTGTCAAAATCTGATACGTCGGCGCAGAGAGCATGGCGCCCAAGGCAGCGAGCCCAATCAGAGCAAGGCTCTATTTAAAACAAAAATTAAAGGAAGCAACGCTTCAGTTGCGCAGGCGCTGCGCTGCACGACACGTGTCAGCGCAGTTGCGTAAGCACAGTTGCGCAAGCGCTGCGCGACACGTGTCAGCGCAGTTGCGCTGCGCTGTGCGCTGCGCGACACGTGTTAGCGCAATTGCGCTGCGCTGTGCGCTGCGTGACACGTATCAAGCGCTGGGGCATTTGCGCCAAACAGAATTAAAATTCCAGTAAGATCTTTCTGTTCTTGTTAAAACAAGAAGATTGTCTTCTGTAAAATAGAAGCCCTTGGATCAAAGATCCAACGGTGGGGAAAATTCCCCAAATCCCTCAGAGAATGATCTCTTTAACAAATTTATGGGCACTATATAAAGGCCCCTAGACCCCAATTCAAAAGACATCGACATCAAGAACTTCAAAACAGAGAGAACTCTGAAGAATTTTGAAAAGAACTCAAGAAAAAGGTAAAAACCTTTATAAAATAGAAGAATTTCTTCTGAATAGATTATTGATCTAAGAACAAGATCAATGATCTTCAATAAAAAATAATAATAACAGTGCCTTGCACTTTTTATGAACCATTGGTTCTGAAATTTTAGAAAAGATTCTTTTCTTGAATCCAAAATTGGATCAAGTTATTGAAACAGTGCTTTGCACTTTTTATGAACCATTGGTTCTGGAATTTTAGAAAAAAATCTTTTCTTGAATCCAAAATTGGATCAAGTTATTGAAACAGTGCCTTGCACTTGCAAAACTGCACTGTTGCGCTCCTGGGTTGGCGTAAGCCACCAGAGAGCGCCACGTGTCAGCAGCGCACTGGCACAGCGCACTGCGCTAACTGTGCTTGCGCTCATCAGAGCGTGACACGTGTCACCTCCACATGCGCTTGCGCTCAATAATTTGCGCAAAGCGCCTGACAGGCCACATGATCACTGTCAGTGTGATTAATGCACTGCATTATTTACAGAAGGGCCAAGCCCAATTAAAAAAGGACTAACTGGCCAAATAAAATGCTATGCATTATTTTAAAGAAGGGCAGAGCCCAAATAAGAACAGATGCTCTGCATCATTTATCAAGGGGCTGAGCCCAAATCAGAAAGGCCTAGCAGGCCAAAATAAAATGCAGTGCATTATTAAACAGGGGCAAAGCCCTAGCACAGGCCTAATAGGCCAAAGATAAAGAAAAACGTTGAATATTCTCAACTGGGCTTAGCCCAATCATGGCCATAAGTCCTCAAATTAAATTGACTGAGCAAGACTGCTCTCTTCAATCAATTTACATCCGGTTCGAGGGTACATCTCCGAACTCCTCTGACACCTATCGTTGTAATCCTTCAACGTCGTCAGAGAGGTGACAGGTCCCGACAACCACACATCGATACGGACTGCGGGGTCCTTAAACTCGTGGACCGAAACGTCCTTAAACTAATATTCGTCCCGAAATGGGAATGTTGGACCGAAATTTCCTTAAACTAATGTTCGTCCCCAAATGGGAATGATGGACCACCATGTCCCTAAACTGGAAATCGACCGCAACGTCATTAAACTAAACAATAGAGCCAATTGCTCTCTTATCGGATCTAAACGATCCCGTTTAAGTTGATCTTAGCCTCAATATGGCTAACGTATCCTTAAACTTAAACACCAAACACAAATCTAAGAAAATACGGATTTGGACTATCCACGTCCTACGGGCGACGGCATAACTTAGTCTCCGTATACAATCCACGGGCAACCACAAACAAAACAAACACACACGACAAAAAGTGAAATTCTGGAGAAGGAGAAAGTTGTTACCACGACGCGGTAGCGTAATTAACTGCAGGGGCTTGCGCCTACAGGGAAAAGCGTCCCCACAATCAAAAACACTCAAGCGAGGGGAAATCTGACGAAGTCTGCTACATCGGCCGCATCCGTCTAAACCTCCGATACACGGTGCCATAAATCAACTTGGCATATTCGGAGAGGTGGACGGATAAAACCAAATAGCATCTGCCCCGAATCTCAGGCAAGACGTCTTCACATCGTTGCCGTCTTTCGGAGAGGAACACCCCCTAGGCCCGATATGCGATACTCATAGACGAACGGACCGGATTGTATGTATATTGTCACTGATAGGCTCAGTAGGGTTCCAGGATGAGTTTGCTCATCAGGCTTCCCTTTCGATCAGTACATGGGCAGCCGTTACGCACAGCTAGTGTCGCTGACGTGCTTGTGGTTAAACTCACTTCCAGGGTACTGACGGGTCTTTAGAGTCCCCCACAGATAGTTTCCCAAGTTCGGGCGAAACGTTGTAGAGGCCGTATGGTTTTATGGCAGGGTTCGGAAAATGCACGTGCATTTAGGCACGTGTCATATTTCGGGCAGATAATACTGGTAGGCTTTGGTTTAAGCCGGATCCATGTATTGTATTAAGTCGGAATATTTTAGTCTCTCGTATTCGTATTCGTATTCGGTCGGAATACGGATACAGGTATGTATATACAGGTGAGGGGTATTTTCGTAATCCGTTACGAGAATATTTTAGAAGATGCATTTCTTTTGGTTAATCATTTTGGTTTAAATGGTTAAAAGGATTTTGGAAAGGGTGACTCATTTTGGATGACACATTAACTCTAGAATGTTCACTAATGACTCATGTAATGAGTCATTTAGTGAGTCATTAAAGAGTTAATGGTGTTTTGTTTTGGGTGAGATATTATGAAGGGTTTGTGGAGATATTTTGTGAGGATATTTTTCTTGATATTTCATCATAAAACCTTATATATATTATCACTCATTATTTGGACAGCCAAGGCTCTTTTTTGTGCTTGGTGATTTTTGCTCTCTTCAGTTTTCTTGAGTTCACCATTTCCAAACCCTAGCATTTTCTTCAACCTCCACTCTTACCCTCTCATGTGATGAGAACCAAAGAGTGTTTGAGACAAAGTATTCTACTCATTCTCTACTTCATCTTGGTCATCTCTTTTAGCAGACTTGATGATCGAGTTGCCTCGGTATAGAGGCGGGAGCCCGTTTAAAGATCCGTAGATGTGGTGCCACCTCGATGATGAGACAGGAGATCCGAGTTACCGCGAGGAGCGTGGGATGATGGCTAAAGACCGAAGGACTCGGATCGATCGGTATAGCCTTTCTACCTCTTTACAGTTTGTTAGTTTAGCGTTAATAGCAAGATTCGGGTTATAGTATGCGATAGCGCCAGTTATAAAAGTTTTTGTTCCGCTTTTGGCGTCAGAATGACGGCCGGGGCGCTACCGTAGACTTACATGGTATCAGAGCCACGCCATTAACCTTTATTAACTTGTTCTAACGCGTTTAAAATATCGATCGGACGAAATTTCCAAAACCGCGATTTTCAGGCCAAAGTTTCTGTCGATTTTTTAAACAGGTCTAAAAATCATTTGAGCATCTCAGAAAATCGTGCAGGTTTTTTTAAGAACACGGTAAAAATTTGGGCCACTGATTCGACCGTACTGCCGCGGAACCGCCGCACATGCTAAGGTTTGGCCGCGGTTCCGCCGCAGCCATGGTGCTTCAGTGTGCCAAATTTCTTCTGGGGCTCTTGCATCGGGAATTGTGGTTTCTGGAATATTTAGTTTGGGCCCAGATTTTGTTTGTGTACTGCAGATGTACGTGGGGCCCACTTCGGGAAGTTTTGTCGATCGGAATTTTAAACTTGTTAGTTTACAGTACTTACATTATATCTCCGACCGTGAATGTCATTCGAGCGGTAAATTGCGTCTAATTGTTATAGTCCTTTTAGACGGATTTGCGAACGTGACATTCGCGTTGATGTTCTGTGTTGTGCTGTGATGTTGCGGATTTGTCGTGGTGGATAGCAGTGTGCAATGGTAGTACGGTTTGGAATTATTTGTACATTTGATATTGCGGGGCGAGCGTCCAACATGTGGACTGCCGTCACTGCCAGTTTGTATAATATTCTTTTGGGGCACGACCGGGCTGAAGTCGATGTACCCGTTGTACATATTTTTCATTTCTGTACTAGGTTTACCCCGCGACGGAGTGCACGGATAGCCGGGTTCTGAAGGGCAACGGGTCCGCATCTCATGACTTTGAGAGGCAGAGGGGCCTCACTCTAGAATTGGCAGACTATTCGCCGCACTCGTAGGGGTACAGGTTGACCCAAGGAGGGGTGCTCAAGTTACCAGATTCCGTGAAGTGCAGGGTGGTCCATTCATTCTGCTGTAGGGGGCTGCCTCGCTTCAGGTTTTGGCGGGTAACATGCCGCACCCGTAGGAGTCTAGGTTTCATTGCACAAGCTATCCACACGACCAGGGGAACGTCGGGTTTCAGCAGCGGCTCTGTGAAACCTGGGGATCCCGGATTATCTGTATTGTTCTGTGATGCTTATTACTTTTCTGTAATGTTGCATTTATCACGCCTGGAGCGATTATTGTATATTGGTATATATACTAGTAGATGCTGTATATGTTTTGCACCCGCGCTAGTCCAGTCCCCACTCTGTCGTTAGTTAAGTAACTTAACGGGTGATGACGGGACCCAGTGACGAATGCGGATGGCATATACGTACATTTTATTTTCGTTCTTTTCTGGTGTGATTAATTGATGGGACTGCGTTGATTCTGATCAATGCAAAGGAAAACAAACCTATTTGGATGTTGTTGGAATGGTTTTAAAAAGTGTTATTACAAAGACGTTTTCTTTTGTTTTGCATAGTGGTATTCAGTTGGAATATCCTGCACCTCATTCGACGAGACAAGGGCCGAGATCCCTTCACCGGGAGTGACCCCTTGAGCAGAAGTTTGCATCAGGGTAATAACTTCACTATAGTCGATTACATATTGCTTTGCATCGTGGTATTCAGTTGGAATATCCTGCACCTCATTCCACGAGGAAAGAGCCGAGATCCCATCACCGGGAGTGACCTCTTTAGCAAAGGTTTTCGCCACTATTTTTTTTTATAAAAAGCTATCAGGTTCTTTCAACGAGATTAAGTTCATTACGTTAAAGGTTTTTTGCCAAAAACCAGCCGTAGCCCTCCGTCGTTTCAGACGGTAGCACGTAGTATTCATGCTATGTTTGTTGGCCTTCGTCAAGGCATAGTAGATGGTAGTTGCTTGTTACTTTTCTGTTGCATAGATAGATGGGTTGGTTTGGGACAGTCGTATTACCTTGTTGGCCTTCGTCAAGGGTATGTACAGGTGGGTTCGAATTGACAAGATAATGACGGGTAGAACTTGACATATGACTTATGATTTGTTGGCCTTCGTCAAGGTCATAAGAACATGGGGTAAAAATCATATCGGGAGTTTCTAAAGAAACTGAAACTTGTCAGGCATGCGCATACCTTCTGGAGTGTGATAACATGAGTGGATTCCGTCACGTTATCATGCGATGAGAGTTGGATCCCAATTCCCACTGATGAGTTGGTTTACTCTTCGGGTGATCCCGATTGATTCTTCTTTCAGGTTTGGAGGAGAATTTGACAGTACAGTGGGAGGTTTCCTAATTAGATAAAGTGATAACCATTCTGATCTAGGTTAGAGTGCACGCAGAGTGTTTCTTTTCTCTCTCTCTCTTTGGCAGCGACTTTTGACCGACCCTTGACTATGACTCAGTGACCAAGTTGACCGAACCTTCTTAAAATACTGGCTTTTGGATTGTCTAAGTCATTGTTGCTCCTTCTTTTACCCTTTGCATTTCTCAGAACACCTCGTATCACTACGAACATCCACTTCCATTAGATAGATCCATCGTATGGTTATATACGAACTCGAAGGGACTTCTTCGAGGATGGATCCAGGTTCAAGAGAAATTGAATTGGTTTATTCGGTTGTCTTTTATCATCACCTTCTCTCAGGTTGCGAGAGCTCCTTGGTTTAGGAGAGTACACCTATTACGCTTATTGGATAGTCTTTTTCCAAACCATTGGCAGGTGTCGAAAGGTAGGGAATGAAGAAAACCAATTAGCCTAAGTAGGGTATGCAGAAGGTAATAAGTAAAGACAAAATAAAAGGATTAGAAAGAAGGCAAAGTAAATTGCGACTGCTATCATTCACGACCAAACCGCGTACTTCATCGCCACTCCTATTTCACCTTTGCTTTTTTCCCCAGTTCGGGAGAAATAGAATAAAGTATTATTCAGTTGTCTTTTATCATCACCTTCTCTCAAGTTGCGAGTACTCCTTCTTTTAGGAGGGTACACCTATTACGCTTACTGGATAGTCTTCTTCCAAACCATAGGCCGGTGCCGAACGGTAGGAAAGGAAGAAAAAACACTTAGCCTACAGGGGGTGTACAAAAGGTAATGAATAAAGACGAATAAAGGGATTTGGAGAGATGGCAAAGAAATATACGGTTACAGTTGATTTAGTGTAGTTTTTATCGATCAAAAATAATTTACCGCAATCAAGAACGGCATCGCTTGTAGCTAGCCGGTGAGTACGGGTCGGTCCACAGGGATTTTGTGTTTTCCTAGTCGCGCTAACGAGTTAATTCCGAAGAATGTTCGGATTGATTTATTAAATCTAAAAACTACCAAATTAAGTTATACTAAGATTATCTAGATCTAAGTCTTGCTAGGATTAGGCTTAGGGGAAGTTGAGAGATTAAAGGTTTCCTCACCGCTTTCAATACTCTATTTTAGATCAATTGGATGTTATGGTAATTATCAATAAAGTGGATTAGAATCTTTTGGGAAGATGTTTCTTCCTCTAGATTCTTGTCCTTCCTTTATCGATCCTTACCCTAACCTCCATGGAAAACATGCACAACCGGTCCTTTATACTACGGTATCACCGTTACCTCGAGGGGTAAGGTGCCGCAGGGAGCGGTGTGTGCGTGTATGCATGGAGTTCTAATTTTTAGGTGTGAAGGGGCAAGAAAGGGGTGAGAGATCTCATCTCTCAAACCTTTCCCTAAGGTTAACCCTAACAAGCGAGGAGACTACTCGCTCATTAGGGGATTAAAAGACATTCTAAATTAAAAGAGAACTAAAGCAAAGAAATAAAAGTAACTTACTAATTTTTATTGATGGCTCTCTCCAAACATCAACGCAGTACAGATCTGAATTTGTGAAATGAAAAGAAGCATGCCTCATACAAGATTTAGAGTTCCTATTTATAGAGGATAGGAACCCTAGGGTTACAATTGACTCGCGTATCTGATTTTACAAAAATACCCCCTAAGAAAAAGACCAAGTCAACGATCCTCAGCGCACCGAAATTTTTCCCACCGACACGGGCCTAACCCTGCCGCGGTTCCGCGGCCAATAGCATGCCTTGGCCGCGGTTCCGCGGCCAAGTGGGGAGATCAATGCTTCATTTTTTCTGGGGTTTGTCTTCTTGCAGTTATCCTCTGTTTTCTTCAGTTCTTTCTTAAAAATGAATTCTGGTTTTCTTCCAGATCTTTCGGTGAACATTGTAGTGGACTTTTACCGTTACTTCGTGACGAAGTCTTGAACCTTGCACTGTCTTGTACTTTGTGAACTGTTCTTCGTGTAGGCTTTATCAAGATTCTCTGTTTTTTGGTCGAAGTCTCACTTTTGCATCGTCTTTTGTCTTTTTCACTGTTTTTATTCCAAGAACCTGTAACCTGCAACTAAGTAGCAGACATGCGTCAAAAGCACCTGTTTATTTGTAAAACGAATAAGAATGGGGAATATAATAATGCAATATTATGGTGTGAACAAATACCCCCAAACTTATCTTTTGCTCATCCTCGAGCAAACTTATTTTTATTCTCTACAAAAAACCTAACCGCACTTTCGCAGGGAAACGCGATTGCACTGAGCTCGTGCAACAAGCCGTTAAACCTCTAGGTGTCCCTAGTAGGAGGAGTGTTGTCTCCTGAGGGTTTTCAGCGGATACTACCCACAAAATCCTATCAATTTGGCTTTTTCGACTTTTGTTCTCTAATTAGGTTTTCTAACAGGGAATTCTATTATCTTTGACTTGCAAATTATCCACCCATATTCTTCACACTTCCTCATTATCTAACTTAAGATTATATATGTTCTATAGACTTACTTAGCTTTCGGCATTTCCCAAGTTTTCCTTCTAGGGTTCCATCTCCACTTAGGAATTTTTATCAACTCTATTAAAGATACAAGTTCTATTCTTCACTCCTTTCTCTCATCTAAACTCCAATCACATATCCCCACGTGTGTGTATAAATCACCCCTACACTTGGAAATTCAAATCAAGCAATCATACCCTTGTCCGTTGTCCAAAGCACTTCTTAATTGGTGAATTTTTAAATGAATTTTGCTTACACATCCTTCATGCGACCGTTAATACTTCTTGAGGTACCAACGACCGATTACAAAATGCGTTTGCACTTTAAAGCGTACTTCCTAGTCTTGCAATACCCAAGGCTTTAGCAGTGACTCCCAAACCAGTTGGTCTAAGGCACTAGGTGATGAAGCACCCTCGCTAAATATTTTTCTATTTTTACAGCCTTAAGTAATCACAAAAACCAGTGTTCATTTTTTTTCTTTTCTTTATTCACTTTTTTTCCTTTTATTTTCTTCGTACTAAGGACTTTAGACAAGAGCATTTCAAGGTCTCTTCTACTATTCCAAGTTTCAAGGTGCGTGATTGTGCAAATTGTAGGATATACATTTTCAGAATCTAGACTTAAGCTAGGAATTATCTTTCAAACTTGTATTTTAATAAAAACATCAATACTCTTCCCTTGTTTAAACTTAGCCCTAGAAGTGAACTCAAAATTTGCCTATTTCTAAATAAACTACAAAGACATATACTTTCTACCGCTAAACTTTAAGGAAGGTTATCTTTAGGGTTTTTAATTTATTATGTTTAAGATCTAGTTGTTCCTAACTAGTTAACCTATCTGTCAAACTCTAGTCAAATAAGCCAAAATTGAATACATTAATTTTTATAATTTTTGAAATTTTTCAATTTTTATGGGTTTTCAAATAAGTATGCAAATGCAAAAAATATGTACAAATGAATGCGAAGGAAGAAGACGTACCGAGCATACCCCCAAACTTAAACTTGACAGTGTCCTCACTGTCATACTACACCAAGAGGGTCAAAATGTCGGCACTCCCCTGTTTATTTATTTATAAATTTTTTTTATTTTATTGTTATATACAGAAAGTCCCCCCCAAACTTCATTGAAACAGAGTTAAACGTCATTGCCAAACTTTGCAAAGACCAAACGTCAACACCAACCAGTCGAAAAAATTTATCTGTAAAGAGTATCGGTTGGTGGAAGAATATGTTGTACCGATCCAAAAAGAATTGGGGAAGATAGAAGTGGTGGTATGGAAAGTGTGGAAGTGAATAGATAGGAGGTGGTGATGAATCAAAACGAGAATGGGAATGATCGGCAATCAGTAGAATATTGGCATTCTCATAGCTTATTAAAAGAAATGGGGGTGGTTCAACTTCTAAAGGAGGAGGTTGACTAACCACAATATCCCTAAGATATTTCTGTGGATCCTTTATTGACTTGGCATCATCCATCATATGCATATGATATTCAATTATGAGGGAACTAATCTCCTCGATGTCCGCCATAGTCCAGCCGAAAACTTGCCGCCTATCTTGTAAGACCATTAAAAGAGCGTTCTCTTGCTCGAAGGCTAGAGAGGCCGATATGATAACGGGAAAGGTCTCATTCTCACCTATGTAAGCATATTTAAGGTGAGACGGCAAGGGCATGAGTTCGAGTTTCGGAGGCAAAAGAATCATAGGTAAAATTGGGAAATCTACCTCGAACTCAAAGGACTCCAACACAGGTTCGAAATCACTGCAAACAACCGATTCGGATGGTTCAGCTAACTCATCCAAAAATTCAAAAGACTCATATTCGGGCTGTGAGTCGTCATCATCCGAAAAAGTGAAACATTCATAATCAATATCGGTTGTGTCAACTGTGGTAGATTCAAGGAGGGACGCACTAGTGGCGTCAAAACTGTTTTCATCAAACAAAAATCTTTCAAGCTCGCAGTCCTCCTGTGTGATTTCGTGAATAGAGCAAACTTCTCGTGTCCTAGTTTTAGGCATGGGGGCAGACTTCCTAACTTGTAAATATTGAACTCACTAGATGTCTTCCCGAAGGATAGAGTCATGGAGCCATTGCGACAGTTTATTACGGCATTGGAAGTGGCCAAAAATGGTCGACCGGGGATCACCGGAATTTGGTTCCGTGGGTTAGAAACAGGTTGCGTGTCCATAACAATAAAGTCAACGGGGAATATGAAGTCCCCAACTTTGATCAACACATCCTCTAGCTCACCCCTAAGATGGGTGATTGATCAATCAGCCATTTGGAGAGTACAACGAATGGGTTTCAACTCTCCAACCCCTAATTGCTCGTACACGGAGTAGGGAAGCAGGTTAACACTAGACCCAAGATCTAAAAGTGCTCTATTAATTTTCTTATCCCCAATTGTTATCGAAATCGTAGGACAGTCGGGGTCCTTTCGTTTTTGGGGTAAGGGTTGAGGTTGGTTAATAGCATTGCTCACTGCACTAGCTACTAGCACTTTCTTGGGTGTTTGAGAAGACTTTCTCTTTGAGGTGCATAAGCCCTTTAAGATTTTCACGTATGAAAGGACTTGTTGGATTGCATCCAAGAGAGGTATATTTATGCTAACCTGGTTAAATAACTCCACAATCTTTTCCATTTGTGCAGTTGGTTTATTGGGACTCAACCTGTTTGGAAATGGAACATTTTTAAAATCTGTTGAGTCCAATGTCTGTGGAGTAGAATGTGGAGTTGGAACGGATCCCAGTGTGGGTGTGTTCGTGAAGTGAGAAGTGGGTCCGTTCGGATTAGAAGAAGAAGAAGAGCCTTTTGAAGAATGGTGAATAGGCTCTAGCGGAGGAGATGAGGGTGAAGAAGAAGAAGGAGAAGAAGGAGAAAATGGAGATGGAGAAGAAGAAGAAGAACCACCGGCGGGGATGTCATCACTAATACCCACATTATTCTGCAACACTCTTCCGGATCTCAACGTGGTCACCGCATTTACATTGTGATTGTGATATGCGTTTTGTGTGTGACAGGGATTTGGCAATGGTTGAGATGGAAGCTTTCCCTTTTCTCTCTCGCTCAACGCAGCAGTTAATTGTGCAATTTATGCCTCAATAGATTTGATGCTTTGATCTTGTGAAGCATTGTTGTGCACTAAAGACTGGACGCAATTTTCCAATCTTGCTGCGGATTCTGTAGATTGCTTGAGAAACGCATCTAGACTTTTTTCTAGCGAGATAACCTTATCATCATTTGGTTGAACCAAATTGTTCGTTTGATTTGGATAAGGTTGTGGTTGGAAAGGTTGCTGGTTTTGAGTTTGTTGGGGTGCTTGTTGTTGTGGAGGAGGCCTTTGATAGAAGTTGTTTCCTTGGAGTTGCTGATTTTGATTCCAAGCAAAATTTGGGTGGCTCCTCCAACCCGGATTGTAGGTCGAAGAGTAAGGATCATTTCTTTGTCGTTGCTGAAAGGCAGCATTGACTTGATATTGTCCTTGAACAGGTAGATTGTAAGGACACTCTTCGGTAAGGTGTGATGGATCCGAACAACAAGCACAAACAGTTCGTGGGGGTAAAGCAGGGGCAGGTGAAGACGATGAGATTTTGGTCTCAATGGCTTCTAGCTTTTTCATAAGTGCGGCCATCTCGGCCTTCATAGCAATCGGCATATCTAATTGATGTATGCCTGCCCTAGATTGACCAATAGAAGAAGATGAGGTGGTCTTTGTGCTCTCCCACTGAATTGTTTGTTCACTAAGATCCTCGAGAAACTGCCATGCTTCCTCACTAGATTTAGTTAGAAAGTGACCTTGACAAATGGTTTCTAGCAACTGCTTCGTTGCCGGGTTCAATCTCTCGTATAATGTTTGACAAAGTTGCCAACTTTCGATCCCATGATGAGGACATTGAACCAGTAGGTCTTTGAATCTTTCAAAACACTTCCAAAATGGTTCGGAAGGAAGCTGGGAAAATTGTATTATCTCATTGCGAATTCTCGCGGTCTTGTGATGAGGATAAAACTTTTTAAGAAAAGTTTTAACAAACTCGTCCCAATTTCTAATTGAATGTGATGCTGTGATGTATAGCACTTCTCGGCTAAGTCACATAAGGTGAAAGGAATGACCCTTAGCCTTATAGCGTCATCACTTAATTGGGTTGTTTTCATCATGGCACAAACGTTTTGGAATTTATTGATAAAGATATAAGCATCTTTGGATTCCAATCCATGAAATTTTGGCAGCATATTGATGAAATGGGGTTTTATTTCAAAATTGTCCCCATTTGCCGGTGGGGGTGAAAGACAGGTAGGTAAAGAGGTATGGACAGGGTAGAAGAGATCCTGGAGCGCGATTCGTTGGGACGCTACAACAGGCAGGAGATTCGGGTTATTCGCACCTAATGGAGGTGGAATCAGTCCCGTGGGTAAGGTGTTGTTGGGATTGTGTCCCGACATACCTTCGGAAGAAGAATTTGATGGTGGAGGTAAGGAAATGGAGGGAATTTCGACTTCGGTGTCGAAAGGTTCGTCGGTCGGTACCAACGAAACACGGACTAATCGGGCGCTAGTGTCCCTAGTCCAAAGTGACATACACTAAAGGGGTAGTGTAGTCAAAAAAATGAAAGACAGAATGTAGAGGTAAGATAACGTCAATGAGAAGAAAGTGAGTGGTGGTGGGGTGCAAGGATTTTACGCGACAAGTTACAAGTTTTTATAAAAGATTTTTTTCTTTTCCCCTTTTTTTTATTTGGAACCGTTTGCAAAAAAGATTTTTGATAAAGGGCTAAGACACACTTTTGATCAACCAAAAATGCACAATCAGGCCTAACTCTAGGGTCACCTAGGTCAGCTAGACAGCTCCTAACTATTCCAAAGAGCTAGAGATAGGACCTCAAACCGCCTCTTCACCGCCAATTGCGGCCAGGTAAGTGCCGGGTAAGTGGGAGGCTCCCCGCTACAAGTAGCGGTCCTAATTAAGTAACCACTTGCCTTGACACACTTGCCTAGACACCGCAAAGTCAGGTTAGGATTAACGGCCGATGCCTATAACTAGTCCTCTGTCCTATTGAGCTCGAAGTCCTAAGGGCTGAGTCTAGTATTTTTTAATTAAATATGGTCAATGCAAATGCCTTATGTGATTTCTGGGGTCCTGGGAAGGGTGATGAAATCCCCACCCAATCTGAATTGGTCAAAAACCCTTAAAGTCCGATTAAAGATATGCAAAACAGTAAATCACTTGCAATCAAAGATTTTTATTTTATGCGCGGCGCAAAGGATCCTGCAGAAAATCAATTATTGGAAGGGGGAAGAAGATTTTTAGCGCAAAGAATCCTGCAGAAGATTTGGCAAAAGATATATCGAAAGATTTAGAGGAGTGAGAAAGAAGATTACTGTGCAATTTTTGCTTGCTGATGTCACCACGGCGCCGCCCTTCCGCGGTCAAAGCGTGGATCTCACCGCGGTTCCGCGGTTGGAACGAAGGCTCGCCTCCCGAGAATTTTTTCACGCGCTAAATCCCCAGTCCCGCCGCGTTTCCGCGGTCTAAAGTGAGGTACGACCGCGTTTCCGCGGTCTGATGGGTGGTTCAGATCTCCCGAAAAATTCCACTGTTCTGTTTTTTAAATCCCCCTCTGTTCTGATCTCCCAATTTATGTTTCGCACTCTGAATTTTTCCAGATCCGTCGATCCTGCAAAGATTCACAAAAAAAAATACCCTTCAAACAATAAATGATAAAAAAATTATAATTTTTCTTTTTCTGTTTTTATGATTTTTTTAATTTAGATTAACCCGAAATTGCAAAAAGGAAATACTACGCCATCCCCGGCAACGGCGCCATTTGATTTAGTGTAGTTTTTATCGATCAAAAATAATTTACCGCAATCAAGAACGGCGTCGCTTGTAGCTAGCCGGTGAGTACGGGTCAGTCCACAGGGATTTTGTGTTTTCCTAATCGCGCTAACGAGTTAATTCCGATGAATGTTCGGATTGATTTATTAAATCTAAAAACTACCAAATTAAGTTATACTAAGATTATCTAGATCTAAGTCTTGCTAGGGTTAGGCTTAGGGGAAGTTGAGAGATTAAAGGTTTCCTCACTGCTTTCAATACCCTATTTTAGATCAATTAGATGTTATGGTAATTATCAATAAAGTGGATTAGAATCTTTTGGGAAGATGTTTCTTCCTCTACGTTCTTGTCCTTCCTTTATCGATCCTTACCCTAACCTCCATGGAAAACATGCGCAACCGGTCCTTTATACTACGGTATCACCATTACCTCGAGGGGTAAGGTGCCGCAGGGAGCGGTGTGTGCGTGTATGCATGGAGTTCTAATTTTTAGGTGTGAAGGGGCAAGAAAGGGGTGAGAGATCTCATCTCTCAAACCTTTCCCTAAGGCTAACCCTAACAAACGAGGAGAGTACTCGCTCATTAGGAGATTAAAAGACATTCTAAATTAAAAGAGAACTAAAGCAAAGAAATAAAAGTAACTTACTAATTTTATTGATGACTCTCTCCAAACATCAACGCAGTACAGATCTGAATTTATGAAATGAAAAGAGGCATGCCTCATACAAGATTTAGAGTTCCTATTCATAGAGGATAGGAACCCTAGGGTTACAATTGACTCGCATATCTGATTTTACAAAAATACCCCCTAAGAAAAAGACCAAGTCAACGATCCTCAGCGCACCGAAATTTTTCCCACCGACACGGGCCTGACCCGGCCGTGGTTCCGCGGCCAATAGCATGCCTTGGCCGCGGTTCCGCGGCCAAGTGGGGAGATCAATGCTTCATTTTTTCTGGGGTTTGTCTTCTTGCAGTTATCTCTGTTTTCTTCAGTTCTTTCTTAAAAATGACTTCTGGTTTTCTTCCAGATCTTTCGGTGAACATTGTAGTGGACTTTTACCGTTGCTTCGTGATGAAGTCTTGAACCTTGCACTGCCTTGTACTTTGTGAACTGTTCTTCGTGTAGGCTTTATCAAGATTCTCTGTTTGTTGGTCGAAATCTCACTTTTGCATCGTCTTTTGTCTTTTTCACTGTTTTTATTCCAAGAACCTGTAACCTGCAACTAAGTAGCAGACATGCGTCAAAAGCACCTGTTTATTTGTAAAACGAATAAGAATGGGTAATATAATAATGCAATATTATGGTGTGAACAATAGTCATGAATTGGATTATGGAAGAGGCATTACTAGGAATACCAGGATACCCCTACGAAACATTTTCATGTTTCAGTTTCACTGTGCATTGTTAAAGGAAAACTGATTTCCCGATTAGATACTTACTCCAGGGTATGTATTTACCAGGTATGATTCTCACATCTGTATGGTTTTAGAGATGCTGAGTGGGAGTAAGTTATTGGGAATAAGGTGATCATCCTCATTATATCGGAATTCGTTGTAATTGGTGATATTTGAGGAAGTCGCCTGGGTTTTTGCCGGATGGCATGTATTTGGTTTTGAGTATTCGTTGTTGTGCACCAATTTCAAAATGATATATCTGTACGTTTATTTTTATAAAGTGAGATATAACTTTTTGATATTATGTCAATGACATTTACCTATATCAGTTGACGATTGGGTAAGGAGCATTGAACAGCGGAGTGGTTCTTAACCATAAGTACAGTTTTCAACCTACGATGCACAGGTTTTGAGTTATTCAAACTCAGCGGACTTATACAGAGTATTGTATGTTGTCCAGTGTCCATCAGGACAAAGGGGTTGGTCCTCGTACTATGTTCTATTTACTTGTGACTTCTCTAGTTTTTAGACATATGTTTCGTAGAAATACAATGTCTAAGTTTTGAGAAGTTGTGGGTATAGGAATAAAGTAGAGAACCAGATGTCGCAAGTATCGGGATTCTTCAAAGAGATCGAAGATGTAGATATTTGTGATTGGTATTCGGTTGATAGTAATGGTTTTGAGAAACTTGTTTCTCTTTCAGGTTACTCATAATTGGATGCATTCCTAAGTTGAGTAATGCTGATTAGCCTCTCTCCATTAAAGTTGATATGCACTGGAGACAGCTGCATGATTTGAATCTGGTTCCAATTAAATAAGTGCCAAAGTTTCTATATTGGATATAGAATGGTTCATATCTTAACGATGTTAAGGTACGGGGAGTTGTCCGGCTTATGCTTAAAACCAGACTCTGGATAACTCATGGCACGTTTCTGTAATGGCAGTTTGTGGGATGGCCCAGGCTATGACGAGGGTTGACTTTCTACCATCTGAAAGATCAATGGTGATATTGTTCTTGACTCGCCACAGTTTTAGTAAAATGGATTTTTTCAGAAAACAGTAGTGGGAGTATGGTAGAACTGGAAGTGATTCCAGAACCGCAAACGATTACGGAAAATTTAATAGGACCTAAAGATTCAATCGGGTTTGACATTCCATTAGCCACTCCACAGATATGGTGGGTAACCTCAGACACCCGAGAGGTACTTCGGTAGCCTCAAGGACGGTGACAGGGAGGTTCTTGTTTACCCAGACTTGACACTACTGATGTTCCAGGCTATGAGACCCGGCAGGAGGTTAAGTATAGTGTCGTTCTAAACTAGCTTTAGAAGTGCACGTATATATTATTCTGCCAGAGGGTTGTTATGGTCAGTGGGAGCACCGGAAGCATAGTGGGCAAGTAGCTTATGTCTATTTATAGACTAGAGCAGATATAGCGGAGATAAATCATCTAATTTTGATGTGACAGTCATGGCTTTGACTTCATCAGAATAGGGGATGGACCTGTTAAGAAGGTAGTAGGGTGTGATGTCCTAGTATTTGGATGACATACACAGAGTAGGAAGTAAAATTCCTATACTACGATCGGTTATACTTTGGTTGTCACACTGTTGTTTCTCCATACAGGATATAGATATAATATCAGACATTCTGGTTACTAGATCTATGGTTTTAGATCTAGATTTGGGTAGTTTCCCAATCTGGGTACTTTGACAGTATTCTAAAGGTATTTAGAATAGATGACTCCTGGCATGGTGGTGTACCTGCAAGTGATAGAGTCACCATCTCTAAAAGTGTCTTACAGACTAAAGGGGAGAGGGATGTGCATGATTGGCATATCACTTGCTTAGGCAATTGAGTCAATCGTGAGATGTCAAGTACCACACCAGATGTTGTTTTTGCACTAGATGTGATAAGTTTATATTAATCCAATCCTGAAGAAACATAAAGAAGCAGTTTTAGAACATAAGTGGATGTTCTACGGATTTGATGACGGCAGCCTCCTTCGGGGGACGGTTATCATTCCAGGCTTCAAAGGTGACATGGATGACAGAGTGATTGTCAGAGTTATAGTTTACCCTCTGACAAAGGGGGCAGTATTATGGACAGGTGGTCCAAGAGAATACTGTGGGAGGTATGGTGCAGGGGTTCAGTTGACGATACAGTCTAAGAAGTTTGGATTTGGAGTTCATTTATGAACTAGGTCCCATCAGATATCCAAACATATTCTAAGACAGGTATTACTCAATTCGGGAGATGGCTTTCTCCGCGAACTTGAGATTAAGAGAGACATAGAAAGAAACATCAGGGCGGATCCACTCATTGAGGCTATTTCTCGAACACAAGAGTTTTACAAACGAGCTTTGTGAAACTGATTAGTAGAGGAGTTGGGTGTTCGGTATCACACGGGCTGTGAGTATGCGACATCGCAATAATTAGCCTTAAGTGCAAGTGGGAGATTGTTGGATATAGTGCCCTCAAAGTCAATTATTGGATCGCAGGTACGTGATTGCAATGATTGAGGGAGGACCTATACCGGTAGGACAGTCTTACTCGAGATGATAGTATGCTATCTGGTTTGCCTTTATCAGTCGTGTACAGGTTTAGGTGACTGTTCACTGTTACACGTTGATAGAGCCCTTAGGATCTTGCTTAACTACCAACAGTATGATGGCGATCATATACGTGAGAGTTGGGTAGTCCATGAGCACATCCATAAAAGTGGTCTCTAGTCGTGGGAGTTTCGAGACAGGGCATCGATACTCCGGAGTAGAATAGTGTATACAGTCGAGACCCCGACGAGGGGCGGTGGCCGGTCTTACAAGCCATTGGTGTCAGTTGGATCACCTAAGATGTATACAGGTTCTCATTGGGTTATGAGTACACCGAACAGGACTCGCCGGGAACCTGCTAGTTGGTATTTATACCTAGCGTCAGATAGCAGTTCCCTGGTGACATGTGTACAGGTTAGTTCATTGACCTGAGGTCGTCATTTGTCTCGTGTGAGTTCCCACTGTACTTTGATTTCTACCCTACCACGGCTCAAAGGAGTCGTGCAAACAGGTATTTTTTGGGTACAGTCCCGAGCCACATGAAGGCAAGTGAGCGGATCGGCAGGGGATTCGTCTCTCCCGGTATTGGGGGTAAGATCGCGCTGTGTCTAGGAAAGCCATTATATAAAGCCCTCGGCCGAGGCAGGAGATTTACCGGTAGGTACTCCAGTAGTATCTCAGGGTGTTCTGGGCTACACTCTGACACGACTTATACCGCTATTGGGGGTCTGACGTTACCAGCCCTTAGGCCCGATATGCGATACTCATAGACGAACGGACCGGACTGTATGTATATTGTCACTGGTAGGCTCAGTAGGGTTCCAAGATGAGTTCGCTCATCAGGCTTCCCTTTCGGTCAGTTCATGGGCAGCCATTACGCACAGCTAGTGCCGCTGACGTGCTTGTGGTTAAACCCACTGCCAGGGTACTGACGAGTCTTTAGAGTCCCCCACAGATAGTTTCCCAAGTTCGGGCAAAACGTTGTAGAGGCCGTATGGTTTTATGGCAGGGTTCGGAAAATGCACGTGCATTTATGCACGTGTCATATTTCGAGCAGATAATACTAGTGGGCTTTGGTTTAAGCCGGATCCATGTATTATATTGAGTCAGAATATTTTAGTCTTTTGTATTCGTATTCGGTCGGAATACGGATACAGGTATGTATATACATGTGAGGGGTATTTTCGTAATCCGTTACGAGAATATTTTAGAAAATACATTTCTTTTGGTTAATCATTTTGGTTTAAATGGTTAAAAGGATTTTGGAAAGGGTGACTCATTTTGGATGACACATTAACTCTAGAATGTTCACTAATGACTCATGTAATGAGTCATCTAGTGAGTCATTAAAGAGTTAATGGTGTTTTGTTTTGGGTAAGATATTATGAAGGGTTTGTGGAGATATTTTGTGAGAATATTTTTCTTGATATTTCATCACAAAACCTTATATATATTATCACTCATTATTTGGACAGCCAAGGCTCTTTTTTGTGCTTGGTGATTTTTGCTCTCTTGAGTTTTCTTGAGTTCACCATTTCCAAACCCTAGCATCTTCTTCAACCTCCACTCTTACCCTATCATGTGATGAGAACCAAAGAGTGTTTGAGACAAAATATTCTACTCATTCTCTACTTCATCTTGGTCATCTCTTTTAGCAGACTTGATGATCGAGTTGCCTCGGTATAGAGGCGGGAGCCCATTTAAAGATCCGTAGATGTGGTGCCACCTCGATGAGGAGACAGGAGATCCGAGTTGCCGCGAGGAGCGTGGGATGATGGCTAAAGACCGAAGGACTCGGATCGATCGGTATAGCCTTTCTACCTCTTTACAATTTGTTAGTTTAGCGTTAATGGCAAGATCCGGATTATAGTATGCGATAGTGCTAGTTATAAAAGTTTTTGTTCCGCGTTTGGCGTCAGAATGACGGCCGGGGCGCTACCGTAGACTTACAACCCGGACTCTATAGAGGCTCCATGAAGAGAAAGATGCAAGCTTGCTTCCGATCTTCAACTACTAAGATGATCTACCTTGAAGAATCTCAAACCCAAGCTCTTGCTTCACTAATCAAGTATTAGCAAAGCAAACACCCTAATCTAAGTGGCTAGAATAGATGAGGATGATGAAGTAGGAATTTAGCTCTCTTTTGTTTTCTTTATCTCACAAAAATCCATCACAAACCCAAAAGCTAGAAAGTTTTTCGAAGAAGAAGAAGAAGAAGAAATCTATTTATGATAAATAATGAAATCTTGTTGTTGTTACAAAACCAACCATGGGTTAAGAATGAAGGCTTAACCCTTGTAGATAATAAATTAGGGTAAAGGGTTTTGGGTTGGGTTAAGAAATATCTTCACAAAATATCTTAGCTAAAAACAAAAGAAAGCTTCATGAAGTTTCATGAAAAAGCTAACCCAAATCAAAACCCTAACTTGTTTAAACTACACAAAGCCTGTTGCATTTGTAAGCCTAACTTGTTACAATATTATATATCATATATATAATATATTTTGTAACAAAATAAAATAATACAATTAACATATATCACATATATATCAATGTATTATCCATGTGAGAAAAAGAATCTTTAAGTGAGCTTATATTAGTTAATGTAATATAATATATCAAATATATAATTATACATTAAATTATCGAATCAACACTTGATCCAATAATCCGGCTATTTCACAAATAACCGACTAATATAATCTATATCAGTTCATCGAATCAACACTTGGTCCGATGACCCGGCTATATCACATATACCCGGCCGATATCACATATCGCGAGAATCTAATACCGTATCTGATAGATATGAAAAAGTGTTTGTAGAATAACCGCAATCAATAACGGTGTCGCGTGTAGCTAGACCGAGATGAGTACGGGTCGTCCTCAGGGAAACGTTGAATATTTTACTCTTACTTTAGATGTGTTGAGAAAGGGGAGGAGGAAGGACAAATAATATTGTAAAATGGTTGTAGGATCTAGATCTACGTTAAACAAGAATGCAAAATATAGATCTAGATTAACTACGGATGTAAGTTTATATAATAAGAGGTCTTGTAGGGTTCATTAGGATTTAGTAGTTATGGATGATTAATTAAAAATTACTCTTTTTATCCTTTAATAGATTTAAAACTAGAACGACGGTGATGCATGTAGATTAGGGTTTCTGGAGGGAAAAGGAATCCCACTCTTAACCCTTATCTCGACACGGAACTCCGTTCATATCTAGCCTTTACCAAAACAATCATTAATCTAATCTCTAATCGCGGTCGGGACTAACAATGAATTGTTAGCGCGCCCGATTAGGATGTTAATGATTCTTTTGATAAAGTTTATAAACTTTATAGGACTTAAAAAGAGTTTAGAGATGTTCATCATCCATTAGCCTACCCTAATCCTACGAACCCTAACAAGCGGAGAATTACTCGCGCATGTTGGGAGAAAAAGAGATGGAGAGAAATTGCATAATTAAACTACGAAGAAATAGAATAAGAAAAAGAAAGCTACCTTTATTAATCAACAATATTCATTACACTTTGATTCCTTAGAAAATGATTACAATTTCTAGTTGCTTCTCGATCTCTTCTAAGGAGGTAGACGAATAGTTGATGATCAGCCTGGATGCGTGAGCCGTCTTGGACTTCGTGATCTCGTCGGCTTGATGATTTTTCCAAGAGGCTCTCGGTCTTTATTTATAGTCCCAAAGCCAGAAAATTAGCTTCCAAATTAGGAAGATAACAGTAGAGATTCACCCCCAAAAAGCGCAGCCTCTATCTCTTCTATAATGCCGCGGATCCACGGCCATATGATCTCGGCCGTTCATCATTTTCTTGGGGCTCTGTCTTCGTGACATTTGGCGATCCTTAGAACCTTTATAACATGGAAATATTCTCGTGGTTGCTGCCAGACTTGGTCTCCAAGTTTTGCTTTCTTAATTAGGCAAGTTTTCTTTAACAACTTGATTTCCTTGATTTTAGTCTTGAAAAATCCTGCACAACTTGGAAAAATTCTGCACAACAACTCAAATAATATTTAGTAGACTTTGTTCTACTAGGATTTGGTCAATGATATTATTTGCATACATTTTCCTACCAAATGCTAATTATAATATATCAACACATGGAAAATAGTATTTTTACAGATAAACCCTTATATGTATGATATATTATAATAAAGACCTTTTTTAATATAGAAATAGTAGGAAAACTGTAATAACAAATGTGCAGTTTTATCAACTGAACAAATACCCCCAAACTTATCTTTGATCGTCCTGAGCAAACTAGTTTATTCAAGAGAAGGAAAAGAAGGGAGAAAACTAAGCACACTTTCGTAGGCAAACACGATTGCACTGAGCACGTGCAACAAGCCGTCAAACCTCTAGGTGTCCCTAGTAGGAGGAGTGTTGTCTCCTGAGGGTTTTCAGCGGATTACACCCACCAAATCCTATAATAAAAGAGAGATGGTGAAATTTACATATAAAGATAAGAACCATAAAAGAAAGACTTTGAAAATAAGAGTTTCCAACTACACTAGCTTTTCAGTTGTCATGAGCCCTATCTTAATAGTCATGAAAAAATGTTAGAAATCACATCATCCCTCAATAAAACATCGTCTTTATTCTTCATTCCTACCTTTCATCCAAACATTGATCATATACCCCTACGTGTGTGAAATGGATATCCCTACACTCGGAGAATTCAATTCAAGCTATCATACTCTTGTCCATCTACCTCAGTACTTTTTAACTTGATGAATATTTAGATTTGCTCACACATTTTCATGCGACCGTTAATACTTCTTGAGGTACTAACCGACCGATTACTCATGTGCTTGCTGATTAGGTGATAATATTTTCCTCGTCTTGCACCACCTAAGGCTTAGCAGTGACTCCCAGACCAGTTGGTCTAAGGCACTAGGTGATGAAGCACCCTCGCTATATTTTTTTATTCCTGCCTTGGCGATAAAAAAAACAGTGTTCATTTTTCTTTTCACAATTTTTATATTTTCTTCATTTTTTTCATTTCCTTCATACTTTGGCTTTTAGACAAAAGCATTTCAAGGTATCCTCTACTATCCCGAGTTTCAAGACGTGTGTAAGTGCATATAGTAGGGTATCAACATTCAAATGTTTGGCTTCCAGAATATAAACTATTTATTTTTATCCTCAGATTAGTGACTTCTTTCATCTTACTAACCCTTGGGACAACAGCTCATAACTACTTATTACCAGTTCGTTTAAGAAAACTTCTAATTTTCTTGGTTTTCTTAAAATATTCCTATCTTTTGGATGTAATTTTTCACTTTCTACTCTTTTGTTATAAAAGAAAAAAATTTAAAAAAATTTTTGAAAAATGTTGTGCTTATGCAAAGTATGATGAAAATTGATGCGTAAATAAGCACAAACCTCCCCCAAACCTGTTTACAGCAGTGTCCTCACTGATGTCATCCGTTAAGCTCAAAAACATGTAGACTTGGAAGGAAAAAGGGGACAAGAAATAATGAAAGTGAAATCCTCCCCCAAACTTATTTTTGGCTCACAATTTTTGTAAAAATCATTTTCTTTCAAGAGCCAAAATATCCCCCCCCCAAACTTGAGTTAAACTATGTTAATCTTTTAAAATCACATAAGGGGGTCAAAGTTATTGGTCAATGCCAAGCTTTGCAAAGACCGAAAGTCAACACCAACCATTCAAAAAATTTATCGATGAAGCACCAAGGTTGATGGAAGAATATGTCACCTTTCGACGTGAAGAAGTGGGGAGGTGATAAGAGGTGTAATGGAAAAGGATTGCGTCTCAATTTGGAGAGGCGACAATGTGATAGTAATGATGGATTACTCGCATTATCGTGATTGTCCAGAAGAAGGGGTGGAGGTTCAATTTCTTTATCTTGGAGTTGATTCATCTCAACACCCGTATCTTTTAAAAATGCGAGTTCATCAGCGAAAATTTCCTCGAAGCTTTCATCGATACCCCGAAGAATAATGTCATCAGAAAAAATGGGGTGATCGTCAGACTCTATAAAAAGTTCATCATCAGCGTTAGATGTTGACCCGGACAACTCGGTGGAAGAGTCTGTGTCAAACAACGACATATGAAAAGAGTCAGAATTATGAGGTTGATCAAATTCGCTGCTGTCGATATCCACTAATTCGACAGAACACACATGAGCATAGGGTTCGAAGGGTTCACTTCCCAACTTGTAAATATTAAGCTCAATTGACTTTTTTCCAAAGGATAGGGTCATAGAGCCGTTTCTACAATTGATTACTGCGTTAGAAGTGGCCAAAAAGGGTCGACCGAGTATCACCGAGATTTGATTACGTGGGTTTGCCACAGGTTGTGTATTAATAACGATAAAGTCCACAGGGAATATGAATTCCCCGACTTTGATTAACACATCCTCTAGCTCACCCCTTGGTTGGGTTATAGATCGATCGGCCATCTGAAGAGTGCAATGCGCAGGTTTTAACTCTCTGATCCCTAATTGCTCATAAACAGAATACGGATGCAAGTTAACACTAGCACCTAGATCGAGTAGAGCACGATTGATATTTTTACCCCCAATAGAAATAGAAATTGTAGGACTTCCGGGGTCCTTTCGTTTCTTGGGTAGTTGTTGTGTAAAAGCAGTGCTCACATTACTCGCAAGGAAAACTTTTTTAGGTACTTGAACTTTTCTCTTCCTAGTGCACAAGTCATTTAGGATTTTCGCATATGACGGAACTTGTTGAATAGCATCTAGGAGAGGAATATTTATGTTAACTTGCTTAAAAATTTCCACAATATTCTCCATTTGTGGACTTGGTCTGTTGCCCCTTAACCTGTTTGGATAAGGTGCTTTATCAATAAGGGTTTGGTCCAACATTGGAGATGATTGTGGGGATGGAGCGGATCCCAGAATTGGAGTGGGGATCGTTTTAGGTAGATTCGAGGAAATGGGCGAAGGGTTCGAGCCTTGGGGAAAACGGAGAATAGGCTCGGATGAAGGTGGGAGACTAGACGAATTAGGGGAAGAAGAAGAAGCTGGGGTATCATTGGTGTCACTAACATTATCACATTGCTCACCCACTCGGTTATTCAGCACTTTTCCCGATCTCAACGTAGTAACGGCACTCAAATTATAACTTTGTGAGTGGCAAGGATTAGGTATGGGTTGAGATGGGAGTTTCCCTTTCTCTCTCGCACTCATTGTGGCGTTCAACTGTGCAAGTTGGTTTTCTATTGATTTAATACTCTCGTTGTGGAAGGCGGAGTCTTTCTGTATGGTATCAATAGAAGACTTCATCTCAGCCGACAATTGCATGGAATGTTTCATGAACAAATCCAAAGTTTGTGCAAGTGAAGAGTTGTCAGTACCGGCCACTTGTGGTGTAGAGGTGTTGGTCGGATTTTGAAAATTTTATGACTGAAAGGGGGGATGATTCTGTGGTTGTGGTTGCTGTGGAGGAGGTCTTTGATAATTGCTTTGTTGGTTTTGATTCCAAGCAAAGTTAGAATGATTCCTCCATCCTTGATTGTATGTGGAAGAATAAGGATCGTTTCTAGGTCGCTGCTAAAAAGCAGCATTAGCTTGAAATGATGCATTCATAGGGCATTCTTCCGTTAAGTGTGAAGGATCCGAACAGCAACCACAGACGATCTTAGGAAGCGTGACCTGATTTAAGGAGAATGATGAGAACTTGTTTTCAATAGCGTCGAGTTTCTTCTGTATCGCTGCCATTTCGGCTTTTACTGCGATAGAAATATCGAGCTGGTGAATACCTCCCTTAGTTGAAGGTGGTCTTAAGCTTTCCCACTGCAAAGTGTTTTCTGCGAGATCTTCCAGATATTTCCATGCTTCACCGTCATCTTTAGACATGAAATTGCATTGACACATTGTTTCAAGCATCTGCTTTGTCGCTGGATTAATGCCCTCATATATAATCCGACATAAATCCCATCTTTGTATTCCATGATGAGGACATTGGACAAGCAGATCCTTGAAACGTTCAAAGCACTTCCAAAATGGTTCATTGGGAAGCTGGATGAACTGGTTGATCTCGCTCCTAATATGGGCAGTCTTATGATTTGGGTAAAACTTCTTAAGAAATGCTATGACAAATTCATCCCAATTAGTGATAGAGTGTGCGGCAGTATTGTAAAGCCATTATTCTGCCAAGTCGCACAGTGTGAATGGGAGAAGACGCAAACGCATAGCATCGACAGTCAACTGTGAAGTACCCATCATTGCGCATACGTTTTCGAATTTGGTGATGAAAACGTACGCGTCTTCCGACTCAAGCCCGTGAAATTTGGGCAGCAGATTGATGCAGTGGGGTTTAATTTCGAAATTATCCCCGTTAGCTGGTGGAAGAGATAGACAAGTTGGAAGAGGACCACGGATAGGATAGCATCTTTCTTGGAGAGAGATGCGCGGTGGATTCTGCACACCTACGGGCGGTGGCAGCGTGGTGTTATATTCTGATGGAGTGCCGTCCATCTCGGTAGTGGTGTGTGGTGAGGGAAAATAAGATGAAGAAGTACCGACTTCGACGTCGATAGCAGGAACGCGGACAAGACGGGCACTAGGATCCCGTGTCCAGCCGAGCATGCACTAAGTGGGTTTAGTGCAAGTGGCAGCGTGTGTGTGATTTAAAATTGGTCTGTTTTGAAAAAAAGTGGGACTCAAGACAAATCACGCTAAAATGCATAAGCAACCCTAGAACTAAGGTCACCTAAGTCCAGTCTCTAGACCGCTCCTAGACTTCCAAAGGACAAGTCGCAGGATCAATCCTCTACCACCTCTTTACTACTCTTGTGGCCAGATAAGTGCCAGGTAAGTGGGAGGTATCCACTATACGAATCACCGAAAATAGCGGGCCTAATTAAGTAAACCACTTGCCTTAGACACACTTGCCTAGGCACCACAAAAGTAATGCGGATAAGCGATAGATTACCCACGACCTTCCTCTGTCCTTAATGAGCGCGACAGTCCTTAGAGTCTGGTCTAGATATTTTTTAAATTAATGTAGGGTTGATGCGGATGCTTGGTTTGTGATTTGTGGGGCTTAGGAAGGGTGATGAAATCCCCACCTAATCTGGATTTGGTCTTTGCCCCTTAAAGTCCGTATTAAAATATGCAAAACAAAACCAATCACAAAAATTTTGCAAAAAGATTTTTGAGCGGCGCTATTTTGCAAAGAATCCTGCAGAAAATAGATTTTATTGGATTTGAGAGGAGAGAGAAAGAGTTGGGAAAGATACCAGAGAAGTTTGGAACCCTAGATCTCCTGTTTCCTCAAGTCTGTGACTCCAGATTTCCTTTCAAAAATTCACGCACAAATCGTTAAATATGCAATTTGCAGTTTTGTTTTAATAATGATATGAATCGTCTAAGAATTCAACACAAATAGCAAGAATAAAAAATTACGCACGTATCCCCGGCAATGGCGCCAATTGATTGATGTGAAAAAGTGTTTGTAGAATAACCGCAATCAATAACGGTGTCGCGTGTAGCTAGACCGAGATGAGTACGGGTCGTCCTCAGGGAAACGTTGAATATTTTACTCTTACTTTAGATGTGTTGAGAAAGGGGAGGAGGAAGGACAAAGAATATTGTAAAATGGTTGTAGGATCTAGATCTACGTTAAACAAGAATGCAAAATATAGATCTAGATTAACTACGGATGTAAGTTTATATAATAAGAGGGCTTGTAGGGTTCATTAGGATTTAGTAGTTATGGATGATTAATTAAAAATTACTCTTTTTATCCTTTAATAGATTTAAAACTAGAACGACGGTGATGCATGTAGATTAGGGTTTCTGGAGGGAAAAGGAATCCCACTCTTAACCCTTATCTCGACACGGAACTCCGTTCATATCTAGCCTTTACCAAAACAATCATTAATCTAATCTCTAATCGCGGTCGGGACTAACAATGAATTGTTAGCGCGCCCGATTAGGATGTTAATGATTCTTTTGATAAAGTTTATAAACTTTATAGGACTTAAAAAGAGTTTAAAGATGTTCATCATCCATTAGCCTACCCTAATCCTACGAACCCTAACAAGCGGAGAATTACTCGTGCATGTTGGGAGAAAAAGAGATGGAGAGAAATTGCATAATTAAACTACGAAGAAATAGAATAAGAAAAAGAAAGCTACCTTTATTAATCAACAATATTCATTACACTTTGATTCCTTAGAAAATGATTACAATTTCTAGTTGCTTCTCGATCTCTTCTAAGGAGGTAGACGAACAGTTGATGATCAGCCTGGATGCGTGAGCCGTCTTGGACTTCGTGATCTCGTCGGCTTGATGGTTTTTCCAAGAGGCTCTCGGTCTTTATTTATAGTCCCAAAGCCAGAAAATTAGCTTCCAAATTAGGAAGATAACAGTAGAGATTCACCCCCAAAAAGCGCAGCCTCTATCTCTTCTATAATGCCGCGGATCCACGGCCATATGATCTCGGCCGTTCATCATTTTCTTGGGGCTCTGTCTTCGTGACATTTGGCGATCCTTAGAACCTTTATAACATGGAAATATTCTCATGGTTGCTGCCAGACTTGGTCTCCAAGTTTTGCTTTCTTAATTAGGCAAGTTTTCTTTAACAACTTGATTTCCTTGATTTTAGTCTTGAAAAATCCTGCACAACTTGGAAAAATTCTGCACAACAACTCAAATAATATTTAGTAGACTTTGTTCTACTAGGATTTGGTCAATGATATTATTTGCATACATTTTCCTACCAAATGCTAATTATAATATATCAACACATGGAAAATAGTATTTTTACAGATAAACCCTCATATATATGATATATTATAATAAAGACCTTTTTTAATATAGAAATAGTAGGAAAACTGTAATAACAAATGTGCAGTTTTATCTACTGAACAGTATCGCATACATGTATTATTCTCGGTCCCGCACATATCACATATGTGCTCCTACTCCATTTTTCCTGAGCCAGGAAATCTCTGTGTAGGACTCTAAAGAATCGTCAATACGCCGGCAGTAGGTGATGATCATATCAAACACCCACAAGCTGCAAGCGGTCAGCTAAACGTAACAGCCACCCAGGTATTGAGCAATCAGAAGATCAACAAGCAAGCCTGTACATTCTCCTGCGAATCCAATCAGTAACACTCTCGTACAGTCCGGTCTCTTCGTCTGATATGTCACATATCCAGTCTAGGGGTAGTAAACGTCAGACCCCAGTAACCGATAAGTCGTGTCGATATGAGGTCCATAACAGTTCGAGAAACTACTGATAACACTTACCAGTAAATCTCAGCAATCCTGGCCAGGGATTGCCAGTTATAGCCAATCGAACACAGCGCAACATCAACTCCCTATACCGGGAGAGACGAAACTCCTCCTATCGCTCATTGCCTCCATGTGATTTGGGACTGTACCCAAAAGCCACCGTTTTGCACGCCCTCTTGGACGTGGTATGATGGAAATCAAAGCACGGTGGGAATCACACAAGACTCTATGACGATCTCGGGTCTACAGACTAACCTGTACCAGTGTTACCAGAGAACTGCCATCTGACGTGAGGTATAATACCATCTGGGAGTTCTCGGCGAGTCCGTCCAGTGTACTCAGTCTCCACTGATCACCCGTATACTATCTCTGATGTCAAACATCAATGGATATGGGATCATCCATCGCCCATCTACATGGGTCAAGAAGCATACGCTAGTCTACTCTGGTATATCGATGCCCTGTCTCGATACACCTGCGACTAGGAACATTTGAAGGATGCACTTAGCGACTACACTGTCCCCACTAGTATGATCTGCATCATAGTCCTGGTAGTCAAGTACTCATCCTAAGGGCTTTATCAACATGTAACATAGAGACTATCAGAGTATATGTTAAGATAAAGAGCAACCATATAGCATACTATCATGTCGAGCAAGAAAGTCCTCCATATATATGTCCAAGCATCCACTACAATATACATCGCATGTACAGTAATGGCCTCTAGGGCATACATATCACTAACACTCCACCTGAGAGATACTACGGTTTCCTCAGTGATGGTGGGAACGAGGATTGCATCATGGTAGATGATGACCCAACTAGGTTCAGGCAGGCCATCACAAGTGGGGACTCAGTAAAATGGCTGGATGCTATGCGATCTAAGAAGGAATCCATGTACACCAACAAATTATGACTTTGAATGTTGCACCTGAAGAGATAAAACCCATCGGGAGCAAGTGGATCTTGAGAAGATTCTTAATGTAGATGGAAAAGTTAAGACTTTCAAAACTAGACTTGTAGTAAAAGGCTATTGTCAATAACCAGGTGTGGTTTATGATGAAACCTTTTCTCCAGTGGCTATGCTTAAGTCCATTCACGCATCGCGGAGATGGAACATCTGTTTTGATGCGGCAGTCAAAGAGTTTGACTTTATCAAAAAGGTAGATGAACCTTGTATATACAAAAAGGTTGTAGAGAGTAAGGTTGTCTTCCATGTATTGTACGCAGATGACATACTCTTGATAGGAAATGGTTTCCTATGCTACACTCGGTCAAGCTCCTCTTATCACGAGGATTCTCCATGAAAGATCTGGATGATACCTACTACATCTTGAGGATTAAGATCTATAGAGATAGATCTAAGTGGATGTTGGGAGTTTCCCAAATCCAGGTACATTAACACCATACTAAAGGGGTTTAGTATGGAAGATTCTTAGCGTGGTGGTTTGCCCACTTACTCAGGAATCACTCTCTCCAAAATGATGTCTCCCAAGACTGATTTGGAGAGAACTCGCATACTAGAGATACCCTATGCTTCAGCAGTAGGCTCTATCATGTATGCGATGTTATACACCAGACCAGATATAGCTGACTCACTAGAAGTAGTGATCAGGGATCAATCGGATCTTGGGAGAATCACTGGACAGCTGTGAAGGACATTCTTAATTACTTAAGAAGCACTGAAGAAATGTTCTTGGTGTTTGGTAATAGTGAACTCCAGTGGGAGTCCTTTACTAATTCGTGCTTCTAGAGTGATAAGGTCGACTGAAAGTCAGTCTCAGGCTTTGTCTTTACCCTCAGTGGAGGGACGGTATGTTGGAAGAGTTACAAGCTAGATACTGTAGCATACTAGACGATAAAGGCTGAATACATCGCTACCAACGATACTGCCAAAGTGGCTGTCTGGGAATTTCTTGTTCATGAGATGAACATGGTTCCTACCATTAAGCGTCCAATAACTGTTATTGTGACAACAATGGAGTTGTGGATTTGGCCTAGGAACACCGGTCCCATCAGCGATCCAGACATATTCTGAGGCAGAATCACCTGATCGGGGAGATGGTTGATCTCCAGGAAATCAAGGTAAGGAGAGTTGACACGAAGGATAACACGGAGGATCCACTCATAGAGGCCTTTCCCTAGAGAGACTTTTATGGGGCGTTGAGTATGAGATACTACAACAACTGGCCCTAGTGCAAGTGGGAGATTGTTAGTTGTATGTATGCCCTAGAGGCCATTATTGTACATATGATGTATATTATAGTGGATGCTTGGACATATATAGGGAGGACTTTCTTGCTCGACATGATAGTATGCTATCGGGTTGCTCTTTATCTTAACATGTACACTTATTGTCTCTCTGTTACATGCTGATAAAGCCCATAGGATGAGTACTTCACTACCGGGATTATGATGCAGATCATACTAGTGGGGCCAGGGTAGTCGGTAAGTACATCCTTCAATTGTTCCTAGTCGTGGGAGTATCGAGACGGGGCATCGATATTCCAGAGTAAACTAGCGTATACGCTTCTTGACCCATATGATGGGCGATGGATTATCCCACATCCATTTGTGTTTGACATCAAAGATTGTATACGGGTGCTCAGTAGAGACTGGGTACACTGAACAGGGCTCGCCGAGAACTCCAAGATGGTATTATACCTCACGTCAGATAGCAGTTCTCTGGTGACACCGGTACAAGTTAGTCTGTTGACCCAAGATCGTCTTAGAATCTTATATGATTCCTACTGTGCTTTGATTTCCACCTTACCACGTTTAAGAGAACATGCAAAACGGTGGTTTTTGGGTACAGTCCCGAGTCACATGGAGGCAATGAGCGATATGAGAGGATTTCGTCTCTCCCGGTATTGGGGGTTGATGTTGCGCTATACTCGATTTGCCATAACAGGAAATCCCTGGACAGGGTTGCTGAGATTTACTGGTAAGTGTTATCAGTAGTTTCTCGAATCGTTATGGGCCTCACATAGGCATGACTTATCAGGCTATTAGGGTCTGACGTTTACCACCCCTAGGCTGAATATGCGACATATCAGACGAAGAGACCGGACTGTACGGAAGTGTTACTCATTGGATTCGCAGGAGTATGAGCAGGCTTGCTTATTGATCTTCTGATCACTCAATACCCGGGTAGCCGTTACGTCCAGCTAGTACCGCTGACGGCTTGTGGGTGACGGATATGATCATCACCTACTGCCGGCGTATTGACGAGTCTTTAGAGTCCTACACAGAGGTTTCCTAGCTCAGGAGAAACGAAGTAGGAGCACATATGTGATATGTGCGGGACCGAGATTAATACGCGTATGTGATACCGTATTCTATTATCGCGATATGTGATATCGGTCGGTTATATGTTATATAGTCGGGTTATCGAATCAAGTGTTGATTCGATAAGTTGATACAAATGATATTAGTCGGTTATATGTGATATAGCCGGATTATTAAATCAAGTGTTGATTTAATAATTTAATGTATAATTATATATTTGATATATTAATTTACATTAACTAACATTAGCTCACTTAAGCATTTCTTTTTCTCACTAGTGTACACTTAATATATATGTGATATATATTATTGTATCATGCTTGTTGCTACATGCAACATGGGAGTATGAGACTCACACCATGCTTAACATAGGGTTTTATTTATTTAAAGTAAATCAATATTAATTGGAAATTAGTCACATGGTTTAAGCTTAGTGGAAGCTTGTAGAACCATTGACTTAGTCCACTAATTTTGTTTTATTTGAGATATTTATTAACCCAACCATTGCTTTAAGCCATGGTTAAGTCTCTACATGAGTTAATATGAGATATTATCTCACCCATGGTTGCTATTCTCAATCATGGATTCATTCATTCATTTCTCCACTTCATCTTCTTCTTCATCTTCAAAAAGTTTTCTAGGTTTTGAGGAGGTGAGGAAAATTGTCACGCCCCGCTTCTCAGAGTACGCTAAGATGGGCACGTGACATAGCCAACCATGCTACCTGTGGATAGGAAAAATCCCTCCACAGTCACAATACGGCTGTAGAGATATCAAGAACAGGAAAGTAAACTAAACTATCTAGTACATGTCCATGAGCCAGAATGAATGAGTCAAGAAATAATGATATGCGGAAGCAAAAGATACAATAATGAAACACCTGGAAAGTAAAACTACATACCGACAGGAACTTCACCGCTCGGTCTAACAGCGGCAATACTCCTGATCAGTCTGCAACAAAGGTAGAAGGATCTGGGCCATGCAAAACCCAGACGTCAGCGCGTCATAACATCAAGCAACAATATGTAAACAGGGTAGCAAGACATGCAAGTATAATCATAAATAGTAAAGCAGGTGTAAAGCAATCTAAATCAGGGCAGTGAAAGGTAGCGTGCAGTGAGTAAACTAAACTGGTCAGTTGGTTATCTACTCTCAAGTCTTTGAAATCAATTTGATGAATCATCGATGTAACTCAATAGTATCCCGTGCATGCCCGGGACCACGGTCTAAGACTCTCGGGCTGAAACCGAGACGTGCCGCTAGGCACTAACAGAAAAAGGGTGCAGACCAACGATGTCAGCAGCATCGTCACGAGGCGGGCCTAGCCTCTAAAAACTGATCAGTATAAGCAAGCAACTGTCGAGTTACAAGTCAGGATTTCATCATTGATTTTCCCATACCCCCAAGTTATAAGTGTCTAGTCAGGTATTTTAAGTAATCAAGAACTAATGCCAACTCAGGATCAGGTAGGTGCAGGTTTGTCTGGATAGTCAACAGGAACGGTCCGTAAGGACTACATGTTAGGTTTGTTGGCATTAGACACAAGATCAAGTAACAGGTCAAGCCATGGTACATCAGGTCAGGTCAAGTAGTGTATTTAGGAGTCGGATCATGTCAAGAGTGTACGGTACCATGTCCTATCAGGTAGGAAGTGCAACAGGTCATGTCAGGAAGCACAAAATGTTATGTGGGTGCTCATAATCAACTAGCATAAGCATGGGTATACAAAACAAGCATGGGTACTAATAGCACAATAAAATGGAACATTGTAATGTGATATGCAATCAGGTACAGATTAAGGCATATAGATGCACAGTTATCGATTAGGGTTACATTTATAGTTTCAATATTAATTAGAATGCAATTTATTAAACATGGAGTGTTAATATCACAGTATTATGTAGTAATGTGATTTATGGATGCAATTATATGTATCTTAAATGCGATGGATGCAAACGGGTATCCGAAAAGTTATAAAACTATAAAATGGTAATGTGGGATGTACAACTAAGCAATATTTGATATAAATATTGATATAATAATATTAATATGGATAGCATATTCAAAGCGATTAATAACTATAAAAGTGGTATTGATTAACCATGCACAAGAAAGTTCCGTTCAGAAATTCAGCGTCACCCTGATTTGTAAAATAGCTTAAAAATAACAAACGTTCTCCAAAAGGGACATGTATTATACCAAAACAAAGATAATTCAATAAGGTTTTCATTTTTATAAGTATCTCAGGTTGTCCCTACAAAAAGCTATGAACATTAGAAGTTGAAAGTTTGCTGCTGGAATTTCCCTGGACAGCAGTTTAGAGACATATTCATTTGCATTTTAAGTTATATAAACAATTTATTTTGTAAGTAAATATTTCATAGAGTTATATTACTCTGAGTTAGCTTCGCAACGAACTAAAGAACGTATACTAATGATTTTTCTATGATTTATAATGAATTTTATAAGGTAAGGTGTACGGTAAATTTCAGATTTGTCGTATCCGCTTTGCGATGACGTTTCATGCGTAAACTATAATATTTTCAAATGTATAACATTATAAAATGCAGCTTATAAACTAATTAAAGATAATAATAAGAAATATTACGACGATATATATTTTAAATGATATGGATGCAGTATAATGTAAAACTAGTATGTCACAAGATAAGTTTTCATGATCTAGATTTAAATGATATAAACGGATGCAAACGGAACATCGAAACGTTATAAAATTAAACATGGGGTACTGGATTTAAACTATAGGTATGGTATTTATTTAAATAGGTATAAAATGAATTATATAGCATGTAGCAATATTAACTTGCCTAGACGGAACAAGAACGGATGTGTACGGAACGTCCTTCGTCGGCGAAATGTCGCGACGCGCGCACGGTACACGGAACGGTTCCAAACAACGCACGAGGGTGATCACGCAAGTTAGGCACGTTCAGTGGATCACTCGAATCGTCAGCGACGAGCACGGCTCCGGCGGTGATCACCGGAATCAAGAAACAAGATCAAGAAAAAGAAAGAAGAAGAAGAAGAAGAGGCTATGTATTAAATAAGGAAAGAAAAATTAAATAAATAAAATATATATAAATATATATATGCAGAGGAGAGAGAGAGAGAGAGAGAGTTGTTAGTTTGTTAGGAAATTAGATTTAAAATTTTAAAAGATTTTTAGATTTAAAATTTTAGATAAGAGGTTTCAGTTTGTTAAAGAAATCGTATGAAAATATTTAAACGAAATTTTAAAATTAAATAAATTGAATTTTGGCGGGATACCAAAATATTTCAAAACGCACCCGGGTCGGATCTAAAACTTCAGATTTAAAATACGAAAAATATGTGCGACTTTCAAAATTCAAAATGAATGCTCAGGTAATGAAAATGCATACCCCTAAGAACGGATGCACGTACATGCGCGTAGCCATCTAAACACGTTCGTTTCACTGAACGGGACGAGAACAAGATGCGCGGATGCTACCACGGGGTTAGAGGTATCATGCAGGCTATGAAATGCAATTTTAAATTATTTTACATGACCTAAAATGTTATATGGTAAAAGATGCAATACCAGGTAAAATGCCAGTATGCAGTATACATGAGATGCACGTGTCTATGTAACAAGTCAGGGTAATCTATAAATATGAATCAAACAGGTTCAAGCAAGCGGGTCGGGTCGAATGCAATGTAAAATGTAAAATACTATTCGCACCCAAAACACGATAAATCAGGAAAATACCACAATTAAGGAAATACGAGAACTGGAATTGGTATAAATGAACTAGGGTGTTACAAAAATTAGTGAGAAAAATTATTCTAAAGTGAGGAAAAATCCTACTTCATCAACCTACACTAGATTAGCCATTTAGTTTAGGCTGTTTGCTTCACTAATTCCTAATTAGTGAAGAGGTAGCTTTAGTTAGTGTTTTCTCGACGTAGATCATCTTCAGCATCGAAGACTTCAAGCAAGCTTGTTCATTTCACCTTGTGGAGCCTTACTAGAATCCGGGAGATCACTGCTTGGAGTTTCAACAGCCCTAAACTTTCTGTACAATTTTTTTTTCAAAAATACAGAAAGGGGTATTTTTACCTGAGCACAAGTTATAAGTTTGTTTTACTTTTTAATAGCAAGAAGGAGCTTGTAACTCATTGGTAAGACTTTGCACTGCTGAACCAAAACACCAGAGTTCAAATCTCATTAGCCACATTATTTTTTAATTAGTTTTCTTTTAAATTTTTAGAAGCCCAAGAGTCTACACGTGCATAACTCGTAAAAACCAAATGTCACATATAAAACAAACGAGTCCAGGAGGTAGACCAAGCGATAAAGGACACGTGGCGTCAGGGGCCCCCGACTCGGCCTGACTCGGACGACGGATCGGCTGAATCGGCCGACGCCACCCGACTCACCTCGGATCTGAATTTTGTGTCTTTTTGTCTTCTTATAACCCCTGTATGGTTTAAATCCCCTGCACATTAACAGAGCCTTTTTAAAACCCCATTAATCTATTTTTAATACAAATTTTTAATACAATTTTCAATATATCTTTTCATCTACCCTAACCCTAAAATTCTCCTATAAATACCCACACTCTTTTCTACCTCCTCACTCCAAATCTCTGTCCAAAACACTCAAGAAAATTCTAAGTTCAATAGTGTGCAAGTGGAGTTAGCGAAGGGCGAAACTCCGGCGAACTTCCGACGACGATACGAGAAGTTTCCGACGACGAAACGACACACCGGCGCCTCCCACTTCTTACTTTTCCTTTTCTCTATCCTACAATCCAGTAAGTACCTATTTCTCTTCTCTTCTATATTCTAAACAATATCCAAAACTAAAACCCGACGGAAACGGAGTTAATCCGACTTCCGATTCGGTTTTCTTTAAAAAGTTCCAACTTTCTTAAATACAACAATACCAAACTTGCACATCATGACCATTAATCATTAAGAAAACATATTTAACAAGTTCCATATCAAAAGAATGTATATTGTAATTTTTATCGCATTTTTTCAGAAAAATACCATGGAGTTTAGTTTCGACATTAAATATCATAATTCCTTGCTATACCTTTAGATAGTTCACGAGGTAATGACCTACCTCCTCACAACACTCATATGTAACATAGCACGATATCTTTTGGGAACCTAAAATACGGAAATACGATTTTACTCAAAACTACCTCAAACTTATAAAAGCCTTTTTCTACAAGATATGTATTTTTAACAAATCTTTGCAAAGCGCCGCTACAACCCATTTGGGGAACCCGTTCGGAATGGTGTGGATTATCGCACATCCTCGGGCTTAGTAGTGCGAGATGCAGACCTCCGCAAGGAGCATACGGTCTCGAAAGATTTAAAAATACAAATATCTTAAGAAAATGAGATTTCTAGAAAAATAATAAATTAAATTATTTTATAAATATATATATGTATCATCAAAATATCTATTTTTGGTATAGTATAAATATTCCAACTTTTCTAAATAAAAAAGAATCACTTCACATGAAAATACCATGCAATTCCATACAAGTTCAATACTTTACAATTAAATACCATGTATTATGAAAAATAGGTTTATTCACTAGAAATGTCACAATGATAAAATATGCATCAATAAAAACTCTGAAGACGATAATAAAATACTTGAGGTGTATTTTGAAAATTATACAAAATTATTTTTACATAAAACCCCTCAAGTTTTATAAATTACAATAAGGACCCTAGTAAATATAGGTTTAAGCGGGACCAGTCTCTTGAGCCTCAGAAAGCCGGAGATATGGGTACTTGCCTATTTAAGGTAGACAACTTAACAAACGGTGTTATCAAAACGGTAATCGTCTTTGAAAAAGACACAAATCCTGCCGTCCATGTACAACGGTTACCGATAACACCAAAACCTAATTCAGGACTTCAATTTCTTTTCTAATTGTCTGACTCAGACCGAGTTTCATTATATGTAACATTTCAAAAAAAATATTATTATTTTTGGGAATTTTTATAATTTTATATTAATTTTTAATGAATATTTTAATATTTCGGTATAATTAAATACCGATAAATGGGGAAATTCTGGAAAAAATTATGGAAGATTCTAAAATGGGGTATTTTGTGGAATTATGTCATTTTAAAGATTTTATGGTTGATTATATGCTAATTTAGTGTTAATCGCGATTAAAAATCGCTAATTGGATTTTTAGCATTTTTGTGCAAAAATGTGCACATATCATTTTTTTTCCACACTTGTTACATGTTATGGGGTATGGTTTCTTAGGGTTTGCCATTGTGTAAGAGAAAAGAAAAGAAAAGAGAAAAGTGAAGCATGATGATTATGAGAGAGAGAGAGGGTAGGTATAGGTCAACTTGCTTTTTCTTTAACCTTACCCCCATCATTTCCCATCTCACTTTCTCTCTCCTTCTCCATGAGAGCTGCTGCTGCTCCAGCTCCCTCTTCTTCTTCCTCCTCCTTCAATTCCCCCAAAACACCATTAAAACAAACCTAAAACCCCAATTCCACTTCACAAAACTTGTTCCCGAGCTCGCTAGCTACACATCGGTCCAAGCAAGATAGGATTTTGAGGACTTTGAGCAACTCAAGAATTTTCTTGAGTTGCCAAAGGAGGTAATTTCTGCACCCTAGAGTAGTAGTTCAAATTCTTATTTTATCCATGCTAGTTTCATATCGATATTGTGTCGTTTTGTGGACTTTGGAGAATTCAAGTTAGGGTTTAGGGTGGATCTGAAATCAAAAGTGAAATTGAGGCTTGTGGTGACCTTAGAACCCTGGTGTGATGTTATTTTAGACCCAAACCTGGAACTGAAACCAGAATACGGATTTATGAGACGATGTCGGGAAAAAACTGTGAATCTGTGATCGTATTTTGGAATCTGCTTTCAATCTGAGACCCCTAAAATAATTTTGAGTTGGCAGTGAGATGTGCAGGAAAATAGAAACCAACACCCAAAACCCTAGCCCCCAACTCCTATTCCAGGCCGCCAATTAATTCCTTCTAGCCGCAAATTGCGGCCAGAGCAGGAGGGAATTGCCTCGTTTTTTGTGCATGGCCCTATTTCCAGTTAACTTGACCCCTGGCATGTGTAGATTTGTCTAGTTTGACCTAGGGTGAAATCTGGAGCCTATTTCATTAGTTGCTGTTTTGGATTCGTATTTCCGTATTCCGTATTTTTAATTCTGAATTTGTGTATTGCATTTTACCTCGAATACTTGGTGTTTGTATGACGATATCGAGAATTGATTGATGGTTTTGAAGGCGTGCCCGTAGGTTCTAACCTATAGACCCCTTATCGTATCGTTTTGGGTTTCGTGTGCCGTTTTAGATTTGATTTGGTTTTAATGCGCATTACGATACTTTGACGTGTAGGTACCCCATGAAGACTTCAGGACGACAAGCAAGAGCGTGGCGACATCGACAAATGAAGACGCAAGGTGAGTAGATTATATCTACAGGGAGAAGTCGGGTGGATGGCGTATAGCACCCCCGCATTCCGTAGTTGATATACTATATATATTATATATAATAGTTGTCACGCCCCGCTTCCCAGAGTACGCTAAGATAGGCACGTGACATAGCCAACCATGCTACCTATGGATAGGAAAAATCCTTCCACAGTCACAGTACGGCTGTAGAGATATCAAGAACAGGAAAGTAAACTAAACTATCTGGTACATGTCCATAAGCCAGAATAAATGAGTCAAGAAATAATATAATATGCGGAAGAAAAAGATCCAATAAATAAAACACCTGGAAAGTAAGACTGGATACCAACAGGATCCTCACTGCTCGGTCTAACAGCGGCAGTACTCCTAATCAGCCTGCGACAAAGGTAGAAGATCTGGGCCATGCAAAACCCAGACGTCAGCGCGTCATAATATCAAGCAATAATATATAAACAGGGTAGCAAGACATGCAAGTATGATTATAAAAGGCAAAGCAGGTGTAACAACAATATAAATCAGGGCAGTGAAAGGTGGTGTGCAGTGAGCAATCTAAACTGGTCTATTGGGTTAATTATTCTCAAGTCTTTGAAATCAATTTGATAAATCATCGATGTAACTCAATAGTATCCCGTGCGTGCCCGGGATCACGGTGAAGATTCTCGGGCTGAAACCGAGACATGCCGCTAGGCACTAAAAGGAAAAGGGGTAACGATGAATGATGTCCATGGCATCATCCCAAGGCTGGCCTAGCCTCTAAAATGTAGTAGATAACGATGGATGATGTCAGCAGCAGCATCCCAAGGCTGGCCTAGCCTCTAAAACTGATCAGCAAATGTATCGAACTGTCGAGTTACAAGTCAGGTTTCATCATTGATTTCCCCATACCCCCAGGCTATATGTATTCAAGTCAGGTATTAAATAATCATGGAGCTAATACCAACACAGGATCAGGCAGGTACAGGTTTGTCTGATTAGACAACAGGAAATGTCCGTAGGGACAACAGGTAAAGTTTGTTGGCATTAGTAACAAGATCAGGTAACAGGTAAAGTCATGGTACATCAGGTCAAGTCAAGTAATGTATATAGGTATCATGTCATGTCAAGAGTTGCACGGTACCATGTCGTGTCAAGTAATAGGTGTAACAAGTCATGTCAGGTGCACAAGATGCCATGTGAGTGCTCATAATCAAACTAGCATAAGCATGTGTATACAAAACAAGCATGGGTACTAACAGAACAATAAAATGGAATAATGTGATATGGTATGCAAATAGATATAATTTCAAGGATATGGATGCACAGTTATCGATTAGGGTTACATTTATAGTTCCAATATTAATTAGGATGCAATTTATTAAACATGGAGTGTGAATATCACAGTATTATGTAGTAATGTGATCTATGGATGCAATTATATGTATCTTAAATGCGATGGATGCAAACGGGTATCCGAAAAGTTATAAAACTATAAAATGGTAATGTGGGATGTACAACTAAGCAATATGTGATATAAATATTGATATAATAATATTAATATGGATAGCATATTCAAAACGATTAATAACTATAAAAGTGGTATTGATTAACCATGCACAAGAAAGTTCCATTCAGAAATTCAACGTCACCCTGATTTGTAAAATAGCTTAAAAATAACAAACGTTCTCCAAAAGGGACGTGTCTTATACCAAAACAAAGATAATTAAATAAGGTTTTCATTTTTATAAGTATAAGCATCTTAGGTTGTCCCTACAAAAAACTATGAACATTCGAAGTTGAAAGTTTGCTGCTGAAATTTCCCTGGACAGCAGTTTAGAGAAATTTTCATTTGCATTTTACGTTATTTAAACAATTTATTTTGCAAGTAAATATTTCGTAGAGTTATAGTATTCTGAGTTAGCTTCGTAACGAACTAAATAACGTATACTAATGATTTTTCTATGATTTATAATGAATTTTATAAGGTAAGGTGTACAGTAAATTTCATATTTATCGTATCCGCTTTTTCAACGACGTTTCATGTGTAAACTATAATATTTTCAAATGTATAACATTATAAAATGCAGATTATAAACTAATTAAAGATAATAATAAGAAATATTACGACGATATATATTTTAAATGATAAGGATGCAGTATAATGTAATCTAGTATGTCACAAGATAAGTTTTCATGATCTAGATTTAAAATGATATAAACGGATGCAAACGGAACATCGAAACGTTATAAAATTAAACATGGGGTACTAGATTTAAACTATAGGTATGGTATTTATTTAAATAGGTATAAAAATGAATTATATAGCATGTAGCAAGATTAACTTGTCTAGACGGAACAAGAACGGATGTGTACGGAACGTCCTTCGTAGGCGAAATGTCGCGACGCGCGCACGGTACACGGAACGGTTCCAAACAACGCATGAGGGTGATCACGCAAGTCAGGTACGTTTACTGGATCACTCGGATCGTCAGCGACGAGCACGGCTCCGGCGGTGATCACCGGAATCAAGAAACAAGATCAAGAAAAAGAAAGAAGAAAGAAGAAGAAATAAGAAGAAGAGGTTGTGTATTAAATAAGGAAAGAAAAATTAAATAAATAAAATATATATAAATATATATATATGCAGAGGAGAGGGGGGGAGAGAGAGAAAGGAGTTGTTAGTTTGTTAGGAAGTTAGATTTAAAATTTTAAAAGATTTTTAGATTTAAAATTTTAGATAAGAGGTTTCAGTTTGTTAAAGAAATCGTATGAAAATATTTAAACTAAATTTTAAAATTAAATAAATTGAATTTTGGCGGGATATAAAAATATTTCAAAACGCGCCCGGGTCGGGTCTAAAAATTCAGATTTAAAATACGAAAAATATGTGCGACTTTCAAAATTTAAAATGAATGCTCAGGTAACGAAAATGCATACCCCCAAGAACGGATGCACGTACATGCGCGTAGCTATCCAAACACGTCCGTTTCACTGAACGGGACGAGAACAAAATGCGCGGATGCTACCACGGGGTTAGGGGTATCATGCAGGCTATGAAATAAAATTTTAAATTATTTTACATGACCTAAAATGTTATATGGTAAAAGATGCAATGCCAGGTAAAATGCCAGTATGCAGTATACATGAGATGCACGTGTCTATGTAACAAGTCAGGGTAATCTATAAATATGAATCAAACAGGTTCAAGCAAGCGGGTCGGGTCGAATGCAATGTAAAATGTAAAATACTATTCGCACCCAAAACACGATAAATCAGGAAAATACCACAATTAAGGAAATACGAGAACTGGAATTGGTAAAAATGAACTAGGGTGTTACAATAGTTATAGTGTGTCATGGATATTGTGTTAGGTGTATTATGGATAGTTTAGGGTTAGAAGTAAACTAATGTAGTTCATAGTCGCGAACCCTAGAATAGATTTACACCCACACGCACACCCTTGCATATTCTTTATACTTACACGGTGTTGATGGTGATATTGGATGACATTGGAGATGAGTCAATGATATTGGGCATTGTGCCGCGAGATCGGTGATTTGATAAGATTCGTATTTAGGATACGACACGTGATCTCTAGCGGGCCTTTGGACGTGTGCTTACACACTCAGTATATAGATGGTATCAGTTGTACTAGACTTAGATCAGTACCCCAGATTATGTGATATGATGATAATGATACCTGATATTTGTTGAGAGGAATGTGATATTGACCCGTACCCAGCTATTGGGATGCCGTACGACGATTTACCGTATGAGCTTTATATTGATGATTGATCCGCACTCATGACTTGAGGATGTCATATGATATACTGTATCGTGCGCGATACTACTGAGGCGGGATCACCGACTACTATACGTACATATCAACTCAGATTTAGGTGGTTTCCATACCCCTCCCGATTGACTTGATACTTAGATCTGTAGTTTGCATAGTAGATGTTAAACTAGACTCGAGTCATACCTATTTCAAAACTACGAATCAGGAATATCTTAAAGACAAGTAAAGGGATTCTACGGGTATTTTCAAAGACGTATCTTTCTTAAAAACACCGTAGCCTTTATTTTACTAAAAATCCTGATTCGTCTTATTTCAAATGGCATAACTGCATGACATATACATATGGATGTAGATTCTTTACCGTTGCGTTGATTATTCGATTTCCGCATATTCATGCGATTCACATCGCTTTGCATGTGCTTATTGCTATATTACCATCATGCTGTTAGGACACCAGCACCATTATCGATGATGCATATGTTCCACGTACACTTGCTTGCCGGCTCACACACTTCATCATCGATAATTGCCATGTCACTACACAATAGTATTATTGCATCAGGATATGACCTTGTATGTGCATACCATTATTCCATGTTGCATGACATGCTGTTATACTTGCATTTCATTTATATGTCATATACATCATGCTTTCTGATTATGCGCATTGGGATATTTGTTTTCATGATATTTCTAGATTTGGGGAACCGTGGGTATTTCAAGAGATTATATAAATGTTTTAAAACCTGGTTACCCTTGATATGATATTTTAGCTTCCACCATGAGTTTTATCGGTTCTGATTTATATACCACTACGAGGAGGCGTCGAGGCCATATGAGGGTATATGGTGGGGCCCGGAGTACCCCGGAGCAAGAAAGGGATGTCGATGTGCTACGAGCCGATGAGCCCGGCTGGGGAACCATACTGTCCGGTGATATTACCTTTTACTCGGCGGTTATCTTGGGGATACCGACCGGAGTTATGTGCGTATGATACGTCGAAATTCGAGGGTCGAAGCTGGGGACTCGGGTTTCGAGGGAGCGTATGATACGTACCTATCAGGGCTAGTCTTGGTGACAGTGCCTGATAGATGAGGATTTACGTGCCGATGCTAGGCACAGGTTTCATGATGATTTCCATGATTTTGATTATACCCTCATATTTTCATACATGATGCTTATTGTCATTGGGTGACAGGTGGACGGGATCCACATATATACAGACATGGTCACATACATACTTTTATTACATTAATCATACTTCATTTGTATATATAACAGGGTATGAGGGCGCTGTTATATATACCCTTACACCAATATTAGTGGAATGGGACGCTAATATATATGTATTGATATCCATTTTGATACTTCATCATATTTACTTCATGCAGACATACCTTATATTTATGACATGTTATTACCTGAGGCACTGGCACGAGTACTTGGCACTACCTACATGTTTATATGCTACATTGCCACCTTTTTATGCGTCAGACTTACTCTTGAGGTTTATATCATATACTGATCGTATTGACCTAGGATTATGTCTTGCATTCGGTTTCTGCTTGTAGATGTTTTCTATTCACGAGTTGGCAACTCACCCCCGTTGTGCCACAACTTCTTGCAGGTTTTGCCGTACAGGTTCCTTAGCGGCATTTCTGGCACACTGCTTCTTTTGCGGGTGAATTGCTATTGGTATGTGGGTTCTTTGCATCAGAACCACCCTTGTATTTGTATTATTCATTGTATCTAGAAATTCCATCAACCAAAACTTGTATATTGTTTCAGACTTAGACACTAGTGATGTATTATTTTGACCTTAGAGTCGCGTGTAGCAGTTTTTACGGCTTTCATGTTATTTTGAGTTTCTTTTTGAGTTTTGATCCTCGCCCTTCGGCGTTGTATATTATATTGCTTGCGTGGTTATGACCGTCGATTGACGAAGAGCTAGCTCCCGCTTGGGGATGCCTTTTATCACTGCATGTATATGTTATTCTTGTTGTACCTCATTCGGGGTCAGTTTTTACAAAGGAAACTCTGCCGGAATTTTCAGAAAAGACTATACATTTTAAAAATCCATTTTCGGCTTAGTTATTTAAAAACCTTGACTTCAAAACATGTTTTCTTCACTTCTTTAAACTAGTTTTCTTTATTTACTCCTTAAAATGGTTTTAGATTTCTGGGCTTTTGGCTTACTTGGATCAGATGGAGTCCTATAGACTTCATACGGTTCAAGAGCCAGTCACGTGCTCTTTCGGGTCGTGACATTATAATCGAACTGACTTGAATATGATTCAAGTATGAAATTACAAAACTACAATTCAATATGAATCCATATATTCAATCTATTCAATCTATACAATCTATACAGCTTAACTGAACCGAACCATGGACATACATCCATCTACATGATTCTCCAGTTACATCCATTTACTGATATCATAGTTTCGGCAAGTCATCCATCTATCCAATCTATAATACAAGACATTACAATTTACAATACAATACAAACAATACAAATAAGACATCGCGGGGTTTAAGGGGTAGATTGGTACGGAAGGTGTTAGAAGTGGCACGAGACTGCAACCATTAAGACACCTAACCTGTATTCCATTGCCGTTGTACCGTGGCTGAACGGTTCCTTATACTTTCCATCCACCTTAGTCTCTGGTCTATTGAGACTCCTCTCGTATACACTGGCATCTTCTGTACCAAGCTACAAACAACAGCGTTAACACTAAATACAACATTATAACAATATAATACCACTTTAAAAGTTACACTCTCTCTGTCTATTCTATTTCTCCCTTACCTTTGGGACTTACCGAGCGATTGTTCCCTGACGATATTCCTTCTCTTTCTTCTTTGGAATGTTGTCAGGTGGATCGGGCCATCAGGAGATCGAGCCCAACAGTGAGGACTTGGATCAGCTAGCCTACGACCCAAAGCTTTAGATTCCTTGTACACATTTACATTCTGTATTTTCCATTTCTCTTATGCCACTGTTTAAGCATTGCTTTTCATTCCATGTATTTGCTTTTCCATGTACTGTAAAAGAATGTTAATAAATAAAGTTGATATTCATTACATTTGTCTCTTGTGTATATTTCTTTTATATTGCTTAGTTACGCTTAGCGTATTTACTTCTAAGTAAATACGTAGCGGCCAGTCGCGTCCTCTACCCGTACAACGGGAAGCGGGGCGTGACAGGTTTTGTTGGTGGCCCATGCAGGTCAGAGCTGTATGGAACACTACCATGCAGTTCTGTTCTACGTAGACAAGCTAAGCAATATAACACAAGAACCAAAAACTGAAAACATTTCTTACAATACCTATTCCTTGAATCTTATCATTTCATATATTTTGAATCTGTCCTAACCTAAATTTTTCTTTCAAGGTTATGGTTTCCCCAAACAACACCAGCACGAATGTCAACAACACACCTCCACCACAACCACTCACACCTGCCGTCACTACTCCGATCAATGAGCAGACGGTACTGCTTGAGGCGATCCGCAGCCTCCTGGAAGGACTGCAGCAGCAGACTGCTATACTATTGAACCGTCCAGAAGCAGAAGCAACCGGCATGAAGCGCTCTGCCACCCAGATGGCAAGAGGAGCCCATCCTATACAACCTTCTGAACCTAAGAGACAGAAAGAAACAATTAATCGATCAAGTTCAAGTTTTTGTTTCTACTGCAAGAAGACTGAACACTTGTGGAAGGACTATAGGCGCGCAAAAGGCCTGTGCCTAGTTTGTGGCGCATCCGATCATAGAATTGGAACCTGTCCCTATAGACGCAACTCAGCTCACACACCCACCAACTACCTGTAACAACCGAGTCCAGTTCTACAAATTTCTGTTAACGTATGTGTGGTGTGTGGTATTTATTTCATTTATCCTGCTTTGACTGTTACTAGTTATAATTTACCCCGACATGTCATATTCTGCATATAACAATTTAAGTCATCTAAAATAAATTAAAAATAATTGACATGGCCCGCTTGACACCCCTAACCCTATGGTAGCGTCCTTGCATCATGTTCTCGTCCCGTTCAGTGAAATGGACGTGTTTGGATGGCTACGCGCACGTACGTGCGTACGTTATTGGGGGTATGCTTTTTAATTATAAAATCCTTCATTTTAATTTTTGGAACCTGCCAATAAATTTCATATTTCAAATTCAAATTTTTGGACCCGACCCGGACGCAATTCTGAAATATTTTGTATTCCGCCAATTCTGTTTATTTAAATATTTAATTTTCTTAATTTATTTTATCAGCATAAAATTAGTACGTGGGTAGAAATATTTCAGCTGAAGAATTCTTTTAAATTTTGTTTAGGAATCTTTTCATATTTTTCCTTAACCAATCTAAACCCCATAAATCTTTCCTGAGCCAATCGTGAGCTTCCTCCCTCATCCGACCCCACCTCCTTCTCTCTCTCCCTTCACTGCCATATCCCGTTCTCTCTCCCTTTCCCATTCTCTCTCTCTCTCTCTCTCTCTCTCTTCCCTGTTATATTCTTTCTTCTTCTCTTTTTTTTTGCCTTCAGCGAAACAAACCCATCCAGAAAAACCCTAGCCGCCATTCCTCCTCTCGCCGTTGCCCTAGCACCGACGCCATCGTCGCCGTTCATCGCCGCTGCTCACCCTCGTCACCTCTACCTTCTATCCTTCCTCCTTCCTTCTCTCCCCAGCACCCTGCACCAAGCAGCCGCGCCCCCTGCACGCATCTGCACCGCCGAAAGCCGCCGCCGGTGACCTCGTCCCCGTGCCCTAGCCTTGGTACACCCCAGTGAGCCTTATCTCTACACCTTCTTCCTTCTTTCCTCCTTCTTTCTTCTTCTCCCATTCTTTATGTTCTCGGTTGGTTTTTCTTTAACTGTCGGCGGTCTCTGCAGGGATCTTGCCGGAACTCCGTCGACGCCATCGACCCCTCTGCAGATCAGGGTAAGCATCCTCCCCTCCTTACTCCTTCCTTTCTCCTCTTCTTTTCTTCCTACAGTTCTTGAAAATCTTGATGTGTACTGTTTTTTGTGGTTGCCGGAATCCGACCGTGCCGGCGACGTTTCCCGACGACTTAGCAAGGACCTCCGACCCGTGTGACCCCACTGTTCGTCGTTTGGATTCATTCCGTGTACCGTGCGCGCGTCGCGACTTTTCCCCGCCGACGAGTAACGTTCCGTTTTCCGTATCGCGACCTGTCGAGGCAAGTGAAACTTGCTACATGCTATTCAAACTATTCTTATGCTAATTTATTTATTTTCCTATTAAATCTCTAATAGAATCGAAAGTATTGGATTTCAAGTTAACCGTATAATGTTCCGTTACATATTTTCTGATCTCGAACATGGAACTTAATTGTTGCATCTAGTTGTTTATACCTAGCAATCACCTGTAAATGTTAGACCACTTGATCACAAATATTTTATAGATGTGTTACCCCTTTTCTCTAGTATTAACCTATCGGACATCCGTGTGTATCTTTAACCGGTTTAATTACAATTGCATTCATTGAACAGATTATACACGTCATCGCATCCATTGATTACTCAATACTTATTAACCTGGTTTAGCATTCACATCTGTCATACTGTAGTCGTATAATGCTGTCACCATCACTTAAACACAACCTGATAACTGTACCGCTAACTTGTTTAATATGCTTTATTTCTTAACCTATTACATGTGCCAATTTATTGTGTTGTTGATACCCATGCTTGTCTATTTATAACCATGATTATGCTAGCTGATTATGAGCACCCACATGACATCTTTTACACCCTGACATGACTTTCTACACACATATTACTTGACCAGACATGGTACCGTACACTACTTGACCTGACCTGATGTACCATGGCTTGACCTGTTACCTAATCTTGTGACTAATGCCAACAAACCTGACATGTAGTCCTCACGGACCGTTCCTGTTGTCTATCCAGACAAACCTGCTCCTACCTGATCCTGTGTTGGCATTAGTTCTTGATTACTGAATACCTGACTTGACATACATAACTTGGGGGTATGGGGAAATCAATGATGAAATCCTGACTTGTAACTCGACAGTTGCTTGCTTTTACTGATCAGTTTTGAGGCTAGGCCCGCCTCGTGACGATGTTGCTGACATTGTTGGTCTGTACCCTTTTCCTGTTAGTGCCTAGCGGCACGTCTCGGTTTCAGCCCGAGAGTCTTAGACCATGGTTCCGGGCTTGCACGGGATACTATTGAGTTACATCGATGATTCATCAAATTGATTTCAAAGACTTGAGAGTGGATAACCCAATAGACCAGTTTAGTTTACTCACTGCACATTACCCTTCACTGCCCTGATTTATATTACTGTTACACCTGCTTTTCATTCATGTTTATATTTGCATTGCCTGTTACCCTATTTATACTTTATTACTTGATGACATGACGCGCTGACGTCTGGATTTTGCATGGCCCAGATTCCGTACCTTTGCTGCAGTCCGAGTAGGAGTACTTCAGCCAGTAGGCTGAGCAGTGAGGTTTCTGTAGTAGTTAGTTCTTTTATTTTCTGCATTTTATTCCTGATGTGAGCCCGCATTATGGGACATACATTCCAGTTATTTTGTATTGGATCTTTTGCTTCCGCACTTTTATTATTCTTGACTCGTGTTATCTTGGCTTATGGACATGTATTAGATAGTTATATTTTGATTCTTGATATCTCTGCAGCCGTAATGTGACTGTGGATGGATACTTCCTACCCACAGGTAGCATGGTTGGCTATGTCACGTGCCCATCTTAGCGTACTCTGGGAAGCGGGGCGTGACATGGTTCTTTTGGTATCAGAGCCATAGGTTAGTCGGGTTGATTCTTTTTGTAGTTGGGTATTGTACCCAATACACGAATCAAAATACCCGTGTTTAGGAAACATGTCCTGCCGTCTTGCCGTTTTACCGTTCTTGAATCTAAGTTCTTCCTGATTATATCTGTTACGGTGTGCAAACTTCCTTTGCATATCGACTCGAAACCTGATTCCTTGGTATCTCTAGAACTTAGGCGACTTGGGTGGAGTTATGTAATTGTAGCTATGATACCGCGGCATGGTTACAATGCGGTACTCTATTTAAGTAACTTGGAGTTCTAGCCTTGATCTACATTTGAATCCGTTATCATGCTAATCTTTGGGTGTTTTGATTTCAGGAAGATGGCAGACAAGAATCTGAAGACGTACCAAAGGCGTGTTGACGAAGCCGCCATGTTTGGAGTGATACGGGGAATGCTGGAGAATCAAAAGAGACAGACCGAGCTGATCCAGCAGCAAGCTGAATCGTTTCAGGAAGGTTTGCGGACCGTTCAGCAGTCCGTGAACAATGTTGGGGCTAAACCAGTTGATCGTGTGGGGACCGTAGCAGATTTCAGGCGTTTGGGTCCGTCTGTCTTTACTGGTTTGGAGGAGCCGTTGCCAGCGGAGCAGTGGCTAGTTGACACGGAGAACTTACTTATTGCGACGCAGATCCCATATGATAAAAGGGTGGATGTGGTGCACATTCAGTTAGTGGACTACGCCCGTGAATGGTGGCTTGTGGAGGAGACCCGCTTGCCCAAGCCGATCAAGTGGGCGGATTTTTCGAAGAGTATCCTGGAGAAGTTCTTCCCGCGGACTGCATGGGAGGAAATGGAAGAGAAGTTCATCGGTCTAAAGCAGAATGGTGCGCCCGTAGATGTACATGCAGCAGAGTGGACACGGCTCAGTAGATTCGCTGGACCTTTAGTTGCCAACGATGCAGACAGGGCAAGGAGGTTCATGCGCAGCTTGGATGTGGACATCCAGAGGCAGATTGTCTCCCTGGGTTTGACCACTTTCTCATAGGTTCTTACGGTAGCCCGAGAACAGCAGAGCTTATCTGGGAAGACTGGGAGTTCACTGCAGACAGCAGTTATAGTAAGGAAGCCGGCATTTGTACCAAACCGAGCTCATGGACGCAGAGGTATTCCAGTGGACCGTCGTGGTGTAACACCGATGAAGAAGCCTGCTGTCATTGATCAGAGGAAGCACGTGGTTTGCAGCTTTTGCCTCTTACCCGGACATTTGCAAAGGGAATGTCGTAGGATGCGGGGACTTTGTCTGGTTTGTGGATCGGCGGATCATACTGACTCAAGGGATGATATTCAGAAGCCTCCGCAGAAACCATTTCAGGGAAAGAAGCAGCTGACTCAAGGACCTAATCAGGCTTGAGCTTTTACCTTGACGGCTGAGGAAGCTAAGGCTTCGGGAGAAGTTGTTTCAGGTATTCTACTCGTTCATGGTTTTCCCGCATTAGCGTTATTTAATTCTGGTGCATCCCATTGTTTTATGTCGTCCAAGTTTATAGCCACACACTCGATTACCTGCACGACCCTGTCTAGTTTCTGGAACATACACACTGGGAATGGGAAAATCATATCTAGTAGAGAATGTAAAGATTGTGCAGTTGTTGTTTGCGGACGGGAGCTTTTTGCAGATTTCTTGGTGATTGATACAGGCAGCTACTAAGTCGTCTTGGGAATGGATTTTCTCGGCACTTTCCATGCTCACATTGATTGTAGGGCAAAGAAAGTAATTTTCCAGATTTCCGGACATCCCGAGTTTATCTTCACTGGAGGAAAACAGTTCTGTCGGGCCAGTCGAGTTTAGGGCTAGGCCGACGACTAATATTCTTGCATCAATGGAGGTTGATAAAAGTGAAGAGCCAGCTGTTGTTCGCGATTTTATGGACGTGTTTGAAGATATATCGGGATTACCACCGAAGCGAGATGTGGAGTTCGCAATTGATCTTATTCCTGGTGCAGCGCCAGTATCTAAAGCGTATTATCCAATGGCACCAGTGGAGTTGGAAGAAGTCAAGAAACAGGTTGCTGAATTGCTTGTTAAGGGTTGGATTCGAAGCAGTAACTCGCCTTGGGGAGCTCCAGTTCTTCTAGTCAAGAAGAAGGATGGCACAAGAAGGATGTACATCGACTATCGAGAATTAAACCGGGTGACTATTAAGAACAAGTACCCGATCCCTCGCATTGGCGAATTATTTGAGCAGCTTAGTGGCGCGAGGGTATTCTCGAAGCTGGATTTGCGATCCGGATATCATCAGGTCCGAGTGAAAGCAGAAGATATTTGCAAGACGGCGTTCCGAACTCGGTATGGACATTACGAGTACTTAGTGATGCCCTTCGGAGTAACGAATGCACCGGCGATATTCATGGACTTGATGAACCGAATCTTTTCACCATTCTTGGACCAGTTTATTGTGGTGTTCATTGACGATATTCTGGTCTATTCGAAGAGTATTGAAGAGCATGCTGAACATTTGAAGATCGCACTGCAGACGTTGAGACAAAAGAAATTGTATGCGAAGATGAGCAAGTGCGAGTTTTGGCTGGAGGAAGTAAAGTTTTTGGGTCATGTTGTGTCTGGCGATGGAATCGCCGTCGATCCAGAAAAGATTGCAGCAGTTCGAGATTGGCCGATTTCGAAGAGTGTTGCGGAGATAAGAAGTTTTCTTGGACTCGCCGGTTATTACAGAAGATTTGTGGATAACTTTGCTCGTCTGGCGGAGCCATTGACCAAGCTTACGCGCAAGGAGGTACCTTTTGTGTGGACGGATAGATGTGCGTCAGCTTTTGAGACATTGAAGCAGAGATTGATAACCGCTCCTATTCTGACCATGCCAGACAATTCCGGAGGATTGGTGATTCACAGCGACGCATCTGGGAAAGGATTGGGATGCGTTTTGATGCAGCATGGGAAGGTTGTAGCGTACGCATCGAGACAGTTGAAGACCCATGAGAAGAATTACCTAACTTACGACTTGGAGCTTGCGGCTGTGATTTTCGCTTTGAAGATTTGGATACACTACCTTTTGGGAGAAAGGGTCGAAGTTTTCACGGATCATAAGAGCTTGAAGTATGTGTTCACGCAGAAGGAGCTTAATATGAGGCAACGTAGATGGCTGGAGCTGATGGCTGACTACGATCTTGATCTTAAGTACCATCCGGGGAAGGTTAATGTCGTACCGGATGCGCTCAGTCGGTTACCAGCTATTCAGATGTTGACTACGCAGAAGGAACTCGTTGAAGACTTTCGGAGGTTTGATTTGGAGGTTATGCTACTGCATTCTTCGGGACAGTTGATGCAGCTGCAAGTACATTCGTCGTTGATCGAGAATATTAAAGCAGCGCAACCGCAGGACCCTAGATTGCAAAAGTTTCGAGAACAGGTTGAAGCCGGACTACGAACAGATTTACTGATCCATGAAGATGGTTCGTTGAGATATGGTAGCCGTTTGTGTGTGCCAAAGGGAGATATTCGCGAAGAGCTTATGAAGGAGGCACACAGTTCAGCTTATTCCGTACATCCAGGAGGCACGAAGATGTACCGAGATATACGACAACATTTCTGGTGGGAAGGCATGAAACGGGAGATTGCTCGCTTTGTGACAAAGTTCTTGGTGTGTCAGCAAGTTAAGGCTGAACATCAAAGGGTTGCTGGTTTATTGCAACCACTTCCGATTCCTCAGTGGAAGTGGGAACATATAACCATGGATTTCGTGACAGCTCTACCATGGAGTCCAAAGGGCAACAATGCAGTATGGGTGATTGTTGATCGATTGACCAAGGCAGCTCATTTCATTCATTTTCGGGTTGGTCAATCAACAGAAGCTTTGGTAGAGCGATACATGCAGGAGATTGTAAGATTGCATGGAGTACCGGTGAGCATCGTGTCCGATCGTGACACTCGGTTTTTATCACACTTTTGGAGGAGCTTACAGGAAAGTTTGGGGACTCGATTGAAGTTTAGCACAGCTTATCATCCTCAAACTGATGGCCAGTCGGAGAGAACGACCCAAACTCTTGAAGATATGTTGAGAGCGTGCATGTTGGACTTCAAGGGTTCTTGGGAGAATCATCTATATTTGGTGGAGTTTTCTTACAACAACAGTTTCCAGGCGACGATTCAGATGGCTCCATTCGAAGCTTTGTATGGTCGCAAGTGTCGTTCACCTGTTTGTTGGGACGATGACGGTGAACGAAGATTGTTGGGACCAGACTTGGTTGTGCAGACTGTTGAGAAAGTTAACTCTATCCGGAACCATATGAAGGCAGCACAAGACAGACAAAAGAGTTGGGCAGATACGTCGAGAAGACCTTTAGAGTTCATCGTGGGTGATTTGGTATTCTTGAAGATATCACCGACAAGAGGGGTGATTCGTTTTGGAAGTCGAGGAAAGCTCGGTCCTCGATTCGTTGGACCCTTTGAGATCTTGGAGCGTGTTGGTGAGGTAGCGTATCGTTTGGCGTTACCGCAGTTCTTGGTGAATGTGCACGATGTGTTTCACGTATCTCAACTCCGTAAGTATGTTCGAGATGAAACACATGTGTTGGATCATTCGGAGTTGACGGTACGAGAAGACTTGACTTTTGAGGAGCGACCGGTTGAAATTGTGGATCGAAGAGAAAAGGTTCTTAAGAACAAGGTTATCCCTCTTGTACTTGTTTCTTGGGGTAATCGCTCACATGGAGAGTCCACTTGGGAACGAGAAGATGAAATCCGGCAGAGGTTTTCTCATCTTTTCTTGTAGCTGTTTGTCGTCTATCTTTTGTATTCTTGGAATTTCGAGGACGAAATTCTTTTTGTAGTTGGGTATAATGTAACAACCGAGTCCAGTTCTACAAATTTCTGTTAACGTATGTGTGGTGTGTGGTATTTATTTCATTTATCCTGCTTTGACTGTTACTAGTTATAATTTACCCCGACATGTCATATTCTGCATATAACAATTTAAGTCATCTAAAATAAATTAAAAATAATTGACATAGACCACTTGACACCCCTAACCCTGTGGTAGCGTCCTTGCATCATGTTCTCGTCCCGTTCAGTGAAACGGACGTGTTTGGATGGCTACGCGCACGTACGGGCGTCCGTTCTTGGGGGTATGCTTTTTAATTATAAAATCCTTCATTTTAATTTTTGGAACCTGCCAATAAATTTCATATTTCAAATTCAAATTCTTGGACCCGACCCGGACGCAATTCTGAATTATTTTATATTCCGCCAATTCTGTTTATTTAAATATTTAATTTTCTTAATTTATTTTATCAGCATAAAATTAGTACATGGGTAGAAATCTTTCAGCTGAAGAATTCTTTTAAATTTTGTTTAGGAATCTTTTTATATTTTTCCTTAACCAATCTAAACCCCATAAATCTTTCCTGAGCCAATCGTGAGCTTCCTCCCTCATCCGACCCCACCTCCTTCTCTCTCTCCCTTTACTGCCATATCCCGTTCTCTCTCCCTTTCCCATTCTCTCTCTCTCTCTCCCCCTCTCTCTCTTCCCTGTTATATTCATTCTTCTTCTCTCTTTTTTTGCCTTCAGCGAAACAAACCCATCCAGAAAAACCCTAGCCGCCATTCCTCCTCTCGCTGTTGCCCTAGCGCCGACGCCATCGTCGCCGTTCATTGCCGCTGCTCACCCTCGTCACCTCTACCTTCTCCCATTCCTCCTTCCTTCTCTCCCCAGCACCCTGCACCAAGCAGCCGTGCCCCCTGCACGCATCTGCACCGCCGGAAGCCGCCGCCGGTGACCTCGTCCCCGTGCCCTAGCCTTGGTACACCCCAGTAAGCCTTATCTCTACACCTTCTTCCTTCTTTCCTCCTTCTTTCTTCTTCTCCCATTCTTTATGTTCTCGGTTGGTTTTTCTTTAACTGCCGGCGGTCTCTGCAGGGATCTTGCCGGAACTCCGTCGACGCCATCGACCCCTCTGCAGATCAGGGTAAGCATCCTCCCCTCCTTACTCCTTCTTTTCTCCTCTTCTTTTCTTCCTACAGTTCTTGAAAAACTTGATGTGTACTGTTTTTTGTGGTTGCCGGAATCCGACCGTGCCGGCGACGTTTCCCGACGACTCAGCAAGGACCTCCGACCCGTGTGACCCCACTGTTCGTCGTTTGGGTTCATTCCGTGTACCGTGCGCGCGTCGCGACTTTTCCCCGCCGATGCGTAACATTCCGTTTTCCGTATCGCTACCCGTCGAGGCAAGTGAAACTTGCTACATGCTATTCAAACTATTCTTATGCAAATTTATTTATTTTCCTATTAAATCTCTAATAGAATCGAAAATATTGGATTTCAAGTTAACCGTATAATGTTCCGTTACATATTTTTTGATCTCGAACATGGAACTTAATTGTTGCATCTAGTTGTTTATACCTAGCAATCACCTGTAAATGTTAGACCACTTGATCACAAATATTTTATAGATGTGTTACCCCTTTTCTCTAGTATTAACCTATCGGACATCCGTGTGCATCTTTAATCGGTTTAATTACAATTGCATTCATTGAACAGATTATACACGTCATCGCACCCCTAGATTACTCAATACTTATTAACCTGGTTTAACATTCACATCTGTCATACTGTAGTCGTATAATGCTGTCACCATCACTTAAACACAACCTGATAACTGTACCGCTAACTTGTTTAATCTGCTTTATTGCTTAACCTATTACATGTGCCAATTTATTGTGTTGTTGATACCCATGCTTGTTTATTTATAACCATGATTATGCTAGCTGATTATGAGCACCCACATGATATCTTTTACACCCTGACATGACTTTCTACACACATATTACTTGACCAGACATGGTACCGTACACTACTTGACTTGACCTGATGTACCATGGCTTGACCTGTTACCTAATCTTGTGACTAATGCCAACAAACCTGACATGTAGTCCTCACGGACCGTTCCTGTTATCTATCCAGACAAACCTGCTCCTACCTGATCCTGTGTTGGCATTAGTTCTTGATTACTGAATACCTGACTTGACATACATAACTTGGGGGTATGGGGAAATCAATGATGAAATCCTGACTTGTAATTCGACAGTTGCTTGCTTTTACTGATTAGTTTTGAGGCTAGGCTCGCCTCGTGACGATGTTGCTGACATCGTTGGTCTGTACCCTTTTCCTGTTAGTGCCCAGCGGCACGTCTCGGTTTCAGCCCGAGAGTCTTAGACCGTGGTCCCGGGCATGCACGGGATACTATTGAGTTACATCGATGATTCATCAAATTGATTTCAAAGACTTGAGAATGGATAACCCAATAGACCAGTTTAGTTTACTCACTGCACATTACCCTTCACTGCCCTGATTTATATTACTGTTACACCTGCTTTTCATTCATGTTTATATTTGCATTGCCCGTTACCCTATTTATACTTTATTACTTGATGACATGACGTGCCAACGTCTGGGTTTTGCATGGCCCAGATTCCATACCTTTGCTGCAGTCCGAGCAGGAGTACTTCAGCCAGCAGGCTGAGCAGTGAGGTTTCTGTAGCAGTTAGTTCTTTTATTTTCTGCATTTTATTCCTGATGTGAGCCCACATTATGGGACATACATTCCAGTTATTTTGTATTGGATCTTTTGCTTCCGCACTTTTATTATTCTTGACTCGTGTTATCTTGGCTTATGGACATGTATTAGATAGTTATATTTTGATTCTTGATATCTCTACAGCCGTAATGTGACTGTGGATGGATACTTTCTACCCATAGATAGCATGGTTGGTTATGTCACGTGCCCATCTTAGCGTACTCTGGGAAGCGGGGCGTGACAAGTTCAAGTTTTTGTTTTTACTGCAAGAAGACTGGACACTTGTGGATGGACTATAGGCGCGCAAAAGGCCTGTGCCTAGTTTGTGGCGCATCCGATCATAGAATTGGAACCTGTCCCTATAGACGCAACTCAGCTCACACACCCACCAACTACCCGCAGCGGCCAACTATCGAGGCTCATGCACCTCGTTTTTCACTCCATGCTCCGCCACCTGCACAGCCTACTCGTCAGTTCCATCAGGCTCTGAGGAACATAACTCGAGGGCAGAGAAACATGCCCCAAAGACAAAGGAATGTGCCCCTAGTTAGGAGGAATGTACCACGGCGACAGGCTTACACCTTAGCAGCCGTAGAAGCCGAGACAATTGACCAAGGTAACACTAGTAAGTCTCTTTCATATTTTTAAAACCCTTGTATCACTTTGTTATTTTTCATACACTATCAGTACTTCAGTCACCAAACTTTCCTTGAATCCGTTACACTTTCCTTTTACAAATTTCGAGGACGAAATTTTTATAAGGAGGGTAGAATGCAACAACCCTAAACTTTCTGTATAATTTTTTTTTCAAAAATACAGAAAGGGGTACTTTTGCCTGAGCACAAGTTATAAGTTTGTTTTACTTTTTAATAGCAAGAAGGAGCTTGTAGCTCATTGGTAAGACCTTGCACTGCTGAACCAAAACACCAGAGTTCAAATCCTATTAGCCACATTATTTTTTAATTAGTTTTCTTTTAAATTTTTAAAAGCCCAAGAGTCTACACGTGCATAACTCGTAAAAACCAAATGTCACATATAAAACAAACGAGTCTAGGAGGTAGACCAAGCGACAAAGGACACGTGGCGTCGGGGGGGGGGGGGGGCGACTCGGCCGGCGGACGAATCGGCCGCCTCCGCCGCCCGACTCACCTCGGATCCGATTCTTCTCTTCTTGACTTTTGTGTCTTTTTGTCTTCTTATAACCCCTGTATGGTTTAAATCCCCTGCACATTAACAGAGCCTTTTTAAAACCCCATTAATCTATTTTTAATACAAATTTTTAATACAATTTTCAATACATCTTTTCATCTACCATAACCCTAAAATTCTCCTATAAATACCCACACTCTTTTCCACCTCCTCACTCCAAATCTCTGTCCAAAACTCTCAAGAAAATTCTAAGTTCAATAGTGTGCAAGTGGAGTTAGCGAAGGGCGAAACTCCGGCGAACTTCCAACGACGATACGAGGAGTTTCCAGCGACGAAACGATGCACCAGCGCCTCCCACTTTTTCCTTTTCCTTTTCTCTATCCTACAATCCAGTAAGTCCCTATTTCTCTTCTCTTTTATATTCTAAACAATATCCAAAACTAAAACCCGACGGAAACAGAATTAATCCGACTTCCGATTCGGTTTTCTTTAAAAAGTTTCAATTTTCTTAAATACAACAATACCAAACTTGCACATCATGACCATTAATCATTAAGAAAACATATTTAACAAGTTCCATATCAAAAGAATGTATATTGTAATTTTTATCGTATTTTTTCAGAAAAATACCATGAAGTTTAGTTTCGACATTAAATATCATAATTCCTTACTATACCTTTAGATAGTTCATGAGGTAATGACCTACCTCCTCACAACACTCATATGTAACATAGCACGATATCTTTTGGGAACCTAGAATACGGAAATACGATTTTACTCAAAACTACCTCAAACTTATAAAAACCTTTTTTCTACAAGATATGTATTTTTAAAAAATCTTTGCAAAGCGCCGCTACAACCCATTTGGGGAACCCGTTCGGGATGGTGCGGATTATCGCACATCCTCGGGTTTAGTAGTGCGAGATACAGACCTACGCAAGGAGCATACGGTCTCGAAAGATTTAAAAATACAAATATCTTAAGAAAATGAGATTTCTAGAAAAATAATAAATTAAATTATTTTATAAATATATATATGTATCATCAAAATATCTATTTTTAGTATAGTATAAATATTCCAACTTTTCTAAATAAAAAAGAATCACTTCACATGAAAATACCATGCAATTCCATACAAGTTCAATACTTTACAATTAAATACCATGTATTATGAAAAATAGGTTTATTCACTAGAAGTACCACAATGATAAAATATACATCAATGAAACTCTAAAGACGATAATAAAATACTTGAGGTGTATTTTGAAAATTATTCAAAATTATTTTTACATAAAACCCTCTCAAGTTTTATAAATTACAATAAGGACCCTAGTAAATATAGGTTTAAACGGGACCCGTCTCTTGAGCCTCAGAGAGCCGGAGATATGGGTGCTTGCCTATTTAAGGTAGACAACTTAACAAACGGTGTTATCAACACGGTAATCGTTTTTGAAAAATACACAAATCCTGCCGTCCATGTACAACGGTTACCGATAACACCAAAACCTAATTCAGGAATTCAATTTCTTTTCTAATTGTCTGACTCAGACTGAGTCTCATTATAATCAAACTGACTTGAATATGATTCAAGTATGAAATTAGAAAACTACAATTCAATATGAATCTATATATTCAATCTATTCAATCTATACAATTTATACAACTTGACCGAACCGAACCATGGATATACATCCATCTACATGATTCTCCAGTTACATTCATTTACTGATATCATGGTTTCGGCAAGTCATCCATCTATCCAATCTATAATACAAGACATTACAATTTACAATACAATACAAACAATACAAACAAGATATCACGGGGTTTAAGGGGTAGATTGGTACGGAAAGTGTTAGAAGTGGCACGAGACTGCAACCATTAAGACACCTAACCTGTATTCCATTGCCGTTGTACCGTGGCTGAACGGTTCCTTGTACTTTCCGTCCACCTTAGTCTCCGGTCTACTGAGACCCCTCTCGTATACACTGGCATCTTCTATACCAACCTATAAACAACAACGTTAACACTAAATACAACATTATAACAACACAATACCACTTTAAAAGTTACACTCACTCTGTCTATTCTATTTCTCCCTTACCTTTAGGACTTACCGAGCGATTGTTCGCTGACGACATTCCTTCTCTTTCTTCTTTGGAATGTTGTCAGGTGGATCGGGCCTTCAGGAGATCGAGCCCACCAGCGAGGACTTGGATCAGTTAGCCTACGACCCAGAGCTTTACATTCATTGTACACATTTACATCTTGTATTTTCCATTTCTGTTATGCCACTGTTTAGGCATTGCTTTTCATTCCATGTATTTAATTTTCCATGCACTGTAAAAGAATGTTAATAAATAAAGTTGTTGTTCATTACATTTGTCTCCTGTGTATATTTCTTTTATATTGCTTAGTTACGCTTAGCGTATTTACTTCTGAGTAAATACGTAGCGGCCAGTCGCGTCTTCTGCCCGTATACCGGGAAGCGGGGCGAAGGGACTACTACACGAAGCTTTAGAAGTGAAGGACCTGTCTACAAAGGTTGTATTCCTTGTTCACTTAGATGTAAAGATGTTTACATGCATTGTTTCGTGTAATTCTTTAGTTACGATTCTAGGTTAAGGTTCTTTAGCACGCTAAATTTTTGAAAACGGCATGGTTGATGCCTCCCGAAACCTTATAGCGGTGCTGGGGAACCCAGCAGCAATATAGAGAGTTTTTCTATAGAGAAAGACAACAGAGAGCCGTTGTCTCCTTTCCTCATCCTCTTCTATTTTGGATTGGCTTGCCGGACATTCAAGAGAGGGATTTTCGGTTTCTGCCAAAGTATGATTTCTCTCCGGCCGTTGCTTAGAGGCGATAAATATCAGATCTTCTACGTGATATGGATGAGGAACGATCCAACCAATCGGATCGGGTATATCATAAACTTTTAGAGTAGATATATAGACTTTCCGCTGCGCTTGATTGCATATTTTGTATCTACGTCAACTAAAGTGAACACAACAATTACATTGAACCGAGTTTGAATGCAATCTAACCAAAGGAGGGATGAAGCAGGTTTATTAACGGGTTCTATTTATTTATCATTTGATATGAATTATAAGGGTTGTATCGGGTATAGAAGTATTTCTTTTCTTTTCTTTTTGAGAAATACTTTATCGTACCTATCCATTTGAAAGCTTGTTCGATCATATCTACCAAGAGATAAAATGGTGGGCATCAAAAGTATTTCTCTTCTTCTCTTTTTGAGGAATACATAACCCAACAATTTGAAAACTTCCTAAGAGCTAAAATGGTGGGTAGAAAAGGTATTTCTTTTCTTCTGCTCTTTTTTGAGGAATAAGTTCCTTGCACATTTGAAAACTTGTTCAAATCTACCCAGGATATAGAAGGTTGGGGCTCATAACGCTTAGATGCCGGCGATTGCCTAACAAAGTGCGGTCGGTGTTCAAGTATCAAACCTACCATATTTTGTTAACTAATCATCAACCTGGTATCTACCGGATTGGTAGGTTTAGCATATTTTAAAAATTATTTCTTTTTCCATAATGAGTTGCAATTCAAATCGAGGAATACTTTACCCACTCATTAAAAACCTAACCATATCTATACAAAAGATTCTTTTTTCTTTGGATTAATAAGCCGCAATCCAGTGGGTTCGAGCCTGTATATGCCTTGGTTCAAGTTCAGCCCTAAGAAGGTTTCACCAATTCATCCCTAAGGAGGGCCAATGACGTTTGCCTCTTGGCAGACGTTGTTAGAGGTTTGAAGTGGCTAGTAAACTTATTTTTCCAGTTCAAAATCCAGTGTATTTCCGAGGCCACCATCCTTATTGAACCAAAACCACTGTCCCGCTCCCAAACCCATCATCATCATCCCCATGGCCTCCAAACTCCGGTTCTTCCCTCTCTGTCTCAATCTCAATCGCTTCTGCCCTCGTGCTCGCCCTATTCTAAAGACTAGGGTTAGGGTTAGGGTTACGGCTAGGGCTAGCACCAAGGCTTTGGAGCTGGTGGCGCTGAAGGAGAACTGGCTCGACTCTCTCTCTTGCCCCTTTCAACAACAAGAATCGGACATTAGAGGTATTGAGGAAAGAGAGGAGGGTGGTTTTGGCAAATGGGTTCTGGGGATTGATCCAGATGCCTCTGGGGCTGTAGCTGTCCTCAAAGACAACGATGGTGGTGGTGGTGGTGAGGACGCTTCTTGTGTTTCTGCTCAGGTATGGTACTTTTCAAAATAAAATTTACCTATGGGCAGTGATATAATCAAATTTGTGACTCTATTTGAAAATTCAAATTTGCAGCATTATTTTCATGACTTGTTAATGAATTTATTCTCCACTACACGAAAAGATGAAAGTTGAGGGAATATATATATATATATATATATATATATATATATATATATATGACAATTTTTTAGATTAAACCATATTAAAAAAATATTTTTTAAAACAAACCATTTTAAAATCATATTACAAAAACATGACACTTTCTGCCCCTGACGTTAGCACCAACTAAGCACTGGCCCTGGCGTAAATATTTTTTTTTAAAGGGCGCAGTTTGAAACTGCGTCTATTACAAATATATGGTGCGCACTTTTAAACCGCGCTCCTTATTAAGCTTACCATTTTCATTGTTGGGAATTTGTTTTTTTTTTGCCGCGGTTGCAAACCGCGTCCCAAAAAGAAACATACTTATTTACGGGTATGTGTTTTTTATGGCGTAGTTTGTAGGTGCACCCCAAAAGGAAACACTATTATTCACGGGTATGTGTTTTTCTGAGATGCGGTTGCCAACTGCGCCCCAAAAAAACACATACCCTATGAATGATTGTGTTCCTTATATGAAGAGTTCAATCTCTTCATCTCAATCTTGAATCTCACTCTCTGTACCGAGCTCTCTCACACTCTTTCAGATCTCATCGCCATCACCATCTCTATCTTTCTCCCTTTCAGTTCTCAGTCTTGCTTTCTCTCAATGTTGGGATCTTGATCTGCAGGATTGCCATCAATCGATGAAATTAAGAGGTGCATCCTTTACACAGTCGTGAAAACTTTATATACGAGGATGGACTACTTTAGTTACGAAGGCATTCTCTATCAATTACGTGGGTATGAACTGGCCGATGAAGATCGATCGTGAAATTCTACGGTTCTTACACTTAGCCGTATTGGATGCGCTCTCGTCTCCCCCTGAAGAAAAAACCCATGACCCCTATGGAGAAGCAAATCGTCGTTTCCATTTCTTTCATTCTATGGGTTTTCTTTCTGGTCGCAATATCGGGTACTCTGCAAGCTCTCTCTATCGCATCTTTATGCATCGTCGGACTTTAAACCATCTTGAACTCACTCAAGATTCCGCGGTGGGTGATGAGGCCATTGATGCAATTACAGAGCGGATTAATTCTGTTGTTGCGGAGCTCGGTAACATAGAGGGTTTATTTCTGAAATTTTAGTGATGAATTATGGTGTTGTTACTGTTCTTACTATCTATTTTGTTTGCGTCATTCTCGTGTATGTTGTGGATGTGTGTACCATGTGTGTGTAATATACCGTGTATGAACATGTGTTTATGTGAAAGAGAATCAACGTTTGAATTAAAATGAATTAAAGTGTTTTTTGTAAAGAATTAATGTTTGAAAATCAGACAACACCTCCTTCGTAAATTTTGAATAAAATTCATGTACAAGATAGTAAAATAATAGTATCCACAGACGGAGTTAACTCAACACCCAAACGACGGAGGCTCAACGTCCAAATAGCGGAGACACAATCCACACAAAATATACGACGTTCGAACGACGAAGACCAATAAGCTGAAAACAATAAACAATGTAAAATAAATAACGAAGTCATCACAACACAATACACAAAAATACTCCGTGCAATCTAACGAAGTCGTCGCATCATCCTTGTTGTCACCCTCTTCGCTACAGGACGTCGAGGCTGTGACGGTCCGGTTTCGTCGGCGGCAGGTGGCTGAGACGGCTCTGGCTGTGATGGTCCATGCTCATACTCATCGGGATGTTGAGACGGCTCCGGCTGTATCCCTAAGTCTTGTTCGTTCATATGTGATAGGAATGACTGGTGCGGACACAGCTGTGGAGGCACGGGTAGTGCAGGGATGGATGGTGGAGGCACGGGTGGTGTAGGGACGGATGGTGCAGGCAAGTGGTACATGCACGTCCACTACCAGTGGACGTGTGAATCTATGCCTCGTCATCACACTCCAGATGACGACTTGATGTTCATAAAGCTGCTCGCTGAGTCTCTGGTGCCACTAATCCCCTCATCAGCTATATTCTCTAACGCGTAAATGAGTTGGACCTATATTGATGGTAAATAAGATAATTAATTTCATAAAAATAAGATTATAGTTTTAAAAGGTTTGATATAAAGTTACCAAATCTCTCTCTATCGGTCCTCGAGATATATATGAGGTGGGCGGAGGGACGGTTGTGATGACGAATCTGCGGGTAATCATCCAATACCAGGCAAGGTACTGGTCTATTGGTATACATGGCTGTATCTCATTGGATATGTAGTTTACCCGATCGTACCGTCGACCCACCCTAATTTGATACTCCACGAGTTAAGCATCCCTAACTAGCGCTCTATCTTGACGCGGTGTCCGCTCCACCGCGCCTGGTATGTGCTGCCTCAAGCCGAACTGACGAAGGACACAGTCTGACACGTGCATCTGAATAACATTGTTGCAGACGATCAGCATCCGTGCACGTCAGAAGCCGGCGCCTGCCAAGCATAATGGATGCAGAGTGCCCATCAAGTCAGATGTGTATGATGTCCACGTAATTGACGCCTCCTCCATGATATCGAACTCGTTGCGGTAGAAGCGATTGCTGCGATCCGGTGTTACATCCCATGACCTGGGCACATTCCAGCTGTATAGAGATTACACAAATTAATATTCTAAAAAAACTAGAAATTTGAAATATGCGCATATGTTCAATTATTTATTGGCAACCATATGGCCTTTGGCCATCTAAAGCGAAATGTGTCGTAATTGTCGGGCGACCAATATAGAGAAATGTTCATGACCATATTTAAAATAAAATATGATAGAATGCGGTTTTACATTGAATATCAATTTAATTACGCAAAGAATGCGTGTTTAAGCATTTTATACCTGGAGAAGCGTTAAACAGCCCCAAAACTCTTCTGCTCTATCAATGCAGCCATTTTCAGTCACTGTAGAGGAATGATAGAACTGCACTCCCCCACGATAAAGTGACACTGGTCGAGATCAGCTAAAAGAGGCAGCCATGCAAGATAACTCTGCTCTTGCTTCTATTCGGGAACAAGCGAACCCCTATCTGATCTAAAATGTAGGCTCGTACGTGTTGCTCGATCGCTGCAGGGGTAGCATCCATGGCAGGCTCAGCACTAAACACCTTCCGCAGCCAACTCAAGTTAATGTTACTGCCTCGCCTCTGCCCAATAGGTAGAATCCTACCCAACAAGCTGGGACATAAATTTGACTAATCGTGGTTGTACTCTACATCAACCATCTCTCCGTTTAGAGGCCGACCAAGCAGCACATCGACGTCCTGAAGGATGATAGTCATCTCACAAACTCTAAAATGAAACGGGGAGGTGTTTGGTCTCCATCTATCTACCAAAACCGTAATCAAGCCTCTATCATGTATGTACTCTAATCTGAATAGAAAATGAAAACCTGTCCGTTGCAGCTCAGCCTGCACACGGGCATCTTCAGCTGGGATCCTGCTGCTCTGGACTGAGTGGTCAACGTATGTAATCACTTGATCACTCTGCCAATTACAAAAAGAAAACTTATATCAGTAACGTATAAATAACATATGTAATTAGAGAAAATAAAATTACAAAGTTTTACCTGTACTACTGCGGCGTTGGCTGACCTATGATCGACCTGTAAGTACAGAACACTAGTATCTATAGGTTCAAGCTCCATAAGTATATCTGTACAATGAAAAGGTCGAGTTATATTATCTTTGAAAAAATGAGCATGTATAACAAAGAACATATGTGTGCATGTATATGTGTGTATATGTATGTTTTTTTGTGTTTGAACGTGTTTGTATATGTGTATATGCATGCGTGCATTTCAAGTATAGACGGTGATTACCAATGGCGACGCGGGGCTGAAGGATTTTTGCATCGTGCCTTGTTTGACCATACCCATTGCAGATACTGCATCTATTTTGCCTACATCCTTCTCGTGAATCATCCATAACACGTTTGATACGAGTAGAACGTGGTTGTCCTGCTTGTCTCCCACCGATAGATGGTAATATCATTGGACCGTTGTATGCCTCCCAATATTGGCTATCAGGTACAGGATGGAACAACGGGGCATAAGTAGCTTTGTATTTGAAGACAGAATACCACTTCGAAGCAAGATCGTGATATGCAATGTCCCCCCACCCTCTGCTCGTGTGCATGCTGAAATTACATGCGAATAAGGAAACTTTTGCAACTTAGGAATATTGCACGTACAATTGCAGTTCCTACCATCGATGACTACACCATAATTTTTTCTATTTTTGTCCGTCACCTGCCATTCGGACTGGCTGAATCTCATGATCCAAGCATGCCTAGCATCAGCAGCAATTTTTGTTATTAATTGTTCGAACTTAGGATATAACTTTGTCATCCACTCTTGTCCTTCCTGACGTTGTGCAAAGAAGTATTTGTATGCCCTGTAAAATGCCCGTCCTACTAAGTGCCTGAATAGGCACAGATCGAGATCCTTTTAAGACCCCGTTAAAAATCTCTGAAGCATTCGTAGTTATCATGCAAAATCGCGTACCACCATTTTTCGAAAGAGCCCATATTTTTTCTTTATTTTTAATACTACTTTCAATCCAAGCATCTGTTCTTGGACATATACGTTTAAATTCCTCTCTCAGCTCGCTATATGTCAAGTTATCGGGTGCACATGCAATTTGAGAGAATAAACTCTGCAAGATTTTGCCACTAAATCCAGCGGTTGAGAAGTTGGTTCCGATATATCGAATACAATAACGTTGACTGAGGTTCCGGCCATGATTTTCTTAGTGCAGTCGGAATCTCTTTCATCCGGTTAGATATGAAAGTAACGTGTCTTTCCCGCACGGATGGAATGTAGAAATGAATGCAATCAATGAACCACTCCTAATTTTCAGTAGTTTCACCTCCAACTACAGCATATGCCAAAGGATAAAGACCATCATTTGCATCAGTACCGGTAGCAATGAGTAAAGTCTCTTTGTATTTGCCGTATAAGTGTGTCCCATTAATATTGAGAACGGGACAACAATAAGCGAAACCATCAATAGCTGGTCCGAATGCCCAAAATGCACCGGTAAAATATCCCATTCTTTCTGACATTAAAACGTCGATTATCTTGAAGACAGTCCCGAGATTAGTAGATTTGATGGTGGCACGGTATTGTGGCAAATGTTCATACGAATCTTCCCAATCTCTGTATATTTTAGACAATGCCTTGTTCAACGCATTCCATGCCTTCATATAATTTATTTCAATGAATAATGCATTTTTTATAAGCACTTGAATCATTTTGGGGGTCAAATCGACATCCACTTTAACAAAAAGCAATATTCTGTTACATAAGAATGTAGAAGCGATCTGTTTATGATTTGAATTCACTACATGATTCACACAAGTATGATTATTCGCATACTTCTTTATCTGCCAATGTCTCGTCGGTGATTTCTTCGACATATATGCATGAAACCTCCACGGGCAGTTCGCGTCTATTTTACAAACGACGGTGTACTTGGTTGTGGTAGTCTTGATTGGTTTAAAAGAAACCCCGTATTTAATTGACCAAACGTTGACCGTCTGAATCAACTTCTTATTCTCGAACAAATTGCCGACCTTCAACCCACTTTCAATACCGTTCTCATCACTAGCATTATCATCATCATTTTCATCTCATCATCACTTTCATCTTCATTATTTTCCAATACCGCTGGATTTGTAGCAGATATATCGGTTGGATGTGCGGAACTAACATTAGAGACTTGCATGGTACTTGATGTTCCGGTTTCATACCGACGAAATCCTGACCAATCGTCTGCAAACGGTGTCCAACCCATATTGTATGACTGCATGTGCTCAGTATTTTGGGGAAGAATATTAGACCCGAAGCCTGGCGTTGGCATGCAATTAAACCCGAAGCTTTGCGGTGACATGCAATTATAACCGACCGACAGTATATAAGAACAACATACAAATTTATGAATACTTAGTAAGTATAGCATATCTCCACTCTCAATAAATAGTGTTCCGCTACCTGTATATGCGATATAAAGATATGCAATATAATACTTCGTAAACTGCCAATTCACTGGCGTCCCGCTTGATGTGCCTTTACCTACATAACTTTGATCTCTATACTGTTCATCATTAGTGGGAAACATAAAGCCGGTAGAATCAACATTCATATTTAGCATGCGTGTCATTTCTCCTTGCGGGTAATACTTGGATGCTCGAAATGAAGGATCATGCACTTCAGAATAAGGTCCGACATTTTAACCAATTTTTTTATAATTTTTTTAAAAATAAAATTAGAGTTTAGCCGACTTTCTAGATGCTCACAGTGGTGATGACGATGGTGAGGATGAAGGTGATTGTTCGCCCGTGAATTTCCACCCAAACCTGCATGAGCGAGAATGTGAGATCGAGAGATGACAGACAGAGCAGGGATCGAGAGAGCGTGAGAGACAGAAAGATATGAGAGAGACGAAGGGAGAGATGAGAGAGACCATAGAGGGATAGATCGCCAGGGAGGGGGAAGTGAGGTCTGGGGGGAAGAGAGAGATCGAGAGACGGAGGGAGAGATGAGAGAGACCATAGAGGGATAGATCGCCAGGGAGGGGGAAGTGAGGTCTCGGGGGAAGAGAGAGATCGAGAGAGAGGGAGAGAGCAGAGAGAATAGTGAGGAATGAGGAAAGTAAATATATTGTATCTATTTAAATAGGTGAATGGGGCGCACTTCGAAAGTGCGTCCCATTGTTTTGCACTAAAATATATGGGCGCAGGTTAGAACCGTGCCTCTTACAATTGTACTGGGCGCAGTTTAGAACCGCGCCTCTTACATTTGTAAGGGACGCAGTTTGAAAGTGCACCCCATACATTTGTAATGGGCGCGTGCGCCTCTTAAATTTTTTTTATAGACGCCAGCGCCAACACTGAGTTAGCGCTGACATGGCGCCTACGAGGCAGAAAATGACATGTTTTTGTAATATGTTTTGAAAGTGGCTTGTTTTAAAAAATATTAGTTTAATATAAAAAATTGTCATATGCATATATATTCTAACACACCCCCGCTGGTTGAAGGCCCCGTCGAGTCGAAATTTGCGTTTTTGCGCAGCGGCAGTTTTTAAATTTATATTAATCCACATTTAGTACGAACCCAGTGAGAATCGAACGTGAGTTACTTTGATACCATTTAAGATGCCCCTTCGACCACACTAAAATTTGGATGTTATGATAAGAGTTGATGGAATATATTATATATTCTAACAATTTGGATTTTGAGTTAGATGCTTGGTATTGGAGAATATATTATATTTTTTTAAAAGGTAAAATGAGGGAGAACCAATTAAGATGGTATGAACATGTGCAATATAGGCCAACAAATATGCTTAGGATTGGCAAATTTTTGCTATTTGCAATAAGACCTGGATGTAAACCTAACGAACATGAAAAAGATCCGGTCACAAAAGACATGTTTAGACTTAACAGAGCCAAGCGGACTAATTTGCTTGAAGGATTAATGTAGCTGTCAAAAGAAGTTAGGCATAAAGGCTTGCTGGGTTTGTTGTTGCGTGCGGTATAAATTTCCCATCTTTAATTTAGAAAAGCTTAAAATATAGCATATTGATTATTCGGCTTGGTGGATGTTTATCAGTTGATTTAAAAATAACCTTCATGATCGACATTTAAGTCCTTGTTTGGAACTTTGGATGGTTGAGAAAGATTTTGCTTTCATCTTGTTTGAAATCGTATGCCGCCTGTTTTTATCAGCTAGAACACCTGTTTGGATAACTAGATCAAGTATCCAAAAAAGATAGATAAAGGAGAAAAGGAGGTGCGGAGTATTTAAAGGTTTCTAAGTGAGCTTCTGAAAAAATTAGACCACTCCTGTGTTGGTTTTCATGAATCACACACCTTTGGTATTGATGAATTTTTATAGATTCCCATCCTTTAATTATGCACACAAGTGCACTTAGAAGTTTCCTATCACAATGATGCCCTCTACTGAATTTATGTTAATAGTGATTTGGGTAGTGATGGGTCTATGGTAGCCAATAAATTTGCTCTAGCAGGAGGAGAAGACAATGTCATTGTCATGCCCCGTTTCCCAAGATACCAAAATTTCGGGACGTAACTCGGCCAGCCATGCTACCTACGGTGAGGAAATATCCTCCCATAATCACATTAAGGCTGTCAATCGGTAGTTCAGAACAAATATTATAAACATCTATCTAATGACATGTCCAATAACCACGATAACAATATCAGGAGACGATAGCGGAAGCAGTAAAGATCCAAGGAAATAAGAGAATACCTAAACCATAAATAAGAACTATATCAGAGGAATCCTCACTAATCGGCGTTCTTGTCGAAGTACTCAAGATTCTCCCGTGCTAAAGTCAAAGGATTTGGGCTATGCAAAACCCAGACGTCAGTTCGTCAAAGATATCATTATAACAATATAAGCAGTAAGCTATATGAGGCTATGTGTAAGAGTAAGATGTCATGGGTATAAACAATAGCAGTCACAGGTGATAACAAGCAAGCTATAGATAGTCAAACATGCCACGTGTATCCTATGGTTCATGTTTCTAAGTTAGCTATCCTACGTGTATTCGAAACCAATTAATGTACTCCTCTATGTAACTCAAAAGTATATATCCCGTTACTCCTGGGACCACGGACGCAAGATATATCCCGTTACCTCTCGGGACCATGGATACAAGGTGTATAAATCAATAATGATTTTGTTCCGTTAACCCCGGGAACCACAGAAATATGTAATATTCCTTTGAGTTACACTTCAGTTACACTTTTGATTTCCCTAGGTTTCGTTTTTCAAGCCATGTATGAAAATAATATCTACCTAATACCAACACATGAACAAGCATATACATGTTATATCTATCAAGACAACATGTTACGTCCATCAGGACAACAAGTCAGGATTGTTGGTATCGGTAAGTATTTCAGGCAACAGATATTAACATGATGACAAAATAGTAACAGTCTGGTATATTACAAAAATATCAAGGATAGTGTATTAATTATATGAAGTGTTATCTCGCAATAATATCACATACACAAGTTGTGATGCAAAGAAAATAACCATGTCAGTTCAATGTCAGGTTTGAATATCCCACTTCAGGTTAGTTGAGATGGTCAAATTAAGATTAGCTTGTTTTATAAGTATTGATTAATATGAATAATTTATATAAATTACAAGCAATATATACCACTTCATATATGATGACATCTTATTAGTTCAATCTTCTTACCTAACGTTGTGATTGTCATCGAGTGGCTGCACACTACCATTCATTTACTTTTAAATATGTCTTCATTGAAACTTGCTAAATATTTAATTTTTTCACATAATTTATCATTATTTAAACATTAGAACACCTTTATATCTAACAAATAATTATCCAGTGGATTGTGTCCCTGCCTCATGTTATAGGACTAAAGAAGGGATAATTTCCACCTTGTATAAAGGTGGACAGAAGTTATGGAATTAAAATGTGAAAGTTTAAAATATTAATACTCCAAATAACTATATCAAATTTTTATAAGAAGCAAGTACATAGTTTACATGTGGTTACATGTCACACTGAAGGCCAAAAGAAACTCCCGGGGATAACAATTGCACAGGTGGGGATAAGATGTTAATTGTGATGATACGATTAAGGCAGACAGTGGTATAAAATATGATTTCCAAACTGAAGTACTTTGGAAGTATTGCATGATAATAACCGTAGAATTAAAGGATATAATAATAATAGTAATATTACAGCATGGTTTGAACTGGCCATAACGAGCATGAAAGCAAGTATCAGATACTTGCCTCGACCAACGATCACGGAGATACGAAACACGGCACGATGCAAGATCGAATCTTTGTTCTCGGCTATGGTCTCGGTCTGGATCACGAGAAGAAGACGACTGCCATGAAACCTTGGGTGTCTTGAGATGAGGGAGAAGGTGATGGTGATAAAGGAAGGCGTGGGTTTAGAGGAGGCACGCTACGAGGGCGAGGCTGTTGGGGTCAAGGCTGATGATGGGAGGTGGGTGCGGTGAGGTGAAGGCAACGGTGGGGACGAGTCGTGGGTGTGGCAGTGAAAAGGAGATGGGATCGACGATGATGGGTTGAGGGTGCTGTTGATATGGGTTGAAAGGAAGTGCCGGCGGCGGATGGGTCCAGGGTTGAACGGGAAGAAGATGAGAGGGAGAGAGATAGAAAAATATATATAGGGTTAGGATTTTGGTTATAGATTGGTTAAGGGAAAGAGAAAATATGATTGGAGAGAGAGACCAAGTGAGGGAGAGATATATATGATTTTGATTGGGCCCAGGGAAAATAGGTGTGGGTATAGAATTAGAAGAGAGATATAATTGGTTTTTAAAAAAACATATATAATTAACTTACAAAATATATATTTAAAAGATTTAAAAGGGGTTTTAAAGATCTCATCATATCTTGCTTAAAACCATCGAACAAAATATATCTTTTGTTAAAATATAATACTAAAATATATTTTTGGTTACACAAAAATATTAAACAAAATATTATATGCATATTAAAATATGATATTACTTGATTAGAAAACAATTTCTAAATACTAAATATCATATATATAACAAACTGGATAGCCATAAAATATTCTATTTTGAAATATTAAACTCCAATTATATAATAGTTTTTATATGCAAGCGGGTCGGACACAAAAGTGATTATCACGTATATCCATCCAAACACCAATAGTAATAATAAATAAATAAAATAAATGACCAATGCATCTATTTAAAGTGTACGATCATGTTAAGGTGTTGCATTATACCCAATTACAAAAAGAATTTCGTCCTCGAAATTCTTGACGACGAAAGAAACAAAATAAGAAAAAGAACAAGAACAACCAATCTCATGTTCACGGTAACGATAATAAGGAAAGGACGAGAACAAGGAAATTCGGATTCATGGAAACAATTTTGGGGGAAAAATCATTTACGTAAAGTAATGCGGAAATACGTGCTGTAAAATGAATATAAATATAAGAAGGTAAATGTGTAGGAAGACCATGCAGATAAACAATATGTCAAGACGGATGTCAAAAATCGGGTCAAACAGTGTCATTCTAAAGGTCAACCGAATTAGGCATTAATCTAAGAGTCAAATAAGGTGTGAGTAATGAAATTAGCTGATAGACATACTTGTATCCTTGGAGTATCCCATAACTAGCTGCAAGCAATATGAGCTGGGACGCTCGTGCCTGGGGCGGTAGCAAGAATCAATGCAATGGCGTGAACATTCTCGAAAGGTGTCACATAACGATGGATCTTTGTCTATTGTGTATATCACCCGAGAGGTGCCCCTTGTTTACGATGAAACTTTGTTTAGCGTGACAGTCACCCAAGCAGACATGTAAGATATCTCATTACCAGATCTCAATCAATATAGATGGACGTCATAAATCAGATACACACATGTCAATGGTCAGATGAAAGATATCATAAATCAGATACATACAGATGTCAGGATGTTCAATCAAGTCAAACGATTTATCATGGAGATATGCAAGCACCAAAGTATACTAAATTAATCATGATATGCTATATCGATCTAAACCATGCTAGTGAATAGAACGAAACCACGAGTAGGTAACAACGAGAATCAAACTGTGCCAAGCCCTAAGTCTTTGGCCAGCAAGTGCCGCACAAACTCTCAATTTCCTGCATATGCTTCTCTTCTAACACTTATCGAATGTAATAAGCATGCCGAACTATGTGCCCCGTTCATAATTTCTACACGAATTCCCCGTTTTGGCACACATGGTTCCCGTACTATGAGGACCCAGCTCCTTGAATTAGGAAAAATCTGCCCTAAGCCTTATGGGTTATAGGTTTACCACGCTTCTGCTGCGCTACTCTGATAAGTTTCGATACGTCTTCACAAGCTTTTCAATTGAGTATAATACGCTCGAACGGTCTTGATGCGATCTATCAATGACGACTATACTTGTAGTTGCTTTAACCCTTCGAAGAATCTGGTAAGACTAATTCCAACTCAAGTCTCCAACAATCAGTTGTCAGCTCCTCTTGCAATGTAAATATCATTCCGGCTAGCAACCGACTTACAGCACCCGACACTACAACTTCCTGTCCGGATGATACTTTTAGATCCAGGTTGTAGTCAGTTACTAGATCCAACTATTTTAGTTGCCTCACGTAAGGCTCCTTCCACATGATCACGTACTTTTAAGGCTTTTCCGATCGGTGGATATTTCGACCTTCTCATCTAAAAGTAGTGTCTCCCTAACTTCAATACGAATATCACTGCAACTAATTTCCGAGTAATGTGTCTGCAATTCTTCTCCAACGTATTCAGCTGTTTGACGCATATGCCTTCACCCGTCCTTGCTGCTTCAATACATTGCTCAAAACCTTTTCCGATGCATCACTGTGAATGTACTATCTTTACGAAACTGTTCGGCACAGTTAGAACAGGAGCGGTTGTTAACATACACTTCAACGAGTTGAAACTTGTGCATACTTCTCAGACCAACCAACGGGTCATCCTTTCTAATCAACCTGGTCAACGACACCGTTATCCACGCGAAATCTTTTACGAACCCCCGATAATAACCAGCCGGTCTAACTTGTTCTTATCTCGAGTTTTCTCGGACTCGACCAACCTAAGTTACCACAGTCTTTTTCGAGTTTATTGCGATCTCTCCTCATATGTTATCACCTAAGTATTTAACTTCATCGATTGAAAACTCGCATTGGCCTAACTTGGCATACATTTTCTCTCGCCACAAGGTCCGGAGTCTACTCCTTAGACACTTCCAAAAACTAGAAGGATCGTATATGAATTTTAAGGATTCAAGAAGTCAAGAAGTGAACTTCAAGAGAATCGAAAAAAGTAGTCAGATTCTACTTTCAAGATAAGACAGGTTTGGAAATAATTAAACAGCGGGAAAAACAAAGTAATACACTAAAGTCAAGAAATGGATCAAGAGTAGGACTCGAAATTACTTAAGCAGAGTACCGCATTGTAATCATGCCGTGGTACATGATTACAATCATATAACTCCATCTAAGTCGTTTAAATCCTATTATCAGAGTCAATAGAATAAAATTGAAGTGAGAACTGTGATCGTTCGAGAAAGTGAGAAGGAATTCAAGAAAATAAGATTCATAAGAACCCATGTTATAAGTAAACTCTACGTACTAAAGGTTTGGCTTGTGCCCGTACTGTCTTCCGTGCTGAAATATCCTGCCGAGGTGTACCCTTCACTCTCTTTGATAACCCCTGTTGTTCTCTAGCTGCCGTGAGAACTTGAGTAAAGATACCAGTCCCAATGAAATAATACGTCGCTAGATCTCTACATCAAGGCTGCGAAAAAACGCTTTACCATATCATCATCAGTGACTACGAAGGGCACATCAAATCGATTGAGTCGGGTCCACTCACCCGCATAAGTGTCCACACATCCGCCATTCTGTTTTAGGCCAATAAACTTCTCTTCCATTTCCTCCTTAGCAGACTGCAGAAATAATTTCTTCAAGAAACTTCGTGTAAAAGCCGCCCAGCTGATTAGCTTTGTCAAACGGTTTTTCTCGACAAGCCACCACTTTCTAGCATAGTCAACCATCTGGATGCGCACCATATCCACTTTCTTCTCGTCTGAAATCTGAGCAGCACTCAATAAGTTCTCCGTATCCACGACTCATTGCTCAACCTTAAGAGCTTCCTTCAATCCTGTAAAAATTGCCGGACCGAGCCTTTTGAAATCAGCAACCGTACCCTCACGCTGGACCTGCCTGGGAAATGCCGCCCTCTCAACTGCGCCGGTTGCAGTCTGTTGGGTCGTCCTCAAGTCCTCCTGAAAAGTCTCATCTTGTCGCTGGTCTAGTTCTATCTGACGCTGCCGATTCTCTATCATGCCACGTGCGACCCCACTAATGCAGCATTGCCAGCAGATGGAGCGGGTTGATTCCTTCTAGACATAACTCTCGTAGTCAAGTACGAATGATGAGGATTAACAACGGAAACAAGATTCAATAGAAGTAAGGAATTTTACTGAAACAAGATTCAATAACGACAAGGTTTCAAAATGATAAGGCAATAGTGTGGCAAGACATGTTCCCATAATTCCGGGTTCTAAGGTCAATGTAGTGGGAATCATATCCAACTACAAAAGAACCAAACCCAGCTAACCTAAATCTAGGCTCTGATACCAACAAAACCATGCCACGCCCCGCTTCCCAAGATACCAAAATTTCGGAACGTAACTCGGTCAGTCATGCTACCTACGGTAAGGAAACATCCTCCCATAGTCACAATAAGGCTGTCAATAAGTAATTAAGAACAAATAATATAAACATCTATCTAGTGACATGTCCAATAACCACGATAACAATAACAGGAGACAATAGCGGAAGCAGTAAATATCAAAGGAAATAAGAGAATACCTAAACCATAAATAAGAACTATATCAGAGGAACGATCCTTACTGATCGGCGATCCACTCGAAATACTCAAGATCCTCCCGTGCTAAAGTCAAAGGATCCGGGCTTTGCAATACTCAGACGTCAGTGCGTCAAAGATATCATTATAATAATATAAACAGTAAGCTATAGGATCCTATGTGCTAGAGTGAGATGTCATGAGTATAAACAATAGCAGTCACAGGTGATATAACAAGCAAACTATAAATAGTCAAATATGTCACGTGTATCCTAAGGTCCATGTTTTTATGTTAGATATCCTACATGTATTCGAAACCAATTAATATACTCCTTCATGTAACTCAAAAGTATATATCCCGTTACCCCGGGATCACGAATGCAAGATATATCCCGTTACCTCCGGGACCACGGATACAAGATGTATAAATCAATAATGATTTTGTTCCGTTAACCCCCGGAACCGTGGAAACATGTAATATCCTTTTGAATTACACTTCAGTTACACTTTTGATTTTCCCATTTCCCCAGGTTTCGTTTTTCAAGTCAGGTATGAAGATAATATCTACTTAATGCCAACACAGGAACATGTAGGTACATGTTATGTCTATCAAGACATGTCACGTCCATCAGGACAACAAGTCAGGATTGTTGGTATCGGTAAGTATTTCAGGCAACATGTATTAACATGATAACAAAATAGTAATAGTCTGGCAGGTTACAAACATATCAGGGATAGTGTATTAATTATATGAAGTGTTATCTCGCAATAATATCACGTACACAAGTTGTGATGTAAAGAAAATAACCATATTAGTTCAATGTCAGGTTTGAATATCACACTTTAGATTAGTTGAGACGGTCAAATTAAGATTAGCTTGTTTTACCAGTATTGATTAATATGAATAATTTATATAAATTACAAGCAATATATACCACTTCATATATGATAACATCTTATTAGTTCAATCTCCTTACCCAGCGTTGTGATTGTCATCAAATGGCTGCACATTACCATTCATTTACTTTTAAATATGTCTTCATTGAAACCTGCTAAATATTTAATATCTTCACATAATTTATCATTATTTAAACATTAGAACATCTTTATATCTAACAAATAATTATTTGGTGGATTGTGACACTGCCTCAGGTTATAGGACTAAAGAAAGGATAATTTCCACCATGTATAAAGATGGATAGAAGTTATGGAATTAAAATATGAAAGTTTAAAATATTAACACCCCAAATAACTATATCAAATTATGGAATCTTTGTTCTCGTCTATGATCTCGGTCTGGATCACAAGAAGAAGACGACGACCATGAAACCTTGGGTGTTTTGAGATGAGGGAGATGTTGACGGTGATAAGGGAAGGCGTGGATTTGGAGGAGGCGCTCGACGAGGGTGAGGCTGTTGGGGTCTAGGTTGACGATGGGAGATGGGTGCGGTGAGGTGAAGGTAACGGTGGGGACGAGTCGAGGGAGCGGCGGTGAAAAGATGACGGGGTCGGCGATAATGAGGTTGAGGGTGCTGTTGATATGGGTTGAAAGGAGGTGCCGGCGGTGGATGGGTCCAGGATTGAAGGGGAGGAAGATGAGAGGGAGAGTTAGAAAAATATATATAGGGTTAGGATTTAGGTTTTTGGTTGGTTAAGGGAGAGAGAATATGATTGGAGAAAGACTAAGTGAGGGAGAGATATATAGGATTTTGATTGGGCCCAGGAAAAATAGGTGTGGGTATATAGATTTAGAAGAGAGAGATATAATTGGTTTTAAAAAAAACATATATAATTAACTTACAAAATATAATTTAAAAGATTTAAAAGGGTTTTTAAAGATCTCATCATATCTTGCTTAAAACCATCGATCAAAATATATCTTTTGTTAAAATATAATACTAAAATATATTTTCGGTTACACAAAAATATTAAACAAAATATTATATGCATATTAAAATACAATACTATTTGATTAGAAAACAATTTCTAAATACTAAATATCATATGTATAACAAACTGGATAGCCATAAAATATTTTATTTTGAAATATTAAACTCCAAGTATATAATAGTTTTTATATGCAAGCGGGCCAGGTACAAAAGTGATTATCACGCTTATCCATTCAAACACCAATAGTAATAATAAATAAATAAAATAAATGACCATTGCATCTATTTAAAGTGTACGATCGTGTTAGGGTGTTACAGTCATCTTGCTAGTCTATTTTACACTTATTTTGGGTTCTTAGTGAAGTTAGGCCTTGCTTGGAAATGGAGTTAAGTTTTCTAAACTGAAGTTTCATAAAGTTAGCAAAACTTAATTACAAAATGTTAATTTTGCCCTGCTTGGCATTCATTTTGGAGTCGAGATAACTGCAATTATCTAAACTTTAATCCGATCTAAGTTTTCTAAACTCCATTTTTCCAAACACATATTTCATAACATAACTAGAGGTTCTTTTTTAAATGGAGTTTAGGGATTGCAAACCATAGTTTGCATCCCTTCTACATCCACTTAAAGATAAACTCCAGATATCCTAACTCCATACCCAAACAAGGCCTTAATTGTTAAGGTTCAGTGTATTTCCTATTGGGTACTTGTCATTAGGTTCATGAGCATTAGTGTGTGTGTGTGTTTTCTTTCTTTCTTTCTTCTTTTTTTAAGAATCTTCTTGGGCATCAGGCTTTTAGTTAGTAATTAATGAAGGACATATTTATAGCTACCAGGAGCCGTCTTTACTCCCTATAGTTAGTTATGTTTTCATCTTTTCCAATGAAGTATATTTCAAAATTTTGAAGAACAATCAAGATTAATTGCTTAGATATCCTTCTTGATTATGAAGTTATCTGATGTAGCGTTAGATGTAAATTTCATAGGCTAAAGCCTGATTTCTTTCTCAATCTGTGTTTTATTGCTTTCTATTGCACAACAACATAGAGCTCCACCCCTTGATCTTGGAAAGACCTAGAAACCCCAGTTTACATTGTCCATTACAACTTATAAGTTATAACCCTACCAATTAACCCTTCTTCAAACCCCCAGCGGAAACACTTGTGACTTCAAACCCCTAACTGGCTTCAACCATCATAAAACCCTAGCCTAGCTAGACATCCCTTCTTGTGCCGAAATTTACTTAGAAACCATACATTCCATCCCCTTCTAATTTCATCTCAAATCATCTTCCACTCTTTTGAACCCTAAATCAATTCCAATTTTTTTTAAAAAAATTCTACCCAAAACCAAACTATCCAAATCTGAACCAACCTACTCGCAAATTCTGTTCCTTAGATTTCAAATCCTTGGCCGATCGAGTCCGAAGAGGGCATCTGAACTCAAAAGGGAGTCCAGGTTTGTTTACTTTCAACAGAAAATCTTCATAGAAAGCTTATTATGGGTTGTAAATGCATGCTTCTATTCATCTACCCCAAGTAAAAATCTAAACCCTTGCCATCTAGTTTGCCTTTTACTTTATTTTCCTGAATGATTTAATGAAAGTTAGCTGCTGATTTAATACTGAATTTCGTGTTCATATTATGTTTCTATCTAAATACTCCATGTGATGGTAAGTACTCTTTTTTTGTCAGCAAAAGTCATTTTTGGGTAATATAATGCTTCTGTGTTACATTTAGGGTTTTAACCTTTAGTTAGTATTCTACTGTCTAGTTGATTAGCTCATTGAATAAATGTGCATGATTGAACGTTTAATCCCATCAGTACCCTGTAGGCCTGAACTATGTCATATCTGGTATCGGAGCCTAAATTTAATGTATACTTAGAAATGTAAGAAATTTTAGGGAAAGCATAGAGAACAACAACATAGTGATTTCCTATACCACCTTTGTCAGATTTTAAAGTCTCCTAAATCTCAGCATAAACAACATGTTCATGCGATGAGGAGATGACTAAGTTGTTTATAGACATGAAGCTCCCTTGAGTGATTTGTGTTTTTCTCCGACCCACATTATTTACTAACTGATGTGCTGTGAACTGACCTTTAGTTATGGTTTAAAAGTGCTTTTTCCCTTTCTAGTAAGTTCTTTTTACAATAGTTCTTTTTTCAGATGCTATAAGTGATTCTCCTACATGATACATGCAAATCAACCCTGTAGGTTTTTGATAGCCCCCATTTGCAAGCAATGGTTGGAAAAAGGGCTCGAAAACGCTTAGATGCAAGGTCTATAGTTCAATTACTCCACAGTTTTGGTGCACCCCTTGGTATGATACGAGACTTCGAAATTCATAAAATATCAGTATATATTCTATCGTAAAACATGTATGGTTCTTTCTGTCTCTGATATTTGAACAAGTTATACTTATGCATAATGCAATAGTGCTCTATAGTCCAGCTCCAGGGGTAACAGTTATCACCAAGAAAACATGTCACCATTAATATACCGACTTTATTACAAATTGATTTTTAAATGGATTTTTTTAAGTAACCTTGTTTAAATTGTAGATAGAACAACAGCATGGGTTTAAGATCAGATCTTTATATGATGTGCATGTACGTATATGTAAATATTTTAATATATGTGTTTGGGTCTGGTTTGGCAGGGGTCTGGATATTTGGGTTGAGATGTTCTAGCCTAATCTTCTTTATGCCTATCCGAAATGTATAGACCTCGCATGTCTCTGTAGTCTACCCAGTTTCTTTTTCTTTTTCATTTTTTTGACACATAAGTATTTGTCATCAAACGCTGCTATTTTCCAATATCATAGCTAGACATCCTTGTTATTCTCATCCCCACTGCCAGTTTGACTTCTTGGACTTTGGCACTCTGTACTTCAAAAAAAATACAACCAACACCATCATCGAAATATTCTTGTCATGTCTCTTGGTCTGTTGCAAGATTTAATGAAGCATTCTGCATTTTATGCGCTGAAGCTAAATTTTTTGGGGCTTATTAGTCATGTGAGTGTCAAATGTTAACTCAAGCAACATTTCCAACAGATCTGGTAATTCAATGGTGTTTCTTGTACTTTTAAAGTTCAATCTTGTTGTCTAAAACAAATCAGGAAAAAGGTTAGGAAGATGTGTAACTTACCTCTTAAAATAATTTATGTAATATTTTCAGGGAGCCCTGCTCCATTTGGTGGGAAAAGGCGTAGATGATGATGGTGTAATATCAGGTGATGATGAAGCCTAGAAAGTTGAAGTTTCATTATCTTCACCGATGTAATAAGTTGCTAGGGTAACATTGGGGTTTATTCACTCATATGAGAGTCAAATATCAAGCTCAGTGTCTATTGCAAACGGATGTGGTAATTTAATGGAGTTAGGTGTAATTTTTAAAGCTCAATGGTGTTACATAAAATAATACTAAAAGGGGTGTGTGTGTGGGGGGGGGGGGGAGCATAGTATGATTTACCCTTTATATATTATGTAATCTCTTTAATGGAGCCCTGCTCCATAGCCAACTTCATTTTGATGGAAAAGGCGTATATGATGATGGTGACGACCATGACAATGATGAAGCCTAAAAAGTTACTACTTTTTCACTATGTTCAACTAACCGGATACGTTGCTACTTCTTTCCCCTTGTGACAATAGAGAAAGCATGGGTATCTTAGTGTCTGGCTTGTCTAGCTGATACACTTTGAGACTAAGATGGTATCTATTTGTGATGATGGGAAAAGCATGGGTATCTTAGTGTCTGGCTTGTCAAGATTTTATCTTAGTAAGCAGCGTTGTGGTTACAGAAGTTGATATCTAATTCACTTTTGCAAACTGCCTTTTCAAATTCTGTTGTGATTTTATTCCTGTAAGCAGTGTTGTGGTTCTTTGAGCTCTATGTTTGTGTTGTGGGTGGATTCATATTATGCTAAATGTGCTTTATCCTGGGCTTCAATGCAACTGACTTGTTTTGGCACTGTTTTTCTTTCTGAGATATGGCTAGTTTTGTCATCTGGTTTTCTGCTAATGATTACTGTTTTACTTCTACAACTAATCAATGCATGCAGCTGGCAGTGCAGCTAATTCGATGATCTGACTTTCAGGAACTACAGCATACATTGAGCAGTCAACCCCTTTTCCTCAAGACGGAAAACAGGTTTGTTGTGAGACTTCAATATAAATATGATATATGCCTTTGTTCTTCCATTTTGAATGGCGAGATTTCTTTTATTCTTACACCTAGAACAAAACTATTGGATTTTTTACTTTTTATTAGTTTGAGATAGTTTTAATTATGTCGCTAAATTAAAATTCTAGACATCACTATACCTATCATATAATTCCATCTCCCAACACATGAAGACAAGTTTGTATATTGGTGTCACTAATTGAGGTCTTAGAAAGTGAAAAGGGGAATACTTTCAAAAGCGTTACAATGCCCCCCCCCCCATCCCACTTCCCTTGTTATTTCTGAATAAGACCTTAAATGAATGATTGTGTATGGCATCCAAATTAAGTTTAAATTGCTGTTATTTTGCTTTTGAAATAATCTTTTTTTTTTCCAAAAGAAAAAAAAGACTCGTACAAAAGTTAGAAATATGGTTATGTATCTTTAAAATAGGGTTTTTAGGTATCGGTCCCTTACAATTAGTGTAATTTGATATTACTCTCACAAACATGATTTGTTATACAAGTATCTAACAATTTGTTGCTTATCTCTGAATTCTGTGGTGGCATGTTTGCCATGCAAATTAGTTGTCCACAGTACTCAATATTAGGTGGAACAGAATGTGTCTGTAATGGGTTGGGGATACAAATATTACAATATTAAATTAAGCTGATAAATATCGACATAAATCCTAAGAAACCTGAATTGTGTTTGGAGATGAACTCACAACAGTATGTATAATATAAAGTAGCTAGTAGCTACATTTACACATATCTTTAGAATATGCGCAAGCCCATATAAGATGAGCTAATTTGCTGACGTGATTAACAAAAAGGGTGTTCTACCCATACCTTTAATAAACTCTTCTTGCAAGTGCCTACACCAATGCAATATTTATGAAAAAGAAAATAGAAAGTATATGCCACATAGGTACCTTGTTAATCTTGGGTGAGTTCTGCCACATTATCGTTCTCTTTATGCTTAAGTTTACTCCTGGGCAACTGCCTCTTAGATCTTCCCTATTACACACCGCTTTATTGTTCCCGTTATGGTTAAATTTACAATCTTCCACCATTAAACGTATATACGTCAACATTAGACATGCTTAAAATAGCATTTACCAATAACCATGGGGCGGGGGAGTGTTTTGGGAGTTGGATGTGCAAAAAGCTACTTTTTTTGCGTTCATTTCCATTAAACGGTTACAAGCAATTTTCTCTTTTTTCAAGTATGTAAATGTATGCAAAAAGAAGAAAAAGAATAAAAAAAATATAGAGATCCGGGATTCGATGTGGCGGTAGGATCTTTCATAAACACGAGATTCCCTTTGACCGTATGACACGAAAGAAGCGTCGGACAGAATCTCAGCGAAATACGCTATAAGGTTTCGACTGATCGACCGGATCTTGGCTTCAAATTTTCGATGTCTTGAACTTTCGAATTTTTAAGTCTTGGTCTTTAAAGGCTTGATCTTGAAGAGTTTTGAGAAGAGTTTTCAATGGAGAAGTCTAAGCAAGCGAGCAATGATTTCCACCTTCGCGAAGTCTCAAGACTCCAAGGGAGACAATGGCTGAGAGAGAAAGATGCAGAGCTTCGGTGCAAAAATTCTCACCCTGCTGAAAATTAGCCAATGAGACGCTATTTATAGGGAAATTGGGCTAGACGGCGGATAGCCCACGGACGGCGGACGACGGGCATGCCGGATGACAGACGACGGGCCATGGAAAACGGGGCTGCGGACAACGGGCATGCCGGAGGACGAGGCCGGAGACGACGGGCCATGGACGACGGGCAGCGGACGACGGGGCCTGCAGGCCATGGAATGCCGGGTCGCAGTCTGGGCACGGGTGCGGGGTCCAGGGCACGGACACGGACGTGTTCTTGACTTAGTCTTCTTAACACTTCTGCTCTTGAGTCTTTACGGGTTTGATTTTTATTTTATCCGCTCACAAGACCCCTTTGAAAGTTGTCGAAATCTATGGTTGGATTTTCGAGAACTTTGAACAGAAGCGGGCTGACAAAAGGGAAGATTGCATCAGGTGAATCGTCCCGCAATATTCGAAGATTTGGAAAGTGGGAACGTTGGTCTTTGGGTCCTATCATCTCTCCGAAGACGCTGAGGGATTACAACGACGTATATCGAGGTGTAGAGAGATATACCTTTAAACCATGCCCCATTCAATAGTGACCTTCCAACAGGCGCGCTGAAATAGGTACAACAATACCCTTCTAATCGACGCGCTGATCAAAACAGTAAGTCCAATACAGCAGTAACTTTTCAATAGACGCGCTGGTTCAGATACAGTAGCAACCTTTCAATAGGCGCACCGACGAAAGAGTCACGGTGGTAACATTTCAATATGTATGCCGGTTCAGGTGCAGTGGTAACCTTTCAATCGGCGTACTGATAAAAAAGAGTGTTGAACATAGCGGTAACCTTTCAATATGCGTGCTGGTTCAGGTTTAGCAGTAACCTTTCAATATACACGCAGACTCAAAAAACAGGGGTATCGAATACGGCAGTAACATTTTAATATGCGCGCTGATTCTGGTGCAGTGATAACTTTTCAGTAGGCGCACTTGTAGGGTGTTTTTCGTCATCCCATTGAGATGGGAATGCGCGCGCGCTTGTCAGGCGCATTACAAATTCCCCCAGCCTAGGGTAAGCGGGGGTTTATTGATTTGTGGGGATCCGAATCTCCGGCGGCCATGGACCAAGCTGCCGTTAATTACCCATATTTAGTGTGGAGTATGTAGCGAGAGAACCTTCGATTGACGGGTTAAACTGGTCATGCGAACTCAATGTGCAGTGTTGTGTTTTGAAGGGGTTTTGGATATATCGAGGGCGCCGCAGAGTTTTCACAGGGGTCTCGCTACCCGGATAGCGGGTTGGGGGTCAAGAGGGCTAGCAGCCCCCTTGCAGGGTGCGTGTCAGTGCCCCGTTAGAAATTTTTTCTAACGGGAGAGGTATATTTAGTGTGGAGTGTGTGTGTGTGTATAAGGGAAAGGGCATCCAAAGGATGCGTGGGAGAAGGCGCCAGTGCCCCACGTGCCGGGCACGCGGGCGCTATGCGCCAGAGCGCCAGCGCCCCACGTGCCTGGCACGCGGACGCTGTGCGCCAGTGCGCCACTTGCCTGCCACGCGGGCGCTGAGCGCCAGCGCCCCACGTGCCTGGCACACGGGCGCTAGGCGTCGACAGCAAAAGGGACCTGGTCCCGGCACTGGGAGTTGTACTCTCGATTTGACTTATGGAGTTGAACTCCTAACAGAGATTAATTTAGGGAGTTAAACTCCAATGGATCTTGAATGGAGTTAGACTCTAAAAAATATCTAGAAATGATCAAAGGGGGCTGCTTTGTTTCTCCTTTTGGCTCTTGATCTTCCCCAAAGTGGGGTTCTTGGAGGTGGGTCTCTTTCTTTCTCCTCTGTTGGCCGGATCTTGAAGATCAAGAAATATGAGATTTTAAAAATCTCTCCTTTCTGAGATCTGATGGAAGATCTGAGTTCCCCTTTGTGGGTTTTGTGGTGAAAAACTATTTAGTTTTGGAAAAGAAAGAGTTAAACTTTTGATTTAATTCAAAAAGAAGAAGACGGTTTAAAACCTTGAGGAAAGAGGAGGCACAAAAACCCTAACCTTGTGAGAGAATGAAAAGTGTATATTTTTATTCATCATTATGTTGCCTTATATAGGCTTACACATTTACACATAGCCCTTTGGGCTTTACAAAATGACATTTTGCCCATCACATGCCTCATGTGCTATTTCTTTTTGCACATAAGCCATGGGCCTTACAAAAATTCGGCTTTATGCCCATTTTGCTTACATCTATGCATAAAAAATTACATCAAAATTATTTATTACATGATTTTATTTTGGCATGGAGGTCCGGACGCTTCATGTTCGGACTCGACCTGGGCGTGGGCCCACTTGATCTGGGCTTGGGCCCACTTGGCTTGGGGTTGACCTTGACTTTGACTTGGTCAACCAGGGTGCAATTTTCGACCCAACAAAGTGCCCCCATCAATAAATGCGCACCACATATGTGGGTCGTGTGCATGAAATTGATGGATCTTCTTTCACGTGGAGACGACTTGCTTTGGTTTCCACTTTTTGGGATGCACTGCCCTTTTTATGACATGGACGGTCGACGTTTGACGCGTCTCCAAGACAGAGTGTCCGTAGTAGACGTCTTCCCGGCACGGAGTGATTTGGTTCCCGCTTTATAGAAAGCCTGCACTGCCGGAAGCCTGCACTGCCCTTTTTACGACATGGACGGTCGACGCTTGACGCGTCTCCGAGGCGGAGTGTTCGTGGTAGACCTTTACCTGGCCCGGAGCGATTTGATTCCAATTTGTGGGAAGCCTGCACTGCCCTTTTTACGACATGGACGGTCGACGCTCTGGCCCAGAGCGATTTGGTTCCCGATTTGTGGGAAGCCTGCACTGCCCTTTTTACGACATGGACGGTCGACGCTCTGGCCCAGAGCGATTTGGTTCCCGATTTGTGGGAAACCTGCACTGCCCTTTTTACGACATGGACGGTCGACGCTTGACGCGTCTCCGAGAAGGAGTGTCCGCGGTAGACTTTTCCCTGACCCGGAGCGATTTGGTTCCCAATTTGTGGGAAGCCTGCACTGCCCTTTTTACGACGTGGACGGTCGACGCTCTGACCCGGAGCGATTTGGTTCTCGATTTGTGGGAAGCCTGCACTGCCCTTTTTACGACATGGACGGTCGACGCTTGACGCGTCTCCGAGACGGAGTGTCCGTAGTAGACTTTTCCTGGCCCGGAGCGATTTGGTTCCCGATTTGTGGGAAACCTGCATCGCCCTTTTTACGACATGGACGGTAGATGCTTGACGCGTCTCCAAGACGGAGTGTCCGTGGTAGACTTTTCTCTGGCCCGGAGCGATTTGGTTCCCGATTTGTGTGAAGCATGCACTGCCCTTTTTACGACATGGACGGTCGACGCTCTGGTCCGGAGCGATTTGGTTCCCGATTTGTGGGAAGCCTGCACTGTCCTTTTTATAACATTGACGGTCGACGCTTGACGCGTCTACATAGACGGTCGACGCTTGACGCGTCTCCGAGAAGGAGTGTCCGCGGTAGACTTTTCCCTGGCCCGGAGCGATTTGGTTCCCAATTTGTGGGAAGCCTGCACTGCCCTTTTTACGACATGGACGGTCGACGCTCTGACCCATCTCCGAGACGGAGTGTCTGTAGTAGACTTTTCCCTGGTCCGGAACGATTTGGTTCCCGATTTGTGGGAAGCCTGCACTGCCCTTTTTACGATATGGACGGTCGATGCTTGACGCGTCTCCGAGACGGAGTGTCCATAGTAGACTTTTCCCTGGCCCGGAATGATTTGGTTCCCGTTTTGTAGGAAGTCTGCACTTCCCATTTTACGACATGGACGGTCGACGCTTGACGCGTCTCCGAGACGGAGTGTCCGTAGTAGACTTTTCCCTGGTCCGGAGTGATTTGGTTCCCGCTTTGTAGGAAGCCTGCACTGCCCATTTTACGACATGGACGGTCGATGTTGGAATTGGTTGGTTTGATTTGTGTTGACATCAGCATCGCTACACTGAAATATGGTATCAGGAGCTAATCATCATTTGCCTTTGAGAGGATTGGGGATTTTGGTTTTGGTTTGGCATCTGCATTGCTGCACTGGAATAATGCCAGGAGCAACTCATCATTTGCTCTTTGGAGGATTTGGGAATTGGTGGCTTAGCAGACAGGTTTAGATCCCCATCACCTAAGCCTTTTCAATTTTATGGGCCGTAAGGGTCCCATAAAAGCATTTTCTCCCTACGAGTCGAAAGGATCTCATAGGTGTATTTTCTCCTTAGGGTCGTGGGGACTCCTAAGTGTGTTGCTCCTTTATGAGTCGTAAGGATCTCACGTGGGAAATTTCTCCTCACAAAGTCGAGAGGACTTTGCAAGTGCATTTCATCTCTTTTTTTACGAGTTTGCGCCCTTTCGGGTTTTCACAAACTCGCCGGCAGTCCTGCTGTTTTTACTCACGGAGCCCTTTCGGGTTTTCATCCGTGCCCATTTTGCTTGTGGACATACCATTTTTTTGTTTATTTTATTATTATTATTTTTTTAAATTTTTGGTAGGACTTTGAATGTGGTCTCACCGGTAGGACCTGGGAGCGATTGGGATTGTTTTACGCCCGTGGATTGTATATGGTTTTGCAGGATGTATGATCCAGACCGTAGGGCCAGAAAAATTTCGGGACTTCGTTGGCGTCTGCATCACTGCACTGGAATATGGTATCATGAGCGACTCATCATTCGCCGTTGGGGTATGGGATTTGGAATTTGGTTGGCGTCTGCATCGCTGCACTAGAATATGGTACCAGGAGCGACTCATCATTCGCCACGGGGATTTAGATTTTGGTCGGCGTCTGCATCGCTGCACTGAAATATGGTACCAGGAGCGACTCATCATTCGCCATTGCCAATTGGGAAGCGATGGCTTAGGAGACATGTTTAGATCCCTATCGCCCAAGGCTTTTCAATTTTATGGGCCGTAAGGGTCCCATAAAAACATTTTCTCCCTATGAGTCGTAAGGATCTCGTAGGTGTATTTTCTCCTCAGGAGTCGTGAGGACCCCCAAGTGTGTTTTTCCTTTGTGAGTCGTAAGGATCCCACGAAAGTTTGTTCTCATGTATCGTGAGGACATATGAGTGGGTCTTTCCAGATGGAGCATAATTCCAAGGGCGGAGATCGGCCGCTGGACTGGTAATTGCAGTTGGGTATGGGTATGATGAGTTATTTGAGCCCGTGGATTGTATACGGTAGTCAACTTGGGGACCAACCGTAGGGCCAGAAGAATTTTGGGACTTTTTTGGCGTTTGCATCGCTGCACTGGAATATGATACCAAGAGCGACTCATCATTCGCTGTTGGGACATTCAGAGTTTGGTTGGCGTCTGCATCGCTGCACTGGAATATGGTACCAGGAGCGACTCATCATTCGCCGTGAGGGGATCTCCCTCGTTTCCAGTTTAACGACTTAGGGGTCATCTGTTCCCAGTTTAACGACTTGGAGATCATCTGTTCCCAGTTTAAAAACTTAGGGGTCTATTGGATTGGAGTTTGGAATTTTGGGGTTAGGGTAGGCATCAGCGTTGCCAACACTGAAGCACATGTGTCAGGAGCAATTCATCATTTGCCTTTTCCTGTTGGGGAGCGATGGCTTAGGGGACAGGTTTAGATCCCTATCACCTAAGGCTTTTCAATTTTAAAGACTTAGAGGTCATCTGTTTCCAGTTTAACGACTTGGTGGTCATCTGTTTCCAGTTTAACGACGTGGTGGTCATCTGGTCTATCGTTCCCAGTTTAACGACATGGTGGTCGATCATTTCCAGTTTAACGACTTAGAGGTCATCTGTTCCCAGTTTAACGACTTAGAGGTCATCTGTTTCCAGTTTAAAGACTTGGAGGTCATCTGTTTCCAGTTTAAGAACGTGGTGGTCATCTGTTTTCAGTTTAACGACTTAGAGGTCATCTGTTTCTAGTTTAACGACGTGGAGGTCATATGTTTCTAGTTTAAAGACGTGGTGGTCTACTGTTCCAGTTTAACGACTTAGAGGTCATCTGTTTCCAGTTTAACGACTTAGAGATCATCTGTTTCCAGTTTAACGACGTGGTGGTCATCTGTTTCCAGTTTAACGACTTAGAGGTCATCTGTTTCCAGTTTAACGACCAGTTTAAAGATTTAGAGGTCATCTGTTTCCAGTTTAAAGAACCGATGACCTCTAAGTCTTTAAACTGGAAACAGTAGATCTCTAAGTCGTTAAACTGGAAACAGATGACCTCTAAGGTCTACTGTTTCCAGTTTAAAGACTTGGTGGTCATCTGTTTCCGGTTTAAAGACGTGGTGGTCATCTGTTTCCAGTTTAACGACGTGGAGGTCATCTGTTTCCAGTTTAATGACGTGGTGGTCAATTGTTTCCAGTTTAACGACGTGGTGGTCATCTGTTTCCAGTTTAAAGACTTAGGGGTCTATTGTTTCCAGTTTAACGACTTAGAGGTCATCTGTTTCCAGTTTAAAGACTTAGAGGTCATCTGTTCCCAGTTTAAAAACTTAGGGGTCTACTGTTTCCAGTTTAACGACGTGACATGGTGGTCATCTGTTTCCAGTTTAAAGACTTAGAGGTCATCCATTTCCAGTTTAAAGACTTAGAGGTCTATTGTTTCCAGTTTAACGACTTAGAGGTCATATGTTTCCAGTTTAACGACGTGGGGGTCATCTGGTCTATCGTTCCCAGTTTAACGACATGGTGGTCAATCATTTCCAGTTTAACGACTTAGAGGTCATCTGTTCCCAGTTTAACGACGTGGAGGTCATCTGTTTCCAGTTTAACGACTTAGAGGTCATCTGTTTCCAGTTTAAAGACTTGGTGGTCATCTGTTTCCAGTTTAACGACGTGGAGGTCATCTGTTTCCAGTTTAACGACGTGGATGTCAATTGTTTCCAGTTTAACGACTTAGAGGTCATCTGTTACCAGTTTAACGACGTGATGGTTATCTGTTTCCAGTTTAAAGACTTAGAGGTCTACTGTTTCCAGTTTAACGACTTAGAGGTCATCTGTTCCCAATTTAAAGAATTAGAGGTCATCTGTTTCCAGTTTAAAGACTTAGGGGTCTTTTGTTTCCAGTCTAACGACTTAGAGGTCATCTGTTTCCAGTTAAAGACTTAGAGGTCTATTGTTTCCAGTTTAACGACTTAGAGGTCATCTGTTTCCAGTTTAAAAACGTGGAGGTCTAATGTGCTTGCTTATCCCAGCTCTTCGAACTTTGATCTTGGCGGAGCTGTGTTGATGACCGTAGCTCTGTGGCTTGCTGATACATCCGAGGACTGTGAGGCTTTCCCAAGTTTGTATTGGTTCTCCACCCAATCTTTAAAAACATAGCAGTCTTCAATGGTATGACTCACCATTCTATGATATGGGCAGTATATGGGATTGCCGGTCATGTTCATTTCATGTGGCCTCTTTGGAACAGGCAGTTGCAGACCATTGTTCAAGGCGTTCATGAATATTTTGTGGACTTCATCCCTCCTGAAGGAGTATACCTTCTTCTTTCTCTCCATTGGAGTAGGTGCCTTTACTGATGCTGGTCCTTGAGGCCGATCAGTCTTTGGTTTGCCCTTTTCAGATAATGGCACATGTCTGAGAGAATCAGGTTCCCGAAGGGCTCCGGTCTCCATTTGTATGAAATCGGCGGTCGTAACTTGACTGTTTGCTAACACGCCTTTAGACAGTTCTATCTCTCCCGTCTTGTATTGCCGATTGCAAAGAAACACGCGTTCGGTTTGGCCGGAGGCGAAAGCAAGAGACAAGAACGGAAGGACAAGGGTCAGTAAGCCGGATTCCACGAATACCGTGCTTAAATCCCCTAATCCACGTTGTTGCCGATTGCTCTAGCTTCAATTGGTCAAGACTTGGCTCAAAAGTTTTGAGTGCGGATTTCTTTAGCTTACACTTTCGTATCTTTTTCTTAACAACTTTATACTTGCATATAAAACACATAGGTTAGATTTGAACAAACATATACAAATTCTTTATTGACTCGTCTAAAACTCGAACGGACATACAACCATCTCCCTGCGGATCGACCCGTGCTTAACCGGCTAGCTGCAAAGCGACACCGTCCTGATCGCGGTTATAACTTTAGAACTTTGAACATCCGACACGCCAAAAGCGTGCGATCAAATGGCGCCGTTGCCGGGGAGACGGTTCCGTATTTTCTTTCTTGTTATTCGGGTTAATATTCTTTTTGTATATATTTATAAATAAAATCTTTTTGTTATTTTTTGATAATTTTTGTGTGCAGGTGTGCAGGCTAATCTAGAGCAAGTACCGTAATCCAAAAAGAAAACAGAGCATTTTATTTTGGACTAGAGATCAAGGGGAGTGCAGGGAACCAAATTCGAGGCTCCAATTCCACTGTTTGACCGCGGAACCGCGGTCAAAGAGGGGCTTTGGCCGAGGTTCCGCGGCCAAATTGAGGCCTCAGTGCCCCAATTTTTTTTCTGCCCTTTCTCTGTCTTTTTATATTCTCTGTGAGTTCCACTATACTGTATTTTCTGCAGATTTCTTTGCACAGATTGCACAGCCGCCAAATTTTTTTTTATTGTTTTAGATTTTGTTTGTTACCGCTTTGCATATATTAATACGGACATTAAGGAGCTATAACACCAATTCAGATTGGGTGGGGATTTCATCACCCTTCCTAAGACCCCACAAATCACTAATTGCATACGCATTACCTTGAGCTAATAAAAAATACTAGACTCAGCCCTAAGGACGTCGCGCTCAATAGGACAGAGGACTAGTTGTAGGTATCGGCCGTTGATCCTAACCTGACTTTGCGGTGTCTAGGCAAGTGTGTCTAAGGTAAGTGGTTATTTAATTAGGACCACTATTTCCGTAGTGGGGAGCCTCCCACTTACCTGACACTTACCTGGCCGCAATTGGCGGTGAAGAGGCGGTTTGAGGTCCTATTTCTAGCCCTTTGGAACAGTTAGGAGCTGTCTAGCTGACCTAGGTGACCCTAGCTCTATGTGTGTTTGTGCATATTGTGATTGTGGTTGTGCTTGTAAATTTTAGTCGCATAATTCCGTATTCTTTCAAACAAACAATTTCAAAAACTCCAAAAACAAACATTTTAAAAAAAAAAAAAAATCCATATTCTTTTTCCCTTCCTTTCCTTCTTCTTCTATTCATATCATGGGTACTCCACCTAGAAAAACTCTGGCCGAACTTTGGTACCCACAACCAGACATAACTTCCAACGGTTCTTGCTTTGGTCGAATTTCGAACGACCCCTCCATGCCCAAAATTTCACTGAAAGATCGCATAAAAGCGTCTAGGACAAACACTTGCACTCCTCATTCCACTTTGTATCAACCTTTTCAACTTCCCGCACCTGCTTATGTTGATACCTCTTTTGCAAGTCGTCCTCTGTCCATCGCTGAACATATTGAACAATCTCATAGCCGATCTTTCACTCCTTTCACCACTTCAAATTCTTGGGATCAACAATTCCATTCACCTTCGTATCCAAATGTTGATCCTACCCCTGTCCAGCCATTCAATTGCTACCAGTCCTACCCGACTTTTACACCTTCCCTAGACATGGCTTCTGAACCGCCATTTGGGAGTTTTCAGTATCCAAACAACTTTGAATCTTTTACTGAAACCCCTTCACAACCCATGTCTAGTTTGGAACAGTCATTGGAAGACTTTAGGGTAGCGTCGTACCAACAGATGATGCATTTAAATGCGTCCATGGCCGCCCTCATACAACCTAGTGACCCGGTAGCTAGTTGAACAACTAGCTCCAAATTTTCCAATGTATGAAGAGGCGGTAGGACATGTTGAGAATTTGAGCGGAGAGAGTGAGCTGTACACCCTTTCAAATCAGACCTACCCGTTTCAATTTGAATCCCACAACTCCAGTTTTGAATGTCTATCTAGTGTTCCCAACGATTCACCGATTGAAGATAGAATGATTAATGAGTTGTGCGACTTTGTAGTGTTTGATTTACTTGATTGTGAAGGGTCCCTTCCAAGTGAAACCAATCCTAAACCTTTTGACCTCTACACCTCCATCTTAGAACCTAAATTGATTGAAATCCATGCTCTTGATGAGGTGTCTGAGAATATTGATTTACACTTGATTTGAGGATATCGATGCCGCGAATATTTTGGATGATGAACCCGCTTCTTTGGATAAGTTTTTCTCTCCAATTCATCATTCCGAGTCTTTAACAGTTTTTCCCGAACCCCATATGCGTCTGAATTTTGAGGATAAATGCATGGATGTGCTGAATTTTGAGGATATTTTTGAGGATGAACCAGTTTTGCTTGATGAGTCGGATTTTCCAATTCATCATGTTCCTTTCATTGACCGTGTACATCCTCCTGAACCTTTAACCGATGACCTTCCTCAATCACTCCCCTCCATCCTTTCCATCGTTCCGACCTCGCAAGGAACCTTATCATTTTCACTTCTTGTGTCTGGTTTATCAAGTTCGGCGTACCCATGGTTTCTCACGAATCTTGAGGGATTTGACCCCATTTCTCGACGGGTTAATAGATTAGCACAATCGCTTTTTACACATCGGTCATTACAAATTGTGCTAATTTATTCGCTCCATTTCCACCCTCAAGTTCGTATTCCACTTCTTTCTCCCTTCCACCATTCTTCTTCTCATATACCGAGACCGTATACCACTTCTATCTCCATACGGTCTCGCGTATTCTCCATTTCTTTCCTCACCGTATTCTTTCACCAACCAGCACACTACAGAGATAGAATTTTTGAATGGTTGGTGTTAACTTTTGGCCTGTGTAAGGCCTTGTATAGATTGATACTATTCTCTTTCCCCCCTAATCCTGAACTTCAACGCTTAACAGTGGAAACACTGTTTTACTTAAGTTTGGGGGGGGGACTCTTTTTGTGTATATATTTTTGCCTTTTGTTTTGTTTTGTATAGAATTTTCTTTTTGGGAGCGTCGACAATTTTGACCCTCTTGGTGTAGCCTGACAATGAGGGCACTGTTAAGTTTAAGTTTGGGGGTGTGCTCGGTAAGCTTTCTTCCTTCGCATTCATTTGTATATTCTGCATTTGCATACCTTATTAAAAACCCATAAAAATCGAAAAAATTTCCAAAAATATAAAAAACTTTGTCGTCAAGTTAGCTAATAGGGTAACTTAAATTTTTATTCTGAAAGCTTAGTTGATATGTTAGAAATAACTAAATTCTAGGCTTAAGAATTGAAAATCCTAAAAATAACCCTCATTCTGTTTAAACTTGGTGATTATACGTCCTTACAGTTTTTTTGAGAAATATGTAATCTTGAGTTCAGTTCTTGAGTTAAGTCAAGATGAAGGGAAAGTATTGAAGCTTTACTGAAGGATAAGTCTGAAAAATAGTTTCTTTTCTTGAGTTCAAATTTAGAAAGTATATACCCTACAAACTGCACTTACACGCACCTTGAAACTTGGGATAGTAGAGAATACCTAGAAATACTCTTTCCTGAAAACCTAGTATGAAAGAAAAAACGGTATTTAAAGCTAAACACCAAAAGAGCATCGTTGAAAAATATATCCGGTCTTGAAAAATAAAGAAAAGAAAAAAAAGGGAAGAAAAACAAATAAAGTCAAGATCTGGAAACTGCTATTTACGCTTTAAGTTCACACATTCAGTAATCGGCCGTTAGTGCCTCAAGAAGCATTAATAGTCGTATGAAAGGTGTGTGAGCAAATCCGTCCATCCTTAATGAAAAGAAGTAGTATTAGGTATTAGGGTAAGGGTATTATAGCTTGAATTGAATTCTTGAGTGTAGGGGTGCAAATTTACACACACGTAGGGGTATACAATCGATGTTTGGATAAAAGATAGAAATGAAGAATAAGACTTATGTTTTCTGTAAAGTTGATAAAAATCCCTGATTTATGACCACACTTTTAGAAGGAAAACTCAGGAGATACCAACATCTTTCTAAACTTTTTTGGAACGTATAGGATCTGAGGTTAAATAGAAAGGAGGTGTGAAGCATTATGGCTGGATATTTCTAACTTAGGATGATAGAATTTCTAACGTAAATACTAAACTGTAGGAGTAGAATCGATGTTAACTTATGACACTAGCTTGACGGGATTTTGTGGGTGTAATCCGCTGAAAACCCTCAGGAGACAACACTCCTCCTATTAGGGACACCTAGAGGTTTAACGGCTTGTTGCACGAGCTCAGTGCAATCGCGTTCCCTACGAAAGTGAGGTTATGACTTTTTTGTGAATAATTGGTTTTGCTCGGGACGAGCAAAAGTTAAGTTTGGGGGTATTTGTTCACACCAGAATATTGCTTTTACTACCGTCCATTCTTATGCTTGTTTGTTTATAGGTAGGTGCTTTTAATCCGTGTTTGCTACATATTTACAGGCTACAGGTTCCTAGTCCAAAATAACGCAATTGATACAAAATCTCCACTGTTACGCCAAAATACAGAACATCTGTTGACAACAGATAAAAGCCGGGTTCCGGTCATCCGTATCCGTCCAGTGCCGCGTACCAGTTCTAGAGACAAGACATATGACAGTGGTCATTCGTGTCTCGGACAAGCACAGAGCACGAGGGGGCAGCACAAGAATCAATGGGTGCGCGGAGCTCGAGGAAGAAAAGGTCAAAAGTATTATTTTTGATGCCATTTTGGACTGTTGCAGATCTGAAGAAATTGTTGAAGCAAATTGCAATTTGGAACATGTGGAACAATAGAGGAGAGCAACACAAGGAAAACCACAAAATACGACTTCCCAACTCCCCCACATGGCCGCGGATCCGCGGTCAACATGGCGACTCGGCCGCGGATCCACTGCCGAGTCAACTCGGTGGCTTCTAATACTTTGGGGGCAGTTTGGACATTTCATTTAGGGCCAGAATGTGGCCCTAGGGTTTCAGCACACAGCCTATAAATAGCCCAGTTTTGTGCCAAGCCAAGATCTTCTTCATGTCTTCTTTTCCCATCTTTTTTAGTGTAATTTAGTTTAGCTTCTTCTTCTTCTTCATTCTTTCCTCCATGAAAATTGTAGTGAGAGCTTTTTGAGTGGATGATGAAATGAAGATGAGGGTTATTTTGTATCATTCTTTTGCTTAGCTTCCCCTTGAGATCCTTGCTTTCTCTTGATCTTTCAAGCTCTTGATTGAGCTTGAAGGTTTAAGGGTTGGTATTTGATCTCAAGGATTGTATCATTTTGGAAAGAATAAAGTCTCTTTTGTGCTTCATTTTGCCTTGGGTTTTTAGCTCTCTCTTGATCTTGCAACCTCTTAGTTGAGCTTGCAAGTTTAAGTTTGGGTTATTAAACCCATGGTGTGTAACTTGTTCCATGGTTCCTATATCTCTTTCTTAGTATTTTCTTTCTTGCACTTTTCTTTCTTGCTCTTTTACATTCATGCAATTTATTTCCTTGCTTTACTTTCTTGCACTTTAAATTCCATGCACTTACTTACCTGTAAATTTTTCTTTTTTTTCTTTTTTTGTTCTCTCTTTTTGGTTTGTTTTGTGAATGGTTGTTAATATGTTGTTGTTAAGAATAAATACAATATTGTAAGTTAATATTTCTTTGCTCATTTCCTTTTCCCGTTATTTTCCTTTGAACTCTTCCCAAACGTTACGCAAGCGCTCCGTTAGGCACCTACCCTACTAAGGTAACGGTGATTCCTAACCGCGACCGGTTGCGTTCGGTTTGGCCGGAGGCGAAAGCAAGAGACAAGAACGGAAGGACAAGGGTCAGTAAGCCGGATTCCACGAATACCGTACTTAAATCCCCTAATCCACGTTGTTGCCGATTGCTCTAGCTTCAATTGGTCAAGACTCGGCTCAAAGATTTTGAGTGCGGATTTCTTTAGCTTACACTTTCGTATCTTTTTCTTAACAACTTTATACTTGCATATAAAACACATAGGTTAGATTTGAACAAACATATACAAATTCTTTATTGACTCGTCTAAAACTCGAACGGACATACAACCATCTCCCTGCGGATCGACCCGTGCTCAACCGGCTAGCTGCAAAGCGACATTGTCCTGATTGCGGTTATAACTTTAGAACTTTGAACATCCGACACGCCAAAAGCGTACGATCAGGCTGTCTCTGCGGTTACTGGTTCCCCGTCTCGACTACTCGTATCGGAGGTGGAATGGCGGCGCTCGAGGATGACACCGAGTGAATTGGGACACTGCCCCTTGTGTTTGATCATCCCGGCATCTGTAGACTAGCCGCGGTGGGTGGTGGTGGAGGGACTCTGGGTTGAGGAGCAGCCGGCACCCCCAGTTGTTGCATAGTGAGCTCCATCTGCTGATGAGATTGCATCATCTGCATCATCACTTTCATGGCCTCAATAGAGGCGTTCTGTTCTCGGACCTCTTGTCTGGATCTCTAAAATTGGAGGAGCAAATTTGCGACATCTGGAGTCGCTTGATTGCTATTTCCGACATCATCGTCCCCTTGATCATCGGGGTCTATCCCCGTCGTCTGAACTTCCACTTCCCGGGCTGGTGGGAGCTCACTGTACTGTCTGTCGTGTACGTGGACAGTTCATCGTCGGGTTGTCGAAGGGACAAAATCTTTGGCCCTTTGAGACAACTGGTCTCGGATTCTCGTGGCAGGAGGCCCGGATCCATAGAAGGTGGAGAATTCTATAGGAAAAATTCCACACAGCCTCAACTTGCGGGGAGGTTCTTGGCAGTCAACCATGTGCACAGATGCGTAGGTCGACTCGCCAGACCTCTTTGTTCTTTTTCTTTTTCGTTCCTGTTGGTCGGGGACGAGGTCAAGCCTACGGACAATCGGTCGAAAATGGAGATTCAACCTAATTGCACTGGCTCGTCCATCGGAACACAGCACGAAGGAACAGATAAAGGGCAACACTGCATGTGGTCCACAGTTATAATTGGGCCATGGCAGTATGCATTGCTGGCGAAGGGCTTAAACGCTGGCCGGACGGTAGCCCGGTCATCAGCGATAGCTCTTGCGCGTACTTCAATACTTCCGCGCTTAATGGTTGGAGGTGACGTTGGTTTCGCCTTAACTTTTCTCTTCATTCCCGATATGACAGGCAGCAACGGGGGGTACTCTTTCTCTTTGAGCTGGAAGGAGGATTCATGCTTGCTTCGGATGCCTTTTCTTCGGCGTGAGTTTCCTTCATTAACCGTAGTGACAGGCGTCACGATTTTAGATCTCAGCCTTGGGCGGGGCACGTCACGATTTTGGATCTTAGCCTTGGACGGGGCGGCATTTCGGCTTGACAAGCCGCAAGTTCAGCTTCATGTCTCTTCCGTTTTATCGTGCGGCGAGAGACAACATGAGTCTATTCCTCTTTTGCGGAGGTCTTCTCGACAAGTGGGACATGGTCAAGGCCGATGGCGGCTGCCAGTCGACGATCGATGGGGCGCGGCACGGGACTTTAGCACAGAAGCGGTGCCAGCCGTACCATCAGTCATGGTAACGGCGGCGCACTCGGCCAAGAAACGGCTTGCAGCGGTTCAGCTTCAATTCAATCAACTTTCGAGCAGACGGGCATCCAGACTTGGCGCGGGGCGTCGGATCTCTCTCTTCGCCTTTGAATTTCGGCGAGAGTGTCGGTCTTCTATCTCCTCTTCGGAGGAGAGACAGTGGGCATTTGACAGGAAGGCTGTTGCATCATCGACGGAGGGGGCGACAGAGGCAACACGGAGGTTGGCCTTAGGTAAGCGCTTGGGGCCACTCGCCGATCCACTTTCCCTTAAGTTCTACTCCAAGGCTTTTCGGTCGATTTTCATCACGTACGTTGTAACGACGTCGCCTTCTTGATAGGTGCCGTACTGCGACACTAGCTCTTCCCCAGAAAAGTTTCTCCCCAGCGGAGTCACCATCTTACCATCATGTTTCCAATGGAAATTAGGGCTTTCGCGTTCATTTTCATTAAACGGTTACAAGCAATTTTCTCTTTTTACAAGTAAATGTATGCAAAAAGAATAAAAAGAATAAAAAATATAGAGATCCAGGGATTCGATGTGGCGGTAGGATCCTTTATAAACACGAGGTTCTTTTTGACCGCACGACACGAAAGAAGCGTTGGACGGAACCTTAGTGAAATGCGCTATAAGGTTTCGACTGATCGACCGGATCTTAGCTTCAAGGCGTTAAGTCTTCGATGTCTTGAATTTTCGAATCTTCAGGTCTTGGTCTTTAAAGTCTTGAGCTTAAAGAGTTTCGAGAAGAGTCTTCAATGAAGGAGTCTAAGCGAGAGAGCAATGGCTTCCACCTTCGCGAAGTCTCAAGACTTCAAGGAGAGATAATGGCAGAGAGAGAGAAAGATGGCAGAGACAGAGCTTTCGTGCAAAAATTTCCACCCTGTTGAAAATGAGATAATGGGGGCTCTATTTATAGAGAAATTGGGCTAGACGACGGACGACGGGGCCGTAGACAATGGGCATGCGGGACGACGGACGATGGGGGCCGAGGACAACGGTCGACGGGGGCCGAGGACAACAGACGACGGGGCGTGGAAAACGGGACCGCGGACGATGGGCATGCCGGACGACGAGACCGAGGAAGACGGGGCCTACGGGCCGTGGAATACTGGGCCACAGTCTGGGCGCTGGTGTGGGGTCCGGGGCATGGACACATGCGCGTTCTTGACTTAGTTTTCTTAATGTGAGGCCCACACTTCTGCTCTTGAGTCTTTACGGGTTCAATTTTTATTTTACCCGCCTACATTGTGTATGTACGAGCTTGTGCCCATTTTCTCTTTATCTATGTGGCGTGTGTATGTTTTTTATGGTTATTTTATCATGAAAAATTACACTTGGTTGTATTATATCTATCATGAAAATTTACACTTGGTTATATTATTTTTATTGCATTGTAGGGTTGGTGGAGTGGGGGATTTACATATGGGTTGTGGATAGGGATTCTTGTTTCATCTGGATTTTCTGTTGTTCCTGTATCATCTCGCCTTTGGAAGGACCAGTTTCAGCTTTCTGGAAATCCGTCAAGCAAGGTTAGCTCATGCCTCTTTTGATGTATTTCCAAATTCCATGTCTGTGTTATACTTTGAATAATCATCAATCCATTAGTTTTGGTGGTGCAATAATTTCCATAATAATAAGATTTAAGACATAACCGATATGCTTGAATTTTGAGGGATGATAAGATCAAGATTTAACTGATTAATTGTTATGTCCAACATAGCACCTTTATTCCCCTCATGTTTTTGATTTAAGTGTACCTTGTAAGTTTACATCTTAACAGTATACAAATACTTTTGTCTGTCTCGATTGGTGTAGAGCAAATTAAGTTTGGAGGAAATCTCATGATTCTCATCTAAACTGCATACAGCTAGCTTCACTGGTCTAGGCCTAATCTTCGACAGATAGTAACATGTAAGATGCTCTTGGTTTCAAAACATGCGGGATTAAATACTCAACTCCAATTTTAATGAACTTTTCAAACTCCAGATCTGTATTTGATCTGATGTATGACACCACACCATAGCTACATAGAAAATTCAAATTCAAAGTTTAAACATGTTTAATCCATGTATTAAACCTATTAATTTATAACCACTTGATGTTGAAGCAAATCAATCTGAAATTATTGAATTTTTTTTGGGTATGCGTCCAATAGTTTGTAATTTTTTTGGTTCGTTGATTTTTCTTCTATTTAGCTCTGCAAGGGCCATCTTTTCAACTGAATTAATTAACTATCGTATTATTTTTAATTTGTCATCATCCATGTTCCTTCAGTCCCATTTATAGTCGTCTTCTTAGTCATAGTGGCATACCTCCCTCTCCATTGCATTTGGCAATAACATAGTCATAGTGATGGCTTCTCCATCATTTTATCCGAAAACAAAAGAGGGCAACTAATAACATTCCCGGATGTGCAGTTTAGAGAGGAAGTATTTGCACCGTCTCAGTTAATATAGAAGTACTAAATTGTGTTCTAAAAAGACTAGGAGGTGGAATGAGGAAGTCCAAAAGATAATTAGAGCAAAAGGGACATCTTATAAAGATCGTCAAAAATGTAAAAACAATTATAATTTTAAGCAAGATTAGTGGTTTAAGAAAATAACTGAAAAGGCAGCCACTAAAACTAAATCCAAAGCTTATATTAATTTGTATAAGCTAGAAACAAAGGAGGAAGTGAAGGATTTATAAGCTTGAAGAAGGGAGAGGAGAATATATAAGTTTGCTAAGATGAGAGTAGAGGCATGAATTACTTAAACCAAGGTTCAAATATATCGGATATCGGGATTGTATCATATGGATGTTTTCTATACAGATATCGGACGATATACTGATGATTCAGTATTGGATGTTCATATGGGGATTTTAATATACATATCGCAAGTAGAGACCCAGATTCATGATGCAACATAACTTATATGGGGATTCTGTTTGTGACATTCTGGAGTTGGGGACTTTATCCAAAGGAGACGAAAGTCTATCGTGATTTTTCATCTCTCCCAGGCATCAGGCGCAGTAGGTGATCGTTTTGTAGGTGAAGTCTCAAATTACAATTATCAGGAATACTGCTTTAGCCTATCGTTTACTCAATTGCAAATTTGCATTAAATATGGTAAATTTGCAACAAAAGTTGCAAGTTTTCGCTTGTTTTTGTTCAATCAAATACAAATTTCTTCTAACGAAACCTGCTCCGATTATATAGTGATTAGTGACACTAGCACACAATAGTTACCATATATGATATGATTGGTTGCACGAAACAGAGCTATTTGCATCTGACATTACTTGCCAAAAACCTTCTTATCTGAAAATTACCGTCTTTTCGAAAGTCCCAGCAGTTTTGTAGTGCATGTAGTCCTAATATAAATTTGTTGGCAGGACGATAGCAGGAAAGCTGCTTCAGATTTGTTTCCATCCCTGAGTTCTTCATTAAAGAGAAAGAAGGACCATGGTACTTGCTTTTCAAATTCTCCATAATTTCTCCAAGGATATTTTCGCCTATTTTTTACCAACAGGCTTTTGAGCTAAATTACGCGGTTAGATAAAATTTCTTTGTGCGTAACATTTTTAAATATCCATGCTGTAGGCCGAGCCGAAGCTCTTCTTATTGCTGCCTATGGAAAGGGTCTTAGAATACAATCAGAATCAATCGCTACGCCTGACGACGCTTCAGAGCCAACATTATCTTTGGAAAACTGTACCCTATGAGGACAAAATTGAAGAGCATAAACCAAACGATATTTTTACCTGAGGACACTTACTTTGACGGCGTGAGATGAGATGAGATGAGATGAAGAAAAAGCTTGTTGGATTTTTTGCTTTCGACGAGGAACCTAATTTGTATGTAACATCAAACCCATTATAATTTTTAACTAGAGTTCTTTACATTTACCAGTGTAAGATGAACAATTATTTTCATGGAACTGCGCACGCTGATTGGTCTTTATTTGACTATTTATGGAAAATAACTACCGTGCAAGGGCTTGCATGGTGCAGGCCCTTGCATAGCCCTTGGATGAGCTCCCTCCACATGCAAGGAGAGCCCATCCAAGGGCTCTAGAGGGCCTTGCACCATGCAAACCCTTCTAGAGTAGTTTTTTTCCTATTTATGTACATTCTGCTCCCGTTTGTTTGATTTTGAGAAATAGTTGCATTTCGTCATAGATGCAGCACATGTACTCTTTTTATATGCATCCAGTTCTTTTAGGATAAACTGTCAGGAAAATCCCTGTCAAAGTTTTCCGTTGTCAAAAACCCCTTGCATGCAATATCTGTAAAGTTGCCCGCAATATCTAATTTTGTGCAATATGTATACAGTTAACCAACATATCTGTGTGGTTACCTGCAATATGTATGTGTTAACTAGGTATTGCAGACAACTATACAAATATTGCATGTAGAGCGTTTTTGACGGCGGAAATCTTTCCTGGGGTAGTTTTTGACAAGATTCCTTGGTTCAAGGGTTTTTCTTTTGCGGAAAATTTTGCCAGTTTTTTTTTTCCTTTTTCTTTTCTTGACAATTTACCCTTTTTTATTGCATCTATTTAGGAATTATTTTCCTGGAACTGCTTACACTGATTGGTCTTTATTTGACTATTTATATACATCCTGTTCCCATTTGTTTGATTTTGAAAAATAGTTGCATTACGCTCATGGATGCTGCACATGTACTTTTTTCTATGAGAATATCGGAGGAAAGAGGCCATATGAGGGAATTTCCTCCTGTGGCGTCGAAGAAGTACGCACTCCGTCGTATTTTCCGACGATCGGGATCCATCATCTTCATCGTTATCATCTAAGATGTGGGTACGCCAAATTTCATGTGATTCTACTACTTTTTCATCGTTGATTTAGCAATGTAAAAAGTTCTATTGTCGGTAAACCGTTAATTTTGAACCCACTAATTCAACGGTGAAAAAGTTGTAGAATCACATGAAATTTGGTGTACCCATATCTTTAGATGATAACGATGAAGATGATGGCTGCCGATCGTCGGAAAACACAATGGAGGGCGTACTTTTTCGACGCCACAGGAGGAAATTCCCTCCTATGGCATCTTTCCTCCATTATTCTCTTTTTCTATATGCATCCATTTATTTTAGGATAAATTGTCAAGAAGATCGCTGAAACCCACTGTTGCCGGTCCTAAGTCCGGATGACAAAGGATGGGGTTGTGGTAGGCCTGTGATAGTTAACGTAAAATTTTGTCACATTCTATGACATGAACCATAATAAGAATATTGTTGGGGCGTTCACTACTTAGCGACGTGCTATATCGGATTCCGAGTGTAGTGTTAAGTATGCAAAGAGTTCTAGGTCGTCGTCCGGAAGCGGCGCGCTCCATCGGATCCCGGGTGTAGTGACAAATAAGCAAGGGTTTTATAGGATCCGTCTAACTTCTTAGAACATAGGTTTTCCTTACGGGTAGACTAACAGAATTAGTGGATGTGATAATTAGGAGGAGAGTTGGTATTATGTGTTTGTAAGAGACTAAATGGGTAGGTGAAAAAGGTAGAGTCATAGAGCCTTAGGGATATAAGTTTTGGTATACGGGTAGAGATAAAAATCGTAATGAGGTAGGCGTAATCATAGATAGACGATTGCTTGAGAATATAGTTGAGATTTGGAGAAAAGGTGATAGAATTTTACCGGTTAAGCTTATTCTAGGTGGGGAGGTCCTTGATGTTATTAGTGTTTATGCACCACATATAGGTCTTGATAACGCTAGTAAGCGTCTATTCTGGGAGGATTTAGACGAGATGGTGTAAATGATACCTAATGGAGAGAAGTTAGTTATTGGTGATGATCTCAATGGACATGTAGGTACTAGTCGTAGTGGGTTTGATACTATTTATGGAGGTTTTGGTTTTGGACAAAAAAATGAAGCAGGTAGCTGGATTCTAGATTTTGCCTTGTTTTATGACTTGATCTTAGCAAACATTTGGTTTAGGAAAAGTGAGTCACACCTTATCACCTTTAGGAGCGGCTCAAGTGCAAGCCAAATATTTTTTTCTGACGATAATGATAGATAGAGGTTGTTGCATCGACTGTAAGGTAGTGCCAGATGAGTGTAACCACTCAACATAAACTTTTAGTTCTAGATTTTTTATTTAGAAGAGAACCTAGAAAGATTAGACGTAAGGTAGAACCTAGAATTAAGTGGTGGCGACTGAAGGAAGGTAATCAAAAGGTTTTTATAGATCGTGTAGTTCAAGAGGCGGATTGACAGTCTGAAGATGATTCAGACTGAACATGGAACAAGATGGCTAGTTGTATCAAGAGGGTAGCTAGAGATCTACTTGGTGAGTCGAGAGGTGGTGCTCCATCATCTAAGGACACATCATGGTGGAACGAAGAACTAAAAACTGTTATTAAAATCAAGAGAGATTTTTATAAAGATTTGAAGAAAAGCAGAAATGCGGAGAGATTTGAGAAGTATAAAATGGCTAAAAAGGAAGTTAAGAAAGCTGTTCGAGAAACTAAAACTAAAATCTACAAGGAGATGTACGAGAAGTTGAACACTAAGGAGACTGAAAATGATATATATTGGATTGCTCGGATGCGGGAAAGGAAGACCAGAAACTTATGTATAGTGAAGTGTGTCAAAGATGAAGACCAGAAGGTTTTAGTTTGAGATGAGAATATTAAGAAAAGATGTAGAGATTATTTTGACAAATTATTCAATGAGAGCTTTACTAAGAATTTGGATGGATTTGTCATTCAATTTCAAGATATAAACCGTGATTTCATGTGTAAAATAAGAACACCAGAGGTTAAAGAGGTTTTGAAGAGAATGAGATCAAGAAAAGCGGTTGGTTCAGACGGGATTCCTATCAAGATTTGAAGATGCTTAGCAGAAATAGGCGTTAAATGGCTGACAGATCTGTTTAATAAGATTTGGCAGAACAAAAAGATACCAAATGAGTGGAGGAAAAGTACCCTTATACCTATCTACAAGAATAAGGGTGACATTCAAAATTTCTCAAACTACCGTGGAATAAAACTTATGTGTCACACCATGAAGATTTGGGAGAGTGACTAAATACAGGTTAAGCAAGGATGTTAAGATAACAGGAAACCAGTTTGGCTAGACGATCGACGACAGAGGCTATTTATTTGCTTCGTCAACTTGTCGAGCGTTTTCGAGCGAAGAGAAGAAATTTGTATACGATATTTATTGATTTAGAGAAAGCGTACGATAAGACACCTAAAGAGATTATGGGGGATAATGATGAAGAAGGGGGTCCCCGTCAAGTACATTTTGATATAATCAAGGATATGTACGATGGAGTAGTGGCAAATATCAGTACTTACGACGGCCTAACGAGTGATTTTCCAATTACAATTAGCTTACATAAAGGATCTGCACTAAGTCCATTTCTGTTTACCATCGTGATGGATGAGTTTACTAGAACTATCCAAGATGAGATACCTTGGTGTATGCTATTCGCTGATGATATTGTTCTAATAAATGAGACGAAAGCAGGGGTTAATGCCAAATTAGAGTTATGGAGGCAAACGTTGGAATCTCGGGGGTTCAGATTGAGCAGGTCCAAGACAGCATATATGCAATGCAAATTTAGCAAACAGAGAAGCCAAGACCAAATTGGTATAACACTGGAAGGACAAGAGATATCACCGAGCGATCAGTTTAGATATCTAGGTTCCATCATCCAAAAGGATGGGAAGATCGATAGCGATGTTAATCAAAGGATCCAAGCTGGTTGGTTGAAATGAAGAGTGCAACATGGATTTTGTGCGATCGTAACTTTCCGTTAAGGTTGAAAATGAAGTTTTATCGGAGCGCTATTTGGCCTGCCTTATTATATGGTACAGAATGCTGGGTTCCTAAGAAGCATCATACACAGAATATGCACGTAGCGGAGATGTGCATGTTTCGTTGGATGTGTGGTAACACTAGAAAAGATAAGGTGCGAAATGAGGATATTCGTGCAAAAGTTGGTGTAGTACCTGTGGAGGAGAAGATGCGGGAAAACCAGCTAAAATGGTTTGGTCATGTGCGGCGCAGACCTATGGAAGTACCGGTTCGACGAATGGATACTATCGATATAGGCAATGTCAAATGGGCGAAGGGAGACCAAAGAAAATATAGATGGAGGTGATACAAAAAAATATGGTTGCCAAAGGCCTCAATGAAAGTATATTGTTTGATAGGAGTGAGTGGAGGTGGAGGATTCATGTGCTAGACCCGGCGTGATTCTCATGTTGGTTCATGTACCCTACCCTATATGCTTGGGATAAAAGGCTCAGTTGTTGTTTTTGTTAAGAAGACCGTCGACAAAGTTTTCCGCTGTCAAAAAACCCTTGCATGCAATATCTGTAAAGTTGCCTGCAATATCTAATTTTTTACAATATGTATGTAGTTAACCGACATATCTGTATGGTTCCATGTAATATGTATGTGCTAATCAGATATTGCAGTCAACTATACAAATATTGCATGTAGAGCGTTTTTGACGGCTGAAATCTTTCTTGGGATAGTTTTTGACGAGATTCCTTGGTTCAAGGGTATTTCTGTAGCAGAAAATTTTGCCAGTTTTTTTTTTCTTTTTGACAATTTACCCTTTTTTATTGCATCTATTTAGGAAAACCATGATGTGTTCACAGCTACCTAACTAAACACTTATGCTTTATACAGAGGTCTATATTGAAAGTCTATTGGCAATAGGATGAAGATAGAATGTAGCATATCTTTCCATCAATTATTTTATCTAGCACCCACGTTTTGATGACATCAAAAAAACATAGGTGTAATCTTAGTCAATGTTTCCAAACTGATGGCTGGTAATGCATAAGACATCTCAATTGAACCGGTGGATTCCTAGAACTTGCTACAAGCATGTTTTTATAAAGGGAAACGTTTTTAACCGAGTAATGCTTTTCCTACATGTGCGGTATTCTACATGTGCGGTAGAATCTATGTTGGCTATATGGATTTTCATTGGATATAAGATGGGTGGATCATGTTGTGCACTATTTAGGTACTTGTATCTTATGAGCCACCTTGTATCTAATGAAAATCCACCGCACTAGTATGAAAAATATTACTCTTTTTCGCCCCCATCTATTTTTCTTGAAATCCTTTTACCTCCCTCATCTTTTCAAGACAATACGAGACGAGACGGATTCGCTGATTTGTAATTAAAACCTTAGGATGCGACCCATCTGGATACCTAGGCATTTTATTGTCTATATGTATATGCTTAGTGATAAAAGTCGTAAGATTTGATAAATATATAATAGCACATGATTAAGCCACCATCATACCAGTCATAGACTCATAGCCGCCGGGTGTACTAATCAATTAAATTAATTAAACCGGTGAACACCATTAATTAATTTTAAAATCATTGCTCTCTGGTCTAGATAAGAAAGAGCTTTTAATGGTGACACAAGTGAAGGTGAGGAAAACGAGCACAACAAGGACGAAAACGAGGAAAATTTAAATGACCCACACACAACTCAAAAGCCACAAGTCTCTTACTCAACATCCCTTTGCATTCATTCACCTCCTCTTGCTTTTCTTTCCTTAGGCTAATAATGGAAACAAACCCAGCTGCAGCAGCCTCAAGTCATCTTGAGCCTCCTGCAACCCAAGAAATCAACCAACTAGAACATCAATTAGAAGAATTAGAAGAAGAAGAAGAAGTTGTAGATGTTGTTGTTGATGCATCATCAGCCCCAACTCACCAACAATATGTCTCCAGGCTCCAAGCCCAGCCTCGCAGCGTCGCGCCCATCCAAGTCGCCCCACGAACTCCGCCGCCGCCCCTTCAAACCCCTCCTTTTCAGGTATATAAGCATATTCCTATAATTTTGCTTTCATTCGTTAATTCCGCACGCACGAGTCGGAACTAATGTAAATGATGTGCATGTAATTTTCCTCCTAGATAGCGGCGACACTGAACTCAACAAGGCACACCAACCGCATCTCCCTCTGCCTCTTCCTCCTCCATGTCCTCGTCGCCGCCGCCGCCGTCTCCTTCCTCATCTTCAAAGCCGTCCAGCACCTCCTCGACGCCGGCGCCGGCAGCGGCAGGGGCAGGCGCAGGATCAAGCGCCTGCTCCGTTACTGGCTCCCGCCCATCGAGGGCACCGCCCTCCTCAGCATCCTCCTGGCCTTCGCCTGGCAGAAGAGCATCCGCGCGTGGCCCAACTCCTACATGATCAACTTCGTCCTCTGGTCGACCTTCGGAGCCACAATGTCCGCCGGGGTCCTGCTTTTATGCCTCGCCCTGCCGTCCGCCAGCTGTCTGGGGATCGCCCTCGTCTTGTTTTCCATCGCCACATCCCTGTATTCTTGCTACGTCACGAACCGGATCGCCTTCACCGCCACGGTCTTCCACAAGGCGCTTCACCCCGTCGCCAAGTTCAAGGGCCTCAACGGCCCGGCCTATCTGATGATCGGCGCCGGCTTCTTGTGGATCTTTGTCTGGTGCTTCGCCGTGATCGGCGCCCAGGGGTTCTACTACCGGCCGCTGACCACGCTGGGGCTGGTGCTGAGCCTGATGTGGACGGTGGAGGTGATGAGGAACGTCGTGAACCTGACGGTCAGCCGTGTGATCGCGCTGTATTACTTGAGAGGGATGCAGTCGAGCACGCGGTTCTGCTTCCAGAGAGCACTCACCGTCAACCTGGGCAGCGCCAGCCTCGGCTCGCTCTTCGTGCCCACCATCGAAGCCTCACGGATCATCGCCAGGGGATTGAACATGCTCGAGGACGAGGACGAGTTCATGTTCTCCTGCGCGCACTGCTGTCTTCGGGTTATGGAGTCTGTTTTCCGCTACGGCAACAGCTGGGCCTTCGTTCATGTATATGCTCCAACATCTTCTTTTACCCTCTTTTTTCTTCCTGGAAGGAATATATATATATATATATATATATATATATATACACGCGCGCGCTCGAGCGTTTTGTTTTGTATGAAATTGGCTTCGATGCTGGTTGTATATAATATGCAGATAGCGGCCTATGGAAAAGGGTTTGTGGCGGCGTCGAAGAGCACGTGGGGGTTGTTTGAGAGGCAGAAGATGGAGGAGCTGGTGGATTCGGACATGACTAGCTCCATATGTTTCCTGACGGGCATATGCAGCGGGGCGCTCTGTGTGATACTTGCGGCTTCATGGACGTACGCGACCCACAAGCACTATACGGCCACCGTGTCGCTTCTCGCATTCTTCATCGGCTACCTCATGGTAGGAAGTGACTGCATTTCAATAATTTTTTCAAGTTTCTCAAATTTACTTAAGTTATGCTAAAATACCATTTTCTTTTGGTTTTTTTGCTCTCGAATGGATATCACATGCATAGTTACTATCATGAATTTAGTGATTTCAAGCAAATATCATTATGACTTTGGATCTTTTCAATTCCCTTTTCTCGACGAACTTATGAAGAGATGCATACAGATAGAAAGCGTGTGGTTTTTAAATTGAAAATTGCATAAATATTATGGTATTGCTAAGTTGATGGTATTAAAAGTATGTCCAGCGTTACCTTAAAACGGATCACAAGTCATGGTAAAATCCATTAATATTTTAAACGTTGGTTAATTAAATTTCATCCGTACAGACGAGGATCGCCATGGCTCTTCCGCACGCGTGCGTCGCATGTTACTATGTATGCTATGCTGAGAACCCGACGATCAGGCTCTTCGACTCCACCATTCCCGACAGACTCAACCTCATGCGAACCAACCGCGATGTCATTGCATCGACGCCCCGCTTTCCTCGACGATAGCTTCAATTGAATCATCATGTGTTTGCTAATCCAATGGATTAAAAGGTCTTGTCAAATCTCCTATACACCAGTTTCCAAGGAAGGAGAAAGATGGATTCGGGGGACTCGCTATTATTTCTTTGCTATTTGGACGAATGAAGAAAAAAACCAAACTTGTGGGACTCCTGTACCGTAAAAGATATTGCACTGGTCGCGCATACCATGAACTTTTTGGGTAATTTAAAAAAGTGTCTTTCTTACAAATTTGACCCGTTTCAAATTGAAACGCACAAGAGTTTGCTTGCTTGTGGAAATGGAAATCAAAAGTTGGATGCTCTTTCTGTTACAAAATAGAATTGAAGTGGGGCCCACGATTGGGTGCGACTGCGAGGGTTGCTTTAACGCATGCCAGGGGATGAGAAGGTGCTGACGAGGACGACAGGAAGCGGGGCCCACCACCACCAGGCTACGGGACAAGGGGCTGCTTTGTCGTCTTGCAAGCGCTGTGCTGTACATTTGTGTCTTTTCATGGTGGGATTTGGAATATTCCAGAGACATTTTGGGGCCGCTGCTTAGCTGTAATAATCTTATTGATTTATTTAATGACGATTAGATTTAGATTAATAAGTGAGATTAGAGAGGTAGTTAAGCAAGGGAATGTTTGTACATTTAGGTATCGAATTTGATTACGGAATGAGATGGACATGGTTGGAAATTACCAGCATGTCCCATCAGCTACTTTCCATTCCTTTTTTCTTTGTCATATTTTTTTGGTATTTCAACTTTGTAGAAGATTATTATTAGGTCCACATGTTTGACGCTTGATGTGAGAGGGGCCTTAAAAGTTTTGTTCATCATAATTTAAAATAAATGCACAAAATGCATTGTCTTGGAAGTTGTGCGGATTCAAATGAAATAGCACGGTTGGCCTGGCAATTTCCCTCGGAAGCTTCCAACCCAAGTAGAAAATTGGCCATAATTTAAAGCTTTCGGCACAAGTTTATGCGTCTCCTAAATCCTAAGTACATGTGTATATATATATGTGCTTGTGTTCATGGGTTAGACTTGCGGGCCAGAAAAAAAAAGTCCGCACTACTTTCAAATACTCTCTCTCTTTCATAATTATGGTCCCTCTAATCTTTAATGTTATTTAAATCTTAAAATTCATAAATATGATATCCCAAATTTAACCACTTATTTTAATTCTCTTCAAACTTGAATACTTTCAAGCAAAGTCCGTAACTGAATTATTTTTTAGGCATAGATTTGAAGTTACAGAGTTAAAAAGCACTTGCTTTTAGCCATATGGAGTAAACAAGGTTATTGATATTCTAACCGGACAAGTAATTTGAGGAAAAGAAACACAGAGAGACAAGTGATGCGGAACGGGCATGGTACCGACAACGTAACGATGCTATCATGAAAACCGTTGGCATGAAACAAAGGGCTCAAGGATTTGGATGTTTAGATTTGTGATGAAGGGCTAGGATCAACATAGCATGGAAAAAGAAGACTTGCAGAGAATCCCAGCTAGTTCTCGACATTGTTTCTTAATTAAATGTGTTCTTTTATCTTTTTAAGTCGCTTGATAGCTTTATTACTAAAATTAGTAGGGATTAGAAAAATTAGCTCTTTCCTTGCTTTTTGAAACTTGGTCTAATTTTGGGTTGAAACTCTGCTAAAAAAATCTATTACAAGTGAGAGATTCCAAATTGAATACTTGACATTTCCCACAAATTGAATGTATACAGGCCAAAGAATGCTGATGCAACTGATAAAGTTTACAATGATGGGCACTCACAACTTTTCTTACAATAAAAACCTAATCTGATGACATCGATTGCAAACCTCAAAGAGGAGAGGAACGGCTCAAGAATGGAACATGCACAAGAGTCCCCACAACATCTCCAATGCACACTTGTTCACCAAGGCCAACTTGCCTTTTGACATAACCTAGTCCAAAATGTTCGCCCTCGTTTCTTCCAACCGAATAGCTTGTGAGAACCCCGACCTACTTTTGATTGGTTGAAATTTCATTATTAGCTTTTAGACCGATTACAATGAAATTTATAAGCTTTCACAATCAATAAGAGAAGTACAACGAAATATATAAGCCCTTTTAGAGGAACATGGAGCCATAAATTTAAGCTACATTAAGACAATAAATACATTCCAGTCACAATTTTCTCACTTATTGTAGTCGCATGATTGTCAGGTGAGCCAAGATATCCTCATAGATTCTTTAATAACTTATTTATCTCATTCCCTTCTTCTAATTCTTTTCTTTCTAATTACAGACTGATCAGGGTGGAGGAACATGTACAAGATATTTGTCACCTGGCGGTCACACAACTTTTACACTAACAGTTTTAAAGAGTTGACATGTGCATGATTTTTAGGGCAATAAAAAGAGGAATTACATCATATTTTAATGTAATTGGTTAAGGCCATGGTATTGATATCGAAAAATGGTGAAACTGCACGGTATTTTAGTATAATTAACTTAAAAAATAAAAGCGGGAAAGAAAGATGGTGACCTTTTTGCCGTCTTCTGCCATAGTAATGGCACTGCTAGGTTCTGCTGGGCCTGATAATTGAATTCCCCATAGCTTTTGCTTGACACCATCATAAGTTATAAGCCTGGATATGGTCTCTTGCCCTTTATAGCACCCTAAAGAGGAGCAAACAAATGCCAATATAATAGATCTTGATAAATTGATAAATAAAAAGTTTAGAAACTATTTTGTATTAGTTTATTTTGGTTTGTTTAATAAAGTTAATGGGACGGGCTATTATTTTGTGAAATTTTACTGAAACTATCAGATTTCAGATAAATACTATATGCTTTGAAGTTGTACTTACATACCATAGACTTCTTACATAGAAGATGGAAGAACTCGTTGAGCATGAGAATTGTGGCAAGGAGGTCACAATTTCAAGAGGTTGACGGAAAAATAGGGAGGTACTAATTTTACTCACCTACAATCTATCTTTACAAAAAAAAAAAAACCTTCTTCGGTTGAAAATAAATACATTGAACTTTCAACACCGTTTTTCAATTGCAATCGTTTGTATGGTATTAAATTGAAGAGTAAACTGGATAACAGTGTAATGAAATCTTGTGGTGTTTATTTGCAGCTGTTTAACATATGACATTTTTTTGTGCAATTTATATTGTTTTGGTATTTATCTGAAAAATACTGATGAGTCATGGTATTTTAATGCAATTTAGCCTTTTTAAAATGTACCAATGCGTGTACCTTTATCTATCGAGACAGCTTTTCCAAGACCAGCCTCCAGTACATTGAAGTCATGAGTAAGCTCCTTACCAGGGGCAGGTCTTCCTGTATACACAAAATCAAGAGTCTTCCCTTCATCAATATGTTTGTGTATAAATGCCCTTCAGAAGCCACGGTAAATAAATGTGGTTCGGTACTACTACACCAACAAGCCGTCATCCCAAATTTTTGGGGTCGGCTATATGAAAATAAATGTGCTTCGGTAGTAGATAATTACGAACTTGTTTAAACAAACTAAATCTTTGGTTTATGTTGTATCTTTGGTTGATTGATATGAATGTTTGTGTGTACAATATATATGTGACCATGGCTACAACCTATGGCTCTTCAGCCTGTATTGTACTTTAGGTTTCTATTGACTTATCATCTCTTTATCTCTTTCTCACGTGTGAGTGTATGAGATGATGAGCATATATGTGCGCGCATGTTTTATGCGTTTTTGTGTATGCATGGTTGCTCATGACTTTTTTTGGTTATTAGCCTTGAGGACTAATTCGGTATCTTTTTATTAGTTGATTCATCAGGATAAAACCCATAAGTGGACCGAACAAACCAGTTAAAAGTAATAGCAAAGAGATGAACTACCTTTGTGTGTGTGTGTGTGTGTGTGTGTGTGTGTGATTTTATTAGTTGATTCGTTAGGATAAAACCCATCAGTGCCGAAGAATCCCGTTAAAACTATAGCAAATAGATGAACTGTCTGTGTATTTGTGTCGTGTGCGTCTTTATTAATTGATTCATTTGGATAAAGCCCATCAGTGGACCAAACAAACCCATTAAAATTATAACAAAGAGATGAACTACCTTTGTGTTTGTGTGTTGGGCTGAGGTGGGTGTTGGGCGGGGTGGGGGGTAAGCTGAACTAGATTCACGAGTTTATAATGAGAACACAGTAAACATTCTGTTGTAATTAATAACCGCAATGAATTAACTTATTGATATTTCAAGCAAGGTAAAATGGAACAGAAACTGCGTAAGTTTGTGTATAATCATTAGACAATACACACTGCTTGATTTCTGCAAAGTTGGGAAAAATAAAATAGATATTGCACGAGTTAATAGCTGATGGCCGGTAAGCAACACCAAGTGCAAGAGCACAAGTTTTCTAAATGATAATTCAAATACATGATGAACCTGGAATTATAGATAAACCAGTAGCGGCTACATAAAATAAAGGTAAAACCGTAAAAGCCAAGAAAAATTCAAAAAATATCTGGAAGTGTAATCTTTTTGTTTATTTCCCTCACTTCCAGTCAGCAGAACCAAATAAATTTAAAAATGCAGTAGGTAAAGAATCAATAAATTTACAGTTACTTTCACTAAATTACCAAAGAACTATACTTGTTATTCACTAAACTACAAAAAACTTTGTAAACTATTGAAATTAATTTCCTACTTACATCACCCGTTTTTTAGTGAACTATACCGGTATTTTACTTGACCAACAGAATGGCATCAACGAGATTTGTAAAACAATTGGTATGGCAGTTTAGTGAAAAATAGATAGCGTTAATACGAAAGTTCCTGGTAGTTACTTGTAATTTATAAAGTTTTTGATAGTTTAGTGAAAATGGGTAGAGTTTTTATAGTTTAATGTAATTAAGCCATGATTTTATATGATTTAGGAAACATGACCTTGGAGAACTCTGAGTCTTTCCCATGCATTAGAATCCACTGGGATGGCACCGAGGCTTAAAAGTGCATCCCAAACTGCCCCTGAAGAAGACGGCGACAACAAAAATGAGAACCCGTCTCTGAACAGAACACTTCCAACACCAACGGTTACTGGCATCTCATTCACCTTCAACACAAGCAAACAACTTTTGCTTTTAAGAAGTGCCTGACTTAAATAAGATCATGTCCATTTACTTTACAGCTGTAAGACCAATTGTAAAAACAAGAAGCAATGTGGGAAAGCATCAAAGAGCATCAAGGAAAAAAGCAAATTTACACTAAAATACCCTTAAATGCTAATTTTCACTAAACTACCTCCAAAGCTTCTTTTTTTTGGGTGGTTACTGTAATCTCCCTAGAACTTTGGTTTTTAAGGGGAAAAATTCACTAGGATACTCGTAAATGCAGCAGTTTAAGGGGCGGTTTAGTGAAAAATGCTGATAGTCATCACTGTATCTAATCTTTTCTCCATATAGGGATTCCTTAGTTTGTTTGTTCTAGAATATTTGTAGATTAGTGGCCATTACAAACCAATAGAGAGCAAAGACTGTCTCGCAAGCAAATAATATTTGAGTCTGACAAATTATATTGCAGAAGCTTTTACCTTTATTTTTAGTATAAGAAATGTTGCATGCTTGAGAATAACTTAAACACTGTTGCAAGAAGTTTGCTGCTTAATGTACAATACATGGTAAATGAATTCAGAAGTCATTCCTAGAACAGCGCTTACAATAAACAGGCAAACCACAAGGTGCAAACAAAGTGCAATGGGCCTAAGCCTAACCTGCACAAGCGAGCAGGCGCCTAATGAACGAGGAAGCTAAAAATTCTTTTCTTAGAGTATGAAAATAATGAATTGGACTACAATACAATGACTACAAATACTACAGTAACTACTGAAATACTAAGCAGAATCCACATAATATAAATGATAGAGAAAACTTACTTGGAGACAAGATTTCGTATGCTTGTATAGGTACTTCTTTATTTACACTATTGTCTTTATGTCAACTTTATTGATTAGAAATTGTTTGTTTGAAGTAAAGAACTGCCTATCTGCAAGTATAATGCATTACGGCTATGGCATGTCTTTATTCATACTATTGCCTTAATGTCTATTTTCATTTTCTAAATATTTCCTAATACTAATATAGATTAATTAGTTTCAAATTAGGGCTTTTGTGTAACATGGGCAGTGTTTTGACTTTATTTGTCACTAGTATCTTGCACATGTGATGCACGTGTTCATATACAAATTATATTCTACTTTTTTTAATTTGAATTCAAAAAATTTGAGAAGATTAAAACTTACATGGTGGGAGTGGTTTATTTGTTTTCAAAATGATTCACAATGATTCTAGTAATTATTTAAGATCATTAGAGATGATTGTATGGTTAACTGATTCAGTTGATGATTGCATTTATTAGTTTCGGTTTGCAGATCCCCAAATTTAATTGGCAGAGCTATGGACCCCAGAACTTGCTGACAGTTTTGATTGAAGCCTTGGATGACTATCCTTTCCCTTAACAGGTGGCGGACGTCCATTGACAAACTCTTCAGAGTCCGCAAGTTCATGATGTTCATTGAGGATCCTGGATCAATCAATATGTGATTAATCTGGTCTCCGTCGCTATACCCTGTCACGTAAAGCGGTCGATTGTGCTCAGCTATTCCCAGTAACATGTCTGCATCCTTAAATGTGATCGCGGCTGTATGCAGAGTGTACTGGGTCTCTTTCATATTAATTTCCATGAAACAAGCCTGATACCGCTCGGGGTTTTGCAGGGTATGAATGAGAACATTTCTGAGCTCCTTGGATTGGACCAGAGCATCATAAATGCTTAAGAGAGACGGAAGCTTCCGGAGGTGAGCCAAGACATTGTAATCTACCGGAGAAGAACTCGAATCTTCATGAGTCGGCTCTACGCCATTTTCTTCATTAGCGACATGTTTTTCCTTCTCTTTCGGGGCGTTGCCTTACTTCGACAGTAGAACCTCGCTGCTTCTGAACTGGATTTGGTTGGCCTTTGTGGCGAGCTTCTCGTCCTCTTCGGGAAAACCGAGCTCTTCTTCAGAGTCGCTACCAAGATGAACGACGTAGCAGGTCACAATAGAGATCTCGTCATCGGGGTCTTCTTCTAGCTCGTCTAGAATCTCAGCTACTTCTACGGGAACTTCTTCAATTGGATTAGAGTTCTATCCTTTTGCTCGTAGTTTTCGAGAAAATCGATATACCTTTGAATGGTCGATTTCTCTGTCGACTCCTTTTCGCTTCGAGCCGCATCTTTCCTTTTCTTCTTCTTTAACTTATTGGATTTTGAGCTCGATTGAGCCAAATTGGTAACTGAAACAGTGGGCTCCTTTTGCCCCTCCCACTCAGTTCTGGGCTCTTTCTGAAGCAGGTTTAACATCTTCTTCGTCTTATTAGATACGTGCATACTCCACGGAGACTGTGACAAGTCGGATTCATTTCTCGGGACAGCGGATTCAGCTGTTTGCTCTCAGAAGGCTTCAGCTTCTATCTGTATAAACTTGGTGGTCGCAGCTTGATTGTTCACCAACCCGCTTTTGGACAACTCGATCTCTCCGGTCTTGTATTGTTTTTCGACCTAGTCTTTGAAAATGTAGCAATTCTCGATCGTATGGCTCACTACTCTGTGGTACGGGCAATACAGGGGATTGTCGGTCATTTTTGCTTCGTGAGGTCTATTCGACTCCAGCAATTGTAGACCGTTGTTAAAGGCATCTTTGAATATCTTGCGGACCTTGTTGTTCCCCTCCGAACGGCGGCCTAGACTTCGCGTCTGTGCCTGAGGTTCGGGGCAGATGCTATTTGGTTTTATCCGTCTACCTCTCCGAAGATGCCAAGTTGATTTATGGCACCGTGTATCGGAGGTTTAGACGGATGCGGCCGATGTAGCAGACTTCGTCAGATTCCTCCTCAGGGTGAGGGGTTTTTGATTGTGGGGACGCTCTTCTCTGCAGGCGCAAGCCCCTGCAGTTAATTACGCTATCGCATCGCGGTAACAACTTTCTCCTTCTCCAGAATTTCACTTCGTGTCATGTGTGTTTGTTTTATTTGTGGTTGCCCGTGGATTGTATACGGAGACTGAGTAATGCCGTCGCCCGTAGGACGTGGATTGGTCCAAATCCGTATTTACTTAGATTTAGGTTTGGTGTTTTTAGTTTAAGGATGCATTAGTCGCGTTGCGGGTAAGATCAACTTAAACGTTCGTTAAGGATACGTTAGTCCTGTTTTAGACTAAGATCAACTTAACATAGTGATTAATTTAATGTATGGCCATCGGGACTCGTCACCTCTCTGACGTCGTTGAAGGATTACAACGACATGTATCAGAGGAGCTCGGAGATGTACCCTCGAACCAGAGTTGATTGGGAGTTTTATAATCCATTTGAATGTTTAAGGATACGTTAGCCGTGTTTGAGGCTAAAATCAACTTAAACGGGACCGTTTAGATCCAACAAAAGAGCATTTGGGCTCTATTGTGCCAGTTTAGGGACGTGGTGGTTCATATTCCAGTTTAGGGACGTGGTGGTCCGATATTAGTTTAGGGACGTTTCGGTCCGACATTAGTTTAGGGACGTTTCGGTCCATACTCCAGTTTAGGGACGTTTCGGTCCATACTCCAGTTTAGGGACGTGGTGGTCCATATTCCAGTCTAAGGACGTGGTGGTCCGTATTCCAGTTTAAAGACGTGGTGGTCCGTCGCCAGTTTAGGGACGTGGTGGTCCATTATTAGTTTAGGGACGTTTCGGTCCGATATTAGTTTAGGGACGTTTCGGTCCACGAGTTTAAGGACCCCGCAGTCCATATTCATGTGTGGTCGTTGGGACCCGTCACCTCTCTGACGATGTTGAATGATTACAACGTGTGTCAGAGGAGTTCGGAGATATACCCTCGAACCAGTAGTAAATTGATTTAAGAGAGCAATCTTACTCAGTCAATTTAATTTGAGGACTTATGGCCATGACTGGGCTAAGTCCGGTTGAATGTTCAACATTTTTATTTGTCTTTGGCCAATTAGGCCTGAGTTTGGGCTCTGCCCCTTTTAAAATGCATAGCATTTATATTATTTTGTTTGGGCTCTGCCCATTTATAAATGATGCAGAGCATCAATTTAATTAGGCCTGCTTGGTCTTCTGACTTGGGCCTGGCCCTTTGAGAAGTGCATTACATTTATCAGGCGGTTTGCGCCGATTACTGAGCGCAAGCGCTTATGGTTAGGACACGTGTCATGCTCTGGCGAGCGCAAGCGCAACAGCGCAGTGCGCTACGCTAGTGCGTTGCGCTGTTGCGCTGCTGACACGTGGCGCGCTCTGGTGAGCGCAAGCGCAATAGCGCAGTGCGTTGCACAAGTGCGCTGCGCTGTTGCGCTGCTGACACGTGGCGCGCTCTCAAGAGCGCAACAGTGCAGTTTGGAAGTGCAGAGCACTAAGAATCTTTTAGATTCAAGAATTAGAAGTGCAAAGCACTATTTAATTTCTTGATCTATATTTAGATCAAAGAAAAATAAATTTTCCTTTTTTGTTTCAAGAACCAGAGGTTCATAAAAAAGTGCAAAGCACTATTATTACTTATTTATATATATATATATATATTTTTATTTAAGATTATTGATCTTGTTCTTAGATCAATAATCTGCCCATAAGAGAATTTCTCTTTTCCCTCAAGGTTTTTACCTTCTGTTGTTCTTGAGGAGTTCTCAAGAGCTTTCTTCTTTCTCTCTTTTTTTTTAGAAGGATGTTCATGCCTTTGAATTGAGGCCTAGGGTCCTTTTTATAGTGCCCATAGATTAGTTAAATTTGTTAAAGAGATCTTTCTCTGAGTGATTTGGGGAATTTTCCCCACCGTTGGATCTTTTGATCCAAGGGCTTCTGCTTTGCAGAAGAAAATCTTCTTGTTTTAACAAGAACAGAAAAGATTTCTTAAAATCTTAATTCAGTTTGGCGCAGATGCCCCAGCGCGTGACACGTGTCGCGCAGCGCACAGCGTAGCTGCGCTAGCGCATCTGCGCTGACACGTGCCGCGCAGCGCACAGCGCAGCGCACAGCGCAGCGCATCTGCGCGAGCGCATCTGCGCGAGCGCATCTGCGCTGACACGTGTCGTGCAGCGCAAAGCGCAGCGCATCTGCACGAGCGCATCTGCGCTGACACGTGTCGCGCAGCGCAAAGCGCAGCGCAACTGCGCTGACACGTGTCGCGCAGCGCACATCGCAGCGCAACTGAAGCGTTGCTTCCTTTAATAGAGCTTTGCTCTGATTGGGCGCGCCTTCTTGGGCGCTGCGCTGATGCGTCTGCGCCTGACACGTGGCGCATTGCGCACAGCGCAAAGAATCTGAAGCGTTGCTTCATTTATTAAAGTTTAAATTTTCAAAGCAAAGCTTTGCTCTGATTGGGGGAAGATGAAGCGTTGCTTCATCTCCCGCCTTGGAATTTGGACAGAGCTTTGCTCTGATTGGGGTAAACAAATGCCCCCCCACCGTTGCGCTTACGTGGCCCAAATGTGAGCGCAACGGTGGCGGAATTCCTACCGCCGTGACAACTTTTGGAAGTCGAAGAGGCACTTGATGCCTATAAATAGGACCTTTGGTCCCCCACAGATGCTTATCATCTTTCCGATTTTTATTTTCAAAAAACTTCAGAGCTTTGCTCTTGCCTCCAAGAACTCTAGAGCTTTGCTCTTCTTTCCAAAGTTTTTTAGAAAAAAAAACTTTAGGTAAAATTGAATCTTAGATTAAATTAATATTAATTAATCTTAAACAGCAGAGCTTTGCTCTCATAGATCTTTTGATCTAAAGAGATCCCCATTGGGGTTTCACTAGCAGAGCTTTGCTCAATTTCAAAGTTAGAAACTTTAGGTAAAATTAATATAAATCAAATTAACTTAAATTAATCTCAATCAAAGAGCTTTGCTCTCACAGATCTTTTGATCTAAAGAGATCCCCATTGGGGTTTCATTGAGCTTTTGTTCATGGGTTTTAATCCCTGAACAGAGCTTTGCTCTCTAGGAATTTAGCCCTCTATGTGTATTATTTTTCTTCCATCGCTAATCTTCCTGTGGTATTTCCTCCAGGCATAATGGCGGTGCATCTATACAGTTTGCACGAGTTCATCACCTATGACGATATCCGCACACAGGGTCGTCAACAAAACCAGGAGTTTACGGACGCCCAGTGCGCGGAGGTCATGGATCGCCTCAACGCAAGCGGTGGTTGGCTACTTCCTCGTCGTTCAGCTCTCTTGAAGGTCGTGTTGGGAGCAATATGGAGAGCACTTCCGGGTCTTCACGAGGCCCTACCGCTCAATGCGCTGGATGATGCCGAGGACAAGGTGCATTCAGTGTACCTGACGGGGCTGATCTCGAAGAAACGGCGAGACAGCCTCATTGACATCCTACATCAAATCTTCCAGCAGACGACGATAGTTGCTGCTTATCGAAGGCCGGGAGAGCTTGCCGATGATCTTGACACAGAGGAGCGCGAGAGGCTGCGCATAAGAATAATCAGAAAGGCCAGAAGAACTCTGGAGGGCCTTACTTCTGACTTTCTCAATCCGTGCCCTGGATCTGAAGTTATTCCATTGTAATAATATTTTTCGTTCACTGCTTTTTATGACTGTAAGAATTTTTGGCAATATGAATGGAAACTTTTTATTTCAGCTTTTCCTATTTCTCGTCCTGAGTCTTCTGCCCATGCATGAATGAGTGTCTCGAATGCTCGATTAAATGTAAATCGGATGTTCTTTCTGTCATTTTCTCCGTCTTTTCTTTCTTTTACTATCAGCATATCACCTCAGCAAACATGGTTAACGGATGATTAGAACGAGTATCCTGACTTTCTCAAGAAATAGCGATGGCTTAGGTCGCAGGTTCAGATCTGCTGCCTAAGACTTTTCAACTCTATAAGCAGTGAGGGCCTCATAGAGAATTTTCTCCCTACGGATCGAGAGGATCTCGTAGGTGGGTTTTCTCCTTAGGGATCGTGGGGATTCCTAAGTGTGGTTTTCTCTTATAAGTCGTAAGGATCCTACAAAAGAGTTTTTCCCTCTTACGAGTCGAGAGGACTCGCAAGCGGTTGTTTCCCTCCTCGTCGAAATTCGACTTTGGAGAGTGAGACCCATGAATAGTATGCAAGAGACCATTTTGGATTGACTTGCAGGGTCCCAATGCTTAGGAAACAGGCTTCTTTTATGCCTATTGCCTAAGGCTTTATCTCACGAGTCGAGCCGTCTCGACAATTTTTCACAAGTCGAGACGAATCGAACGTTTCTCGCAAGAACATCTTAACGTCGCATTTAACCTCTGCTCTTTACGACAGAAGCCCGTTAAGGTTGGTGGTACTTAGGGTTTTGGCCATCGTACCGTCGCATAAGCTGATATAGTCCTCGATAGGCAATCGTGCTGTTCGAGTAGCCCTGCGACTGCCGTGTCTCTGATCCCTTCGGGGGCTGGACAAGACGTCTTCAAGCAATCCTCCTTGGCAGTTTGACCGTCGGAAGAGCAAGCGCTAGGAATTTGCCATGCCGCTTTTTACTTGAGGTTAGGCTCATTTTGGAGAGCCCCGATGAGTCATAACCACTCCGCGCTGGTGTGGGATGATCTCCGATAGTCTTTCAGGCTTTATATGACTTGCCGTTAAGACCCTGAAGCTAGGAATTTGGCCTTTGCTTCGTTTGCTGGCATTGCGTCCTCTGTATCGAGACGATTGTCATGGTGGAAACTATGGATTTTGTCGTGGCTCCGTTTGTTTGATGACGTTGCGCCTGCTGTGTTGAGACGAACGTTGGGGTGACATCTCGTCTACTGTATCGAGACGGACGTCGAGGTTGTCTCTAGGTTGCTGGTGAACCGCCGAGGTTTGGAACTAGGGATTTTGCCGTGGCTCCATTCGTTTAATGACGTTGCGCCTGCTGTGTCGAGACGAACGTTGGGGTGACATCTCGTCTACTATATCGAGACGGACGTCGAGGTGGTGACCATTCTGTGCTGGTGCGAGATGATCTCCGGTTGTCTTTCTGGTTTTATATGAGTTACCGTCAAGACGTCGAAGCTAGGAATATGGCCTTCGCTTCGTTTGCTTTGGTGTGTCCAAATCCTGTTGGAGGACGAACGCTGTGGTTAACATTTCGTCTGATGTATCGAGACGAACGTCAAGATGGTGACCACTCTGTGCTGGTGCGAGATGATCTCCGATTGTCTTTCCGGTTTTATGTGAGTTACCGTAAAGACGTTGAAGCTAGGAATGTGGCCTTCGCTTCGCTTGCTTTGTCACGTCCGAATCCCTGCTGGAAGAAGAATGCTAGGGTTGACATTTTGTCTGCATCTAGTTGGAGTGAGGAGAAACGCCGTTGGTGATCTCTAAGTTGTCGATGTTGACGTCGAGACCCTGAAGCTCGGGATCTTCGTTTGCTTCATTTGTTGATATCGTGTCTGTAATATTGCGACAAATGTCGAGATTGTCTCTAGGTTGTCTATGAACCGTCGAGATTTGGCTTCGCTTTCTGATGGAGCCTGTTGGAAAGGTATGGTTCCCTCTTTATCTGTGCCCCTGGATTGTATACAGGGATCGATGTAATTTCACCTGTAGGGCAAAAAGTTTCATTCTTTCATTTTTTTTATTCTTTCCGCGATGCTCTATCATTTCAGCTTTTTATATCGCGAAAATCGCGATTGCCCAATCATTTCGGCTATTTTTCGCGGTGCCCAATCATTTCGGCTATTTTTTCTTTTTACTCGCTTTTTTTTTGCGAGTTGCCCAATCATTTCGGCTGTTTATTTTATATTTACTCGTTTTTTATTGCGAGTTGTCCAATCATTTCGGCTGTTTATTTTATTTTTACTCGTTGTTTTTTATTGCGAGTTGCCCAATCATTTCGGCTATTTAATATGCATTTTCAGCTCGCTGATTTTTATCGCGAGCGTAGAACTTGGAATCTGGTGCCAATCTCAGCATCAGCATCGCTACAACCGGAATATTGCGATGAGCGAATCATCATCTGCCATGAAAGGACTTGGAATTCGATACCGATTTAGCCATCAGTATCGCTACAACTGGGATATTGCCAGGAGCGAATCATCATCTGCCATGAAAGGACTTGGAATTTGTCACGCCCCGCTTCCCAGAGTACGCAAGATTGGGCACGTGACATAGCCAACCATGCTACCTGTGGGTAGAAAGTATCCATCCACAGTCACATTACGGCTGTAGAGATATCAAGAAATTAGATAATAAACTAATCTAACACATGTCCAAATCCATAATAACAAGAGTCAATAAACAATAAGTGCGGAAGCAAATGATCCAATACAATAGTAGAAAGGTACGTCCCATAATGCGGGATCGCACCTGGAAATAAGATGCAATAAGTAAACTAACCACTCCAGAACTCACAAATCAGCCTGCTGGCTGAAGTACTCCTGCTCGGTCGTTGACAGGGGTAAGGAATCTGGGCCATGCAAAACCCAGACGTCAGCGCGTCATGTCAACCAAATAATATAATATAAACATGGTAATAAGCAATGCGGGTATGAACATGAATAAAGCAGTACTAAGAAATGACAGAGCAGGGTAATATGCAGTGGTGACTAAACTGTCCTTTCAGGTTTCTACTCTATAGTCTTGAAATCAATTGATGAATCGTCGATGTAACTCAATAGTATCCCGTGCGTGCCCGGGACCACGGTCAAGGTCCTCGGGACTGAATCCGAGACGTGCCGCTAAGCAGTAAAGTAGGTAGTAGGATGGACGAGTGATGTCAGCATCATCACTCCCGGACTGGCCAAGCCCGTAAGACTGATCAGAACAAGTATCGAACTGTTGAGTTACAAGTCGGTTTCACCTTTGATTTCCCCATACCCCCAAATTATGTATGTCAGGTCAGGTATTCAGTAGTCAAGGACTAATGCCAACACAAAATCAGGTAAAGATAGGTCTGTCTGGATAGACAGCAGGAATGGTCAGGTTTGTCGGCATTAGGCATGAAATCAGGTAACAGGTCAGGTCACGTTTCAACAGGTTGAGTCGATGTGTACAGGGTGTCATGTCCGGTGTATCAGTACATGTGTCAGGTGTATCAATACACATATATGTAGCAATGTGAGGTCAAGGTACAAACAATACAGTGGGTGTGCTCACAATCAGATATAAGCAAACATCAAGATCTAATCAATGCGTAAAGCAATAAAGCGGATTTATTATCTAGCGGTACAGTTTTCAATCGTGTTAAATAGATGGTGTCAATATAACGTGAATACAGAATGGTAAACGTAACTACTGGAATCAGGTTAATAAACATTGAGTGTTCCAAGAATGCAACGACATGTATAATCTGTTTAAAGAATGCAATTGTAATTTGACCGGTTTAAGCTGTACCTGAATATCTGATAGGCTAAACTGGAACAAAAGCACTATAGCGGTAAATCAAAATGTAATCTATCAGGTACGGGGTTGTTAGGTATGAATAATTTGATGTGAGATTAAGTTTTAGGTTCAGAAACATAAAAGTACATCGGAGCCTGATACGGTCAATGGGGACTCTACTGTTATCATTTCTAAATAGGGATTTAACAGAAAATAATTAATTTGGCATGCTATAAGGGTTAAACAGGAAGCAATGTATGTAAAGTGATTTACTGAATAATACCTTAGTATATCATGGGTAAATATTAAGGCAAGTCTCAAGTTTGTATTAAGGAAGTTTAAAGCTTCAAATAGCATGTAAGCAAGTATCGAATACTTGCCTCGAAAAGACGATCACGAGAACGGAGGCGCGAACCCACGCGACACGATAATAGCAAGGGCTCGGGATAGAGATGATGATCTGGACAAAGATGGATGCACTCACGGCAACCCGGCAGCGAGGCGATCGGTGCCGTCAAGAACAACGGCGGTTCAAGCCGCGACGGTGACTGGAGCGCCCCGGTGGCTCCCTGCTGTAACGAGACAGGAGGCGACTGGAGCTAGATGCAGCGGGGTGATGATCGCGACGGTGATACGGGGGCAGTGATGACGACGACGGCGACGACGATGAGAAGGGTTTCTGTCGCGATCTCGGTTGCAGTTGGGTTCGAGGAAGGAGATGGGGTCGGCCGGTGATGGAGATGAAGGTGAGGTGAGGAGGGTGCTGGTGGTGGCGCGGATGGCGACGACGAGAGGTCGCCGGCGAGTAGGCGGCCGCAGGGAATATTGCAGGTGGCTGCAGCTGTCGAGCAGGGTGCGCGGGGGGAGAAAACAAGGGTTGAGGTTGAGAGGCGGAGGCGAGGGTGACGGTGACGTTGGCGCCGGCGTCGGGGTTGCGGCGGCGACGGTGAAGGTGGCTAGGTTTGAGGCTCGCGGTGGTTTCTGCGCTCGCGTTTTGAAAGAGATGAAGGGGAGGGGAAATATATATATATAGGGAAGAGAGAGAGAGAGCTAGAGAGAGAGAGATAGAGAAAGATAGAGAGAGAAAGAGAGAAATCGGTGGGATAAATGGGGCCCAGGGATTTAACAGTCTCGAAATGATTGGCTGAGGAAATATTTTGGCAAAATTCAAACTGCTGTGAAAGATTATTCTGTTAAGGATAAGGATTTATTAAAGTTAATGGAATATATATATAAGGTTTAAAGATTATAGAAATTTGGGATTTTGGCGCTAAAAAAAACATTTCCAAATCGCGCCCGGGTTGCGCCTAAATATTTAAAATTCAAACTATAGGATTTTAAGCGAGTTCCAAATTTTGAAAAGAGGTGTTTAATGATTAAAATGCATGCCCCCAAGTCGGACACTTGTACGCGCGCGTAGCCGTCCAAACTTGCCCGTTTAGCCGAACGGGAAGAAATCTCGACACGCGGACGCTACCACGCGACTAGTGGCGACGGATAGGCCATCATGGATATTTTTAATTTTATTTTAGGAGTTAAAATTTGTTATGTGCCAAAATGACATAGCCGGTTAAAATTTAGCAATAAACACCAAACAATCAGGATAATTGGGATGAGCAACATATAACACTCAACTAGTAATAGAAATAGTATCATTGGGCTCGGGTGTTACATCATACCCAACTACAAAAGAATTTCGTCCTCGAAATTCCAAGAATACAAGATAGCTAACTATAGGAAAAGGTGAGGAAATTTCTGCCGGATCTCGTCTTCTCACTCCCAAGTGGTTTCTCCATGCAATCGATTTCCCCAAGAAACTAACACAAGAGGGATAACCTTGTTCTTAAGAACCTTTTCTCTACGATCCTTGATTTCAACCGGTCGCTCCTCAAAAGTTAGGTCCTCCCGTACAGTCAACTCCGAATGATCCAAGACGTGGGTTTCATCACGAACATACCTCCGTAGTTGAGACACATGAAACACATCGTGCACTCCTGCCAAGGACTGTGGTAACGCCAAACGGTACGTTACCTCTCCAACACGCTCCAATATCTCGAAGGGTCCAACGAATCGAGGGCTAAGCTTTCCCCGACTCCCAAAGCGAATCACCTCTCTAGTCGGTGATATCTTCAGGAATACCAAACCACCCACGGCGAACTCTAGAGGTCTTCTTGACGTGTCAGCCCAACTTTTCTGTCTGTCTTGAGCTGCCTTCATATGCTTCCTGATTGTATTCACCTTCTCGACTGTCTGTACCACCAAATCTGGTCCTAGTAACCTCCGTTCACCAACATCATCCCAACAAACCGGTGAATGGCACTTACGACCATACAACGCTTCAAACGGAGCCATCTGAATAGTCGCTTGGAAGCTATTGTTGTACGAAAACTCCACCAGGTATAAATGATCCTCCCAAGAACCTTTGAAGTCTAACATGCAAGCCCTCAACATATCTTCAAGGGTCTGGATCGTTCTCTCCGATTGTCCATCAGTCTGAGGATGATAAGCTGTGCTAAACTTCAATCGAGTCCCCAAACTTTCTTGTAAACTCCTCCAGAAGTGCGACAAGAACCGAGTGTCCCGATCGGACACGATACTTACCGGTACTCCATGCATTCTCACAATCTCCTGCATGTACCGCTCTGCCAAAGTCTCCGTTGATTGACCAACCCGAAAAGGAATAAAGTGAGCTGCCTTGGTCAACCGATCGACAATCACCCATACTGCATTGTTGCCCTTTGGACTCCGTGGTAAAGCCGTCACGAAATCCATGGTTATATGTTCCCACTTCCACTGAGGGATCGGAAGTGGTTGCAACAAACCGGCAACCCTTTGGTGTTCAGCCTTGACTTGTTGACACACCAAGCACTTAACCACGAAGCGAGCAATCTCTCGTTTCATACCTTCCCACCAGAAGTGCTGTCGAATATCTCGGTACATCTTTGTACCTCCTGGGTGTATAGAATGAGTTGAACTGTGTGCCTCCTTCATAAGCTCTTCACGAACATTCCCCTTTGGCACACACAAACGGCTACCATACCTCAACGAACCATCTTCGTGGATCAGCAAACCGGTTCGTAGTCCGGCTTCAATCTGCTCTCGAAACTTTTGCAGTCTAGGATCCTGCAATTGTGACGCTTTAATCTTCTCAACTAAGGACGACTGTACTTGCAACTGCATCAACTGTCCCATAGCATGTGGTAGCACAACCTCCAAGCCAAATCTCCGAAAACCCGCAATGATCTCCCTCTGTGCAGTCAATACCTGAATTGCTGGTAACCAACTAAGCGCATCCGGCACGACGTTAACTTTTCCCGGATGGTACTTAAGATCAAGATAGTAGTCAGCCAACAGCTCCAACCATCTACGTTGCCTCATGTTCAACTCTTTCTGAGTGAACACGTACTTCAAACTCTTGTGATCTGTAAAGACTTCGACTCTCTCGCCCAAAAGGTAGTGTCTCCAAATCTTCAGGGCGAAGATCACGGCTGCAAGCTCCAAGTCATGAGTCGGATAATTCTTCTCATGAGTCTTCAGTTGTCTCGATGCGTAAGCGACGACTTTCCCATTCTGCATCAGAACACATCCCAATCCTTTTCCGGATGCGTCGCTGTGTATCACCAGTCCTCCTGAATTATCTGGTACGGTCAGGATCGGGGCGGTTATCAACTTCTGCTTCAACGTCTCGAAGGCCAATGCACATCCATCCGTCCAAACAAACGGTACCTCCTTACGCGTAAGTTTAGTTAACGGCTCTGCCAAACGAGCGAAGTCCTCCACAAATCTCCTGTAGTATCCGGCCAAACCAAGGAAACTTCTTATCTCAGCCACATTTCTTGGAATATGCCAATCTCGAACTGCTGCAATCTTCTCGGGATTGACTGCGATTCCATCGCCCGACCCGACATGCCCCAGAAACTTCACTTCTTCCAGCCAGAATTCGCACTTACTCATTTTCGCGAATAATTTCTCCTGTCTCAGCGTCTGCAGTGCGATCTTTAAATGCTCAGCATGCTCCTCCGGACTCTTCGAGTATACCAGAATATCGTCAATGAATACCACAATAAACTGGTCCAGGTATGGTGAAAAGACCCTGTTCTTCAAATCCATGAATATTGCCGGCGCATTAGTCACTCCGAAGGGCATCACCAAATACTCGAAATGTCCATATCGAGTTCGAAACGCCGTCTTGCAAATGTCTTCTGCTTTCACTCGGACCTGATGATATCCTGATCGCAAATCCAGTTTCGAGAATACCCTCGCGCCACTAAGCTGCTCAAAAAGTTCTCCAATGCGAGGGATCGGGTACTTGTTCTTAATAGTCACCCGGTTCAATTCTCGATAATCAATGCACATCCTTCTCGTGCCATCCTTCTTCTTTACTAAAAGAACTGGAGCTCCCCAAGGTGAGTTGCTGCTTCGAATCCATCCCTTCTCGAGTAATTCACCGACTTGTTTCTTAACTTCTTCCAATTCCACCGGTGCCATCGGATAATAAGATTTTGATACTGGCGCTGCACCAGGAATAAGGTCAATCGCGAACAACTGTCGGCTCTTCTTTACTCTCAACTTCCATAGCTGCAAGAACACTGTTTGTCGGCCTAGCCCTAAACTCGACTGGCCCGACAGAACTGCTTCTTTACCGCAACTGCTGCCTACATTGTTGGCCGCGAAAGGTCCAGCGAGACTACTGAGTCTCGTCCATTCTGCTGCATGCACGTCCACGATTGCTCCATTCTGCCTTAGTCCGATGAACTTCTCTTCCATTTCCTCCCGTGCAGTCTGCGGAAAGAATTTCTCCTGGAACCCTTTAGGAAAATCCGCCCAACTGATTGGCTTGGGCAAGCGGTTCTCCTCCTCACGTCATCACTCTCGGGCGTAATCCACTAGCTGAAAGTGCCCCACATCAACTCCTTTGTCCTCTGGAATCTGTGTCGCAATCAGCAAATTTTCCGTGTCACTAGCCACTGCTCGGCTGGCAACGGCTTCTCCAGACCAGTGAAAGTAGACGGACCCAAAAGTCTGTAATCTGCTACGGTCCTTACTCGGTCAACTGGTCTAGCTCCATCGTCGTTTACAGACTGCTGAACGATCTGCAAACCTTCCTGAATCGAATCTGCTATTGCTGTATCAGCTCAGTCCATCTCTTGATTTCCAGCATTTCTCTTATCACTCCAAGCACGGCGGCTTCGTTCGTACGCCTCCGGTACGTCTTCAACTTCTTACCTGTCATAATCCTGAACTCAAAACACCCAATATTAGCATGAGATAGATTCTGAATATAGATCGAGGCTAGAACTCCAAGATACTTAAATAGAGTATCGCATTGTAGCTATGCCGCGGTATCATAGCCGCAATTACTTAACTCCACCCAAGTCGCCTAAGTCCTAGAGATAACAAGAAATTAGGTTTTCGAGTTGACAATACAAAGTAAGTTTGCATGTCGACATGATCCGGAAGAATGATTCAAGGATGGTAAAACGGTCAAGGTAGCAGGACATGTTTCCTAAACACGGGTATTCTGATTCGTGTATTGGGTACAATACCCAACTACAAAAGAATCAACCCGACTATCTATGGCTCTGATACCAAAAGAACCATGTCACGCCCCGCTTCCCAGAGTACGCAAGATTGGGCACGTGACATAGCCAACCATGCTACCTGTGGGTAGAAAGTATCCATCCACAGTCACATTACGGCTGTAGAGATATCAAGAAATTAGATAATAAACTAATCTAACACATGTCCAAATCCATAATAACAAGAGTCAATAAACAATAAGTGCGGAAGCAAATGATCCAATACAATAGTAGAAAGGTACGTCCCATAATGCGGGATCGCACCGGGAAATAAGATGCAATAAGTAAACTAACCACTCCAGAACTCACAAATCAGCCTGCTGGCTGAAGTACTCCTGCTCGGTCGTTGACAGGGGTAAGGAATCTGGGCCATGCAAAACCCAGACGTCAGCGCGTCATGTCAACCAAATAATATAATATAAACATGGTAATAAGCAATGCGGGTATGAACATGAATAAAGCAGTACTAAGAAATGACAGAGCAGGGTAATGTGCAGTGGTGACTAAACTGTCCTTTCAGGTTTCTACTCTATAGTCTTGAAATTAATTGATGAATCGTCGATGTAACTCAATAGTATCCCGTGCGTGCCCGGGACCACGGTCAAGGTCCTCGGGGCTGAATCCGAGACGTGCCGCTAAGCAGTAAAGTAGGTAGTAGGATGGACGAGTGATGTCAGCATCATCACTCCCGGACTGGCCAAGCCCGTAAGACTGATCAGAACAAGTATCGAACTGTTGAGTTACAAGTCGGTTTCACCTTTGATTTCTCCATACCCCCAAGTTATGTATGTCAGGTATTCAGTAGTCAAGGACTAATGCCAACACAAAATCAGGTAAAGGTAGGTCTGTCTGGATAGACAGCAGGAATGGTCAGGTTTGTCGGCATTAGGCATGAAATCAGGTAACAGGTCAGGTCACGTTTCAACAGGTTGAGTCGATGTGTACAGGGTGTCATGTCTGGTGTATCAGTACATGTGTCAGGTGTATCAATACACATATATGTAGCAATGTGAGGTCAAGGTACAAACAATACAGTGGGTGTGCTCACAATCAGATATAAGCAAACATCAAGATCTAATCAATGCGTAAAGCAATAAAGCGGATTTATTATCTAGCGGTACAGTTTTCAATCGTGTTAAATAGATGGTGTCAATATAACGTGAATACAGAATGGTAAATGTAACTACTGGAATCAGGTTAATAAACATTGAGTGTTCCAAGAATGCAACGATATGTATAATCTGTTTAAGGAATGCAATTGTAATTTGACCGGTTTAAGCTGTACCTGAATATCTGATAGGCTAAACTGGAACAAAAGCACTATAGCGGTAAATTAAAATGTAATCTATCAGGTACGGGGTTGTTAGGTATGAATAATTTGATGTGAGATTAAGTTTTAGGTTCAGAAACATAAAAGTACAGCGGAGCCTGATACGGTCAATGGGGACTCTACTGTTATCATTTCTAAATAGGGATTTAACAGAAAATAATTAATTTGGCATGCTATAAGGGTTAAACAGGAAGCAATGTATGTAAAGTGATTTACTGAATAATACCTTAGTATATCATGGGTAAATATTAAGGCAAGTCTCAAGTTTGTATTAAGGAAGTTTAAAGCTTCAAATAGCATGTAAGCAAGTATCGAATACTTGCCTCGAAAAGACGATCACGAGAACGGAGGCGCGAACCCACGCGACACGATAATAGCAAGGGCTCGGGATAGAGATGATGATCTGGACAAAGATGGATGCACTCACGGCAACCCGGCAGCGAGGCGATCGGTGCCGTCAAGAACAACGGCGGTTCAAGCCGCGACGGTGACTGGAGCGCCCCGGTGGCTCCCTGCTGTAACGAGACAGGAGGCGACTGGAGCTAGATGCAGCGGGGTGATGATCGCGACGGTGATACGGGGGCAGTGATGACGACGACGGCGACGACGATGAGAAGGGTTTCTGTCGCGATCTCGGTTGCAGTTGGGTTCGAGGAAGGAGATGGGGTCGGCCGGTGATGGAGATGAAGGTGAGGTGAGGAGGGTGCTGGTGGTGGCGCGGATGGCGACGACGAGAGGTCGCCGGCGAGTAGGCGGCCGCAGGGAATATTGCAGGTGGCTGCAGCTGTCGAGCAGGGTGCGCGGGGGGAGAAAACAAGGGTTGAGGTTGAGAGGAGGAGGCGGAGGCGAGGGTGACGGTGACGTTGGCGCCGGCGTCGGGGTTGCGGCGGCGACGGTGAAGGTGGCTAGGTTTGAGGCTCGCGGTGGTTTCTGCGCTCGCGTTTTGAAAGAGATGAAGGGAAGGGGAAATATATATATATAGGGAAGAGAGAGAGAGAGCTAGAGAGAGATAGAGAGAGAAAGAGAGAAATCGGTGGGATAAATGGGGCCCAGGGATTTAACAGTCTCGAAATGATTGGCTGAGGAAATATTTTGGCAAAATTCAAACTGCTGTGAAAGATTATTCTGTTAAGGATAAGAATTTATTAAAGTTAATGGAATATATATATAAGATTTAAAGATTATAGAAATTTGGGATTTTGGCGCTAAAAAAAACATTTCCAAATCGCGCCCGGGTTGCGCCCAAATATTTAAAATTCAAACTATAGGATTTTAAGCGAGTTCCAAATTTTGAAAAGAGGTGTTTAATGATTAAAATGCATGCCCCCAAGTCGGACACTTGTACGCGCGCGTAGCCGTCCAAACTTGCCCGTTTAGCCGAACGGGAAGAAATCTCGACACGCGGACGCTACCACGCGACTAGTGGCGACGGGTAGGCCATCATGAATATTTTTAATTTTATTTTAGGAGTTAAAATTTGTTATGTGCCAAAATGACATAGCCGGTTAAAATTTAGCAATAAACACCAAACAATCAGGATAATTGGGATGAGCAACATATAACACTCAACTAGTAATAGAAATAGTATCATTGGGCTCGGGTGTTACAGAATTTGATACCGATTGAGGCATCAACATCGCTACAACTGGAATATTGCCAGAAGCGAATCATCATTTGCCTCCGTCGATATCGAACAAAGGTGGCTTAGCAAACAGGGTTAAGGTCCTATTGACTAAGGCTTTTGACTTCATGAGCCGTAAGGGTTTCATAAAGGTATTTCTCCCTACAAGTCGTGAGGATCTTATAGGTGTATTTTCTCCTTAGGAGTCGTAAGGATTCCTAAGTGTATGTTCCTCGGTAAGTCGTAAGGATCCTACAAGAGGGTTTTCTCCTTGTAAATCGAGAGGACTTACAAGTGTTGTTTGCTGTACGAGCATATCCCTAGCCACGGATGAGACTTTGTTAGGGAAATGTTTATTCACGCCCGTGGATTGTATACAAGGGCCAATATAGGACCACTTGTAGGGCAATATTGGAAGTTTGTAGGGGTTTGCTTAAGCACAGGTTTAGGTCTCTGTAACTTAAGACTTTCAAATCTTATGGGCCGTGAGGGTCCCATAAGAGAGTTCTCCCTACGAGTCGTGAGGATCTCGCAAGTGTATTTTCTTCTTAGGAATCGTGGGGATCCCTAAGTGTGTTGCTCCCTTGTGAGTCGTAAGGATCTCACGCGGGTGGTTTCTCCTTACAAGGTCGAGAGGATCTTGTAAGTGTTCTTTAACAAGGTTGCGCCCTTTCAGGTTTTCACAAACACTCGCCGGTAGCCCTGCTGTTTTTACTCACGGAGCCCTTTCGGGTTTTCATCCGTGCCCATTTTGCTTATGGACATACCGTTTTTTTTTATTCTTTTTATTTTTATTTTATTTTATTTTATTTTATTTTTTTTACGAGGTCGCGCCCATTCGGGTTTTTCACGAACACTCGCCGGTAGCCCTGTTGTTTTTACTCACGGGGCCCTTTCGGGTTTTCTCCATGCCCGTTTTGCTTATGGACATACCGTTTTTTTTTAATTTTCTTCTTCTCTTTTTTTTTATTAACGAGGTCGCGCCCTTTCGGGTTTTCACGGACACTCGCCGGTAGTCCTGCTGTTTTTACTCACGGAGCCCTTTCGGGTTTTCATCCGTGCCCATTTTGCTTATGGACATACCGTTTTTTTTGTTTTTTTTATATTCTCGTCAGCCTGAGAATGCTGCGGTAGTAGTTTAAAAACATTTCGGTCATTTGCAAGTTTTAGGACATTGCGGTCCATCATTAGTTTAATGACGTTTCGGTCTATTGTTAGTTTAAGGACGTTTCGGTCCGTTGTCGCCGTATTTGAGGCGAATATCTTGTTTATTGACTTTTCGGTCTATGAGTCCTTCTCCATGAATGAACATGATGCCCCCGGCGTATCCATCTTTTTCGGAGCGTGCGGTTGTGGCGGACTTACCTTCCAGTTCTCAGACAGCGCAAACTTGCCATGTTGGTATTGGTCTTCAACCCAGTTTTTGAAGATGTAGCAATCCTCGATCAGATGACCTACCGTTTGGTGGTAAGGGCAATAATTAAGATTATTAATATCGCCTGGCCGCAACGGACGTTTTGGACTCGGCAGATTGATGAGTCTGTCGCACACTGCCAGCTCGAACAGTCCCCTTGTTTTATCTTGCGGAAACGAGTAAGGACGTTTCAACTTTTCCTGGAGGGATTGCCGCTTGTTGCTTTGGCAAGCAACCGGTCTAGGGTCACCTGATTGTTGTTGAGCGCTGGCGACGAGGGCCTTTTTTCCTTTTCCTTTATTCTTTTTGCTCGGTCCCTTGTTTACGGGGCCGAGATTTTTTTCGAATAGCGTGCGATTACATGGCTGAACGTTCTCGCAGCTTCTCAATTCTTTTATTTTTGAAATAGATTCCCCGAGGGAAGAGTTGGGGATAGCTTCTTCGTCAGAGTTGCTTCCAAAGGTGATAATTTGCGATACCTTAGAGTCGGCTATATGGCAATCGTCGGCGACTCTTTTGTGCTCATATATCGCATTTTTCCGATGTCCACAAGCTTCACACTTTGTCCCGTCGAAGTGTTGCTTTTGAGCGACATACCCTTGCCACCAACAGTTAAAGGATTCGCAGTCTTCGGTAGGATGTATGATCTTCTGATGATATAAACAGAAGTTAGGGTGCATCTCTGCCTCAGCGAGAGTATTTTCTTCAGAGGGCAGTAGCTTCATTCCTACTGACAGAGCTTTGGCGAACCTTTTCCTCGTCTTGAATTTGTTTTTATCCGCAGTGGATGGCTTTTGATTTGACGGGAATGCATTGGCTTTTTCCAGTATGGCCATTTCACGCTCTTGATTGGCTTTTGCTTTCAAACGAATTTCATTTGGGAAGACATCGATCAACTCGTCTGATGGCTGTAGAATTTCCGGTTCGGGGTTCGCCATTGGTTTCTCGGCGCAAGAAGCTTCTTTATTATCTGTCAGTGAGTGAGAAATCACATGACAAGTCGCTACGTGGTCTTCGGATTCATCTGATGAGTTTTCTCCATCGTTTTCATCCTTGACTAAAGAACAAACTGCCCCTGGCGTGTCCGTCTTCTTTGGAGAGTGCGGCTGTGGTGGGTTTACCTTCCAGTTTTCCGACAGCACGAACTTGCCTTATAGGTACTGATCTTCGATCCATCCCTTAAAGACGAAACAATCCTCAATCGGGTGACTTACCGTTTGGTGGTAAGGGCAATAATTGGGATTATTAAGATCGCCTGGCTGCGACAGACGTTTTGGACTCGGCAGATTAATGAGTCTGTTGCGCACTGCCAGCTCAAACAGTCTTCTCGTTTTATTCTGAGGAAACGAGTAAGGACGTCCTAGCCTCTCTTCGAGGGATGGGCGTGGACGCACGTTTTGGCGAGCGACCGGCTTTGAGTTGCTCGACTGTTGCTGAGCGTTGGCGACGATGATCGCTTTTCCTTTCTCATTTCGGGGATCGGGTCTTGGAGGAGACGGTCTATGGCCCATCTGGTCCATTTGGGCTAATTTGTCGATCAAGGCCTGGAAGGTGGTCGGCCTGAAGAACATCATGAATTGCGAGATGGTCGCCTGCGGATCGAGAGTGCCCACAAACATGCCTACCGCAGGAGCCTCTTCTATGCGTTGTTCGCATTTCGACCATAGGTTCCGCCATCGTGTTGCGTATTGGACCCATGTTTCGCCTGACGTTATCCTGGCATTAATCAGTGCTGTTATCGGGGTGTGTCCACTAGCACTCGCGAATCTCTGTGTAAACAGCAGTTCCATCTCTGCAAATGTTTTGACAGAGTCGTTAGGTAGCTCTGAATACCATTCAAAGGCTGTTTCTGCTAAGCTGCCGACGAATTGACGTAGCAACAATTTGTCATCGCCTCCAGTATTGCCGCATAAGGCCCTGAATTGAGCGACATGCTGATGCGGATTCCCTGTCCCTTTATATACGTGGAATTTAGGGATCGTATATCCTGGCGGGTAATTGATTTGGTCATACCAGCTCGGATACAGTCGTCCGGTTCTAACAATTTGCCCAGCCGCTTCATTCGCCTGATGAACCCGGATCTGCTGAGCTATATATTCGTCTAGGTCGACTTTGGAGATTGCCTCCTCCTTGGCTGTTGATAGAGCCGGCGGAGGATTTGACGTTTCTCCCCTGTCGTCTTCAAGGACGATCGGAGGATCTTCAGCAGGAGGGTCCGGCTATAACATCATCCCTACCATATCTTTGAAGAGGAGCGCCATCTGCTTTATGTTAGCCGCCTGCTCTGCAGCTTCTTTGTCCCTCTTTTTGAGGACTCTGTGTAAAAAGTCAGCGTCAGTTTCTTGTTCTTGATGCTCATCCGAAGACGTTTCAGAGCTTTCTTTTGGCTCAGTGAGTGCAGCCATTGTAGTCATCATTTCCCGAAGCTTTTGTTGTTGCTCCTGGGCTTTCGTCACGGATCGGGTGAGCGGTCGGTGGCCCGTAGAAGTGCGGCTTTCCTCCTTTCCAGAAGCCATATAAACAGTGTGCACCACCATGCCCCCAGACTTGGGGCGTTTGTGTTCGGTGTCTTTGCGATTTGCCGAAGACACAGGGGCCTTTTGCGGCCTCCTTTTTTGAGTGATTGGAGTTAAGGGAGCCGTTGTAGTGGGCACCCAACTAGCTTTTGCTTTTTGTGGTTTGACAGAGTAATCCTTCCCATGCCGAACCTTCATTTTTTTTCCGTTGGCGGAGATAGTTTTCATCAATCACTGACTCCTGGACCTGTCGCCAGACTCTGTAAATTTTAGAGGACAGCTGTTGAGGGGGCTGCTCTAGCTTCTTCTCTGGAGTATTCTCCACAGGTGAAGAAGTTCGTTTCAACATCGCAGTAGGAGAGTTTCTGCGTACCTTGTTGAGCAGTTCAAAGCTGTTCTTGGTTGGAACAGCAGTATCGATCCCAACCGTTGGAGCTGGCGGAGTTATCTCAGAGGGGGAGTTGCCCCCAGCCTTCCTTACTCGACGCCAGTGGCGACGTCGAGCGTGTCGTGCTGATGGAGTTGTTTCAGCTATAGGGGTGACCTCCTCATGCCCCCTGTGTTGGTCAGAATATACTGGTACCAGCTTTTTAAAGATCAACGTCCGTTGAACGGGGACGGCCAATTTGTCAGAAGCGAACTTCTGAACATGGAAAGCAACCTTGGTGATTTTGCCAGGAACGGGAGTTGGAATGGCTATCCGCTTCGGGATAACGTCTTCTGGTATGGCAGGCTTCTTCATTAGCCTGTTAGAGCTCTGGCCTAGTCCGTTAAAAACTGAAGCAGTGGAGTTGGACGACCCGTTGAGAGGGGTCGCGGCAGTGGTAAGTCGATCGAAGACCGACTTCTTTGGAGCTTCTTGCAATGTCATTGGGGCGTTGAAGCTCATTGGTGGGAGCATGGTCCCAAAAAATAGTCCAGTCGTGGCTTGAGCCACCTGCTCTACCGGCATTTTGAAAAGGGAGGCCGCTTGGGGCCCATAAGTCACTCCTCCAGCAATGACGAAGCGAGAGTTATCGCTGCGGACGGTGCAGTTCGAAGCCATCGATTTTCTGTTTTCTGCATAGAGCAAGACACTAAATCTTAGTACCTTGAATCCACAGGCAATCACAGCAAACCGCGATTTGTTCGCGAACACGACACACGAAGTGTGGAGTGGAAAGAGAAAGAAGTCCCACCGGGCGTGCCAGAATCTGTTCCCCTCCGAACAGCGGCCTAGACTTCGCGTCTGGGCCTGAGGTTCGGGGCAGATGCTATTTGGTTTTATCCGTCTACCTCTCCGAAGATGCCAAGTTGATTTATGGCACCGTATATCGGAGGTTTAGACGGATGCGGCCGATGTAGCAGACTTCGTCAGATTCCCCCTCAGGGTGAGGGGTTTTTGATTGTGGGGACGCTCTTCCCTACAGGCGCAAGCCCCTGCAGTTAATTACGCTACCGCATCGCGGTAACAACTTTCTCCTTCTCCAGAATTTCACTTCGTGTCATGTGTGTTTGTTTTATTTGTGGTTGCCCGTGGATTGTATACGGAGACTGAGTAATGTCGTCGCCCGTAGGACGTGGATTAGTCCAAATCCGTATTTACTTAGATTTGGGTTTGGTGTTTTTAGTTTAAGAATGCATTAGTCGCGTTGCGGCTAAGATCAACTTAAACGTTCGTTAAGGATACGTTAGTCCTGTTTTAGACTAAGATCAACTTAACGTAGTGATTAATTTAATGTATGGCCATCGGGACTCGTCACCTCTCTGACGTCGTTGAAGGATTACAACGACATGTATCAGAGGAGCTCGGAGATGTACCCTCGAACCAGAGTTGATTGGGAGTTTTATAATCCATTTGAATGTTTAAGGATACGTTAGCCGTGTTTGGGGCTAAGATCAACTTAAACGGGACCGTTTAGATCCAACAAAAGAGCATTTGGGCTCTATTGTGCCAGTTTAGGGACGTGGTGGTCCATATTCCAGTTTAGGGACGTGGTGGTCCGATATTAGTTTAGGGACGTTTCGGTCCGACATTAGTTTAGGGACGTTTCGGTCCATACTCCAGTTTAGGGACGTGGTGGTCCATATTCCAGTTTAAGGACGTGGTGGTCTGTATTCCTGGTCCGTCGCCAGTTTAAGGACGTGGTGGTCCATTATTAGTTTAGGGACGTTTCGGTCCGATATTAGTTTAGGGACGTTTCGGTCCGACATTAGTTTAGGGACGTTTCGGTCCACGAGTTTAAGGACCCCGCAGTCCATATTCATGTGTGGTCGTTGGGACCCGTCACCTCTCTGACGACGTTGAATGATTACAACGACGTGTGTCAGAGGAGTTCGGAGATGTACCCTCGAACCAGTAGTAAATTGATTTAAGAGAGCAATCTTGCTCAGTCAATTTAATTTGAGGACTTATGGCCATGACTGGGCTAAGTCCGGTTGAATGTTCAACATTTTTATTTGTCTTTGGCCAATTAGGCCTGAGTTTGGGCTCTGCCCCTTTTAAAATGCATAGCATTTATATTATTTTGTTTGGGCTCTGCCCATTTATAAATGATGCAGAGCATCAATTTAATTAGGCCTGCTTGGTCTTTTGACTGGGCCTGGCCCTTTGAGAAGTGCATTACATTTATCAGGCGGTTTGCGCCGATTACTGAGCGCAAGCGCTTATGGTTAGGACACGTGTCATGCTCTGGCGAGCGCAAGCGCAACAGCGCAGTGCGCTACGCTAGTGCGCTGCGCTGTTGCGCTGCTGACACGTGGCGCGCTCTGGTGAGCGCAAGCGCAATAGCGCAGTGCGCTGCACAAGTGCGCTGCGCTGTTGCGCTGCTGACACGTGGCGCGCTCTCAAGAGTGCAACAGTGCAGTTTGGAAGTGCAGAGCACTAAGAATCTTTTAGATTCAAGAATTAGAAGTGCAAAGCACTATTTAATTTCTTGATCTATATTTAGATCAAAGAAAAATAAATTTTCCTTTTTTGTTTCAAGAACCATAGGTTCATAAAAAAGTGCAAAGCACTATTATTACTTATTTATATATATATATATATATATAAGATTATTGATCGTGTTCTTAGATCAATAATCTGCCCATAAGAGAATTTTCTCTTTTCCCTCAAGGTTTTACCTTCTGTTGTTCTTGAGGAGTTCTCAAGAGCTTTCTTCTTTCTCTCTTTTTTTTTAGAAGGATGTTCATGCCTTTGAATTGAGGCCTAGGGTCCTTTTTATAGTGCCCATAGATTAGTTAAATTTGTTAAAGAGATCTTTCTCTAAGTGATTTGGGGAATTTTCCCCACCGTTGGATCTTTGATCCAAGGGCTTCTGCTTTGCAGAAGAAAATCTTCTTGTTTTAACAAGAACAGAAAAGATTTCTTAAAATCATAATTCAGTTTGGCGCAGATGCCCCAGCACGTGACACGTGTCGCGCAGCACACAGCGCAGCGCAACTGCGCTAGCGCACTAGCGCATCTGCGCTGACACGTGTCGCGCAGCGCACAGCGCAGCGCATCTGCGCGAGCGCATCTGCGCTGACACGTGGACACGTGTCGCGCAGCGCAAAGCGCAGCGCATCTGCGCGAGCGCATCTGCGCTGACACGTGTCGCGCAGCGCAACTGCGCTGACACGTATCGCGCAGCGCACAGCGCAGCGCAACTAAAACGTTGCTTCCTTTAATAGAGCTTTGCTCTGATTGGGCGCGCCTTCTTGGGCGCGCCTTCTTGGGCGCTGCGCTGATGCATCTGGGCCTGACACGTGGCGCATTGCGCACAGCGCAAAGAATCTGAAGCGTTGCTTCATTTATTAAAGTTTAAATTTTCAAAGCAAAGCTTTGCTCTGATTGGGGGAAGATGAAGCGTTGCTTTATCTCCCGCCTTGGAATTTGAACAGAGCTTTGCTCTGATTGGGATAAACACTTGTCTCTTCTGAAAGAGTAGACCTTTTTTTTTCTCCTCTAGGGAAGACCCTTCTCTTCCTAGCACTAGCTTTCGAGCCCGGACTGTTTTTGATTCGCCCGTCTTTCGCTTGTCTTCATTGTCAGACGTATTGAAGGTATTGATATTGTTGGAGCTCCCCCTTTTACGATTGTCATCTTTTCTGCTTTTCCAAGGCTTTGTCATTCGAAGAGTCCGAGGTAATCTCTTGTTTCGAGCGTTCCAACATTTGAACTCTCTTTGTCAGCTCTTGAAACGTCTTGAGGTCTGCTATACATAAGAATGGGACCATCCGATTGCTGAGGTTCCCAATGAGGAGGCTGACGGACTGGTCCTGCTCCAGCGGCGGTTCACACTTGACCGTGAGATTGCGCCATCGGGCGATAAAGTCTGTGATGCTTGTTAGGAATATGTATGCCCTAGAGGCCATTATTTTGTATGATATAATAGATGCTTGGACATATATATATAGGACTTTCTTGCTCGACATGATAGTATGCTATCTGGTTGCTCTTTATCTTAACATGTACACTTGTATTATTATACATGTTGATAAAGCCCTTAGAATGTTGGCTTGACTACCAGGACTATGATGCGGATCATACTAGTAGGGCTTGTGTAGTCCACAAACACATCCTTTTAACAGTTCCTAGTCGAGGGAATATCGAGACAGAGCATCGATATTCCAGAGTAGACTAGTGTGTACGTTTCTCGACCCTGTATGGGGCGATGGTTGATCCCACAGCCATTGGTGTTTGACATCAAAGATTGTACACAGGTGCTCATTAGAGAATGGGTACACCGAACAGGACTCTCCAAGAACTCCTAGATGGTACTATACCTATCGTCAGATAGCAGTTCTCTGGTGACACTTGTACATGTTAGTATATAGATCCGAGATCGTCATAGTGTCTTGTGTGGTTCCCACTGTATTTTGATTTCCTCCCTACCACGGCTCAAAGAAGTGCAAGCAGGTGGATTTTGGGTACAATCCCGAGTCACATGGAGGAAGTGAGCGATATGAGGGATTTTATCTCTCCCGGTATTGGGAGTTGATATTGCGCTATGCTCGATTGGCTATAACAGCAAGTCCCTGGCCAGGACTGATGAGATTTACTGGTAAGTGTTATCAGTAGTTTCTCGAACGGTTATAGGCCATACATCGACATGACTTATCAAGTTATCGGGGTCTGACAATTCTACCCCTAGACTCGATATACGACATATCGGACGAAGAGATCGGACTGTACGGTAAGTTACTTATAGGCTTTACGGGAGTTTGGACAAGTTTGCTTTTTGATCTTCTATTCGCTCAAAACCTGGATAGCCGTTACGTCCAGCTAGTACCGCTGACGGCTTGTGGGTGTCTGATGTGAACATTACCTACTGCTAGCGTATTGACGAGTCTTTAGAGCCCCACACAGAGGTTTCGCGAAACGAAGTAAGACACATATGATGATATGTGTGGGAGCTTGATTAAATACGAGTATATGATACCACATTCTAATCTCGCGATATTTGATATCGGTTAGGTTATGTGTGATATAACCGGATTATTGAATCAAGTGTTGATTCAATAATTTGTTATATGTATGTATATTTGATATTGGTTGGTTATATATGATATGACCGGATTATTGAATCAAGTGTTGATTTAATAACTAGTATTGAATATTATCGGTTATATGTGATATAACCGGGTTATTGAATCAAATGATGATTTGATAATATGATATACATATAAATAATATTAGTCGATTATATATGATATAACCGGATTATTGAATCAAGTGTTGATTTAATAATTTGATATGTATTAATATATTTGAGATATATAAATATATATTAACTAATATTGCTCACTAATGATTTTCTCCTCTTCTATTTGTATATAATTATATATATATAATGGATTTTGTATCATGGTTGATGATACATAGAACATGGGTGTATGAGACTCACACTAGGGTTAAAGATTATTGTGATGATTTATATTTAAAGGAAAATTAAGATGAGTCATGGCTTGGATGCTTGTAGAAGCATCGAGAAGCCATGACTCATCCTCTCATTTTGTTTTACTTTAGATATTTATTCATCACAACATTATCTCTAGCTCATGGTTCACTCTCTCATTATTGATCACAACTTTCGCTCACTCATCCAAGTTCATCTTCTTCCTCCTTTAGTTTTTTCTTGAGTTGGAAAAATAAAGAGAAAAGGATTTCTAAAGTGAGCAAAATTCATACTTCATCAACCAACACTATCCTACCCTTCAGTATAGGTTGTTTGCTTCACCAATACTTTGATTAGTGAAGAGATAACTTGAGTTAAAGAGACTTCAAGATGGATCGTTTTCGGCTTCGAAGATCACTTAGCAAGCTCGATCCTTTCTTTAAGTGGAGCTAAGAAGAGTTCTAGAGGATACTACTTGGAGCTACAGAAGTGAAGGACTTGGTCTACAAAGATTGTAACCCTCTTCACTTAGTTATAGAACTAGTTAGCTTGTATAAAACCCTAATTCTCTAGTTCGATTCTAGCTTAGTATAACTTAGCATTCTAGATTTTTTTAAATTGCATACTTAATACTTGTATAAACCTACTGAAGGTGCTAAGACATACTTTCAATGCTTTCGTTCTTCTCCGGCTTGGTTCTCACAAGGTCAGCAATGGAGATTTTATCACTGATACTCATGAATCTTTGCCGAAACAGAGACTTCATTTGGACGAAAGTAGTGACAGACCTATCTGGTATACTTGCGTACCAGTCGAAAGCAACGCCGGCCAACCTATTGACAAACTGGCGAAGGAGTGCATCATTGCCCCCAGTATTTCCGCACGACGCCTTAAAGTGGGCAACGTGCTAATTCGCGTTTCCTGTCCCGTCAAATCTTCCGAACTTAGGAATGACATAGCCGCTGGAAAACTCGATCAAATCATAATGTGCGGGGTACTGCCTCCCACTGCTGCCAACGTCCTTCTAGATCTCAGCTTCGGCCACTAATGTTTTGATTTTGTTGGTGACCAAATTCATTATCCGATCTTGTGTTAGCGGGATGGTGCCATCCGGGACCAAGGCGTCCCCAGAAGTGGAATGTGGCCGGCTTTCGTGCGGCTCGTCCATACTTGGACTTAAAGGGACAGGAATCGGTTGCTTCGGGTCATTATCGTCCGGCTCATGAGTAGAGACCTGCGCTTGATTAGAAGGCACCTGATTGAATGATTCTTTCTCGGTGTGTATATAAGAAAAGTGTAAGAAATCACAACCAAAGAAAATTTTGACCGCAATCAATAACGGTGTCGTGTGTAGCGCATTAGCGAGTGCGGATCGTCCACAGGGAAAGTGAGATCCGTTCGAATTTGAATTAGATGAATTGAAAATTAAAGAAAAGAGAAGAGACAATTCAATTCAAGATTTAAAAGTGAATTTCAAGAATTATTAAAATCTAATATTAAGGAAACATTAAAAATCAAGAATCAAGAATTGATGATATCCAATCGATTTAGGTTTCAAGAATTGAAGTGAGGCTCGTAGGAATCAATCGAATCTATAGACGTGATGAAAACTATTGATTACATTTTCTTATCGATTAATGATTTGACACTAGATCGATGACGATCAACGAGAATTAGGGATTTCTAGCGGAAACTAGGGTTTCATCATCTATCCCTCGTCCTTTCGTTGATTTCATTCACATTCTAGCCTCTAGTAACACAATCAAGAAAGCATCGCTCGAAACTAGGTTGTCGATTCTTCAATTTACTAAAGTTTACAAAACTTATAGGACTTAAGAATCGTTTCAAGATTTGTAACATCATCATCTATTGATTCTCTCGACTCCTTCACGAGCGGAGTTTTACTCAAACATCATATCAAAGAACACAATCAAGAATCGAGATCTAATCATGATGCAAGAATGTAAAGAAAGCAAGATAAAGAATTTCACCTTTTATTTATCAACAATTTTGTTACAATTCTCTCAAGATCTACAATGAGGAAAGAACCCGATCGTCGATTGGCTTCGCACGTCTTCGTGAGTCGCGGATTGTCTTGGACCACTTGCTCGGATGAAGATCGGCTTCGCTCCTAAAAGATTGAAGGCTTCTTGCTTGAATTGGTACTTGGTGTTCTTGATTTTTGGCTTGGTGATTGGATTAGGGTTAGGGTTTGGAGGTATAAGTTGTGTCACTCAACTTGTGTTGGGAATTGATGGAGGAATCACCAACCTTCAACAATCTTAGAAGTGAAGCCTTAGGGTTCCTTTTATAGCCTTAGGATTGGGATTAGCTTCCTTTAGAAGTTAGGTTTAGTTTAGCTTCCCTTGTAAGCTTGGTAGTTAGGTAGAAGGTTCTAGAGGTAGTTAGTTAGGGTTAGCTTCCTTCATAAGCTTGGAGCTTAGGGAGAAGCTTCTAGGCTTAGGTAGTTAAGTAGCTTGCTTTGGAAGCTTGAAAGTGATTAGCTTGAACCCAAAACTTTGCTGTTCGGACAGAAGATTCTGGAGTTCTTTGGACTTTGAAGTAGCTTGAAGAGGTGTAGGCCCTGAAAGAAGTAGTCTGAAGCGGGGCTGTGCTGACGTCACACCCACGTGGCCACGGATCCGCCGCGGGAAGGGGGTTCTGGCCGCGGATCCGCGGCCCAATAGTGGTCTTGGTGCATGGAAATTCTGGGGTTGCTTTGTTCTGGCTTTAGGTACATTTTCTGATATGTTGAATCTCATAATTCTTCCTTGATCACTGGCAGATCTCAAGTCTTGGACTTGGCGTATTTTTCTCGGCACTTTTAACTGTTTTGGCTCTTTTTCCTTGAATTTCCTGCACAGATTCTCGAGACAAGTGTTGCGCTACACAAAAATTATGCGATGCAATGATAAACACTCAATTTCCCTCAAAATGTCGGTTTTAAAGTATTACACTAGTAATTTAGTATTTTACGGCTGTTTTGCTAATATGTGCAATATTCATACCGAACACTTATAGATGAGTGCAAATGGTAGGGAAATTGACGTGTTAAAAATGCAATATTTTCGACTGATCAAATTCCCCCAAACTTATTTTCGGTCGTCTCGAGCGAACTGTTTTATTAAAAAGAGAAGGAGAAAATATAAGAAAAAGAAAAACTAACTAGCACACTTTCGTAGGCAACACGATTGCACTGAGCACGTGCAACAAGCCTTTAAACCTCTAGGTGTCCCTAGTAGGAGGAGTGTTGTCTCCTGAGGGTTTTCAGCGGATTGCACCCACAAAATCCAATAACAAAAGGAAGACCGTGAATATTACATATAAAGATAAGAATTATAAAAGAAAGACTTTGAAAATTAGAGTTTCCAACTATGCTAGCTTTTCGGTTGTCATGAGCCCTATCTTAATAGTCATGAAAAGATGTCAGAAATCACATCATCTCTCAATAAAACATCGTCTTTATTCTTCATTCCTATCTTTCTTCCAAACATCGATCATATAACCCTACGTGTGTGTAAAGAACATCCCTACACCCGGAGAATTCAATTCAAGCTATCATACTCTTGTCCATCTGCCTCGGTACTTTTTAATTAATGAATATTTAGATGGATTTGCTCACATATTTTTCATGCGACCGTTAATACTTCTTGAGGTACTAACCGACCGATTACTCGTGTGCTTGCTTATACGGTGTATTAGTATTTTCCTCGTCTTGCACCACATAAGGCTTAGCAGTGACTCTCAGACCAGTTGGTCTAAGGCACTAGGTGATGAAGCACCCTCGCTATATTTTTTTATTGCTGCCTTGGCGATAACAAAACCAGTGTTCATTTTTCTTCAATGTTTATCATTTTTTCATTTATTATTTTATTTCCTTCATACTTTGGCTTTTAGACAAGAGCATTTCAAGGTATCCTCTACTATCCCGAGTTTCAAGACGTGTGTAAGTGCGAATAGTAGGGTATCAACGTTCAACTGTTTGGCTTCCAAAATAGGAACTATTTTTCAGACTTATTTTTATCCTCAGATTAATGACTTCCTTCATCTTACTAACCCTTGGGACAACGGCTCATAACTACTTATTACTAGTTCGTTTAAGAAAACTTCTAATTTTCTAGGTTTTCTTAAATTTTTCTAATCTTTTGGATGTAATTTTTCACTATCTAATCTTTTATTATCTTATTTATGTACAAAAAAAAATTATTTTTTTGAAATTTTTTAAATTTTTATAGGTTTTCAAATGTTTTGTGCTTATGCAAAGTGATATGCAAATAATGCGTAAATAAGCACAAACCTCCCCCAAACTTGTTTTCAACAGTGTCCTCGCTGTTGCCATCCGCTAAATCACAAAAACCTGTAATCTTGGGAGGAAATTTATCAATGGGGGCAATAAATATGATCGTGAAAATCCTCCCCCAAACTTATTTTTGGCTCATCATTTTGTGTAAAAAATTTCTTTTCAGGAGCCAGATTACACCCCCCAAACTTGAGTTAAAACATGTTAAGCTTTGAAAATCACAAGAAGGGGTAAAAATTATTGGTCGATGCCAAGTTTTGCAAAGACCGAAAGTTAACACTAACCATTCGAAAATTTTATCAATGTAGAGCATCGGTTGGTGGAAGAAGTGGAGGAAAGATAAGTGGTGGAATAGAATGTGTTTGCGTCTCGTTTTGGAGAGACGATGCAGTGAATGTGATGGATTGCTCGCATCCTTTTTACAGTCCAGAAGAAGGGGTGGAGGTTCAATTTCATTGTTTGGGAGATGATTCATCTCAACACCCGTACTTTTCAAAAATGCGAGTTCATCAGCTTAGATCTCCTCAAAAGTCTCATCAATACCCCGAAGAATAATGTTCACAAAGCGCGGGATGATCTTCAGACTCCAAAGACGGTTCATAATCAGTGTTAGTTGTTGATCCGGACAACTCGGTGGAAGACTCTGTATGTGTATGATACATAGTTGGGTCAAACAACATATGAAAAGAGTCAAGATCAGTATCATGAGGATCGTCAAATTCGCTGCTGTCGACATCCATTAATTCGACAGAACATACTCGAGCATGAGGATCGGAGGGTTGACTTCCCAACTTGTAAATGTTGAGCTCAATTGACCTATTCCCGAAAGATAGGTTCATAGAGCCATTTCTACAGTTGATTACAGCGTTGGAAGTAGCCAAAAAGGGGCGACCAAGAATCACCGGAATTTGGTTCCGTGGGTTCGCTACAGGCTGTGTATCAAGAACAATAAAGTCCACAGGGAATATAAATTCCCCGATTTTAATCAACACATCCTCTAGTTCACCCCTAGGTTTGGTGATTGATCGGTCAGCCATCTGGAGAGTTATGTTCGAGGGCTTTAACACCCCGATACCTAGTTGCTCATAGACTGAATATGGAAGCAAGTTAACACTAGCGTCAAGGTCAAGTAAAGCATGGTTAATGTGTTTTTCCCCAATAGAAATAGAAATAGAAATAGTAGAACAGCCAGGATCCTTATGTTTCCTTGGTAATTGTTGGGAAAAAGCCGTGTCTACAGTACTCGACATGAACACTTTTTTCGGCACTTGAGTCTTCCTCTTCCTAGTGCACAAGTTCTTAAGAGTTTTCGCATATGACGGAACTTGTTGGATAGCATCTAAGAGAGGGATGTTGATATTAACTTGCTTAAACATGTCCACAAGCTTTTCCATTTGGGCATTGGGTTTGTTGGGCCTCAACCTATTTGGAAATGGAGCTCTATCAATAAGTGTTGGGTCCAACATTTGTGGAGAAGGTTGTGGGGATGGGAAGGATGAAGTGGGTGGAGGGTTCGAGCCTTTTGGGAAAACGGAGAATAGGCTCGGAAGAAGACGGTAAACTAGACGAAATAGGGTAAGAAGTAGAAGTGGGAGTGGAAGTGGAAGTCGGGGTGTTAATGATCAATTCATCATTATCAATTTGTTCACCCACATGATTGTCTAGCACTCTTCCAGATCTCAACGTGGTAAGTGCATCCACATTAATGTAATGTGAAGGTCCAGGATCAGGTAGGGGTTGAGCTGGAAGTTTCCCTTTCTCTCTAGCACTTATTTCGGCTGTTAACTGTGCAATTTGTGCTTTCATCGATTTAATAATCTCACCTTGGGAGGCGGTGGTTTTCTTTATATCATCGATAGAAGACTTCAAATCAGCCGACATTTGAATAGAATTTGTCAGAAGCAAACTCATGGTTTGTTCAAGTGCAGAGGTGTTATTGGTACCGGCAGAAAAAGGATCAAAATTGTTGGCCGGGTTTTGAAAAGGTTGCGATTGAAAGGGGTGCTGACTCAGTTGTGGTGGTTGCTGTTGTGGTGGAGGGACCCATTGAAAGTTATTCTGGTTTAGATCCGTGTATTGAGTTTGGTGTTGGATCCAAGAAAGATCAGGGCGATTTCTCCAATCTTGATTATATGTGGAAGAAGGATCGTTTCTAGGTTGTTGCTAAAATGCAGCATTAGTATGACCTTGAAACGGTACATTCAAAGGACATTCTTCCGTCAAATGTGAAGGGTTTGAACAGCAGCTACACACGGTTTTGGGAAGTGTGTATTGGTTTAGGGAGGCTGAAAAGATTTTGTTTTCTATAGCGTCGAGTTTCCTTTGTATTGCGGCCATTTCGGCTCTCATTGTGACGGAAACATCGAGCTGGTTGACATCTTCCCTAGATGATGGTGGTCTAACACTTTCCCATTGTAATGTGTTTTGAGCTAAATCTTCTAGGTATTTCCAAGCTTCACTATCATCTTTAGATAGGAATTGGCAATGACACATGGTTTCAAGCATCTGTCAGGTAGTGATATCAATACCCTCATAGATAATTCGACACAAATCCCATCTGGAGATTCCGTGATGAGGGCATTGTAAAAGAAGATCCTTGAACCGTTCAAAGCATTTCCAGAATGGTTCATTAAGAAGTTGGGTAAATTTGAAGATTTCGCTCCGAACATGGCTGGTCTTGTGATTGGGATAAAATTTCTTAAGGAATGCTGCAACAAATTCATCCCATTTTGGAATAGAATGTGCGGTTGTATTATAAAGCCACTTCTCGGCTAAATCGCACAAAGTGAATGGGAGAAAACGTAAACGCAGAGCATCCACAGATAGTTATGACGTTCCAATCATTGCGCATACGTTTTCGAATTTGGAGATAAAAACGTATGCGTCTTCAGAATCAAGACCGTGAAATTTGGGTAACAGTTTGATGAATTGGGGGTTGCTTTCAAAATTGTCCCCATTGGCTGGTAGTATAGAAAGACAGGTGGGAAGGGGAACACATGAAGGATAGCATCTCTCTTGGAGAGAAATGCGTGGAGGATTCTGCGCACTTGCGGGCGGTGGCAGAATAGTGTAAAAGTTTGATGGAAATCCGTCCATCGCGGTGCTGGTGGGAAAAAGAAAATGTAGAAATACCGACTTTGGGGTCGATGGGGAAAAACGAGGACAAGACGGGCACTAGAATCCCTTGTCCAGCCGAGCTTGCACTAAAGGGTTTAGCACAAGTGGCAGCGTTAAGATAATTAGGGGAAAAGATGAAGTGGTGTTTGTTTTGAAAAAGATACGGATTTTTGAAAAAATGATGCAAATCACAACAAATGCACAAGCACAACCCTAAGTCTAATGGTCACCTAGGTCAAGTCTCTAGACCGCTCCTAACTGCCAGAAGACAAATCGCAGGATCAATTCTCTACTGTCTCTTTGTCCCTCCTGTGGCCAGGTAAGTGCCAGGTAAGTGGGAGGTTCTCCACTATGTAAGTAGTGGGCCTAATTAAGTAACCACTTGCCTTAATCACACTTGCCTTAGACACCACAAAAGAAACACGGATAAGCAATAGATTACCCACGACCGTCTCCTGTCCTAAGTGAGCGCGACGGTTTTAGAGTCATGTCTAGATATCTTTTAGTTAATGAGGGTAATGCGGATGCAGTTTTGTGATTTTCGGGGCTTAGGAAGGGTAATGAACTCCCCACCTAATCTGAATTTGGTCTTTGCCCCTTAATTTCCGTATTAAAAATGCAAACAACCAAGATCAAACACGCACAATTTTTATTTTTTTGCGGCGCTGCGAATTTTTGCAAAGAAACCTGCAGAAATTGATTAATGGAGCAGATCGAGGAGAAGATAAGAATGTCAGAGAGTCACCTGAAAAATTTGGAACAGTGACGCAGCTATCAAGCCGCGGAACCGCCGCGAGAGGTGCTCTACGGCCGTGGAAACGCGGTGGGGAAGTGTGATCTCTGCACAAAAACTTCAGGAAATGTTCATGTTTACTTCCTGAGCTCTCTGGAATAATCTGAAAAATTTTCTTTTCGCTCCACAGATTCCAGATTTCCTCGCAACAAATCACAACGGATTGTTTAGTGTTTGTGCGAATTTAGATCTAAAAATTCTGATGGAATAAAATTTTCAACGCAAATTTCAAAAACGAACAAATTAGCACACTATCCCCGGCAACGGCGCCATTTGATTGAATGATTCTTTCTTGGTGTGTATATAAGAAAAGTGTAAGAAATCACAACCAAAGAAATTTTTGACCGCAATCAATAACGGTGTCATGTAGCGCATTAGCGAGTGCGGATAGTCCACAGGGAAAATGAGATCCGTTCGAATTTGAATTAGATGAATTGAAAATTAAAGAAAAGAGAAAAGACAATTCAAGATTTAAAAGTGAATTTCAAGAATTATTAAAATCTAATATTAAAAAAAACATTAAAAATCAAGAATCAAGAATTGATGATATCCAATCGATTTAGGTTTCAAGAATTAAAGTGAGGCTCGTAGGAATCAATCGAATCTATAGACGTGATGAAAACTATTGATTACGTTTTCTTATCCATTAATGATTTGACACTAGATCGATGACGATCAACGAGAATTAGGGATTTCTTGCGGAAACTAGGGTTTCATCATCTATCCCTTATCCTTTCATTGATTTCATTCACATTCTAGCCTCTAGTAAATTCAAGAATCGATCGTGGATCACTAATTAAGAGCGAACACAATCAAGAAAGTATCGCTCGAAACTAGGTTGTCGATTCTTCAATTTACTAAAGTTTACAAAACTTATAAGACTTAAGAATCGTTTCAAGATTTGTAACATCATCATCTATTGATTCTCTCGACTCCTTCACGAGTAGAGTTTTACTCAAACATCATATCAAAGAACACAATCAAGAATCGAGATCTAATCATGATGCAAGAATGTAAAGAAAGCAAGATAAAGAATTTCACCTTTTATTTATCAACAATTTTGTTACAATTCTCTCAAGATCTACAATGAGGAAAGAACCCGATCGTCGATTGGCTTCGCACGTCTTCGTGAGTCGCGGATCGTCTTGGACCACTTGCTCGGATGAAGATCGGCTTCGCTCCTAAAAGATTGAAGGCTTCTTGCTTGAATTGGTACTCGGTGTTCTTGATTTTTGGCTTGGTGATTGGATTAGGGTTAGAGTTTGGAGGTACAAGTTGTCACTCAACTTGTGTTGGGAATTGATGGAGGAATCACAAACCTTCAACAACCTTAGAAGTGAAGCCTTAGGGCTCCTTTTATAGCCTTAGGATTGGGATTAGCTTCCTTTAGAAGCTAGGTTTAGTTTAGCTTCCCTTGTAAGCTTGGTAGTTAGGTAGAAGATTCTAGAGGTAGTTAGTTAGGGTTAGCTTTCTTCATAAGCTTGGAGCTTAGGGAGAAGCTTCTAGGCTTAGGTAGTTAAGTAGCTTGCTTTGGAAGCTTGAAAGTGATTAGCTTGAACCCAAAACTTTGCTGTTCGGACAGAAGATTCTGGAGTTCTCTGGACTTTGAAGTAGCTTGAAGAGGTGTAGGCCCTGAAAGAAGTAGTCTGAAGCGGAGCTGTGCTGACGTCACACCCACGTGGCCGCGGTTCCACTGCGGAAAGGGGGTTCTGGCCGCGGATCCGCGGCCCAATAGTGGTCTTGGTGCATGGAAATTCTGGGGTTGCTTTGTTCTGGCTTTAGGTACATTTTCTGATATGTTGAATCTCATAATTCTTCCTTGATCACTGCCAGATCTCAAGTCTTAGACTTGGCGTATTTTTCAGCACTTTTAACTGTTTTGGCTCTTTTTCCTGGAATTTCCTGCACAGATTCTCGAGACAAGTGTTGCGCTACACAAAGATTATGCGATGCAATGATAAACACTCAATTTCCCTCAAAATGTCGGTTTTAAAGTATAACACAAGTAATTTGGTATTTTACGGCTGTATTGCTAATATGTGCAATATTCATACCGAACACTTATAGATGAGTGCAAATGGTAGGGAAATTGACGTCTTAAAAATGCAATATTTTCGACTGATCAGCACCCGAGCAACTTGAGCCGTAAGCCGCATCACGACGTTCGTCAGGTCATCAATTTTTGAGTAAAGTTTGGCTATCTCTTTACTTTTGCTCTTGAGTTGTTTTGAGAGCTTTTGAAGCAGCTCTTGCTCTGCGGTCCTGGGATGGATAGTCGGCTCTTCCTTGCTGTCTGCGCTTGAGTCCACATGGACTAGAGGGTCTTTCTGCATATCAGGCTCATCATGAGGGTTTTCATCGTCACGCGGAGGTGGCTGATCTTGAGAAGTGGAAACCACATTCAAGCCAGATTGGATTTGAGATGTGGCGGCCTCATCCTTACTTTTGCTGCACAGATTGTCGCTGGGACGCGTGCCCGCCATATAGACCGTGTGGATAACAATCCGTCCGTCTTTTTATCATTGGCAGCTGATTTCGCGGACCGTATGTTTCGGGAACGGCCAATCGATTGAAGACGGCTGGCCTGGCCGGGTTCTTGAGTGGTGCTGGCGCTTCTTTTCTGGTTTTGCCTCGCTACTTTCGCACGGCATTGAGCGTCTGATAGACTCTTGAAGAGACGGTGTCATGTTTTCTATGTTTGGGCTGAAACACGTCTCTTCGTAGCATCGTTCAAATTGTTGTCTTCTTGATTCTAGCGATCATGGTGTTTTTCTGAACCCACTTCAGGAGTTCGAAGGAATTGCTAACTTTTACGGCCGACTCAGCTATCATCGCAGGATAACTCTGCCCTTAGAACCTTATAAAATTCCACTTGGCTGGAGTTCTGGCCTTCTTGTTGGCTCTATATCTGAGCCGCTTCTGTCTCGACTTTTCTGTTTTGAGCACTTGGGAGGCTTTGGCCCTTCAGGAAGCCATCATAGGCCGAGCGATGGAGAGCTTTGGAGATACGTCCGATTGTGCACTTGTCGAAGGCGTCGCCTGAACTTGTCCGCGACGTTTGATGATGCCCTTTGTTCTGACAGTCTTGCCTCCAGCTGGAGCATGATAGAGTCATTCGAACACCATCTTACATTTGGGTTGTGATGCCTTGGCGATCAAAACGTTCAGCTTCCTGCCCCTTAAGGTCGGTTTAGCACTTGGTTTGCCGAGGTCTCTACCAGATGAGCGCTTCCGGCAGGATAGATAATGACGAAACAAAATTGACGGGACGGTTCTCCCCACTGCTGACCGATACTTGCGGGGAAAATCATGTGGGCATTGATCTTAACCACGTAAGGGATCGAAGTCGCCTCTGAAATCGAACTGGTTCTTGGAGACATTCTCGCTGAGTTTGCAGATTGCACTTTAAAAGCTGTTATCCTGCATAAAAAAGCATGATTTCAGTATAGGCAATCAATATATATATGTTGATTGAGTTCGCATGAACGTTAACCCGAAACATGGGAGGAAAGAAAAGGTCTCACCGAGCGTGCCAGAATCTGTAGAGTGTTTTTCGTCACCCTATTGAGATGGGAATACGCGCGCTTGTCAGGCGTATACAGATTCCCGCTGCCTAGGGTAGGCTGGGGTTTATTGATTGTAGGGATCCGAACCTTCATCAGCCGCGAACTAAGCTGCCGTTAATTACCCTTCGTTTTTGAAGCGAGAGAACCTCCGATTGATGGGTAAAACTGGTCATGTGTGTATTGTGTTTTGAAGGTGTTTTGGACGTATCGGGGACCTCGTAAAGTTTACGGGAGTCCCGCTACCCGAATAGCGGGCTGGGGTCAAGAAGGCTAGCAGCCATTTGAGGGATACAGGGCAGCGCCCCGTTAGAAAAATTTTCCTAACAGCGAAAGTGTTTTAAGTGTGGAACGTGTGGGATGAGGAGTGTCCTAAGAACGCGTGCCCGACACGTGGGCGCTGGGGCCAGCGGTCGCGTGTGAGATTTAAAAATCTCAAAGGACTTTATAGTTAAAATTCTAGAAAAAGAAGAATTTTTATTTTTTTTATTTTTCGGAATTCGGAGGAGTTAAACTTCTAAAGAAGAGATTTTTATTTAGAGTTAAACTCCTAAAAGGTTTTCGGAGATGATGAAAGGGGACCCATTTCTCCTCCCTTGAACCTTGGATCCTCTCTTGAGCCTTGGATCCTCCCAAAGTGGGATATTTAGAGATGGGTCACCTTCCTCCTCTCTTTTAGTTGGATCTTGAAGAAAAATGGTGGTGAGATTTAAAAATCTCCTCTTTTAGGGATCTAATGGAAGATTTGAACTTCCCTTCAAGGGTTTTATGTTGAAAACTATTTCTTTTTGGGAAAAGAAGAGTTAAACTCTTGATTTAATTCAAAAAAAGAGAAGGATGTTTAAGACCTTGAGAAAGAAGAAGGGGGCACAAAACTCTAGAAATTATGAGAGAATGAAAGTTATTACTGATTTTCTCATCATGTTTGCCTTTTATAGGCTACACACTTTACATATAGTCCCATGGGTTTTTCCAAATGGCACTTGTGTCTTCCCATACCTCATGTGCTTATTTTATTTTGCACATAAGTTATGGAGTTTACAAAATTTTGATTTTTTGCCCATTTTTCATACATTTATTTCTATAAATTACATTTAAACTATATTGCCTTCTTTTTGGCATGGAGCCGGCCCCTTCCATGTTTGGTCTTGACTTGGGCTTGGGCCTACTTGACTTAGGGTTGACTTTGACTTGGCCATCCGGATGTAATTTTTGACCCTAACACCTAGAGTTCCCGTTACTAAAAAACGCGAACCGGTTTGAAATAGAACACTCCCCTATATACATACATATATATATGTGTATAGAAGAGTGATCCATTGCAAACCGGTCCGCGTTTTTTAGAAACTAGAACTCTCGGTCCACGACATATTTGAACAATACCCTCAAATATACGTGTAACACCCGAGCCCAATAGTACTATTTATATTACTAGTTGAGGGTTATATTATTGCTCATTCCAATTTTCCTGATTTTCTGGTGTTTATTGCTAAATTTTACCCGGTTAAGTCATTTTAGCGCATAACAAATTTTAACTCCTAAAATGAAATTTAAGATGTCCATGTTGGCCTACTCGTCGCCACTAGTCGCGTGGTAGCGTCCGCGTGTCGAGATTCCGTTCCGTTTGGCTAAACGGGCAAATTTGGGCGACTACGCGCGCGTGCAAGTGTCCGACTTGGGGGCATGTATTTTAATCATTAAACACCTATTTTCAAAATTTGGAACCCGCTTAAAATCATATAATTTGAATTTGGAACCTTTGGGCGCAACCCGGGCGCGATTTGGAAATGTTTCATTTTGCGCCTAAATGGCCCATTTAAATTTAATATCTAAAACTAAAATTTATACGTATATATTCTTTACACAGTTTTAACCCTTGAAATCCTTTTTCAAATCTTTTAAGTATTTTCTCTAACTCCCACTCACACACCCTCGGCCAATCACGAGCTCACAATCGAGCTCGTGGGCCCCCTCCTTTCCATCTCTCTCTCTGCCTCTCTCCTCTTTCTCTCTCTCTCTCTATCTCAACAACTCTCTCTCTCTCTCCATATATTTTAACCCACGCATGCAGCCGCCTCCCTCAGCATCCTCTTCTCCATCGCGATCACGAAACCCTAACCCAAGCTTCTCGCGCGTCTCACCGTCGCCACCGCGACCTCGCCGTCGCCGCCTGCAACGCCTCCGCGACCGCCGCGCCCCGTTCTCCCGACGACTCCCGCTCCTTCCCGCACTGCACCCATTCCCGACCTCGCCTCCACCCTCGCAACCCTCGCCGTCGACGCCACCCATCGTCGTCGACAACCCCGCGACTCCCTCTCACCTTCCTCGGCGCGACCTCGGCATCACCCCCTCCTCTCCTCGCTGGACCACGAGCAGACCCGAGCCCAGCACCTGCACCATCTCCAGGTCGCCGGAAATCGCGTCGACGACCCTCGTCGACGTCTCCCGCGCCACCTCCTTTCCCCCTCGATCACCTGAACCGACCACCACCCTCCTCCACTCGTCGCACCCCTCTCCAGCAGGCCCAGCGGCTGTTCCAACCTTCACAGCCACCGTCGCAGCCTCGCCGGCGTTCCAGTGCCGTCGAACCCGCCGTGGTCACCCCCCTGGTGTCTCCCTGTAAGTTTCCTTCTCCTTCCTTTTGGTACAACCCCCGCTGGTCGTTATTCTGCGTGTATCGTATCTTGTTGCTAACTTGTTACCGATGACATTTTGCCAGAATCCGACCGTGCCGTCTGACGAACCCGACGCTCCAGCGAAGCCCCCTGGTCCGTGTGATCCCGTTGACCTCTGTCGGGACTCGATCCGTGGCCCGTGCTTTCATATCTCGTTCTCTGCCGACATCGCATCCGGGTTTCCGTCTGCTGACCGTCGAGGCAAGTATCTGAATACTTGCTTGAACATGCTAGCGTGCGAGATCTAGTCTCGCCACGCAATTTAATTCAAACTATTCAATACCGTAACTTAATGGGACATTTGATATCGTAATATTGCTGTTATCCTCATAATGGAATCGTTGCAACCGTTTCTCGTAATTAATTAACCCACATCAATCCATGCTTAACTAAATAAAATGACTGAATTATATCTGCTTGAACTGTTAAACCATTCTTGAGACGATTATGACATTTAGTATAATTTCATGTAGTCCCTTAATTTATAATTGTGAATATTGCTTTACCTTGTGGCTATTACACCCTAAAGATGATTGAACATGTTAATAAGAGAATACATGCATCGCTGTAGTTATATGGAATATTGTGGTTAATTACTGTTTCCTGCTGTTATTCATTATTGATTGATTACCGGTTGTGAGCACTTACCCGACCGCACGACATATTGACCTGACCCTGCTAGACCTGACACATACATACATACCGACTCATCCTGTTGTACCATGACATTACTTGTCTCACGATTTCATGCCTAATGCCGACAAACCTAACCATTCCTGCTGTCGATCCAGACAGACCTACCTTTACTTGACTTGTGTTGGCATTAGTCCTTGACTACTGAATACCTGACTGACATACATAGCTTGGGGGTATGGGAAAATCAAAGGTGAAACCGACTTGTAACTCAACAGTCCGATACATTGATCTGATCAGTCTTACGGGCTTGGCCAGCTCCGGAGTGTTGATGCTGACATCACTCATCTATCCTACTACCTTTTACTGCTTAACGGCACGTCTCGGATTCAGCCCCGAGGATCATGACCGTGGTCCCGGGCACGCACGGGATACTATTGAGTTACATCGACGATTCATCAATTGGTTTCAAAGACTATAGAGTAGAAAACCTGATAGGACAGTTTAGTCACCAGTGCACATTACCCTGCTTGTTATTTCTTATTGCTGCTTTATTCATGTTCATACTTGCATTGTTTATTTCCATGTTTACGCTATATACTTGATATCATGACGCGCTGACGTCTGGGTTTTGCATGGCCCAGATTCCGTCCCTTTGTCGTCGACCGAGCAGGAGTACTTCAGCCAGCAGGCTGAACAGTGAGTCCTTAGTATTTAGTTTAATTATTTCATTTCATTTCCAGATGTGAGCCCGCATTATGGGACGTACTGTTTATTCATTGTATTGGATCATTAGCTTCCGCACTTATTGTTTATTGATTCTTGTTATTATGGATTTGGACATGTATTAGTTTAGTTTATTTTTACTGTTCTTGATATCTTTACAACCGTAATGTGACTGTGGATGGATACTTCCTACCCACAGGTAGCATGGTTGGCTATGTCACGCGCCCAAATCTTGCGTACTCTGGGAAGCGGGGCGTGACATGGTTTTATGGTATCAGAGCCATAGGTTAATTGGGTTGATTCTTGTAGTTGGGTATCGCACCCGATACACGAATCAGAATACCCGTGTTTAGGAAACATGTCCTGCCACTTTGACCGTTTTACCATCCTTGAATCATTCTTCCGGATCATGTCGACATGCAAACTTACTTTGCACTGTTAACTCGAAAACCTAACTTCTTGTTATCTCTAGGACTTAGGCGACTTGGGTGGAGTTAAGTAATTGCGGCTATGATACCGCGGCATAGCTACAATGCAGCACTCTATTTAAGTATCTTGGAGTTCTAGCCTTGATCTATACTCGAAAACTATCATCATGCTAATGTGGGTACTTTGATTTCCAGGAATATGACCGATCAGAATTTGGAGATGGACCCAGGGCAAGCGGTCTTAGCCGCCAGGCAAAGAGTGATAAGGGGATTGCTGGAGAAACTAAAGGAACAACTCGAGCTGGAACCAGCATTTGCACTGGACCCAACGTCCGTACGTAGAAGTATTCCAGTGAACAGACGCAGCGTGGCACCAATGAAGAAAACAAGTATGGGTGATCAGAAGGGGAGAGTGATCTGTAGATACTGCCATAAACCCGGACATGTGCGAAAGAAGTGTCGTATAAGGCTGGGACTCTGTTTTAGATGTGGAGCGGCAGATCACACCGTTGATGCTTGTCCGTCGGAGCCTCACACAAAGGATGATACACAGAAGCCTCCGCAGGGACCGTTCCAAGGACAAGAACCGCTTACTCAAGAACCACAGCAGGCTCGAGCGTTCGTGTTGACAACGGAAGAAGCTAAGGCATCGGGGGAAGAGGATTCAGGTAATTTACTCGTTCATGGTTTTTCCGCTTGGCATTACTTAATTTCGGAGCATCCCATTGTTTATGTCATCCAAATTTATAACTACGCACTCGATCACCTGCACGACCCTGTCTAGTTTTTGGGACATACACACTGGGAATGGGAAAATCATAGCTAGTAAGGAATGTAGAGATTGTACTGTTGTTGTTTGTGGAAGGGAGCTTTTTGCGGATTTCTTGGTGATTGATACGGGCAGTTATGAAGTAGTCTTGGAAATGGATTTTCTTGGCACTTTCCACGCACACATTGATTGTAGGGCAAGGAAAGTAATTTTCCAGATTCCCGGACACCCTGAGTTTACTTTCATCGGAGGAAGCAGTTCTGTCGGGCTAGTCGAGTTTAGGGCTAGGCCGACGAACAATGTTCTTGCAGCTATGGTTGTGGATAGTAATGAAGAGCCGGCAGTTGTTCGCGACTTTATGGATGTATTTGAAGATATTTCGGGCTTACCGCCGAAGCGAGATGTGGAGTTTGCGATTGACCTCATTCCTGGTGCAGCGCCAGTATCAAAATCTTATTATCCGATGGCACCGGTGGAATTGGAAGAAGTTAAGAAACAAGTGGGTGAATTACTCGAGAAGAGATGGATTCGAAGCAGCAACTCACCTTGGGGAGCTCCAGTTCTTTTAGTAAAGAAGAAGGATGGCACGAGAAGAATGTGCATCGATTACCGAGAATTAAACCGGGTGACTATTAAGAACAAGTACCCGATCCCTCGCATTGGAGAACTCTTTGAGCAACTTAGTGGCGCGAGGGTATTCTCGAAACTGGACTTGCGATCAGGATATCATCAGGTCCGAGTGAAGGCAGAAGATATTTGCAAGACGGCGTTTCGGACTCGGTACGGGCATTTCGAGTACTTAGTGATGCCCTTCGGAGTGACTAATGCGCCGGCAATATTTATGGATTTGATGAACAGGATCTTTTCACCGTTCTTGGACCAGTTTATTGTGGTATTCATTGACGATATTCTGATGTACTCGAAGAGTCCGGAGGAGCATGCTGAGCACTTAAGGATCGCACTGCAAACGCTGAGACAGGAGAAATTATTCGCGAAGATGAGTAAGTGCGAATTCTGGCTGGAAGAAGTGAAGTTTTTGGGGCATGTCGTATCGGGCGATGGAATCGCCGTTGATCCCGAGAAGATTGCAGCAGTTCGAGATTGGCCGGTTCCAAAGAATGTTGCAGAGATAAGGAGTTTTCTTGGACTCGCCGGTTACTACAGAAGATTTGTGGAGAACTTCGCTCGTTTAGCTGAGCCGTTAACCAAGCTTACGCGTAAGGAGGTACCGTTTGTGTGGACAGATGGATGTGCATTGGCCTTCGAGACGTTGAAGCAGAAGTTGATAACCGCCCCTATCCTAACCGTACCGGATGATTCAGGAGGACTGGTGATTCACAGCGACGCATCTGGAAAAGGATTGGGGTGTGTTTTGATGCAGAATGGGAAAGTCGTCGCTTACGCATCAAGACAGCTGAAGACTCATGAGCAGAACTATCCGACTCATGACTTAGAGCTTGCAGCCGTGATCTTCGCCCTGAAGATTTGGAGACACTACCTTTTGGGCGAGAGAGTTGAAGTCTTTACGGATCACAAGAGTTTGAAGTATGTGTTCACTCAGAAGGAGTTGAACATGAGGCAACGCAGATGGTTGGAGCTGATGGCCGACTACGACCTTGATCTTAAGTACCATCCGGGAAAAGTTAACGTCGTGCCAGATGCGCTAAGTCGGTTACCAGCAATTCAGTTATTGACTGCACAGAGAGAGATCATTGAGGAATTTCGGAGATTTGACTTGGAGGTTATGCTACCGCGTGCTACAGGACAGTTGATGCAGTTGCAAGTACAATCGTCCTTAGTTGAGAAGATTAAAGCGGCGCAATCGCAGGATCCTAGACTGCAGAAGTTTCGAGAGCAGGTTGGAGCCGGACTACGAACCGATTTACTGATCCATGAAGATGGTTCGTTGAGATATAGTAGCCGTGTGTGTGCCAAAAGGAGATGTGCGTGAGGAGCTTATGAAGGAGGCACACAGTTCAGCTTACTCTGTACATCCAGGAGGGACGAAGATGTACCGAGATATTCGACAGCATTTCTGGTGGGAAGGTATGAAACGGGAAATTGCTCGCTTTGTGGCTAAGTGCTTAGTGTGTCAGCAAGTCAAGGCTGAACATCAAAGGGTTGCTGGTTTGTTGCAACCACTTCCGATTCCTCAATGGAAGTGGGAACATATAACCATGGATTTCATGACGGCTTTACCGCGGAGTCCAAAGGGCAACAATGCTGTATGGGTGATTGTCGATCGGTTGACCAAGGCAGCTCACTTTATTCCTTTTCGGGTTGGTCAATCTACGGAGACTTTGGCAGAGCGATACATGCAGGAGATTGTCAGATTGCATGGAGTACCGGTAAGCATCGTGTCCGATCGGGACACTCGGTTCTTGTCACACTTTTGGAGGAGTTTACAAGAAAGTTTGGGGACTCGATTGAAGTTCAGCACAGCTTATCATCCCCAGACTGATGGACAATCAGAGAGAACGATCCAGACCCTTGAAGATATGTTGAGGGCTTGCATGTTAGACTTCAAAGGTTCTTGGGAGGATCATCTACACCTGGTGGAGTTTTCGTACAACAATAGCTTCCAAGCGACAATTCAGATGGCCCCGTTTGAAGCACTGTATGGTCGTAAGTGCCGTTCACCAGTTTGTTGGGATGATGTTGGTGAACGAAGGTTACTAGGACCAGATTTGGTGGTGCAGACAGTCGAGAAGGTGAATACAATCAGAAAGCATATGAAGGCAGCTCAAGACAGACAGAAGAGTTGGGCCGACACGTCAAGAAGACCTCTAGAGTTCGCCGTGGGCGATTTGGTATTCCTGAAGATATCACCGACTAGAGGGGTGATTCGCTTTGGAAGTCGGGGAAAGCTTAGTCCTCGATTCGTTGGACCCTTCGAGATATTGGAGCGTGTTGAAGAGGTATCGTACAGGTTGGCGTTACCACCGTCATTAGCAGGAGTTCACGATGTGTCTCATGTGTCTCAACTACGGAGGTATGTTCGTGATGAGACTCATGTCTTGGATCATTCGGAGTTGACTGTACGAGAGGACCTGACTTTTGAGGAGCGACCAGTCGAAATCAAGGATCGAAGAGAAAAGGTTCTTAAGAACAAGGTTATCCCTCTTGTGCTAGTTTCTTGGGGTAATCGATCGCATGGAGAATCTACTTGGGAGCGAGAAGACGAGATCCGACAGAAATTCCCTCATCTTTTCCAAAAGTTAGCTATCTTGTATTCTTGGAATTTCGAGGACGAAATTCTTTTGTAGTTGGGTATGATGTAACACCCGAGCCCAATAGTACTATTTATATTACTAGTTGAGGGTTATATTATTGCTCATTCCAATTTTCCTGATTTTCTGATGTTTATTGCTAAATTTTACCCGGTTAAGTCATTTTAGCGCATAACAAATTTTAACTCCTAAAATGAAATTTAAGATGTCCATGTTGGCCTACTCGTCGCCACTAGTCGCGTGGTAGCGTCCGCGTGTCGAGATTCCGTTCCGTTTGGCTAAACGGGCAAGTTTGGGCGACTACGCGCGCGTGCAAGTGTCCGACTTGGGGGCATGTATTTTAATCATTAAACACCTATTTTCAAAATTTGGAACCCGCTTAAAATCATATAATTTGAATTTGGAACCTTTGGGCGCAACCCGGGCGCGATTTGGAAATGTTTCATTTTGCGCCAAAATGGCCCATTTAAATTTAATATCTAAAACTAAAATTTATACGTATATATTCTTTGCACAGTTTTAACCCTTGAAATCCTTTTTCAAATCTTTTAAGTATTTTCTCTAACTCCCACTCACACACCCTCGGCCAATCACGAGCTCACAATCGAGCTCGTGGGCCCCCTCCTTTCCATCTCTCTCTCTGCCTCTCTCCTCTTTCTCTCTCTCTCTATCTCAACAACTCTTTCTCTCTCTCTCTCTATCTCAACAACTCTCTCTCTATATATATATTTTAACCCACGCATGCAGCCGCCTCCCTCAGCATCCTCTTCTCCATCGCGATCACGAAACCCTAACCCTAGCTTCTCGCGCGTCTCACCGTCGCCACCGCGACCTCGCCGTCGCCGCCTGCAACGCCTCCGCGACCGCCGCGCCTTCCTCCTCCCGTTCTCCCGACGACTCCCGCTCCTTCCCGCACTGCACCCATTCCCGACCTCGCCTCCACCCTCGCAACCATCGCCGTCGACGCCACCCATCGTCGTCGACAACCCCGCGACTCCCTCTCACCTTCCTCGGCGCGACCTCGGCATCACCCCCTCCTCTCCTCGCTGGACCACGAGCAGACCCGAGCCCAGCACCTGCACCATCTCCAGGTCGCCGGAAATCGCGTCGACGACCCTCGTCGACGTCTCCCGCGCCACCTCCTTTCCCCCTCGATCACCTGAACCGACCACCACCCTCCTCCACTCGTCACACCCCTCTCCAGCAGGCCCAGCGGCTGTTCCAGCCTTCACAGCCACCGTCGCAGCCTCGCCGGCGTTCCAGTGCCGTCGAACCCGCCGTGGTCACCCCCTGGTGTCTCCCTGTAAGTTTCATTCTCCTTCCTTTTGGTACAACCCCCGCTGGTCGTTATTCTGCGTGTATCGTATCTTGTTGCTAACTTATTACCGATGACATTTTGCCGGAATCCGACCGTGCCGTCTGACGAACCCGACGCTCCAGCGAAGCCCCCTGGTCCGTGTGATCCCGTTGACCTCTGTCGGGACTCGATCCGTGGCCCGTGCTTTCATATCTCGTTCTCTGCCGACATCGCATCCGGGTTTCCGTCTGCTGACCGTCGAGGCAAGTATCTGAATACTTGCTTGAACATGCTAGCGTGCGAGATCTAGTCTCGCCACGCAATTTAATTCAAACTATTCAATACCGTAACTTAATGGGACATTTGATATCGTAATATTGCTGTTATCCTCATAATGGAATCGTTGCAACCGTTTCTCGTAATTAATTAACCCACATCAATCCATGCTTAACTAAATAAAATGACTGAATCATATCTGCTTGAACTGTTAAACCATTCTTGAGACGATTATGACATTTAGTATAATTTCATGTAGTCCCTTAATTTATAATTGTGAATATTGCTTTACCTTGTGGCTATTACACCCTAAAGATGATTGAACATGTTAATAAGAGAATACATGCATCGCTGTAGTTATATGGAATATTGTGGTTAATTACTGTTTCCTGCTGTTATTCATTATTGATTGATTACCGGTTGTGAGCACTTACCCGACCGCACGACATATTGACCTGACCCTGCTAGACCTGACACATACATACATACCGACTCATCCTGTTGTACCATGACATTACTTGTCTCACGATTTCATGCCTAATGCCGACAAACCTAACCATTCCTGCTGTCGATCCAGACAGACCTACCTTTACTTGACTTGTGTTGGCATTAGTCCTTGACTACTGAATACCTGACTGACATACATAGCTTGGGGGTATGGGGAAATCAAAGGTGAAACCGACTTGTAACTCAACAGTCCGATACATTGATCTGATCAGTCTTACGGGCTTGGCCAGCTCCGGAGTGTTGATGCTGACATCACTCATCTATCCTACTACCTTTTACTGCTTAGCGGCACGTCTCGGATTCAGCCCCGAGGATCATGACCGTGGTCCCGGGCACGCACGGGATACTATTGAGTTACATCGACGATTCATCAATTGGTTTCAAAGACTATAGAGTAGAAAACCTGATAGGACAGTTTAGTCACCAGTGCACATTACCCTGCTTGTTATTTCTTATTGCTGCTTTATTCATGTTCATACTTGCATTGTTTATTTCCATGTTTACGCTATATACTTGATATCATGACGCGCTGACGTCTGGGTTTTGCATGGCCCAGATTCCGTCCCTTTGTCGTCGACCGAGCAGGAGTACTTCAGCCAGCAGGCTGAACAGTGAGTCCTTAGTATTTAGTTTAATTATTTCATTTCATTTCCAGATGTGAGCCCGCATTATGGGACGTACTGTTTATTCATTGTATTGGATCATTAGCTTCCGCACTTATTGTTTATTGATTCTTGTTATTATGGATTTGGACATGTATTAGTTTAGTTTATTTTTACTGTTCTTGATATCTTTACAACCGTAATGTGACTGTGGATGGATACTTCCTACCCACAGGTAGCATGGTTGGCTATGTCACGCGCCCAAATCTTGCGTACTCTGGGAAGCGGGGCATGACAATACGTGTATGAAAAATCAAAGGATTTAAAAACCTCTAACATATACATCGCATGAAGTTTATGTTGTATTATTGAAAGACATTCGTTTTGCACCCATCGATGCATATATTAGAGGTCTTTAAATCCTTTGATTTTTCATACACGTACATTTGAGGGTAATGTGATCAACTTTAACGGATTGAATCGTTCAAATATGTTGTAGACCGAGAGTTCCCGTTTTTAAGAAACGCGGACCGATTTGCAATGGATCACTCCTATATATATATATATATATATATATATAAATGAGAATCACCTAACTTTTCGATTAAAACCCACCAATTACCTTCTTATTTATGTACTAAGTTATACATTTATCAATTTCCCTATCCTTTTGTTGCATGTAAAATGCTCCTTCCGCTTCATTTACGATTTGCCCCACACATCCCCCCCCCCAAAAAAAAGAAACTTTCTTTAGAGGGTAACCTATAATTTTCTGCTTCTCCAAGATATCTTCCACTTGCTTGGCACACCTAGACATGCATACCTGATAATATTAGTTTTCATCCATTTTCTCTTTTTCTTCTTCTAACAATTTATCTCTAATGGTATGTTCCATTCCACAAACTAGCTGCTGCTCATCCCATGAAAGAAAGCATACCTTAGCAGTCTATGATATCCCTCCATGATTAAAAACCATATTTTCCGAAAGTTAAAAAAATTCAAAAATCAGAATTCGTTAAATTGAATGAAAGAAGGGCTTTTTCCCCTCTTTTCGTGATAGGCACTAATTGATGAATTAAACAAGCATGGTGAAAGATAACAGGAAATAATAAAGAAAAAGAAAGAATATAGTTGCTGCTTACAGAATAATGTCGATGCGTGCCATAAGGCTGTCCAATAAGATCATCAAGCTTTAAAGCCTTCATTACCTACGAAACTCACAATAAAGAGAATTCAGACAAATTTATTTTTAACAAATGGCAGAAAATTGAAAAATATGAGACAGATGCATTTACTTGGTTACTTTTCGGTCCAGCAAGCACAAAGAAGCAGGTCTGCTGAGTGATGTCATGAACTTCTACTTTATCGGCATAAAATATATACCTGAGATTCCCAACAAGATATGTGAACTTTGAATCCTAAAGTACTGATACCTTTTTCCTTGCATATGATATTCATTCTAGACAGACACAGATATAAGATATGGCATGACAGCAAGCACATGACATATGTATCTATGTGTGTTTGTGGTTGTATGGAAAGAAATATTATAATTTTTTCCGAAGGGTTTGGAGCTAATTTCTTTCTACTTGATTTCTTGGATTTGATACAAAATTAACACTAGGTTGACTTTTTGTGTTTTTCAACCTTTATATCATAAAGTATAGCACATATCACACAGACACACACACACACTTGATCCAAGAAAATTAAAGCAGTGAATGATTCACAGAATCAAAAAGAGATATAATATATTATTTGTAATTTAAAGAAAAAACAATCCAAATAAATCTGAAAAAAAGTTCCAAAGTGTTCCCAATCGGATAGCAGATCTAAAAAGCCCAAAAACTCCTAGAAAGTGATCCATCAAATGAGTAGTCACAAATAATTGGGTTTATCTAAACCCGTTTATACAGAAACTGGCCAAAGAGAACTTGTGTAAAGCTGTACTATAAAATCCATACAACACTTAATAGGCATTAAACCTTCGAGTTGAAGCCCCACTTTGGCTCTTTTTAATCTGCTTTCTGGTAAACCAAAATTTATGGAAGCTTTCTATAATGGAGAAAATAAGGGAAGTCTAGTTTCCAATATAGAAGACCAGTTAATATTGATGTGGTAAATTTCATAATGCACCATCGAACTTTCAAAGTTGTTAAGATAGCACCATTAAACTTTAAAAAATGCCATGAACCCCCACTTGAAGCGTATTTTAGTAAGAATATTTTCCCCAAAAATGTCATATTAAGTTCATTTTGGACTATTCAATCCACATGCAAAGTCATTTTTTGGGTTATTTAATCCAATCATGCCTTAAACGAGTTAAAGAAACCGCCATTTTACTAGTTCAAGGGGGTTCATGGCATTTTTTAAAGTCTAAATTGCACAAAGGTACCCATGAACTTTCACCTTTTTTGCGATTGATACCATGAACTTTAATAATTACAAATAGATACCATGGATACACTATAGAACTTTCATATTTTTTGTGATTGATACCGGTAAAATGGTATTAAGTTGCAACCGGAAGTGGTAGTTCATGGTAGCTATCTCTAATTATTGAAGTTCATGGTATCAAACACAAAAAAGGTGAAAGTTCATGGGTACCTTTGTGCAATTTAGCCTTTTTTAAAGTTCAATGGTGCTATCTCTAAACCCAGAAAGTTCGATGGTACTTTATCAAATTTACCCTATTGATGTTCTACAACTTCTTAAGTTGACATTGTGATTGGAGATGTATGAAACACAGAAATTGAACATCATGATTCATTGAAGTTCAAGAAAATATATACTGAACTAGAAATATCAAATAAAATAGTTAACTGCAGCTCCCTTAAGTCACTTATGGCGACACAACCTGTACTCCTTAAAAATCAATAGAAAGATAAATAGATCTAGCTAAATTCTAGAAAGGTCGCATTTTCTTCTTTGCGTTCTTAAATCTATGGGCCTTAGTGACCAACTTACTGCCTTGGATGTGATTCTCAGCAAAATTACTCTTCTCAGGAAAGCTTCAGTTCATTTTTTTTTTGACCAATATTATCTTTTATGATCTCAACAATCTCGGCCGAGACATCATGAAGTTTTGAAGCATTTCGTGACCATGCCTGTGATGGCAGCTTTTAGGCATAACATCTTTTGGTACTTCTTTTTCCGAGAAAAACATCTTTCAGTACTTGCATTACAGATTGGTGAACCTTGTATCGTAATAACTGATAGCTCAAGTCAGTGATATTTTGTTCGAATGTGAAGTATGTGGTAAGAAAGGCAACTCAATGTATAAGTTCATAACTATACAAGACGAGAGTTTATATTTATGTAACCAAACTAAGGAAACAAAAATGCATGCTTGCTTATAAAAATTTAAATAAACAGAACAGCAGTAAAAAATATATGAATGAGTTGCTCTTCAATTATTTGGTTACGCTGCTAACTTACTTCTGCAGCATCTCAGATATGCTTGTGCAGGTGCCAGGAGAGACGAGCAGCATTATAGCATTTTTCTGAAACAAAAAATACTTCAAGGTTGTTGTGAAATTCTCTTTAAATTTGGTACGAACAAGAAAAAAGAAATATAATATAATAACAGCAGCAAAGGACCGAACCATAATCCAAGCATGGGCAATATCAATTGTTCGAGCAGTCGGGGTCACAAAAACAGCGTCGCATCCCTGCATATTTGAAAAGTTGGAATCGATAATTGCATTGGTCAAGCCGCTGGCACATTAGAACTACAAAGTAAACAAGCAAAATAACCTCTCCTTCTGTGAGTGAATCAAACTTTGCTGTGGTTTGGTTGTGTAGAAACTGAATCCGATCGTCCCCAGTAACTAAATACGCAACGAAACCATAACTTCAGACAGCAGAATGAATATATGAGCGATGAAAAAAGGAAAATTACAAATTGTAGATTGATTTTCAATTTCTACAAATTAAGATAAATGAAGATGCTACCATTTTAACAAAGAGAACGTGTTCATCCCAAAAACAAGAATGCCTTTGTTCCAACAACAGAATAATACATTGTATCACCACTAAATATCAGAGTAGAGAAACAAAGAAAGTTGTATAACGATATAATAACAAAGATTTTTGCCAAAAAATAATGACAGGGATGCTTATATTAAAGAATAATGCATCATTGACAACTTTTAGTGCAAATGAAGTAGCCCAGCAAAGTGGAAAGTAAAGTTTACGATCTCGGTAGAGTACTGGTATCAACGATCATTTCTTGGATTGGAATCGACCATCTTGTACATTGGCCATCTTGGATTGGAATATTGGATTATTTATCATTTAACTAAACGAATTCTAAATAATTGTAAGAAAATTAACGAAATGGTATTAACCATAAACAATTGGACATATTTCTAAGTGACTAATGGTGTCTAGAGTGGTCTGTCAAATATGTTGTAAAGATATCCATAAACATTTTGATATTTTTTTAAGTAATTAATGTTAAATAAAACAATAACCCATTAATAAATTTGTTAAGAAAACCACAATAATCAATCGGTTAACCAAGGTTAGAAATGTCGATATACGGTATTGGGAATCAGACGGTCATTTTTGGGATCGGTTGTCCATCTCGGATCAGGATCGGCTAATATTTAAAACCATGGTGAAACAATGCTCTAGCCTATGGGAGAATTTTAAAGAATGTTTTAGAAAACCAGAAAACAAATAGCACTAAAAGATAGAAAGAAGAGAAGGATGAATATCTAACATGTCACTTATAATATGCTGAGATTCTTTGCAAAGGACCATTCAATTATGGTATAACTAATATTTTTCATCTGACGCTCTGGAAAATTTCTTAAAGTCTCATTATTTCATTCTCTCTATATACATATACATAAAAGAAATGACGAGGTACATATACATAAATGGACCCAAAGAGTACGAGAGAGACGTCTATAAATTATAATACACACGTATACAGTATATACACACACGTATACAGTATACACACATCATTTCCATCAACCAAGAAAATCAGAAGCACATAGAGTCATGCAAATAACATTATCCTATTAAATGTGGAGAAGTGTCTGATAAAATTGCAGGAGAGATTCTTTTTAGCAAGAAAAATGAAATCCCCACAAAGACAGGTTTCTTTGTATAAGAAGCATAGCACGGAGAAACCAATTTAAGACAACATAATCCAAGAAAAACATTTAATTTACATAATACATTGGACTTTGACCAAAGAGTCATACCTCTGATTCGGCCAAAACGCGAGAGGTCCACAACCTAGATATATAAATACCATGAATATAATCAAAACAAAAATACTGATAAATTTGGGTATTTGAACTAAAGCATATATAAGAAATTGAGACATTATATCACAGTTGGTGGTGTAATATTACTGGTTAAAATGTCTCATATGGAAGACCTTTGACCTTTCACAAGCATGTCATATGACAATTAACAACATAGGAAATATCTCTCTGCAGTACGAAAGCACACATTGACTGAGTGAATCTATGGATGGAGTGCCTAACAGCGTAAGGTAATCAAGATCTGGCAGAAAAATCCTAGCACGTAATCAATTAGGGTCACAAGAACTTTTTGGGTATTCTTAGTAACTTCCCAAGATACTTGTTAAGTGCCTGAAACTCGCATCCTTATCAGAAGTGTAGCTTGATAGTTGATACCTCTACGGTCTTTTTTTTTCTGGCTGAGATTCCCCAAGCATTATCCGTCGGGGCGCTTGTCTTCCATCTGTTTGTTACAAGAATAGTACGGTGGAACAAAAAAATTTGATTTGAATCCTAGTCGATTTATTCCTGTTGACAAATTAGGAACCGTCTAGTTTGAAATTATATATTACAAATGTATGCCTTAAGTGGTTAGGCAGGAGACTTGATAAGGCTGGCATTTTTGGATTCAGAAGCTCAGCACCGAAGAAGTATGGGCGCTTTTAAAGAAGCGTAATATACTATTAATATAAAAGTTTCAAGTCATGAAACAATATGTCACGCCCCACCCCCAATACAGAGAGTATTGTCCGCTCTGACCGAAGCCGCACGGTTTTGTCCTTCGGGGCGAACCGGACCCGACCAGGGGCCACTTCCCAGGAGGTCACCCATCTCAGAACTTCCCTGGCTCGAGCACGCTTAACTACGGAGTTCTCAAGCTCCTGTAGTGCCGGTTCACTTAAAAGACGTCTCTATATTGAAGAGTGGTATCATTCCATTTATAGTACAGATCTGCCCTCGTTCGGAATGTATTCCGAAGATTCCCCATTGTTCTACAGTGGGTCCCACAGACTCGAGAGGTGGCCCCCGCAGATTCAAGAGGTGGCCCCCGCTCACTTAACATGACACTTGGCGTGGCACTTTGTTCCGTGTGGCACTTTGCTCCGTGAGCAAAAACCGGGTCCCGACATTCTCCCCACCTTTGAACAATGGTTCGTCCTCGAACCACAGACCTACTATTGAGGGACCAGCTCTGATACCATTCTGTCACGCCCCACCTCCAATACAGAGAGTATTGTCCGCTCTGGCCGAAGCCGCACGGTTTTGTCCTTCGGGGCGAACTGGACCCGACCAGGGGCCACTTCCCAGGAGGTCACCCATCCCAGAACTTCCCTGGCTCGAGCACACTTAACTACGGAGTTCTCAAGCTCCTGTAGTGCCGGTTCACTTAAAAGACGTCTCTATATTGAAGAGTGGTATCATTCCATTTATAGTACAGATCTGCCCTCGTTCGGAATGTATTCCGAAGATTCCCCATTGTTCTACAGTGGGTCCCACAGACTCGAGAGGTGGCCCCCGCTCACTTAACATGACACTTGGCGTGGCACTTTGTTCCGTGTGGCACTTTGCTCCGTGAGCAAGAACCGGGTCCCGACACAATACGTGACAGGAGATGGCCAAAAACAGTAATATAAAGGGTTTTAAATGGCTCTCATAGACAGTGATCTTAGAATGGGATTGCAATTGTGGATATGGAACCCTAGAAGCATGAAGATAATTAGCTAAAAGATGTTTCAAATGTGAACAACAGAAAGTCAAAAACCCTTCACTAACCAAACGGAAAAAACTATGGAGCACAGACACTTAGAACCTCAAATGGATTCCGGTATCTATGCCGCATGCATCTTGAAGAGACACTGGCCAAGACATGCCACACACACCAAAGTTGTGTCGTCTTTGAAAAGAACAAATAGAATATATCTGAAATGTGCTTTCACTATGAGGGGGTAAAAAAGAACTGCATGTAGGGGACATGTCCAGTTTCAATAAACATAAAACAAGAACATTTGACATTAAGCCAAACACAACTTTAGTCTTACATGATCCGAGGCATCATGGTCTTGTAATAGGGCGGCTGAATTGGACTTCTGTATTTCTTATTTTTATTTGACTACTTGGTTTCAAATAGAAGAATTTCTTTTTTACTATTAAGGTTCTAGATCGTTGTCTTCTACTAAATAAAACATGGTGTGAACACTAGAAATTTTGGTGTGCATTTTATCGATTCCACGTGTGCACACGTACAGACACTCACACACGTGTACACAAGTACATTTATGTGCATATCGTTTTGTTTTGTGCCAGCATTGTGTCAATTACTAAGGATATTTCCCTTCGGTAGAGTATTTTTAGATTGGGTTAAAGCTCGATCCTCCAAGTAGCAGACTGCTAATATTTAAACAGTAGGAAACACGCCAAAATTAGCAATGTTTTTTCCTTGTGCTTAAAACAACTCATTAAATAAATTAATTATCAGAGTGAACGCGCAAGGACAAGAATTTTAAATTTCTATGTAGAAAAATTTAACAAACATCTTGGTTTATGTATTAAAAGTTTCATCTCGCTTGAAAAGAAAAACATTAATTGCGATGGGTTCATTTTAAGTAATAAACATACTGTACACACAAACAACTTACTGCAATGCCATTAAGTGCTGCATCAATAGCCAGGTCCTCACTCACTGATGCTCCTGTGGTCACCATGAGTTCCTAGGAGATATATAACAAAAGCGAATTACTTAGAAAACAGGAAAAGCTGCATTACATAAATAGATACTAAAGTTTGCACAATTCATGAACAGCATACGATTTTATGTAACCCAGTAATGAAAAACTATGATTACTAGTGACACAGTGAACTAAAACAATATGAATTTCAAAAAAAAGGAAAGTTATATTACATATTTTGAAACAATCAGCAGTAGACTGCGAAAGTAAGAAACCACAAATCACAATATTATACAAATACAATAATGTCAAATTAAACATCAAGGGGTCGTTGTACGGGTGGGGACGACGAGCAGGATGGATTTGCAGGCCGAGGACTCAGCACATCGCTCGTTGTACGAGAGGACATGGATATTGGGTACATTAGGAGAGGAGTTGCGGACCGAGTGGAGGATGGACAACCGCAGGATACAAAGACGTAGACGTGTCTGCTGAACTGGGACATGATTTGGGCATATATCTTTTCAACTTATATTTACATGTCCTGATACTTTGTTATTTTTTGTGTTTATTTGTCTGATATGGGGTTTGTTCCCCGATTTTGGATTTGGTATGTATGGGGATTGTTCCCCAACCTTCTCTTTTTTTGCTTTGTCGTTGTACCTCTATGGGTTTTTTTCTGTTGTTTCGTTAAAATATCTTTAATGAAACACAGGGGCTTTCGAGCTCTCGTTAGACTAAAAAAAATTAAACATCAAGGATGTTATATCACCATAAACCTCACCTTAAAACCCTAATTGTAAATCAATCATAAAATGTTAAGAGGCTACTATACAACAACAAGAACTTATCCCAAGCTTTTGGAGTCGGCCAAAAGCTGAACTATGAATTATGTTAAGAGGATAATGTATACTTCTTAGAAGAAATATAATCAAAATCGACAATTAAGAAACTTCAATTTGCACTATGAAATGTGTAAAGCAACTAGCACATGCCTTCTAAAGCCTTTAGAGCATAATGGTATACATGTTTTCATGATAACATACTATTCATATTGAATTCTGGAAGATGCCACTAAATCGGAACCAGATTGGAATTTTTCTTCAAGCTAATATGTGGCATATAAATTACCTTCCATTAGGAAGTTACCGCATTACTCTTTTTTTAGGCTTATTTCACAGAAACCACCCTATGGTTTACCCGAGTTTTCCAAACCACCATGTAGTTTAAACTCATCATGAACCCCGAACTTTTAATTCGTTATACAGAAACCCCTTCGATTATTTATTACAAAAAATTAATTGAGTTAACCTCTTATTTTAATTAAAAAAAACAGAGCCTCTAGATGCATTGAAGGTAAACCATACCCGTAGTGCCGTTTATTGGGCAATTTGCCTAATTGGGAGAACAAGACCTTAGGTCTGAGGATTTGGAAAAGAAACCTCAATTTGAAATTAAATTAAAAAAATACAGAAAAAGAGTTGATATAATGAGATTATGATGGATAATTTAGAATAAAACTATAAGAATCGGTCAAATATGGAGTCACATGAGCCATTAATCGCCAAAAAACTTTACAAATCAACCAAAGGGGGTTTTGTTTTGTAAGACGAACTGAAAGTTTAGGGGGTTTTCATGATGGGTTTGAACTACAAGATGATTTATAAAACTCAAGTAAACCTCAGGATGGTATTCTGTGAATTAAACTTTTTTTTATTTGAAGAAAGCCTAATTAAGCTTTGATGATTGCTTCTTGCAGTGATTATATATGTGTTCTTAGTACTATTCTATTGCGTTGTTAAACATCTGTTTGTTTCTTTTCTTTTCTTGTGTTAACTATTAATCTACTATTTACTTTCTTTTTTTATGATAGATTTTGTAAATTATCTCTTTTCTTTTTCCGGCTTATTTTTGACATTTCTTTTAATATTTGCATAGATCGAAACCTAAGAAGGAAAAGGAAAATGGAAGCTATTGATGACAAATCCGGACTTCTTAATCAAATCAATGTGGTATTCTCGCTCTCCCCCTCTCCACAAACAGATTTTTGAATAAATCTCTCCCCTTTTCTCCGTATTTTTTAAATTTATTTTCTTGTAATTATTTGCTTTTCTTTTTTACAAAATCTAACAGTTTAATTCTGTATCAAATAATTCCTTTTGGATTAATTGTATAAAAAATTGATGAAAAAAATGTATGCTTATTTCTGATATGTCGGTAATTGTGAGTTAATTATGATTTCATTTCAATATTTTAATTTCTAACATTTATCTCATTTGAAAGATCAAACACATGACTCTAGATCAATTTATGCACACAAACAGTACACACCCCGTATGGGGATGCATGAGACACAGAGAACGACCTAGACTGCACTGTACAAAAGATTTAGGCTAAATAAAGAATGGACACTCATCATAAATTTCAAACATGCTTTTCATATGTAACCGACCAGGCAAGCTTTTGCTTCTAAATCTATACATAACATTGACTATAATACATGCATACAAAAGCTCCTAAAAATTAAATAACCCTTTTTAAATTATATTAATTTGATTAATAAAAATCCATCCTAGAGGCCAAATAAATCTTCGCATTTTCACTATAACTATCAATTTAACAAACATGAAACATGTGTTCTACCCATCAAACTTTTAACGGTATGTTCATTAACGTTAGAATCAATTTTCGTTTCTACAATATCACTTAATATTTTTTTTTCAATTCCTTATATAATTAATGTTTTAATTAGTAGCATAGGTAACTAGTTCCTTTTTTGTTTGTTTTCATACAATTATTCGTAAACAGCTATTGCGAGGTACGTTAGGAGTAACAATCTGCATTCCATCCTTATTAATTTGTTTTTGAATTCATAAAGTAGCTAGACTTTAAAACATTTTATTAAAGGCAAAGTGCAATTTAAAACTAGAGGTGAAATCAACCTATACTTATCTAAAGTTAAGCATAGAAGTAAAGGTTTGCAAAACCCTTCATATTGTTGAATAGACCATTTGATGACTGCATGCTTGCAACAGTTAATTAGAAATACCGAGTGAAATAACACCATTAACATTTTTTGTTTTGTAATTATTTGGTATTGAGACATTTGCCTATCACTTGAGTAGAATATAGTTAGATAAATGGGTTAGGTTATTGCATTTAATTGTAATTACAAGCTACAATTATATGGATCAAGACCGGATTGTCAGCTTTGCAAAGGAAATAAATTTTAAAAAACAGACTGAGCAACTCTAGAAAATATATACCGCGTAAATCGGGAAAAATGTGTGGATATAACTTTAGACGAGTTATTAGGTAGCCAATTGAAATATCATATGTTAGCGTGAATTCTCTTTTGCACAACACATAGAAAATGTCATGACAAAAATATCAGTATGTTAGCTACATTTGATTCTTAAATTTACTTCCTCAATCGGTTAGCTGCTTGAGTTAGCTAGCTTCTAGCTCTAGTTCATAATCAAAGTTTTATAAAATTGAATGCTTATTTAGTTTGTTTGTTTTTTTTGGATCAGAAGAAAGTGCAAGCAATTATGATGATTATATCTAGCATTTGTATGTTCTTACTATTCAACAGCATCACAAAGGATTATTACTATATAAAAAAAATATCGAATTCTACTTTGAAACCCGATGGTGTTTTTCGTAGCAGTCCTAGGGGTGAATTGACATGAGTGAATCCCATTGAAGTTCTCAACAAAAAAATGACAAAAAGATGATCAAATTCTCAACTTGTGTCATAAATCTAATACCAATTTTTAACAAAGCACAAGCCGATGAGATCTGCATGTTTCCCTTTCTTTCTTGTGCTATTATACTCTCACTGGTCTATTTTTATAAATTGCTAGATCCGATTCTCAACTTGTGTCGTATTTCTAAAACCAATTTTTATTGCTCCAAGATTAATACTACTTTAGAGATGGCTGACTTCGGAGATAAAGTGCACACCATTTTTCTATCAGGTAATATGCGGCGTATAAATTACCTTGTATGGCATAATGTGTAAAATCATTACTATTGGCATTTCTTGCGGAACCTCATCTTCAAAAACATTATAAAAAAACGAAGAAAAAAAACAGGCATACATGTGCTGTTACAGATCGGCATTATATATGTTGCAATATGCCTTACACGAAACAACATCACACACGCGCGCGCTCGTGCGCGGATAAATGTGTCAGTTAAGAGAAGTAATAAGATTGTAGCTAATGTCACAGCGTGTGCCAGAAGATGGTAGACCTAATTCGAACTTGGATGGAGGCGGTCAATATATAACCTTAGCTGTCAATTTCATCGAGGAGACAACCCTTAACAGATCAGTAAGGAAATAAAAGGGTTAATGTATCCGACCCCAAAAGTTTGCAAAAAGGGCTTCGTCTTGCTGTTGTTACATAAGCCTAAAGCACTACAAGGCCCTACTCTACCCTTCATACTTATACTGTACACAGAAGTGCATTCTCTGTTGTATACACATGTAACCAACCATCAAAGCAAAATTGGAGAAAAAATAAGTTGGGTGCTGGTAATTGCAATTTTGCTGCAGAATTAAGAGAATCAATCAAGTAATTGACTTGAAGCTCAAATATTTCAAGCAAATTTTGGCCTTTATCCTTAAAAAGAAACTATCTTTAGGTATAATTATTAGACATTTAACAGGATTCAATCGATCGATTAGTAGACATTAATTGTTTGAGTGGGACTTACAAGGGGGCGATCGTGATCGTGATCGTGATCGTGGTCATGGTCGATTGGAGGAGGGGACAGGTCGAATTCGAAAGGGGACGCAGCTGCGGCGGCCACGGGAGGCGGAGAATTATTGATAGAAGAAGAAGCAAAGAAGAGGCCCTCGCTGCTGCTGCTGAATTTGTTGTTGTGAGGTTTAAAGCATCGTTGTGTTTTTTTGGTAATGGCAGCGGCAGCTGCAGCGGCAAGCGGAGGAAGAAGACGACGAGCGACAAGGCTGCTGCCTGCTGCTGAGGGATGAATACTAGCTGCCATAGAATAGAATCAGACAGCATCCTATGCCCATGGACCGCAAAGAAATTGCCATTTTATTTCGTTCCCTTTTTTATGTTCAGGTCATAACGATTCAACTGAACGACTTTAAACCGGCCCAGGCCCATTAACACCATGTGAAATGTCTCTACCGCTGCACCAAAATCCTGAAGTTGTGATAAGAGTTAAAAGAATATATTTTATATTCTAATAATTCATATGAAGCCGGAGAAGGAAGAATGCTCTCCTTTAACAGCCAAAATGCGAGAAATATTCTTGTCATGTGCAATCAATCATGCAATCTGAACAGGATGACGGCAGCGGAGAAAGGCTTATAGACCTGAACATAAAAAAGGGAACGAAAAAGGGAACTAGATTCGACTCTCACCGGAAGCATATTAAATACGGATTTATTTAAATTTAAATAAAATACAGCTACGCAAAAGCTCAAGTTTCGCATGGACATTCCACAGAAATCCACAACGCCGACGGACAATTTTGTACATTTAGTTTTTGCGATTAAAATAGCTCGTTACATGGCTCGCTATTTTACACTATGTACTGTAGCTTAACATATTCACAATGCAGCATTGAAAAACGGCGTATATACAGTGCAGCTACGGGTTTTTTCGTTTATCTTTAATAGCTTACACTCGTTACAAGTACGCTGACATAAGAGTCTTTGTTTTTAGCTTTTCATCAATTTGGATTTAGTATACATAAGACTTTAGAAACCTTATATCCAGTAAACATACAGTTTCTATAATATTCTGGGTTCTTAATTTTTAACAACCTAAAAATTAAAATATTTAATTCATCCATTCATCTTCAAGCTTATTATTCCTAAGTTGAGTCAACCCTCCCTCTCATGTATTGCCAACTTATATTCTTTGTATTTCTTATGTAAATCGGTATCTAATCCTAAACTATGTGGAGACACGGGCTCGTCGGGTCCTAACATCTAAATTTGAAACTTCATTTTGTAAACACCATTTTCAAATTGAGACTATTTGATTATTGTTGGATAAACCTAATACTATTGTGAATCGTACTAGAATTGAAAATTTAGAAAATATTTTGGTGTTGCTTATTGTTATGACATCTATTAATTTCTTTAAAACTTCCTACGTTCTGAAGATAATATAATTAATTGTAAATAAGATCCTCATAATGATAATTTATTATTAACAAAATAATAATTCTTGTAGCTTAAGAATTCTAGGGTTGTTTGTTTCATGCAAAATGGAGGGTTTTGGAAAACTTTTGTGGGCCCAGAAGTAAGCTTTTTATATACAGCATTTTCTTTGTTTCAAAATTTAGAAACCATGAAATTAATCCCAAAAGGTCATGCCACCTCATCAAAACAAAGAAATGCAGGCCAAAAGTTGTGAAAGGGATTGGAAATGGATGTTTTGTAAATAAAATATAACATACTCGGCTAAACCCATGCACAATGCGCAGGTGTTAGAAATGTTCTCTGCATTGAATATGAATGATTTATGATAACCAAAGTGTATTTTAAACATATATGATACAAAGTTGTATTTTTCTTTTTTGAAAATCAATAGATGTTTAAAGTGTTAAAAAAATGGTCTAAATTATATAGCAATAAACGGGCTAGTTTGGCTTTACTGTTAAGCGATCATGTATGATATACATTTTGATAAATAATAAGATTCTATATCCCCTGTTAGAATAAATATTACTAACATTATGAAATCATCATGAAATTAGACTTGTTGATTGAAGGCTTTTCTTCTCTTCAACGGTGATGAAAACAAAAATGGACAATTCGATTAAAATTAATTTTTAAGGCTTCCTAATGATGCTCAATATTGGTCCATTGGATCACGACATATAGTAGATGATGTGTCCAAGAACTCAAAAGAAAGGCCTATAAGGAGCCGACCAGGACACCCCTGTACCCGAGCTGCAAACAAACGCTGGCTCACCTCCGAGCCCCCTGCACAATTGGCCACTTTGGCCTCACAGCTCGCCTCCGGGCTACGGCAGAACCAAGATACCTCGACTCTCCTGCTCGTCCGCTAGCTCTCCCGTCGAGGTCATCTTCCTCGGTCTCATCGACCGACCAACGGCACCGTTCACAGGATCAACCGTCGCTCCGCGAATCTCGCCATACGCAGATTCTCCGCCAGCAACGTCCCACGTTCCACGCCATCACGATCCCCATTGATGGGCGATCCGCTCTTTACGCGGGCGTGACGTCGGGAGCGTAACTGCCGACGAGATTCCCGCGCCTGCTGCTGCATGCTGCCACTGCTATAAAAAAACCCATCACATAGGGGTCAAGTAAACATTTTTTGCTCTTTTAAACCGTTACTCTGCTCGGATCTCACCACTAACTTGAACGTCGGAGGGTCCTCGGTGGTACCAAACCCCCCGGGACTTCTTTGCAGGTACTCGGCAACAACTCCCTCACCTCGCCTCTTCCTCCAAAAACCCATTGAGACCCACACGCAACGAAGGATAACCAGCTAAGTGCACCGTGAGATCAACGGAAGACAACATCTGACGGGGGCTCGAAAAGGAGCTCCATCAGTTGGCGCCGTCTGTGGGAAACGAAACTCCACAAAAAAAATAAACAAAGTTGGCCTTCCGATCTCCATCCCCATGGCAAGCGATCACCCTCAAGATCCAGATACCAGCCGCCGCATCCCCCTCACCGGAGGCGCGGGTGAACCTCCTCCGGCGACCGTCATCAACGCCCTCGCCGGCCAAATAGACCGACACCCCCTCCCTTGACGGGATCGTACAGAGGGGGCTCGCCACGGCGGCTCGAAGGCCACCTCGCCCAAGGATCTAAGCCCTCACTAAGAGGCAGCCCAGCAGCTACCCTACTCGGCTATCCCTGGCGGGTAGCTTCCCTACCGCAACGCCAGGGATCAGAAAGTCCTCCCAGAGGCAGTCGAGCCCGATGATCCCTCGCTCGGCTATCCCTGGCAGTTAGCTTCCCTACCGCAACGTCAGGGATCAGAAAGCCCTCCCAGAGGCAGTCGAGCTCGAGGATCCCTCGCTCGGCTATCCCTGGCAGGTAGCTTCCCTACCGCAACGCCAGGGATCAGAAAGTCCTCCCAGAGGCAGTCGGGCCCGAGGATCCCTTGCTCGGCTATCCCTAGCGGGTAGCTTCCCTACCGCAACGCCAGGGATCAGAAAGCCCTCCTAGAGGCAGTCGAGCCCGAGGATCCCTCGCTCGGCTATCCTTCAGGACAAAAGCCCTCGCCAAGAGGCACCGGGCAGTAACCCTGCCCGGCCAAGGGTCCTTGGTAGGCTTCTTAAAGCCCTATAGCTCTTCCCGTGCCAAGAACCAAAGTCCTCCCAGAGGCAGTCGGGTCCTTGCTCGGCTATCCCCGGCTGGTAGCTTCCTACCACAACCGACAGGGATCAATGTCCTCGCCAAGAGGCACTGGGCAGCAACCCTGCTCGGTCCCCGTCCTGAAGGATCAAAAGCCCTCGCAAGAGGCAACCCTCGCTCGGTCATCTCCGGCTAGTAGCTCCCTACCCACGACGCCAGGGATCAAAGACCTCACAAGAGGCATCCGAGCGGCTACCCCGCTCGATCATCCCAGACTGGTAGTTGCCTACCCACGACGCCAGAGATCAAAGCCCTCACCAAGAGGCAACCGCGCAGCTTCACTGCCCGGTCATCCTTCGCAGGCCTCTCACGGCCCCTCCAGCGTCAAGGATCAAAGCCCTCGCCAAGAGGTACCGAGCAGCTACCCTGCTCGGTCATCCTTCACAAGCCTCTCACGGCCCCTCCAGTGCCAGAGATCAAAGCCCTCGCAAGATGAAACCGAGCAGCTGCCCTGGTCGGTCATCTCCGGCTGGTAGCTCTATACCCATGACGCCAGGGATCGAAGCCCTCGCAAGAGGCATCCGAGCGGCTACCCCACTCGGTCATCCCAGGCTGGTAGTTGCTTACCCACGATGCCAGAGATCAAAGCCTTCGTCAAGAGGCAACTGCACAGCTTCACTGCCCGGCCAGCCTTAGTAGGTCTCTCACGGCCCTTCCAGCGCTAAAGGTCAAAGCCCTCGGAAAGAGGCACCGAGCAGCTACACTGCTCGGCCATCCTTAGCAGGCCTCCCAAGTCCCCTTCGACGTTGAGGATCTTAAGCCCTCACCGCGAGGCCGCCGAGTTCCTTCTGCTCGGCGCATCCCCAGCGGGCATCCTCCTGCCCATCAGATGCTGAGGATCTCAAGCCCTCATCGTGAGGCCGCCGAGTTCCTTCCTGCTCGGCGCATCCCCAGTGGGCATCCTCCTGCCCATCAGATGCTGAGGATATCAAGCCCTCATCGTGAGGCCGCCGAGTTCCTTCCTGCTCGGTGCATCCCAGCGGACATCCTCCTGCCCATCAGACGCTGATGGTCTGAAGCCCTCATCGCAATACCGTCGAGTTCCTTCTGCTCGGTGCATCCCCAGCGAGCATCCTCCTGTCCATCAGATGCTGAGGATCTCAAGCCCTCATCGTGAGGCCGCCGAGTTCCTTCCTGCTCGGCGCATCCCCAGCGGGCATCCTCCTACCCATCAGACGATGAGGGTCTGAAGCCCTCATCATGAGGCCGCCGAGTTCCTTCCTGCTCGGCGCATCCCAGCGGGCATCCTCCTGCCCATCAGACGCTGATGGTCTGAAGCCCTCATCGTGAGGCTGTCGAGTTCCTTCCTGCTCGGCACATCCCAGCGGGCTTCCTCCTGCCCATCAGACGCTGATGGTCTGAAGCCCTCATCGCGAGACCGTCGAGTTCTTTCCTGCTCGGCGCATCCCCAACGGGCATCTTCCTGCCCAACAGACGCTGATAGTCTGAAGCCCTCATCGTGAGGCCGTCAATTTCCTTCCTGCTCAGCGCATCCCCAGCGGGAATCCTCCTGCCCATCAGACGCTGAGGATCTCAAGCCCTCATCGTGAGGCCGCCGAGTTCCTTCCTGCTCGGCGCATCCCAGCGGGCATCCTCCTGCCCATCAGACGCTAATGGTCTGAATCCCTCATCGCGAGGCCGCCAAGTTCCTTCCTGCTCGGCGCATCCCCAACGGGCGTCTTCCTGCCCATCAGACGCTGACGATCTGAAGCCCTCTTCGCGAGGCCGTCGAGCCCCTTCCTATTCGGCGCATCCCGGCAGGTAGCTTCCTACCCAACAAAGACAAGGATCAAAGTCCTTCCAGACTCGACTATCCCTGGCCGGTAGCTTCCCTACTCGCAACGCCAGGGGTCAACGCCCTCGCCAAGATCAACCGAGCAGCTTCCCTACTCGGTCATCCCCAGCAGGCATCCTCCTGCCCGACAGACGCTACGGGTTTGTAGCCCTCATAACGAGGCCACTGAGCCCATCACATGCAGCGGATCCGAAGTCCTAACAAGAAACATCAGGTCTATCCAAGTCTGAGTAATCCCCCCTCGACTTCGGGGCCATGAAGATGCCTCCTTCTCTGCAGCGCTTGGCACACTCGGCAAGTGATCGAAATCAACTCGACGGCCGATCGCTCCACTTGTCGTTCCCGCACTGGACCGCGCCCCATCAGACGCCACAGGTCTGCACACGTCGCGTCGGCCAACCGACACTTGACGCCTGGACCGTCGCTTCAGTGGCAGGATGCAAGAACCGGCGCACCTTATTTAAGTGCAGAGATCTCGTCCTAATTCGCTGGCAGAAAAGACAGCTGACAGCCCGGGGACGCGTCCCGACGAAACCTTAGGAGGGAGCTTATACCGGGCGGCCCGGCAGTCCACTCCTGACCCGACCCGCTAGCTGGTCGGGACAAGAGTGGGGGGCTAATGATGATGCTCAATATTGGTCCATTGGATCATGACACGTGGCAGATGACGTGTCCAAGAACTCAGAAGAAAGGCCTACAAGGAGCCGACCCGGCCACCCCTGTACCCGAGCTGCAAACAAACGCTGGCTCACCTCGGAGCCCCCTGCACAATTGGCCTCCTCGGCCTCACAGCTCGCCTCCGGGCTACCGCAGAACCAAGATACCTCGGCTCTCCCGCTCGTCCACGAGCTCTCCCGCCGAGGTCATCTTCCTCGGTCTCATCGACCGACCAACGGCACCGCTCACAGGATCAACCGCCGCTATGCGAATCTCGCCATACGCAGATTCTCCGCCAGCAACGTCCCACGTCCCACGCCATCACGATCCCTATTAATGGGTGATCCGCTCTTTACGCAGGCGTGACGTCAGGAGCGAAACTGCCGGCGAGATTCTCGCGCCTGCTGCTGCATGCTGCCGCTGCTATAAAAAACCCCATCACAGAGAGGTCAAGTAAGCCATTTTTTGCTCTTTTAAGCCGTTACTCTGCTCGGATCTCACCACTAACTTGAGCGTTGGAGGGTCATCGGTGGTAGCAAACCACCCCGGGACTTCTTTGCAGGTACTCGGCAACAACTCCCTCGCCTCGCCTCTTCCTCCAAAAACCCATTGAGACCCACACGTAACGAAGGATAACCAGCTAAGTGCACCGTGAGATCAACGGAAGACAACATCTGACGGAGGCCCGAAAAGGTGCTCCATCACTTCCCTTTAATCTAAATTACATTCACTAAAGCATAAATAAAATAAGGCTTATTTTTAAAAACCTATCCCATAGTTTCCTCCATTTTCAAAAAACTACCATGTCGTTTCAAAACTAAAAAAAATATCCAAACTAACGGTCGACTATTAACGGTGTTGAATGGGATATCAAATTACCATTTTGCCCTTTTAGATATAATTAATAATAGCGAATATTTATTAAATGTTTTAATAATTATTAACAATTAAGTAATTAATTTCATGCCATCCACATTACCGGCGGCGGTCGGATCCAGGGGAGGAGGTGTGCGGATGAGGGAAAGATGATGATGATGATGATGATGATGATGAGGGGAGGCCAAGGAGATGAGGAAATGGCGGCGTGGGTGTAAGAGAAGGAGGCACAGGAGGGGAAGAAGGCAAGATCGACCGGGAAGATGATGAGAGGAGGCCGGCGAGAAGGAGGAGGTGATGATGTTCGTAAGTGGGAATTCCCAGATCGCGGCACGTAGCGGATGACGTATCAACCATTTGAGCCTACTAGATTCCTAGAGGCTGCAGAGCTGGAATAAGTATGATGCATTGGGAACATTCCTCGACACCTTGTCTCCGAGATTGCATCCGACCTATTGGAGACCCCCCAAGAGTACCTTCCCTATTTGCCTAACAACCTGCCAACAGCTCGCCTCCGAGTAATCCTACAGCCGAGCTTCCACAGCCTCCTTGCTCGTCTCCGAGTTGTTACAGAGCTGAGCTTCCTCGGCTTTCTCGCTCGTCTCCGAGCTATCCTCCAAACTGAACTTCCTTGGCTTCCCTATTCAACCGAGAGTACGGAGCTTAAGCGCCCCTGTAACGGTTCCGTGTATCTTGCTAAACGAGATCTCCGCTGTTTCCCCCAATCAGAGCAAAGCTCTGTTTTAATTTCAAAAATTCAAAAATTGAAGCAACGCTTCAAATCCCATGGGTTGTGCACAACGCGCCACGTGTCAGAAGTTGATACGTCAGCGCAGCGCCCAAGGCAGCACGCCCAATCAGAGCAAGGCTCTATTTAAAACAAAAATTAAAGGAAGCAACGCTTCAGTTGCGCAAGCGCTGCGCTGCGCGACACGTGTCAGCGCAGATAAAAATCCTTTTGATCGCCCTCCGATGTTGGTCGATGGTCCAGGCCGAAGCCGAAAGGGTCGTCAGGCTTGGCGAACTTCTCACTCTGTTCCGATAGAAACTCCGGTCGAATGAAGCGGGCAATAAAATCTGCGAAACCGACTCCCCGAGTGCCCGATTCCAGATAGAGCTCTTCATAGATCTCCATCACTTTCACCAGGCCCAGAAACTGGTGCTGAATAGCGTTCTCTGGCGTCAGATTAAACACCAACAGCTTGGTGGCAAAGACGTATTCTTTAGGAGGAAGCAGCTCATCGTAATGCTCCCCCCTCATCGGCAGACCCGAGATTTCAACAAACTCTTCCAAGGAGATAGAGACTTCCCTGTCCGTCATCAGGAAGGTGTGGGTAGGGATATTCCATTGTTCAATAAAAGCCTTAACCCACCACGTTGGAGGAGAGGGATACTCAAAGAGCGAGACATAGATGGCCGAATACAAACCAATCTTCATCAGATGAGTCCTCTTTGCTGATAAGATATACCGGGCCCACTGCAAATATCTGGCGGGGGATCGCGGGATCAATTCAATGTTATAGGCCTGTCCCCAAGGGCGTGCTTCACCCTGACAGATTCGCCTCCCTAAAATGTCTATTGCCGGCGACGGCTGCACGGGAATAGCACCAATCGCGGGTTAGAGGAGGTCATCCGAATTCCAATTTTTAACCTCCACGGCATACTTCACCGGGGGTTCATCCGCATAAGGGAGCGAAGATATGGGCTCAGACGGCGTGGCGGATCCGAAACTTTGGTGACCCTGGATGATCTCATTATACCACTTAACCCACAGGTGAAGGCTCTTATGCTCGGGGTCATGATCCTTGATGAGAGCGAGCACTACTCGGTCCACTGGTGCCTGGGGAAATCCTCCCTCCGAGCGAACGAACGGGAAAGACAAATTAGTAGACATGTTCACTGCAAGGGGACAAAAATCAACCGTCAGTATCGTAAATCCAACGCCTGGCATTTTAAAATTTATACCACACTGCAATGCAGTGGGTAGGGGACCAAAGGGGGACCCATAAAATATGGATGACAGTGCATCAGTTAATCACCAAGAGAAGATTCTCATTAATAATAAAAATCCACAAAGAGAAAATCTCCTCTTTCAGAGCAAAACTCTGTCACAGAGTGACACTTGTCAAACTCTGGTCTTAGGAGAATAAAATTCCTTAAAAGAGCCTACCTCTGTGATAATGATGAGAAAATCTATTAAAAGAAAAAAATTCTTTAAACTCCTAAAGATTAAAAAAAAATTGGGATCCTAAAGATCCAGGAAAACTCTTAGGAGTTCTTCATTTTTTTAGATCAAAAAGATCTACATTTGGTCCATGAACAAAGCTCTGTTCATGGGTTAAAAACCCTGAAATAAGATCTCTTCAGATCTATGGATTCTTGAGAGCAAGGCTCTGTTGGTGAAACCCCAAAGGGGTTTTCTTTAGATCAGAAGATCTATGAGAGCAAGGCTCTATTGGTTAAAATTAATTAAAATTAATTTAATCTAAGATTAATTTTACCTAAAGTTTTTCTAAAGGTTCTAACTTTGGAAATGAAAGCAAGACTCTGGAGTTCTTGAAAACAAGAGCAAGGCTCTGAAAATCAAATTTCTTAAAAGATGGTAATCATCTACTGAGGGCCAGGGGTCCTATTTATAGGCGCTTGCGCCCCTTCAACTCCTGAGTTGATCCAACGGCCAGGATCTTGCCACCGCTGCACTCACGTGCGCGCCACGTGAGCGCAATGGTGGGAGGCATTTGTTTCCCCCAATCAGAGCAAAGTTCTGTTTGAATTTCAAAAATTCAAAAATTGAAGCAACGCTTCAAATCCCGTACGCTGCACGCAATGCGCCACGCGTCAGAAGTTGATACGTCAGCGCAGCGCCCAAGGTAGCGCGCCCAATCAGAACAAGACTCTATTTAAAAATAAAATTAAAGAAAGCAACGCTTTAGTTGCGCAAGCGCTGCACGACACGTGTCAGCGCAGATGCGCAAGCGCTGCACTGCGCGACACGTGTCAGCGCAAACGTAGTTGCGCTGCGTTGTGCGCTGCGCGACACGTGTCAGCGCAGTTGCGCTGCGCTGTGCGCTGAGCGACACGTGTCAGCGCAGATGCGCTGCGCTGTGCGCTGTATGACACGTGTCAAGCGCTGGGGCGTTTGCGTCAAACAGAATTAAAATTCTAGTAAGATCTTTCTGTTCTTGTTAAAACAAGAAAATTGTCTTCTATAAAATAGAAGCCCTTGGATCAAAGATCCAACGGTGGGGAAAATTCCCCAAATCACTCAGAAAATGATCTCTTTAACGAACTTAAAAAATCTATGGGCACTATATAAAGACCCCTAGACCCCAACTCAAAACATCATCAACATCGTGAGAGATCAAGAACTTCAAAACAGAGAGAACTCTGAAGAAAATTCAAGAAAAAGTTAAAAACCTTTATAATGGAAGAATTTCTTCTGAATAGATCATTGATCTAAGAACAAGATCAATGATCTTCAATAAAAAATAAATAATAACAGTGCCTTGCACTTTTTATGAACCATTGGTTCTGGAATTTCAGAAAAAATTCTTTTCTTGAATCCAAAAATTGGATCAAGTTATTGAAACAGTGCCTTGCACTTGCAAAACTGCACTGTTGCGCTCCTGGGTTGGCGCAAGCCACCAGAGAGCGCCACGTGTCAGCGGCGCAACAGCGCAGCGCATTGCGCTGTTGCGCTCGCGCTCACCAGAGCGTGACACGTGTCACCTCCACATGCGCTTGCGCTCAATGATTGGCGCAAAGCACCGACAAGCCAATATCAGATAATTAATGCACTGCATTATTGAGAAGAAAGGCTGAGCCCAATTAAAAAGGCCTAACAGGCCAAATAAAATGCAATGCATTAAAAGCGCAGAGCCCAAACAAAGCAGATGCTCTACATCATTTATAAAAGGGCAAAGCCCAAACAAAACGAAATGCAGTGCATTATTTAAAAGGGGCAAAGCCCTAACATAGGCCTAATAGGCCAAAGATAAATAAAAATGTTGAAAATTCCCAACTGGACTTAGCCCAATCATGGCCGTAAGTCCTCAAATTAAATTGACTGAGCACGGCTGCTCTCTTAAATCAATTTACATCCGGTTCGAGGGTACATCTCCGAACTCCTCTGACTCCTATCGTTGTAATCCTTCAACGACGTCAGAGAGGTGACGGGTCCCGACAACCACACATCAACACGGACTGTGGGGTCCTTAAACTCATGGACTTATGCGTCCTTAAACCAAGATACGGACCGTGGGGTCCGTAAACCCGCGGACTTATGCGTCCTTAAACTAACGGACTAATGCGTCCTTAAACACACCCATATGAACTATGGGGTCCTTAAACCCATGGACTTATGCGTCCTTAAACTACCAATGGACCACCATGTCCCTAAACTGGAGATGGACCACCATGTCCCTAAACTGGCAATGGACCGCAACGTCCTTAAACTACCTATGGACCACCATGTCCCTAAACTGGAATATGGACCCTCATGTCCCTAAACTGGCAATGGACCGCTATGTCCTTAAACTACATATGGACCACTACGTCCCTAAACTGGAACAATAGAGCTCCCAAATGCTCTTTTGTCAGATCTAAACGATCCCGTTTAAGTTGATCTTAGCCTCAAATATGGCTAACGTATCCTTAAACATTCAAACAGACTTTAGTCCCAAATTGGACTATAAGACCCCCAATCAACTTTGATTCAAGGGTACATCTCCAAACTCCTCTGACACCTATCGTTGTAATCCTTCAACGACGTCAGAGAGGTGACGGGTCCCGATGGCCATGCATGCAATGGACCACTATGTCCTTAAACTGGAACAATAGAGCCCAAATGCTCTTTTGTCGGATCTAAACGATCCTGTTAAGTTGATCTTAGTCTCAAATTAGACTAACGTATCCTTAACAAACGTTTGAGTTGATCTTAGTCTCAAATATGGCTAACGTATCCTTAAACTAAAACACCAAACCCAAATCTAAGTAAACACGGATTTGGACTAATCCACGTCCTACGGGCGACGGCATCACTTAGTCTCCGTATACAATCCACGGGCATCCACAAACAAAACAAACACACACGACATGAAGTGAAATTCTGGAGAAGGAGAAAGTGGCTACCACGATGCGGTAGCGTAATTAACTGCAGGGGCTTGCGCCTGCAGGGAAGAGCGTCCCCACAATCAAAAACCCCTCAAACGAGGGAGAATCTGACGAAGTCTGCTACATCGGCCGCATCCGTCTAAACCTCTGATACACGGTGCCATAAATCAACTTGGCATCTTCGGAGAGGTGGACGGATAAAACCAAATAGCATCTGTCCCGAATCTCAAGCAAGACGTCGTCGTCGCCGCCATTCGGAGGGGAACAGATTCTGGCACGCCCGGTGGGACCTTTTCCTCTTTCCCCTCCACACTTCGTGTGTCGTCTTCGCGAACGAATCGCGGTTTGTTAATGGTTGCCTTTGGGTTGCAAGTTACTAAGATTTGTTCTTTTTCCTGGTGCAGAAATCAAGTATCAATGGCCTCCAACTGCTCGAACTGCTCGAAGTGCCAATGCAACGGATGCTCCACCTCACCTGGAGGTGTAGCATATGGGCCTCAAGCGGCCTCCGTCCTTACTATGCCGGTGGAGAAAGTGACTCAGGCCACCACCGGCCTGTTTTTCGGGACCATGATCCCTCCTGCAAGCTTCACCCTGCCAATACCCATACCGGAAGCTTCAAAGAGGTCGGTCTTCGATCGACTTGCTACTCCCACGGCCCCTCTCAACGGGTCGTCCAGCTCCTCGGTCTTCACCAGACTGAGCCTGAATTCCAAAGGGCCCGCCAAAAAGCCCATGATACCTGAAAAGGCCATCCCAAAGAAGACGGCTGCTCCCGAAGCCGCCAAGACGGCTTCTCCTGTCAAAGAGTCGGTCTTTTCAAGGCTGACTATTCCGGCTCCTGCCCCTACTCGAGGATCTGTCTTTGACAGATTGAATACCGCTACTCAAAGGACAGTGTCAGTCTTTAAGAGGCTGACACCGGCAGTACCTCACTCAGACAGGGGGCAAGATGAAGCTGTCCTTATCGCCGAGCCAGTCCCAACGGCTCGTCATGCTCGACGTCGCCACTGGCGCCGAGTAAGGAAGGCTGGGGGCAACTCCCCCTCGGGGCTAACTCCATCCGCTCCAATGGTGGAAGTTGATGCTGCTGTTCCAACTGGGAACAGCTTTAAACCGTTAAGGAGGGTGCGTAAGAACTCTCCAACTGCTATGCTGAAAAGATCTCCTCCACCTGCGAAGAGGGTTCCGGAAACGAAGCTGGAGCAGCCCCCTCAACGGCTGTCCTCCAGGATTTATAAGGTCTGGCGGAGAGTTCAGGACTCGGTAATCGACCAAAATCACTCTCGTCAGCAGAAAAGGGCGAAAGTGCAAGAACAAAAGAACCGTCCGGACGAACAGTAATGGACGACCACCACCAGGGTGCCTACTGCAACGGCCCTCTCAACTTCAACGGCCCATAAGAGAAGGAGGCCAGAGAAAATTCCCACGCCCGCGGCAAATGCCAAGGACAGCGAGCCCAAACGCCCTAGGTCTGGGGGCATGGTGGTTCATACCGTCTACATGGCGTCTGGAAAAGAGGACAGCCGTGCATCTACAGGTCATCGACCGCTTATACGGTCAGTGACCAAAGCACAGGAGCAACAGCAAAAGCTCCAGGAGATGATGAACGTGATGGCCGCACTCACTGGGCTAAAAGAAAGCCATGAAGCCTCCTCGGATGAACGCCAAGAGCAAGAAACTGACGCTGAATTTCTTCGTCGGATATTGGAGAAGAAGGATAGAGAGGCTGCTGAACAAGCAGCCAAAATAAAGCGAATGGCCCTCCTGTTCCAAGACATGGTGGGAATGATGATCCAACAAGATCCTACATGGCGTCTGGAAAAGAGGACAGCCGTGCATCTACAGGTCATCGACCGCTTATACGGTCAGTGACCAAAGCACAGGAGCAACAGCAAAAGCTCCAGGAGATGATGAACGTGATGGCCGCACTCACTGGGCCAAAAGAAAGCCATGAAGCGTCCTCGGATGAACGCCAAGAGCAAGAAACTGACGCTGAATTTCTTCGTCGGATATTGGAGAAGAAGGATAGAGAGGCTGCTGAACAAGCAGCCAAAATAAAGCGAATGGCCCTCCTGTTCCAAGACATGGTGGGAATGATGATCCAACAAGATCCTCCAGTTGAAGATCCCCCGATCGTCCTTGAAGACGATAGGGGAGAAACGTCAAATCCTCCACCGGCTCTGTCAACAGCCAAGGAGGAGACAATCTCCAAAGCTGACTTGGACGAGTATATAGCCCAACAAATACGGGTTCATCATGCGACTGAGGCAACCGGTCAGGTCGTAAAAACAGGACGACCATATCCGAGCTGGTACGATCAGATAAAGTACCCGCCGGGCTATACAATACTCAAATTCCATGTCTATAAGGGGACGGGCAATCCCCACCAGCATATTGCCCGGTTCAGGGCACTCTGCGGCAACACCGGCAGTGATGATAAATTGTTGCTTCGCCAGTTCGTCGGCAGCCTGTCAGATACAGCGTTCGAGTGTTACTCTGAGCTCCCAAACGACTCTATCAAGACATTTGCGGAGATGGAACTGCTGTTTACTCAGCGTTTCGCAAGCGCCGGCGAACGCACCCCGATGATGGCATTGATTAATGCCAGAGTGAAGCCAGGCGAGACATGGGTCCAATATGCTATACGGTGGCGGAACTTATGGTCAAAATGCGAGCAACGCATTGAAGAAACTCCTGCAGTGGGTATGTTTGTGGGAACCCTTGATCCGCAAGCAACCATCTCGCAATTTATAATGTTCTTCAAGCCGACTACCTTCCAGGCCCTGATCGACAAGTCAGCGCAAATGGATCAGATGAGCCATAGACCTCCTCTTCCGAAACCGGACTCCCGAAATGAGAAGGGGAAGGGGAAAGCGATCGTTGTCACTAATGCTCAACAACAGCCGAGCAACTCGAAGCCGGTTGTCCATCAAAATAATATGCGTCCGCACGTACCCCTTAAGGAGAGGCTAGGACGTCCTTACTCGTTTCCCCGAGATAAAACGAGAAGATTATTCGAGCTGGCGTTGCGCAACCGACTCATAAATCTGCCGGATCCAAAACGTCCGTCGCAACCAAATGATGTCAATGAGCCCAACTACTGTCCCTATCACCGAGTACTGGGTCATCCGATCGAAAATTGCTACGTCTTCAAAAATTGGATTGAAGACCAGTACCAATATGGAAAGTTCGCGTTGTCCGACAGATGGAAGGTGAATCCGCCGCAACCTCACGCCTCTAAAAGGATGAATACGCCGGGGGCAACGTGCTCTCTCGTTGAAGAAGCCCCATGGGAGGTTGTGCTGTCAGCCAAGACAAAGAGAATGCTGAACGATCTTCAAACATGCCCAGCGATCAGGTGGAAGAACCCGTTGGAACCACAGGTCATTGAAGGGATGTTGAAGCCGCGTCCAACTCCAAAGACCGATGGTGGTGGCCCAAGCGCTCACAACCAGCCGTCAAAATCTTCAAAGAAGAAGAAAAAGAAATCCAAGAAGCCCGTGAAGCCTGGCGACAAGCGCACGGACTTACAAAAACAAATTGACGCACTGGAGGAATACAACCAGAAAGCACAGACTCCCATTACACTCCAAGAATTTCTCAACCACGTCTTTCAAGAGGAAGATGAGGGAGAAAGTTCGTCGGATGAATCTGAAGAATACGTAGCGAGCTGTCATGTGATTTCGCATTCGTTCACGGACGATGAGGAGACTCCTTGCACTGAAAAGCTGGGTGCAGATCCTAAACCAAAAATTCTGGGGCCATCAGATGAAGTAATTGACACATTCCTCAACGAAGCCCTGTTGAAAAGTGATTGGTTCGAAAGAGTGTGTTTGTAGTTAAAGTAACCGCAATCAGAACGGTGTCGCGTGTAGCTAGACCGAGGTGAGTACGGGTCGTTCTCAGGGAAACGTTGAATCTTTTACTCTTACTTTAGATGTGTTGAGAGAGAGGGGGGAATAAAGAATATTATGGAATGGTTTCTAGATCTACGTTAAGCAAGAATGCAAAAATATAGATCTAGATTATTTTAGAGATGTAGTTAATATAATAAGAGGGCTTGTAGGGTTCGTTAGGATTTAGTAGTTATGGACGATTAATTAAAAGTTACCCATTTTATCCTTTAATAGATTTAAAACTAGAACGACGGTGATGCGTGTAGATTAGGGTTTCTGGAGGGAAAAGGAATCCCACTCTTAACCCTTATCTCGCCACGGAACTCCGTTCATATCCAGCCTTTACCAAAACAATCATTAATCTAATCTCTAGTCGCGGTCGGAACTAACAAAGAATTGTTAGCGCGCCCGATTAGGATGTTAATGATTCTTTTGATAAAGTTCATAAACTTTATAGGACTTAAAAAGGGTTTAGAGATGTTCATCATCCATTAGCCTACCCTAATCCTACGAACCCTAACAAGCGGAGAATTACTCGCGCGTGTTAGGAGAAAAAGAGATGGAGAGAAAATGCATAATTAAACTACGAAGAAATAGAATAAGAAAAAGAGCTACCTTTATTAATCAACAATATTCATTATACTTTGATTCCTTAGAAAATGATTACAAAGACTAGTTTGTTTCTCAATCTCTTCCAAGGAGGTAGACGAACAGTTGATGATCAGCCTGGATGTATGAGCCGTCTTGGACTTCGTGATCGCGTCGACTTGATGATTTTTCCAATAGGGTCTCGGTCTCTATTTATAGTCCCAAAGCCAGAAAGTTAGATGACTAAATTGGGGAATAACAGTTATGATCCAGCCCCAAAATCTCCAGCTTCTATCTCTTCTTTACCGCGGCGGATCCGCGGCACCAAGGGGCTAGGGCCGCGGATCCGTAGCCTTATAATCTCCTCCGCTTATCAAACTTCAGGAGATGGCTCCTTGTGACATGTGGCGGTCCTTGGAACCTTCAGAATTTGGAAATCGTTTCTTTTCTTCTGCCAGAATTGATTTCTTAACTTTGATTTCTTAATTAGGCAGGTTAGCTTTAACAATTTGATTTCCTTGATTTAAGACCTGAAAATTCTGCACAATAACTTAAATAATATTTAGTAGACTAAGTCTACTAGGATTAGGTAAATAATATTATATACATTTTCCTACCAAATGCTAATTATAATATATCAATACATGGAAAATAGTGTTTTTACAAATAAACCCTCATATGTATGATATATTATAATAAAGATCTTTTTAAATATGGAAATTGTAGGAAAAATGTAATAACAAATGTGCAGTTTTATCAACTGAACAAAAAGTAAAGCTGATCGGGAACGCGAGACGGCTATATTTGAAAGGGCCAAGCGCCAGCGACTTGACGAAAGAGTTGAGACACTCCCGCTGGAGCGAAATACATCCGCCACGGATAGAAGCAAATTCAAGATGAGGAAAAGGTTTGCTAAGGCCATACCAATGGGCATGAAGCTACCATCCTCTGAAGGAAGCATTACTGGCGAAGTGGAAATCCACCCCTCCTACTGCTTGTATCATCGGAAGATTTCGCACCCCACCGAAGAGTGCAAAGTTTTCGATAGATGGTGGCAAGGATATGTTGCTCACCGACAACATTTTAAGCGGGAGAAGCGCAAAACTCGCCGGGAGCGGAAAGGTACGACCGAGGGGCTTAACAGAACTACCGGTGATTGTCGCATGGTTAACACCGGGGAAGCGCAAGTTCTTACATTCGGGAGCGACTCTGACGAGAAAATGGAGCTTAGCCCTCTCTTTAAAGAGTCCACCTCGGGAAAAGAGGAAGAGCCGAAGGCCTGCGAAAATATCCGGCTGTGTAATCGTACGCTACCCGAAAACAATCTCGGACCTTCAAATAAAAAAGATAAGGGAAAAGAGAAGGACCCTGAGGAGATCGCCCTAGATGACCAAGTTGTGGAAGAGCCAACTGCCAAAGACCCGCCAAAGAAAAATAAGGTGGATTGCAACGTTCTGGCACACGTGAGGAAGCTACACTCGCAGCTCAGCATTCTTGATACCCTTTTACTATCAAAAGAGGCGAGAGATTCGTTAATCAAGGCACTACAGGAGCCGGAGCAATTCCAAGCTTTCCTGGTCGAAGGAAAAATGAAGGATGAATTGGAGGAAGTGCACACGGCCGATGTCACTTTTGGTGATGAAGACCTTCTCCTTGGGACGTGCGAACACAATCGCCCCCTCTATGTCTCAGGATACTGCCACGATATAAAGATAGGCAAAATCCCGGTTGACAATGGATCCTCCGTTAATCTCCTCAATGTGCGGATGTTAAAAGAAATCTGCATGAGCGTCCAGCACCTTGCTCGGGACAAGATCACCATCTCCGGGTTCGAATCCCAATCATCAAGAACTCTTGGGTCTGTGATACTGACGCTACGCTTTAGACTACTCGTCACGGACATTAAGTTCCACGTCATAGACGCCAAGACATGCTACAATGCTCTGTTCGGCCGACCATGGTTACACGAGTACAACATCATCCCTTCTACACAACATCAGTGTATGAAGTATTTTAAGGATGGTCTCGAATATACCGTGACAGGAGAACTGAACCCGTTCTCTGTGAACAAAGTCCGCAAATATGAAGATGCCAAATACTTCTTACCGGATTTCGAAGACACGGAGATGTGTCACAAGCTGGAGAACAAAGCTAACGCCACCATCCCTGTCTTCGGCAGAGATACCGAGGAGGAAGAGGAGATAATTTATTCGGGTCCGCCCCAATACAATAAGCCGGGACCATCCGCTCCTACGTTGATCTTTGGTAGTGACTCAGAAGATGAGGTCCATGCTGTATTCTCTGCTCGACCTTCAATACAAACGTCCGTTGACGAAGAGCAAAGTCTGCAAGTCGCCATGGTTCCACTTAAACACCATAAAAAACTGAATGCACTTGATATCTACAGTGTAGAGGAGCTGCGGACGTTCTATATCCCTCCCAGGCGAGAAGGCGAAAAAGAAATTCTATTCTACCGCTCTGAAGAAAACAAAGTGGAGAACGAAACCTGGCACTGTGCGGATCCTATGCTTGACCGTCTCCTGCCCATCCGTCTCCTCGGATATTATACAGAAGGCTTGAAGAGACTGCTAAAGCGCCAGGGGATATCCTTTAAACAGACCGCTAGAAAAGCCAAGTTCTATGACAAGGTCTGGAACGTTCCCGGGACTCAGCACAAGTTGCCTAACGGGAGAATGGAAACAATCGGGCTTGGATACATTCGGTCCAAGAAACGAGAGCTACTCCACGGTTGCTACGTCGTGCATGACTTCGATGAAGAAGCGGATGCTCAATGGGAAGATGTTAATCCTGAACCAGTAAAAGTTCCCGATGCAAAAGTGCCCAGTCCGTCGTTCGAAGAGCAAATGGACAAGCTTATAAGGGAAGCTGGTCAAAAAGTCAGAGACGGTCATAACCGCGAAATGACCATCTACGAGAAAGCCAAAGCGCAACGCCTCCTCCAACAAGCTGTAAAAGATGAAAATGCCGCTCCCTGTCAACCTGTTATAAAGAAAGCTCAACGCAGAGGCAGAAACAAGTCGAAACGCGAAAAAGACGCTCAACAGCAACAAAGCGGGACTAAGAGATCACGCGAGCGGGAATCGAGCGGTTCCGATCTATCCTTCATAAGGAAAATGGGTCGAGCGTACTCTTTTCCTCGGGATAAGACGAAGAAAATACTTGACCTCGCTCTAAAACATCAGATGCTTACACTGCCGGAGTCTAAACACCCCGAACAAGCAAGCAAAGTCTCTCACCCGGACTATTGCCCTTATCACCGAGTGATAGGGCACCCTCTCGAGGACTGCTTCACCTTTAAGAATTGGGTTGAAGATCAGTATCAGCTCGGCAAGTTCGCTTTATCTGACAACTAGAGGGTAACGCCGCCACAGAAGCACGAACCCAAAGCCGCGAGAGCAGAACCAGTTCCACATTGGGCTTGGAAGCGAATTCGTACTTGTCATATGATAACGATATCAAAAGAAGAGCCCGAGAATATGGATGACCTTTCCTGGTGCTTCAAAAACAGCGACGATGAGGTGATCTCAGAATTTCCACCAGCACCAAAAGAGCTGGAAGATGGAATCCATACCACCGCGGATAGCCTCAAGAAAATTGAGTTGGGGACGGCGAATGACCCGCGACCGACATTCATTAGTGAGCTACTGTCTGAAGAAATGGTGGCTGCGTTAAAAGGCGTGCTGGTATAGCATAGAGATTGCTTCGCATGGAACTATTCCGAAATGCCGGGACTAGATCCAGAAATTGCCGTGCACAAATTGGCAATATCTCCGGACGTCAAGCCGGTCAAACAAGCACCGAGAAGAATGCGGCTCGAGCTGGAGATGAGCATCAACACCGAGGTCAAGAAGTTAATCGACTCTGGTTTTATCCAGGAGGTTCAATATCCTGAATTGATCGCTAACATCGTCCCGGAGATGAAGAAAAATGGGACGGTGCGCATATACGTGGACTTCCGGGATCTCAATAAAGCCTGCCCGAAGGACGATTTCCCAGTGCCAGTCACCGAACTAATGATAGACAATACATCCACTCATGAGGTTTTCTCCTTCATGGACGGCTCATCGGGGTATAATAAAATAAAAATGCATCCCGAAAACCAGAAGCACACCGCTTTCAGGACCCCTTTGGGTATATTTTGCTACAAGGTGATGCCCTTCGGTCTAAAGAACGCCGGTGCCACCTATCAGAAGGCCATAACGAAGATCTTCGATGACCTTATACATGAAATCGTCGAATGCTATATCGACGACCTCGTGGTGAAAAGTAAATCGTACGAGGAACATCTCGAGCATATGAAGACCGTATTTCAACGCCTTCGACAATACAACTTGAAGATGAACCCTCTCAAGTGTGCATTCGGAGTTTCCTTAGGCAAATTTCTGGGATTCATCGTCCGACACCTAGGTATTGAAATAGATCCGTCAAAGATTAAGGCGATCATGGAAATGCCTCTGCTAAGGATTCTCAAACAGCTGCGGTCTCTCCAAGGGAAGCTCGTGTATATACGGCGATTTATAGCCAACCTTTCAGGCAAGTGCCGTCCTTACAGCCACCTGATGAAGAAGGGAACCCCGTTCGTCTGGGACCAAAAAGGCCAAAGTGCGCTAGACGAGATCAAGCAATACCTGCAGAACCCGCCAGTATTGGCTGCTCCGGTCAAGGGAAAGCCCCTCATTCTTTATACAACCGCCCTTGAAAGTTCCTTAGGCGCATTATGGGCGCAAGAGAACGACCAAGGGAAAGAAAGAGCACTCTACTACTTGAGTCGAGTTCTACTGGGGACAGAAAGCAACTATTCCCCTATTGAGAAACACTGCCTGGCGTTGATCTTCGCGATAACAAAGCTCAGGCACTATGCGTTGGCGCATGAGGTCCGTCTCATTTCGAAGGTGGACCCCCTTAAATATTTAATGTTGAAGGCCATATTGACAGGGCGACTCGCTAAATGGGCCCTACTCTTGATGGAGTTCTCGATAATATATCAACCTCTCAAGGTAGTGAAAGGCCAGGCCATCGCCGACTTCCTCGCTGAGCATCCGATACCTGCCGATTCTCCTCTTAATTGCGATCTGCCAGACGAACATGCGTTTGACGCAATCGACGGTGGTGACACCCGATGGGAGCTTTATTTCGATGGAGCATCTTCCATGAAGAAGCGCAAACAAAGTACCCCTATAATCAAATGGGGGGTAGGACTCATCTTTGTAACTCCACAAGGAGAGATAATGCGCTTTGCCTTCTCCTTAATAGAGCCGAGGACAAACAATGAAGCCGAATACGAAGCTTTGATAGCGGGCCTCGAGATCGCTATCGACATGGGAATTGAAAACCTCCTCATATACGGAGATTCCCAACTGGTCGTTAGTCAAGTAAACGGCAACTACCAAACGTGCAAACCAGAGTTGGTAAAGTACGTAGAGAAGGTGCAGCAACTGTTGACCCAAATCCCTTCCTATACTTTGGAAAACATACCGCGCGCGGAAAACAGCAAAGCGGACGCGTTGGCCAAGCTCGCTAAGGAACTGGCTGATGAGAACCTCGATGACGTAAGAATCGTGGTACAAAGCCGTCGGGTACTTGCCCCAGCGGAAATATCTCCGGAATTATCCGAAGAAAAGGGAGCGACTGAGCAAACGACCCTGCAAATAAAAGATTGGGAAAATACCGAGGATTGGAGAGAAGTCTTTATAGACTACTTCAAATACCGTCGAGCGCCCGAAGAGGCGTCCTCAAGACATCAGCTTATGAAACGAGCTCTGTCTTTCGCCTTCGTCAATGATACTCTGTATAAGAGATCATTTGATTCTTTGTGGTTGAGATGTCTGGGACCTGACGAAACGAAAAGAGTCGTTCAGGAAGTTCACGACGGAATCTGTGGTTCTCACCAAGCAGGCCCAAAGATGAAGTTGAAGATCAAACGGATGGGCTACTACTGGCCCACGATGATTCAAGACTACCTTGAGTATGCGAAGCAGTGCCACTCATGCCAAATCCATGGGGACTTCATCTACCAGTATCCAAATCCACTCCATCCAACGGTGGCTAGCTGGCCATTCGAAATGTGGGGAACTGACATAGTCGGCCCCATCGAACCAGCATCGTCCAGGGGACATCATTTCATCCTGGCGACGACTGACTACTTCTCCAAATGGGCAGAAGCGGTACCGTTAAGAGAAGTGAAGACGGAGAATATCCTCCATTTCTTCAAGACGCACGTCATATATCGGTTTGGAACTCCGCGACGGATCATCTCCGATAACGGGCCAGCTTATAGAAGCCACAAGATCAGTCGTTTCCCGCAACAACACAATATAGACTGGAGATATTCCTCGGTTTATAATCCGCGAGCTAATGGTCTAGCCGAGGCCTTCAACAAGACCTTGACAAAGATCATGAAGAAAACGGTGTCCCGAAATAAGAAGGACTGGCATGAGAGGCTGCAAGAAGCTCTTTGGGCGTATCGAACTACGTTCAAGACAGCCACGAACACAACGCCCTACGCGTTAGTATTCGGTACAGAAGAAGTACTCCCCCTCTAGATAGAGTTGCCCTCTCTACGAGTGGCGGTCCACTACGAGCAGACGGACAAAGAAAATGTTCACCTTCGGCTTGAGGAACTTGATGCCCTTGATGAAACACGGCTCATAGCGCAACAAAATCTGGAGGCCTATAAATCAAAGATGACGCGCTCATATGAAAGATTGACCCGGCCGAGGACATTCCACCTAGGCGAACTCGTGCTAGTGGTCAAAAGGCCTATGATCCCCAATCGCGCCAAGCGGGGAAAATTCGAGCCAAACTATGAAGGCCCGTACATCATAGACAAGGTCTACCAGAGTGGAGCCTATCTAATCATGGATATGCACGGTGAAAGGCCTTACAGGCCAATAAATGGTCATTTCCTAAAGAAATGCTACGCTTAGCGAGTTACTGCCTAGGTCAATGATAGATGACGACGACTATGTCCGCTCGCTATCTTCCTAAGCTCAAACTTTATAAGCAGCAGCCAGCCTTCTCCTGGACGACCGAAACGTCCTTAAAAACTAACCACGGACCGAAACATCCTTAAACTAATGGCGGACCGAAACGTCCTTAAACTAATGGCGGACCAAAACGTCCTTAAACTAATGAAGGACCGAAACGTCTTTAAACTACTACCGCGGCATCTTTAGGCTGACGAGATAAATAAAAATATATATATATATATATATAAATAAAATATAATAAACGGTATGTCCATAAGCAAAATGAGCACGGATGAAAACCCGAAAGGGCTCCGTGAGTAAAAACAGCAGGGCTACCGGCGAGTGTTCGTGAAAACCCGAAAAGGCGCGACCTCGTAAAAAAAAGGGAAAAAGAGAATAAAAAGAATAAAAAAAACGGTATGTCCATAAGCAAAATGGGCACGGATGAAAATCCGAAAGGGCTCCGTGAGTAAAAACAGCAGGACTACTGGCGAGTGTTTGTGAAAACCGGAAAGGGCGCAACCTCGTTAAAGGACACTTACAAGGTCATCTCGACCTTGTAAGGAGAAACCACCCGCGTGAGATCCTTACGACTCACAAGGGAGCAACACACTTAGAGATCCCCATGATTCCTAAGGAGAAAATACACTTGCGAGATCCTCACGACTCGTAAGGAGAACTCTCTTATGGGACCCTCACGGCTCATAAGATTTGAAAGTCTTAAGTTACAGAGACCTAAACCTGTGCTTAAGCAACCCCCATAACCTTCGATATTGCCCTACAAGTGGCTCAATACTGACCCTTGTATACAATCCACGGGCGCGAATAAATATTTCCCTAACCAAGTCCCATCCGTGGCTAGGGATATGTCCATATGGTGAACAACCCTTGTAGGTCCTCTCGATTTACAAGAAGAAAACCCTCTTATAGGATCCTTACGACTTACAGAGGAACATACACTTAGGAATCCTCACGATTCCTAAGGAGAAAATACACCTACAAGATCCTCACGACTTGTAGGGAGAAATACCTTTGTGAGACCCTTACGGCTCATGAAGTTAAAAGCCTTAGTCGACAGGACCTTAACCCTGTTCGCTAAGCCACCTTTGTTCGACATCGACAGAGGCAAATGATGATTCGCTCCTGGCAATATCCCAGTTGTAGCGGTGTTGATGCCGAAATCGGTGTCTAATTCCAGGCTTACGGCGAAAAGCCAGCAAGCCGCACATGCATACAAAATAGCCGAAATGATGGGGCAACTTGCAACAAAATCAGCAAGTAAAAAAAGGTATGCATGCAAAATAGCCGAAATGATTGGGCAACTCGCAATAAAAATCAGCGAGTAAAAATACAATAAATAGCCGAAATGATTGGGCAACTCGCAATAAAAAGCAGCGAGTAAAAATAAAATAAATAGCCGAAATGATTGGGCACCGCGAAAGATAGCCGAAATGATGGGGCAATCGCGACTTTCGCGATATAAAGCTGAAATGATAGAGCATCGCGGAAATAAAACAATGATAAAAAAAAAATTTAAAAAAATGATGAACTTTTGCCCTACAGTTGAGATCACATCGATCCCTGTATACAATCCAAGGGCACAAACAAAGAGGGAACCACACCTTCCCAACATGCTCCGCCAGAAAGATAAGCCAAATCTCGACGGTTCACCAACAGCCTAGAGACAACCGTGACATTCGTCTCAATACAGCAGACGCAGTGCCAGCAAACGAAGCGAAGATCAAATTCCTAGCTTCACGGTTTTGACGGTAACTCATATAAAACTCGAAAGACCACCACAGATCAGTTCAACTTCCAGGGAAACCAGTGTCCCTGGCAAATACCTCAATTCAGGGAAACTAGCGTCCTTGATGAGAGCCTCCTGATTCGCGTCGGCTCACAGAGAAACCAGTGTCTCCGCTAGAAATTCCCGATTCGTTTCGACCCCGAAGAAACCAGTGTCTTTGGCAAAATCCTTCGACTCAGGGAAACCAGTGTCCTTGACAAGAAAATCCTGATTCGCGTCGACCCGCAGAGAAACTAGCGTCTCCGCAGGAATATATCGATTCGTTTCAACCCCAGGGAAACAAGTGTCCTTGGCAAACTCCTCAACTCAGGGAAACTAGCGTCCTTGATGAGAACCTCCTGATTCGCGTCGGCTCGCAGAGAAACCAGTGTCTCCGCGAGAAATTCCCGATTCGTTTCAACCCCGAAGAAACCAATGTCTTCTGCAAAATACCTCAATTCAGGGAAACTAGCGTCCTTGATGAGAGCCTCCTGATTCGCGTCGGCTCGCAGAGAAACTAGTGTCTCCGCGAGAAATTCCCGATTCGTTTCAACCCCGAAAAAACCAGTGTCTTCGGCAAAATCCTTCGACTCAAGGAAACCAGTGTCCTTGACGAGAAAATCTTGATTTGCGTCGATCCGCAGAGAAACTAGCGTCTCTGCAGGAATACATCGATTCGTTTCAACCCCGGGGAAACAAGTGTCCTTGGAAAATCCTCAAGTCAGGGAAACTAGCGTCCTTGATGAGAGCCTCCTGATTCGCGTCGGCTCGCAGAGAAACCAGTGTCTCCGCGAGAAATTCCCGATTCGTTTCAACCCCGAAGAAACCAGTGTCTTCGGCAAAATCCTTCGACTCAGGGAAACCAGTGTCCTTGACGAGAAAATCCTGATTCGCGTCGACCCGCAGAGAAACTAGCGTCTCCGCAGGAATACATCGATTCGTTTCAACCCAAGGGAAACAAGTGTCCTTGGCAAACTCCTCAACTCAGGGAAACTAGCATCCTTGATGAGAGCTTCCTGATTCGCGTCGGCTCGCAGAGAAACCAGTGTCTCCGCGAGAAATTCCCGATTCGTTTCAACCCCGAAGAAACCAGTGTCTTCGGCAAAATACCTCAATTCAGGGAAACTAGCATCCTTGATGAGAGCCTCCTGATTCGCGTTGGCCCGCAGAGAAACCAGTGTCTCCGCGAGAAATTCCCGATTCGTCTCAACTTGCAAGATAAAGCCTTAGGCAGCAGGGATTAAAAAACTTGTTTCCTGAGCACTGGGACCCTGCAGGTCGGTCTAAAACGATCTCTTGCATACTATCCACGGGTCTCACTCTCCAAAGTCGAATCTCGACAAGGAGGGAAACAACCGCTTACGGGTCCTCTCGACTCGTAAGAGGGAAAATTATCTTATAAGATCCTTACGACTTATAAGAGAAAACGCACTTAGGATTCCTCACGATTCCTAAGGAGAAAATCCACCTACGAGATCCTCTCGATCCGTAGGGAGAAAAGTCTCTATGAGACCCTCACGGCTCATAGAGTTGAAAAGTCTTAGGCGGCGGATCTGAACCTGCGGCCTAAGCCATCGCAATTTCTTGAAAAAAAAACTAAGATGTTTACTCTATTATCTGTCAACCGTGTTTATTGAGACAACACGCTGATAATAAGAGAAAGGGAGAAAGCAAAAGAGCATACAAGACATTGCAAAGAAAAAATGTTTATCTTTATTTATTAATTCAATCAAGTACAAAGTGAATCGTACAAAAGAATAAAGAATGGATACATCTTATTTGAAAAAGAAAAATTTTACAAGTATATTGATACAAAGGCAGCTACTGGGAAGGAAGCGTCTTAAATAGCCCTATCAGTTGTTCGCACACTTCCTTCCATGCCTTTTCCTGATCGGCCACCACCGCCAGTTCTGCCTCCACTTGAGCCCGTTGCTGCAAGAAGGAAGCAAGATTCTCCCCAACGGCCTGCTGAGCTGCTTCGCGGCCTTGGGCATTACGCTCGGCAGCGTCGAGTTTCTGCTTCAAGTTCAGCCCATTTGAGATGCGTTCCAGGAGACCCTCGAAGATAGCCTTCACCTGGGCAGCATTCGCCTCAACTTCAGCACGTAGGCGAGCAGTCTCGCTTGAAGACTCTTGACATTCCTTCAGCCTTAAAGCTACTTCTTGTTCCAAGTGGTAGACGTAAGAAGCGCTTTGCTCAATCCACGCTGCTCTTTGATAGCTTGCAGCTAAGGTCTCGGGAGCAGGGCGCATAAACTCCAGTTGATGCAGGCGAGTCTCGATCTCCCTGCAGTGATTAACCCAAGACGCGACGATGCCCTTGTTATGGAAGTTTACGAGTATCACCAGCATTGGGTTAATCGCCATAGCAAAATCTGCGGCAGACGTAGGAGTCTCGACGTCGAGTTCCTCAATATAGTCGCTCACCATGCGCAGACTATTCGCGGCGCCTTTCGAGGACGGACATCTCAGGAAAGGGCCTGCCGGAATTGTGACACGAGACTCGAAAGGCGCCGAGATCGGAACGACAGCTGAAAAAACAAAATACGATTAGATGACAATTCAAGAAATACAAAAAAAAGGGTCATCAATGCGATAGTTTACTATACCAGCTGCAGCAGGTGGCAAGGCCGGAAGGGCCGATGGCGTGGCCGATCTTTCATCCCCTCGTTCGATTTGTAGCACTGCAATCAGGACGAGGGAAAGTTAGAAATAATTCCATTACTGAAAAAGAAAGATATCAGTTGGAAACTATACTCACCGGCACCACTAGAAGAAGAAGCGAGTTCAGATGAGAAGGAGAAGTGTGGGAGCAACACCTGATAGAGATGGTCAAAAAGCACTCCTGAAAAGACACAACAGTATGACTTTAGTACATAAATTATGCGTCTGAAAGATAAAACTAATAAGTTGCAAACCCATACCTTCCAACATCTTTGATGGTACAAGGGAGGGCTGGGAGGTGACCACCGCCAAGGCAGTAGTTGACGGCGCTCCCTCGAGCAATGGAGCATTGGCACTGGCCGCATATGCGTTAAAAACAACGATAAACCTGTCAGGAATGATTGCAAGATAAAGAAAAAAGGACAGTAATCCGAAATTTACCTGATGAGCCTCCAGCCGAGACGGAGGCGTCTCCCTCCTCCATCGACATAAGTCCACCACCCGTGGCCTCATCCCCAGACTCTACGGGGGCCGTCGTCGTGCTCGCGAGGCCAGGAGACGGTGGAGGGACGTAGGCGGGGAGAGCAATGACCGGAGCATTGCTAGACTCTTGAGAAAGAGCGGCCGGCTCGTCCTCAGGAATCATGCCCACCTCACCCGCTACTCCCTCGGGCTCAGCAGTCGCGGCCGTCTTGTCCACCGTTGCCACGGGGTCATCGGTCTCAGGCGCTCCATTCGCTGCTGCCTCGGGCTCGGCATTGGCCACCTTCTCGGCGTAGTGGACTTGACCATTTCGTCAGCCACTAGCTCGGGCCCGGCAATCCCGGTTGTGTCATCCGCCATCGGCTTGGGTTTGACCAATACCTCCTCCACTGTCCCCTTAGGCTCGACGGTTTCTGCCTCCCCTTCAGTTGGACTTGGCCCGACAGGACGAGATATATAAGAACCGATAGGTTTATAATTCTCGCAACAAAATCTTGAAAGACACACTACCTGAGGTGGATTGATCGTTGGTCTCCCAAGCTGCACGCAACGCCCGCCTATGAGCAGTGGACAGGGCGACTGGAGACTCTTCCGAAGGAGTAGCAGCATGAGGGACGGTGCTTGGGCCAGCCCCTATGGCCAAAGCAGCCCTGCGTGCCTTCGCCTCGCGGCTTAGCCGCTTTCTCTCCTCTCGAGCCGTCAAGACGGAGCTCTCCAAGGCTTCCCTTATTGAGACGTCCTTGTCCATGAACAGGGATTCCTCCAAATCCTTCAAGGCATCCCTCGTCGACTTGTCGAGTCAAGGCTCTCGCGGCAGCTCCGAAGAGACTGGGACTTCAGTTTCGGGCCCGGGGAGAGTCCCCGCATCAGCTGGCGCAGCCCCTGTAAAGAAACAAAAGAAGAAGGTTAGGTTGGCCATCAGAAAGGAGGATAAAAAAACTCAATAAGGTGAGACGTACCAACGCCCGTTAAAGCGCGCTTATTTTCCTCCTCCTGGAAGTCTTCAAAGAAGCAGCGATGGCTTCTTCGGTAGTGATACCTGTTAAAAAGGGGGGAATGCATTAGTCGAGGATAATGATAAAAATGCTATAAAATGATGAAGAATACAGCTAAAGATTACCTGCTCGAGCGAGTTTATCCAACCACGCTTCAAGTCTGGCTGATCGCTCAGAAGCCGCAATGGCGGCCGCCAGATCGGTGTCTGCCGGGTCTACCGAGAAGCCCTTATTGCTGCCATACTCGCTTATACCTTTGGTAAGAGGGGCCTGAGGCTCCTCTAAACCGAGGATAGCATCGAGAGAGAGAGGAGCGACTTCTTCTTCCTCTTCTGCCCACCAGCCTTGAGTGCACCCGAGATTGACTTACGCTTTGCAGGCACCCTAGGGCGGCGGGTTCCGATATCCGCGCCCACGCCGGACTCCGGCGAAACCACATCTACCGTCTCCACTGGAACACGGGGCGCTGGTGGTGCATCCGCAGTACCACGAAGTGGCAGTCCGCGCGGAGGGCTCAACACGCGCGGTGGCACGGCTCCGACATCTTTCAGCGGAGGAATGACCGGGGTCCTTGGCTTCAAAGGAACCTTGCGATCGCCGCCGGGAGGCGCACCCTTCCCGTCAACCAACATGCGCTTCTCCATATGGATAACCGGACCCATTGCGTGGGCGTACCAAGCCACGTACGCGTTGAGGACTTTGGGGACGCAACTCGGCTCACTGATGAAGAAATAAGAGCCCGTGTTAAGCAGCATGAAATGGTGCATCGCACTCCTTATCCCCTCCAGGCTGGCCATGGGCTCTTCCAAAAAGGCTTCCAGCGGGATCCCCTGATGATAGCTGGATTGTTGGGCGAACTAGTGAGGGTTATACCTCATGAAAAGTGCCATCTCATTCTGCCTGAACACCAGGTAGCCCGGCTGAATGGAGTAGAGGTGGAGGATCTCTCGGGCTTTCAATATAAAGGCCCTGTCCTTAAAATCATCACGCAGCGGCACCACCGACTTAGTGGTTTCTGATCCTATGGTTATGACTTTGTCCAAAAAAGAAACCTTCGCTCCGACCAGGTGTGGATGAAGGAGTAGCCCCTAGCCTCTCGCGGAGACGCAACCACGATTGAGGCGCCGACCAGCCGCATGACTCTCGGGAGTCTGCACTTTTCAAAAAACGGAGGGATCTTGTGGACGCCGAACACCCCATGCACGTGCATTTCCATCCAAGAGGTGAAGTAGTGCATCGGGAAATTAGCAGGCTGCACCCCAGGTTCATTAGTGTCTGCCGCCATGCTAAGTCCATTATAGAGGTGAGCCAACCCAGCAATTCCTATTGTTAACTGCAGGCCAGCCACCATCCAATGCGCTGGATAGAAAACGGATGGCCGCATGTGGCGCGGGTGCATGGGGAGCGCCAAGCTGCACAACCACAATCCCAGGAACCCTACAAAAAAGGTCTCTTCATCCATGCCCGAAACGGCGATCTCCGACAACGGCGTGACGACGGCGCTGGGGAGATAAAAATCCTTTTGATCGCCCTCCGATGTTGGTCGACAGTCCAGGCCGAAGCCGAAAGGGTCATCAGGCTTGGCGAACTTCTCGCTCTGTTCCGATAGAAACTCCGGTCAAATGAAGCGGGCAATAAAATCTGCGAAACTGACTCCCCGGGTGCCCGATTCCAGATAGAGCTCTTCATAGATCTCCAGCACTTTCACCAGGCCCGGAAACTGGTGCTGAATAGCGTTCTCTGGCGTCAGATTAAACACCAACGGCTTGGTGGCAAAGACGTATTCGTCAGGAGGAAGCAGCTCCTCGTAATGCTCCCCCCTCATCGGCAGACCCGAGATTTCAGCAAACTCCTCCAAGGAGATAGAGACTTCCCTGTCCGTCATCAGGAAGGTGTGGGTAGGGATATTCTATTGTTCAATAAAAGCCTCAACCCACCACGTTAGAGGAGAGGGATACTCAAAGAGCGAGACATAGATGGCCGAATACAAACCAATCTTCATCAGATGAGTCCTCTTTGCTGATAAGATATACCGGGCCCACTGCAAATATCCGGCGGGCGGTCGCGTGATCAATCCAATGTTATAGGCCTGTCCCCAAGGGCGTGCTTCACCCTGACAGATTCGCCTCCCTAAAATGTCTATTGCCGGCGGCGGCTGCACGGGAATAGCACCAATCGCGGGTTGGAGGAGGTCGTCCGAATTCCAATTTTTAACCTCCACGGCATACTTCACCGGGGGTTCATCCGCGTAAGGGAGCGAAGATATGGGCTCAGACGGCGTGGCGGATCCGAAACTTCGGCAACCCCTGGATGATCTCATTATACCACCTACCCCACAGATGAAGGCTCTTATGCTCGGGGTCATGATCCTTGATGAGAGCGAGCACTACTCGGTCCACTGGTACCTGGGGAAATCCTCCCTCCGAGCGAACGAATGGGAAAGACAAATCAGAAGACATGTTCACTGCAAGGGGACAAAAATCAACCGTCAGTATCGTAGTTCCAACGCCTGGCATTTTAAAATTTATACCACACTGCAATGCAGTGGGTAGGGGACCCACAAAATCTGGATGGCAGTGCATCAGTTAAACCCCAAGAGAAGATTCTCATTAATAATAAAAATCCCTAGAGACAAGGAGAAAATCTCCTCTTTCAGAGCAAAACTCTGTCACAGAGTGATACTTGTCAAACTCTGGTCTTAGGGGAATAAAATTCCTTAAAAGTGCCTACCTCTGTGATAATGATGAGAAAATCTATTAAAAGAAAAAAATTCTTTAAACTCCTAAAGATTAAAAAAAAAAATTGGGATCCTAAAGATCCAGGAAAACTCTTAGGAGTTCTTCATTTTTTTAGATCAAAAAGATCTACATTTGGTCCATGAGCAAAGCTCTGTTCATGGGTTAAAAACCCTGAAACATGATCTCTTCAGATCTATGGATTCTTGAGAGCAAGGCTCTGTTGGTGAAACCCCAAAGGGGTTTTCTTTAGATCAGAAGATCTATGAGAGCAAGGCTCTGTTGGTTAAGATTAATTAAAATTAATTTAATCTAAGATTAATTTTACCTAAAGTTTTTCTACAGGTTCTAACTTTGGAAATGAGAGCAAGGCTCTGGAGTTCTTGAAAACAGGAGCAAGGCTCTGAAAATCAAATTTCTTAAATGATGGTAATCATCTACTGAGGGCCAGGGGTCCTATTTATAGGCGCTTGCGTCCCTTCAACTCCTGAGTTAATCCACGGGCCAGAATCTTGCCACCGTTGCACTCATGTGCGCGCCACGTGAGCGCAATGGTGGGAGGCATTTGTTTCCCCCAATCAGAGCAAAGCTCTGTTTGAATTTCAAAAATTCAAAAATTGAAGCAACGCTTCAAATCCCGTGCGCTGCGCACAACGCGCCACGTGTCAGAAGTTGATACGTCAGCGCAGCGCTCAAGGCAGTGCGCCCAATCAGAGCAAAGCTCTATTTAAAAACAAAATTAAAGGAAGCAACGCTTCAGTTGCACAAGCGCTGCGCTGCGCGACACGTGTCAGCGCTGTTGCGCAAGCGCTGCGCGACACGTGTCAGCGCTGTTGCGCAAGCGCTGCGCGACACGTGTCAGCGCAAACGTAGTTGCGCTGCGCTGTGCGCTGCGCGATACGTGTCAGCGCAGTTGCGCAAGCGCAGTTGCGCTGTGCGCTGAGCGACACGTGTCAGCGCAGATGCGCAAGCGCAGTTGCGCTGCGCTGTGCGCTGCGTAACACGTGTCAGGCGCTGGGGCGTTTGCGCCAAAAAGAATTAAAATTCTAGTAAGATCCTTCCATTCTTGTTAAAATAAGAAGATTGTCTTCTGTAAAACAGAAGCCCTTGGTTCAAAGATCCAACGGTGGGGAAAATTCCCCAAATCACTCAGAGAATTATCTTTTTAACAAACTTAACAAATCTATGGGCACTATATAAAGACCCCGAGACCCCAACTCAAAACATCATCAATATCGTGAGAGATCAAGAACTTCAAAACAAAGAGAACTCTGAAGAAAATTCAAGAAAAAGGTAAAAACCTTTATAATGGAAGAATTTCTTCTGAATAGATCATTGATCTAAGAACAAGATCAATGATCTTCAATAAAAAATAAATAATAACAGTGCCTTGCACTTTTTATGAACCATTGGTTCTGGAATTTCAGAAAAAATTCTTTTCTTGAATCCAAAAATTGGATCAAGTTATTGAAACAGTGCCTTGCACTTACAAAACTGCACTGTTGCACTCCTGGGTTGGCGCAAGCCACCAGAAAGTACCACGTGTCAGCGGCGCAACAGCGCAGCGCACTACGCTATTGCGCTCGCGCTCACCAGAGCGTGACATGTGTCACCTCCACATGCGCTTGCGCTCAATGATTGGCGCAAAGCGCCGACAAGCCAATATCAGATAATTAATGCACTGTATTATTGAAAAGAAAGGCTGAGCCTAATTAAAAAGGCCTAACAGGCCAAATAAAATTCAATGCATTAAAAGCGCAGAGCCCAAACAAAGCAGATGCTCTGCATCATTTATAAAAGGGCAGAGCCCAAACAAAACAAAATGCAGTGCATATTTAAAAGGGGCAAAGCCCTGGCACAGGCCTAATAGGCCAAAAAAAAATAAAAATGTTGAATATTCCCAACTGGACTTAGCCCAATCATGGCCGTAAGTTCTCAAATTAAATTGACTGAGCACGGATGCTCTCTTAAATCAATTTACATCCAGTTCGAGGGTACATATCCGAACTCCTCTGACTCCTATCATTGTAATCCTTCAACGACGTCAGAGAGGTGACGGGTCCCGACAACCACAAATCAACACGGACTGTGGGGTCCTTAAACTCATGGACTTATGCGTCCTTAAACCAAGATACGGACCGTGGGGTCTTTAAACCCGCGGACTTATGCGTCCTTAATCTAACGGACTAATGCGTCCTTAAACACACCCATATGGACTATGGGGTCCTTAAACCCATGGACTTATGCGTCCTTAAACTACCAATGGACCTATGCGTCCTTAAACTACCAATGGACCACCATGTCCCTAAACTGGCAATGGTCCGCAACGTCCTTAAACTACCTATGGACACCCATGTCACTAAACTGGAATATGGACCCCCATGTCCCTAAACTGGCAATGGACCGTAATGTCCTTAAACTATCTATGGACCACTACGTCCCTAAACTGGAACAATAGAGCTCCCAAATGCTCTTTTGTCAGATCTAAACGATCCCGTTTAAGTTGATCTTAGCCTCAAATATGGCTAACGTATCCTTAAACATTCAAACAGATTTTAGTCCCAACTTGGACTATAAGACCCCCAATCAACGTTGATTCAAGGGTACATCTCCGAACTCCTCTGACACCTATCGTTGTAATCCTTCAACGACGTCAGAGAGGTGACGGGTCCCGATGGCCATGCATGCAATGGACCACTATGTCCTTAAACTGGAACAATAGAGCCCAAATGCTCTTTTGTCGGATATAAACGATCCTGTTAAGTTGATCTTAGTCTCAAATTAGACTAACGTATCCTTAACAAACGTTTGAGTTGATCTTAGCCTCAAATATGGCTAACGTATCCTTAACTTAAAACACCAAACCCAAATCTAAGTAAACACGGATTTGGACTAATCCACGTCCTACGGGCGACGGCATCACTTAGTCTCCGTATACAATACACGGGCATCCACAAACAAAACAAACACACACGACATGAAGTGAAATTCTGGAGAAGGAGAAAGTGGCTGCCGCGATGCGGTAGCGTAATTAACTGCAGGGGCTTGCGCCTGCAAGGAAGAGCGTCACCACAATCAAAAACCTTTCAAACGAGGGGGAATCTGACGAAGTCTGCTATATCGGCCGCATCCGTCTAAACCTCCGATACACGGTTGTTCCCCTCCGAAAGACGGCAACGACGTGAGGACGTCTAGCCTGAGATTCGGGGCAGATGCTATATGGTTTTATCCGTCTACCTCTCCGAAGATGCCAAGTTGATTTATGGCACCGTGTATCGGAGGTTTAGACGGATGCGGCCGATGTAGCAGACTTCGTCAGATTCCCCCTCGCTTGAGGGGTTTTTGATTGTGGGGACGCTCTTCCCTGCAGGCGCAAGCCCCTGCAGTTAATTACGCTACCGCATCGCGGTAACAACTTTTTCTTTCTCCAGAATTTCACTTCGTGTCGTGGGTGTTTGTTTTGTTTGTGGTTGCCCGTGGATGGTATACGAAGACTGAGTAATGCCGTCGCCCGTAGGACGTGGATTAGTCCAGATCCGTATTTACTTAGATTTGGGTTTGGTGTTTTTAGTTTAAGGATACGTTAGCTGTGTTGAGGCTAAGATCAACTTAAACATTCGTTAAGGATACGTTAGTCCTGTTTGAGACTAAGATCAACTTAACGTGGTGATCCATTTATTATATGGCCGTCAGGACTCGCCACCTCTCTGACGTCGTTGAAGAATTACAACGATAGGTGTCAGAGGAGTTCAGAGATGTACCCTTGAACCAAGGTTGATTTGGAGTTTTATAATCCATTTGAGTGTTTAAGGATACGTTAGCCGTATTTGGGGCTAAGATCAACTTAAACGGGACCGTTTAGATCCGGCAAAAGAGCGTTTGGAGGCTCTATTGTTCCAGTTTAGGGACGTAGTGGTCCATGTTCCAGTTTAGGGACGTGGTGGTCCATATTCCAGTTTAGGGACATAGTGGTCCGTATTCCAGATTATGGACGTGGTGGTCTATGTTCCAGTTTAGGGACGTAGTGGTCCGACATTAGTTTAAGGACATTTCGGTCCATGTTCCAGTTTAGGGACGTAGTGGTCCGTATTCCAGTTTAAGGACGTGGTGGTCTATGTTCCAGTTTAGGGACGTAGTAGTCCGACATTAGTTTAAGGACGTTTCGGTCCACGAGTTTAAGGACCCCGCAGTCTATATTCATATGTGGTCGTCAGGACCCGTCACCTCTCTGACGTCGTTGAAGGATTACAACGATAGGTGTCAAAGGAGTTCGGAGATGTACCCTCGAACCGGATGTAAATTGATTTAAAGGAGCAATCTTGCTCAATCAATTTAATTTGAGGACTTACGTCCAAAATTGGGCTAAGTCCAGTTGAAAAAAATGTTCAACATTTTATTTGCTTTTGCATCGCATTTATTTTTATTTTTATTTGGGCTCTACCCATAAAGGATGTAGAGTATCAATATGTTTTGGGCTCTGCCCATTTATAAATGATGCAAAGCATCTACTTTGTTTGGGCTCTGCCCCTTTTAAAATGCATAGCATTTTTATTATTTCATTTGGGCTCTGCCCATTTATAAATGATGCCGAGCATCAATTTAATTAGGCCTGCTTGGTCTTTTAATTTGGGCCTGGCCCTTTAGCAAAAGAAATGCATTGCATTTTCAGGTGCTTTGCGCCAATCAAAGAGCGCAAGCGCTTGTGGTGACGACACATGTCATGCAAGCGCAGTGCGCTGCGCTAGTGCGCAGCTGACACGTGGCGCACTCTGGTGAGTTGCGCCAAACACAGAGAGCAAAGCTCTATCTTAAAGCGCATAGCGCAAGTAGTCCAGATACTGACACGTGGCCCTCTCCCAAGAGCGCAACAGCGCAGTTTGCAAGTGCAAGGCACTATAAATTTAAGAATCTTTTAGATTCAAGAACCAAAGGTTCATAACAGAAGTGCAAAGCACTGTTTTTGTTTTTGTTTTTTTATTAAAGATCATTGATCTTGTTTTTAGATCCATGATCTATTCATAAGAGAATTTTCTCTTTTTCTAAAGGCTTTTTACCTTTTTTTTGTTCTTGAGGATTTCTCTGCAATTCTTCAGAGCTCTCTCTGTTTAATTTCTCACAAAATGTTCATCTCTTTGAATTGAGGTCTAGGGTCCTTTATATAGTGCCCATAAATTTGTTAAATTTGTTAAAGAGATCTTTCTCTGAGTGATTTGGGGAATTTTCCCCACCGTTAGATCTTTGATCCAAGAGCTTCAGTTTTACATAAGACAATCTTCTTGTTTTAATAAGAACAGAAAGATCTTTCTGGAATTTAATTCTGTTTGGCGCAGATGCACCAGTGCTTGACACATGGCGCGCAGCGCACAGCGCAGCGCAACTGCGCTGCCACGTGGCCTGCAGCGCAACCGCACTTGCGCAACAGCGCTGACACGTGTCGCGCAGCGCAGCGCAACTGTGCTAGCGCACCTGCGCTGCCACGTGGCGCGCAGCGCAGAGCGCAGCGCAACTGCGCTAGCGCAACTGCACTAGCGCAACTGTGGTGCCATGTGTCGCGCAGCGCGGAGCACAAGTCGTCTGAAGCATTGCTTCCTTTAATTTTTGTTTTAAATAGAGCCTTGCTCTGATTGGGCGCGCTGCCTTGGGCACTGCGCTCTCTGCGCTGGCGTGCACGATTTTGACACATGGCGCCCTGCGCGCAGTGCAGAGGATCTGAAGCGTTACTTCATTTATTAAAGTTTAAATTTTCAAAGTAGAGCTTTGCTCTGATTGGGGAAAGATGAAGCGTTGCCTCATCTCCCGTCTTGGAATTTGAACAGAGCTTTGCTCTGATTGGGGTAAACAACGGTGCCATAAATCAACTTGGCATTTTCGGAGAGGTGGACGGATAAAACCAAATAACATCTGTCCCGAATCTCAGGCAAGACGTCCTCGCGTCGTCGCCGCCATTCGGAGGGGAACATCCGCCGCTCCACGTCCTGCATCCCACGCTGGCGCGTCTTCCCATTAATGAGCGTATCCCGCCATCAACACGAACGTAAAGCAGGGGCGTAACGGATGGCGAGAATCTTGCGCCGGTTCGCTCTATGCGACCACTATATAAACCCTCTCTTCCAGACGACTCAGATAGGTCGAACTCATTCCAATACGCCGTTACCCTGCCATTATTATTCCTCGGTACTTACTTGGTCGCCGGAGGGTCTTACGACGGTTTTCCATCCCGGGACTTCCCTTGTAGGTAGCTCGGTGTCAACAACAACCCGCAATCCATTGAGATCCACACGCTCAACTCTCAACTCAAATCTCAACCGTTCAGCCTCGCTAGCAACAAGATCAATGGAGGACAACATCTGAGGGAGATTCCGACCTCTATCAGTTAGCGCCGTCTGTGGGAACTCGGCTTTCCCACCTAAGGAAGTTGATCTTCCGCCTTCAATTCGATGGCCAGTGATAATCGCAACGATCTCAGCACGTGCCGTGCCGTCCTTTACAACGGAGGTGGGGGCGGTTCTACTCCCCTTCCTAACATCGTCAACGCCTTATCTGCACGGATCAACAGGCTCACGGCTATGGTGGACGCGCTTGCTCGTGTTCAAACGGCCGATCATGCCCGCCAAACCGCTGTCCCCACTCCCTGAAACGACGACTCGCGTGGAGCGACGGGGGGAGGGCGCATTCAGGCCTTCGACCTCGCTCATGCCCATCTCGATGTCACGGAACTTCGGCGTGCTGATTCCAGCAGTCATGACCCCTACATGAGGAATGATTCCATGACTCGTTGGGTGCCGAACAGTTCGACAACGAGATCTCGGGAGCGACCAAACTACCACTTCAACGCTCACCGCGCTCTCTTACCCCCTGAAGAGACGTCAGTCAGGTCACCTGGTTCCAGGAAAGACCGACATCACCACACTCAACGAGACCGCACACACGGCGAACGTTGGGGCCCACCACGAAGGGTCAACCCCGAAGATCTGAGGAATGTGATAGAACGAAACCAAAACCGCTCCGTCACACAAGAACGGAGCAGATATGGTAGGCACTCCGACTATAGAGAGTACTCATGGTACCAACAGCGAATCGAGGTCTTCGAGAAGAAGATTGAGGTCAAGCTGCTCGCCATCCGTTCGCACGGAGGGTCGGCGAAATAATCCACGGATTCTCTCACGAAACCCTTCATGGAGCAGTTACTACATGAGCGCGTATCGTCTCGAAACAAGCCGTCCAAGATAGCCCTCTTCGACGGAAAGCCCGACCCAAAGGACCACCTGGATGCATTCACGGTGGGCAAGAGCTTTCAGGACAACCCAGACACGGCTTAATGCCGGGCCTTTCCCACCACCTTTATTCGGGCCGGGCGAGATTGGAAGATTGGTTCCGTAGCCTTGCTCCACGTTCAATCTCAACTTTTGACGAGCTGGCTATTCAGTTCCTCGGTCATTTCGTCGGCAATCGACGGCAGAAAAGGATAGTCGGCTACCTGTTCACTATCAAGAGCGAGGACCGGGAATCTTTCAAAGGTTTCGTCACCAGATTCTATAATGCTCTTCTGGAAGTTCCCGAGCCCTGGATCTTAGGTTATTCTATTGTAATAATATTTTTCGTTTATTACTTTTATGATTGTAAGAACTTTTGGCAATATTAATGGAAAAATTTTATCCCAGCTTGTCTCCATTTTTCGTTCTGAATCTTTTGCTTATGCATGAACGAGTGTGTCTCGAACGCCTGATCAAATGTAAATCGGATGCTCTTTCTGTCGCTTTCTTCTTTCTCTTATTATCAACATGTTGTCACAATTAGCAGATAATAGAGGAAGCACCTTGATTTCTTCACGAGATAGCGATGACTTAGGCCGCAGGTTCAGATCTGCCACCCAAGACTTTTCAACACTATGAGCCATGAGGGTCTCACAGAGATTTTTCTCCCTACGGATTGAGAGGATCTCGTAGGTGGGTTTTCTCCTTAGGAATCGTGAGGATTCCTAAGTGTGTTTTTCTCTTGTAAGTCGTAAGGATCCTATAAGAGAATTTTTTTCCTTGTGGGTCGTGAGGACCCGCAAGTGATGGGTGAAGTTGTCCTTATCCGCATTTCACGGAGTCAAGAGTTTTTGCTCTGGATGTTTCACACGGGGTCAGGATTGACATAAGCCGCGTTCCACATAGCCAGGAATTTTGCTCTGGATGTTTCACACGGGGTCAGGATTGACATAAGCCGTGTTCCACGTAGCCAGGAATTTTACTCTGGATTTTCACACGGGGTCAGGATTGACATAAGCTGCTTTCCACGTAGCCAGGAATTTTTTGCTCTGGTTGCTTCCCACGGGTTCACTGCCGTGTTCAGCGAGGACTAGGTTCCGCTCTGGATGCTTCGCACGGGTTCACTGCCGTGCTCTGCGAGGACCAGGATCCGCTTTGGACGTTTTCCACGGGGTCAGGATTGATATGAGCCACTTTCCACGTACCAGGAATTTTTTGCTCTGGATGTTTCACACGGGGTCAGGATTGACATCAGCCGCGTTCCAGGTAGCCAGGAATTTTTGCTTTAGATGCTTCCCACGGGTTCACTGCCGTGTTCAACGAGGACTAGGTTCCGCTCTGGATGCTTCGCACGGGTTCACTGCCGTGCTCGGCGAGGACTAAGTTCCGCTCTGGATGCTTTGCACGGGTTCACTGCCGTGCTCTGCGAGGACCAGGATCCACTCTGGACGTTTTCCACGGGGTCAGGATTGATATGAGCCGCTTTCCACGTACCAGTAATTTTTTGCTCTGGATGTTTCACACGGGGTCAGGATTGACATAAGCCGCGTTTCACGTAGCCAGGAATTTTTGCTCTAAATGCTTCCCACGGGTTCACTGCCGTGTTCAGCGAGGACTAGGTTCCGTTCTGGATGCTTCACATGGGTTCACTGCCGTGCTCTGCGAGGACCAGGATCCGCTCTGGACGTTTTCCACGGGGTCAGGATTGATATGAGCCGCTTTCCACGTACCAGGAATTTTTTGCTCTGGATGTTTCACACGGGGTCAGGATTGACATAAGCCGCGTTCCACGTAGCCAGGAATTTTTGCTCTAGATGCTTCCCACGGGTTCACTGCCGTGTTCAGCGAGGACTAGGTTCCGCTCTGGATGCTTCGCATGGGTTCACTGCTGTGCTCTGCGAGGACCAGGATCCGCTCTGAACGTTTTCCACGGGGTCAGGATTGATATGAGCCGCTTTCCACGTACCAGGAATTTTTTACTTTGGATGTTTCACACGGGGTCAGGATTGACATAAGCCGCGTTCCACGTAGCCAGGAATTTTTGCTCTAGATGCCTCCCACGGGTTCACTGCCATGTTCGGCGAGGACTAGGTTCCGCTCTGGATGCTTCGCACGGGTTCACTGCCGTGCTCTGCGAGGACCAGGATCCGCTCTGGACGTTTTCCACGGGGTCAGGATTAACATAAGCCGCGTTCCACGTACCAGGAATTTTTTGCTCTGGATGTTTCACACGGGGTCAGGATTGACATAAGCCGCGTTCCACGTAGCCAGGAATTTTCGCTCTAGATGCTTCCCACGGGTTCACTGCCGTGTTCAGCGAGGACTAGGTTCCGCTCTGGATGCTTCGCACAGGTTCACTGCCGTGCTCTGCGAGGACCAGGATCCGCTCTGGACGTTTTCCACGGGGTCAGGATTGATATGAGGCGCTTTCCACGTACCAGGAATTTTTTGCTCTGGATGTTTCACACGGGGTCAGGATTAACATAAGCCGCGTTCCACGTAGCCAGGAATTTTTGCTCTAGATGCTTCCCACGAGGTCACTGCCATGTTCAGCGAGGACTAGGTTCCACTCTGGATGCTTCGCACGGGTTCACTGCCGTGTTTTGCGAGGACCAGGATCGCTCTGGACGTTTTCCACGGGGTCAGCATTAACATAAGCCGCGTTCCACGTAACCAGGAATTTTTCCTCTAGATGCTTCCCACGGGTTCACTGCCGTGTTCGGCGAGGACTAGGTTCCGCTCTGGATGCTTCGCACGGTTCATTGTCGTGCTTTGCGAGGACCAGGATCCGCTCTGGACGTTTTCCACGGGGTCAGGATTGACATAAGCCGTGTTTCATGTACCAGGAATTTTTGCTCTGAATGTTTCACACGGGGTCAGGATTGACATAAGCCGCGTTCCACGTAGCCAGGAATTTTTTTTATTGTATCCGTATTTCATGGAATGAGGGTTTGACTCTGGGTGATTTGTATATCGCCGAGCCATGGAACTGGGAGTTTCCGCTGTTCCGCTTCGCTTGAAGTTGTATCCGTTGTTACGAGACAAGTGTTGAGATGACCTCTAGGTCATTTGCGACCCGTCGAGATTTGGCTTCTTTCTTTGATGAAACCTGGGGGGAAGTATGCTCACTTCTTTGTTTACGCCCTTGGATTGTATACAGGATGTGATGGAACATCACCTGTAGGGCATAATTTTTTTTTATTTCATTTCTTTTTCCGCGATGCTCCATCATTTCAGCTTTTATATCGCGAAGGTCGCGATTGCCCTATCATTTCGGCTATTTTTCGCGGTGCCCAATCATTTCAGCTATTTATATATTTTTTTTAATTTTTACTCGCTGCTTTTTATTGCGAGTTGCCCAATCATTTCGGCTATATTTTTTTTATGCATACATTTTACTTGCTGTTTTTTATTGCAAGTTACCCCATCATTTCGGCTGTTTCGTATGCTTGTTGGCTTGCTGGCTTTTCGCCGCAAGCTTTGGATTAGACACCGATTTTAGCATCAACACCGCTACGACTGGGATATTGCCAGGAGCGAATCATCATTTGCCTCTGTCGATGTCGAACAAAGGTGGTTTAGCGAACAGGGTTAAGGTCCTGTCGACTAAGGCTTTTAACTTCATGAGCCGTAAGGGTCTCACAAAGGTATTTCTCCCTACAAGTCGTGAGGATCTTGTAGATGTGTTTTCTCCCTAGGAATTGTGAGGATTCATAAGTGTATGTTCCTCTGTAAGTCATAAGGATCCTACAAGAGGGTTTTCTCCTCATAAGTCGAGAGGACTTACAAGGGTTGTTCATCATGCGTACACATCCCCAGTCACGGATGGGACTCGGTTAGGGAAATGTTTATTCGCGCCCGTGGATTGTATACAAGGGCCAGTATTGAGCCACTTGTAGGGCAATATTGGAAGTCGTGGGGGTTGCCTAAGCACAGGTTTAGGTCTCTGTAACTTAAAACTTTCAAATCTTATGAGCCGTGAGGATCCTATAAGAGAATTCTCCTTACGAGTCGTGAGGCTCTCGCAAGTGTATTTTCTCCTTAGGAATCGTGGGGATCCTTAAGTGTGTTGCTTCTCTGTGAGTCATAAGGATCTCACACAGGTGGTTTCTCCTTACAAGGTCGAGAGGACCTTGTAAGTGTCTTTTAACGAGGTTGCGCCCTTTCGGGTTTTCACATACACTCGCCGGTAGTACTGCTGTTTTTACTCACGGAGCCCTTTCGGGTTTTCATCCGTGCCCATTTTGCTTATGGACTTACCGTTTTTTTTTACGGATGCTACGGTATTAGTTTAAGGACGTTTCGGTCCGCTATTAGTTTAAGGACGTTTCGGTCCGTCATTGCCGTATTTGAGGCGAAGCTTTAGTTTACTGACTTTTCGGTCCCTAAGGCTTTCTCTATGAATGAGCATGATGCCCCCGGCGTCTCCATCTTTCCCGATGAGTGCGGTTGTGGCGGGCTTACCTTCCAGTTTTCGGGGATGACGAACTTGCCTTGTTGGTATTGATCTTCAACCCAGTTTTTGAAGACGTAGCAGTCTTCGATCAGGTGACCTACTGTTTGGTGATAAGGGCAATAATTAGGATTATTGGCATCGCCTGGCCGCAACAGACGCTTTGGACTCGGCAGATTGATGAGTCTGTCGCACACTGCCAGCTCGAACAGTCTTCTCGTTTTATTTTGAGGAAACGAGTAAGGACGTTTCAACTTTTCTTGAAGGGGTTGCTGCTTGTTATTTCGGCAAACGACCGGTTTAGGGCCATTCGATTGCTGTTGAGTATTAGCTACGGGGGCTGTTTTTTCATTCCCTTTATCCTTTTTACTCGATCCTTTGTTTGCGGGGCCAAGATTTTTCTCGAGTAGCGTGCGATTGCATGGCTGAACGTCCTCGCAACTTCTCAATTCTTTCATCTTTGAAATGGATTCCTTGAGGAGAAGGTTGAGGGCAGCCTCTTCGTCAGAGTCGCTTCCAAAGGTGATAATTTGCGATCCTTTGGAATCGGCTATATGACAGTCGGCGGCGGCTCTTTTGCGCTCATCTATCGCATTTTTTCGACGTCTACGAGCTTCACATTTGTCCTGTCGAAGTGTTGCTTTTGAGCGACAAATCCTTGCCACCAACAGTTAAAGGATTCGCAGTCTTCAGTAGGATGCATGATCTTCTGATGATATAAGCAGAAGTTAGGATACATCTCTACTCCACCGAAAGTATTTTCTTCAGAGGGCGGTAGCTTCATTCCCGCTGATAGGGCTTTGGCGAACCTTTTCCTTGTCTTGAATTTGTCTTTATCTGCAGTGGATGGCTTTTGATTTGACGGGAGTGTCTTGGCTCTTTCCAGTTTGGCCATCTCACGCTCTTGATTGGCTTTTGCTTTCAGACGAATTTCATTTAGGAAGATATCGATCAACTCGTCTGACGGCCGTAGAATTTCCGGCTCAGGGTTCGCCCTTGGTTTCTCGGCGCAAGGAGCCTCTCCATCATCCGCCGGTGAATGAGAGATCACATGACAAGTCGCTACGTAGTCTTCGGATTCGTCTGATGAGTTTTCCCCATCGTTTTCGTCCATGTCAAAAGAACAAGCTGCCCCCATCGTGTCCGTCTTCTTTGGAGTGTGCGGCTGGGGTGGATTTACCTTCCACTTTTCAGATAGGGCAAATTTGCCTTGTAGGTATTGATCTTCAATTCATCCCTTGAAGACGAAGCAAGCCTCAATCGGATGGCTTGCCGTTTGATGATAAGGGCAATAATTGGGGTTATTCGCCTCGTTGGGTTGTGGCGGTTGCCTTGGATTCGGCAAGTTGATAAGCCTGTTGCGCACAGCCAGCTCGAACAGCTTCTTCGTCTTATCCCGCGGGAATGAGTAGGGGCGCCTCATTTTCTCAATATAGAACCGCCGTCTCTCTCCCGATTGATCTGCTAGCTTTAGGGTGCTGGGTTGTTGATGAGCATTCGCAACGAAGGTTGTCTTCCCTTTACCCTTGTCGTTCCGCGGTTCTGGCTTTGGGGGAGGAGTTCTGTGACCCATTTGATCCATCTGGGCCAGCTTATCGATCAGGGCCTAGAAGGTAGTCGGTTTGAAGAACATCATAAATTGGGATATGGTCGCTTGCGGATCAAGGGTTCCCACAAACATACCCACTGCAGGAGCTTCTTCAATGCGTTGCTCGCACTTTGACCATAAGTTCCGCCATCGTATAGCATATTGGACCCATGTCTCGCCTGGCTTTACCCTGGCGTTAATCAATGCCGTCATCGGGGTGCGTTCACTGGCGCTCGCAAAATGCTGGGTAAACAACAGCTCCATTTCCGCGAAGGTCTTGATAGAGTCGTTCGGGAGCTCAGAGTACCACTCGAACGCAGTATCTGACAAGCTACCGACGAACTGGCGAAGCAACAGTTTGTCATCACCTCCGGTGTTGCCGCAGAGTGCTCTGAACTGGGCAACATGCTGGTGGGGATTGCCCGTCCCCTTATAGACATGGAACTTGGGAATTGTGTAGCCCGTCGGATACTTGATCTGGTCGTACCAGCTCAGATACGGTCGCCCCGTTTTTACGACCTGACCCGCTGCTTCAGTCGCATGATGAACCCGTATCTGCTGGGCTATGTACTCGTCCAAATCAGCTTTAGAGATTGTATCCTCTTTAGCCGTTGACAGAGCTGGCGGAGGATTTGATGTCTCTTCCCTATCATCACCAAGGACGAACGGGGGCTCTTCAGCTGGAGGATCTTGTTGTATCATCATCCCTATCATGTCTTGGAAGAGGATGCCCATACGCTGTATGTTGGCTGCTTGTTCAGCAGCCTCTTTGTCCTTCTTCTCCAATATTCGACGAAGGAATTCGGCGTCGGTTTCTTCCTCCCGGCGTTCATCCGAGGACGTTTCAGGGTTTTCTTTTGGCCCTGTAAGTACGGCCATAGCGTTCATCATCTCTTGGAGCTTCTGCTGCTGCTCCTGCGCCTTGGTCACTGATCGTGTAAGCGGTCGATGACCCGTAGATATGCGACTGTCCTCTTTACCAGACGCCACATAGACGGTATGAACTACAATGCCCCCTGACTTAGGGCGTTTGGGTTCACCACCTTTGATATTCGTCATCGGCGTCGGCACTTTCTCCGGCCTTCTTCTTTTATGGGCCGTAGAAGTTGAGGGGGCCGTTGCTTTGGGCACCCAAGCGGCCGTCGCCTTTCGTTGCTTGACCAGGGGATTTTCTTCCTGCCGACCTTTCGACTTCTTGTGCTGGCGAGAGAAGTTAGGATCAATGACAGATTCTCGGACTCGTCGCCGTGTCTTGTAGATCCTGAAGGACAGCGATTGAGGAGGCTGCTCTGGCTTTTCTGTTTCCACGGCAGTCTCTACCGGTGGAGGAGATCCCTTGAGCACCGCAGTTGGCGAGTTCCTGTGTACCCTATTCAGTAGCTCAAAGCTGTTCCTAGTTGGAACAGCAGCATTAACTTCCACCGTTGGTACTGGTGGAGTTATCCCGGGAGGGGAGTTGCCCCCAGTCTTCCTTATTCGGCGCCAGTGGCGTCGTCGGGCACGACGAGTCGTAGGTATTGGTTTAGAGATAGAAACAGCCTCTTCTTGCCCCCTGTTCAGGTATGGGGCTGTCGCCGGCGTCAGCCTATTGAAGACTGATGTCTTTTGATCAGCAGGAGCAGGAGTGGGGGTTGGGACGGTCAATCTTGTAAAGACCGATCTCTTAGCAGGAGAAGCCGCCTTAACGACTTCAGGAGCAGGTTTGGCTATTCTTTTTGGAATAGCCTTTTCTGGGACTGCAAGCTTCATTGTGGGCCCGCAGGAGTTTTGGCCCAATCTGGAGAAGACCGAGGCACTGGTGTTGGGCGACCCGTTGAGAGGGGCCGCAGTAACTGAAAGTCGATCGAAGACCGACTTCTTAGGAGCTTCTTGTACGGGCATAGGGGTGCTGAAGCCTGTTGGCGGAAGCATAGTTCCGAAAAACAACCCCGTGGTGGCTTGAGTAATCTGCTCCAAGGGCATGGTGAACAGAGAGGCCGCTTGGGGCCCGTAGGTTATGCCCCCAGTTGAGGCCGAACACGAGCTGCAGCTGCAGTTGGAGCACTTTGAACAGGTAGAGGCCATCGATGCTTGATTTCTGCGCCAGGCAAAAGACCAAATCTTAGAAACTTGAAATCCAAAGACAACCATTAACAAACCGCGATTCGTTCGCGAATATGACACATGAAGTGTTGAGTGGAAAGAGGAAAAGGTCCCACCGGGCGTGCCAGAATCTGTTCCCCTCCGAAAGACGGCGACGACGTGAGGACGTCTAGCCTGAGATTCGGGACAGATGCTATATGGTTTTATCCGTCTACCTCTCCGAAGATGCCAAGTTGATTTATGGCACCGTGTATCGGAGGTTTAGACAGATGCGGCCGATGTAGCAGACTTCGTCAGATTCCGCCTCGCTTGAGGGGTTTTTGATTGTGGGGACACTCTTCCCTGCAGGCGCAAGCCCCTGCAGTTAATTATGCTACCGCATCGCGGTAACAACTTTCTCCTTCTCCAGAATTTCACTTCGTGTCGTGGGTGTTTGTTTTGTTTGTGGTTGCCCGTGGATTGTATACGGAGACTGAGTAATGCCGTCGCCCGTAGGACGTGGATTAGTCCAAATCCGTATTTACTTAGATTTGGGTTTGGTGTTTTTAGTTTAAGGATACGTTAGCCGTGTTGAGGCTAAGATCAACTTAAACATTCGTTAAGGATACGTTAGTCCTGTTTGAGACTAAGATCAACTTAACGTGGTGATCCATTTATTATATGGCCGTCAGGACTCGTCACCTCTCTGATGTCGTTGAAGAATTACAACAATAGGTGTCAGAGGAGTTCAGAGATGTACCCTTGAACCAAGGTTGATTTGGAGCTTTATAGTCCATTTGAGTGTTTAAGGATACGTTAGCCGTATTTGGGGCTAAGATCAACTTAAACGGGACCGTTTAGATCCGGCAAAAGAGCGTTTGGAGGCTCTATTGTTCCAGTTTAGGGACGTAGTGGTCCATGTTCAAGTTTAGGGACGTGGTGGTCCGTATTCCAGTTTAGGGATGTGGTGGTCCGTATTCCAGTTTAGGGACGTGGTGGTCTATGTTCCAGTTTAGGGACGTAGTTGTCCGACATTAGTTTAAGGACGTTTCGGTCCATGTTCCAGTTTAGGGACGTAGTGGTCCGTATTCCAGTTTAGGGACGTAGTGGTCTATGTTCCAGTTTAGGGACGTAGTGGTCCGACATTAGTTTAAGGACGTTTCGGTCCACGAGTTTAAGGACTCCGCAGTCCATATTCATATGTGGTCGTCAGGACCCGTCACCTCTCTGACGTCGTTGAAGGATTACAACGATAGGTGTCAAAGGAGTTCGGAGATGTACCCTCGAACCGGATGTAAATTGATTTAAGGGAGCAATCTTGCTCAATCAATTTAATTTGAGGACTTACGGCCAAAATTGGGCTAAGTCCAGTTGAAAATGTTCAACATTTTATTTGCTTTTGCATCGCATTTATTTTTATTTTTATTTGGGCTCTACCCATAAAGGATGCAGAGTATCAATTTGTTTTGGGCTCTGCCCATTTATAAATGATGCAAAGCATCTACTTTGTTTGTGCTCTGCCCCTTTTAAAATGCATTGCATTTTTATTATTTCGTTTGGGCTCTGCCCATTTATAAATGATGCCGAGCATCAATTTAATTAGACCTGCTTGGTCTTTCAATTTGGACCTGGCCCTTTAGCAAAAGAAATGCATTGCATTTTCAGGCGCTTTGCGCCAATCAAAGAGCGCAAGCGCTTGTGGTGACGACACGTGTCATGCAAGCGCAGTGCGCTGCGCTAGCGCTGCTGACACGTGGCGCACTCTGGTGAGTTGCGCCAAACACAGAGAGCAAAGCTCTATCTTAAAGCGCATAGCGCAAGTAGTCCAGATGCTGACACGTGGCGCTCTCCCAAGTGCGCAACAGCGCAGTTTGCAAGTGCAAGGCACTATAAATTTAAGAATCTTTTAGATTCAAGAACCAAAGGTTCATAACAGAAGTGCAAAGCACTGTTTTTATTTTTGTTTTTTTATTAAAGATCATTGATCTTGTTTTTAGATCCATGATCTGTTCATAAGAGAATTTTCTCTTTTTCTAAAGGTTTTTTACCTTTTTTTTGTTCTTGAGGATTTCTCTCCAATTCTTCAGAGCTCTCTCTGTTTAATTTCTCACAAAATGTTCATCTCTTTGAATTGAGGTCTAGGGTCCTTTATATAGTACCCATAAATTTGTTAAATTTGTTAAAGAGATCTTTCTCTGAGTGATTTGGGGAATTTTCCCCACCGTTGGATTTTTGATCTAAGGGTTTCTGTTTTATAGAAGACAATCTTCTTGTTTTAACAAGAACAGAAAGATCTTTCTGGAATTTAATTCTGTTTGGCGCAGATGCACCAGTGCTTGACACGTGGCGCGCAGCGCAGCGCAACTGCGCTGCCACGTGGCGCGCAGCGCACCTGCGCTGACACGTGTCACGCAGCGCAGCGCACCTGCGCTGCCACGTGGCGCGCAGCGCAGCTGCGCTAGCCCAACTGCGCTACCACGTGGCGCGCAGAGCGGAGCACAGCGCAACTGCGCTGCCACGTGGCGCGCAGCGCAAGTCGTCTGAAACGTTGCTTTCTTTAATTTTTGTTTTAAATAGAGCCTTGCTCTGATTGGGCGCGCTGCCTTGGGCGCTGCGCTGGCGTGCACGATTTTGACACGTGGCGCCCTACGCGCAGCGCAGAGCATCTGAAGCGTTGCTTCATTTATTAAAGTTTAAATTTTCAAAGTAGAGCTTTGCTCTGATTGGGGAAAGATGAAGCGTTGCTTCATCTTCCGTCTTGGAATTTGAACAGAGCTTTGCTCTAATTGGGGTAAACAACGGTGCCATAAATCAACTTGGCATCTTCGGAGAGGTGGACGGATAAAACCAAATAGCATCTGCCCCGAATCTTAGGCAAGACGTCCTCACGTCGTCTCCGCCATTCGGAGGGGAACATCCGCCGCTCCACGTCCTGCATCCCACGCTGGCGCGTCTCCCCATTAATGAGCGTATCCCACCATTAATGAACGTACCCCGCCATCAACACGAACGTAAAGCGGGGGCGCAACGGATGGCGAGAATCTTGCGCCGGTTCGCTCTATGCGACCACTATATAAACCCTCTCTTCCAAACGACTCAGATAGGTCGAACTCATTCCAATACGCCGTTACCCTGCCATTATTATTTCTCGGTACTTACTTGATCGTCAGAGGGTCTTACAACGGTTTTCCATCCCGGGACTTCCCTTGCAGGTAGCTCGGTGTCAACAACAACCCGCAATCCATTGAGATCCACACGCTCAACCCTCAACTCAAATCTCAACCGTTCAGCCTCGCTAGCAACAAGATCAATGGAGGACAACATCTGAGGGAGATTCCGACCTCTATCAGTTAGCGCCGTCTGTGGGAACTCGGCTTTCCCACCTAAGGAAGTTGATCTTCCGCCTTCAATTCGATGGCCAGCGATAATCGCAACGATCTCAGCACGTGCCATGCCGTCCTTTACAACGGAGGTGTGGGGCGGTTCTACTCCCCTTCCTAACATCGTCAACGCCTTATCTGCACGGATCAACAGACTCACGTCTATGGTGGACGCGCTCGCTCGTGTTCAAACGGCCGATCATGCCCGCCAAACCGCCGTCCCCACTCCCTGAAACGACGACTCGCGTGGAGCGACGGGGGGAGGGCGCATTCAGGCCTTCGACCTCGCTCATGCCCATCTCGATGTCACGGAACTTCGGCTTGCTGATTCCAGCAGTCATGACCCCCACATGAGGAATGATTCCATGACTCATTGGGTGCCGAACAGTTCGACAACGAGATCTCGGGAGCGACCAAACTACCACTTCAACGCTCACCGCGCTCTCTTACACCCTGAAGAGACGTCGGTCAGGTCACTTGGTTCCAGGCAAGACCGACATCACCACACTCAACGAGACCGCACACACGGCGAACGTTGAGGCCCACCACGAAGGGTCAACCCCGAAGATCTGAGGAATGTGATAGAACGAAACCAAAACCGCTCCGTCACACAAGAACGGAGCAGATATGGTAGGCACTCCGACTATAGAGAGAACTCATGGTACCAACAGCGAATCGAGGTCTTCGAGAAGAAGATTGAGGACAAGCGGCTCGCCATCCGTTCGCACGGAGGGTCGGCGAAATAATCCATGGATTCTCTCATGAAACCCTTCACGGAGCAGTTACTACATGAGCGCGTATCGTCTCGAAACAAGCCGTCCAAGATGGCCCTCTTCGACGGAAAGCCCGACCCAAAGGACCACCTGGATGCATTCACGGTGGGCATGAGATTTCAGGACAACCCAGACACGGCTTAATGCCGGGCCTTTCCCACCACCTTTATTCGGGCCGGGCGAGATTGGCAGATTGGTTCCGTAGCCTTGCTCCACGTTCAATCTCAACTTTTGACGAGCTGGCTATTCAGTTCCTCGGTCATTTCGTCGGCAATCGACGGCAGAAAAGGATAGTCGGCTACCTGTTCACTATCAAGAGCGAGGACCGGGAATCTTTTAAAGGTTTCGTCACCCGATTCTATAATGCTCTTCTGGAAGTTCCCGAGCACCATGACAAAATGGTCATCACCGCCTTAAGATCGTGTCTTAGGCACAAAGAATGGCTTCGCTCTTTTGCCTTAGCGCAATCTAAAACCACAGTCGAGGTAAAAGTCTGGACCGAGCGGGAGATCCAACTCGAGTCTGAAGTGAATGCCAACCTACTCCGTAGGGACCGGACTAACCGAAAGAAACGAGACCGGGAGGAGAAGAAAAAGACCAATCGATCAAAACCGTATTCCCCAAGGTTTCATGAGTACTCCCCTATGAAGGTCTCTCAGACCGAGCTGCTAGAGGAGGCAAAGAGCGAGATATTCTTCAAACTCTCGCCAATGATACAAAGGCCGGGTAAGCAACTCCACGGCCCATATTGCGCCTTTCATTAATCGCACGGGCACCCGACTATGAACTGCAAACAACTCCGTGATTATATTGAGGAGCTGATCCGCTCCGGTCTCTTAGCAAAGTACCTACGAGATAAACGTCAAGCAGATCGGGAGCAAATAGACCAGCCTCTACCCGGAGAGTAGACAGTCGGGTAGATAATAGTCATCATTGTTGACTCGGCTCCGAGCTACGAGGACACCCGCCGTATCCGGCCAGTCATGACCTTAGATGATCCCCCTATAAGAAATACAAGAAGATTGCGCGCATCACCTTCACCGATAAAGACCTTCATGGCATATCCCTCCCCCACAATGATTCCCTGGTGATCACGGCTCGGGTAAATCGGTACGAAGTCCGGAGAATCCTAGTTGACTTGGGAAGCTCGGCAGACATCCTGTTCTATGACTGTTTCCAGCGTATGGGATTAAACCCGTCCGATCTCCAACCGATCTCGCACGTCCTCTCATAGGTTACGAACCACTCCGTCCGAGCCGAGAGAACAATCGCTCTCCCTTTTAACATCGGGGAGGCCGAAAGAACCCGAACCATATCGGTGAGTTTCCTCGTCGCCTGGGTTCCTTCGTCTTATAACATCCTTCTAGGTCGCCCTACTTTAAACGCCCTTCAGGCTTAGATCTCGACCTACCACCTTGCTCTCAAGTTCCATCTGGGTGATGGGGGAATAGGTCGAGCCTACGGAAATCAGCAAACCGCCAGGGTTTGTCTTGCCTCGACACTTCTCGAGGACAAGGAAGTTGATGTTTCCGAGGGTGTAACAACCCTAACATTCTTTACATATATTTTTCAAAAATATAGAAAGGGATACCTTAGCCTGAGCACAAGTTATAAATTTGTTTTGCTTTTGAACAACAAGAAAACACTTCTAGCTCATTGGTAAAGCCTTGCACTGCTGTGACGTAGTCTCTGTGATCGAATCCCCCTGGCCATATTATCTTTTTATTAAATTTTCTTTTAATCTTTTAGAAGCCCAAGGGTTTGCACGTGCACTACACGCAATAGGATAAGTTACAGAATAATCAAATATGTGCAAGAGGGTATACGAGACGACAAGGACACATGGCACAAATCTAGAACCTATCTCACCGGATCGGACCGGCAAGATTCTTTGATGGGGCCGGCACCGCCAGGCCCCCATAGGGAATGCTCCCCATTTTTTCACCCCAACACCTCTTCGCCTATCCTACTACCCCCATGTTGTTTTTTTACTCTGAATTTATCCAGAGAACAATAAAATACCCTTTAATCCAATTTTTAATGCAAATTTTAATGCATTCTTTAACTCTCTAAACACTAATTTTTCCTATAAATATCACACTTCGTTTCACCCATCCTCACTCAGAAATTCTCTGCCAAAACTCTCAAAAATTCTCAAGTCCTTATAGTATGCAGGTGGAGTTAGCAAAGGGTAAAGTTCCGAGGAGATTCCGGCGACGAAATGATACCCCGAAACCTTTCTTAGTTTCCCCTCTCACTTATCTTGTTCTCTAGCTAGTAAGTCCCATCTCCCCTCTCTTCTTCTATTCTAAAAACTTCAATTTCTAAAACCCGACGGAAGCGGAGTTAATCCGATTTCCGATTCGTTTTTTCTTAAAAAAACTCTATTTTTCTTAATCAATAAAATACCATACTCTCATATAATGTTTAACAAATATTAACAAATGCCTTAAAATAAGTTACATCTCAAAGGAATCATTTATGCAACTTTTATCTGATTTTTACGGTAAAATACCATATACTTTAGTTTCAACACAAATCAACATAATACTTGTATTACTTTTAGATAACTCACGAGGTAATGACCTACCTCATCACAACACATATCTTTGACATAGCACGATAAAAGTTTGGGACATTAGTTATGGGATAATACGACATTACATATAAAAACCACCAAACTTGCAAAACCATTTCTTTAAAAAATGTATTAATCAATTTCTTGCAATTGCGCCTCTACAACCCACTTTGGGGACCCCGTTCGGGATGGTGCGGGTTATCGCACATCTTCGGGCCTAGTAGAGCGAGATGCAGACCTCCAAAAGGAGCATTCAATCTCGATGGAATTTTAATGCAATTTTATTTAGAAAATGAGATTTCTACAAAAAATAAATAAAATTATTTTTATTAAATATATATATAGCTATTATCAAAATATCTATTTTAATTATATTATACAAATATTACAAGTTTTCTAAATCAATGGAATCACCATTACATGAAACTACCATCCAAATACAAAATAATTTCAATATTTCAATAAAATACCATATACTATGAAAACTGGATTCTACTCATTAGAAATTTCACTTCTATAAAATATACATCTATGAAAACCCTAAAGACGATAATTAAAGGCTTGAGGTGTTTTTTGAAATTATATCAAACTATTTTTACATAAAACCCCATCAAGTTATACTAATTTTCAATAAGGACCCTAGTAAATATAGGTTTAAGCGGGACCAATTCTCTTGAGCCTTAAAAAGCCAGAGAATGTGGGTACTTGCCTATCTAAGGTAGACAATCTAACAAACGGCATTATCAACACGGTAATTGTCTTGGAAAAGGACACAAATTCTGCCGTCCATGTCCACCAGTTACCGATAACATCAAAACTAATTCAGTATTTCAATTTCTTTTCAAAATGTCCGACTCAGATTGAGTCTCAATCTAATCAATCTGACTTGAATATGATTCAAGTATAAACTTCAATACAACATGAATCCATGAATCTGTCTATTCAATCTATATTGACCGAACCGAACCATGGATATACTCCGTCTACATGACTCTCCATTTATATCCATTCCATTTACTGATATCATGGTTTCAGCAAGTCTTCCATTTACTACAAGACGATACTATGCAATACAATGAGTACAATCAATTCAATCAATATAATACATCACGGGGTTTATAAAGGGGTAGACTAGTACAGAACATGTTAAAGGTGGCATGAGATAGTCACTTAAGACGTAATTACATCCATGCCGTTGTTCCATGGTATTTTCGACGGAGCCTTGTACTACGGATTACCAAAGTCCATGATATAAGTTGGACTCCTCTCGTATACACTAGCATATTCTGTACCAAACTACAAACAACTGCGTTAACATTATAATCAAATATTACAAATTATACTCTCTTTCTGTCTATTTTATCTCTACCCATCTTTGGGATTTACCGAGCGATTGTTTGCTGACGACATTTCTATTTCTCTTCTTTCCTTGGAATGTTGTCAGGAGGACCCAATTCTGAGGAGCTCGAGACCAGACAGGAGCACTTGGATTAGTTCATAGAAGATCCTGAGCATTGACTTTACTTGTGCATATTTTCATTTCAGTTATGCCATTGTTTAGGCATTGTTTTCCATTATTGTATTTACATTTCTAGTTGTACCTGTAAAAGAATGTTTAATAAATAAAGTTGTTGTTCATTATATTCATGTCTCTTGTGTACTTTTACTTTATATTGCTTAGATACGCTTAGCGTGTTTACTTCGGAGTAAATACATAGCGGGTCTCGCCGCGTCCCCTCCCCATACACCGGAAAGCGGGGCGTAATAGAGGGGCCATGCGATCCTCAAAAATCTCTGGATACATGTGATGATAAAAAAGAAATTCGGGTTTGGGTTCTGCTCAAGGAGGGAGACAACAGTCAAACTGTCTAAATCGGCTCTCTCTTGACCGGGGAAACTCGGGACAACCTTATCTAGTTTCTCCAAAGCAACTCTGGCATGTTTGCTTGGACTCCCGATGAAATGCCAGGGATCGACCCCAAGGTGATCTCTGATTGATCAAAGAAAAGTAGTAAAGTAACCGCAATCAATAACGATGTCGCTTGTAGCTAGACCTTTAGTGAGTACGGGTCGTCCTCTGGGATTCGCGGAATTTTATCATTTTTGCTTTAGATCGGTTGAAAGAAATAGTAAAGAAAATCAAGAAAATTGTTTAAGATTTAGTTGAACTAATAGTTTCAAGAAAATCAAGAAATTGTTTTCAAGAAAGGAAATCAAGAAAATTTTCAAGACCTAATTATCAAAAAAATATGAAGAAGGCTTGTAGGATTCGATTGGATTAAGTAGCCATGTATAACTAATAAAGGAAACTCATCTTTTCTATTGACAGTTTAACATCAGATTGATGGCGATGAATGTGGATTAAGGTTTTTTGGAAGAAACTAGGGTTTCTTCATTATAGTCCCTTGTCCTTTTATTGATCCCATTCATTTTCTAACCCTTCACAAAAAGATCGTCAATCTTATCTCAAATCGTGGTCAAGATGTTGGGGTACGGCGGCGCCCCGGCCGTCAAACCGACGCCAAATGCAGAACAAAAACTTTTTACAAAACCGGCGCTACCGTGACCCAAATCCCGGATCGTTCCATTAACCGTAAACTAGATAAATGTAAGAGGAGTTGAAAAGATTATACCGATCGATCCGTGTCCTTCGGTCTTCAATCTCTGCGCCAAACTCCTCGCTGCTGCGCCGACGAAGTCCGCTCCCGGTCTCGCTCGTCAAAGTGGCACCACATCAATGAATCTTTATACGGGCTCCCGCTTCGAACCGAGGCAACTCGGACATGAAGTTTGCTAACCGACATGTCCAAGAATGAAGTAGAGAAAGTGTAGAACCTTTTGTCTCAAGGCACCCAAACGATTGGGTGGAGGAAAATTGGAATTGCCAAGGATATGAGTTTTTGAGCATATGAAGAAAAATTGTGAGAAAACAAGAGGAGAAGGAGGCTCGGCCACTCCATGAAGTTTCTCTCAGTGAATGGGATTTTTCAAGTGAAAAAAAAAAACATGCAGGCTTTTTTCCTTGTGGGGATCAAATGTGAGTGTGTTATTCTACGCCGCAAATAAGCCCCTCCAATGTAAATCCTATTCTCACACTCACCCATCACCACACAAAACCCCCTGTGTTATAGGGCCTGGCCAAATTTGCAGGGAACCCCCTGCACACACGGCTCATGCTCATTAAATGAAGCATGGGTTTGCACTGTAGGGAAGGGCTGGGAAAAATTTGGTCAAAGGGAAAAGAAAGTCAATGCTCACATAGATTAATCAAGGTGTTTGAGACGGAAAAGAAAACTGGCAACTCCCAAAATAATCCCGTAACGAATTACGGGATTACACCTCAACTGTAAATACATACCCGGATTTGTATTCCGAATGAATACAGATGCAATGAGACAAAAATATTCCTACACAATAATACTAGGATCTGGCTTAAATCAAAACACGCTAGTATTATCCGTCCGATCCTGATCCGTGCACAAGTGTACGAATATGATCGAACCCAACCATAAAACCATACGGCCTCTACAACGTTTCACCCGAACTTGGGAAACTGTCTGTGGGGGACTCTAATGACTCATCAATACACTGGCACTGGGTATAACCACTAGCACGTCAGAGGTACTAGCTGTACGTAACAGTTGCCTATGTATTGAAGGAAGGGGAAGCTGATGAGCGAACTCATCCTGAAACCCTACTGAGCCTGACAGTGACAATATCCGTACAATCCGGTCCGTTCGTCTATGAGTATCGCATATCGGGCCTAGGGGCCTGGTAAACGTCAGACCCCCAATAGCTGTATAAGTCGTGTCGGAGAGAAGCCCAGAACACCCTGAGATACTACTGGAATACCTACCAGTAAATCTCGATTACCCTGGCCAGAGATTTCGTGTAATGGCTCTCCTAAACACAGCGCGATCTCACCCCCAACAACGGGAGAGACGAATCCCTGACGATCCGCTCACTGCCTCCATGTGGCTCGGGACTGTACCCAACTAAAACCTGTTTGCATGACTCCTTTGAGCCGTGGTAGGGTAGTAATCAAAGCACAGTGGGAACTCACACGAAACAAATGACGATCTCAGGTCGACAGACTAACCTGTACACATGTCGCCTGGGAACTGCTATCTGACGATATGTATAATACCAACTAGCATGTTCCTGGCGAGTCATGTCTGGTGTACTCATAACCCAATGAGCACCTGTATACATCTTAGGTGAACCAACTGACACCAATGGCTTGTGAGACCGGCCACCGCCCTTCGTCGGGGTCTCGACTGTATACACTAGTCTACTCTGGAGTATCGATGCCCTGTCTCGAAACTCCCTCAACTAGGGACCATTTAAGGATGTGCTTATAGACCCCAGCTCTCACGTAAATGATCGCCATCATACTGCTGGCAGTCAAGCAAGAATCCTATGGGCTCTATCAACATGCAATAGTAAACTAAAGCATGTACACGATGATAAAGACAAACCAGATAGCATACTATCATCTCGAGCAAGACTGTCCTATCGGCATAGGTCCTCCCTCAATCATTGCAATCACGAACCTGCGATCCAATAATTGACTTTGAGGGCACTATATCCAACAATCTCCCACTTGCACTTAAGGTTAATTATTGCGACGTCGCGTACTCACAGCTCATGTGATACCGAACATCCAACTCCTTTACTAATCAGTTTCACAAATCTCGTTTGTAAAATTATTGTGTTCGAGAAATAGCCTCAGTGAGTGGATCCGCCCTGATGTTTCTTTCTATGTCTCTCTTTTTCTCAAGTTCGCGGAGAAAGCCATCTCCCGAAATGAGCAATACCTTTCTTAGAATATGTCTGGATATCTGATGGGACCCAGTTTATAAATGAACTCCAAATCCAGCAAACTTCTTAGACTGTATCGTCAACTGAATTTAATCAGTATCCAGCACCATGCCTCCCTCAGTATCCGCTTGGATCACCTGTCCAAACTACTGCCCCTCGTCAGAGGGAAAACTATAACTCTGACATTCACTCTGTCATCCGGGTCACCTTGGAAGCCTGGAATGATAACGGTCTCCCGAAGGAGGCTGCCGTTATCAAATCCCAAGAACAACCACTTATGTTCATAAGCTGCTTCCGAACATTTCTTCAGGATTGGAATAATATATCAACTTATTGTATCTAATGCAAAAGACAACATATGATATTATATCCATATCATATGTGGAGAAACTACTGTGTGACAACCACGGTATAACCGATCGTAGTGTAGGAATTTCACTTCCTACTATGTGTATGTCATCCAAGTACCAGGACATCACACCCTACTATCTTCTTAACAGATCCATCTCCCATTCTGATGAAGTCAAAATCTATGACAGTCGCATCAAAAATAGATGATCTATCTCTGCTATATCTGCTTTAGTCTATAAATAGACATAACCTACTTATCCACTATTCTTCCGCTGCTCCCTCTGACTACAACAACCCTCTGGCAGAATCATATACACGTGCACTTCTAAAACTTGAACGACGCTATACTCATCCTCCTGCCGGGTCTCATAGTCTGGAACAACAGTAATAGAAATTCTGGGTAAACAAGAACCTCCCTGTCACCGTCCTTGAGGCTACCAGAGTACCTCTCGGGTGCCTGAGGTTACCCACCATCTCTGCGGAGTGGCTAATAGAATGTCAATCCTGATTGAATCTCTAGGTCCTATTAAATTTTCCGTAATCGTTTGTGGTTCTGGAATCTCTTCCAGAACTACCAAACTCCCACTACTATTTTCTAAAAAAATCCATTTTACTAAAACTGTGGCGAGTCAAGAACAAAATCACTATTGATCTTCCAGACGGTAGAAAGTCAACCCTCGTCAAAGCCCGGGTTAACCCACAAACTGCCATTACAAAAACGTGCCTTGAGTTATCTGGAGTCTGGTTTTAAGCATAAGCCGGACAACTTCCCGTACCTCAACACCGTTAAGATACGAACCATTCTATATACAATATAAAAATAGAGGCACAGATTTAATTGGAACCAGATTCAAATCATGCAGTTGTCTCCAGTGCATATTAACTAAATGGAGAGAGGACGATCAGTATTACTCAACTTAGGGGTGCATCCAATTATGAGTAACCTAAAAGAGAAACAAGTTTCTCAAAACCATTACTATCAACTGAATACCAAACACAAGTATATACATCTTCGATCACTTTGAAGAATCCCAACACTTGCAACACCTGGTTCTCTACTTTATTCTTTTACCTATAATTTCTCAAAACTTAGAACTTGTATTTCTACAAAACACTTGTCTAAAACTTGAGAAGTCACAAGTAAACAGAATATAGTACGAGGACCAACCCCTTTGTCCTAATGGACACTGGACAATATACAATCTTTGTATAAGTCCCCTGAGTTGAATAACTCAAGCTGTGTGCGTCGTAGGTTGAAAACTATAGCCAGGCGATTTCCTCAAATATCACCAATTACAACGAATTCCGATATATGAGGATGATCACCTAATTCCCAATAACTTACTCTCACTCATCATCTGTAAAACCATACAGATGTGAGAATCATACCTGATAAATACATACCCTGGAGCAAGAGCTAATTGGGAAATCACTTTTCTATTAACAATATACAATGAAACTGAAACATTAAAATGTTTCGAAGGGGTATCCAGATATTCCTAGTAATGCCTCTTCCATTATCCAGATTCATGACTGTAACCGTATATTTCCCTGCCATCTCTCCAATTCCCTTTATTTGTCTTTAGTCGTTACCTTCTGTACACCATCATTAGGCTTAATGGTTTTCTTCCTTCCCTACCGTTCGACACCAGCCTATGGTTTGAAAGAAGACTATCCAATAAGCATAATAGGTGTACTGTCCTAATCCTAGGAGCACTCGCAACCTGAGAGAAGGTAAGTGTTTACCCCAATCAGAGCAAAGCTCTGTTCAAATTACAAGGCGGGAAATGAAGCAACGCTTATGTTTCCCCCAATCAGAGCAAACCTCTGTTTGAATTTCAAAAATTCAAAAATTGAAGCAACGCTTCAAATTCCTTGCGCTGCGCGCAACACACCACGTGTCAAAAACTGATACGTCAGCGCAGCGCCGAAGGCAGCGCGCCCAATCAGAGCAAGGCACTAATTAAAAACAAAATTAAAAGAAGCAACGCTTCAGATGCGCTGCGTTCTGCGCTGCGCGACACGTGTCAGCGCTGTGGCGCTGCGCCTTGCGCTGCGCGACACGTGTCAGCGCAGTGGCGCTGCGCGACGCGTGTCAGCGCAGTTGCGCTGCGCGACACGTGTCAAGCGCAGATGCGTTTGCGCCAAATAGAATTAAAATTCCAGTAAGATCTTTTTGTTCTTGTTAAAACAAGAAGATTGTCTCCTGTAAAACAGAAGCCCTTGGATCAAAGATCCAACGGTGGGGAAAATTCCCCAAATCACTCAGAGAATGATCTCTTTAACAAATTTAACAAATTAATAGGCACTATATAAATGCCCCTAGACCCCAATTTCAAATCATCAACAACACAGAGAATAGAGAGACAGAAACTCAGAAACAGATAGAGGACCCCTCTAAAGAATTTTGGAGAAGAAATTCAGAAAGAAAAAAGAAGGTAAAACCTTTTTAAAAAAAGAAGAACTTCTTCTGAATAGGTCGTTGATCTAAGAATAAGATCAAGGATCTTCAATAAAATAATAAATAATATCAAAGGCATTGCCTTTTTTATGAACCACTGGTTTTGGAATCTTAAAAGATTCTTTTCTTGAATCCAAAAATTTGATCAAGATATTAAAACAGTTCCCTGCACTTGAAAAATCTGCACTGTTGCGCTCTTGGGTTGGCGCAAGCCACCAGAGAGCGCCACGTGTCAGCTCCAGAATAGCTTGCGCTACACGCTTTTAAAACAGAGCATTGCTCTCATGAATTGGCGCAACTCACCAGAGCGCGCCACGTGTCAGCAGCGCAACAGCTCAGCGTACTGGCGCAGCGCACTGCGCTTGCGCTCACCGGAGCGTGACACGTGTTGCCTCCACATGGACTTGCGCCTTGCGCTCCTCAATTGGCGCAAAGCGCCTGACAAGCCACGTGGCGCTCTGTCAGACTAATTAATGCAGCGCATTATTAAAGGGTAGAGCCCAATTAAGAGGCCCAATGGACCAAAATAAACGCTCTGCATTATAAAAAGGGGACAGAGCCCAACTTAAAAGGCCTAACAGGCCAGAATAAAATGCAGTGCATTATTAACAGGGGCAGAGCCCTAATAAAGGCCTACTAGGCTAAATATAAATAAAAATGTTGAACATTATCAATTGGACTTAGCCCAATTCTGGTCGTAAGTCCTCAAATTAAATTGACTGAGCATGGCTGCTCTCTTAAATCAATTTACACCCGGTTCAAGGGTACATCTCTGAACTCCTCTGACACATGTCGTTGTAATCCTTCAACGTCGTCAGAGAGGTGATGGGTCCCGACGACCATACATACAATGAACCTCTATGTCCCTAAACTGGAACATGGACCTCTATGTCCCTAAACTGGAACAATAAAGCCCCCAAATGCTCTTTTGTCGGATCTAAACGATCCCGTTTAAGTCGATCTTAGCCTCAAATATGGCTAACGTATCTTTAAACCTTCAAACAGACTTTAGTCCCAAATTGGACTATAGATCCCCTCCAATCGACTTTCGTTCAAGGGTACATCTCTGAACTCCTCTGACACCTACAGAGAGGTGACGGGTCCCGACGGCCATACATACATGGACCACTATCTCCCTAAACTGGAACAATATAGCCCAAACGCTCTTTTGTCGGATCTAAACGATCCCGTTAAGTTGATCTTAGTCTCAAAACTGGACTAACATATCCTTAACAAACGTTTAAGTTGATCTTAGCCTCAAATATGGCTAACGTATCCTTAAACCAAAACCTCAAACCCAAATCTAAGAAAATAAGGATTTGGACTAATCCACGTCCTACGGGCGGCGACATAAATTAGTCTCTGTATACAATCCACGGGCAACCACAAACAAAACAAACACCCACGAAACGAAGTGAAATTCTGGAGAAGGGGAAAGCTGTTACCGCGATGCGGTAGCGTAATTAACTGCAGGGGCTTGCGCCTGCAGGGAAGAGCGTCCCCACAATCAAAAACCCCTCGAATGAGGGGGAATCTGACGAAGTCTGCTACATCGGCCGCATCCGTCTAAACCTCCGATATACGGTGCCATAAATCAACTTGGCATATTCGGAGAGGTAGACGAATAAAACCAAATAGCATCTGCCCCGAATCTCAGGCAAGACGCCCGTGTCTTGGCCGCCATTCGGAAGGGAATAGTAGGGATAAAAGATAACTGAATAAACCTTATTCCTATTTCTCTTGAACCAGAATCCATCCTCGAAAAAGTTCCTTCGAGTTCGTATATAACCATACGATGGATTTATCCAATGGAATTGGACGTTCGTAGTGATACGGGGTGTTCTGGAGAAATACAAAGGTGAAGTAGGAGTGGCGATGAAATACATGGTTTGGTCATGAATGTTAACAGTCGCAATATACTTTGCCCTCTTTTTGATCGTTTTATTTGTCTTTACTTATTACCTTCTGTACACCCAACTTAGGCTAATTGGTTTTCTTCATTCCCTACCTTTCGGCACCTGCATATGGTTTGGAAGAAGACAATCCAATAAGCGTAATAGGTGTACCCTCTCCTAATCCTAGGAGCCCTCACAACTTGAGAGAAGGTAAAAGGAAAATACAACTGAATAGTTCTATTCATTCTCTCCAGAACCAGAATCCATCCTCGAAGAAGTTCTTCCGAGTTCTTATATAACCATACGATGGATTTATCCAATGGAAGTGGATGTTCGTAATAATACGGGGTGTTCTGGAGAAATGCAAAGGGTAAAAGAAGGAGTGGCAATGATGTATGCAATTTAGACAATCCAAAAGCCAAAGTTATAAGAAAGTTCGGTTAACTTGGTCACTGAGTTATAGTCTAGGGTCGGGTCATGGTCGCGGTCAAAGAGAGAAAAAATAGAAACACTCTGCATGCACTCTAATCTAGATCAGAATGGTTAATCACTTTATCCATTCAGGAAACCTCCCACTGTTTTCTCAAATTCTCCTCCAAACCTGAAAGAAGAATTAGCCGGAATCACCCGAGGAGTAATACTACTCATCAGTGGGAATCGGGATCCAACCATCATCGCATGATAACGTGATGGAAGCCACTCACGTCATCACACTCTAGAAGGTATGCGCAAGCCTAGTAAGTTTCCTGTATGTTTGAAACTCCCGATATGATTTTACCCCTAGGACCCAAGTGACCTTGACGGAGTCAACAAATCAAAGAGTCCTAGCCGAGTTCAACCCGTCATTATCTTGATTTCATTAAACCCACCCGTACGTGCCCTTGACGGAGTCAACAAGGCCGCACGACTGTCCTAACCAATCGCATATCCATGCAACAAACAAGCACCACTTAGCTACCGCACACTACGCCATGACGGAGTCAGCAAACGCAGCACGAATACTAAGCACTACTTGTAAGAAATGACGGAGGGCTACAGATGGTTTTTGGCGAAAAACCTTTAGTGTAATAAACTTGATATCGTTGAAGGAATCTAAGTGGTTTTATAAATATATAGTGGCAAAAACTTTTGCTAAAGAGGTCACTCCCGGTGAAGGGATCTCGGCTCTTTCCTCGTCGAATGAGGTGCAGGATATTCTAAACTGAATACCACGATGCAAAGCAAAAAGTAATCGACTATAGTGAAGTTATTACCCTGACACAAACTTCTGTCCAGGGGGTCACTCCCGGTGAAGGGATCTCGGCCCTTGCCTCGTCAAATGAGGTGCTGGATATTCGTAACCGAATACCACTGTGCAAAACAAAAAGAGAACGCCCTTGTAATAACAACTTTTTGGAAAATTGGTTCCAACAACATCATATATAGGTTTGTTTTTCTTGCATTGATAAGAATCAATGCAGTCCCATCAATTGATCACACCAGAAAAGAACGAAAATATGATGTACGTATATGCCATCCGCATTCGCCACTAGGTCCCGTCATCACCCGTTAGGTTACTTAACTAACGACAGAGCGGGGACTGAACTAGCGCGGGTGCAAAACATATACAACATCTACTAGTATATATATCAATATATAATAATCGCTCCAGTTGTGATAAATGCAACATCACAGAAAAGTAATAAGCATCACAGAACAATACAGATAATCTGGGATCCCCGGGTTTCATAGAGCCGCAGATGAAACCCGACATTCCCCCGGTCGTGTGGATAGTCTGTGCAATGAAAACCTAGACCCCTACGAGCGCGGCAAGTTATCCGCAAAAACCTGAAGTGAGGCAGCCCCTTTCAACAACGTGAATGGACCACCCAGCACTTCACGGAATCCGGTAACTTGAGCACCCCTCCTTGGGTCAACCTGTACCCCCTACGAGTGCGGTGAATAGCCCTCCAATTCTAGAGTGAAGCCCCCTCCGTCTCAACACCATGAGATGCGGGCCTGTTGGCCTCTAGAACCCGGCTATCCGTGCACCACACCGTGGGGTAATCCTACTACAGAAAAGAAAATATATATAACGGGTACACCGACCTCATCCCGGTCGTACCCTAAAAGAATAATATACAAACAGACAGTGACGGCAGTCCACATGTCGGACGCTCGCCCCGCAATATCAAATGTACAAATAAATCTAAAAAGCACTACCATTGCATAGGAGCTATCCACCACGATAAATCCGCAACATCACAGCACAACACAGAATATCAACGTGAATGTCACGTTCGCAAATCCCGTCTAAAAGAGCTATAGCAATTAGACAAGATTTACCGATCGAATGACATTCACGGTCACAGATAGTAATGTAAAGCACTGTAAACTAACACATTTAAATTTCCGATCGACAAAACTTCCCGAAGTGGGCCCCAAGCACAGATCCAGTACTCAAAATAATCTGGGCCAAAAATAAATTTTCCAGAAACCCCAGTTCCAAGTTAAAGACCCAAAGGAAAACTTTTGTGCACTGAAACCCAAACAAGGAAGCGGAACCGCGGACAAAACGTGGGTACGGCCGCGGTTCCGCGGCGTAACTGAGGGATCACGCTACAAAATTTCTACAGTTGTCTTCTAAAGGCCTGCCTATTTTTCTGAAACACTCAAAATAATTTTTCGAGGACAAACAAAAATCGACATAAACTTTACTATTGAAATTGCGTTTTCGGAAATTTTGTTCGATCGGGATTTTAAACATGTTAGAATAAGCTAGTAAGCGGTTAATGGGTGGCTCTGATACCATTGTTGGGGTACGGCGGCGTCCCGGCCGTCAAACCGACGCCAAATGCGGAAAAAAAAACTTTTTACAAAACCGGCGCTACCGCGACCCAAATCCCGGATCGGTCCATTAACCGTAAACTAGATAAATGTAAGAGGAGTTGAAAAGATTATACCGATCGATCCATGTCCTTCGGTCTTCAATCTCTGCGCCAAACTCCTCGCTGCTGCGCCGACGAAGTCCGCTCCCAGTCTCGCTCGTCAAAGTGGCACCACGCCAATGAATCTTTATACGGGCTCCCGCCTCGAACCGAGGCAACTCGGACATGAAGTTTGCTAGCCGACATGTCCAAGAATGAAGTAGAGAAAGTGTAGAACCTTTTGTCTCTAGGCATCCAAACGATTGGGTGGAGGAAAATTGGAGTTGCCAAGGATATGAGTTTTTGAGCATATGACGAAAAATTGTGAGAAAACAAGAGGAGAAAGAGGCTCGGCCACTCCATGAAGTTTCTCTCCGTGAATGGGATTTTTCAAGTGAAAAAAGCAGGTTTTTTCCTTATGGTGATCAAATGTGAGTGTGTCGTTCTACACCACGAATAAGCCCCTGCTAATAGAAATGGCAGAATTGCAGGAAGCCCCCTGCCAACCACAAACACAATGTAAATCCTATTCTCACGCTCGCCCATCACCACACAAAACCCCCTGCACACACAGCCCATGCTCATTAAATGAAGCATGGGTTTGCACCGTAGGGAAGGGCTGGGAAAAATTTGGTCAAAGGGAAAAGAAAGTCGATGCTCATATAGATTAATCAAGGTGTTTGAGACGGAAAAGAAAACTGGCAACTCCCAAAATAATCCCGTAACGAATTACGGGATTACAGCTCAACTGTAAATACATACCCGCATTTGTATTCCGAACGAATACAATTGCAATGAGACAAAAATATTCCTACACAATAATACTAGGATCCGGCTTAAACCAAAGCCCGCTAGTATTATCCGTCCGATCCTGATCCGTGCACAAGTACACGAATATGATCGAACCCAGCCATAAAACCATACAGTCTCTACAATATTTCGCCCGAACTTCGGAAACTGTCTGTGGGGGACTCTAATGACTCATCAATACACTGGCACTGGGTATAACCACTAGCACGTCAGAGGTACTAGCTGTACGTAACGGTTGCCTATGTATTGAAGGGAGGGGAAGCTGATGAGCGAATTCATCCTGAAACCCTACTGAGCCTAACAGTGACAATATCCGTACAGTCTGGTCCGTTCGTCTATGAGTATCTCATATCGGGCCTAGGGAGCTGGTAAATGTCAAACCCCCAAATAGCTGTATAAGTCGTGTCGGAGAGAAGCCCAGAACACCCTGAGATACTACTGGAATACCTACCAGTAAATCTCGATTACCCTGGCCAGGGATTTTGTGTAATGGCTCTCCTAAACACAGCGCGATCTCATCCCCAATACTGGGAGAGACGAATCCCTGACTATCCGCTCACTGCCTCCATGTGGCTCGGGACTGTACCCAACTAAAACATGTTTGCACGACTCCTTTGAGCCGTGGTAGGGTAGTAATCAAAGCACAGTGGGAACTCACACGAGACAAAGTACGATCTCAGGTCGACAGACTAACCTGTACACATGTCACCTGGGAACTGCTATCTGACGATATGTATAATACCAACTAGCATGTTCCTAGCGAGTCCTATCCGGTGTACTCATAACCCAATGAGCACCTGTATACATCTTAGGTGAACCAACTGACACCAATGGCTTGTGAGACCGGCCACCGCCCCTCGTCGGGGTCTCGACTGTATACACTAGTCTACTCTGGAGTATCGATGCCCTGTCTCGAAACTCCCTCGACCAGGGACCATTTAAGTATGTGCTTATAGACCCCAGCTCTCACGTATATGATCGCCATCATACTACTGGCAGTCAAGCAAGAATCCTATGGGCACTATCAACATGCAATAGTAAACTAAAGTATGTACACGATGATAAAGACAAACCAGATAGTATACTATCATCTCGAGCAAGACTGTCCTATCGGTATAGGTCATCTCTCAATCATTGCAATCACGTACCCGCGGTCCAATAATTGACTTTGAGGGCACTATATCCAACACAAGATAATCAAGAATTTGATATCGCGCCCGATAAGGATGTTAACGATTCTTTTGCGAAGGTTTGTAAACTTCATAAGACTAAAGAAAAGTATAGAATTCTATCATCCATCGACCTACCCTAATCCTATGAATCCTATCAAGCGGAAATTTACTCGCGCATCATGAAAATCGAAGAAATCTTAGAAAAAGAACTCATAATGCGGAATTTAAAAGAAAGCAAAATTGAAATTAATTATCACCTTTATTATTCAACTTCAAATTACAACTTCTTCAATCCGAGATTATAAGAAGAATTGCTCTCGATCACTCCCTTGACGAGGTAATTTTTCTTTCGATCTTCACATTGCTCGATCACTGTGAGTCTTGGACCTGTCGTGGATCCCGTGCTCGTTGATGATGATCGGTTTCGTGTAAAGGGTCTTTTGTTGAATCGCTTGATAAACTTCTCGATGATTCTTGATTTTGGATCTTTGATTTGATGTTGTTCTTGGATCTGTGTTGAATTGGATGAAGGATTGGACTAAAAGTTGAGACAAAATCAGGAACCCTTTTCAATGTAGTTTTAGGTCCCTTTTATAGCCCCTAATAAAGCTTCCCCAACAAGTTAGGTTGTTATAGAGAAGTTTCCAGAACAAGCTTGTTATAATGAGGCTTCCCCAGCAAGTTAGGACGTTGAGAAGAAGTTTCCAGAGAGTTCCCGACCCCAACGTCTCTGAATCGGCCGAGGATCCACGGCGACTCGGCCTGACTCGGCCGCAGTTCCGCGGCTGATTGGTGAGCTTGTTGCTTCAAAATTCTGTGGACTTATTCTGTTGATCTCTGAGTCTTTATGTGATATCTGAAATCTTCTTATCTCTTTTGAATTTCTACCAGTATTTGATTCTTCGACTTTCCTGTATTTTATCGGCAGATTCCTGATTCCAGATATCTGACCTGAGCTAATCTTGCACAAGTTCTCAATGAAGAATGTGAGATACAAAAATATTATGCATAAAAATATTAAACATACAATTTCCTTCATAATGTTGATTATAATGTATAACACATGGTAAATAATATTTTGCAGATGAACTTCTAATATGTGTTATATTTATAGCAAATACCTTTAGATGATTAGAAAAGTAAGGAAATTTTCATGTTAAAAATGCACTAATTTTTACTGAACAAATACCTCCAAACTTGACTTTGATCGTCCCGAGCAAACTTTATTTATTCAATAGAAGGAGAAAAATAGGAAAAAAAAAGAAAAAACTAACTAACACACTTTCGGAGGTAACACGGTTGCACTGAGCACGTGTAACAAGCCTTTAAAGCTCTAGGTGTTCTTAGTAGAAGGAGTGTTGTCTCCTGAGGGTTTTCAGCGGATTACACCCATAAAATCCTATAATAAAAGAAAGATAGTGAAAGTTACATATAAAGATAAGATTTATAAAAGAAAGAACTTGAAAATCAGAGTTTCCAACTACACTAGCTTTTCGGTTGTCATGAGCCCTATCTTAATAGTCATGAAAAGATATTAGAAATCACATCATCCCTCAATAAAATATCGCCTTTATTCTTCATTCCTACCTTTCCTCCAAACACCGATCATATACCCCTACGTGTGTGTAAAAGACATCCCTACACTCGGAGAATTCAATTCAAGCTATCATACTCTTATCCATCTACCTCGGTACTTTTTAGTCGGTGAATATTTTGGATGGAATTGCTCACACACTTTTCATACGACCATTAATACTTCTTGAGGTACTAACCGACCAATTACTAAATGTGCTCACTTATTAGGCGCAATTAGCAATTTTCTCGTCTTGCAACACCTAAGCTTTAGCAGTGACTCCCAAACCAGTCGGTCTAAGGCACTAGGTGATGAAGCACCCTCGCTATATTTTTTATGCCGCCTTGGTGATTACAAAACCAGTATCCATTTTTCTTCATCATTTTATACTTCATTTATTATTTTCTTCGTACTTTGGCCACAGTTGCCACGATCATCTCTGGTCCAAGGAGTTCTCGATTTCTAACTTTCTCCCAACTCAGCGGGGAACAACACTTCCGTCCATAGAGTGGTGCGAATGGTACCATCCCAATACTTGCCTGATAGATGTTATTGTATGAAAACTCTACAAGGTGTAGGTGATCTTCCCACGATCCTCTGAAGTCTAACATACATGCTCTTAGAATGTCTTCCAAAATCTGAATTGCTCGTTCGGACTGTCCGTCTGTTTGTGGATGATATGTCGTGCTGAAATTCAGACTCTTTTCCAGGATAGCTTGCAAACTCTACCAAAATTATGATCGGAATCTTGTATCACGATCGGAGACGATGCAAACAGGTACTCCATATAATCTCACGATCTCCTGCATGAGTTTATGGGTATCAAATATGGTACATCTTGAAGGTTTAAATTTTACTTTAGATTTATACTCACCTCTACGTACATCTTTGCTAATGTCTTGGTTGACTGGCTAACTCAAAATGGAATAAAGCAAGCCGACTTGGTGAGTCGATCCACAATAACCCAAATTGTGTCATTACCCTTTGTGCTGCGAGGCGGGGCAGTCACGAAGTCCATGCTAATGTGCTACCATTTCCATTCTGAGATTAGTAATGGTTGAACTAGACCAGCAGTTCTGTGATATTCAATCTTCACTTGCTGACACACCAAACACTTGGCTACGCTCCTTGCTACATCGCGCTTCATTCCATGCCACCAGTAGTGTTATCGTAGATCCTTGTACATCATCATGCCACCGGGGTGTACTGAATACGGAGAGCTGTGGGCTTCTTTCATCAATTCTTCTTGAATAGGTCCAGCTGGAATGCATGAACAACTTCCATATCGCAAGGATCCATCTTCGTGGATGATGAAGTCAGTTTGTAGTCCACTTTCTATTTGTTCTCGGATCTTTTGTAGCTTGGCATCATTTTCTTAAGCTGTCTTGATCTGATTACAAGAGTGAACTGGATTTGTAAATTCATCAAATATGAAGCGTTACCTGGAATAACTACTTCAATCTCCAATCCGTGCAATTCTTGTTGTAGTCTCCACTGAACGGTAAGGTTCATTGCTAATGGCTGGCGACTAAATGCATCAGGAACTACATTCACCTTTCCAGAATGATACTGTAGGTTGATATCGAAGTCTGCCATGAGTTATAACCATCTTCTCTGCCGCATGTTGAGTTCTTTCTGAGTAAATACACACTTAAGACTTTTATGGTCAGTATATATATCCATTCGTTTTCCCAAAAGATAGTGGCGCCAAATCTTGAGTGCGAAAATGACAGCTGCCAATTCTAAATCATGTGTTGGATAGTTGCGTTCATGTACCTTTAAATGTCTTGATGCAAAAGCCACAACTTTTCCATACTGGTGTAGAACACATCCTAATCCTTTACCGTACGCATCACAATACACGATGAATCCGCCAGATTGATCCAGTATTACGAGAATAGATACAGAGGTCAACCTCGACTTGAGTTCTACAAAAGCCTTTTCACATGCTTCTGACCACATGAATACTTCATCTTTACGTGTAAGCTTAGTCAGAGGTGTTGCGAACTTTGAGAATCCTTCGATGAATCGTCGATAGTATCCTGCTAAGACCAAGAAACTTCGTATATCATTCACCGTTTTTGTGTCGGCCACTCGCTGACAACTGACACCTTAGCTGGATCCACAGAGATTCTTTCGCCTGAAACAATATGTCCGAAAAATTTGACTTGATCTAGCCAAAATTCACACTTGTTGTATTTGGCGTAGAGATGATATTGTCGCAATGTCTCTAGGACAATCCGTAAGTGATCGGCATGCTCTTTCCGATTCTTTGAATACACCAGGATGTCGTCGATGAAGATGACAACAAATCTATCTAGGTACTCTCGGAAAACTTGGTTCATCAGGTTCATAAATATGGCAGGTGCATTGGTCACTCCAAATGGTATTACAAGATATTCATAATGACCATAACGAGTTCTAAACGTCATCTTCGGAAATGTCGGGCTCTTTGACCTTCACCTGATAATAACCCGAACGAAGATCTAGCTTTGAAAAGACCCAAGACCCACTTAACTAATCGAAAAATTCATCGATGCATGGTAGTGGATACTTGTTCTTAATCGTCACTTCGTTCAGAACTCGATAATCCATACACATCCTGTAAGAACCTTCCTTCTTCTTCACGAGTAGCACCGGAGATCCCCAGCTCGAAGTACTGGGATGAATCCAACCTTTCTTCAGTAGTTCGTCCAACTGAATGCGGATCTCCTTCAATCCCTCCGAAATTAATTGGTACGGAGCTTTTATTACTAGTTGTGCGCCGGGTTGTAAATCGATGCTGAATTCAAGAGCTCGATCGGAAGGCAAACCTGATATATCTTTCGGGAATACATCCTTGAACTCTCGAACTACCTCTGACTTCGATTCTTTCGCTTGCAATGCTGCAATCTCTGCCTTCTTTGTTTTGCTTTATAGACGTTAGGTTCCAAGGTACGGTCTCTACTCTTGAAATAGAACACTGGATGATCGGGTATTTCGAATACTACCTTCCTTTGGCGACAGTTGATGGTAACGAAGAAAGTTCCCAACCAATCCATTCCCAAGACTACATCGAAATTCGGTATGTCCAGCACCTTGAAGTTCGCATAAAATTCTTGACTGCAGACGACCACTGGACACATATCGTATCCCAAAGTTGCTTTTAAAATATTGTTCCCTGAACTGACATTCCAGCTGGATACGAGCGGTTTAACTGGGATCGCATGAGTTCGGATGAACCAATGCGATATAAAGTATGTGATGCCCCAGTGTCGAAAAGTGCTAGAGAAGGTAGGGAGGCTACTAAGATTGTACCTAAGTTGTGTGCAATAGGTTTAGGTATAACAGATATAAGATGCCTATGAATTGAAAGGACTTGAAAAAGAATAGGGAAGGGATTTACCAGTGATAACATGACCCATAGCTCTAGTCTCTTCGACCGACATTGTGAATGCTTGGCGTCATGGCACTTTCCTCTATGCTTGGTTAAACACTCGGCATTGGGGTTAAGTGGTCTGGGTGCGGGGAGCTGGAGCTGGTAAAGCTAACCGGATAGGAAGAGCTTGGATCGCCGGTCTAGCTGGAGGGTTGTTGGGTCCTCGGTTCTGGGGGCATACTTCAATGGCGTGAGTAGAAGACCCACATATCAGGCACAAGTTGTTCGCCCCGCGATGTCTTGATTGTATTGATTGTATTGTATTGTCTTGTAAATTGTATAGATGGATGACTTGTCGAAACCATGATATCAGTAATGGAACGGATATAATGGAAGAACATGTAAATGGAATATATATAAGGTTCAGTTTGGTCAATACAGATTGATATAGATTGAATAGATGGATTCATATTGAATCATGTTGTATTATAGTTTGTACTTGAATCACATTCAAATCAGATTGATTAGGTTGAGACTCAGTCTGAGTCAGACACTGTCACGCCCTGCTTCCCAGTATACGGGCAGAGGACGCGATGAGGCCGCTACGTATTTACTCAGAAGTAAATACGCTAAGTGTAATTAAGCAATATAAAAGAAATATACACAAGAGACAAATGTAATGAACATCAACTTTATTTATAAACATTCTTTTATAGTACAGGGAAAAGTAAATACATGGAATGAAAAGCAATGCCTAAACAATAGCATAACAGAAATGAAAAATACAGAATGTAATGTGTCACGCCCCGCTTCCCAGTGTACGGCGAAGTGGACGCGACGAGGCCCGCTACGTATATACTCAGAAGTACATACGCTAAGCGTAACTAAGCAATATAAAGTAAATCACAAGAGACGAATAATATAGAAATAACAACAAATTTTATTAATAACATTCTTTGTACAATGCATGAAAAGAAAATACAACTGGAATGAAAAGCAATCCCTAAACAGCGGCATAACAGAAAATGAAATAAACTGAAAATAACAAGGTACAGTATCTAGAGCTCTGGATCTTCCTGGAACTGCTCCAAATCTTCACCGGTGGGCTCGATCTCAGCTTGGTCCAACGCACCTGACGACATTCAAAGAAGAAAGAAATAGAATGTCGTCAGCGAACAGATCGCTCGGTAAGTCCCAAAGAATAAGAAGAATGAGAATGACAGAGTAACAGTATTTTCTAAAGTATTATATTGTTGAATATTATGGAACATTGTGTAACGCTGTTGTTTGTAGCTTGGTATAGAAGGATGCCGGTGTATACGAGGGGGATCTCTATATGCTAGAGATCAGGGCAAAAGGAAAGTACAAGGAACCGTTATGCCACGGTACAACAGCAATAGGATTCAGGTTAGGTGTCTTAATCTGGCCACCTCGTGCCACCTTTAACACCTTCCGTACCAATCTACCCCTTGAACCCCGTAGTGTTTTAACAGTATTGTAGTATTGGAATATGTAAATTGCGTGACTGACCAAAACCATGATATCAGTAAGCATGTTGTAACTGTATAATCAGGTAAATGGAATATCAGGATAATGGATGAATATCCATAGTTTGATTCAGTCAAGAGGAATATATTGTTAACTGGATTCAGGGATTCATGTATTCAAGTTGTGTTGGAATATAAAAGAATATAGATTGACTTGAATCATATTCAAGTCAGAAATTAGTCAGACTCTAACCCGATTCAGACTAAAAGAAAGATAAATTTGAATTTCAATATTAGTTAGGGGCCTTATTGTAATTTGTGAAACTTGAGGAGGTTTTATGTAAAAAGTACTTTTGTATAGTTTTCAAAATACACCTCAAGTATTTAATAATCGTATTTATTGTTATAATAAATGTGAATTTTATTTGTGTTATTCTAGTGAATATATCCTAATAAAAGTATTAATTGTTTTATCTGAAATTCATGGTATTTTAGTGTAACTTTTAATCTTGTAATTTTTTAGGAAAATGTGGAAATTTCATATTATAATAAAATAGGTGTTTAAATGATAATTATATATATATTAACACATGAATAATTTTTAAATGAATATTTTATTTTCAAAAATCTCATTTTCCTTAAATATCGTATTTTAAACCTTTCGAGACCGAATGCTCCTTGCGGAGGTCTGAATCTCGCACTACTAGCCTGCGGGTGCACGATGAACCGTACTATCCCTAACAGGTTCCCCAAAAGTGGGTTGTAGCGGCGCTTTGCTTAGGTTTAACAAATACTTTTCATTTAGGAAAACGGTTTTATAAATATAAGGTATTTATTTGCAAAAGAGTATAGTTTTCCGTATTTTAGTTGTTAGGGTTTCCTAAGCCAACTAGCCTATTTCTAAGGTCTAAACGATAAGTCATTAGAAGTCTCAAATCGCCTCTTCACCGCCAATTGTGGCCAGGTAAGTACAAGTGAGGAGGGAGGGATCCGCTCACGAATCGTGAGACGGGCCTTTTAAAGTTACCCAAGCTCACTTGCCTAGCCTAGACACCACAAAGTCAGTTTAGATAAACGATCGATGTCCATGACCAATCGTGTTTTCATTTTATTAAAAGATTTTACTTAGAAATGTTTACAACTTAAAGCTTTCAATAAAGGTTATAAAGATTATGGTATTTTAGTGAAAAGTCCTGTAATTTCGTATTCTGTATTTTTTTGATATTTATCAATTAGGGTTATATTGAGTGTGTGTAGGGGTAGGTCATTACCCCGTGACTTATATTAAGTTTTGGTGAAGTTTAAAGGTAAAACATGCTATGTTAAACTTAAAGGTATTATAGCGCAAGAATACGGTATTCGAAAACGTTATCATTTTATGTGTGAAATTTCATTCAAAGTGGGTTCTACAAGTTTAGTGGTCAAGATAAACCTATTTAGGAGTGAGGGAAATAATTAAACTAAGAAAAATGAACTTCATGGTATTTTTATGAAAAGAGTACGGTTTTGCAAAGAACTTATCATTTCATGTGAAAAAGTTTGATTAAATTGGTTTATGGGTGATTAATAGTCAACATGAATATAGGTAGATAGTATGTATTAGGTGACAAGTGGAAATTTATAGAAAAAACCGAATCGGAAATCGGTTTGTCCGATTTCCGTCGGGTTCCAAAAAGTCGTATTTTTATACTTATAGAAAAGAGAGATAGAGGGGATGGGACTTACGGTTTGGACAAGCTAAGGAAGCTAATGGACGTGGTGGTTGTCGATTCGTCGAAAACGTCGCGAAGGTTCTGATCCGGTCGCCGGAATCCGTCGTCGATTTCGGCAGCGCTTCGCTTCTCGCTCTTCGTACCGAGTTCTTGAGAATTTGGGAGAGTGGACTTAGAGTTGTGAGGGGAAAAGGTAGAGGGTAGGGGTCTTTATATAGGGCTAGGCTAGGGTTGGGATTTGGATTTAAAATATTTTTTAAAAAATGTAAAAATCATTAAAAATTCATTAAATTTGGTCTTAAAAGAGATTTAATTGAAAATTGGTAATAGTACTGGAAAATTGAAGTATGCAGGTGAAGAGACCAAGTCAACACGAAAAATTTTCGTGTTGACGACTCGGCCGACCGGCCGAGTCCGGCCTGCGGCGCCGGCCGATTCGGCCGAGTCATGGCCGAGTCAGGTGTCAATGGGTCGGGCTCGGTCTGGGGGTGTTTTGGTATACTTTAATTTTTTTAATTCGCAATAAATTGTGAGTTATGGCTGTTTGACCGTTTGACTTCTAAAAAAAATTAAAACAAAAGGATATAAAAATTATGTGGGGCATGGGATTCGAACTCTGATGGCTTGGTTCAGCAGTGCAAGGTATTACCAATGAGCTACAAGCTCCTTCTTGTAATTATTGTAAGGAATTAGATACTTAAATTGTTTCCAGCAACATCAATACTCCAAGTATACACTATATTTAAAGTAAATTTTTGGTATACAAAATTAGAGTTGTTACAATCTACCCTCCTTACAAAAATTTCGCCCTCGAAATTTACAACTTTTATTTTGAGGACTAGTTTACAAAAAGGTGCGGATATCTTGCACGCATCTCATCCTCCCTTTCCCACATGGATTCTCCTGGAGTATCTTTCCTCCACATTACCCGGACCAAATTAACTTCTTTGTTCCGAAGTGTCTTCACTTTCCTGTCCAGGATCTTCACAGGTTGTTGCTCACAAGACAAATCGGGCTGTATCGTGAGCTCGGAATGATCAAGTACATGGCTGGGGTCACTTACATACCTTATGAGTTGGGATATGTGGAACACGTTATGCACTCCTTCCAATGATGGTGGGAGCGCTAATCGGTATGCCACTTCTCCGACTCGTTCGAGTATGTCGAACGGTCCAATGTATCTTGGACTCAACTTCCCCCGTCTTCCAAATCTGATCACTCCGCGGTTCGGAGAGATTTTCAGGAATACATGATCTCCTGGCTGGAACTCCAAGTGTCGTCTCTTCGCATCAGCCCAATGTTTCTGTCTATCTTGGGCTATGCGCATTCTTTCCCTGATAGTACGAACCACATCAACGGTCGCTACTATCATCTCTGGTCCAAGAAGTTCTCTCTCTCCGATATCGTCCCAACTTAATGGCGATCGACACTTCCTTCTATATAATGCTGCAAAAGGTGTCATTCCTATACTTGCTTGGTAGCTGTTGTTGTACGCAAACTCCACAAGATGCAGGTGATCTTCCCACGATCCTTTGAATTCGAGCATACATGCTCTGAGCATATCCTCCAAGATCTGAATAGTTCGTTCCGACTGACCATCTGTTTGTGGATGATAAGCCGTGCTGAAGTTCAGACTTGTTCCCAAGCTAGCTTGCAGACTTTGCCAAAATTGCGATCGGAACCTGGTGTCACGATCGGAGACAATGCAGACCGGTACTCCATGAAGTCTCACAATTTCCTGTATGAGTTCATGGGTATCAGAGATAGTACATTATGAAGAATTTTTTTTTAAAATCTAAATTAGATTATTACCTCCATGTACTTCTTCGCTAATGTCTCCGTTGATTGGCCAACTCGAAATGGGATGAAGTGAGCCGACTTTGTGAGTCGATCCACAATAACCCAAATCGCATCGTTACCCTTTGTGCTACGAGGAAGAGCAGTTACAAAGTCCATCGTGATATGCTGCCACTTCCATTCTGGGATTGGTAACGGTTAAAGTAATCCAGCAGTCCTGTGATGTTCAGCCTTTACTTGCTGACACACCAAGCATTTTGCGACGCTTCTGGCTACTTCACGCTTCATTCCATGCCACCAATAATTCTGACGTAGATCCTTGTACATTTTGGTACCTCCTGGATGTACTGAATAGGGAGAGCTATGAGCTTCTTTCATTAACTCTTCCCGAACAGGACCTTTTGGTACACACAATCTGCTGCCGTATCTCAAAGATCCGTCTTCATGGATGATGAAATCTGTTCTGAGTCCATTCTCCACTTGTTCTCTGATCTTTTGCAACTTAGCATCGCTGGCTTGAACTGCTTTGATCTGGTTGACAATACTTGATTGGACTTGTAGATTCATCAAATTTGAAACATCACCTGGCATGACTAGTTCAATCTCCATCTGATGTAGGTCCTGCTGAAGCTTCCACTGGGCGGTGAGATTCATTGCTAATGGTTGGCGACTAAGAGCATCAGGTACTACGTTCACCTTTCCTGGATGATATTGCAAGTTGATGTCAAAGTCCGGCATAAGTTCTAACCATCTTCTCTGCCGCATATTCAACTCCTTCTGAGTAAACACATATTTCAGACTCTTGTGATCTGTGTAGATGTTTACTCGTTCACCAAGTAAGCAGTGGCGCCAAATCTTGAGAGCAAAAATAACGGCTGCCAACTCCAGATCATGCGTCGGATAATTGCGCTCATGAGTCTCCAGTTGTCTTGAAGTATAAGCCACAACCTTACCGTGCTGATGTAGAACACATCCTAATCCCTTACCGGATGCATCGCAATGCACTTCGAATCCTCCAGACTGATCCGGTATGACGAGAATAGGTGCAGAGGTCAGTCTTGATTTGAGTTCTACGAAAGTTTGCTCGCATGCTTCTGACCACACAAATTCTTCATCTTTTCGTGTGAGCTTGGTCAGGGGGGTTGCTATCTTCGAAAAGCCTTCAATGAATCTTTTGTAATATCCAGCTAAGCCCAAGAAACTCCGAATATCCTTCACTGTTTTTGGTGTAGGCCATTCGCTGACTGCTGAAACTTTTGCTGGATCTACATAAATCCCTTCTCCTGATACGATGTGTCCAAGAAAACCCACTTGTTTTAGCCAAAACTCGCACTTACTGTACTTGGCATAAAGCTTATGTAGTCGAAGAGTTTCCAGGACAATTCGTAAATGCTCCGCATGCTCTTTCCGATTCTTAGAATATACCAGGATGTCGTCGATGAAGATGACAACGAACCTGTCTAAATACTCCCGGAAGACTTGGTTCATAAAGTTCATGAAGATTGCTGGTGCATTGGTCACTCCAAATGGCATTACTAGAAATTCGTAATGTTCATAGCGAGTTCTGAAAGCTGTTTTGTGAATATCAGCTTCCTTGACCTTCACTTGATGATAACCTGAACGAAGATCTAGTTTAGAGAAGACACAAGATCCACTTAGCTGATCGAATAAATCGTCGATGCGCGGGAGTGGATACTTGTTCTTTATAGTAACTTCGTTCAAGGCCCTATAGTCAATGCACATTCTGTATGAACCTTCCTTCTTCTTCACCAATAGTACAGGTGCTCCCCAACTTGAAGTGCTAGGAAGAATCCATCCTTTCGCCAGTAATTCGTCCAACTGTGTTCGAACTTCCTTCAATCCTTCCGAACTTAGTCTATACGGTGCTTTGATTACTGGTTGTGCTCCTGGTACTAAGTCAATACTGAATTCAGGAGCTCGATCGGGAGGCAAACCTGATATATCATCAGGGAATACATCGTCGAACTCTCGAACTACCTCCGGTCTTGATTGTTCCTCTGCCTGAGCTGCTGCAACTACTGCTTCCCTTGGCTTTGATTTGTAAGTACTTGGCTCCAGGGTGCGATCTCCACTCTTGAAGTAGAAGACCGGATGATCTGGAATCTCAAATACTATCCTCCTTTGACGACAGTCGATGGTAGCATAAAAGGTTCCAAGCCAGTCCATTCCTAGAACCACATCGAAGTTTGGTATGTCCAGTACCTTGAAGTCGGCATAAAACTCTCGACTGCAGACGATGACTGGACACATGCTGTATCCCATAGTTTCCTTTAGAACACCATTTCCAGAACTGACGTTCCAGCTGGATACAAGCGCTGAGACTGGAATCGCATGGGTTCGGACAAACCGTTGCGACATAAAGCAGTGGGATGCTCCAGTATCAAACAGTGCAAGTGCAGGTAGTGAAGCTACTAGGATTGTACCTAAGGTATATGGGATAGGTTTTAGGTATAGGGAAAGTGTGTAGGTAACCAAAACTAAAAGATAAATTTGAGAAAGAAAGTTTACCAGTAATAACTTGGCCAGTGGCCTCAGCTTCTTCCACAGACATCATGAAAGCCTGGTGCTTCGGCACATTCCTTATGGCCTGAGGTGCATTCCTCGGAACGTTCCTTTGAGCTTGATGGAACTGTCGAGGAGGTGGTGCAGCTTGTGGTCCCCTAGGTGGTGCAGGCAGTGCAAGTATGGGAGCAGGTGCCTGAAGAGCTGGTCACTGCTGATAAGTATTTGCTGGCCTGGGTGCAGCAACTGGGTTCTGCCTTTGGGGACAAGATCCAATATCATGAGTGGCTGAACCGCAGACTAAGCAGAGGCGGTTGGCTCGACGGCAGTCCTTCATCATATGTCCAGTTCTCTTGTAGTAGGTGCAAAAGGCTGGGCTAGGACGATGAGTTGGTACTTCGGGTCGCCTTGGCACGAAAGGTGGTCTGGACGTGGCTCCACCTGCCATCTGGTTGGCAGGACGCTTGACTCCTGCAGACTGAGGTCTGCCCCTCTCTTTTATCACTGCCTCATAACTGTGGGCAGCTTCTAAGGCTTCCTCATGAGTCAAAAACTTTCCTGTGGCTAGAGCAGCCTTAATCTCTGTGTCCAAACCTTGCTGAAAACGACGGGCTCTGATCTCTTCCGTCGATATCAGGTGCGCCGCGAATCTGTTTAAAGATTGTGTTAGTTGTGTAGTATGTGATATTTAGAATTGAACTATTGCGACAGATCTTACCGGCTCAACATAGTGAACTCAGCATCGTATTCATCTACCGATTTCTCCCACATTGATCCTTGTTGTAGATGAATAAACTGCTGCTCCATAGCGAACCTGGCAGTCACAGGGAAATATTTCGCGTCAAACTTCTCGCGAAATGTCTTCCATTCAATCGGCTGTACCAGACGGGTTTCTTCCGCCTTCCACCAATTGCGAGCATTATCCGTGAGCTGTAGCTTCGCTACACGGACCCAAGCGTTATCTGGCACTTGAGCTGCTGCCAGATCGTCTTCGATGCTTTGTGCCCATACTTCTGCTTCGAGAGGGCTTCCTTTACCCGAAAATTGCTTTGGGTGCAAAGCTCTGAATTGCTTTATTCCCGGTGCATCGTTATCAGGACGGCTCAAAATTTGTTGCTGTCCCTCGAGAAGACTGCGGATCGTATCGAATAGCATTGTCTGCTCAGTGGGTGGTGCGGGAACAGCTGGTGTGAGAGGTAGTGCAGGTGGGGTGTTGTTGACGTTGGTGTTGGTGTTGTTCGGGGAATCCATAATCCTGAAGAAAAATTTGGATTAGGACAGATTCAAATACATGAAATGATAAGATTCAAGGAATAGAGTTTTGCAAGATTCAAAGAACATGAATTGTAAAGAATGTTTTGGTTGCTGATTCTTGTGTTATATTGCTTAGGTTGTTCACGCAGACCAAAACTGCATGACAGGGATTCATACAGCTCTGACCTGCATGGGCCACCAACAAAACCTGTCACGCCCCGCTTCCCAGTGTACGACGAAGTGGACACGACGGGGCCCGCTACGTATATACTCAGAAGTACATACGCTAAGCGTAACTAAGCAATATAAAGTAAATCACAAGAGACGAATAATATAGAAATAACAGCAACTTTTATTAATAACATTCTTTGTACAATGCATGAAAAGAAAATACAACTGGAATGAAAAGCAATGCCTAAACAGCGGCATAACAGAAAATGAAATAAACTGAAAATAACAAGGTACAGTATCTAGAGCTCTGGATCTTCCTGGAACTGCTCCAAATCTTCACCGGTGGGCTCGATCTCAGCTTGGTCCAACGCACCTGACGACATTCAAAGAAGAAAGAAATAGAATGTCGTCAGCGAACAGATCGCTCGGTAAGTCCCAAAGAATAAGAAGAATGAGAATGACAGAGTAACAGTATTTTCTAAAGTATTATATTGTTGAATATTATGGAACATTGTGTAACGCTGTTGTTTGTAGCTTGGTATAGAAGGATGCCAGTGTATACGAGGGGGATCTCTATATGCTAGAGATCAGAGCAAAAGGAAAGTACAAGGAACCGTTATGCCACGGTACAACAGCAATAGGATTCAGGTTAGGTGTCTTAATCTGACCACCTCGTGCCACCTTTAACACCTTCCGTACCAATCTACCCCTTGAACCCCGTAGTGTTTTAACAGTATTGTAGTATTGGAATATGTAAATTGCGTGACTGACCAAAACCATGATATCAGTAAGCATGTTGTAACTGTATAATCAGGTAAATGGAATATCAGGATAATGGATGAATATCCATAGTTTGATTCAGTCAAAAGGAATATATTGTTAACTGGATTCAGGGATTCATGTATTCAAGTTGTGTTGGAATATAAAAGAATATAGATTGACTTGAATCATATTCAAGTCAGAAATTAGTCAGACTCTAACCCGATTCAGACTAAAAGAAAGATAAATTTGAATTTCAATATTAGTTAGGGGCCTTATTGTAATTTGTGAAACTTGAGGGGGTTTTATGTAAAAAGTACTTTTGTATAGTTTTCAAAATACACCTCAAGTATTTAATAATCGTATTTATTGTTATAATAAATGTGAATTTTATTTGTGTTATTCTAGTGAATATATCCTAATAAAAGTATTAATTGTTTTATCTGAAATTCATGGTATTTTAGTGTAACTTTTAATCTTGTAATTTTTTAGGAAAATGTGGAAATTTCATATTATAATAAAATAGGTGTTTAAATGATAATTATATATATATTAACACATGAATAATTTTTAAATGAATATTTTATTTTCAAAAATCTCATTTTCCTTAAATATCGTATTTTAAACCTTTCGAGACCGAATGCTCCTTGCGGAGGTCTGAATCTCGCACTACTAGCCTGCGGGTGCACGATGAACCGTACTATCCCTAACAGGTTCCCCAAAAGTGGGTTGTAGCGGCGCTTTGCTTAGGTTTAACAAATACTTTTCATTTAGGAAAACGGTTTTATAAATATAAGGTATTTATTTGCAAAAGAGTATAGTTTTCCGTATTTTAGTTGTTAGGGTTTCCTAAGCCAACTAGCCTATTTCTAAGGTCTAAACGATAAGTCATTAAAAGTCTCAAATCGCCTCTTCACCGCCAATTGTGGCCAGGTAAGTACAAGTGAGGAGGGAGGGATCCGCTCACGAATCGTGAGACGGGCCTTTTAAAGTTACCCAAGCTCACTTGCCTAGCCTAGACACCACAAAGTCAGTTTAGATAAACGATCGATGTCCATGACCAATCGTGTTTTCATTTTATTAAAAGATTTTACTTAGAAATGTTTACAACTTAAAGCTTTCAATAAAGGTTATAAAGATTATGGTATTTTAGTGAAAAGTCCTGTAATTTCGTATTCTGTATTTTTTTGATATTTATCAATTAGGGTTATATTGAGTGTGTGTAGGGGTAGGTCATTACCCCGTGACTTATATTAAGTTTTGGTGAAGTTTAAAGGTAAAACATGCTATGTTAAACTTAAAGGTATTATAGCGCAAGAATACGGTATTCGAAAACGTTATCATTTTATGTGTGAAATTTCATTCAAAGTGGGTTCTACAAGTTTAGTGGTCAAGATAAACCTATTTAGGAGTGAGGGAAATAATTAAACTAAGAAAAATGAACTTCATGGTATTTTTATGAAAAGAGTACGGTTTTGCAAAGAACTTATCATTTCATGTGAAAAAGTTTGATTAAATTGGTTTATGGGTGATTAATAGTCAACATGAATATGGGTAGATAGTATGTATTAGGTGACAAGTGGAAATTTATAGAAAAAACCGAATCGGAAATCGGTTTGTCCGATTTCCGTCGGGTTCCAAAAAGTCGTATTTTTATACTTATAGAAAAGAGAGATAGAGGGGATGGGACTTACGGTTTGGACAAGCTAAGGAAGCTAATGGACGTGGTGGTTGTCGATTCGTCGAAAACGTCGCGAAGGTTCTGATCCGGTCGCCGGAATCCGTCGTCGATTTCGGCAGCGCTTCGCTTCTCGCTCTTCGTACCGAGTTCTTGAGAATTTGGGAGAGTGGACTTAGAGTTGTGAGGGGAAAAGGTAGAGGGTAGGGGTCTTTATATAGGGCTAGGCTAGGGTTGGGATTTGGATTTAAAATATTTTTTAAAAAATGTAAAAATCATTAAAAATTCATTAAATTTGGTCTTAAAAGAGATTTAATTGAAAATTGGTAATAGTACTGGAAAATTGAAGTATGCAGGTGAAGAGACCAAGTCAACACGAAAAATTTTCGTGTTGACGACTCGGTCGAGTCCGGCCGGCGGCGCCGGCCGATTCGGCCGAGTCATGACCGAGTCGGGTGTCGATGGGTCGGGCTCGGTCTGGGGGGGTTTGGTATACTTTAATTTTTTTAATTCGCAATAAATTGTGGGTTATGGCTGTTTGACCGTTTGACTTCTAAAAAAAATTAAAACAAAAGGATATAAAAATTATGTGGGGCATGGGGTTCGAACTCTGATGGCTTGGTTCAGCAGTGCAAGATATTACCAATGAGCTACAAGCTCTTTCTTGTAATTATTGTAAGGAATTAGATACTTAAATTGTTTCCAGCAACATCAATACTCCAAGTTTACACTATATTTAAAGCAAATTTTTGGTATACAAAATTGGAGTTGTTACATAATGTGTACAAGGAATCTAAAGCTCTGGGTCATAAGCTAGCTAGTCCAAATCCTCGCTGGTGGGCTCGATCTCCTGAAGGTCCAAATCACCTGACAACATTCCAAAGAAAAAGAAAGAGGATGTCTTCAGCGAACAAATCGCTCGGTAAGTCCCAAAGATAAGAGAGAAGTAGAATAGACAGAGAGAGAGAGAGAGCAGTTTTTAAAGTTGTATTATATTGTTATAATGTTGTATTTAATGTTAACGTCATTGTTTGTAGCTTGGTACAGAAGAGACCAGTGTATACGAGAGGAGTCTTAGTAGACCAAAGACTAAGGTGAACGGAATATAAGGAACCGTTTATGCCACGGTACAACAGCAATTGAATTCAGGTTAGGTGTCTTAATAGTTGCAGTCTCGTGCCACTTCTAACACCTTCCGTACCAATCTACCCCTTAAACCCCGCGATGTCTTGATTATATTGTTTGTATTGTATTGTAAATTATATTGTCTTGTATTATAGATTGTACAGATGGATGACTTGCCGAAACTATGATATCAGTAAATGGATGTACCTGGAGAATCATGTAGATGGGGGTATATCCATGGTTCGGTTCAGTCAATATAGAATGAATATATTGATTATATGGATTCATGTTGAATTGATATATATATACTTGAATCTTATTCAAGTTAGATTGATTATATCGAGACTCAGTCTGAGTCAGGCAATTAGAAAAGAAATTGAAATCCTGAATTAAGTTTTGATATTATCGGTAACCGCTGCACATGGACGGCAGAATTTGTGTCTTTTTCAAAAATGATTACCGTGTTGATAACACCGTTTGTTAAGTTGTCTACCTTAAATAGGCAAGCACCCATATCTCCCACTCCGTGAGGCTCAAGAGACTGGTCCCGCTTAAACCTATATTTACTAGGGTCTTTATTGTAATTTAGTATAATTTGAGGGGGTTTTATATAAAAATAAATTTGTATAATTTTCAAAATACACCTCAAGTAATTTATTATCGTCTTTAAATTTTCATTGATGTATGTTTTATCAATGTGATATTTCTAGTGAATAAAATCTATTTTTCATAATATAGGGTATTTTTTTGTAATGTATTGAACTTGTATAGAATTGCATGGTATTTTCATGTAAAGTGGTTCTTTTTTATTTAGAAAAGTTGGAATATTTATACTATATAAAAAATAGATATTTTGATAATACATGTATATATTTATAAAATAATTAAATTTATTATTTTTCTAGAAATCTCATTTTCTTAAGATATTTGTATTTTTTAAATCTTTCGAGACCGTATGCTCTTTGCGGAGGTCTGCATCTCGCACTACTAAGCTCAAGGATGTGCGATAATCCGCACCATCCCAAACGGGTTCTCCAAAATGGGTTGTAGCGGCGCTTTGCAAAGATTTGTTTAAAAAATACTTAATCTTATAGAAAAAGGTTTTTATATATGTCGGAGGTAGTTTATTATAAAACTGTATTTTCCCAAATCTATATTTCCCAATATCATCGTGCTATATTAAATATGAGTGTTGTGAAGAGGCAGGTCATTATCTCGTGAACTATTTAAAGGTATAGCATGGGGTAATGATGTTTTATGTCGAAACTAAACTATATGGTATTTTTCTGAAAAAATGCGATATAAATTACAATATGAATTCTTTTGATACGAAACGTGTTCAATATATTTTGTTAATGATTAATAGTCATGTTGTGAGAGTTTGGTATTGTTGTTTTTAAGAAAAATGGAACTTTTAAAGAAAAACCGAATCGGAAGTCGGATTAACCCCGCTTCCGTCGAGTTTTAGAATTACGAGTTTTCAGAATAGAAAAGTGGAGAGGGAGGAGGGACTTACTAAATTTTAGATTAGAGAATACGAAGAGGGAGTGGTAGGAGGTGTCGGTGCGTCGTTTCGTTGCCGGGAGCTCCTATGGTCGTCGTCGGAAATTCGTCGGAGTTTCGCCCTTCGCTAACTCCACTTGTACACTATTGAACTTAGAATTTTCTTGAGAGTTTTTGTATAGAATTCAGAGTGAGGAGGTGGAAAAGAGTGTGGGTATTTATAGGAGAATTTTAGGGTTAGGGTTAAATAAAAAAATGCATTAAAAATTATGCATTAAAATAGTTTTAATTAGGTTTTTAATCCTCTAGAATAATGCAGGGTTTTTAAACTGTACAGGGGTTATAAGGAGACCAAAAGACACAGGTTTCAAGAAGGAAGAATCGGATTTGGGGCGAGTTCGGCCGGCGGCGGCGGCCGAGTCAGGCGAGTCGCCGGCCTATCCAGTCCGAGTCGGGCCGATTCTCCCCGCCATGTGTACTTTGTCGCTTGGTCTACCTCCTGAACTCGTTTGTTTTTAGTATGACCTTTGGGTTTACGGGTTATGCACGTGTGGACTCTTGGGATTCTAAAAATATTAAAAGAAATCAATATAAAAAATAATGTGGCTGATGGGATTTGAACTCTCGTGCTTTGGTTCAGCAGTGCAAGGTCTTACCAATGAGCTACAAGCTCCTTCTACTATTAAAAAGCAAAACAAATACTTATAGTACTCACAGGAAATGTAAATACCCCAAGTACATATTAATTTTAAATGAATTTTATGTACACTAAAATTGGAGTTGTTACAGACACTTTTAAAAGAACTTGAAATCCTGATTGTTTTGGTGTTATCGGTAACTGCTGTACATAGACGGCAGGATTTGTGTCTTTTTCCAACACAATTACCGTGTTGATAACACCGTTTGTTAAGTTGTCTGCCTTAAATAGGCAAGCACCCATATCTCCGGCTCCTTGAGGCTCAAGAGACTGGTCCCGCTTAAACCTATGTTTACTAGGGTCCTTATTGTAATTCGGTATAACTTGAGGGGGTTTTATGTAAAAATAGTTTTGGTATAATTTCAAAATACATCTCAAGCATTTAATTATCGCCTTTAGGGTTTTCATTGATGTATATTTTATAAATGTGACATTTCTGATGAATAAAACCTAATTTCATAATATATGGTATTCATTTGTAATATGAATATTGTTTTGAATTATCATGATAGTTTCATATAATGTTTGAATTCTTTTCTTGAGTTTTGGAAAAATGGAATAATATATATATTTAAAATAAGTATTTTGGTAATATTTATATATACATATTTAACGAAAATAAATTTATTTATTTTCTTGTAAAAATCTCATTTTCTAAAAAAAATGTATAAAAATTACATCGAGATCAAATACTCCTTGCGGAGGTCTGCATCTAGCTCTACTAAGCCCGAGGATGTGCGATAATCCGCACCATCCCAAACGGGGTCCCCAAAAGTGGGTTGTAGAGGCGCATTTGCATGAAAAAGTTTAATACATCTTTTAAAGAAAACGGTTTTATAAGTTAAAGGTATTTAATTGTAAAGTCGTATTTTCCCGAATCTATGTTCCCGAATATAATCGTACTATATTAGAGATGTGTGTTGTGACGAGGTAGGTCATTACATCATGAGTTTTTCTAAGGTAATACGGTTAAAAGGTATAAGCATGTCGAAATGAAATATGAAGATATTTTAATGTAAAAGTGAAATAGAACTTACTACGGTTGTTATTTTGATGTCAAACTTCTCCTATTGTCTTTATTAATGATTATCAAATAAGTTATCAAAATTTATAGGTTTGTTATTAAGAAAAAGTTGCATTTTTTAAAAAAAAAAGAGAATCGGAAACCGGATAACTCTACTTCTGACACGTTTTGAGAATGAAAAGTTTGAGAATAGTAAGAGAGAGAGAGGAGCGGGACTTACTGGCTTGTAAGGTAAAGGGGGAGAAAGAGGAAGAGTGGGGAAGCGTCGTTGCGTCGCCGGAAACTCCTTGGGTCGTTGCCGGAACTTCACCGGAGCTTCGCCCTTCGTTAACTCCACTTGCACACTATAGGAACTTGGAAATTTCTTGAGAGTTTTGGCAGGGAATTGTGAGTGAGGAGGGGTGAAATGAGGGTGGTATTTATAGGAAACATTAGGGTTTAGGGGGGATGAATGGTGAATTAAAATTTGTAATAAAATAGGATTAAATGGTGATTTATTGCCTTAGGAAAATGTGCAGAATAAATAAGCAATACAGGAGTTAAGGGGTAGTCCAAGGGTTGCAAGGAAAAAATATGAAGGCATTTGGTACGAGCGAGACCGGCGGCGCCGGGCCTTTTGGCAATGTCATCGGGTCATTCCCGACGGGTGGGGTTGGTGTTGGGGTATTGGGTCTGGATCGTTTGGTATGCTACAGTTCACATGTTTTTTTAAAGTGTGATTCTTCAGTTTACGTGTTGTGCACGTGTAGACTCTTGGGTTTCTAAAAAGATTAAAAGAAATTAAAACAAAATGATAATGTGGCTGATGGGATTTGAACTCTAGTGTTTTGTCTCAGCAGTGCAAAGCCTTACCAGTGAGCTACAAGCTCTTTCTTGATGTTCTAAAACAAACAAATTCTTATAGCATTCATAGGATATCAAATATACCAAGTGTACATTATTTTTAAATGAATTTTGTGTACATAGAATTTGGAGTTGTTACATGGTATTGTTCGGAGAGTCCATCACCTTGATATAAAAGATAGGTTATGATAGATTCAAGGAATTTGAAATGCAAATGTTTGTTGAACTAATTAATTCTTGCGGTATATTATTTACGACTTCATGCAGAATTGACCTGCATGGGCCACCAATAAAACCTGTCACACCCCGCTTCCCAATAAACGGAAACAGTGGCGTGGCAAGCCCACGGTATATTTATCCAGAGAAGATCATTCCTTAAATAAATATACTAAGTATATTGAAATAATAATACATATTTCAAGAATAAATTGAGACTGTAAAATTTTTAAACAAACACTTTATTTACATTCAACTTTCAATATTTACAAATAAAAGAGATTATGCTGGAAAGTAAATACAATAAGGAAAATACCTAAACAAGTGGTATATATAAACAGGAGAAAAAGTGAAGCTGAGCAAGCCCTGAGTAATGATCTGGTTGTAGTCCTCCTCTGTGGCTTCAACCTCCTCCGTCTCGACCGTATCTGACAAACATTCTAACAGAAGAAAAGTGGGTGGAATGCCCATCAGCGAACTAGCGCTCGGTAAATCCCAAAGATGGGTAAGAGTAAAGAAAGTGATAAGTGTAGAATATATATGACGAGTAAGAATATATGTTCATGGGTAAATATATAATATAGGTCTCTAGATGATCACTATGTTAACGTTAAGTTCCAAATGTGAATGTCAACGCAGCCGTAGAAGTATTCACGAGATCAAGAGTAGGGCCCCAGGACCAAGGAAACATGGGCCCATTTCATGTGTTAGCATCGGGGCTCTAGGCTGTGGATGAGTTAACCCAACTGATATTCGAATAAAATAAAAAAGAGATTAATACGGGACTCCTGAAACTCCGTTGGATTCACACAGGAAACTATCCCAAGTACCCCGTGTATAATATATATAACTGATTAATATAATTAATTAATTTGATTAATTGATTGACATGTCTTGATCGAAACCCTAGATTGTAAAAGGTGTAGATTGTATTCGAGTGAGTTGAGTAATGTGCGGGTCCTGACAATTGCAATCTGTGTTCAAGTCAAGCTGGTCCGAGTAGATTGGATTTGAGTACATATTCAATTTTAGATTATAGTTTGAGTTTGTATTCGAGTTCGAGTTCAAATTTAGAGGTGAGTTCGGATTTGAGTTCAAGTCTTTTCATGTGAATTGATGTAAATTGTTAAAATCTTATGTTCGGGAGAAATCGGCAACTGCTGCACATGGACGGCATGTGATTTATATTTTTTTCCAAGACAGTTGTCATTGATAACTTCGTTAAATTATCTAACATGAATAGGCAAGCACTCACTTTCTCCGGCTTTCTGGGGCTCAAGAGAATTGATCCCACTTAAACCTATATTAATCTAGAGTCGTTAGTATTGTTTGCATATCTCGAGGGGGTTTTATGAAAAATACTTTAATATAGTTTAAAAATAAAGCTCGATGGTGATTTATAACATTTAGGGTTTTCATGAACATGTATTTTATTTGTTGTGGTGTTTTGATGATAAAACCTAGCTTTTTTTGAAAGTTTGTGGTAGTTTTATGAAAACTACTATTTTTGGAAACTTGGTGATATTTTATTTACAATTTTAATCTTTCTTTTGAAAAAAATATAGTTTCTTACTATACTTTTATTGAAAATACGGATTTCATAATTTTATATAATTTTCCCAAAAAATAGTTTTTATTAGAAAAAGTCGCGTTTCTTAAAAACCATATTTTTATTCCTTTCGAGACCGAATACTCCGTAAGAAGTTTTGTATCTCGCTCTACTGTCCCCCAGGATGTGCGATAATCCGCACCATCCATTAGCAGGTCTCCCGACGAGGGTTGTAGAGGCGCAATTACCAAGGATTTCAAAATACCGATTTAAAGAAACCTGTTTTGAAACAGTGTAGTATTTTAATGAAAAAGCTTTTACTTTGAATTAACTATAGATCTAGAATACCGTGCTATGGAACCATAATGTGCGTGTGGGGTAGGTCGTTACCCCGTGAAATTTTTCTAGGGTTTGGGTATACTAGATATCGAAAAGAGGTTACACTATAGTTCATGGTATTTTAATAATAACCTTCGTTATATGTTTGTTTAATATGAAAAAAATTTAATTAAAAACTAAAAAATGTGAAATTATATTAAGATTAAGGTAGCATGTTAGATTTTTTTAATTTTCTTAACACATGTCTTACAAATATTAAAAAGAATGCGGTATCGGAGATAACTCCTCTTTTGTCAAGTTGTTTTAAAAAAAACAAATTGAGATGAAAGAAAAGGAGAGTAGAGGGACTTACTGTTTTAGGTGGTTAAAAAGATATTGAAGAATCTCTTGGGGGTCATAGTTTCGTCGGAGATGCTCCGGTCGTCGAGTTTGGCTCGTTACTCCACTTGAGGGGTTTAACGCCACTTGGCACTTAAAGAGTTTTGAGAGAATTTTTACTAGAATTTCATAAAGGTGAAGAGCTAGGGTATGGGGTGGTATTTATATTGGAGAATTAGGGTTTGGGAATTAAAAATGTGGATTAAAATGCATTAAAAAGGTATTAAACGGTGAATTGAAGAGTCTCTGTTTGATTGCAGGAAAATCAAACAGTGCGAGGGAGTTAAGGGGAGTCAAAGGGGTGTGTGTGCAAAGCACGGAGGCAAATGGGCTTATCTTGACCGTCGGCGCCGGCCAGATCAAGGGTTTGGGCGGTCGGATCTTGAAGCTTTGCCTCGAGATTCATGCCACGTGTCAAGTTTGGTGTGTACACCTCATTTCGCCTGTTTGATTTTTCTGAAACCTTTCATTTCTCCATGTATTGCACGTGCAACTCTTAGGCTTCCAAAAATTAAAAAGAAAAATCTAAAAAATAATTGGGTCTGATGGGAATCGAACACACAGGCTACGTCACAGCAGTGCAGGAGGTTTACCAGTGAGCTAAAAGTTGTTTCTTGTTTTTATTTAACAAAAATAACTTTTAACTCTTACACAGGCTGTAATACTCTTTTCTGTACAATAACAAGAAAATTATGTAAAGTGATTTCAGAGTCGTTACAGTGCTTGAACCCTCGGAGCGAACATTTGACCCTCAGCAATAAGTTCTTACACCACACGACATCGTTCGGTAAAATAGACATTCAACCGGTAGAATGTAAACTGGACAATCACCATGACTGGCAAATTACGAACTCCCTTCAAAACATAGTTGACTATCTCTGACAAATTTGTAGTCATCATGTGTCACGCCCCGCTTCCCAATACACGGAACGGTGACGTGGTTAGCCCACGGTATATTTATCTAGAGAAGGTCATTTTCTAAATAAATATACGCAAACGTTTTGAAACAATAATACACAATGCAAGAATAAATTGAGGCTGTAAATTTTTTTCAACAAATATCTTTATTTATATTCAACATCCAATATTTATAAATACAAAAGTTTATGCTGGAAAGTAAATACAATAAAGAAAATGCCTACACAAGTGGCATACATAAACTGGAGAAAAATGAAGCTGAGCAAGCCCTAAGTAGCTATCTAGTCGTAGTCCTCCTCTGTGAGTTCAACCTCCACTGTCTCGACCGTATCTGACGAACATTCCAAGAAAAAAAAAATTGGTGGAATGCCCGCCAGCGAACTAGCGCTCGGTAAGTCCCAAAGAGGTAAGAGTAAAGAAAATGACAAGTGTAGAATATATATATGACGAGTAAAAGTATATGATCATGGGTAAAAATATACTATATGTCTCTATACGGTCACTATGTTAACGTTAAGTTCCAAGTGTGAATGTCAACGCAGCCGTAAAAGTATTCACGAGCTCAAAAGTGGGACATCAGGAGCAAGGAAACATGGGCCCATTTCATGTGTTAGCATCGAGGATCTAGGTTGTGGATGAGTCAATCCGACTGATATTCGAGTAAAATAAAAAAGAGATTAATACGATACTCCTGAAGCTCCGTTGGATTCACACAAGAAACTATCCCAAACACCCCGTGTATAATATATTATAACAGGTTAATATACTTATTTGATTTGATTTGATTGATTGACATGACTTGACCGAAACCCTAGATTGCAAATGGTGTAGATTGTATTCGAGTGAGTCGAGTAATATGCGAGTCATGACAATTGCAATCTGGATTCGAGTCAAGTTGATTCGAGTAAGTTGGATTCGAGTTCATATTCAGGTTTAGATTCGAGTTAAGTTAGAGTTCGAGTTTGTATACGAGTTTGAGTTCAAGTTTGGATTTGAGTTCGTGTCTTTTCAATTGAATTGATATAAATTGTAAGAATCTTAGGTTCGGGAGAAATCGGCAACTGCTGCACATGGACGGCATGATTTGTATCTTTTTCCAAGATAATGGCCATTAATAACTCTGTTAAGTTGTCTAATCTGAATAGACAAGCACTCACTTTCTACGGCTCTCTGGGGCTCAAGAGAATTGATCCCGCTTAAACCTATATTTATCTAAAGTCCTTAAAATATTGTTTGCATATCTCGATGGGGTTTTCATGAAAAATAACTTTAATATAGTTTAAAAATAAACCTCGAGGGTGATTTATAATATTTAGGGTTTTCATGAACATGTATTTTATTTGTTGTGGTGTTTTGGTGATAAAATCTAGCTTTTTGAAAGTTTGTGGTATTTTTATGAAAACTAGTTCTTTTGGAAACTTGGTGGTATTTTATTAACAAATTATAATATTTTATTTTAAAAATATAGTTTCTTAATTTGTTTTTATTGAAAATACAGATTTATATTTTTATATAATTTATCCAAAAATTAATTTCTTTATTAGAAAATCAGCGTTTCTTAAAAACCGTATTTTTATTCCTTTTGATACCGGATACTCCGTGAGAGTTATGCATCTCGCTCTATTGTCTCAAGGATGTGCGATAATCTACACCATCCATTAGCGGATCCCCTGACGAGGGTTGTAGAGGCGTATTTACCAAGGATTCGAAATACCGATTTAAATAAACCCGTTTTGAAATGGTGTGGTATTTTAATGAAAAAGTTCTTACTTTGAATTACCCATATGTTTAGAATACCTTGCTATAAAACCATAGTGTGCGTGTGGGGTTGGTCATTACCCCGTGAAGGTTGTAGCGTTTGGGTATACTAAATATCGAAACGATGTTACACTAAAGTTCAAGGTATTTTAATGAAAACGTTCGTTATATGTTTGTTTTATAAGGAAATTTGTTACAACAAAAAAACTGATTGATGTGAATAAGGTTAGGATTAGTGCAGCATGTTAGTTTGATCTCGTTTGCTTATCACATGGCTTACAAAAGTTAAAAAGAAAACTATATCGGAGATAACTGCTCTTTTGTCGGTTTGTTTTAAAAATAAATTTTGAATAGAAAAAGAGAGGGATGAAGGGACTTACGGTTTTTATATGATTAAGAAGAGATCGAAGAAGCTCTTGGGGGTCGTGGTTTCGCCGGAGATGCTCCGGTCATCGAATTTGGCTCGCTACTCCACTTGGCACTTAAAAAGTTTTGAGAGAATTTTTGCTAGAATTTTAGAATAGTGAAGAGCTAAGACATGTGGTAGTATTTATAGTGAAGAATTAGGGTTTGAGACTTAAAATTTTGGATTAAAAAGTATTAAAAAGATGTTAAATGGTGAAATGAAGGGTCTTTGTTTGATTGCAGAGAAATCAAACAGTGCAGAGGAGTTAAGGGGAGTCGAAGGGGTGTGTGTGTAAAGTACGAAGCCAATTGGGCTCAATCTAACCGTCGGCGCCGGCCGAGTGGGCAATTTGGGCGGTCGGATCTTGAGGTTTTGCCTCGAGATTCGTGCCACGTGGGTTTTTGGGTGTGTACACCTCATTGCGCCTGTTTGATTTTTCTGAAACTTTTTATTTCTCCGTGTATTGCACGTGTAACTCTTGGGCTTCTAAAAATTAAAAAGAAAAATCAGAAAAAAATAATTGTGTCTGATGGGAATCGAACACACAGACTATATCACAGCAATGTAGAGGCTTTACCAGTGAGCTACAAGTTGTTTCTTGTTTTTATTAAACAAATTTAACTTATGACTCTTACACAGGCTGTAGTACTCTTTTCTGTACAATAACAAGAAAATTTGTGTACAGTGATTTCAGAGTCGTTATATCATGCCATACCTACGACCATCGTCAAATGCAATAGCCTATTTTTCACGAGGTTCTTTTTCTAGCCAAGCAATCATTTCAACATTCACCTCCTTAATCCTTGCAATCACTCTATCACATTTTTTTCTTTAATTCTGAATGGCGGCTTTCTTCAGCATGTTCATCATTCACATGTTGCCAATTTTTTTTCTAAAGTTTGAAGCAAAGTGCATACAATAACGGTGATAAGCAAATAGTTTGTTCCAACCATACATCGGCTCCCTCATAGTATTAAGAATACCGGCGTGATGATCTTATATAACACATAGCGAATGTTTCTGAGTTACATACACTCGTATGTTGTACATAAACCAACTCCAGCTATTTGTGTTTCCGATTCGACTATAGCAAAGGCAAGGGGAAATAACTGATCAATGGCATCTAGAGCAACTGCTATTAAAAGTGTGCCTTTGTATTTTCCATACAGAATAGTCCCATCAATGCCGATAACCAGCCGACGGTATTTGAAACTCTCGATTGACGGACCGAATATCCAAAATACCTTTTGGAACAATTCCTTTCCTAGTTCAATAGTCGCAATTTGAAACTGAACAACAGTTTGCAAGTTAGCAGTTTGCAATGCCATCATGAACTTAGGCAGCTCAACATATGACGTTGTGAAGTCCCCGAACAATATTTCCAACGCTCTACATTTTTCCCACCAAGCCTTCTTATAACTTATAACATAACTTTTATGGTCTGAACAATGGCTTGAGGCGTGATATTCAAATTCACTTTCACAATATTAACGATTATTTTGCTACAAAACGTGAGTAAATCTGAAAGCGATCCCGGTTTACAATTGGACTGACACATGTGTGAGGCTCTTTAAGTGTTTTGATCGTGAATGGTTCATCAGTATTGTGTTTAGACGCATGGAGAGCCCATGGACAATCTTCACCGATCCTGCACACGACCCGCCACGTCAATGTGCTTGATTTTGCAACTGAGTATTGCCGGTGATTTTTAACGGAATATATCGCAACTGTATGTTTAAGATCCTCCTTACTTTGAAATTGTTGTCCTTTGTACAACTTTGAACCACTTCCTCCGGCAACAACCGGCTCGTCAAAATTGTTGACTATCGCATTTCCAATCCAATCTGTAGAGATAAACTCTGGGGCCACCGCATTTTAATATGTCAATTGACCTATATTCTGCCCAACTGGATCATCTTCATCATCATCATCCCCTATATCGCCCACATCCTCATCTTCATTCTCCAATATCAATTCGTTATTCACCTGGGCATATGCAAATAATTGAGTAGGGTCTTCGTTCAAGAAAAAATTTAGAAACACGCCGGAAGTAGCATGCTCACCAAGCGAGACTTCATTAGATGGAAGTGCTTTATACTGTGACGTGAAATAAGGCTCACTTTGCGAAGCGTCAACTGTTAGCGGGGCTTCACTCTGTGACGCGAAATCAGGCTCGGTTATCGATATTCCACCTGTCAGTGGGACTTCATTATGCGAAGGGAAGACAAACGACGACAATGGCTGATCGTCATAGAGCCGGTGTTGTTCAATATAGAATTCCAAAGCACCCAGAGACGTATTCAAGGATGATGCATACTCGATCATCGATTGCAGTGAATTATCATCTGCAATACTCACAAGCATAAAGTGTGATCTTCTCCCCCTACCAACATCATATCTGCTTGGATTGTCACATGATATCTTGTTCTGTCCGCTCCTAATTTCTCATAAACTATCCCTAAAAAGTCATCCATCGATATCTGACGATAGATCCAAACTTGTTCGCATATGGTACGACCCTCATACTCAACCCAATGAGAATCAGTGTTCACAATTCATCCACCAAAATACAGCCAACATAGAACACACGAGCCCATTGTATACCCTATATATCAAATAAAGGACTTTTTTCAATACAATTCATGTAAATAGTTTTGCTAAGAAAAACTTTATAAATTATACTGCAATCCACTTAATTATATTTATTTTCTATTAAAGCAAATTCCTAAAATTTTACATAAATTTCCTAAACTGTCATTTCGCTAAATTTTCAAACCCAATTTCGGATCCATTTTAGATCTAGTGGTATACAAATTATTTTTTAATCAAACAAATATCAAATTTGTGAACAAAACCCCCCACAAAGTTCATACTGACAATACGAAGCTCATGTTGACATTGTCAAAAATCAAACCAAAAACCTAACAAAAACCAAGCAATCAACATGCAAAATAAACAATCATCCTATAAACGAGTTGAGATATACCTTTCTTTTCGTTGAGAAGAATTCTCCTTCGACCTTCGAATTAAATTCTAGAAATTTCTTTACAAGCGGCGGGACGACGGGAAGGTAAGGTTTTTATTTTACTGAGAAAGGGAATTTCTTTATGAGCGGCGGGACACGAGGAGTCGGGGGTTTTTTTTTACTGAGAAAGGGGATCGACTGGAAAGAAAGAAAGTGGAACTGTTAAGTGATAGCGTTGGGAGACTATATAAGTGGTGGGTCCAAAAAGAAAACACTAGCTCAAGTAGCGTTTTCTATCGAGAGAAAACGCTATCTCGAATAGCGTTACCCTAATCCTAACCCTCAACTAAACTAATCGATGTTCTTGGCAAAAAACGCTAATATAAATAACGATTTTTGTTTACGTGGCGAACCAAACTCCACGTAAGCAATCCCAAAGTCATTTTCGAAAATAATTTGAGACTGAGATCATTTTAAGATTTAATTAATTAATTATGATTAATTCAGAAATAAATCCAAATAAACTACAAATTCCCAAGACCCTCAAAATGGAAGAAAACCAATTAAACTCTTCCCTTCTTTCAAAACCAAACTAATAAGCTAAAGGCTCTCATTTTTGTACCTTCTTTCATCATTAATTTTCATTCAAACCAAACAAAGAATTGCTTTTCTTCCAAACCAGTGGAAACTCATTTATTATTACAGATGAAATGAAATAAACAGCCTATATGAGCAATGCTATTTGAGCTTTTCAATATTCGACAGTGGTACGTTGTGTTATACCCTATCACCGTTTTTAACATTTTTCGTGGTTTCCAACCATTTTCAGTGCAAAATGGGCTGACATTTTTTTCCTTGTTTTTGATTATTTGTTTTAATGTGAAAGGTTGTTTTCATGTTTTCATTTCACTCAAACAAACACTAAAAAATGATGAATGCATGTGCAATAGATCCTGGTTGTGCATTAATTACGATTGCAACAGCTCCAACCATGAGCTGTAATAAATTGTCGGGATTTGGAGACGGCCAGTTTTAATTTTTTGGACAGTGAGATAATCTTTATTAATAAAAACAATGTATACAGGTAGAAGGCTAAAAGCACCGGATAGCAATGAAACTGCAATAATATAAATCAGCAGCAGAGAGTAATTTTGTTTTCAAATTGCTGCTGCTGATTAGATAAAGTTGATGGTAATTTATATCATATTACCAGTAACCTAAAATAGATAAGAATATGGAACTCTTCAATTGTTATAGTTTCTTATTTCATCAGAACCCCTTATAGTATGGGGTAATATCTGCAAACACCCTCAACTTCAGCTGTTACCTAAAACCCCTCCTGAAATTTCAATCCGTTACTCTTCTGCCCCCTACCCGTTAAATTCATCGTAAGTGATCATGTGACCTATAATATGTCACTTTTGGTTCTTTCTTCCCATATCACCCTTCTCTCTTATAATAACCACTACTCATTTTTCAATAAAACAAAGTTTTGTGATGCTTTTATATAGTTTTTGAAAATTTGTAGTAATTTCTTGTAGTTTTAGAATATTTGGTAGTTTCATGTAATTGAGCCAAAATATTTATTGATTTTTTGGAATTATGCCAACCCTAAAATAAGAAATTTAGTTAATAATCGAGTAGATTTCTTGATTATTATAAATTTTTTTATATAAAAATAGCAACTTCTTGCAACCACAAATTTCATCTTAGGAACAGAGAATCGAATTTGGTATAGATTCACATAAAATTGCAATAAAATCGCTACATTTAAAACAGGAATTCAAAAATCAGGCATGATTTAGGTGATTAAAAAAAATTAAAGGAACGCCTCAAATTTCTTGTTGGGGTTTTGTTGCTGACCCATTTTGAATTCAGGCCCCGATCTCTTGTTGCCTTTTCCCGAAACCCTTCCTTATCCAATGATTTTTTAGTAAAGCTAAGAATGCTTATAAAATCAAAATGGTTCGGTTTCAATTTGGATAAAATAAAGGAGCGTTTCTGTCATTTAATATGAGATTTAACAGTAGGAGGCTATTGGGTAATAAATTGAAAGATCAAGAGGGTTTTTGGTCAACGGTTGAAATCGAGGCAGGTTATTGGATGTTACCCCATACTTCTGGCGATTTTGGAAGGGGGAAAAACAGTTAGCAAGTCACAAAACTAAAAGATAAATAATAACTGAATAATGCGACCCATAATCCTAAAGAAAGTTTTGCATTGATTTAACAGATGAACAAAAACAGTTCTAAGTTTCTTATAACAAGTGCAGGTTTGATAAATAGGCTTGATGATCCGCGCAGTCTATTCTCAAAAGAAAACAAACCTAATGACACTATTTGATAGTTGCAAAACCTAAATATTTAAGAGATTCCAAAGCAGAAATCTAAATCTTGTTGAAGGCCACAATGTCGCAACTCTGTATGTACTCATTGGCAGGCTCCGCGGTGAGTCGTTCCTCGATGAGATCATCAACAGAGACGAGATCATCAACAATGGTCATCATGATTTGGAGCTTCTTTATCCCGTACCCAACAGCCACAAGTTTAGCTGCATGCATAGAGCCGAAGGAGATTTAAAAAAACGTAGGGAAACAGCAAAAATACGAATGGTAGATTTCACTAAAATATCTTTTAACTATCGTTGTTTATCACTAACTACAGTAAAGTATTTTATTACACAGCACACTCCCTTAAACTTCGTTCTAATGGACTTTTTACTAAAATACCCTTAAATGTAGCACTTTATGGGAGCTTATTTTAATAAGTAAATAACTTCAAGGCAGTTTAGTGCAAAACAGTGATAGTTAAGGGTATTTTACTATTTCATCCGAAATACAAGGAAGATTTTTCTCAGGACAACCAAAGATATAAAATTTATCAAACTTACATGCTCCCCATAAAAGACCAGGCATTTCGATGCTACGCACAGTCTCTTCGAGTTTCTTCATGTCAGTCTCATCATCCCACGGCTTCACATCCAAAAGGACAGATGATTTCCCACCTAAATATTTTTTTATAAAAAACACAAACTTGTAAGCAGGAAGAAAGTGGAAGAGATGATAGAAGTTTATAAACTATGAACGGTTTTATAAAGGCCCACTTTCTTTCTTCTTGGGTGAAGCCTTCACAGCAGCCTCACGCTCTGCTGCAGCTTTCTTCTCCTCCTCTGTCTCATCGCCAAACAGATCCAAATCATCATCATCAGCATCGGCATCATCCTTAGTTTCCTCCTGGAAAATACATGACACTTATTAGATACTCTCGTCCACCCATGCATACACAGCTTTTTGAAAAGGAAAACGGCCATTGATGACATGATGGGACAAACTCAAGGATTCACTGTTTTAAACGGTATAGTACAACAGGGTAAAGTAACAGGAACTTGGAAGATAACTAATGGATTTCCTATTGCAATCACTTATGTAAACATATAGCGAAAAAGTAAATGAACAAATAGACCTTTGTGGCCTCAGTAGTAGAGACAGGAGCTGATGGTGCAGCTTGGCCGGCGAATCTCACTCCGACAGCCTGACCAGGAAATCTGGCAATGCACACAATAAAATGTAAGAATTGGATGGTTAAAACATAGAGAAAATAAAATATATGCTCTATAAGATGAGGATATGATGTATGATTTTTGGTAGAACCCTCCAGTGTATAAAACAATGTCTTGCTTAAATGCTACATAAGTTTAGTCTGTATGGGTGTCCAATATCTTTTCATTGTTTTGAGGGGTGGGGGTGCTAAATATAATGTGCTCGCATATGGTTTGCGTGGTTTCCCATAATAATCCCAACCACTAATAATACGCATATTAAGCTATCTATGTAACATGCGCCACAATATACCATATAACAATTTAGACTATTCAGTCTTTTTTCTTTCTTGTATAGGCCCAATCAAGCCCACTAAAAGGTTAAAGGACGCCATTATCGCAATTAGCATAGGAGATATTACACAAAAGCCACATATATTCTATGAAGAAAACTAGAGGCAATGGAAATAGTGGTTCAAGAATCTAGCTACTGTGGGAAACACTGGCCTAATTGAGCACTAATGTTGCGAACTGGTGGACTTGGTGGCTTCCTGATAGGGGAAAAAGATCATATTTGTAGGTATAAACATAAAACTATTCATTAACAAATAAGAAATCATGCAAAAAATGTCTTTTTTCTGCCCAAAAAAACACCCCAGGTTTTTGGTATTCAATTCGCCAAGTGTTCGCCATAAACTGGAATGATTGAAGATTGTGACTGATAATTGCTGATGAAGAAGTAATCAGATGTGTAAGATCTAAGGTTTTCACATGAGTCCAAATGAAAGATAGTAGGCACGGGTAATGGGGTTTGGGTTGAAGCATGCTTCAAAACTTAGCAAGCTAAGAGAAGTTTCTTCTTTTACAAAGAATCTTGAAGGAATAATTGAGGAAAATAAAAGGTTTTAATATATCGATTTCCCAAATAATATGTAGTTCTAAATATAACACCCGAATCTTCGTATTCTGAAATAGAATACCCCAAACTTTCTATCTGAACAATTTAAACCCCATGGCTAAAGTGTCATCTCAAGTGAATATTCCGTTAAATTTTACCAGCTTATAAGCATCACAGGCTTGATGGACCTGATGGTCCATTTACACCTCCCCTCTTCTCTGTTAGATCCCATTAAACCAACACTCAATATGGGGATGCAAAAACTCTAAATTACCACTCAATCTTCGCCTCACACCTCTTCAGTTACCACTCAATCTTCGCTCAAAATCATCTTATGAAATCAACCATCACTCGATCCTCTACCTCTTCTCATATTCATACCCACTTCATTTCATTTTGATTGTCTTTTTGCACATTATTTTATTTCAAACTACTTGTATCTTTACAATATCAAGAAAATTGTTGTGAAAGTATAATATTCTTTTATAATTAATGCAATTTAAACGATGAATACCAGAAATAATGATAAATTTTTAAGTAGAAAACTTTCTACTCATTGTCAAATCCCTATATGAGGGTAATTTACAATTTCTGCATTCCTATCATTTTCTTTATATAAAAGTTTCTCTCAAAAACAAATACAAAAAGCTACATATAAAAGTAACTTTTCTTAATAAGTCAGCAAGAGGCCTAAAAGACAGCTAAAATAAAACGGAGGCAAAACTACATTCTGTAATTTCAAACTCTAGATTGAATAACTTATGTAAAATTTCACAAATAGCTAGTTTGATCAAAAAGTTCAAAATGACAAGGGAATCATCGTCTACTCTGTCGACTCCTACCATATAGAATCACCGGAAAAACCAATGGGTGAGTGTGTGTTTCGTATTTCATACGAATCCAAGTCCAAAAACAAGTATTTATTAGTGCACTAAAGAACATTGACGCATGGGAACATTCAATAGTATGGGATGCATTATTTCAAATGGTGTTTGTGGCCTTTATGATGCAACATTTCCTATAAAAATGAGACCCCGGAGATTATTTACAATAAAAAACCTCTATTTTTTATCAAACTAGTTTCAATAATAAAGTGTCAACACTTATTTAATCATTAAAAAAATTAAACAAGTCGCATTTGTAGCATAAAACACAACAAAGCAGCTATTTTATGGCTTTCCCAACTCATTACTATGCCATAAAGATCCAACAAAAGAAAACTGCAACACCAAGCATAAAAATCAAAAATTTGCTCAACAAATCAATAGCTAACATCCAAGGGCTAATCAAAATACCTTGCAGCAAGCACCGAATACACAGCATCGTACCATCGAGCAACGTTGGGGAAACCCTCTCCGGGCTTCTGCGATAAAGATCCAAACACTTTCACGTCGTCTTTGGAGATCGCATCCCTAAACTCAATCAATTCAAACCCATCAATGAGAATCATTCAACAAAATTTGGGGAAAAGCATCAACAGATGAGCAAGCTTACCCAGAGATGAAGGTTTTTCCTGATAAATGCTCCTCTAGGGTTTTGAGGCCAGATTCAGAGTGCAGATCTGAGAATGAGATCGCCATTAGAGCAGCGCTGCTGAAGATGGATTTTAGAGTGGGGACTGCTGGCCAAAAACGAAAAACCCTAGAAGCAAAAAGAGGCCGAGAAAATTACGAGAAGAGATATTTATCTATTCTTTAGGGTTATACGAATTTCCTATTCGTATTCCTTTTGTTGATCCGACCCGTTTGCAGCCTGTGGTCGGCATTGGATGAGAGAATTATGGGCCCAGCTTTAGAAAACAAGCGTTGCAGTGTCTTCTCATTTGTGAAGTTGGGTCAGGGGCTGTTCGGCTGCAGTATTAGAGGATTTTGCACGGGTTGAATTCAAGAACCCAAAAAAGAGTGATGATTAGCTGATTCTTGTTTGGTTGCAGCCTTGCAGGATTTTAGGGTTTTGGATTTGCTTGTTTTATGTGAGGGGCCCACTATTCTTTTTGATTCTTGAATCCCAAAAAACCTATGGACTATTATGTATTTGGCACTGTTCATGTTGGGTCCAAGTATTTTATGTTATTAAAAAATTCCCTCTCTTTAATTCTCAAATCCAAACCCCACTTATTTTTTCTCAACCAAACAAGAATTATAAAGATCTACGAATCCAATATTAGAAATCCAATACCAACCAAATACAAAATTAACTAATCTAGAATTTTTCAATTGTGCTTTTTGGGAATCCAAATTTCACAATCCTGCAACCAAACCAAACGGCCCTTGAGTAACACACAGTGGCCCAATCATAATTCTAATATTTAGTTAACAGAATTAAGGGTAAATTGTCAAAAAGCCCCCATCCTGTTCCAAACTTGTTAAAACCCGTGGGTTTTTTGCTCTTGTTAAAAAACCCGGAAGCACAATTAAAACCCCTTTATACCAGCTGCCTGTAATATATAAACAGTTGCATGTAATATCTTAAAAGTTTCATGTAATGTCTAAAGGCCTAAATGAAATGCAGTCCAGGTGTTTCACGGAGATTTTGAACAGCAGACCATTCCGAGCAATTTCGAAAATATCAGGGTTTTTTTAGACAATTCCCAGTGAGCTGGAGGTTTTTTGACAATTTACCCTAGAATTAATAACTTTTTAGAAATAAGTCACGGCTTTATGGCTGGATTGATTAAATCGAGTTCAAATCAATAGTTTACGGCAGATAAAATGTAGCCGAAAATATGGGGTTTTACCCATTAACAGCCTTTCTCGAAGTAGCTATAGATCTAACTGGACATTGAGCCATATTACTTCCTTGCCTAGGTTGTGACCAGACCTTAATTTCATTGCTTTGCTTAAGAATATATACACGCTCATTTATGGCTTGCCAATATTTCCAAGGGCATGAAATGTTTGGGTTGTTTAATCACTTGGCCGCATTTATCGCGTGCCCTCCAATGATAAATCGGAACAATCTAATAGAAGTGGTCGTCCTAATGACTAATGTACTTTCGATACGCAAGATGCTCGACCAAAATCCGCATCCAAATGTTCTACGACTCGACAAATGCATTCTGACACCTCACCGAATTTATTATGAATAACTATTGTCGTTGCTCAATTGGGACGAGCTGCACCAAATTAATCTTAAGGACTCCGTTAAGGCAGTTCTCAATGTGCTGGAAACATGACCTTATTCTACTTGTTGGCTTCGTGGTTTTGATAGCACGAGTATAAAGTAAAGCAATTAATCGTCTCCGAACAACATGTTGTTGGTATCCCTTGCTTCCTACCAAATATAAGATTGCACCTAGCCTTCCCAAGGACCAACATAAGGCGGCAACTTGTTTGAAAGTAGTATGATCTAGATCATCATCCATGTGCAACCATTCGGAAATGAGATCAGAAAATGTATTCACCAAGTCACTTCATATGCCCAATGGGATATGAACCAAGCTACTCTTGATGAAAGCAGCAACATGAAGATGATAGACACGTTTAATTTTTTTTTGAAAACGGTCATCGAAAACGATAAAGTTTGTTAGGGTCGGAAGGATAAAGCCGCAAGTTTCAAAACTTATGCAGAATTTCTAAAGAACCAGGCAAAAGCACCCCCACCTTCTCCTTAATTGGTTTCATCACCGGTAAGGGTGGTAGTCAATTTGAGTCCGACCCAACTCAATGCATTTATGATTGGATCTGGATCTATGTTTTGACATTTATGGATAGGTACTAAATTATTAGGATCCGGATATAAATCCGTTAGCAAAATATAGCTTGACAAGTTAAAGTCAAATTAATGACCGAAATAAAACTTTTAAAAACTTTATGTGTGTTATGCACTAAATATGGATGTAATATGATTTGAAGTAATCGCAAGAGAAAGACAAATTAACCGACTGGATCTCTGGTTTTAATTAATTTATTTAGTTTCATTTGTTATTTACTTAACATTTAAAAATAAAATCCATGGCGAATGAAATAATTTGGGTTACCAATTTTTTTAGTTTTAGGTTGGGAAAGATTCCGGGCTTTGCTAAAAAAAAAAAGAACTTGATTGCAGCCCTGCGCAAGTGCTTACGCAACTGGGGGTGGGTCCCACATGAGTTAGTAGGGGCCGGTTGTCTTGTGTAGCATGCGTAGGCAATTGCTTAGTTTAGCTGCTCCAACCAAGCTGGCTCAATTTTGACTCGGGCTCGGTATGCTGAGCATTTATTCAAATTCGATTCACCCGTAAATGAGTTGAACTCGAGCTTGAAAATTGGGCTCATTTAGCTAACGGCTGAATCCGAGCCGATCCAAGCTCATTCACTTAGATTTCAAGTCCGGTTTGTTTCAGTATCGAAATTATATTTATATATTTAATATCCGAATAGACAAATAATGAATCCAGATAGGCATGTATTCAATAAACCCATATCTAATACCCAAAACTAAAAATCAATACATAACATGTTCTGAATTTTTTTATTTTATATTCATACGTTTTGGTAATATTGGTCAACGAGCTACAAGTTGTAAGCCGAAATCACAGACGAGATCGAGCCAAGCTTATGTTTGTTTACAAGCTTGGCTCATATGCATCAAACCGTTAACGGGTCGAACTTGAGCTGAGGTAAGTAAGCCAAACCGATTCCAAGCCTGCAAGCTCGTCTCGAAAACGAACCGAGCTTAGCTGAAAATAGACGAGCCAAACTCAAATTAGAATCCTTGTCGTTTTATTTGAAGGAACCGTTGACTAGTATTGATACTTTCGAACGACTCACATGGCCTACACAAATAGACTATTAATGACATAATAAAGAGCGAAGAGTCTCGTCTAATCCAAACCCTCATCCTCTTAAGAAAACGACATGCAGCACACGTTCCATTGTTAGTACAAATTAATGCATATTTTAGCCCATTCTAATCTCTTTCCGAGTTAAATTATAGCTGCCCATTTTGAATACGCAATCAACATTATTTTTTTAAGTGGCAAATATTTGTAGCCAATATGGCTCTATGCCTCATCAACCCCCCACTGTCTTGGATGACCATGGACTTTTCCCTTTCTCAGTGACTCTTTCTTTCTTTCTTTTTAAACCATTAAAAACGAGCTATTTTGTAAGCATGTCCTCAACATAGAAATAAAACTCCAGGGGTTAGAATCCAAACAAGTTTGAAATGAACTACAAAAGGGATTTGGAAAAAACCAGGAAGCAAAAAATTTCAATTCAAATTCAAATTGTATTATGTTATAAGGGAATTAATCATTCATAATATCTCTTCTTTTCATATAAAGAAATTTGTGAAGTTATTACAAACTTTCAGGAAGACTTGTTTTTTTCGGACCATGGACTGAACAAAGCTTAATCCAGGAAAGCAAGAAAAATGAAAACAAGGAGTTTGATGTTTCTTAGAAGCCTAAGTTAGAAATCTGAAACAACAATTGCGGCAACAAAAGGAATCTGAAGAAGCGGTGATGGAGACGATGACAACGAGAGTCAATAAAGACATTAGTGGTAAAAATGACAGCGGCAAAGATCAACAATGCCGTGGCGATGAAGATAAACGGCAATGATGACAATGGGATGATGACAACGAAGGTAAATTGCCGCATCAGCGGAGGAGTACCACAACGACTAATATGGAGTCGATGATGGTGAGACGGTGGTGACAACAGTCTGGCTTTGGTGGCGACAATAATTAATTACTTATGCCGGATTATTCCAATGTCCCTATATACAAACGGGTTTGAAAACTTTCACTTTTTCCCCTAAAATGTGAGCGATCAATTCTTTGTAATTTTCTCTTTCTGAAACATAGCATGGTCAACAACCACTTTATCTAAAAGTTTGTTGATAAAAACACACATCTAATCAGCATAATCTTAACATTCAATGTTATGTTGCATATCAACCCATGTGTAAACATGTTGCTTGCAAACCCCTTAATAAAATGCAATTAATCAAGCCAGAAGCACCACTCTCGGAAGGCGATTATTTTATTTTATTTGCAGGTTCGTCTCTTTGCTCCCTTAAACAATAAATAACTTTCTCCGTCTTTTTTTACTTGTCATTTTAGATGAATACAAACTGATTAAGAGTCATTATCATTTTTTTAACATCAGTAATTAATTTTCCAGTCTATTTTTTGTATTGTATCATTTATTGATGTTTTTATCATTAATGATTTTCTTGTTATTAAAAAACGTAAGTCAAGCAAAGCTGGATAGTTTTCTCTTTCCTAAACCACAGGTAAAACGTTGGGGAGTAATAAATTAAAAAGGGCAATTAAAATCCAGCTATAAAAGCCAGCTTATAAAATAAAAAGATAAAAGCCAAAATCAAAAATCAAAAATCAAAAAGAGCAAATCCCAGTCTTTGTTCAACCAACAACCACCAGCCACACCTATCACAATATAAAAACCTGCAATTTTGTGAAATTTTGGGGATTTTGGAGCTGGGTTCTTCCCCTTTCTTCAAGATGTATTCCCAAGACCTAATCCAAGAAAAGGTAACATTTTTATTTTGTTTTAATCCTTCTTCTTACTTATATTTGCTTAACGATTGCTTTTTATCGGGTAATGTTTCTTTGATTTTGTGCTGATAAATTTGGAACATTGATGTTTGAATCTTACCTTGATTGAAAAAAGGAAAGAAAGAAAGAGAAAAATCCTTCTTCCTTTATTGCAGTTGTGAAATTTAATAATTTGTTGGATTCTTGGACATTATATTGAGCTATGTAGCTGATTTTCTTTATGTGTTTTGGAAGTGGAATTTCTTGAATCCCAAATCCATCTACAAAATAAATTAGATAAATTCAGCTATCATTTATACCATGAAATACATAAATTGAAGTTCAGTAGAATTTAATAGAGGCAACACATTAAAAGTTTTATGAACAAGAAACGGAAATAGTTAAGAAAATTTTAAAATAATTATATCTACATTTTAATTTTCATTAGTTTTAAGCCGTAAAGGTGGCAACTGTTCCGCTTGGTTTTCTGAAAGGAACAAGCAGGCCGGGGATACGGGGTATGTAAGGTTGTTTTGTGAGTGGCCCCGTCAATGACAAATAGAGATGCTCGGCGATCCAGTCTAGAAATCTACATTTTGTTTAAGCTAAACATTTTCGCTAATCGTTGAAAATATGAAATATATATACGTCAGCTTGATCTAAATTCCGAAAGACATATGCCAATCTCATAATATATGTGTACAATGGCATGTATTTCTCCAAGAAATACCTCAAAGAATCATTAAGTTTCTACACGAATTTCGCATTGTTTGAGTGGACAACAAGTGTCACGGGGATTATAATCACTCTACTAGAATAAGTATATGTAACTATACTGAAATTTTGTTATAATTCTACTGTAAGAATATTCTATTATGAATTCCAAGTCTTACAAGAACTGAGCTCAATATTATATAAAAATATATTCATGTATATCCAAACTTATAGAAACTATCTACACATGGCGACGCAAGCTTAACCTGCAACAGAAAGATATAAAACATTTATAGTGAAGTAATTTGTAATGCCAGAAGGGATCTTTATATGTGCTTTACATCAAGATATTGCAGTTCATAGCGTCTTTCTAACAACCGGAAGTCTGAAATCCCCATATTTGTAATTGTTATATACTTATATCATGTGCATATTCAATGTGTTTTACCCCCGTTCTCAGCCGTTATTATGTATCTCGGTTCATTTACATTTTTCATACTTATTTAATTTCATTTGATGTTTAGATTTTATTTTTTTAGTTGCTTGACTAGATGCAGCAAGAATGCAGCTCATATAGGGCCCTTTGTATCCTTGATAAGTGACTTTGCGTCTTGTATGTGCATTTTTTCTCATGCCTGTCTAATTTAGCTTTTTCTGTGAAGCAGGTTTCTGCTGATAAAGCGAACCATAAGGTAGCTTCCTCACATGAAGAGACTAATGGATTTTCAGATTTAGTTACTGCCTTGAATTCCGAGAAAGCTGCTAATGAATTTCTTCAACCAACCGATGAGCATCTTGTTGAGTTTGCAGAGTCTATGAGAAGTAAGATGATCTATCATCTCATATTATATCTGTGCTTAATATGGAATTATTAAAATTATTAATACCAAGTTAAATGATAAATTAGGATAATAATGTATGATTGTCTATACGAGGAACACATACATATATCACACAATTAGGATTTAGGACCGAAATATGAAACTCTAAATAGATGCATGTATTTCTATATGAAGTGTGTTTCTAATGAATAAGTCAACCACATGGTATATTACATACGATATGATTTCTCAATTAAATTGTATCATCCATCCTTTCTTTTCTTTAAAAAAGGATATGGAACCTTACCTTAGTAAACTTGGATTTATGCACATGCATCCCATGCGTCATCTAGGAGTCTCCTAGACTAAGAAGAGTTAGATGAAAGGGAAGATAAAAGTATATCCTAAATCAAATCTTTGATGCATAACCTAAGCCAATAAAGAATGTTTTTTTATATATCGATTGACATTGTAGACGGTTGTGACGTTTGTTTCGTCATCTCATGCTTTTGGGTCAGATTTCTAGTCTATGTCCAGACGTGAAAGTTCTTTTGTGTATCTTGTACAACATTTGCACTTTCCTTTGATCTTGAAATAGTTAAGTCATGTGCACAGCTAAGTTTCCTAATAACCAGTGAAATTTCTAATACCGTTTTTTTTTATATGTGTATTTTTTTATTTTAGCTGTGGCAAAGGCATTGAGGCAAGTCGCAGAAGGAAAAGCTGCAGCTCAAGCAGAAGCAGCTGAGTGGAAGCGGAAATACGAATTAGAGAGAGAACGCAATCTGCGCCTTAAACATAAAGGTTTCAAATTATCTTTTGTCTTTGATTGTAATAGATTTTATCAAGTTGGTACTATTCAAGTCCTGGTTTGAACTCGCTGGTGATCCTGATCCAGATGGCCGATTCTGAAGATAAAATTGATCGTTCAAGTTCTGATAATGGTATCGTATGGTACCATCCGATACCAAGTAATATTAGGTTTACTATTTGATTTGCCAGTTATCAATGGGTTAATTAGTGTATTGATGGGTTATCGGGTTATTACAATATGTTTGACATCATTATATACTGATAAATATATCAAAAATTTGTAGTTGTTTTACCAAGTACTAAAACAACCACTCTAGACATCCTTAGTTACCAAATAAGTCGCCAACTTGCTTATAAATACTTATACTATTTATATTTTAAAAAAAATACTATTTTAAATTCGTTTTGTCAAAGGATTTGAACTGCGATATTCTGATCTGAGCTGATCCCAAAGGTAACTGTCCCATTCCAATACATACCGATATCGAGATTTTAAACCTTGTATTCAATTGTAATAAATGGAACTTTCGTAAGATTTTCTTTCTTTACAATACACTCCTTGACACATGAATTCTTTACGAATAACTTTGTCAAGCAAATTAAAATTACTTCTGATACTTTTGTTTGTTTTTAAATAATTTATTTTGATCCTTGCACTTTTATCTTTTCCGTTTGGAATTTTAGTCTACGGCATTTTGTTCGTATGACCATATTGTGCACTTTATTGTGTACTCAGCATATGTTTTTTTGGAATCAACCCCCAGTGAAATGACGGACTTTCACTTGAGAGAAGAAAGTTTTGCCCCAGTCCTATGCTCCTTTGGTTACATTAGCATATGTTATTTGCATGCATGAGACTTGCCTAATTTAACTAAGCACCTGCAATGTTCTACCGGTGTCCTCCTAGTTTTTATATTTTCTTTGTTATTACGAATTTAAAGAGATCTAAACTGTTTAAAACCCTAAGAGTCACAACCCCATCTAGAGTATAAGAAAAATTAAAACATACTATAATTATTGATTATTCACTACAGTTTATAGATTAGCTTATAAAAAATGCATGTATGTTCGCTGCAACTTTTCTGGTATCTTTGAATTGCTACCATCATGTGCTTTCAGCCTTTCAATGTTTTCTTCTCCTTTGACTGTCACTTAATTTTTTTCTTTCCTTTCCAGAAAAGGCGAAGTTTAAATTTTTTTTCCAATCATTTATCTTAGATTGGATAATCTTAATATGATTGTACCTGCACACTGCAATGCATATAACATAGTTGGTCATTTATATCTTTATCTATAATCCAAACACATCTACTTAGCGTATGGGCAAGAAAGCAGTAAAATGCTCTGTATATCAAAATCAGAAGGACCTTAACAATTTCAATATGCAGAATGTATATGATGTATAACAGTGCGCGCGCGCGCGAGTGAGAGAGAGAGAGAGAGAGAGAGAGTTATTCCCTTATACTGTTATACATCATATACATACTGCATGTTGATATTGTTAAGGCCCCTCTGATTTTGATATACACAGCATTTTATTGCTTTCTCGCCAATACATTTAGTAGGTGTGTCTGGATGATTCACTAGTATACACAGGTAACAGAATCATATACATATTTTTTTGTTGAACAGTTAACAAAGGAGATCAATCTACGCTTATTATTGTGCTTTTCAGAAGAAACCGTTGATGTTCAATTCCTCTTGATCCTAGTACCATTGTTTTGAACAATATTCGCCATGTTTTGTTTGAAAATTTAATTCTTTTATTATGATTTGCTGATTTGTTAATAGTTGAATGACATCGATTCTTTTTTTGATTACTCTGAAAATTGCAAAAATCTTTAGTTCTGATTTTCTGGATATCCTCCAATCCTTAGTTGTTTAGAGATATTAAGTCAAATAGTCAACTAATATGAATTGTTCCAAATTAATTTTTTTATTTCTTCTGGATTATTTTTTTTATTAAAGCTCTTCATTTTAACTCCAGGAAGTTGTTTAAATTGTTTTAGTGTAACTTCATATAAAATTATTATATGTTTTGTCACGTCCCGCTTCCCAAAATACGGAATACGAGGGGTTGACAAGGCCAGCCATGCTCCTACAGTCAAGGAAATATCCTGCCGTAGTCACACTTCGGTTTCTAGGTTTACATGGTAATCAGTAAACAACGCACAGGTAATGAGTAATGCAGTATCTGAAACGAAACAATGTAAAAAGCTGACCTGATGGAGGTAAAAAGGGTATAACTCTGGATAGCTGATCAAAATGTCCGTGATGCACGTCTGGTCTTAGTCCCGGTTAGATCCACTCTTCACACTGAGCATGCATACTCAGGTCGTCAGAGCGACATAATAGCAATATAGTATATAGATACAAGTGACAACTCGAACAATGATAATAAATATATATAACAATAAATCAAGACGGTATAGGTATGAACATGCAGTAACCAATGAAGTGTCTAATGAATCAGGTAAACGGTAAAGCAGTAAAATAGTATGCCAAGTATGTCAACACAGTAAATAATGTATATCAATGCCATTATCCCTATTAGTCTCTAAGTCTCACGGTACAGGTCACTAGGCCTATCGTCAGTCCAAGTGTGAGAGTCAACCACTCGCGAGTGTCCTCCATCCAAGGGTAGGACCTAAGGGCAAGTGACCACGGCCCAAAATGTAACTCACGGTAATAATCATGTACCCTGTAAATCTCCATATATCTCCATATATATAAGCTGGCATGGGACTTCCGAGATTCTGTTGAACTCACACTCAAACCACCCCACACCCCGTGGTCTACATCAAACGCCAAACATAATCTCAAATACGGATCGGTCCATGTCAAGTCTGCGCAAGAATTGGAGACAGGATCTCCATCAAGCACGTCCCGACTAATACCCAAGATAAATAGCAGTGTCTGGTGCCTTATCTGTGACACCCATGCAAGAGCTTCCATAAGTGTCCCATACCACTTATAGTCACACGTACATGCGTCCCACAGACGTCGGCAATGCAATAGAATAATAAGGTTCACTGATTGTGTACAAGTACGTGTCACTTTTACTTATTCACTCATGCACGAACACTAACGTACTTGCCACAATCATCACTAATACCCAACACTGGGTAATGCACATGATCACTAGGTTATCAATGCAGTGACATATGTATGATATGATGAGTAAACAGTATGTAAAGCATGATTAGGATGTCATAAATCAGTATTCTACCACTTGCATAATTTATCATAAATCATACGTGTACAGTTTAGCGAAACGATGAACGGGGATTAAATAGTATGTTTGATTACCTATCCAGCGAATTTGGTTTCACGTCAATCGGGTTTCAGGATCACTAGATACGGACATTTCCTTTTAAGCGTTCGCTGCTGGAAGTCCGGTTTCAGAATCGGAAGTCCGTTTCGCAACGCATTTTAATCCCAGTTGGGATCAGATTTTAGCGATGCTACAGTTGAATGAAATCTAGGGTTTTCAGTAGGGTTTTCAACGCAACAGACGGATTCTCAATCGCGTATGGACGTCAGGAGTTATACACTGTTTAACACTATTATGTCACTTCTGAATCTGTTCTGGACAGTTATACGTCCATCTCTTTTAATTTACAATTTAAATAGCAAACGACGATGAAACGGAATGAAACCACTTGTGTTATCTAGCTAACAGATTCACCTTTACTAAACTGTGGAGTTCCGCAACATACGAGTTCAGGAAACAAGGTGGCACGCATTACGGGACAGTAAACAGTAACCAGAGTCGCTCTGGACTGCAGTCCAGAGTCGCACTCCGAACCAAATATCGTCACAATTTAAGTACAGAAACCATTAGAAACTTGCATAGGGTTATAGTTCGTCGAGTCGGCTTCGATTTAAGCCCTCGAACGCATCATTCCAATATATACATAATTTATGGTAATTTTAACGGTGTTCAGATACGGGGAAAGTTCCAGTTTTACAGATATATTTTGAGGTAATCGTTTTAGTCATTAACGGTCGTATTATCCAGTGAAATTTATACACCGTATTCAATATCACATGAGCCAGCAAATGCCTTCATGTTCCGTCAAAATAGATGAATAATCTCATTGGGATCATGCATCGAACAGGTATAGCACATAATCTATTGGATATTGTCAACTTGTAATCTATATAATATAAGTTTGTAACTCGAATAGATTAGCATGTAGCAAGTAAAAGCACTTGCCTGGTGACGTATTGACGACGGTACGGCAGCGGCAGCGGCGCGATCGCGACACGAACGCGGCACGGCAGCTCGACTTGGCTCGAGCTCGAGTCCTCGGCAGCGGTGGCTTGGTTGCTGGGGTCTTGACGGCGAGGGTGGTGGTGGTCGTTGGCGTCAGCTCTTGATGGTGGGGCAGCCGAGATGGCTGAGGTGGTCATCGGTGACAGAGGAGGAGTTCGACAGGTGATGGGGGCCGGCAAGGTTCGTCGGAGGTGGCTGTGCAGGTTGCAGCTGATAAAGTCGGGGAGGGAGAGTTGTTGGCGACAATGATGATGATGATGGTGTCGGGGGTCGCACGATGGTCGGAGGTGGAAGGCGGCTGTGGAAGGAAGCTCGGGTTAGTGAAGGTGATGGGAGTTGGAGCCGGCGGTGGTTTAGGGGTGTGGTGGAGGAGATCGGGTTAGAAAGGAGGGCAGCAGGAGGTTGGATGCAAGTGGAGCTCGGGGCAGGCGATGGAAGGAGGTGAGGTGCGGAGACGTCGGCGGCGACGAACCGACGGCGACAAGGGTGTGCAGGCAAGGCTGGGCTGTTGCTTCGGGCTCGTTGTGGCGGTCTCGTTGTGGGGATGGTTTGCAAGGGAAGAAGTCGAGAGAGGTGAGGAGGTGAGCGGAGAGAAAGAGTAAGACGAGGGTGGTGTTGATGGTGACGAGACGAGCGCGGGCACGGGCGTGGGTTCGAGAGAGCGAGCGGAAAAAGAGAAGGGAGAGAGAGTGCGAGATGAAAGAGAGAGTGTGTGGTGTGTACGAGAGGAGAGAGGTGGTGAAGGGTAGAGGGGACAAGGGGGTGCGCGTCGTGGGGTAACGCGCGCGAGCGTGGGCGTGGACGTGGGGTGCGGCGAAGTGAGCGGGAGGAAGAACTAGCCGTTGGGGAAGTACGGGAAGCGGGTCGGGTCTTCAAGGCGGGAGCGGGCTCAAGTGTGAGCTGGGCCAGGGGTTGGGCCGATGGAGAGTAAAGGAAATCGAATGGGGAAAAGAAAGGGAGTGGGCCGGTGTCGTTTGCTGGGCGGGCATGGGCTGGACCAGGGAGGGTTTAAATCAAATTCTTTTATTGTTTAATTTAAGGGCTGATGAAGAAGTGTGGGCCGAGGCTAATTGAGAAAAAGGAATAGGGGAGTGGGGCTGAGGAGAATGTGGGCTGAGGGAAAGCAGTATTAAATAAAATGAATAAAAGAAATGGGCTGAGGGAATTATATGGTGGTTTGGGCTGGGATTAGGGGAGAAAATGGGGGAGTAAGTAAAGGAAGTGGCTGGCTAAAATATAAGGGGAAAAAGTTTAGATAAATTTAGGGTTAGGGATTTTAAATACTATAATAATGTGTATAAAATAAATAAACTTTAAGAGTAACATAAATACAGATATTGGTATAAAAGGGACTGGCTATTATATCATACCACCCTTACAAAAATTTCGTTCTCGAAATTTAAAATAACGACAAGCTATAAAATAATAAGCGTAAAGTTACCAAATCGAACACTAATACATAGTGATTTACTTAGAACGGGTAGATAAAATTTTGAAGGTATATATATGTAAGAATAACATAAAAAAAAGATAGGTCTAAATAGGTATAAGGGAGGAACAACTATAAGGACAACTACATATATACGAGAATATAGATAACAATAACGAACAATAATAATCAAGGCGTGCTCGAAAAAATCGAAATTCAAATATGTGCACGTATAAGTATATCAAAGGTAGTGCAGCAGAAATAAGTATAAGGCATAGTCATAATGAAACAGTGAAGGACTTGTCGATGGTTTAAAACATTTTTAGAATAACGTATCAATCAAACCATTTTAACATAGCTTAGAAAACCACATGGTGCAAATAAAAAAACATAGCACCAAAATAATATGTGTAAAACATATGGTCGCGCTACCAAAATGAGAAGAATAGTAGTGTACTTAAAATACATAAACGGAGTAGTCAATTGCACCCACTCTTCGATAAATACAAAGTAATGAAAACTAAATTTTCGAATAATGACGTCCCAAAATATAGTTAGGGTAATAGGGAAAAGCACAAAGATGTATAGGGCTAGCTAAGGTAGGGATTACAATGGAGTGTGGCTCATACAAAAGTCGGAGTGTGACGGCTTTAGACTGAAGGTTAAAGAGATTGGGGTTGGGTCAGTACAGGAAGTAAGGGTGAACAGCAAAGGACTACAAGGGGAAAAAGAATGTATGAGGAAGATAACGGTCGATACAACATGTGAATCAAAAAATCCGAAGGGTCGGTTAACTCGGAAATTTTACTATCAATTTCCCCCTCCCAGAAGGATCTCAAACGAGGTATATACGAAGGATGAAGGGTGGCCGATCCCAAAGATCAGGGTGCGGTACTTTTTAATCGAAGCGAGGGTTAAAACAATACAAAGAGTGGGGGTGGGCAGTCAGGGATCTCAGCAGGAAAATAAATGTATATGAGAAATAATCAAGTATCAAGTGAACCAAGAAGATCGAAAGATTAGCGAACTCAGCAATTTATTTCATTTCAGAAAATTCTAAACAAAGCAATCTCAAAACGAAAGGTGGCCCTAAACTATACACAGATTTATTTGGTCAGAGAAGACAACATCTAAAATTTCCGTCAGTCGGGGTTGTGGAGGTTCAGTAGGTTGCGGTAGGCTCACGCGCTCAGGTAGGGACGTCCATTCCCATATCGCCTCGCAGGGACTGCCATTGGGAGTTCTTCCACCGCAGGGTCTTGTTCTTCTGGTCCTTCTTTCTCGGCTGGAGCTTCTTCATCGAGGTCTGCTTCCATGTGATTCTCTTCCTCTGGATTCTCTTCCATGGGATTTTCCTCCACTGGATTTTCTTCTATCGGGTCCTCCCCGGGATCTTCCTCTATCGGGTTCTCTTCAGGGTCTCCTTCCTCTTCGTCGGCATCGTCTATCATGTCAATCTCTGGGGCTGCGGCTCCTTCGTCCTTGGAATCGCTGTTTTCGAAGATGACCTGAGGACCGTTGATCTCATCATCAGAACTCATCAGCGTGCGGTCTAAGAAAACGCATGACCGTACATCCTCATCTAGATGCGGCGCTGCTCCCGGATGGGCCATGACCTGAAAAGAAAGAGTCATGATTAGACAGTGGAACACATCAAAAAAATAGCTAAGGGTACGAAGTATAGGAAAATATGCGGTGAGCAGAAACTGAAAATCAAAATTAGAAATGCTGTGGTAATGAATAGTATAAATAAGGGGGAAAGCAAGAGAATGATACGTATATTACGATTTAAAGTTATTATTGCATTCAACTAAAAGTTCGACGGATACAAGATTTCAAACGAAAAGAAATATTTACAAGAGGATGACAATATTTTATTAAAAGCAGAAAACGTGATAACTCTTTTTCGATTACTAGGCCGCTGCATTCTCGTCACGCGAGTTGAATCCTGCACTGGGTCCGTCTTATTCTCGAAGTTCGAACTACGCAATAATCATCACTTGGCAGAAGTGGGGAGTGTGGATGAGTCTCTTCCTTGTAGCTCCTTCCATTTTGGGCAACCGTTGATAAGATGTTCGCTGGATCCGCAAATCAGACATTTTTCTTAGACGCGGCGACAATCCCTCTGAAGGTGTCCTGGCCTCTTACAGTACCCACAACATTTGGTCTTCTGTCGCTTCTGTCGCGGGGAAACAAATAGGCGCTTCATCTTCTTCTCTTTTCCTCGTCTAACAGGGATCCCTTTACGATTGGAGGCTACCGCTGGTGCCTGATTCACCTGCCTTCTCAGTCTTTCAGCTAACAAGTCGTTTGTTCGCTCCTGGGCTTTCTTTAGACCTTGCAGTATACTCAGAATCTTAACGATCTGATCCTGGGGAGTGGAGATAGAGTAAGAGTCGTTGGAAGACATGGTCCTGAAACGACAATTTTGAGATCGATATAAGGCACAAGCTATGAGAATTAAAATATAATATGGATTGGGTAAGGAATCAAGAACATCGGATGTGATGAAATTCATTACAAGCTGAAATCAACTGTAGTGCTCTAAGTCATTTAAACAGAGTACGGTAGTGTAACTATGATGTAGTTCACAATTACAACCACGTAATTTTGCCAAGTCACCCGAAACCTTAACGGGTGGATAACAGAACACACAATGTGAATATGGATCAAGAATGACAAGTTTACAACCTAGACCGAGGAATGTCTTAGATTGTCAACCTCTACACGGAAAACTGCAATCCCAATCGAAGCAAAACCTGGCTCTGATACCAACAAAACCGTGCCACGCCCTGCTTCCCAAAATACGGAATACGAGGGGTTGACAAGGCCAGCCATGCTCCTACGGTCAAGGAAATATCCTGTCGTAGTCACAGTTCGGCTTCTAGCTTTACATGGTAATCAATAAACAACGCACAGGTAATGAGTAATGCAGTATCTGAAACGAAACAATGTAAAGAGCTGACCTGATGGAGGTAAAAAGGGTATAACTCTGGATAGCTGATCAAAATGTCCGCGATGGACGTCTGGGCCTGGTCCCGGCTAGATCCACTCCTCACACTGAGCATGCATACTTAGGTCGTCAGAGCGACACAATAGCAATATAGTATATAGATACAAGTGACAACTCGAACAGTGATAATAGATATATATAACAGTAAATCAAGACGGTATAGGTATGAACATGCAGTAACCAATGAAGTGTCTAATGAATCAGGTGAACGGTAAAGCAGTAAAATAGTATGCCAAGTATGTCAACACAATAAATAATGTATATCAATGCCGTTATCCCTATTAGTCTCTAAGTCTCACTGTACAGGTCACTAGGCCTATCGTCAGTCCAAGTGTGAGAGTCAGCCACTCGCGAGTGTCCTCCACCCAAGGGTAGGACCCAAGGGCAAGGGACCACGGGCCCAAAATGTAACCCACGGTAATAATCATGTACCCTGTAAATCTCCATATATCTCCATATATATAAACCGGCATGGGACTCCCGAGATTCTGTTGAACTCACACTCAAACTACCCCACACCCCGTGGTCTACATTAAACGCCAACCATAATCTCAAATACTGGTCGGTCCATGATAAGTCTGCGTAAAACTGGAGACAGGATCTCCATCAAGCACGTCCCGACTAATACCCAAGATAAATGGCAGTGTCTGGTGCCTTATTTGTGATACCCATGCAAGAGCTTACATAAGTGTCTCATACCACTTATAGTCACACGTACACGCGTCCCACAGACGTCGACAATACAATAGAATAATAAGATTCACTGATTGTGTACAAGTACGTGTCACTTTCACTTATTCACTCATGCACGAACACTAACGTACTTGCCACAATCATCACTAATACCTAATACTGGGTAATGCACATGATCACTAGGTTATCAATGCAGTGACATATGTATGATATGATGAGTAAACAGTATGTAAAGCATGATTAGGATGTCATAAATCAGTATTCTACCACTTGCATAATTTATCAAAAATCATACGTGTACAGTTTAGCGAAACAATGAACGGGGATTAAATAGTATGTTTGATTACATATCCAGCGAATTTGGTTTCACGTCAATCGGGTTTCAGGATCACTAGATACGGACATTTCCTTTTAAGCGTTCGCTGTTGGAAGTCCGGTTTCAGAATCGGAAGTCCGTTTCGCAACACATTTTAATCCCAGTTGGGATCAGATTTTAGCGACGCTACAGTTGAATGAAATCTAGGGTTTTCAGTAGGGTTTTCAACGCAATAAACGGATTCTCAATCGCGTCTGTACGTCAGGAGTTATACACTGTTTAACACTAGTATGTCACTTCTGAATCTATTCTGGACAGTTATACGTCCAGCTCTTTTAATTTACAATTTAAATAGCAAACGATGATGAAACGGAATGAAACCACTTGTGTTATCTAGCTAACAGATTCACCTTTACTAAACTGTGGAGTTCCGCAACATACGAGTTCAGAAAACAAGGTGGCACGCATTACGGGACAGTAAACAGTAACCAGAGTCGCTCTGGACTGCAGTCCAGAGTCGCACTCCGAACCAAATATCGTCACAATTTAAGTACAGAAACCATTAGAAGCTTGCATAGGGTTATAGTTCGTCGAGTCGGCTTCGATTTAAGCCCTCGAACGCATCATTCCAGTATATACATAATTTATGGTAATTTTAACGGTGTTCAGATACGGGGAAAGTTCCAGTTTTACAGATATATTTTGGGGTAATCGTTTTAGTCATTAACAGTCGTATTATCCAGTGAAATTTATACACCGTATTCAATATCACATGGGCCAGCAAATGCCCTCATGTTCCGTCAAAATAGATGAATAATCTCATTGGGATCATGCATCGAACAGGTATAGCACATGATCTATTGGATATTGTAAACTTGTAATTTATATGATATAAGTTTGTAACTCAAATAGATTAGCATGTAGCAAGTAAAGGTACTTGCCTGGTGACGTATTGACGACGGTACGGCAGCGGCAACGGCGCGATCGCGACACGAACGCGGCACGGCAGCTCGACTTGGCTCGAGCTCGAATCCTCGGCAGCGGCGGCTTGATTGCTGGGGTCTTGACGGCGAGGGTGGTGGTGGTCGTTGGCGTCAGCTCTTGATGGTGGGGCAGCCGAGGTGGCTGAGGTGGTCGTCGGTGACAAAGGAGGAGTTCGGCAGGTGATGGGGGCCGGCAAGGTTCGTCGGAGGTGGTTGTGGAGGTTGCAGCTGATGAAGTCGGGGAGGAAGAGTTGTTGGCGACAATGATGATGATGATGGTGTCGGGGGTCGCACGATGGTCGGAGGTGGAAGGCGGCCGTGGAAGGGAGCTCGGGTTAGTGAAGATGATGGGAGTTGGAGCCGGCGGTGGTTTAGGGGTGTGGTGGAGGAGATCGGGTTAGAAAGGAGGGCAGCGGGAGGTTGGATGCAAGTAGAACTCGGGACAGGCGATGGAAGGAGGTGAGGTGCGGAGACGTCGGCGACGACGAACCGACGGCGACAAGGGTGTGCAAGCATGGCTGGGCTGTTGCTTCGGGCTCGTTGTGGGGATGGTTTGCAAGGGGAGAAGTCGAGAGAGGTGAGGAGGTGAGCGGAGAGAGAGAGAGAGGAAGGCGAGGGTGGTGTCAACGGCGACGAGGCGGGCGCGGGCGTGGGTTCGAGAGAGGGAGCGGGAAAAGAGAAGGGAGAGAGAGTGTGAGATGAGAGAGTGTGTGTGTGTGGTGTGTATGAGAGGAGAGAGGTGGTGAAGGGTAGAGGGGACGAGGGGTGCGCGTCGTGGGGTAACGCGCGCGAGCGTGGGCGTGGACTGCGGCGAAATGAGTGGGAGGAAGAACTAGCCGTTGGGAAAGAAGAACGCGAAGCGGGTCGAGCCTTCAAGGCGGGAGCGGGCTCGAGTGTGAGCTGGGCTAGGGGTTGGGCCGATGGAGAGTAAAGGAAATCGAATGGGGAAAAGAAAGGGAGTGGGCCGGTGTCGTTTGCTGGGCGGGCGTGGGCTGGGCCAGGGAGGGTTTAAATCAAATTCTTTTATTGTTTAATTCAAGGGCCGATGAAGAAGTGTGGGCCGGGGCTAATTGAGAAAAAGGAATAGGGGAGTGAGGCTGAGGAGAATGTTGGTTGAGGGAAAGGAGTATTAAATAAAATGAATAAAAAAATGGGCTGAGGGAATTATATGGTGGTTTGGGCTGGGATTAGGGAAGAAAATAGGGGAGTAAGTAAAGGAAGTGGCTGGCTAAAATATAAGGGGAAAAAGTTTAGATAAATTTAGGGTTAGGGATTTTAAATACTATAATAATGTGTATAAAATAAATAAACTTTAAGAGTAACATAAATACAGATATTGGTATAAAAGGGACTGGGTATTACATGTTTTCTTTGATATTTTAGGAGGTTGATTACTGTAGCATCTTAGCACACATTTTGTTAGATATCATCTATGAATCATGGACACAGACACAACACGAGACAGATGCACCGCTACAGGAAAGACCTAAAACATGGGACACGGGAATATAGCCGTATGACAATTTTTAATTATATTTATACATTTATATATAAAAGTAAATAAACTATCGACTTCAAATTTATTACCATAATCCATATACATGATATTTAAAGAAGTAGAATTCAACAACTAAAATCATATATTGAATACTTATGTTACAAGTAATATAATTCTTCCACCTAATTGAAAGAAATCAAAATACACGTTCATTGTAAGAAAAAAAACTATTGCCCATAAAATCTAATTAAACAACTAGATGTATGTATGAATAAAACTACAGTTACACTTGAATCTAGTTTTAACACTCAACATATGATGATAACATGTCATTATACTAAAGACATGTATATGGCACACATGACACATATACCACATGCCCACACACATACGGCGTGTCTGATACATGCCGGACAAGTGCCGATGTCCGATACATGCTGGACATGAACACAATTTCCCATTAGAAGTGCTCATACTTCCTAGGAGGTTGTATTCTTTAGCATGTTAGTGCACTACAGAACACACAAGATTTGTCATGCTCAAATATTCAGATACATAAATAATTAAGGCAAGTATTTAAAAGGTAAGTATTCAAGCTGAAACATAGCTCGTGAATGATCTAGGTCTAGCAATCAAGGATGGCATAGAATGAAAACACACCGGAGCGATAAAATCTCTCTAAAGATATGAACAATTGATATGGAAAGAGGATACAAGAATCTTTCTAAATATTTTCTGACATGTCCCAACTTCTAAATTTCTTTATTTACCCTTACTTTATCGATAAATGAAGGGTAAAATGGAGTCAATATTCACAAGGCATAACAAAGCTAGTTATACCTTGGGAGTAAATTAGTCTTCCCTAAACATGCATACACATAAACATATACACATCTATGTACGTACGTATGTAAATACTTACATGCATGCGTATGTGCGTGCAGGTATATGCATACATATATTAATTCATACATCTATAAATACATCATACATGCCTGCATCCATACTTACACATCCATGTGGGCGCGTGCACGCTCTCTATTTTATTGAAAGTATGTTAATCAATTTAATGAATGCGTTCATTTTTTTGGTGCTTTGAATCTTTTATAAACTTCAGAGCATGACTGAATTTTTTTGTGTGCCATAGGCGAAGGCAAGAAGGCCAATTTTATAAATTTTACATATATTAGAAAAAAGGCATAAAATAGTTAAAAAAAGAAAAGAAAAGAAAATACAAACAAACAAGGTCAAGACTATTACAAAACAATAGCTCAAGATCGAACTTTGGAGAAGGTCGGTAATGCATTCCAATTATGAGCAATTGATCCAATACCAAGAATCCGCGACATTATAGAATTTTGAAACCCTAATGGAAGTGTCGGAGATGATGCCATGAAGAAAACTCTCTTTGGTTCTACATCGAGACCTAAAGGTATGACTAGGTCGTTCTGTCCATATGTTTCAAATAACATTCGCAATCACAATATGAAGGATTGCTCTAATCGGATTCTTATTTGAGGCCATAGATTGAATAGAATCTATGGTGTCAATAAGATAAATCGGTGGGTTGTGAATCCCACAACGCGATAATAATGCACGAATCACCCACCTAGAGAATTCACACCGAATAAATGATTTATGACTTTCGGGTTCAATTTTGCAAAGAATGCATTGTCCCCCGCCACCAATATCCCTTGTTTGGAGAAAATCAAATGTTTTTAATTTTTCAAGAACAACTTTCCATAGACAAATGAGTTTTTCGGTGTAGTTTTGTGAAGCCAAACAAATTTAGCCCAAGGATGAAGAAAAAAAGGTTGTGCTATGTTATGAATATAATTAAAGCTCATAGATCATCTCTCATATTTTAACCAATCTAATAACTAACTAATATCTAATAACTAATTATATTCATAACATGGTGAAAGTGATGATTTCGCTGATTTTATAGTGAAAGTGCCCGAATGAGAAGGACTCCAATATATTGTATCTTTGCGATATATTTATCAATATTAACCAACCGAATTGGATCCCATGCTTCAAGTGTTCGCGAGAATGAGGTAGCGACCATTTCCCATCCTGAATGAGAATTGAATCCTTGGAGTTTAGCGGAATCCCAATATCGTATGCTAATTACTCGCCGACTACTTCCAAAAGCAATCTTCCCTTAATCCAAGGGTCAAGAAAAAGATAAGGTGAGATTCCATTGTGAATTCGATACTCAACTCTCTCTTTAAACAAATCTCTTGTTTGAAAAACACCCATAATCAAAGATTTCCATGATGAAGAGGTGGTCCAAAAGTTTCGCTAAATATTCCGTCTAGAAGGTGCCACAAATAAGCAGGACTGTAGGATCTGGGTTCTGGAACTGGCAAAATTGGGTCTATCATGTTAATGAGTATGATATAGTTTCATATAGTTCCTGCAATGTACCACGTCTTCCTTCAATTTGCATTTGTTAAGGCTGCCTGATATAGATTGTAGTTCCTGTAAGTTAGTTAATGTTTCATGCTCAAGTTCTCAGGGCATCACACAATAGTTTTCTCAAGTGAAAGAGAAGTATTACGGTCATGTGATGAGTATTAAGATTGCTTCATTATTATCAAGCACATTATGAATATGAATATCAGGATTCATTCATATATTGCAGCGCCAGTAGCTGAAGTTTGCCATTGTGGTTCTGACAACGGAAAATTGGAGAACCAATCAGATCAATCCATCACACCGGATCCTGAGCAAACTGAGAGATGTTGTGGGAAGCATGGAATTTGTTCCCATGAGATTCTTAGGAATGGGGTCACGGACCCAATAGCTCGCAAATTGGCTGCAAGAAAGGTAACTTAAATCTATTCTTTCATGGTTTTGTTTAATGTATTTTCTCCAAATCTTGTTAGATACCCGCATCAGAGACATTATAGACACCAACTCACTCACTCATGCACGCGTGTTTTCTTGGTATGAGCTTTCATCAATATAAGAATCTCCACATAATTTTCCTGTGATGATTTTTTCCCTGTCCGTTCCCCCCTGAAATGTTTGGTTTTTTTTCCTGGGCAAATTATCCACACAGATCAGTTTGTTTCTTTACAGCATAACCGTAGTCATCACTGCTTCCATATTTAGTAGTTTAAACATACATAAAAGTGGGTGACCCATTTTTGCATTTTTCAGCTTCACACAAAACAGGGCAAATCCACCTCATATTCTTAAAAGTTTTTAGTAGCCAATTTCTCATAACTGGTATATGACTTGCTATGGTGGCAACCAAGAGTAAACAGGAAAGAACCTTCAGAAGAGTTTCACTTTTACTGGCTTTCATATATACCTGCCAAGGTTTTTCTTTTTAATTTTTTTGTTGAATACCTGGCTTTTCATTAATGAGGAACTAGCCCCTGCTTACATAAGGTTCATTGTTAACTGGAAACAGGCATCATTTAGGCTTTCATGGGGATGCAATGGTGAGAAAAGTGCCCAGCATAAGCATGAAATTGTGTCCTTTGAAAAAGGAAACATAACCACCGCTGAACGGAGCAGCAAGCAGGTATGTTGGCTTGATGCCAATTTCCCCCCCTTCTAATTGCCTTTAAGTTTGAAGTTTGATACTGCAAGTTGCTTGGTATCAGTACCAATTGGATTTGGCTTGTATTTTCGTTATTTCTTCTGCAATTGGTATGGTTAAATCTGGTATTTTTTCTTCAGATTTTACTGAAGTGGGAATCCCAGCCACAGACGGTGCTTATTTTGACCAAACCAAATTCAAAATCTGTTCGTATTCTCTGTGCTGAAATGGTCAGGTATGCTCCTCAAAGCAGATTGAATTTTTTAGGTCCATGATGAGTTTTACTTAATGCTTGAAGTGGTGGAAAGAATCAAAGAAATTTTAAGACAAATTACATAAGAGAGAAGAAAATAATAAGAACTTGTTTAGAATAATATTTTCTTATTACGTAAGAACAAGTGTTTTTCTTCAAATGTACTACATATTCTTTTCCAGTAATTACTTACACTGCAATAAAGGGCCTTGAATTCTTCAAAATGGGAACTAAATTATGTACCTAAATGTCGTCACAATTTTGTTCGCTTAGAATACTTTTTTAGTTTTTTAAATCCCTGAAAACAAAAAAAATTGAAGAGGAAAATATGAAAACTTAGTCTCATATTGTTATATGTAGTTTTTACATGCTATAGTTTCTCAATAAAATTTTCATACCTGAGTTTATCAAACTACAACCAGCTAATTCTGTTACATAAAACATTGTAACTATAAGCCCTCATGCTTCTAATAATTGTACATCCAAATAACAAATCGATTTGTCAAAACTTATACGTATAATATCCTATGAAATCAAATCATGGCATGAAACAAAGAATTTATTACGAGTTATGCATAAACCTCCTAAATGTTACTAACTAGTATTTATCTGGCATTTGAAAAAATATTTATCTGGCATTTGTAAGGGAACCTGGACACCTCTCTCTCTATAATATGAACTGTACATTAATCAACACTGGAATCAATATTTAGACCGAAACTCATCAAAATCTTCAAATATAGGGGTAGCTTTTGGAACTTTGACTACTGCATGATGTGACAAAAACGGCTTCAACGCTCTTAGGTTTTATATGCGTATGGTTTTATGCTCTTCATCTTGAGTAGCTTTCCTGATGGAAATTTACTTTCGTTCCATAGTGTCTATCAATTAAAAACGATCTCACTATTCATCATAATCCAGGTGGCTAAGAGAAAATAGGAAAATGGATGTTGTTGTTGAGCCTCGAGTGAAGATTGAACTTTTGACAGAGGACTCTGACTTCAACTTTGTTCAGACATGGGACAATGGTAAGGGTTGTAACTTTTATTGTTCATTTCTTACATATAACGGAACAAACACTGAATTATTTTTTTCAAGTTAAAGTTTTTTCTTGAGATATTATTTTTTCTATACACATATACATGCTTGTACAAACATTATGGATAAAAGAAGTACCGAGTGAAGTTCTGGTCTGTTTGTGAAACCATTAATCCACATTTTGCCTCCAGCTCTCTCATTCTATTGTCTGTAGGATCTCCCGATAACTTGTTACGGATGCGCTTATTTCTTAATGTCCCTCATGAACACGTTTAGTTGTCTTCCGACGACAAATCTTGTATTATGCTTGAAAAATCATTTAAATTGTAATATAATATACAATTTAATTCTAGAAGATGGCTATAATTTGGTAGCATTCCTTTTCTTAAATAAAATAAGCACTGGAACATAGACGTAGTTACATTTGAATCATCGTGCTAGGAAGAAAGCAAATCAAAACTAGCTGCGAATATAACTGATACATATTGGAATGCATGATGGTCAAAATTTCAGCCATTATTATTTATAGGAAGTAACAATCTGGACTAGGGTTGCGTCCGGATTGGATACGAAGCGGATATGAGCATTACCATATCCGTATTTGTATTGTAGGGATGAATATGGATACATATATGGATATAGTTCGGTAATAAAAAGTCATATTCGTATTTGGCAATATCAGATACGCATACGAAGCGGATATTAAGGAGATGAATACATTTACGAATCAGGTATGAGTATAAATCAGATTTAAGATAAAACAAATATGGATGCATAAAGGTAATATGTATGCAATCAATAGATATCATTAAATATTTATTTAATATGAAAACATAAAATATTTGATAAGTGCAAATATGCATGCAAATGAATATTCTATGAAAATAAATAAATATTTAAAAAATATATTATGTATAGTACCAATCCATTTTTCATACTTTGAAACAAACACGTTAAAATAACATGTCAAAATTCTTTTAAATGCATAACATATAAAATAAGCAAAAAATGTATGGGTTTAATAAGCGGTATTTAACTATAGAATGAATTTGAAATGATATATTTTCTTGCATTTGTTTGCGAATATCCATATTCGTAGCCAAGTTCATGAATCCGGATATCCGTACCCGGATATTTTTTGCTACAACTGTATCCGTATCTGTATCTGGGAAAATATTTAATTATTTATCTGTATTTGGATCCATATCCGACTAAATCCAAAAAACTTATATCCGGAAAATATCCAAATCCGGATATGGATATTCACCGGATATGCGGATCCGGATGCAACCCTAATCCGGGCCTATCTAATTTTATAACATTTAGACACTAAAATATTGAATAACCTTATAGCTTACTGATTTAGAAAAATCGATGGCCATAACTATATGTTATGTTTAGATTGATATACCGCCATACACTTGCCTGTTCATGTTCTTGAACACTAGGAAATCATATAATACAGAAGTCATAATTAATATTTTTGTTATTATTTTTATTCAAGAGCGTAGGGATGTGTGCTGCTTCATTCATGGTTTTATATGTCCATTAGAGTTGCACATAATTCATTATAGGGTTAATTGCACATAGACCCTTGTACTATAGAGGGTTGAGCACTTATACCCCTCGAACTATCATAATTGACATTTATATCTCCTATAGTTAACAAATACTTTCCTAATTTTCATGTTACACCTTTCTTCTTCCTCTTCAATCATGTAGATCTCGTAATCCTAACCCAAAAAGCAAATGAAAAGAAAAAATTCCTTAGCACAAACAATGATTGAGAACAAATATCGATATCCTTTTCTTCCATAAAGAAAATGGAGAGAAGATGTTAAACATCGGGATGTTTCAAAAATAGAGAAAAGCAACAACAAAAGAAATATAAGTAATAACTTAGGTATAATAAAAGAAAAACTTGGAGTTGTAAAGAAAAAACAAGAAAAGATCACCGAGCTTTTAGATTAGGGTTGAAGCTTGGTTTCTTAGGGTTGAAGTCTTGAAAAGGAGGAAGGGGTAAGATGACAATTGAAGAATATCTGTTAATCATAGAGGACACAAGTGCTTAACCTCCTATAGCACAAGGGGTCTAAGTGCAATCAACCCTTTCCTATAACAAACCAATTCTTTCTATTTCTATATTTTTATAAAAATTTACAAGGCATCATTATGTCCTTTAGGATCATGGCAATCCCCTCTTTTTGTCCCAAGTTTCCTTGAAAAACAATTTGGCACTAATCAAGAGAGGGTTGAAGTCAAGTCTGCAATCTGTCGTACATCACACATTTGTCAAATCATTCATGGTGCATTGATTTATATTTGACCCCATTTTGATTGAAAAAGGCTTAGACGATGATGATGGTTATAATTGATGCTTTTTATATTAGCTCCTAGCCAACAACCATACTTGGATCTATAATAGAGAAATTTTGATATCATTAAAATTTTCAAGCAGAGAAGTAGTAGTTTTCGCACAGATCACTAATAATTACTTCTAAAGTTTACTTTCTTATGGACTATTAGATTACTCGATTCACTAAGCAACCACTTTTAAATTCATTATTGACTTGCTACATTTTGGTATTTTCTTCTGATGAGAAAATTATAACAGATGACGAAATTAAGCTCCTACATACAAAAGTTGATCTTGTTATCACTCTAGGTGGGGATGGAACTGTTCTCTGGGTATGTACTTTCAGTTTTTCAGATTTCTCATGGTAACTTGTCTATTGCAATTTTTCTTCTGTTTGAATTTTCTATATTTGTTTGATCAGTTACGATTGAAACTTCATTTTCACATTCAGTTTTCCTGTACGCCTTGTAAATTTGATTTGTTTTAATTAACTTGAGGGGACTAAAAGAGATAAAAGTCATGTTATGGATACAACCCAGGATGCGGTAGTAATTCGATTGAGGTTTTAGATATAACTTGCCTTTGATTGCTTTGCACTGCCCTTACGGACCTTCCTTTAGAGGTGTAGGCTTTTTGGTCTTGATAACTTGCAATTCAGCATGTGTTAGAGAAGAAGCCTAAAACTTCTGTAATACCTACCGTTTTAAAATATGTCTATTTGCTTCAAAATAAATACATGTTTCTGTTGGAGATGAACAACAACAAATACAAACTTCAATGACTATTTTTACTATGCCAACTATATACGTGTCTTATCTCATGATAGTAAAACGTTAAATATGGAAATATTGTATTCAAAATTACATTTACTTACACAAATACAACATCAACAATAAATAAAGTGATCGAACATAGATTAAGAAAAGGAACATGTAAATTGAAAATCAATTTGGTTTTTATGTCAAAAAATTTACCATGGAAGCAATTTATTAAGGCGATTGATGAAGAAACACAGAGAGAAGAGAAATCTACAATTCTACATTTAGTTTTCAATGAAATAGATAAGGATTATGATAAGAGTCTTGACGGAGATAATGAGGTAGGTTTTATGTGGAAAAACTAGTGTCTTATAGGTATGTTGATACAATTAAAGATATGCATCGTCAAACAACTCTGAAGTGAGAACAATTAGAGGAGAGACAGCCATTTTTCTTATCTTCTTAGGATTACACCACGGATCGACATTAAATCCGTATGTTTTTGCATTGGTTATGGATGAATTTACTTGGAATATTTTGGATGATGTTTCGCGGTGTATCTTGTTTGCTGATGATATTGCTTTAATAGACGAATCTAAAGTAATAATAATTTTTAAAATAGAAAAATGGAAAGATGTGTTAAAATCTAAAAGATTTAGAATAGGTTGAACAAAAACAAAATATATGGAATTTAACTTTTGCAAAACAATGTGAAGAAATTGGCATCCAGTGTTGATGGCCAGAAAACAAAAAATAATCATTTCTATTAGGATCTATAATTAATGTTGATAGTGAGATCGAGGAAGATGTAATTTATTAGATCAAAGCCGGATGACTGAAGTGAAAAAGTACTTTATGATTGCTATGTGATCTTAGGACGCCTTTTTAATTGAAAGATTTTTTTTATAAAATCGCTATATGGCAAGCATAGCTTTATGGATCAAAATATTGAACAATTAAGAAACAACATGTCCAAAAAATGAATGTGGTTGAAATAAGAATATTAGGATGGATGGGTGATGGCATCTTTAAAGATAAGATAAGAAATGAGTGTTTAAATAACAAGTTAAGGTTTTACTTCCATAGAGAATAAGATGAAAAAAAACCGATTGAGATGGTTTGGCTATGTGCAAAGGAGACCAACATATACGTGGTTAGGAGAAGTGATGAAATTATAGTCAAGGACGCGACAAGATGCAGGGATAGACCTAAACAAATATGGATAGAGGCAATTAAAAACGATATGTTAATTGTTAATTTTACATAGGAGACGGGCCCTATCAGAGAAGAATGGAAGAAGGATTCGTATAGCCGACCCTAAAACTTTGGGGAAAAGGCTTGTTGATGTAGTAGTATTTACTTGCAAATTGCTTAAATATGTTTAATGAAAAAAGTAAATAGTATAGCAGTAGGTTCCAAAGAGTATCAATTTAGGCTAAATTGCACAAATGTATCCATCAGCTTTCACGTTTTTTGCGTTGATACCATGAACTAATTTAATTATGAACTAATTTAATTACAAACAAGTACCATGAATTATCACCCCCGATTGCAACTAAATATCATCAACCTTTCTTCCGTCTGCAAACGTTATATTTAACTGCCACGTCATCAATATTCGACTTGTTTCCCCCATTTTACCCTTGTGCTCGCCATCAACCCCTAAAATTTCGAGGGGTATAATGGTCCATTAAGGCATAAAAGTTAACATCGCATGGTAGTTATGTCAAAAAATAAGTTCATGGTACTTATCTATAATTATTAAAGTTCATGGTATCAATCGCAAAAAATGCAAAAGTTGATGGGTACATTTGTGCGATTTAGCCATCAATTTATATGCTCAATGGTTTGGGTTCTCACTTTATATGCTTTAGTCCATTCTTAAATTCTATTTTCTACCTTTAATTGTTCGTTTTTTGAGGCCCATAGATGCATAGACATAAAGAAATCGTGTATGCCTACAAATCATAGTGAAATCTGTTAGCTTACAACGCAATAGCTTTAGCTTTTGGGCAAAGTGGTTCTTGATACATCTTTAATGTCATGATTTCAGGAACTATAACTGTGACTTTTCGCTTTCAGCCTAACCTATTTCCCCTAATGAATATGTTTCTCCTGTGCACATATTTCAGTCATGCTTGGTATTTATGGTGTACCAACATTATTAATTTCCATAAATAGTGCCATTTGTTACTGTGATTTTGATTAGTAGCTTTTATTGACCAGCTATTAATATTATAATTTGTTTTCGTTAACATCTTTATTGTAGGTTAAACTTTGTTTTGTGTGTACAGGCTGCATCAATGTTTAAAGGACCAGTTCCTCCTGTGGTCCCTTTTTCTCTAGGATCATTGGGGTTTATGACCCCTTTCCGTATCCTCCAACATAGTTACATGTTCTGTTGCTTAAATTTTTTATTTATTAATCTTTTTCGTCATCTGGAAAAGCACTATTACTGAGGCAAGGTCAGCTTTGTCCTTTAATAACTGTTGAGCTTAATTCGCGATAAATTCTGTAGATTTTTTGTGTCTTTCTCTGCTTGTGGCTGCAAATTATAGTTTGTTATCGATACATGCATTAAGTTAAAACATTATAACTCCTTTGTTTTGCATGATGTTCCCTGGTATCTACAATCGAACTCATCTCATATATTGTTTCAGCCATAATGTATCTTTTGAGTAGTTTCTTTGATTAAATAACACTAAAATACCTTCAGCTGTCTCTGTTTTCACTAAACTACTTTAACATTTTTTATTACAACAAGCTCCCTTAAAGTGCTACATAAGTATATATTAATTTAAAAAGACTCGCTTAAAACCAAAGTTTGAGAGAGTTTACTGTAATAAAAAACTTTTAAGGTATTTTAGGGAGTTAAATGTATTTTAGTGTTACTTAAACCTTTTTTTTGTGGGAGCAATATCACACAATACATTATTCATCCTCATTTGCGACTCTTTAACTGCCATTAGAAAGCGAGCACTACCGCGACTACTTGGATACAATATTCAAGGGACCTATCAGCATCACTTTACGCCATCGCTTGCAGTGCCATGTTATCCGTGATGCAGCCAAAAATGAACTGGAGGAAACTGAGGATCCCATTCTAGTCCTTAATGAAGTTACAATAGACCGCGGAATATCATCATACCTCACTTTTCTCGAATGCTATTGTGACAATTCCTTCGTTACATGTGTGCAAGGAGATGGTTTGATTTTGTCAACAACTTCTGGAAGCACAGCATACTCGTTGGCAGCTGGAGGTTCAATGGTTCATCCACAGGCATGTTCTCATCCCTCTTTTCTAAAATCTTGGCTGTTGTATTTTTACTAGTTCGGACATTGAGCAGGAAGGCCTTTACCCGGATTATTTACATTTACACACATGTTTATTGGTCCTGTCAAGATTTTTGTGTGTCGATGTCACAACTAGTACTTAAACGAGGAACTTTAGTTAATAATATCAGTGGAGAACGCATGAGACGGATGTGGTCCATTTATGGATCAATGTCCATCAATATGACTATTATGAGCTGAAGCACTTATTTGGTTTTATTACTGAATTTGACATGCTGAACAACCAATTATTTATCGAAAATGACCGTCATTTCAATCTTTTCTCCGTCCCTACAATTCTTGGGAACGAGGAGTTCATTATCCAACAAAGCTGACATCTATTCCAACCTTTTGTTCATTGTACAAGTCCCTAATGGTTAGGGTACTAAATTAAGTATTTTCCCTAACCCAAAATGGATCATTTCGAGCATCTTGGGTCGGGTGCAGGTTGGATTGTTTCGCACATAATTTACTTTCAAAAATGTTAAATTGGAAGGGAAAGGACCGGCAAAAAGAAGTCCTTATCCCAAACTTTTGGTGCTAGTTACATGAATCATGCTCTTTAGTTTTTCTCTGTTAAAGAATATTTAGGATTGGTTTCATAGAAATTCGACTATGTTTTACAATGATTCTTGGCTACCTAATGCACAACCCCCCCCCCCCCCCCCTAGTTTGCCATTAAGCACTTAGCCACTTACACCGCTTAAGTGCAGGGGCGGATCTACATAGAGCCGAGGCTAGGCGGCCGCCCAACTTGGATCCGCGGCAGCGATATAGATATGCACACTTAATAGGTCTTATATATAAATTACATGCTATGGTTTCCTACAGCAAAAGCCAACCGGCCCATTGGTTGGTGCACGATATTTTAGTGGCCAAGGTTGTGTGAGTTCAAGGCTCTTGGGCATCATTTATTTTTATAATATTCCTTTTTAATAATGGCTCCGAGTTGCTTTTTTTATTGCAAAGTTGTAAAATCAAAGTGGAAAGTAAGTAATTTTGTTTTGTTTTAATACAAAATATATCCTAAAATCGAAAATGAGTTCATGCATTAAATTCATTTGTAATGTTTCTTTATGCATGCATCCGTATATCACATATAGTATATTTAAGGTTTTTTAATATTCTCACCGAAATAAGAAATGTACTATGTCTAGTCATGTGTTACACATGGCAGATCTTAGTATATGCCGAAGGCATAGGCTCAACAATTGTATAAATAAAAAGCTAATTGGTTTTTTTTCCTTCATTTTATTAATTATCATTATATTTGAATAAAGATAACAATGTAGAAGAACTAATGATTCTGAAGGCCATGGGTTTCATTACTTTTCCTCTATCTTAGAAAATATTTGTCAAAGTTCAAATAAATAATAGCTATTCTTATATGAATAAACTAAAAACCGTTAACAATAATGAATTTAATCATTCTTTCAAGTCGAAAATTTATGGCTCCTTCACTATGACATTTTGTGTCTTTGAATTTTTCGCCCTACTTGACTTGATGCCCTAGCTCCACCACCACTGCTGAAGTGGTTTTTTATAGGGCAAACACCCCTTCCTTAACCTGCACTTTGCCCCCTCCAAGTTTTATCTCCGTTAAATCAACATTTTAAATTCAAGAATACCCCCAGCATTGTATTGTTTTTCTGCAATTGTTTCGTTAAATTGTAATAAATATTTTAATGATGGGTATTTTGGGAATAAAAGTTGGTTTTAACTGAAAATTTTAACCGTCGGGGCAAGTGCAAGATTTGAAAAGAGGGATATTTCCGAGTAGACAACAAAAAAAAGACGGGGTTTTCCCTGCAATTTAGCCAATTAAGAGTACAATTGTTTATTAGAGCTGACAACAAATGTTACAGTCTACCACATATTCAAGCAAAGTGAAACTAACAATTTGCTTTATATGTTGCAGGTTCCTGCCATCCTCTTTACACCAATATGCCCACACTCACTCTCGTTCCGACCGCTGATACTCCCCGAATACTCGACATTGCGCGTGCAAGTGCCGTTCAACAGCAGAGGGCACGCATGGGTGTCGTTCGATGGCAAGGACCGTAAACAGCTGGCGCCGGGCGATGCCCTCATCTGCAGCATCGCACCGTGGCCCGTGCCCACTGCTTGCCAGGTCGACTCCACCAATGACTTCCTTAGAAGCATTCATGAAGGCCTCCACTGGAATTTGAGGAAGGCCCAGTCGTTCGATGGCCCTCGTGATCCATAGTTACATTACAATATTTGTATACGATAGAAGCATTTACCATATATGTAGAGGTGTGAAAGGTTATCTTGGTGGAGCCATTTTTTTCCTTCCTTTTTTCGACTTTTTTGATGGAAAATAGGAGAGAGAAATCTATGAATTGGAACATTTCATGATCAGTTTGAATGACAATTTAATCAAAGCACATTATGTTACTTCTGCTATAACTGGTTCCTTTGGTATTTATTTAGATTTCTTCATACAAATAAGCTCTGAAGTTAAACAAGTTTCATGAGCCATAATTTTTGTTCCTCGACTAAGCAGATATTGCTCTTGATATGTTTGTAGTTTTGTATGCTCCTTGATTTCTTAATATTTGCATATTTATATCATCGAAATATTTAGATTGATATTTGTTTAAAGTTGATGTTGAAGAGTTGTGAGGATGACATTTTTTTATAGTATGACACTAATTTGTTGCGACTTTTCTTTTTGTTATTTTCCTGCTGGTTATTAAGAGGATGCAGACTATGTAGTTTCATTGTAGGATGGCAGAACACATGGCAATATGCTATTTACGGGTTCTTCTTATTTTACCTTTTTTTTATTCAAGTGCAATTAATACAAGATAATTATGCACATGTCATCCGTCAATGTAGGAATTTCTTACTTTATGCTTTGTTTTCTCAATTATTAATTGCTAACCCTTTTGTTTGATTATACATAAACTTTTCTTGTCTATATTTTTTCAGTTATCAGCTTATCATCTTTTCCTTCTATTTGACATTTCCCACCCTAAAACCCTAGACTCCACCCGATTACCTCAACTCACATTTTTAATTTGCATCTACTAGTTCTTGCATGCACATATAATAAAAATTAGGTTAAATTGAAGCAAATACCCCCAGCTTTTGTTTTAGCAACAGGAAATTCGGTTTTGCCCCAGCTTTATTTTATACCCAAATTCCCTTCATTTAGATATTCATTTTTAAAATATTGAAAACCGTTGTCTTGTTCAAAATGGCCTTCATTAAGTTTTGTAATATTGAAGAAACGAAGAAGAACAAGAAGATATTTTAACATAATTACCCAAAATGAAGGGCATTTTGGAAGTAAAATAAAGCTGATGGGTGCAAAGTACAGATATTAAAAAGTCAGGAACCTCAGGATAAAATTTATTGGTATTGCTTGCACTTTAGCATAAATAGTAAGGGTAGTTCTTTGGTGCTTCCCAATTTTTCACCTCTCTCTCTCACACACACTCACTCTTTCTTTCTTTATGTGCATATTTCCTAATGTGGGAGGTGGTGGGAGGTGGAAATCACTAGAGAATTTCCCAAACAGCAAGAGAGGAAAAGTTTTTGACAACTAGATTAGACAGCCTAGGAATCAAGGCTTTCCTCCTTTCATTTTTTGTTGAGTTGGATTGGCGCAAGAATTAAAGTAAAAATGCTTTAAAATAAATTTAAAAAGAAAAGGCTTGCGCCGAACTGCTAGGGCCCAATTGATAACGGGCCCAATACCCATAGGAGGAACAATTGATAGAACCTCTCTCTCTAAAACCCTAGCAAAAAAATCAATCGAGAGAGAGAGGAGGAAACGATGACGCAAAAGGGGAATTTGTTCAAAGGAATCAATATGAGCAAGACGATCCCTCCCAATCGCCATGGCAAGACTCCATCGACTCGTAAAGGTGTCGACTCTGATGAAAATACTATAACCCCTAAAAAAATTTGTTTTTGATGTCTTGTTCTCTTTGTAGGTAAGAGATTCGTGAAGCCAGGAAAGGTCACGAATGAAATGGAAACTGATAGGGTAATTTTAATTTTTCTCCCTTCTGTTTTTGTTCTTTCTTTTTGATCTCTTATTTATATTTGTAAGATTTCTCAATTTATTGGTAAAAAAATAATAATAGTTAAGCACTACTTATGGAATTAGGTTTCATCTATAAGTTTGATGCGTTAGTTAGTTAATTTAAGCTTACTTTGATGCTTTTGGATTGAACCGACTTTAGCCTGGATTTATAGAAGTTAAAATGCTGCAGATTTTGTGTTTATGCTTTGATTATTGTCTTCTTTCCCCTAAATGTGCCAAATGCCCCAAACGGACGGAACTTTGAATCAAATTGATTAATATATTAGAATGCTTATAGTATATGTAAGTGTAAATTTCCTTACAAAAAAGCCTATTTAAACTGCTCATAATATGATTAAAGATGGTTAATGTTTGAAAGTGTTCTTTAAATAACACAGGTGGTTAAAACGGATGAACATGGCCAGTTACATCTTCCCTCCCCCTCTCTCCGTTTTTCTTACCGCTCTTGTGTATGTGGGCGCTAGAACGATATGCCACCAGATTCTGCTTTCAATAGCACAGAGAATAAGATAATCGTTTATTTAAGAAAGGTTGAGATTTACTTGTCTGATTTCTAGCTAACGAATCGATGGTAGAAGAAATATTAACTTTGCAAGGTTTCTTCTACTTCTGTTTTATGTTCTAGGAGATCCTACCTTCGTAAATAAAGTTAATGAGAATTTCTAACAAAGTAGCTTAAATGATTTAAAATTCATCAAACTGAAGCAGACCTCCTAATGACAAGAGCTTACACGTGGGATGAGCTATACTCTGCAGAATAGAGTACATTAAGTATGAATTAAGGGAGAAAATGAGAGTAGGAATTGGGCAAAAAAATCAGCCTGCATTCTTTGCACAATATGCATTGAAAAATCCACTTGCCAGAAAGCATAGCAATGTTCCATATTTCCATCTTTGTTTTCGTTTTATAGTATATAAATTTAGATTGTAGGAACATACATGCTTAATGGCTTGATTTGGCTGGCTGATTTAAACTGGGGTAGATTGCTCTACATATTTGGCATAGAAAAACTAAGGCCTTGTTTGGATAATCGCTTTCCGCCGGATTGCAAGCCTATATTCCATTTTTACTCCAGATTGGATCAATCATGTGGAATGGTTTGTTTGGACGTGTTTTTATCCATAGGAAAAATAACTCCTAAAATAGCCTATTCCTCTGGATTAGACAAATTATCTTTGAGCAAAATTTTCTTTTCATAAATTTGCATGCTTTATTTTCCCTTGGAACTTGAACCTTTCATTGTATCTTTCTTTTTATTTTTCTTATCATTTGTTTAATTCTATAATCTAAACTATCTATTTTTATTTTCAATTCCTAATATTTCTAACCCTAACCCAAACTATTCAAACATACATTCATGTTAAAGTCTCTATGGTTTTTACCTTGAACGAACATAGGTGCATTCAGGGGTATTCTTATCCCAGGATAAATCCGATAAGATTTTAATCGAAGTACATTTCACAATATGACCATACCACCTAAAGGAAGTCGGGAGGGAATCAGGGGGTGGTTTAGTTTTGGATGCAGGTCTTTATGCCTGTTTCTGGATACCACTCGCTTGATAGAAGACATCTAAATGTGTGGTCATTGTTCTTCTTAAGTAGGCTGCAGATGCAAATAACTTGTGCAGAATTTTGTTTTAATGCTTGAAGTGGTTATTTGCTTAAGAAACTCAGAGACTAATACTCTCTGTGCTCTTCCACAAACCCCATGTGACAAGCGCCAAGCCACCTTAGTTGTCTAGGGAAACCAATAAACTAATAAACATTGATTCTGAGAGTGTCTAACCTTCGATGCACCAACAAGGATCACTGTAAATCTCTAGCCTCCAGAATCTCTTTTTAAAACTCTCATTAAGATATTTAGTGAGTATGTAACAACATGACTGCAAAATTCCTTCCCATCTCCACACAAATTTTGAATGGTCATTCAATAAGATGACTTTGTATATGAATCCACCATGAAATTTGGTTTTTCTTTCCCAGCATTAAGGGACATCCATCTAAGCAATCAATGCTTAATGAGAAACTCGCGACGTATCTTGACATGCTAATATTTGTCAGTTACATGGCTACAAATTTGACAAACTTGCGAATTATGTGAGAAATGTCTGCAAGTTTGACAAACTTGCGAATCATATGAGATATAACTATTTCTTTCAGTAAATGACGTTGCACTATTGCCTTGAAGCACGCATCCAATATCTTTTAGGTGTTGCACTATATCGGACACAGAGAAGACCATGCATTTCTGGGCCTTTCACCTGTTATTTATCTATGAACCTTGCAAGTGTCTTGGATATCGTCATACAAAATATGAGTGAAACATGTATTTAGGCCCCTGATTGACTGCATTTTATTTTTTCCACTTTATAATTTGTTATAGTGCTTAAACCCTTGAGTTCCATTTCCATTCACCCAGCCCCTTTACAGGCCTTGCTGAAATAGAGGATAGTTCAGGTAGGAAATGACAATGCCGCCCTAAGCTATTATTGTAGAGCAAAAATTTATTATAAAAAATATCAAGTCTCAAATAGTAATTTTGGAAACTAGTGTTCCCTTAATTACGGTATGAACAATTACATCTTAACTGCCGAAAATTATACTAGAGCTGAAAATTTGGAGAAAATTATACTTCTAATCAGTTAATATAGTGCTGAGGGATGATGATTTTTCTAATTAAAACTCTATTTATTTTGTGGATTGAAAAAATAGTTTTAGATTAATATTCAACTTTAACTCACATTTTTTAAAAACTAAAAGTATTTAATTAATTACTTGGAGTTATGATCCAGATATTTGAGCAAAATGGTGTTGATTTGCATCTCATGCTTTCAACCATTTTGTATTACATGTATAAAAAGAAAAAGAAAGAAAGGTATAATTCTTTGATAACTTTATCTTATATTATCAACGTTTGTGAAAAAAAAAGGGTTTGAACCAACTGATCAAACGTTCTAAATGAAATGAGAGTAAACATTTTATACATGTACTTATCCTTAACTTGAATACATAAGATGGTACATATATATGTAAAAGCCGTCAATCTAGGGGAGTCACGTGCCCCCTCCCCCCGGCCTCTATGTAGGCCCGTCCTTGCTTTTGATGAAGTATTCCAAAACATAGAGAAGATCAAGTTGATATTGATTTTATTAAGATGATTTTATGTGTTAGCCCTTTAGAGCTGTGCATTGCTCTTATCCTAAAAGTTGTATAACACATTATGTTATGTCATCGTCACCATAAAAGTTATCTCATCTTATGTACTTGCATGAAGTCTGCTAAGAAATGGCAGATGCATCGTCATCGTATACTAGGCAAACAAACATTCGGCTGATATGAAAGCAAAAAACTTGGGAAATGGAAAGTTGAACCCATATTGAAAACCAAGAATAATATCAATTAAATGACTGTATTGGGATAACAATTTCGAGCAAGGACGGATCTACATAGGGGCCAGGGGGCATGTGACCCCTGGATTGACGGCTTTTACATAATATGTATCATCTTATGTATTCAAGTTAACAGTTAGTATGTATATAAAATATTCGCTCTCATTTCATTTATAATGTTTGCTCAGTTGGTTCAAAGCCTTTGGATCTAAAAGCCTAAGTGGGATCTCCAGGGTTCAAGCCCCCTTCATTACATTTTTTTCCTTTTATTTTTTTTGTTATCAAACATTGATAATATGAGATAAAGTTATCAAAGAATTATACTTTTCTTTTTATACATGTATTGCCAAGCGGTTGAAAGCATGAGATGCGGTTCAACACCATTTTGCTCAAAAATCTGGTTTAGAATTCGAAGTAATTGATTAAATACTTTTAGTTTTTCACAAATGTGAATTAAGGTTGAATATTAATCTAAAAATATTTTTTCAATTCAAAAAATAAATAGATTGAGTAGAAAAACCATAATCCCGTAACACTACGTTTATTGATTAGAAGTATAGTTTTTACTAAATTTTCAGCTCTTGTAGAATTTTCGGCAATTAAGACGTAATTCTTCATACCGTAATTAAGGGAATGCTAGTTTCCAAAATTACTATTTGTGATTTGATATTTTTTATAATAAATTTTTATTATGTTCAATGGTGCCCCCGCTGATCAAAATTCATGGGTCCGCATCTGATTTAATAGTATGTATTATCGACATGAAGGTTTCAGTACTGTACTGAATTCCTCATAAACTTCATCTTGAGACTGATATCTCTGAGGAACCCGATAGTCACTTAAGACCTAAAATATAGTTCTATCTGCAAGTGCAGCTTGAGCTGGTGTCTTTTTACTCTTTCTATTTTGCTCTTTGTTATATTTCTTGTGCTTTCAAGACTTCTTTTGTTCACACTAGTTCTGATCAACTGGTTAGGAGCTGAGCAAGTTCATAAACCACTGCATTGAGATGAAAGCAGCAAACACACGCTAACAAAGAAGGCAGTCAACTTGCTATTGTAAAGCCCCCACCGGAACAGCCCTCAAAGACCGAAAATGAGAAAAAGCCATCAGGTGGTGATTTTTGACCTTATCAATGTCAAATTTCATTACTTTGAGTAGAATGCCATCTTGTTTATGTTTAGTTGCACAAATCCTTTTCGACAGCGGATAGGGAACATGGAAGAGCTCGTAGGTTTTTGATATTCTTGTAAATATTCAAGCTTGAAACAGACTTATGGAGCAGTTTTGCGAATTGCTGAGAAATCTACTTGTATGTCTCATGGGTAGATTATCTGCTGTGAGTTTATTATTAGACGTATCTAGTTGCAGTTTGCTTCCAAACGTTTGATTGGGAGTTATGTATAGTATTTTATTTCAAGTTCTAAGGTACATGGATTCCTTTTATGAGTTTCTCTAAGAGCAGAGATGAGAAGAAATAAAGATCTTCAACTTGTTGTCATAAGAATCAAAGTAGGTATAATAGTTATAGGTGTATGCCGCATCTTTTGGGCGCATCTTTACTTAATCGGACGCTTTCTAAGAACTGTTTGTATTATGAAAAATATGAAGTCCAAACTTAGGAGCGAAGTCAATAACAGAAGGGTTGTCAAATAGTCTTAGCTCGGGCGACAGCTCCTCACCATGGGAGGTTCTAGGCCATGTGTATTTGGTTTCTGATACAGTGGCTACATTCTTTCTTCTTTGTCTCCTCAGAGAAACGAACGAATGCTATGCAGCTGCCGGTCATTCAAGACGAAGGTGTAGTTTAGAATATGTATATGCCAAGTTGTAGATGCTTTAGTGGGAACCCGTGTTTTGATATGAAGAAACTGCAGATATTATGATGACTACACAATTTTTTGGTCATGGTCACCATGAATCTACTTTGAATTTTCTTCCTACGCAATTTCCCATGGTAGGATATGCCTTTCATCTTTGACGCGCCGCCATTCCAAACAACTCTACCATGGCTTTCAAGCGCTAAACAACTCTACCATGGCTTTCAAGCGCTTCAAAATGGTTATTTTAGCACATTAATTTCTTTTATTCTTTGCATCTCATCTTTTAATAATAATTTTCCTGCATCATGGTTATTTTTTTGTTGTTGGCTCTAAATATCTAAGATGAAAAGAGTTAGCTCAATAAACAAGACATGCCAACGTAATGCATTACGCATGTCTTTCCAAATGTAATGATTTGGGATGGGAGAAAACAGTCTTCTCTTGATCGGTTTTACTCAGGACTTTTTACCAGCCAACCGTGAGCTTATAACCCCCAAAGTAAATATTGACATGTAAAATAAATTCATCAAAGGAGAACATGACAAGCTAAGCACTATTAATTTCATATCAACGATTAGAAATCCAACATCTTGTATTCAATCAATGAATATCCGTGATAAGTAAAACAACCATTTTACATTTATCTTCTACATACAAGGCATATTGACGGTCATAAGACACCCTTATCAGTCAGCATATATGAATCGGCCAAACTACCGATTTTACTTTTAACCCAATTCATACAAAATGCATAGGTTTAGAGGCTGAGTTAGACATGCTAGCTCCATATGTAAAACGGCCATTTTACATTTATCTTCTACATACAAGGCATATTTACGACATTCACAAAACACACTTATCAATCAGCATATATGTATCGGCCAAACGATCGATTTTACTTTTGACCCCAATTCATACAAAATGCATAGGTTTAGAGGCTGAGTGAAACATGCTAGCTCCATACAGGGAGTCACGCCACGAACATGATATTTGGATGATATCTGCATTCTATGGGGGGTTGGTTCACTACTACAATATGGGGTTGCCCCTACGGACTCAGAAATCCGTAGGGGCAAATATTTCTTGCCCCTATGGATGTATCCGTAGGGCTACATCGTTGTCCCTACGGTGCCTTACGTTTTAATTTTTTGTTTGGCCCTATGGAGCCGCAAGCCGTGGGCCTACGGTTATGTCTGTAGGGGCATCTAAATAGGTTATTAATAAAAAAAGCACAGAAAAATTATTCATCGTTCTCAAAATTTCTCTCTCTCACTCTCGCGCCTCTCATCGCCTGTTCCCGCGTCTCGTCGCCACCGCGCTCGCGCCTCGTCGCCAGCTTCGTCGGTCGTTCCCACACCTTCGTCGACTTCCCGCGCCTCGTCGCCACCTTCGCCGATCGTCGTCGACCACCAATTTCTACCGTCTCCTCCACCGCGCGCACGGTTTGTAAGTAAATCTCAAATAATTTTTAATTTTGACGTTGTAGTGTAGGGTTCAGGCCAGGTTCGGGTAGGGGTGAGGGTTTGGCATCGGCGTCGGCGTCGGGTTCAATTAGGGTTAGGGTTCGGTTGTGGGGTTCGGTTGGGGTTCGGGCTGGGGCTGGGGCTGGGGCGGGGCTGGGGCTAGGGGCTGGTTGGGGTTGGGGTTGGGGTTGGGGCGGGGCTGGGGCTGGGGCTAGGGTTCGGTTGGGGCTGGGGCTGGGACTAGGGTTCGGTTGGGGCTGGGGCTAGGCTGGGGCTGGGACTAGGGTTCGGTTGGGGCTGGGGCTAGGCTGGGGCTGGGGCTAGGGCTAGGGTTCGGTTGGGGTGGGGCTGGGGATATTGCTATATGGGATAAACTAAAAGGGGCTTTTGTGTAATTAACAGAAAACAAGAAAGATGTGAAAAAACAACAATATGTAATATTACAACTATCCAATCCAAATTTCTCGTTTTCCTTATCCTAATATAAATATATATTTGTTGATTACCTTGACATTTCCAGCTTCTTTAATAGCCTCTATGATTTTAACTTGATCAACCAACTGCTCATGATATTTGTAGCCCAGCATACAAATCACCACATCAACTTTCTTTATTGCCTCCACTAAGCTCTTGTGATCATGCATATCACCCTACATATATTCAACATATATATCATCAGGTCTTTCTAAAATCAATGATCTTTAATTCAAAAAAAACAAACACACACATAGGGAGTGAATTAATGAAGAAAAGAGGGTCCACTTTTCGCTAGATGTCGTCAAAAGTTTATATCCTCCATCAATTATCAAGCAACCGAGGACGAAAAGCCGCCTTTGTTAGTCGAGAGTCATGTTAATAGACTTGTCATTATAGATCATAGTCAATTGTTTTTCCTATCATTTCTTTGATCCAGATGCTAATCAACTTGTTAATTGGTTACTGTTTTTATGACGTATTTGTCTATATTTGTTGACAGTGGCCTTTCTTTTGGATGAACATATTTTTTTGATGCATGTTTCAGTCATGTGAATTCATATGTTGCATATAACGCTTTATGATATCAGTATCCTACATTTGTAGTTTTAATTGTTGATTGTTATAGATGAATGCCATTGCAATAATAGTTTTTGATAGATGAATGCCATTGCAATGTAGGATGATCAGTTCTATCAATCTTGATCTCAATGGTTTAAAATCATGTTACACATACAACACGAATGCACAACAAACGCATAATTAGAGAGTGATTCAGGATGTTCAAGTTAAAACCAATATATGATACTCGATGATAATATGAAACCTTCATATTCTCATTGATACTCATATATGAAACTAAAAGCGCCACTTAGTCCCCGTCTATCGGTTAACATACGTGTGATGTTCGTCGTGACATAGAACTATACGAAGGTTGTTAAATATCGGACGGTATAGCTCGATACTAACAACCGTCGTACAGTCTATGCGACGAGAAAATTCAATCGTATGGTAACCGATAGATTTGTCCCGTGTGGACAAGTTAGGAATGTATAAAGCAAACACCTTCATTCACTTGTGTTTTCATCCGTTTCGAGATATTTCGTCAGTACCTTTCCGCTGGTTCTCCGTGTACAAAGATATATTAGATGTCATTTCAACGTTGTTTCACAGCTTTGAAATGATTGTCTATTCTATTACAGTGTACTCGGAGAACAGTGGGGAGGTGCTGCCGAAATTTACTCGAAACGGTTGAAAGCACAAGTGATGGGTGTTCGCTCTATACATTCTTAATGGGATAGAAGCCTTACCCCTGACAGCCGGAACACACACATACAACAAGAATACACAACAATCGCATAATTAGAGAGTGATTCGAGATGTTCAAGTTAAAACCAATATATGATACTCGATGATAATATGAAACCTTCATATTCTCATCGATACTCATATATGAAACTAAAAGCGTCACTTAGTCCCCGTCTATCGGTTAACATACATGCGATGTTTTTTGTGACATAGAACTATACGAAGGTTGTTAAATATCGGACGATATAGCTCGATACTAACAACAGTCATATAGTCTATGCGACGAGAAAATTCAATCGTATGGTAACCGATAGATTTGTCCCGTATGGACAAATTAAGAATGTATAAAGCAAACACTGTCACGCCCCGCTTCCCAGAGTACGCTAAAATGGGCACGTGACATAGCCAACCATGCTACCTGTGGGTAGGAAGTATCCAACCACAGTCACATTACGGCTGTAGAGATATCAAGAACAAAATAAAAATATCTAAACATGTCCATAATCCAAGATAACATGAGTCAATAATAAATAAATGCGGAAGCGAAAGATCCAATACAAAATAACTGGAATGTATGTCCCATAATGCGGGCTCACATCAGGAATAAAATGCAGGAAAGAAAAGCTAACTACTGCTAACACTCACAGCTCAGCCTGTCGGCTGAAGTATTCCTGCTCGGACTGCGAAAGCGGTACAGAATCTGGGCCATGCAAAACCCAGACGTCAGCGCGTCAAATCATCAAGTAATAACGTAATAAACAGGCAATGCGAATATAAACATGAATAAAGCAAGGGTAATAATAATATGAATCAGAGCAGTGCAGGGTAGTGTGCAGGGGGTAAACTGGACTGTTCTATCAGGTTCTCTATTCTAAAGTCTTTGAAACCAAATTGATGAATTCTCGATGTAACTCAATAGTATCCCGTACATACCCGGGACCACGACCACAATATTCTCGGCTGCAGCCGAGACATGCCGCTAGGCACAAAACAGGAATGTGTACACTCGATAGTATCCCGTACATACCCGGGACCACGGCCACAATATTCTCAGCCGAAACCGAGACATGCCGCTAGGCACAAAACATGAATGTGTACACTCAGGACAGGTAGTGAACTGTCGAGTTACAAGTCAAGTTTCACCTTTGATTTCCCCATACCCCCAAGTTATATGTGCAAGTCAAGTCAGGTATCCCGAAAATCAAGAAACTAATGCCAACACAGGATCAGGTAAGCAAGTTTGTCTGGATAGACAACAGGAACGGTCCATGAGGACTATATATCAGGTTTGTTGGCATTAGACACAAGATCAAGTAACGGATCAGGTCATGGTATATCATGTCAAGTCAAGCAGTATACGGTACCATGTCGGGTCAATCAATGTGTAGGTAGCAAGACATGTCAAGAAGCAAGCGATATCATAGGTGTACTCACAATCAGTTATACAGTCAAGCATGAGTATTAACAACATGAGATAAGCAATGAATTAAGCAATAAGCAGATTCATTCAATTAGCAATACCGTTATCAATTGTGTCACATGGATGGTTTCAACTATAAGAATGCAGTAAGATGATTATAGCCATTTAATCATGTTAACAAGTTTAAGCACTTTAGAGGTTCAAAGATTTATATAAAGGTTCAATACAACTATTACAGGTTAAAATGCATACGATTGTCCGAATGGGACAAAACTATAGAGATAAATGCCATAAGCTATGTCAATATTAAAAATGTGATTAAACAGGTAAATGTGGTTATTAAGTTCAATTGCAAGCTGTAGGTTCCAAGTTAAAGATAAAATGATATATAACAATATTGTACATGAAAAAGTGGGAAATTATAATACCAAAATTAAATTGCGGGTTTTAGGGTATCATTAATTATAAGTAAATATTGTTTAGCATGTAGCAAGGGTTACTTGCCTCGACGGGTCGCGAATCGGGAAAACGGAACGTAGAATGTCGGCGGGGAAAACTCGCGACGGGCGTTCACGGAATGAACACAAACGACGAACAGTGGAACCACACGGGTCGGGGTACCTCGCTGGAACGTCGGGACGCGTCGCCGGCACGGCCGGATTTTGGCGAGATGCAAAACAGCAACGGTCAAGAATTGCAATCAAGAAAAGAAAAGAAACAAAGAAGGAGAGAAGGCTTACAAAGGTTCTGTTCTTGTGGTTTATCTAGAGGGGAGATGTGAGGATGACGACGAGGTAGACGGAGCTCCGGCGGTGCCCTACGGCGACGGCGGAAGAGGTCTGCCGATCAAGAATCATATTAGGAGAGAAGGAAAGAAGAAAGGAAGAGAGGAGGGGAGGTGAAACTCACCGAGGAGTGTGCGCGAGGGTCGGGGCTACGGGAATGAGGTCACCGGCGGCGACTCCGGCGACGCAGATGTTGGAGATAGTGCCCTCAGAGTCAATTATTGGATCACAGGCACGTGATTGCAATGATTGAGGGAGGACCTATCCCGGGACGACAGTCTTACTCGAGATGATAGTTTGCTATCTGGTTTACCTTTATCATCGTGTACTGCTTTAGGTGACCTGACAGGTCGCTATTGCACGTTGATAGAGCCCTAGGATTCATGCTTGACTGCCAGCAGTATGAGGGCGATCATATAAGTGAGAGCTGGAGTCTACAAGCACATCCTTAATAGGTCCCTAGTCGTGGGAGTTTCGAGACAGGGCATCGATTCTCCAGAGTAGACTAGTGTATACAGTCGAGACCCCGACGAGGGGCGGTGGCCGGTCTCACAAGCCACTGGTGTCAGTTGGATCACCTAAGATGTATACAGGTGCTCATTGGGATATGAGTACACCGGACAGGACTCGCCGGGAACATGCTGGTTGGTCTTATACCTGACGTCAGATAGCAGTTCCCTGGTGACATGTGTACAGGTTAGTTCATCGACCTGGGGATCGTCATTTGTCTCGTGTGAGTTCCCACTGTACTTTGATTACTACCCTACCACGGCTCAAAGGAGTCGTGCAAACAGGTTTTAGTTGGGTACAGTCCCGAGCCACATGGAGGCAGTGAGCGGATCTTCAGGGGTTCGTCTCTCCCGGTATTGGGGGTGAGGTCGCGCTGTGTCTAGGAGAGCCATTACACAAAGACCTTGGCCAAGGCAGGAGATTTACTGGTAGGTATTCCAGTAGTATCTCAGGGTGTTCTGGGCTACACTCCGACACGACTTGTACCGCTTTTGGGGGTCTGACTTTTACCAACCCCCTAGGCCCGCCATGCGATGCTCATAGACGAACGGACCGGACTGTACGGATATTGTCACTGAAAGGCTCAGTTGGGTGTCGGGGTGAGCTTCCTCATCGACGTCCCTTTTGGTCAATAGCTGGTAGCCCGTCACGTATTGGCTTATACCTCTGACGTGCTAGTGGTTAAATCCACAGCCATAGTATTGACGAGTCTTTAGAGTCCACCACACTTTCAGTTACTCAAGCTTTCGGGCGAAACGCTGTAGGGGCCGTATGGAGATATGGCAGGGTCCGATCAGATACGTGCGGTATTGCACGGATCAGGATCGGACAGTTTTGTACTAGTGGCCGTATAGTTATATGGCACGGTTCGATCAGATACGTGCGGTATTGCACGGATCAGGATCGGACGGATATTACTTGCCGGCTTTGGTTTAAGCCGGTCCTAGTTTAGTACAGTGTAGATTTTGTCTCTTTGCATTTGTATCCGGACGGAATACAGATGCGGGTGTGTATGCACAGTATCGGGGTTTTCCTGTAATTTATTACGGGACCAGTTTTCTGGAGTTGCCAGTTTGCATTCCGTTCCGGCCGGTTTTCCTTTGTTCTTTCCCGGCCGGACTTTTCCGATGGAGGGTGTTATTTGCAAGTTTGCAAATAACACATGGTGGGGGGTTTTATTGCATAAGGTGTGATATGATAAGCATCTTTGCTTTTCATGCTTTATTGTGATAAGAAAGGATTAGGATTGATGGAAAGTTTTGTGATGATTATGTTTATGGTTATGGTCACCCTCCTCCTTTTACTACCATCACCTCCCTTCATGCTTCATAATTCCTTCTTCCACCATTTTGTTATGATAGTTTTTCATGAGAAAAGTGAGAAGAAAAAAAAGAGAAGAAGAGAGAGCTTCATCTTTGAGAGAGGTTTTCATTCTTGATCTCATTCCATGCCAAGAAAAATGCAAGCACCATTTTTCTTATCCTTGTTTCCTCCATCATCCACAAATGGCAATAAACCCCAAAAAAGACTATGATTCTACACTACACATTCTACATCATATCTTGAGCATGTCGAGTTGCCGGCTTCATGCCCGAGTTGCCTCGGTATTGAGGTGGGAGCCCGTAAAAGATGCAGGCGACGTGGTGCCCTTCCGGCGAGGAGGCGACGACCGGAGATCCCGCGAGGAGATCGGAGTGGAGATGAAGACCGGAGGACTCGGATCAGTCGGTACATCTCTTCCCTTTCTTGTTAGTAGCTTAGACTAGTTTAATGGCACGATCCGGGGTTTAGTGCGCGGTGGTGCCGGTTTGCTAAGTCCGCAAAAATTAAAGTTTATCACCGTTTCCGCGTTTGGCCGTCGGATTGACGGCCGGGGCGCCGCCGTGCACTTACAGTGGGAGCGCGGAAAATCTAAGAACTCTGTAAAAATTCGATGAAGTAACTCCACAGTGGGAGCGCGGAAGCGCCGCGAAAACCCCCTTCCCGCCGCCCTTCCGCCGCGCACTGTGGAGATCACTTCACCATTTTTTTTCAGAGGTCTTCTGGGCTTAAAATATGGGTTTTGGAATATTAAAATTGGGCCCAGGATTTCTGTGAGTGCTACAGTTTTGATTGAGGGCCCACTTGTTAATTTTTGATCGATCGGATATTTCAAACACATTATTTCACAGTATTTACATTATATCTGCGACCGTGAATGTCACTCGATCGGTAAATCCGGTCTAACTGCTATAGCCCGGTTAGACGGATTTGCGAACGTGACTTTCACGTTGATGTTCTATGTTTATGCTGTGATGTTGCGGATCGGTCGTGGGGGATAGCCTGGATGCAATGCTAGTACAGTGTTGTTGTATTATGTACTTTTGATATTGCGGGGCGAGCGTCCGACATGTGGACTGCCGTCACTGCCTGATTGTATTATTCTTTTGGGGCACGACCTGGTTGCGGTCGATGTACCTGGTGTATGTATATTTTACTTTCTGTACTAGGATTACCCCGCGGTGGGGTGCACGGATAGCCGGGTTCTAGAGGGCAACAAGCCCGCATCTCATGGCATTGGGACGGAGGGGGCTTCACTCTGGGATTGGCGGGCTATTCGCCGCACTCGTAGGGGGTACAGGTTGACCCAGGAGGGGTGCCCAAGTTGCCGGATTCCGTGGAGTGCTGGGTGGTCCATTCACGGTGCTGAAGGGGGCTGCCTCGCTTCAGGTTTTGGCGGGTGACTTGCCGCGCCCGTAGGGGTCTAGGATTTCATTGCACAGGCTATCCACACGACTAGGGGAACGTCGGGTTTCAGTGGAGGCTCTGTGAAACCCGGGGATCCCAGATATCTGTATTGTTCTGTGATGCTGTACATTTCTGTGTTGTTGCATTTTTATTCACACCTTGAGCGAATATAATATATTGGTATATATATTAGTAGATGTTGTATATGTTTTTCATCCGCGCTAGTCCAGTCCCCGCTCTGCCGTTAGTAAGCTAACCTAACGGGTGATGACGGGACCCAGTGGCGAATGCGGATGGCATATACGTACGTCAGTATATTTTCGTTCTTTATTGGTGTGATCAATTGATGGGACTGCGTTGATTCGGATCAATGCAAGTTAAAACAAACCTTTTCTGATGTTGTTGGAACACTTTTCTAAAAGCTGTTATTGCAAGGACGTTCATTTCTGTTTTGCATCGTGGTATTCATTTGGAATATCCTGCTCCTCGGTCGACGAGGCAAGGGCCGAGATCCCTTCACCGGGAGTGACCCCTTGGACAGAAGTTTGCATCAGGGCATTAACTTCACTATAGCCGATTACTTTTGCTTTGCATCGTGGTATTCATTTGGAATATCCTGCACCCCATTCTACGGGGAAAGAGCCGAGATCCCTTCACCGGGAGTGACCTCTTTAGTAAAGGTTTTCGTCACTATATTTTATAAAAAGCTATCCGTTCCTTCAACGATATCAAGTTCATTACGTTAAAGGTTTTCGCCAGAAACCATTCGTAGCCCTCCGTCATTTCAGTTAAATATTCGGTAGTATTCAAGCTATGTATTTTGACCTCACGCCAAGGCATAGTGATTGGTAGCTGCCGGGTATTTATCTGTTGCATAGATAGATGCGTTGGTTTGGGACAGTCGTACTACTATTTTGGCCTACGTCAAGGGTATGTACGGGTGGATTCAAATTAACCTGGATAATGACGGGTAGAACTTGACATGTGACTTATGATATTTTGACCTCACGCCAAGGTCATAAGAGCATGGGGCAGAAATCACATCGGGAGTTTCAAAAGAACTGAAACTTGCCAGATATGCGCATACCTTCTGGAGTGTGATACTGTGAGCGGATTCCGTCACGTTATCATGCGATGAGAGTTGGATCCCGATTCCCACTGATGAGTTGGTTTACTCCTCGGGTGACCCCGACTAATTCTTCTTTCAGGTTTGGAGAAGAATTTGAGGTACAGTGGGAGGTTTCCTGATTAGAAAAAGTGATAACCATTCTGATCTAGGATAGAGTGCACGCTGAGTGTTTCTTTTCTCTCTCTCTCTCTGGCAGCGACCATTGACCCGACCCTAGACTATGACTCAGTGACCAAGTTGACCGAACCTTCTTAACACTGGCTTTTGGATTATCAGAGTTGCAGACCTCATTGTCACTCTTACTTTTACCCTTTTCTCCAGGACACCCCGTATTACTACGAACGTCCACTTCTATTGGACAAAACCATCGTATGGTTATATACGAACTCGAAGGACTTCGAGGATGGTTTCTGGTTCTGGAGAAAAACGGATAGAACTATTCAGTTGTCTTTTCTTTTCACCTTCTCTCAGGTTGCGAGTACTCCTTGGTTTAGGAGTAGTACACCTATTACGCAAATTGGATAATCTTCTTCCAAACCATAGGCAGGTGCCGACCGGTAGGGAATGAAGAAAACCAATTAGCATAACGATGGTGTGCAGAAGGTATTAAGTTCAGACAAAGCAAGGGATTAGTAAGAGGGCAAAGTAAATTGCGACTGATATTCACGACCAAACCAAGTATTTCTTCGCCAATCCTAAATCACCTTCGTATTTCTCCAGGACACTCCATATCACTACGAAGATCCCATTTTATTGGATAATCCATCGTATGGTTATATACGAACTCGAAAGGAACTTGTTCCAGTTCGGGGATGGATCCTGGTTCAGGAGAAATAGGAATAAAGTACATTCAGGTGTCTTTTATCTTCACCTTCTCTCGCGATGCGAGTGCTCCTAGGATTAGGACAGTACACCCTTTATGCTTTTTGGATAGTCTTCTTCCAAACCATTGGCTGGTGCCGAACGGTAGGGAAGGAAGAAAACCATTTGGCCTAAAGGGGTGTACAGAAGGTAATGACTAAAGACATATGAAGGGATTTGGAGAGGTGGCAAAGAATTATACGGTTACAGTTGTGAATCTGGATAATGGATGAGGCATTACTAGGAATACCAGGAAACCCCAACGAAACATTTCAATGTTTCAGTTTCACTGTGTACTGTTAATGGAAAAACTGATTTCCCGATTGGACACTTGCTCCAGGGTATGTATTTACCAGGTTTGATTCTCACATCTGTATGGTTTTACAGATGATGAGTGGGAGTAAGTTATTGGGAGTTGGGTGATCATCCTCATTATATCGGAATTCGTTGTAATTGGCGATATTTAAGGATGCCACCTGGGTTGTTTGCCGGTCGGCAAATATTTGGTTTTGAATATCCGCTGTTGTGCACCAATTTCAAATTGATATATCTGTACGTCTATTTTCATAGAGTGAGATACACCTTTTGATATTATGTCGATGACATTTACCTATATCAGTGGATGGTTAGGTAAGGAGCATTGAACAGCGGTGTAATTCTTCTTAACCAAAAGTACAGTTTTCAACCTACGACACACAATGAATGAGTCACTAGACTCAAGGGACTCATACAGAGTATTGTATGTTGTCCAGTGTCCATTAGGACAGAGGGGTTGGTCCTCATACTATATTCTGTTTACTTTTGACTTCTCTAGTTCTTAGACATGTGTTTCGTAGAAACACAGGGTCTGAGTTTTGAGGAGTTATAGGTATTTGAATAGAGTAGAGAACCAGGTGTAGCAAGTATCGGGATTCTTCAAAGTAATCGAAGATGTAGATACTTGTGTATGGTGTTCAGTTGATAGTAATGATAAAGAGAAATTATTTCTCTTTCAGGTTACTCATAATTGGAAGCATTCCTAAGTTGAGTAACGCTGATCGGCCTCTCTCCATTTAGTTGACATGCACTGGAGACAGCTGCATGATTTGGATCTGGTTCAATTAAATCAGTGCCTCTGGTTCTATATTGGATATAGTACAGTTCATATCTTAACATTATTAAGATACGGGGAGTCGTCCGGCTTATGATTAAAACCAGACTCTGGATAACTCAAGGCACGTTTCTGTAATGGCTGTTTGTGGGTTGACCCAGGCTATGACGAGGGTTGATTTTCTACCATCTGGCAGATCAATAGAAAAATTGTTCTAGACTCGCCACAGTTTTATTAAAAATGGATTTTTTCAAAAACAGTAGTGGGAGTATGGTAGAACTGGAAGTGATTCCAGAACCGCAAACGATTGCTGAAGATTTGATAAGGAACCTAAAGATTCAATCTGATTTGACATTCCATTGGCCACTCCGCAGATAAGGTGGGTAACTTCAGGCACCCGAGAGGTACTTCGGTAGCCTCAAGGACGGTGACAGGGAAGTTCTTGTATACCCACAATTGCCATTGTTGTTGTTCCAGGCTGCGAGACCCGGCAGGAAGATGAGTATAGCGTCGTTCTAAACTTGCTCTAGAAGTGCACGTCTGTATGACTCTGCCAGAGGGTTGTCGTAGTCAGTGGGAGTAGCGGAAGCATTGGTGGACATCAGGCTTATGTCTATTTATAGACTAAAGCAGATGTAGCGGAGATAGATCATCCATTTCTGATGTGACAGTCATAGGTTTGACGTCATCAGAATGGGGGATGGATCTGTTGAGAAGGTAGTAGGAAGTGATATTCCTATACTACGATCGGTTATACTTTGGTCGTCACACAGTGGTTTCTCCACACAGGACTTGGATATTATATCAGACATTCTGGTTACTAGATCTATGGTTTTAGATCTAGATTTGGGTGGTTTCCCAATAAGGGTACTTTGACAGCATTCTGAGAGTATTTAGAATGGACGACTCCTGGCACGGTAGTGTACCTGCAGGTAAAGGAGTCACCCTCTCTAAAGGTGTCTTACAGACTAAAGGGGAGAGGGATATGCATGATTGACAGATCACTTGCTTAGGCAATTGAGTCAATCATGAGAGGTCAAGTACCACACCAGATGTTGTTCTTGCACTACATGCAATAAGTTGATATTGATCCAATCCTGGAGAAACAGTCGGAAGCGGTTTTAGAACATAAGTGGATGTTCTAGGGATATGATAACGACAGCCTCATTCGAGAGACAGTTATCATTCCAGGCTTCCAAGGTGACATGGACGACAAGGAGGTTGTCAGAGTTATAGTTTTTCCCTCTGACGAGGGGCAGTATTTTGGACAGGTGGTCCAAGGCAATACTGAGGGTGGCATGGCGCAGGATACTGATTAAGTTCAGTTGACGATACAGTCTAAGAAGTTTGGATTTGGAGTTCATTTATGAGCTAGGTCCCATCAGACATCCAGACACTCTAAGACAGGTATTGCTCATTTCGGGAGATAGCTTTCTCCGCGAACTTGAGATATATAGAGAGACATAGAAAGAAACACCACAGGCGGATCCACTCACTGAGGCTATTCCTCGAACGCAATAGTTTCGCAAACGAGCTTTGTGAGACTGACAAGTAGAGGAGTTGGGTTTCGGTATCACACGGGCTGTGAGTATGCGACATCGCAATAATTAGCCTTGAGTGCAAGTGGGAGATTGTTGGAGATAGTGCCCTCAGAGTCAATTATTGGATCACAGGCACGTGATTGCAATGATTGAGGGAGGACCTATCCCGGGACGACAGTCTTACTCGAGATGATAATTTGCTATCTGGTTTACCTTTATCATCGTGTACTGCTTTAGGTGACCTGACAGGTCGCTATTGCACGTTGATAGAGCCCTAGGATTCATGCTTGACTGCCAGCAGTATGAGGGCGATCATATAAGTGAGAGCTGGAGTCTACAAGCACATCCTTAATAGGTCCCTAGTCGTGGGAGTTTCGAGACAGGGCATCGATTCTCCAGAGTAGACTAGTGTATACAGTCGAGACCCCGACGAGGGGCGGTGGCCGGTCTCACAAGCCACTGGTGTCAGTTGGATCACCTAAGATGTATACAGGTGCTCATTGGGATATGAGTACACCGGACAGGACTCGCCGGGAACATGCTGGTTGGTCTTATACCTGACGTCAGATAGCAGTTCCCTGGTGACATGTGTACAGGTTAGTTCATCGACCTGGGGATCGTCATTTGTCTCGTGTGAGTTCCCACTGTACTTTGATTACTACCCTACCACGGCTCAAAGGAGTCGTGCAAACAGGTTTTAGTTGGGTACAGTCCCGAGCCACATGGAGGCAGTGAGCGGATCTTCAGGGGTTCGTCTCTCCCGGTATTGGGGGTGAGGTCGCGCTGTGTCTAGGAGAGCCATTACACAAAGACCTTGGCCAAGGCAGGAGATTTACTGGTAGGTATTCCAGTAGTATCTCAGGGTGTTCTGGGCTACACTCCGACACGACTTGTACCGCTTTTGGGGGTCTGACTTTTACCAACCCCCTAGGCCCGCCATGCGATGCTCATAGACGAACGGACCGGACTGTACGGATATTGTCACTGAAAGGCTCAGTTGGGTGTCGGGGTGAGCTTCCTCATCGACGTCCCTTTTGGTCAATAGCTGGTAGCCCGTCACGTATTGGCTTATACCTCTGACGTGCTAGTGGTTAAATCCACAGCCATAGTATTGACGAGTCTTTAGAGTCCACCACACTTTCAGTTACTCAAGCTTTCGGGCGAAACGCTGTAGGGGCCGTATGGAGATATGGCAGGGTCCGATCAGATACGTGCGGTATTGCACGGATCAGGATCGGACAGTTTTGTACTAGTGGCCGTATAGTTATATGGCACGGTTCGATCAGATACGTGCGGTATTGCACGGATCAGGATCGGACGGATATTACTTGCCGGCTTTGGTTTAAGCCGGTCCTAGTTTAGTACAGTGTAGATTTTGTCTCTTTGCATTTGTATCCGGACGGAATACAGATGCGGGTGTGTATGCACAGTATCGGGGTTTTCCTGTAATTTATTACGGGACCAGTTTTCTGGAGTTTCCAGTTTGCATTCCGTTCCGGCCGGTTTTCCTTTGTTCTTTCCCGGCCGGACTTTTCCGATGGAGGGTGTTATTTGCAAGTTTGCAAATAACACATGGTGGGGGGTTTTATTGCATAAGGTGTGATATGATAAGCATCTTTGCTTTTCATGCTTTATTGTGATAAGAAAGGATTAGGATTGATGGAAAGTTTTGTGATGATTATGTTTATGGTTATGGTCACCCTCCTCCTTTTACTACCATCACCTCCCTTCATGCTTCATAATTCCTTCTTCCACCATTTTGTTATGATAGTTTTTCATGAGAAAAGTGAGAAGAAAAAAAAGAGAAGAAGAGAGAGCTTCATCTTTGAGAGAGGTTTTCATTCTTGATCTCATTCCATGCCAAGAAAAATGCAAGCACCATTTTTCTTATCCTTGTTTCCTCCATCATCCACAAATGGCAATAAACCCCAAAAGAGACTATGATTCTACACTACACATTCTACAGCATATCTTGAGCATGTCGAGTTGCCGGCTTCATGCCCGAGTTGCCTCGGTATTGAGGTGGGAGCCCGTAAAAGATGCAGGCGACGTGGTGCCCTTCCGGCGAGGAGGCGACGACCGGAGATCCCGCGAGGAGATCGGAGTGGAGATGAAGACCGGAGGACTCGGATCAGTCGGTACATCTCTTCCCTTTCTTGTTAGTAGCTTAGACTAGTTTAATGGCACGATCCGGGGTTTAGTGCGCGGTGGTGCCGGTTTGCTAAGTCCGCAAAAATTAAAGTTTATCACCGTTTCCGCGTTTGGCCGTCGGATTGACGGCCGGGGCGCCGCCGTGCACTTACAGCAGATGCGTGCAGGGGGTTGCAGGCGGCCGCGGTGCTGGTGCAGGGAGCACGGGAAGAAGAGAAAAGGAGGTGGGAGTGGTGATGAGGGTGGTGAGATGGTGATGAGAGGTCGTCGGTGACGGCTGCAGCGGCGAGGGAGAAGGCGACGATGGCTAGGGTTGCAAGGGTGGTTGGGTTGCTGCGTGAGGAAAAGAAAATATGCGTGGGGAGAGAGAGATATAAGGGGGAGAGAGAGAGGGAAACGGGGGGAGAGAGAGAGTAATGGAGTGGGGCCCATGGGAAAAAATAGGAGGATATGATTGGCTGAGGGGAAAACGTTTGTTAGAAAAGATTTATAGAAAAGATTTAAGTATAAAAATATTGTTAGGTTAATAAAATATGCGACGGTTTTAAAATATTAAAATTTGGGATTTTGGTGAAAAATAAAACGTTTCCAAATCGCGTCCGGGTCGAGTCCAAAAATTTAAAATTGAAATAATAGAATTTTAAGCGGGATCCAAAAGTGAAAATGAAGTATTTTATGATCAAAAAGCATACCCCCAAAACGGACACACGTACGTGCACGTAGCCATCCAAACTCGCCCGTTTCACTGAACGGAATGAGAACACGATGCACGGACGCTACAGCAGGGTTAGGGGTGTCAAGCAGGCCAAGATAAATATTTTTAATTTTATTTTAGATGCCAAAAATTGTTATATGCAGAATTGAATTTGCCGGGTAAAGTTTTACAGTAAGTAACAATCAAGCAAGATAAATGAAATAAGTGCCACACTACGTTCAAACGGTAACTGAAATTAATAGCATTGGGCTCAGGTGTTACATTATACCCAACTACAAAAAGAATTTCGTCCTCGAAATTCCAAGAATACAAAGATAGATAACTACAAGAAAAGGTGAGGAAATTTCTGCCGGATTTCATCTTCTCGTTCCCAAGTGACCTCTCCATGAGAGCGATTATCCCAAGAAACAAGCACGAGAGGGATCACCTTGTTCTTAAGAACCTTTTTCCTTCGATCCACGATTTCAATCGGTCGCTCCTCAAAAGTCAAGTCTTCTCGTACTGTTAGCTCCGAATGATCCAATACGTGCGTTTCATCTCGAACATACTTTCGTAGTTGAGATACGTGAAACACATCGTGCACATTCGCCAAGGCCTGCGGTAACGCCAAACGATACGCTACCTCACCAACACGCTCCAAGATCTCAAAGGGTCCAACGAATCGAGGACTAAGCTTTCCTCGACTTCCAAAACGAATCACCCCTCTAGTCGGTGATATCTTCAAGAATACCAAATCACCCACGACGAACTCTAGAGGTCTTCTTGACGTGTATGCCCAACTCTTCTGTCGGTGATATCTTCAAGAATACCAAATCACCCACGACGAACTCTAGAGGTCTTCTTGACGTGTATGCCCAACTCTTCTGTCGGTCTTGTGCTGCCTTCATATGATTTCTGATAGTGTTAACCTTCTCAATTGCCTGCACAACCAAATCTGGTCCCAATAATCTTTGTTCACCGACATCGTCCCAACAAACAGGTGAACGGCATTTACGACCATACAATGCTTCAAATGGAGCCATCTGGATGGTTGCCTGAAAGCTGTTGTTGTAAGAAAACTCCACCAAATGTAGATGATCCTCCCAAGAACCCTTAAAGTCCAACATGCATGCTCTCAACATATCCTCAAGAGTTTGGATCGTTCTCTCCGACTGACCATCAGTTTGAGGATGATAAGCTGTGCTAAACTTCAATCGAGTCCCCAAACTTTCCTGTAAACTCCTCCAGAAGTGTGATAAGAACCGAGTGTCCCGATCGGACACAATGCTCACCGGTACTCCATGCAATCTCACAATCTCTTGCATGTACCGTTCTGCCAAAGTCTCTGTTGATTGACCAACCCGGAAAGGAATGAAGTGAGCTGCCTTGGTCAATCGGTCAACAATCACCCATACAGCATTGTTGCCCTTTGGACTCCACGGTAAAGCCGTCACGAAATCCATGGTTATATGTTCCCACTTCCACTGAGGAATCGGAAGTGGTTGCAATAAACCAGCAACCCTTTGGTGTTCAGCCTTAACTTGCTGACACACCAAGCACTTAGCCACAAAGCGAGCAATCTCCCGTTTCATGCCTTCCCACCAGAAATGCTGTCGAATATCTCGGTACATCTTTGTGCCTTCAGGATGTACAGAATAAGCTGAACTGTGTGCCTCCTTCATAAGCTCTTCATGAATATCCCCCTTTGGCACACACAAACGGATACCATACCTCAACGAACCATCTTCGTGGATCAATAAATCTGTTCGTAGTCCGGCTTCAACCTGTCCTCGAAACTTTTGCAGTCTAGGGTCCTGCGATTGTGCTGCTTTAATATTCTCGATCAACGATGACTGTACTTGCAGCTGCATCAACTGTCCCGTATAATGCGGTAGCACAACCTCCAAGTCAAATCTTTGAAAATCTGCAACGATCTCCTTCTGCTTAGTTAACACCTGAATTGCTGGTAACCGACTAAGCGCATCCGGCACGACGTTAACCTTCTCCGGATGGTACTTAAGATCAAGATCGTAGTCAGCCATCAGCTCCAACCATCTACGCTGTCTCATATTAAGCTCCTTCTGTGTGAACACATACTTCAAACTTTTATGATCAGTAAAAACTTCGACCCTTTCGCCCAAAAGGTAGTGTCTCCAAATCTTCAAAGCGAAAATCACAGCCGCAAGTTCCAAGTCATGAGTTGGATAATTCTTCTCATGGGTCTTCAACCGTCTCGATGCGTATGCTACAACCTTACCATGCTGCATCAAAACACATCCCAATCTTTTTCCAGATGAAGGGGGCCATCTATAAGGGGAGAACCTGTGAATCACCAATCCTCCGGAATTGTCTGGCACGGTCAGAATAGGGGCGGTTATCAACTTCTGCTTCAACGTCTCAAAAGCTAACGCACATTTATCCGTCCATACAAAAGGTATCTCCTTGCACGTAAGCTTGGTTAACGGCTCCGCCAGACGAGCAAAGTTCTCCACAAATCTCCTGTAATATCCGGCGAGTCCAAGAAAACTCCTTATGTCCTCAACATTCTTTGGAATCGGCCAATCTCGAACTGCTGCAATCTTTTCTGGATCGACGGCAATTCCATTGCCAGACACAACATGCCCCAAAAACTTTACTTCTTCCAGCCAAAACTCATACTTACTCATCTTCGCATAAAGCTTCTCCTGTCTCAACGTCTGCAATGCGATCTTCAAATGTTCAGCATGCTCCTCAAAACTCTTCGAGTAAACCAGAATATCGTCAATGAACACCACAATAAACTGGTCCAAGAACGGTGAAAAGATTCGGTTCATCAAGTCCATGAATACTGCCGGCGCATTCGTTACTCCGAAGGGCATCACTAAGTACTCGTAATGTCCATACCGAGTTCGGAACGCCGTCTTGCAAATATCTTCTGCTTTCACTCGGAACTGATGATATCCGGATCGCAAATCCAGCTTCGAGAATACCCTCGCGCCACTAAGCTGCTCGAAAAGTTCGCCAATGCGAGAGATCGGGTACTTGTTCTTAATAGTCACCCGGTTCAATTCTCGATAGTCGATGCACATCCTTCTTGTGCCATCCTTCTTCTTTACTAGAAGAACTGGAGCTCCCCAAGGCGAGTTACTGCTTCGAAACCAACCTTTCTCAAGCAATTCAGCAACCTGTTTCTTGACTTCTTCCAACTCCACTGGTGCCATTGGATAATACGCTTTGGATACTGGCGCTGCACCGGGAATAAGATCAATTGCGAACTCCACGTCTCATTTCGGCGGTAAACCCGATATATCTTCAAATATGTCCATAAAATCATGAACGACAGCCGGCTCTTCACTTAAATCAACCTCCATTGCTGCAAGAATATCATTTGTCGGCCTAGCCCTGAACTCGACTGGCCCGACAGAACTGCTTCCTCCAGTGAAGGTAAACTCAGGATGTCCGGGAATCTGGAAAATTACTTTCTTTGCCCTACAATCAATGTGAGCATGGAAAGTGCCAAGAAAATCCATTCCCAAGACGACTTCATAGCTGCCCGTATCAATCACCAAGAAATCTGCAAAAAGCTCTCGTCCGCACACGACAACTGTACAATCTTTACATTCCCTACTAGATATGATTTTCCCATTCCCAGTGTGTATGTCCCAGAAACTAGACAGGGTCGTGCAGTCAATCGAGTGTGTAGTTATAAACTTGGATGACATAAAACAATGGGATGCACCAGAATCAAATAACGCTAATGCGGAAAAACCATGAACGAGTAGAGTACCTGAAACAACTTCTCCTGACGCCTTAGCTTTTTCTGCTGTCAAGGTAAAAGCTCGAGCCTGATTAGGTCCTTGAGTCAGCTGTTTCTGTCCTTGGAACGGTCTCTGCGGAGGCTTCTGAAAATCATCTCTCGTATGAAGTTTCGACGGACAAGCACCAACGGCGTGATCAGCCGCTCCACAAACCAAGCAAAGTCCTAGCCTCCTTCGACAATCCTTTTGCATGTGGCCAGATAAATTGCAATAGTTACAGGTCATGCCCTTTCTTCGATCAACGATCACTGGCTTCTTCATGGGTGCTACACCTCGACGGTCCACTGGAATGCCTCTGCGACCATGAGCTCGGTTAGGTACAAATGCTGGCTTCCTTACCGCAACTGCTGTCTGTTGCAAACTCCCCTTCATCCCAGATAAACTCTGCTGCTCTCGGGCTGCCGCAAGTACTTGTGAGAAAGTGGTCAAACCCAGGGAGGCAATCTGCCGCTGGATGTCCACGTCCAAGCTGCACATGAACCTTCGTACCCTGTCTGCATCGTTGGCAATTAAAGGTCCAGCGAACCTACCAAGTCTTGTCCATTCTGCTTTAGCCCGATGAATTTCTCTTCCATTTCCTCCCGTGCGGTATGCGGGAAGAACTTCTCCAGGAAACTCTTTGAAAAATCCGCCCACTTGATTGGCTTGGGCAAACGGTTCTCCTCCACAAGCCACCATTCTCGGGCGTAGTCCACTAACTGAATGCGTACCACATCAACTCTTTTCTCATCTGGAATCTGTGCCGCAACAAGCAAATTCTCTGTGTCCACTAGCCACTGCTCCGCTGGCAACGGCTCCTCCAAACCAGTAAATGTAGACAGACCTAAACGTCTGAAATCTACTACGGTCCCTACTCGGTCGACTGGTTTAGCTCCAGCATTGTTCACAGACCGCTGAACGATCTGCAAACCTTCCCGAAACGAGTCTGCTTGCTGCTGGATCAGCTCAGTCTGTTTCTTTTGATTCTCCAGCATTCCTCTTATCACTCCAAGCATGGCGACTTCGTCCACATGCCTCTGGTACGTCTTCAAATTCTTACCGGCCATATTCCTGAAATCAAAACACCCAACATTAGCATGATGATAGATTCAAAATATAGATCAATGCTAGAACTCCAAGATACTTAAATAGAGTGCCGCATTGTAACTATGCCGCGGTATCATAGCCACAATTACATAACTCCACCCAAGTCGCCTAAGTCCTAGAGATAACAAGGAATCAGGTTTTCGAGTCGATATGCAAAGGAAGTTTGCATATCGTAAAAGATATAATCAGGAAGAATGTGATTCAAGAATGGTAAACGGCAAGGTGGCAGGACATGTTTCCTAAACACGGGTATTCTGATTCATGTATTGGGTACAATACCCAACTACAAAAGAATCAACCCGACTAACTTATGGCTCTGATACCAAAAGAACCATGTCACGCCCCGCTTCCCAGAGTACGCTAAAATGGGCACGTGACATAGCCAACCATGCTACCTGTGGGTAGGAAGTATCCAACCACAGTCACATTACGGCTGTAGAGATATCAAGAACAAAATAAAAATATCTAAACATGTCCATAATCCAAGATAACATAAGTCAATAATAAATAAATGCGGAAGCGAAAGATCCAATACAAAATAACTGGAATGTATGTCCCATAATGCGGCCTCACATCAGGAATAAAATGCAGGAAAGAAAAGCTAACTACTGCCAACACTCACAGCTCAGCCTGTCGGCTGAAGTACTCCTGCTCGGACTGCGACAGCGGTACAGAATTTGGGCCATGCAAAACCTAGACGTCAACGCGTCAAATCATCAAGTAATAACGTAATAAACAGGCAATGCGAATATAAACATGAATAAAGCAAGGGTAATAATAATATGAATCAGAGCAGTGCAGGGTAGTGTGCAGGGGGTAAACTGGACTGTTCTATCAGGTTCTCTATTCAAAATTCTTTGAAACCAAATTGATGAATTCTCGATGTAACTCAATAGTATCCCGTATATACCCGATACCACGGTCACAATATTCTCGGCTGCAGCCGAGACATGCCGCAAGGCACAAAACAGGAATGTGTACACTCGATAGTATCCCGTACATACCCGGGACCACGGCCACAATATTCTCGGCCGAAACCGAGACATGCCGCTAGGCACAAAACAAGAATGTGTACACTCAGGACAGGTAGTGAACTGTCGAGTTACAAGTCAGGTTTCACCTTTGATTTCCCCATACCCTCAAGTTATATGTGCAAGTCAAGTCAGGTATCCCGAAAATCAAGAAACTAATGCCAACACTGGATCAGGTAAACAGGTTTGTCTGGATAGACAACAGGAACGGTCCATGAGAACTACATGTCAGGTTTGTTGGCATTAGACACAAGATCAAGTAACGGATCAGGTCATGGTATATCATGTCAAGTCAAGCAGTATACGGTACCATGTCGGGTCAATCAATGTGTAGGTAGCAAGACAGGTCAAGAAGCAAGCGATATCATAAGTGTACTCACAATCAGTTATACAGTCAAGCATGAGTATTAACAACATGAGATAAGCAATGAATTAAGCAATAGGCAGATTCATTCAATTAACAATACCGTTATCAATTGTGTCACAGGGATGGTTTCAACTATAAGAATGCAGTAAGACGATTGTAGCCATTTAATCATGTTAACAAGTTTAAGCACTTTAGAGGTGCAAAGATTTATATAAAGGTTCAATACAACTATTACAGGTTAAAATGCATACGAGTGTCCGAATGGGACAAAACTATAGAGATAAATGCCATAAGCTATGTCAATATTAAAAATGTGATTAAACAGGTAAATGTGGTTATTAAGTTCAATTGCAAGCTGTAGGTTCCAAGTTAAAGATAAAATGATATATAACAATATTGTACATGAAAAAGTGGGAAATTATAATACCAAGTTAAATTGCAGGTTTTAGGGTGTCATTAATTATAAGTAAATATTGTTTAGCATGTAGCAAGGGTTACTTGGCTCGACGGGTCGCGAATCGGGAAAACGGAACGTAGAATGTCGGCGGGGAAAACTCGCGACGGGCGCACGGTTCACGGAATGAACCCAAACGACGAACATTGGAACCACACGGGTCGGGGTACCTCGCTGGAACGTCGGGACGCGTCGCCGGCACGGCCGGATTCCGGCGAGATGCAAAACAGCGACGGTCAAGAATTGCAATCAAGAAAAGAAAAGAAACAAGGAAGGGGAGAAGGCTTACAAAGGTTCTGTTCTTGTGGTTTATCTAGAGGGGAAATGTGAGGATGACGACGAGGTAGACGGAGCTCCGGCGGTGCCCTACGGCGACGGCGGAAGAGGTCTGCCGATCAAGAATCATATTAGGAGAGAAGGAAAGAAGAAAGGAAGAGAGGAGGAGAGGTGAAACTCACCGAGGAGTGTGCGCGAGGGTCGGGGCTACGGGAATGAGGTCACCGGCGGCGACTCTGGCGACGCAGATGCATGCAGGGGGTTGCAGGCGGCCGCGGTGCTGGTGCAGGGAGCACGGGAAGAAGAGAAAAGGAGGAGCGAGTGGTGATGAGGGTGGTGAGATGGTGATGAGAGGTCGTCGGCGACGGCTGCAGCGGCGAGGGGGAAGGCGGCGGTGGCTAGAGTTGCAAGGGAGGTTGGGTTGCTGCGTGAGGAAAAGAAAATATGCTTGGGGAGAGAGAGAGAGATGAGGGGGAGAGAGAGAGAGGGAAACGGGGAGAGAAAGAGTAATGGAGTGGGGCCCACAGGAAAAAAATAGGAGGATATGATTGGCTGAGGGGAAAACGTTTGTTAGAAAAGATTTATAGAAAAGATTTAAGTATAAAAATATTGTTAGGTTAATAAAATATGCGACGGTTTTAAAATATTAAAATTTGGGATTTTGGCGCAAAATAAAACGTTTCCAAATCGCGCCCGGGTCGGGTCCAAAAATTTGAAATTGAAATAATAGAATTTTAAGCGGGATCCAAAAGTGAAAATGAAGTATATTATGATCAAAAAGTATACCCCCAAAACGGACACACATACGTGCACGTAGCCATCCAAAATCGCCCGTTTCACTGAATGGAACGGGAACACGATGCACGGACGCTACAACAGGGTTAGGGGTGTCAAGCAGGCCAAGATAAATATTTTTAATTTTATTTTAGATACCAAAAATTGTTATATGCAGAATTGAATTTGCCGGGTAAAGTTTTACAGTAAGTAACAATCAAGCAAGATAAATGAAATAAGTGCCACACTACGTTCAAACGGTAACTGAAATTAATAGCATTGGACTCGGGTGTTACAAACACTTTCATTCACTTGTGTTTTCATCCGTTTTGAGATATTTCGTCGGTACCTTTCCGCTGGTTCTCCGTGTACAAAGATAGATTAGATGTTCATTTCAACGTTGTTTCACATCTTTGAAATGATTATCTATTCTATTACAGTGTACTCGAAGAACAGCGGGGAGGTGTTGCCGAAATTTACTCGAAACGGTTGAAAGCACAAGTGATGGGTGTTCGCTCTATACATTCTTAATGGGATAGAAACCTTACCCCCGACAGCCGGAACACACACATACAACAAGAATACACAACAAACGCATAACTAGAGAGTGATTCGAGATGTTCAAGTTAAAACCAATATATGATACTCGATGATAATATGAAACCTTCATATTCTCATCGATACTCATATATGAAACTAAAAGCGCCACTTAGTCCCCGTCTATCGGTTAACATACGTGCGATGTTCGTCGTGACATAGAACTATACGAAGGTTATTAACTATCGGACGATGTAGCTCGATACTAAAAACAGTCATATAGTCTATGCGACGAGAAAATTCAATTGTATGGTAACCGATAGATTTGTCCCGTGTGGACAAGTTAAGAATGTATAAAGCAAACACATTCATTCACTTGTGTTTTCATCCATTTCGAGATATTTTGTCTGTACCTTTCCGCTGGTTCTCCGTGTACAAAGATATATTAGATGTTCATTTCAACGTTGTTTCACAGCTTTGAAATGATTATCTATTCTATTACAGTGTACTCGGAGAACAGCAGAGAGGTGCTGCCGAAATTTACTCGAAACGGTTGAAAGCAGAAATGATGGGTGTTCGCTCTATACATTCTTAATGGGATAAAAGCCTTACCCCCGACAGCCGGAACACACACATACAACAAGAATACACAACAAATGTATAATTATAGAGTGATTCGAGATGTTCAAGTTAAAACCAATATATGATACTCGATGATAATATGAAAGCTTCAAATTCTCATCGATACTCATATATGAAACTAAAAGCGCCACTTAGTCCCCGTCTATTGGTTAACATACGTTCGATAATTTATTCTTTTCAACGACAAACGCACACACAAAGCATATACACGGATTTTCTCCTTTGTCAGTAACTATCATGTTCTTATATTTCTCAATATAGTCACCATAACCTGCAATTTATATGTTATACAGTCTAACATGGCCCATGAGTACGTCAGAGTTAAGGACTGGATGTATGTGGATTGGCAACAACGTATGCAACCTAAGTTTGTCGCAGGAGTTGCTGCTTTCATTGAATTTGCACGCGCAAATAATAAGATCATAATAGTGAAGATTCTCTGTCCATGCAATAGATGTGGCAATAAGTACTGGCAGAAGGTAGAATTGGCAGAGCTTCATATTGTAAAATATGGATTTACTAGACTTTATACAACTTGGAAATATCACGGGGAAGGAGAAGAATGCAGTACTGTGGCAGAAGAAGAAGGAGAACAAGATAATGCGGCAGGAGAAGAAGAAGAATTCGGTAATGCGGCAGAAGGAGAAGACGGTAATTTATTTCCATCGGAAGAAATGAAGGATATGGTAGAGTCTGCCCTAGGTGAATCTATTCGTACCGAAGATGACATTCCTTCCGGTCAAGGACCGCGTGCGGATAAATATGAAAATTTCATGAATGATGCTAGAAAACCAATTTATGAGAATGCGAAGTATTCCACCCTCTCATGGTTCGTCCAACTTTTCCAGATTAAGTGCCTAAATGGATGGAGCAACAAGTCATTCACAATGCTTTTTTCGTTCTTGAAAGATTTTATGCCCCCGGGAAATAACGTGCCCGACAGCTGATACGGAGCCCAGAAGATGATGTCTGATTTGGGTCTAAAGTACGAGAAAATTCAAGCATGTCCTAAAAATTGCGTGTTGTACCGGAAAGAGAATTCAGATTTGAAAGAGTGTCCAACATGCGGGGAGGCCAGGTATAAGCCGAAAGATTCTGATAAGAAGCCTGATATACCTGTCAAGATAGCACGATACTTTCCCATAACACAGAGGCTACAGAGGCTATTCATGTGCAAGAAAACAGCCGAGGCAATGATTTGGCATCACCGTGCTCCTCCAAGTGAAGATGGAAAAATGAGCCATCCAAGAGATTCACCGGCACGGAAGGTTTTCGATAGGAGGCACGCAATATTCAGTAGCGATCCTCGCAATGTCCGGCTCGGACTGGCTACTGACGGCTTCTGCCATTCAACTATATGGCTGGAAGTCACAGCACATGGCCCGTTGTAATGATAATTTATAATCTGTCGTCTTGGTTGGCTATGGACCAATCATACTTTATGATGCCTCTTCTTATCGACGAACCAAACTCACCGGGGAACAATATCGACGTCTATCTCTGACCTCTGATCGAGGAGTTGAAATCTTTGTTCATTGATGATGTAGAGACATATGATGCAAACACAAATACAACCTTCATACTGCGTGCGGCTTTAATATGGACAATTAATGACTTTCCTGCATATGGAATGCTATCAGGTTGGGTCGTACATGGTCACAAAGCATATCCTCATTGCCATGAACACACAACATCGAAAGTTTTGAATTTTAGCAGGAAGGTTTGTTATTGCGGCCATCGACGTTTCCTGCCTCCAGACCACCCCTATAAGTTAGACACGGTTCACTTTGATGGTCATCAGGAGCTTCTTGGACCTCCATCTCCATTGTCCGGAGAGGACGTGACTGCTAAATGGGATGGTTACAATAATGTGACTTTCAGGATGGATCCGACGAAACAGGTCAAACCACCATTTTGGAACAAGTTAAGCATTTTCTTCGAGCTTCCGTACTGGTCAACAAATTTAGTGCGTCATTGTATGGACGTCATGCATATAGAAAAGGGAGTATCAGAGCACATACTTAACTTGCTTCTTTATAAAGACGGGAAATCGAAAGACAACCTGAATGCTCGGATGGATCTACAAGAGTGGGGAATAAGATGTGAATTGCACCCTAGACTGGTAGCGGGTAAACCGGGCAAGTTTGTACTTCCCAATACCGCTTATCATATGTCACAACCGGAGAAGAAAAGATTCCTGCAGGCGTTGCATGATTTGAAAGTTCCCACAGGTTTCTCAGAATCATTCAGCAAGAAGATAAAAATTGTGAAGGGGAAGATCGATGGGCTGAAAAGTCATGATCACCATATTATCGTGGAGCACCTTCTTCCATTAGCCCTCAGGACTTCTCTTCCCGAATCGGTTGGTCTAGTAATCAACGACCTATATTGTTTTTTTAGAGAGTTGTGTGCTAAAACACTGGAGGTTGTGACGCTGGATAAACTAGAAAATTCTATTGCGTTGATACTTTGCAAGTTTGAGCGTATTTTCCCACCGTCATTCTTCGATATCATAATACACTTGACGGTTCATCTTGCAACTGAGGCTAAGTTAGCCGGACCGGTACAATATCGATAGATGTATTCCGTCGAGAGGTACGTGCAATTTTTCGTTTCGCGCAATTTATAAATTTATTGTTGTCCTGTATGCCCGTATTTATTTATTCAACATATTTTCATTAGGTACCTCTACACTCTTAAAAAGTATATACGCAATAAAAATCGACCAGAGGGTTCTATCATGCAAGATTATCTTCTTGATGAAGCAACCACATTTTGTTCCCGCTATCTGGACGAGAACATTGAGACAAGACTTAACCGGCCTCGAAGAATTCAAGACGGGCCATATGGTAAATCCGAGTATAAGAGGGTACACACTATGTTTATCAACAAGATATACCGGTTTATCTTGCTTAATTGCGCATGTCTTGAACAAATTAGAGAGCAAGTTTTTTTTGGATTAATTGTTATATCTGTGTTTGTGTATGTATGAAATGATATAATATTAATGTCACCATTATTTGTCGAAAACAGAATTCATTTTAACGAGGTACGTGGGGGGCATCCTGATTGGAACGAAGAACAATTGGAAAAATATCATCAGGATAATTTTTGTGATTGGGTCACAGATCATGTAAGTTATTCGAATAACATTTTATTGTTATCAGTTTTAATCTAAACTTGTATCGTTATGTATTTTTCGTAAAATTTGTTTTGTTAGATTCACGATCCGAACTTGTCTGCATCATTTGAGAGTGATTCAAGATGTTTAGCTCAATTTCCTAGTATGGAGGTTGCATATTACAAAGGATTTGGTGTCCTTGGATACAAATTCGAAATTAAGGACATAGAAACATCTAAAACCACTCAGAATAGTGGGATTGCGACGGTAGGATCGGACGGTGTGATTTATTATGGGTACTTAAATTGTATACTCGGCATCCACTATCCCGGACGATCAGAACCCTTTTATATATTCCAGTGTACCTGGTACGATATGCGAACCGATACGGATAAGTGGAGAAGCAATCTTGGGACTTGGAAAGATAAATATGGATTGACCAGTGTGAACACACTTCGATTTTACGGTCAGGAAGATCCGTTTATCTTTCCGAACCAAGCGTTCCAAGTATACTACTCACAGTGTTTGAAGCATCCGAGATGGAGTGTTGTATGCCGATGGAAACCCAGAGATGTCTACGATGTTCCAGAATTCGAGGACAGCGATGGGGATGAAGAAGAGAGAAGGCTTAGAGTGCTCCGACCGTCTGTTTCGAAGGACGGGTTGTCTTCAGCCGATCATGAAGTTACGTGGGTTAGAAATGACATCGACGATGAAATCCAAGTAGATATGTATAATGCGCCCACGAAACGAAAAATGTTATCAGTAATGTTATATTATTACTTCACATTTTACGATCTATACATATATAGTCAATACTTTTAATGATTGTCTAATGCGTCCACAAACCGTTTATCTAGATTTGATGACGATGTCGGGAGCAGCGATGGGCGGCAGGAGCTCTAGCCGCGGCAGAGGCAAAGGTAGAGGCAGAGCGGTTTTGCCGCCCGGAGAGCTTCGTAGGGAGCTTCAGAGGGCCGGTCTTGCGCCCAGATCGGAGACCCCTTCGGATACCTCCTTCCGTGTGGATTTTGCCACACCTCCAGGTATACTGCACGCATATCCATTTTGAATGTAATATTACAGATATTCATGCCTGTTTATGTCAAAATTACTTATATTGTCAATGTTTGATTCTCTAGTTGTTGGTGATGCGTCCACAACTGGGACAGAGGCCACTCCCTCTCCTCCAGGTATGTTTATATATCATATAGTGCATGTATATTGATTTAGAATGCTATATCATAAATATACACACATTCCTTTTGCTCTTACTTAGCAATTTTTATTATTGTCTAGTTGTAGGTGGTGACACCACCGCACCTGCGGGTATATTTATATATCCTATAGTGCATGCATATTGATTTAGAACGTTATATTATTGATCTACACATTCTTTTTGCAATTACTTATATAATCTATTTTTAATTGTCTAATTATAGCTGGTGCGTCCATATCTGACGCAGGGGCCACTCTTGCCACTTCCATACCCTCCGCATCGTCTGCAGGTTAGTATGAATAAATATAAAATATTTATTCATTTTACATATGCTCTATAGAATAAATATGAACTTCATGGAAATTTAGCGTCAATGTTTATTTTCTAGTTGGAGGGGATGCGTCCGCATCCGGGACCCCGGCTGTTCCTCACCGGAGGAACTATCGTCTCGCTCGTGCTGCTGCCCGGGCCCAGACTCATGTTTTAGTCACCGGAAGTATATATCACACTTCAATTTTCGTTAAACCTTGATTTCTTAATACAACTTTGTCTTAATATTGATTGTCTTAATATTTCTTGCAGACGCAGGGCCTCTCCATCCCCAGAGGGGGACTCGAGGCCCGAATCAGTCCTATAGGCTGAGGCCTCACAGAGCTAGGGGGAGGCAGCATTCCCCCTCTTTTTTACCCTTGACTATCGCTATACCGGTCCTCATGCCGAGAGGTTCGGCCGGTATATAGGGAACGAGAGCCGCCTCGTGAAGAACTATCCATTTCATGTTGAGTGGGGCGAGCAACACCGGCGCTCATTCGCCCTCTTCTTTGATCAGGCTCGGGTACGTATTGATATATATTTTCATTTGATTTATCCAATATATTTATTATTAACACTTGCAAACTAATAACAATGTTTTTTTTGTATTTTCAGTCGGATTACGATTTTCAGCCTGTACCCGACCCTGATCACCCTGGGAGGGTGCTCGACCTTCATGCTCTGTACAATGGCGTGATGAAGAACATGCAGACCAAGGTCTGATACAACAGGAATGAGATGAAGGCCGACTGCTACTCCCTGTGGATGGCGACCCCCGAGGCAGAGAGAGCGGCCCTCCTATCTACTCCGGCGTTTGCGAGAGTCGACGTAGAGACATGACCTCTATTGTGCGAATATTTCGACTCTCAACGCAAACAGGTATGTATTTTAAATGTAATTCATTGTTTAGGATATAATTTATTTTTTTGTGTTCCTTAATTAGAAAACTAAATGTTAATGCGTTGTGCAGAAACATGCCGCTCAGAATACAGAGAACAGGAAGTCAGCGAAGAGGGGTCGCCCCACTTACACAGGTGGCTCGAGGAATATTACTCGAGCCATGGAGTTATCGGTAAATTACAATAGACCGACCTTTGTGATATTCTGCAATATTAAGAGTTATTTTCTAATATATCTAATATTAAGAGTTATTTTCTAATATTGCAGACAGCTCAGACCCTGGCGCAAGGTGGTACACCGAGCGTGCTGTCCGCATATCTTGCCGTCCACGGCACCTCGACAGATCCCGCTACGGGCGAGCTTCGATATCCCGACGTCGCTACCCAGGAGTATTGCGTAAGTGTTAATATTTATTCTACCCATATTTGAAATTTTAGTTTTGGAAGGTTCAAATTTAAATTTTATACTTATACTTTACTGCTTAATGTGGGTGTAGGAGCGGGTGGTTGAGCAGGCCGAGGCCTCGGGGATCGATTTTACCGGACAGAGCGATCCGAGGTTGCTGACCCCAGTCCTGGACGCCGCACACGGAGGGCACCACGGAGGTTGGGAGAGAGGCCGGGGACTGGGCCCTAACAGGGCCCATATGAGGTTGGACTCCATCCCGGCGGTTACTTCCTCCGTCTCCAGTGAGCGACGTGTCCAGCAGGAACTGGAGAGCTTGAAGGCCACCGTTCAGGAGTTGTAGGAGATGCTAGTATGTATACTACTTTATAGTAAAATATCATGTCATATTATAGATATCAACATATCCATAATTAGTACGTAGCCTTAGCTTATTTGGTTGTAGACTTAGGTTTGATTAATCATACACACATATCTAATTAAAATAAACTACGGTTATTACACACTAGATATCCAAATGAGGTTTCGAAATAACTTGATAATGATACGAATTCGAATAATACACAGTTCTTACACGCTTATTACACACGTTAGGTCCAGACGCGACAGGGTACATCGGCCGAGCCTCCACATGCATTTCCTTCGGCTGCGCTTCCGCAAGCCACTACATCGGCTGCAGTTCCGCAGACAGCTCCTATAGCTCCACCGCCCGCTCAGACTCCCGCAGCTGCGGCTCCGCAAGCCACTACCTTGACGGCGGCTGCGCAGACCAAATCGCCAGCTCCACAGCCCGCTCAGACCCCCGCACGCGCCAAATTGCATGGTTTATTGACCGAGTAGCAGGCGCGCCAGATTCTAGCGTTTATCAGAGGTGGAGCTGGACCGAGCTAGGGTAGCTTTTTTATTCTTATTTTTTGAAACATGTATTTATTTATATGATACATATTGTACTACATTTTGAAACATTTTGGACTATATTGATATTGGTTTATATTTATATCATATTCAGTTTTTTGGTTTCTTTTGTATATTATATGTGTAAGATGTGATTATGAATACTGCGATATATGTTGTGTGATGATTAATTTTATATTTGATTGATGTATATATTATTGTGCACAGGGCGAGAAAAAAAATCAAACAACCCCTTTTCAAAAAAAAAAACAGATAATATGTACCTACGGATTAATCCGTAGGTACACATGTTGCCCCTACGGATTAAACCGTAGGGGCAAAATATCAGAATAACTGATATTCCCCCCCTCCCGATCTCAGTATCAGGGGGTTGGAAGTGCCCCTACGGATATATCTGTAGGGGCAAACAAAAGCTCCTACGGATATGTACCTACGCATGTATCCGTAGGGGCTATTACTTGGCCCTACGAATTCATCCGTAGGTACAAGTAATATATTTTAAAAAGCCATAAATAAAATTTTTTTTCCGTCCCTACGGCCTACTCCGTAGATGAAACGGGACCTACACAGAACTCCGTAGGGGCAAGTTCAGGGTTTCAACTTGCACCTACGACGTTTGTACCTACAACGTATTTTATTGTCCCTACGGATATATCCGCAGGGGCAACCCTTATTTGTAGTAGTGGTTTACAGAGACTCACACTATACACACGCACCGAATCTTCAAATCTTAGCAGCATCCTTCTCGTTTCAACGGATTGCGCTATAACTCCCTCTGCTCTCATTCGAATTTGGTCACGCGGTGTCAACGCATGATTCAGCCCACGTTCTTGAGCATGCATGTTTTGTATGTTAGATCCGACCATATCTGGCCAGAGCCTTTTATTCAGGTGAAGCGTAGTTTCTGCTTATAATTTTAGTTTCTTAGCGACATATAGCCAAGATAGCAGGAGTCTATCTGCTGCTATTTCGTAGCCGAATTTTGGTGCAAATATTTGTATATTGCATTGGATGCTAGATAATATAGTGTTTTCGCAACTAAATCCCGAGGGCCAATCTAATATGTATGATGTATCGTTATATACATCCTTCCTTGAAAATAAAGAAAACAAAGAGAATGCAATTTGTGTTCTATAAAATTCATTTTCCTCCTTTTTTTTAGCTGGATATATTGCATCTGAAATACAGAAATAAATCATAATATCCTTTCCCGAAATCTTGGAAGCGATGTTCTCACTCAATACTTGTTAAAAAACACTCCACAAATGAATCTACATTGTAACATAATCATCAAATAACCCCAAAAAAAAAATAAGACATTAAAAAGAAAAGGGAAAAGATAAAAGGGCAAAATGAAATAACAGAGGGAGAGAGAGAGATATAGAGAGGTTGAGATAATGATAACGGGCAAAGACACAACTTCTGCTCTCCGCCAATAAAATAGATAAAAGCTCATTTCTTTGTCTCCTTCTTTCCCTCTTATCTCTCTCTCTCTCTCCTCATTATTTTGGGGGGATTTTGTATGAAAGCATTGAGAAACTAAAGCGGAGCTAATGGCTGCGGCGATACTTGGGACTGGGATGACGGCGGCGGCGGCGGCGCCCTCGTCCTCTCAGTGCCGCTCCTATTTCTCCTTCAAGAACTCCACCACCATCTTTCCTTTCCCCTATTCAAGGCGCCATTCGCTTCGTGTTCGCCGCCCCCTTCGATTTCCTCTTGTAGTCTCCGCCGCCTCTTCCACCACGCAAGAGGAGAGCCCTATGGGTATTTTTAAAACCATTTTTCCCTTTTTAATTTCATAATTTTGGTTTGAGAGCATAAAATTGTTTCAAAGCTTTTATATTACAAGTTGAAAAGTTATGAAATTTGGAGGCTTTTGCATTAGTTTTTAAACCCTTGGAAGGATGGAATAAAAAAACACCAAAAGAAGGAGAAAAATCATATAGGTTTTAAGTTCTTTCATTTGATGAGTGTCAAGGCATTTAGGCCTTGTTTGGCAATGGAGTTGAGTTTAGATAATCGGAGTTTCGTAAAGTTATCTTAAACTTAACTCCAAAATCCTAACTTTGCCATGCGAGGCATGGTTTTTGGAGTTTAGAAAACTCTGGTCATGTAAACTCCAAAGCTGAGATAACCGGAGTCTTCTAAACTCCAATCCAACCACAGTTTTCTAAACCGCAAAATTTGTGTAGAAAAATCCCAACTTGGAGTTTAGATAACTCTAGAGCAATGTTACCTTGAACGCGGAACGTTTAGGTACGTAAAACGAAAACGGAAACACGGAACTCCACTTGTTGTGGAACGGAACGCGGTACGATAAGAATAGTCTTCTTCCATATGCTTATATGGGATAAAACATATCTCTAAAAAAAGAGGTGCTTTGGACCGTTTATATGTATGTGCGTGTATTTGTGATTCAATTTCTTTTGGTACAATCTAACAAAAGCCCAATTATATACCCCATATAACTTAAGTTTTGATCGGAACGATGATTCTTCCGATCCGGAGTGCTAGTGTTCCTAAATTGGGAACGATCGTTTCAAATGGCAATTCGCTAGCGGTTTAGCGATTTATGGTAACAAAGAGCCAAACACCCATCAAAGTTATGTTTTTAAAATGGAGGTAGAGCCTTGCAAACTAGAGTTCACATAGCCTCTACCTCTACTTAAAAATAAACTTCACTTTTCCTAATTCCATACCGGATTTCCATGTTATGTAGTTTTATGTGTTTCATGGTCTTTATAACTTAGATTGTATTTAGATTACTTTATGTCCCCTCATGTACATACTCGTTGTCTAGAGAATATGCTCGTTATCGATATGATTAGCATGCTTTAGCAGTATTTTATAAGTCATGTACGATCTTGTACTGTGGTTGTAACTCATAGATCAAGATTATGTCAATTGCCAAATTTAAGTAATGTCTATATATAGTCATCCTATAACATACCATGTTGCTCATCTATCTTTATCGTACTGTAGGATGCATGTTTATTTATTTTTATTAATGGAACTAGAGATGTAATTTCTTTATTGTTTAATACTTCTTACAGTTTCTTATGGAGGTGTTGAGAATTTGGTTGTCATTGGTTCTGGTCCCGCTGGATACACGGCTGCAATTTATGCGGCTCGTGCAAATTTGAAGCCTATGGTGTTTGAAGGGTATCAAGTGGGTGGTGTTCCAGGAGGTCAATTGATGACGACCACTGAGGTTGAAAATTTTCCTGGGTTTCCTGATGGAATTACTGGCCCTGATCTCATGGACAGGTAACATAGCTTCATGTGTTTGAAGTTGGTATCACACTATTCTAGATATTATCTCTAATGTTAGAATGCATGCTTCTTTTGGATTTGCAAGTTCTGGTGTTAGTTGTTACATGCGGAACAATTTTTCAGTGGAAAGGCTCTGAGTTCCTTTGATGCAAAAATCTTGAAAAATGATTTGGGAATGATCGGTTTCATGGTGGATGCATAATGGGCTATGACTTCCAAACTATTACAAATTTACCCCTAATTAAAAGTCTCCAAGAATCCCAACTGTTTTGAAGGGTATTCTTTCATATTTACCATTAGAAATTTTTTATAATCACACGTGCATTTGCTTGTGCCGAAATCAAAGTGATTTACAGTTGGTATTGCACCATTGTATAGTAGCCTCTAACAATAAATTATGCAGAAATAATGATCATTTCCATACTTGTGATAACTTGCCTTGGTGTCGTTACATTACTAGGATGCGGTGCCAAGCTGAACGTTGGGGTGCAGAGCTTTTTCAAGAAGATGTTGAGTCAATTGATGTGAAGACTAGCCCATTCACCATTAGGAGCAGTGAAAGAGAGGTGAACTTTATTTCCTATGAATATTTTTCTGTAATTGTTTGGACTTGTTTTTAGAGATATATCTATATACTTCATGACTTTGGCACTGAGCCGGAAAAATCGACACAAGTCCAATATTTGGATATAATGTATACTTCCATGTCATTGTTTTTCCTCTTTAATCAAAGTACAATTTTCTCCTTAAGTTTCATTATCTTTGAACACGAGTGCTAATGAAGTTTCATTTTTGGAGATATAACTTGAGTACTAGACATAACTACCCCCTATGGGGACCTTCAAGACAAAACTTGGGGGAGAGAGTGATTTATGATATCAAAACATGTTATGACCACTCAATTTAATTATGAAAGAAGCATAGATGGAATACAATATCTCAAGAACATCATAATGCATTCAACAATCATCTTGCTGAGGCGTTTGAAATGGAATGAGGCCATGACTGTTGAGGAAGGAAATCCTAAGCCAGAAAGGTCTTCCTGATCAAACAAAATATCCAATATAGACGTGTCTCCAATGTTTTAATGAAATCTTCCTCAAGTAATATTGGATCTTTGGCACATATGATAAGGCCAGGGAAAACTAGAGTTATAACGTACAAAGCACACATATAATTGATTCATATCCGTGTTAAATATGGAGCCCACGCCCAAAAAATTCTGAGTAGACATAGAGGCATTTAACACAGCAGGAGACAAGGAAACGATTGTTGCAAGTGTTAAATATCAACCTGTCTTGCAAGTAGAGGCAAGAACCAGTAGTGTGGCTTGCAATTAAGATCTCTGTCTGGCTGTTTCTATTGGGAAACAGGGAGAAAGCGCCTAGTTTTAGTGACTATATGCAAAAGATACATGAATTCATATTATCGTGTTCGAAGCATATGATTACAGAGAAGTGAAAACTAACTAGAATGGGATGTTGGTATGTGGTACTTGACCAGCGGAATAGCCAATAGATGAGCAAAAGTTCGCAGTTAGAACAGATTAGTGTAAATCACCACGTTTGACCATGCGAGAAAACAGAGGAAAAAGAGTCAGAAATGAACAAATGCATATTTTAAGACTTAACAATACAGATTGTCAGTCTAGTTGTAATCGGATAAAAAAAATCCTTAGATCAAATAAAGAGGAGTGAATTGCTTTTCTGTGAGCTTCATTGGGATTTGGGATCCTGAAACTGTTTTTGAAACAAATTTGACAAGGTGCAGATTTAGAATAGCTCCTTCTTTGTTAATCGGTACCCCCATTATAGTTCACTAGCGTTCTAGAGAGAGGAGGAGAAAGAAGAGATCTTGAGGGAATATAATGATGCGTATAGAATGATTGTGAGGATGAAAGGGGGAGCAAGTGAACGGCGGCTGAGAGGGAGGCAAAAAATGAGTCGGTAGATGGAAGTTAGGGCTTGGTTTGATTTCTTGCAAGCAAATAGCCATGTACTTAATATATTAGAGAAGTATCGTGAAGGATGGAAGCGGCGAGAGGTGGAATTCTGGGATAGGGAGGTGAAAAATGTGTCAGAAGATGGATATTGGGTTTTGGGCCATGTAAATACGGAAAACCCAGCACATATTTTTGGTGTATAGTTAAGTTGGTTTGAGATATTAGTTTAAATTATTGTGTTTTAAGTGTGTATTTTATTTCAATTTCAGCTATCTGTAATTTTAAAAATTGATATTAGTTTCTTAACTGAATCTAATCAAGTTATTTGGGTTAAATATATTTTTGGTGATTCATAGAGATGTTCTATTTTTCTAAGTTTCTAACATTCTTGTCCATGTTTCTAATATGAAAATATTATTTTACCTCTGTGTCTAGTGTGGTCATGAATGAATTTCAGCAATAATATTATGGAATTCAATGGCTGAAATGTTAATGGATGCTGTGTTACTATGTGCACCAACTTGTAAAAAGCGCTCTAGGCGGCCGATTAAGTGGCAGTGGCACAAGACCGCTTCACTTTTCACTATGCGGGTGAATTAAGATGGTTTTGCACTTAAGCGGGTTGGGACGCATAGCGTCCGCTTAAGCGGGGCCGAGGCGGTTTATGCCGTTTAGGTGGGCGCTTGGGCAGACACTTAAGAAGCCAAACCTGGTTACTAATTTGACCTTTTAATTGCAATTGGTCTGAATCGGTATGTTTTTCCCCATTTAACATTTAAAAAAATGCATACCACACCTAATTAATCACCAAAATTATCATTTTTCTCACTACAAAACTTTATCTCTCAATCTCTGAACATATTTAACTAAAAATATTAAAACTGCCTAAGTGGCACATAATCTCCCGCCTAGGTGCTAGGCGGTCCCCCAACCGCCTAGCACCACCTAACGCTTTTTAAAACCTTGTCACCAAGTCACAGAGAACTTCATAATGCTGTTGTCTTTATCTTTGAAGGAGTTTCTTTCTGTGCTTGTATCAGAAGTTGTGTTGCTCTGCTATTCTGCCCAAGCCTGGCTGGCACACTTGACATATCATTAGCTAGACAAAGTGAATTATTTTTTAATCATATTAGATGCCAGACACCTTCGATAATGCAGCAAGCAAATGAAGTAATATGAGTGAAATCCATTCCTGCTACCTTTTTCGTTGGATTTATTGAAAAACAGTTCTAATTGTTTTTTTAGGTGAAGTGCCATAGTCTGATTGTAGCTACAGGAGCTACTGCTCAACGACTTAGGTTACCACGTGAAGATGAATTTTGGAGTAGAGGGATAAGTGCTTGTGCAATATGTGATGGGGCATCACCACTATTTAAGGGTCAAGTTCTCGCAGTTGTGGGAGGAGGGGATACAGCTACTGAGGAAGCACTGTATCTAACCAAATATGCCCGTCATGTACATCTACTTGTTCGCAGAGATCAACTGCGAGCATCGAAAGCCATGCAAGACAGGTAATTTGTTGTAAACTTTTGGACAATTTCTTTTCCATCTTGGTTGTCATACATAACCAAAATATGCTGCCAAAAAATGTAAGCATGAAATAAATTGATCCTCATTTTTGCAATACTTTGCTTTTCATGTGTTTTCTTTTGCATAGTTTCTACGCTCAATAGATTGAAGGTACCGGATACATAATATTTATATTTGAGGGTATATGTATATGTATAAACTTAGCAACAGCATTATTACAAGAATTAGCTCTTTCCCTTGAAATATTCTATGTTCCCAATCTATATCTCTAATAGATCTCGATCAACTTCTAGACCACTTTAAATGAAACTTAACACAAAAGTTTCAAGCTTTCTTCATGATGGAGTGCTATTCTTATAGAGGTTGCAGCCATCTAGCCTTCTGCATGTTCATTTGTGGTTACACGACTATTGACAGCACAAGAAAGGAGAATAGTACGATAATGTAAGCCTTGTTGTATAAGTAGATGAGTTGTGTCTTTATGTAGCTCTTATGGTTAGTTGTCTTAATACCATTCATCATCAAATTATTGTTTTAGGCCTTATCATTAAGAGAATTAAAAGTTGGTGAAATTATTAAGCAAATTATAGTGGCTAACATGCTAACATGATGTAGGATCAAAAATCTTGTTCTTTCTCATAGTTGAAGTGATACCGCTGAGTGGTAATGGTGAAAGATAAAAAGTAAAGAGCGGTGAAAAGGGATGAGAGGCGTGAGCATACATCTGCTCAATTTGCACTCAAAAACTTCAAGAACGATATCTATGCTATGATTCAATATAACTATAGTGATACCGACTTAAAAACTCAGTCTAGAAGTTATAGAAGTAGATCCATTCAGGTCAATTGCACTGCTTGCGTAGGATATGTTTGTCATATTAATTGAGAATTTAGGCATATTCCTATGTTTCTTGATTAATTAAGATTTAAGATTACCTTTTCCCCCTTTTTATGAAGGAAATTGCATGTTTAATCCATCTGTTGCTGCTGTGACTTGTCATGATGGTAAAATTTCAATTTCCTGAATGTTTGTTTAACAGGTTGATTATGGCGAATGTTACAGAGTATTCAACAACCCGAATGTTACAGTGCACTTCAACACTGAGGCTGCTGATGTCGTCAGCAACAGCAAAGGCCAGATGTCTGGAATACTACTAAAAAGAGTAGATACAGGAGAGGAGTCAGTTTTAGAGGTCAAAGGTTTATTTTATGGAATAGGCCATACTCCGAATAGCCAGTTGCTACAAGGTCAGGTTGAATTGGATAGCACAGGCTATATCTTGGTCAAAGAAGGAACTGCTAAAACTTCTGTGGAAGGCGTCTTTGCTGCTGGTGATGTTCAGGTAATTTTAAATTAATAAATTATTTCTGATTTAGTGTTCTGGTAGCAATATGCCAGTCACTATCCATTATATTCCTTTAACTACTAATCTGCTACACTTATGATGATACGCTTGATATAGATATGGTGATGTCTTTGAGCAGAATTCGGTCTCACCAACAGTCTAATTTGAGAGATTGGATATAATATGTTGTAAACATCATCATGGAAATTGCTACTAGACAAAAAATTGGTTTTACAAAATGTTATGATTGGTGGTCGACCTGACATCGACTATTTATGTCTGTGTTCTTGGCCAAGGAATTTATGCACATTTTGCAGCAAGTCCTAAAAGGCCAGTTTGAGGGTAAGAACACAAGACTTATCAGTCAAGAATAAATAGCATATGTATGTATGTGTGCTTATATTCATCCATAAACGATTTGTTATCGTAAATAAAATTAATTTGCAAAAGTTGGATATGACATTATAACTTTCCAAAAGTAATATGTTGATAATCGAGTGTAATTCATTTGTGCAAATGGAAGCACGATATGGTAAATAAGCTATAACTATAAGTTCTCTACTGAGCATCTGGTAGATTCACTTTCCCCAAAACTATGAAGCACGGATTCGTGAAAACCCCTCACATATCGTATCGGATCTGATCTGCGAATCAGAGTGTTTTTGATCGGGTGGATTCATGTATTGGAGTTGCGGATCTTGATTTTTTTTAATTAAATAAATCAAAAAATAATTCGGATACTTCATGATTCGTCCCGATTCACGAATCAGATTCGCATATCGGGTTTGGTCATTTAAATTGGTTTTTTGATGCACTTTCAATCAATTAAATTAATCCTCACTGAAAAAATTAGGGGATCTCTCTCCACAGAAATTAAATCTTTCCCTTGAGGTATTGAACACTGTGGCTGACCACAGATCTATTTTTGCTTATATACCGTACTCACACACATGTTATTATTAGCTTAGAATAGTTTAATAACAATTTATATATTAATATTATATTAAATAATAATTATAAGGATCAATATAAAATGTATCCCATGTTTTTTGGAAAATTGCAAACCCCGCGATTCCGGATCGTATCGTATCTGTATCCGTAACCAAATCTGTACTACATAGCTCCAAAATCTAAATGGAATGTGTTTCTCATCAATGTTAATACTCGTATTCAAGCTACTCTACAAATCACTTTTATGAAGAATTAGCACTAGCAACTACTATTTCTTCAAATAAACGTTTACGTACCACTAATTTTCACTCGTAATTCTCGTCAATTCTGCTGGCAGGATCATGAGTGGAGACAAGCTATAACTGCTGCTGGATCTGGATGTGTGGCTGCTCTATCTGTAGAGAGATATTTGGTGTCCAATGATCTTCTTGTTGAGTTTCACCAGGTAATATGCTTCAAATCATGTCAATCTGTCCATGGATTGTAGATTATAAGAGCATCAACGAATGCCCTTTGATATTTATATTCTGTTTCCTAGTGACACGGCATGCATGGTTCATTATGAACATATTTTGTAAAGTGACCTATTTCTGGTGTCTGCTTGCACTATATTGAAGTCACGATTCTTTTAAGGTTTTTGTTCAAGGGAGTACTGCCCACATTTGCAATACTAAATGTACATGTTTTGTAGAATTAATAATTTATATTTGTACATCTTAATTAATTGCTGCCGGTTGACATGAATAATACCTGTGCACCAGTATTACCATATCTTGTTCAGTAAATGAATGTGTGCTATGTCATTGGGTCATAAAAAATCTTTTCTGCTGATTTGTTTCCTCAACAGCCTGTGAAAGAAGAGCCAAAGAAGGAAATTTCAGATAAAGACGTACAAATGGGCTTTGACATTACACTTACCAAGCACAAGGGGCAGGTATTTATTATGAATAACAAATAATTGATTAGTCGTTATTCTTGAGGCTGGAATTCGCTGCACTAAAATGGAGTTTTCATAAATATGAGAACTATGATGCAATATATGGCTGCTCATCAAATGATGACTTTACCTTTTGGCTTATCTTTTGCAGTATGCTCTGAGGAAATTGTACCACGAAAGCCAAGGCTAATATGTGTACTATACACTGCACCAACATGTGGTCCATGTAGGACATTGAAGCCAATTTTGAGCAAGGTATTGTACTATATTGGGCCCTACTACATTTTAAGACATTCATAGCATATTGGTTCAGACGAGTAAATCAAAAATAAGCTTGGATGTTTTATCTTTATGTTTTACATTTTTAAACCAGAACTCAGTGTTACAGGAGGGCCATATGCTAAAATCCTTTAATTCCTTTGGCTGGGCTTGGAAATTTGAGTGACTTTCGGATCCATGAAGATAATTTAGGCTCATTTTTCTCAAAACAAAACAGATTTTGACTTCTGCTTTTACGTTAAATTTTCTCACATATAGCGACCGTAAAAGTACCTGGACACGGAGAGCAAGTAGAAGTGTCGTTGCTTCATAGATGCGGTTATCAATCATCAGCTTTTCTGTGCAGGTGATTGATGAGTTTGACCAGAATGTCCATTTCGTTGAAATTGACATAGAGGAGGATCAAGAAGTTGCAGAAGCAGCTGGAATAATGGGAACACCATGTGTGCAGTTTTTCAAAAATAAGGAAATGCTTAGGTTAGCAAATCACTCATACTATCTTGTTAATTCCACTATCTGTACACTTGTATGAATTCGCTATCTTTGTGTTTCTTTTTTTACTCACCGGCTCACTGTGTAGGTTTTATATGTGGTTTAGTGGAGCAGTCCATTGCATAGAGTCTGCCTCCTTTTATGATATGTAAATTCATTTTTGGCTACATTGCAGGAAACCCCCTTCACCTTTACCCACATAGAATCTGTCCTTAGTTTTGATAACCTGCCAGTCTAACAAAATTATTAATTCCTTTAAACATCTCTAAATTACCCCTTAACTTCAATATTTTTTTTTGGCATTGTTTCATTTATTGTTTGTGATTAATATTTCTCCCAAGTGGTATTCTTGGATTAAAAAGTTAACTGAGAGGGAAAAATATAATGGTCATTAACATAGGGAGCAAAGTGCAAGTTTTTAAAACTCAGGGTGTTATCCTGCCAATCGGGCAAAACCCTGAATATTACAGTATAAAGAGAAAGGAAGAGCCTTGATTTTTATATTACAGTATATTACTCATAATAGGCTAGTTCTTGTGATTCTATGGTTCAAAACCCTGAATCTCTGGATGGTTCAGTGTAATTTTTGGCAATCTTTCTTTAATCTTACCCACTTAAGTTTGTTATTGTATTTCATTGTAAGCACCAAGTCATTTAAAGTATTTATCTTGAGTGACCTAGTTGTCTTTTTTAATGATGTATATGTGCTCTTGGCGGTTAGAATTCCCCCCCCCCCCCCCCCCCCCCCCAAATTCTCATGCAAGCTTACTAGTCTTATGCTTTGGGGTTGCAGGAGTGTATCTGGTGTGAAAATGAAGAAGGAATACAGAGAATTCATCGAAGCAAACAAGTGATTGGAGCTTGGAAACTCAGAATTTTTTTAAAATCATTTCCCATTCTGTTCTTTGTATTTTGAATGACATTTTGATGGCCATTTTTTCCATTTAAGTCGATCCAAGGCAAGGTGAGCAAGTACATTAGTGCTCTTTTTTGGCAATGTCAGGGCAAATAAAACAATAGCTTACATGTTTATTCATGTCAATTGAGTTGTAATTCCCGATTAATTGTCCATCAAGGCTTATGAGTTCTATGTGGACAACCTCAGATGCGAGATGCTAAATTATTGGCAAATTAAAATCTTATTAACTTTTCGTTCAGCTTATCTATTGCAAGATATAAGCATGTTTTGGGTGTTTGTGTGTTGGTGAGTATGTCTTATCATTACATACACAAATAAGTTGTGTAGTTTATTTTTGAGCAGGGTTTTGGGGTTGAGACTGCTAATGGTCTAAGCATACACTGGGTTTTTTTAATTTTATTTATGAAAAAGGCTAGAATTTTGCTGTTACTTTTAGTCCTGTGCTTTGCATCAAATGGTTACACAATCTATATTAAGAAAGATATTATATGTTTATTTGAATTATTTGATACATGATTTTTTATTTATAAAAATTAGCTCTCCTAAACTTAGATGGTTGATTGAAAGAATTTTTTTATTTAAAAATTTATTTGATTTATGATAGATTTCTGAAAGCAAAAGTCCAACACCAGCAATCAATATTGCTTGGGCAAACTCAATTTGTTCAAGTATGACTTGAATATTTTCATCTTCATCTATTTATATTTCTATTAAGGGAAAAAAAAGATTATTGGACTATTGTCTGATCTATCTCTTATAGATATAAATTGTTTTTCTCATCTTGAAACATCTATTTGCTACAAAATGTTAAAAGTACATATTTCTTCCATTATTTACTTAGTATATTTTACCTTCCATCCACTCTTTAATATTCGCCCTAAGTTTTCTCAACATGCAATTTTGGTCTCCTAGAAATAATCTTACTCATCTCTGGGTTTTGTAGTATTAATTCATATGTTATATTCTCAAAATTTACTTTTGGAGTTTAGGAACTAACAATATTAATTAAATTTTCTCCTGCTTGAAGTATTATTCGTATTTATTTTTCCCCCTCTCATCCTTGGACATTTGCTAATTTTTTTATAATATTTTATTTACAATCATCTAATTTGTTTCTTTCTTTTTGTCTTGTGTATCAAACAATGTATTTTTAATTTGGGTTTTTTTGTATAGGCCCCCCTCAAACATTGGTATTTCAAAAAACACCCCCAAAACTTCATATATTTAAATACAACCCGTGAAACATTTCCATCGATAAAAAACACCATTTTCCTTAAGTTAATTAGGATTAATAATTGGATTAGTGTTAATATGATAAATTGTATTCAAACCCCATGTTTTATACTAAAATCTTACAACATTAATTAATAATCTCTTTCTTCTTTTTCTCTTTCTAATGCAAATATAAAACCATTAGAACGGCAAAGTTGTCATTTTAGCTTCTTAACGGATATTTCTAACGGTGTTAGGGATGTTAATTAAGCATAGGGCCAATTTAGTTTAATGAGGTGTTTTAGATATATTTGAAAATATGAAGTTTCAAGAGGTGTTTTCAAAATAGCAATATTTTAGGAGACACTTATGCAAAAAGCCCTTTTAATTTTGTATCCGAGCTCATGTAATAAAGTCTTATATGACATAATCCGCGTGTCAAAAGCTCTTACATAATAGGCTAAATTTTAATTTGCTACCTTGAACTATAGAGGCATTTTTTCCAAATGATACCATGAACTTTCAAAAAATGATGGATTGATAATATGAACTTTCAAAAGTATCAAAAACCCCTGAGGAAAATTACAAAATTACCAAAATACCCCACTCATATAATAAAAAAAGTCTATATTTGAAAAAAAGGAGGGGTATTTTGTTGATTTTGTAATTTTCCTCGGGTTTTTTTTTATACTTTTGAAGTTCATGGTATCAATCTATCATTTTGAAAATTCATGTTCATCTGTTAAAAGTGACTAGCAAATTGAAATTTAACCTACATAATACCATATCAATTCTTCTTCTATGATATTTGAAGGAAAGTTCTAATTAACCATGTAGCTTGACTAGAATAAAATAAGATAGGATTTTTTTTATATCTCACGCCCAAAACTTCAATATTTCTAAATTTCATCCCTAAAATCATTAAGTTCTCCAAAATTCACCCCCCGGTTATTTTTGACCAGCATATTCCTCTAGTTGGGTTTAGAACCGTTAATAGGTTATTAAAAACATTACCAACAATGGTCATCTTTTTATGTTAAATAGAGGCTAGGGTTTTAGTTTCTACAATTTCGAAATTGGGCTTGAGAGCGAAATTTAGGGCATTTCGTCTTCATCCAATGTTTGTGCTTTGAAATAAATAAAATCAAGCTCCTTTGCGGCTTTGCCACAACAATTACGACAACTTGAAGTAGCATAGGACGAGCTTAATGATCTTTGAGAAACTCTTTATAAAAATGAAGTTTCAATTATTGAAGTGATTGTTATTCTTATAGAGTTAAACCTCACATGTACTTTAATTATCATGTTGTTGTATGCAACTTGTTGAAATCAATATAAGTTTGGTTTGTATTGTGATGCAAACTTATGCTTTGTATGTGGATTTGAATATGGATTTGCACGAAAGCTAGGATACTGGAAATTTGTGTTTTAAAAGACCAAAATAATGAGATTTATCCATAGGATGAATTACACTAAAAATACCAAAACTACCTCTTTTCAATAAAATACCTTGAAGCTTATTCTATTGCAGTAAAAACCTTACTGGCTATTTTCGGGGGGATTTTAGTGAAAAATTCCCCTAAAATGCATAGTTTAAGATATTTTAATGTAATAAAAAATCTTCAAGGTATTTTTGAGAAAAACCAGAATAGTTAATGGTATTTTTAGTGTAATTTATCCTTACCATATTACACTTATCTAAAAACCTGGGAACAATCAAGCTTTTGTAAAAATCAAGCTTAGTGAAAAAAAATTACCCGGCACAAAAAAAATGAGAATGCTAGACTGAGAAAGCCTTGTACAAAAAATCATGGTATAAATACTTGGAAGTGGAAAAGCCTAGCAAATGCTTCTTGCAAACTTGTAGCAAACTCGATCTAACAAGTAAAAAGGGAAAAGAAAAAACTTGGTTAGAAGAAAATAACACACTTTTATTAAAAGCTAGCTCCATACGTGAGGGATATCCATGTAACCAAATAACACTATCAATCACCGAATCCAAATATTACAACAACAACAACAACAAAAATTAAGGGAAAAAAACACACAGATCCAGATTGCATTAGTAAAAGAGACTATATAAAAAGATGCCAGATATAACAAATCAATATATAGGATATCAATTCCATACATATAATGTTAACACATCCACTTAACAACCAAATCCTTACATATCACACATCCAAATAACACCAAACTAGCATATCCAAGTTACGATAAACCAACACATCTAAATAACATGGTTCAATTTTTTAATTGCAGCTCCAAAATGCTGCTGCGCGTGCTGGTAATAACTGCTACAAAATATAGTTGCTGCTAATAGTTGCTATAATATGCCGCTGCTATTAACTGCCACAAAATGCTAATGCTGCTACTTGCTCCAAAATGTTGTATGCTAACAAAGCCTGTGTACATGAAACAACAATGTATAAGATGGATGTGTGGTCCATGAGCTTGTGAAATCATCCATTGAAATATAATAATAACTTTGCTTAGCTATAAATAATTAAGTTTGCAATACTAATTTTAAAATTACCTCATAGCCTCCATGGTGCTCTATTCATTGGTGCTCTCCCCCCTCTAATAGGACCTCTTCTTCCAATGGAACTACTCCTTCCTCTTGTAGCAGTCATGGGTGGCCTTGATATTGATATCATACTTCCATATCTTGGCGATGAGAAAAGAAAGTCTGTAAATCCCCGTTTCCATCAATAAAATATTTCTATATTTTTCCTAGTCTTCCGAATGTTTTCCTACTTTTCTCGAATTTTTGTATGAAATCGGTTGCTTAGGTTTTAATATTGATTTTCCTAAACAATTAAAATCAAAGCCCAAAACAAAATAAAAACAAAATATATAAACTAAAGCCCAGCCCAAAACTAAATAAATAATTAAATCCCTAACACATTTCCCAGCCCACACCAAACCCAACTCATTTCCCCCATGCCGACCCGACCTCGCGACCTACCCGACCCGTTAAGCTCTCTTCTTCCCCACTCAACCTTTTCCCGCTCCTTTCTTTCACCGCGAGCCCACGTCCCCGCCTCCTTCGCCCACGTCGCCTCACGGTTTTCCAACACGACCGCGACCACGAAATTGTGCGCGCGCCTCTCTCTAACTCTCTCCCCCTCACTCTCGCTTCTTTCCCGCTCTCTCGTCTCTCTTACTCTCCCGCTCACCCTACGCCTCACCTCCACGTCCCCACTTCTCGGCGCACGACCCCGCGAGTGACCACTCACCCTCGACCTTGTCTCCCTCCCTCGCACAAAACCGAGGCTCCCTCACAGAACACCCCATGTTGCTTCCATCATCTCTTCACCAACTCCCCAGAACCCCTCCTCGCCACCGAGTCTCCCCTGCACAGCACCACGCCGACGAGCTCCCCACTGCCTCGTCGACCTCTCCGCATCATCATCATCATCTCCCACTACCCCGAGCCCCTCCACTATCTCACTACATCTTTCACCGAACCCCACACCAAGCTCCAAGCACCCGAGTCGACCCCCTCGCTGCACCCATCACCGGAGCTACCTCCGCCGACCACCGCCGACCCCAGCACACCTCAGGAGCTTCACAGCACCTCACTCCGCCTCCAGTGATCACGAGCCATCCCCCGGACAACTCCGACGACGAACCCAAACTCGAGCCGAGACCGTGTGAACCCAAACCGTGCCGTTCGTTGCGCGTTCGTGCCGTTGCCGCCGCCGTGCGTCGTCAACGCGTCTGCATGCAAGTACCCTACTTGCTACATGCTATGTTGTTTTGTTACAAATTCAAAATCTTATGAATTCCGTTTACAATTCGTGAGAATTTATATGACACAAGTGTTTGATGCAAAACCCGAACGAAAACCTTCCATTAAACTGACGGAAATTGATCATATAAGCTGGCCCGTGTGGTAATGAACATTGTGTTAAAACTTGGCTGAAAAATATAATCGTTATTGACGTGAACGATCATCCCCAATTACTTTCCCGCGTCTGAAACTTGTAAAAATCATAATTAATTGTTTACAAATTGGAATGATGCGTTTGAGGGCTCAAATCGAAGCCGACTCGACGACCTGGAACCCCATAAAAGTCTTAAATTGTTTCTATACTGAAAAGACGACGGAAACTGATTCGGAGAGCGGCTCTGGACTGCAGTCCAGAGCAGCTCTGGCTGTTGATTTCTATCTCGTAATGCTTACCCGCTACTGCTCGAACATGTTGTATTGCGAAACACTACACCATAGTGAAGATGAAACAGTTAGCTAAATAATGAAAGTGATTTTACCCCTTTTTACCGTCGTTTACTATTTAAACTGTAATTTAAATGAACATGACGTATAGCAGTCCCAAACAGAAACATAACTGATACCCCATTGTTGTACAGTACATAACTTCTGACGTAGAAACGCGATTGAGAATCCGTCTGGTGCGTTGGAAACCCTATTGAAAAACCTAAACTTCGTTCAACTATAGCGTCGCTAAATTCTGATCCCAACAGGGTGAAAATTGTGCTGTGAAATGGACGTTCAGTTCAGGAATTGAATTTCCAGCAGTGAACACTTAAAATGAAACGGTTGTAACTTGCAAACCCGAAATCCAATTGCACTGAAATAAATTTTGTTGAACTGCTGACTGAGTTTACTTGCTACCGCCTTTATATCATTTTACTGAATTTTGAACGTATGATTTACTGTAATTTTTATAAGTTCATAAGGTGCATAATAGTTCATATTACACATGACATGTTAACTGTATAGATGCACATATCTTACCCGATTGCCATACTTATAGTGATAGTGCGCGTTATTGTTCAATGTACGATGCATTGTCGTGCGCGAATGGTATTGGTTTAGGAGTGTCAAGTATGCCAATGAAAAAATGAATGATTCATGACAGTGAACAATACAGTGAACAGTGACAAAACCGTGTTATTGGTGCATACTTGTACACGACTAGACCATACTCATAAATAGTGTAAACCTGGGGGAAAAAGGGAAATCGAAATGGAAAGAACATCGTATTTAGCGAGGACAGTGATTTAGAGAATGATCATTCGAACGACTCTTATATATATTGGTTGGGCCTAGCGGTCCGGCTGACAGGGTTATATCCCGGACGATAGCGGGCCGTAGTCTCAGGTATGTACGAGACCCTCGTTAAACATGATCCTCCTTTCCACAACTCGATTTCAAAAGTGACTTAGAGACCGATAGGAACACAGGTCATATATTGCATCAGGTAGTGACATATTGATTATCCCCATCATTATTATTTTATTTTCTTGCCTTTTGTTACTATTATATTGTTGCTATTGTGTCGCTCTGACGATCTGAGTATGCATGCTCAGTGATAGAAATGGATTTGTCTGAGCTTGAGAAGACCGTGAAGATCCAGACCAGTGGACCAGTTACATTTTCCCACTGATATTCCTGATTAGTTGCTCTCTTGTTTACTTCCTTCGAGCTCAAATCTCTTTATATCTTATAGTCTTAGTGACTGCATTCTCTTTACCCGTATTGTATTATACTGATTACCATATAATGCTAGAAGCCGAAATGTGACTACGACAGGATTCTTCCTTGATCGTAGGAGCATGGCTGGCCTTGTCACCCTTGTATTCCGTATTTTGGGAAGCGGGACGTGACATGATTTTGTTGGTATCGGAGCGAGGTTTAAAATAAGACTGCAGTCCAATTTAGAGATCCCTTGAATCATACTTTATTTCCTTGCTTTCACTTTCATATACTACTTGTGCATCATTACTCATGTAACAACCGAGTCCAGTTTTACCAATTTCTGTTATCATATGTGTGGTGTGTGGTATTTATTTTATTTATGCTGCTTTGACTGTTACCAGTTATAGTTTACACCGACATGTCATATTCTGCATATAACAATTTAAGTCATCTAAAATAAAATTAAAAATACTTGTCATGGCCTGCTCGACACCCCTAACCCTGTGGTAACGTCCTTGCATCGTGTTCTCGTCCCGTTCAGTGAAACATGCATGTTTGGATGGCTACGCGCATGTGCGTGCGTCCGTTCTTGGGTGTATGCTTTTAAATTTTAAAATCCTTCATTTTAATTTTTGGAACCTGCCAATAATTTTTATTGTTCAAATTCAAAATTTTGGACCCGACCCGGACGCATTTCTGAATTATTTTGTATCCCGCCAAATCCTGGTTATTTTAAATTTCTTTAACTCATTTAATATTTTAACAGCCCCAATTTCTTTTACACCCAACAAAAATATTTTAAACAACCAAAATCTTTTCTCTTATATTCTTCCCAACCAATCAGAGATTCTCTCTTCAACTCACCGGGCCCCACGTCTCTCTCTCTTTCCCCAAATCTTTCATTTATCTCTCTTCTCTCTTTTTTATCTCCTCACCAATCAGAATCCTTTCTTATTTCGCTGGGCCCTACTGATTTCATCTCTCTCCCCTTTCCTTTCTCCTTCTCTCTCCTCTCCACGAGCGCTCTCTCCCCCTCCCTTTCTCTCTCCCCTCGCGCCCTCTCTCGCTCATCTCGCGAGTACTGTTCATTCCTCGACTCCCGTCACCGCCCGTATGATCTGGTCACCTCCCTTCACCCTTTCTTCTTCTTCTATTTCTTTCAACCCATCACCTCGCCACGAGAACCCTAACCGCCTTCTCCTTCCTCGGCCTCACCTCGTTTCATCAACTTCGCCTCCTCTCTCACCTCTTCCTCATCACCTTTCTCTCCCTTCATCGCCCCGAGCAACCTTGCATCAACAACCTACAACCTTCACCGAACCCGTCGCCTGCACCCCTCGCCGCTAGTGCTCGTCGACCTCAACCCTAGCACCTTGCTGACATCTCACTCGATCACCCTCACCTCACCAAGCCCTCATCTCTTTCTCCTTCGCCACCTCCTTCAATCTCTTGAGCACCCACTGCAACCTAAGAAACCCGCCTGCCTCACCTCAGTACATCGCCGACGATCACCGTCGCCATTTCTACACCTCCTTCTCTCCCCATCTCTATCATCTTCCTCTTCATTCTCTTCTCCTCCCTCACTTCTCTTCTTCTTTCCTAAAACCCCACACACCAGAACCCTAACTTGCACCCTGCACCCCCGCCGGCAACTCACCTCCGGCGACCCCGACAGCGCCAACACCTCGTCTCCCTGACCCCTGCGCATCACTCAGTGAGCAATCCCTTCTCCTTCTTCGTCTTTTCCCTCTTCCTTTCTCCTCTCTTCTCTTTCTTTGTTGTTCTTTTAAATTCTTGTTCACTGTTTTATAGATCGCCGGAATCTGGTCGTGCCGTCGACGATCCCGACGACCCAGCGAGGATACCTGACCCGTATGTTTCCATCGTGCGTTGTTTGGACTCATTCCGTGTACCGTGCGCGCGTCGCAACTTTTCCGCCGACGCGCAACGTTCCGTTTACCGTATCGTGATCCGATCAAGGCAAGTTAATCTTGCTACATGCTATTTAAATCATTTTATACCTATTCTAATATATAATACCTGTAGTTTAAATATAGTGCCCTATGCATCATTTTATAACATTTTGGTGTTCCGTTTGCATCCGTTTGTATTATTTTAATATCTAGAACATGGAAACCTAGATTGTTGCATGTTAGATTCCGTTATACTGCATCCATACCGGTATTTCCATCACGTATTGCTTAGTGGTACATCCCATGTCACCATGTGATAGTTTGATAACTTCGGATACCGTCTGCATCCATTTCATTTAGAATATATATATATATCATTGTACCCATAGATCGCTTGAATATATAACACTGAAATATTGATACCCATGTTTTATAAATTGCACCCTATTTAGTTTGGGAACTATAAACGTAACCCCATTTATATTTTAGATCACATAATTACAATTGTTTATAGCCACATTACCCTTGTTGTAGTTTTACCCTATCGGACGACCGATTGCATTCATTTAGTCTTATTCACATTCAGTTGCACCTATAAATTGTTTTAATGCATATTTATATGATTTTATTATCCACATGTGTAACACTGCATTCTTGAAATGTTAAAACTATTACTTAAACCAAACTGATGACCGTACAACTAAGTAGTTTAATCTGCACCTGTTGCTATCATGTACTGTGCCTGTTTATTGTTCTGATAGTGCCATGCTTGTTTATTCATAACCTTAATTATACTAGTCGATATTGAGCATCTACATGTTATCTTTTACACCCTGGCCTGACTTGCTACACACATATCGATTGGCCCGATATGGTACCGTACACTACTTGACTTGACATGTTGTACCAGGGATTGACCCGTTACCTGATCTTGTGTCTAATGCCAACAAAGCTGACATGTAGTCCTTACGGACCGTTCCTGTTGTCTATCCAGACAAAACCTGCTCTTACCTGATCATGTGTTGGCATTAGTTCTTGATTACGGAATACCTGACTTGACACATATAACTTGGGGGCATAGGGAAATCAATGATGAAATCCTGACTTGTAACTCGACAGTTGCTCGCTTATACTGATCAGTTTTAGAGGCTAGGCCCGCCTCGTGACGATGCTGCTGACATCGTTGGTCTGTACTCCTTTCCTGTTAGTGCCTAGCGGCACGTCTCGGTTTCAGCCCGAGAGTCTGTAGACCGTGGTCCCGGGCATGCACGGGATACTATTGAGTTACATCGATGATTCATCAAATTGATTTCAAAGACTTGAGAGTAGATAACCCAATAGAACAGTTTAGTTTACTCACTGCACACTACCCTTCACTGCCCTGATTTACATTACTGTTACACCTGCTTTTCATTCATGATTATATTTGCATTGCCTGTTACCCTGTTTATATTTTATTGCTTGATGACATGACGCGCTGACGTCTGGGTTTTGCATGGCCCAGATTCTTCTACCTTATTGCAGATTGATCAGGAGTATTGTCGCTGTTAGACGAGCGGTGAAGTTCCTGTCGGTATGTAGTTTCACTTCTAGGTGTTTCATTTATTGTATCTTTTAGCTTCCGCATATTGATATTTCTCGACTCTTTTACTCTGGCTTATGGACATGTACTAGATAGTTAGTTTACTTCCCTGTTCTTGATATCTCTACAGCCGTAATGTGACTGTGGAAGGATTTTTCATATCCACAGGTAGCATGGTTGGCTATGTCACGTGCCCATCTTAGCGTACTCTGGGAAGCGGGGCGTGACAACTCAAGTTCATGTTTTGAATCTTATCTACTTTATCTTTTCCTCGTGTTCCGCATCATTAATCGTTATTTTCATTCGTGTTCCACTATCTGATCATAGCCATTGCGTTTCAGACCATGGCCAACCCTGGGGCTGCACCGCTTCTCGATGAGGACACTCAGTCCCGCGTTTCTTTCGACCGTGTATTAGTGAGTTCAGATGACGAGGTCGATGGCCCACATGTCATTTTCAACGACAGCGAATCCGAGGACGAGGGAGTCGATGTCGCAATTCCGGAGATCAATATGATTAAATGATTCAGACGATGAAGGGAAAGACCCAGAGGAGGACCCTGAAGAAGAGGATCCCGAAGAAGACCCAATAGAAGAGGATCCACAGGAACATGCAGTGGAAGGGAACCTAGAAGAAGATCCCGAGGAGGAGGATCCCAAAGAAGACCCAATAGAAGAGGATCCACAGGAACATGCAGTGGAAGGGAACCCATAAGAAGATCCCGAGGAGGAGGATCCAGAAGAAGATCCAATAGAAGAGGACCCACAGGAAAACGCAATAGAGGAGGATCCAGATGAGGGTCCTGAAGAGGGAAATCCTGAGGAAGACCCTATGGCAGAAGATTCAGGAGAGGACCCGGAAGAGGCAGAACATATGGAGGAGGATTCTGATGAGGAAGCTCCCGTCGAAGAGAAAGAACTAGGAGAAGAAAACCCTATAGGGAAGGAATCGGAAGTCGAAGCTCCAGCCAAGGAGGAATCGGAAGATGAAACCTCGAGTGAAGAGGAACTCATGGCTGAAGAAGCTCAAGCAGATGTTCAGGCAGGACGCTTTGGGAATGGACGCCCCCATCTTAGTGCGAGAGCATATCGCAACTTGTTAAACTTCCACAATCGTGACTGGCGCAGCTTATTTTCTTTTCTTAGGGCCAAACAATAATGATGTATAATTTTGGGCCAAGTTTATCTCTCAGTTGTACTCTGTCAAACTTTGATTAATAAAGTTTCGGTTTGATCAAATTTCCCCTAGAGTATTGTATCTTTAAAATCCATTTGATGCATTAATTGATCCTTCTTACAAATTCCTTTCCTTCTTGCAAAGACATTATTTTTATCCCATCCTTGAACCTTGTAATCACCTGACCCCCAATTCGGCCGACATGGAAGGAAGTGCCTCACGTATGGACAGAGGAATATACTCAGGCTTTTGGGATACTGAAACTGATGTTGACCACGACGCCTATTCTTCCGGGGCCAGACAATTCAGATGGAGTGGTGATACACGACGATGATTTATGGAAGGGTTTAAGCTGCGTCCTGATACAACACGGTCGGGTAGTTACTTATGCCTCACGACAACTGAAGAATCATGAGGGGAATTACCCAACACGCGAATTGAAGTTAGCCGCAGTAGTTTTCGCATGTACAAATCTGAGGACATTACTTATTGGACCGAAAAAAAAGAGGGTGGAAGTGTATACGGATCACAAGAGTCTGAGATACATGTTCACTCATGGAGAATTGAATATAAGACAACGCCAATGGCTACAGCAAGGGGCGGATTACGACTCAGAATTTCAGTACCATCCGGGAAGAGAGTATGTTATACCAGAAGCTCTCAGTCGTAAGCCAGCGGTCATGATGTTGACCAGTCAGAGGAGCATCATTGAGGATTTCCAGAGACTCGAGCTTGAAGCTTTTGGGATACTGAAACTGATGTTGACCACGACGCCTATTCTTCCGGGGCCAGACAATTCAGATGGAGTGGTGATACACGACGATGATTTATGGAAAGGTTTAAGCTGCGTCCTGATACAACACGGTCGGGTAGTTACTTATGCCTCACGACAACTGAAGAATCATGAGGGGAATTACCCAACACGTGAATTGAAGTTAGCCGCAATAGTTTTCGCATGTACAAATCTGAGGACATTACTTATTGGACCGAAAAAAAAGAGGGTGGAAGTGTATACGGATCACAAGAGTCTGAGATACATGTTCACTCATGGAGAATTGAATATAAGACAACGCCAATGGCTACAGCAAGGGGCGGATTACGACTCAGAATTTCAGTACCATCCGGGAAGAGAGTATGTTATACCAGAAGCTCTCAGTCGTAAGCCAGCGGTCATGATGTTGACCAGTCAGAGGAGCATCATTGAGGATTTCCAGAGACTCGAGCTTGAAGTCGTTACACCGAGCGCAATCAACCAATTTTGGCAACTCCAGGTGTGGTCTTCTCTTGTGGATCACATCAAGGCTGCACAAGCGGATGATCCTTGATTGCAAAAGTTGAGAGCGCAAGTAGAAGCCGGGCTGAGGACGGACTTACTCATATATGAAGACGGTCCTTTAAGATTCGGTAGCAGACTCTGCGCTCCTGAGGGAAGATGTTCGAGAAAAAGCGTTAACCGAGGCTCATAGTTCAGGTTATTATGTACATCCGGAAGTCCGAAGAGGTATCGAGATCTGAGGCAAGATTAATGGTGGAACGGAATGAAGAGGGAGATTGCATGGTTGGAATCCAAGTGCTTAATATGACAAGTAAAGGCTGAGCACCAAAGAACGGCTAGACTGTTGCAACCGCTTTCGATACCCGAATGAAAATGGGAGCACGTCACTATGGACTTTAGGACGGCCTCACCACGGATCCCACGAGGCAACGCTGCTATTTGGATTATCGTCGACCGCCTCACGAAAGCTGCACACTTCTTACCATTCCGAGTGGGACAGTCGACAAAGTCACTAGCGGAGAGATACATGCAGGAGATAGTGCGACTTCACGGAGTCCCGGTCAGCATTGTGTCAAATCGAGACACCAGATTTGTTTCGCACTTTTGGAGGAGCTTACAGGAGGGTTTGGATACCCGCCTCAAGTTCAGTACAGCTTATCACCCGCAGACGGACGGACAATCCGAGCGTACGATCAAACGCTCGAGGATATGCCGAGAGCTTGCATGCTGGACTTCCAGGGTTCCTGGGAAGATCATCTGCATCTAGTCGAGTTTTCCTATAACAACAGTTACCAGGCTAGCATCCAGATGGCTCCTTTCGAAGCACTTTACGGACGGAAGTGTCGATCCCCAGTTTGTTGGGATGATGTGGGAGAAAGAAGATTACTTGGTCCCGAGCTCGTTGTTCAGACAGTCGACAAGATCCAAATGATTAGGCAACGCATTAAGACGGCTCAGGATCGACAGAAGAGTTGGACGGATACCAGCAGAAGAGCACTAGAATTTGAAGTTAGAGATCATGTTTTCCTGAAGATTTCCCCTACCGCGGAGTTATCAGGTTTGGAGGTCGCGGAAAACTCAATCCCCGTTTCATCGGACCTTTTGAGGTGTTAGAGCGAGTAGGAGAGGTGGCCTATCGACTTGCCTTACCTCCATCGCTAGCTGGTGTGCACAATACCTTCCATGTGCCTCAGTTGCGGCGTTATGTTCGGGATGAGAGCCATGTTTTGGACTATTCGGAGTTAGCTTTGGGTACCGACCTATCTTATGAGGAGCAGCCCACCACCATCCTCGACCGCAGAGAGAAAGTGCTGAAGAATAAGGTCATTCCGTTAGTCCGAGTGTCTTAGGGCGGTCGTTCCCCAGGAGAATCTACCTGGGAGCGTGAGGAAGATATCCGTGCACGTTTTCCACATCTCTTTGTTTAGTGCTGTTGTTTCGTTGTCTCCTTTTTAAATTTCGAGGACAATTTTTGTAAGGAGGGTATGATGTAAATCCCCGTTTCCATCAATAAAATCTTTCTATATTTTTCCTAGTCCCCCGAATGTTTTCCAACTTTTCTCGTAATTTTTGTGTGAAATCGGTTGCTTAGGTTTTAATATTGATTTTCCTAAACAATTAAAATTAAAGCCCAAAACAAAATAAAAACAAAATATATAAACTAAAGCCCAGCGCAAAACTAAATAAATAATTAAATCCCTAACACATTTCCCGGCCCACACCAAACCCAATTCATTTCCTCCATGCCCGACCCGACCTCGTGACCTACCTGACCCGTTAAGCTCTCTTCTTCCCCACTCAACCTTTTCCCGCTCCTTTCTTTCACCGCGAGCCCATGTCCCCGCCTCCTTCGCCCACGTCGCCTCGCCGTTTTCCAACGCGACCGCGACCACGAAATTGCGCGCGCGTCTCTCTCTAACTCTCTCCCCCTCACTCTCGCTTTCCCGCTCTCTCGTCTCTCTTACTCTCCCGCTCACCCCACGCCTCACCCCTACGTCCCCACTTCTCGGCGCACGACCCCGCGAGCGACCACTCACCCTCGACCTCGTCTCCCCCCCTCGCACAAAACCGAGGCCCCCTCACACAACACCCCCTGTTGCTTCCATCACCTCTTCACCAACTCCCCAAAACCCCTCCTCGCCACCGAGTCTCCCCTGCACAGCACCACGCCGACGAGCTCCCCACTGCCTCGTCGACCTCTCCGCATCATCATCATCATCTCCCACTACCCCGAGCCCCTCCACTATCTCACTACATCTTTCACCGAACCCCACACCAAGCTCTAAGCACTCGAGTCGACCCCCTCGCTACACCCATCGCCGGAGCTACCTCCGCCGACCACCGCCGACCACAGCACACCCCAGGAGCTTCACAGCACCTCACACTCCGCCTCTAGTGATCACGAGCCATCCCCTGGGCAACTCCGACGACGAACCTAAACTCGAGCCAAGGCCGTGAACCCAAACCGTGCCGTTCGTTGCGCGTTCGTGCCGTTGCCGCGCGTCGTCAACGCGTCTGCAGGCAAGTACCCTACTTGCTACATGCTAAGTTGTTCTGTTACAAATTCAAAATCTTATGAATTCCGTGTTTACAATTCGTGAGAATTTATATGACGCAAGTGTTTGATGCAAAACTCGAATGAAAACCTTCCATTAAACTGATGGAAATTGATCATATAAGCTGGCCCGTGTGGTAATGAACATTGCGTTAAAACTTGGCTGAAAAATATAATCGTTATTGACGTGAACGATCATCCCCAATTACATCCGTTAAAACCGAAAATTTCCCGCGTCTGAAACTTGTAAAAATCATAATTAATTGTTTACAAATTGGAATGATGCGTTCGAGGGCTCAAATCGAAGCCGACTCGACGACCTGGAACCCCATAAAAGTCTTAAATTGTTTCTATACTGAAAAGACGACGGAAACTGATTCGGAGAGCGGCTCTGGACTGCAGTCCAGAGCAGCTCTGGACTTGGACTGCAGTCCAGAGCTGCTCTGGCTGTTGATTTCTATCTCGTAATGCTTACCCGCTGCTGCTCGGACATGTTGTATTGCGGAACCCTACACCATAGTGAAGATGAAACAGTTAGCTAAATAATGAAAGTGATTTCACCCCTTTTTACCGTTGTTTACTATTTAAACTGTAATTTAAATGAACAGGACGTATAGCAGTCCCAAACAGAAACAGAACTGATACCCCATTGTTGTACAGAAACAACTCCGTCTGGTGCGTTGGAAATCCTATTGAAAAACCTAAACTTCGTTCAACTATAGCGTCGCTAAATTCTGATCTCAACAAGATGAAAATTGTTGCCTCATCACTTGCTCACTTCCATATGCCTCCAATGTTGTGAGGGAGAGTCGATCCACGGAACAGTGCTCGCGACAAAACCCAAATCACGCAAAAATACAATCACGCAATTAAATGACGAAAGACTATAAATTAAAAATCCAGGAATAAGAAAGTAATCAATCACAAACAAGATAGATTTGTTAACGAGGTTCACCCACCGTATGGCTAGTCCCCGGCAGAGCGGAATCTGCAAACGTCTACTATACTTGAATCAAGTTTGCAAACAACCTTAGGAGATTTCTCTCAAATCTCTCTATACAAACCTCTCTTGGCCTTTGCCTCTTGTGATGATGCTTGTGATGGATGACTGTGATGGATGCAAAATGCCTCACTCATAAGATGTGCTTTTATAGCACCTAGGACAATGTCACCTTCTAACAAAGTCACCACCTTTCATTGTCACATAACAATGTCATGCATGCCAAAAGTAGCACCTAACAAAGCCACCACCTTTTATTGTCACTATCTAACAATGTCATGCATGTCAAAAGTAGCACCTAACATAGTCACCACCTATCATTGTCACCACCTAAAAATATCATGCATGTCAAAGTAGCACCTAACAAAGTCATCACCTAATATTATTACCACCTAACAATATCATGCATGTCAAAAGGTGGCACCTAACCCTAGACTTTAATTTGCATCAATTTTCAACAAACTCCACCTTGATGCAAATTCATCACAATCTCGACATTGTCCCACTTGGAGTATTTTTTTTGGCTTGATTCTCAACACTAGTAAACTTCACACGATTCCGCTGCTGCTCTCTCCTCATCAAATTTTCATGGAGAGATTCACCGTTCTGCAACAGAGATTCTGCTCATCTCTTTCTACAATTTTGGTGAACATATTCGCCGGATTCTTTTCTCCCGTGATCTTCTGCAGTGTCAACTCACCATCTTCTAACGCCATGCGTATGAAGTGGTACCGCACCTTGATATGCTTCGTCCGAGAATGATATGCTGCATTCTTCGCTAAATGTATTGTACTTTGGTTGTCACTCCACAAGGTATTGAAGTCTTGCTTCTTACTCAACTTTTCGAGCAACCCTTGTAACCATATCATCTCTTTGCTGGCTTCCGTGATCGCCACGTACTCAGCCTCCGTAGTTGACAATGCTACCACCTTTTGCAGTTGAGATACCCAACTCACCGCTGTTCCCCCAACTGTAAATACGTATCCTGTTGTACTCTTCTCACTATCTCGATCACCCGAGTAGTCCGCATCAACGTAACATTGCACCTTTAGAGAGTCACCCCCGAAACATAAGCAGTGACTAGACGTACCCTTAAGATACCTCAAAATCCACTTTACCAAATTCCAATGCTCCTTCCACGGGTTTTGCATATACCGGCTCACAACTCCCACTGCATGTGCAATATCTGGTCTCGTACTCACCATTGCATACATTAAACTCCTCACCGCAGAAGCATAAGGCACTCTTGCCATCTCGTCTTTCTGCTCTTGAGTTGTCGGGAAAAACTCCTTCATGAGTTTGAAATGTTTTGCTAAAGACGTACTCACCGGTTTTGACTTTTCCATGTTGAACTGCTTCAAAACCTTCTCGATATAGTCGCTTTGCGATAACCACAGCTTCCGCTGCTTCCTATCTCGAACGATCTTCATGCCCAAAATTTGTTTTGCCGCTCCCAAATCTTTCATGGAAAACTTTTCGGCCATCATCTTCTTCAGACTTTGAATTTTCTCAAAGTCGGACCCGCTACCAACATATCATCTACATGGAGTGATAGAATGATACAGTCTCCATCCTCAAAAGTCTGAATATAGACACAATGATCTGACTCACCACGCACAAATCCCGTCTCTAGCATGAACTGATCGAATTTGAGATACCACTGTCTTAGAGCTTGCTTAAGGCCGTACAAAATTTTTCGTAGTCTACACACCATAGTTTCTTTTCCTTTCACATTGTATCCCGGTGGCTGCATCATATAGATCTCCTCCACCAAATCTCCATGAAGGAACGCGGTCTTCACATCAAGCTGGTCCAAATGCAGATCCTCGACCGCCACAATACTAAGGATCACTCGAATTGATGTCATTTTCACCACAGGGGAAAATATCTCTTGATAGTCAATTCCTTGCTTTTGCGCATATCCCTTGACTACCAAGCGAGCCTTGTACCGCTTCACAGCATCGGCCTCATCTTTTATCCTGTACACCCATCTATTCAGCAACACTTTTCGACCCTTGGATAGCTTCACTAGGTCCCACGTGCAGTTCTTCTTCAAAGAATCCATCTTCTCGTCCATAGCTCGCTCCCACTGCTTACTAGCACCGTCTTGCGTCGCCTCTTTAAAGGATTCAGGCTCTCCCGAATCCGTGTACAAAATGAAGTCGATCACAAGTCTTTCAGGTAGTCTCCTTTCTCTCGTAGATCTCCTCAAAACCGATACATCTGGTTGCTGAACATGGTGGCCATCATGTTCTTGAACCTGATCCTGCACTGCAGCTTCCTCCATGTTTTGATCCCCACTTGTGAACACCTGATTGTTCTCTTGAGTTCCGTCTAACTCCACGAACTCAGATACAACACCATCTTTGGCTTGCTTTTCTTCTCTATATAAGTTCTGCTCATCAAAGACAACATTCCGGCTTCGTATTTCTTTCTTACTTGTGTAATCTCACAGCCGATATCCGAACTCGTCTCCACTATACCCGATGAAAGCACACTTCTTAGATTTGGAGTCAAGCTTACTCCTTTCTGCCTTATTAATCAAAGAATATGCGATACAGCCAAATACTTTAAGGTGTGAATAGTTGACCAGTTTACCCAACCAAATTTCTTCTGGAATGCCTCCATCAAGCGCACTCGTCGGGCTTCTGTTGATCAGATATACAGCAACATCGACCGCTGCTGCCTATAAGAATTTTGGCAGATTCGCATCCAAGGTCATGCTTCGCACTCGCTCTAGGATCGTTCTGTTCATCCTTTCAGCGATACCATTTTGCTGTGGCGTCCCAGGTACCGTCTTCAACCAACGAATGCCTTTTTGCGACCAAAACTCCTCGAACTCTTGGGTGCAGTATTCCCCGCCATTATCGGACTTCAGGCATTTAACCTTCATCCCTGTTTGGTTCTCCACCTGCGCAATCCAATGTTTGAAGATGTCAAACACATCGAACTTTTTCTTCATCGCGTATACCCATGTCTTCCGACTTGTATCATCGATGAACGTCACGAAATACCGATTTCCTCCATAAGACTCTACCGAGGCCGGAACCCACACGTCGGTATGCACCATCTCCAGTTTCTTGGTCTTTTTCGCTACGCCTCCAATTTGAAAACTGAGCGCGTTTTGCTTCCCACAAACGCAGCTCTCGCAAAATTCCAACTCCACCTTTTTCAGCCCCGAAAGAACCCTCTTAGCTTGAAGAATTTTCATGTTCTTCTCGCTGAGGTGTCCCAATCTTTTATGCCACAACGAAGTCTCCGAATCTTTCTCCGAACTTGCCGTCAATGCAACCGAGCCTTCGCTGCTCCCATTGAATGAGTACAGCGAACCGCTCAGCTTGTCTCTTGCGACCACCAACGACCTTTTGGAAATCTTCCATTGAGAATTCCCAAACGTTGTAGTAAACCCTTCGTTGTCTAGCTGACTTGTGGAAATCAAGCTTTTCTTCAAATACGGAATGTGGCGAGCATTCTTCAATTTGATTTGACCATCTCCTGACGGTTGCAAGATGATCGTCCCCTTTTTAACGATCTTACACGATTGACCGTTTCCCACCGTCACATGTCCAAGATAGTCCCGAACATACACACTAAAGTGATATCTGCCTGAAGTGCAATGAAAAGAAGCCCCTGAATCTAGGAACCAAGTATCCGCCTTTGTGTTCTCGCTCGCCGATAGACAAAGACCTTGTTCCCCTTGTTCTTGTATAGACACCACATTCGCTTCCTTTTCATCCGTCTTCTCATCTGAGCCTTTCTTCGGAAGCCTGCATTCACTTCTTCTGTGGCCCTTCTTTCCGCAATTCCAACAGGCGCCCTGGATTTTTCCTTGAGATTTATCTCGGCTTTTAGACTTGCCCTTTTTCCACTTTCCCCTTTCCATTGTTCTGCCACGATTCTCCACCAAAAGTGCAGAAGTTCCAGAACTCCCACTCACAGACTTTCTCCGCATCTCATCGTTTAATATGCAGCTTACCGCATCATTAAACGTGAGAATCCTCGAGATAGTGTTGCTAACCGCCATCACTAGATTCTCCCAACTCTCTGGCAACAAACATAGGAACAGTAGGGCTCGAATTTCGTCTTTAAAGATGATTGAAACGGACTCAAGTTGGTTTGTCACGCTGTTGAACTCGTTCAGGCGCTCTATCACCAAACCATTCTCTACCATCTTCATGTTGAAAAGCTTCTTCATTAAAAAATATTTTATTTGATGTCGATGGCTTCTCATACAACTTCGCTAACGTCGTCATTAGCGCCTTAGTTGTTTTCTCCTTTGAGATATTAAAGGCCACCTGCGGAGTCAACGACAATCTGATCGTCGCCAAGGCTTTCCTATCCAAAAGGTTCCACTCCTCATCGGTCATCTTCTCGGGCTTTTCTCCTAACAACGAACGATATAGATCCTTTTGGTATAGACAATCTTCTAACTGCATGCGCCACCAACCAAAATTGTGACCATTGAATTTCTCGATTCTTATCTTATCCTCTGCCATCTTTCGTCTGTATCGCAGCAAACCCGACTTCCTCCTAGATCTGAACCAACGCCTTCAAAACTACAATCTAAGAAAGTGGGGAAGAGGACACAGGCGTCGTTAGTCACCGTTACCTAGATTATAAAATCGAAGAACCCTAGGTTCTCTTAACCTTGCTCTGATACCAGTTGTTGTGAGGGAGAGTCGATCCACGGAACAGTGCTCGCGACAAAACCCAAATCACGCAAAAATACAATCATGCAATTAAACGACGAAAGACAATATAAATTAAAAATGCAGGAATAAGAAAGTAATCAGTCACAAACAAGATAGATTTGTTAACGAGGTTCACCCACCGTATGGCTAGTCTCCGGCAGAGCGGAATCTGCAAACGTCTACTATACTTGAATCAAGTTTGCAAACAAGAACAACCCTAGGAGATTTCTCTCAAATCTCTCTATACAAATCTCTCTTGGCCTTTGCCTCTTGTGATGATGCTTGTGATGGATGCCTGTGATGGATGCAAAATGCCTCACTCATAAGATGAGCTTTTATAGCACCTAGGACAATGCCACTATCTAACAAAGTCACCACCTTTCATTGTCACCACCTGTTTACCCCAATCAGAGCAATGCTCTGTTCAAATTCCAAGACGGGAAAGGAAGCAACGCTTCTGATTCCCCCAATCAGAGTAAAGCTCTACTTTGAAAATTTAAACTTTAATAAATGAAGCAACGCTTCAGATTCTTTGCGCTGTGCGCAACGCGCCACGTGTCAGAAGCTGGTACATCAGCGCAGCGTCCAAGGCAGCGCGTCCAATCAGAGCAAAGCTCTATTTAAAACAAAATTAAAGCAAGCAACGCTTCAGCTGCGCAAGCATTGCGCTGCGCGACACGTGTCAGCGCAGATGTGCTAGCGCAGTTGCGCTGCTTGACACGTGTCACGCGCTGGGGCATTTGCGCCAAACAGAATTAAATTCTAGCAAGATTTTTCTGTTCTTGTTAAAATAAGAAGATTGCCTACTGTAAAACAGAAGCTCTTGGATCAAAAATCCAACAGTGGGGAAAATTCCCCAAATCACTCAGAGGAAGATCTTTTTAACAAATTTATGGACACTATATAAAGGCCCCTAGACCCCAAATCAAAGGCATCAACATTTGTGAAAAATCAAGAACTTCAAACAGAGAGAACTCTGAAGGAATTTCAAAAAGAAAAAGGTAAAAACCTTTAAGATAGAAGAATTTCTTCTAATAAATCATTGATCTAAGAACAAGATCAATGATCTTCAATAAAAAAAATAATAAAAATAGTGCTTTGCACTTTTTATGAAACTCTGGTTCTCTGAAATAAGAAAAAACAAGAGGAACTTGTTTTCTTTGATCTAAATTAGATCAAGAAAACAAAAAGTGCTTTGCACTTCTTTTATGAACCATTGGTTCTGTAATCTAAAAGATTCTCAAGTTAATAGTGCCTTGCACTTGTAAATCTGCACTGTTGTGCTCTTGGGTTGGCGCAAGCCACCAGAGAGCGCCACGTGTCAGCATCTGAATTATTTGCGCTATGCGCTTTTGAAATAGAGTCTTGCTCTTTGAAACTGGCGCAACTCACCACAGCGCGCCACGTGTCAGCAGCGCAAGCGCAGCGCACTGGCGCAGCACACTGCGCTTGCATGACACGTGTCATCACCACAAGCGCTTGCGTTCTTTGATTGGCGCAAAGCGCCTGATGAATGCAATGCATTTCTTCTGATTAATGGGCCAGGCCCAAATCAAAAAGACCTAGTAGGCCAAAATAAATTGCAAAGCAATAAATGGGCAGAGCTCAGGTAAAATTGATGCTCTGCATCTTTTAATAAAAAGGCATAGCCCAAGTAAAATTGGTGCTCTGCATCATTTATAAAATGAGCAGAGCCCAAAACAAATTGATGCTCTGCATCCTTTATGGGCAGAGCCCAAACAAAAATAAAAACAAATAAAAGTGTTGGACTTTTTTTTCAACTCGACTTAGCCCAACCATGGCCGTAAGTCCTCAAATTAAATTGACTGAGCACAGCTGCTCTCTTAAATCAATTTACACCCGGTTCGAGGGTACATCTCCGAACTCCTTTGACTCCTATCGTTGTAATCCTTCAACGACGTCAGAGAGGTAACGGATCCCGACAACCACACATCAACACGGACTGTGAGGTCCTTAAACTCATGGACTTAAACGTCCTTAAACCAAAACACGGACTGTGGGGTCCTTAAACCCACGGACTCAAGCGTCCTTAAACTAAATATGGACCACCATGTCCCTAAACTGGAATATGGACCGCACCGTCCTTAAACTACTTATTGACCGCTAAGTCATTAAACTAAACAATAGAGCTCCCAAATGCTCTTTTGTCGGATCTAAACGATCCCGTTAAGTCGATCTTAGTCTCAAATCGGACTAACGTATCCTTAAAAAACGTTTAAGTTGATCTTAGCCTCAAATATGGCTAACGTATTCTTAAACTAAAACACCAAATCCAAATCTAAGTAAATACGGATTTGGACTAATCCACGTCCTACGGGCGACGGCATCACTTAGTCTCCGTATACAATCCACGGGCATCCACAAACAAAACAAACACACACGACACGAAGTGAAATTCTGGAGAAGGAGAAAGTTGTTACCGCGATGCGGTAGTGTAACTAACTGCAGGGGCTTACGCCTGCAGGGAAGAGCGTCCCCACAATCAAAAACCCCTTAAGCGAGGGGGAATCTGACAAAGTCTGCTACATCAGCCGCATCCGTCTAAACCTCCGATATACGGTGCCATAAATCAACTTGGCAACTTCGGAGAGGTGGACGGATAAAACCATATTGCATCTGCCCCGAACCTCAGGCTTAGACGTCCTCGCGTCTCCGCCGTCGTTCGGAAGGGAACAGATTCTGGCACGCCCGGTGGGACCTTTTCCTCTTTCCACTCCACACTTCATGTGTCGTCTTCGCGAACGAATCACGGTTTGTTAATGGTTGCCCTTGGTTTCAAGTTTACTAAGATTTGGTCTCTTTCTTGGCACAGAAAAGAAATCATGCATCGATGGCCTCTACTTGTTCGAGGTGCTCCAACTGCAGCTGCAGCTCGCGTCCGGCCTCAACTAGGGGCGTAACCTAAGGGCCATGAGCGGCCTCTTTGTTCACCATGCCCGTGGAGCAGATTACTCAAGCCACCACAGGGTTGTTTTTCGGAACTATGCTTCCACCAACAAGCTTTAGCACCCCGTGCCCGTACAAGAAGCTCCTAAGAAGTCGGTCTTCGATCGACTTTCAGTTACTGTGGCCCCTCTCAACGGGTCGCCCAACACCAGTGCCTCGGTCTTCTCCAGATTGGGCCAAAACTCTCGCGGACCCGCAATGAAGCTCGCAGTCCCAGAAAAGGTTACCTCAAAAAGAGTAGCCAAACCTGCTCCTGAAGTCGTCAAGGCGGCTTCTCCTGCTAAGAGATCGGTCTTTACAAGACTGCCCGTCTCAACTCCCACTCCTGCTCCTGCTGCTCAAAAGACATCAGTCTTCAATAAGCTGACGCCGGCAACAGCCCCATACCTGAACAGGGGCAAGAAGAGGCTGTTTCTGTCTCTGAACCAATACCGACGACCCGTCGCGCCCGACGAGGCCACTGGCTCCGAATAAGGAAGACTAGGGGCAACTCCCCTTCCGGGATAACTCCACTAGCCCCAACAGTGGAAGTTAATGCTGCTGTTCCAACCGGGAACAGCTTTGAGCTACTGAATAGGATACGCAAGAACTCGCCAACTGCGGTGCTCAAGAGATTTCCTACACCGGTGGAGACCGCTGTGGAAGCAGAAAAGCCGGAGCAGCCTCCTCAATCGCTGTCCTCCAGGATTTACAAGACATGACGACGAGCCCGAGAATCTGTGATTGATCCTAATTTCTCTCGCCAGCACAAGAAGTCGAAAGGTCGGCAGGAAGAAAATCCCCTGGTCAAGCAACGAAAGGCGATGACCGCTTGGGTGCCCAAAGCAGCGGCCCCCTCAACTTCCATGGCCCATAAGAGAAGAAGGCCAGAAAAAGTCCCTACACCTACGGCGAATATCAAAGATGGTGAACCCAAACGCCCTAAGTCTAGGGGCATGGTAGTTCATACCGTCTACGTGGCGTCTGGTAAAGAGGACAGTTGCATATCTACGGGTCATCGTCCGCTTACGCGATCAGTGACCAAAGCGCAGGAGCAGCAGCAAAAGCTCCAAGAGATGATGAACGCTATGGCCGCACTTACTGGGCCAAAAGAAAGCTCTGAAATGTCTTCAGATGAACGTCAGGAGCAAGAAACTGACGCCGAATTCCTTCGACGAATATTGGAGAAGAAGGATAAAGAGGCTGCTGAACAAGCAGCCAACATAAAGCGTATGGGCCTCCTGTTCCAAGACATGGTGGGGATGATGATCCAGCAAGATCCTCCGGCCGAAGATCCCCCGATCATCCTTGAAGACAATAGGGAAGAGACGTCAAATCCTTCGCCAGCTCTGTCAACGGCTAAGGAGGAAACAATCTCCAAAGCTGACCTGGATGAGTACATAGCCCAGCAAATACGGGTTCATCATGCGACTGAAGCAGCCGGCCAGGTCGTAAAAACAGGGCGGCCATATCCAAGTTGGTACGATCAAATCAAGTACCCGCCCGGTTACACAATTCCCAAGTTCCATGTCTATAAGGGGACGGGCAATCCCCACCAGCATGTTGCCCAGTTCAGGGCACTCTACGGCAACACCGGCGGTGATGACAAGCTGCTGCTTCGCCAGTTTGTTGGAAGTTTATCAGATACGGCGTTCGAGTGGTACTCTGAGCTCCCGAACGACTCTATCAAAACCTTCGCGGAGATGGAGCTGTTGTTTACTCAGCGTTTTGCAAGCGCCAGTGAATGTACCCCGATGACGGCACTGATTAACGCCAGGGTAAAGCCAGGTGAGACATCGGTTCAATATGCTATACGGTGGCGGAACTTATGGTCGAAGTGCGAGCAGCGCATTGAAGAAGCTCCCGCAGTAGGTATGTTTGTGGGAACCCTTGATCCGCAAGCAACCATCTCGCAATTTATGATGTTTTTCAAGCCGACTACCTTCCAGGCCTTGATTGACAAGCTAGCGCAAATGGATCAGATGGGCCATAAACCCTCTCTTCCAAAGCCGGACTCCCGAAATGACAAGGGGAAGGGAAAAGCGATCGTTCTCGCTAATGCTCAACAACCACCGAGCAACTTGAAGCCAGTAGTTCGTCAAAATAATATGCGCCCGTACGTAGCCCTTGAGGAGAGGCTAGAACGTTCTTACTCTTTTCTCCGAGATAAAACGAGGAGGTTATTCGAGCTGGCGTTGCGCAACCGACTCATAAATCTGCCGGATCCAAAACGTCCGTCGCAACTAAATAATGTTAATGAGCCCAACTACTGTCCTTATCATCGAGTACTGGGTCACCCGATAGAAGATTGCTACGTCTTCAAAAATTGTCTTAAAGACCAGTACCGACAGGGCAAGTTCGCGTTATCTGACAAATGGAAGGTGAATCCCCCGCAGCCCCACACCTCTAAGGGGATGAACACGCCGGGGGGCAACATGCTCTGTCGTTGAAGAAGCTCCTTGGGAGGTTGTATTATCAGCCAAGACAAAGAGGATGCTAAACGATTTTCAAACATGCCCAGCGATTAAATGGAAGAATCCGTTGGAACCGCAGGTCATTGAATGGATGTTGAAGCGACGTCCAACTCCAAGGACCGATGGTGGCGGCTCAAGCACTCGCAACCAGCCGTCAAAATCTTCGAAGAAGAAGAAAAAGAAATTAAAGAAGCCTGTAACGCCTGGCGACAAGCGCACAGACTTGCAAAAACAAATTGACGCGCTGGAGGAATACAACCAGAAGGCACGGACTCCCATTACATTCCAAGAGTTCCTCAATCACGTCTTCCAAGAAGAAGATGAGGGAGAAAGTTCATCTGATGAATCTGAAAAATACGTGGCGAGCTGTCATGTGATTTCCTACTCGTTCATGGACAATGAGGAGACCCCTTGTACTGAAACGCTGGGGGCAGATCCTGAACCAAAAATTCTAGGGCCATCGGATGAAGTAATTGACGCATTCCTCAATGAAGCTCTCTTAAAAAGTAAAGCTGATCGGGAAGGCGAGGCGGTCATATTTGAAAGGGCCAAGCGCCAACGACTTGACGAAAGAGCTGAGACACTTCCGCTGGAGCAAAATACATCCACTACCGACAAAAGCAAATTCAAGATGAGGAAAATGTTTGCTAAAGCCATATCAATGGGCATGAAGCTACCATCCTTCAAAGGAAACATTAATGATGAAATGGAAATGCACCCCTCCTATTGCTTATATCATCAGAAGGTGTCGCACCCCACTCAAGAGTGCAAAGCTTTCGATAAATGGTGGCAAGGATATGTTGCTCATCAACAACATTTTAAGCGGGAGAAACGTAAAACTCGTCGGGAGCGGAAAAATATGACCGAAGGGTTTAACAGAACTACCGATGATTGTCGCATGGTTAACGCCGGGGGATCACAGGTGCCTATATTCGGGAGCGATTATGATGAGGAGCTGAAGCTCGGCCCTCTCTTTAAAGAGTCCACTTCGGGAAAAGAAGAGCCGAAGGTCTGCGAAAATATCCGGCTGCGTAATCGGACGCTGCCTGAAAAGAATCTCGGACCCTCAAACAGAAAAGACAAAGGGAAAGAAAAGGTCTCTGAGGATATTACCCTAGATGACCAAGTCATGAAAGAGCTAGCCGCCAATGACCCGCCAAAGAAAAATAAGAGGGATTACAACGTTCTAGCGTATCTAAGGAAACTACCCTCGCAGCTCAGCATTCTTGACGCCCTTTTGTTATTAAAGGAGGCAAGAGATTCGTTAGTCAAGGCATTGCAGGATCCGGAGCAATTCCAAGCTTTCCTGGCCGAGGAAAAGATGAAAGATGAATTGGAGGAAGTGCGCACGGCCGATGTCACTTTTGGTGATGAAGACCTTCTCCTTGGGACGTGCGAACACAATCGCCCCCTTTATGTCTCAGGATACTGTCACGATATAAAAATAGGCAAAATCCTGATCGACAATGGATCCTCCGTTAACCTCCTCAATGTGCGGGTGTTAAAAGAAATCTGCATAAGCGTCCAGCACCTTGCTCGGGACAAGATCACTATCTCCGGGTTCGACTCCCAGTCATCAAGAACTCTTGGGCCTGTGATACTGACGCTACGCTTCGGGCTACTCGTCACGGACATTAAGTTCCACGTCATAGACGCCAAGACATGCTACAACGCTTTGCTCGACCGACCGTGGTTACACGAGTACAACGTCCTCCCTTCTACACAACATCAGTGTATGAAATACGCTAAGGATGGTTTCGAGTATACCGTGGCGGGAGAACTGAACCCGTTCTCCGTGAACGAAGTCCGCAAATATGAAGACGCCAAATACTTCTTACCGAATTTTGAAGACACGGAAAGGTGTCACAAGCCGGAGAACAAAACTAACGCCACCATCCCTGTTTTCGGGAGTGACACCGAGGAGGAAGAGGAGATAGTTTATTCGGGTCCGCCCCAATACAACAAGCCGGGACCATCTGCTCCTACGTTGATCTTTGGTGATGACTCGGAAGATGAGGTCCATGCTATTTTCTCGGCTCGGCCTTCAATACGAATGTCCGCTAACGAGGAACAAAGTCTACAAGTCGCCATGATGCCGCTTAAACACCGTAAAGAACTGGATGCACATGATATTTACAATGTAGAAGAGCTGCAAACGTTCTATATCCCTTCCAGGCGAGAAAGCGAAAAAGCAATTCTATTCTACCACTCTGAAGAAACCGGAGTGGAGAAAGAAATCTGGCATGGCGCGGATCCTACGCTTGATAGGCTTCAGCCCATCCGTCTCCCCAGGTATTATACAAAAGGCTTGAAAAGGTTGCTGAAACGTCAAAGGATATCCTTCAAGCAGACCGTTCGAAAAGTCAAGTTCTATGACAAAGTCTGGAACGTTCCCGGGACTCAACGCAAACTGCCTAATGGGAGAATGGAAACAAAAGGGCTTGGATACATCCGGTCCAAGAAACAAGAGCTACTAAACGGTTGCTACGTCGTGTATGACTTCGATGAAGAAGCGGACACTCAGTGGGAGGACGCTAATCCTGAACCAGTGAAAGTTCCAGATGCGAAGGTACCCAGTCCGTCGTTCGAAGAACAAATGGACAAGCTTATAAGGGAAGCTGGTCAAAAAGTCCGAGACGACTATAACCGTGAAATGACCATCTACGAGAAAGCCAAAATGCAACGCCTCCTCCAACAGGCCGTGAAAGATGAGAATGCCGCTCCTTGTCAACCTGTTATAAAGAAGGCTCGACGCAGAGGCAGAAACAAGTCGAAATGCGAAAAAAGCACTCAACAGCAACGAAGCGGGGCTAAGAGGCTACTCAAGCGAAAATCGAGTGGTTCCGATCTATCCCTTATGAGAAAAATGCGTCGAGCATACTCTTTTCCTCGGGACAAGACCAAGAAAATACTTTACCTCGCTCTAAAACATCAAATGCTTACACTGCCGGAGTCTAAACACCCTGAACAAGCAGGCGAGGTCTCAGACCCAGACTATTGCTTTTATCTCCGAGTGGTAGGGCATCCTCTCGAAGACTGCTTCACCTTCAAGAATTGGGTCGAAGATCAGTATCAGCTTGGCAAGTTCGCTCTGTCCGACAACTGGAGGATAGCGCCACCACAGAAGCACGAACCCAAGGCCACGGAAGAAGAACCAGTTCCATATTGGGATTGGAAGCGAATTCGTACTTGTCACGTGATAACAATATCAAAAGAAGAGCCCGAGAACATGGATGACCTTCCTTGGTGCTTCGAAAATAGCAACGATGAAGTGATCTCAGAGTTTCCACCAGCGCCGTAAGAGCTGGAAGATGGAATCCATACCACGACGGATAACCTCAAGAAAATTGAGTTGGGGACGGCGAATGACCTGCGATCGACATTCATTAGTGAGTTGTTGTCTGAAGAGAAGGTGGCTTCATTAAAAGACCTGCTTATGCAGCACAAAAATTGCTTCGCATGGAATTATTCCGAAATGCCGGGACTAGATCCAGAAATTGCTGTGCATAAATTGGCGATATCCCCGGACGTCAAGCCAGTCAAACAGGCGCCGAGAAGAATGCGGCTCGAGCTTGAGATGAGCATCAACGCCGAGGTCAAGAAGCTGATCGACTTTGGCTTTATTCAAGAGGTTCAATATCCGTAATGGATCGCCAACATCGTCCTAGTAATGAAGAAAAATGGGACAGTGCGCATATGCGTGGACTTTCGGGATCTCAATAAAGCCTGTCCGAAGGACGATTTCCCAGTGCCAGTCACCGAACTGATGATAGACAACACGTCCACTCATGAGGTTTTCTCCTTTATGGACGGCTCGTCAGGGTATAATCAGATAAAGATGCATCCCGAAGACCAGAAGCACTCCGCCTTCAGGACTCCTTTGGGTATATTCTGCTACAAGGTAATGCCCTTCGGTTTAAAGAATGCTGGTGCCACCTATCAAAGGGCCATGACGAAGATCTTCGATGACCTTATACACGAAATCGTCGAATGCTATATTGACGATCTCGTGGTTAAAAGCAAATCATACGAGAAACATCTCGAGCATCTGAAAACCGTATTTCAACGCCTTCGACAATACAACTTGAAGATGAACCGTCTCAAGTGTGCATTCGGAGTTTCCTCAGGCAAATTCCTGAGATTCATCGTCCAACACCGGGGTATCGAGATAGATCCGTCAAAAATCAAGGCGATCATGGAAATGCCTCCGCCAAGGACTTTCAAACAGCTGCGGTCTCTCCAAGGGAAGCTCGCGTATATACGACGATTTATAGCCAACTTTTCAGGCAAGTGCCGTCCTTACAGCCACCTGATGAAAAAGGGAACCCCGTTCGTCTGGGACCAAAAATGCCAAAGCGCGCTAGACAAGATCAAACAATACCTGCAGAACCCGCCGGTGTTGGCTGCTCCGTTTAAAGGAAAGCCCCTCATTCTTTATACAACCGCCATCGAAGGTTCCTTAGGCGCATTATGGGCGCAAGAGAACGACAAAGGGAAAGAAAGAGCACTCTACTACTTAAGTCGAGTTCTACTGGGGGCAGAAAGCAACTACTCCCCCATTGAAAAACACTGCCCGGCACTGATCTTTGCGATAACAAAGTTCAGACACTATGTGTTGGCGCATGGAGTCCGTCTCATATCGAAGGTGGACCCCCTTAAATATTTGATGTCAAAGGCCATATTGACGGGACGACTCGCTAAATGGGCTCTGCTCTTGATGGAGTTCTCGATAACATATCAACCTCTCAAGGCTGTGAAAGGCCAGGCCATCGCCGACTTCCTCGCTGAGCATCCGATACCCGCCGATTCTCCTTTAAATTGCGATCTTCCAGACGAACATGCGTTTGATGCGATCGACGGTGGTGATACCCGATGGGAGCTTTATTTCGATGGAGCATCCTCCGTGAAGAGACGCAAACAAAGTACCCCTATAATCAAATCGGGGGTAGGACTCATCTTTGTAACTCCACAAGGAGGGATAATGCGCTTTGCTTTCTCCCTAACAGAGCCGAGGACAAACAATAAAGCCGAATACGAAACTTTGATAGCAGGCCTCGAGATCGCCATCGACATGGGAATTGAAAACCTCCTCATATACGGAGACTCCTAGCTGGTCGTTAGTCAAGTAAACGGTGACTACCAAACGTGCAAACCAGAGTTGGTGAAGTACGGCGAAAAGGTGCAGCAACTGTTGACCCAAATTCGTTCCTATACTTTGGAGAACACACCGCGTGCGGAAAACAGCAAAGCAGACGCGTTGGCCAAGCTCGCTAAGGAACTGGCTGATGAGAACCTCGATGATGTAAGAATCGTGGTACAAAGCCGTCGGGTGCTTACCCCAGCAGAAATATCTCCGGAATCATCCGAAGAAAAAGGAGCGAGTGAGCAGACAACCCTGCAAATAAAAGATCGGGAAAATACCGAGGATTGAAGAGAAGTCTTTATAGACTACTTCAAAAACCGTCGAACGCCCGAAGATGCGTCCTTAAGACATCAGCTTATGAAACGAGCGCTGACTTTCGCCTTCGCCAATGATACTCTATACAAGAAGTCGTTTGATTCTTTGTGGTTGATGCCTGGGACCCGACGAAGCGAAAAGAGTCGTTCAGGAAGTTCATGACGGACTCAGCGGTTCTCACCAAGCGGGCCCAAAGATGAAGTTGAAGATCAAACGGATGGGCTACTACTGGCCCACGATGATTCAGGACTGTCTCGAATATGCGAAGCAATGCCACTCATGCCAAATCCATGGGGACTTCATCCATCAGCATCCGAATCCGCTACACCCGACAGTGGCTAGCTGGCCATTCGAAATGTACATGGGACATCGTTTCATCCTGGCGACGACCGACTACTTCTCCAAATGGGCAGAAGCAGTACCGTTGAGAGAAGCGAAGACGGAGAATATCCTCCATTTCTTCAAGACGCACGTCATATATCGGTTTGGAACTCCGCGACGGATCATCTCCGATAACGGGCCAGCTTATAGAAGCCACAAAATCAGTCGCTTCGCGCAACAGCATAATATAGACTGGAGATATTCCTCAGTTTATAATCCGCGAGCTAACGGTATAGCTGAAGCCTTCAACAAGACCTTGACAAAGATCATGAAGAAAACGGTGTCCCGAAATAAGAAGGATTGGCACGAGAGACTGCAAGAAGCTCTTTGGGCATATCGAACTACGTTCAAGACGGCCACGAACGCAACGCCATATACGTTGGTATTCGGTACAGAAGCAGTACTCCCCCTCGAGATAGAGTTACCATCTCTACAAGTGGCAGTCCACTACGAGCTGACGGACGAAGAAAATGCTCACCTTCGGCTTGAGGAGCTTGATGCCCTCGATGAGACCCGGCTCATAGCGCAACAAAATCCGGAAGCCTATAAAGCAAAGATGACGCCCTCATATGAAAGATTGACCCGGTCGAGGACATTCCGCCAAGGCGAACTCGTGCTAGTGGTCAAAAGGCCTATGATCCCCAGTCACGCCAAGCGGGGAAAATTCGAGCCAAATTATGAAGGCCCGTACATCATAGACAATGTCTACCAAGGTGGAGCCTATCTACTCATGGATATGCACGGTGAAAGGCCTTACGGGCCAATAAATGGTCGATTCCTAAAGAAATACTATGCTTAGCGAGTTACTGCCTAGATCAATAATAGATGACGACGACTATGTCCGCTCGCTATCTTCCTAAGCTCAAACTTTATAAGCAGCCAACCGATTCCTGGACGGACCGAAACGTCGTTAAACTACTACCGCAGCATCCTTAGGCTGACAGGATGAATAAAAAAAAGAAAAAGAAAATAATAAAAAAATGAATGATAAAAAAACTGTATGTCCATAAGCAAAAATGGTACGGATGAAAACCCGAAAGGGCTCCATGAGTAAAAACAGCAGGGCTACCGGCGAGTGTTCGTGAAAAACCGAAAGGGCACAACCTCGTTTTTTTCTTAAAAAAAAATAAAAAATATATATATATATATATATGTATATAAATAAAAAGAATAAAAAAACGGTATGTCCATATGCAAAAAGGGCACGGATGAAAACCCGAAAGGGCTCCGTGAGTAAAAACAGGAGGATTACCGGCGAGTGTTTGTGAAAACCCGAAAGGGCGCAACCTCGTTAAAGGACACTTACAAGATCCTGTCGACCTTGCAAGGAGAAACCACCCGCGTGAGATCCTTACGACTCACAAGGGAGCAACACACTTAGGGATCCTCACGATCCCTAAGGAGAAAATACACTTGCGAGATCCTCACGACTCGTAAGGAGAACTCTCTTATGGGACCCTCACGGCTCATAAGATTTGAAAGTCTTAAGTTACAGAGACCTAAACCTGTACTTAAGCAACCCCCCACAACCTTCAATACTGTCCTACAAGTGGCTCAATACTGACCCTTGTATACAATCCACGGGCGCGAATAAACATTTCCCTAACCAAATTTCATCCGTGATTGGGGATGTGTGCGCATGATGAACAACCCTTATAAGTCTTCTCGACTTACAAGGAGAAAACCCTCTTGTAGGATCCTTACGACTTACAGAGGAACATACACCTAGGAATCCTCACGATTCCTAAAGAGAAGATACACCTACAAGATCCCCATGACTTGTAGGGAGAAATACTTTTGTGAGACCCTTACGGCTTATGAAGTTAAAAGCCTTAGTCGACAGGACCTTAACCCTGTTTGCTAAGCCACCTTTGTTTAACATCGACGGAGGCAAATGATGATTCGCTCCTCGCAATATCCCAGTTGTAGCGGTGCTGATGCCGAAATCGGTGTCTAATTTCAGGTTTACGGTGAAAAGCCGGTAGGCCGCACATGCATACGAAATAGCCGAAATGATAGGGCAACTTGCAATAAAAAGCAGCAAGTAAAAATGTATGCATGCAAAGTAGCCGAAATGATTGGGCAACTCGCAATAAAAAGCAGCGAGTGAAAATACAATAAATAGCCGAAATGATTGGGCAATCGCGACCTTCGCGATATAAAAGCTGAAATGATAGAGCATCGCGGAAATAGAACAAAAAAAAAAGAAATGATAAAACTTTGCCCTACAGTTAAGATCACATCGATCCCTGTATACAATCCAAGGACGCGAATAAAGAGGGAACCATACTTTCCCAACAGGCTCCGCCAGAAAACGAAAACAAATCTCGACGGTTCATCCCAACCCCGAAGAAACCAGTGTCTTCGGCAAAATCCTTTGACTCGAGGAAACAAGCGTCCTTGATGAGAGCCTCCTGATTCGCGTCGACTTGCAGAGAAACCAGTGTCTCCGTGGGAAATTCTCGACGCGTTTCAGCACCAGGGAAACAAATATCCTTGGCAAATAACTCAATTCAGGGAAACAAGCATCCTTGATGAGAGCCTCCTAATTCGCGTCGACTCGCAGAGAAACCAGTGTCTCCATGGGATATTCTCGATCCGTTTCAACACCAGGGAAACAAATATCCTTGGCAAATACCTCAATTCAAGGAAACAAACATACTTGATGAGAGCCTCCTGATTCGCGTCGACTCGCAGAGAAATCAGTGTCTCCATGGGAAATTCTCGATCCGTTTTAACACCAGGGAAACAAATATCCTTGGCAAATACCTCAATTCAGGGAAACAAACATCCTTGATGAGAGCCTCCCGATTCGCGTCGACTTGCAGAGAAACCAGTGTCTCCGTGGGAAATTCTCGACTCGTTTCAGCACCAGGGAAACAAATATCCTTGGCAAATAACTCAATTCAGGGAAACAAGCATCCTTGATGAGAGCCTCCTGATTCGCGTCGACTCGTAGAGAAACCAGTGTCTCCGTAGGAAATTCTCGATCCGTTTCAATACTAGGGAAACAAATATCCTTGGCAAATACCTCAATTCAGGGAAACAAACATCCTTGATGAGAGCCTCCTGATTCGCGTCGACTCTCAGAGAAACCAGTGTCTCCGTGGGAAATTCTCGATCCGTTTCAACACCAGGGAAACAAATATTCTTGGCAAATACTTCAATTCAAGGACACAAACATCCTTGATGAGAGCCTCCTGATTCGTGTCGACTCGCAGAGAAACCAGTGTCTCCGTGGGAAATTCTCGATCCGTTTCAACACCAGGGAAACAAATATCCTTGGCAAATACTTCAATTCAAGGAAACAAACATCCTTGATGAGAGCCTCCTGATTCGCGTCGACTCGCAGAGAAACCAGTGTCTCCGTGGGAAATTCTCGATCCGTTTCAACACCAAGGAAACAAATATCCTTGGCAAATACCTCAATTCAGGAAAACAAACATCCTTGATGAGAGCCTCCTGATTCGCATCGACTCGCAGAGAAACCAGTGTCTCCGTGGGAAATTCTCGATCCGTTTCAACACCAGGGAAACAAATATCATTGGCAAATACTTCAATTCAAGGACACAAACATCCTTGATGAGAGCCTCCTGATTCGCGTCGACTCGCAAAGAAACCAGTGTATCCGTGGGAAATTCTCGATCCGTTTCAACACCAGGGAAACAAATATCCTTGGCAAATACCTCAATTCAGGGAAACAAATATCCTTGATGAGAGCCTCCTGATTCGCGTCGGCTCGCAGAGAAACCATTGTCTCCGCGGGAAATTTCCGATTCGTCTCAATTCGCAAGATGAAGCCTCAGGCAGCAGGGATAAAAAACAAGGACTTGTTTTCCGAGCAATGAGACCCTACAAGTTGATCTAAAACGGTCTCTTGCATACTATTCACGGGTCTCACTCTCCAAAGTCGAATTTCGACAAGGAGGGAAACAACCGCTTACGGATCCTCTCGACTCGTAAGAGGGAAAAATTCTCTTATAAGATCCTTACGACTTATAAGAGAAAACGCGCTTAGGAATCCCCACGATTCCTAAGGAGAAAATACACCTACGAGATCCTCTCGATCCGTAGGGAGAAAATTCTCTATGAGACCCTCACGGCTCATAGAGTTGAAAAGTCTTAGACGGCAGATCTGAACCTGCGGCCTAAGCCATCGCTATCTCTTGAGGAAATCAAGACGCTTGCTCTATTATCTGTCAATTATGTTCATCAAGACAACACGCTGATAATAATAGCAAAAAAGAGAGTGACAGAAAGAACATCTGATTAGCGTTGGATCAAGCATTCGGGACACACTCATCCATGCATAGGCAAAAGACTCAAAACGAAAAATAAGACAAGTCGGGATAAAAATTTTCCATTAATATTGCACAAAAGTTCTTACAATCATAAAAGCAATAAACGAGATACATTATTACAATGGAATAACCTCAAATCCAAGGCACGGTTTGAGAAATTCAAAAGTAAGGCCATTCAGAGTTCTTCTGGCCTTTCTGATTATTCTCGTGCGCAGCCTCTCGCGCTCCTGTATGTCAAGATCCTCGGCAAGGCCCCCCAGTCTTCGATAAGCAGCGACTATCGTCGTCTGCTGAAAAATTTGATGCGGGATGTTGATGAGGCTATCCCGCCGTTTCTTCGAGATCAGCCCCGACAGGTACACTGAATGCACCTTGTCTTCGGCATCATCCAACGCATTGAGCGGTAGGGCCTCGTGGAACCCCAGGAGTGCTCTCCAAATTGCTCCCAGCACGACTTTCAAAAGAGCAGAGCGGCGGGGGAGCAGCCAACCAACACGTGCGTTCAGACGACCCATGACCTCCGCACACTGGGCATCCGTAAACTCTTGGTTTTGCTGACAGCCCTGGGCACGAATATCCTCATAAGTGATGAATTCGTGCAGACTGTATAGACGCACCGCCATAATCCCCGAAGGAAACATCATTGGAAGATCAGCAATGAGAAAAACACAGAGAGTTAAAACTCCTCGAGAGAAACGCTCTGCAGACAGGAGTAACATCTATCAAAATCAATAATGAGGAGAATTTGAGGAAAACCCCCTCAGAATATTGAGAGCTTTGCTCTGAAAAGATGATATAATTATAATAATAATATAAAATGTCATTTTTAACTTCCAAGATCCATAAAGAATTCTTAAGAGTTCTTCTATATGATTTGGAAGGAGCAACGCTCCATAAAATGCCATCTATCTAAAATTCTCTAAATGTTTAAACTTTTAAAAGTGTTTAAACAGAGGAACAAGGCTCTGTTGGTAAAACCCCAAAGGGGTTTTCTTTTAGATCAAAAGCTCCAGGAGAGCAAGGCTCTATTAATTGAAATTGGTTTAATTCAAGATTAATTTTTTTTTACCTAAAAAGTTTCTTTTGATAAAAATCTAACTCTAAGAGTTCTTAAAGGGAAGAGCGGGGCTCTGAGATTCTGAAAATAAAATTTTTAGAGATGATGATCATCTGTGAAGGACCAAAGGTCCTATTTATAGGCACCAAGTGCCCTTTCAACTTCCGAAAGTTACCGCGACGGTTGGAATTCTGTCACCGTTGCGCTCACGTTTTGGAGCCACGTAAACGCAACAGTGGGGGCATTTTGTTTACCCTAATCAGAGCAAGGGTCTGTTCAAATTCCAAGACGGGAAAGGAAACAACGCTTCTGATTCCCCCAATCAGAGCAAACCTCTACTTTGAAAATTTAAACTTTAATAAATGAAGCAACGCTTCAGATTCTTTGCGCTGCGCGCAACGCGCCACGTGTCAGAAGCTGATACATCAGCGCAGCGTCCAAGGCAGCGCGCCCAATCAGAGCAAAGCTCTATTTAAAACAAAATTAAAGCAAGCAACGCTTCAGCTGCGCAAGCACTGCGCTGCGCGACACGTGTCAGCGCAGTTGCGCTGCGCTTTGCGCTGCACGATACGTGTCAGCGCAGTTGCACAGGCGCAGTTGCGCTGCGTTTTGAGCTGCTTGACACGTGTCACGCGCTGGGGCGTTTGCGCCAAACAGAATTAAATTCTAGCAAGATTTTTCTGTTCTTGTTAAAATAAGAAGATTGCCTTCTGTAAAACAGAAGCCCTTGGATCAAAAATCAAACGGTGAGGAAAATTTCCCAAATCACTCAGAGGAAGATCTCTTTAACAAATTTATGGACACTATATAAAGGCCCCTAGACCCCAAATCAAAGGCATCAACATTTGTGAAAAATCAAGAACTTCAAACAGAGAGAACTCTGAAGGAATTTCAAGAAGACAAAGATAAAAACCTTTAAGATAGAAGAATTTCTTCTAATAGATCATTGATCTAAGAACAAGATCAATGATCTTCAATAAAAAATAATAATAAAAATAGTGCTTTGCACTTTTTATGAAGCTCTGGTTCTCTGAAATAAGAAAAAACAAGAGGAACTTGTTTTCTTTGATCTAAATTAGATCAAGAAAACAAAAAGTGCTTTGCACTTCTTTTATGAACCATTGGTTCTGGAATCTAAAAGATTCTCAAGTTAATAGTGCCTTACGCTTATAAATCTGCACTGTTGTGCTCTTGGGTTGGCGCAAGCCACCAGAGAGCGCCACGTGTCGGCATCTGAACCATTTGCGCTATGCGCTTTTGAAATAGAGCCTTGCTCTTTGAAACTGGCGCAATTCACCACAGCGCGCCACGTGTCAGCAGCGCAAGCGCGGCTCACTGGCACAGCGCACTGCGCTTGCATGACGCGTGTCATCACCACAAGCGTTTGCGCTCTTTGATTGGCACAAAGCGCCTGATGAATGCAATGCATTTCTTCTGATTAATGGGCCAGGCCCAAATCAAAAAGACCTAGTAGGCCAAAATAAATTGCAAAGCAATAAATGGGCAGAGCTCAGGTAAAATTGATGCTCTGCATCTTTTAATAAAAGGGCAGAGCCCAAGTAAAATTAGTGCTCTGCATCATTTATAAAATGAGCAGAGCCCAAAACAAATTGATGCTCTGCATCCTTTATGGGCAGAGCTCAAACAAAAATAAAAACAAATAAAAGTGTTGAACTTTTTTTTCAACTCGACTTAGCCCAACCATGGCCGTAAGTCCTCAAATTAAATTGACTGAGCACAGCTGTTCTCCTAAATCAATTTACACCCGGTTCGAGGGTACATCTCCGAACTCCTTTGACTCCTATCGTTGTAATCCTTCAACTACGTCAGAGAGGTGACGGGTCCCGACAACCACACATTAACACGGACTGTGGGGTCCTTAAACTCATGGACTTAAGCGTCCTTAAACCAAAACACGGACTGTGGGGTCCTTAAACCCACGGACTCAAGCGTCCTTAAACTAAATATGGACCACCATATCCCTAAACTGGCAATGGACCACCATGTCCCTAAACTGGAATATGGACCGCAACGTCCTTAAACTATTTATTGACCGCAAAGTCATTAAACTAAACAATAAAGCTCTCAAATGCTCTTTTGTCGGATCTAAACGATCCCGTTAAGTCGATCTTAGTCTCAAATCGGACTAACGTATCATTAACAAACGTTTAAGTTGATCTTAACCTCAAATATGGCTAACGTATTCTTAAACTAAAACACCAAACCCAAATCTAAGTAAATACGGATTTGGACTAATCCACGTCCTACGGGCGACGGCATCACTTAGTCTCCGTATACAATCCACGGGCATCCACAAACAAAACAAACACACACGACACGAAGTGAAATTCTGGAGAAGGAGAAAGTTGTTACCGCGATGCGGTAGTGTAATTAACTGCAGGGGCTTGCGCCTGCAGGGAAGAGCGTCCCCACAAACAAAAACCCCTCAAGCGAGGGCGAATCTGATAAAGTCTGCTACATCGGTCGCATCCGTCTAAACCTCCGATATACGGTGCCATAAATCAACTTGGCATCTTCGGAGAGATGGACGGATAAAACCATATAGCATCCCCGAACCTCAGGCCTAGACGTCCTCGCGTCTCCGCCGCCGTTCGGAGGGGAACACCACCTAACAATGTCATGCATGTCAAAAGTAGCACCTAACAAAGCCACCGCCTTTTATTGTCACCGCCTAATAATGCTATGCATGTCAAAAGTAGCACCTAACAAAGTCACCACCTATCATTGTCACCACCTAAAAATATCATGCATGTCAAAGTAGCATCTAACAAAGTCATCACCTAACATTATTACCACCTAACAATGTCATGCATGTCAAAAGATGGCACCTAACCTTAGACTTTAATTTACATCAATTTTCAACATCCACTCCTTTTCATGCCTTGGATATCAAGTCCATAACCTGAATATATTTCTTACATGAGCTCATTCATATAAAATTGGCAATATTTACCTTGATCAAAATCATACTGGTTGATACCATGTATGTTATAGTGGTTGATGCCCTGTAAATCATATTGGTTGATGCCCTGTAGTCCATCTTGAGCTTGAGCTATCCTTTCTTGCGTCCTAGCAGAATTTGGCCTGCATGCAGTCGTGTGAAAATAGTTAATAAAATAGACTTGGAGTTAAGTCAATTAACTACAGAATTGGAAAGAAGTCTTCTATATAACCTTTTCTTGTTTCTTTGTTCTTTTACTTGTAGAAGCAATATTGGAATCAATCGTAGATGTATTGTCATCAGCAGGCAGTGGATTCGTGCATTTTTTCTGATAGTGTCCCCAACCCTTGCATTTACCACATTGATTCTTTCTCTTAGAAGTTTGGTTTCTTTTCCCTTCATCAGGAGCCCTAATTCTTTGGGGTCTTTGGTCTCCCTCTAGGTCTACAAGTGTGTGGTGGTCTAACATTATATGGAAGCTCATCATTCATCCAATCACTTTTATCAGGCAATGCACCTATATGTCCTTTATATGATTCCTTAAATCTGTACATATTTTTTAACTAAAAGAAATTAAGGATGGAAAGCAATTAAAAGCTAACAACATTTTGTTATAAATTGTAATCACAAGTACGATAGCATCAGTCCATATTTTAGAGCATAAAATTAAGAGAAGAGTTGATCTTACCTTGATACATAGTAGTAATCACTCACGTAATCAGCCCAAGTTGGATTCCTCAAGCTTGTATCGCTGCTACAGCATGATAACATGGCAATCCTGTCAACTGCCATCTTCTACAAGTGCAAACTTTGTGCTCTATATTGACCACTTTCCTATGAACACCATCATTCACCTAAAAAATCACATTATTGGAACTACAATTCCCTTCACTTTCTTACTAATATCTATGACATATCTCTCTGCCTGTGGGACTAAAGCGCCTTTCCATTTAAGAGAAAGCATCTTCCTTACTTCAAAATTTTCCATTAACTTCACCCTAATATCATCAACAAGATCAGCAATAGGCAGAGTCCTTGCATGCAGCACCCACACATTGAAAGATTCAGATAAGTTGTTGGTAATATAGTGGTTTTTAGCATTAGCTTTGAACTTATATCTGCTCCATACCCACATCAACCCACCATCAAGTCTTTTACCTTTCTTTTCTAGCTCTAACCATGCTTCGTTCGATTTTTCCATAAGCTTATTAACGTCAGATTGGTACTCAGCGAATGAGAAGGCTGTAGCTGCATCCCATACAACATTTTCATAGAAATCCCCCGGAAATTTCCTTTTAAAAGCTTTCCATAAATGCCTCATACAAACCCTATGCTCTGCTTTATGTAGATGCGTGTTAAGAGCATTTGCAAGCCCTTTTTCCATGTCACTGATGATGGTTAGGTTGGGGATTTCATCTCCCAATGCCTTTTTAAAATTTTCTATGAACCAAGTCCAAGTTTCAGTTGATTCCCCTTCACACACAGCAAATGCTACAGGAAATAAGCCATTGCTAGCATCCAAGGCATTTGCAGACATTAAGATTCCTAGCTATTTACTTCTTAAATGACAACCATCAAGGCCAATAAAAGGCATGCATCCATTCTTGAATCCATCAATGCAAGCTTTGAATGAAACAAACATAAGCTTGAAGGCATTATCTGGATCAAGAACATACTCAATATGGCTGCCCTCATTTGTAGCTAGTAACTCTAACCTCAATCTTGGAACAAGCTTATAACTATCCTCAACTTTGCCGAAAACAAGCGCCCTTGCTCTCTCCCTAGCTCTCCATACTCTCTTATAATTATCCTCAATCTTGGATCAAGAACATACTCAATATGTACTTGTTTTAACCATGCCCTTGATCCTCTCCGCAATCCACTCAGCTGTAGCTTGAGTTTAAAGAAAAAGTTATTGGACTTTAACTTATTCAGATACAAGCAATACAAAATTGATGAACTAATTAATCTACAAGAAGCTCCACATACATGCAAGGCCCATCAAAGCTCTATTTGACCTAATTTTACACTCGGTTGAAGACATTTAAAAAACCTAAACAAAAAAAAAAATTATTTGGGGAAAATCACTTTACTATAGAAAGACAACCATAAATAAGTACCAAAAAACTATCTTTGACATTATTTAGCAGCATGGTTCTTAAAATATTTTACCTCTAACAGCAGAACAATAATTTAGGGTTTCGAGTTCTCAAATCCTCACTATTCAAGCAAACAAAACCTACACCGCGGAGATTACCACAAGATTTTGGACGTTTTGATTTCTACATATGAGATGATTACGACATGAGAATTTGTAGATGGAGAGGGGAGAAAGGAGGGTTTTTGTGTATTTTTAGGGGGGAGAGAGTGATTTTGGGGGTGAAATTTAGAAATACTAAGTTTTGGGGTGAAACATAAACAAACCAAAAAAAATAAAATTAGGATACATTACTCTAAACTCCCCCGGATCTCATCCTTTTTGCAATTTAATACCATGATGATTATTTTTCTGCGTATAAATACCTTACAGTACGCTTCGTTACTAGTTAAGTACCTTCAGTTAAAATCCACTTATGCTAAATTACAACTATCTAACCAGTATCCTAATACTTTGGGGCATTAATACAAAGAAAAATACAGGCCAAGTATTGGGCTCACCTAACGCCCAGCCCATTATCATGCCCACGAAAGAACATAGTCTATCTTCATCATCTCCAAATATCCCCCCAAACCCCTCTTTTATCCCCTACACCTCAAAAAAAAAAAAAAAACAAAAAAAAAACGAGTCAAAAGACGAAGAAGAAGCAATGGCGGCAGCCATTTCTTCTCTCTCTTCAGCTGCTGCTGCTGCAGTTTCTCTCTCCTCATCCTATTCCCAGCACACCACCTCCATCTTCATCCCCTCTTCTCTCTCCTCCTCCTCCTCCAACAACAACAACAACAACAACAACAACTCCTCATTGTACCCTTCACTCTCTCTTCACCTTAGACCATTGAAACCATTTCTCCCCTTAATTTCAAGAGCAAGGATCAGCTTTCCTGCTGTTGCTGCTGTCGAGGCCGAGATCGCCGAAGATGAAGATGACGAGGGATCTGCTGTCTCTGTCGCTCCTCCGCCTGCGACCAAGCCCAAGACTGGCAAGGCCGCTTTGCCTCTCAAAAGAGATAGGGTATTCATTTTTGCTTACCCTTTTGTTGAAATTGCCCTAGTGGAGCAATTGGGTTGTTTTGATTGAGACCCATTTGTCAAGTTGGCGACTTTGTCGCAATTTAGCTTGAAAATTTTGAAAATAGATGAGGTTTTCTTATATTGAATTTCCCAAGTGAAACGATTGCGTTCTTATTATTGAGACTTACTAGTTAAATGCTATATATTTGACCTGATATTGATGGCAGCGTTGCAATTTACCCTAAAATTTTTTAAATAGAGAGGGTAACAATTGGGTGTTTGTAGTTGAGACGCATAGTTAAATGCTATAGATTTTGGCCTGAAATTGGTGGCTTTGTTTGGATTTTAGAATAGTTTTGAAATTTTAGCTTGAAAATTTTGAAACCATGTTGTTTCTTTTGGTTAAACTGCAGATAATGCCCCTGTTATGCACTCACTAATTATAAATTAGCTCGCCAAACCGAAATTATTTCTTTACAGGCGAGGTGGTTGTTGCATCAGAGGGGGAATTTTAGGAACTTCAATCTTTAAAGACGGCATTATTTTAGTATTACAATGTTTGCACAAAAAATCTAACAGCACGTGACGTTAATAGGTTATAACCTATGAAAACATTTGAAATAGGAGTGTTATCCACAAATTTTCCTTTCCACCTGCCATCTAAATGTGAATCATTTGCATCTAGTATTTAAGAGTACATGGCTCCTCAGAAAGGCTTACAAAAGTCCAGGCACGATATATTTGACATGAATCCTTCAAGGATATCTAAGTTGCAATTTCAGCATACAACCAAGGACCAATATTCTTCTCACTAAATTTTGTTATATGGAATTGAATTCGCTATCGTGTGTGATATATCTTAATAAGCTAAATAGAAGCCATTTACCATTATTTCCACTTTCTTAATTTTTATCGGTTTTAAAAAATAAATCATTTCTTCACTTGTTCTTGGTTTTCTTGTAGACGCGGTCAAAGCGGTTCTTGGAAATTCAAAAGCTGAGAGAAAGTATACAGGAGCATGATGTTCCCACTGCCGTATCCCTTCTCAAGCAGACTGCAAATTCCAAATTTGTGGAGTCAGCGGAGGCTCATTTCAGACTTAATATCGACCCTAAATACAATGACCAGCAATTGAGGGCCACAGTTCCGTTCTATTTTTTCCCTTATTATTTCTAAATTCAGAAAAAATTTAAGAGATTGCTAATCTTTATTGTCTTTTTTTGTGTTTGTAGGTGAATCTGCCCAAGGGGACAGGCCAGACTGTTAAAGTGGCTGTTCTAACTCAAGGCGGGTAACTAGTTGTTTGTCTTTAGTTTTATAAATATAATTCAACTTTGAATTGAAATTGAATTGCCTATAGGTGATGTCCTTTTATTTTATCCAAGTGAAGCATGTTGATTTTACTACCTGATCAATGCCTTACTCCCTGTTGGTTCTCCGACATGTTTTGTTTTTTTGGTTTAGCTTTCTCTACTCTTGCTATCAACTAAATTCTGAATTTGCGCTGGGATTTAAGTTTTCTTAGAAAATTATTTGCTTCACAACTCTTATCATGATTGTGATTATAAAATAATTTGGTTCATGTACTTGGAAAATTAAGGATTGTGGTTAAACTGATTTTTTCTGTAATTTTATAATGCTAGTATCACATTCATCCTGGAAGTATAACTTGTTATTTTGAGGTTCAAATAAGAATTTCCTTATTTACTTTGCTTTATTAGCTTTCAGTATTGTCAATTATATTGGATGAGTAAATTTCTCAACTAAAACTTTTGAATTGTCATGACTTGTCCCTCCATCAGCTCTTTTAAGGGCTATGGCATTAATTAACAGCTAACCTGCATGAATTCTTTTCTTCTTTGTTCTTAGTTAATTATTATGGGAGTTTTTAATACTTTAAGCCTTCCGCAAATAACTCTCTTTAAAATATATCCATTGCTAAATCGGTAAATGTGGAAATGTGCATAGGAGACCACAATGTTGTAAAACACGTAATCGTTCACTATTCGTTCGGGAGGTGTTTAACGTTTAATCGGATTATTCGGTGATTAAACGTTTTATACAGATTATACAGCCACATATATTTTATATTATTTTAGTATAATTATTATATATAAAATTATGACAAATATATAGGATTATAGATATTGAAAATTTGAAATATACCCGTAGCCTAAATGGCAAGGCGTCCGAACAAAATCGGAAGATTGTGGGTTCGAATCCCACCGGGTATGCATTCTTGTCAATAGAATTTTTTGAAACACAATATATAACGTTCGCTATGCAACAAAAAAACAGCTTATACCAAAAGACAAATTATACCGCAATGCAATATGAAATCCCGTAAATATAAGCAAACACTAGAGCATGTATGCTAAAGCCTAAAAGTATAACACCAAAATAATATATAAATGTCTTATGTCACTACCCACTGTCACATAAACATAACCAAACACAAAAGGCCTACGGGCTACAAATAACTTCAAAATCAACAAAATATCAAACCGTATAATCACCGTTTAAAATTGGATAAACACCGTTAAAATTGGATAAACACCGTTTAATCACTGTTTAAACCGTATAATCATTGTGTAAACGTTTTGACCGCATAATTGACAGTTTAATGACTTTACTGTTCGTTTTGTCACCGTTTACATTTAAACGGCCGTTTAAACACTGGGAGACCATGCATTCAAGTATGAGATGTTGCAGAGATATTGTATTTAAGGTTTTTTCACATATTAAAAAGAAGTTGGACAGCATTAGAGAGTTTCTCCACCACGAACTTATTAGATTGTGTCAACTAAAACCGAGAAGGCGAGAACAGAAGAATTATATGAAAGTTTGAGTTGGCATATAAATATGTTCATTAGCTTCATTTCTGGTCATGAATTTCCAATGTTGCAATATGTCCTCACAAGTAGATATGTAACTTAAGTGGCTGCTATATATTAAGATGTGTTGACTCCATATATTATATCTATGTTTATTTCCTTGCTATCCATGTATAGGATTTCATATATACTCTTATGAGTTCAAAGAACCTAATATTCAATAAGAAACTTCATATTTCACATATTCAAGGATAATAACACATTACTCTATACAAAATGCTTGTTTAAAAAAGTAAAACCAGAACATGACAGAATAATGGCAGAGCAAAAAGGACTTGATGACCGTACACATTCTACTGAACAATGTCTAAGGCTATTATATTTATAGGAATTTGATTGTGGAACCCTTCTTTCTTCATCAAAATGAACGTAGATGATAATAAGTTTGTATAAATTTATCCATTTCACATGACAAGATCTCTCAACATGAATATTATGGCACCAGCACCTTATACTACTTCCATGGACTCTTAATGGTTGATAACAATCATGTTGTTATTGTAAACAATACATATGGGAGTGTTCATTTTTTTTGCTCATAGACCATTTCCTAATGTGTGTATGTGCGCCCGCGCGTGCTCTCATGTGTGTGTATTTAAGAGTGCGCGCGCGCGTGTGCGTGCGTGCATGCAAGTGTGAGTATGTGTATATGGTGTGGGTGTGTATGCCTGCACACGGGTGTGTATGACAACCTTGATATTTAAACAATATGAGAGGTTATCATTGAACGCAAAGATTCCCCTCCCCCCCAACTAAATTCTACTAAGACAAGCAGGGCTGGGTCGTGCATATGCTTAGCAGCACACCAGGTTAAGATAGCAATCATGAAAAAAACAAATGGACTACAAATTAAGTTCACTATTGTTACCAGGCTGAATTTTTTTTTATCATTATCTGATAGTTGTTCCCTACTTAAATTTTGAACCCTGACAGGGGCAAAGATTGGTGAAGCAAAAGATGCGGGAGCTGATATAGTTGGTGGAGAAGATTTAATTGAACAAATCAAGGGAGGATTCATGGAGTTCGATAAATTGATTGCTTCTCCAGATATGATGCCGAAAGTATGTTTTGTTGAAGGTTATTTTGGTTTAATGTTGTAAAGAACGGATTCAGAGTTTGTTTGGTTGGCCGGCGAGTAAATAATATCTGGTATATTCTGTGAATATTCGGATTATGCGGCCATCAATATTTTCATATAAATATTACATATAAAAAATTCAAAAAAAATTTAAAGATGTAGAAAACTAATATACTCGTGATCTAATGATAAGACATTCGAACTAATAAGGATATAGAAATGAGGAGAGTATTTATGAAATAATATGTGTGGGCCCCACTTGTTTTTTAATTAAGTTGTGGATTCCACACTTGTATTTAAGTCGTGGATTTTCTTGGTTTTGGGCTTAATGAGCCAATTTAGTCGAATATTCGCGTTATTCGGCCGATATGCTGTTTGTGCGGCGAATATTCCGTTTGACCGAATTTTGCATTTTCTGTTCGGTTTGCCACCGAATCGGAATATCCGCCGAATATTCCATTTTTTCAACACTGTTTTGGTTTGCTATTTTATAATATTACTGGTTTTTTCATTGCACATCTAGACGTGTTGTCCCAACGATTGAAAATTTTCTTGCCTTAAATGGTTATTCTAATTTTTTTACGACCCTTATAATGAGATTAATTAACATAACCCTTGCAATATATGTTTGTGTTTCCAAGTGTTGATTGATTATTTAAATTATTGACTATATATTTTTAACATATTACTTTGGTTATAAAGAATTGATTTATAACTAAACAAATGTTTTTGATGCAATGGATGCTGTAATAGGTAACTGGCACACCCCAAATATAAATTTAACCAACAAATGCGTGACATGCCGCGATTTCAACGATAAGACCGCAAGGCGCGGCTAACAAGATCTCTGTAAGATAAAAACCATCCCCAAAATAACATAAACAGTGGTTTTAAATTCCACAATAAGAACTCCCGTTCATAGATTGGACTTATTACAAAGCATTTAAATGATATTTTATTCGAATAAAGTTTATTCAGGCCACTTCATAGAAAGACTACTAAATTATTCATTCATAGCAAGATCGCAAAACTCCACAAGCTATTAAGATGATATGCATTCTAGCCTCTCTACTAAAACTCCTTCAGAAAGCTATCCTGCATTGGGATTAACAGCCACATACAAAAGTGGGTGAGCTATAACGCTAATAGATACACGTTAAAAGCATTTATAATAAATTAGAAAATAACAAAATATGAAGCAATCAATTGTACTAGCAACGGTGATATTACTTTGCGCATAAGTCTTGTATAAAAATGCAATATTTGAGAAAATATAATTTTCATTCATGAAAAAACTACCAGGTTACGATTAAGTACGGTCATCTTTATCTCGGTTGGCATAAGAAAACATCACTATAGATAGCCCGTGGTAGGAAGAACCGCATGTTATGACCCGCATTGAGTTTGCCTTACGGCGTGCGCTATATCCCATTGTGACCACTGCTAGCCTGGATGTAATCTAATTTGTTTTCTTAACTCATACCGGTATTAACCTACAAGACACATACGACAACTTTTATTTCCAATATATATATATATATATATATATATATACGAGAATAATGGAGGAAAGAGGCCATATGAGAGAATTTCCTCCTATGACGTCGAAAAAGTACGCACTCCGTCGTATTTGCCGACGATCGGAATCCATCATCTTCATCGTTATCATCTAAGATGTGGGTACGCCAAATTTCTTATGATTCTACAACTTTTTCACCGTTGATTTAGCAATGTAAAAAGTTCTATTTTCGGTAAACCGTTAATTTTGAACACACTATTTCAACGGTGAAAATGTTGTAGAATCACATGAAATTTGGTGTACCCATATCTTAGATGATAACGGTGAAAATGATGGGTGCCGATCCCATATCTTAGATGATAACGATGAAGATGATGGGTGCCGATCATCGGAAAACACGATGGAGGGCGTACTTTTTGACGCCATAGGAGGAAATTCCCTCCTATGGTATCTTTCCTCCATTATTCTCTCTCTCTATATTCTTTAAATATAACCAACCACGTGCTCAATACACAAATTATGATTAAAATCACCAAGTCATATGCGTCTTGACACTATATGAAAAACATGCTGATTTATTTAATATGGTAAAGACAATAAACTTATTATTTAGATTGCATATCACGCATCGAATAACCACGTCATCAATTAGCAAGCAATAACATATGGACTAACCAAAAGAAATGTATCCACTTACGATTACCAAATAATCCAAACTGATTTAATAAACCCCAACATCACTCCTTAATTTTGAATGGACGGCTCTAAAGAATGGATATTACATATAATTACTAACATGTCTAAATACTTGTTATATCTAAATTCTAAGGAATGTATCCCAATGCTATACAGTTCAAACAAAAGACCTATAATTATTTATACTATATTTAGAAGTTTTAGTATAAAGTTTTCAATTATCACATAATAGGTTTTATATGATTTTAGGGTTTTAAAGCAAATATACTAAAATTTAGGGGGTTGAAATAAATATTCCACCCCCTAAAAGTCATTGAACCAGCAAGTAGTCATTTTAGAGGGTTAAAAGAAATATTACCAGGGTATGAGGATTTGATCAAAATATTACAATAAATAAAAGTAACGGAAAAAATATAAGCTATAGTGTTTAAACAAATATTCTAAAGCTCTGGGGTTGAAATAAATTCTCCAACTCAAACAGTCACCGGTTTCTAATTAGATAACGGGTTGATGTGAAACGGGTCGGTTTGGATATGAATCCAAGCCGCAACTAAGCTATTAAGGTTATGTATAATAAGATGGATCGAGTAATGTAATTTAACCCGACCCGGATCCAAACCAAAACTCTCATCTAAATTTATCGCTTCTTTTTCCTTTTTCTGCCGATCCTAAAACAACGAAGCCCTAGCCCTAAGCCATGGCTGCTTCATCCCTCGCCACAATCGATCAAAATTGACTACGACGAGGTTACACCAATATCAACCACTCTCTCTCAACTTTTCTCGCTAATTATGAACTGTAAATTGAATAAAGGGAAGACTTACCTAGATCGAGACCAATAAGGATTTCGAGAGGCTTGCAGAAGACGATGCAACAACCAAACAAGTTCCTTCCTCTATTATTCAGAGCTCGAATTTCTATCACCTCCTTGATTTAATTATTTTTTTGCATGGTTAGAAAAAAAATTAGGGTTATATATATATGTAAAATAATGGAGGAAAGAGGCCATAGGAGGGAATTTTTGCTTATGACGTCGAAAAAATATATCTCGGTTTTTTCGACGATCGGCACCCATCATCTTCATCGTTATCATCTAAGATGTGGGTACACCAAATTACATGTGATTCCACAACCTTTTCACCGTTGATTTAGTGGGTTCAAAATTAATGGTTTACCGACAATAGAACTTTTACATTGCTAAATCAACGGTGAAAAGGTTGTGGAATCATATGAAATTTGGTGTATCCACATCTTAGATGATAACGATGAAGATGATGGGTGCACATAGTCCGAAAAAACGAAGAAGGGTATATTTTTTCGACGTCCTATGTCCTCTTTCCTCCATTATATATATATATATATATAAGTTAAAACAGGTTTGGGCCTTTACCAAAAAAGGTAAGAAAGTTGAAAATCCTCAATCAAAATATCATGGTCTTATACCTAACATGGAAAATTTGAATTTGAAATAAAATTCTTTTATGTTAATTATTCCATAAATTATTTTGCCCCTAAATATCAAAAGATTATTTCCATATAATAATTATGAAGGAATAATTCAGATTTTATAGTAATCCTGTAACTGACTTGTCTTGCATCAACATATAACTAGGGTGTCGCCATGCATATAGAAGTTAAGAAAATATAAAATTAGACCTGAAGCAATAATTAGATCCTATTATAAACCATGATAAACATAAACAACTTCTTATTCCGTATTGTCTTTTCAACTAACCAGTTCTTATGCCAACATATTCTAACCAATGAAGAGGGCAATGTTTTCTGGAACGCCGAACATTTCGGGATGGGGAACAAAAACGGATTGCGGAACACCACTTGTTATAGAACCTGGTACGATAGGGGTTGTTTTCTTCCGTATGCTTATACGGAATGCAAAACGTAAATGTGGAGTGTTTTTGGATCATGTGTGTGTAATATACATATATAATTTAATATCTTTTGCTATCAATATTTTGAAAAAAATTACATTTCTAATGCAACACAAATTAGACTTTATTGCCCATTTTACTAAAGTTCTTAATGGGCTTATTAGCCTCTTTCAAAGATCGAAACGGTGATTATTCCGATCCAGAACGCCGGTGGTCCCCGAATGGAATCGATCATTCTAATTCGTAAACTAATGGTTTAATGATTTATGGTAACACAAGAAGATAAAGTTGGATAGTGTAGAGGTGATGGAACCTTTATTAAAAAATTTCGGGACTTATAGAAAGGGGGATGTTTGCGGAATTTTTTCATCTTATTTGTCTTCAAATGGAATAAGTTTGCGATGGAAGGCTTTTGACCCTTTATCTTATTGCAGAGACTATCTCACCTTCACGTTTACCCTCTTTAGAACCTTTAACGATTGAACATTAAAATAAAGGTAAAGTTTAAACAAGACAATGTTTAAAGTTTGATCAGAAGGCCCTGAGCTCGTGATTTGCGCAAGCATTTTCTGTTAATTTAAACCCTAACATCTCAAGAAATACCTAGACGTGATACCTTGGTAGATTTTAGATGGTTCTAAATCACATCATTTAAAGAAAAGATCACATCAGAGATATATGCACTTTCAAAGAAAAGATAATGTAAAAGAGTCATCAAAAGATTTCATTCATATTGATCTGTATATAACTTTGATACACATATATTCTTTACATCTCAAATTCATACAAGGAGAATTAAAAGAAATACAAGTTTGCCTTGAAGAGTAAAAGAGGGAGATTTAATATCAAAGTTGATATTATTTTCAAGTGGATACTTCCATTTTCAAAATTACCCAAATGTGCTTTATTTATTTGTTTGTTTGTTTTATTGGCTGCCTTCTTTAGGAAAATTTACAATTGGTGTCTCAGTGATACCCATTTTGAAATGTATCTGATTTCAGGTTGCAAGCTTGGGAAAGCTTCTAGGACCACGTGGACTCATGCCAAATCCTAAAGCCGGTACTGTCACTACAGACATACCTCAGGTAATACTTCATCGTGTAAGAGTTTTTTTTCCATCTTAAGTTACTAAATGGTGCTTTAATATTGATTTCCTTTTGAGCATGTTAATTGTTTTCCAACTGTTAATGAGAGATAAAGCGCTATTTTTTTGTAGATAATGACATATACAACCAGATATATCTGTTGGCCTCTAAATCTAGGATTTTTAACCATTTTATACTAATTATACTAAATGGCATACTAGTTGTTCATAACCGCTATACCCAAAAGCTTGTAGTTACGAGTAATGGGCTAGTAAGGGGCTGTTTGTGGAGTATGGGTTTGAGTTGGGAGTCAAGGGGGAATTGTTGTCCCCTTGAGTTAGGGCCTGTTTGGTTGGGGAATCCATTTAAAAATGGATTCCCAAATCCTTGCAAATGTAAATATAAGGATTTAGCAATTTCTTGTTTGGTTTGTACCAAGTTAAAGATTATAAATCAAATAGTTTCCAATCCTTTGTTTGCTTGTGCCAAATTGATATGGATTCCAAAACTTGGATTTGGAGGTAACTTTAAATTGGTGAGAGTAGCTTTTGTTACCTTCATACGAGACAAAATCTCAAATTTCTAAGGTAATTAGATAAAACCCTCTGGTTCAGCTCAAACCTGCTGCCCTGCACCGCTGCTGCTGATCTCCACCGTTGCTGCTGCTGCTGCTGACCACAGCAGCTTGCACTTCTGCTGCGGCTACTGCTGCAAATCTGTGCTGCAACTGCAGGGGCGATGGCTGCTTTGAGTTAATTGTTCACAATACACTTAAGAAACATTAAAATTGCAAATGCAACAATAAACGAGTATGACTGAGATAATATTAGAAAAACAGAACTTCAAAGTGGCAACCATAAAGCTCACTTGATTCAATGCCTATCAATACACATATAAAAGTAACTTCAAACTAGCTTAGCTTCATTTATATATTACATACCCAAAATACATAATATACCAACTAGAGAACAAGATCCTTACATCATATCTGTAGATCATCGTTGATATAACAAACAAAAAAGTGTCAAGTCTAAATGGATAGGGGACCATCATGAACATCCCAACATTTAAGTTTGCTAAAAGATATAGATAACAACAAAATATTTTGCAGACATGGACATTCTAATCTCTCGAATCTAAAGAGGAGTTGCTTCGTCCTCATTACTTCCATCACCCTCGTATCCTCCACCATATTTATTGCTCACCCTCATCAAATGCATATCTGCCATCAATAGCAAATCGCTCCAACCATTCCATTCTTGCTTCTTTGGACTTCACCATAAACAGTCTTGCACCGTTTTCATTATGACAAAAACTTTCGGTTGCCTTATCCAAGAGTTTTGTAGGGTATTTACCTTCAGCTTCATGCATAGACTCAGAAAGATTTTCAATCCAATGCATTTGTGCTCTATGAATAGACATTGCAACCTTCCCTATACCACTCATCACACTATCCATAGATTCGAGGTCATTCAATAAATTTTTACCTCTACTCCGACGACGACTCTCTTGATTGTTGGCGCTAGAAGGGACATTGGTAGTTTTTTGAAGGCGACTCCCTTGATTGTTGACGTTAGAAGGGACCTTGGTGGTTTTTTAAACTTGAGGACATTCGTTTTGTGCCTCATTATCACGAATATTCACACCGCTTGGAGCATCACGGGCTTGCAGCCTATCGAAATCTTCATAAATCGATTGTTTCTCCGCTTCGGTCACTTTGTCATCTCCACATATTAGCTTGAGGTCATCAAAATGTATAAGTGGATGATTCACATAGTCCTTCAATTTTGGATTATCCTGCAAAAATTAATAATATTAGTTAATGAAATACATTATAAATTATCAATATGCGAATAAGTTAAAAGAAACTTTACTATAGAAAACGTTTTGTACTTGTGTCTTTCATTACTAGCATTTTCGTTTCCTCATTCCATCCCACACCAGTCAAATCGTAACATTGCCGCATTTTATCATACATCTTCTGTAAGGCCTTAATGACATTATTTGTTGTGTACGTTTCGCCAAAGTGCTGGTTAATGTGTATTGTCGCTATCGAAAAGGCCGGCCTTTTGAAACCTTTATCTCCTTTCAATCTTTTTCTAGCTTGTGATGCCAAAAATGGGTTCAGTACATCATCATGAACATATAACCAAATTTTAATTGGCGGCCTATTAGCCGAAGCTCCATACTTATGTTTTACCGCGGTTTTCTTGTTACGTTTTTTCATTGGTGATGTAACCCTCTTAATCGCGGCTATGCAAGGACTTTTCAGATGCACCACTAGCGGTATTGGGTCCATGCACATCATTGTTTGATGATCCTATAAATGTGTTTGCATTTGGGCCCATTGGATGGTACATAGGTGCATGTTCGGAACTGTTGGAGTACGGTACGAAGCTATGATTTGCCAAACCTGTCATCATGGCCAGAAAGTAACCCTCACCTTGTGCAAGAGGGTACATGTTCATAAAATCTGGTATTTGGTAATAACCTGTTGGTGGATGTGTCAGGACCCGGTTCTTGCTCACGGAACAAAGTGTCACACAGAACAAAGTGCCATGCCAAGTGTCATGCCAAAGGGGTGGAGGCCACCTTTTGAATCCGCGGGGGCCACCGCTCGAGTCCGTGGGACCCACTGTAGAACAATAGTGAATCTTTGGAATACATTCCGAAAGAAGGCAAATCCAGAACTATAAATGAAATGATACCACTCGTATAACACAGAGGCGTCTTTTAAGTGAACCGACGCTACAGGAGCTTGAGAACTCCGTATTTAAGCGTGCTCGGGCCAGAGAAGTCCTGAGATGGGTGGCCTCCTGGGAAGTGTTCCTTGGTCGGATTCGGTTCGCTCCTAAAGACAAAACCGTACGGTTTCGGCCATAGCGGACAATCCTCTCTATATTGAGGGTGGGACGTGAAAGGATGACCCATAAATTGCAGTTGATTACTATCTCTTGAGGACCCTGAGAACTCTTGAGTCTGGGATGAAAAGGGAAAATGAACCCACTCGCCGGTGGAAGGATGGACCGTGAAGGAGTATTCGACATATCTAAATCATGACAACAAACATTACATAAATGATAAGTATCATGTTATGATGATTCATATTACATACTATAGACCCATCTAAAGTTCATCAAAGAAACATTACAAAACAAATTCGTTTGCTTCAACAAACATAACAAAAATCAAAGTAGAATAATACTCATTGACATATAACATAAGAAATTAAAGTTTAACGAAAACAAATATAATATAACAAATACCAAGTTCAAAGAAACATCACCTAAATGAACCCGAAATATGATAATATTTAGTACATGCAACATAAGCATCAAAAGTTTAACAGATTAACTGACTAAATGCATCTTAACTAATAAAGATTGGACTAAAGAAAAGTATCATGTAGCCGACTCCGTCGTGTTTCCCCCGTGATGTTCGTCACAATAATCTACCCACATATCCCAGGCTATTCGATCGCGTTGAGCCTTCCATTCTTCTCTATTCGCTCTCAACCCAGCAGGCGTTTGATTTGAATTAAACTGAATGATGTCTGGACCGTCATCATCTACAACATCGCCTTCTTCAAACTGAGGCTCTACGACGTTATTAAATATCCTATCGTCCGAATCAATCATAGCTATGTAGTTATTGAGTATAGCGCATGCCAAAACAATACGAACTTGTGTTAGAAATGGATGTGGGATTGCAGATAGTATTTTAAAACGGTTTTTAAGGATTCCAAATGTGGATTCAATTTTGGTTCATAAAGTAGAGTGATGTAGATTGAAAAAGTTTTTTCTGTTGGTTGTGATCGAAATGTTCCTTCAAGTGATATCGAACACCATGATATGGTGAAATAAATCCATGTCATGTGCTGTAACCCGAATCGCACAAGTAGTATTTTCCTTAAAAAAATATTAATGGTTTATTAGTCATTTGTTAGTTAATCTTCATCTCATTTGATTTTCAATGGAAAAGGGGGAATCGCCGTTTCACAGGGTATTCCTCATCTTCTTACACTCGCAAGCCGTGTGGTGTTGGTAATGGTAAAGTGACGGTACAATCATTGGCTATCCCTTCCCAACCCGTCAAGATATAGCGAACAATTTATCTGGAGTTGCTGCAGCCAAAATATTGTGTAACTCCCTTATAACCTCTAAAACGTGGTACGTCCTTCACGGGGACCATCGCATGTACATGTGTCCCATCGATCGATCCAATGCAATCCTAAAAAAATTTCAAGCGTACTTATAATTTCATATGGCGTTAAAGACATACAACAAAAATTTAAGAAATACTACATACTTACTGAGAAGTATGAATACCAACGGAAAGTATTGACGATTTCTGGACGCGTAGCACCGGTTGGTTGCTTCATGAAATGATTGCGAATGCAAACATAGCTATTAAGACTTTATTAAAGTAACGGCTAACGGTTTCACCGGATCTTACAAAATCTAATCGCACTACTCTATTTTTGGTCGTGTCCTATATGAAGGAACATGGCTAATTGCTCTTCAATGGGTATATGAAAGGTGTCTCTTTCAATACTCCTAACCCTCTGAAAAGTTGTGCCAGTTTGAGAAAAGGTACCTTGCGCGTTCTTAAATAGTTAACACAACTAATAGGATTCATTCAATATCCAAAACATATGCATATTTTTTCTTTATGAATCTCTTCTCCACGACGGGTCTTTATGGGTGCCATTACTCTCCCTTTGTTCGTTACAGTTTAACATCATATAAACTGTTAGCATAAGGATTATGGTAGCAGCATCTCCAATGCAAATTCGTAAAAACATTTCCTCTTCATGTTATTCCATCTACAAACACAAATTAACAAATCGAGATTTCGTTTTTATGGATAAATTATTTGTAACGTATAGAATATTAAATATGTTAAATGCACACAAAAAATTTAAGATTCAAAAGGAAATTAAATGCTTGCATCTCTACACTATCTAAGCCTAGCAATATAAACAAGAAGTTTCATATTTCACCTTGAAATAACAAATATAGACAATATTCTAGTTAAATGGTGCTCATCACAACTTAATACCGCTTGTTGAATGGTACTCATAAGAATTTTTATCTGAACCGTGTTGAACCCAAATAAGACCCTTTCAAGTAAAAAAATTTATTTTAAAAAAAAATCCGTGTTCTTAAATCTGCTTTCTCATGGTATCATAACTCAGGAGAAAAAATATATAAAAATTGAAAAACCACTTAAAATCAGAAAATGATCTGTTGAGAGGTTTTTTATTTTAGCGTAATAAAAATTTCATGAACAAAAACAATAAAAATTGCAGAAATTATTGATAACTCGAAGAAATTGTCGTCGGAAATAGAGATGAGATCGGCAGCGAAAGATGTTATAAGTAGATTTTTGGCGAAAGGAATCGTCGGCAAGAGACGTCTTGCCCTTCATCAAGACAAAAAAGTGAAAGAGATGAGGCAGCGATGATTTTTTTCTCCAGAAATCGGTGAGTAAATCGTCGTTCAGAGGAGTGAGACGAAATGAGAGTATCGTCGGTGAGAGGAAAGAGATGGCGAGAGGAGATCATGAAGAAGAGCCAAGAGTAGCAAGAGATCAAAGGAAATGAATAGCGAGAGGGTTCATCGCCTCCATGGAGAAAAGCAGCAGCGCCGTTTGAGAGAGAGGCAATCACGAGTAACTCTGGCTTGCGTCCCTTTTTTATTTATAAAAAGCCTACGTAGACTTGGATTTCTCTCAAATCCCATGTTTTTTTTTCTGGATTCCAAAATCTGGGTTTGGGCTGATCTGGCACCTTTTCTCATCCATTCCCGATCACCAACCAAACACAAAAATAGCAAATCCCTATAGATTTGGACTCCAAAGCCTCTAAATCCATGTTTAATCCCCCAACCAAACAGGCCCTTAGGAGTCGAGTGTTTGTTTCATTGACTCAAAACACAAACTTGAAGTCAAAAACATCATCATACATCATCAGAAGTCGAGTTGAGGCCAACTCTTTTTTGCCCCGACTCTTGGCTTGACTCTTGCCACAAGCAATTTTATTGCTAAAATATTTAGAGAAAGTGTGGTCACATGCCACAAGAATTTATTAGTCTTGCCACATAAGTAATTTTATTACTAAAATATTTCAGTCCAAAACTCAATTCAACAACAAAACAAACAATGAACTTCCCTTTTATCTTGGACTCAAGTATTTAGCTCAAGGAAATAAACACTAGACTTCAAACTCAAGGGAACAAAAAATTCTTGAGTCTTGACACAATTTTAGACTCAAAATGAAACAAACAGGCTCTAACGCTTTTATGAAATTTAACATTGCTCTTACGCAGAAGGCTGCATAGTTTTACATGTCAAAGACAAGACTCATGAAGATAAATACTTATTTAATTTTTTACAGCAATATTTGAACCAAGGATCCCATATTCACTGTGATGTGCTTTATACCATGTTGGTAACCACTTAACCAAATGCTTAAGCTTGATAATGACCTCGTTGACTTTTGAATACTCTACTGGTTATTGCATAAGATGGCACTGTCTCTCAAATGTCAGAATTCATTGTTAATTTCAGATCTACTAATTTTTTCACAGTGGGGTTTTGCATAAGAGGGCGTTCGCTCTCACATGCCTCAATTCTGCTTATTTTTTCACACCGTATCCCCATCTCATATGAAGAAATTCTTACTTGTAGTTTTATTCTTGCTCCAGAAATTCACAAACCTTACGCAGCAAATACTTTGTTCTTCTCACAAGCTTTGTACTGTTTCATAATGGACATGCCGATGTGTAAAACACGTATCTGCTCTTATTCGATTGGCTGGTGCATAACACATACTCGGATTACAGCAGCAAATTAAGTAGAAGTAGATTTTTGATATATAATAAAATCAAAAAATGGAAAACAAAGAAAGAAAAGAAAATGCTCTGTGGAGAAAAAAGGTCAGAAATTTGCCTTTTATGCGTATATTAAGTTTGCATGTCGGCTTTCCTATATCAGGTGGCTATGTGCATTGTATATGTGCCCGATTACATGTCTATTCATCGACATGTTTAGGCAATTATGTGGTCATTCACCCGTCTATTACTATTCAACACGGTTACTAGCAGAAAACTTTTAAGCACAAATTTATGTATCTTCCAAATCTTCTCCTTACAGGCAATTCAAGAGTTCAAGAAAGGCAAGGTTGAATACCGAGTAGACAAGACGGGGATCGTTCACTTGCCATTTGGTAAAGCAAACTTTCCCGACGAAGATCTCATTGCCAATATAGTCGCTGCAATCGTATGCTCCTTACATCTTACCCTGCTCCTTGTTCGGCTGAATATTATGTTATGATCCTAACATTTGGAAAATGAAATGTTGCAGAGATCTGTTGAAACAAACAAGCCCTCGGGCGCCAAAGGAGTTTATTGGAAGAGCGCACATATATGCTCGTCGATGGGGCCTTCGATTAGACTTAATATTAGAGAGATGCTCGATTACAAGCCCGCATAAGCAGTGTAACAACTGGAAGTCTCGGCAGAGTATAAACTTTTTGTTTGATGCTTGAAAGTCTCAAATTTGAACTTCATCAGATGTTGCTGTAAAATTAGGAATGCATTTATTTGAGCAGAGTTGAGGATGGGTCTTGTTCCTGCTATAAGCTCCTGAGTTGTTGTAATTTTTGTTTTTCTTGCCCCTGTATTTTATTCAGTTCATCCTTTCATCTCTGTGTTAATACTGCATCTTAAGCATACTGATGAAAATATCGATTTCCTTTTGTAAATATGGAGGAGAAAAATTGGTGTACTGACGAGATATAAAACCCTTAAATTTAACGCAGATTTCGCATTTTATCATAAAGGTTGATATGCAAAAAGCCAAAGCAGGATGGATGAGATATGAGTTTCGGGGAAATGGATGAAGAAGAATTTTGTAATGTGCCAGCGATATGTGCTTGAGATAGAAAGAAACAGGAACACGGTCTTGAAAGTTGTGGGAAGGGAGATCGAAATTTCCCATCTCTTTCTTCATCAGGTGCATTACGTCCAACACGCTGAATAATTTCTCGATATTTTAGATAGAAATTGGCTATCGACCGTTCATGGTATAATATAAAGACATCTCAGCAATCCGTGTCCTTGGTCATATATGAATGGTTTACTTACCGAAAAATGCCGTAATATGAATTCTGCAGGATCCACACCCTAGGTAAAATTAGGTGTTCATGCGTAAAAATGCATAATATGGTACAAGTCCATAATTAAGCATCTTTAAGTTTATTATTACCTCAAAAGCAAAACAAAAAACTTTCAAGTTATTTTATGGCATTTTCACCCAATTTGCTTTTGTTTAGAATACGGAGACATGGACATTTTTCTTGTGCTTGAAATTCTTAATAATAGAAGCAAAAGATTTGTGAAGTGGATGCATGAATGCCTTGTGACCACTTACATAAATTTAATATCTCTTTCTCTCTCTCTCCTCATTTTGCTGAATGATAAAGTGAGAAATTCAAGAGAGAGAGAGAGAGGAGAGAGGGTCAATTTTTGAGCCCTAGTTCATTAAAATCATGGCGCTGATGTTTGGTACAGGGATTCACATTCACTCACCTCTGCTTTCTTCATTTGCCACTAACAAAACCCTAATCCCTCATAGGCTGCCTACTGCTTGTATGAGCTCTCCTTCATCTTCACCAAATCTCCCAACTCAAAAGAGCATCACAACCACAAACCCTTTCTTAGATTCTACCGCTGCTACTTCGAACTCAAACTACAAGCTTTCTACTGATTCTAAAGGTGGCGTCGGCGCCGGCGGCATAAGCTTCACCCCTGAATCAATTATTGAAAGGGTAAAAAAAATTGCTATTTTTACTCACTTTATGTTGTCAATTTGATTGCTTCCTTTATAATTGCAAAGTATCATGTTAAAGGCAAAAGCTTGATAATGTTTAGTGTTACGTGTCATGAAAAAAAAAGATCCTGATTTGATTTTGAATTATAATGTTGCTGGAGTCCATTAATTGGCCCCATGCTCAGATGCCCAATATGGTAGTTTGTGTATAAATTGAGGTTTGGGCCATTAAAAAGCCTGAAGCTCGGCTTGGATCGGCTCGATAAAAGCTCGTTTGATAGTTAAACAGGCTGAGCTTCAACATAAATTGAAGCTCGATAAAACAAACAAACAAACATGGACATAACCCTGTTCGAGCTCTCAGACTCGGCAAATTTAGGGCCCATGTGGATGTGGACTTGAATGATTTATGGCTTGATTAGTATTTAGTAGTAATAATAAATTAGTTACTTATTCTTAAATTCAGATCATATTTATTAATTCGTTGATGTTAACTCAAAACTCAGATCATAATAAATATCTATTGTTACACTAAAATATCGGAAAATCTAGATATCGGCAGGATTTTAAACAAGCACTAGCTTGTTCATCTAGCAACGACAATAATATTGTCTATGCACAGTTTGTCAAAAATAATGAACATCTATATGTTTTTTTTCCATATATTCTTGTTTGTGGCTGCTTTCTAGATTTTAAATAGGCTCGATAAAGCTCGAGCCTCGGCTCAGGCTCGGTGCTTGTTCAACAAATAAACAAGCCGAGCTTGAACAAGTTTCTAAGCTCGTTTAAATAATTGAACAAGCCGAACAACCTAAAGCTCGGCTTGTTTAATAGCCCTAATGGAGATTGATTGAATCGTGCTGTTCGGTTTGTTTGATAATTATATCATATTTGCCCCTTGGATTGATTCGTTATCGAACACCATCGATGCCATTTTTAAGACTAAGTTTCTATTTAATTGTTAAATTCACATTGGGGAAGAAGAATAGAACAAGAAAACATGATAGACTATCTATATGTTTAGTCTACCATGACATGCCCTTAAAATTCAAAAGGTGAAAAGCTTTTTTCTCCCTTTTGCCAATCTTATTGTTTTGTGTGTTATTTCATTACGCAGGTGATTTTTGACTTCCGTTTCTTGGCACTTCTCGCTGTCGGAGGATCACTGGCTGGTTCTTTGCTTTGCTTTCTAAATGTAGGTTTTCTAACCCTGAGAATAGCTGGATGACTATTCTTATATCTTCACAGTTAGTTACAACATGACTAAACTGATTAAAAATTAATGTTCTTTCGTCAGTTTAAAATATGCATTAAGCTTAATAGTTGGTCCTTAAAAAGAACTGCAGTATTCTATTATCTAATATTTTCAGTAGTATACACTTCCTTAAATATTCAAGGTTCTGCTCTTTCTTGTCTCCATTAGCATGATTTGCTATGATTTGTGATAATATGCAATTTTTTATATGGTAATCTGGCAGCATATATCTGTGCCAAAACATGTATGCAGAAATTTGAATACTTTAGGTTCTCAGATATAATCATTGTTCACTGTTCACCTAGGAATATCTTTATCCAGGGCCCCATGCATCATTTCTGATTGACAAATTTGGCAGCCACAGTGGAAACACATTTTGTAACGTTTACAAATGTAGATGCTTAATTCAATTCTCAATAGAACTGAATGTCAGTATACTAGTCACTAGTATTTGAAGTGTTCCAATATTTTAACTGGATAGTCAAGATTTAACTTCATATTTTGTCCTGTCTTCTCCCTTTCAACTGATTGATGTGGTTCTATTTCAATCACATATGAAGAGTATGTTTGTAGAGTGTTTTTCATCACCCATTGAGATGGATGTGCACGTGCTTTAGGCGTATACAGATTCCTCCCACCTAGGTAGGCGAGGCTTATTGATTGTGGTGATTCTTTCTCCAGCTGCCGCAGGCAAAACTGCTGTTAATTACCCCTTGCTCTTGACGCGAGAGAAGCTCCGATTAACGCGTCATATAGGTCATGCGAACTCAGTATGCAATATGCACGTGTTGCATTTGAAAATAATTTTGAGGGTGCTTTGGACATATCGGGGGCTTTGCAGAGTTTACAAGGGTCCTGTTGTCCGATCAGCTGGTTGAGGGTCAAGGGGGCTAGCAGCCCCCCTTGGTGTATTGAATGTCCTGGGTGGACTCAGGATTTGCACGCTCTAACATCCGAACCCTTTTGGTCAGCTCCTGGAATGTTTTGAGACCTGCCGTTTATAAGAAAGGAGTCATCCAATTTTCGATATTTCTTATGAGAAAGTTGACGGATTGATCCTAAGGTAACAGTTGTTTGCATTTGATGAGATTACATCATGCGTTGTTTTCTGGTTTAGTCTTCACAAGGTCGATAATAGTGATTTTATCACCGATACTCATGAATTTTTATTTGAACAGAGATTTCATTTGAGCGAATGTTGTAACCGAGTTGTCCGTTACGCTTAATTACCAGCCGAAAGTAGAATCTATCAAACTGTTGATAAACTGTTTGAGGAGCACCGCATCATTGCCCCTGGTATTTCCGCACGATGCTTTAAAATGGGCAATGTGCTGGTTTGTATTTTCCCTCCCGTCGAACCTTTTGAATTTAGGGAAGACGTAGCCGCTGGGAAACTCTACGAGATCATATCGTGTAGGGTACGGTCTCCTACTGTTGCCAACGTTTTTCTGCGCTTCGCTTTTGGTCACCAATGTCTTGACTCTGTTGATGACCAAGTCCATTATCTTATCGTAAGTTAGCGCGCTACTGTCGTCGAGAGTCAAGTCATCTCCCGAAGCTGAATGTGGTCGACTTTCATCCGGCTCGCCTACCTTTGGACTTGAGGGATGGGCGTCGGTTGTTTCGGGTCGTCACCCAGCTAATGAGTAGAGCCTTATGCTTGATTGGGCCGCGGCCGAGTAACTTGGGCCGTGAGTTGGATTATGACATTCGTCAAATCATCAATTTTGGAGTAGAGCTTGGTCATCCCCTGCCTTTGCTTTTAAGCTGTTACCAAAGTTCTTGGAGCACCTCCTGTTCTGTGGTCTTGGGACGGAAAGTCGTCTTCTCTGCACTGTCCGAGTTCGACTCCTCGAGAATTGTGGCTTCGTTTGACCTTGCTGGCCGAGCAGGGTTTTCGTTGTTATCTGCATTATGCTGAGACTGGGAAGTGACAACCTCAGCCAACCCATGCTGGGACAAGTGAGTATCCACCCCTCTTTACTCTTACTGCGAAGGTTACTACTAGGACCCTTACCAGCCATATAGACGGTGTGATTTGTGTACCCGTCTAAGTTTTTATTGTCGGCTGCGGTGTTTATTGAGTTCTTGGACTGTCGCTGCAACCTATTCTTCATAGGAAGGTCAGGCGCCTGAAAATGATCGGGTTAAATGGAGTTTTTGGCGGAACCGGCACTCGCTTCTTGAACTCTCATTGGATTTCGTGTGGCGACGAGAGCCTGATAAACCCTTGACGAGACTGTATCGCGCCTTTGATTTTGGGGCTTAGGTACACCTTTTCGCAAGGTTCTTTGGATTGCATGTTTCTTTATCTTTGCTGTCATGGCATTCTTCTGAACCGGCCCCAATGGTTCAAAAAAGTTAGCGAGCTTTACGGCCGACCCAGTTTGTGTCGCAAGATAACCATCCTTCTGGAACCAGTCGAAATCCAGTTGTGCAAGAGCCATAACTCTTTTGTTTGCTCTGTATTTAAGCCGTTTCTGTCTTAGTTTTTCAGATTTGAGGGCTTGGCGGGCATCTGCTTTCTTGGGAGCCGTCGTAGGCTGATTGACAAAGAGTCTCGAGAAGACACCTAAGCGTGCGGTTGTCAAGGGCATCGCCTGTGCTTGACCGAGCGTCTTGTTGTCGCTTGAGTCGCCGGCTTTGCCCCCAGCTGGAGCGACAGAGAGTCGTTTAAAAACGGACTTTCTCTTGGGTCAGGCGCCTTTGCGATTATCACGTTCGGTCTCCTTCCTTTTTGTCACGTCCCGCTTCCCAAAGTATATAAAATCGGGAACGTAACTAAGCCAACCATGCTACCTACGGTAAGGAAATATCCTCCCATAATCGCATTACGGCTGTCAATCAGTAATCAAGAACAATGATATAATTATCTATCTTAAAACATGCCCAATAGCCATAAGAACGGTAACAGAAAACGATAGCGGAAGCAATAAAGATCCAAAGAATAACTAACCATCAATAAAAGCTATATCAGTGAAACAATCCTCACTGATCGGTAGTCTTGTCGAAGTACTCACGTGCTAAGTCAAGTATCTGGGTCATACAAAACCCAGACGTTAGTGCGTCATAAATAACATAATAATAATAATAGACTGAACAGTGTGCTATATAGGATGTCACGTGCAAGAGTGAGGTATGAGTATAAATAAAATCATTCACATGTGTTATAACAACATGCTATATAGGTATTCAGACATGTCACGTGTATCCTAAGGTTTGTGTTTCTAGGTTAACTATCCTACAGGTATTTGAAACTAATGAATGCACTCTTCCATGTAACTCAAAAGTATATATCCCGTTACTCTCGGGACCACAGACCAAAATATATCCTGTTACCCCCGGGATCACAGATCAAGATATATGAATCAAGAATGATTCTGTTCCGTTAACCCCCGGAACCACAAAAATATGTAATATCCTTTTAAGTTACACTTCAGTTACATTTTTGATTTCTCCATTTCCTCAGATTTCGTTTTCCAAGTCAGGTATAAATAATATTTACCTAATGCCAACACAGGAACATGCAGGTACAGATTATGTCTATCTAGACAACATACCACGTTCATCAAGACAACAAGTCAGGATTGTTGGCATCGGTAAATATTACAAGTAAATAGGTACAAGCAAAATAACAATATCAGTAACAAGATGACGGTTTAAGCATGTCAAGATAGTATATTAAATTAGATAAAGTGTTTATTTGTAATAATATCGTGCAAACAGGCCGTGATAAAATACAGTTGTAACCGTTATCTAAGTGTGATAAATAGTGTAACGAAGAATAAACCATATTAATTCCTACATTTCATTATAAACTGCAATTTATAAAACTTGTTATTAACCGATCAACGATATACAGATTATACATATAAACGGTATAATAGTAATAATAAGTAATATTACGACGATATATGTATATGGATATAACTATAGCATGTAGCAAGTTGTAAACTTGCCTCGACAACGATAATCATGGCAAACGACGACACGGAGACGTGAAACATGACACACGCAAGACCTAAGCTTTGATCTTGGCCCGGGTATGGGTGCGATTTGAATCAAGTGCAGGCGAGGGAACCAGACGTCGACGATGCAGACGACTGTCACTACCATGAGGGAGTGCGGCGATGGTTGAGATGAGTCGTTGTTGCCTGTGAGTGCCCCCGTCTTGGTGGTAGTGAAGGCGAAGGAGAAGAGGAAGTTGCAGTTGCGAGGGCGGTCGGAAGTGACTGGAGTTGCAGCGGGTTTATGGTTGCGACAGTGGAAGAAGGTGAGGGATGACAACGGCTGTGGTGCCTGGGTTTCTGATGTGAGGAGGTGCTGCGGTGAGATGGGATCTGAGGTGATGATCTCAGTTTGCTTGGTGACGGAGATAATGGGTTATGGTCGTCGATGAGGAGGCGAGGGTGAACGGGGAGAGCTGCAACGATATGGATACTCGGGAGACGATGGGGAAGAAGGAGAATCTAGCGGCGGCTACAAGGACAGTAGAGTAGAGGTGATGGTGCTCGAGGTAGAAGATGAAGCCGGTGGTGGCGGGTTCTCGGTTGATGTCGAGGAAGAAGATAATCGGTGAGAGAGAGAGTTAGTGCTCCGGCGACGACGAGAAGAGGAAGGAGATGGATTGAAGGAAAGAAGAAGATAGAGGTGGCCGGTCGGGCATGGGTCGAAAGTGGTCGAGAAGGGCCGTGGTGATAGTGATGGGTTCTCGATGGAGAGGCAAGGGAGCTTCGGTGAAGGTGACGGTGACGAGATCGAGGAGTAAACGAGCTAGGGCGACGGCGGCGACCTCGGGAAGACGAAGGTGAAGACGAAGAAGATGGTTGCAGGGAAGATGAAGAAAGGAAAAGAGAGCGAGAGAGAAATGCAAGGGGGAGTAATGAGCAGAGAGAGAAAGAGTTGTTTTATTAATAAGAAAAATATATAATATGTTTATATATATATAGTATATGTATTTTATTTTTTTTTGTATATATCTAATAATATTGTAAAAGATATTACAAATTTCCGATCCGGCTCAACTAAATCTCACTGAAAATATATTGGAAATAATATATACATATGTAGCCCATTTAAACCATAATCTAAGGGTTAAAATAATATATTCTAATCTAATATCACACATAACATCTTAGAACGTTAGGATTTAGGTGTAATAGATAATAGTCAATAAAAATAACATGAGATGTTCAATTAAGATAAGACATGCTTAAAATTAATATCTATAAATATCCATAACGTAGGCTACCAGGAAATATATATATATATATATATATATATATATATATATATATTTAATTTAAATATTATATATCTATTATTTAAGATTCATATAGATTTAGCCTACAGATAAATATTAATAAAGATATTCTAGCACCATAACGGGTTTCACGCAAATGGGTCAGGTCCGATACACGTACTATCCAAACCAATCACAACTTAAATACTAAATAAAAATAAAATTCAAAAATACTAATTAATATAGTTAAATAACATACGATCGTGCTACGGTATTACACTTTTGAGACCGGTTTATTCATTTGAATTGTTGGCGTATCTGCGGTAGGAGCGCTAAAGGCTGAGGAGAATGTAATGGACTCGAATTGGACTGGTTGTCCCGCTCATTGCTGCATGAGCTCCGCTGGGAGAACCACTCGAGCAGTGGTCTTGAGTGTGTATACGATGGGGGTCACATCAGAAGCTGAGCTGGTTCTCGAAGACATCGTTGTCGAGAGTTGATGGCTGTTAATATGCATGAAGGAACATGATTTCAGTACAGATAATGATTTATATGTCGAATGAACTCGCATAATCGTTTGACCCAAAATATGAGATGCGATATAGATCCCACCGGGCGTGCCAGAATCTGTAGAGTGTTTTTCGTCATCCATTGAGATGGATGCACGCGTGCCTTAAGCGTGTACAGATCTCTCCTGCCTAGGGTAAGCGGGGGTCTATTGATTGTGGGGATCTTTTTTCCAGCAGCCACGGGCAAAACTGCTATTAAATACTCCTCGCACTTGGCGTGAGGGAACCTCCGATTAATGTGTCATATAGGTCATGCGAACTCAGTGTGCAATATGCATGTGTTGTATTTGAAAACAATTTTGAGGGTGTTTTGGACATATTGGGGGTCTCGCAAAGTTTATGGGGGTCTCGTTGTCCAGTCGGCAGGTTGGGAGTCGAAGGGGCTAGCAGCCCCCTTGCGGGGTAGCGTCCCATGGAAATTTTTTTAAAGGAGGAGAGTGTTTTGAGTGTGTCGAGAAGTTCTCGAGATGGGGATGAGGGATTTTGGTGGCCTCCTGAAGCAACGGGGATCCCTTTAAGGGGGTCCCGACAGCGGGATCCCTCTTTTTCCTTTTGCCGGGGTCTCGACAGCGGGATCCCCCGTTTGGGGGTCCCGAAGCAGGGTCCCTTAAGAGGGATCCCGAAATAGGGAATCTCTTTGAGGGGGTTTCGAAGCAGGGAACCTTTAAGGGATCTCGAAAGAGGGAACCCTTCCTTTAAAGGGTTCTGAAACGGAAAACCCTTTGGGGGTTCCGATGGTGAACACGGGTGTACCCCGTATTCAAGCTTTCTATGAGGAACATGGGTTGCGAGCCATGTTCTCATGGATTTCACGAGAGATCCGGCGGCAAAGAATCTTTGTGAAGCGAAAGTTTTGAGCTTTCGTCCCAAAGTTTTGTTTTTATTAGCTTGAGGGTGTGAAACTAAGGTCCATCCATGGTGCTTGCTTGGCTTTCATCCCAAGAACTCTTTTCCTTAGATTTGATAGAGAATGCTTTTGGTTTTGAAGTAGTTTTATTTGAGTTTATTGAGAGTGTTGGAGTTTTTTTACTTAAAGTATTAAAGTTGAGAGAGTGATGGGCTTTTTATAGGTACACATGGGCTTTTGATATAAGTGAGTTCCAACAATAGAACTCAAGTCTTGTTGGGCTTTGACTCATTTTATATTTTATACCCATATGTTTTTTTTTCGTTTCCAATTTGGGACTTTCTTTAAATTCCTAGGTTCAACGCTCCACCTCACATGCAATCATTTTTCTTGGTGTGGTTGTCACGTGGAAAGTACGAGTTGGATTTACGTGCAACTATTATTTTTTCTTGGTGTGGTTGTCACGTGAAAAGAACGAGTTTAGATCGAGCCGTTGGCTCTGGTACCATGTTAGAGTTTTTTTAAAGTATTAAAATTGAGCGAGTGATGGGCTTTTTATAGATACACATGGGCCTTTGATATAAGTGGGTTCCAACAATAAAACTCAAGTCTTGTTGAGGTTTGACCCATCTTATATCTTATACACATATGCTTCGTTTCTTTTTTCCTATCTAGGACTATCTTTAAAGTCCTGTCATTTGGGTTTTACTTTCAACAGTGAGAAATGAGCTCTCTTTATTGGTTTTTCTCAATGAAGAAGATGAAGTGAGATGAGAAAGAAAATCACCTCAAAGACGGAGAAGGCTCAAAACCCTAATATTTTGTGAGAGAAAAACTTGTTCATTTCATCATATGGTGGTCTTTAAATACCCCTTACATTTTGCAACTTAGCCCTTGGGCTTTACATAATTGGCTTTATGTATATTTTTCTTACATTTTACACATTTATTTAAATATTACATTTATTATAATTTCTTCTTTTCTTGGCATGATGGCTGGCCCCAAGCTTGAGCTTGAATCGGTCTGGGCTCGGGCCCACTTGCTTGGACTTGGGTTTGGGCGTAGGCCCGGCATGGATTTTGCAGCCGGGTGCGATTTTCGACCCCAGCAATATTATGTCCCGCACTATACCGTTCGGCTTTTTTATGTGATTCTCAATTAATCACAAATGAATTCTTGTTAGGAAGCATATTGAGAAAGACATTTGAAAAGGTAATTAACAGCAACAACTGATCCTTTTATCCCAAGCATATGGGATAGGCTACATGAACCAACATGAGAATCACGCCGGGTCCAGCACATGAATCCTCCGCTTGCACTCACTCCTATCGAATAATATACTTTTATTGAGGCCTTTGGTAGCCATATCTTTTTGTGTCACCCATATCCATGTTTTTTTCAGTCTTCCTTTCGCTCTTTTGACATTGCCTATATCGAGAGTATCTATCCGTCGAACCGGTGCTTTTATAGGTCTGTGTCGCACATGATCAAACCATCTTAGCCTGTTTTCCCGCATCTTCTCCTCCATAGGTATTACATCAACTTTTGCACGAATATCCTCATTTCGCATCTTATCTTTTCTAGTGTTATCCTACATCTAACATACTACAAAGTATGTGCATCTCCGCTACGTGCATATTCTGTGTATGATGCTTTTTAGGAGTTCGGCATTCTGTACCATATAATAAGGTAGGCCGAATAACGCTCTGATAAAACTTCTTCCCTTTCAACCTTAACAGAAAGTTACGATCACACAAAATCTCTGTTACACTCCATTTCAATCAATCGGCTTAGATCTTTTGATTGACATCGCTATCGATCTCCCCATCCTTTTGGATGATGAAACCTAGATATCTAAACTGATCGCTCGGTGATATCTCTTGCTCATCTAGTGTTATACCATTATGGTCTCGACTTCTCTGTTTGCTAAATTTGCAATGCATATATGCTGTCTTAGACCTGCTCAATCTGAACTCCCGAGAGTCCAACGTTTGCCTTCATAACTCCAATTTGGCATTAACCCCTGCTTTCATCATATTTTCTAGAACAATATCATCAGCGAATATCATACACCAATTTCTCTTATTTGAGTACTGAGTCGACGACGTTAGGCATCTTTTAGCCAAGGCTTGCCCTAGCATGGAAAGAGGATTACAAAATGTTTTTAAAAAAAATTCACTTAGAAATCCAACTATTGTTATTATTATTTAAAAAACACATTGACACCTTTATGTAGAAGACTTCTTTTAAACATAAAGATATGCAATAAACACTTTTTAAGCCAAACACTATAAACTGTTTGAAACATAATTGACATTTTTGGTTACATTTTATTTGATAAAAAATAGTTTTATATGATCTTTCATTAATAAATAACAATTAAAAGGTTTAACAAGATAACTATCGATAAAATCACTTTAAAATTTAAATAAAATTTCCTTATCGCCTTGTCTTTCTTTCAATTTCATATATTTCAGTCTGGCTGTTTTTAAACTTTGATGTGATTTTAAAAAGTTAATTGTTACTTTTTGACCCAGATTGATAGCTTCTAACTGTTGTAATCATCTTTTTTATTTTATAGGGTTGTGTTTACATACTTGATGCATACAAGGTTTACTGGTCAAGCTGTGTCAAAGGAGTTCATACCGGGCAAATGGTCCTACGATTAGTTGAAGCTATTGGTGAGAGAACTATCACAAGCTCACTTCCATTGAGACCCTTCATTGTTATTCTCTTACAACTTATCCTAAGATATCATAATGCAGCGACCAGCAATTAAAAAATGCTTACAATGCTCAAAACGTGAGAAGCTGAGATATTGCATCTATTTTTCGACTAAGTTTCTCGAGAAGCTCGTATTCTGTTGGTTGTTAATTTTGGCTTTTTAATGTGCCTACCACATAACATCAGCTTAGAACAAGGACCTTGATATGAAATTTAAGATGGCATCTACTGTGAGGCCCCTGAATCAATTGTATTAACACGTGATTCGTGAGACACAATGCAAACTAACCCCTACCACTATAAGACAACTATCAGGTTCGGAGTTTAAATGGGCTCTTAATGCAAACTAAAATAGTAGTATGATGACCTTAAAGAAAGAGGCAACTACCTAGGGATAAAAGAATTTATCCCTAAACTATTTGAAAGATATCAAGAATCACAGATTCAGTCACCATACCATGTTGAAAGTGGAGAATCAATTACAAAATGTTTTGTGTGTGTGTGTGTGTGTGTGTGTGTGTGAGAGAGAGAGAGAGAGAGAGCATATAATTCAATAAATCTGTAAGTAAATTATCCTAAACCATTTGAAAGATATTCAGAAAACTAGTTCACAGATTCAGTCACCATACTCACCATACTGTGCTGAAAATGGAGAATCCATTTAAAAAGTTACTGTGTGTGTGTGTTTGAGAGAGAGAGAGAGAGAGAGAGAGAGAGAGAGAGATTGTTAACGGTTGGACAGTATTAGGCTAAGGTTGAATCGAGTGGTAATTGCTAACGTTTCAACATGTGGGAATTGGCGTGGTATATTTGGATGTATAGGATTAGGGCCGCCTCATGAAATGGATGAAAGATAGCAGTAGTTTACTATTCAAGTAGAGTTTCAAGTAGAGTTTCGCAGAAAATTAAAAAGAAAGAAAGAAAGAAAGACCGAGAGTAAAATTAAAAAGAAAGAAAGAAAGAAAGGCTGAGAGTAGAAGTGGGATTAGGCCCATTAAGGAATACTTAAATGTACAGCCGTCGCCGATCATTACATAATTATCATAATACTCTTATTCTCATTCATAAAGATGAGCAGCCTTTTCATACTAATAATCATTGAACAGGCAAATAAAGGCTTGTACATAATAAAACACTTATGATTCATTCAAAGACTCAAATACGTAAAATATAAAAGTAGAGAACATGTCGATATTGACGTTTCCTATAGACCTAATTAGTGTACGATGATTTCCATCAAGATTTCAGCAATCAGGTACCATCCAACATGGAGGAGGGATTATCATTGGAGGCATTCACAGCAAAAAAATGACTGCATATATGTGACAGCTTCATGTATTTACATCTAAAGGTTCTTTATTTAGGATGGTGAAACCCTTGCATGTTTCTCTTTTACCACAATTGGATATCGACTCTTCTTTTTATTTTCATTTCGGTTGGGAATTAGCCCGTACCTAAAGGGAATAATAAAGAGGGGGGATATTTACACCACCAGATCAACTGCCTTAAGAAAGCATTTTCGGACATTTTCCCGTATTTCCTGCAGTTAGAAGCTAGGGTAAATATCACAAATATATCTTTAACTATTATTTTCTTTACTAAACTACCTTATAGTTTATTTTTACTGTGAACTCCCTTAAACTTCAGTTTTGAAGGAGTTTTCTTCACAAATATATAGTACTTTAAAAGGAGCTATTTGTAACATAACAGAAGCCTTATTCTTCGTGGATTACAACATGTATAGTATTTGTCACGCCCCGCTTCCCAAAATACGAAATACGGAGAGCAACGAAGGCCAGCCGTGCTAGCTACGATAAGGAAAGATTCTTCCACAGTCATATAAAGACTGTCTAGCTAACCTGTCAAAAATAATATCCAATAACAGAAAAGATAACACTGATAATCATACTGTAACGAAACCACAATGAATACTAAAAATAGGTCCACTAGATAATCGATACAAATAAAGATTCAATACAATAGGTTCGAAATAAAACAAAATCCGAAAAGAAATACATAAGTTCTAATGTTCCGCAAGGACGCACAAGCGAAATACTAACTGAAAAGAGATAAATCTACGGCTACTGATCTTCGGCAAAGTCCAGATAGCCGCTTCGATCCTGCTCCGCTTGATAATTCGTCTCTACACCTGAGATGGCAAATCTCAGAGATGTCAGAATATCCCAACAAATACTCAACGTAAAATGGGTGTGTAAGTAGTATGATAATATGAGTATGTAAGTGGAGTGAAGCCCGTGTGCCCATGTTTATAAATACATATGGATATAGTAATAATATAAAACAGACATATAAACATGTCAAGTCATATCCTACTGGTCACTAAAAGGTAATCTATCTTATCGGGAGCTCGAGTGTGTACGTCAACCTCTGCAGGAGTATTCCTAACCTAAAGGTAGGGGCCCAGGAGCTAGGAAATACGAGCGCAGCTGTGGAATGAACATGCGACCGATATAGCCGGGTACGAGCTGTAGTTAGAAGCGATCGATATAGCCCGGTACGAGCTGTAGTAACATGCGACCGATATAACCCAGTACGAACTGCCGGCATGGGGCTCCTGAGATCCTGTTGTACAAACGCACATTCAAATTACCCCAACCCCCGCGTATCTATAGCTAATATGGTAATAAATTCAATCACAATATAGAATGCTAACTGGACAGGAAAACAGAACAACCCACGATGATGGTACAGTATGGTAAACATGTAAACACGAGTAATTGTTTCATGGCATGAATGTTCAGCATTCTAATTAGTGATATCGTTTTAATGTAAGGAAACAGTAATCGGGAACAGGCATGTCATGTTAAGCAGGTCAATGATAATAGTCTCAAGTAGTATGTCATATACAATCGATATAATATGATAGTATCAATAATGTAAATAAGAATATATATGAATTTGCAAGCATCTCCATTTAATATCCGGATTTATTATTGGAAAGAATAATAAACTAAAATATGCTTTTAAAGGATTAATATGACTAATGGGTGTTCTGGAGATCCTAGGGTTTTCATTTCATGCATGATAAACATAAAGTTTCATTTAATAGCGTATGGTTTGATTGTTAATAAAAACACAAAACTAAATATATAAAATTAATATCAAGGGTGTTAAAACACAATTAATATAGTTATCTTATATAAATGCACTTAAGCGTTATGTTTCTGTAACACCCTTATCCGATCGTACGTTTCTTTTTCTTTTTGGATATATTGGGCTTTGTTTTATTATTATTATAATTTGGAGTTTAATACTTTTAATTAAGATATATGCATATAATTATGGTTTTTTCAAGTTTGTTAAATATGCATATTATTAGTATTTAAATATTTATTTGTCTAACACTATTTTATAACCATATTTATATTTTAGTATCATAATTTAAACAAAAGATATTTTATTTGGTATTTCTTTAAACAATACATATACATAAGATTTTACCAATTTTTAAATTCTATTTATAAGATATTTTGTCTTACGATATTTATTTGGTTAGAATATTTAATTTTGAAAAGTCATGAGAGCCCTTGTTAAATCTCTTGACCATATAAATGTTTTTCCTAATCTAACAACTCAATTTTTCTCTCTCCAATCACCATATATGTCTCGCCTGATAACTTTATTCTTTTAAAACAAATACTATTCTCTCTCTCCAAACAAATATCTTTTCCAACAGATTTCTTTCTTCCCATATTCTATTCTATCTACATATATTTTTTCTAAATCACTAACTATATTTCACCAAACCCCCGCTCTCTTTTTCTATATATATTCCCTAACCAAATCTCCCTCTCTCCAATCTAATCTAATCTCTCTCAGCAGATTCTCTTTCTCAAATCTACTCTCTTTAAATATTTTTCTACAAACATATATACATACATACATATATATATTATTGAAGATAGTTTGTTACGATAGTTTAACTGAAAATATATTTTAGTTGTTTGATATCATAAAATCCTATATATATAACTAATTATATTTATTTTCATTAACCCATGACCATATACATATCTACATATATTCTCACTATTTACTAATATGTATATACACATATACTTTTCTATTATTCTAGCTATATACAAACTAATATGTATATATACAACTTTTCTAATATCTTATAGAAGTATATAACAACCCATCATATCTTTCTTTTATAAAATCAAATCCAAATCTTATCTCATCAGAATATTTATCTCTCCAATTATAATAATCTCTCCAATCTTTAAAATATCTCTCTTCCCTATAAATAACAACCTAATTATTATCATCTCTCCCTTTCTCCTATAAATCAACCTTCTCTTTTTCCCATCACAATATTTTCTTTTTCTTCAAAATTAGCCGAGCAATCAAACCTTGGAGCTGTTCTTCGTGTCGTCGTGTTTATCTGTCTCCGAGGCAAGTACTCTTACTCTTTTATTTTTTTAGTCAATGCAACATCGGGAATTCTCTAAATAAATTATTAACTTACAATATTTAAATAAAATTGTAATATTTTGCCGCTTTATTAATATATCTTATAATACTTGTACATATGATGAAAACCCTAGGATCTAGAATACATATTAATCCTTTCATCAAGTGAACAACTGTAAAAATGCAAACGTAATAAAATAACTTTTAACATGTAAATATGGTTTAATATATAAAAAAGCTTTATAAGTTTATATGTTTCTGTTGCAACAATATTGGTATACACTAGCATGCAGAATGCCAACACTTATATCCTAATTTAAAACACAAAAATATACCATATTACTGTTAATCAATAAACGCTTTGGGCTTAATATTTTATATATATAAATTAAACTTTCTACATTATCACTCATTATAATATCACTGCACTCTATGTGCCCTAATCATATAAATTATTTTGATACTATAATTTGTATTAACATTTTCTATTATCACATGATTATAAAACTTATTATTAGCACTTACATGATGAGTAGTCAATCTGTCATTTATTTTATCTTACTTACTATTATCTCGTAATTATACTATTACCACTATCCGCTTTATGCATCTGTAATTTGTCATTCTTATTTAACTATATTAACCATTTAAAACCATATTTCAGTTTATTATTCTTTTCAATAAATAAACCCGGATGTTAAATACAGATACTTGCATATTTATGTTGAGTCTTGTTTATATTTTTGACCTTATCATATCCTATCATCTATATTTAATATTTTACTTGAGACTATCATTGTCGGCATGCTTGAGAAACCTTAACATGCTATTCTTGTTTATGAACACTATCATTTTATAACTATTGTACTTGACATGCCATGATTACTCATTGCTCCGGACTACTCATATTAAAACAAGTTCTCTAATTTGAATGTTGAATTACATGACGTGACACACCACTATTCACCAGTTTTATTTCCATACAATTACCATACTACAAGTTCCTGTCTTTTCAGCATTCTTATTTAGTGCTCCAGTCTTTACCATAGCAGCTATAAATACGTGGGTGTTGGGGTAGTTTGAGTGTGCGTTGTACAACAGGATCTCAGGAGTCCCATGCCGGCAGCTCGTACCGGGCTATAGCGGTCACATGATTACAGCTCGTACCGGGCTATAGCGGTCACATGATTACAGCTCGTACCGGGCTATAGCGGTCACATGTTTACAGCTCGTACCGGGCTATAGCGGTCACATGATTACAGCTCGTACCGGGCTATAGCGGTCACATGATTACAGCTCGTACCGGGCTATAGCGGTCACATGTTTACAGCTCGTACCGGGCTATAGCGGTCTCTTGTTCATTCCACAGTTGGGCCCGTGTTTCCTAGCCCCTGGGGCACCACTCTTGGGTTAGGAATACTCCTGCAGAGGTTGACGCACACACTCAAGCTTACGATAGGATAGTTTACCTTTTAGTGGCCAGTTAGGTTATGACATGATCCCTTACATACATGTTTCATAGTGTTAATGCATCTAATTATTTATATACATGTTTTCTTGCGCACCGGGCTTCACTTTTATATATTCTTGTTATTATGCTACACACACTTTATACGTTGAGTACTTGCTGGGGTATTCTGACATCCCTGAGATTTGCCATCTCAGGTTTAGAGACAGGTTTTTAGGCTGAGCGGGATCAGAGCGGCTACCAGGACTTTGTTGAAGATCAGTAATCGTAGGTTTATTTTCCTTTACTTTTAGCCTTTAGCATGTGCGCCCTTATGGGACATTAGGACTTTTGTATCTCTTTCGGATCTTATTTTATTCCGAATCTTTTGTTTTGGATCTTTAATTGCATCAATTATCTAGTGGACCCATTTTTAGGATTTCTTATGGTTTCATTGCAGCATGATTATCAGTATTATTTCTTTTGGTATTGGATTTTATTTTTGACAGGTTAATCTAGACAGCCTTATGTGACTATGGAAGGACTTTTCCTTACCGTAGGTAGCACGGCTGGCCTTCGTCGCTTCCCGTATTCCACATTTTGGGAAGCGGGGCGTGACAGTTTCATACTATTAGTAACAATGAATAATATCTTAATTGAATTATATATTATATATTTATTTTCTTATTGTTACAATGATATGATCTTATATATATATATATATATATATATATATAATTTAATTATCCTGAACTACTGTCCACTAAGCACTATATTATGTAAGCTATATTCTATAAAAGTTCAACAAAAATAAAATTGAATTGATTATTTAACTTAATGAAATAACAACTCACATCTATTAATTAAAATTTATATCAGCTATACAAATAAGTCTAAATATAAGCTATATATATGTGAGCAGCATTCAAATTTATGTGAGCAGTATAAAACTAAGGTTTTCATCATGTATATATAATTACGTGGTATTTTAGTAAAATTGCACAATAATACAATTTTCATTCAAATATTATAGACTAAGAATTTATTGCAATATTTGCCGACATTGCATCGGCTAAAAAAAGGAAGAGTACTTGCCTCGGAGACGGATAAACATGACAACACGATGCGCAACTTCAAGTTTTGATGGCTCTACTAATTTTGAAGAAAAAAATATTATGATAGGAAAGAGAGAAGGTTGATTTATATAAGGAGAGATGATAATGATGATAATAATTAGGTGGTTATTTATAAGGAATTGAGAGATGTAAAAGATTGGAGAGATTATTATAATTGGAGAGAAAAAGAAATATTCCGATGAGATAAGATTTGGGTTTGATTTTAAGAGAGAAAGATATATAAATATAAAAGAGAGATATGATAGATTATATATTTCTATAAGATATTAGAAAAGTTGTATATACACATATTAGTTTGTATATAGTTAGGATAATAAGAAAGTATATGTATATACATATATTAGTATGTAATAAAAATATATGTAGATATGTATATGGATATGAGTTCGTTAAAATAAATATAATTAATTGCTATATATATATATATATATATATATATATGAGAATAATGGAGGAAAGATGTTATAGGAGGAAATTCCGTTGTATATATATCTTCAATTATATATATATATATATATATATATATATATATATATATATATAGTATAACCGTTAATTTTGAACCCACTAAATCAACGGTTTAAAAATTGTAGAATCACATGAAATTTGGTGTATCCACATCTTAGATGATAACGATGAAGATGGTGGGTGCCGATCGTCGAAAAAAATGAGGAAGGGTGTATTATTTCGACGCCATAGGAGGAAATTCCCTCCCATGGTTTCTTTTCTCCATTGACCTCTCTATATATATTGTTTATATAGGTTTGTAGAAAAAGAATTAAAGAGTAGATTTGAGAGAGAATCTGCTGAGAGAGATTAAATTGGATTGTGGAGAGTGATTTTGTTAGGGAATATATATAAAGAGAGAAGTTTGGTGAAATATAGTTAGGGATATAGAAAAAAATATATATAGAATAAAATATGGAGAGAGAAATCCGTTGTGAAAGATAATTATTTGGAGAGAGAAACAAAATAGTTTTGGTTTTAAAAGAAGAGAGAATTATCAGGTGAAAGAAAGAAGATCAGGGGGAGATATATGGTGATTGGAGAAAGAAAATTGAGTTGTTAGTTTAGGAAAAATATTTATATGGTTAAAACATTTAACATGGACTCTCATGACCTATCAAAACTAAATATTTTAGCTAAATAAATATTGTTAAACAAAATATCTTATAAATAAGATTTAAAAAGAGCTAAAATCTTGTGTATATATATTGTTTAAAGAAATACCAAACAAAATATCTTGTGTTTAAACTATAATACTTAAATATAAATATGGTTACAAAATAGTGTTAAACAAATAAATATTTAAATACTAATAATATGCCTATTTAACAAACTTGAAAACCCATAATTATATGCATATATCTTAATTAAAAGTATTAAACTCCAAGTTATAATAATAATAAAAGAAAACCCAATATATTCTTAAAGAAAAAGAAACGTACGATCGGACTAGGGTGTTTCAGTATTACTATGCTTCCTGGTACATATTATGAGTTGTCATGACAAATCAATATTCACTCCCATATGTCTTGGTTCGGTTTGTTGTGAAATGGGCATTCAATTTACATCGGTCTCTTTTTTTCCCCACAGATGTCTATCTTGCTGGGACCGTTATGTTAATATTTGGTATGGGGTTGTACGGATTATTTATCAGCAACACCCCGCCTGGCATTCCTTCCAACATTGACCGTGCACTTAGAGGATCTTCTTTGTTTGGAATGTTTGCTCTCAAGGTAAAAAGTAACAATAATTAAACTAGAAATTTCTTATAATCTTTTACCAGTAAGACATTATAGCTCACCTCACTTTTTTAGGATAATTTTTTGTAGGTTAATTGCACAAACCCCCCTTTGAGTTAACGCTGTATAGAAATTTTCCCGTGAGGGATAAAAGAGCTATATGGGATAAACTAGAGGGGTGTTTTGTGCGATTGCGAGCCCATGATAGAACAGAGATAAATATTTGTTCCTTTTTCCCCCTGTACAGGAAAGGCCGAAATGGATGAAAATTAGTTCGCTCGACGAGTTGAAGACAAAGGTGGGCCATGTTATAGTGATGATTCTTCTGGTGAAAATGTTTGAGAGAAGCAAAATGGTGGTGATAGCCACAGGCATGGATCTCCTCAGTTATTCTGTTTGCATTTTCTTATCATCTGCTTCCTTGTACATTCTCCACAACCTTCATAAGTCCGACTAGAAAATTGTTGTATATTTATTAAATGTAGAACAAATGCCATCCAAGATGAAAGTTTGATGCTCCTAATTTATATCAAAATTAAATCTCATGTTCCTAAGTTTTTGCTTTGTTTTCTTTGAGGAAGCACGAATTATCGCTCGATGCTCAATTTATTTGTAGCTGTAGAGGAAAAGGCAGAAACCAAAGCTTTGCTTTTAAAGTAGATCATGGCAGAACAATTATGATTGAAAACTATGTTTTTAAAATCTATCAGAAAATATGCTAGGAAATTGGCGTCGATTCTTCTGGTTATTAAAATATATTATGTATTGTGGCGCATGCACAATGCAATTGAAGAAAGCTTATAAGTAGTTTTTGATTTACCATAGCACAAAATCTCTACTTCTTCCGATCCTTGTAGGAAATATTAGAAGCTATTCTTTTTATTTAATTTGCACTTTGCTAACCATATTTGGGCAATTATATTCTTTTGCGCCAAAATATAGGTTAAATTTCTTTTTGTTTCTGTTTGTTTGCACAATATTCATCAGTTATAAACATTGCAGGGAAAAATCCCCCACCCCAAAAATTAAAATTTAACTGCTTTTCTTAAATTTATATAATCAGTATTTGATTAATTTACTTGTAGTTGTACTATCACAAAGAAACATATCTTACATTTCCCTAAAGGCAAATGAGTTGGATTATAATACCGACTGTACAGCTGACAACGCAATTTAAAAGGAATAAGAAACTTTAATAGTAAAGATTAATGGCGCTGCCGCAGCAAATTCGCGGCAGCAGCATAAATCAATGGGGCAAGTCTTGCCCAGGGCAACCCCCCCCCCCCCCTTCTTACACTGTCTGCAGCATCATTTTCTCCTTGATAATATAAGCTCCGCTTTTTTCTTCATTTTTTAAAAAGAAAGGCAATATATAAACTATACTTCATTCTGGAAACATTTCTAGAACAGTAACACTTCAGGTATCATTCTATCTCATTTGGAGAAAAAAAGAACTACACATTCTTTTGGGTGAGTAAGAACTAAGAAGAACTCCACTGCAAGAATTTGGCTACAACTTATTTCTTTGGTGCTGTACTGCTAACTTTTACTTCCATCATGGGTCATGAACCAACTGCTCCATACAAAATTTTCATGCCCATTGTCATGGTTAAAGCAATAGCAGCTCAAGTAAATAACAAAACACTAACTAGTATTGATGACTCACTAATAGGCTCACCATTCTTTTATTTATAAAAACTAAACTCGTAAACTAAGCCATATATCAGAAAGAGAGACGATTGATTGTCTTTTCTATAGATTTGTCCCCATGAGTAGAGCTGAAGTTAGCTCTGCATATTCCCTTTGGATGCCACCTATTGAAGCAAATTAAGAAGAAAAAATCAATATTAGAATGGCATTATGAACTTTTTTTTTCTTTTTTTTTGAAAAACTTTATAAACAAATTAGATTCAACAAATTAAGCCCAAATTGCAACTCTATAGGTGGTTTGAAATATATTAGCAAAAGTGAAGTTAAAGATATGTTGATGTACCGAATACAAGAAAGGGTCTGTGCGTCCTCCCGCGCCAGTGCGCTTCACTTCTTCCTTCTTCACCAGCCTACAGAGGGTCCAAGCCAAACAATTAACAAGTTGCATCAAGTTGGACTAGCATGACTTTGTTATGTAGTGTTGTTTTTACTTGGCATAAGAAATTGTACCTGAATTGACTTTTTGTCGCAACTATAATTTAGTTTATAGTCCCACAAGGGCAATGGATGCAGGACTCAATTGGTTTCAGGTCTAGTTTTAAGTTAAACAATTAACAAATGGTCATATTAGATTAGTCACTAGAATAACTTTGGTATGCAATGTTTTCCTATTTTTAAAATCAAAACTCCAAAGTTGTTAGATACTTGAATTTTATTCTAATACTGACATTCACACAATTAAATATTGTAACTAATGGAGTTTTATTTGTAACAACCAACTGGTACTCTGAAGATAAGCCCCAAAAGAGCAACAAGCACAATCATAAAATTCAGAAATCAAAATTGTGGCCCGGGCTCGTATTGATTTTTTAACCATATTCTGCACTTGAGCTTTTCTAAATGGGCCCCTCAGGTGTTATTTGAAGGGCAGAAGAAATCAGTATAGCTCAAAGAATAATTGAAACCAAATAAACAAATGAACCATATTAATTGGTCTAAGATTGACTTTGGTATATGAGATAATTTTCTTCAAATTAGCACTATAAAAATTCATAACTGTTAAAAGTTCTAGTTGCAACAATAAACCAAAACTCACAGTCGAAGGGCCTTGCTAGTGTCGGGGCTATCGCCAACAGCCGACCGAATCTTGACCTCAGAAGCAGAGCCATTACCCATGAGCCAATTCACAATGTCGTCAGCTCGACGCTTCACGCTCTTGCTCGCCTCACTGCTGGCAGATTTGTTTCTAGGGATAATCGAACTCGAGCTTGCGCCTTTGTCCTTGTTAGTGATGCCTGATATCGACGAAGATCTCCTGATAGTGCCCGAGGTCGCAGCAGCAACTGAAGATGAAGCAGGAGCAATGGTTTCAGTGGGTATGGAGAAAAGAACGGAAGCGTCATCGTCGTCAGCTTCGGCTTTGATTCTTTGGGAGTTGAGCAAGTCGTAAACCACTCTCATCTTGTAGGTGTTTCTGATGCGATTCTTTCTGCTCTGAATCTTTGAACGAACCTTTTTCACCACCTGAAGAAGACGCATTAATTCATCATTTAACCATTTTATATAACAAGTGACGGATTTTTTAGGAATTTCAAAAACAAATACAATCTAAATCGAACTAAAAATAGTTAGTAATGAAATTTTAAAAAATCAACTGCAATTGGGGAAAAATGAACAAAAAATACTCAGAAATTTCCAAAAAATAATTTAAAAAACTAAAGAGAACGAAAATCAACTATCAAACTAATTTATCAATGGCGGTATAACTATTTTTTAAAATAAAACCAGGTTCACATTTGGTACAAAAAAATCGACAGGTTAAAAAAAATTAAAATAGAAAAATCGAGATTGAGCAAATGCTTTATGATCTCAGGTAACAAATTCAAGAAATGTAACAGTAAATAATAAATAATCACCCAAAATCAAATAAAACTATAAAATAACAGTAAGTAGAAAGATGAAAAGGGACAGAATCCATAGGCCAATCATTCAAACACTAAATCAACTCAAAACTCAAACGCTACAAACTCGAACTGCTCACAAATCAACAAACACCTCACAAACCCTAGATCTAAAAGAGACGATGATCATGCACCTTAGATGGCCTGAACGAAGCTTGAGCAGCGGCGGCGAACGCGAGAAGCTTCAGCGGATCGCTGCGGATCTGATCGACTCCTCCTAATGCCGACGAGGAGCACGCATCCGAGACGCACGAAGATGATGACGAAGACGAGGCTTCCTCGCTGCAGATCGAGCTCGCTTCCTTCAGTTTCCCATCTCTGCAAGCACAAACGCACGAGATCGATCTATGAACGTCGGATCTAGAGAGAGAAAGAGACAGCGTTGACGATGAGAGAGAAAGTGACCTAACGAAGGAGGAGGAGGAGGGGAGTGAAAGAGGGTGGTGATGGTGGTGGTTGCGGCGATGAGAGAGAAAGAGGAGAAGGGCGGCTGCAGCGATCTTCTCCTTTTGGGTTGGGGTTTGGGGGACAAATGGCGCCAACGATTTACTTTTTGTTTTTGTTTTTACTGCTCGTGCTCCCTTTTCCATTTCGAATTTCTTTTTTTTTTCCCCTTAATTTTTTTTCGCTTTCAAAAAAATGGCGCGCGTTTTAGAAAATTCTCTCCCTCTCTCCCCTCCCTCACTCCCTCCCTCGCTTTATTCAAAACTGCCCCTGACGTGGGGCTCTTGTGCGATTGCACTTGATGTTGACGGTTATTTACGGATGATGTCCTCGCTAGCGAACAAGACCATCATTCTTTCAGAGCCGTGTGGCATGCACGTGACCTATATGTGGGCCTCAGTGGGTCGGATGGTTGGGCCTTTTTTATTCATAAGGGGTATATTTCAGTGGGCCCCACGATATCCATTTGGTAGGGTCAAAACAAGTCAAACCCCAGTGTGTTTAGGTATAAATTTTTTTTCGTAAACTACTATTTTGCCTCGGGTTTCGTGTACGCTTCTGTGGGACGAAGAAAACATAACATGACATAACATGCCTAGTGAGGAAAATGTCCATTTTAATGCGGATGCTATTATTAAGGGAAGGATAACAAAAATTACAAGCGAAACTGTTCATACATGTTGGCAGAGCGAGTAGTTTATATTTATTTTACGTATAAAGAAAAAGAAAGAAATCAGGTCTAAATCGTAAAATTGGAATTCGGAAGGGTCTATGAACAAAAGATCTATATTCCTTGTGATTGAGAGAGAGAGAGAGAGAGGAGAGAGGGAGAAAGATTTTAGGGCTTAAAGTCAAATCCAAAATTTCAGATAACGTAACAACATTGTTATGATAAAACATCCTATCGAAAAATTTGAAATAAAACTAAAACAATGAAATCTAGGAAAATAACAAGAAAAAAATCTCACCTTTATTCGATCAGCAGGTATTGATAATTTGTTGGAGAAAAATGGAAGACAAACGGTTGATTTTATTTTTATTTTTTGTGATGTGAGTATATATTGAATAATTTTGGGCTAAGGACACCAAAGGAAACTCAATAAAAAGGGGAAAGGTTTTATGGGTTATAGGGTATAGTAAAGGTCACATGTCAAATTAACCCATTGCCAGTCGCATATTTATCATATATTTTTGTGTTACCTTTTATTTCTTATTAGATATCCATTGTATATTCGTATGCTTGTGCTTCCCCTTATTTGGGTTCATAACTTTTATTGCTATTATGACATGTTTTGAAAAGAAATTTTAGCCCCCCGGATATTTATCGACTTTTCGAGTTCCTTTGAGAGGCGTACGGAGGCTCGGGAATTTAAATGATCGGTTTGGAAAGCTGTCAGGGTTTTTTAGGAAAATTTTGTTCAAGCCTTAGTAGCTTTGAATCAATACGTCTGGGACATTTATGCGAAAAATAAGCGAGAAGTTCCCCAGTATATAACCATCAAAGTTGACGGTCCACGGATGCAGCTGATTTAAATTACTAAAATTAACATATATTAAACGAGCCATATGGCTTTATGACCGGCCACCCTAGTTGGCACGAAAAACAAATAAATAAAAGGACAACGGAAAACACGGTGTGGAGTACGGATGGGGCCTGCACCTCATTTCCATCCTTTTAAGGAGCCCCATGCAACTTCTTTGCGATCATTCATAACTTCATTTTTGCCTTTGCCTATTGCTTTTTTATGGATAAAAAGGATAAATAGTTTCATTAGACTTTGTGCATTCGTGTTTTACACTTACGTCTTTCATCCTTTTCATTGTATTTTGCAAAATTCCAAAAAAAAAAAAAAATTCAAGTCGCTTAAACTTCTATGCAAGGTATAACCTCCACATATGCTCTGGGCGTCTGTTACCCTTATTTTATTGTAGTTGATTGCATTATCTCATCTATAATATAGCCCGGTTGCAGAAAGACTAAAATCAAGAAAAATCATATTAATTTAAAACTCTATTGCTATATGATTGTAAGCCTCAATATCTTATATTTATAAATTTTATATGTAAAATATATGAAAGCTTAACTTAGAAATAGGCATTTTTTAAGCTTTTCGATATTTTTCTTGCGATAGTATATGCAAATCATGAAATTTCTTAAAATAAAAATAAATTCTTTTTTTTTCGGTTTTTCAATTGTTTGTTGTTCTAGCACACCAGAATCATGATATATACAAAAATCATAAAACATACAAAAGCTCCATGCTTTTTTCGTTTTCTTGAAAACTTTAACTTATTGCATGCCATTATGATGAAATTTTAAAAATCCCAAAATTTCTATATTTTTGGTTTTTTAATATTTTGTTTGCAATTTTCAAAAATAAAATATATTTTTTTCTTTACTTTTTCAATACTTTCCCTAATATAGCATCCGAAAATCGTTAAATTTTCGAAAATCGTTAAATTTTCTTTACTTTTTCAATGCACTTATAGTACATAAAAATCATGAAATTTTGAAAAATTTATTTTTTCGTAAGTTATTTAATATTTTGCATTGTAACTGTCTTATTTTTACTATAACGTTTTTTTAATAAAAAGAAATAATTGTTTCAAAATGACTCGTTTAATAAAAAGAAAAGATTTTGAAAGAGTTTAAAAGATTTAGTTTCATCTCTTTAATATAAAAAATTTATTCGATTTTGTTTTGAAAGGATAAATTTTTAATTTAAGAACTATTTATTCCATTTGTCTTTTAAATTATTCCCTTTTGAAACCCTGCATATATTTATTTTTATTTAATTATATACAATAGTAAGCTTATATCCCACTAGTTAAGTCATTGTTTTGCTAGCCCATAGGATATAGATTTGAACCTTGTGGCTTGCAATTATACTTATCAATTTTTATATCCTTCTCTTAAACTCCCAAATGAACAGTGAAATTTTCAATTTCTCTTTAACTCTCATTATGAATTCATATTAATTTGAATTAATATAAATTAATATGACATAACTTTTTTATATATTCATCTTATCCATATGCACGCCTGTAGTCTTTCGCCAGGTGTCCATTTCTCTTGCAGTAGAAACAAAAGTCTGGACTGGGCCGGTTAAGTGTTCCTCCCGGTCTCTTAGATGCAAAAGTTGGCCTGGAAGAGGCTCCTACTGCCATCTGGGTAGCAGGGCGTTTCACACCGGCAGTTTGTGGTCTGCCCTTCTTCTTCACCACTGCCTCATAACGTCGGACAACCTTCAGAGCAAAATCACGGGTTGGGAAATCCCCTGTAGCGAGTGCAGCTTGGATTTCTGGGTCCAATCTTTGCTGAAATCTTCATGCCCCGATCTCAGCAGTAGGAATCAGGTGTGCCGCAAACCTGTTACGGTCTTGTGTTAGCAGTGTAATAAGTGATATCAGTAATTTGAATTTGAGACATATCTTACCTGCTAAGTATGGTAAACTCAGTATCGTATTCATCTACGGACTTGCTCCACATCGAGCCTTATTATAAGTGGATGAACTTCTGCTCCATGTCAAAACGGACAGTCTCAGGAAAGTACTTCGCGTCGAACATATCGCGAGACGTCTTCCATTCAATCGGTTAGGCTAGACGGCTTTGTTCACCCTTCCACCAGACTCTGGCGTTGTCTGTTAGTTGCAGCTTCGCAACCCTCACTGTCACACCCTGCTTCCCAGTATACGGGCAGAGGACGCGACGAGGCCGCTACGTATTTACTCTGAAGTAAACACGCTAAGCGTATCTAAGCAATATAAGTAAAATGCACAAAGACAATATCAATGGATATAATTGAACAACGACTTTATTTATTAAACATTCTTTTTACAATACAACTGAAAAGTAAATACATGGAATGGAAAGCAATGCCTAAACAGTGGCATAATAGAAATGAAAATACTGAAATGAAATGTACAAGTAACTAAAACTCCGGGCCGAAAGCTAGCTGATCCAAATCCTCGCTGGTGGGCTCGATCTCCTGAAAGTCCGATCCACCTGACAACATTCCAAAGAAGAAAGAGAAGGAATGTCGTCAACGAACAATCGCTCGGTAAGTCCCAAAGATAAGGGAGAAGTATAATAGATAGAGAGAGAATGTAGCTATTAAAGTTGTATTATACTGTTAACGCTGTTGTTTGTAGCTTGGTACAGAAGAATGCCAGTGTATACGAGAGGAGTCCCACTATTCCGGAAACTAAGGTATACGGAGCACAAGGAACCGTTCAGCCGCGGTACAACGGCAATTGAATTCAGGTTAGGTGTATTATGGTTACAGTCTCGTGCCACTTCTAACACCTTCCGTACCAGTCTACCCCTTATAAACCCCGCGATGTCCTGATTGTACTGTTTGTATTGTTTGAACTTTATATTGTATATAGATGGATGACTTGTTGAAACCATGATATCAGTAATGGTACGGATATAATGGATGAACATGTAGATGGAATATATCCATGGTTCGGTTTAGTCAATATAGATTGAATAGATGGATTCATAGATCCGTGTTGTATTGTAGTTTTGTAATTTCATACTTGAATCATATTCAAGTCAGATTGATTATACTGAGACTCGGTCTGAGTCGTACAATTAGAAAAGAAATTGAATCCTGAATTATGTTTTGGTGCTATCGGTAACTGCTGCACATGGACGGCAGGATTTGTGTCTTTTTCCAAGACAATTACCGTGTTAATAACACCGTTGTTTAGATTGTCTATTGTTTCCCCAATCAGAGCAAAGCTCTGTTCAAATTCCAAGGTTTGAAATGAAGAGACGCTTCTGCTCTCCCTAGTCAGAGCAAAGCTCTGTTCAAGTTACAAGATATGGAATGAAGCGGCACTTCCTTTCCCCCCAATCAGAGCAAAGCTCGGTTTCAAAATTCAAAATTTAAATTGAAGCAACGCTTCAGATCCCGTGCGCTGCGCGCCACGTGTCAAGCGCAGACGCGCTAGCGCCAGGTGCGCTGCGCCCTAGGCAGCGCACCCCCAATCAGAGCAAAGCTCTGTTTCAAAATTCAAAATTTAAGTTGAAGCAACGCTTCAAATCCAGCGCTCTGCGCTGTGCGCCACGTGTCAAACACGGGCGCGCTAGCGCAGTTGCGCTGCGCGCCACGTGTCGAGCGTAGGTGTGCTAGCACAAGGTGCGCCAGCGCTGAAATTAAAAATTCCCCACCGTCAAATCAAAAGAGCTACTAATAATAAATTATTAATTAATCAGAACTAAAATTCTGTTATGAAAAGATTTTTCAATCTTATTAAAATAAGAAGATTACCTTCTGTAAAACAGAAAGATCTAATCATAAAAACTAAAAGAAGTATTTTACTTCATTTATAGATCTTTTGATCTATAAAGGCAGAGCCTTTTATATAAACAAGAACTTTTGTTCTTGGATCTTAAGGAAAAAACCTTCTTTGAAGAACATAAATTTGTTCTTTGATCTTAAATTTGATCAGATGCGTCTTGCGCTATTGAAAAGTGCCTTGCACTCATGAATTGCGCCCTTGCGCTCATTGGACCGGCGCTCAGCGCCAAAACCTGCCACGTGTCAACCAGAGACACAATCTGCGCTTTGCGCTTCTAAAACAGGGCACTGCGCTCATGGGCTGGCGCTCAGCGCCAAGCGCGTCACGTGTCACTCACTGGTGCGCCAACAGACTAGCGCAATGCGCTCATAAATTAAAAGCGCAATGCGCTAACAAACTAGCGCTTAGCGCTAAGCGCGACACGTATCCTCTTCGTGTGCGCTACCCGACAGAAGCGCGGTGCGCTCTTTGACTGGCGCAACGCGCCTGGCGCGCCACGTGGCGCACTATCAGAACAAACTTTGTTTCTGATGAATGCTATGCATTCAATACAAGACAAAAATGTCAGAGCCCAATGCCTAGCATTATTAAAAGGGCTGAGCCCAAATAAAGGCTTAATAGCTAGAACAAAAATAAAATGTTAAAACATTTTAATTGGACTTAGCCCAATTTTTGCTATAAGTCCTCAACTTGTTTTGAATTGAGCACATCTGTTCTTTCAACCAACTTACCTTGGTTCGAGGGTACATCTCTTCACTCCTCTGATATTTGTCGTTGTAATTCCTCAACGTCGTCAGAGAGGTGACGGGTCCCAACAACCACGTATTACTACGGACTGTGGGGCCCCTAAACCAATGGACTATGATGTCCTTAACCTCGACCGTGACGTCTTAAAACTAACATTGGACTGTGGGGTTCTTAAACCCACGGACTATGATGTCCTTAACCTCGACCGTGATGTCTTTAAACTAACATTGGACTGTGGGGTCCTTAAACCCACGGACTATGATGTCCCTAACCTCGACCGTGATGTCTTTAAACTAACAATGGACTGAGATGTCCTTAAACTAACAATGGAACGTAATGTCCTTAAACTAATTATCGACCGTAATGTCACTAAACTAAACAACAGAGCCCAATTGCTCTCTTGTCGGATCTAAACGATCCCGTTAAGCTGATCTTAGTTTAAAATTAGACTAACGTATCCTTAACAAACGTTTAAGTTGATCTTAGTCTCAAATGAGGCTAACGTATCCTTAAACTCAACCCCCCCAAATCCAAATCTAAGAAAGATACGGATTTGGACTAGTCCACGCCCTACGGGCGACAACATAACTTAGTCTCCGTATACAATCCACGGGCAACCAAACACAAAACAAACACCCATGACACGAAGTGACCATCTGGAGAAGGAGAAAGTTGTTACCGCGATGCGGTAACATAATTAACTGCAGGGGCTTACGCCTGCAGGGAAGAGCGTCCCCACAATCAAAAACCCCTCAAATAAGGGGGAATCTGATAAAGTCTGCTATATCGGCCGCATCCGTTTAAACCTTCGATACATGGTGCCATAAATCAACTTGGCATCTTCGGAGAGATGAACGGATAGCACCAATTAGCATCTGCCCCGAATTTCAGGCAAGACGTACATCGCGTCTCCGCCACGTCTTTCGGAGGGGAACATATTCTGGTACGCCCGGTGAGACCTTTTCCTATTTCCACTCCACACTTTGTGTGTCGTGTTCGCGAACCAATCGCGGTTTGCTGATGGTTGCCTTTGGGTTCGAGGTACTATGATTTGGCGTTTTGCTTGGTGCAGAAAGCGAAGGATCAATGGCGTTCACTTGTGCAAAATGTTCCGGCTGCAACTGCAACGTACGCTCCGTCTCATCCGGAGGCATAGCCTACGGGCCTCAAGCAGCTTCGCTGTTCACAATGCTGGTGGACCAGGTGACTCAGACCACCACCGGGTTGTTTTTCGGGACCATGCTCCCGCCAACGAGCTTCACCGTTCCTGTGCCAACGCCGGAATCTCCCAAGAAGTCGGTCTTTGATTGGATTACAACTACTGCGGCCCCTTTCAACGGGTCGTCCAGCTCCAGCACCTCGGTCTTCTCCAGATTGGGCCGAAGTTCCTGTGGGCCCTTGTTGAAGCCTGCAGTCCTAGAAAAGGTTGTTCCGAAGAGGATAGCCATCCCTGCTCCTGAAGTCGTCAAGGCGGCTTCTCCTGCCAAAGAGTCGGTCTTTACAAGACTGACTATTCCGGCTCCCGTTCCTGCTCGAAGGTCTGTCTTTGACAGATTGGATACCGCTGCTCAAAAGACGTCAGTCTTCAAGAGGCTGGCGGCGCCTCATCTGGATAGGGGGCAAGACAAAACCATCCCCATCGCCGAACCAATACCATCCGCTCGACACGCTCGACATCGCCACTGGCGCCGAGTAAGGAAGGCTGGGGGCAACTCCCCCTCTGGGCTAACTCCACCAGCTCCAACGGTGGAAGTTAATGCTGCTGTTCCAACCGGGAACAGTTTTGAGCTGCTGAACAAGGTACACAGGAACTCGCCTACCGCCGTACTAAAAAGATCTCCGCCGCCGGTGGAGACTGTAACAGAAATAAAGCCGGAGCAGTCCCCTCAACGGCTGTCTTCCAAAGTTTACAAGATCTGGAGACAAGTCCGAGAGTCGGTGGTTGATCGAGACTATCCCCACCGGCAGAAGAAGCTAAAGGTCCGACGGGAAGAAAACCGTCATGTTAATCCACAGAAGGTGACGGCTACTTGGGTGTCCACTGCAACGGCCCCCTCAACTTCGACCGCCCATAAGAGGAGAAAGCCGGAGAAAATCCCCATGTCTGCGACAAATATCAAAGGCACTGAGCCCAAACGCCCTAAGTCTGGGGGCATGATGGTGCATACCGTCTATATGGCATCCGGAAAAGAGGATAGCCTTATCTCTACGGGTCATCGACCGCTTACGCGATCCGTGACAAAAGCCCAAGAGCAGCAGCAGAAGTTTCAGGAGATGATGACTCCGATGGCCGCGCTCACAGAACCGAAAGCAAGCCCAGAGACATCCTCGGAGCAACTCCACGAGTATGAAACTGATGCCGAGTTCCTTCGGAGAATGCTTGAGAAGAAGGACAAAGAGGTCGCGGAACAAGCGGCCAATATAAAGCAAATGGCCCTTCTATTCCAAGATATGGTGGGCATGATGATCCAGCCGGATCCCCCAGCCGAAGATCCTCCGGTAATAATTGAAGATGATAGAGGAGAAACATAGAATCCTCTGCCGGCTGTTTCAGCAGCCAAGGAGGAAACTATTTCCAAGTCCGCCCTGGATGACTATATTGCTCAGCAGATACGAGTTCACCAGACGAATGAAACGGCTGGGAAAATTGTTAGAACTGGGCGACCATATCCAGGCTGGTATGATCAAATAAAGTACCCGCCGGGCTACACGATCCCCAAATTCCGTGTCTACAAGGGGACAGGCAACCCCCATCAACATGTCGCTCAGTTCAGGGCTCTTTGTGGCAACACTGGTGGCGATGATAAGCTTTTGCTCCGCCAATTTGTCGGCAGCTTATCGGAGATGGCGTTCGAGTGGTACTCCGAACTTCCAAATGACTCTGTCAAAACTTTCGCGGAAATGGAGTTGTTGTTCACCCAACGATTCGCAAGTGCTAGTGAACGCACCCCAATAACGGCATTGATCAATGCCAGGATGAAGCCGGGCGAGACATGGGTTCAGTACGCAATCCGATGGCGGAATCTGTGGTCCAAGTGCGAACAACGCATCGAAGAAGCACCAGCGGTGGGCATGTTCGTGGGCACCCTAGACCCTCATGCAACTATTTCACAGTTCATGATGTTCTTCAAACCGACTACGTTCCAGGCTTTAATCGACAAGCTAGCCCAGATGGATCAAATGGGTCATAGACCGTCTCCTCCGAAGCCGGAGCCGCGGAACAAAAAAGGTATGGGGAAGGCGACCTTCGTTGCAAATACCCAACAGCAGCCCAGTGCTCCAAGACTAACGGATCAATTGGAGGAGAGACGGCGCTATTATAATGAGAAAATGAAGCGCCCTTACTCATTCCCGCGGGATAAAACGAAGAGGCTGTTCGAGCTGGTGATGCGCAACATGCTTATCAATCTGCCGAATCCAAGGCGACCATCGCAACCCGGCGAAGTGAATAATCCCAATTATTTCCCTTACCACCAAACGGTAAGCCATCCGATCGAAGATTGCTTCATCTTTAAGGGATGGATCGAGGATCAGTACCTACAAGGCAAGTTTGCGCTGTCTGAGAAGTGGAAAGTAAACCCACCACAACCGCACACTCCTAAAAAGATGGACACATCGGGGGCAACGTGCTTTTTTGTTAAAGAAGCTCCATGGGAGGTCGTTCTTTCGGCTAAAACCAAAAGGATGCTGAATGATCTCCAGACCCGGTAATCAGGTGGAAGAATCCGTTAGAACCCCAGATCATCGAAGGGATGCTGAAGTCGTGCCCAGCTCCAAAGATTGGTGGTGATAGCCAAAGCTCGCACACCCAACCGTCGAAATCTCCGAAGAAGAAAAAGAAATCCAAGAAGCCCGTGAAGCCTGATAACAAGCATACGGACCTGCAGAAACAGATCGACGCGCTGGAAGAGTACAACCAGAAGGTGCGGACTCCGATCACGCTCCAAGAATTCCTCGGCCACGTCCTTGAAGACGGAGATGATGGAGAAAACTCATCAGATGGATCTGAGGATTATGTAGCAAGTTGTCATGTGATCTCTCACTCATTGATAGACGATGAAGAGGCTCCTTGCACCAAAAGACTGGGGGCAGGGCCTGAACCGGAACTTCTGTGGCCGACAGACGAAATGATCGACGCCTTTCTAAATGAAATTCATTTGAAAAGTAAAGCTGATCGGGAGCGTGAGATGGCCATATTTGAAAAAGCCAAACGCCGTCGACTGGACGAAAGAGTCGAGACACTTCCGCCGAATCAAGGGACATCCGTCGCGAATAAAAACAAGTTCAAGACGAGGAAAAGGTTTGCTAAAGCCATATCGATGGGAATGAAGTTGCCACCCTCCGAAGGAAACACTGTCGGTGAAGCAGAGATGCATCTTAGCTACTGCTCATATCATCGAAAGATTTCGCACCCCACCGAAGAATGCGACGCTTTTAAAAGATAGTGGCAGGGATATGTTGCTCACCAGCAATATTTTAAGCGGATGAAACACAAAACTCGTCGGGAGTGAAGAAATACGGCCGAAGAGCGTGGAAAAACTACCGGCAACTGTCGCATGGTTAATGCTGGGGGATCGCAAGTTCTCACGTTTGGGAGCGACTCCAATGAAGAGATGGCTCTTGGCCCTCTATTCAAGGAATCCACCTCAGGAAAGGAGGGAGAATCGAAGACCTGTGAAAATATCCAGCTGCGCAATCGTACGCTGCCCGAAAAGAATCTCGGACCCGTAAACAGAAAAGATAAGGGAAAAGAAAAGGTCTCGGAGGATATCGCCCTAGATGACCAAGTCATGGCAGAGCTGACCACCAAGGACCCGCCAAAGAAAAGTAAGGTGGACTACAACATTCTGGCGCACTTGAGGAAGCTACCCTCGCAGCTCAGCATTCTCGACGCCCTTTTACTATCCAAAGAAGCAAGAGATTCATTGATCAAGGTGCTACAAGAGCCGGAGCAATTCCAAGATTCCCTCGCCGAAGAAAGGATGAAAGGCGAGCTGGAAGAAGTACACGCATCCGATGTCACCTTCGGCGATGAAGATCTCCTCCTTGGGACATGCGAGCACAACCGTCCCCTATATGTCTCTGGATACTGTCATGACATCGAGATAGGTAAAATCCTGGTCGACAATAGGTCTTCCGTCAACCTCCTCAACGTGAGAGTGTTAAAGGAAATCTGCATGAGCGTTCAACACCTCGCTCGCGACAAAATCACCATCTCCGGGTTCGACCCCAAGCCTGGTGGGCCCAAGCCCAGGTCAAGCGGGCTCATGCCCAAGCCGAGCCCGCGGCCAGCCTCCTCATGCCAACAACAAAATCATGTAATAAATAATTTTTTATACATGAATGTATGCAAAATGGGCATAAAGCCAATATTTTGTAAGCCCATGGCTTATGTGCAAAAATGAAATGGCACATGAGCCATGGAATGGGAAAAATGCCATTTTGCAAAACCCAAAGGGCTATATGTAAATATGTAAGCCTATAAAAGGCAACATGATGATGAATAAAAGAATAACTTTCATTCTCTCAAAAAAAACCTAGGGTTTGTATTTCTTTCCCTTTTCTGAAGATCTCAAAACTTCTTCTTTCTTTTGAATTAAATCAAGAGTTTTACTCTTCCTTTTCAAAAACAAGATAATTATTCACCACCAAACCCACAAAGGGGAACTTGGATCTGTCTTTAGATCCCCAAAAGGAAAGATTTTGAGATCTCACATCTCTTGATCTTCAAGGTCCAGCTAACAGAGGAGGAAGAAGAAGAACCCCTTCCATTAACCCCAAAAACACACTTAGGAGTCCAACTCCACTCTGATTTCTCTTCTGAGAATCTTTTTAGGCTAAAAGCCTCTTTTCCTCGCCGGCGCTCAAGCGTAAAGCGCCCACGTGCCGACACGTGGAGCGCTTGCACAACAGCGCCCTGCGCTCGAGCGCAAAGCGCCCACGTGCCGATACATGGCGCGCTTGTGTTCAAACGCAAGCGCTCGAGCGTAAGTCGCCCCAGTGCCGACATGTGGCGCGCTTACGCTCGAGCGCAAGCGCTCGAGCGCAAGCGCTCGAGCGCAAGTCGCCCCAGTGCCGACATGTGGCGCGCTTGCGCTCAAGCGCACAGCGCTCTGGCGCAAGTCGCCCCCGTGCCGACACGTGGCGCACTTGCGCTCAGGCGCAAGTCGCCCACATGCCGACACGTGGCGCACTTGCGCTCAGGCGCCTAGCGCTCAAGCGCAAGTCGCCCCCGTGCCGACACGTGGCGCACTTGCGCTCGAGCGTCAGGCGCTGAAGCGCAAAGCGCCCACGTGTCGACACGTGGCGCACTTGCGCTCAAACGCAGAGCGTCCACGTGCCGACACGTGGCACGCTAGTGCCTGAGCGCACAACACCTGGGTGCACAGCGCCCAAGGCGCTGGCCCAACGCATTCTTTGGATGCCTTTTCCCCCTCTTTCTTTTATATATATATATACATATATACATACATATATATATATATATATATATACACATATGCATACATATGTGCACGCACACATACACCACGACATTGTCCCTGTAAGAAAAAAATTTCTAACGGGGCGCTGCCCCGCACCCCGTAAGGGGGCTGCTAGCCCCCTTGACCCCCAGCCCGCTATCCGGGTAGCGGGACCCCCGTAAAAACTCCGCGGGGCCCCCGATATATCCAAAACCCCTTCAAAACACAACACTGCACATTGAGTTCGCATGACTAGTTTAACCCGTCAATCGGAGGTTCCCTCGCTCCAAAGGCGATGGGTAATTAACGGCAGCTTAGTCCGCGGCTGCCGGAGATTCGGATCCCCACAATCATTAAACCCCGGTCTACCCTAGGCAGGGGGAATCTGTAATGCGCCTGACAAGCGCACGCGTATTCCCATCTCAATGGGGTGACGAAAAACACCCTACAGACATCTTATTGGAAAAGAGGGATCGGGCTCAGATCAGAGCTGCCGCCTATCAACAACAAACGACCCGATACTACAACGCTCGGGTCAAACACCGCTCCTTCAAGACCGGGGACCTGGTCCTGCGGCGGAACGAGTTCACCGACCAAGGCAGAATTCACAAGTTCTCTCCAAAGTGGGAGGGTCCTTTCCTCGTCTCTGAGGCGCTCCCCGGCGAAGCCTACTGCCTACAAGACGCAGACGGACGAAAGCTTCCGCGGCCTTACAACGCCGAGAAGCTCAAGCTATACCAGTAAGATCAAAGCCAGCAAGCGTATACCACCCCCGCTCTTTTTCCCTTTCACAAAGATGGTGTAAAGTGTTCTCTAAAATTCCTGTCCATACGAATAAAGAAACGTCGAATCATTCCGAGTAGAGTTCCATCTTTACAATTCAAAGCCATCGCCAAGAGGCGGCTGTGCAACCCACTGCCCGGCTATCCTTAGTAGGCTTCCTACAGCCCCCTGACACTAAGGACCAAAAAGCCATCCCAAAGGCAGTCGAGCCCGAGGATCTCTCGCTCGGCTATCCCCAGCGGGAAGCTTCCCTGCCGCAACGCCGGGGATCAAAAAGCCCTCCCAGAGGCAGTCGAGCCCGAGGATCTCTCGCTCGGCTATCCTTCAGGACAAAAGCCCTCGCCAAGAGGCATCGGGCAGTAACCCTGCCCGGCCAAGGGTCCTTGGCAGGCTTCTACAACCCCTCCCGCGCTAAGGACCAAAGTCCTCCCAGAGGCAGTCGAGTCCTTGCTCGGCTATCCCCGGCTGGTAGCCTCCTACCACAACTGACAGGGATCAAAGTCCTCGCCAAGAGGCACTGGGCAGTAACCCTGCTCGGTCCCCGTCCTGAAGGATCAAAGCTCTCGCAAGAGGCAACCGAGCAGCTACCCTTCTCGGTCTTCTCCGGCTGGTAGCTCCCTACCCATGACGCCAGGGATCGAAGCCCTCGTAAGAGGCATCTGAGCGGCTGCCCCGCTCGGTCATCCCAGGCTGGTAGTTGCCTACCCGCGACGCCAGAGATCAAAGCCCTCGCCAAGAGGCGACCGCGCAGCTTCACTGCCCGGTCATCCTTAGTGGGCTTCCTACAGCCCCTCTAACACTAAAGATCCAAGCCCTCACAAGAAGCGACCAAGCAGCTACCCTGCTCGGTCATCTCCGGCTGGTAGCTCCCTACCCATGACGCCAGGGATCGAAGCCCTCGCAAGAGGTATCCGAGCGGCTGCCCCGCTCGGTCACCCCAGGCTGGTAGTTGCCTACCCGCGACGCCAGAGATCAAAGCCCTCACAAAGAGGAGACCGCGCAGCTTCACCACCCGGTTATCCTTGGCGGGCTTCTTATAGCCCCATCAACGTAGAGGATTCGAGGCCCCAAAAAGGGGCAACAAGTCCATCGAAGTCTAAGCAATCCCCCCTCGACTCCGAGGCCATGGAGATGCCTCCTCGGCAGCGCTTGGCAAGTGATGGAGATACGAGGTCGGCAGCGCTTGCCAAGTGATCGAAATCGACCCGACGAACGATCGCTAGACAGATAGCTGACCCTACAGTGCAAGCAAAGATATTTTACAAAAATTCTTCACACACAGAAGATGAAATTCAAACCAATGAAACAAGAATTTTCTTTTATTACCAAAGGCAAAGATTTTTACAAAGGATATTCTGGGGCTCCCCAGCCCTACAAACTGCCCGGAGGCTTACTTCGGTCCCCTCATCGCTGGCATCACGGCCAGCCCGGGGCTTTACTATCGGAGATTTCGCCACCAGGGGCGCCCCCCGCTCCCCTCGCCATCTCCCACCAGAGCCTCGCCACCGGGAGTGGAACCTGAGCGCGGAGCTCGCCATCGGCAAACTCGGGAAGCTGCTCCTTCACGGCGTCCAGAGCCTTGTTCCACACGACGACAGAATACTCCCCGAGCTCGACGTAAAACTGCTCTGACGCCTTATAATCGGCCACATCCTTCTTAGCCCGAGCCTCGGCAACCTGGGCCTCCAGAAGCTCCGCCTCAGCATCTCCCTTGCTGGCGTCCCTCTCCTTCTCCATGGCCGCAAAACGTTCGGCCAGATCTGCCAGCTTCCTGTCAGCAACCCGGAAGGACGCACTCAGACGACGTCGGACGCCCCGATTCGCTGAATTGGCAAGTTCCGCGGCCTCCGCCAGGGCTGCCAGGACGTCGGCCCTTGCCCTCTCCAGGCGCAGGCCGCGCCGCAAAACCTCGACCTCCGAGGGGAACGCTTCTACTGGCCTCGGTGCGTGGAACGTCCCCTCGGCCTCCATACGAGCGACAAGGGCACAGTGTTGAAGGACCTGACGGAAAGCGGATGGGAAACCGGGAGGCCCTCGAGCCAAAGAAAGGAATACCAGAAAAACTACACGTAGAGGAATTCATACCTGGACCGCCCCCTGGGCCATGGCCTCCAGTTGGGCCCTCAGGGAGCCATGCAGAAGCTTTTCCCCAGCCGACTCCTCCATCCCGGCGAGCAGGCCAGCAGCAAAGGAAAGCCCAGACGGAACCGTAAAGACGACACCCCCTTCCTGCACGGAAATCCCCTCAGGGACCCTCGACGACGACGCGCGAGAAATTGTCCTCTTTCTCTTAAGAGGGGCACCGTCTTCACCCTCCCTTCTGTCCCCCGTCTGGGGCTCGGATAACTGTGGACGTCTCTGGCCGCCGCCGGAACAACCACCAGGAGCCGTCAACGAAGCAGACGTCCCTATCGCCGGCAGAACATCCGGCGCAGGGCATGAGCCAGCCAAGGGCTCGGCCGCGCCACTAGCCTCCCTCTGGCGCGAGCAGCCCAAAGAGTGGGAGCGAACCATGTATTCACAAAGAAGAAGAACGCCGAGCAACCGCGACTTAGGAGAGAGGAAATATAAAAGAGTAGGAGCCCTTGAGCGGGCCCCGCCCCTACTTATTGCTGCAAGCGACCTCATCCAACGACGCCCGTCGTCTCCCGCCAAAACGACTCCTCGCCTCCAGCGGCTCCGATCGCTCCACGTGTCGACCTGCGCTGGACCGCGTCCCATCAGACGCCGCAGACCCGTATACGTCGCGTCGGCCAATCGACGCTCGACACGTAGACCGTCGCTTCAGTGGCAGAGGGCACGAACCGGCGCACCTTCCTTAAATGCGGATATCTCGCCCCGATTCACTAGCTGAAAATACAACTGACAACCCGAGGACCCGTCCCGACAAAACCTTAGGAAGGAGCTCACCTCGGGAGGCCCGGAAGTCCACTCCTGACCAGGCCCACTAGCTGGTCGGGACAAGAGTGGGGGGCTGTAACACCCGAGCCCAATAATACTATTTCTGATACTAGTTGAGTGTTATACATTGCTTATTTCAATTATCTTGCTTGTTTGGTGATTTTGCTAAATTTCAACCGGCTAAGTCATTTTTTGCCTATAACAAATTTTAACACCTAAAATGAAATTAAAAATATCCATACTGGCCTACTCGTCGCCACTAGTCGCGTGGTAGCGTCCGCGCGTCGAGATTTCGTCCCGTTCGGTGAAACGGGCAAGTTTGGACGACTACGCGCGCGTGCAAGTGTCCGACTTGGGGGGCATACATTTTAATCGCAAAACATCTCTTTTTAAAATTTGGAACCCGCTTAGAACCCTATAATTTGAATTTGAAACTTTTGGGCGCAACCCGGGCGTGATTTGGAAATGTTTCATTTAGCGCCGAAATGCCCAATTAATTAAATATTTTAAAACCATATAATATATTTTTTCTGTTTCTAAATCCAACGATTAAATCACTTTTAATCTTTTAAATTTAACTGTTCCCTTCCCCTCAGCCAATCGCGAGCGCCCATTTCTTCGTGGGCCCCGCCAGCTCTCTCTCTCTCTCTCTAACAATTTCTCTCTCCCTCTCTCTTTATTTTATTTTTTTACGCACTGTTCCTCGTCTTCACGAGAACTCACCGAACCCTAACCCTAGCTTCCTCGTGCCCTCGCCGTCGACCTCCCCGCGACCTCGCCGTCACCGTCCTCGCCTCCTCGGCCTCGACAGCACCCCTACCTCCTCTCCTCCCTCCTTCAGCGCCTGCAACCCAACCCCGACGCCACCACCTGCACGCAGATCTCGCCGTCGCCACCGCCTCCCATCGCCGACGACGCCAGAGCCTTCCTCCCTTCACCCTCGTCCCGACCTCCTCGTCTTCCTCCTTCCCTTGCCGGCCACAACTGAACCCGAGCCTAACCCCATCACCTAACCCTAGTTCGCCGGGAAGGACACCGTTGACCCTCCTCGTCATCGCCAGCACACCGACGACCACCTCCTCTTCCTCCTGCAGCCCAGACCAGGCCCTTGCCTCTCCCCTACTCGCTGCATCTCGATCCAGCCACCTCCAAGCCCTCGCCGCATTCCCTGTTCGTCGCCGGCGCGCCCCTCGCCCTCGAACCCCGTCACGTTTGCACCCTTGCTACCCTTGTAAGCCTCCTTTCACCATCTTCCTTCGTGTAACCCTTCTCTGGTCGTTACTTGATGTGTTTTGTGTTTTGCTAACTTCGTCACCATTTTGACATTTCGCCGGATTCCGGCCGTGCCGACGACTGGACCCGACTCTCCAGCAAAGTACTCTGGTCCGTGTGGTCCCGCTGTTCGCTGTTTGGACTCGATCCGTGGCCCGTGCATCCGTCACGTGTTTTCCGCCGACGTTGCGTTCGTGTTTTCCGGTTTGCGAAACCGTCGAGGCAAGATTTCTTGCTACATGCTACGTTAAACTAATTAAGTGTTTGACTCATAAAACTTGCTATATTAACTAAGTATTGTTACTTGTCTCATTGGACAAAATGTGATATGCATCATAATACTGCCATCTAAATCGTACTTTGCCACCATAACTTTAATAACAACTACATGCTAATCATTTCACTATTTAGAGGATGATAGTCGTACACTTATATCTTCATTACCTGCTGTTATTTAATATTGCGCTACACGGTGATTATTGCACCCCAAGGGTGCTCGAACCTGTTAGTATAATACAACTGCACCATATTCATGTGCCATTGTGATTAACTGAACCGTTATTGTTGTTTACTTTATTCCTGCTGTTGTTCCTTATTCGACTATATACCTGTTGTGAGCACGTACCCGATTGCACTACATATTGACCGGACCTTGCTACATATGACATATATTTACATACTGATGCACCGGACATGATACCCTGTACATACCGACTCAACCTGTTGTACCACGACCTGACTTGTTACATGATCTCATGCCTGATGCCAACAAACCTGACTTGGGGTCCTCATGGACCATTCCTGCTGTCTATCCAAACAGACCTGCTTTTACCTGATCCTGTGTTGGCATTAGTCCTTGATCACTGAATACCTGACCTGACATACATAACTTGGGGGTATGGGGAAATCAAAGGTGAAACCGACTTGTAACTCAACAGTTCGATACCTGTTCTGATCAGTCTTACGGGCTTGGCCAGTCCGGGAGTGATGATGCTGACATCACTCGTCCATCCTGCTACCTATTTACTGCCTAGCGGCACGTCTCGGATTCAGCCCCGAGGGTCTTGACCGTGGTCCCGGGCATGCACGAGATACTATTGAGTTACATCGACGAGTCACCAATTGATTTCAAAGACTTTAGAGTAGAAACCTGATAGGATAGTTTAGTTACCACTGCACATTACCCTGCACTGTTATTTCATAGTACTGCTTTATTCATGTTCATCCCTGCATTGCTTATTACCATGTTTATATTATATTATTGGTTGACATGACGCGCTGACGTCTGGGTTTTGCATGGCCCAGATTCCTTACCACTGTCGACGACCGAGCAGGAGTATTTCAGCCAGCAGGCTGATCTGTGAGTTCCTTAGTGATTAGTTTATTTATTTCATTTCATTTCCAGATGTGAGCCCGCATTATGGGACGTACTGTTTATTTATTGTATTGGATCATTTGCTTCCGCACTTATTGTTTATTGACTCTTGTTATTATGGATTTGGACATGTGTTAGATTAGTTTATTATCTTGTTCTGGATATCCTTACAACCGTAATGTGACTGTGGATGGATACTTCCTACCCACAGGTAGCATGGTTGGCTATGTCACGTGCCCAATCTTGCGTACTCTGGGAAGCGGGGCGTGACATGGTTCTTTTGGTATCAGAGCCATAGGTTAGTTGGGTTGATTCTTTGTAGTTGGGTATTGTACCCAATACACGAATCAGAATACCCGTGTTTAGGAAACATGTCCTGCCACCTTGACCGTTTTACCATTCTTGAATCACATTCTTCCGGATTACATCTTTTACGACGTGCAAACTTACTTTGCATGTCGGCTCGGAAACCTGATTTCTTGTTATCCCTAGGACTTGGGCGACTTGGGTGGAGTTAAGTAATTGTGGCTATGATACCGCGGCATAGTTACAATGCGGTACTCTATTTAAGTATCTTGGAGTTCTAGCCTTGATCTATATTCAGAATCTATCTCATGCTAATGTTGGGTGTTTTGAGTTCAGGATTATGACAGGTAAGAAGTTGAAGACGTACCAGAGGCGTGTGAACGAAGCCGCCATGCTTGGAGTGATAAGAGGAATGCTGGAAATCAAAGAAACAGACCGAGCTGATCCAGCAGCAAGCGGACTCGTTTCAGGAAGGTTTGCAGATCGTTCAGCAGTCTGTGAACGAGGTTGGAACTAGACCAGTCGAACGAGTAGGGACTGTAGCAGATTTCAGACTTTTGGGTCCGTCTACTTTCACTGGTCTGGAGGAGCCGTTGCCAGCCGAGCAGTGGCTAGTGGACACGGAGAATTTACTGATTGCGGCACAGATCCCTGAAGACAAGAGAGTTGATGTAGTGCGCTTTCAGCTAGTGGATTACGCCCGAGAGTGGTGGCTTGTGGAGGAGACCCGCTTGCCAAGCCGATCAGTTGGGCGGATTTATCTAAGAGTTTCCTGGAGAAATTCTTCCCGCGGGCTGCACGGGAAGAAATGGAAGAGAAATTTATTGGGCTGAGGCATAATGGAGCAGCCGTGGACATACATGCAGCGGAATGGACGAGACTCAGTAGTCTCGCTGGACCTTTTGCGGCCAACGATGCAGACAGCAGTTGCGGTAAGGAAGCAGTTCTGTCGGGCCAATCGAGTTTAAGGCTAGGCCGACACACAGTGTTCTTGCAGCTATGGAAGTTGATGATGGTGAAGAACCGGTGGTAGTTCGCGATTTCATGGACGTAGTAAAGATATATCGGGTCTACCACCGAGGAGAGACGTGGAGTTCGCGATTGACCTTAGTCCTGGTGCAGCGCCAGTCTCTAAAGCTTATTATTCGATGGCACCAGTGGAATTAGAAGAAGTTAAGAAGCAGGTTGGTGAATTGCTTTAGAAGGGTTGGATTCGAAGCAGCAACTCGCCTTGGGAGCTCCAGTTCTTCTAGTAAAGAAGGAGGATGGCACGAGAAGGATGTGCATTGATTATCGAGAATTAAACCGGGTGACTATTAAGGACAAGTACCCGATCCCTCGCATTGGAGAACTTTTTGAGCAGCTTAGTGGCGCGAGGGTATTCTCGAAACTGGATTTGCGATCAGGATATCATCAGGTCCGAGTGAAAGCAGAAGACATTTGCAAGACGGCGTTTCGAACTCGATATGGACATTTCGAGTATCTGGTGATGCCCTTCGGAGTGACGAATGCGCCGGCAATATTCATGGATTTGATGAACAGGGTCTTTTCACCATTCTTGGACCAGTTTATTGTGGTATTCATTGACGATATTCTGGTGTACTCGAAGAGTCCGGAGGAGCATGCTGAGCATTTGAAGATCGCACTGCTGACGCTGAGACAGGAGAAATTGTATGCGAAGATGAGTAAGTGCGAATTCTGGCTGGAAGAAGTGAAATTTCTGGGGCATGTCGTGTCGGGCGATGGAATCGCCGTCGATCCCGAAAAGATTGCAGCAGTTCGAGATTGGCCTATTCCAAAGAATGTTGCGGAGATAAGAAGTTTTCTTGGACTCGCCGGGTACTACAGGAGATTTGTGGAGAACTTCGCTCGTTTGGCAGAGCCGTTAACCAAGCTTACGCGCAAGGAGGTACCGTTTGTTTGGACGGATGGATGTGCATTGGCCTTCGAGACGTTGAAGCAGAAGTTGATAACCGCCCCTATCCTGACCGTACCAGATAATTCAGGAGGACTGGTGATTCAGAGCGACGCATCTGGGAAAGGATTGGGATGTGTTTTGATGCAGAATGGGAAGGTCGTGGCTTACGCATCGAGACAACTGAAGACTCATGAGAAGAATTATCCGACTCATGACTTGGAGCTTGCGGCCGTGATCTTCGCCTTGAAGATTTGGAGACACTACCTTTTGGGCGAGAGAGTCGAAGTCTTTACAGATCACAAGAGTTTGAAGTATGTGTTCACTCAGAAGGAGTTGAACATGAGGCAACGCAGATGGTTGGAGCTGATGGCCGACCACGACCTTGATCTTAAGTACCATCCGGGAAAAGTTAACGTCGTGCCGGATGCGCTTAGTCGGTTACCAGCGATTCAGGTATTGACCGCACAAAGGGAGATCATTGCGGATTTTCGGAGATTTGATTTGGAGGTTGTGCTACCACATGCTACGGGACAGCTGATGCAGTTGCAAGTACAGTCGTCCTTAGTTGAGAAGATTAAAGCAGCACAATCGCAGGATCCTAGACTGCAAAAGTTTCGAGAGCAGATTGAAGCCGGACTACGAACCGATTTACTGATCCACGAAGATGGTTCGTTGAGGTATGGTAGCCGTGTGTGTGCGCCAAAAGGGGATGTGCGTGAAGAGCTTATGAGGGAGGCACACAGTTCAGCTTACTCTGTACATCCAGGAGGGACAAAGATGTACCGAGATATTCGACAGCACTTCTGGTGGGAAGGTATGAAACGGGAGATTGCTCGCTTCGTGGCTAAGTGCTTGGTGTGTCAGCAAGTCAAGGCTGAACACCAAAGGGTTGCTGGTTTGTTGCAACCACTTCCGATTCCTCAGTGGAAGTGGGAACATATAACCATGGATTTCGTGACGGCTTTACCGCGGAGTCCAAAGGGCAACAATGCAGTATGGGTGATTGTCGATCGGTTGACCAAGGCTGCTCACTTTATTCCTTTTCGGGTTGGTCAATCGACGGAGACTTTGGCAGAGCGGTACATGCAGGAGATTGTAAGATTGCATGGAGTACCGGTGAGCATCGTGTCCGACCGGGACACTCGGTTCTTGTCGCACTTCTGGAGGAGTTTACAAGAAAGTTTGGGGACTCGATTGAAGTTTAGCACAGCTTATCATCCTCAAACTGATGGACAATCGGAGAGAACGATCCAGACCCTTGAAGATATGTTGAGGGCTTGCATGTTGGACTTCAAAGGTTCTTGGGAGGATCATCTACACCTGGTGGAGTTTTCGTACAACAATAGCTTCCAAGCGACTATTCAGATGGCTCCGTTTGAAGCGTTGTATGGTCGTAAGTGCCGTTCACCTGTTTGTTGGGATGATGTTGGTGAACGAAGGTTACTAGGACCAGATTTGGTGGTACAGACAGTCGAGAAGGTGAATACAATCAGGAAGCATATGAAGGCAGCTCAAGACAGACAGAAAAGTTGGGCTGACACGTCAAGAAGACCTCTAGAGTTCGCCGTGGGTGATTTGGTATTCCTGAAGATATCACCGACTAGAGGGGTGATTCGCTTTGGGAGTCGGGGAAAGCTTAGTCCTCGATTCGTTGGACCCTTCGAGATATTGGAGCGTGTTGGAGAGGTAGCGTACCGTTTGGCGTTACCACAGTCATTGGCGGGAGTGCACGATGTGTTTCATGTATCTCAACTACGGAGGTATGTTCGCGATGAAACTCACGTCTTGGATCATTCGGAGTTGACTGTACGGGAGGACCTAACTTTTGAGGAGCGACCAGTTGAAATCAAGGATCGAAGAGAAAAGGTTCTTAAGAACAAGGTTATCCCTCTTGTGCTAGTTTCTTGGGGTAATCGATTGCATGGAGAATCCACTTGGGAGCGAGAAGACGAGATCCGGCAGAAGTTTCCTCACCTTTTCCCGTAGTTAGCTATCTTGTATTCTTGGAATTTCGAGGACGAAATTCTTTTTGTAGTTGGGTATGATGTAACACCCGAGCCCAATAATACTATTTCTGATACTAGTTGAGTGTTATACATTGCTTATTTCAATTATCTTGCTTGTTTGGTGATTTTGCTAAATTTCAACCGGCTAAGTCATTTTTTGCCTATAACAAATTTTAACACCTAAAATGAAATTAAAAATATCCATACTGGCCTACTCGTCGCCACTAGTCGCGTGGTAGCGTCCGCGCGTCGAGATTTCGTCCCGTTCGGTGAAACGGGCAAGTTTGGACGACTACACGCGCGTGCAAGTGTCCGACTTGGGGGGCATACATTTTAATCGCAAAACATCTCTTTTTAAAATTTGGAACCCGCTTAGAACCCTATAATTTGAATTTGAAACTTTTGGGCGCATCCCAGGCGCGATTTGGAAATGTTTCATTTAGCGCCGAAATGCCCAATTAATTAAATATTTTAATACCATATAATATATTTTTTCTGTTTCTAAATCCAACGATTAAATCACTTTTGATCTTTTAAATTTAACTGTTCCCTTCCCCTCAGCCAATCGCGAGCGCCCATTTCTTCGTGGGCCCCGCCAGCTCTCTCTCTCCGCCTCTCAATCTCTCTCTATCTCTCTCTGATCTAACTCTCTCTCTCTCTAATCTTTTTCTCTCTCTCTCTCTAACAATTTCTCTCTCCCTCTCTCCTATAACTCCCTCTCTCTTTATTTTATTTTTTTACGCACTGTTCCTCGTCTTCACGAGAACTCACCGAACCCTAACCCTAGCTTCCTCGTGCCCTCGCCGTCGACCTCCCCACGACCTCTCCATCACCGTCCTCGCCTCCTCGGCCTCGACAGCACCCCTACCTCCTCTCCTCCCTCCTTCAGCGCCTTCAACCCAACCCCGACGCCACCACCTGCACGCAGATCTCGCCGTCTCCGCCGCCTCCCATCGCCGACGACGCCAGAGCCTTCCTCCCTTCACCCTCGTCTCGACCTCCTCGTCTTCCTCCTTCCCTCCCCGGCCACGACTGAACCCGAGCCTAACCCCATCACCTAACCCTAGTTCGCCGGGAAGTTCACCGTCGACCCTCCTCGTCGTCGCCAGCACACCGACGACCACCTCCTCTTCCTCCTGCAGCCCAGACCAGGCCCTTGCCTCTCCCCTACTCGCTGCATCTCGATCCAGCCACCTCCAAGCCCTCGCCGCATTCCCTGTTCGCCGCCGGCGCGCCCCTCGCCGTCGAACCCCGTCACGTTTGCACCCTTGCTACCCCTGTAAGCCTCCTTTCACCATCTTCCTTCGTGTAACCCTTCTCTGGTCGTTACTTGATGTGTTTTGTGTTTTGCTAACTTCGTCGCCATTTTGACATTTCGCCGGATTCCGGCCGTGCCGACGACTGGACCCGACCCTCCAGCGAAGTACTCTGGTCTGTGTGGTCCCGCTGTTCGCTGTTTGGACTCGATCCGTGGCCCGTGCATCCGTCGCGTGTTTTCCGCCGACGTTGCGTTCGTGTTTTCCGGTTTGCGAAACCGTCGAGGCAAGATTTCTTGCTAAATGCTACGTTAAACTAATTAAGTGTTTGACTCATAAAACTTGCTATATTAACTAAGTATTGTTACTTGTCTCATTGGACGAAATGTGATATGCATCATAATACTGCCATCTAAATCGTACTTTGCCACCATAACTTTAATAACAACTACCTGCTAATCATTTCACTATTTAGAGGATGATAGTCGTACACTTATATCTTCATTACCTGCTGTTATTTAATATTGCGCTACACGGTGATTATTGCACCCCAAGGGTGCTCGAACCTGTTAGTATAATACAACTGCACCATATTCATGTGCCATTGTGATTAACTGAACCGTTATTGTTGTTTACTTTATTCCTGCTGTTGTTCCTTATTCGACTATATACCTGTTGTGAGCACGTACCCGATTGCACTACATATTGACCGGACCTTGCTACATATGACATATATTTACATACTGATGCACCGGACATGATACCCTGTACATACCGACTCAACCTGTTGTACCACGACCTGACTTGTTACATGATCTCATGCCTGATGCCAACAAACCTGACTTGGGGTCCTCATGGACCATTCCTGCTGTCTATCCAGACAGACCTGCTTTTACCTGATCCTGTGTTGGCATTAGTCCTTGATCACTGAATACCTGACCTGACATACATAACTTGGGGGTATGGGGAAATCAAAGGTGAAACCGACTTGTAACTCAACAGTTCGATACCTGTTCTGATCAGTCTTACGGGCTTGGCCAGTCCGGGAGTGATGATGCTGACATCACTCGTCCATCCTGCTACCTATTTACTGCCTAGCGGCACGTCTCGGATTCAGCCCCGAGGGTCTTGACCGTGGTCCCGGGCATGCACGGGATACTATTGAGTTACATCGACGAGTCACCAATTGATTTCAAAGACTTTAGAGTAGAAACCTGATAGGATAGTTTAGTTACCACTGCACATTACCCTGCACTGTTATTTCATAGTACTGCTTTATTCATGTTCATCCCTGCATTGCTTATTACCATGTTTATATTATATTATTGGTTGACATGACGCGCTGACGTCTGGGTTTTGCATGGCCCAGATTCCTTACCACTGTCGACGACCGAGCAGGAGTATTTCAGCCAGCAGGCTGATCTGTGAGTTCCTTAGTGATTAGTTTATTTATTTCATTTCATTTCCAGATGTGAGCCCGCATTATGGGACGTACTGTTTATTTATTGTATTGGATCATTTGCTTCCGCACTTATTGTTTATTGACTCTTGTTATTATGGATTTGGACATGTGTTAGATTAGTTTATTATCTTGTTCTGGATATCCTTACAACCGTAATGTGACTGTGGATGGATACTTCCTACCCACAGGTAGCATGGTTGGCTATGTCACGTGCCCAATCTTGCGTACTCTGGGAAGCGGGGCGTGACATGGTTCTTTTGGTATCAGAGCCATAGGTTAGTTGGGTTGATTCTTTGTAGTTGGGTATTGTACCCAATACACGAATCAGAATACCCGTGTTTAGGAAACATGTCCTGCCACCTTGACCGTTTTACCATTCTTGAATCACATTCTTCCGGATTACATCTTTTACGACGTGCAAACTTACTTTGCATGTCGGCTCGGAAACCTGATTTCTTGTTATCCCTAGGACTTGGGCGACTTGGGTGGAGTTAAGTAATTGTGGCTATGATACCGCGGCATAGTTACAATGCGGTACTCTATTTAAGTATCTTGGAGTTCTAGCCTTGATCTATATTCAGAATCTATCTCATGCTAATGTTGGGTGTTTTGAGTTCAGGATTATGACAGGTAAGAAGTTGAAGACGTACCAGAGGCGTGTGAACGAAGCCGCCATGCTTGGAGTGATAAGAGGAATGCTGAAAATCAAAGAAACAGACCGAGCTGATCCAGCAGCAAGCGGACTCGTTTCAGGAAGGTTTGCAGATCGTTCAGCAGTCTGTGAACGAGGTTGGAACTAGACCAGTCGAACGAGTAGGGACTGTAGCAGATTTCAGACTTTTGGGTCCGTCTACTTTCACTGGTCTGGAGGAGCCGTTGCCAGCCGAGCAGTGGCTAGTGGACACGGAGAATTTACTGATTGCGGCACAGATCCCTGAAGACAAGAGAGTTGATGTAGTGCGCTTTCAGCTAGTGGATTACGCCCGAGAGTGGTGGCTTGTGGAGGAGACCCGCTTGCCAAGCCGATCAGTTGGGCGGATTTATCTAAGAGTTTCCTGGAGAAATTCTTCCCGCGGGCTGCACGGGAAGAAATGGAAGAGAAATTTATTGGGCTGAGGCATAATGGAGCAGCCGTGGACATACATGCAGCGGAATGGACGAGACTCAGTAGTCTCGCTGGACCTTTTGCGGCCAACGATGCAGACAGCAGTTGCGGTAAGGAAGCAGTTCTGTCGGGCCAATCGAGTTTAAGGCTAGGCCGACACACAGTGTTCTTGCAGCTATGGAAGTTGATGATGGTGAAGAACCGGTGGTAGTTCGCGATTTCATGGACGTAGTAAAGATATATCGGGTCTACCACCGAGGAGAGACGTGGAGTTCGCGATTGACCTTAGTCCTGGTGCAGCGCCAGTCTCTAAAGCTTATTATTCGATGGCACCAGTGGAATTAGAAGAAGTTAAGAAGCAGGTTGGTGAATTGCTTTAGAAGGGTTGGATTCGAAGCAGCAACTCGCCTTGGGAGCTCCAGTTCTTCTAGTAAAGAAGGAGGATGGCACGAGAAGGATGTGCATTGATTATCGAGAATTAAACCGGGTGACTATTAAGGACAAGTACCCGATCCCTCGCATTGGAGAACTTTTTGAGCAGCTTAGTGGCGCGAGGGTATTCTCGAAACTGGATTTGCGATCAGGATATCATCAGGTCCGAGTGAAAGCAGAAGACATTTGCAAGACGGCGTTTCGAACTCGATATGGACATTTCGAGTATCTGGTGATGCCCTTCGGAGTGACGAATGCGCCGGCAATATTCATGGATTTGATGAACAGGGTCTTTTCACCATTCTTGGACCAGTTTATTGTGGTATTCATTGACAATATTCTGGTGTACTCGAAGAGTCCGGAGGAGCATGCTGAGCATTTGAAGATCGCACTGCTGACGCTGAGACAGGAGAAATTGTATGCGAAGATGAGTAAGTGCGAATTCTGGCTGGAAGAAGTGAAATTTCTGGGGCATGTCGTGTCGGGCGATGGAATCGCCGTCGATCCCGAAAAGATTGCAGCAGTTCGAGATTGGCCTATTCCAAAGAATGTTGCGGAGATAAGAAGTTTTCTTGGACTCGCCGGGTACTACAGGAGATTTGTGGAGAACTTCGCTCGTTTGGCAGAGCCGTTAACCAAGCTTACGCGCAAGGAGGTACCGTTTGTTTGGACGGATGGATGTGCATTGGCCTTCGAGACGTTGAAGCAGAAGTTGATAACCGCCCCTATCCTGACCGTACCAGATAATTCAGGAGGACTGGTGATTCAGAGCGACGCATCTGGGAAAGGATTGGGATGTGTTTTGATGCAGAATGGGAAGGTCGTGGCTTACGCATCGAGACAACTGAAGACTCATGAGAAGAATTATCCGACTCATGACTTGGAGCTTGCGGCCGTGATCTTCGCCTTGAAGATTTGGAGACACTACCTTTTGGGCGAGAGAGTCGAAGTCTTTACAGATCACAAGAGTTTGAAGTATGTGTTCACTCAGAAGGAGTTGAACATGAGGCAACGCAGATGGTTGGAGCTGATGGCCGACTACGACCTTGATCTTAAGTACCATCCGGGAAAAGTTAACGTCGTGCCGGATGCGCTTAGTCGGTTACCAGCGATTCAGGTATTGACCGCACAAAGGGAGATCATTGCGGATTTTCGGAGATTTGATTTGGAGGTTGTGCTACCACATGCTACGGGACAGCTGATGCAGTTGCAAGTACAGTCGTCCTTAGTTGATAAGATTAAAGCAGCACAATCGCAGGATCCTAGACTGCAAAAGTTTCGAGAGCAGATTGAAGCCGGACTACGAACCGATTTACTGATCCACGAAGATGGTTCGTTGAGGTATGGTAGCCGTGTGTGTGTGCCAAAAGGGGATGTGCGTGAAGAGCTTATGAGGGAGGCACACAGTTCAGCTTACTCTGTACATCCAGGAGGGACAAAGATGTACCGAGATATTCGACAGCACTTCTGGTGGGAAGGTATGAAACGGGAGATTGCTCACTTCGTGGCTAAGTGCTTGGTGTGTCAGCAAGTCAAGGCTGAACACCAAAGGGTTGCTGGTTTGTTGCAACCACTTCCGATTCCTCAGTGGAAGTGGGAACATATAACCATGGATTTCGTGACGGCTTTACCGCGGAGTCCAAAGGGCAACAATGCAGTATGGGTGATTGTCGATCGGTTGACCAAGGCTGCTCACTTTATTCCTTTTCGGGTTGGTCAATCGACGGAGACTTTGGCAGAGTGGTACATGCAGGAGATTGTAAGATTGCATGGAGTACCGGTGAGCATCGTGTCCGACCGGGACACTCGGTTCTTGTCGCACTTCTGGAGGAGTTTACAAGAAAGTTTGGGGACTCGATTGAAGTTTAGCACAGCTTATCATCCTCAAACTGATGGACAATCGGAGAGAACGATCCAGACCCTTGAAGATATGTTGAGGGCTTGCATGTTGGACTTCAAAGGTTCTTGGGAGGATCATCTACACCTGGTGGAGTTTTCGTACAACAATAGCTTCCAAGCGACTATTCATATGGCTCCGTTCGAAGCGTTGTATGGTCGTAAGTGCCGTTCACCTATTTGTTGGGATGATGTTGGTGAACGAAGGTTACTAGGACCAGATTTAGTGGTATAGACAGTCGAGAAGGTGAATACAATCAGGAAGCATATGAAGGCAGCTCAAGACAGACAGAAAAGTTGGGCTGACACGTCAAGAAGACCTCTATAGTTCGCCGTGGGTGATTGGTATTCCTGAAGATATCACCGACCAGAGGGGTGATTCGCTTTGGGAGTCGGGGAAAGTTTAGTCCTCGATTCGTTGGACCCTTCGAGATATTGGAGCGTGTTGGAGAGGTAGCGTACCGTTTGGCGTTACCACAGTCATTGGCGGGAGTGCACGATGTGTTTCATGTATCTCAACTACGGAGGTATGTTCGCGATGAAACTCACGTCTTGGATCATTCGGAGTTGACTGTACGGGAGAACCTAACTTTTGAGGAGCGACCAGTTGAAATCAAGGATCGAAGAGAAAAGGTTCTTAAGAACAAGGTTATCCCTCTTGTGCTAGTTTCTTGGGGTAATCGATTGCATGGAGAATCCACTTGGGAGCGAGAAGACGAGATCCGGCAGAAGTTTCCTCACCTTTTCCCGTAGTTAGCTATCTTGTATTCTTGGAATTTCGAGGACGAAATTCTTTTTGTAGTTGGGTATGATGTAACACCCGAGCCCAATAATACTATTTCTGATACTAGTTGAGTGTTATACATTGCTTATTTCAATTATCTTGCTTGTTTGGTGATTTTGCTAAATTTCAACCGGCTAAGTCATTTTTTGCCTATAACAAATTTTAACACCTAAAATGAAATTAAAAATATCCATACTGGCCTACTCGTCGCCACTAGTCGCGTGGTAGCGTCCGCGCGTCGAGATTTCGTCCCGTTCGGTGAAACGGGCAAGTTTGGACGACTACGCGCGCGTGCAAGTGTCCGACTTGGGGGGCATACATTTTAATCGCAAAACATCTCTTTTTAAAATTTGGAACCCGCTTAGAACCCTATAATTTGAATTTGAAACTTTTGGGCGCAACTCGGGCGCGATTTGGAAATGTTTCATTTAGCGCCGAAATGCCCAATTAATTAAATATTTTAATACCATATAATATATTTTTTCTGTTTCTAAATCCAACGATTAAATCACTTTTGATCTTTTAAATTTAACTGTTCCTTCCCCTCAGCCAATCGCGAGCGCCCATTTCTTCGTGGGCCCCGCCAGCTCTCTCTCTCTCTCTCTCTCTCTCCGCCTCTCAATCTCTCTCTATCTCTCTCTGATCTAACTCTCTCTCTCTAATCTTTTTCTCTCTCTCTCTCTAACAATTTCTCTCTCCCTCTCTCCTATAACTCTCTCTCTCTTTATTTTATTTTTTTACGCACTGTTCCTCGTCTTCACGAGAACTCACCGAACCCTAACCCTAGCTTCCTCGTGCCCTCGCCGTCGACCTCCCCGCGACCTCGCCGTCACCGTCCTCGCCTCCTCGGCCTCGACAGTACCCCTACCTCCTCTCCTCCCTCCTTCAGCGCCTGCAACCCAACCCCGACGCCACCACCTGCACGCAGATCTCGCCGTCGCCGCCGCCTCCCATCGCCGACGACGCCAGAGCCTTCCTCCCTTCACCCTCGTCCCGACCTCCTCGTCTTCCTCCTTCCCTCACCGGCCACGACTGAACCCGAGCCTAACCCCATCACCTAACCCTAGTTCGCCGGGAAGGACACCGTCGACCCTCCTCATCGTCGCCAGCACACCGACGACCACCTCCTCTTCCTCCTGCAGCCCAGACCAGGCCCTTGCCTCTCCCCTACTCGCTGCATCTCGATCCAGCCACCTCCAAGCCCTCGCCGCATTCCCTGTTCGCCGCCGGCGCGCCCCTCGCCGTCGAACCCCGTCACGTTTGCACCCTTGCTACCCCTGTAAGCCTCCTTTCACCATCTTCCTTCGTGTAACCCTTCTCTGGTCGTTACTTGATGTGTTTTGTGTTTTGCTAACTTCGTCGCCATTTTGACATTTCGCCGGATTCCGGCCGTGCCGACGACTGGACCCGACTCTCCAGCGAAGTACTCTGGTCCGTGTGGTCCCGCTGTTCGCTGTTTGGACTCGATCCGTGGCCCGTGCATCCGTCGCGTGTTTTCCGCCGACGTTGCGTTCGTGTTTTCCGGTTTCCGAAACCGTCGAGGCAAGATTTCTTGCTACATGCTACGTTAAACTAATTAAGTGTTTGACTCATAAAACTTGCTATATTAACTAAGTATTGTTACTTGTCTCATTGGACGAAATGTGATATGCATCATAATACTGCCATCTAAATCGTACTTTGCCACCATAACTTTAATAACAACTACCTGCTAATCATTTCACTATTTAGAGGATGATAGTCGTACACTTATATCTTCATTACCCGCTGTTATTTAATATTGCGCTACACGGTGATTATTGCACCCCAAGGGTGCTCGAACCTGTTAGTATAATACAACTGCACCATATTCATGTGCCATTGTGATTAACTGAACCGTTATTGTTGTTTACTTTATTCCTACTGTTGTTCCTTATTCGACTATATACCTGTTGTGAGCACGTACCCGATTGCACTACATATTGACCGGACCTTGCTACATATGACATATATTTACATACTGATGCACCGGACATGATACCCTGTACATACCGACTCAACCTGTTGTACCACGACCTGACTTGTTACATGATCTCATGCCTGATGCCAACAAACCTGACTTGGGGTCCTCATGGACCATTCCTGCTGTCTATCCAGACAGACCTGCTTTTACCTGATCCTGTGTTGGCATTAGTCCTTGATCACTGAATACCTGACCTGACATACATAACTTGGGGGTATGGGGAAATCAAAGGTGAAACCGACTTGTAACTCAACAGTTCGATACCTGTTCTGATCAGTCTTACGGGCTTGGCCAGTCCGGGAGTGATGATGCTGACATCACTCGTCCATCCTGCTACCTATTTACTGCCTAGCGACACGTCTCGGATTCAGCCCCGATGGTCTTGACCGTGGTCCCGGGCATGCACGGGATACTATTGAGTTACATCGACGAGTCACCAATTGATTTCAAAGACTTTAGAGTAGAAACCTGATAGGATAGTTTAGTTACCACTGCACATTACCCTGCACTGTTATTTCATAGTACTGCTTTATTCATGTTCATCCCTGCATTGCTTATTACCATGTTTATATTATATTATTGGTTGACATGACGCGCTGACGTCTGGGTTTTGCATGGCCCAGATTCCTTACCACTGTCGACGACCGAGCAGGAGTATTTCAGCCAGCAGGCTGATCTGTGAGTTCCTTAGTGATTAGTTTATTTATTTCATTTCATTTCCAGATGTGAGCCCGCATTATGGGACGTACTGTTTATTTATTGTATTGGATCATTTGCTTCCGCACTTATTGTTTATTGACTCTTGTTATTATGGATTTGGACATGTGTTAGATTAGTTTATTATCTTGTTCTGGATATCCTTACAACCGTAATGTGACTGTGGATGGATACTTCCTACCCACAGGTAGCATGGTTGGCTATGTCACGTGCCCAATCTTGCGTACTCTGGGAAGCGGGGCGTGACAGGGGCTAATGATAATACTCGATATTGGCGATACGAGATCAGGACACGTTGCTGATGACATGTCCCAAGACCCGGACGGAAGGGCCCACAGAGACTGACTATGCCACCTTTGTACCCGACCTGCAAGCACAAGCTGGCCCTCCACGCGCCCCCCTGCAAATTTGCCTCCTCATCCCCTCAACTCGCCCCGGGCTGCCACAGGACCAAGATTCCTCAACCCTCTGGCTCGGTCCCGAGCTCCCCAGCCGAGGCTGTCTTCCTCGGCCCCTCCGACCAGCTCCACCGCTCACGGGCGTAATCGCCGCTCCGCGAATCTCGCCATGCGTGGATTCTCCGCCAGCAATATTCCACGTTCCACGCCTCCGCGATCCCCATTAATGGGCGATCCGCTCTCCACACGGGCGTGACATCGGGAGCGTAACTGCTGGCGAGATTCTTACGGCTGCTGCTGCGTGCTATCACCGCTATATAAACTCCCATCACAGAGGGGTCGAGTAAGCCATTTTGTACTCTACTAAGCCGTTACTCTGCTCGGATCTCATTACTAACTTGATCGTCGGAGGGTCCTCGGTGGTACCAAACCACCCCGGGACTTCTTTGCAGGTTCTCGGCGCCAAACCCCCCATACCACCCTTCTCACCAAAACCCATTGAGATCCACACGCAACAGGAGATCACCACCAGAATCCACTGAGAGATCAACGGAAGACAACATCTGACGGAGACCCGAAAATGACCTCTATCAGGCCGTAAATGAGTTGGGATTATATTGGGCTATGGGGCCATATAATAATATCGATTTTGGGGTTAACATTGCACAAGGCAGCTAGTTGGCTCGGAATGAACCATATATAGCTTGGTGGCTCTTATTAATGGACCATATATCTATAAAGTTTTCCATTGTCTCACAGCACTTTCATAAACTTTACCAAGTAGGATTGAAGCAATGAGATGGATAGCACAAAGAGAATGGAGAATGCATAGAAGTGAGGGGCCCCACCACCAAAGTGAAAAAGAAGGCGCACACATGTATAGTAAAAGTACATGATGGCATAATAGAGGATTAGGATTCCAATGTGGCAAGAGTATCATGTCCAATCCATTGGTTTGTGGGCATGGACACGATGATTGTGCTTCTCCCACGGTCCTAAATCAACATTTGTGCACAGCGGACACGCAGCCCATGTACACGAGAAACTATTCGATACATCGGATGTTATCCTATGATTTCAAAGATTCATTTTGTGATAAAAAATCGAAGGAAACGATCAAATCAAAAGAAGAATTTTATAAGGGGGAGTAACAGAGTAATGTCGTTAGTTTTTCCTCCTCCATTGACCACACTTATATATAGGAGAAAGCTATCTCCGCTTGTGTCCAAGAAGAGAAAATGGTAGGCTTTTACGAGCAGCTTTCAAGTCGAAGTCAATTCTTCAAGCGAAAAGAAATATTAATGATTCCGATATCGGTGATGAGATTGATGAATCTAATGTAAGGAATGCAAAAGGACGATACAAGATGATGAAATTGAGTTCTGATCGTACTCTTTTGGTGGCCATTTCTTGAAAGGTATCTGTTTCTTTCGCTTCGGTTTGTGCATAAATGTTGAATATTTCTGTAAATTTTATTGATTAATTGTGATTCAGCAAAGCATTATTTTTCTATAGAGCAACTTGATTATGACATATCTAAAAACCTTCTATGTCGATTAAACTATGTTGGCAATTTTTTATACAATTTTAACTAAGAAGTTTACATGGGTATCACATAAGTAAAAAACTAGTCAATGTTTAATATCTAATGCATATCCTAATTGAGTTTAATGTGATAGTTGATTTTATGATTTGCTAATGTGGTTGTGAAACATTGACATATTTTTATGTACTATACAGTGCACTAGAAGTAAGGGCGCAATCGAATGCCAACACAGCATGGCTCTAGAGATAAAACTTTCCTCACTATAGTGGTAGGTTATCGGATTGATTCCCAAAAAAATACTGTTCAAAAAACAGATGTAACTGGATGAGATCGTACAGTTATTTCGATATTTTTTAGACATGATCCGAACTATAACGAATTGAATCAAAAACCCGTTTAAACCCTAAAATTATTATAATTTATATACCAAATCAGTCAAATGTGGGTTTAAGAGAGATTATGACGGATTGGAGGGGCTTGCGGGTCCCAGCATTTTAGTATTGGTATTGTTTGAAGGATATATATACATTATAATTCGTATGAAAAACATTTGTGTTTATATTTTCTTTTTTTACGCGTAAAAGTTATGATAGATGCTGCCCTAAAACATGGTTCAAAAGACAATACAGAGATTTGTATTTTGCTTTTGCTTTTGGAGTATGAAGCCGTGCTCCTCCTCATTATTGTAATCATTCGTGGTATATCGATAAATCAACCATGGCCTGGCTGGAGTCCGAGTAAAATTCCAGCTTAAAAAAACCGATATAATTCGAAGAAACTATATAAAGTCATAACAATGTAAAAACATAAATTTATAACTTTCATGTTGCACGAACAAAATACAATACAAAAAAAACTACCATATGCTTAACAATTACAACATGAGAATACGTTCTATATTCGGGTTAGGGCAGACCAGTATAGTAAATAGGTTTGGTAAGCCGGGGTTAGGTTCAAACGGACTTGTTTGTACTAAATGTACATTGGACCAAAAATCTTCTAACTAAAGTGATTCTATCAGGGGTTCAAACAAATATATGATTCCAATCCAAAATATCCGAGTTTAGATCAAAACCAACCCGACATTCATCCCTCTTTAAGAGTATCAATAGTTTAGTTTTTGTGTTTTAAAATGATATAAAAAAATATTTTATACTTTAATAATTTTAAAATAAATCAATTTTAAATAAAAAGTGCTTATTTTTTTCCTAGTGTCATTTTCTCCCTCCTCTAGATCATTCAAGTCCAATCAAATCAGATGCACCATGTATCAACGCAAAAGAACCCAAAAAAAATTATGGAAAAAGACAAAATATTTTTATGATTTTATGTTTTTTTCGGCCTAAATACATTTTGTATAATTCTCTATGTCCAAAATCAAAGGAAATGCTATGATGTGGTAGGCCCATCCAACAAAAAATTGTCTAATAAACCAATGACAAAATATCTTCACTTTGGCCCTCCTCAAATAAATTTTTACATACATACATGCACATATGGTAGCTTTTATCCGTCAATTCAATAATGACTAGGACAAATATAAATTGTTCTCCCTCTCATCCTCTATTCGAAACTTGTGGCTCCAATTCTTGTGGCTTCAATTTGTTCATCTTCTCTCTATATATAATCCCACTTCATAATTCTCACTCTATATTGCCCTTCGATCGATCATATCATGGAAGCACCGCGGCAAAAATTTAACTTGGACTTGTGCACAGAGACGCTTGGTTGTGAGAACGGCGAAATTTACGGAGGCACTGCCCTTCCGAATTTACCCGAAGCCGTGAAGAATGCAAAGAATGATGTAAGAAAGAGATTTGTCAGGAAGATTCCTGTAAAATTCCCTCCTCCGTTGAGTACACTTAGGCTTGGTTTCCGTCTAGCAAATAGAAGGGAAGAGGGTAAGCTCATGCTTGTACCTTTCAAGGGCACGACTCGGTTTTTCGAATACGAAAGGATCGAAAGCCGTCTTATATTTCGCCTCGTTCGTGGATTGCACTGCAGTATCTGTAATCGCGAGAACGGTATCGGCGAAGGAAAGGAAGCAAATGCTAATGGGAAATATAGGATGAGTAGCAGATGCAAAGATGAGCAGGAGGGGTTCAAGAGAGTCAAGATGACGTTGTTGGGTTGTTGGGTTCTGATTCTTTTTGCGTGGCTACTTAATTCTTGAATGTGTTCCCTCTTTTTTCGCCCCCTTTTTGTGTGTGAGTGTTTGGCAATATAAATAAGACAAATTTCACTAAAATACCGCTAAATATCGCAGTCTTGTATATTCTATACTATCTTGAAGTTTTTTCTTTATTACAGTAGATTCCCTTTATCTTTGGTGATGTTACTCATTGAAGTACTTCTAGCTCTAATTTTTGAAGTGAACTTACTGTAACAAAACTTTAAGATGGTTTAGGGAAGAGTAATTATAGTTAACAGCATTTTATTGAAATATTTGATCCTATATATACCGCTTCTTCCTTTTATTTTGTTAATCTTGGCAAATATAAGACTTGGAAATGTAGTTAAATGTCCCCGATCATATAATTAAAACTGTTTTATATGGGCCATTGTCAAGTTAACATTTGTCCATGCACCATTGTGATTCAAGTTCATTCGTTAAAGTTGGCGGGCCCATAAGTTGTCATTTTTCCTTTAATTTTAATGTTTTTCTGTAAAAGATGGACATGTAAGGCAGCCGCGGAATCAATTTGACATCAATTGAGAGTTGACGTTATAAGAGCCGAGATATATTTTTCTAATAAGAAAAAATAATCTTTCTCACTCGTGTTTAAAGCACATTTATAGTATTTCATATTCGTACTCCTCTATTTTTTGTTTTAAAAATGTATTTGCTAATATAAAATATAAAATCAAATGATACTCCAAAATGCATATCCGAACTCCTATTTCATACTTTAATTCACACCTATACCATCCAAGTGCTTTTTCAAGCACATTAGAATCTTACCCACATAACTATTCTCTCATTCATGTAGGGCAAAATCATGGTGAATGAAAGGATGTTTATGAGAGATCCGAATAGACATGTGGATAGAGATTCTGCTCTCCGCTTATCCAATTTGTAGTGCATAACGGGTAATATTATTTGCCGCTCTTCCCTTAATACAAGTTCCAATTTGTAGCGTGCACGATGAAGATAAAGATGGGGAATGCCGATCATCGAAAAAATTTGTAGAACGTTGACTTTCTCGACGTCGTAGGAGGGAATTTGCTACTGTGACGTATGAGATTCCATTTTCGACGATAGTATAGAATATAAGAAATTATGCGTCTCTAGTAAAAATACAGTTTACCCTATTGAGCTTTTAAAAATTACAATTAACAGCATTACATTTCAAGTTTTTTCACTCAAGCACCATAGTGCATGGTTTAGTAAAGTTTACAATTAAAAGTATGAGCTTCTAGGCTGACCCTCATATAATTAGGCATACATGTTATTTTGGAGGTCAGATATAAGAAAGCCATAAAACAGCTATAGAAAACATAGATATAAATTTTCAAATTCAAGCATCATTAGTTGATTGTTTATATAGGCTAATAATGCTTGAATAAGAAAATTCTGTTTATTTCATAGATATACATTAATTTAAGCATCATTAGTTGATTGTTTATTTACACTAATGAAAACTTAGATAAAAAAAAGGTACTACTCTATGCATAATATAACTAATGAAAACTTAGATATAAAAAAGGCACTACTCTATATATGCATAATATAACTAATGAAAACTTAGATATAAAAAAGGCACTACTCTATATATGCATAATATAACTAAAAAAATAGCATGTCTTTTAGTAGAGTAGTGTGTTTTTTGTATCATTCTGTTGCATCTGTATTTTGAATGAAAGCTAGACCTTAAAGCCACCTTTTGTTTTTTTAAAAAAAAATTAATAAAATCGTAAGAGTTGGTTGGACTCTTGATAAGTGTATTTCTTTTGTCCCCTGAATGCCTAAAGTCCGGTTTCGTTCCTACGTGCATGTGTTAGTGTCAAACACACATGTGATGTATTCATTCCCTATGAAGTAGTAATTACGCGTGTCTTGTGAATTATGCGTCTCGAGTAAAAATAACATGCTAGAAACTTAGAATCATATTTAATGTACAAATTAAAACTTAATTCATGCAGGAGAAAATTTATTTTGTTTAGTAGATTTTTGTCCATCTTTATTATTAAATGTTGGTTGTTTTAATATCATTCTTGTTAATGTGTCCAACAACCACTGCGATCACATTGGATCTGAACATTTTTGTCCATCTTTATTATTAAATGTTAGTTGTTTAATGCTCTCCACTTCTCCAATTTGTAGCGCGTAAACGGAATGGAAATAATATTCGCTGTTTTCCTGTGATATAATTATATCTTCAATTCATTTTACACAAACAAACCACATATTGTTCTGCTGTTTTATCCACAAACTCTTAAGAGATGCATACATCCTTTTAAATCACATATACACTTTACCACAGCGCGCGCGCAAACACTCTTCTTTAAAGCATTGAGAGCAAAACAAGCACAGCAGCAGCAAATGATGAGAAGAAAGAAACCGAGATTGAAAGAAAATAAAATATAAAAATCATGAGCAGAGATTGGCTGAATGTAAATGCAATATCAGGGGGCAATGAAGGCAAAATTCAAAAAAATAAAAAATAAAAGTCAGCAGCTTCAAATACTTCCTTTCTCTATACAGCTTTGGCAAGTCTCAAGTCTATTTAGCTTATAGGCACCTCAGGGGTTTGTTTCCAGAAGTAAATACATCGCTCAGTGCACTGGAAGTGATGATGCTCAATATTGGCGATCTCCAAGATCATGACACGTGGCAGATGACGTGTCCCAGAACTCAGAAGAAAGGGCCACAGGGGCCGACCAGGCCACCCCTGTACCCGATCTGCAAGCTCAAGCTGGCTCTCCTCAGAGCCCCTGAAAATTGGCCTCCTCGGCCTCTCAGCTGGCTCCGGGCTGCCGCAGGATCAAGACTCCTCGGCCTTCTCGCTTGTCTCCGAGCTCCCCAGCCGAGACCATCTTCCTCGGTCCTCCGACCAACTCCACCGCTCACAGGCGTAACCGCCGCTCCGCAAATCTCGCCATGCGCAGATTCTCCGCCAGCAACATCCCACGTTCCACGCCATCACGATCCTCATTAATGGGCGATCCGTTCTCTATGCAGGCGTGACGTCGGGAGCGTAACTGCCGGCGAGATTCTCGCGTCTGCTGCTGCGTGCTGCCACCACTATATAAAAACCCCATCACAGAGGGGTCAAGTAAGCCATTTTTATTCCACTTAGCCGTTACTCTGCTCGGATCTCGTGCTAACTTGATCGCCGGAGGGTCCTCGGTGGTAACAAACCATCCCGAGACTTCTTTACAGGTACTCGGCGCTAAACTCCTCAAATCACCAATCTCCTCAAAACCCATTGAGATCCACGCGCAACAGGAGATCACATCCAAAATCCACCAGGAGATCAATGGAAGACAACATCTGAAGGAGACCCGAAAAGAACCTCCATCAGTTGGCGCCGTCTGTGGGAACGGAAACTCCACAAAAAACAAAGTTGGCCTTCCGATCTCCATCCGCATGGCAAGCGACCACCCAGAAGATCCTGGTACCAGCCGCCGCCTCCCCCTCACCGGAGGCTCGGATGAACCTCCCCCGGCGACCATCATCAACGCTCTCGCCAGCCGAATAGATCGGTTACAATCTCTCGTGGAGGCGCTCGTCCGCGTTCAAATGGCTGGACCAGGGCCCCAGATCGCCGCTCCTCCACCTCCAAAAGGCTCTACCCTCGTCGGCACGGCTGACCACCGGCAGGCTACGACCCCTGGCCACAGATCTCACGGGACGATACTCCCTGAGGCCCGCTGGGCGCCCCACGACTCCACACCGGGATCTGCCGCCAAGGCGCCTCGCCTCGAGCCTCCTCGCGACCCTTACCCCCTGAGGAGATGTCGGTCACCTCGCCTGTCCACCGGCATGATCGACACCCCCTCCCTCGACGGGGTCGCACAGAAAGGGCTCGCCACGACGGCTCGAGGGCCACCTCGCCCGGGGATCTGAGGAACATTATCGAGAGGAACCGGGGCCGCGCCCAGACGCAGGTCTCCCACGGCAGAGGCCAGGGATCACAAAGCGCCTAATCCTCGGGGTACCACGGCCGACTCGACGCCCTCGAAAAGAAGATCGAGGGCATGCGCCGGGAAGGTCACCTCTCGGGCGACAGGTTAAGTACGCCGCCGACTCGCTCACCAAACCGTTTACCAAGGGACTGCTCGCCGTCCACGTCTCCTCGCGCAACAAGCCCCCGAAGGTCTCCCTGTTCGACGGGAAAACCGACCCGAAAGACCATTTAGATGCTTTCACCGCGGGGATGAGCTTCCAGGACCATCCCGACGCCGCCCAGTGCCGGGCCTTCCCAGCCACCCTCATCCGCTCTAGTCGGGACTAGTTCCGAGGACTCGAGCCTCGCTCAATCTCGACCTTTGACGAGCTGGCTAGTCAGTTCCTCGGCCACTTCGTTGGGAACTGACGGCAGAAGCGCACGGTCGACTACCTCTTCACAATTAAGAGCGGGGACAAGGAGACGTTCAAGGCTTACATCACCTGCTTCTACAACGCCCTCCTCGAGGTCCCCGAGCACCGGGACGAGACCGTCATCACGGCACTCAGATCTAGTCTTAGGCACAAGGAGTGGTTGCGCTCCTTTGCGTTGGCACAGCCTAAGACCATGGCCGAGATCAAGGCGTGGACCGAGCGCGAGGTTCAGCTGGAGTCCGGGATGAACGCGAACCTTCCCCGAGCAGAACGGTCCGACCAGAAGAAGAGGGCTCGGGAAGAGAGGCCAGAGCGTCAGCAGCCCTATCACCCGAAGTTCCAGGAGTACACCCCGCTCAACGTCTCCCTCGCAGTCTTGCTAGAGGAGGCCCAGGGCGAGGGGTTCTTCAAGTTCCCTCCAATCCCGCGTCAGGCCTCGAAGCGGACCCGGGGCCCTTACTGCGCCTTCCACCGGACGCTGGGCCACGCCACGGAGGATTGTAAGCAACTCCGGGACTACATTGAAGAGCTCATCCGATCGGGGCACCTCGCCGCCTACTTTAGGGACAAACGGCAGGCCGACCGCGAGCAGGAACAGCATACCCCTCCCGCCGAGCTGACCATTGGCCAGATCATGCTCGTTTTGGCAGATGACCAGTCCGGCGCTAAGGGAGCCCCGTACCCGGTGACGAGCACGGAGACCAACAAGCCTCCGGGGAGGTCGGGCCACGCTAATAAGGTCATCTATTAGAATGTACTTTTCTTTTAAATCAATGTAAACTCTTCCTAGGATCTGTTGTTAATTTAATAAAGATCAATGGAACATTGCGAAAAAGAAGGAAAGATCTTATTTATTCCAAAAGGTATTATGGGCTCCTCAACCATACATACAAAAAGAGAAAGAAAATTACAACAGCGGGGGAAGGGGGTGCAGAGAGCACTGCTCATGGTACTCAGTGAAGATCTCTGCCAGTCGAGGCTTCGCGAGATCCAACCTCAGCCCTCGATTCTCCCACGCGCGTTGACCCCGAGCCTCAGTTCGTAGCACTCACGGACGAGCGCCATTGAGCGAGCCAGCCGATTCGCGGAGATCAGGCTGAAGCACCTAAGGGACCGCAGCTTGCCCATGGCCTCGTCGTAGAGCTGCTCGGACAAAGGGTTGTAAAGCCCGGCAACGCCTTCCAGATGGAGTGCATCAGTAGCTGCAGCAAGGAGGAGCGTCAGGGGAGCAACCGGCTGAAGTGGTCTTCGATGCTCCCATAGACCAACTGCACCGTGTCATCGGTGTTGTTCTGGTCATAGAGGTATACGTCTTCGAAATGGATGATTTCGGAGATGGTAAAGGGGAAGTCCTGCATTCTCAACGATCTGTTTGCGAGGAAAGGAAGGACCAGTGTTCCCTCGGCCTTATATAGACCGCTGCGCCCCAACGGAACTCAACAGTCGCCTGCTTTCGCCCAAAAAGTCACCGCCACGAGGCGATCTTCGAGCCTTCTCTGGCAGAATCGAAACGACGCGACCCTGGCGCTTCGCCTCCCCCCACATTCAATGCGCATGCAACGCGCACGACCGCCGCAACCGTCCCTGTTCCCCATATCTGCAACTAGATGGTCGGGCGAAGCATCATGAAGAATCAGCCAAGCGGCTATCCTGCTCGGTTATCCCTGGCCAGTAGCTTCCCTACTCGCGACGCCAGGGATCAAAGCCCTCGCCACGAGGCAACCACGCAGCTTCACCGCCCGGATATCCTTAGCAGGCCTCATACGGCCCCTCCAACGCTAAGGATCAAAGTCCTCCGCGGAGGAAGTCGAGCGGCTTCCCTGCTCGGCTATCCCTGGACGGTAGCTTCCCTACTCGCAACGCCAGAGATCAAAACCCTCGCCAAGAGGCAACCGCGCAGCTTCACTGTCTGGATATCCTTAGCGGGCCTCATACGGCCCCTCCAATGCTAAGGATCAAAGTCCTCCACGGAGGCAGTTGAGCGACTTCCCTGCTCGGCTATCCCTGGCCGGTAGCTTCCCTACTCGCAACGCCAGGGATCAAAGCCCTCGCCAAGAGGCAACCGCGCAGTGTAACAACCTAGTTCATTTATACCAATTACAGTTCACGTATTATTTATCTGTGGTATTTTGTTGATTTATCGTGTTTGGGTGCGAATGGTATTTTACATTTTAGATTGCATTCGACCCGACCCGCTTGATTGAACCTGTTGATTCATATTTATAGATTATCTTGACTTGTTACATAGACACGTGCATCTCATGATTAGTACATACTGGCATTTCATCTAGCATCGCATATTTTACCATATAACATTTTAAGTTACGGAAAATAAATTAAAATTCCATTTCATAGCCTGCATAATACCCCTAACCCCGTGGTAGCGTCCGCGCATCTTGTTCTCGTCCCGTTCAGTGAAACGGACGTGTTTGGATGGCTACGCGCACGTACGTGCGTCCATTCTTGGGGGTATGCATTTTCATTAACTGAGCATTCATTTTGAAATTTGGAAGTCGCATATATTTTTCATATTTAAAATCTGAATTTTAGACCCGACCCGGGTGTATTTTGGACTAGATTTGTATTTACTTGAAAATCCATTTTTTTAGTTTAATTTAAAATATTACTACGTTTAAAATTTAGTTCAGCTCATAAGATTTATTTTAACAAACAAAAATCTTTTTTTTAAAAATCTTTTCCTCAACTGATACAGTCCCTTCAAGCTCTCCCTCCTCTGTCTCGTGGGCCCCCATTCCTCTCTCTCTTTCTTTTCTTTATTCCTTTCTCTCTCTCCCTATCTCTCTCTCACCGCTATCCCTTTCTCTCTCTCCCAAATAAAAACAAAATCATCTATCCCTACCGTTCACTTCTCTCTCTCTCTCACCTCTCGATCTCCTCTCGATCTCCACTCTCTCTTTCTCAGATTCTCTCTCCCTCTTTCTCTCAGATCTCGCGATCACTATTCACGCGAGATCCCCTCACCTCCCTTCTCTCACTACTCTCACCTCCCTCCTTCATTCTTTCTTCTTCGTTTCTTTTTTTTTAACCCCGCGACGAGAACCCAAAACCCTAGCTCCTCTTCGTCGATCTCTACACCTTCCTCATTTCCTCCTCGCTCTCATCACCTTCCTTTCTCCACCTCCTCAATCTCTTCCACACCTCCACCTTCCTCTCTCTCCTCTTCCCCGACTGCAAACAACCCGACCTCGCGTACGCACCCTGCAACCCTTGTCGCCTGCACCCCGCCGGAGATCGTCTCGTCGTCGCCTCGTTTCAGCCGCGATTCAACCTCGTTGCAGTCAGTTGTCGCTGTCGATACTTCTTTGCTCGGTTGAACCAAGACCAAAGGCGAGATCGATCACCGTCATCACCGTTTCCTTGATTGTCAATTCAAAGTAAGTATTTACATACTTGTTACATGCTAGTTAGGGTAATATTTGATCTTGCCTTAATAATAATAGTATTTCTATTTGATAGATTTCGGTAGTATAAATGTATGGTTTTATCACTTTCCGCTTCATAAAGTATTGTTATTAGGTACAGTTTATGAGATGCTTTAGGAAGGTGCGATTAGCGGTGCACTATTTAGAGTTATAATCGATGGTAGTATAGTGACCACTAGATATTTACATATATTGCATTGTTTTAGTTTACGCACGTATAATAGTGCGGTTGTTAAATATTATCATTTAGGAGGAGAGGTGTGTATAGAGTATTGATAAGCATTGATTTCATAAGGAGAATTATAAGTATATAATAGTTTTGTAGTTTTAGAGTGAGCATATTAAGTCATCTTCTTGTTCAAAATTATTGTATGCGTCATATTTGTTGTTTTTGTGATAGCACAGTATTGAATTAGCGATGCGGATATTCGTATTTCGTCGTAAGTTTATTGATCGAAACAAATTTTTAAACCTGCAACACCTTACTTTGCTTATACCAATATTTATTTAATTATTTATAGTATATGCATTTAATATTTAGCAAGTTATTATCAATATACAATTTTATAGCATTAATCCTTATTTTGTATCAGGCAAGTTAATCTTGCTACATGCTATTTAAATCATTATATATCTATTTAAATATGTATCATACTTATAGTGTAGATCTAGTACCACATGTTCATTTTATCACGTTTCGATGTTCCATTTGCATTCGCTTTTATCATTTTATATCTAGATCATGAAAATAATCTTGTTACATAGTAGATTACATTACAATGCATCCACACCAATATTTATATCACATATTGCTTAGTTGTATAGCCCACATTACCATTTGATAGTTTTTATAATGTTTCGGATACCTATTTGCACCCATCTATTTAGAATACAGATAATTGTACCCATAGATCCTATTAAGGCATAATAATGTGATATTAACATTCCATATTTGATAAAGTATATTTTAATTAGTGTTGGAACTATAACTTTCATCCTAATCGATAACTGTGCATCCATATGTTTTAATCTATACCTATTTTGCATACCACATCACATTATTCCATTGTCCCATTAGTACCCCATACTTGTTTTGTGTACCCATGCTTAGTATAGTTTGATTTTGAGCACCCACGTGACACTTGTGCACCCCCTGACACGACTTGATACACTATTACTTGATACGACTTGATACATGTGCACTTCTTGACTTGATTGATACTTGTTCACTACCTGACTTGACCTGATGTACCAGAGCTTGACCTGTTACCTGATCTTGTTACTAATGCCAACAATCTTGACATGTTGTCCTTACGGATATTTCCTGTTATCTATCCAGACAAACCTGTACCTACTTGATCCTGTGTTGGCATTAGCTCCAGATTTATTAATACCTGACTTGAACCCATAACTTGGGGGTATGGGGAAATCAATGATGAAACCTTACTTGTAACTCGACAGTTCGATACCTTTACTGATCAGTTTTACGGGCTAGGCCAGCCCTAGGATGATGCTGCTGACATCATTCGTCGTTACCTACTACCCTTTTACTGCCTTACGGCACGTCTCGGATTCAGCCCGAGAGTCTTAGACCGTGGTCCCGGGCATGCACGTGATACTATTGAGTTACATCGATGATTCATCAAATTGATTTCAAAGACTTGAGAGTAGTTAACCCAATTGACCAGTTTAGATTACTCACTGCACACTACCCTTCACTGTCCTTATTTATACATGTGTTATACCTGTCTTACCGTTTATACTCATACCTGCATGACTTGATACTTGATGTATTGTTGCTTGATATTATGACGCACTGACGTCTGGGTTTTGCATGGCCCAGATTCTTTACCTTTGCTGCAAGCCGAGCCGGAGCATTTCAGTGAACATGCCGAGTAGTGAGGACCTGTTATTGGTTTATTTTACTTTCTTTCAGCATTTTCATTCCTGATGTGAGCCCGCATTATGGGACGTACATTCCAGTTTATTCTTGTATTGGATCTTTTGCTTCCGCATTATTTTATTCTTGACTCATTTATTCTGGTTTATGGACATGTGTTAGATAGTTATTATTGTTCTTGATATCTCTACAGCCGAAATGTGACTGTGGAGGGATATTTCCTATCCACAGGTAGCATGGTTGGCTCTGTCACGTGCCTATCTTAGCGTACTCTGGGAAGCGGGGTGTGACACGCAGCTTCACTGCCCGGATATCCTTAGCAGGCCTCATACGACCCCTCCAATACTAAAGATCCAAGTCCTCCTTAGAGGCAGCTCAGCAGCTACCCTGTTCGGCTATCCCCAGCTGGTAGCTTCCTACCACGACCGACAAGGATCAAAAGCCCTCCCAGAAGCTGTCGAGCCCAAGGATCCCTCGCTCGGCTATCCTTCAGGACAAAAGCCCTCGCCAAGAGGCACCGCGCAGTAACCCTGCTTGGTCCCTGTCCTGTAGGATCAAAGCCCTCGCAAGAGGCAACTGAGCGGCTACCCTGCTCGGTCATCTCCGGCTGGTAGCTCCCTACCCATGACGCCAGGATCGAAGCCCTCACAAGAGGCATCCGAGCGGCTACCCCGCTCGGTCATCCCAGGATGGTAGTTGCCTACCCACGACGCCAGAGATCCAAGCCCTCGCCAAGAGGCAACCGCGCAGCTTCACTTCCCGGTCATCCTTAGTGGGCTTCTTACAGCCCCTCCAATGCTAAAGATCAAAGTCCTCCTTAGAGGCGGCTCAGCAGCTCCCCTGCTCGGCTATTTCTGGCTGGTAGCTCCCTACCCATGACGCCAGGGATCGAAGCCCTCACAATAGGCATCCGAGCGACTACCCCGCTCGGTCATCCCAGGCTGGTAGTTGCCTACCCACGATGCCAGAGATCAAAGCCCTCGCCAAGAGGCAACCGCACAACTTCACTGCCCGGTCATCCTTAGTGGGCTTCTTACAGCCCCTCCAACGCTAAGGACCCAAAGTCCTCCCAGAGGAAATTGAACCCGACCCTCGCTCGACCATCCTCGGCTAGTGGTCATTGCTCGCAACGCCAGAAATCAGAAGCCCTCGCCAAGGGGCAACCGAGCAGCTTCCCATTCATGCTCGGCACAAATACGGCGGACAGCCCTCTGCCCATCACATGCAGAGGACCCGAGGCCCCAACAAGGGGCATCAGGTCTATCCTAGTCTGAGCGACCCCCCCGACTTCGGGGCCATGGAGACGCCTCCTCCTCAGCAGCACTTGGCACGCTTGGCAAGTGATCGAAATCAACTCGACGAATGATCGCTAGACAGATAGCCGACTTGACATGGAAGCCCAACAGTGCAAGCAGAGATATTTTACGAGCATTCTTCACGAACAGAAGATAAAGGGCAAACCGATGAAACCAAAGAAAAAGTTTTATTACCAAAGGCAAGATTTTTACAAAGGGTATTTTGGGCTCCCCAGCCTTACAAACTACCCGGAGGCTTACAAAAATTCCAAAAGCAACAAAATAAAAGAAGGAGGAAGACGGGGGCTTTAGGCCTCGGGGCCAGGCGCGACCTCGGGATCCTCGACATACGCCATGATACGAGCAGGGTCCTCGGCGACATCCTCGTCAGGAATATCTTTCCCCTGCTCCTCGGCGTCCGCGAGGGGGTATTCGGCACGGAGCTCTTCGTCGGCGAACTCCGGCATCCGGGCCTTAACGGCGTCGAGGGCCTCGTGCTAGATGAGGGTTGTAGCCACGGCCAGGTCATCATAAAATTCCTTCGTCTTCTTGTAGCCCTCCACCGCCTTCGACGCCGAGAGGTCTGCCGACTTCGCCGACTCGGCCGCCGCCCCCAGCTCCTTCCGAAGGGTCTTCCCCGTCTTCTTCAGGTTGCCGGCGAGCACCTGAGCATCCTCAAGCATGGCCTCAGTAGCCACGGCGGCATCACGGTACCGGGCAACCTCCCGTTTCCCGGACTCCACCTCGCCCTCCAGGGCGGCAACCCTCGCCATCACCGCCTCCAGCTCCCGCTTGGAGCTCTCTTCCAGCGAAGCGAGCTGGCCCACAGCCTTCATCGCCGGGGCTATCACCTCGGCCTCCATGCAAGGCGAGAGCAACGTGCTGGAGAACCTGAAAGATTGGAAAGAGATCAGAAAGATGAAGGAGGCACCGAATCTCATAAAAAACCAAACACTTACCTGCATGAATTCCTGGGCGATGGACGCCATCTAGTCCCTGAAGGTCCCCCCGGGGACCCTACCCCCCGCCGATTTCTCTATCTCATGAAGCAGGCTATCCACGACGGATAGCCCCGGGGGCACCGCGAACTGGAGGCCTCCTTCCTCGACCATGATCGGCGAGGGCGGGCTCCGGGAAGACCTCCGGGAACCCCTCTTAAGCGGCTCCGATGGAGAGCCGATCTCCTCCTCCGAGACCGGGTCTTCCAGAATCCGAGCCCGCTTCCGTCCCGACGCTCTACTAGACCCCGGGGCGGGATCCGCCCCGGAACGCTCACGGGACGCGACCACCGGAAGAGAAGGAGCCGGGGCGGGCTTCGAGCGGGAAGGACCGGCGCCTCCGGCCTTCGTGACCCTCCTCGGTTAGCGCATGGAGGCTTTGAGCTCGTCCATATCCATGGGTCCTGCACAAAACCAAATGCAAAGAAGTCAGCGGCACAAGAAATATACAAGCCAAAAAGAAAGCCTAACTTACCGACGAACTCGACGGGGCTGAGCCCGGCCCAACTCAGGACCCTGTCAGACAACAACACGTCGAATCGGGGGATGGGCTCCCACGACGCCACTCTCACCGCGGCGGGGTCATTGGACTGGTTCCCCGGCAAGTATTTTTCCCTCGACCACTTGATAGGCACGGGCCAGTCCTCGCCCTCGGAAGGGGAAACGAAGAAGAATCTCTTCTTCCAGTCGTGAATGGAAGAAGGCAGAGCCACAACCCCTGTCCCGGCGGCGTCCCCCTATCGCTTTCTAAAGAAGAGGTAGACCCACCTCGGGTCGCCCGCTCGACCCCCAGGATGATTTTTGAAAACGAGAGAAGAATCAAGGAGGGAGAGGCTAAAAGGAACCGCCTGTAACTTCAAGCGGATCAGGAACCCGAAGAGAATCCTCCATGAGTTCGGCACCAACTGGCCAGGGGCTAACCCGAAGAAGTTCAACGCTGCCTCGGGAAAAAAGGGCAGGCGCATTCCACCCCAAAAAGCTTCTATGTACAGGGCGATCTCCCTACCCCATACTTGGTCTGCCTTCTCTCCCTCCTCGGCCAGACGAAGCGTATAACGTGAGGGGATGTGGAAGCGAGCCCGAGCATTGGCGAGCTCGTCCTCATGCCTCACCTAACATGAGGAGCCGGGGGCAGCATCTATCGCCTCCTCCCTGGGGGCTGCCCCCGCCGCACGATCCCGAGAAGAGGGTCCGATCCCTACACCCCGAGAAGACTCAGGCTCAACTAAAGGGTCCCTAGAACCTACTTCTATGATGTCTACAGATTCCCTGAAAGAAGACATCTAATCTGAAGAAGATGGATCATCGGGAAACGAAAACAGAAGGAAGGAGAAGAGTGCCAAGCAGCCAAGACTTAAAAGAAAGGAAATATGAAAGAGTAGGGGCCCTGGGATAGGCCCCACCTCTACTTATCACCACGAACGACCTCATCCAACGGCGCCCTTCATCTCCCGCCGAAAACGCCTCCTCGCATCCAGTGGCTCCGATTGCTCCACTTGTCGTTCCCACACTAGACCGCACCCCATCAGGCGTCGCAGGTCTGCACACGTCGCGTCGGCCAACCGACGCTTGACACGTGGACCGTCGCTTCAGTGGCAGGATGCACGAACCGGCGCACCTTTCTTAAATGCAGAGATCTCGCCCTGATTCGCTGACAGAAAAGACAGCTGACAGCCCAGGGATGCGTCCCGACGAAATCTTAGGAGGGAACTCACCCAGGGCGGCTCGGAAGTCCACTCCTGATCGGACCCGCTAGCTGGTCGGGACAAGAGTGGGGGGCTAATGATGATGCTCAATATTAGAGATCTCCAAGATCATGACATGTGGCAGATGACGTGTCCCAGAACTCAAAACAAAGGGCCACAGGGGCCGACCAGGCCACCCCTGTACCCGACCTGCAAGCTCAAGCTGGCTCTCCTCAGAGCGCCCTGAAAATTGGCCTCCTCGGACTCTCAGCTGGCCCCGGGCTGCCGCAGGATTAAGACTTCTCGGCCTTCTCGCTCGTCCCCGAGCTCCCCAGCCGAGGCTATCTTCCTCGGTCCTTCGACCAACTCCACCACTCACAGGCATAACCGCCGCTCCGCAAATCTCGCCATGCGTAGATTCTCCGCCAGCAACATCCCACGTTCCACGCCATCACGATCCCCATTAATGGGCGATCCGCTCTTACACGGACGTGACGTTGGGAGCGTAACTGCCGACGAGATTCTCGCGCCTGCTGCTGCGTGCTGCTGCCACTATATAAAAACTCCATCACAGAGGGGTCAAGTAAGCCATTTTTATTCCACTTAGCCGTTACTCTGCTCGGATCTTGTGTTAACTTGATCGTCGGAGGGTCCTCGGTGGTACCAAATCATCCCGGGACTTCTTTGCAGGTACTCGGCGCTAAACTCCTCAAATCACCAATCTCCTCAAAACCCATTGAGACCCATACGCAACAGGAGATCACCTCCAAAATCTACCAGGAAATCAATGGAAGACAACATCTGAAGGAGACCCGAAAAGGACCTCTATCACGAAGCATGCTTTCAACATTTGCAAGACCTCGAATTCTCCAAGTGTGACCTCCTCCTCATCTACGGAACTGTAGGGAATTTCAAGTTCCTTGAACACATCAACTGTCGGCATCCCGATTGACACCGGTTTAGTAATCATCTCATCGCTAATCATGAACCTAAACAATTTCTTATTCACATACGCAGGACGTAAGTCTGTATAATCATTTCCACGCATTTCACATGCTTCATCATCGATCGACTGTTTGAAACAGGTCCGCCACAACTTCAATCATTTGGTTGCCACTGTCAGAATTGGGATAGAGATTTGATCCAATCACTGCTTAAAGCCAAAACCTTGATGCTATTGAACAAATTATCGGCAGAACCAAGTGACGAGCTCTTCCCGAGGAGCTTAACTATTGATCCCAATGGAAAGGTAAGGAACCAGAAAAGAACATCTACAAATTCATCCCTGGCCTGCTTCGACACATATAAATTTGCTCGTATTTTTGTCCCGCAGCATCTTCATAGTAATCGCCTTGGCATGATGGGTAGCTTCTGTATCCTCTCCTATCAATTTGACTTGATGATCATGGTTGTCCTTTTTTCTCTTAGCAGAATCTACACTCCTTAAGAAAACATCTGTAAGTGCTGTCTTTGAATGCAATAGGCTCTTCAGTAAACTTAAAATCTAAGCCAGAAAAAAACAATTATAAGATTAAACCCTGAGGTAGTTCAGTGTTGAAAAAAAAGAATATTCGGCCGAATATTCGGATTCGGTCGCAAAACGAACAAACACTGCAATATTCAGTCAAATATACGGTCAAACCGAATATTGATCGTATATTTGCCGCACAAGCTGCATATTCAGACGAATAACGCTAATATTTTTTTGTGAATTACGCGAATTACGTCTGGAACAAAAATAATCCACAGCTTAAAAAACAAGTATGGGATTCATTACTTAATTAAAAAATAAGTCGCACTCACACTTATTATATCACAAGCACTCTCTCATTTCTCTCTCCTTATTCATCTTTCTTGAGTCCATAATCTTCCAATTTAGTTTGGCCAACCGAACAAACTCTGAATCCGTTCTTTACAACATTGAAATCCTTATTGAGAAAAGTTTCTATAGACACCCCCACCCCCACCCCACATATATCTGCAGTTTTGTATTTGGATATACGGCTGAAATCTGATAAGAGAGAAAATATTAGTTAATTTTCCCCTTTCAAATCATATGGCATCACACTGAAAAACAGTGGACATACTGCTTTTAGTTTATAATGTCGAATGGTAATCCAAAAGAAACGTTAACCTTGATTATTTTAGGCCTTCACTTGGATGGGAGTGATGATAAGAGAAGTTTATTTTTAAGAGGAGATATAGATTAAGCATTATTAACTTTGCAAGCTCCTGCCTCCGCTTAAAATTTTTAACTTTAATGGGTTGTTCGGCTTCATCGTTGTATAAATGAATGGGTGTCTATTCTCTTCTATGGAGTTTACAAAAAAAGAAATTAGATTGGAGTTCAGACAACTTTGATTATCTCAACTTCCAAGTTAAGGTAACATATCTGAACTCCAAAATAAGGGCCAAATTAATAACCGATGGATAATTAAGGGGGAAAAAACAAAAGCTTGTTTATACATCTTTACGTAAACTTGCAACTCTTTCCTTCTCACTTTTACTACCTTTTTCTCAAGTGCCTCTGTCCTGACCTCCATCACTTGAAGCACAGTGAGGGCAGCACCACAAGAACGAGGCTCTACATGCAAGTCATCAGCAATCATGAACGTGGGCACTCCTCGATTCAAAAAAACACTGTCCTTTGCATCTTTATCATCGAATGTCGGACAACCTCAGGAATCTAAATTGTCGACATTGATAACTAAATCTTGACACAATTGTTCTGCTACGCTTCGAGGCTGTAGCAGCATCGTCTTGCAAGCTTCGGTCTGGAGATGTTTCGTGTCAAGTAACTCTACCGACCCATACAGCTTGTCCATGTTGCCGAGAAACGATTGTTTGTCGAGGAGCCGGATGATGGTTGCAATGGGCAATGTCAAGAAACTGAATAAGATGTCAACGAAATCACTTTCGAATTCAGTGAAAACCACCCTCTGCTTTTCCGTATCGATAAGAGGATTCAATGTAAAGAAAGACATGGTGCTTGATACCTACAGAATAAGTACATCGCAGTGATTAGACATTTCAAATTCCAAAGCAGCCTTTTAATTAAAATGAAAGAATGTGCTTCAGAAAGCGAAAGTTCTAAATTAATACATGTATCGATGTATTTACCAAGTGATTTAGTTGATGGCAATCAGCGAAATTTCCCTGTACACTGCATAACAAGCTTGAAATACGATGAAGGTTATTCTGCTAAAATTCTTATCAAAATTTATATATAAGAAATTCCTTTTCTTTCGAAGTACGATAGCGTCGTGTTCTAATGCAGTTGACAACAACTTCTAGAGATGCATAAGCTTGCATCATGTTCAGATTTATACATAAAGAATTATTTTAGAATATATTAATGCTAATTACATAAGTGAAATTCAATTCAATCACTTTTGCCTATTATTTTAATGAATACAATAAAATGAAAATTAACTCTCTCTTTTATGATAAACAAAATGAAAAGACGTATTTTGTTGATAGGGTTTAATAAACAATTTTTGCTGATAGGATTAGGTCCGGGTTAAACGTTTAATAATGTAGTTTTGTTCAAAGCTTAGGTTATAGTTAGTGGTTAACGGAAATTTAAGCACTATAGATTGTCAATTTTCGGAATCCTAACCCTGAGCACCAAATTTGGGTGCATAACACAAATCGAAACAAAGAAAGTACATGCCATGTCATGCATTATAACTACTAAACATCAAAATTACAAGTCATAAGCCAAAAAACCCAAGTTAATATTTAGGGTTTGTTCCTATTTAGAGCAATAACACAATAATCATCAAATTAGTGTATGTTTCTTGATGAAAACATAAATTTTTGGGCGTTGCTTGTTTTAATCCAATAGATTTAGAGAGATCAAGAGGGAAAGATGTTGGAGTAGTGGGGAAAAATGAACAGAAAACCAAGGATTATAAAACCTTTCTGATTGGATGGTGATGATGACGGTAACTAGACGGAACTACTGTGCATCCTAAAATGCTGAGCTTAAAGCATAATTCAACAGACAGAGCGAACTGGTGTGCACCTACCAAAAGCTTTATAGTGGACTTGAAGAATTCTATATTTTGAATGGATTTTTTCTCTAATAGAAAGGGTGGTGAATTGCTTCAACAAGAGCGGGCCAAGCACTTTTTTTTATAGAGAATGAAAATGACCCGTGACCTTTCTCTCCATATAACATTCCAATGAAGGCTCTCTTCATGTAACCTTCCAACGAAGGCTCGTGTAACCTTTCATCTCCCAAAGAAGTTCCCAAAGCATGTAACTCCTTAATCTTCCAATGAAGGCTCGTGTAACCTTTCATCTCCCAAAGAAGTTCCCAAGGCATGTAACTCCTCAATCTTCCAAGTTACCAAAATATGTAATTACAAGTTAGAAACTTTCACCCACATAATAAATTAAATTCAACAATCTTCCACAAGTTTCAAACTTGACTTGGATGACTTTAGTTTCATGTGCATAACGAAGATATAGCTAGGACTTAAATCTCCAATTAGATTATTTGAAAAACAATCAAGCAATTGGTGAACTAAGTCTTGAACCAATAGTGTACATACTATTCAACGGTCACACACAAACTTTATCTGAGTGCATATCCATAGTAGCCATGCTTTGAACCATGATATCACTTTTATAGCCGTTCTGTAGCACGTTAGCGGCCATGTGCTTTATCATAAATTCTGTATAAGGCTCTAGAAACTACTCAGTAGTTTCCATAAGAGTCGGCCAAAACTCTACCTTAGCATAGGTAAATTCTTTAGGTGTGCCCCTATTAACACCCCACACTCGAAGTGTTGGATTTATTAAGGTTTTATATAACCAACCTTCGCTCATAATAGGATTATGGATGTCATATCCGTATATACAATTTTATGCACTTTTGAACTAAGAATCAAAAGAAATTAGTAGCTAAGATTCGAACTAAAATTTGACTCAAAGTAAATACATAGGCTTTCCTTATATTGATTTCAAGCTCATCCCAGTGGATGCTTTTACAACAGATTCTCCTTTTAGACCTTTAGTCATAGGATCTGCAATTTTCTCTAAAGATCGAATATCCATCACTAATATGACTTCGTGGCTTATCAATTCATTCAGATAGCCATACTTCAGACAAATAGTCTGCTTCCTTCCATTGAATAACGAGTTAGATGCCACATCACTCGTTTCCTGATTATCACATTATATAGTGATAGCTGTACCATGCTGTTTTTTTATTAGAAGATCTCTGAGAAGATTGTTGAACCACTCAGTCTCATCTCCGGCAGAAACTAATGCATAAAATTCAGACTCCATGGATGACTATGCAATAATAGTTTGTTTATTGGATTTCCATGAGATAGAAGCACCTCCTAAGGTGAAAATAAAATCGCCAGTTGATCTGCACTCGTCTGGCTCTGAGCACCAACTAGCATCTGAGAAGCCTTCAAGAATAGCCGGATAACCAAAATAGAATAAGCTTAATTTCATAGTACCCTTAAAGTACCGCATCAACCTCTAGATTGTATCCCAATGCGCTTTCCCTATATTGCTAGCATGCCAACAACGAAAGCAATATCTGGCCTTGTTCAACTCAGTACATACATCAAACTGCCAATAACCCTAGAATATTCCAGCTGCTTTACTGGTCCTCCGGTATTTGCTTGAAGTTTTCTGTTGTAGTCATAAGGTACTGATATCATAGGAAAATCAAAATATCCATACCTTTTCAGCATACTCTCTATATAGTGAGACTGAGACAAGTCTATGCCAAGCTCTGTCCTCAGAATCTTGATATCTAGTATCATATCAGCGGCTCCAAGATTCTTCATGTTGAACCGTGTCGAGAGAAAGTTCTTTGTAGAAGCAACTATTTGCAAGTCAGTCCCGATGATCAGCATATTATCAACATAAAGGCTGATAACCACAACCTTTCCTTCAACGTTCTTGATGTAAAGGCACTTGTCAGATTCACCGACTTGGAATCCATCATTTCTGATGATTCCATCAAACTTCTCATGCCATAACTTTGGAGCCTGCTTTAAACCATGGAGATTTAATTAGCTTGCATACTTTAGTTTCCATACCTTCAGTAATGAAGCCTTATGGCTGCTCCATGTAGATTTTCTCAATGGGATCTCCATTCAAGAATGCGGTCTTGACATCCATCTGATATATCACAAGACCTTGAATAGCTGCCTAAGAGATCAATACCCGAATGGTAGTTATGCGACATACTGGAGCAAAGATGTCGAAGAAGTCGATGGGTGAGTAAATCTGTAACAACTCCATTTCTTGTGTACATAAATTTGATTTAAAATTAATGTATACTTAGGGTATTTACACTTTCTGTGAGTACTATAAGTATTTGTTTTGCTTTTTAATAGCAAGAAGGAGCTTGTAGCTCATTGGGAAGACCTTGCACTGCTGAACCAAAGCACCAGAGTTCAAATCCCATTAGCCACATCATTTTTTAATTAATTTTCTTTTAAATTTTTAGAAGCCCAAGAGTCTACACATGTATAATTCGTAAAAACCAAAAGTCACATATAAAACAAACTGACCCAAGAGAAAGACCAACCGACAGTGGACACGTGGCGACGAGCCCCGGCCCGACTCGGCTGACTCGGCCGGGTTGACTCGTCCTGACTCCGATTCTCCTTTCTGAACTTCTATGTCTTTTGGTCTTCTAAAAACCCCTGTCGTGTTTAAAAACTCTGCATATTTACAGAGCCAATAAAAACACATATTTACTCCATTTTTAATACAATTTTTAATACATTTTCTTACACCTTTTCACCTACCCTAACCCTAATCTTTTCCTATAAATACCACTCCATTCCACACCTCCTCACTCACAATTTCTGTCCAAACTCTTAAGAAAAAATCCCTAGAACTTTTGTGTACAAGTGGAGTTAGCGAAAGGCGAAGCTCCGACGAACTTCCGACGACAACCTTAGGAGCTCCCGGCGACGAAACGACGCACCGGAACCTACTTCCACTCCATCTTCCTCTTTTCTAAACTAAATTCCAGTAACTCCCTCCTCCCTCTTCACTTTGCTATTCTAAAAAACTCGTATTTCTAAAACCCGATGGAACCAGAGTTAATCCGACTTCCAATTCGTTTTTTCTTAAAACTCCATCTTTTCTTAAATTCAAACATAACAAACCCTCTGTTCCCCGCCGAAACACGGAGACGCGACCGTGCGGGTCCGTCTTGCCTGAATTTCGGGGCAGATGCTAATTGGTGCTATCCGTCCACTTCTCCGAAGATACCGAGTTGATTTATGACACCATGTATCGAAGGTTTAAACGGATGCGGCCGATGTAGTAGAGTTCGTCAGATTCCCCCTCATTTGAGGGATTTTTTTGATTGTGGGGACGCTCTTCCCTGCAGGCGCAAGCCCCTGCAGTTAATTATGCCGCCGCATCGCGGTAACCACTTTTTCCTTCTCCAGATGTCACTTCATGTCGTGGGTGTTTGTTTTGTGTTTGGTTGCCCGTGGATTGTATACGAAGACTAATTTATGTTGTCGCCCGTAGGGCGTGAATTAGTCCAAATCCGTATCTTCTTAGATTTGGGTTTGGGGGTTAGGTTTAAGGATACGTTAGTCTCATTTGGGACTAAGATCAACTTAAACGTATGTTAAGGATATGCTAGTCTAATTTTTAAACTAAGATCAACTTAACGGGATCGTTTAGATCCAATAAAAGAGCATTTGGGCTCTATTCTTTAGTTTAGGGACATTGCGGTCGATTAGTTGAAGGACATTACGGTCCAATGTTAGTTTAAGGACATCTCGGTCCAAGGTTAAGGACATCATAGTCCGTGAGTTTAAAGACCTTACAGTCAAGGCTAAGGACATCATAGTCCGTGAGTTTAAGGACCTCACAGTCCATGAAATGTATGGTTATCAGGACCCATCACCTCTCTGAAGACGTTGAAGGATTACAACGACAAATATCAGAGGAGTTCAGAGATGTACCCTTAAACCGATGTGGGTTGAGAGGCCCGTAGTCCAATTGGGACTAAGACCTGTGATTTATGAGCATATGAACTCAATTAATCTGAATTGAGGACTTATGGCCAATTTGGGCTAAGTCCATTCAATTACAATGTTCAACATTTGTTTTTCGAGTTGTTAGATGTTTATTTGAGCCCAACCCCTTTAAAAATGCTAAGCATTGGTTTGGTCACTGACAATGTTTTGTCTTTAGTTGAATGCTGTGCATTTATCATAGCTTCAGGCTTATTCAAAGAACAGTTTATGTTCTGTCCAAACGCACATAAAAAACATGTGGTGCACTTGGCACTAGCGCCAGTCAATGAGCGCATTGCGCTATGGTTAAAGCATTGATGAAGAGCGCGGATGCGCTTTGCGCTAAATATAGAGCGCTGATGCGCTATAGTTGAAGCGTTGAGGCGTTTGGCGTTGGTGCCATATAATGAGCGCGAAGCGCTTTTAGTAATGCAGCACACACATGAGGAGCACGTGGCGCGCTTAGCGCTGGCCAATGAGCGCAGTGCGCTGTGTTTGAAGCACTATGGCACTGCAGCGCTTTGCGCTAGATGAAGAGCACTAAGACACTTTTTGAATTAGGAGCGCTAAGGCTCTTATTAGATTAGGAGCGCTAAGGCTCTTCTTAGGTTAACTGTGTGCTCTGCAGATTATCTGTTCTTTGATAAGAGGCTTTGTCTCAAGATTCTAAGAACAAAGTTTTTAGTTCATAGGCTTTGCTTTTATGGATCTGTGATCCTAAGAGAATTGAATAATTCTCCCCCCCTTTATAATGAGATGTTCATAATCTCTTTTGTGAAAAACAACTTTGTCTTATAGATCTATGATCTGTGAAAGAAGTAAATACTTCTGTTTATATTGAGACGATTTCGACTTTCTATTCTTTTTACCTTGAAAAAGAATTGTCTTCTTTTGCCGAGAGCTTCTTCTTCTTCTTGAGATTTTCTCAAAGTTTATGGGGGGTTCCTCTTTTTGAGACTTGAAGTCTCGGGGTCTTTATATATGGCAAGATGGTTTGTTCAATCAGGTAAGGAGATCTTTTCTCCAATTGATTTGGGGAATTTCCCATCGTTGGATCTTTGATCCAAGGGCTTCTGGTTTACAGAAGATAATCTTCTTGTTTTTTTACCAAGATTGGGAAATCTTTCCTCCTTACAGGATTCGTTCTGTATTTTAGTGATTTTTAATCACCATTGGATCATTGATCCAACGGTGTTCCAAATTCAGGACACAATCTTTTCTGTTTGGAAAGATTCAACAAAATTTCATTCTTGTTAATTGATGATTTAATCATATCCGTTGGATATTTGATCCAACGGTGAGGAACATTTAGTTCCAGCGCTAGCGCTTATGCGCTCTGCCCATGATGCGCTACTTGGAGCGCAGCGCTCTTAGCGCTCGCGCACACGTGCTTTGCACATGGTGCGTTACACATGGTGCGTTACTTGTAGTGCAGCGCATCTGGCGCTAGCTCCTATACGCTTTGCGCGGGGTGCGCTTTTTATGGAACAGCGCGCTTGGCGCTGCATCTAAAGCACTGCTTTATTGGAGGTGTCTTTTCCCCTCCTTTTAAGTCAAACTTATATTCCCCAGAACTTTCATTTCCCAGGTCTTGGAAATAGCTTCACTATGCACAAAATTTTCTGTGCCTAGTCTTTATAATTTGAAGCCAAGCTTCTCTCTTTTCTCGTCTCCAAAGAACCTTCTCAACTATGGCTTGTAACCGCCCACATGCTCGTCGACAACCATGGGAAGTGCCTATCCACGACATTGTTCCTCGCTTTGCTGCACGCTTGGTGGATCCTACTCTTACGGATGACCAATGCGACGCAGCGCTGTACGAGCTCTTGACTCGTGTAGGGTCCCCTCTCCTCCCACACTCCATTTGGCTTCGGATGATCCTTATGTCCGTGCTTGCTGACATTCCCCCTCCTCCAGTAGAGATGACCTCGGCAATGCTCGATGCTGCTGAAGAAAAGATCGAGTGCTTCTTTGAGGCGCATTTGATCACTAAAGCCCTGAGGTATTGCTCTGTCCATTTGCTGAGCCAGATACGGGCTCGTCGGGTCGTTATCTCCACTTTCTCTGGTGAGTGCGGCGTTGATCGACGGGTGGCTACTCCTCGAGAAGATCGTCGTTTTGATATGATGGAAAAGACAGAGATGGAACTAGATAATCTCATTCTTAGCTTTGTAAACCCATGTCCTTTTGATCCCATGTTTGGCGATCTGTTTATATTGTAATAAAAATGTCTAATTAAGTATTTTATTATCTGCCAAGTGCTCCTCTTATTTTTAATTCTTTGTTATTCCTTTATCAGGCGCTTATGCGCTTCATAACTTAACTTGTTATAACCAGGTGTAAGTAGTGAAGCGCTCTTGGCACTTAGCGCTCTCGTGCTTTGCACGTGAGCGCCGTTTCAGAGTCTTTGACTCTTAGTGCTGGCGCATTCACTGCTAGCGCTCTTCACGAAGTGTCGCTTCATTTCAAATCTCGGAATTTGAACAGAGTTTTGCTCTGATTGGGGAAACAAATGCCCCCACCGTTGCGCTTACGTGGCCCACACGTGGGTGCAGCGGAGGTAGCATCTCAGTCGTTGGATCAACTTTTGGAAGTTGAAACGGCTCTCAATGCCTATAAATAGAGCCTTTGGCCCTTTGAGATGTCCATTGTTCATCTTCTTTCTGAGAATTATCTCTTCTTCAGAGCATTACTCTATCTTTTTTTAAAGAAAGTTAAGAGTAAAAACTCTGTCAGATTTTTTTTAGGTAAAGATTAATCTTTGAAGGGATTAGTTAATAATCTAGAGTTCACTCATTATCAGAGTTTTTTGCTCTACTTAGATCATAGATCTTCAAGAAAACCTTTTTAGGGTTTCTTAAAGGGCTTTGCCCTTGTCAGATCTTAGATCCTAAGAGATCCTTTAAGTATTCTGATGGGTTATTCCATCATCTTTACAGAGAATGGCTCTTAGAATTCTCGGGGAATTTTTAATTCCCTTCATAATTGACTTTAGCAGGTGTTATTCCTGTCTGCAGAGCATTGCCCTTGAGGAGTTTAACTCCTTGGCCCGAGGGACCTTTTTATTAAATACGAAATTCTCTGTAGGATTTCTCTCTTAACTTCACAGAATTAAATCCATCGGGTGATTTAATTAGCACTTATTCCCATCTTGGGGATATCAAGAGTTGTTTCAATCTCGTATCTGTTTCAATAAGCTTTTCTTAATCCGTCTATCCACTAACTCTCGCTGATTTTCCTTTTCAAATGTTATGGACGCTCACATGTATGATCTCGACGAGATTATTTCTTACGAGGACATTCGCGCACTCAGCCGTTCCCAAAACCAAGAATTCACAAATTCCCAGTGTGCTGAAATTATGGACCGCTTCGATGCATACAGTGGCCGGCTGCTTCCTCGTCGTTCCTCCTTTTTGAAGCTTATCGTGAGAGCGATCTGGGAGGCGCTCCCCTTATTCTGTCTAGGCATGCCGCTTAAGGCATTGGACGACGCCGAAGATAAGGTGCACTCAGTATATCTGATGGGCCTAATCTCAAAGAAAAGACGAGACAACCTTGTCGATATCCTGCATCAAGCTTTTCAGCAGGCGGCGATACTTGCTGCCTATCGAAGGGTGGAGGACATCAGTGGGGATCCTGACGCTTGTGATCGTGAAAGGATGCACACGAAGATGGTCCGAGAGGCTCGAAAATTTTTGGATGGACTCACCTTTGAATTTCTCAATCCATGTCCTGGATTTGATGTCTTGCCATTGTAATCATTTTGATGATGTTTTCGTTTACTGCTTTCATTGTTGTAAGAACCTTTTGAAGTATGAATAGCAAATTCCTCGTTTTCGTGTGTTTATTTTATGCACTAAATATTTTGCACATGTATGAATGGGTATGCTTCGAACGTTTAACCGAATGCGAATCAAATGTTCTCCTTGTCGCTTTCTTCTCTTTCCTTTGTTGCCGACATGTTACCTTAGTAAGCGTAGCGTGTAGATGCTAGAGTTAGCATTCCATTTTGGATTCTTCGAGAGGTAGTGATGGCTTAGGAAGCAGGTTCAGATCTGCTGCCTAAGGCTTTTCAACTTTATGAGCCGTGAGGGTCTCATAAAGGTATTTCTCCCTATGGGTTGAGAGGATCCCGTAGGTGTAATTTCTCCTTAAGAATCGTGAGGATTCCTAAGTGTGTTTTCTCTTGAGAGTCGTAAGGATCTCACAAGAGAGTTTGCTCTCTTACGAGTCGTGAAGACCCATTAGTGATGGGTGAGGTTGCCATTATCCGCATTTCACGGAGTCAAGAGTTGCTCTGGATGCTTCCCATAGGGCCAGTTTGACATAGCCGTGTTCTGCGAGGACCAGGCTTCGCTCTGGACGTTTCCCACTGGGTCAGGATTGACATAGGCCGTGTTCCACGTGACCAGGAATTTGCTCTGAATGCTTCCCACGGGGTCTGATTGACATAGCCGTGTTCTGCGAGGACCAGCTCTGGACGTTTCCCACGGGGTCAGGATTGACATAGGCCGTGTTCCACGTGACCAGGAATTTGCTCTGGATGCTTCCCACGGGTCGGTTTGACATAGCCGTGTTCTGCGAGGACCAGGCTCCGCTCTGGACGTTTCCCACGGGATCAGGATTGACATAGGCCGTGTTCCACGTGACCAGGAATTTGCTCTGGATGCTTCCTACGGGGTCGGTTTGACATAGCCGTGTTCTGCGAGGACCAGGATCCGCTCTGGACGTTTTCCAACGGGGTCAGGATTGACATAAGCCGTGTTCCACATGACCGGGAATTTGCTCTAGATGCTTCCCACGGTGTCTGATTGTCATAGCCGTGGTCTGCGAGGACCAGGATCCGCTCTGGATGTTTCCCACGGGGTCAGGGTTGACATAGGTCGTGTTCTACGTGACCAGGAATTTGCTCTGGATGCTTCCTACGGGGTCTGATTGACATAACCGTGTTCTGCGAGGACCAGGCTCTGCTTTGGACATTTTCCCACGGGGTCAGGATTGATATAGGCCGTGTTCCACGTGACTAGGAATTTGCTCTGGATGCTTCCCACGGGGTCTGATTGACATAGCCGTGTTCTGCGAGGACCAGGATCCGCTCTGGACGTTTTCCAACGGGGTCAGGATTGACATAAGCCGTGTTCCACATGACCGGGAATTTGCTCTAGATGCTTCCCACTGTGTATGATTGTCATAGCCGTGTTCTGCGAGGACCAGGATCCGCTCTGGATGTTTCCCACGGGGTCAGGGTTGACACAGGTCGTGTTCTACGTGACCAGCAATTTGCTCTGGATGCTTCCTACGGGGTTTGATTGACATAGCCGTGTTCTGCGAGGACCAGGCTCTGCTTTGGACATTTTCCCACGGGGTCAGGATTGATATAGGCCGTGTTCCACGTGACCAGGAATTTGCTCTGGATGCTTCCCACGGGGTCTGATTGACATAGCCGTGTTCTGCGAGGACCAGGCTCCGCTTTGGACGTTTCCCACGGGGTCAAGATTGACATAGGCCGTGTTCCACGTGTTAGTGTATATGCCCTAGGGGCCATTATTGTATCATACTAGTTTGTATATTACTTAATGGAAGCTTGGGATATTCACATGTATATAACAGTCTTGCTAAACATGGTAGTATGCTACTTGGTTTTTCTATCTTAATATGTGAGTATACGTATTGATAGAGCTCTTAGGATCTTGCTTGACTACCAGCGTTGTGATGGCAGTCACACTAGTGGGGGCTGGGTAGTCTATAAGCACATCCTTATTCAGGTCCCTAGTCGTTGGATTATCGAGACAGGGCATCGATACTCCGGAGTAGACTAGTGTGTACGCTTCTCATCCCAGTTGGGGAGATGGTCTGTCCCACAGCCGTCAGTACGTCGTACTGGAGATAGTATGCAGGTGCTCGTTAGGTTACGGGTATACCGGACAGGACTCACAGGGAACTGTTGGTTGGTTTTATACCAGTCGTCAGTGAACAGTTCCCAGGTGACATGAGTCCAGCATAGTCCGCAGACTTGACACTGCTACTTCGCCTCAAGTGTGTCCCACTGTTCTTAGATTGCTACCCTACCATGGCTCAAAGGAGTCGTGCAAACAGGTAGCAGTTGGGTGCAGTCCCGAGCACTTGGAGGCAGTGGCGGTTAGACATGATTCGTCTCTCCCGGTATTGGGGGTTGATATCGCGCTGTGTCAGAGAGCCATTACGCAAAGTCCCTGGCCAGGGCAAGCGAGATTTGCTGGTAGGTTCCAGTAGTTTCTCAGGGTGTAATGGGCTTCGCTCCGACACGACTTATACCGCTATTAGGGGACTGACGCTTGCCGCCCCTAGGCCCGATATGCGATAGTCTTAGACGAACGGACCGGACTGTATGGAGATTGTCACATCAGACTCAGTAGGAGTTCGGATGGGTTTCCTCATCGGCCTTCTTATCGACATCTACCTAGGGACCGTTACGTACAGCTAGTGCCGCTTGCGGTCTGTGGTTAAACCCACTGCCAGCGTAGTAGTCGAGTCTCTAGAGTCCCACGCAGAGAGTTTCCCTACTCCAGGCGAAACGATATAGAGGTCGTATGGTTTTACGACAAGGGTTCGGACGCATACGTGTGTTTACGCACGTACGACTTTCGGACAGTTTTTACTAGTCGGCTTTGGTTTAAGCCAGTTACTAGTATCCGGTTATTGGATTTATACAGTCTAAAGTTTTTCCGTGTTTTTACGGATAGGAGGGGCGTTCTCGTAATTGCGCGAGAAGCTTCTAGAAGATGGTGACTAAGGAGGTTTAGGTGGCATATACATTGAATGAGATTAGTGAGTCATATGGATGATTCATCCATGTCATTAATGCTTCATAATTGCTTAATGACTCATGGAGATGAATCACCATAAGATATTTATCAAGCATGGTTGTAAATCTTTTTCTTTTCTTTTCTTGATAAAATAAAATGATTGATATATATTATGATAACTCATTTTCTCTTCTCATCAATTATGTTCATCTTCTCTCTCCTCAAGCTCTCTCTCTTCAAACCCTAATCCTCCCCTCTCATGTGTTGAGTACAAGGATTAGTTAGACTACTTAATCCATAACCATACTCTATTTCATCTAGGTACTTTGATTAGCACTTAAAGATACCTAGTTGCCTCAAGTTTAGAGGCAAAGCTTGGAGTTTAGCTCTCGTGGTGGATCGTCTACTACTTGGAGAAGGACGAGGAGGAGGTGGAGTTCGTAAAGACGAAGGACACGGTTCTTTAGGTATAATCCCTTAACATAGTAGTTGTTAACTTCTATGTTTGATGTTAGATATCGTTTACCTACGATTCATGCGGTTAGTCGATGTTTAGCATAAAAACAAGATCGTTTTTCATATTTCCGCCTCCCCGCAAGTCGTGGGATGTTGTACATCGACTTACACCACGTGACCAGGAATTTACTCTGGATGCTTCCCACGGGGTCCGATTGACATAATCGTGTTCTGCGAGGACCAGGCTACGCTCTGGACGTTTCCCACAGGGTCAGGATTGACATAGGCCGTATTCCACGTGACCAGGAATTTGCTCTGGATGCTTCCCACGGGGTCGGTTGACATAGCCGTATTCTGCGAGGACCAGGATCCGCTCTAGACGTTTCCCATGGGGTCAGGATTGACATAGGCCGTGTTCCACATGACCAGGAATTTGCTCTGGATGCTTCTCATGGGGTCTGATTGACATAGCCGTGTTCTGCGAGGACCAGGCTCCGCTCTGGACGTTTCCCACGGGGTCAGGATTGACATAGGCCGTGTTCCACGTGACCAGGTATTTGCTCTGGATGCTTCCTACGGGGTCTGATTGACATAGCCGTGTTCTGCGAGGACCAAGATCCGCTCTGGATGTTTCCCATGGGGTCAGGGTTGACATAGGCCGTGTTCCACGTGACCAGGAATTTGCTCTGGATGGTTCCCACGGGGTCCGATTGACATGGCCATGTTCTGCGAGGACGAGGCTCCACTCTGGACGTTTCCTATGGGGTCAGGATTGACATAGGCCGTGTTCCACGTGACCAGGAATTTGCTCTAGATGCTTCCCACGGGGTCTGATTGACATAGCCGTGTTCTGCGAGGACCAGGCTCCACTCTGGACGTTTCCCACGGGGTTAGGATTGACATAGGCTGTGTTCCACGTGACCAGGAATTTGCTCTGGATGCTTCCCACGGGGTCCGATTGACATAGCCGTATTCTGCGAGGACCGGGCTTCTCTCTGGACGTTTCCCATGGGGTCAGGATTGACATAGGCCGTGTTCTACGTGACCAGGAATTTGCTCTGGATGCTTCCCACGGGGTCTGATTGACATAGCCGTGTTCTGCGAGGACCAGGATCCATTCTGGACGTTTCCCACGGGGTCAGGATTGACATAGGCCGTGTTCCACGTGACCAGAAATTTGCTCTGGATGCTTCCCACAGGGTTTGATTGACATAGCCGTGTTCTGCGAGGACCAGGCTCCGCTCTGGACGTTTCTCACAGGGTCAGGATTGACATAGGCCGTGTTCCACGTGACCAGGAATTTGCTCTGGATGCTTCCCACGGGGTCTGATTGACGTAGCCGTAATCTGTGAGGACCGGGATCCACTTTGGACGTTTCCCACGGGGTCAAGATTGACATAGGCCGTGTTCCACGTGACCAGGAATTTGCTCTGGATGCTTCCCACGGGGTTTGATTGACATAGCCCTGTTCTGCGAGGACCAGGCTCCGCTCTGTACATTTCCCACGGGGTCAGAATTGACATAGGCCGTGTTCCATGTGACCAGGAATTTGCTCTGGATGCTTCCCATGGGGTCTGATTGACGTAGCCGTGTTCTGCGAGGACCAGGATCCGCTCTGGACGTTTCCCATGGGTCAGGATTGACATAGGCCGTTTTCCAAGTGACCAGGAATTTGCTCTGGATGCTTCCCATGGGGTCTGATTGACATAGACGTGTTCTGCGAGGACCAGGCTCTGCTCTGGACGTTTCTCACGGGGTCAGGATTGACATAGGCCGTGTTCCACGTGACCAGGAATTTGCTCTGGATGCTTCCCACGGGGTCTGATTGACATGGCCGTGTTCTGCCAGGGCCAGGATCCGCTCTGGACGTTTCCCACGGGGTCAGGATTGACATAGGTCGTGTTCCACGTGATCAGGAATTTGCTCTGGATGCTTCCCACGGGGTCCGATTGACGTAGCCGTGTTCTGCGAGGACCAGGATCCGCTCTGGACATTTCCCACGGGGTCAGGGTTGATATAGGCCATGTTCCACTTGACCAGGAATTTGCTCTGGATGCTTCCCACGGGGTCCGATTGACATAGCCGTATTCTGCAAGGACCAGGCTCCGCTCTAAACGTTTCCCACGGGGTCAGGATTGACATAGGCCGTGTTCTACATGACCAGGAATTTGCTATGGATGCTTCCCACGGGGTCTGATTGACATAGCTGTGTTCTGCGAGGACCAAGCTCTGCTCTGGACGTTTCCCACGGGGTCAGGATTGACATAGACTATGTTCCACGTGACCAGGAATTTCCTCTGGATGCTTCCCACGGGGTCCGATTGACATAGCCATGTTCTGCGAGGACCAGGCTCCGCTCTGGACGTTTCCCATGGGGTCAGGATTGACATAGGCCGTGTTCCACGTGACCAGGAATTTGCTCTGGATGCTTCCCACGGGGTCGGTTGACATAGCTGTGTTCAACGATGACCAGGATCTGCTCTGGACGTTTCCCACGGGGTCAGGATTGACATAGGCCGTGTTCCACGCGACCAGGAATTTGCTCTTGATGCTTCCCACGGGGTCTGATTGACATAGCCGTGTTCTGCAAGGACCAGACTCCGCTCTGGACGTTTCCCACGGGGTCAGGATTGACATAGACCGTGTTCCACGTGACCAGGAATTGTTGACTCTCGGTTGTTTGTGCATCGTCGAGTCATGGAACTAGGAATTTTTCCGCAGCTCCGATTTGTTGTTGTCGTGTCTGTTGAAATGAGACGGATATTGAGATGATCTCCATGCTTTCTGTGAACCTTTGAGATCTGGCTTCTTCTTCTGATGGAGCCTGGGGATGGAAGGTGTGATTCCTTCTTTGTTTGCGCCCCTGGATTGTATATAGAGATTGATGTGATATCACCTGTAGGGCAAAAGTTTCATTCTTTTCAAAATTTTTTTTATTTCTTTCCGCTATGCTCTATCATTTCAGCTTTTATATCGCGAAGGTCGCGATTGCCCAATCATTTCGGCTATTTTTCGCGGTGCCCAATCATTTCGGCTATTTGTTTTTTCTTTACTTGCTGCTTTTTATTGCGAATTGCCCAATCATTTCAGCTATTTTTGTATACATACATTTTTACTTGCTGATTTTGTTGCAATTTGCCCCATCATTTCGGCTATTTCGTATGCATGTATGGCTTGCTGGCTTTTTGCTGCAAGTTTGGAATTAGACACCGATTTTGGCATCAGCACCGCTACAATTGGGATATTGCCAGGAGCGAATCATCATTTGACTCTGTCGATGTCGAACAAAGGTGGCTTAGCGAACAGGGTTAGGATCATGTCGACTAAGGCTTTTGACTTCATGAGCCGTAAGGGTCTCATAAAGGTATTTCTCCCCACGAGTCGTGAGGATCTCGTAGGTGCGTTTTCTCCTTAGGAATCGTGAGGACTCCTAAGTGTATGGCTTCTAGTAAGTCGTAAGGATCTTACAAGAGGGCTTTCTCTTTATAAGTCGAGAGGACTTACAAGAGCTGTTCACTGTGCAAACATATCCCTAGTCACGAATGAGACTTTTTAGGGAAATGTTTATTCGCGCCCGTGGATTGTATACAAGGGTCAATATTGAACCGCTTGTAGGGCCACATTGGAGGTTGTGATGGCTGCTTAAGAACAGGTTCAGATCCCTGTAGCTTAAGGCTTTTGAATCCTATGAGCCGTGAGGGTCTCATAGGAGGGTTCTCCTTACGAGTCGTGAGGATCTCGCAAGTGTAATTTCTCCTTAGGAATCGTGGGAATCCCTAAGTGTGTTGTTCCCTTGTGAGTCGTAAGGATCTCACGCAGGTGGTTTCTCCTCACAAGGTCGAGAGGACCTTGCAAGTGTCTTTTAACGAGGTTGTGCCCTTTCGGGTTTTCACAAACTCGCCGGTAGCCCTGCTGTTTTTACTCACGGAGCCCTTTCGAGTTTTCATCCATGCCCATTTTTCTTATGGACATACCATTTTTTTTGTGTCAGCCTTAGGATGCTGCGGTCCGTAGTAGTTTATCGACGTCTCGGTCAACAGCCAGTTTTAGGACATAGTGGTCCGTCGTTAGTTTAAGGACGTTTCGGTCCGACGCCAGTTTTAGGACGTAGTAGTCCATTGTTAGTTTAAAGACGTTTCGGTCTGTTGTTAGTGTAAGGACGTTTCGGTCCGTTGTTAGTTTAAAGACGTTTCGGTCTGTTGTTGGTTTAAGGACGTTTCGGTCCGTCGTTAGTTTAAGTACGTTTCGGTCCGATGAAAGGGAAGCCGGCTACTACTTACAGAATTTAGGCTTAGGAAGATAGCGAGCGGACATAGGCGTCGTCATCTATCGTTGACTTAGGCCGTGACTCGTCAGTCGTAGTATTTCTTTAGGAAGCGACCGTTTATTGTCCTGATAGGTCTTTCACCATGCATGTCCATGAGTAGATAGGCTCCACCATGGTAGACTTTGTTTATGATATACGGGCCTGCATAGTTCGGCTCAAATTTCCCATGCTTGACGCGATTAGGGATCATAGGCCTTTTGACTACTAGCATGAGCTCGCCTTGGCAGAATGTTCTCGGCCTAGTCAGTCTCTCATATGAGCGCGTCATCTTTGCTTTATAAGCCTCCAGATTTTGTTGCGCCATGAGCCGGGTTTCATCAAGGGCGCCGAGTTCCTCAAGCCGAAGGTGAGCATTTTCTTCATCTGTTAGCTCGTAGTGAGCTGCCACTCGTAGAGAGGGTAACTCTATCTCGAGGGGGAGTACCGCTTCTGGGCCGAATACCAATGCGTACGGCGTTGTGTTCGTGACCGTTTTGAACATAGTTCGATACGCCCAGAGAGCTTCATGCAGTCTCTCATGCCAATCCCTCTTATTTCGAGACACCGTCTTTTTCACGATCTTCGTCAAGATCTTGTTGAAAGCCTCAGCTAGACCGTTAGCTCGGGGGTTATAGACCAAAGAGTATCTCCAGTCTATGTTATGCTGTTGCGCAAAGCGGCTGATTTTGTGGCTCCTATAGGCTGGTCCGTTATCGGAGATAATCCATCACGGAATGCCGAACCGGTAAATGACGTGTGCTTTGAAGAAATGGAGAATATTCTCAGTCTTCACCTCCCTCAGCGGTATTGCTTTTGCCCACTTGGAGAAGTAATCAGTTGTTGCCAAAATGAACCGATGTCCTCTGGACGATGCTGGTTCGATAGGGCCGATTATGTCAGTTCCCCAGATTTCAAACGGCCGGCTAGCCACCGTTGGATGCAGTGGATTTGGATGCTGATGGATAAAGTCCCCGTGAATCTGGCACGAGTGGCATTGCTTCGCGTATTCGAGGCAGTCCTGAATCATCGTGGGCCAATAGTACCCATTCTTTTGATTTTCAGCTTCATCTTCGGGCCGGCTTGGTGAGAACCACAGAGTCCGTCATGAGTTTCTTGGACGACTCTCTTTGCCTCTTCAGGTCCCAGGCATCTTAGACATAAATAGTCAAATGATCTCTTATACAGGGTATCATTGACGAAGGCAAAAGACAGAGCTCGTTTTATGAGCTGATGTCTCGAGGACGCATCTTCAGGTGTTCGACGGTATTTGAAGTAGTCCATAAAGACTTCTCTCCAATTCTCACCCTTTTCCTGGTCTTTTATTTGTAGGGCCGTTTGCTCGGTCTCTCCTTTTTCTTCGGATGACTCCGGAGATATTTCTGCTGGTGCGAGAACCCGGCGGCTTTGCACAACGATCCTCACGTTATCAAGGTTCTCGTCGGCCAGTTCTTTAGCGAGCTTGGCTAATGCATCCGCCTTGCTATTTTCCGCGCGCGGTATGTTTTACAGGGCATAGGAAAGAATTTGAGTCAGCAGTTGCTGCATTCTCTCGCCGTATTTCACTAGCTCTGGTTTGCACATCTGATAGTCGCCGTTTACTTGGCTAATAACCAGTTGGGAGTCTCCGTATATGAGGAGGTTTTCAATTCCCATGTCAATAGCGATCTCGAGACCTGCTATCAAGGCTTCATATTCGGCTTCATTGTTCGTCCTTGGCTCTTTTAAGGAGAAGGCAAAGTGCATTATCCCTCCTTGTGGAGTCACGAAGATGAGGCCTACCCCTGATTTGATTATGGGAGTGCTTTGTTTGCGCTTCTTCATGGAAGATGCTCCATCGAAGTAGAGTTCCCATTGGGTATCATTCTCTCTTCTCTCCCTGTCGCTCGTGTCAAACTCGTGTTCATTTGGAAATTCGCGGTTCAAGGGAGAATCGGCGGGTATCGGATGTTCAGCGAGGAAGTCGGCGATTGCCTGGCCTTTCACTGCCTTGAGAGGACGATAAGTTATCGAGAATTCCATCAAGTGCAGGGCCCATTTAGTGAGCCGTCCTGTTAATATGGCCTTCGAAATCAAATACTTGAGAGGATCCACCTTCGATATGAGATGGACCTCATGTGCCAACGCGTAGTGTCTGAGCTTCGTTATCGCGATGATCAACGCCAGGCAGTGTTTTTCGATGGGAGAGTAATTATTTTCTACCCCCAGGAGAACTCGACTCAAATAGTAGAGGGCTTTCTCCTTTCCCTGGTCATTCTCTTGTGCCTATAATGCGCTTAGAGAACCTTCGAGGGCTGTTGTATACATAATGAGAGGTTTTCCTTTGATTGGAGCAGTCAGCACCGGAGGATTCTGCAGGTATTGCTTGATTTCGTCTAGTGCGCTTTGGAATTTGCGATCCCAGACGAAAGGGGTTCCCTTCTTCATCAGGTGACTGTAGGGGCGGCACTTGCCAGAGAGATTAGCTATAAATCGCCGGATATACGCGAGCTTCCCTTGGAGAGACCGTAGTTGCTTGAGAGTCCTTGGCGGTGGCATTTCCACGATCACCTTGATCTTCGACAGGTCTATCTCGATGCCTCGGTGGCGGACGAAGAATCCCAAGAACTTGCCTGAGGAAACTCCGAACGTGCATTTGAGAGGGTTCATCTTCAAGTTGTATTTCCGAAGGCGCTGAAACACGATCTTTAGATGCTTTAAATGCTCCTCGTGCGATTTGCTTTTCACCACAAGGTCGTCAATGTAGCATTCAACGATTTCATGTATGAGGTCATCGAAAATCTTCGTCATGGCCCTCTGATAGATGGCACCGGCGTTCTTTAGACCGAAAGGCATCACCTTGTAGCAGAATATGCCCAAAGGGGTCCGGAAAGCAGTATGCTTCTGGTCCTCGGGATGCATCTTTATCTGATTGAACCCTGATGATCGTCCATGAAGGAGAAGACTTCGTGAGTGGACGTGTTATCTATCATTAGCTCGGTAACTGGTACAGGAAAATTGTCCTTCGGGCAAGCTTTATTGAGATCCCGAAAGTCCACACATATGCGCACCGTCCCATTTTTCTTCATCACTGGAACGATATTGGCGATCCAGTCAGGGTACTGAACCTCTTGGATGAAGCCGGAGTCGATTAGCTTCTTGACCTCGGCGTTGATGCTCATCTCAAGCTCGAGCCGCATTCTTCTTGGTGCTTGTTTGATCGGCTTGACGTCCGGGGATATTGCCAATTTGTGGACAACAATCTCTGGATCTAGTCCTGGCATCTCGGAATAGTTCCATGCGAAGTAATCTTTATGCTGTATGACCACGTCCTTTAGCGTAGCCACCCTTTCTTTAGACAATAGCTCACTGACGAATGTCGGCCACGGGTCACTTTCCGTTCCCAAATCAATTTTCTTGAGGTTATCTGCAGTAGCATGTATTCCATCTTTCAGCTTTTTTGGTGCCGGTGGAAACTCTGAGATCACCTCGCCATCATCGTTTTCGAAGCACCAGGGGAGGTCATCTATATTCTCGGGCTCTTCTTCTGATAGCGTTATCACATGACAGGTGCGGGATCGCTTCCAGGACCGATGTTGATCCGGCTCTACTTTCATGGCTTTTGGTTCATACTTCTGCGGTGGGGTTACCCTCCAACTGCTGGATAGAGCGAACCTGCCTTGTTGATATTGGTCTTCGACCCAGTTCTTGAAGGTGAAGCAGTCTTCGAGAGGATGTCCTGTTGCTCGAAGATAGGAGCAATAGTCTGGGTGGGAGATCTCGTTCGCTTGCTCAGGGTGTTTGGACTCCGGGAGTGTCATCATCTGATGCTTTATGACGAGATCAAATATCTTCTTTGTCTTATCTTGGGGAAAAGAATATTCCCGACCCATCTTCTTTATAAGGGACGGATCTTAGTTGCTCGATTCTTGAACGTGTGGCTTCTTGGTCCCGCTTTGTCGCTGTCGAACACCTTTCCCGCTCTTTGATTTATTTTTGCATCTGCGTCGGGCCTTTTGTATGACGGGTTGGCGACGAGGAGCATTGTCATTCTCCGCGGCCTGTTGAAAGAGGTGCTGCGTCCTTGCTTTCTCGTAAATGGCCATTTCGCGATTATGGTCGTCTTGAACCTTTTGACCCGCTTCCCTTGTAAGCTTGTCCATTTGTTCTTCAAACGACAGGCTTGGCATTTTCACGATGGGAGCTCGTTTTGGTTCAGGGTTAGCATCTTCCCACAGAGCATCTCCTTCTTCGTCGAAGTCGTGTATGACGTAGCATTCGCGGAATAGCTCCCGTTTATTGGATTGAACATATCCAAGCCCGATCGTTTCCATTCTCCCGTTGGACAACTTTCGTTGAGTTCCGGGGATGCTCCAGATCTTGTTATAGAACTGTGCTTGTCGAGCAATTTGCTTGAAGGGCACGCCTTGGTGCCTCAACGGTCTTTTTAATCCGCTTGTGTAGTATCTGGGCAAACGAATGGGCTGAAGTCTGTCAAGTGTCGAGTCGGCACCATGCCAGACTTCTTTCTCCACTTTGGTTTTCGTAGATCGATAAGAGAGGATTATCTTTTCATCTTTTCGCCTGGGAGGGACGTAGAATGTCTGCAGCTCCTGCACATTATAGGTTTCAAGTACATCGAGCTCTTTATAATGCTCTTGTGGAACTATGGAAACTTGCAAACTTTGATCTTCATCGGCGAAGATTTGTATCGATGGCCGAGCAGAGAATACAGCATTGACTTCATCTTCCGAGTTGCTGCCGAAGATCAACATAGGGATGGACGCTCCCGGCTTGTTGCATTAGGGCGGCCCTGAATAAACTATCTCTTCCTCCTCCTCGGTGTCACTCCCGAAGACTGGAATAGTGGTGATAGCTTTGTTCTTGTCCTCCGATTTGCGACATCTTTCTGTGTTTTCGAAATCAGGAAGGAAGTATTTGGCATCCTCATATTTGTGGACTTCGTTCACGGAGAATGGGTTTAGTTATCCTGTCACAGTGTACTCGAGACCATCCTTGAAATACTTCATACACTGATGTTGTGTAGAAGGGATGATGTTGTACTCGTGTAACCAAGGCCGGCCGAGCAAAGCGTTGTAGTAGGTCTTAGCGTCAATGACGTGAAACTTGATGTCAGTGACCAGCAGCCCAAAGCGCAGCGTCAGTATCACAGACCCGAGCATCCGTGATGACTGGGAGTCGAATCCGGAGATAATGATCTTATCCCGAGTGAGGTGTTGAACGCTCATACATATCTCTTTCAATACCCTTACATTGAGGAGGTTAACGGAGGACCCATTGTCAACTAGGATTTTCCCTATCTTGATATCATGACAGTATCCGGAGACATAAAGGGGACGGTTATGCTCGCATGTCCCGAGGAGGAGGTCTTCATCGCCGAAAGTGATATCGGCCGTGTGTACTTCTTCCAGCTCGTCCTTCATCTTTTCTTCGGCAAGGAAAGCTTGGAATTTTTCGGGCTCTTGCAGTGCCTTAATCAATGAATCTCTCGCCTCTTTGGATAGCAGAAGGGCGTCGAGAATGCTTAGCTGCGAAGGTAGCTTTCTTAAGTGTGCCAGAACGTTGTAGTCCACCTTACTTTTCTTTGGCGGGTCCTTGGATGTCGGCTCTTTGACGGCTTGGTCATCAAGGATGTTATCCTCAGGGACCTTTTCTTTCCCCTTATCTTTTCTATTTGATCCACTGTTCAAGGGCCCAAGATTCTTTTCGGGCAGCGTACGATTGCGCAGCTGAATATTTTCACAGGTCTTCGGTTCTTCCTCTTTTCCCGAGGTGTATTCTTTAAAGAGAGGGCCAAGAGTCATTTCTTCGTCAGAGTCACTCCCAAAGGTGAGAACTTGCGATCTCCCAGCGTCAACCACGTTACAGTTGCCGGTAGTTCTTTTACGCTCATCGGTCGTATTTCTTTGCTCCCGACGAGTTTTGCGTTTCATCCGCTTGAAATGTTGCCGGTGAGCAACATATCCCTGCCATCAGTTTTTAAAAGCGTTGCACTCTTCGGTGGGGTGCGCAAGCTTTCAATGATATAGGCAATAACTAGGATGTATATCCGATTCATCAGGAATATGTTCTTCGGAGGGTGGCAGCTTCATTCCCATTGTTATGGCTTTGGCGAATCTTTTCCTCGGCTTGAATCTGATTTTATTTGTGGCAGATGTAGCCTAATCTGGCGGGAGTGCCTCGACCCTTTCGTCCAGTCGCCGGCGTTTGGCCTTTTCAAATATGGCTATCTCACGCTCTCGAGCAGTTTTTCTTTTAAGAAGAGCTTCGTCCAGGAATGCATATCATTTCGTCTGACGGCCCTAGAAGTTCCGGTTCAGGATCTGCCCCCAGTTTCTTTGTGTAAGGAGCTTCTTCATCGTCTATTGACGAGTGAGAAATCACATGGCAACTTGCCACATAATCTTCAGATTCGTCCGATGATTCTTCTCCGTTGTTGTCATCTCCGTCCTCAAGGGAGTGGCTGAGAAACTCTTGGAGTGTTACTGGGGTTCGCGCCTTCTGGTTATATTCTTCCAGCGCGTCAATCTGATTTTGCAGGTCCGTGCGCTTGTCACCAGGCTTCACGGGCTTTTTGGTTTTCTTCTTCTTAGAAGACTTTGACAGCTGGGTATGAGCGCTTTGACTATCACCACCAATTTTTGGAGTCGGGCGCGGCTTCAGCGTTCCCTCGATAATCTCGGGTTCCAATGGATTCTTCCACCTGACTACCGGGCATATTTGGAGATCCTTCAATATTCTTTTAGTCTTGGCTGAAAGAACGACCTCCCATGGAGCTTCTTCTATGAAAGAGCATGATGCCCCCGGTGTGTCCATCTTTTTGGGAACGTGTGGCTGTGGTGGGTCCACCTTCTAATTCTCGGACAGGGCAAATTTGCCCTGTTGGTATTGATCTTCAATCCAGCCTTTAAAGACGAAGCAATCTTCAATTGGATGGCTTACTGTTTGATGGTAGGGGTAATAATTGGGACTATTAGCCTCACCAGGTTGCAACGGTCATTTTGGATTTGGCAGATTGATGAGCCTGTTGCGCACCGCCAGCTCAAACAATCTCCTCGTTTTGTCCCGGGGAAATGAATAAGGGCACTTCATTTTCTCATTATAGAACTTCCGCCTCTCGTCTAGGCAATCAGTTAGTTTTGGGGCACTGGGCTACTGTTGAGTATTCGCAACGAAGGTCACCTTCCCTTTACCCTTTTCGTTCCGTGGCTCCGGCTTTGAAGGAGACGGTCTATGACCCATCTGGTCCATTTGGGCCAGTTTGTCTATCAAGGCCTAGAACGTGGTCAGCTTGAAGAACATCATGAATTGGGAAATAGTTCCTTGAGGGTCAAGAGTGCCCACGAACATGCCTACCGCCGGCGCTTCCTCGATGCGCTGCTCACATTTCGACTATAAATTTCGCCATCGTATTGCATATTGCACTCACGTTTCACCTGGCTTCACCCTGGCATTGATCAATGCCGTTATTGGGGTGCGTTCACTAGCCCTCGCAAAGCGCTGGGTGAATAGCAGCTCCATTTCTGCAAAAGTTTTGACGGAGTCGTTTGGAAGTTCAGAATACCACTCGAATGCCGTCTCCGACAAGCTACCAACAAACTGGTGGAGTAGAAGTTTATCATCACCCCCGGTGTTGCCGCACAAGGCTCTGAATTGAGCGACGTGCTGATGCGGATTTCCTGTCCCTTTATATACATGAAATTTAGGGATCGTATATCCTGGCGGGTACCTTATTTGGTCATACCAGCCTGGATAAGGTCGTTCAGTCTTAACGACCTTCCCAGCCGCTTCGTTCACCTGGTGAGCTCATATTTGCTGAGCAAGGTAATTATCCAGAGCGGCCTTGGAGATGGTTTCCTCTTTGGCTGCTGAAAGAGCCCGAGGAGGGTTCGATGTCTCCCCTCTGTCGTCTTCAATGATGATCGGGAAATCTTCAGCTGGAGATTCCGGCTGTAACATCATCCCAGCCATGTCTTGGAACAAAAGAGCCATTCGTTTTATATTGGTTGCCTGCTCCGCAGCCTCTTTTTCTTTCCTCTCGAGTATTCTTCGGAGGAACTCAGTACCAATTTCTTGTTCCTGACGCTGCTCTGAGGTCTCTGGAGTTTCTTTCGGTCCAGTGAGTGCGGCCATTGCAGTCAACATCTCTTGAAGTTTCTGCTGCTGTTGTTCCTGAGCCTTTGTTATCGATCGGGTAAGCGGTCGAAGACCCGTAGAAGCACGGCTTTCTTCTTTTCCGGAAGCCATATAAACGGTATGTATTACCATGCCCCCAGACTTGGGGCGTTTAGATTCAGCACTTTTGCGGTTCGCCACGGTCACAGGGGCTTTCTCTGGCCTCCTTCTCTTATGAGCGGTTGACGTTGAGGGAGCCATTACAGCGGGCACCCAGACGGCCGTTGCCTCTTGTGGCTTAACAGGATGGTTTTCTCCTTGTCGAGTTTTGAGCTTCTTTGATCGGCGAGTGTAGTCTTGGTCAATCACCGATTCCTGGACCTGTCTCTAGACTTTGTAAAATTTGGAGGACAGCCGCTGAGGGGGCTGCTCCAACTTCGTCTTTGGGGCTTTCTCCATGGGTGGAGGAGATCTTTTCAGTATGGCAGTTGGAGAGTTTTTGCGGACCCTCCTTAGCGGTTCAAAGCTGTTCCCAGTTGGAACAACAGCATTGATTTCCACCATGGGAGCTAGCAGAGTTAGTCCAGAAGGGGAGCTGCCCCCAACCTTCCTTACTCGGCGCCAGTGATGACGACGAGCATGTCATGCGGATAGGATTGTCTCAGCCGTAGGGGTGACTCCCTCATGCCCGCCGTGTTGGTCAGAAGCTGTCGTTGTCAGCCTATTGAAGACTGATGTCCGCTGAGTGCGGATAGCTAACCTATCGAAGGCAGACTTCCGAGTAGGGGAAGCAACCTTGACGATTTCGTCTGGAACAGGAGCTGAAATAGTCAATCTTTTGAAGACCGACCCTTTGGCAAGAGAAGCCGCCTTGACGACTTCGGGAGCAGGGATGGCTATCCTTTTTGGGATAACCCTTTCTGGTATCGCGGGCTTCTTCATGGGCCCAACTGAGCTTTAGCCCAGTCTGTCAAAGACTGAGGCGTTGGAGCTGGACGACCTGTTGAGAGGGGCCGCAGTAGTTGTAAACCGATCAAAGACCGACTTCTTTTGAGCTTCTTGTGATGGTACATGAGCGCTAAAGCTCGTTGGCGGGAGCATGGTCCCGAAGAACAATCCAGTGGTGGCCTGTATGACCTGTTCCATCGGCATAGCGAAGATGGAGGCCGCTTGGGGCCCGTAAGTCACTCCTCCGGACGGGACGGAGCGAGAGTTGCAGTTGCAGTTAGTGCAAGTTGAAGCCATTGATGTTCTGTTTTCTGCACGGAGCAAGACACCAAATCTTAGTATCTCGAACCTAAGGGCAACCATATCAAACCTCTATTCGTTCGCGAACACGACACATGAAGTGTGGAGTGGAAAAAGGAAAAGGTCCCACCGGGCGTGCCAGAATCTGTTCCCCGCTGAAACACGGAGACGCGCCGCGCGAGTCCGTCTTGCCTGAATTTCGGGACAGATGCTAATTGGTGCTATCCGTCCACCTCTCCGAAGATGTCAAGTTGATTTATGGCACCATATATCGAAGGTTTAAACGGATGTGGCCTATGTAGCATATTTCGTCAGATTCCCCCTCATTTGAGGGTTTTTTTGATTGTGCAGGCGCAAGCCCCTGCAGTTAATTATGCTACCGCATCGCGGTAACCACTTTCTCCTTCTCCAGATGGTCACTTCGTATCATGGGTGTTTATTTTGTGTTTGGTTGCCCGTGGATTGTATACGGAGACTAATTTATATTGTCGCCCCATAGGGCGTGGATTAGTCCAAATCCGTATCTTCTTAGATTTGGGTTTGGGGGTTGGGTTTAAAGATACGTTAGTCTCATTTGGGACTAAGATCAACTTAAACGTATGTTAAGGATACGTTAGTCTAATTTTTAGACTAAGATCAACTTAACGGGATCGTTTAGATCCAACAAAAGAGCATTTGGGCTCTATTGTTTAGTTTAGGGACATTGCGGTCGATTAGTGTAAGGACATTACGGTCCAATGTTAGTTTAAGGACATCTCGGTCCAAGGTTAAGGACATCATAGTCTGTGAGTTTAAAGACCTCACAGTCAAGGTTAAGGACATCATAGTCCGTGAGTTTAAAGACCTCACAGTCAAGGATAGTCCGTGAGTTTAAAGACCTCACAATCAAGGTTAAGGACATCATAGTCCGTGAGTTTAAAGACCTCACAGTCAAGGTTAATGACATCATAGTCCGTGAGTTTAAGGACCCCACAGTCCATGAAATGTATGGTTATCAGGACCCGTCACCTCTCTGAAGACGTTGAAGGATTACAACGACAAATATCAGAGGAGTTCAGAGATGTACCCTTAAACCGATATGGGTTGAGAGACCTGTAGTCCAATTGGGACTAAGATCTGTGATTTATGAGCATATGAACTCAATTAATCTGAATTGAGGACTTATGGCCAATTTGGGCTAAGTCCATTCAGTTACAATATTCAACATTTGTTTTTCGAGTTGTTAGATGTTTATTTGAGCCCAAACCATTTAAAAATGCTAAGCATTGGTTTGGTCTCTGACAATGTTTTGTCTTTAGTTGAATACTGTGCATTTATCATAGCTCCAGGCTTATTCAAAGAACAGTTTATGTTCTGTCCAAGCGCACATAAAAATCATGTGGTGCACTTGGCACTATTGCCAGTCAATGAGCGCAGTGCGCTATGGTTAAAGCGTTGATGAAGAGCGTGGATGCGCTTAGTGCTTTGCGCTAAATGTAGAGCGCTGATGCGCTATAGTTGAAGCGTTGAGGCGTTTGGCGCTGGTGCCATATAATGAGCGCGAAGCGCTTTTAGTAATGCAGCGCACACGTGAGGAGCACGTGGCGTGCTTAGCCTTGAGCGCTGGCCAATGAGCGCAGTGTGCTGTGTTTGAAGCGCTATGGCACTGCAGCGCTTTGCGCTAGATGAAGAGCACTAAAGCACTTTTTGAATTAGGAGCGCTAAGGCTCTTATTAGATTAGGAGCCCTAAGGCACTTCTTAGGTTAACTTTGCGCTCTTAAGATTATCTATTCTTTGATAAGAGACTTTGTCTCAAGATTCTAAGAACAAAGTTCTTAGTTCATAGGAGATATTTCAATCTCTTTTTTTTATGAAAGGCTTTACCGTTATGGATCTGTGATCCTAAGTGAATTGAATAATTCTCCCCTCTTTTATAATAAGATGTTCATAATCTCTTTTGTGAAAAACAACTTTGTCTTATAGATCTATGATCTGTGAAAGAAGTAAATACTTCTGTTTATATTGAGACGATTTCGTCTTTCTATTCTTTTTACCTTGAAAAGAATTGTCTTCTTTTGCCGAGAGCTTCTTCTTCTTCTTGAGATTTTCTCAAAATTTATGGGGGGTTCCTCTTTTTGAGACTTGAAGTCTCGGGGCCTTTATATAGGGCAAGATGGTTTGTTCAATCAGTTAAGGAGATCTTTTCTCCAATTGATTTGGGGAATTTGCCATTGTTGGATCTTTGATCCAAGGGTTTCTGGTTTACAGAAGTTAATCTTCTTGTTTTTTACCAATATTGGGAAATCTTTCCTCCTTACAGGATTCGTTCATTATTTTAGTGATTTTTAATCACCATTGGATCATTGATCCAACGGTGTTCCAAATTCAGGGCACAATCTTTTTTGTTTGGAAAGATTCAACAGAATTTCATTCTTGTTAATTGATGATTTAATCATATCCGTTGGATATTTGATTCAACGGTGAGGAACATTTAGTTCCAACGCTAGCGCTTATGCACTCTGCCCATGATGTGCTACTTGAAGAACAGCGCTCTTAGCGCTAGCGCACACGTGCTTTGCACGTGGTGCGCTACTTGTAGCGCAGCGCATCTGGTGCTAGCGCCTATGCGCTTTGCACGGGATGCGCTGTTTATGGAGCAACGCGTTTGGCGCTACATCTAAAGCACTGCTTTATTGGAGGTGTCTTTTCCCCTCCTTTTAAATCAAACTTATATTCCCCAGAACTTTCATTTCCCGGGTCTTGGAAATAACTCCACTATGCACAAAATTTTCTGTGCCAAGTCTTTATAATCTGAAGCTAAGCTTCTCTCTTTTCTCGTCTCCAAAGAACCCTCTCAACTATGGCTTGTAATCGCCTACATACTCGTCGATAACCATGGGAAGTGCCCATCCAGGACATTGTTCCTCGCTTTGTTACGCGCTTGGTGGATCCTACTCTTACGGATGACCAATGCGACGCAGCACTGTACGAGCTCTTGACTCGTGTAGGGTCTCCTCTCTCCCCACACTCCATTTGGCTTCGGATGATCCTTATATCTGTGCTTGCTGACATTCTCCCTCCTCCAGCAGAGATGACCTCGGCAAAGCTTGATGCTGCTGAAGACAAGATCGAGTGCTTCTTCGAGGCGCATGTGATCACTAAAGCCTTAAGGGATTGCTCTGTCCATTTGCTGAGCCGGATACGGGCTCGTCGGGTCGTTATCTCCACTTTCTCTGGTGAGTGCGGCGCTGATCGATGGGTGGCTACTCCTCGAGAAGATCGTCGTTTTGACATGATGGAGAAGACAGAGAGGGAACTAGATAATCTCATTCTTAGCTTTGCAAATCCCTGTCCTTTTGATCCCATGTTTGGTGATCTGTTTATATTGTAATAAAAATGTCTAATTAAGTATTTTATTATCTGCCAAGTGCTCCTCTGATTTTTAATTCTTTGTTATTCCTTTGTCAGGCGCTTATGCGCTGCATAACTTAACTTGTTATAACCAGGTGCACGTAGTGAAGCGCTCTTGGCGCTTAGCGCTCTCGTGCTTTGCACGTGAGCGCCGTTTCAGAGTCTTTGACTCTTAGTGCTGGCGCATTCACTGCTGGCGCTCTTCACGAAGCGTCGCTTCATTTCAAATCTCGGAATTTGAACAGAGCTTTGCTCTGATTAGGGAAACACCCTCACATCTTGACTATTAAACATTAACAAAATATCATGAACAAGTTTCATAGCAAAATATTTCATATTGTAATTTTTATCGTACTTTTTCAGTAAAATACCATGTTGTTTAGTTTCGACATTAAACATCATAATTCCTTGCTATACCTTTAAATAGATCACGAGGTAATGACCTACCTCCTCACAACACTCATATGCAACATAGCACGATGCCTTTCGGGAACATAGAATACGGGAAAATGCAATTTTACACATAAATACCTTTTACTATTAAAACCTTTTTCTACAAGATTATGTATTTTAAACAAATCTTTGCAAAGCGCCGCTACAACCCATTTTGGGGAACCCATTCGGGATGGTGCGGATTATCGCACATCCTCGGGCTTAGTAGTGCGAGATGCAGACCTCCGCAAGGAGCATTCGGTCTCGAAAGATTTTAAAATACAAATATCTTAAGAAAATGAGATTTCTAGAAAAATAATATAATAAAATTATTTTATATAAATATATATGTATATATGTATCATCAAAATATCTAATTTTTATATAATATAAATATTCCAACTTTTCTAAATCCAAAGAATCACTTTACATGAAAATACCATGCAATTCCATATAAATTCAATACTTTACAATTAAATACCTTATATTGTGAAATTAGGTTTTATTCACTAGAAATGTCACATATATAAAATCTACATCTATGGAAACTCTAAAGACGATAATTAAATACTTGAGATGTATTTTGAAAATTATACAAAATTATTTTTACATAAAACCCCCTCAAGTTTTATAAATTACAATAAGAACCCTAGTAAATATAGGTTTAAGCGGGACCATTCTCTTGAGCCTCAGGGAGCCGGAGATATTGGTGCTTGCCTATTTAAGGTAGACAACTTAATAAACGGTATTATCAACACGGTAATCGTCTTTGAAAATGACACAAATCCTGCCGCCCATGTGCAGCGGTTACCGATAACATCAAAACTTAATTCAGGATTTCAATTTCTTTTCTAATTATTTGACTCGGACTGAGTCTTATTATAAATAATTTGAGTTGACTATGATTCAAGTACAAACTACAATTCAATATGAATCCATGAATCCATATATTCAATCTATTCAATCTGTTTTGACTGAACCGAATCATGGATATACTTCCATTTACATGATTCTCCAGTTACATCCATTTACTGATATCATGGTTTTGGCAAGACAATACAATTTACAATACAATACAAACAATATAATCAATATATCGCGGGGTTTAAGGGATAGATTGGTACGGAAGGTGTTAGAAGTAACACGAGACTGCAAGATTTAAGACACCTAACATGTATTCCATTGCTGTTGTACCGTGGCATAAATGGTTCCTTGTACATTCTATTCACCTTAGTCTCTGGTCTACTGAGATTCCTCTCGTATACACTGGCATCCTTCTGTACCAAGCTACAAACAACAGCGTTAACACTAAATACAACATTATAATAACTTTAAAAGCTACACCCTCTCTCTGTCTATTCTATTTCTCCCTTATCTTTGGGACTTGATTAGTGTAGGTTTTTAACGATCAAAAATATTTACCGCAATCAAGAACGGCGTCGCATGAAGCTAGCCGGTGAATACGGATCGGTCCACAGGGATGTGTAATTTTCCTAAGTGTTCTTACGAGTTGATTCAAATGGGTGTTTGGTCTTTTAATTTAATCTAAAAAAAACTAAGTTGTACGATGGTTGAAAAACTTGCTAGGATTAGGTCTAAGGTGGAGTTTGATAAGATTGAATGTCACACCTCTTTCAATACCCTAAATGAAATCTTTTAGAAGTTATAGCAATTATTAGAAAAAGGGATTAGGATGATTTGGAAGAAACGAAGTTTCTTCCTCTAGATCCTTGTCCGTCCTTTCCTAATATTTGCTCTAACCTTCATGGAAGACATGCATGTCCGGTCCTTTATACTACGGTTTCACCGTTACCTCGTGGGTAGGATGCCGTAGGGAGCGGATCATGCATGCATGCATGAAGTTCTAGTTATTAAAAATATTTGGGCACGAAAGAGATGAGAGATCTTCATCTCTCATTCCCTCCCTTATTCCTAACCCTAACAAGCGAGGAAATTACTCGCTCATTAGGGGATTTATTAAAAACATCATTCTGAGATTTTGCATTTTTAGATCTATTGGATTAATTTCCTACTGCAGTTTTAAGAGATTCTATACTAGAATTAACTAAGGCAAAAGATTAATTAATCTAAGGCAAGAATTTAATTATAAACTAAGGTAGGACTTAAAAGAAGAACTTACAGAAATGATGCTCTTTAATCCTCAAAAGAATCTGAGTTTTTATTTATTGAAAAGAGGCATCGTTAATACAATCTTTAAAATACATACTTATAGAAACTAGGAAAATTAGGGTTACAAATTCTCACGCATGTGCTGTTACAGATATACCCCTGAAAAATCCCAACAAAAACACCGACGCACCGCTACCATTTTTCTGCACCGACACGTGCATCAGATGGCCGTGGAACCGCGGTCCCAGCCTGGGTTTGGCCGCGGTTCCACGGCCAAACTAGGGAATTGTGCTCTGTAATTTGGTGGGTTGCTTCTATGCTGCTTGGGCTTTCTATTTCTTTAGTTCTTTTCTCCTTTTGGCTTCTGGGTCTTCTCCAGATCTTCAGTGAAAAGCTTGTATTGGTCTTTTAACTGTTCACTTTGACGTTTTGGACCTTGCGTTGTCTTGTACCTTTGTGAACTGTTCTACGTCTAGGCTTGACTAGGATCCTTCTACTTGTTGGTCAAAAGTCTCGCTTTTGTATCATCTTTTGTCTTTTTCACTGTTTTCGCTCCAAGAACCTGTAACCTGTAATATGTAGCAGACATGCGTTAAAAGCACCTGTTTATTTATAAAACGAATAAGAATGGAGAATATAATAATGCAATATTATGGTATGAACAAATACCCCCAAACTTATCTTTTGCTCGTCCTCGAGCAAACTTATTTTTTTATTCTCGACAAAAAACTTAACCGCACTTTCGCAGGGAAACGCAATTGCACTGAGCACGTGCAATAAGCCGTTAAACCTCTAGGTGTCTCTAGTAGGAGGAGTGTTGTCTCCTGAGGGTTTTCAGCGGATTACACCCACAAAATCCTATCAATTAGGCCCACTGACTTTAATTCTCCAATTAGGTTTTCTAACAAGGAATTCTATTATCATTGACTTGTAAATTACCCACCCACATTATTCACACTTCCTCATCATTTAACTTAAGATTATATATGTTCGATAGACTCACTTAGCTTTCGGCATTTCTTAAGTTTTCCTTCTAAGGTTCCATCTCCACTTAGGAATTTTTCTATCAACTCTACTAAAGATACAAGTTCTATTCTTCATTCCTTTCTCTTATCTCAACTCTAATCATATATCCCCGCGTGTGTGTATAAATCACCCCTACACTTGGAAATTCAAATCAAGCAATCATACCCTTGTCCGTTGTCCAAAGCACTAATTAACTGGTGAATTCTTAATGAATTTTTGCTTACACATCCTTCATACGACTGTTAATACTTCTTGAGGTACCAACAACCGATTACAAGATATGTTTGCACTTTAAAGCGTAATTCCTAGTCTTGCAACACCCAAGGCTTTTAGCAGTGACTCCCAAACCAGTTGGTCTAAGGCACTAGGTGATGAAGCACACTCGCTAAATATTTTTCTATTTTTGCAGCCTTAAGTAATCCCAAAGACCAGTGTTCATTTTTTCTTTATTTACATTTTTTTATTTTCTTCGTACTAAGGACTTTCAGACAAGAGCATTTCAAGGTCTCTTCTACTATTCCAAGTTTCAAGATGTGTGATTGTGCAATTTGTAGGGTATATATTTTCAGAATCTAGACTTAAGCTAGGAATTATTTTTCAAACTTATACTCTAATAAGAATATCAATATTTTTCCTTTATTTCAACTTAGCCCAAAAAGTGAACTCAAAATTTGCCTATTTCTAAATAAACTACAAAGACATATATTTTCTGCCGTTAATCTTTAAAGAAGGTTATTTTTAGGCTTTTCAATTTACTCATCTAAGATCTAGTTGTTCGTAGCCAGTTAACCTATTTGTCAAACTCAAGTTAAGTATGGTCAAAATTGAATACATTTATTTTTATAATTTTTGAAATTTTCAATTTTTTATGGGTTTTCAAAATAAGTATGCAAATGCAAAAATATACATATGAATGCGAAAGAAGAGGACGTACCGAGCATACCCCAAACTTAAACTAGACAGTGTCCTTACTGTCATGCTGCACCAAGAGGGTTAAAATGTCGGCACTCCCCTGTTTATTTATTTATAAATTTTTTTATTTTATTGTTAAAAGAAAAACAAAAATATATACAGAAAGCCCCCTCCCAAACTTCATTGAAACAATGTTAAACGTTATTGCCAAACTTTGCATAGACCAAACGTCAACACCAACCGGTCGAAAAATTTATCTGTAAAGAGTATCGGTTGGTGGAAGAACATGTTGTACCGATCCAAAAAGAATTGGGGAAGATAGGAGTGACGGTAGGGAGAGTATGGAAGTGAATAGATATGATGTGGTGATGAATCAAAACTAGAATGAGAATGATCAGCAATCAGTGGAATATTGGCATTCTCGTAGCTTATTAAAAGAAATGGGGGTGGTTCAACTTCTAAAGGAGGAGGTTGACTAACCACAATATTTCCAAAATGTTTCTGTGGATCCTTTATTGACTTGGCATCATCCATCATTTGCATATGATATTCAATTATGAGGGAACTAATCTCGTCGATCTCCGCCATAGTCCAACCGAAAACTTGCCGCCTATCTTGTAAGACCTTTAAAATAGCGTTCTCTTGCTCGAAGGCTAGAGATGCTGATATTATAATGGGAAAGGTCTCATTCTCACCTATGTAAGCATATTTAAGGTGAGACGGCAAGGACATGAGTTCGAGTTTCGGAGGCGAAAGAATCATTGCGGAATCTACCTCAAACTCAAAGGACTCCAACACAGGTTCGAAATCACCGCAAACAACCAATTCGGATGGTTCAACTAACTCATCCAAAAATTCAAAAGACTCATATTCGGGCTGTGAGTCCTCATCATCCGAAAAAGTGAAACTTTCATAATCAATATCGGTTGTGTCAACTGTGGTAGGCTCAAGGAGGGACGCACTAGTGGCGTCAAAACCGTTCTCATCAAACAAAAATCTTTCAAACTCGCAGTCCTCCTGCGTGATTTCGTGAATAGAGCAAACTTCTTGTGTATTAGTTTTAGGCACGGGGGGCAGACTTCTTAACTTGTAAATATTGAACTCACTAGACGTCTTCCCGAAGGATAGAGTCATGGAGCCATTGCGACAGTTTATTACGGCATTGGAAGTGGCCAAAAATGGTCGACCGAGGATCACCGGAATTTGGTTCCGTGGGTTAGCAACAGGTTGTGTGCCCATAACAATAAAATCAACGGGGAATATGAAATCCCCAACTTTGATCAACACATCCTCTAGCTCACCCCTAGGATGGGTGATTGATCGATCAGCCATTTGGAGAGTGCAACGAGTGGATTTCAACTCTCCAACCCCTAATTGTTCGTACACGGAGTAGGGAAGCAGGTTAACACTAGACCCAAGATCTGAAAGTGCTCTATTGATGTTCTTGTCCCCAATAGTTATCGAAATAGTAGGACAACCGGGGTCCTTGTGCTTTTGGGGTAAAGATTGGACAAGAATATCACTAACAGCACTAGCCATAAAAACTTTCTTTGGTACTTGTGACTTCCTCTTTTTGGTGCATAAGTCCTTTAAGATTTTTGCATATGAAGGTACTTGTTGGATCGCATCCAAAAGAGGGATGTTTATGCTAATCTGATTGAACAACTCTACAATCTTCTCCATCTGTGGAGTTGGTTTATTGGATCTCAACCGGTTTGGAAAATGAACATTTTGAGATGTTGTTGAGTCCAATTTTTGCGGATCAGATTGTAGAGTTGGAACGGAATCCCGGGTAGATGTGTTCGTGTTGTGAGAAGTGGGTGCGTTCAAGCTAGAAGAAGTAGAGCCATGTGAAGGATGGAGAATAGGCTCTAACAAAGAAGAAGAAGAAGGTGAAGAAGATGAAGAAGAACCACCGGCAGGGGTGTCATGGTTAATACCCACATTGTTTTGCAACACTTTTCCCGATCTCAACGTAGTCACAGCATTTACGTTTGATTCTGCTGTTGATATGCAGCATGTGCGTGACCGGGATTGGGCAGTGGTTGAGATGGGAGCTTTCCTTTTTCTCGCTCGCTCAATGCTGCATTGAGTTGTGCAATTTATGCCTCAATAGATTTGATACTTTGATCGTGTGAGGCACTGTTTTGCACCAAAGATTGAATAGAAGTCTCTAATCTTGCTGTAGATTGCTTTAGGAACGCTTCTAGACTTCTTTCGAGCGAGCTAACCTTGTCAATATTAGGTTGAACAAAATTGTTTGGCGGGTAAGAAGTGTTAGGCACAAAATTGTTCACTTGATTAGGGTAAGGTTGCTGTTGAAAAGGTTGCTGTTGAAATTGAGTTTGTGGAGGTGCTTGCTGTTGTGGAGGAGGCCCTTGAAAATTGTTATTTCCTTGGAATTATTGATTTTGGTTCCAAGCGAAATTTGGGCGACTCCTCCAACCCGGATTATATGTAGAAGAGTATGGATCGTTTCTTTGTCGTTGCTGAAAGGCGGCATTGACTTGATCATGTCCTTGAGTAGATGCATTGTAAGGACACTCTTCGGTCAAGTGTGATGGAACCGAACAACAAGCACACACAGTTCGTGGAGGCACAACAGGGGCAGGAGAAGGCGATGAGATTTTGGTCTCAATCGCTTCTAGCTTTTTCGTAAGAGAGGCCATCCCGGCCTTTATAGCAATCGACATCTCTACTTGATGTATGCCTGCCCTAGATTGACCACTAGAAGAAGATGATGTGTTCTTGGTGCTCTCCCACTGAATTGTTTGTTCACTAAGGTCCTCAAGAAACTGCCACGCTTCCTCACTAGATTTGGTTAGAAAGTGACCTTGACAAATGGTTTCTAGCAACTGCTTCGTTGCCGGGTTCAATCCCTCATATAATGTTTGGCAGAGTTGCCAACTTTCGATCCCCTGATGAGGGCATTCTGTAGGGTTCCTAGGAACACTCAAGAGGTTCCACAAGGCATCAAACATGTCCAATTCAAATTTTCCGGTGCCGAGAAACCCTAAACTAGATCGATTACTAGAGGTAAGGCGAAAAAGAAAAGCAAGCAAACTACTTTGCTATAAGTGAAAGGGATTACAACCTTTGTAGATCCAGTCCTCCACTTCTTTAGCTCCATGATGACGTCCCTCCGCTGCGATCATCGGGATCCCGGACTCTAGCGATGGTTTCATCGGAGAAATGATCGGGCTAGGTCGTTGACTTCGATGCCGAAGATGATCTACGTCGAGGCGACTCAAACTCAAGCTCCATCTTCACTAGGTCATGAAACTTGTGAAGATAACACCCTATACAACATGGCAAGTGGTAGAGGATGAAGAAATAGGAAGTGGGTTCACTTTGGATTTGGATTTCTCACTTGATTTCAACACTTGAAATTTTCAAGAAAAGTTTTTTTTTCTTCATGAAGAAGAAAAAGAAAAGAATGAAAAAGAATTATTTTTTTAGAAAATTCAAGTGATGTCTATCATATAGCAACCATGGGTGAAGTTAACCTTTGTAGAGACTAAACTAGGGTTTAGGTAATGGTTAGGTTAAAGAGCAAAACAAAATGGTTAGACTTTTTAAAGATGCATGAAGCATCATGAAGCTTCAAATGAAGACAAAGAGAGCCACCATTTTATTTCACTAAAAATAAATAAATAAAATGAATAAAATCCTAACCATTAACCTAAACATAGTGTTATCCAAACACACACCCAAGTTTGCATGTATCATCAATCATGATACAAACTAGTGCACAAAAAATATATCACATATACAACTTGTGCACTTCAAGTGAGAAAATCAATTTTAAGTGAACAAATACTAGTTAATGTAAAGTAATATATCAAATATATAATTATACATTAAATCATTAAATCAACACTTGATTTAATGATCCGGTCATACTGCATATAACCGACTAATATCAAGTGTATCAATATATCGAATCAACACTTGATTCGGTAACCCGGCTATATCACATATAACCGATTGATGATACAAATCGCGAGAATAGAATACAGTATCACATACTGGTATTATTCTCGGTCCCGCACATATCTCATATGCGCTCCTATTTCGTTTTGCTTGACCCAGGAAACCTCTGTGTAGGACTCTAAAGACTCGTCAATATGCCGGCAGCAGGTGATGATCATATCAAACACCCACAAGCCGCAAGCGGTCTGCTAAACGTAACGGCCACCCGGGTATTGAGCGATCAGAAGATCAACGAGCAAGCCCGCTCACACTCCTGTGAATCCAACCAGTAACACTTACCGTACAGTCCGGTCTCGTCGTCTGATATGTTGCATATCTCGTCTAGGGGTGGTAAACGCCAGACCCCAGTAGCTCGATAAGTCGTGTCGATATGTGGTCTATAACAGTTCGAGATACTACTGATAACACTTACCAGTAAATCTCAGCAACCCTGGCCAGGGATTTTCGATTATAGCCAATCGAACACAGCGCAACATCAACTCCCTATACCGGGAGAGACGAATCCCCTCCTATCGCTCATTGCCTCCATGTGATTCGGGACTGTACCCAAAAACTACCATTTTGCATGCCCTCTTGGACATGGTAAGGTGGAAATCAAAGCACAGTGGGAATCACACAAGACTCTATGACGATCTCGGGTCTACAGACTAACCTGTACCAGTGTCACCAGAGAACTGCCATCTGACGTAAGGTATAATACCATCTGGGAGTTCTCTGCGAGTCCGTCCAGTGTACCCAGTCTCCACTGAGCACTCGTATATCATCTCTGATGTCAAACACCAATGGATATGAGATCATCCATTGCCCATCTGTATGGGTCGAGAAGGTATACGCTAGTCTACTCTGGTATATCGATGCCCCGTCTCGATACACCCACGACTAGGGACCTTGAAGGATGTACTTATGGACTACCATGTCCCCACTAGTATGATCCGCATCATAGTCTAGGTAGTCAAGTACACATCCTAAAGGCTTTACCAACATGTAATAGAGAGACAATCAGTGTACACATTAAGATAAAGAGCAATCAGATAGCATACTATCATGTCGAGCAAGAAAGTCCTCCCTATATATGTCCTAGCATCCACTACAATATACATCCTATGTACAGTAATGGCCTCTAGGGTATACATATAACTAACAATCACCCACTTGCACTAGGGCTATCTGTAGCAGTGGTTGCAGTATCTCATACTCAACCATCCCATAAAAGTCTCTCTCTGGGAAAAGGCCTTTGTGAGTGGATCCGCCGTGTTGTCCTCTGAGTCTACTCTCCTGACCTCGATCACCCTGGAGATCAACTATCTCCATGATCAGGTGATGCTGCCTCAGAATACGTCTGGGTCACTGATGGGACCGGGGTTCCTGGGCCAAAACCACACTTCCATTGTCACACAATGGTAGGAACCTATTTCATTTCATGAACCAATATACACCCAAACTGCCTCTTTGGTAGTATCTTTAATAGCGATGTCACCAGCCTTTATCGTCTAGTTTGCCACGGTATCTAGCTTGGAACTCTTCCAACATACCGTCCCTCCACTAAGGGTAAAGACAATGCATGCGACTGATATTCAGTCGATCTTATCACCCTGGAACCTTTCCAGTGATTCTCCCCAGGATCAACCGATACCATCTCACTACAACTAGTGAGTATCCTAATATCCAATTAGATCTATCTCATAGATCCAAAACCCAGGATTTAGTAGGTATCACTTTGATCATATATGGAGAATCATTGTGATAAGCGTAGATTGACCGAGCGTAGTATAGGAAACTACTTCCCTATCAAGAGTATGTCATCCACGTACTCTACGAGGATTACCACCATACTCTCTACTACCTTTTTATATATACAAGGTTCATCTATCATTTTGATGATGTCAAACTCTTTGACCAACACATCAAAACAGACGTTCCAACTCCGCGATGCCTGCTTTAATCTGTAAAGCAACTTGCACACGTTTCCGCTGCTCCCACTGTTTACGAAACCCTCTGGCTGTGTACTTATAGACATTCTCTTCTAAATCAGTATTTAGAAAAGGAGTCCTGACACCCAACCACTAGATATCGTAGTCATGATATGCAGCAATGGCAAGTAGGATCCAGATGGACTTAAGCATAGCCACTGAAAAAGGTTTCATCATTTTCCACGCCTGGTCGATGACGAAAAACTTTAACAAGTCTAGCTTTGAAAGTCTCAACTTTTCCATCTACACCAAGTAATCTTCTCAAGATATAGTTGCTCCTGATAGGGATTTAACCCTTCAGATATAGCAGCCAAAGTCCATACTTTGTTGGTGTACATGGATTCCATCTCAGATCACTAAGCATCCAGCCGTTCTTACAGAGTCCCTACTCTCGATGGCCTGCTCGAAACTAGTTGGGTCATCATCTCATGATGCATTCCTCGCTCTTACTGTCATCGAGAAACCGAAGTATCTCTCAGGCGGATGAGGAACCCTACCAGATCGGCGGAGAGGCTGAGGTTCGTCGGGGACTATTGAATCCTTTGGTTCTGTCAAATCATCAGCTGCAGTTTTGTATAGCTGGAACCTTTCCAGTTCTACAGAATTGTCCTTGCCTCGATCTTTTCCGGATTTTGCTTTCGACATAGGCCGGACAATCCCAAATCTTAACTTACTTAAGAGATAGGTTCTTCCCATACCATATCTTATATGGAGTGGTAGGTTTCTGATTTGATCGGAACCCTATTCAATAGGTATGCAACTTCATAAGTGCATAACTCCTTAAAAGGAAATAGGAAACTCAGTAGTACTCATCATAGAGCGCACCATATCATATAGGGTGTAATAGCTCAGCCCCGATACACCGACGTGCTGTGGTGTATACGGAGGAGTAATGCTGAGAGAGAATCTCATTCTCCTTTAGAATAATCCAGGAATTCCGTGCTCAAGTATTCTCCTCATCGATCACATCAAAGGACATAATACTTATACCCATTTTTGGTTCTCTACTTCTAATTTATATTCTGTGAATATCTCAAAAGCTTCGGACTTGTGTTTCAACAGGAACATATGTCTGAATCTCGAGAGATCATCAGAGAATGTAATGAAGTACAAAGAACCGGTCTTGGCATGTGTAGACAGGGGACCTACATCATCATGTATCAATCCCAAGAGTTCACTAACTCTTTCTCTATTTCCAATAAACAGAGCTATGGTCATCTTATCTTTGTGACATGACCGGAAAGTTTCACAAGATATAAATTCAAACTAATTTAAATATGCATCTAAATGTAACTTCAGCCAGTCGGGTCGCATTGATATGATCTATTCTACAATGCCTCAAGAAGGATTCGTTCATTTCTGAACTCTTCCTTTTGTGTGTGTTCTGTATACTAAGAACTGTAGTTTGATTTAGAACATCAATACTTTTAGATAACGTGCCTGAACCGATCAACTTTTGATATAGGAAATGTTCAAAAAATTATCCAACAATACAAAATTTTATCATTGCTTTACTAATAAAGAGACTGATATGATTTTGTATATCAGGTTCGGTATCTAATAGCATTTGTTCAGAATCAATGTATTTGTAATACATGGTGACAGTGACCAACAGACTTGGCTGCAACACTTGCACCGTTTTCTGTCTCATGAAACTTATCACCCGTTCTCAGTTCTCTACCTTTTTGTAGCCCATATAACAGATCATGTATGCGGGATCCTGATCCGGTATCAAATACCTAGGACGTAGAGGATATTGAGAAACATTTCTGTGTAATGAACACACACCCGAAGATGATGTATCAACATGCACTTTCTTCGTTTGGGCGGCACGGGAATTCTGGTAATCCCCTATTTCCTACTCTGTCTTGTAACAATTATAAGTTAGAGCGGGACCAACGTTCCCCAGCTCAGTATAACAAGCGGGTTCGGTCAATATATGCGTATTATTATCTTGATTAAGGCGTGATATGGTTGCTACCTGGAGAGAGAGAGAAGAAAACACTCTGCATGTGCTCTTGCAAGATTAGATTGGTTATTTATTTTATCCAATCAGGATGGCTCCCACTATTTTTATCAAATCTTCCTTCAAACCCTAAAAGGAAAGACTAGCCGGGATTAATTACACTCTATAAGTTCGCCAATCTTTCAGCCAGGCCAGTGTCGGTACTTTGAGGGAGGTTCCCCGTGCTTTCGCACGGACCTAATTACAGTAAACCTCGTTTTCCCAGGGGCGTAACCCCGTTGACACCTTTCTAGACACCTACTTGATCGGCTAATTGCAAAGTGCAAAACTCTCCCAGGAGTAACTCTTACTCGCAGCGGGTATCAGGATCCAACTATCTCATAGAAGGTATGCAATCTCATTGCAAATTTCAACACTTGAAATTCCCGATAATATTTTGCCCCTAGCGTCCTATGACCTTGACGCAGGCCAACAAACCATAGTGCGCTAGTCAAGTTCAACCCGTCATTTCCTGATTGAATTAAACCCACCCGCACGACCCTTGACGCAGGCCAACAAAGTCGCACGACTACTCTAATCCAATCTGCATCATATGCATAAGCAGATAAATACTAGTTAGCTACCGCACACTACGCCTTGACACAGGCCAACAAACGCAGCACGAATACTAACTACTACTTATCTGAAATGACGGAGGGCTACGACAGGTTTTTAAGAAAACCTATTGCGTAATGAACTTGATATCGTTGTAGAATCGAATGAATTTTGATATGGAGTGTTTTTTAGGCTTTTCTAGTTTTGCTAAAGGGGTCACTCCCGGTGAAGGGATCGTCGGCCCTTTCCTCGTCGAATAAGGTGCAGGATATATCATATATACCGCTGTGCAAAGAAAAAACTGTAGAAGCAATCAAAAGACAAACCGAGGGTTGTAGCATCTGCCAGTTATTGCTAAAGGGGTCACTCCCGGTGAAGGGATCTCGGCCCTTTCCTTATCGAATAAGGTGCAGGATGTTCTACAAGAAACACCGCGATGCAAAGCAAGAACTGTAGCTACCTGTTTTTGAAAACTCGATTCCACAATATCTTAGGTTTCTTTTCTTTCATTAATCACATTAATGAAGTCCCATTATTTAAATCACCTAGACATCACAGATAAATACGACGTACACTTATGCCATCCGCATTCGCCTCGATGTCCCTCAGTGCACCGTTAGGTTAGGTAACTAACGGCAGAGCGGGGCAGGGCTAGCGCGGGTGTAAAACATAAGTAACGTCTATATAATATATCATATATACTATATACAATATCTATCTGAACATATCAAATGATCACATCACAGATAACGCAGCAGAAAATATCATATGAAATATTGAATATATTAGGACGTCCGTGTTTTATTTTAAGCCTGTATAAAACACGGATTCCACAGTCGTGATGAATAGCCAATCCCACACCTCTAGACCTCTACGAGAGCAGCAGGAAACCCTACCAATTCTAGGGTTAGGAGACCCAGACTCGACTCCTCGAATTGGTCTCCCACTGGACTCTGTAAGTCCGCGGCGGCGCCCCAGCCGTCGATCCGACGCCGGAAACGCGGAAACAAAAACTTTGCAAACTAGCAAACCGGCACCACCGCGCACTTTTCACCCGGATCGGGCCATTAACCTAGCTACTAGCAAACAACAAGATGGGTAGAGAAGTATACCAAGCGATCCGTTTTCTTCGGTCTTCGTCTCCACTCCGATCTCCCGCGGAAACTCCGTTCATCTCCTCCTCGTCGGAAAGGGCACCAAGTAGCCGGAATCTTTTACGGGCTCCCACCTCTGGACCGAGGTAACTCGGGCGTGAAGTTGGCTAGCCGACGCGTCCAAGATTTGCTGTAGGCTAGTGTAGAGTCTATGTCTCTTTGGGGTTTAGTTGCCATGGAGGATGGAGGAAGAGGTTAAGGAAAATTGATGCTTTCAATTTTCTAACAAGAAAAATGAGATGAAGAATAATTCCACCACTCAAAATAAAATTCTCTCATCTCCCTCTCAAGAATGGCCGGCCCCTCCTCTTCATGGGTGTGAGAAAAGAATGAATAAAACAAGAGAAGAAAAAGAATAAGAATCCATAAGAAAAATGTCACACCCACTTCTCATCTCATCAAATCACACACCCATCACAAGAAAGCAAAGGAATGGACTCAAAAAGCATCTCATGATGAATAAACAATCATGATGCCACAAATAAGCAAGAAACCCCTCAACTAATAAGTTATTTGCAAACTACAAATAACCCCCTCCAACGAAAGTCTTGCCGCGAAGGAATAAAGGAAAACCGGCCGGAATGGAATGCAAACTAGCAACTTCAGAAAACTGATCCCGTAATAAATTACAGGAAAACCCCGCTACTGCATATACATGCCCGCATTTGTATTTCCACTGAACACAAATACAAAGAGACAAAATCTACACTATCTGATACTAGGATCCGGTTTAAGCCAAAGCCGGCTAGTAAAAACCGTCCGATTACGATCCGTGCAATACCGCACGTATCTGATCGAACCTTGCCATATCTCCATACGGCCTCTACAGCGTTTCGCCCGAAACCTGAGTAACTGAGTGTGGTGGACTCTAAAGACTCGTCAATACTATGGCTGTGGATTTAACCACTAGCACGTCAGAGCTATTAGCCATACGTGACGGGCCACCAGCTATTGACTAAAAGGGACGTTGATGAGCGAACTCATCCTGACACCCTACTGAGCCTGTCAGTGACAATATCCGTGCAGTCCCGTCCGTTCGTCTATGAGTATCGCATGGCGGGCCTAGGGGGTTGGTAAAAGTCAGACCCCCAATAGCGGTACAAGTCGTGTCGGAGTGTAGCCCAGAACACCCTGAGATACTACTGGAATACCTACCAGCAAATCTCCTGCCTTGTCCAAGGACTTTTCATGTTCTGGCTCTCCTAGACACAGCGCGACCTCACCCCCAATACCGGGAAAGACGAACCCCTGCAGATCCGTTCACTGCCTTCATGTGGCTCGGGACTGTACCCAACTAAAACCTGTTTGCACGTCTCCTTTGAGCGTGGTAGGGTAGTAATCAAAGCACAGTGGGAACTCACACGAGACAAATGACGATCTCAGGTCGATGAACTAACCTGTACACATGTCACCAGGGAACTGCTATCTGACATCAGGTATAATCCCAACTAGCAGGTTCCCGGCGAGTCCTGTCCGGTGTACTCATAACCCAATGAGCACCTGTATACATCTTAGGTGAACCAACTGACACCAGTGGCTTGTGAGACCGGCCACCGTCCCTCGTTGGGGTCTCGACTGTATACACTAGTCTACTCCGGAGTATCGATGCCCTGTCTCGAAACTCCCACGACTAGGGACCTTTTAAGGATGTGCTTATAGACTCCAGCTCTCACTTATATGATCGCCCTCATACTGCTAGTAGTCAAGCAAGAATCCTAGGGGCTCTATCAACGTGTAATAGCGACTCGTAAGGTCACCTAAAGCAGTACACGATGATAAAGATAAACCCGATAGCATACTATCATCTTGAGTAAGACTGTCCTACTGGGACAGGTCCTCCCCTCAATCATTACAATCACGTGCCTGCGATCCAATAATTGACTCTGAGGGCACTATCTCCAACAATCTCCCACTTGCACTCAAGGCTAATTATTGCGATGTCGCATACTCACAGCCCGTATGATACCGAACACCCAACTCCTCTACTAGTCAGTCTCACAAAGCTCGTTTGCGAAACTATTGTGTTCGAGGAATAGCCTCAGTGAGTGGATCCGCTCTGATATTTCTTTCTATGTCTCTCTTTATCTCAAGTTCGCGGAGAAAGCCATCTCCCGAAATGAGCAATACCTGTCTTAGAATGTGTCTGGATATCTGATGGGACCTAGCTCATAAATGAACTCCTAATCCAAACTTCTTAGACTGTATCGTCAACTGAACTTAATCAGTATCCTGCGCCATGCCTCCCTCAGTATCTGCTTGGACCTCTTGTCCAAACTACTGCCCCTCGTCAGAAGGAAAACTATAACTCTGATAGCCACTCTGCCATCCAAGTCACCTTGGAAGCCTGGAATGATAACTGTCTCCTAAAGGAGGCTGCTGTTATCATATCCCTAGAACATCAACTTATGTTCTAAAACTGCTTCCGACTGTTTCTCCAGGATTGGATCAATATCAACTTATTGCACCTACTGCAAGAACAACATCTGGTGTGGTACTTGACATCTCATGATTGACTCAATTGCCTAAGCAAGTGATCCGCCGATCATGCGTATCCCTCTCCCCTTTAGTCTGTAAGACACCTTTAAAGAGGGTGACTCCATCACCTGCAGGTACACCACCATGCCAGGAGTCGTCCATTCTAAATACTCTTAGAATGCTGTCTAAGTACCCTGATTGGGAAACCACCCAAATCTAGATCTAAAACCATAGATCTAGTGACCAGAATGTCTGATATAATATCCAATTCATATGTGGAGAAACTACTGTGTGACGACCAAAGTATAACCGATCGTAGTATAGGAATATTACTTCCTACTCTGTGTATGTCATCAAATACCAGGACATCACACCCTACTACCTTCTTAACAGATCCATCCCCTATTCTGATGAAGTCAAACCTATGACTGTCACATCAGAAATAGATGATCTATCTCCGCTATATCTGCTTTAGTCTATAAATAGACATAAGCTAACTGTCCACCAATGCTTCCGCTGCTCCCACTGACTACGACAACCCTCTGGCAGAGTCATATAGACGTACACTTCTAAAGCCAGTTTAGAAGGACGCTATACTCATCCTCCTGCCGGGTCTCACAGTCTGGAGCAACAGCAATGGAAAGTTTGGGTAAACAAGAACCTCCCTGCCACCGTCCTTGAGCATACCGAAGTACTTCTCGGGTGCCTGAGGTTACCCACCATATCTGCGGAGTGGCCAATAGAATGTCAAACCAAATTGAATCTTTAGGTTCTTATCAAATCTTCAGTAATCGTTTGCGGTTCTGGAATCACTTCCAGTTCTACCATACTCCCACTACTGTTTTCTAAAAAAAAACCATTTTTGTTAAAACTGTGGCGAGTTAAGAACAATATCACTATTGATCTTCCAGATGGTAGAATATCAACCCTCGTCATAGCCCGGGTCAACCCACAAACAGCCATTACAGAAACGTGTCTTGAGTTGTCCAGTGTCTGGTTTTAAGCATAAGCCGGACAACTCCCCGTATCTTAACAATGTCAAGATATGAACTGTCCTATATCCAATATAGAAACAGAGGCACTGATTTAATTGAACCAGATTCAAATCATGCAGCTGTCTCCAGTGCATGTCAACTAAATGGAAGGAGGCCGATCATCGTTACTCAACTTAGGAGTACTTCCAATTATGAGTAACCTGAAAGAGAAGCAAGTTCTCTTAACCATTACTATCAACTGAATACCATATACAAGTATCTACATCTTCGATCACCTTGAAGAATCCCGATACTTGCAATATCTGGTTCTCTACTTTATTCTTATACCTATAACTCCTCAAAACTTAGACCCTGTGTTTCTACGAAACACATGTCTAAGAACTAGAGAAGTCATAAGTAAACAGAATATAGTACGAGGACTTACCCCTCTATTCTAATGGACACTGGACAATATACAATACTCTGTACAAGTCTTTTGAGTCAAATGACTCATTCACTGTGTGTCGTAGGTTGAAAACTGTACCTATGGTTAAGAAGAATTACACCGCTGTTCAATACTCCTTACCTAACCATCCGCTGATATAGGTAAATGTCATAGACATAATTTCAAAAAGGTATGTCTCACTCTATAAAAATAGACGTACAGATATATCAATTTGAAATTGGTGCATAACATCAGATATTCAAAACCATATATTCGCCGTCCGGCAAACAACCCAGGTGGCTTCCTCAAATATCACAAATTACAACGAATCTCGATATAATGAGGATGGTCACCTAATTCCCAATAACTTACTCACACTCATCATCTGTAAAACCATACAGATGTGAGAATCCAACCTGGTAAATACATACCCTGGAGCAAGTGTCTAATTGGAAATCAGTTTTCTTTTAACAATACACAGTGAAACTGAAACATTGAAATGTTTCGATGGGGTATCCTGGTATTCCTAGTAATGCCTCTTCCATTATCCAGATTCACAACTGTAACCGTATAATTCTTTTCAACTTCTCCAAATCCCTTTATATGTCTTTAGTCATTACCTTCTGTACACCTCTTTAGGCCAAATGGTTTTCTTCCTTCCCTACCGTTCGGCACCAGCCTATGGTTTGGAAGAAGACTATCCAATAAGCATAATGGGTGTACTGTCCTAGTCCTAGGAGTACTCGCTACGCGAGAGAAGGTGAACATAAAAGACACCTGAATGAACCTTATTCCTATTTCTCCTGAACCAGGATCCATCCCCGAACTGGAACAGGTTCCTTTCGAGTTCGTATATAACCATACGATGGATTATCCAATAAACTGGGATCTTCGTAGTGATACGGAGTGTTCTGGAGAAATACAAAGGTGATTTAGGATTGGCGAAGAAATACTTGGTTTGGTCGTGAATAGCAGTCGCAATTTACTTTGCCCTCTTACTAATCCCTTTCTTTGTCTTAACTTAATACCTTCTGTACACTACCGTTAGGCTAATTGGTTTTCTTCATTCCCTACCGGTCGGCACCTGCCTATGGTTTGGAAGAAGACTATCCAATTTACGTAATAGGTGTACTATTTCCTAAACCAAGGAGTACTCGTAATCTGAGAGAAGGTAAAAGGAAAAGACAACTGAATAGTCCTATTCGTTTTCTCCAGAACCGGAAACCATCCTCGAATTCCTTCGAGTTCGTATATAACCATACGATGGTTTTGTCCAATGGAAGTGGACGTTCGTAGTAATACGGGGTGTCCTGGAGAAAAGGGTAAAAGTAGGAGTGGCAATGAGGTCTGCAACTTTGACAATCCAAAAGCCAGTGTTAAGAAGGTTCGGTCAACTTGGTCACTGAGTCATAGTCTAGGGTCGGGTCAATGGTCGCTGCCAAAGAGAGAGAGAGAAAAGAAACACTCAGCGTGCACTCTAACCTAGATCAGAATGGTTATCACTTTATCTAATCTGGAAACCTCCCGCTGTAACTCAAATTCTTCTCCAAACCCGAAAGAAGAATTAGTCGGGATCACCCGAGGAGTAAACCAACTCATCAGTGGGAATCGGGATCCAACTATCATCGCATGATAACGTGATGGAATCCGCTCACGTTATCACACTCCAGAAGGTATGCGCATAACTGGCAAGTTTCAGTTCTTTTGAAACTCCCGATGTGGATTTTTGCCCCATGCTCTTATGACCTTGACGAAGGCCAACAAATCATAAGTCACATGTCAAGTTCTACCCGTCATTGTCCAGGTTAATTTGAACCCACCCGTACAAGCCCTTGACGAAGGCCAATAAGGTTATACGACTGTCCCAAACCAACGCATCTATCTATGCAGCAGAAAGGTAACAAGCAGCTACCATACACTATGCCTTGACGAAGGCCAACAAACATAGCATGAATACTACGTGCTACCCGTCTGAAACGACGAAGGGCTACGAATGGTTTCTGGCGAAAACCTTTAACGTAATGAACTTGATATCGTTGAAGGAACTGATAGCTTTATAAAAATATAGTGACGAAAATCTTTGCTAAAGAGGTCACTCCCGGTGAAAGGATCTCGGCTCTTTCCCCGTAGAATGAGGTGCAGGATATTCCAACTGAATACCACGATGCAAAGCAAAAGTAATCGGCTATAGTGAAGTTATTGCCCTGACGCAAACTTCTGTCCAAGGGGTCACTCCCGGTGAAGGGATCTCGGTCCTTGCCTCATCGACTGAGGAGCAGGATATTCCAACTGAATACCACTATGCAAAACAAAAAAGAACGGCCTTGCAATAACAGATTTTTAAAAAAGTGTTCCAACAACATCAGAATAGGTTTGTTTATCTTGCATTGATCCGAATCAACGCAGTCCCATCAATTGATCACACCACAAAAGAACGAAAATAATGATGTATGTATATGCCATCCGCATTCGTCACTGGGTCCCGTCATCACCCGTTAGGTTACTTAACTAACGACAGAGCGGGGACTGGACTAGCGCGGATGCAAAACATATACAACATCTACTAGTATATATATAATATATAATTTTCGCTCAAGGTGTGATAAAAAGCAACATCACAGAAATGTACAGCATCATAGAACAATACAGATATCTGGGATCCCCGGTTTTCATAGAGCCGCTACTGAAACCCGACGTTCCTCTGGTCGTGTGGATAGCCTGTGCAATGAAAATCCTAGACCCCTACGGGCGCGGCAAGTTACCCGCCAAAACCTGAAGCGAGGCAGCCCCCTTCAGCAACATGAATGGACCATCCAGCACTTCACGGAATCCGGTAACTTGGGCACCCCTCCTGGGTCAACCTATACCCCCTACGAGTGCAGCGAATAGCCCGCCAATTCTAGAGTGAAGCCCCCTCCGTCTCAAAGCCATGAGATGCGGTCTTGTTGCCTTCTAGAACCCGGCTATCCGTGCACCCCTCCGCGGGGTAATCCTAGTACAGAAAGTAAAATATACATACAATGGGTACATCGACCTCAACCTGGTCGTGCCCCAAAAGAATAATACAAACAGGCAGTGACGGCAGACCACATGCCGGACGCTCGCCCCGCAATATCAAATGTACATATAAAATAAAACTGTACTACCACTGCAACCAGGCTATCCCCCACGACCGATCCGTAACATCACAGCACAACACAGAACATCAACGTGAATGTCACGTTCGCAAATCCGTCTAAAAGGGCTACAGCAGATAGACTGGATTTACCGATCGAGTGACATTCACGGTCGCAGATATAATGTAAATACTGTGAACTAACATGTTTAAACTTTTCGATCGATCAAAATTACCTAAGTGGGCCCCAAGCAGTACTGTAGCACTCACAGAAAATCTGGGCCCAAAAAGAATATCCCAAAACCCCTATTTCCTATTCAAAAGCCCACTGGAAAAATTTTATGCAATGAAGACACTTTCCCACCGCGGAACCGCGGCCAAACCAGGGGTTTGGCCGCGTTTCCGCGGCTGTACTAAGCGATCACTGCATCAAATTTTACCAGAATTCTTAGAATTTCCTGCTTGTGTTTCTGCAATGACCTGAAAAATTTTTGGAGCAGAAAAAATTTCGACAGAAACATGAAGCATTGGAAAATACGGTTTTTGGGGATTTTTGTTCGATTGAGTTCTAAACATACTAGAGCAAGCTAGGCATGGCTCTGATACCAATGTAAGTCCGCGGTGGCGCCCCGGCCGTCGATCCGACGCCGGAAACGCGGAAACAAAAACTTTGCAAACTAGCAAACCAGCACCACCGTGCACTTTTCACCCGGATCGGGCCATTAACCTAGCTACTAGCAAACAACAAGATGGGTAGAGAAGTATACCAAGCGATCCGTTTCCTTCGGTCTTCGTCTCCACTCCGATCTCCCGCGGAAACTCCGTTCATCTCCTCCTCGTCGGAAAGGGCACCACGTAGCCGGAATCTTTTACGGGCTCCCACCTCTGGACCGAGGCAACTCGGGCGCGAAGTTGGCTAGCCGACGCGTCCAAGATTTGCTGTAGGCTAGTGTAGAGTCTATGTCTCTTTGGGGTTTAGTTGCCATGGAGGATGGAGGAAGAGGTTAAGGAAAATTGATGCTTTCAATTTTCTAACAAGAAAAATGAGATGAAGAATAATGCCACCACTCAAAATAAAATTCTCTCATCTCCCTCTCAAGAATGGCTGGCCCCTCCTCTTCATGGGTGTGAGAAAAAAATGAATAAAACAAGAGAAGAAAAAGAATAAGAATCCATAAGAAAAATGTCACACTCACTTCTCATCTCATCAAATCACACACCCACACAAGAAAGCAAAGGAATGGACTCAAAAAGCATCTCATGATGAATAAACAATCATGATGCCACAAATAAGCAAGAAACAACTCCACTAATAAGTTATTTGCAAACTGCAAATAACCCCCTCCAACGAAAGTCCGGCCGCGAAGGAATAAAGGAAAACCGGCCGGAACGGAATGCAAACTAGCAACTTCATAAAACTGATCCCGTAATAAATTACAGGAAAACCTCGCTACTACATATACATGCCCGCATTTGTTTTCCCACTGAACACAAATACAAAGAGACAAAATCTACACTATCTGATACTAGGATCCGGCTTAAGCCAAAGTCGGCTAGTAAAAACCGTCCGATTACGATCCGTACAATACCGCACGTATCTGATCGAACCCTGCCATATCTCCATACGGCCTCTACAGCGTTTCGCCCGAAACCTGAGTAACTGAGTGTGGTGGACTCTAAAGACTCGTCAATACTATGGCTGTGGATTTAACCACTAGCACGTCAGAGGTATTAGCCATACGTGACGGGCCACCAGCTATTGACCAAAAGAGACGTCGATGAGCGAACTCATCCTGACACCCTACTGAGCCTGTCAGTGACAATATCCGTGCAGTCCGGTCCGTTCGTCTATGAGTATCGCATGGCGGGCCTAGGGGGTTGGTAAAAGTCAGACCCCCAATAGCGGTACAAGTCGTGTCGGAGTGTAGCCCAGAACACCCTGAGATACTACTGGAATACCTACCAGCAAATCTCCTGCCTTGGCCAAGGACTTTTCATGTTCTGGCTCTCCTAGACACAGCGCGACCTCACCCCCAATACCGGAAGAGACGAACCCCTGCAGATCCGCTCACTGCCTCCATATGGCTCGGGACTGTACCCAACTAAAACCTGTTTGCACGTCTTCTTTGAGCGTGGTAGGGTAGTAATCAAAGCACAGTGGGAACTCACACGAGACAAATGACGATCTCAGGTCGATGAACTAACCTGTACACATGTCACCAGGGAACTGCTATCTGACATCAGGTATAATCCTAACTAGCAGGTTCCCGGCGAGTCCTGTCCGGTGTACTCATAACCCAATGAGCACCTGTATACATCTTAGATGAACCAACTGACACCGGTGGCTTGTGAGACCGGCCACCGCCCCTCGTCGGGGTCTCGACTGTATACACTAGTCTACTCTGGAGTATCGATGCCCTGTCTCGAAACTCCCACGACTAGGGACCTTTTAAGGATGTGTTTATAGACTCCAGCTCTCACTTATATGATCGCCCTCATACTGCTGGTAGTCAAGCAAGAATCGTAGGGGCTCTATCAACGTGTAATAGCGACTCGTAAGGTCACCTAAAGCAGTACACGATGATAAAGATAAACCAGATAGCATACTAGCATCTTGAGTAAGACTGTCCTACTGGGACAGGTCCTCCCCTCAATCATTGCAATCACGTGCCTGTGATCCAATAATTGACTCTGAGGGCACTATCTCTAACAGACTCTAGAACCCGGTTACTTGTGCTCTCCTCCTTGGGTCTATCCTAGTGCGGAAAAGTAAATAATATACATCAACGGTGACATCTTCCGCAACCTGGAAGTGCCCCAATAAAAGAATATTACATACAAGTTTTTACATGAATGAAAATGAAAAACACTCATCTCACATAATAAAAAAAAAACCTCGGCTATTCAAACACGACGATCCAATATAACATATCCAGCAACACATTACATCACATGTCATCAACGTAAGTAAATATGCGCATTCCAATTTTCGTTGACATATAGCAGCGAAACCGGCGATATCACATATTACACTTACGGTCGCAGAAAAGAAAGTGTAAAACTACAATAGTTGGAATCCGCAAACTCTTTAGACATCACATGTCTAACCAATTATAAACCCCGCATTTTAGTCTCTTTATCGAAAACTCTTTTCAATATCAAGTCGGGCAATTCAACAAGATTCCCGACATCCTGATCGAATGCTCGTCGCAAACTTTATTAGGCGGCCGCACCCCCGATGCCGTCGACAAAGTGCACCAAGGCGGAACACCGCTGCCGCGAGCACCCGTACGGATGCTTTCAGTGACGGGGTTCTCCTACAGTCACTTGGTCGGGGCTATGGGGCGTGTCTATCTATTAAGTTTACCGGCGAGTATCCGCGTACGCTACGTGATTGCGACGGACTTTTGATCACATCAAAATTCTGTGGCAACCGATCAAGTAAGACTAAACTGCTAGATTTATAACATCCATATTAGTTATCTCATAACTCTTGTGAATTCCAATTATTGTATCACATTCCAGATAAACAGAAAATGTTAAACTTTCCGATCGAACAATCAAACACCCAAGTTTTCCCGAAACAGCTCAACACATGAAATAAGTTTAAAAACATCCATTTCATGCCACAGTACCAACGGTCCAGCCGTAGAAGGGTCAAGCCAACGCCTCACATATGGCACGCCGTACTGCCCCAAACCCTAAGGTTCAAAGGGCAGTTCAAGACGGTCACACAATCGAGTTAAGGTTTGTTGTCTTCTAGAGGGTCCATCGCGTTACTTGCACTACTTAGTCGTTCTTAAACTACGGAAAAATCCAACATTTGGAAATTTCCCGGCAGGGGAAAAATTGGGTATTTATATCAGGTCGAACTTTTTAACATATTCAAAAATTATCCGGAAAAACACATAGACAAAGTTAAACAATCCGATCGAATCATCGAGTCCCCAAAACAATCCAGAAAACTCAACTGTTGAGTATATATTAAAAACACCCAGAAAATACAGGCATTACAGACGGGGATTACTGTGCAAACCGTGACTAAAGAAGCTTCAGTATGGCCGCGGAACCGCCGCACATTCCAGGATGGGGCCGCGGTTCCGCTGCGCTTTAGTCGACTTAGGGTCACGTGCTCCACAGTAATTCCTATAAAACCCTGCTGAATTTTTTGGCTATTTTTAATCTAGAAAAATCCACAGTTACAGAAAATGTACAGAGAGGGGTGAAATTTAGGGTTTCGGGGTTCGATCGGGTTTCTAACATCGTCTACACTTCGCCTAAAGCTCTAGCTAGGCTCTGATACCACTGTAGGGTTCCTAGGAACACTCAAGAGGTTCCACAAGGCATCAAACATGTCTAATTCAAATTTTCCGGTATCGAGAAACCCTAAACTAGATCGATTACTAGAGGTAAGGCGAAAAAGAAAAGCAAGCAAACTACTTTGCTACAAGTGAAAGGGATTACAACCTTTGTAGATCCGGTCCTCCACTTCTTTAGCTCCATGATGACGTCCCTCTGCTGCGATCATCGGGATCCTGGACTCTAGCGATGGTTTCGTCGGAGAAATGATCGGGCTAGGTCGTTGACTTCGATACCGAAGATGATCTACGTCGAGGCGACTCAAACTCAAGCTCCATCTTCACTAGTTCATGAAACTTGTGAAGATAACACCCTATACAACATGGCAAGTGGTAGAGGATGAAAAAATAGGAAATGGGTTCACTTTGGATTTGGATTTCTCACTTGATTTCAACACTTGAAATTTTAAAGAAAAGTTTTTTTTTCTTCATGGAGAAGAAGAAGAAAAGAATGAAAAAGAATTATTTTTTTAAAAAATTCAAGTGATGTCTATCATATAGCAACCATGGATGAAGTTAACCTTTGTAGAGACTAAACTAGGGTTTAGGTAATGGTTAGGTTAAAGAGCAAAACAAAATGGTTAGACTTTTCAAAGATGCATGAAGCATCATGAAGCTTCAAATGAAGACAAAGAGAGCCACCATTTTATTTCACTAAAAATAAATAAATAAAATGAATAAAATCCTAACCATTAACCTAAACATAGTGTTATCCAAACACACACCCAAGTTTGCATGTATCATCAATCATGATACAAACTAGTGCACAAAAAAATATATCACATATACAACTTGTGCACTTCAAGTGAGAAAATCAATCTTAAGTGAACAAATACTAGTTAATGTAAAGTAATATATCAAATATATAATTATATATTAAATCATTAAATCAACACTTGATTTAATGATCCGGTCATACTGCATATAACCGACTAATATCAAGTGTATCAATATATCGAATCAACACTTGATTCGGTAACCCGGCTATATCACATATAACCGACTGATGATACAAATCGCGAGAATAGAATACAGTATCACATACTGGTATTATTCTCGGTCCCGCACATATCTCATATGCGCTCCTATTTCATTTCGCTTGAGCCAGAAAATCTCTGTGTAGGACTCTAAAGACTCATCAATACGCCGGCAGCAGGTGATGATCATATCAAACACCCACAAGCCGCAAGTGGTCTGCTAAACGTAACGGCCACCCGGGTTTTGAGCGATCAGAAGATCAACAAGCAAGCCCGCTCACACTCCTGTGAATCCAACCAGTAACACTTACCGTACAGTCCGGTCTCGTCGTCTGATATATCGCATATCTCGTCTAGGGGTGGTAAACGTCAGACCCCAGTAGCTCGATAAGTCGTGTCGATATGTGGTCTATAACAGTTCGAGATACTACTAATAACACTTACCAGTAAATCTCAGCAACCCTGGCCAGGGATTTCCGGTTATAGCCAATCGAACACAGCGCAACATCAACTCCCTATACCGGGAGAGACGACTCCCCTCCTATCGCTCATTGCCTCCATGTGATTCAGGACTGTACCCAAAAACTACCGTTTTGCATGCCCTCTTGGACGTGGTAAGGTGGAAATCAAAGCACAATGGGAATCATACAAGACTCTATGACGATCTCGGGTCTACAGGCTAACCTGTACCAGTGTCACCAGAGAACTGCCATCTGACGTAAGGTATAATACCATCTGGGAGTTCTCGGCAAGTCCGTCCAGTGTACCCAGTCTCCACTGAGCACCCGTATATCATCTCTGATGTCAAACACCAATGGATATGAGATCATCCATCGCCCATCTGTATGGGTCGAGAAGGTATACGCTAGTCTACTCTGGTATATCGATGCCCCGTCTCGATACACCCACGACTAGGGACCTTGAAGGATGTACTTATGGACTACCATGTCCCCACTAGTATGATCCGCATCATAGTCCAGGTAGTCAAGTACACATCCTAAGGGCTTTACCAACATGTAAAAGAGAGACAATCAGTGTACACGTTAAGATAAAGAGCAACCAGATAGTATACTATCATGTCGAGCAAGAAAGTCCTCCCTATATATGTCCTAGCATCCACTTCAATATACATCATATGTACAGTAATGGCCTCTAGGGCATACATATAACTAACATGAACGAGTAGGTCTTTAAATCTTTCAAAACATTTCCAAAATGGTTCGTGAGGAAGCTGGGAAAATTGTATAATCTCATTACGGATTCTAGCAGTTTTGTGGTGAGGATAGAACTTTTTAAGAAAAGCTTTCACAAACACATCCCAATTTCTAATTGAATGTGATGATGTGCTATATAGCCACTTCTCGGCTAAGTCACATAAGGTGAAAGGAATGACCCTTAGCCTTATAGCGTCATCACTTAATTGGGTCGTTTTCATCATAGCGCAAACGTTTTGGAATTTATTAATAAAAATATACGCATCTTCGGATTCCAAACCGTGAAACTTAGGCAGCATATTGATGAAGTAGGGTTTTATTTCAAAATTGTCCCCATTTGCCGGTGGGGGTGAAAGCCATGTAGGTAAAGAGGTGCGGACGGGGTAGAAGAGATCCTGAAGCGCGACTCCTGCGGACGCTTCAACAGGCGGGTGATTCGGGTTATTCGCACCTAACGGAGGTGGAATCATTCCTGTCGGTAAGGTATTGTTAGGATTGTATCCCGACATACCTTCGGAAGAAGAATTTGAAGGTGGAGGTATGAAAGTGGACGGAATTTCGACTTCGGTGTCGAAAGGTTCGTCGGTCGGTACCAACGAAACACAGACTAATCGGGCGTTAGTGTCCCTAGTCCAAAGTGACATACACTAAAGGGGTAGTGTAGTCAGAAAAAAAATGAAAGACAGAATGTGGAGGTAAGAAAATGTCAATGAGAGGAAGTGGTGTAAATGAGGTGCAAGATTTCTTTAGCGACAAGTTGCAAGTTTTAAAAAGATTTTTCTTTTTTTTTATGTGAGATTTTTGCAAAGAGATTTTTGAAAAAAGACTTGTGACACAAATGCGATCAACCACTCATGCACAATCAGGCCTAGATCTAGGGTCACCTAGGTCAGCTAGACAGCTCCTAACTAGGGTTAGAAATAGGACCTCAGACCGCCTCTTCACCGCCAATTGCGGCCAGGTAAGTGCCAGGTAAGTGGGAAGGAACCACAGTAGTGGGCCTAATTAATAACCACTAGCCTTTGACACACTTTCCTAGACACCGCAAAGTCAGGTTAGGATAAACGGTTGATACCTATAACTAGTCCTTTTTCCTATTGAGCTCGAAGTCCTTAGGGCTGAGTCTAGTATTTTTTAATTAATAGTAGTCAATGCAAATGCTTAAAGTGCTTTCTGGGGTCCTCGGAAGGGTGATGAAATCCCCACCCAATCTGAGTTGGTCAATATCCCCTTAAAGTCCGATTAAAATATGCAAAACAGTAAATTCACTTGCAATTAATTATTTTTTAAGCACGGTGCAAAGAAATCTGCAGAAAATCTGTTATTTAGAAAGGGGAAGAAGAATTTTTTTCCGCAAAGAAATCCTGCAGAAAAATTGATAAAGGATATATTGTAGGTTGCAGAGGGGAAAATGAGAGAACAAACTATGCAAATTTGAGAAGCTGACGTGGCAGCGTTGCGGCGGAACCGCGGTTTAGGGCCCACAACGGCCGCGGAAACGCGGTCTCGTGGAGGGATCGGTGCTCCAAAAAATTTCTGCACCTCTGTTGTAGAATTTCCCTTCTGTTATGATGTGACTTTTTCTGTTTCTCACTCTGTAAATTTCCAGATCCGAGATTCTTCACTGTTCCTGCAAAATTCAAAAGATAAACCCTTCAAACAGATAAAAATTGATAAAATTTTTTTGTACTTTTTATATTTTCAGATTTTTGTGATTTAAAAATTTATATCAACCCGAAATTACAAAAAGGAAATTTTACGCCATCCCCGGCAACGGCGCCATTTGATTAGTGTAGGTTTTTAACGATCAAAAATATTTACCGCAATCAAGAACGGCGTCGCATGAAGCTAGCCGGTGAATACGGATCGGTCCACAGGGATGTGTAATTTTCCTAAGTGTTCTTACGAGCTGATTCAAATGGGTGTTTGGTCTTTTAATTTAATCTAAAAAAAACTAAGTTGTACGATGGTTGAGAAACTTGCTAGGATTAGGTCTAAGGTGGAGTTTGATAAGATTGAATGCCACACCTCTTTCAATACCCTAAATGAAATCTTTTAAAAGTTATAGCAACTATTAGAAAAAGGGATTAGGATGATTGGGAAGAAACGAAGTTTCTTCCTCTAGATCCTTGTTCGTCCTTTCCTAATATTTGCTCTAACCTTCATAGAAGACATGCATGTCCGGTCCTTTATACTACGGTTTCACCGTTACCTCGTGGATAGGGTGCTGTAGGGAGCGGATCATGCATCCATGCATGGAGTTCTAGTTATTAAAAATATTTGGGCACGAAAGAGATAAGAGATCTTCATCTCTCATTCCCTCCCTTATTCCTAACCCTAACAAGCGAGGAAATTACTCGCTCATTAGGGGATTTATTAAAAACAGCATTCTGAGATTTTGCATTTTTAGATCTATTGGATTAATTTCCTACTGCAGTTTTAAGAGATTCTACACTAGAATTAACTAAGGCAAAAGATTAATTAATCTAAGGCAAGAATTTAATTATAAACTAAGGCAGGAATTAAAAGAAGAACTTACAGAAATGATGCTCTTTAATTCTCAAAAGAATCTGAATTTTTATTTATTGAAAAGAGGCATCGTTGATACAATCTTTAGAATACATACTTATAGAAACTAGGAAAATTAGGGTTACAAATTCTCACGCATGTGCTATTACAGATATACCCTTGAAAAATCCCAACAAAAACACCGACGCACCGCCACCATTTTTCTGCACCGACACGTGCATCAGATGGCCGCGGAACCGCGGTCCCAGCTTGGGTTTGGCCGCGGTTCCGCGGCCAAACTAGGGAATTGTGCTCTGTAATTTGGTGGGTTGCTTCTATGCTGCTTGGGCTTTCTATTTCTTTAGTTCTTTTCTCCTTTTGGCTTCTGGGTCTTCTCCAGATCTTCAGTGAAAAGCTTGTATTGGTCTTTTAACCGTTCACTTTGACGTTTTGGACCTTGCGTTGCCTTGTACCTTTGTGAACTGTTCTACGCCTAGGCTTGACTAGGATCCTTCTACTTGTTGGTCAAAAGTCTCGCTTTTGTATCATCTTTTGTCTTTTTCACTGTTTTCGCTCCAAAAACCTGTAACCTGTAATATGTAGCAGACATACGTTAAAAGCACCTGTTTATTTATAAAACGAATAAGAATGGGGAATATAATAATGCAATATTATAGTATGAACAGGACTCACCGAGCGATTATTCGCTGACGACTTTCCTTCTCTTTTTTCTTGGAATATTGTCAGGTGGATTGGATCTTCAGGAGATCGAGCCCACCAGCGAGGACTTGGATCAGCTGGCCTACGACCCAGAGCTTTAGATTCATTGTACACATTTCATTTCTGTTATGCCACTGTTTAGGCATTGCTTTCATTCAGATGTATTTACTTTTCCATATACTGTAAAAGAATGTTAATAAATAAAGTTGTTGTTCATTACATTTGTCTCTTGTGTATATTTCTTTTATATTGCTTAGTTACACTTAGCGTATTTACTTCTGAGTAAATACATAGCGGCCTCATTGTGTCCTCTTCCTGTATACTGGAAAGCGGGGCGTGACAAAATCCTTTAGTCACCAATCTGGCTTTGTATTTTTCAATACTACCATCGGTACGCAGCTTTCTTTTGAATATCCACTTGCATTTAACTGGTTTTGCACCTCTTGGTAAATCCATAATCTTCCATGTGCCATTTTGGTTCAAGGAGTTCATCTCATTATCCACTGCTTCCTTCCAAAGCAGTGCATCAAGAGACTTCATAGCTTCTTCAAAAGTCTGTGGATCAGTTTCTACATGGAAAGTAATGAAATCTTTTCCAAAATTCTTTGCCTTTCTTAGTCGCTTGGAATAAGATTCAAAACGTTCTGGGGCTTCATCATCAGCAACAACATCAATGTTAGAAGGAACTTCATCTTCTGGAAAGACAACTTCTGATGTTGCCTAAACTTCTGGAATAATGGTAGGAGACTCATCTTCTCGAACATTTTTAGGAACATCTTTGAGAGATGTATTCTTATCTTTGATGAACTTCTCCTCAAAGAACCCGGCATCACGAGTTTCTATGATAGAATTGGTACCAAGATCAAGGAACCTGAAAGCATCACTATCTCTAGCAAAACCCAAGAACACACATTTGTTTGCTCTTGGTTCCAATTTAGATCTCCTAATCTCTGGAACCCTTACATATGCTAAGCACCCCCACAATATAAGATTATTCAAAAAAGGATGATAACCATAGCAGAGTTCATGTAGTATGACATCATTTTTTGAGTAAGGTACTCTGTTCAGGATCCAGTTAGCCATCAACAAGGCTTCACCCCAGTAGCAGGTAGGAATTCCAGAAGTAATCAGTATAGAGTTCACCATCTCGGTAAGAGTACGATTCTTCTTTTCTGCAATGCCATTGGACTGTGAAGAATAAGGTGCAGTAGTTTCTGTAACCATTCCATGTTCCTTGAAGTAAGGTTCTGCTTTCTTGGATCGGTACTCGCCACCTCTGTCGCCTTTAAACCTTTTCACCGGTCTACCAAGTTGTTTCTCAACTCGACAAACTTGCTAAAGGCCTCATCTTTATATTTGAGCAGGTAGACATGGCAGAAGTGCGAACGATCATCGATGAAGGTGATAAAATACTTCATGCTACTCCTGGTCATGAAATTCTTGAAATCACAGGTATCATAGTGCACTAAGTCCAATACATCAGTATTTCTAGTTACACTAGGAAAAGACCTTCTTGTGATTTTGGCTTGCACACAGACTTCATATTTCTTAGGTTTATCACCCCACAGATGGGTATAAGTCCTAATTTCTTCATGTTTAGTAATTTTCTAAAATTAACATGTCCAAGTCTATGGTGCCATAAGACAGTAGAGTACTCAGAAGAAGAAATTTCATTGACTACTGGAGAAAATACAATGGTTATCTTATACAGACCATTGGTGCGATATGCATTACCAAAATAAAATTTATTGTAAGACAGACGGTTTTACCGACTTGAAAGTCCAGACGCATCCGAGCATCACATGGCATACTTTCAGAAACCAGGTTCTTTGCAATTGATGGAACATACTTCACATTCTTCAGAGTAAGAGTATTGCCAGAGGTAAGAGAAATTACAACAGTCCCATTACCAAGAACAGCAACAGAAGAATGATCAGCCATAGACACATTGTTCCCCTCCGAAAGACAGCCGAGACATGGACGTCTCGCCTGAAATTCGGGGCAGATGCTAATAGGTGCTATCCGTCCACCTCTCCGAAGATGCCAAGTTGATTTATGGCACCGTGTATCGAAGGTTTAAACGGATGCGGCCGATGTAGCAGACTTCGTCAGATTCCCCCTCGTTTGAGGGGTTTTTGATTGTGGGGACGCTCTTCCCTGCAGGCGCAAGCCCCTGCAGTTAATTATGCTACCGCATCGCGGTAACAACTTTCTCCTTCTCCAAATGGTCACTTCGTGTCGTGTGTATTTATTTTATGTTTTGTTGCCCGTGAATTGTATACGGAGACTGATTTATGTCGTCGCCCGTAGGGCGTGGACTAGTCCAAATCCGTGTTTATCTTAGATTTGGGTTTGGGGGTTTGGTTTGAGGATACGTCAGCCATACTTGAGGCTAAGATCAACTCAAACGTTTGTTAAGGATACGTTAGTCTAACTTTGAGACTAAGATCAACTTAACGGGGTCGTTTAGATCCGACAAAGGCGCGTTTTAGGCTCCATTGTTCCAGTTTAGGGACATAGTGGTCCATCGTATGTATGGCCGTCGGGACCCGTCACCTCTCTGACGACGTTGAAGGATTACAACGACGGATGTCAGTGGAGTTCAGGGATGTACCCTCGAGCCAGAGTTAATTGGGGGGATTCATAGTCCAGTCTGTTTGAAGGTTTAAGGATACGCTAGCCATCTTTGAGGCTAAGATCAACTTAAACGGGACCGTTTAGATCCGACAAAAGAGCATGCGGGGCTCTATTGTTCTAGTTTAAGGACATTGCGGTCCATGGGTAGTTTAAGGACGTTGCGGTCCACGGGTAGTTTAAGGACGTTGCGGTCCACGGGTAGTTTAAGGACGTTACGGTCCACGGGTAGTTTAAGGACGTTGCGGTCCATTGTTAGTTTTAAGACATCTCGGTCGAGGTTAAGGACGTCATAGTCCATGGGTTTAAGGACTCCATAGTCCGGTATGTGCTCTGGATGCTTCACACGGGTTCACTGCCGTGCTTGGCGAGGACCAGGCTCCGCTCTGGGCGTTTTCCACGGGGTCAAAGAGTGACGTTATCCGCGTTCCACGTAACCAGGAATTTTGCACTAGATGCTTCACACGGGTTCACTGCCGTGCTCGGCGAGGACTAGGCTCCGCTCTGGGCGTTTTCCGCGGGGTCAAAGAGTGACGTTATCCGCGTTCCACGTAACCAGGAATTTTGCATTAGACACGGGTTTAAGGACCCCACAGTCCATATCAATGTGTGGTCGTCGGGACCCGTCACCTCTTTGAAGACATTGAGGGATTACAATGCCAAGTATCAAAGGAGTGAAGAGATGTACCCTAGAACCGGAATGGCTTAAATAGTCCTTGGCCCAATTTGGGATCAAGACCGATTAATTATGTTATGATCCCATTAGCCCAGTTAATTACGAATTGAAGACTCATGGCCTAGCTTGGGCTAAGTCCGATCATGTCTGGAATATTGGCTTCTTGTTAGTCCATTGAAGGAGAGGCTTTGCCTCTTTCCATTTAGCCAATTGGGCCAAAGCCTAGTGTTAAACACTACAGAGCAATCAGTGTTGAACACTGGGAATGAGGTTGACAAGTTAGTGTTTAACACTAAAAGATAATTGGTGTTAAACACCAGCAACAAGGCTTTCAAATTATCATAAACACTAAAACAGATCAGTGTTGAACACTGGCAATGGAGATCTCAGATTAGTGTTAAATACTAAGGTAATCAGTGTTGAACACTGCGAATAAAGTTCTTTGATTAGTGTTGAACACTAAGGCCCAACAATGTTTCAATACTGGATTCGAGAGTTCCAATTTAGTGTTAAACACTAAGGCAAGAGGGGTCACGTGGCAACGCGTGAGAGCGCCCTCCCTTCATTTATTCTGCTGAGATTATCGCATCATGTGCCCTCACGTGAAGGGCATTTAAATGCTTATATGTTAAAGCTTCTGCCGAGGGTCACGTGGGTCACGTGGGGTGCTGCCTCAAAGGGGCTTTCTGTAGATCTCTTGGGGGGGTCACGTGGTGACACGTGACCCTGCCTCTATGTATGTTGTTTGGAGGATCTGTTAATCTTTTCCAGGAATTAAATTCCTCGTAGGGTTAAACCCTGACAGTAATTTCAGAGGAATTAAATTCCTTCTTCCTTTTGAAGATTTATATTCTGAATAGAGTTGGACTCTGAATTTTCTGTAGGAATTAAATTCCTCATACATGTGAAGAACTAAATAGGGTTAAACCCTAATAAAAGCTTTTAAGGAATTAAATTCCCATTCTCTGTTAAATTATGATCAAGGGAATTAAATCCCCGCTGTTCCAACAGAACTAGGTTCTTAATTAGGGTTAAACCCTGTTTCTTTTTGTTCTGAAGGAATTAAATTCCCATAACACAGGGTCAAGCCCTAGTTTTATTTTAAAGGAATTAAATTCCTATAGTTCCGTGAGAATTAAATTCTCGTGCTTCCATTCCCTCTCTATGTTTTGGATCTGCATGGCAGGATCTCAACCCATTGAGAATTAAATTCTCAGATTCAAGGGGAGATGTGCACTTTGCAGATCCTCTATCAAAGAGAGAAGAAATATATTCTTCTGTTTTATATATCAGAGTTAAACTCTGTTGAGAATTAAATTCTCCTTTCTTTCAAGGAGCCTTCCCTTTCTTACCTAGGGTTTTCTTTTGCAGAAGATCCAAGTTCCTCGAAGTATCAAGGCTCTCTCTCCCTTTCTTCCCTCTGCCTATATGTTTTTTGTATCTCTTGGCTCCTATTTATAGGAGAAGCAGCCGAGTCAATTAGTTTTTGACGAATCTTCATTGAGAGATTTGATTTGCATCCATCATTCGTTCTGGACCTTTGGATTATTAGGTGAATTTTATTCAAAATTTGATTTCAAATCCAGGGATTCCCCTTTGTTATTTTGGTTAGATTTAAAGGGGAAATCTTTCCAAACCCGAGATTTTCCCATAGATAGATGATATTTAATCATCTTTAAATCTTTAATTCGATCGGTTCCAGGTAATCGCTTTCCTTTGGAAAGATTTAAATCTCTTTCAGAATTTAATTCTGTTAGCAAAATGGGCTTTGAAAGCCGGTCACGTGTGACCACGTGACCCATGGTCACGTGTGGGCACGTGACCCTCTTTGGAATGAGCCTTCTTCTTTCTTTCTGCGCTTTGCTTTCTGTTCTCTGTTTAGCTGTCACGTGCCACCACGTGACAACTGGTCACGTGTGAGCACGTGACCCTGGCATGGAGCCTTCTTCTCGATTTAACCGGAGAATGAGCCTGATGTTTTGAGTGTCACGTGCCAACACGTGACCCTGGTCACGTGGGAGCACGTGACCTCTTCTGAACCCTTTTTCTTGATTCGATCAGGGAACCGTTGTGTCTTTGCCGCTGCTTTTAAATGTCACGTGCCGACACGTGACCCAGATCACGTGGGAGCACGTGACTCTTTCTGAAGCCCCTTTCTTTGATGTATTTGGGAAACTGAATTTGCCTTGTCGATACTTTTAGGTGTCGCGTGCCCACACGTGACTGTTGGTCACGTGTAAGCACGTGACCCTTTTCTGAAGCTTTTCCTATAAGCTTTTCTGATTTTAAATCAGGAAACACACATCCTCTTGGACAACAGAGTAGGTGGTAAATATCTCCTTATTGTTGTAAACATGATAGGTATCACCAGTGTCCAACTACCAATCAAAAGACTTAACATGTGTTACCTGACAGATCATGGCAACAAAGACTTGAACATCAGTAACTTGGTTGACAAGGTCATTCTTCTCCTTCTTAGGTGGCTTACAAGATTTGGCCCAGTGGCCCTTCTTACCACAGTTAATGCAGTGGCCAATCTTCTTGAACTCTAGCTTAGGTACATTAAGGTTCTTCTGATTCTTGTTCCAAGATTTCTTTTTCTGCTTGCTAGGCCCACCTCCATCAGGTTTTGCAGAGATCATATTTGCAGCAGTCTTTTGTTTGGCAAGCAACTAATTCTTGGAACGAGTTCGGACCTCATCTTCTATGCGAATGTACCTCTTCAAGTCTTCAAGAGAAACTTACAAAAGTGATCATCACAATCCCATTTGGCTGCTCCTTGTTCATCTTGATCAAAGTCTGGCTTCTCTTTAGTTATGACATAGTAAATTTTCAGGAGTTGCATCCCAAAGGTAATCTTACGCATCTTGGTATTGTAGTCAGCTCCATCGAAGCTCTCAAGCTTCAAACAGTCAATTCCCATTGCCTTAGTAATGTCCATTTGCAGAGAATTATACTTTAAGAATGTTGGAGTAGAGGGGAAAAATGAACAGAAAACTAAGGATTATAAAACTTTCCTGATTGGATGATGACGACGACTGTAACTAAATGGAACTGCTGTGTATCCTGAGATGTTGTGCTTAAAGCATAATTCGGCTACTCCGGTGCAAGGATCTCAACCACGAATCACTTCCAGGAACAGCAGACATAGCTAACTGGTGTACACCTACCAAAAGCTCTATAATGGAATTGGAGAATTCTATCTTTTGAATAGATTTTTTTCTAGTAGAAAGGGTGGTGGAGGAATTGCTTCAACAAGAGCGTACCAAGCACCCTTATTTATAGAGAATGAAAATGACCCTTGGCCTTTCTCTCCAGGTAACATTCCAATGAAGGCTCTCTTCATGTAACCTTCCAATGAAGGCTTATGTAACCCTTTATCTCCCAAAGAAGTTACCAAAGCATGTAACTCCCTCCCAAGAAAGTTACCAAAGTATATAATTACAAGTTGGAAATTTTCACCCACATAATGAATTAAATCCAACAAGAGAGACATACCTTGTTGGATCTAGAGAGAGAGCGCACGCTAGGGTTTGAGGGTATTTAGAGAGGGGGGAGACAGAGAGTGTTTAAGGGAGGAGGGCTCGGATGGTAGTAGGTTTAGGGGGCAAGGCGTTCAGGTTCTTTTTATAGATTTTTTTCCTTTTGCACATGCGATAAATGTGAATATGTTAAAAGACGTGTAAAAAAAATAAAAGTAAATGATTTTTTTGTTATCTTTAAAATGTATGAAATCTAATTTCCTTATAAAAGTATGAGTTTTTGTTACTATCAACATGCTATTTAGAAAACTTTTATTATAAATGCAATTACACATACACACACATATAAGAATAATGAAGAAAAGAGGCCTTATGAGGCTTTTTCGTCAGGCAGCATAAAAAATGCACACCTTTCATGGTTTTTTTCGATGATCGGCACCCATCATCATCATATTTATCATGTAAGATATGGATACACCAAATTTCATTTGATTCCACTACTTTTTCACCGTTGGATTAGCAATTAAAATAGTTCTATTGTTGGTAAACCATGAATTTTGCACCCATTAAATCGACGGTGAAAAAGTAATAGAATAACATGAAATTTGGTGCATCCACATCTTACATGATAAAGATGACGATGATGGATGCTGATCGTCGAAAACAACCGTGGAGGGTGTATTTTTTGGACGCCATGGAAAGAAATTCCTTTCTATATTACCTTTCCTTCATTATCCTCATATATATATGAGATTAACGGGGAATAAGTGCCATAGGAGGGAATTTCCTCCCATGGCGTCGAAAAAATATACCCTATATGATTTTTTCCGACGATCGGCATCCATCATCATCATCTGTATAATCTAAGATGTGGATACACCAAGTTTTATACGATTCTATCACTTTTTCACCGTTGATTTAATTAGTGGGTACAAAATTAACAGTTTACTGACAATAGAACATTTTACACTGCAAATTCAAAGGTGAAAAATGGTAGAATCACATGAAATTTGGTGTATTCATATCTTAGATGATAAAGATAATGACGTTGGTGTTGGGTGCCGATCGTCGGAAAAAATTATGGAAGGCTCTTTTCTTCATTATTCTCTCTCTATATATATATAGAATAATGCATGAAAGAGGGCATACGGGGGAATTTCCTTGTATGGCATCGGAAAAATACAATCTTAACAATTTTTTTCGACGATTGGCATCCATCAACTTCATTTTTATCATCTATAATGTGGATACGCTAAATTTCATGTGATTCTACCACTTTTTCACCATTGAATTAACAATGTAAAAAGTTCTATTGTCGGTAAACCGTAAATTTTATACCCACTAAATCAAACGGAGAAAAGGTGTTGGAATCAAATAAAATTTGGTGTATCCACAACTTAGATGATAAAGATGAAGATGATGGATGCCGATCGTCAGAAAAAATCGTGAAGGGTGCATTTTTTCGATGTCATAGAAGTAAATTCCTTCCTATGGCATATTTTCTCCATTATATATATATATATATATATATATATATATATATATATATATATATATATATATATATATAAGTTTTTTTCCCATGCCACGCACATGGAAAGTAAATAACTCTTTGTTTATTTAATAATTTTAACTTGTGGACCCATGCATCCTACAAAAATGAATCATATACAAAAAATTTGGTGAAACCAGAATAAAAGATCTCATATTAGAAAAGTCATATACAAATAGAACAATAAAATTTTGGATAATCTTTCTCTCTCTCATATTTGTTATGAAAAGATTTGTATTTAGTTGTTTAAAAAAAGTTCTATGACTTATCACGATTTGTTAAATTTAGATATATTTATAAAATTAAAAAATATCCTAAATATTAGTTTCGACAAGAGAACAAATTGCAAAGAAAAAGTTGCAATTGTTATTTTTTTGAAATGATATAAATAACCAATTTATTTATTTCTATTTTGATCTAATCTCAATATATCTAATCCTATATAATTCTATCTTTTAATTGTAAAATCTAACCATATGATTTGTTATATAGTAGACAGGAACTACATAAATTAAATCATATACAAACTAATTTTTTTTTAATAAACTAACTATTATTTTAAACTTTATCTTTAATGTTTAACCTAAAATTATCCAAATTAAATATTTAAGAAAAATTATTTTTATTTATAGCGACGATGAAAGTTATAATTTCAATTGGTTCCTGACAATTAAATAAAATATTCAAATATTTAGATCAAATTCAATAAGATTTTAAATTTATAAATTTTGACCCAATCCTAATACATCGAATCTTGTATAATTTTATCTTTTAATATAAAATATAACCATATGATTTTTTATATAGAAGATATTAAATACATAAATCAAACCATATTCAAACTAAAGTTCTTAATAAACTAACTATTATTTTAAACTTTATCTTTAATCTTTAAGAAAACAATATCCAAATTAAATATTGATAACAATATCCAAATTAAATATTGGAGAAATTTTTTTGTATTTATAGCGATGAGAAAGTTATCGTTTCAATTGATTTCCAAAATTCAAATAAAATATTCAAATATTTAGATCAAATTCAATGAGATTTTAGATACATAAATGACCTAATCCTAATATATGTAATCATGTATAAATCGAGCAAATATATAAATTAAATCTTATTCAATCTAAACTTCTCAATAAACAAACTATTATTTTAGACTTTATCTTTAGCATAACAATATCCAAATTAACATGAGTCAAGTGGTCGTGTTTACAAATATGCCTCTAGAAGAAATAGTATTTTTTGCAAGTACGATCCACATGGGTGTGATTTAAATATACATATATATATTTTAAATAAAGTCTTAAAGGCATCTCTATAAATTAAAGGGGTTGACTTAGAAAATGGTGTCTAGATTATATTATGTAGGGCAGGGTGGTAAGGGATTTGAATTTTTAATCAAAAACCATTTAAAAAAGCTAATTATGATGACGTGAATATCTTGATGAGAGAATAAATTTGTAGATTTTTCTTATTTTTTGAATTATTTAAATAAAAAGATAGGTCATCAATAGACGATCTTAGCAACATTTCATGGAGTAAGCATCACACACACACATATTATTTTTCAACTCTTCAATTCTAACTTGATATCAGGCGGATTTTTTAATAGATATTATATTTCTAAACGTGGATAATACTATTATTTTATCATGACATCACGCATAAACATACATGTACATAATGTCATAGTATTGTATCATAAGTTATCGCTGGTATTATACACAATTAGATGTACATATACAAATACCAAATCACACAATGAGCTAGCTATCTAGCTAATTGGCATATGCTTCATTTCTGAAATATTTAGCTTCATCTCCTTCTTAACAGTATACCATCTCCATTTTCTAAATCCGAGCTCTCGTCTATGAACATTGTTGTTGCTTGCTCAGGCTTGAGCTCATTTGCAAGCTTTCTCTACCAGTGCCGCCTCCACATTATCTGAATGAAACTGTTGCTAACTTGAGAGGGAGATTCATAGCTAAACAACATTCTTCTCTTGTCTCTGGTAGGCAGAGAAAAGGGGATTGATGAAGAGCGAAACAATTCAAGTCATAAGGACTACAAGGATTGAATTCTTCTCAACTCTTTTTGACTCTAGTACTTAACCAAAACCTGTAAAATTTATAATAAATGATTTAAATCCAGAAAACATGCAAATAAGAATTTCATTTTTATTTTCAGAAAACTTGACAACACAAATAAAGTCTGTAGATTCTTCTTAAACAATAATTTCCTATTCAGATATAAAGGATGATCCCTAAAGGCGCTTTGTTTTCTAACTTGCTCCTTTAAGATTCATAATTCCCAACTTAAGGTGTTAACTTTATTATCAAAAATCAATCAAATCTATCAGGGTTTCCAATTACCATAAAGGCAAGAGTCATGCTAAAAGCAATAACATAAAAATATAATCAGCTAATAAAAAGATTATACGACTAAATGTTCTAGATAGTTTAAATATGAAAACAAAATTTTCAATGAATTTAGAAAATTGCAAACTTCTACTGCAATAATAATTATTAAATTTCAAGTCTAACGGTATCTATACCCCTAAAAGATCTGATGAAGTTTCGCGTTAATTTCTAAAACAAGAACATTAATTCTCATCTTTGGCATAAGATCAGACTTTGATCGAACAAGGATACTATGCAATAAATTCCTGCCACAAAGTTTTTTTAACGCAAATTAAAATTTAAGAGCTTAAAGATCAAAAATTTATTTAGAGAGTAAAGGGCAAAAAAAGTACTCGAGATTTTATCAAACCAATAAATTCTCACATTTCCCATAAGATCGAACTCCCATCGAATAAGGATACCATGCAACAAATTTCTGCCATAAAGTTCAAACTACTTTTAAAAAAGCAAAACTAAAATAACGATATTAAGCAAAAAAATTCATGCCACAAAGTTCGAAATTTTTTAAAGCAAAATTAAAATTCAAGAACCTAAAAATCAGAAATTTAAAGAATAAAGGGTAAAAGAAAGTACCTCCGGAAATAATCGGATAGGGGTTTGATCAATCCAATAAATTCTCACATTTGCCATGAGATCAAACTCCGATTGAACAAGGATGCTATGCAAACAAATTCTGCCATAAAGTTCAAACTTTTTTGTAAAAGCAAAATTAAAACAAGAATACCGCGCAACAAATTCCTGCCACAAAGTTCAGTTTTTTTTAAAGCAATATTTAAATTCGAGAACCTAAAAATAAAACATTTAGAAAGTAAAGGATAAAAGAAATTACCTTCGGAGATAATCAAATAGGGGTTTGATCAATCCAATAAAATCTCATCTATGCCATAAGATTAAACTCCGATCGAACAAGGATAATATGCAACAAATTCCTGCCAATTCAAAATTATTTTGACGCAAAATTAAAATTTGAGAACTTAAAGATCAGAAATTTAGAGAGTAAAGGGAAAAGAAAATACTTTCGGAAACAATTTAGGGTTTTGACGGATTTATTATTCAATTCATAACCAAATTAGATCAATAAAACAAATTGCAAGTTCAGATTCCTTCAAACCGAGATAAAAATTACAACTTTAAAGACAAATAAACACTAAAAATCAGAAATTAGACTGTAAAGGACAAGCGAAAGTACCTTCATGACAATTACAGTTTCGACGGAATTATGATTCAATTCATAACCAAATTAGATCAACAAAACAAATGGCAATTTTAGATTCTTTCAAACCAAGATAAAATTTACAGTTTTAAAGACAAATAAACACTAAAGATCAGAAATTTATAGAGTAAAGGGCAAAAGAAAATAGCTCAATAAACAGCGAGAGATCACGAATTCCATGCCAAATAAAAACCGAATCATAAAAAAGTAAAAAAGGTTGCATATTGAACAATTGCTGCTTTCGCCTTCAAATCATTGATCGCTTGCTCTGAAATCCTCTTAGGATTTGGAAGCTCAGCGTGAGAAAGCAAAGGAAGGATCGAGGCTTGTCGATGCGTGAGAAAACAAAGGGAAGATTTGGAAGAAAGAAGATGACTTTTATATTAAAATAGCAGTGCATGAGTTAAATATTTATAGATAAACACATAATGTATAAGGGTTATCTATATTATGTTTGTTATTTTAAATTTTATATTTGAATTTGTTGTTATAAGAATATTTTAATTTATATCAAATTTTAATTAAACATATAGACGGAAAAATATTGTCAATTTTCTTATAAGAGTAATACTTAGAAGATAGATAGGATAGATTAGATTAAATTAGATGGATAGATAGATTAGATAGATATATATATAGTGACATATATATACTCGCAGGGAAATGGAAATTGATAAATTCTTTGTTATTTGATAATTTCAAATATGATATGATTAAAAAAATTCAGATGGCTATATTCTAAAGGAAGCAACTTAATATTATTACTAAAATCCGTCAGTTTTAGTTCTAACTTTTGGATTTAAAAATCTCTTAACTTTTTATTTCATGGGCTTACTGGTCTTTTTATATATTTCTAAATCATTCTATATTTTATTTTTAAATGCCGAAATAAAAAATTTAATCATTTCCAATTCTTTTTAACTTTTATTTATTATTTTTCTCAAATTCGTCTCTCCTTTTTATTGGTATTGGCCTGTAAGTCTTAACCTACAACACCCACACACACCACACCACACCACCACGCATCCAGGGGTCCCATGAATTTGCCCTGAAATGATTAATTTGTGGTCACTTCCCCCCTCTTCATTCTATATTTTATTTTTAAATGCCGAAATAAAAAATTTAATCATTTCCATTTCTTTTTAACTTTTATTTATTATTTTTCTCAAATTCGTCTCTCCTTTTTTTTGGCATTGGCCCATAAGTCCTAACCTACAACACCCACATACCACACCACCACGCATCCAGGGGTCCCATGAATTTGCCCTGAAATGGTTAATTTGTGGTCACTTCCCCCTCTTCATTCTATATTTTATTTTTAAATGCCGAAATAAAAAATTTAATCATTTCCATTTCTTTTTAACTTTTATTTATTATTTTTCTCAAATTCGTCTCTCCTTTTTTTTGGCATTGGCCCATAAGTCCTAACCTACAACACCCACACACCACACCACCACGCATCCAGGGGTCCCATGAATTTACCCTGAAAGGGTTAATTTGTGGTCACTTCCCCCTCTTCATTCTATATTTTATTTTTAAATGCCGAAATAAAAAATTTAATCATTTCCAATTCTTTTTAACTTTTATTTATTATTTTTCTCAAATTCGTCTCTCCTTTTTTTTGGCATTGGCCCATAAATCCCAACCTACAACACCCACACACACCACACCGCACCGCACCACCACACATCTAGGGGTCCCATGAATTTTCCCTGAAAGGGTTAACCTGTGGTCACTTCCCCCTTCTTGAGGCTACTAGGGTTCGAACCCCGCACTTTCCCCAAGAGGGGAAGTGTCCATACCAATTGAGCTACTGCTCATTTGTCAAATCATTCTCCTTATATTTTTTATTTTTACATTTCTAAATCTTGCAAATCTTGTGTTTAAATTTTTAATCTTGCTAATATTTCTAGACTTTTAAATTTGTCAATCTTTGTAACCCTTTTTATTTTATTTTATTTATTTTTGTTAAAACTTTAAAATATTTTAAATTTTTTCTTTTATTTCGGACTTTTCCATACACATAATTGTTGTTGCAATAATTTTATAGAGTTTTATTCTGCTAATTATCTATTAAAAAGAGATTTAAAACTATTCTTAAATCTCTGATTACTTTTTAAATATAGTTTATAAAAAAGGTAATAAATAAAAAAAAACAGATCTTTAAAATTCTCTTAGTTTATAAGAATGGTGATAAATAAATAAAAATTCATTTCTTTCAAATTCTCTTAGATTTTTAAATTTTTTAAATCTTTGTAAATCTTTTGGTGTTCATTTTTTTTATTTTTAAATCTTTAAAAATCTTGAATTTCTTTCAATAAAACTATTTTTTAAGTGTTTGTAACTATTTTTATATTTTTAGTTTTAGATGTCTTAAAAATAAAAAGTAAATCTTTTTCACATATTTTAAGCTCTTATTTATTTTTTGTAATCCATCTTTTTTTAGTTTTATTTTTGGATTTTTATATCTTTAAGAATCTTACGTTTTTTCTTTATTTTTGGACTTAACAATCTCTTCAAATTCTGGTATATTTGTAAAAATTGGCTTTAAATCATATTAGCTGTTATTTATTATTTCTTAAAGCTGTCTGTTCTAGTTTTATTTATGGATTTTATAATTTCTGAAAATATTTTTACATAGTTTCAAACCTTTGTAAATATTTTTTAGTTATTATTTTTTAATCTATTGTTTGTTAAATATTTAAAAAATATTTTTATTATTTTTTATTTTCGCACTTAGCCATGCACACAAATGTCGCTTATGCCGAAAAAACATGTAATTTTTCATAAATTAATTTTAGAGAGGTCTACTCTCCTAATTAATCTTTAAAAAGGACTTTACTTTATAAGAAAAATAATAAGTAAATAATTTCTAGATACACATTGTTCACATTACAATCTCAATCTCCACCTCATATCCTATTTATAAAAGTAAGAGGTTAATGAGTTTGATTTTGTTAAGATTGTTTCAGATGTTGATTTTGATTTTGACGAGATTGCAAAAAAAAGTTAATTTAGTACCTTTACTTTTGTTAATTGATACTTCACGTACTCCTTTCAGTATGATTGGATTGTTTATATGGTTTATATATATGAGGAGATTTGAAGGAAAAAAGGAATCCAAAATTATTGTTTGGTAGTTTAATTTAATTTTTTTTATTATAGTTGATAATAATCTAAGATTTATATATTTAATTTTCTAGTTTAATTTTATGTGCTAATTTAGGATTCATTGACTTAATTTAGTTGGTAGATTTAAAGCTAATTTAGGATACTTTAATTTAATTTCTTTATTATAGTTGTTAATAATCTAGGATTCATTGATTTAAAAGCTAATATGACATGAAGAGATAAAAAATTTAATTTTATTAAAAATCCTAGGGTAGTTTAATTTAATTTTTTTTATTTGGTAATAATCTAGGATTCATAAATTTAAAAGCTAATCTAACATGAAGATAAAGGAAGATTTAATTTTTTTATAAAAAATCCTTATTATTTTAATTTGCTTATAATTTATTATTTTGAAATATTTGATATGATTTAACTAATTAGATATGATATAGTATATGATTTTTTGCTCTCATTTTTCTTCCTAGAAAATTAGAATATTTTAATCTAATACATTGAGTTAATATCTTAGAAAGAAAAAACAATATTAAGAAATAAATGATAACTAAAATATGAAAATGAGTAATATCTTTTTAATTATTGTTTGCTAGCATTTTTGCACGTAGATTACACATAATTAAAGCTAATATGACATGAAGATGTAAATTTTTTTTATATGATTTGAAAAGTTAATCATTATAGTTTAAAACAAATTTCAAAAATTTTGAGATTTGTTCATGCCACGTGTCAGTTTGAGAATCAATTAACAATTCAAAAGATTCTATTTTTAAAGACCCCACTCCTTTTGTTAAAAGATTTTATATGATTTGAAAGCTAATCATTATTTTTAAAATATTTTTTCAAAATTTATGATATTTTCTCATTCCACGTGTCAATTTGAGAATTAATTGACAATTCAAAATATTTAATTTTTAAAGAGCTCGGTCCTTTTGTTATATTTAATTTTTTAAAATTTGAATTAAGAAAATTAGAGAAGATTAAAACTTACGTGGTGGGAGGGAGTGGTTTGTTAGTTGTATGTATGTTTCAGAAGTCATTATTGTATATAATTGTATATTATAATGGATGCTTGAACATATATAGGGATGGCTTTCTTACTCAACATGATAGTACACTATCTGGTTACTCTTTATCTTAACATGTAGACTAGTATTGTGATACTGTCTTTTCTCTCACATGTTGATAAAACCCTTAGGATGTGTACTTGACTACCAGGATTATGATGCAGATCATATTAGTGGGGCCAGGGTAGTCCACAAGTTTATCCTTTAATTGTTCCTAGTCGAGCGAGTATCAAGACATGGCATCGATATTCCAGAATAGACTAGCGTATACGTTTCTTGACCCATTTGATGGGCGATAGATGATCCCATATCCATTGGTGTTTGACATTAAAGATTGTATACAGGTGCTCAGTAGAGACTGGGTACACCGAACAGGACTCGCCCAGAACTCCTAGATGGTATTATACCTAACGTCAGATAACAGTTCTCCGGTGACACTGGTACATGTTAGTCTGTAGACCCGAGATCGTCATAGAGTCTTGTGTGATTCCTACTGTGCTGTGATTGTCTCCCTACCACGTTCAAGAGATCTTGCAAACAGGTGGATTTTGGGTACAGTCCCGAGTCACATGGAGGCAATGAGCGATAGAAGGGGTTTCGTCTCTCCCGGTATTGGGAGTTGATGCTGCGCTGTGCTCGATTGGACATAACAGAAAGTCCCTAGCCAGAGCTGATGATGAGATTTACTTGTAAGTGTTATCAGTAGTTTCTCGATCCGTTATGAACCTCATATCGGCATGACTTATCAAGTTATTGGGGTCTGACGTTTACCACCCTAAAACTCGATATACGACATATCAGACGAAGAGACCTTACTGTACGGTAATGTTACTTACTGGATTCACGGGAGTATGGACAAGCTTGCTTGTTGATCTTCTGATCGCTCAATACCCAGGTAGCCGTTACGTCCAGCTAGTACCGCTGACGGTTTGTGGGTGACTGATATGATCATCACCTACTGCTGGCATATTGACGAGTCTTTAAAGTCCTATAAAGAGGTTTTCTGGCTCGAGTGAAACGAAGTAGGGCACATATGTGATATGTGCGGGACCGAGATTGATACTTGTATGTGATACAGTATTCTAATCTCGCGATATAGGTTATATGTGATATAACTGGATTGTTTCCTGATTAAAAATCAGGAATTACCTCAATGAGGTATCACGTGTTCACACGTGACCAATGGTCACGTGTTGACACATGATAGTTAAATTCTCATCAATCAGAAATAAAAACAAACGGCTGAAGAATTACCTCAATGAGGTATCACGTGCTCACACGTGACGGTTAAAACAGAAGTATAAATAAGCGGCTGAGAAAAGGACTCAATTGGGAGTCACGTGCTTACACGTGACCAAGGGTCACGTGCTTACATGTGACCAAGGGTCACGTGCCAGCACGTGACAGGCTTTAAAAGCCTTACAGTTTAATAGAATTAAAATTCTAAATTTCTCTGAAATCTTTCCAAATAGGAAAGGATTAGGGAGAACCGTTGGATTAAAAATCCAGGGGTGATTAAATATCACCAATTTATGGAAAAATCTTAGACAAGGAAAGATTTCCCTAAACCTCACCGAAAATAACAAACAGAATATCTTGGGATTGAAAATCCAACGGTGAATAAAATTCACTGAATGATCTAAAGGCTCATATTAATTATGAAAACAAACAAAATCTTTCAATGAAAGATTCATTAAACAAATTGATTCTTTTCTTTCTCCTATAAATAGGAGCCAAGAATAAAAGAAAAGGATGGATATTTTTTGGGGGCAGAGATGGAATTATGATATCTTGAAAATTCAGAGAGAAAAGAAAGGAGAATTTAATTCTCAGCAAAGAAAACCCTAGGTGAGAAAAGAAAGGGAATCAAAATTTCAAACAGAGAATTTAATTCTCAAAATCTAAGAGTTTAACTCTTCTGCAAGAGAACTTAGTTCTTCCTCTAGTTGAAGATCTGCAGAAGCACATCTTCCCATAGGTTGAGAATTTAATTCTCATCGGGTTGAGATCCTGCCATGCAGATCCAAAACTTAGAGGGGGGATTGAGTTTAGAGAATTTAATTCTCCCAAATTTATAGGAATTTAATTCCTCAAAGATGAAATTAGGGTTTAACCCTATATGAGAATTTAATTCTCCTACAATTATAGGAATTTAATTCTTTTAAGATGGACGAAAACCAGGGTTTAACCCTATTTGAGAATTTAATTCTCCCAAATTTATAGGAATTTAATTTCTCCAAGACAGAATTAGGGTTTCACCCTGTACAAGAATTTAATTCTTTAACATATATGGGATTTAATTCCTCTAAAAAGAAAATTAGGGTTTAACCCTATATAAGAATTTAATTCTTTCATGATAGGAATTTAATTCCTCCAAAATCATGATTAGGGTTTAACCCTACAGAGAATTTAATTCTCAAAATAAAATAAGGAGACTTAAAAGATCTCTGTGCATCAAAAGAACTAAGGTCACGTGGCCCCACGCGACCCCTGAAAAGATCTCCAAAAAAGAGAAGGAAAAGGCTTTGAGGCAATGCCTCACGTGCTCCCACGTGATTTCTAAAACGCAGAAAGAAAAAGCAAAGGAAATGAAGGCTTTTGGCGCTCTCACGTGTTACCACGTGACCCCTTGGAAAATGCTTTAACAGTCAGCGCATAAATCCCCATCACGTGTCAACACGTGATGCTCAAAATAAAAATATAAAAAGTGTTTAACACTTAATTGCAGAATGAAGAAAAGGGATCTAGTCCCACCTTTGGGCACCCTCACGTGTCCACACGTGACCCCTCTTTCTTTAGTGTTTAACACTAATTTGGGGATTATATTTCCAGTGTTTAACATTGATTGTCTTTTAGTGTTTAACACTAATTTGAGAGTTCTACCTCCAGTGTTTAACACTGTTGTTCTTTAGTGTTTAACACTACTTTTAGCCAAATTGGCTAATTTTCCAGAGGCAAAAGTCCCTCCTCCAACTGAGTCTCAAAATTGAGAAAATCAAAGATAAAAATGTTGCCAAAGCCCTCAAACTCTCGTTTAGCATTGCTAAATAGCATGGGTTCGAATCCAGACAAATGTCTAATGGTCCAACAGAGGGCCAACACTTCAAACTTAATTGGACTTAGCCCAGGTAGGCCATAAGTCCTCAATTCAGACTCAACTGAGCCAATGTGCTCATAATATAATTAATTGATCTTAGTTCCAAATTGGACTACAGATCACTTAATCCACCCTGGTTCAAGGGTATATCTCTTCACTCTTATGATATTTATCGTTGTAATTCCTCAACGTCTTCAAAGAGATGATGGGTCCCGACAACCACACATTTCACGGACTGTGGGGTCCTTAAACTCATGGACTATGATGTCCTTAACATCGACCGTGATGTCTTAAAACTAACAACGGACTATGATGTCCTTAACCTCGACCGTGATGTCTTAAAACTAACATTGGACTGTGAGGTCCTTAAACTCTCGGACTATGATGTCCTTAACCTTGACCGTGATGTCTTAAAACTAACAATGGACTGTGGGGTCCCTAAACCCATGGACTGTGATGTCCTTAACCTCGATCGTGACGTCTTAAAACTAATATCGGACTATGGAGTCCTTAAATCCACGGACTATGATGTCCTTAACCTCGACCGCGATGTCTTTAAACTAATATTGGACCGTAATATTTTTAAACTAATTATCGACCGTAATGTCACTAAACTAAACAATAGAGCTCAATTGCTCTCTTGTTGGATCTAAACGATCCCGTGAAGTTGATCTTAGTCTAAATTTAGACTAACGTATCCTTAACAAACGTTTAAGTTGATCTTAGTCTCAAATGAGGCTAACGTATCCTTAAACCCAACCCCAAACCCAAATCTAAGAAAGATACGGATTGGGACTAGTCCACGTCCTACGGGCAACGACATAATTTAGTCTCCGTATACAATCCACGGGCAACCAAACACAAAACAAACACCCACGACACGAAGTGACCATCTAGAGAAGGAGAAAGTTGTTACCGCGATGCGGTAGCGTAATTAACTTCAGGGGCTTGTGCCTGCAGGGAAGAGCGTCCCCACAATCAAAAACCCCTCAAACGAGGGGGAATCTGACGAAGTCTGCTACATCGGACGCATCCGTTTAAAGCTTCAATACATGGTGCCATAAATCAACTTGGCATCTTCGAAGAGGTGGACGGATAGCACCAATTATCATCTGCCCCGAAATTCAGGCAAGACGTTCGCCGCGTCTCCGCCACGTCTTTCGGAAGGGAACATAGATTATTGAATCAAGTGTTGATTCAATAATTTGTATTATGATATTAGTTGGTTGTATATGATATAGCCGGGTTATTAAATCAAGTGTTGATTTAATAATTTAATATATAATTATATATTTGATATATTAATATATATTAACTAATATTAGCTCACTTAAGAATTTCTTTTCTCTGAATACATTTAAATATATGTGTGATATATATTAATGTATTCTTTTTATGTCATGCTAGATGCTACATTAGACTTGGGGTGTATGAGACTCATACCTAACTAAAGATAATTTGGGTGATTAATTATTAAGAGATAAATCAAAATTAGGTGGAAATTGGCATGGTTTAAGATGCTTGTGGAAGCATGTAGAAAGCTTGATTTAGTCCACTAATTTTGTTTTACTCTAGATATTTATTAAGTCAACCATTATCTTTAGCCATGATTAAGTCTCTACAAGTGATATATGAGATATTTTTCACACCATGGTTCATTCATTCATCATCTTCTTCTTTGCTTTCTAGCTTTTGAGAAAGGTGAAAAGAAAAAAGAGAAAATAATTCTAAAGTGAGCAAAATTGCTACTTCATCAATTCATACCATACTAGCCATTTAGTATAGGTTGTTTACTTCACTAATCGATCAATTAGTGAAGAGCTAGCTTGACTTAGAGATTCTTCGACGTAGATCATCTTCGGCCTCGAAGATCCTTGAGCAAACTCGTTCCTTTTGCCTAGTGGAGCTTAAGGAGAGTCCGGGACACCACTACTTGGAGCTAAGGGACTACTACACGGAGCTTTAGAAGTGAAGGACCGGTCTACAAAAGTTGTATTCTTATTTCACTTAGTGTAAAGTTGTTTACATGTTTTAAAAATCCTAATTTTCTAGTTAGATCCTTAGTCGGGGCTCGCTCGGCACCCTAGATTTTTTGAAATGGCATACTTGATGCCTGCCGAAACATAGCAGGGTGCTAAGCGAACCCAGCATGGTTAAGTTATTTTCATAATGATCTAGTAGTTATTTAGGATCAGTAGTGTATAGTTATAACTGGTTCATATTAGATTTTTATATTAATATTCTCATTATCTTAACTAAAAGTATCTAATCTATTATCTTAACAATATATCTTTAAAAATCTTTATTAATCTTTTCAACTTTTTTCCCAGTTTTTGTTTTAATAATATTTTGCCTAATTTAGGTAGTTTCTGATTCTATTTTAATTTTTTGTCTATAGTTTTTCTCAAATTTTTTTGTTTTCAAATTTTATTAAAATTCCAAATGGCATATATATGTTGCATGTTGTCCAATTTGAAATTCTAATTGAAACTACCCTAAGAATTTTAGTTATAATAGTAAAGAAAAAATTGTATCTTACACCTGCGATGCACGTGTTCAAATAAAACTTATGTTTGATTTTTATAATTTGAATTCAGAAAAAATTAGAGAAGATTAAAACTTACATGATGAGAGTGTTTAATTTGTTTTCAAAATGATACACTATGATTTTAGTAGTTATTTGAGATCAGTAAAGATGATTGTATAGTTATAACTGATTCAGTTGATGATTGTATTTATTAAATATTTGTTAAAGAAAATTCTACATTTAAAGTTTTGTGGTTATAATAGTAGAGATAGAGATAGTACAGGAAATATGACATGAAGATACAAAAATTTTAATTTTGTTATAAAAAATACTATACATTATTATTTTAATTTATTATTACTTTATTATTTTGGAACATTTGATATGATTTAACTGATTAGATATGATATGGCATATGATTTTTTGCTCTCATTTTTCTTCATAACAAAATCCTATGCCTTATTATTTTAATTTGTTATTATTATTTTGGAGTATTTGATATAATTTAATTGATTAGATATGACATGGTATATGTTCTTCTTTGAAAATTGGAATATTTTAATCTAATACATTCAGTTGATATTTTAGAATAAATATACTGTTAATTTAATATTTATAGACTTAATTGATTTTCTATTATATTTGTAATCTAGGATTTGATTTTATGAGGGGTAGTTGGATTTTGTATGACAAAAACAAGAAAAAAAAGTCCAATTCACTATGCAACATGTCAGTTTGAGAATCAATTTACAATTTAAAGATTTAATTTTTAAAGAGCTCACTTCTTTTAAAATAGTACAAGAAATATGACGTGAAGATACAAAGATTTAATTTTGTTATCAAAAATCCCGTGCCTTAATTTGTTATTACTTTATTATTTTGAAATATTTGATATGATTTAGGATTTATATTTAGTGCTAATTTAGGATTTAAAGGAATACTGTTTTTAAATTTAGTGCTAATTTAGGATTTATAGACCTAATTAATTTTCTATTATATTTGGTAATAATCTAGGATTTGATTGTAGGAGGAGGGAGCTGGATTTTGTATGACCAGAAAAACCAATTTGCTTTAAGGAGTATATAGAGAGAGATAGATTATATATAGTACTATTAAAAGTAACTTATGATTCATATGTAAATCATGTACAAATAATTATGAGATGTGTGAATATCAACTTGTTTAACTAGTTTTCATAAATATATTAATTGTTTCGATTTTTTTGGGGGAAAAAATTAGGCCATTTTGGCCAACTGCCTTTGCTCTAAATGTTGAAAGGGTATAAAGATGAACTTTTGAGTTTGAAGGTATGAGTTGGTATGCTATTTTCATGAGGGAATTTTCAAGCATATGTAAACTAAATTAATTTAGTTTCATTATGCAAATATACATGCTCCTTAAATACTAAATCGAAAACTTTATACGCTATATATATATCCTACGCAAATAATTTAACTCATGTATCTGCGTTGCTCTTGTTCATTGTGCAAAATGTTAATTCATCCCTGTATTATTCTTAGTTTTCTTTAGTTTCTCATTTTGTAATGAATGTGCATCATCTCTAGCCTGTTCATATCTATGAATTCGGTAAGAAGAATGAAAGCTTTGAGGAGAAGTTAAAAATGATGAACAGTATAAGCCAAACGTGTTCCTCTTATGTACTTCCTTTTATATGATGAACAAATTGACATTAAAAGGAAACTAGTCTTTTCATTTGTTTCACAGATTCAAAGAATTTCAATATTCATATGAGAAAACAGCTTAAGATAACCACCCCCGCAGACAAGTGTATGCATGGAATCACTGCTATAAATATATCCGTTTTCGCTTCTTTTAACATACAATATTATAAGTAATTGCGAAATTGAGAGAAATGGCCGACGGTGGATTGAATCACATTCCTGCTAATGACGAGGGTGAGCAACATCAAATTGAAGGTTTTGAAGATGCGGAGTCGGCTGTGACCCACATTGAAGGGCTGCTAACTCATTAAAAAAAATTAAAATATTCTTTTGTAAAGCCTTCTTTATAAATATTGCTAATCTAGTTTTAATAATATTATGATTTTTTTTATTAATCAAGGATGAAGAAATAGGCTCATTTAACATCTTGTTTGATGATTTGGATGCCATACATCTTTTATTGGATCTTACTCGACTTTGGATTTTTTTTTTTTTTGAGCATGGTTCCATAAGTGCAGCGTTCCATTAAAAAACAGCATGAGTTACAAAAAGAAAAGAGCCCAACACTTTGAGCCTTTCTTAGCTTTATAATAGCAAGATGAAAAAAGAAGAATGATAATAGAGAAGAATAAGGAAAAAACCTTGGAGCATATGTAGCCGAGGAGTTTCATGTTGAATTTGCTTTTTTATTCTTTGAGCGGTATCTTTGGCAACTTTTAAAGCTTCATGAAGAGTTTTATGTCCACGCCCCTAAGTTTACCTGCGCATATTCGAAAAAGGGCAGCATCAGGATATTTTTCCAAAAAAGAGCAGGGTTTATAGCAGATGCCATATAACAAACTCAGAAATGATGCCATGAGGTAGTGATGGTAAGGACTTGATTCATTCATGCCAAAACAAAAAAAATTCAGTAATAGAAGTCCTGACACTCTCATAGAGAAGTAGACCAACCTGATTTCAGAATAAAAGACTTGCAACCCAGGTTTTTCCCTTGCCAAATTATATTGAGGATTAAAAACCAATTGTTGAGAACTAAAAGCTAAAAATTGGAAATGATGAGAGCCCCAATTGAGTTTTTAAGGTAGCAAGGTTAGTGTTTTGTAAAGAAGCATCATAAGTCTTAAGAGAAAGATCAAAAGCAAGTTGAGAGTAAGCGCATCTTGAGAGGATAAACACTTTCTAAGAACAAAAGTAAGTTGATCTACTATGGTATCAAAATAACAACATTAAAAATTGATTTTTCAGAGCCCCAGAGTGAAGACACAAGACCCAAGCCAAATGCAGTCAAAAACCTTTAGGGCCTACCTCATCACAAAACAGGCCAAAAAGGAGATGTTACATCATTAAAATAGGTTTTAGGCAAAGAATGAGTGCAAGTCTTTTTACACTATCCTCAGGCAAGTTATAGAAGAGAAAAAAATTATAAAAGAGAGAAAATATGCCAGATCCCCTCAAGTACAAGATAAGCAACCATCCACCAGAATAAAAATACGAGCAGAAGAATCAATAGGCAAGGCATGTGGTAATTAAGGTACCAAATAAGTGTTGTATTGTCTACAAATAATCTCATCCACATCACCATTATAAAGACATTGAAGATTCTTAAACTCAGGTGAAATTAAAATTGTGTCTATACTTACTATATGCACTCCCCGTACCCAATTGAAGAAGTGATAATCTGTGTGTGTGAGTACAATCTAAGTTGTTGAAAATTTTATTGTTTCTACACCTACATATATTCCAACAAGTAGAATAGAGCAAGAGTATCCACATATATGATCAAGTTTGGCATGGATGTTAGCAATTTTCCAGCCATCAATTGCATGAATAAAAAAATCAGGAATGATGTGAACATTGATGGCATTCAGAAGATCTTTCCAAACCAGCTTAGCGACATTGCATTCAAAAAACGGTAGGTGGAGTTTTCAAAACAAGAATCAAAAACAAATGCAGCATTGTTATACCAACCTCTCTTAACTAAATTTTCTTGGTTAGAATCCTATCCCGAGCTAAAAGCCAAGAATTTTTTTTGATTTTGGTGGGAGCATAGTTTCCCCAAATAACTTTGTGATAGGGATAATGAATATTGATAAAATTGATAACATTATAGGCAGATTTAACAGTGAAAACATCATTATTAGAATCAGACCATACTATGATATCAATGGTGTCAGAATTAATAATAAAGTTAGAGAGATTGTTCATGAGATTCTGTATATGTATCTTATCATTAAAAGGATCAATTTTATTAAAATCTAGATTCCAAACCCCCCTTCAGTCTTGTTGGTGCATATTTTTTTCCACTTCACTAAACCTCTTGTTTTCAAAACATTAATGATGTAATCCAAATGAATGGAGTCAAAAGCTTTTCTGCTTTTAATTAGTTCAATGGCAGATCCATATGCAGATGGTGCATGGTAAGAATTAAGTAGTTATTTATTTTTCAAAGTTTATTATGTATTAAAGATTTTTTTACATGTAGATTCATTGTCAAACAAAATTAAATGATTGATTTCTCTAGGAAATTATTTATACATTGGTATTATATTAAGCCCCCTTAGAATGAAACTTTACGTTTTAGAAGATTACTGATGCTTTTTTGAATATATTTCCATTTTAATGAAGATGAGGTTGAAGTATATTTATAACAACTGCTTTATGTTGGTTCTGTGGCCGGTAATTTCTATTTTTAAATGTTTTGCAATTATAAATTTTCCTTCATATGAAATAAAATTTTACTATAAAAAAGGTGGCTCTCTAGCTTGAAGGCATTGCAAGTACAATTTTTTTTGTTGGATAGTAATCATAGTGAATAAACATAAGAAAAACTTTAAACTAAATTACATAATGATGAGGTATGAAAATTCTGCTATGTTGTTTGAAAATCTATAGTAGTTTAAGGAAACCTTTTAAATTAGACTTTTTGGAACAGAGATCAACTTAATATCAATAAATGCCTTTTATATCATAGTACTCAGTTTTAATATCCATTTCCCATTATTTGGGTTTTGCCATTGAAATAATTTGATCACTTAAGGTGATAAATGATTCTCTTTTCAGCATTTCAGAAAATAACCATTTTCTATTGGTAAAGAATAAAGGGGGTAATAATTAAAGAAATACCAAAAAAGTGCACATTAAGAGTCACAAAATGAGAATGTAAAGTTTTATAGATATTTTAGACTGTTCAGGATAAACTTTTGTTTTTAATGTTTAAACTTAATTAACCATTTGAACCTATTTTTACAAGGCTCTACTCTTATTTATAACATAAATGATTTATGTTTTCAGGAAATAGTTTAATTTTGCCTCAGATGAAGAAAGTAATGGCCCAAGAAAGAAAATCAAGCTGGAAAACAACCAAGCTAATGATCCGAGAAAACTTGAATTTATGTAATGAACTCCTCCATCAATGTAATGGAAATTTTATTATTATCATTCTATATTATGGATTTGAGAATCTAAGATTATACACAAAGTTCAGATTGAAAATAGACTACCATCATGAGAAGAATGAATCAAATGGCTAATGAATTTAATTACTATAAAGAGAGAATGATTCTTTTACACCATACACATTAACATGATGAAATATTACATAGATTATATCTCCTCCCCATATGAAGAGCACAATAAAAGAAAAAAAAGCATAAAAAAAGAATAAAAAACAGATTTCATGAAGCATGAAGATTTTGGATCTTGACTTTCATATCTTGTAGTTTTCGCTCAACCCTTTCCAATTCAAATTGAATTCTTAGCAGCCGATCTATTTGACGCTGAGCTGCATCTTGATAAGGTTTGCTGATGACTTCAACAAAGTAATTAAGGCTCTCAGTAGCTTGCATGAGATCTTTTTGCATAGCTTCTTCAATCTCAAATGCCAAACCATCAGTAACTTTCCTCACTTTCTCTATTGCCTCCATTCGGCGTCCAGGAAATTTTGATATTGCCAACCACCTAATTTTTCCACAACATGACAAATTAGTTTTCGGTAGAATATTGTCGTATATGTGATATAGTTGGTTAAGAACAAAGTCAACTTTCATATAATTTGCATATACCACTTTTTATCTATAACTAGCTCCCAGTCAACCCTCAACAAGTTTGTCGCAACTCTTTAAAGTTAGTCAACAATCTGGTTGTATTTTCTCTACCAAGTCATATATACTAGGGGTGTAAGTCGGATCGTGTTTGACCCAAAGCCACCCCGATATTTTCATGTCAGGTACGTCTTTAGTACAAAACATGCTTGTCCGAACCCACTTCCTTTATCCATCCCTACTCGAATAAAATTGTATTCAATGGCCTTTAATTCTATATGTTGAAGTGTACACCTTGTAATTTATTGTATTTCATTTTGTTAGTCCGTTCTTTAAGTTAAATTCTAAATATATATTATATAATTTTATACATAGCGGTATAGCCAAGATGTATCTTTCGCACCATTTTCTATAGCATTTACCACAACTTTAACATTTGAATTCACACACACACACACAAAGCCAAACCTGAAAAACCTGGCCTGCTCGTCTAACCCAAACCATCCAAACTCGTAGGAATCCCAAATTTGAGTGTTCACATGTAATCCATGGCAAACTTGTCAGGTTTGGGCAGGTTTCGGGTTTAGGCTATAAATTGGGAGTTGGATGGATGTAAAAAAAATTTGTCAAATTCCTGCCAGCCCAATCTGCTTGCACACCCAACTGAGACTGGACCAGGGTTGCTAAGTTCTAATTAACAAGAGAAATAAGAGTTAATGAGGTATAGATGAAGAATGTTATATGGAGTTGCCTCAAATGCAAATGCAGAGAGAAATCAGAAATTATCTGTATTATCCTCCATAGGTTGAATGAAAGGATAAATACTAAAATACCATGACTTCCAACGTTTGTCCAGACAAGTACCTTGAACAGTTGAACCTCATAAATTACACCAAAACATCAAGAATTTTGATTATTTTAATACCATGAACCTGACATTCATTATAATTTTCTTTCACCACGATGTAATTATCCGGGGGGGGGGGGGGGGGGGGCTGAACCCCAAATATTATGAACTAAGCAAAAATCATGAAGTTCAGTCATTTTTAATAATAAAATTTGCAATAAAAGTAGAACAACGGTTGATGCCATCATATATCTGAACAAAGTTCTATGGTAATAAAATGAAAAAAAAGAGGTTTATGGTATTTTAGTGTAGTTTATAAAGTTAAAGGTGTTTATTTAATAAACAATTCATGGCACTTCACTATAATTTAGGTAAATGTAAATTAGTGCAAAATTCAGAAGTCTATACCCTCCAGCAGAACAAAAACCAAGAGCAAGAAGGTCTTCCAAGGTAGTTGGAAGAACAGATGTTAAAAGTGATGCTGATAATCCTGCGGCTCCAAGTCCTCCAAACGTTCCGAAAACCTGAAATAGATTATGAGAAGATTAATTCTCACTTCACCATGTACAGAATCATTAATAACAATAAGTGGGGAAAATGCAAAATGTATTATGATCCTCCTTGACCGTTGTTGTTTCTCACTAAAGTACCTTAAGAGAATTTTTTTCTTCTACATAATAGTAAGCTCCCTTGAAGTGCTACAATCAAGGGCATTATTATTATTATTATTAGGCTTAATTCTAAAAAACTACCAGCAACTTTGGCCTAATTACAAGAAACTGCCAAATTCTTGTTAAATACACAACTACTACAAAACTTTCAGAAACTGCCATAAAACTTTCAAAAACTACGAAAAACTACCATAAATAAGGCGCCACGTCAGCAATAATTACAAGAAACTATCATGAAATTTTCAAAGCATGGTAATTTCTCGTAGTTTGAAAGAATATGGTAGTTTCTCGTAAATGAGGTAAAGAATTTGGTAGTGTTTTGGAATTAAGCCTTATTATTATCATCATCATCAACAAAAGCTCCCTTAAAACTAATGTAACAAAATGAGAACTTCAAGATGGTTAAGTGGAAAACATCAATAGTTAAAGCTAGTTTAGTGTAAGTCAGCCTTATTAATAATAAGAGTTGGTGTATATAATTTGTACTTTAGGACCACACTATATTCATTTTCCCACAAGTAATGAACAAGCAACACCCATGGATGGCATCAAGTTACTAAAAGACAAAAACTTGAGTCAGATGAATTTTGGTTATGTCAATTGCATGCAGAAGACCTCTTGATAAAATACATATAAAGCTTAATATTTTAGCACTGTGGTTGAAGAGGAGGATAGATCCTTTAATGAAGTATATACCACGTGTACACTCTAAGTTTTAAATATATGTTTCATCCTTGTATTACCAAGAATTTTGAGATCTCAGCATAAACATGTTGGGCCAACTTACTATCAAGAATCATCTTCCAGGACAACTAACATCTGTTGATTAAGGATTCTAGTTTTAGTGTTTCTTCCCCTCCCCCCCCCTCCCCCTCCCCCTCCCCCCTCTCTGTCTGTTATTTGAAGTTATAGGTCTATAAACCAATCTCCTTCCTTCCTTTTTTTCTTCGTATATTTTTATGTTTTGTGCTTGCCCGTCGCCAACAAAAGCATCTCCTCTACTTCAATTTATGTCCATATTTTCTTTCAATAGAACTCGAGTAATACCTTAATAAACTCCTTTTAATTTTTTGAAAAAAATACAAAATATGTGAGTGGTTCACATGAGACCTGGCTCAGGTACCAAAGGGTTGGGGTGATTAGTGCAATTAACAGGCTCAAGTCTAATGTACACCACAAAAGAAAAAAGGAAAAAGGTATTTTGCATAAATTATCAACCAGATTAAAAGAAAGAAGATCTACAGAGAAACTATCAGGAAACCTTGGTTACAATCATAAAAAAACAAACAGCTGTGGTTTGTATGCTTCTTCATTAAACTTCTAATTTAAAGACGTGTGTGTTTCCAATACATTATTCATAAGATTTTGTGTCTTGTATTTTGTATGGAAGTAGAGTGCTCGAATGCAAAGCAAGATGTAAATTGTCGAAATAAATCTCATAGCAGTTGTATTGATTTTAATTATGTAATGTGATGAGGAAGTTGATGCGAAAACTAGATTACTGGATTTTCATAATGAAACAGAATAGATGTGGTAATAAATATAATGAGAACTACAGCAACACAAAAGCATGCATTCTCAAAGAATAATTCTCAATAAATATAGAGATATTAACTAAAAGAGGAGATCTGAGGAATGAATGAATAAAATGGAACTATCAGTCTATCACGATGAACAAGGGATGACTTTAGTAACTCACAATTTCACGAATTTCCTGTTCAAAAAGTTTTGAAACAGCACTGGCACTGAAGTTGTCCATCACTCTTAAACTAAATTCATCTCCTTTCCCAAGAACTCCATGGTTCTCTGATTGTAACCTGTTTTTTCCTTCAACCAAGTCAGGCCACTGATTATCAAAGCGTTCAATAAAAAGTTTCCCTTCACGATAATTATTGGATAGCAACCATTTGCAATACTCTCCAAGCAATCTCTGTGGGGGGAAAAAAGGTAAAGCATATTAGAATGCACTGCGAAAAAAACTTTAGAGTCCTATTCAAGAACAAAAAAATTGTTCAAGAAACATAAGTTAGAATGTACAACACATCACATCAAAATTTGAGAACGTACAACACATCATCATCATCATCAACAACAACAATGGTGAGATGGAAAACTTCAAGTGCCAGCTTTATTAGGGAAAGAACTTCAGAATGGTTACACTAGAACTAAAACTAACAGTGTGCACCTCTCAATTTTTCTTCGCATTTAGCATTTGCTTAATGTTTCCTTTCTCCCCACCCCACATCCCCTTGATAGAACTTTAGTGCTGTACTCAGTTGTTTAATAATAATAATAATAATCTGTCCCTTCTCTCTACTACTATTGTTCCTTTCTTTCAAATTTATTGTTACGGGAAAAGTCTTGGTTGATGATTCCAGTTAGTACGACCATTCCTGTGATTTTTTTCTGCAATACACTGTTGGCCACAATTACTTGACATGAACTCTCCTCCAGAGTTCACACGAAGAAGAGGAAAATGATATACTGAGATCTATAAGATAGGAAAAAGAAAACCTCTGATGAGGGGATTTATACCATTTCTTTCATGTGCCTATACCTCATGTTATTTGGTGTGTTTGCGGGGGGGGGGGGGGGGGGGGTGAGGGGAGTGTTGAAGTTATATTGAAACTAGGGGTTCTGCATGTGTGATGCACAAGTGTATACATTGGGAGTGCAGAAAAGATGAGCGCAAAGTGCAAATTCAAAGGGGAGAGAAAAAGAGAGATGTAGAATGAGGAACAAGGATACAACTTTCTTATAAACAGTGTTGTTGATGTGGACCACTTGAGGTTGGAGAAATTTTCTCCGATTTTTTGTTTTTGTTTTTTGAATTTTTCTTGAATAAAAAGGACAAGACACATCAACTCTCTCAGCTTTGGATTATAATCAAAGATTAATTTGAGTTTGCAAGGTACATGAAAAGAAGAGCCCCCACACCAGAAGTTCGCGATAAATGGCTCATTTGTGGTGGTGTACAGTACAGTAAAACAGGAAAGCAGACATAGTACATTCACAAAAGCTAAGGAAAACTGTAGGAATAGAGAACATTTTCTAGAAGTTCAAGAAAAAATGATTATCATATCAAAATAAAGAAATCCTGCCTAACTACTGGGTGTGGCCATCTAAGAAAACATTTTGATGGCAAAAATAAATTTGCAACAATTTAGAGATGGGAAAAGGAGTCTGGTTGTTTGAGCATGTGAGCCGGACATTTCAAGGAGCTTTTTCTAAGCTTTTATCACAGTTATAGTACTATCTGAATGGCTTGGCATTATGGCATTTTTGCAATGACATGGTAGGCCTCCAAATTAAACCCAAAAGAATCTCAGTACAAATTAAATTAGAACCGTCTGAGCAATAAATAAGTAACAAAGGATTTGCAACTTACATAACAAAAAACAAAGAAAGAAAGAAAGAATGAAAAGAAATTACCTCAGCATCGGTAAGAGCAGGATTGATAATTTCATTTTGAATAGTTGAAGTGACAGGTAAGGGATCGGATCTTTCTCCTTTAAAAGCATACGTAGCAATAAGATCAGTATTTGACAGCTGAAGAGTAGACTCTAGAAGTTTTATTGCTCTAGTTCTTGCAGTCTCAATCTGAAAATTGTAACATAGTAATTTGATAATACAGATAAGTTAAAGTATAAAATGGATATGACAGTATATCATATCAATATGTATTTATATAAATTTTAGTTTGACAAACTTACCACTGAGAGAATTTGTTTCTTCCAAGAAATACTCTGGCTTTCCATCTTCATAGCATACATATCTACAGTGCTAATCATTTCTTTCATGGAGATCAAATCTTGACTGGCATTTTCGTAATCTTTCTTCACGAGCCTCACACAAGAAGTTAGTAATCGGTCTGCAATGTCAATGGGGGTTTCGAGCTTAAGCCTCATTCTTTCCATTCCAGTATCTGTCGAGCCGTCCATGAAACTGAACAAGAACTTCTCTAGCTCATAAAATCTACTAGCCGTCCAACGAGGATCTGTTAACAAAAGTTCGTCATAGTTTCTGGCACTGAAATTTGATGCAGAAATTTTTGCTTCAAGCGCAGAACGAGCAGATACAGGATAGAGCATTATATCTTCTACATTAAGTAGCTTCTGTGAATTCTCTTTTATAAACGTGGTGGCTTCCTCGACCTGGATCCAAGTTAAAAATAAGCTAAATCACAAATGAAAATACCGTATCCTAACAGTGAAAGCATCTTAGAGGAATTTGCATAAAACAGAGTGAGATAACAGAAGAACATTTACAAATTAAACCTCACTGTTATTCCGATAAAAATCCAGTTTGTTTAAAACAAACACAACTTTCTTCTTCCATTGCTGTAGATACAGAAGAAACTCGACCTGAAAATTTAAAAGATGAACAAAATGTTATGTACACTAATATAGTCAAGTGAACAGAAAATATATATTTAAGGGTTAATTTCATTAAGCTACCCTGAAATATTGGTCTTTTTAGTAAACTAGAGAATTTTCGGTTTGGAACTTTCCATTGCCTTGGAGAGTTCCCTCCTATTTCTCCCTTATTTGATTCTCTTCAATCAATTCTTCCTAAAACCTTTTTGAAAGTGGATTGTTGTCGAACTCTTTTCGAACTCTTTTCGAGTGGGGAATCACAAGTCATAACCTTACCTTCATATGTATTAAGGGGTTAATTTCATTAAGCTACACTAGAGAATTTTCGATATTTTCAGTAATTTTGCCATTCGTAATTCCCCTGAGCTTTCTTGGGTTAACTTAACCACCTACAGGATTAATGACAATAGTAGATTGACAAGTATAACCTTGCTTAAATGCTATAATTATGACTAGTGAATGCATGAACAAATGCAGGGTATCTAAGATAAATACGAGTTGCTAGGCAGAGCCGAGGAAAAAGGACAGCTCTTACCTCACTTTCAGTTAGTGGTCGGTCTGATGATAATATAAAGAGAATCAGATCGGCTCGAGGAACAAATTCCTCAGTAAGCCGCTGTTGCCTTTGGAGAATTACATTTGTGCCTGGTGTATCGACAAGGTTCATCTGTTACAAATAGAAAGTTAATTTATCAAAAGAGAAGAAAATCTGGTTTAATGGAATTGCAATATGCTAAGTAGAAATGTTCAAATGTTTGTTGTTATTCTTTTAAGATGAAAATGTATAAAAGGAAATTTTTAATGACTTAATTTTCAAGGGAAAAACCTTAAACTTGGAAAATATTAATTTTGGGAGAGTTCATAGGAAAGAGGGAACACCATAGCAGCTGTATAATGTGGTAATGAACAGAGAATTCAGAGAATATCAGATTGACAAAGAATAAATTATTACTTGGTTACCAACTGAACTATAATGATAAATGCACAAAAAAGGCAGTTACTATTTACTAAGAAAAACTTGAATACATGCACAGAATTGTATAAAGGAACTTACATTTTGAAGAATGGGTGCAGATAAGGAGCATATAAATTGGCCATCTGGATGCCTTTGGCATCTTTCTTGCTCATCCAAGTCTTGCTCAGAATAACTTAACAGGGTGATCTCATTTGTCGTAGGAATTACTCCTTCCTTGAGATACTTTCTTCCAAGAAGTGCATTTATAACAGTGGATTTTCCAGAGTTGAATTCACCCTAAGGAAATTTATGAAAAGAAACCATGAGACATGGGATGCCCAAAAAAGTCAGGAAGTACTAACAAACCACATGAATGAGGCTAGTAGAAAGAAAAATCTATTTAAAATAAGGAATATACATTTCAACATTTGAAATTTGTATAGTATCTGATAAAATATATTTTCGGTGATAGCACCAATATCAATTTACTACGATATGTGAAATATAGTACTAATCTAAATAGATAAATAAGGTTGTTCTAGTCATAACCGGCTAAGGTAATACTAACCATAGGTCAAATCTTGAATGGCCTCCGAACTTTTGAGATGAATATTATCTTGTCGTTTTCATCCCAAATTATATATGAGGTTAATGGAGGAAATGTGCCATAAGAGAGAATTTACTCCTATGGCGTCGGAAAATGCACCCTCCATGATTTTTTCGACGATCGGCATACATCACGTCCACCTTTATCATCTAAGATGTGGATACATCAAATTTCATGTAATTATACCATTTTTTCAACGTTGATTTAGTTGGTGCAAAATTAATGGTTTACCGACAATAGAACATTTTACATTACCAATTCAACAGTGAAAAAATGGTGGAATCACATGAAATTTGGTGTATGCACATCTTAGATGATAACGATGATGATGATGGATGCCGATCGTCGGAAAAAATGGTGGAGATTGTATTTTTTCGACGCCATAGGAGAAAATACCCTCCCATGGCCTTTTTCCTCCATTATTCTCATTATATATATATATATATATATATATATATATATATATATATTGGTAGCGATATGGCGATATGAAATTCTTAAAGTGAGATGGAAAAATCCGGCCATCATCCATCAATCAAAATGACGATCGGCTCCATACATCTTGTTCTACATGTCAATCAACATACGTATACAAAAATTTAGACACTTCTAAGGTATGGATATCACAATCGCAAAATGGATGGTTGTTAAAGCATCGTAAAAGTTGCATACCTTGATGCATGACTTATAGGCCTCCAAATCGTCTATTTTTTTTATACACGTACATATTTTGACGTGTAGAACATGATACAAAAATCCGATCGTCAATCTAACGGTCGGATTTTTCCATCTCACTTTAAGAATCACATCTCACCATATCGCCACCCATATTCCATGAGGATTCCCATATATATATATATATATATATATATATATAAGAGTAATGAAGAGAAGAGGCCCTAGGAGGCTTTTTCGTTAGGTGTTGTCAAAAATTTATATCCTCCACGAGTTTTTTCGACGATCGGCACCCACGATCATCTTTATCATGTAAGATGTGAATACACCAAATTTTATGTGATTCCATCACTTTTTCACCGTTGAATTAGCAATGTAAAAAGTTATATTGTTGCTAAACCGTTAATTTTGCACCCATTAAATCAACGGTGAAAAAGTGATGGAATCACATGAAATTTGGTGTATCCACATCTTAGATGATACAGATGATGATGGGTACCGATCGTCGAAAAAATTCGTGGGGTATACTTTTTTCGACGCCATAGGAGGGAATTTTCACCTATGGCACCTTTCCTCCATTATCCCCCCCCTCTCTCTCTCTATATATATATATAAGAGTGATCTATTGCAAACCGGTCTGTGTTTTTAAAAAAAAAAGAAATTTCGATCTACGACATATTTTAACAACCCGATCTATTCAAGTTGTAACATCCTTAGTTCGATCATACGTTTCATATTCTTTTTCTTTTGGATATATTGAGTTTTGTTTTATTTTTATTATTATAACTTGGAGTTTAATATTTTTAATCAAAAAATATATATATAATTATGGTTTTTCAAGTTTGTTAAATATGCATATTATTTGTATTTAAATATTTATTCGTCTAACACTATTTTATAACCATATTTATATTTTAGTATTATACTTTAAACGAAAGATGTTTTATTTGGTATTTCTTTAAACAATACATATACATAAGATTTTACCCCTTTTTAAATTCTATTTATAAGATATTTTGTCTTACGATATTTATTTGGTTAAAATATTTAATTTTGAAAAGTCATGAGAGCCATTGTTAAATCTCTTAACCATATAAATATTTTTCTAATCTAACAACTCAATTTTCTCTTTCCAATCACCATATATGTCTCACATGATAACTTTATTTTTTTAAAACAAATACTATTCTCTCTCTCCAAATAAATATCTTTTCCAATAGATTTCTTTCTTCCCATATTCTATTCTATCTACATATATTTTTCTATACCACTAACTATATTTCACCAAACCCCCGCTCTCTTTTTCTATATATATTCCCTAACAAAATCCCTCTCTCTCCAATCTAATCTAATCTCTCTCAGCAGATTCTCTTTCTCAAATCTACTCTCTTTAATTATTTTTCTACAAACCTATATACATACATACATATATATATAATTGAAGATATTTTCTTATGATAGTTTAACTGAAAATATATTTTAGTTGTTTGATATCATAAAATCCTATATATATAACTAATTATATTTATTTTCATTAACCCATAACCATATACATATCTACATATATTTTCACTATTTACTAATATGTATATATACATATACTTTTCTATTATTCTAACTATATACAAACTGATATGTATGTATACAACTTTTCTAATATCTTATAGAAGTATATAACAACCCATCATATCTCTCTTTTATAAAATCAAATCCAAATCTCATCTCATCAGAATATTTCTCTCTCCAATTTTTAACAACATATCTCTTCCTTATAAATAACAGCCTAATTATTATCATCTCCCCTTCTCATATAAATCAACCTTCTCTTTTTCCCATCACAATATTTTCTTTTTCTTCAAAATTAGCCGAGCAATCAAACCTTGGAGTTGTTCTTCGTGTCGTCGTGTTTATCTGTCTCCGAGGCAAGTACTCTTACTCTTTTATTTTTTTAGTCGATGCAATATCGGTAATTCTCTAAATAAATTATTAACTTACAATATTTAAATAAAATTGTAATATTCTGCCGTTTTATTAATATATCTTATAATACTTGTACATATGATGAAAACCCTAGAATCTAGAATACATATTAATCTTTTCATCAAGTGAACAACCGTAAAAGTGCAAGCGTAATAAAATAACTTTTAACATGTAAATGTGGTTTAATATATAAAAAGCTTTATAAGTAATTATATGTTTCTGTTGCAACAATATTGGTATACACTAGCATGCAAAATGTCAACACTTATATCCTAATCTAAAACATTAAAATATACCATTATTACTGTTAATCAATAAACGCTTTGGGCTTAATATTTTATATATAAAAATTAAACTTTCTACACCATCACTTCTTATAATATCGATGCACTCTATGCGCCCTAGTCATATAAATTATTTTGATACTATAATTTATATTAATATTTTCTATTATCACATGATTATAAAACTTATTATTAGTACTTACATGATAACTAGTCAATCTGTCATTTATTTTATCTTACTATTATCTCGTAATTATATTATTACCACTATTCGCTTTATGCATCTGTAATTTGTCGTTCCTATTTAATTATATTAACCCTTTAAAACCATATTTCAGTTTATTATTCCTTTCAATAAATAAACACGGATGTTAAATACAGATGCTTGCATATTTATGTTGAGTCTTGTTTACATTTTTGACCTTATCATATCCTATCGTCTATATTTAATATTTTACTTGAGACTATCATTGTCGGCATGCTTGAGAAATCTTAATATACTATTCTTGTTTATGGACACTATCATTTTAAGATTACTCATATTAAAACGAGTTCTCTAATTTGAATGCTGAATTACATGACATGACACAATCTATACTGTTTACAAGTTTCTTTTTATACAATCAACATGATATTATAAGTTCCAGTCTTTTCAGCATTCTTAATTATTGATCCAGACATTACCATAGTAGCTATAAATACGCGGGTGTTGGGGTAGTTTGAGTGTGCGTTCGTACAACAGGATCTCAGGAGTCCCATGCCGGCAGCTCGTACCGGGCTATATCGGTCTCATGTTTACAGCTCGTACCGAGTTATATCGATCTCATGTTCATTCCGCAGTTGGGTCCATGTTTCCTAGTCCGTGGGGCACCACTCTTGGGTTAGAAATACTCCTGCAGAGGTTGATGCACGCACTCGAGCTTACGATAGGATAGTTTACCTTTTAGTGACCAGTTAGGCTATGACTTGATCTCTTACATGTTTGTTTCATAGTACCCATGTATTTATTTATATATCTGTTTTGCTTGCGCACACGGGCTTCACTACATTCATATATTCATGTTATCATACCACACATATACTTTATACGTTGAGTACTTGCTGGGATGTTCTGGCATCCCTGAGATTTGCCATCTCAGGTTTAGAGACAGATTTTCTGGATGAGCAGGATCGCAGCGGCTACCAGGACATTACCGAAGATCAGTAATCTGTAGGTTTATTTCCTTTCTGTTAGTATTTAGTATGTGCACCCTTGTGAGACATTAGGACTTATGTATCTCTTTTGGATCTTGTTTTATTTCGAATCTATTGTATCATATCTTTATTTGCATCAATTATCTAGTGGACCCATTTTCTAGTATTCTTTGTAGTTTCGTTGCAGCATTATTATCAGTATTATTCCTTTCGGTGTTGGATTTTATTTTTGACAAATTAATCTAGACAGTCTTATGTGACTATGGAATGATCTTTCATTATCGTAGGTAGCACGGCTGGCCTTCTTCGCCTTTCGTATTCCGTACTTTGGTAAGAGGAGCGTGACAAGGTTTTGTTGGTATCAGAGCCAGGCTAACGTCAAAAAGTTAGTCTTGGTTCTACCGACTTTTTAGGTTAGAATCACATGTCTAGGTTTCTCTCGGTGTGTCATGCTGCATATTCCGTTGACTCTGATTGTAGGATTCGGACGACTGAGATAGAATTACATTATTGTATCCATGTACCGCGGCATGGTTACAATACGTTATTCTGCTTGAGTAACTTAGAGTTCTGCTTGATTTGTTTCCACTGATTTGATTTCCTTTCACATGCCGATTTTTCGAGCCCAAACCGTGACTTTTAATACCCTCATTTGCTTCCTTGATCCTTATTTTTTCATACCCGTCTATTTTCATTGATCCTTGTAATTAGTTCACGATCTTATATTTTCGATCTTCAAATTTCGAGAACGAAATTTTTGTAAGATGGGTAGGATGTAACATCCTAGTTCGATCATACGTTTCTTATTCTTTTTCTTTTGGATATATTGGGTTTTGTTTTATTTTTATTATTATAACTTGGAGTTTAATACTTTTAATCAAGATATATACATATAATTATGGTTTTTCAAGTTTGTTAAATATGCATATTATTTGTATTTAAATATTTATTTGTCCAACACTATTTTATAACTATATTTATATTTTAGTATCATACTTTAAACGAAAGATATTTTATTTGGTATTTCTTTAAACAATACATATACATAAGATTTTACCCCTTTTTAAATTCTATTTATAAGATATTTTGTCTTACGATATTTATTTGGTTAAAATATTTAATTTTGAAAAGTCATGAGAGCCATTGTTAAATCTCTTAACCATATAAATATTTTTCTAATCTAACAACTCAATTTTCTCTCTCCAATCACCATATATGTCTCACCTGATAACTTTATTCTTTTAAAACAAATACTATTCTCTCTCTCCAAATAAATATCTTTTCCAACAGATTTCTTTCTTCCAATATTCTATTCTATCTACATATATTTTTCTATACCACTAACTATATTTCACCAAACCTCCGCTCTCTTTTTCTATATATATTCCCTAACAAAATCCTTCTCTCTCTCCAATCTAATCTAATCTCTCTCAGCAGATTCTCTTTCTCAAATCTACTCTCTTTAATTATTTTTCTACAAACCTATATACATACATACATATATATATAATTCAAGATATTTTGTTATGATAGTTTAACTGAAAATATATTTTAGTTGTTTAATATCATAAAATCCTATATATATAACTAATTATATTTATTTTCATTAACCCATAACCATATACATATCTACATATATTTTCACTATTTACTAATATGTATATATACATATACTTTTCTATTATTCTAACTATATACAAACTAATATGTATGTATACAACTTTTCTAATATCTTATAAAAGTATATAGCAACCCATCATATCTCTCTTTTATAAAATCAAATCCAAATCTCATCTCATCAGAATATTTCTCTCTCCAAATTTTAACAACATATCTCTTCCTTATAAATAACATCCTAATTATTATCATCTCTCCCCTTCTCATATAAATCAACCTTCTCTTTTTCCCATCACAATATTTTCTTCTTCTTCAAAATTAGCCGAGCAATCAAACCTTGGAGTTGTTCTTCGTGTCGTCGTGTTTATCTGTCTCCGAGGCAAGTACTCTTACTCTTTTATTTTTTTTAGTCGATGCAATATCGATAATTCTCTAAATAAATTATTAACTTACAATATTTAAATAAAATTGTAATATTCTGCCGCTTTATTAATATATTTTATAATACTTGTACATATGATGAAAACCCTAGAATCTAAAATACCTATTAATCTTTTCATCAAGTGAACAACCGTAAAAGTGCAAGCGTAATAAAATAACTTTTAACATGTAAATGTGATTTAATATATAAAAAGCTTTATAAGTAATTATATGTTTCTGTTGCAACAATATTGGTATACACTAGCATGCAAAATGTCAACACTTATATCCTAATCTAAAACATTAAAATATACCATTATTACTGTTAATCAATAAACGCTTTGGGCTTAATATTATATATATATATAAATTAAACTTTCTATACTATCACTCCTTATAATATCGCTGCACTCTATGCGCCCTAGTTATATAAATTATTTTGATACTATAATTTATATTAATAATTTCTATTATCACATGATTATAAAACTTATTATTAGCACTTACATGATGACTAGTCAATCTGTCATTTATTTTATCTTACTATTATCTCGTAATTATACTATTACCACTATCCGCTTTATGTATCTGTAATTTGTCGTTCCTATTTAACTATATTAACCCTTTAAAACCATATTTCAGTTTATTATTCTTTTCAATAAATAAACACGGATGTTAAATACAAATGCTTGCATATTTATGTTAAGTCTTGTTTACATTTTTGACCTTATCATATCCTATCGTCTATATTTAATATTTTACTTGAGACTATCATTGTCGACATGCTTGAGAAACCTTAACATGTTATTCTTGTTTATGGACACTATCATTTTATAACTATTATACTTGACATGCCATGACCACTCATTGTTCCAGATTACTCATATTAAAACGAGTTCTCTAATTTGAATGCTGAATTACATGACATGATACAATCTATATACTGTTTACAAGTTTCTTTTTATACAATCAACATGATATTATAAGTTCCAGTCTTTTCAGCATTCTTAATTATTGATCCAGACATTACCATAGTAGCTATAAATACGCGGATGTTGGGGTAGTTTGAGTGTGCGTTCGTACAACAGGATCTCAGGAGTCCCATGCCGGCAGCTCGTACCGGGCTATATCGATCTCATGTTTACAGCTCGTACCGGGCTACATCGGTCTCATGTTCATTCCACAGTTGGGCCCGTGTTTCCTAGCCCCTGGGGCACCACTCTTGGGTTAGGAATACTCCTGCAGAGGTTGACGCACACACTCGAGCTTATGATAGGATAGTTTATCTTTTAGCGACCAGTTAGGTTATGACTTGATCTCTTACATGTTTGTTTCATAGTATCCATGTATTTATTTATATATCTGTTTTGCTTGCGCACACGGGCTTCACTACATTCATATATTCATGATATCATACCATACATACACTTTATACGTTGAGTACTTGCTGGGATGTTCTGACATCCCTGAGATTTGCCATCTCAGGTTTAGAGACAGATTTTCTGGATGAGCAGGATCGCAGCGGCTACCAGGACATTACCGAAGATCAGTAATCTGTAGGTTTATTTCCTTTCTGTTAGTATTTAGTATGTGCACCCTTGTGAGACATTAGGACTTATGTATCTCTTTTGGATCTTGTTTTATTTCGAATCTATTGTATCATATCTTTATTTGCATCAATTATCTAGTGGACCCATTTTCTAGTATTCTTTGTGGTTTCGTTGCAGCATGATTATCAGTATTATTCCTTTCGGTATTGGATTTTATTTTTGACAGGTCAATCTAGACAGCCCTATGTGACTATGGAAGGATCTTTCCTTACCGTAGGTAGCACGGCTGGCCTTCGTCGCCTTCCGTATTCCGTATTTTGGGAAGCGGGGCGTGACACAAGTTAATCACCCAACCCTCAAATGTTTGAAAAATCAAAATATTTGAAGACCGTTGGGGTCAAAAATTACACCCCGGCAGACCAAGTCAAAATCAACCCCAAGTCAAACGGGCCCGAGCTCAAGTTAAGACCGAGTATGGAAGGGACCGGCTCCATACAAAAAATGAAGCAATAAATTAGTTTAATGTAATTTTTAAGAAATAAATGTATGAAAAATAGGCAAAATGCCAAAAATTTGTAAGCCTCATGGCTTATGTGCAAAAAGAAATAAGCACATGAGGCATGGGGAAGCACATGTGCCAATTGGAAAAGTCTAAGAGGCTATATATAAACTGTGTAGCCTATAAAAGACAAACATGATAAGAAAATTAATAACTTTCATTCTCTTAAAAACTCTAGGGTTTGTGCCTCCATCTTCTTTTTCTCAAGTTTTTATCTCTTACTCTTCATTTCCAATTAAATTAAGAGTTTAGCTCTCTTTTTCTCAAAACTAAATAAAATTTCACCATAAATCACTCGAATGAGAGTTCAGATCTCCTATCAAATCCCTAAAAGGGAGTTTTTTTAATCCCACCTCCCTTTTTCCCCAAGATTCGGCAAAAAGAGAGGAGGAGAAAGAAGCGCACCTCCAAAAATCCTACTTTGGAAGGATCCAAGACTCGAAGGAGAAAAAAGGATCTTTGAGGAGTTCGACTCCAAGATTCAAATTTTTAAAGGAGTTTAACTCCAAATTCAGATCTTTTAGGAGTTCTAACTCCAAATCCAAATATTTTGGAAGTTTAACTCCAAATCTACGCCTAATTCATGCTCGGGAGTTCAACTTCAAACCCAAGGGCTTAGCCCCTTCTTCCGCTCGTGTTTTCTAGCGGTCGCGTGCCGCGCACGTGGCCCGCTGGCGTCCAGTGGCCGCACGCAGGACACGTGGCCCGCTAGTGCCGCGTGCCTGGCACGCACGCGCCGTGCCCACGTAACCCGCTGGCGTCCAACGGTCACGTGTTGTCTCACGCGCCCTTAGGACGCTCCTTGTCCCTTTTTTTCTTACACGCTTCATACTCAAAACACTTCCCCCGTTAGAAAAAAATTTCTAACGGGGTGCTGCCCCGCACCCTGCAAGGGGACTGCTAGCAACTTTGACCCTCAGCCTGCTATTCGGGTAGCGGGACCCTCGTAAACTCTGCGAAGCCCCCGAAATATCCAAAAAACACAATATACGCACACCGCACATTGAGTTCGCATAACTAACCCGTCAATCGGAGATTCTCTTGCTCTAAAAGCGAGGGGTAATTAACAGCAGATTAGTCCGAGGCTGCCGGAGATTCGGATCCTTACAACCAATAAACCCCGGCTTACCCCAGACAGGAAAAATCTGTAATATGCCTGACAAGCAATGTGTATTTCCTATCTCAATAAGGTGAAGAAAAACACTCTACAGATTCATACCAGACGAGTCCGTCACTACTTTCACCCAAATTGAGTCTCTGTTTCGGCAAAAGTTCATGAGTGTCGGTGATAAGATATCCATTGCTGACCTTGTGAGGACCAAGCCGGGGAAGAACGAAAGCAACACGGACTTTATCGTCCGATGGCGTAATCTCACGGTCAAATGCAAACCTCCGCTGGAGCAGAACCAGTCCGTAAGTCTTCTTGTTGGGAACCTCAGCAATTGGATGGTCGCATTCTTATGTACAACAGACCTCAAGACATTTCAAGAGCTGACCAAGAGAGTTCAGATGTTGGAACACTCGAAATAAGAGTCTGTCCCGGACTCTCAAAGTGACAAGTCTTAGAAGAACCGAAAGGACGACAACCATAAAAACGGGAATTCCAATAATATCAACGCCTTCGATGCGTCTGACAATGAAGCTAAGAGAAATACGGGGGGATTAAAAACAAACCGGGCTCGAAAGCCAGTGCTAGAAAGAGAAGGGTCTTCACAAGAGGAGAAAAAGAACAAAATCTACTCTTTCAGAAGGGACAAGGTCCACAAGATATTCAAAACCGCCTTAAACAACGGTCTACAATTGCCAGAGTCGAAAAGACCTCACGAAGCAAAAATGACTGACAATACTCTATATTGCCCGTACCATCGAGCAGTGAGCTATGCGATCGAGAATTGCTATATTTTCAAAGACCGAGTCGACAAGCAGTACAAGATTGGGGAGATCGAGCTGTCCAAGAGTGTGTTGGTGAACAATCAAGCTGCAACCGCCAACTTTATACAAACACAAGCCGAAGCCTTCTAAGAGCAGACAGCTGAACCCGCTGCCCTGAGAAATGAAACTGACTCGCCGCAGCCTCCACGGAACATGCACATGTCTAAAAAGATGAAGATACTAAAACTACTTCAGAAAGAGCTCAAAACGGAATGGGAGGGGCAGAATGAGCCCACCGTTTCAGTTACCAATTCGGCTCGATCAGGCTCAAAATCCAAAAAGCGCAAAAAGAAGAAAAGTGCAGCTCGATGCGAAAAAGAGTCTGCAGGGAAATCGACCATTCAAAAATATATCGATTCTCTCGAAAACTATGAACAAAAGGAAAGAACTCTAATTCAATTGAAGGACTTCTTCCCCGTATAAATGGCTGAGATTCTGAAAGAGCTAGAAAAAGACTCCGATAACGAGATCCTTATAGCGACCTGCTCGTCGTCCATCTTGGTAACGACTCTGAGGAAGAACTCTGTTTTTCCGAGGAGGACGAGAAGCTCGCCACGAAGGCCAACTAAATCCAGCTAAGAAACGGCAAGGCTCTACCGCCAAATCAAGGCAACGCCCTAAAAGGGAAGGAAAAATAAGTCGCTAATGAAGAAGATGGCGGAGAGCTTGCTCATGAAGACACGAGTCCTTTCCTAGTAGACTATAATGTCTTGGCTCATCTCCGGAAGCTTCCGTCCATCTTAAGCATTTATGATACTTTGGTCCTATCCAAGGAGCTAAAAAATGTTCTTATTCATACCCAGCAAAACCCCGAGCGCTATCAGGCTCGTTTCACGGAAATTGATATGAAAAAGGCCCAGCACACTCTGCATACAGCCGCGGTCACATTTAAAGACGAAGACATGTTACTGGGCAGCTGAGCACAACCGACCGCTTTACGTGACAGGGTACAACGATGGAGACCGAATTAACCGCATATTGATTAATCTGGGGTCCTCAGTGAACATCATGAACTTGCGGACTCTAAAGAGTTTGTCTATGGACGTCCGACACCTGTCAAGGGAAAGAATTGTCATTCAAGGTTTCAATCAAAACTGCCAGCAAGGTTTGGGGTCCTAGCTCTGCCAATTAAATTTGGGGATTTGCAAACCGAAACTAAAATATACGCGATCGACGCCGACACGTCCTATAAGATTCTCTTGGGAAAGCCGTAGCTTCACGATTATGGCATCGTTCCGTCAACACTCCATCAATGCATGGAGTATACCAAAAATGGCAAAGAAAGACACATTGACGGATTGACGAAGATATACAGCCGTTTGGTGTATATGAAGTCCGATATGAAGATTCTCGGTACTTTATGAAACCCAAGAATGCTGAGCCGCAGTCGATTAGAGACAAGAGGGCCCAGAGTCTCAAAAGCAAAGTTGACGCGGTCAACTAAAATCAAGAAGGCCCAGAGTCTCAAAAGCCAATCTAAGCCGGTGGTCACCCTTAAAAGTAAAAATCCCCAAGCGCGCCCGCGTTTCGACAGTGACACTGATGAGTCCGACGCCGGAAGTATGTCCTTCCATAAAACTCGCGCTCATTTCGGTAGTGATACGGACGAGTCTGACATCGAAGGCCCGTCCGGCAGCAAAATTCGCCCTCGTTTAAGCAGCGACACTGAAGAATCAGAGGAAGAGGACCCGTCTTACAACAATTGTGCAGATTGGGCTCTCATGCAAAAAAGCGAAGCTAAGAGAAACCTTCAAAGTTACAGAAGGATCCCTAACCATCACAAAGGTACCAGAGCAGATGTGCATAGAGCTCGATGCCTTGTCAGCACCCACCGTGGATCGGCTGGAAACCTTTTACGTTCCCGAAAGAAAGAGTGGACAGAAGGGCATCCTGTTTTATGGGTCAAATCCTGTCGCGCATCCGGATGATTTGCCTATCACGTGCCTTCCCTATGAGAGGCATAAGAGCCGTCCTTAATCCCAGATATTAAGAGCCTGAGATGCAGGAATATTTTAAAAAGTGCAGATGTCGGTTATGTTAAACGGACTCTGAAGCGAAGTTTTATAAGGGGCTGTGGCATCTACCTTAGATCCGAGCACTCATCGATGGACGAATCCTAGATAGACGGGCATAGGTTTCATTTAACCTGATGTCAAAACATGCTACATGATCCATATTGGTGAAGCCAGCGAAGAGTCAAATGATGAAGACGAGCTAGCCGAGCCAGAAGAAGCTCATCAAGAGCTCGAAGATGGCGGACAAGTAACCTTCGACGAGCTAACCGAGATTGATTTGGGAACACTCGATAATCCAAGGCTAACCTACATCAGCTCACTCTTGTCAAAGGAAATGAAAGAGCAAATAATCGCCCTGCTGCATGAGTTCGCCGCCTGTTTCGCGTAGACACACAAAGAAATGCATGGCCTCTTCCCTGAAGTGGCCATGCATAAGCTGGCTATATCTCCTGATGCCAAGCCAGTCAAACAAGCTCCTCGAAAAATAAGAAGGGAGTTGGAAGAAAAGGTCATCATGGAAACCAAGAAACTCATCGATGCCGGCTTCATCAGAGAAGAGAAATATGCGGACTGGATCGCATGCATCGTCCCAGTGAAAAAGAAGAATGGCCAGATCCGAGTCTGCAGCGATTTCAGAGACCTTAACAAGGCATGGAAATAATGGTCGACGATACCTCAAATTATGAGCTGTTCACCTTCATAAATTGCTCGTCTGGGTACAATCAGATAAAAATGTCTCATGAGGATGAGAAACATACAGCATTTCGAACCCCTATCAGCATATACTGTTACAAAGTGATGCCATTTGGACTAAAGAATGCAGGCGCCACATATCAAAGGGCAATGACCAAGATTTTTGACAACTTAATCCATAAAGTTGTCGAATGTTATGTCGATGACTTGGTCGTCAAGACTAAATCCAAGGCCGATCACATCCAAAGATCTCAGGACCGTTTTCACCAAACTGAGAGAACACGATCTGAAAATGAATTCTCTAAAATGCGTTTTTGGAGTGTCATCGGGAAAATTCTTGGGCTTCATAGTCCGACATCAGGGGATCGAAGTTGACTCATTAAAGTAAAGGCCATTATGGAGATGCCTCATCCAAAAAATCTGACGCAGCTAAGATCTTTTCAAGGCAACGCTCGTTTACATACGAAATTTCATCTCGAACCTATCAGGAAGATGCAGGCCCTTCTCGAAGCTCATGAAGAAAGGAACTCATTTTGTCTGAGATGCTGAATGTCAAGAAGCATTCGAAAATATCAAACAGTACCTGTTGCACCCTCCAATATTTGCTGCTTCCATCCCAAATAAACCGTTGATTCTCTATATCGCCGTGCTAGATGAGTCATTTGGTGCGCTCCTTGCCCAAAACGAGGAGGGAAAAGAAAATGCCCTCTACTACCTCAGTCGAAGTTTAGTCGGGACGGAACACAACTCTTCCCCGATCGAAAAAGCAATGTCTGGCTCTGATATTCGCTGTGGAGAAGCTGAGGCACTATCTGCCCGCTCATCGGATTATGCTGATCTCCAAGGTCGACCCACTCAAACACTTAATACCAAAGCAAGCCCAGCCAGTAGAATGGCAAGATGGGCTGTCATGCTACTTGAATTTGACATAATCTATACTCCTCAAAAAACAGTAAAAGGGCAAGCCCTCGCCGACTTCCTTACTGCTCATCCCATACCAGAAGGGTCACCGCTCAATTGCGGGTTACCCGACGAATAAGTGCTGCACCTCGAGGATGACGAGCCATGTTGGGAGCTCTACTTCGATGAAGTCTTGTCAATAAGGACCTCCAACAAATCAAGCGTCCTGGAGACAAAAACAGGGATAGGATTAGTGCTCGTTATGCCATCAGGAGGAACCCTACGACGTTCTTTCGCTCTTACCGGGCCTCACACAAACAATGATACTGATACTCTGATAGCTGGTCTGGAGCTCGCCATAGAAATGGAAATCCTTCGGCTACGGGTTTACGGTAACTTCCAGCTTGTCGTCAACCAAGTATGCGGTGACTACAAGATATATAAGCCCGAGTTAGCTCGATACAGAAGCCGGATGGTGGAACTCACGAAACAGTTCATTCATATTGAACTAATGAGGTCCCTAGGACGTTGAACGGAAAAGCCGACGTACTCGCTCGCCTGACCAAAGAGCTGGCTGATCCCGACATGGATGAAATTCTGATCACGGTTAGGAGCCGGCAAATTCTGCCCCCCAGTCTCTTTACGAGAAGAGGAAAGCGCAGAACAAAAAGCAATCCTGCCGAAGAAGTTCTGATCATTCAAGACGAGCCCGATTGAAGAGAACCCTTCACAGTGTACCTCCGATACGACAAACTGCCCGAAGAAAAATCTGCGAGAGTTCAGCTGAAGAAGAGAGCTCTCCGATATGTGTTTGTAAATAATACGTTATACCGCAGATCATATGACCGACTCAGGCTTAGATGTCTGTCATCTGCCGAAACCCAAAAAGTCATGAAAGTTCACTCGGGTATCTGCGGAGCTCACCAATTTGGCCCCAAAATGCGGCTTCAAATTAAACGGCTTGGGTATTACCGGCCTACCATGATAAGAGATTGCGAAGAGCATGCGAAGAAGGGTCATCTCTGCCAAATTCACGGTGACTTCATTCACAAGCATCCCAATCCGTTGCATCCTACGGTGGTGTCATGGCCCTTCAAAGTTTGGGACACCGATATAGTTGGTCCAATTGATCCTCCGTCGTCCAAAGGCCACCGATTCTTATTGGCCGCTACTAACTATTTCTCCAGATGGGCTAAATTTGACCCGCTAAAAGAAGTCAAGACAGAAGATATTCTGGCGTTTTTTCGACATAATATTCTATACCGCTTTGGTGCACTTAAAAGAATCATTTCTGACAACGGGCCTTCTTTCAAGAGCTTCAAAGTCTCAAGGTTCGCTACTTAGTACAAGATAGACGGGAGATATTTTTTTATTTATAACCTAATAGCCAATGGGCTAGCCGAAACCTTCAATAAAGCTCTATGTAAGCTCCTGAGGAAAAATGCTTCAGCCAACAAGAGAGACTGGAATCTCAAGCTCCACGAGACGATGTGGGCATATCGTACCACGCATAGTCACAAATTCGTGATTCGACAATAATTCGGCGAGGTCGAAAATTCAGATTCGGGGAACTATTCGGAAAAAATCGGCAGGTATTCGGGAAAAATTCAGTAAGTGTTCGGGAAGAATTTCGAGGAAAACATTAATATAAAATTAATATATGAGATGCTAGATTTTGATTTCGTGAATTATTTGCTGTTTTTTGAATAATTCGCTTTTTTTTAATAATTCAGGAATTATTCGCGAATAATTCGGCACGTTCGGTGATGGCGAATAATTTGCAGATTTAATCGGCAGTCACATAATTCATGAATTATTCGCGAATTCGCCGAATAATTCGCGAATTATGTGACTATGGTACCACCCACCGCACTCCAACTTAGTCCACTCCATACTCATTACTCTTCGGAGTAGAGACAATCCTCCATCTTGAAGTCGAAGTTCCAAGCCTAAGAATGGCCGTCCAGCATGAGTTGACGGAGGAGGAAAACGCCCTCCTTCGGCTCGAAGAGTTCGACACCCTCGAAAAAAAGAGGCTCGCGATACAGTAAAATATGGAGCTGTACCGAGCCCAAATGTCACGGGCCTATGACAAGATAACTCGTCTCCGTGCTTTCAAGAAAGAAGAATTGGTATTGGTTCTCAAAAGACCAATCATACACAATCGACATGCCAAGAGAAAATTCGAGCCAAATTGAAAAGGGCCATACGTCATCGAAAAAGTGTTCGACGGGATCCTCCTAACTAATAAGTGCCGAAGGAGAAAGGCTCATGCCACCCATCAATGGCCGATACCTCAAGAAATACTACGCGTGAATATTCCAGGTCGCAGACGAATCGAGCACATTGGCCCTGCGGTCTGGATCATACTTCCTGTAAAACCGTATACAATCCACGGGCGTAAGTGACCCCTATCTCTCCTAAGTCCTATCGGCGAAACTACATCTGAATTCCTACTGGCGATGAAGCAAAAAAAAAAGATATGTCCATAAGCAAAACGGGCACGGATGAAAACCCGAAAGGGTTCTGTGAGTAAAAACAGCAGGGCTACCAGTGAGTTTATAAAAACCCAAAAGGGCACAAACTCGTGAAAAGAGATGAAATACACTCGCAAAGTCCTCTCGACCTTGAAAAAATTCCCGCGTAAGATCCTTACGACTCACAAAAAAGTAATGTTGGAGATAGTGCCCTCATAGTCAATTATTGGATCACAGGTACGTGATTGCAATGATTGCGGAGGACCTATACCGGTAGGACAGTCTTACTCGAGATGATAGTATGCTATCTGGTTTGCCTTTATCAGTCGTGTACATGTTCAGGTGACTGATTACATGTTACACTTTGATAGAGCCCTTAGGATCTTGCTTTACTACCAACAGTATGATGGCGATCATATACGTGAGAGTTGGGTAGTTTATATGCATATCCTTAATTGTGGTCCCTAGTCGTGGGAGTTTCGAGACAGGGCATCGATACTCCGGAGTAGACTAGTGTGTACAGTCGAGACCCCGACGAGGGGCGGTGGCCGGTCTCACAAGCCACTGGTGTCAGTTGGATCACCTAAGATGTATACAGGTGCTCATTGGGTTATGAGTACACCGGACAAGACTCGCCGGGAATCTGCTAGTTAGTACTATATCTATCGTCAGATAGCAGTTCCCTGGTGACATGTGTACAGGTTAGTTCATCGACCTGAGGTCGTCATTTGTCTCGTGTGAGTTCCCACTGTGCTTTGATTTCTACTCTACCACGGCTCAAAGGAGTCGTGCAAACAGGTAGTTTTTGGGTACAATCTCGAGCCATATGGAGGCGCGTGAGCGGATCGGCAGGGGATTCGTCTCTCCCGGTATTGGGGGCGAGATCGTGATGTGTCTAGGAGAGCCATTACACAAAGCCCACGGCCGTGGCAGGAGATTTACTGGTAGGTACTCCAGTAGTATCTCAGGGTGTTATTGGGCTTCACTCCGACACGACTTATACTGCAATTGGGGGTCTGACGTTACTAGCCCCCTAGGCAGATATGCGATACTCATAGACGAACGGACCGGACTGTATATACATTGTCACTGTTAGGCTCAGTAGGGTTTCTGGATGAGTTCGCTCATCAGCCTCCCTTGAGGTCAGTCCATGGGCAGCCATTACGCATTGCTAGTGCCGCTGACGGTTTGTGGTTAAACCCACTGCCAGGGTACTGACGAGTCATTAGAGTCCCCCACAGACAGTTTCCCAAGTTCGGGCGAAACGTTGTAGAGGCCGTATGGTTTTATGGCAGGGTTCGGAAAATGCACGTGCGTTTACGCACGTGTTATTTTTCGGGCAGATGATACTGGTCGGCTTTGGTTTAAGCCGGATCCGAGTATTATATTGAGTAGATATAATATCTTTATCTCAGTTGCATTTGTATTCGGTCGTAATACAAATGCGGGTATATTTATACAGATACGGAGTTATCCTGAAAGTTGTTTCAGGATCACTTTTGGAAGTTGCCGGTTTCCAGTTTTCTATCAGCCGTCTTTTAACATTCGGTTAAATACGGATTTATCTTTTCTTGGATGAGGGTGAGTCATGCTTCTAGAAGGTTCTAGAAGTTTCTAGGATGGTGACTAGGTTCATGAACCTTTGATTGCATTTATTATATGATGACTAGGTTTAAGTGAGTCATGGTTTACATTAATGCATTTTGTTTTTGTTAAGATCTTTTCTTCATGATAAGCTTTGTGTTATGGTCACCACTTGGTTCCTACACTCACCCCCCTCCTTTAAAGTGGCCGGCCCTCTCTCTCCTCCTCCACTCACTCACTTGAAAAGATTATGGTTGTTAAAAAGAAAAGACCAAAGTTTTGGATGCATGGAAATTTCATAGTTCATTTCTTGTTCCATTTCATTTCCATCGGCAACTTCATTAACCGATCGTCCACGGCTTTGGGCGAAGTGAGACAAAGTCATCTACTTATTCTCTACATCATTCTTGGTCGTCTCTTTTAGCAAACTTGACGACCGAGTTGCCTCGAGTCAGAGGCGGGAGCCCATTTAAAGAATCGTCGATGTGGTGCCACCTGGACGAGCAGATCGGAGATCGACGAGATCAAAGCAGCCGCAACGGAGCGTGGGATGATGGTTAAAGAACGAAGGACTCGGATCGTTCGGTATAACCTTTCTACACTCTTTACAGTTCGTTAGTTTAGCAATAATGGCAGATCCGGGTTAAAGTATACGATAGCGCTAGTTAAAAAGTTTTTGTTCCGCATTTGGCGTCTGTAGACGGCCGGGGCGCTACCATAGACTTACAATGGTATCAAATCCTAACCATTTTGCTATACTAACTTGTGCTAACGCGTTTAAAATATCGATCGAACCGGAAATCAAAAACTGCAAAAATCCAATTTTCACAGTTTCTGTCGATTTTAAATGGTGTCCTAAAAATATTCCACATATCACAGAAATCTGTGCAGGGTTATATTAGAACACCGTACAAATTTGGGATCATGATTCGACAAGACTGCCGCGGAAACGCGGCCAAACCCATGGTTTGGCCGCGGATCCGCGGCCATTCTGTGTCATCATGCCCCTAAATTTGCTCAGTTGGTTCTTCTCTGGAAATTGGGGTTTTTGGTATATATCTTTTGGGCCCAGGTTTTGTTACTGTTCACCAGTTGTTCGTGGGGCCCACTTCGTGATATTTAGTCGATCGAAATTTAAACATGTTAGTTTACAGTGCTTATATTATATCTCCGACCGGGAATGTCATTTGATCGGTAAACCGCGTCTGATTGCTATAGTTCTTTTAGACGGGTTTGCGAACGTGACATTCGCATTGATGTTCTGTGTTGTGCTGTGATGTTGCGGATTTTTCGTGGTGGATAGCAGTGTGCAATGGTAGTACAGTTTGAGTTTATTTATACATTTGATATTGCGGGGCGAGCGTCCAACATGTGGGCTGCCGTCACTGCCTGATGTATAATATTCTTTTGGGGCACGACCATGTTGCGGTCGATGTACCTGTTGTACTATTTTTCATTACTGTACTAGGTTTTACCCCGCGACGGAGTGCACGGATAGCCGGGTTCTGAGGGGCAACGGGTCCGCATCTCATGGCTTTGAGAGGCAGAGGGGCCCCACTCTAGAATTGGCAGACTATTCGCCGCACTCGTAGGGGGTACATGATTGACCCAAGGAGGGGTGCCCAAGATTACCGGATTCCGTGAAGTGCTGGGTGGTCCATTCACTATGCTGTAGGGGGCTGCCTCGCTTCAGGTTTTGGCGGGTAACTTGCCGCACCCGTAGGGGTCTAGGTTTCATTGCACAGGCTATCCACACGACAGGGGAACGTCGGGTTTCAGCAGCGGCTCTATGAAACCCGGGGATCCCAGATTATCTGTATTGTTCTGTAATGCTTATTACTTTTCTGTAATGTTGCATATTATCACGCCTGGAGCGATTATTGTATATTGGTTTATATACTATTAGATGTTGTATATGTTTTACACCCGCGCTAGTCCAGTCCCCGCTCTGTCGTTAGTTAAGTAACCTAACGGGTGATGACGGGACCCAGTGACGAATGCGGATGGCATATATGTACATTTTATTTTCGTTCTTTTCTGGTGTGATTATTGATGGGACTGCGTTGATTCTGATCAATGCAAAGTAAAACAAACCTGTTTACAGTTGTTGGAACAAATTTAAAAAGTGTTATTGCAAAGACGTTTCCTTTTGTTTTGCATAGTGATATTCGGTTGGAATATCCTGCACCTCATTCGACGGGGCAAGGGCCGATATCCCTTCACCGGGACTGACCCCTTGGGCAGAAGTTTGCGTCAGGGTAAAAACTTCACTATAGTCGATTACAAGTTGCTTTGCACCGTGGTATTCAGTGGAATATCCTGCACCTCATTCCACGAGGAAAGAGCCGAGATCCCTTTACCGGGAGTGACCTCTTTAGCAAAAGGTTTTCGCCACTATATTTTAAAAAGCTATTAGGTTCCTTCAGCGATATCAAGTTCGTTACGTTAAAGGTTTTTCGCTAAAAACCAGCCGTAGCCCTCCGTCACTTCTTTTGGGTATTCAGTAGTATTCAAGCTATGCATTTTAGCCAAAGTTAAGGCATAGTGTTTGGTAGCTGCTGGGTATTCATTTGTTGCATAGATAGATGAGTTAGTTTGGGACAGTCGTTCTGCCGATTGGCCAAAGTCAGGGGCATGTACGGGTGGGTTCAAATTGACAAGATAGTGACGGGTAGAACTTGGCATGTGACTTATGACATTTTAACCAAAGCCAAGGTTATAAGAGCATGGGGCAAAAATCATATCGGGAGTTTCTAAAGAAACTGAAACTTGCTAAGTATGCGCATACCTTCTGGAGTATGAGTAACGTGGATGCATTCCATCACGTTATCATGCGATGAGAGTTGGATCCCGATTCCCACTGATGAGTTGGTTTACTCTTCGGGTGATCCCGATTGATTCTTCTTTAGGTTTGGAGGAGAATTTGACAGGACAGTGGGAGGTTTCCGGATTAGATAAAGTGATGACCATTCTAATCTAGGTTAGAGTGCACGCAGAGTGTTTCTTTTCTCTCTCTCTTTGGCAGCGACCTTTGACCGACCCTAGACTATGACTCAGTGACCAAGTTGACCGAACCTTCTTAAAATACTGGCTTTTGGATTGTCTGAGTTGCATAAGTCATTGCCACTCCTTCTTTTACCCTTTGAATTTCTCAGAACACCCGTATTACTACGGATATCCACTTCCATTGGATAGATCCATCGTATGGTTATATACGAACTCAAGGGGACTTCTTCGAGGATGGATCCAGGTTCAGGAGAAATAGAATTGATTTAGGAGAGTACACCTATTACGCTTATTGGATAGTCTTATTCCAAACCATAGGCAGGTGCCAAAAGGTAGGGAATGAAGAAAACCAATTAGCCTAAGTAGGGTGTGCAGAAGGTAATATGTAAAGACAAAATAAAGGGATTAGAAAGAGGGCAAAGTAAATTGCGACTGTTATCATTCACGACCAAAACTGCATACTTCATCGCCACTCCTATTTTACCTTTAAAGGAATAAGGTTTATTCAGTTGTCTTTTATCATCACCTTCTCTCAAGATGCGGGTACTCCTTGGTTTAGGAGGGCACACCTATTATGCTTACTGGATAGTCTTCTTCCAAACCATAGGCTGGTGCCGAACGGTAGGGAATGAAGAAAACCATTTAGCCTAACGATGGTGTACAGAAGGTAATGACTTAAGACAAATAAAGGGATTTGGAGAGATGTCAATAAAATATACGGTTGAAGTCATGAATTAGATTATGGAAGAGGCATTACTATGAATACCAGGATACCCCTACGAAACATTTTCATGTTTCAGTGCACTGTTAAAAGAAACTGTTTTCCCGATTAGATACTTACTCCAAGGGTATGTATTTACCAGGTTTCATTCTCATATCTGTATGGTTTTTACAGATGATGAGTGGGAGGAAGTTATTGGGAATTAGGTGATCATCCTCATTATATCGGAATTCGTTGTAATTGGTGATATTTGAGGAAATCGCCAGGGTACAGTTTTCAACCTACGACGCACAGGTTTTGAGTTGTTCAACTCAGCGGACTTATACAGAGTATTGTATGTTGTCCAGTGTCCATCAGGACAAAGGGGTAGGTCATCGTACTATGTTCTGTTTACTTATAACTTCTCTAGTATTTAGACAAGTGTTTCGTAGAAATACAAGGTCCAAGTTTTGAGAAGTTGTGGGTATAAGAATAAAGTAGAGAACCAAGTGTCACAAGTATCGGGATTCTTCAAAGAGATCGAAGATGTAGATTCTTGTGATTGGTATTCAGATGATAGTGATGGTTTTGAGAAACGTATTTCTCTTTCAGGTTACTCATAATTGGATGGATTCCTAAGTTGTGTAATGCTGATTAGCCTCTTTCCATTAAGTTGATATGCACTGGAGACAGCTGCATGATTTGAATCTAGTTCCAATTAAATAAGTGCCAAAGTTTCTATATTGGATATAGAATAGTTCGTACCTTAAAAGATGTTATGGTACGGGGAGTTGTCCAGCTTATGCTTAAAACCAGACTCTGGATAACTCAGGGCACGTTTCTGTAATGGCTGTTTGTGGGTTAACCCTGGCTATGACGAGGGTTGATATTCTACCATTTGGAAGATCAATAGTGATATTGTTCTTGACTCGCCACAGTTTTAGTAAAATGGATCTTTTTCAGAAGACAGTAGTGGGAGTATGGTAGAACTGGAAGTGATTCCAGAACCGCGAACGATTACGGAAAATTTAATAGGACCTAAATATTCAATCAGGTTTGACATTCCATTAGCCACTCCGCAGATATGATGGGTAACCTCAGACACCCGAGAGGTACTCCGGTAGCCTCAAGGACGGTGACAGGGAGGTTATTATCTACCCAGACTTGACACTACTGTTGTTCCAGGATATAAAACCCGGTAGGAGGGTTGTCGTAGTCAGTGGGAGCAGCGGAAGTTTAGTGGGCAAGTAGCTTATGTCTATTTATAGACCTGAGCAGTTATAGCGGAGAAAGATCATCTATTTTTGATGTGACAGTCATGGGTTTGACTTCAATCAGAATAAGGGATGGATCTGTTAAGGATGTAGTAGGGTGTGATGTCATGGTATTTGGATGACATACACAGAGTAGGAAGTAAAATTCCTATACTACGATCGGTTGTACTGTGGTCGTCACACAGTTGTTTCTCCAGACAGGATATAGATATAATATCAGACATTATGGTTTCTAGATATATGGTTTTAGATCTGGATTTGGGTAGTTTCCCAATGTGGGTACTTTGACAGTATTCTAATGGTTTTTAGAATAGTTGACTCCTGGCATGGTGGTGTACCTGCAGGTGATGGAGTCACCCTCTCTAAAGGTGTCTTACAGACTGAAGGGGAAAGAGATGTGCATGATTGGCAGATCACTTGCTTAGGCAATTGAGTCAATCATGAAATGTCAAGTACCACACCAAATGTTGTTTTTGCACTAGATGCGATGAGTTTATATTAATCCAATCCTGGAGAAACATAAGGAAGCAGTTTCAGAACATAAGTGCATGTTCTAAGGATTTGATGACGGCAGCCTCTTTCGGGAGACGGTTATCATTCCAAGCTTCAAAGGTGACATGGTTGACAGAGTGATTGTCAGAGTTATAGTTTTTTCCTCTGACGAAGAGGGACAGTTTTATGGATAGGTGGTCCAAGAGAATACTGTGGGAGGCATGGTGCCGGATACTGATTAGGTTCAGTGATCGATACAGTCTAAGAAGTTTGGATTTGGAGTCCATTTATGAACTAGGTCCCATCAGATATCCAGACATATTCTAAGACAGGTATTACTCAATTCGGGAGATGGCTTTCTCCGCGAACTTGAGATTAAGAGAGATATAGAAAGAAACATCTAGGTGGATCCACTCACTGAGGCTATTTCTCGAACACAACAGTTTTACAAACAGGCTTTGTGAAACTGATTAGTAGAGGAGTTGGATGTTCGGTTTCACACGGGCTGTGAGTAGTCGACATCGCAATAATTAGCCTTGAGTGCAAGTGGGAGATTGTTGGAGATAGTGCCCTCATAGTCAATTATTGGATCACAGGTACGTGATTGCAATGATTGCGGAGAACCTATACCGGTAGGACAGTCTTACTCGAGATGATAGTATGCTATCTGGTTTGCCTTTATCAGTCGTGTACATGTTCAGGTGACTGATTGCATGTTACACTTTGATAGAGCCCTTAGGATCTTGCTTTACTACCAACAGTATGATGGCGATCATATACGTGAGAGTTGGGTAGTTTATATGCATATCCTTAATTGTGGTCCCTAGTCGTGGGAGTTTCGGGACAGGGCATCGATACTCCGGAATAGACTAGTGTGTACAGTCGAGACCCCGACGAAAGGCGGTAGCCGGTCTCACAAGCCACTGGTGTCAGTTGGATCACCTAAGATGTATACAGGTGTTCATTGGGTTATGAGTACACCAGACAGGACTCGCCGGGAATCTGCTAGTTAGTACTATATCTATCGTCAGATAGCAGTTCCTTGGTGACATGTGTACAGGTTAGTTCATCGACCTGAGGTCGTCATTTGTCTCGTGTGAGTTCCCACTGTGCTTTGATTTCTACCCTACCACGGCTCAAAGGAGTCGTGCAAACAGGTAGTTTTTGGGTACAGTCCCGAGCCATATGGAGGCGCGTGAGCGGATCGGCAGGGGATTCGTCTCTCCCGGTATTGGGGGCGAGAGCGTGCTGTGTCTAGGAGAGCCATTACACAAAGCCCACGGCCGTGGCAGGAGATTTACTGGTAGGTACTCCAGTAGTATCTCAGGGTGTTATTGGGCTTCACTCCGACACGACTTATACTGCTATTGGGGGTCTGACGTTACTAGCCCCCTAGGCAGATATGCGATACTCATAGACGAACGGACCGGACTGTATATACATTGTCACTGTTATGCTCAGTAGGGTTTCTGGATGAGTTCGCTCATCAGCCTCTCTTGAGGTCAGTCCATGGGCAGCCGTTACGCATTGCTAGTGCCGCTGACGGTTTGTGGTTAAACCCACTGCCAGGGTACTGACGAGTTATTAGAGTCCCCCACGGACAGTTTCCCAAGTTCGGGCGAAACGTTGTAGAGGTCGTATGGTTTTATGGCAGGGTTCGGAAAATGCACGTGCGTTTACGCACGTGTTATTTTTCGGGCAGATGATACTGGTCGGCTTTGGTTTAAGCCGGATCCGAGTATTATATTGAGTAGATATAATATCTTTATCTCAGTTGCATTTGTATTCGGTCGTAATACAAATGCGGGTATATTTATACAGATACGGAGTTATCCTGAAAGTTGTTTCAGGATCACTTTTGGAAGTTGCCGGTTTTCAGTTTTCTATCAACCGTCTTTTAACATTCGGTTAAAGACGGATTTATCTTTTCTTGGATGAGGGTGAGTCATGCTTCTAGAAGGTTCTAGAAATTTCTAGGATGGTGACTAGGTTCATGAACCTTTGATTGCATTTATTATATGATGACTAGGTTTAAGTGAGTCATGGTTTACATTAATGCATTTTGTTTTTGTTAAGATCTTTTCTTCATGATAAGCTTTGTGTTATGGTCACCACTTGGTTCCTACACTCACCCCCTCCTTTAAAGTGGCCGGCCCTCTCTCTCCTCCTCCACTCACTTGAAAAGATTATGGTTGTTAAAAAGAAAAGACCAAAGTTTTGGATGCATGGAAATTTCATAGTTCATTTCTTGTTCCATTTCATTTCTATCGGCAACTTCATTAACCGATCGTCCACGGCTTTGGGCGAAGTGAGACAAAGTCATCTACTCATTCTCTACATCATTCTTGGTCGTCTCTTTTAGCAAACTTGACGACCGAGTTGCCTCGAGTCAGAGGCGGGAGCCCATTTAAAGAATCGTCGACGTGGTGCCACCTGGACGAGCAGATCGGAGATCGACGAGATCAAAGCAGCCGCAACGGAGCGTGGGATGATGGTTAAAGAACGAAGGACTCGGATCGTTCGGTATAACCTTTCTACACTCTTTACAGTTCGTTAGTTTAACAATAATGGCAGATCCGGGTTAAAGTATACGATAGCGCCAGTTAAAAAGTTTTTGTTCCGCATTTGGCGTCTGTAGACGGCCGGGGCGCTACCGTAGACTTACAATTAACACACTTAGAAATCCCCACGATTCTTAGGGAGAAAATACACCTGCAAGATCCTCTCGACTCGTAGGGAGAAAATGCTTTTATAAGACCCTTACGGCTCATAAAATCAAAAAGCCTTAAGGTGATAGGGATCTAAACCTGTCTTCTAAACCGTCGCTTCCCAACGGGCAACGGCAAATGATAAGTCGCTTCTGGCACTATAATTTAGTATTAGCGGTGCTGATGCCGACCCAAAAACCAAATCTCAAGTCCTTCCGGGACAAATGATGAGTTGCTTCTGGTATTATTCCAGTGCAGCAATGCTGATACTAAATAAAATCCAAATTCTAAGTTCTTCTCAAATCCAAAAGTCCCGCCGAATAAGGTAGAAATCAAACAGATCAAATCAATATCCCACCCGGTAGGCGCTTCCAAGCTCAAAAGTCTCGCTGGACGGGTAGGGAACTCCCAAAACAAATCAAATCAAATAAGTCAACCAATCACCTCCTCGGTGGAATCAAGCTCCACTTCAGAAATAAATCAATCCTGATACCGCAAAAGCAGAGCAAGTCAATTTCAACCCTAACACTGCAGAAAGCGGAGCAAGTCAAATCAAATCCCGACACCACAAGAAGCGGTGCAAATCAACTTCAACCCCGACGCCACAAAAAGCGGAGCAAGTCAAATCAAGTACCGACCGTCCGCGTCACAAAAATGGCAGCACCGACCGTCCGCGTCGCAAAAATAGCCGCACCGACCGTCCACGTCGCTAAAATGGCAGCACTAACCTTCCACGGGGAACCAAACCAAATCAATCTCCATATAGAACAAGATTCATCAATTTCATGCACAAAGACCTTTAGCCTATGCATCGACGGTTGCAAAAATGAACGTCTTTTGATAGTGCAACATAGACATCATGTATAAGCTAGAGGTCTTTAAATCCTTTGTTTTTCATACACATATATTTGAGGGCATGGTGATCAACTTGAACGGATTGGATCGTTAAAATATGCCGTAGATCGGGAGTCACCATTTTTTAAAAACGTGGACCGAATTACAATATATCACTCCCATATGTGTATATATAGAGAGGATAATGGAAGAAAGGTGCCATAGGAGGGGATTTCCTTCTATGTTGTCGAAAAAGTATACCCCACGATTTTTTTCGACGAGGGCATCCATCATCATCTTTATCATCTAAGATGTGGATACACCAAAGTTCATGTGATTCCGTCACTTTTCACCATTGATTTAATTGGTACAAAATTAACGGTTTACCAATAATAGAACTTTTTGCATTGCTAATTCAACGATGAAAAAGTGGTGGAATCATATGAAATTTGGTGTATCCACATCTTACATGATAAAGATGCTTATGGGTGATGATGGGTGCCGATCATCGAAAAAACTCATGGAGGATATAGATTTTTGACGACACTTAACGAAAAAGCCTCCTGAGCCTCTTCACTTCATTATTCTCATATATATATATAAAGGAATCGTCATGGAATATGGGTAGCGGTATGGTGAGATGAAATTCTTAAAGTGATATAAAAGAATCCGACCGTTGGATCGACGATCGGTTTTTTCATCATGTTCTACACGTCCAAATATGTATGTGTATAAAAAATTAAACAATTCAGAGGCTTGTAAGTCACGTATCAAGGGTATGCAACTTTTAACAATGGTTTAACAACCATCCATTTTGCTATCGTGATATTCATACCTTAGAAGCGTCTAAAAAATACACCCTCCACGATTTTTTCGACGGTCGGCATCCATCATCATCATCAACTTTATCATGTAAGATGTGGATACACCAAATTTCATTTGATTTCATCATTTTTCACCGTTGATTTAGTGGGTGCAGAATTAATGGTTTACCGATAATAGAACTTTTTACATTACTAATTCAACGGTGAAAAATGGTGAAATCGCATGAAATTTGGTGTATCCATATCTTATATGATAAAGATGATGATAGGTGCCGATCGTTGAAACAAATTGTGGAGGATATAGATAATTGACGCCACCTAACCAAAAAGCCTCCTAGGGCCTTTTTTCATCATTATTCCCATATATATAGGAGTGATCCATTGCAAACCGGTCCGCGTTTTTTAAAAAACGGGGACTCTCGAACTACGACATATTTTAACAATCCGTTCCGTTCAAGTTGATCACCCTGCCTTCAAGTCTGTGTATGAAAAATCAAAGAATTTGAAAACATCTATCCCATGCAACGAATGGTGCAAAAATGAATGTCTTCCAATAACGCAACATAAATTTCATGTGATGCATAGGTTAAAGGTCTTCAAATGATTTGATATAGAGACTTGGAGGTAAGGTGATCAACTCAAACGGAACGGATTGTTAAAATATGTCGTAGGTTGAGAGTTCCCGATTTTTAAAAAAACGCAAACCGGTTTGCACTAGATCGCTCCCTTATATATATATATATATATATATATATAGAGAGAGAGAGAGAGAGAAATGGTGTCATAAGAGGGAATTTCCTCCTGTGGAGTCGAAAAATACACCCTCCACCATTTTCTCCGACGAGTAGTACCAATCGTCTTCATCTTTATCATCTAAGATGTGGATATACCAAATTTCATGTGATTCTACCATTTTTTCACCGTTGATTTAATGGACGCAAAATTAACGGTTTACCGACAATCGAACTTTCTACAATGATAAATCAACAGTGAAAAGGTGTTAGAATCGCATGAAATTTGGTGTATCCACATCTTAGATGATAAAGATGAAGATGATGGATGCCGATCGTCAGAAAAAATGATGGAGTACAAGTATTTTGACGCCACCTACCGAAAAAGTCTCCTAGGGCCTCTTTTCTACATTATTCTCTTATATATATATATATAGCTGTTGTTAAGTTACAACCGTCATGAATAATACATGTTTGCATGCTATGTTGCACTGATGAGGATACAGATACGAAACGTGAACACAGCACAATAAGGATACACAGATTTTACAATTATTGAGAAACGTAAGACAGAGATACTCCCAAATACTTGGAGCATCTCTTATTAATGTTATCTTTCAACTGCTCAACCCTAAAGTTCCTCTCTCCTTTCCCTGAAAGGAATCCAAATTAGGGACCTATTTCCATTTAACCTCAACCGTAACAAACAACAATTCTCCCCATGAGGAGAAAGGTGAATACGTTTATTCATGACTTTTTTTCTAATTTTTTCTTACCTAATCAAATGAGAATGCATCTCTTGGCTATTTGAACCTTTCATATGAACAATGAAGTCCACTTTATCGAGAGAATGGGGAATGTACCATTACCACAATGAAAAATAACCACACCATTAATTTCCCACTTAAATCATGGTATGGAGACGCAGCTACTGGTGTGCATACATCACCAGTAAAACCCCTCTTTAATACTATAAAATAGTTTGTGCATCTAAAGAATGAATTAGACCGTATAAGCAGAAAACTAAATAATAAAATAATTAAGAATCTCTTCATAAAATAATTAAGAATCTCTTCTTTTGAGGATATGAATGGCGTGAAAAAATTATTTAAGCACCATAGAATGTGAAGGCTGACAAGAGGAAAGACTAAAAAATTTCCCATGAAAAGGGAAGGATGACTAAATTTTTCCCGTGCAGAAAAGAGAAGGACGACTTGGAAAGTAGATTAAGTTCTTTTGAAATATTCAAACGAAATCTTGGTAATATATTGGTGTGTTGTGGTCAGCCTTTAGGCTAACGAATTCAGACGATTATAATAATGAAATAGGTAAGAATTTGTAAGCAGCTTATAAAAACACTCGTGTTAACTGGCTAGAAAGATTTAGACACAGGAATCTGTTTGGAGCATCATCCATGCATAGAAACTTCAAATGTGCACCTCATGAAATAAAAGGTTGGTTGATTGGCTAAGCAAGCTTTTCAATCTATTGATTCAATTCTTTAATATACTGTATATTGGATAGTGTATACACTATCGAGGTGGTAGGATTTGGACAAGCTTCATGATTTTCATGATTCAATCCCCTAGTTACACGGCTACACCCAATATACCCAATTATGTGATTCAATCCTCATGAGCCAATGGATAAATCTTACAAGAAACGACGATGATTTTCATCAAAGCCAGAGAAAAACGATGAAGATGATGATGATGAAAGAAATTTGTTCATCACAACTAGTCTATGTAAACATAAAGATTAGGAAATATGAAGGATTGGGTAAATATGATATGCATAAGTTTGAAGCAGAGAGCATTTATTGCCTAAGTACAGCTGCTTTGAATTTTATAATTAATCTCAATTCTTATGGAAATGAAGGGCTGGGATTAGTTATTGGCACTCTCCAGTGCCAACTCAACACTAGAGAGGATTTGGACCCATGCAGAGAAATCAATGCTAACAGATAAATCATAGCTTAAACCCCGCTGGCCGCAATTAATAAAATCAAAATAATACATCATTGTACAAATCCTTGGCTTCATCCCGCATATAAGAGCACTCAACTACAAGATAGAGTTGCAAGATTAATAAAAAATATTAGTATTTTGCACATGCAATGCAAGTTAGACTTGTAGAAAAAGAGTTGCGAAGAAAGTTAAAATACTGGATATTGTTGTTGAGAGATCTTTAGATTTGAACATTTAAGAAAAAATTATTTTCTCAAAAATTGCGATCATATCTTTTGCCATGTGTCATGATGAGAATTACTCGAGATTTCAATTTAAGAACCCGTCGTAGTTTGAGTTAAAATAGTAAAGATTTCTCAATCCTCACAACAACTTCAAAGTTATGGTGTAGTAGAAGGGGCATTAAGAAACATCAAGCAAATATGACGAGCGTGATTTATGCTTTTTTGAAAATAAAGTTTCCATACTTCAAATTACCACGATAACCAGCAAAAATGGCTCAGTGAGGCGAGAAGTAGCATCCACAAGAAGTTCAACCTCTTTCATCTGCAATCATATATAAAAGTTACATATACTCGGTCATGCAAACTCAAGAAAGCTAAGTAGAATAAACGAAATGTTGAAGAGCGTCATAAACTACCAACTTAGCATAAGAAGATCACCATTGGTGCAGCTTCCTCGATAATACCAACTGCTTCCTTTAATAATAGTCTTTCTGATTCTATCAATAGTATCTCTTTCACATCTAATTTCGCAAAACCAGCAATTCCTTGTTGCTGAATGAGCATGTTTCTAAAAACTTCCAATTCCGAACTTGTGGAATTTAGATTTCCATCTTGTAAAACTTCGTTTGACACATGTGCGGTAGTAAATATCTTTTTCAGAACCTCATCCCCAAAAAGCTTCCAATTATCTATAGACAATACTATCCCAGGAGCATCCGATTCCAAGAACTTCACCACAGAATCAATAGGCGAGTCTTCTCCAAATGAGTCGTCTATGCTATAGAAAATAGGCACCTTTATGTTCTTTGTAACAGCGCTTGCATGTACACTGTCACAGTTTTCTCTCAGAGTGCTCATTATAAGGAAATCAGCACCCTCAGAACTGGATGCACTTACTGCAGAGTCTATACTTTGCACCATTCTTGCCACAAGAGGAAGATATACAGTATCTGATTTGGATATCATCATCATATTCCAAGCAACAATAGGTGGAAGACCTGAAGAAAGATGAAGCATCTTGATATTATAATGACATTTATTCTTGCACACCGAAAAGTTAGCTAATCTATAAACACAATGAAAATATATAATACGACATTAATGCTACGTCTAAACAGTAATAGCATTCTTTATATATCATGGGAAATGCCAGGTTGACTATAGGGACAATAAGACAAGGGTGAAGCCATTTACTGTGCTTTTCCAGGATGAGGGTAGATACTTTCTTTCTATTAATATTGAGTGACATTGCCATCTTCATCACCCCAAAGTTTTGCCCATCAAAGTGTTGTCCTCTTGGATCGAAACGGTCCACAAGATAGCTGACAAAATTAAAACCAATCAACCTTACATGTATCCTCTAAATTACTTAATGGGGTCAACTACTTACAGCACTTGGCATATGAAGGGTCAAGAGAGAGATTATTGGTGACTTCGTGTCTACAGTTTCCAAAGAAATAAAAAGGAAGAACAATCAAGAAGTATATACATAGACTTCCTTTTTATTCTTTTTGCTAGATTGCAAGTACTAGGATGGAAGAAAGGAAACACATGAGACAATGATTTAATTGGGTTCAGAATGAGAGAACCCTACATGATTTACGTGAAGGAATAATTGAATTAAATAAGAAATAGCATAAATTTTGAAGATGCATAATGGCTAAGAGAATGCAAATCCATCAACTACTGCAGTCTATTTGCTACAGCTGTTTCCATTGTGGTTCTTTTTCTGATTTCAGCAGGCAATGTAGGATTCCATTTATCTCCCAAGTCCCAACAATATTTCTTGGCGTGTCTCGTTTTTCCAAATAAGGTACATTTCAACTTATCCTTATTTGGAATGATCCCTTGTCAACTAGATTTATGTGTATGAGTATTGGAAGCAGTGGTCACCTTCTTTCCCCTCTACATCATCTAAACTTTCGAATACACCTCGTTCAGAGGAGGATATCAAGATATTGTCCCTAAAACAACATCATATTCCACGTTCTACCCTTCAAGTGTAGAAAAATATAATTCTTCTGCAGCTTATTATGACTCTTTTCAGAATCTATGAAGTATAGAGAAATATTGAGACGATCGCTTTTTAGTTTTCACCATGTCGAAGATGAGTAATCTTTTGCAGGGTTTGGGTTATGCATGCCAAGTTTCTAACTCTGTATATCTAATTACAACTTGGTATCATATCTCTTTACCAGAATCTAGAAATAGTAAGGTGTGGCTAATCAAGGGAATCGTCAAACTTTGTAGCCACGAGTTCACCACGACATTCTCTTCTATCACTTTGCATATTCAAAATTTCCTTTGGATTCAAATGGCTTCATCCTCCTGTGATAAAGATAACTTTTCAAAATAAATACCAAATAAGACCATTTCAAATATCCCCTTAAACTTCTCCATAGTCTATGAGAATTTGGAGGATACCAAATAGCAGGGGCGAATCCATATAGGGTCCAGCGGGGGCAACTGTTCCCACTGAACTTTTATACAAATACAGAAGATTAATATCGGTTGCAAACAAGTATCATATTTAAGAATATATCATTATATCTTATACATATATATGCTAAAATGAATCAATAGTGAAATCTAGCCTAGATGGTAAGTTAGCTAAATTCTATGGAGAAGAGGCTGTCAAATCCCATTGCTTGCTAAATTTAATTTTATACTTTATTTTTGTTGTGTGAGTATCAAAGTGCCTTTATCAATTGCGGAAAGCGGAAAGCGTAGCAAAGCGGAAGGACATGGCTTTAGCTTTAGCGGGGATTTAGCGGCAAAACGTTTTAAAATAGTAAATAAAATAATGGTGGAAAATTAGATTAATAAAAACTCTTAGAAATAGAATAATATAAACATAACAACGATATTTTATTGTCATAAAGTTTGTATGCGATAATAGAAATATATTAAACAATTTTAAGAAATTATCATCCATGTAAGATATGAAAAAGATAATGTTGCAAATTAGAGACAATGATAAGATTTAATTATTCAATCGTTTGATATGATAATATACAATTTTAAAGAAAATATTGACTATATTCCATTTGAATGCATAAAAGCGGATTTAAGCGGGATTTTCAAGCAAAAGCGAGCCAAAGTTTCAAGCCATTAACGCAACACAAAGGCGCTTTACGCAAAAGCGGCGCGCTTCATGGCCGCTTTCCACCAAAACGGGACTATAGCGGAGTTTTATAAGGCTTTTTACAACAATGGCCTTTATAATATAAAAAAAATTCATTGATTACTAAATTTAATTTTATGCTTTACTTTTGTGGTGTGGGTTTCTAAGTGCCTTTATAATATAAAAAAAATATCCATTATTTACTAAAGTATGCTTTATTTTTGTGGTATGGGTTTCAAATTGGCTTTATGATATAAAAGTTTACAATGTATCTTAAAATTTGTTCGTATAATGATTTTTAATAAAACATTATCTTTATTTTGCCTCCACTAATCAAAATTTATGCATCCGCCCCTGCCAAGTAGTCATCTAGGATTATGACAAGCCCCTCCCTTATTGTATTTTTAGTAATCAAGAATGACACTTATTTGGAGAGGGTTAATGTTAGGTTGACGGATGGTCATAAAACTTTCTCAATTAAATTTACAAATAATATATCCTTTTCAATCGCCTCGATTCGTATTCATTCAGGTCGATGTCTAGCCCTCGTTGCATCAACAACTTCAATCCTGTCACTTTTTCTGATTGGTGCATTTGGTTCTCTCCATTGCAGATGTCTAAATATGTCAATCGTTTCTCCCTCGTACTAATTAGATACATTTAGTTCTTTCAATTGCAGATGTCTATACCATGTCAATCGATTCTCCCTTGTATTACTATTAATTGGAGCTATATCAAACAAACTTTTTTTAAAGCAATCAAACACACGTATTTCTTATCCTTCCTTATAGAATATTTCAGTGTTTCCACTCATCCATCTCAACATTATCATTTAACTTTCACTCTTCCTTGTTCATTTTTTTAATGCCCGCATTTTGATCCATAAAATAATACCACGAACTTCGAAACAAAGTGTAACCCAGTAGAAAGCAGCAAAAATTTTCAAATTTTCAAATTCCATACGAATTCATATTTAAAATTCAAAATGAACAATTACCCTGATCAGAGAGCAGAACACCACTAGCCCCAACAGCAGCAGCAATATCAACCCTCTCTCGAATCAACAGATAAGCCCTATCCCCAACCACAGATTTCAAAAGACAAGCAGCATCATAGAGCCTGCCACCACCCTCATCATCCCCATCGCCGCTCTCAAGGACAACGATCCCCACTCCTTTGGCCACCGCGGCGCTCACCAAATCGACGACTGGCTCATCCTCGTCTTTTCTAAGCGCCTCATCGGCGCTCAACGAAAGCACGACATTGGGCACTTTGATCTCCGCTCTCTTGAACCCCCCAGGGAACAAAGTCCTGAGCTGTTGCTGATTTTGTTGCTGGAATTGGCCATTGTTGCTGTTGGGTTGAGAGGTTGAGAGGTTGGTGATGGCGTTTGAGGGATGGGTTTGGGTTTTTCGTTTGAGGGATGGAGATAGGGGGAAGAGATGAGGGTTGGTGAAGAAAGGAGGGAGCTTGGGGAGGCGAGGAGCCAAGGAAGTGTAGTTCCAAGGAATGGAGACCATGGGAACTGAAAAAATCAGAGAGAGAGAGAGAGGGGGGGGGGGGGGGGGGGGGGGCTTATCTTTAGAAATGTGGAAGATGGACGAGGAGGAGGAGGAGGATGGGGAAAGATAAGCTTGATAGGATGAGAGCATATGATTCCAAAAATTCTTTACTTTTTGACTTTCTTCTTACATCATACTTATGGACTTCCAGGACGAGAGCATAAAATCTTTATAAAAAAAAAAGAAAAAAAGAAATGGGTTCCTCGTGTAATTGAACCCTTTGAAACTTCTAATTCTAAAAGTAATGCCTTGAAATTTGCTGTTTATAGATATTAGCCAGTAAGAAAACACACAAAGAGCTTGTATTTTCTGTACTGCCTTCATATATCATTGATTTAATCTCTATATTTCACACCCAAAACATGCGTTAATGTGTGTTAGCTTTCAAGACTTCTTAGTTATCCAAAGTAAACTATTTGGGTTGTTAAGTTAGCTCGTGCCGATTACATCTGCAGCATGGGTTGGTTAAGTTAACTAGGGTATGGGTTCATCTGGGTCATCTCTATGATTTCGATATTTCTCTTGCTCTTCTTAATTCCTTCTTCATCTGATAGGTTATAAAAAATTCCAAATGTCTTTGCAATCCTTTGTCTAGTCCTGATTGCTGAGTCATGGTTGTTGAGAGAGGAAGAATTCCATGTCTGTTATGTTCAAAATGCAAATTTTACATATGGTCGGCAAGGTCTATGTTATTTAGTGTTTAATTCATCGATTCAAACAACCCATCGGATAAATTGTTCGGTGCAATTTTGTTCAATTATTGAAGCCTGGAGTATTTTTTATCTTTCATTTTTCATGTCTAGAGAATGAGATCGTGCCTTTCAATTGCGTCTTTATACAATTTTGAAATAGAAAAGCACCAGTTTATCATTAAATTAATTCCCAAGTGTTCATGTTATGAAACGTTTCCTATATTTCTCTTTAAAACCAGCCAAGATAGTTCTCTACATAACCTAAAAGAATTGAATGAAATACGGGTGATCAAAGTTTTGAGGGTGAAATATAGAAACAACCTTACAAAGTTGTTTAGACCTTTCTAGGGTCACATTTTCTTTTTCCTCCTTTGGGAAAAAATGTTCAAAATAATTTCAATTTAGCATTTTTATGTTGGGTCCTAAAACTTAGGGTTTTTCTTCTCCATTTAGAAGGCTTAGGGTTTTTCTTCTCCGTTTAAAAGGCTAGAATATGGAAAACTGAATGGAAAAGGTATAAATCGTAGACGTTTAAGTCATAGTAAATATAAAAAAGGTAAATAGAAAAGGCTTTATAGGAATTGAAAAGGAAAATTACTTTACTTGACAATCCGGTGAATTACACATAAGCAGCTGGATTGATGATTGGTTATAATAAAAGTTTTGCTTATGGCTCCACGTTGTACCTAATCACCAACTCAATGGTGGCTATTGCGCTGGTAGGTAAAGTAATTTTTCTTCATAAAAACAAGGCAGACAAAATTGGGGTGGGGGAGGGGGAGAGGTTTTTGCGATTAAAGGATTTTGGAAACAAGAGAGAAGCAATTAAAGCTGGAATGAGCTCTCAAACCCATCTATCTGTTCCTTCTACATTTAATGTGAACCATGCAAATTGTCTACCCAAAAGTTTACCAAAAAACAAAATTACAGGACCCACAACACCTAGTTAAAAGTCTATAGCGTTTGTCTTTTTGGTAAACTTTTGTTTAGACAAATTGCGGTAGAAAAGATATTTTAGTTAGAGAAAAGGCTGGCCTGGTCTGAATGCCCAATCCAAGCCCTTCTTCGCCACTTATCTTGGCCCAACCATTTTACATAGCAAGGCCATGCCTTCTCACGCCTAGCGAATTGGCCCCACGAGGGAAAATTAGATATATCAGCTGTAAGACATAGAACATGAGATAAAAAAGATGAAGAATTTCTAGCAGTTCAGAGAGGTCCATATTCTTATTTCTTTTTCTCTTATAAATGGGCACATATAACCGGCACAAATGTATAATTTTTTCCCCATGAGATGTGATAAATCGTAGAAAGCCCAATCATTTTTTCTCGATCATTAATTGCTGTCTGCTTACAAAAAAATCTGTAGTTTACCCACCGGTATGCAGCTGTAATAATTTTCAAAACTCCTCTAAAATTTTTAGTTTTTCTTTCATCATTCCACTGAAAGCATGTAAAAAATTTTACCGTGTGATGTTCACGAAATAAACAACTAATAAAAACAGTAAAGTTAAAGAAGAGCAAAGAGCAGGTGTTGAAACCAATTTTACCGTGTTGAAACCAATTTTAAGAGGAAAACAAATTTAAAAAGCAATAGACCAGATGCCGATATTGTTTAGCGGCGAAAACTCTTTCTAGTTGAGCAAGAGGTATCAGTATCGGTTCAATCTGACAATCTCCCCTTGTCTCATGATCTATTATTCAGAAATGAAAAAAAACTTCACAGCTAAGTTCGCGGTTAGGTCAAGAAAAAAGTGCACATGATAACCAAATCATTCGGTGCAGAGACAAAAAAACACACAAACACGAAACTGTACCCAACAATATGGGCCCCACAAACCCTCTGCTCGCTAGAACGTTCTTATCAGTGGGTCAAAAACAAAGCTGTCCTCTTAGAGTAATAAAAAAGGGCATTTAAACTCAAGAAAACTAGCCGTTGCCTCACCACCTAGATTTACTTATGACCGTTACAAACAACAACTCTCTAAGTTCAAACCCCATTAATTTGAACGCAGAACACAAAGAAAGAACGAAAGAAAAAAGGGGGACAGAGCAAAGACAAAATCAAAAAATGGTGGCCAAAACTCCATTGAAGGAGAAGAGGCTGGCCATGGCCCTTGACCCCAATCTCGTTCGCGAAGCAGTCAAAAAGGTTTAATTTCTTTCTTTCTTTCTTTCTTTTTTTGGGTAATGAAAATTTGTTGTTCGATTTTAATTTGATGATTGAATTTCGTTGAAGGTTGATAAATGCATGGCTCGGCTTCAAGAGCTGCAGTACACCGTCACCGGCGGCACCAAGGTGATCTCTGGGGTCAGTCTCAGCCCAAGAAGCACTAGAGCTTATCTTAGAACTAGCCTCAGATGCAAGCAAGAATCCTTAAGGTTTCAAAATATTTTCCTTTTTTTTTTCCTAATTTGGGTTTTTCTTCTAGGGATTTCTATGGTTTTGCTTATCGTTTATTGTTCACTTCTCAAGGTTAAGGAAATCACCAGCAGGAAAGTTTCCAGGAAATTTAAATGGTACAAAGATCACATCAATTATTTCTTTCTTGATTTTTTTTCCAACTTTGTGCACAATTAGTAATTCTCTGATCATGCAGGTGAATGGCAGCGAATGTCCATTCCAGCAAGATTGTTAGACGAAACCGTAGGTGAAATCCTGCAAGCCAGCCAATTCACGAAACAAATCGCCTCCAAAATCTCCAATTCAAGGACCACAGCAACCCTTGATCCTAAAACCCCTGACCCTATCAAAAAGCGGCCTCTTTGCGAAAACACCCAATTAAGAGCTCGAAGAAACAAAGAAAAAAGCATCCGTTTCGATGTGAACTCGCCGCCGCCGCCTTCTCTCCCTCGTGCTCGATCCCGGATCGCATTTAAATCGAACTCGCCTCTTAAAAGAAACACTAGGCCTATACTTGTTTCTGCTCAAAAAGTTTCTCCGAAAACCCGGCCTTGGGCTAAGAAAACAGTCCTTTTTCCGAATCCTGTGTTTTCTTCGACTTCTAATTCTTCTCCCAAGAAATTTTACAGGACGAGGTCTCCGATCATTGCGAGAACAATCACGATGCAGCAGAAAACTCCGCATAAGTTTCTGATAAAATCACCACCGACGTCCTTAAAATCGAAGATGAAGAGCAGCAAGGCATTGCCGATGCCAATCATGTTTAGCCCTGTACAAAAGAAATTGGCATCAGGTTCCAAAGCCCGTCGGTGCTCGTTTTCGCCCTCGAAATTGGCGAAAAGACTTGTTTCGCCGCTTCGAAGAAGCAGTTCGGGGTTGATGAGTGGATTGAAGCAGCGGCCGGATCTGAATAGACCTATGAGAATGATCTCTTCTATAGGGAGGATGTGAAAGGAGAGGAATTGTATTTGTAAAAGTCAATGTTTTCTGGTTTAACTGATTGTTCTTTTTACTGTCTAACATCATCAGACTGATGAGGGTTAGTTAAAAATAAAGAATTATATGTACAATGGATTTGTTTGATCCAACTCTGACAGAAGAAACCACATGCACCAAATAAATTCTTCTATTTTGCATTTTGTTTATGTAGGATGGGAGCATGTTGTTTGAATTGTGATTTTTTCTCTTCTTTCTTGGATACCACCACCCTTTTGGGAAGGGAATCGGACGGGCAAACTCTCATTTGAATTCTAGTCTAAATTAATTTCTGGCATTTATTTGTATGTTTAGACTTTGCAAGATATTATTAGAAAAGCAAAGAAGAGTTGCTATGCAATTTTTCTACACAACAATCTACGCAATACACTCAAATACTTGGTGTGGAGGCCCACACACTTAAGTATAAAACCAGTTGATTTTGTATGTATTGTATAGTTTGTTGTGTAGAAAAATATTGCGTAGGAAGCATTTTTACTTATTTGAATTTCATGGCTGTGTTTCTATGTGTGCGGCGTGTACTGTACGCATGGTAGCAATAAATTAATTTCATAGTAAAGAAGGAATAATTATTCATACAGTGCAAAGCTTATCTTGAAAAGATCCAAAGTTTGAACAATATTAAAGCCCACAGAAGTCAGCCGGTTTGAATTGTAGTCTAAATAAAGAGGGAATAATTTCGGACAGGCAATCTCTCACTTTGAATTTGAATAGTGGTTTAAATTAATTTCTGGCGTTTTTTTTCCGAAATAAGGTGCTTGTATATTAAAATTAATAAAATAATATAATTTAAATTATAATTATGAGAATAGATCGGTTTGAGATTGGTTTAGAAGACGCATTCTAAGAACGCGTCCTTAGTAGATATATAAAAATTGAAGACGGCTTCTGAGAACCCGTCCGGATCACCCCACCCACCCCCACCCCCACCATCCCATCCCACCCACCGTAATAGAGGGCGGGTTCCCAGAACCCGCCCCACTCCAATGAAGAGGGTAGGTTAACCCGTCCTCTTCATTGGGAGGTGGGGGGTTCCCAAAACCCGTCCTAGAAATAATTAAAATTTAAAAGATTTAAAATAAATCAAATATTAAATTTTAAAAATAAATTATTAAATCGGCGGGTTCCAAAAACCTTTTCGTCCCTTAAATATTGGATAAGATTGTTGTTATGTTATTGTTACTGACGTGGAGACAAGTGTTATTACTGTTTATATAAAACGAATTCAATATTTAGATCATACTATAAATACGATTCTTATATACACTTCAGTAACAAAATGAATCCATTAAAAGAATTGGACACTTAGACACCCATTTATAAAAGTATATAATTATCGTTTTCCTTTCCTTTTCCCTTTCCCAATCCGAGAAGGCTGGACATAAGCCTATGTCTCTTGGGGTGACTGAACGACCCTCCCGTATCTTGGGTATATGGCGGCGGCGTCTGATCTTCTGCTTCGTCTTCAGTATCGTCTTGGACATGCTGTTGTTCCGCAAATCCTGAATGTGGAACAGGTATCAGACATGTGCCGCCTCTCAACAACTGTACGTAGGACGAAAAATCCGTCCCCCAACTGGTTTGTTGTTGCGAAGAACCTATCCCGGTTTCATACTGCTGGTGCTGCACAAAACCTGGCCTCCAAAGCAGCGCAAAACCTGTTCCCCAAAACCGCTGTTGTTCCGCAAAACCTGACCCCCAAGACTTCTGTTGTTGCGCAAAAGCTGTCCTCCAAGATTGTCGTTGCTCCGATAGTTGCGCCTGTTCAATATGCCAGGGTTGCTGCTGACAGTATGGTGCTCCGAACCACTGATCCCGCTGCACTGGATCTGGCTGATGCTGCGGCTCTGGTTCCGGCTCATGCTGTGGCTCTGGTGCCGGCTCATGCCGCGGCTCTAGCGATAGCAATAAATATAAAAGTATATTATATGAACTGAATATACCACCAATATATGAGTCTACAGCAGAAAATAAAGTCTGACTATCTGGACCAGCATCAGTCGGATATGGATCATGTATCAATGATTGTATATGATGCAACCCACGAGCCTGTCGTTACATAAAAAATAAGATATAATATTGACTAATACCGCCGGATGTTAAAAACTAATTTAATTTAAAAAATTTAACTTACCATTACTCGTTCCACATGGCCTCTATGCTCGCTGGACGTTTGGAAAGTCGTTAGGGGGAGCAGAAAGATATCTTACAGTGACACGCTTATACCATTGTAGATATGTTTCTGTAGCGCCGGCGGGTGTTTGGTCATTTATTTGCTGTAAGGTAATATTACGCTACCTATCTTCTCATCTCAGCAAATATTAATGATGATACCCCCTCCAATCACGCTCCGTCTTTCCTCATCGCATGTCTCCCTCTATTGTCATAGGCGCAGGCGGCGAACCAGGAATATATTGCAATCTACTAAACTGTCGCAACACCCGGTCCGGTAGGTGCGTGACCACGATATTAATGCATAGTAGTGGGCATCAAGCCCGCCAAACCGGCTTTCCTTCGATACAGATGCCGAATAATCCTTGCAGACGATCTACTGTATAAGGTGTCCACGTGAACTGCGCAAATAACATAATACAAAAATTGTAATAAAGCTAAATTAAAATTTTTAAACAAAGTTAATTACCTAATGTATGGTTACCTGAGTCGGCTCCATGCAATCCAACTCATTTCTATAATACTTAAGTACTCGACGAGGAGCCTTATAAGATTTCTTACCACTCCACCAACAGCCGAGAGGCTTTCCAGGGGTATCCACGGCAGAAATATTAATGTGTTCTGGTCTTCCCATACACATGTGCTCTCATGACCAAATCTATATATAAAGTGTCATAATATTAGAAAGAACCAATATTACAATTTTACAAATGCTGGCTATTCAAAAATATTATGTACCTGAAGTAATGTAATGCAGCCACAAATTTTATTCTTCGTAGGAGCACATGCCTTATCTAGTTCCTTGTAAAGATAGGCCAGGACTCCTGCTCCCCAAGCATACTGACCATACACATCAAAGTTCGTAAGAAACCCAAAGTATAAAGGATGGACATGCGTTGCCGATTGGTCCGGCATCAACCAAGAACCGATTATGTACAGAATGCAGGCACGCGCATGTCTATCCAAGACATCATCGGTAGTTTCATCAGGGATATTAGTAAATGTATCTTTGAGCCAGTTTAAACTGGTCTTATACCCATTAGTATACCCTCGTGGTACCTGAATTTTACAATTAATCGTTAATTAATATCACTGTAACATACTTCAACTTTTGATTTAAAAAAATACGAATTATACCTGTCCGATAACAGACTCAATATATGTATCCCAATATGGGTGCTCGGTTTCTGGATCTACAATTGTATCTCCAACCAATCCAAATCCATTCACCCGTAAACCAAGCAAAATACCAATATTTTGGAGTGTGATAGTGGCCTCACCCCATATAAGATGAAAAGTGTGAGTCTCTCTTCTCCAACGCTCAACAAGAGAGGTAACGAGACTGTGGTCAAATTGGATATGACGAAATAATGAAGTTTCATAAAATCCGGCTCTTCGAATCCGCTCGATTATACGATAATCAGTAACTTACCATTTGTCAGAACTATGACCGACGACTGTAAAATTATCTCCATCCTGCAAGATTTATTCATATTATTTTCAACTATTAGAATTAAAAGAAATGGGCTATTGAGACAAATTTAATAAGTTTTGAATTTTTCTTCCCCGTATAATATACTGAAAGATCTATGCTCGTTTTGATTTACGAGCAGTGATTTGTCGAATGGTTGATTCTCCATTGAATTTTTTTTTTGAATTACAAGTACTTAAAAATTGAGAATTTTTGAATTATTACTTGAAATATTGAGAAAGTTGGTGGGTATAGAAGCGAGTTTGGACAAAGATAGTGAAAAGCAGAGCGAAGAAGTGGGATTTTATAGAGGAAAAAGTTCAAGAAGGACGTGTTCCAAGAACCCGCCCTTACCTTACCTTTTCTGCATCCCACCTTTTTGAAAAGGAGATGGGACAATACGCATGTTTTTTTTAAAAAAAGAATCTCAGTCCCTGTTTTTCAAATCATTGTTTAAAAAAGGAGATGGGACAATACAAGAATTTTGATGTGACAATACACAAATCAGGAATTTGTCAAAAGTGGATAGCGGGTTCTAAGAACCCGCTCTCTTATTTCAAAAAGAGAGGGTGGGTTCTTGGAATACGCCCTCCGTCAATAATGTGATTTGCCAAAAAGGGATAGCGGGTTCCTAGAAACCTCCCTCTCATTTAAAAAGGAGAGGGTGGGTTCTTGGAACACGCCATCATTACTAATTTAAATAATTTTACTTAATCCAAGACAAGCCCATGACTCCTTTATCTTCCTTTGTATTGTCAAATCACCAATCTATTCCCTCCCGCAGGGATTTGTCAAAAAGGGATAGCGGGTTCCAAGAACCCGTGACCCCTTTACCACCAAATACCAATAAAAACCCGCCATACCTCATCCTATTTTCTCTCCATTCTGCTTCGATTTGTATCTGCACCTCCTACAAAATCTCATATGCACCCCTTCAACGGAACCCGCCCTTTCATTTTCTCTATCTAGCTCTATCCGTCGAAATTCAAATGTATATAAATTTAATTTAACGTTTATTTAATTTTTAGTGAATATAATCATTATGTCAGTTGTTAACGTTTTTTATTTATTGTTGGGTTGATATTGTTTGATGCAGATAATGACAAGTTCAAGTTTATTTGTTCTATGTAAATACGATGGCCAGATTGTGACAAGTGCATAAGGTCCCGAGTATATGGGCGGGTGCGCAAGAATTATGCGATTAGGATTATCAACGACTTATAATGAACTCGAGAATAATGTGTTTAAAATCACGAAATACGATCCCCGTGAAATTAAGCTTAAGTTAAGTTGTATATGGCCTCTGTTTAGTGGAAATGCATTGGTTGAAATTATACATGATGCAACAATATCTTCGATGATAGACTTCGGTCTGGCAAACACCCAGCATTCTTTTGAACTTTTATCTCATAAGGAACAATTGGAAGTATCAGATGTCGTTCCAACGGGTAATTTTGATGATAATGCTGGAGGTAGTTCCTGCGGATACGGTCCCATGGTTAACGATGATACCTTTAGTCTCAGTGGATACGACTATACACATGATTATTCGCACCTTCAAACTCAAGGGTAAATATTTTATAAATCCTCTTTTTGTAATACAAAATACTAATATATTTTATATATTAAATACAGATTTTCCCAAGCGACTGCTGCAGTTGCATGCACACCTGAAGAACAAAAAGGATTACCATATATAACCTTCCAAAGGTAAATCAATTTGAAACAAGTGGTGATTATGTTTATTTTCTTCGTAATACGAAAATATTAAGAAAATTTTATATACTAAACGCAGATTTTCCCATACCTCCATATCATTCCAACACGATCCAAGTAGCGCATTCCAAGCATATCTGTCCACATCTTTCCAGTCTTTTCACTTCGAACCATCTACATTATACTGACGTCAACCATCGTATATTGTACCCGAGCCTTATGTTGCTACGTACGATATTGATATGGCTGACAGTGATAATGATGAAACCGGTGAAGGTTATCAAGAGGAGGATAGCGTGGATTATGCCGCTGGATTGAATGAAGTAGCATTGATTGATGACATGGTTGCGGATAATGATTTTGTCGAAGTAGAAGATCCCGGTCTCGATCTGCTGGAAAATGATAGTTGGGTCGACTTAGCCGTGGTAGTAGTAAATGCTGAATCTTATTTGGAAGCGACTGTAACAAGCGAAGATTGCGTCACTGTTGAAGATATGTTTCCGGAAAAAAGGAGATCTTATTTGTAAACTGAAGTCGTGGGCTATTAAAAAAAATGTTACATTTAAAACCGAAGAGTCAAATAAGACGTACTATACCGTGATATGTACGAAAGCTCCTAAATGTAAGTGGAGATTGTATGCATGTTGTTCCAAAAGAGCCAAAACTTGGAAGGTCACGAAATACAACCAAGAACATACTTGTATTAATTCTATTATGTTAAAAGATCACAGGAATTGCACTTCATCATACATTTGCTCACTAATCATGCCACTAATTCGTACAGATGTGGCGATGACTCCCCAAGAGATACGGCTCTACGTAAGTGGAGAGCGTAAAATTCAGATTTCATATGTGAAGGCATAAGACGCTCGTAGAAAGGCATTATGCAAGATATTTGAGGATTGGAAAAGCTTATACAACTCACTAGCCTCTTTTATGAAAGCCATAAAAGCATCAAATCCGGGGTCCGTATTCCAATTAAAAACCACAGAAACAGATGTCGATGGTTGTGTCAGGTTTCAAAGAATTTTCTGGTGCTTTGCTCCTTGCGACTGGTTTCACACATCGTCGGACGGTATTGTGCATGAATAAGACGTATCTATATGGTAAGTACTGAGGTTACATGTTAATCGCTACAGGTGTTGATGCTAATAACGGTATATTTCCGTTGGGATTTTCTATTGTCGAGGGTGAAAATACATCATCCTGATCATGGTTTCGTCAACTCAAAAGTATCCCATCTGTTATTGATAAAACATATTTATGCATCATATCTGATAGATATCTTGGAATACTAGCTGCAATGAGAGCTGTATTTCCGACGACACCACATAGGTTTTGCCTGCAGCACTTCAGACAGAATTTTGATAGAAAATTAAAAAATTCAGATCTATATAAGCTTATGTACAAAGCCGGTGAAGCGTCTGACCCTAATGTTCATGACATGTACATGACGAAAATTGGAGAGATGAGTCAAGCAGCGAAAGCGTGGTTAGATGAGTATCTAGCATGCATGTGGACACAAGCACATGATAATGGATGCAAATATCTACTAATGCCCACTAATATGTCTGAAAGCTTCAACGGGGTCCTTAAAGGTGTTAGAGGCTTACCGATACAGGGGTTGATTGTTCGAACCTTTTTCAGAATGAATATTTACTTTGTACAAGGAAGGGAAAAGTCTTTGGCGATGGAGACTCCACTCACCGCGTATTACGAAGATATATTCCGGAAAAGAGAGCGTAGATCACAATACTACAGATCTAAAAGGTTTGACACAGCGGATTTTCAAGTTACGGGGAGTAATGGGAATCAATATACTGTAACTTTTAGAGATGGAGGGCTCTCTTCATGCACACGCGGTGTTTTCCAGCAACAACATTTACCGTGTGCCCACGCAATTGCTGCTGCGAGTAGCATGCATAACTCACATTACAATTTTGCTTCCCGTTACTATACAGTTTCCAATTACCAAGACGCATACGATCCAAAATTTCATTCTATACCTGACAGTAGCTATTGGCACTATTATACTGGAAACAGATAAATACCGACTGTATTACCGCCGGACAAAAATATAGGACCCGGAAGACCTAAGGTGCGTCGAGATCGAATGATAATGGATGCCGATCCTCAGTAAAGGAACGATTGATGTAGCCTATTCAAACAACCAGGTCATTATAGGACCAGATGTCCCGGATAGTCAATAGGGGCGGACCTTCGAGATAGTAAGGAAGCAACGGAAGGAAAATCAATTAGCGCTTGTAAAGAAACTTGTACAATTTAAATTTTAGTATGATCTTTTTGCATTATTCGTTTAAGGCTAAGTTAATGTAAACTAGCGTTAAAATTGCAAGATGTAAATTGAGTAGCGAATAATAACACTTGAATTTACTCGTTTTCAACTGAAATAGCTTCTTCCGCATACTGATTTTCTACTACAGTGTTACAAGTTTGTGCTACGACACATATATCAATTAAATTTTATATAATAATATTAAAGAAATAGATGCCCCACAGTCCGTGATGTTGGATTGAATGCAGTTCTGAGAGGGCTAAAAGATCGTGTCCTTACATGGGCCCGTTTCTTCTCTCGACTTTCCACGGCATACTATATTATCCTCTCCAACGAGTGTCATGGGTTTAGATTGGCAATGGGATAGACTTTAAGTATTAAGAAATTACGTTAGTAACCGCTTAGAAACTTCAAGTCATTCTACCCCCATATCTTTCAGCCTTTAGTAACCACTTAGAAACCCCATATCAACTGCAGTTGTATTCTTCGTATCTTCTCCGATTCTTCTATGCAGACATAAATTGACACTAAATTTTGAGACACAACTTGAAACTAAATTTTGCTAAGCTCTGCTTTTGGTTACCGCAGTGTTGCTCATTCTCATATTTATAGTATGATATAAACAGTAACAAGCCTTATCCCCACGTCAGTAACAGTAACAACAATCTTATCCTTGGGTCAATCTTATCCAATATTTATACAAAAGGCGGGTTTTTGGAAACCACCCTCTTTTCCATATACCGAAGTGCGGGTTCTTGGAACACGATTTACCAGTATTCGTGAAATTTAATAAATTATTTTTTAAATTTAATATTTGATTTATTTTAAATTTTTAAATTTTTAATTATTTTTAGGGCAGGCTCTAGGAACCCGCCCCTTCCAATGAAGAGGGCGGGTTCCTAGAACCCGCCCTCTCCTTTACAAAGGAAAGGACGGGTTCCTAGAACCCGCCCACTTCATTGGGGTGGGGGCGGGTTCCTAGAACCCGTCCTCTATTGCGATGGGTGGGGTGGATAGGGTAGGGGCAGGGCAGGTTCTCAGAAACCCGCCTTCAAATTTTACCTACCAAGGGCGCGTTCTTAGAAAGCACTTTCTAACCGTACCAATCCCAAACCGTACTATTATCATAATTATAATTTAAATTATATTATTTTACTAATTTTAATATATAAGCACCTTATTTATAAAAGGAAACCTATTTCTGGCGTTTTTCTTGCATGTTTTAGATTTTGCAAGGCATTATTAGAATAGCAAAGAGTAACTGCGCAATTTTCCTACATGACAAACTACGCAATACAAACAGTTAGTGTGGGGAACACACAATGAAGTGCAAGATCCGTTGATTTTGTGAGTGTTATGTAGTTTGTTGTATAGAAAAGGGTTATGTAGTAAGCATTTTTCCTTACTGGAACTTCCTGGTTTTGTTTGTGCGTGCGCATGTATAGCGTGCAATACTGCATGGAATAACCAACAACGGGTCCGGCTCGACTCCACTCAGCTCATGAGGCCAAACACGGGTCCAAACCCACGGTACTCGGCACATGTAGCCCATCAAGAGATCCTTATACGAAGAGGGCAATCCATGTCAGCGCAAAATCCTAGATGACTAACTAAATCTTCATTGATTGCATCACCACCGTACGTGACGACTATAAAATAATCCCTCCAACATGAGATGTCACGCCCCGCTTCCCAAAATACGGAATACGGGAGGTTGACAAGGCCAGCCATGCTCCTACGGTCAAGGAAATATCCTGCCGTAGTCACACTTCGGCTTCTAGTTTTTCATGGTAAATAGTAAATAATGCGCAGGTAATGAGAAATGCAGTAACTGGAACAAAACAGTAAAATTAACCGATCTGATGGGAACAAAAGGTATAACCCTGGATAGCTAATCAAGATGTCCGTGATGTACGTCTAGTCTTGGTCCAGGCTAAATCTTCTCCTCACACTGAGCATGCATACTCAGGTCGTCAGAGCGACACAATAGCAATATAATATATATAAAATCATGTGACAATTCTAACAGTGATAATATATATATATATATAACAGTGAATCAATGACAGTATGGGTATGAACGTGCAGTAATCATGCAGCGGAACAGTAAAGCAGTAGAACGATTTGCCACGTATGTCAACACAGTAAGTAAGATATATCAATGCCAGTATCCCTATCAGTCTCTAAGTCTCACTATACAGGTCACTAAGCCTATCGTCAGTCCAAGTGTGAGAGTCAACCACTCGCGAGTGTCCTCCACCCAAGGGTAGAACCCAAGGGCAAGGGACCACGGGCCCAACATGTATATCACGGTAATAATCACATACCCTGTAAATCTCCATATATCTCTCTAAATATATAAGCCGGCATGGGATTCCCGAGATTCTGTTGAACTCACACTTAAACTACCTCACACCCCGTGGTTTACATCAAACTCTAACCATAACCCTAAATACCAATCAGTCTGTGACAAGTCTGCGCTAGAACTGGAGGCAGGACCTCCATCAAGCACGTCCCGACTAATACCTAAGATAAATGGCAGTGTCTGGTGCCTTATCTGTGACACCCGTGCAAGAGCTTCCATAAGTGTCCCATACCACTTATAGTCACACGTACACGCGTCTCACAGACGTCGACAATGCAATAGAATGACAAGGTTCACTGATTGTGTACAAGTACGTATCACTTTCACTTATTCACTGATACACGAACATCTACGTACTTGCCACAATCATCACTAATACCTAACACTGGGTAATGCACGTTATCACTAAGTTATCAATGCAGTGACATGTGTATGATATGATGCGTGAACAGTATATAAAACATGTTTAGGATGCCTGAATCAATAATCTACCACTTGCATAATTTATCATAAATCATACGGTTACAATTTAGTGAAACGATGAACGGGGAAATAAATAGTATGTTCAGTTATCTATACATCGAATTTAGTTTCATGCCAATCGGGTTTCAGGATCACTAATTATAGCCATTTCATTTTAAGCGTTCACGGCTGGAACTCCGGTTTCAGAATCGGAAGTCCGTTTCGCAACGCATTTTAATCCTAGTTGGGATCAGATTTTAGCGACGCTACAGTTGGATGAAATCTAGGGTTTTCAGTAAGGTTTTCAACGCAATAGACGGTTTCTCAATCGTATCTGTACGTTAGGAGTTATTCACTATTCAATACCAATATGTCAGTTCTGATTCTGCTGAGACTGTTATACGTCCCCATCTTTTAAATTACAGGTTAATTAACAAACGATAACAAAATAGGATGAACCACTTGCGTTGTCTAGCTAACAGATTCACCTATAATAAACAGCGGTGTTCCGCAACCTACGAGTTAAGGAAACAGGGTGGTGTTCATTACGGGACAGTAAATCATAACTGGAGTCGCTCTGGGCTGCAGTCCAGAGTCGCACTCCGATCCAAATATTGACACATTTTGAGTACAGAAATATTTGGAAACTAGCATAGAGTTAAAGTTCGTCGAGTTGGATTCGATTTAAGCCCTCGAACGCATCATTCCAGTGTGTATACAATTTATGGCGATTTTAACGGTTTTCAGGTACAATAAAATTCCAGTTTCACGAGTAAACTTGGGGGTAGTCATTTTAGTCGTTAACGATCATATTTTCCAGCGAAACTTGCACAAGATATCCATCACTACAAGGGCCAATGTAAATCATCCAGTTCTGTCAAATTTGATAAGTATTCTCATTGAGAACACACATCGAACAGTTATGACGCCTAATTGATCTAAAATTGTAACTTTATAATCTAAGTAGTCTAAGATTGTAACTCGAGTATATAGCATGTAAGCAAGTAAAATACTTGCCTGGAGGCGCACGGCAGCGAGGTACAGTTTGGGCGCGCGAAGAGCTAGCACCGCGACGGCAACGACTCCGGATGAGCTCGGGTCTGTTCTCGGCCAGTGGGGGCTCGGGGCGTCGTCGGGGTGTCTGCGGTGGTCGCAGCTCTTGATGGTGGGGCTGCAGTGGGTTGGGTGAGAAGAGGGATCAAGAGAGAGAGAGAGAGAGGAGAGAGAGAGAGAGTAAAGGAAGAGAGAGAGAGAGTGAAAGAGAGATAGAGAAACAGAGATTGAGGGAGAGAGAGTTGAGAAGAGAGGTTGAGACAGAGAGTGAGGGATTAGAGAGAGAGAGAGAAGAGAGCGAGACAGAGGAAGTGAGAGGGAAGTGAGGGATTAGAGAGAGAGAGAAGAGAGTGAGACAGAGAGATAGAGAGTGAGAGACAGAGAGATAGAGAGTGAGAGAGAACCAGAGAGAGTGAGAGACAGAGAGATAGAGAGAGAATTAGAGAGGGAGAGGGAGCATACCAGAGAGAGAGGGGGAGAGAAATTTAGAGAGAGAGTGAGAGTGAGAAGGAGAGAACAGAGGAAGAGAGGGGAGAGATCAGGGAGTGAGAAAGAGAGGGGGAAAGCAGAGAGAGGATGATGATGGCGACGATGATGATGATGATGATGATGCAGTGGGGTGTTGGTTAGGGTAGCGGTCGTCGGCGATGATGGCTGCTTGGGTTGGATTGATGAAGATGGGCGATGCTATGGAGCTGAAGGGTGTGGCTGGAGCTTTGAGGTTGGAGACAAGGGGGCAGGCAATGGAGGTGTGGCAGGGAGAAGGCGAGATGGCGGCGATGCTTGGAGGAGTGGCCGACGGAGAGGCGAGGGATCGACACAGTGGTGGCAAGCTTGGTGGGGGAGAGGAGAGAGGGGATGTGAATGAGATCAGGGAGACGAGGGGTGCGCGTTGAGTGGATCTTGAGGGGGCGCGTCGTGGGGTAACGTCTCACGAGCGTGGGCGTGGGGAGCGGCGATGAGGGCGCAACGGGAGGATTTCGCGCGGGAAATCCGGAGGGTAGCCGTTGGGGAAGACGCACTGTAGGTGCGGGTCGGGTCGGAGGTTGAAGCGGGCTGCGGGCAGAAGGCTGGGAGCGGGCTGTTGGGAGAATTGAAGTGGACTGGGCCAGAGACAAAATTAAAAGAATTGTGAGGGGAAAGGGAATGAGGGCCGGGCCGGGGATAAAACTTTAAGTTTATGAAAAACAAAGAAATGGGCTGAGGGTTTGAAAAGAAAAAGGAAATTTATAAAAAGAATGGGCTTGGGGAATTTTAGATTAAAGAAAATGTGATTAAGCATGGGCCTGGGTTTATGGTTTCGGATAAATAATTAGAACTAGGGTTTGGGTGCAGGGGCTGACTTAATAATAATATTAGGTAAGAAAAATGGGGTAGTGGGCTGAGGGAATTAGTTAGAAGAAATAGGATATGGTCTGAGGGAAATAGGTTTTGGGTTTAAATTAAATAAAGTAAACTAATGAGAAAATTACAAAGGGCTGGGCTGAAGGAATGGTGCTGAGTTTAATAGGATTTTGAAAATAAATAAATAATTATAAATAAATTTTATAGGTATAAAGAAGTACAATTATTGGTATAACATGGGCTGGGTATTACATCATACCACCCTTATAAAAATTTCGTCCTCGAAATTTAAAATAAAAGATAAGTTATACAAACATATGAGAAAGCTATTATATTGCAAACTAACACATAAAAATTTACCAGAAATACGTGGACGAAGAAATTTGAAGACATCAATATGTAAGGACGACATACAAAAGACAGGTCTAATAAGTATAATGCAGGAACACTATAAGAGCAACTATAAGTATACAAGAATATAGGTAACAATAACGAACAATAATAATCAAGGCGTGTTCGATAAAAGTCGAAACCCAAATATGTGCACATCTAAGCCGATCAAAAGCAAGCAGAAATAATAAGTATAAGGCTCAACCATTTATAATAGTAATCATAGGTACACAACCCGAAAATAAAGTAACGACAATAAAGTAGTGAAAATTAGTCGGTAGGTTAAAACATTTTAGGATAATGTATCGATAAAATAGGTTTAAAATAATTTAGAAAACTTGTATAGTGAAATTAATAAACATGGACCAAAAGTATGCGCGGTGTAAGGTTGCGCTACAGAAAACGAGGATAATAATAGCGTACTTAAAATATATAAAGCGGAGTAATCAATAACACGCACTCTTTGATAAATACAAAGCAATGAAAACTAAATTTTTCGAGTAACAGTGTCCCTAAATATAGTTAGGGTAACAGGAAAAACACAAAAAGATATAGGGCTAGCTAGGGTAACGATTACAAGGGAAGGTGGCTCATTCAGAAGGTCGGAATATGGTGGCTTTAGGCTGAGGATCAAGGAGATTGGAATCGGGTCGGCATGGGAGGTAAGGGTGAGCAACAAAGGACTACCAGGGGAAAGTATGGGGAGGATAACGGTCGGTAGGTCATATGAGTCAACAATTTGAAGAGTTAACTAACTCGGAAATTTCACAAGAAATGTTCTCCTCCCAGAAGGATCTCAAAGGGGGTACAGACGAATGATGAAGGGTGGACCTCTAAAAGATCGGGTGTGGTACTAGTTAATCTCAGTGAGGGTTAAGGCAAAGTAAGGAGTAAAGGTGGACAGATCTCAGTAGAGGAAGTAATTGTACATAAGGAATAATCAAGTAGCAAGTGAACTAAGAAGATCGAAAGATTTGCGAACTCAGCAATTTATTTTATTCCAGAAGATTTTAAACAAAGAATTCTCAAAGAAGAAAGGTGGCCCTAAACTATACACAGATTTTATTTGGCCAAAGAAGACAACATCCAAAAGAAATCCCGTCAGTCGCGGTTGTGGAGATTCAGCAGGTTGCGGTAGGCTCGCGCATTCAGGTAGGGGCGTTCATTTCCATAGCGCCTCACAGGTGTCGCCATTAGGAGTTCTTCCACCGCAGGGTCTTGATCTTCTGGTCCTTCTTCCTCGGCTGGAGCTTCTTCATCGAGGTCTGATTCCATGTGATTCTCTTCTTCTGGATTTTCTTCCATGGGATTTTCCTCCACTGGATTTTCTTCTATCGGTTCTTCCTCGGGGTCTTCCTCTATCGGGTTCTCTTCAGGGTCTCCTTCTTCTTCGTCGGAATCGCCTACCATGTCAAACTCTGGGGCGGCTGCTCCTTCGTCCTCTGAATCGCTGTTTTCGCCAATGACCTGGGGACCGTTGATCTCATCGTCAGAACTCATCAGCGTGCGGTCTAAGGAAACGCATGACTGTACATCCTCATCTAGATGCGGCGCTGCTCCGGGGTGGGCCATGGCCTGATAAGTAAGAGTCATGATTAGGCAGTGGAATACATCAAGAAAAAATAGCTCAGGGTACGGAGTATAGGAAAAATATGCGGTGGCAGGAACTTGAAAGATCAGGATTAAAATGCTGTGTTAATGAATAGTATAAATAAGGAGAAAGCAAGAGAATGATACATATATTACGATTCAAGTTTTATTGCATTCAATTAAAAGTTCAACGGATACAAGATTTCAAACGGAAAGAAATATTTTTAAGAAAATGACAACATTATTACTGAAAGTAGAAAACATGAAAATTCTTCTTTGATCACTAGACCGCTGCATCCTCGTCACGCAAACTGAATCCTGTGTTGGGTCCGCTTTATCCTCGAAGTGCGAACTACGCAGTAATCCTCATTTGGCAGAAGTGGGGAGTGTGGACGAGTCTCCTCCTTGTAGTTCTTTCCTTTCTGGGCAACCGTTGATGAGATGTTTGTTGGACCCGCATATCAGACATTTCCCTTGGACGCGGCGACAATCCCTCTGAAGATGTCCTGGCCTCTTACAATACCCACAACATGGGGTCTTCTGCTGCTTCTGTCGCGGGGAAACAAATTGGCGTTTCATCTTCTTCTCTTTTCCTCGTCTAACGGGGATCCCTTTATGATTGGAGACAGCCGCTGGTGCCTGATTCACCTGTCTTCTCAGTCCTTCAGCCAACAGGTCATTTGTTCGCTCCTGTGCTTCCTTTAGACCTTGCAGTACACTCAGAATCTCAATGGTCTGATTCTGGGGAGCGGATATAGATGAAGAGTCGTTGGAAGACATGATCTTGAAACAACAATTTCGAGGATGATATAAGTCACAAGCTATACGAATCAAAATATAATGTGGATTGGACAAAGATTCAAGAGTATCAGATGTGATGAAATTCATTACAAGTGGAAAATCAACTGTATGACTCTAAGTCACTTAAACAGAGTACGGTAGTGCAATTACAACCACGTAACCTTGCCAAGTCACCCGAAATCCTAGCGAAAGGATAGCTGAACACACGATGTGACTATGGATCAAGAATAACAAGTTTACAATCTCGACCGAGGGATGTCTCAGATTGTCGAGCTATACACGAAAAACTGCAATCCCAATCGAAGCAAAACCTGGCTCTGATACCAACTAAACCATGTCACGCCCCGCTTCCCAAAATACGGAATACGGGAGGTTGACAAGGCCAGCCATGCTCCTACGGTCAAGAAAATGTCCTGCCATAGTCACACTTCGGCTTCTAGTTTTTCATGGTAAACAGTAAATAATGCGCAGGTAATGAGAAATGCAGTAACTGGAACAAAACAGTAAAATAAACTGACCTGATGGGAACAAAAGGTATAACCCTGGATAGCTAATCAAGATGTCCGTGATGTACGTCTAGTCTTGGTCCAGGCTAAATCTTCTCCTCACACTGAGCATGCATACTCAGGTCGTCAGAGCGACACAATAGCAATATAATATATATAAAATTATGTGACAATTCTAACAGTGATAATAGATATATATATAACAGTGAATCAATGACAGTATGGGTATGAACGTGCAGTAATCAATGCAGCGGAACAGTAAAGCAGTAGAACGATATGCTACGTATGTCAACACAGTAAGTAAGATATATCAATGCCAGTATCCCTATCAGTCTCTAAGTCTCACTGTACAGGTCACTAAGCCTATCGTCAGTCCAAGTGTGAGAGTCAACCACTCGCGAGTGTCCTCCATCCAAGGGTAGAACCCAAGGGCAAGGGACCACGGGCCCAACATGTATATCACGGTAATAATCACATACCCTGTAAATCTCAATATATCTCCCTAAATATATAAGCCGGCATGGGACTCCCGAGATTCTGTTGAACTCACACTTAAACTACCCCACACCCCGTGGTCTACATCAAACGCTAACCATAACCCTAAATACCAATCGGTCTGTGACAAGTCTGCGCTAGAACTGGAGGCAGGACCTCTATCAAGCACGTCCCGACTAATACCTAAGATAAATGGCAGTGTCTGGTGCCTTATCTGTGACACCCATACAAGAGCTTCCATAAGTGTCCCATACCACTTATAGTCACACGTACACGCGTCTCACAGACGTCGACAATGCAATAGAATGATAAGGTTCACTGATTGTGTACAAGTACGTATCACTTTCACTTATTCACTGATACACGAACACCTACGTACTTGCCACAATCATCACTAATACCTAACACTGGGTAATGCACGTTATCACTAAGTTATCAATGCAGTGACATGTGTATGATATGATGCGTGAACAGTATATAAAACATGTTTAGGATGTCCTGAATCAATAATCTACCACTTGCATAATTTATCATAAATCATACGGTTACAATTTAGTGAAATGATGAACGGGGAAATAAATAGTATGTTCAGTTATCTATACATCGAATTTAGTTTCATGCCAATCGGGTTCCAGGATCACTAATTATAGCCATTTCATTTTAAGCGTTCACGGCTGGAACTCCGGTTTCAGAATCGGAAGTCTGTTTCGCAACGCATTTTAATCTCAGTTGGGATCAGATTTTAGCGACGCTACAGTTGGATGAAATCTATGGTTTTCAGTAAGGTTTTCAACTCAATAGACGGTTTCTCAATCACGTCTGTACGTTAGGAGTTATACACTATTTAATACTAATATGTCAGTTCTGATTCTGCTGAGACTGTTATACGTCCCCATCTTTTAAATTACAGGTTAATTAACAAACGATAACAAAATAGGATGAAACTACTTGCGTTGTCTAGCTAACAGATTCAACTATAATAAACAGCGGAGTTCCGCAACCTACGAGCTAAGGAAACAGGGTGGTGTTCATTACGGGACAGTAAATCAAAACTGGAGTCGCTCTGGGCTGCAGTCCATAGTCGCACTCCGATCCAAATATTGACACATTTTGAGTACAGAAATATTTGGAAACTAGCATAGAGTTAAAGTTCGTCGAGTTGGCTTCGATTTAAGCCCTCGAACGCATCATTCCAGTGTGTATACAATTTATGGCGATTTTAACGGTTTTCAGGTACAATAAAATTCCAGTTTCACGAGTAAACTTGGGGGTAGTCATTTTAGTCGTTAACGATCATATTTGCCAGCGAAACTTGCACAAGATATCCATCACTACAAAGGCCAATGTAAATCATCCAGTTCTGTCAAATTTGATAAGTATTCTCATTGAGAACACACATCGAACAGTTATGACGCCTAATTGATCTAAAATTGTAACTTTATAATTTAAGTAGTTTAAGATTGTAACTCGAGTATATAGCATGTAAGCAAGTAAAATACTTGCCTGGAGGCGCATGGCAGCGAGGTACAGTTCGGGCGCGCGACGAGCTAGCACCGCGACGGCAACGGCTCTGGGTGAGCTCGGGTCTGTTCTCGGCCAATGGGGGCTCGAGGCGTCGTCGGGGTGTCTGCGGTGGTCGCAGCTCTTGATGGTGGGGCTGCAGTGGGTTGGGTGAGAAGAGGGATCAAGAGAGAGAGAGAGAGAGAGAGTAGAGGAAGAGAGAGAGAGAGAGTGAAAGAGAGATAGAGAAACAGAGATTGAGGGAGAGAGAGAGAGTTGAGAAGAGAGGTTGAGACAGAGAGTGAGGGATTAGAGAGAGAGAGAGAGAAGAGAGTGAGACAGAGAAAGAGAGAGGGAAGTGAGGGATTAGAGAGAGAGAGAGAAGAGAGTGAGACAGAGAGATAGAGAGTGAGAGAGAGAACCAGAGAGAGAGTGAGAGACAGAGAGAACCAGAGAGAGTGAGAGACAGAGAGATAGAGAGAGAATTAGAGAGAGAGAGGGAGCATACCAGAGAGAGAGGGGGAGAGAAATTTAGAGAGAGCGAGAGAGAAAGTGAGAAGGAGTGAACAGAGGAAGAGAGGGGAGAGATCAGGGAGTGAGAAAGAGAGAGGGAAAGCAGAGAGAGGATGATGATGGCGACGATGATGATGATGATGCAGTGGGGTGTTGGTTAGGGTCGCGGTCGTCGGCGATGATGGCTGCTTGGGTTGGATTGATGAAGATGGGCGACGCTATGGAGCTGGAGGGTGTGGCTGGAGCTTTGAGGTTGGAGACAAGGGGGCAGGCAATGGAGGTGTGGCAGGGAGAAGGCGAGACGGCGGCGATGCTTGGAGGAGTGGCCGACGGAGAGGCGAGAGATCGGCACAGTCGTGGCAAGCTTGGTGGGGGAGAGGAGAGAGGGGATGTGAATGAGATCGGGGAGACGAGGGGTGCGCGTTGAGTGGATCGCGAGGGGGCGCGTCGTGGGGTAACGTCTCACGAGCGTGGGCGTGGGGTGCGGCGACGAGGGCGCAACGGGAGGATTTCACGCGGGAAATACGGAGGGTAGCCGTTGGGGAAGACGCACTGTAGGTGCGGGTCGGGTCGGAGGTTGAAGCGGGCTGCGGGCAGAAGGCTGGGAGCGGGCTGTTGGGAGAATTGAAATGGGCTGGGCCAGAGACAAAATTAAAAGAATTGTGAGGGGAAAGGGAATGACGGCCGGGCCGGGGATAAAACTTTAAGTTTATGAAAAATAAAGAAATGGGCTGAAGGTTTGAAAAGAAAAAGGAAATTTATAAAAAGAATGGGCTTGGGGAATTTTAGATTAAAGAAAATGTGATTAAGCATGGGCCTGGGTTTATGGTTTAGGATAAATAATTAGAACTATGGTTTGGGTTCAGGGGCTGACTTAATAATAATATTAGGTAAGAAAAATGGGGTAGTAGGCTGAGGGAATTAGTTAGAAGAAATAGGATATGGGCTGAGGGAAATAGGTTTTTTGTTTAAATTAAATAAAGTAAACTAATGATAAAATTACAAAGGGCTGGGCTGAAGGAATGGTGCTGAGTTTAATGGGATTTTGAAAATAAATAAATAATTATAAATAAATTTTATAGGTATAAAGAAGTACAATTATTGGTATAACAGGGGCTGGGTATTACATGAGAGCAAAGATATGCTACAATCTCTCCCCAAATAGAAATCCTACTTTTCTTAGAAAGAGAATGATTTTATCATTGGAGGTGGGACTGGAGTATAACTCCAGCGCCCTTTCCCTTGCATGATTGAAGATCCGGCGGTAAGGCTTTTGCCCAAGACTCCCACCATACAAATCTATTGATAAAGCCCAAGCTGGCTCAGATCCATGCTCTATCAATTAGTGCCATCTGTGGGAAACTCGGCTCCACCTTAAAATCATCGGATCTACAACTTTGAAGAAGAAAGTCGTCATCTTTCATGACAGGCTTTGAGACACCCTCCTCGTCGTTGTTTAAATCGCCCCAAGACAACAATTTTGGGTCTCTTACCTGTGCAGAACTCCTAGATCATCAACCGGGTCCTCTACCTCCCAGTTAAGTGAGTAGACATCCACTATCAGAGACTACTATGATGGAGCTGATAGAGTTGAGTCGTCACCTCCAGCAAACCATCGAAGGGCTCGAGGCCTTTAAACCTGCTCCACCACTGCAAAAGAACCCTAACCCAACGCCTTCCCAGTGTGCTGCGCCTGAGCCGAGAGGTTGGAACTACACTCAGGAAGCCGACTAATGTGAAGGTTACGAGCCCACTCCAGCTCGGGTCACACCAACCAAGTCCCAACCTGAGCCTGAGTGCCAACAGTGCCCAAACAGAGATAAGAGGAGGACAAGAGAAGACGATCTCCCGAGCGATGATGGCTCAGATGGTGACTATCAGCCCATCTCGAGTCACCACTCCCGAGCTCAAAGGGAACAATCCAACTCTTACGCCTCCAGGGCCGACCCCCGCGTTGACAACCTACTCCGAAAGGTCCGGGCCCTGGAGAGGGGAGACAATATGTATGATGATCTGCAGACAGGAGGAGAACCGTTCGATTAGCACATCATCGATGAGCCTATCCCATCGAAGCTTAAGGTTCCCCCACTAGACAGGTTTGATGGGACAGGAGACCCGACCGATGATCTTCGCACCTTCAAGGCTGCGATGGCGTTGATGCAACCGTCTGACCTCATTCTTTATAAGATCTTCTCCACAACCTTGCATAAGGGGCCACTCTTTGGCTCTAAAAGCGCCCCTCCAATCGATCACGAGTTTCTAGGAACTGTCCATAACCTTCCGAAGTCAATTCTCGGGAAAAGAATGTCGCAGGAAGCAAGCCCACAACACCTTGGCTATCCGATAAGGGACAAAGGAACTGCTGAAGGTTTTTGTCTCGTGTTATTTCAAAGAACTTAACGATGTAAAAGAATTAGTGCAGAACATCCCAATATTCCCAACGACATTCCGAACAACGCTCATAAAAAGCACCTTTCTTTCTTCGCCGGAAAAAAAGCCTGTCACTACCTCATCCGAGCTTAAGAAACATGTTGAGAAATATATAAATGAGGAGGAGGTCTTGGTGACCTCGCGGGGTGGGGAAAAGAAGCGCGCGGACCTGAATGACATTCGCCGAAAGGAAGAACCCTGAAGGGCTCGGAGAGATGAAGGCTCGTAGGGCCAAGCCAGGATGAACCGGGGGCAGGGCCGATTCTCACGACCTGTTTCCCAGTAGACGGAAACGGTAATGTGGCAAGCCCGCGACATATTTATTCAGAGAAAGTCATTCCGTAAATAAATATACTAAGCGTATCGAAACAATAAATACACAATGCAAGACTAAATGGAGACTGTATAAATTTCAACAAACATTTTTATTTACATTCAAACTTGAAATATTTACAGATATATGAGTTCAACTGAATAAATAATTACAAGAAAAGAAATGCTGGTTGATCTTGATTTTGGAAAAGAAGTGTGTCGTAAGTAAAGTTAACCGCAATCAATAATGGTGTCGCTAGTAGCTAGCCGAGATGAGTACGGGTCGATCTCAGTGAAACGTCAAACCTTTTACTTGCTTTAGAAGAGTTGATTGAAATATGGATGGTTTGTTCTAGATCTATGATATACGGATGTAGATTTTATAAAGAAGAGACTTGTAGGGTTCATAGAATTTAGTAGTAATGGATAATTAATTAAAGATGACTCCTTTTATCTTTTAATAGATTTAAAACTAGATCGCTAGTGATGAATGAAGATTAAGATTTTTGGAGGGAATAGGGTTCCCACTCTTAACCCTTGCCTTTTCATTGACTTCTATTCATGTCCAGCCTTTACCAAAACAATTGTTAATCTAATCTTAAATCGCGGTTGAGACTATCAATAAATTGATAGCGCGCCCGATTAGGATGTTAAGAATTATTTTGCTAAAATTTATAAACTTTAAAAAATGTAAAAGAAATTAAGAGATTTTATCATCCATTGATCTACCCTGATTCTACAAACCCTATCAAGCGAGGAACTACTCACGCATGGTTGAGATAGAAGAGAAGATGAAGAAGGAGATCATAATGTAAATGCAGAAATTAAATACAGAATGCAAAGAACTAAACTAAAGATCTACCTTTTTATTAATCAACTCTTATTTACAAATCCGTCGAATTTAGAGCTTAAGAACCCTAGTTTATGCTCCCGATCTCTATTCTCGTTGGAAGTAGATGAACAACCGATGATCAACCTGGATTCGTGGAACGTCTTGGACCTCTTGATCTCTTTGGTTTTGATCTATTAGGTGATAATTTTAGTGATCTATTTCGAGATAATTTTCATTTAAAGCTCCCGGTCCTTTAAATATCCCTAGAAGCAGAAACCCTAGATCCTATGTGTTAGGATTTGTTGTTGTGATCACCCCAAAAAAATCCCAGATCCAACGGCCACAATATGGCCACGGATCCGCCACAAATGTAGTGATTTGGCCGCGGTTGGGCGGCATGTTGATGAGACCAGGGTATCAAAATTCTTGTGCCGCCTCATATTGACACATGGAGATTGTTGTGATGTCTGTTTTTTTAAATCTTCTCTGAGTCTCTGCCATTTATGATTTTACGATTTGCTTCAATATTTCGGTAGATTTGATTTCCGACATCTCGGATCTCCTGATCTGAGATAAATCTGCACAATATCTCAATTCATAGTATCAGTAATATTTGTTGTTTATTTTGAGATATTACCCTAACCATTTTATATGATACAATATTTTAAGAATATTGATTAGGGATATTTGATATGATACACATATTTTAAATTATCAAAATATCATATAAATATTATATGCATATATTTTCCTTCATTATATTAATTATAATATATAAACATATCATAAAGAGTATTTTGCAGATAAACTCACATATGTTCCATAATTACAATAAACACCTTTAAGTATTTAATAAAAGTAAGGAAAATGTTCTATCAAATGTGCAATATTTTCGACTGAACAAATACCCCCAAACTTAACTTTGATCGTCCCGAGCAAACTAGTTATTCAAGAGAGGGAGAAAAAAAAGGAAAAGAAAAACCTAGCATATTTTCGTAGGCAACAATTGCACTTAGCACGTGCAACAAGCTTTTAAATCTCTAGGTGTCCCTAGTAGGAGGAGTGTTGTCTCCTGAGGGGTTTCAGCGGATTACACCCACAAAATCTCATAATAAATCAAAGAAGATGAAAGTTACATATAAAGATAAGGATCATATAAAAGAAAGAACTTGAAAAGAAGAGTTTCCAACTACACTTGGTTTTCAGTTACCATGAGTCCTATCTTAAAGGTCAGAAATCACATCATCCCTCAATAAAACATCGCCTTTAGTCTTCCTCCCTATCTTTCTTCCAAATATAGATTATATACCTCTACGTGTGTGTAAAAGACATCCCTACATTTAGAGAATTCAATTCAAGCTATCATACTTTTGTCCATCTTTCTTAGTACTTTTTAGTCGGTGAATATTTTAGATGGAACTGCTCACACATTCTTCATGCGACCGTTAATACTTCTTGAGGTACTAACCGACCGATTACTAAATGTGCTCACTCATTTAGAGGTAATTAGCAATATCCTAGTTTTGCAACACCTAAGACTTAGCAGTGGCTCCCAAACCGGTTGCTCCAAGACACTAGGTGATAAAGCACCCATGCTATATTTTTTTATGCCGCCATAAGTAATTACAAAACCAGTGTTCATTTTTCTTCACCATTTATTTATTTATATTTTTTTGTATATTTATTTTCCTTCATACTAAGGTTTTTAGACAAGAGCATTTCAATGTATCCTCTACTATTCCAAGTTTCAAGACGTGTGCAAGTGCGTATAGTAGGGTATCAATGTTCAAAAGTTTGGACTCAAGAATAGGGACTATTTTTCAGACTTAATTCTATCATCAGATTAGTGATTTTCTTCATCTTACTAACCCTTGGGACAATAGCTCATGACTATCTATTACTAGCTTCGTTATAAAACATCTAATTTTCTTGCTTTTCTTAAACTTTTCCTTCTTATCATATGTATTTTTCACTTTCTAACTTTCAAAAAAAAAAAATTCAGCTAGCCAAAAAAATTACATAGTGTTTAGTGCCAAATGATATTTAATTAAATACAAATCTCCCCCCAAACCTGTTTTCAGCAGTATTCTCACTGATGTTGTTCTTTGTGCGCATAGACTTGTAGACTTGGGAGGAGAATAATAGGGGTAAAATAATAATGAAATACTACCCCCAAACTTGTTTTATGGCACACACAGATATTCGGTTATATCTTAGTTCACTTACCTCCATTCTTATATGAAACAGTTTTACCGAAACATGGAGGTGAGATGGAGGAGAGTTAGTTATGATAAAGCGGCTCCTGTAAAAACAGGAGCTCCTCCGCCGGGTCAGCGGAAAAATACGGTTTTAATCTATACCCATTTACTTTAAAAATAGAATCATTTTTAATATTTTCAATATCCACTGCCCCGTGCGGGTACATATACCGCACCATGAAAGGTCCTTTCCAACGAGACTTAAGCTTACCCGGATGAAGGTAGAGATGAGAATTGTAAAGAAGGACTTGTTGTCCCGGTGTGAAAGATTTTCTAAAAAGGTTTTTGTCGTGGAACACTTTAGTCCGGTTTTTACTATAATCGCATTATCGTAAGCTTCATCGTAGAGTTTGCTTAGCTCATTTAATTGCAGCTTCCGATAGCTGCAGGTTTGATTAAAATCAAAGTTAAGCTCTTTAATAGCCCACATTGCTTTATATTCGATCTCGACAGGAAGGTGGCAAGCCTTCCCAGACACAAGTCGGTATGGAGACATACCAAGATCGGTTTTATGAGCGGTGCAGAATGCCCAAAGAGTATCCGTCAATTTGGTTGACCAATCTTTACGGTTCTTAGAAACCATTTTCTCCAAAATTTGTTTGATTTGTCGATTGGAGATCTCAGTTTGCCCGCTCGTTTGGAGATGATAGGGCGTAGAAATCTTATGGTTGATTGAATATTTCTGCATCAAAGTCATGAAAGACCGATTACATAAATGCGTCCCGTTGTCGCTAATTATAGCACGAGGGATCCGAATCGCGAAAAGATATTTTTTTAAGGAACTTAATAATAAATTTGTTGTCATTAGTGCGACACGGTACTACTTCCACCCATTTAGAGACATAATCAACCGCAAGTAAGATGTATAAATTCCCAAAAGAGTTGGGAAAATGGCCCATAAAGTAAATTTCCCAAATGTCAAATATCTCCATAACCAAGATAGGTTGGAGCGACATCTTATTTCTCCATGAAATCCGAACCATATGTTGACACCGAGGACAAGTTTTGCAATGATCATATGCATCTTTAAATAATGTTGGCCAATAAAAGACATATTGCAAAACTTTCTCCGCCGTTTTACGTGGACTAAAGTGACCGCCACATGCCTGATCATGGCAGAAAGACAATACACTTTTGAATTCATCATTGGGGACACATCGACGAATGATTTGATCGGGACAATACTTAAACAAATAAGGTTCATCCTAGTAAAAATGTTTTACTTGGGATACAAATCGATGATTGTCTTGTTTCGACCAATCATTAGGAATAAGTCCCGTCGCTAGATAATTCACAATATCCATGAACCAAGGTTCGCAGGATACGGTCAAGAGCTGTTCGTCAAGAAAGGAGTCGTTTATTAGCAAAGTCAACATTGGTGAAGAAGAGATGTGTGAAAGATGGTCGGCTACTATGTTTTCACATCCACTCCTGTCTCGTATGACAAGATCAAACTTTTGTAACAGCGGGATCTAACATATAAGCCCGTCTTTAGCATCCTTCTTCGATAAAAGATATCGTAGGGTGGAGTGATCGGTGTAAACCACTATAGGCGAGCCAATCAAGTAAGGTCTGAATTTTTCTAATGAAAATACAACTGTCAAGACTTCTTTCTCATTAGTTGTATAATTAATTTGGGTATCATTCAAGGTCCCACTTGCATAGTAAATTACATGTGGCATCTTATCAATATGCTATCCTAAGACTGTACCAATTGCAAAATCTGATGCATCATACATAAGCTCGAAAGGGTGGTTCCAATCCGGAGATGACAGAACGAGGGGTGTAATGAGGAAACTTTTAAGTGATTCAAAAGCAGCCTCGCAATCTGAATCGAAGTGAAATGTTTTATTTTTTGCCAAGAGAAGAGTTAAGGGTCTAGCAATTTTGCTAAAGTCCTTAATGAATCTCCTATAAAATCCTGCATGACCAAGGAAGGATCGTACATTTTTTACGCATTTGGGAGGAGGAAGGTTATGGATGACATCTATTTTACCTCTGTCTACCTCTATGCCTTTTCGTGAAATGATATGCCCAAGAAAAATACCTTCTTGAACCATGAAATGACATTTTTTCCGATTCAAAGTTAAATTCTTATCCTTACAGCGGGTAAGAACAACGTCAAGATGACGAAGGCATTCCTCAAAGGAGTTCTCAAATATGGAGAAATCGTCCATAAATATCTCCAGAAAATTCTCGACCATGTCCGAGAATATCCCCATCATACACTGCTGAAATATAGCGGGAGCATTGCATAACCCAAAGGGTATTCGTCTATAAGAAAAAGTACTGAAAGGACAAGTAAATGTTGTCTTATCTTGATCCTTTTCGACGATGGGGATCTGGTTATAGCCGGAGTATCCGTCCAAGAAACAATAGTATTCATGCCCGGCTAATCGTTCTAACACCTGGTCAATGAAAGGTAAAGGGAAGTGATCTTTTCTCATTGCGACATTAAGTTTCTATAATCAATACATACCTGCCACACAGTTTGGGTATGTGTTTGGATCAACTCATTAGTCTCATTAGTTATGACCGTGATGCCCGACTTTTAAGGGACTACATGAATATGACTTACCCATTGGCTATCAGATATTGGGTAAATTATGCCACCATCTAAACACTTGACGATTTCTTTCTTTACCGCCTCCTTCATGACGGGATTCAACCGTCTTTGTCGGTCTCGGGTTGGTTTGGCTTCATCCATCAAATGTATATGATGTTCAACAATCAAGGGACTAATCCTTTTGATGTCCGCCATTGTTCAACCAAAAGCTTGCTGATTTGATCTCAAGACCAACAAAAGAGCGCTCTTTTGCTCTAAAACTAGAGAAGCGGATATAATCATAGGTAAAGACTCATTCTCACCTAAGTATGCATATTTAAGATGAGAAGGTAGCGGCTTGAGATCTAGTGTCGGCGGAGAGACGATGGAAGGCAGAGTAGGAGAATTATACTCGAACTTCCTAAGAGGTTCATAACTAGTCAACTGACTTTTGCGATGAGTCAAAGGATTCGAACTCGGGGGTGGACTTATAAAAGGTCTCCTCACTAGTATAGTAATTTGCTAGATCAAATAATAACGCATTAGTGTCGTCGAGATCATTGTTGCAAAGTCCCTCAACTTCGCAGCTGTCGGAAGCTATTTCGTTGACAGAACAGATATTGATTAGATGAGCAGAAGGTTCAGATGGTTGACTTCCTAGCTTGTAAATATTAAGCTCAATTTTCATCTTCCCGAAGGATAAGTTCATAGAACTGTTACGACAATTAATTACAGTGTTGGAAGTTACTAGAAAAGGCCGACCGAGAATCACCGGTATTTGGTTTTGTGGGTTTACCACAGGCTGTGTATCTAAATTAATAAAGTCCACAGGGAATATAAATTCCCCGACTTTGATTAACACGTCCTCTAGCTCACCCTAGGTTGGGTGATAGATCGATCAACTATCTGGAGAGTGTAGTGTGTAGGTTTCAACTCTCCAATACTTAACTGCTCATAGACAAAATACGGGAGCAAGCTAACACTAGCGCCTAGGTCAAGTAGAGCACGATTGATACTTTTATCCCCAATAGTTATAGATATTGTAGGATAACCGGGGTCCTTATATTTCTTAAGCAATTTTTGGGTAAAAGCCGTGCTCATATTGCTAGTTAAGAACACCTTTTTTGGCACTTGAGTTTTGTAGGGTGTTTTTCATCACTCCATTGAGATGGGAATACACGCGCGCTTGTCAGGCATACTACAGATTCCCCCTGCCTAGGGTAGGACGGGGTTTACTGATTATGGGGATCCGAATCTCCGGCAGCTACGGACTAAGCTGCCATTAATTACCCCCCGCCTTTGGGGCGAGGGAACCTCCGATTAACGGGTTAAACTGGTCATGCGAACTCAATGTGCAGTGTATGCGTGTTTTGTTTTGTAGGGGGATTTAAATATATCGGGAGCCACACAGAGTTTTTACGGGGGTCCCGCTACCCGGATAGCGGGCTGGGGGTCAAGGGGGCTAGCAGCCCCCTTGCGGGGTGCGGGACAGCGCCCCATTAGAATTTTTTTCTAACAAGGACAGTGTCGAGGAGTATGTGTATGTGTACATTTGTATACATACATATATATATATATATATATATATATATATATATATATATATATATATATAAAGGGGGAAGAAGACATCCAAAGGATGCGTGGGGCCAGCGCCTGGGCGCTTGAGCGCAAGCGCGCCACGTGTCGGCACGTGGGCGCTTTGCGCTCGAGCGCAGAGCGCTGGAGCGCAACGCGCCACGTGTCGGCACGAGGGCGCTTTGCGCTCGAGCGCAGAGCGCTGGAGCGCAAGCGTGCCACATGTCGGCACGCGGGCGTTTTGCGCTCGAGCGCTAGCGCACCAGCGAGGAAAAAGGGGTTTTTAGCCCGGAAATTCTCTAAAGAGAAAATAGGGTGGAGTTAAACTCCTAAGATGCTTTGGGTTATGGAAATGGGTCCTTCTTCTTCCTTTGCTGGCCGGATCTTAGAGATAAAGAGATGTGAGATTTAAAAATCTTTTCTTTTTGAGATCTGATGGCAGATCTGAGTTCCCCTTAATGGGTTTTGTGGTGGAAAACTATTTAGTTTTGAAAAAGGAAGAGTAAAACTCTTGATTTAATTCAAAAGAAAGAAGAAGGTTTTTGGAACCTTGAAGAAGGAAGAAAGATTTCAGATTTGAAACTTTTTTTTGAGAGAGAAAAAAGTTGTTGGGATATTTCATTATCCTTGCCTTTATAGGCTATACACTTTACACATAGCCCCTTGGGCTTCACAAAATGGCATTTTGCCTATCCCATGGTTCATGTGCCATTTCTTTTTGCACATAAGCCATGGGCTTTACAAAAATTTGGCTTTATGCCTATTTTTCTTACATTTATGCATAAAATAAAATAAAAGAAATACAACAAAATTATTTATTACAAAATTTTTATCTTGGCATGGGGGGAGGCCGGCCGCTTCATGTTCTGGCTCGACCCGGGCATGGGCCCACTGGATCTGGGCTTGGGCCCACTTGGCTTGGGGTTGACTTTGATTTTGACTTGGTCAACCGGGGTGTAAATTTTTACCCCAACAAATTGCCCCCCATCAATAAATGCACACCACATATGTGGGTCGTGTGCATGAAATTGATGGATCTTCTTTCACGTGGAGGCGACTTGATTTGGTTCCTGCTTTTTGGGAAGCTGGCACTGCCCTTTTTACGACATGGACGGTCGTTGCTTGACATGTCTCTGAGACGGAGTGTCCGTGATAGACGTTTTCTCTGGCCCGGAGTGATCTGGTTCCCGCTTTGTAGGAATCCTGCGCTGCCCTTTTTGCGACTTGGACGGTCGGTGTTGCCCTTTTTGCGACTTGGACGGTCGGTGCTGCCATTTTAGCGACTTGGACGGTCGGCACTGCCCTTTTTGCGACTTGGACGGTCGGTGCTGCCATTTTAACGACTTGGACGGTCGATGCTGCCCTTTTTGCGACTTGGACGGTCGGTGCTGCCCTTTTTGTGACTTGGACGGTCGGTTCTGCCCTTTTTGCGACTTGGACGGTCGATACTGCCCTTTTAGCGACGTGGACGGTCGATGCTTGATTTGACTTGCTCTGCTTCTTGCAGTGTCAGGGGTAGACTTGACTTGCTCCGCTTCTTGCGGTGTCGAGATTGGATTCTGACTTGCTCCGCTTTTTGCGGTGTCGGAGTGAAAGTTGACTTGTTGATTTTGATTTAGGTTGACATCAGCATCGCTATACTGGAATATGGTACCAGGAGCGAATCATCATCTGTCATTTAGAGGATTTTGGGATTTTGGTTTTTGTTTGGCATCTGCATTGCTGCGCTGGAATAATGCCAGGAGCAACTCATCATTTGCCCCGGGAGGATTTGGGATTTTTTTTGGGACTTTGAATGTGGTCTCACCGGTAGGACTTGGGAGAGGTTGGGATTGTTTTACGCCCGTGGATTGTATACGGTTTTGCAGGATGTATGATCCAGACCGTAGGGCCGGAAAAATTTCAGGGCTTTGTTGGCGTCTGCATCGCTGGACTGGAATGTGGTACCAGGAGCGACTCATCATTCGTCGTTGGGGTATGGGATTTGGAATTTGGTTGGCGTCTGCATCGCTACACTGGAATATGGTACAAGGAGCGACTCATCATTCGCCGTTGGGGTATGGGATTTGGAATTTGGTTGGCGTCTGCATCGCTACACTAGAATATGGTACCAGGAGCGACTCATCATTCGCCGCTTTGGGGTTGGGGACTTGGAATTTGGATCTTGTTTGGCATCAGCATTGCTGCACTGGAATAATGCCAGGAGCAACTCATCATTTGCCTTGGGAGGACTTGGGATTTGGGTTTTTGGTCGGCATCAGCATTGCTGCACTGGAATAATGCCAGGAGCAACTCATCATTTGCCGTTGCCCATTGGGGAACGATGGTTTAGGAGACAGGTTTGGGTCCCTATCACCTAAGGCTTTTCAATTTTATGGGCCGTGAGGGTCCCATAAAAGCATTTTCTCCCTACGAGTCGTAAGGATCCCGCAGGTGTATTTTCTCCTTAGGAATCGTGAGGATTCCTAAGTGTGTTGCTCCTTTGTGAGTCGTAAGGATCTCACGCAGGGGTTTTCTCCTCACAAGGTCGAGAGGACTTTGCGAGTGTATTCATCTCTTTTCACGAGTTTGCGCCCTTTCGGGTTTTCACAAACTCGCCGGTAGTCCTGTTGTTTTTACTCACGGAGCCCTTTCGGCTTTTTATCCGTGCCCGTTTTGCTTGTGGACATACCTTTTTATTTTTCTTTTCTTTTTCTTTTTTTTTTTGTTCTTTTTCTCTTTTTTTTGCCACTGGTGGGACTTTAAAAGTAGTCTCACCGGCAGGATTTGGGAGAGATAGGGGCCATTTACGCCCGTGGATTGTATACGGTTTTGCAGGATGTATGATCCAGACCGTAGGGCTGATGTGCTCAATTCGCCTGCGACTTGGAGCATTCACGTGTAGTATTTCTTGATATATCGGCCATTGATGGGTGGCATGGGCCTTCCTCACTCGGCACTTATTAGTTGGTAGGATCCTCCGTCAAACACTTTCTCGATGACGTATGGTCCTTCCCAGTTTGGCTCGAATTTTCCCTTGGCATGTCGATTGGGGATAATCGGTCTTTTGAGGACCAACACCAATTCACCTTTTTTGAAAGAGCGGAGACGGGTTATCTTGTCATAGGCCCGTGACATTTGGGCTCGGTATAGCTCCAGACTTTGTTGCACCGCGAGCCTCTTTTCTTCGAGGGCATCAAGTTCTTCAAGTCGAAGGAGCACGTTTTCCTCCTCCGTCAACTCATGCTGAACGACCATTCTTAAACTTGGAACTTCAACCTCGAAGGGGAGGACCGCCTCCATTCCGAAGAGCAATGAGTATGGAGTGGACTGAGTTGGAGTACGGTGCGTGGTACGATATGCCCACAATGCCTCATGAAGCTTGAGATTCCAGTCTCTCTTGTTGGCTGAAGCATTTTTCCTCAGGAGCTTGCATAGAGTCTTATTGAAGGCTTCGGCTAGCCCATTGGCTCTTGGATTATAGATGGAGGAATATCTCCAGTCTATCTTGTGCTGAGTAGCGAACCTTGAGACATTGAAGCTCTTGAAAGAAGGCCCATTGTCAGAAATGATTCTTCTTGGTGTACCGAAGCGGTATAGAATATGTAGGGTTCCTAAGCACACTAATGAGGTCTCACAAGGCATCAACCATGCCAATTTCAAACTTTACATGTGTCGAGAAACCCTAATACGGATCGTTAACTAGAAATTTAGGCGACAAAAGCAACTAGATAACAAATTAACTAAAAGAACGGAAATACAACCTTTGTAGATCCGGTCCACCACCTCCATAGCTCCGCGATGATGTCCCTCCGCTGTCCAAATCGGATTCCGGACTCTAGCATCGGCTTCATCGGAAAAATGGGCGGGCTAGGTCATCGACAACGATGCCGAAGATGATCTACGTCGAGGCATCACAAGATCAAGCTCCCACTTCACCAAGTCATGAAACTTGTGAAGAAAACACCCTATACTACTTGGCAAGAGGTAGAGGATGAAGAAATAGGAAGTGGGTTCACTTTAGAATTGGATTTCTCACTCATTTTCTCAAGTTTCCATTGATGGAGGCAAGGTTTCTTCTTGAAGAAGAAGAAGAAGATGAATATTATGATAAGTATTTTTCAAAATAGAAAATAATGTGAATACTTATCATATGGCAACCATGGTCAAGTATAGAGAATAAACTAAGGTTAGTTAAAGGGTTAGGGTTAAGCATGAAGATAAAATGGTCACTTAGTCAAAGATGCTTTGAAGCTTCAAGAAGCTTCAAGCAAAGAACAAAGAAAGCCACCATTTTCTCTTTATCATTTCCAAAATAAAATAAATAAAATAAATGAATAAGAAAATGAAAAACCTAACCAATATTCAACCATGGTTTAATCTTTACACAAACCCTAGTGAGCATGCATCATCAAACAAGATACAAACTTGTGTACAAAAGTATATCACATATACAATGTGCACATAAAGTGAGAAAATCCATTTAAAATGAACCAATACTAGTTAATGTAAATTAATATATCATATATATAATTATACATTAAATCATTAAATCAACACTTGATTTAACGATCCGGTCATATCGCATATAACCGACTAATATCAATAGTAACAACTTATCGAATCAACACTTGATCCGATAATCCGGCTATACCGCATATAACCGATCAATGTTACAAATCACGAGAATCAAATACAGTATCACATACTGGTATTATTCTCGGTCCCGCACATATCTCATATGCGCTCCTATTTCGTTTCGCTTGAGCCAGGAAACCTCTGTGTAGGACTCTAAAGACTCGTCAATACGCCGGCAGCAGGTGACGATCATATCAAACACCCACAAGCCGCAAGCGGTCTGCTAAACGTAACGGCCACCCGGGTATTGAGCGATCAGAAGATCGACGAGCAAGCCCGCTCATACTCCTGTGAATCCAACCAGCAACACTTACCGTACAGTCCGGTCTCGTCGTCTGATATGTCGCATATCTCGCCTAGGGGTGGTAAACGTCAGACCCCAATAGCTCGATAAGTCGTGTCGATATGAGGTCTATAACAGTTCGAGAAACTACTGGTAACACTTACCAGTAAATCTCAGCAACCCTGGCCAGGGATTTCCGGTTATAGCCAATCGAACACAGCGCAACATCAACTCCCTATACCGGGAGAGACGAATCCCCTCCTATCGCTCATTGCCTCTATATGATTCGGGACTGTACCCAAAAACCACCGTTTTGCACGCCCTCTTGGACGTGGTAAGGTGGAAATCAAAGCACAGTGGGAACCACACAAGACTCTATGACGATCTCGGGTCAACAGACTACTCTGTACCAGTGTCACCAAAGAACTGCCATCTGACGTAAGGTATAATACCATCTGGGAGTTCTCGGCGAGTCCGTCCAGTGTACCCAGTCTCTACTGAGCACCCGTATATCTCCTCTGATGTCAAACACCAATGGATATGGGATCATCCATCGCCCATCTGTATGGGTCGAGAACGTACACGCTAGTCTACTCTGGTATATCGATGCCCCGTCTCGATACACCCACGACTAGGGACTTTGAAGGATGTACTTATGGACTACCATGTCCCCACTAATATGATCCGCATCATAGTCCAGGTAGTCAAGTACACATCCTAAGGGCTTTACCAACATGTAACAGAGAGACATTCAGTATACACGTTAAGGTAAAGAGTAACCAGATAGCAAACTATCATGTCGAGCAAGAAAGTCCTCCCTATATATGTCCAAGTATCCACTACAATATACATCCTATGTATAGTAATGGCCTCTAGGGCATACATATAATTAACAAAATATTATGCTGGAAGAATGTCAGAATATCTTTTGTCTTGACTTCTTTTAGCGGGACAGGTTCAGCCCATCTAGAGAAGTAGTCTGTCGCGGCCAGTATGAACCGGTTGCCTTTAGATGACGGAGGATCAATTGGGCCAACAACGTCGGTGCCCCAAACTTCGAAGGGCCACGACGCCACCGTAGGATGCAATGGGTTGGGATGATTGTGAATGAAATTACCATGGATTTGGCAGATCTGACATTTTTTTGCGTGCTCTCCGCAATCCCGTATCATGGTGGGCCAATAATACCCAAGCCGTTTAATTTGAAGTCGCATCTTGGGGCCAGATTGGTGGGCACCGCAAACGCCCGAGTGAACATCTTTCATGTCCTTTTGGGCTTCGGCCAATGACAGACACCTGAGCCAGAGTTGGTCATATGACCTGCGGTATAACGTGTCATTTACAAACACGTATCGGAGAGCTCTTTTCTTCAGCTGATTCCTCGCAGATTTTTCTTCGGGCAGCTTGTCGTATTGGAGGTACTCTATGAAGGGTTCTCTCCAGTCGGGCTCGTCTTGGATGATCGAAGCTTCTTCGACAAGACTGCTCTTCTGTTCTGCGCTTTCCTCTTCTCGTAGGGAGACTGGGGGTAGAATTTGTCGGCTCCTGACTGTGATCAGAATTTCGTCCATGTCAGGATCAGCCAGCTCCTTGGCTAGGCGAGCGAGTACGTCAGCCTTTCCATTCAACGCTCTAGGGACTCTCATTAGTTCAATGTGAGTGAACCGTTTCATGAGTTCCACCACTCGGCCTCTGTACCGAGCTAATTCGGGTTTGTATATCTTATAATTGCCGCTTACTTGGTTGACGACAAGCTGAGAGTCACCGTAAACCCGTACCCGAAGGATTTCCATTTCTATGGCGAGCTCCAAACCAGCTATCAGAGCTTCATACTCAGCTTCGTTGTTCGTTCGAGGCTCAGTGAGAGCAAAAGAACGCCGTAGGGTTCCCATTGATGGCGTGATGAACACCAATCCTATCCCCGCTTTTACCTCCGGGATGCTTGATCTGCCGGAGCTCCTTATTGATGAGGCTCCATCGAAGTAGAGCTCCCAACATGGCCCATCTTCCTCGAGGTGCAGCACTTGTTCGTCGGGTAACTCACAATTTAGCGGTGACCCTTCTGGTATGGGATGAGCAGCGAGAAAGTCTGCAAGAGCTTGACCTTTTACTGCTTTCTGAGGAGTATAAATTATGTCAAACTCAAGTAGCATGACAGCCCATCTTGCCATTCTACCGGCTAGGCTTGCTTTGGTCATCAAGTGTTTGAGCGGGTTGACCTTGGAGATCAGCATAACCCGATGAGCGAGCAAATAGTGCCTCAGCTTCTTCACAGCAAATATTAGAGCCAGGCATTGCTTTTCGATTGAGGAGTAGTTGTGTTCCGCCCCGACTAGAGTTCGACTGAGGTAGTAGAGGGCATTTTCTTTTCCCTCCTCGTTATTCTGGGCGAGGAGCGCACCGAGTGACTCATCTAGCGCGGCAGTATAGAGAATCAATGGTTTATTTGAAATGGGGGCGGCCAGCACTGGAGGGTGCAACAAGTATTGTTTGATGCTTTCGAACGCTGCTTGACATTCGGCATCCCAGATAAAAGGAGCTCCTTTCTTCATGAGCTTTGAGAAGGGCCTACATCTCCCCGATAAATTTGAGATAAACCTCCGTATATAAGCAAGCTTGCCTTGAAAAGATCTTAGCTGCGTCAGACTCTTCGGAGGGGGCATCTCCATGATGGCCTTTATCTTTGATGGGTCAACTTCGATCCCTCGATGTCGGACTATGAAGCCCAGGAATTTTCCCGATGACACGCCAAAAGCGCATTTCAGAGGATTCATCTTCAGGTCAAATTCCCTCAGTCTGGTGAGAACGGTCCTAAGATCCTGGATATGATCGGCCTTGGTTTTAGTCTTAATGACCAGATCATCAACATAACATTCGACGACTTTATGAATTAGGTCATCGAAGATATTGGTCTTTGCCCTTTGATATGTAGCACCTGCGTTCTTCAATCCGAACGGCATCACCTTGTAGCAATATATTCCGATCGGGGTTCGAAATGCTGTGTGCTTCTCATCCTCAGGCGACATCTTGATCTGATTGTATCCAGACGAGCCGTCCATAAAGGTGAACAGCTCGTAATTTGAGGTGTCATCGATCATCATTTCCATGACCGGTAGCGGGAAGTCGTCTTTAGGACATGCCTTGTTGAGGTCCCTGAAATCGACACAAACTCGGATCTGCCCATTTTTCTTCTTCACTGGGACTATGCATGCGATCCAGTCCGCATATTTCTCTTCCCTGATGAAGCCGGCATCGATGAGCTTCTTAGTTTCCTCGATGACCTTTTCTTCTAGTTCCCTTCTCATTCTTCGAGGAGCTTGTTTGACTGGCTTAGCATCAGGAGATATAGCCAACTTATGTACGGCCACTTCAGGGGAAAGGCCAGGCATTTCTTTGTATGTCCACGCGAAGCAGTCGACGAACTCATGCAGCAGGGCAATTATCTGCGCTTTCATTTCCTCCGACAAGAGTGAGCTGATGTAGGTCGGTCTTGGATTATCGGGCGTTCCTAAGTCAATCTCGGTTAGCTCATCAAAGGTTGCTTGTCCTCCATCTTCGAGCTCTTGGGGAGCTTCTTCTGGCTCGGCTATCTCTTCATCATCATTTGATCTTTCGCTGGTCTCACCAACACGGATCATGTAGCATGCTTTGGAATCAGCTTGAATGTAGCCTATTCCACGTCTATCTGGAATTCGTCCATCGATGAGTGCTCTGACCTGGGGCGGATACCATAGTCCTTCGTAAAACTTTGCTTTGGACTCCGTTTGATATAACCGGCATCCGCACTTCTTAAAGTATTCCCGCATCTCGGGCGCATAGTATCTGGGATTGAGGACGGCGCTTAAGCCTCTCTCATAGGGAAGGCACGCGACAGAAAGATCGTCCGGGTGCACAACGGGGTTTGACCTTAAAACAGGATGCCCTTCTGTCCATTTTTCCTCCCGGGCACGTAGAAAGTTTTCAGCTGGTCCACGGTAGAGACTGACAATGCGTCGAGCTCTTTGCATATCCGTTCCGGCACCCTTGTGATGGCCAGGGACCCTTCTGCGACTTCGAAGGTCTCTCGTAGTTTCGCTTGCTGCATGGGGGGCTAATCTGCACAGCTCTTGCACGGCAGGTCCTCTTCTTCTGACTCTTCAGTGTCACTGCCAAGATGAGGGCGGACTTTGCTGCTAGATGGGCCTTCAGTAACAGATTCGTCCGTATCGCTACCGAAATGAGGGCGAGTTTTACGGAAGGACGGGCTTCCAGCGTCGGACTCATCAGTGTCGCTGCCGAAATGCGGGCGCACTTGGGTATTTTTGCTTTTGAAAGTGACAACCGGCGCAGATTTTCTTTTGAGTCTTGGGGCCGGTCTATCCTCAGTCAGTTGTGGCTTAGCATTTTGGTAGTTCATAAAGTACCGAGAATCTTCATATCGGACTTCATGCACACCGAACGGCTGGATGTCTCCGTCAATGCGTCTTTCTTCACCATTTTTAGTATACTTCATGCATTGATGGAGAGTTGACGGAATGATGCCGTAATCGTGGAGCCACGGCCTCCCCAAGAGAATCTTATAAGACGTGTCGGTGTCGATCACGTATATCTTAGCTTCAGTTTGCAGATCCCCGAATTTGATTGGCAAAGCTATAGACCCCAGAACTTGCTGGCAATTTTGGTTGAAGCCTTGAATGACAATCCTTTCCCTTGACAGGTGTCGGACGTCCATTGACAAACTCTTCAGAGTTCGCAAGTTCATGATGTTCACTGAGGACCCCGGATCAATCAATATGCGATTAATTCGATCTCCGTCGCTGTACCCGGTCACGTAAAGCGACCGATTATGCTCAGCCGTTCCTAGTAGCAAGTCTTCATCCTTAAATGTGACTGCGGCGGCATGCAGAGTGTGCTGGGCTTCTTTCATATTAATTTCTGCAAAGTGAGCCTGATACCGCTCGGGGTTTTGTAGAGCGTGAATGAGAACATCTCTAAGCTCCTTAGATAGGACCAAGGCTTCGTAGATGCTCAGGAGAGACGGAAGCTTCCGAAGATGTGCCAAGACATTATAGTCCACCGAGGAAGGACTTATGTTTTCATCAGTCGGTTCTCTGCCATCTTCTTCATTAGCGACTTGTTTTTCCTTCCCTTTTGGGGCGTTGCCCTGATTTGGCGGTAGAGCCCTGCCACTTCTGAGCTGGATTTGATTGGCCTTTGTGGCGAGCTCCTCATCCTCTTCGGGAAAACAAAGCTCATCCTCGGAGTCGCTGCCAAGATGGATGGCGTAGCAGGTCACTACTGGGATCTCTTCATTGGAGTCTTCTTCTAACTCCTCCAGAATTTCAGCCGCTTGTACGGGGAAGAACTTCTTCAATTGAATCAATGCTCTTTCCTTTTGTTCATATTCTTCGAGGGAATCGATATATTTTTGAATGGTCGATCTCCCTGCAGGCTCTTTTTCGCGCCGAGCTGCACTTTTCTTCTTCTTGAGCTTCTTGGATTTTGAGCCTGATGGAGCTGCATTGGCAGCTGGACTGGTAGGCTTCTTCTGCCCTTCCCATTCCATCCTGGGTTCTTTCCGAAATAGCTTTATCATCTTCTTCGTCTTATTAGATATGTGCGTACTCCACGGAGGCCGCGATGATTCCGTTTCATTTCTCGGGGCAGCGGGTTCGGCTGTCTGCTCCTAGAAGGCTTCAACTTCTGGCTGTATAAAGTTGGTGGTTGCAACTTGATTGTTCACCAACACACTTTTGGACAGCTCGATCTCTCCAGCTTTGTACTGCTTCTCGACCCAGTCTTTGAAGATATAGCAATCCTCGATCGCATGGCTCACTACTCGGTGGTACGGGCAATACAGAGGATTGTCGGTCATTTTTGCTTCTTGGGGTCTTTTCGACTCCGGCAATTGTAGGCCGTTGTTCAAGGCATCTTTAAATATCTTACGGACCTTGTCCCTTCTGAAAGAGTAAACCTTGTTCTTTTTCTCCTCTAGGGAAGGCCCATCTCCTCCCAGCAATGGCTTTCGAGACCGGTTGGTTTTGGATTCGCCCGCCCTTCGCTTTTCTTCATTGTCGGAGGCATTGAAGACATTGGTACTGCTGGAACTCCCGCTTCTACGGTTGTCGTCCCGCTTGCTTTTCCAGGTTTTGTCTCTCTGAGAGTCCGGCGGGGACTCTTTCTTCGAGCGTTCCAGCATTTAGACTTTCTTGGTTAGCTCCTGAAATGTCTTGAGGCCCGCTGTATACAAGAATGGGACCATCTAATTGCTGAGGTTCCCAATGAGAAGGCTGACGGACTGGTCCTGCTCCAGCGGCGGTTCACACTTGACTGTGAGATTACGCCATCGGGCGATAAAGTCGGTGTTGCTTTCATTCTTCCCCGGCTTGGTCCTCACAAGGTCGGCAATGGAGATTTTATCACTAACGCTTATGAACCTTTGCCGGAACAGAGACTCCATTTGGGCAAAGGTAATGATGGACCCGTCTGGTATACTCGTGTACCAGTCGAAGGCGACACCGGTCAGGCTGTTGACAAACTGACGAAGAAGGAGCACGTCATTGCCCCATGTATTTCCGCACGATGCTTTGAAGTGGGCGACGTGCTGATTTGCATTCCCCGTTCCATCAAATCTTCCGAACTTAGGGATGACGTAGCCGCTTGGGAACTCAATCAGATCGTACTGCGCGGGGTATGGCCGCCCACTACTGCCGATTTCTTTCTGAGCTTCAGCTTCGGCCACCAATGTTTTAACCTTGCTGGTGACCAAATCCATTGTCCGATCCTGTGTTAGCGGGATAGTGCTATCTGGGGCCAAGGCGTCCCCAGAAGCGGAATGTGGCCGGCTTTCATGCGGCTCGACCAGTCTTGGTCCCAAAGGAACATGCATTGGCTGCTTCGGACTGTCGTCACCCGGCTGATTAGTAGCGGCTTGTGCCTGATTGGGAGGCGCTCGAGCAATTTGAGCCGTAAGCTGCATCACCACGTTCGTTAAGTCGTCAATCTTCGAATAGAGCTTGGCCATCTCTTTATCTTTGCTCTTGAGCTGTTTTCGAAGCTCTTGAAGCAGCTCTTGCTCCGCAGTCCTGGGGCAGAAAGTCGGCTCTTCCTCGCTGTCCGAGCTTGACTCTGCATGGACCGAGGGGTCTTTCTGCCTATCATCCTCATCGAGAGGGTTTTCTTCATCCAGCGGTGGCGGCTGTTCTTGGGCAGCGGCAACCACATTCAGGCTAGATTGGGCTTGGGATGTGGTGGCCCCATCCTTGCTTTTGCTGCGAAGGTTGTCGCTGGGGCGCCCGCCCGCCATATAGACCGTATGGATGATATATCCGGCCGTCTTTCTATCATTGGCAGCTGATTTCACGGATCGCTGTCTTGACCCCTTGCTTCGGTAGCTGGTAGTCGATTGAAGGCGGCTGGCCTAACCAAGTTCTTGAATGGTGCTGGCGCTTCTTTTTTGGATTTGCCCCGCTTCTTTCGTGCGGCATAGAGTGCTTGATAGACTCTTGAAGAGACAGTGTCATACTTCTTCTGTTGGGGCCGGGACACGTCTCTTGTGGCACTGTTTGGACCGCTGTCTTCTTGATTCTGGCGGTCATGACATTTTTCTGAACCCTCTTCAGAGGCTCGAAGGAATTGCTGATTCTTACGTCCGACTCAGCCGTCGTCGCGGAGCAACCCTGCACTTGGAACTTCACACAATTCCATTTGGCCGAAGCCTTGGCTCTTTTGTTGGCTCGATACCTGAGCCGCTTCTGCCTTAACTTTTCTGTTCTAAGCATCTGGCAGACTTCGGCTCTTTGGGAAGACGCCGCACACCGGGCGATGGAGGGCCCTGGAGATACGCTCGATTGTGCATTTGTTGGAGTCATCGCCTGAGCTCGTCCGCAACATTTGATGTTGCCCTTTGTACCGAATTTCTTGCCCCCAGCTGGAGCACCAGGGAGTCGTTCACACACCATCTTAAGTTTCGGTTATGGTGCCTTAGCAATCACAACATTCGGCCTCTTGCCCCTTGGGACCGGCTTGGCCACCTGGTCCTCCGGGATTTCCGCCAGATGAGCGCTTCCGGCCGGGTAGATGACGACGGAGCCAAACTAGCGGGGCGGTTCCTCCCACTGTCGACTGAGGCTTACAGGGAGAACCACACGAGCGTTGATCTTGACCACGTACGAAATCGGGGTCATGTTGGAAGCTGAAATCGTCTGGGGAGACATTGTCGTCGAAGGTTGATTGCTGCACGGAAAAAAGAACATCATTTCAGTAAAGGCAATCGATATGTATATTGATTGAGTTCGCATGAACGTTTAACCCGAAATATGGGAGGAGAGATTGGTCCCACCGGACGTGCCAGAATCTGTAGGGTGTTTTTCGTCACTCCATTGAGATGGGAATACACGCGCGCTTGTCAGGCGTACTACAGATTCCCCCAGCCTAGGGTAGGCCGGGGTTTACTGATTATGGGGATCCGAATCTCCGGCAGCCGCGGACTAAGCTGCCGTTAATTACCCCCCCGTCTTTGGGGCGAGGGAACCTCCGATTAACGGGTTAAACTGGTCATGCGAACTCAATGTGCAGTGTACGTGTGTTTTGTTTTGGAGGGGGGTTTAAATATATCGGGAGCCACGCAGAGTTTTTACGGGGGTCCCGCTACCCGGATAGCGGGCTGGAGGTCAAGGGGGCTAGCAGCCCCCTTGCGGGGTGCGGGGCAGCGCCCCGTTAGAAATTTTTTCTAACAGGGACAGTGTCGTGGAGTATGTGTATGTGTACATTTGTATACATATATATATAAAAGGGGAAGAAGACATCCAAAGGATGCGTGGGGCCAGCGCCTGGGCGCTTGAGCGCAAGCGCGCCACGTGTCGGCACGTGGGCGCTTTGCGCTGGAGCGCAGAGCGCTGGAGCGCAGAGCGCTGGAGCGCAACGCGCCACGTGTCGGCACGAGGGCGCTTTGCGCTCGAGCGCAGAGCGCTGGAGCGCAAGCGCGCCACGTGTCGGCACGCGGGCGCTTTGCGCTGGAGCACAGAGCGCTGGAGCGCAAGCGCGCCACGTGTCGGCATGCGGGCGCTTTGCGCTCGAGCGCAGAGCACTGGAGCGCAAGCGCGCCACGTGTCAGCACGTGTGCGCTTTGCGCTCGAGCGCTGAGCGCTGGAGCGCAAGCGCGCCACGTGTCGGCACGTGGGCGCTTTGCGCTCGAGCGCTAGCGCACCAGCGAGGAAAAGGGGGTTTTTAGCCCGGAAATTCTCTAAAGAGAAAATTGGGTGGAGTTAAACTCCTAAGATGCTTTGGGTTAAGGAAATGGGTCCTTCTTCTTTCTTTGCTGGCCGGATCTTGGAGATAAAGAGATGTGAGATTTAAAAATCTTTTCTTTTTGAGATCTGATGGCAGATCTGAGTTCCCCTTAATGGGTTTTGTGGTGGAAAACTATTTAGTTTTGAAAAAGGAAGAGTAAAACTCTTGATTTAATTCAAAAGAAAGAAGAAGGTTTTTGGAACCTTGAAGAAGGAAGAAAGATCTGAGATCTGAAACTTTTTTTTGGAGAGAGAAAAAAGTTGTTGGGATATTTCATTATCCTTGCCTTTATAGGCTATACACTTTACACATAGCCCCTTGGGCTTCACAAAATGGTATTTTGCCTATCCCATGGCTCATGTGCCATTTCTTTTTGCACATAAGCCATAGGCTTTACAAAAATTTGGATTTATGCCTATTTTTCTTACATTTATCCATAAAATAAAATAAAAGAAACACAACAAAATTATTTATTACAAAATTTTTATCTTGGCATGGGGGGAGGCCGGCCGCGTCATGTTCTGGCTCGACCCGGGCATGGGCCCACTGGATCTGGGCTTGGGCCCACTTGGCTTGGGGTTGACTTTGATTTTGACTTGGTCAACCGGGGTGTAAATTTTTACCCCAACAAGTTTTCCTCTTCCTAGTACATAAGTCCTTAAGGATTTTCACATAAGACGGAACTTGTTGAATAGCATCTAGAAGAGGAATATTTATGTTAATTTGCTTAAATATTTCCACAATCTTCTCCATTTGTGCATTAAGTTTGTTGGCCCTCAACCTGTTGGGAAAAAGAGCTTTATCAATAAGGGCTGGGTCCAACATCAGTGGAGAAGTTTGTGGGGATGAAATTGATTCCAGAATTGGAGTTGGAATCGTTTTAGGTTGACTCAAGGGAGTGGGCGGAGGGTGTGAGCCTAATGGAAAATGGAGAATAGGCTTAGAAGAAGATGGTGGGCTGGACGAATTAATGTTAGAAGAAGAAGCCGGGGTTTTATCTGATTCAACATCATCGACCTGTTCACCGACTTGATTGTTCAGCACTTTTCCTGATCTCAACGTAGTTATGGCACCCACATTATGACTTTGTGAGTGGCCAGGATTCGGTAGAGATTGAGATGGAAGTTTCCCTTTCTCTATCTCACTCATCGCGGCATTTAATTGTGCAAGTTGTGCTTCTATCGATTTTATGCTTTCACCGTAGGAAGCAGTATCCTGCATTAACGTTTGGATAGAAGATGTTAAATTAGCTGTCGTTTGCGTGGAATGTTTAATAAACGTTTCCAAGCTTCGTTCGAGTGCAGAGGATTTTTCGGTACCGGCCGTTGAGAAAGAATTATTATAAGATGTAGAGTTGTTGGCCGGATTTTGAAAAGTTTGCGGTTGAAAGGGGTGCTGACTCTGTTGTGGTGGTTGCTATTGCTGTGGAGGAGGCCTTTGATAGTTATTTTGGCTTGGGAACGGATTTTGATTTTGAGTTTGGTTTTGGTTCCAAGAAAAATTAGGATGATTCCTCCATCCCTGATTTTATGTGGAAGAATAAGGATCGTTTCTAGGTCATTGCTGAAAAGCAGCATTGGTTTATTCTTGACCTTGAAACGGAGGATTCAAAGGACATTCTTCCGTCAAATATGATGGGTCGGAACAACAACCACACACAGTTTTGGGAAGCGTAACTTGGTTTAAGGAGGTTGAAGAGACTTTGGTTTCTATAGTTTTGAGTTTCCTTTGTATCGCAACCATTTCGTTTTTTATTGCGATGGAAACATCAAGCTGATGGATACCTCCCCTAGACGATGTTGGCTTAACGCTTTCCTACTGCAAAGTTTGTTCGGTGAGATCTTCCAGAAATTGCCAAGCTTCACCATCGTCTTTAGACATGAAATAGTATTGACAAATGGTTTCAAGCATCTGTTTTGTTGCTGGATTAACACCCTCATATATAATTCGGCAAAGATCCTATCTATTGATTTCGTGATGAAGGCATTGTATAAGAAGATCTTTAAACCGTTCAAAGTATTTCCAAAATAATTCGTTGGGAAGTTGGGTAAACTGGTTAATCTCGCTTCGAATATGGGCGGTCTTATGATTTGGATAAAATTTCTTAAGGAATGTTATAACGAATTCATCCCATTTGGCAATAGAGTGTGCGACAGTGTTATAAAGCCATTTTTCTGCTAGATCGCACAAGGTAAAAAGGAGAAGACGCAATCTTATAACATCCACAGAAAGTTGTGTAGTGCCCATCATTGCGCATACGTTTTTGAATTTGGTTATAAAAACGTATGCGTCTTCGGATTCAAGCCCGTGAAATTTAGGCAACAGGTTGATGAAGTAGGGTTTAATTTCAAAATTATCCCCATTGGCTGGTGGAATAGATATACAAGGAGGAAGGGGACAGCGTATCGGGTAGTATCTTTCTTGAAGAGAGATACACGGTGGATTCTGCGCACCTACGGGTGGTGGTAGGGGTGTGTTGGTAAAATCTGATGGAGAACCGTCCATCTCGATCGATGTGGTGGGTGGAGGGGAAATGGAAGATGAAGAAGTACTGATTTCGGAGTCAATAACAGAAACACGGACAAGACATGCACTAAGCGGGTTTAGCGCACATGGCAGCGTGTATGAGAACAATTTTAAAATGGTTTTTTTTGAAAAAGTGTCGGACTTGAGGCTTGACTCAACAAATTACAAAATACACAATCAACCCTAGAACTAAGGTCACCCAGGTCAAGCACTAGACCGCTCCTAGACTTCCAAAGGACAAGCCGCAGGATCAATCCTCTACCACCTCTTTATCACTCTTGTGGCCAGGTAAGTGGGAAGTATCCATTATACGAATCAACGAAAATAGCATGCCTAATTAAGTAACCACTTTCCTTAGTCACACTTGCCTAGACACCACAAGAGAGATGCGGATAAGCGATAGATTACCCATGACCTTTCTCTGTCCTAATTGAGCGTGACGGTCCTTAGAATCTTGGTCTAGATATTTTTTAATTAATATAGGATTATGCAGATGCTCGTTTTGTGATTTGTGGAGCCTAGGAAGGGTGATGAAATCCCCACCTAATCTGAATTTGGGTTATTGCCCTTTAAAGTCCGGTTAAAATATGCACAAACAAACCAATATCAAAACACGTAAAAGATTTTTGAGCGGCGCTTTTTGCAAAGAATCCGGCAGAAAATTCAAATTATTGGATTTGAGAGGAGAGATAAAGATCAGAGAAAGATACCTGAAGATTTTGGGGGCACAAATCCACAGATCCGCCGCCGTTCCGTGGCTAAATGCTTGCTTCTGCCGCGGTTCCACCGCAGTTTTGTGAGTTCGTCTGCTGATTTTTTCTTTAGTAGCCTCCTATTCTCCTCTGGGCTTTGTTGGATGTCTCTGAATCTCTATTTTCTCGCTCCAGTGACTCCAGATTCTCTCGCAAAAGTCGCACAATAATCGTTAAATATACAAGATGCAGTTTTGGATCTCTTTATAATATGTTTACTGGATTTAATAAAAATTCAACACGAATAGAAAGAAAAAAATTACAGGCGCCATTTGATTGATCTTGATTTTAGAAAAGAAGTGTGTCGTAAGTAAAGTTAACCGCAATCAATAACGGTGTCGCTAGTAGCTAGCCGAGATGAGTACGGGTCGTTCTCAGGGAAATATCAAATCTTTTACTTACTTTAGACGAGTTGATTGGAATATGGATGGTTTGTTCTTGATCTATGATATACAGATATAGATTTTATAAAGAAAAGGTTTGTAGGGTTCATAGAATTTAGTAGTAATGGATAATTAATTAAAGATGACTCCTTTTATCTTTTAATAGATTTAAAACTAGATCACTAGTGATGAATGAAGATTAGGCTTTGTGGAGGAAATAGGGTTCCCACTCTTAACCCTTATCTTTTCATTGACCTCTATTCATTTTTAACCTTTACCAAAAAAATTGTTAATCTAATCTCAAATCACGGTCGAGACTATCAATAAATTGATAGCGCGTCCGATTAGGATGTTAACAATTACTTTGCTAAAGTTTATAAATTTTAAAAGATGTAAAAAAAGTTAAGAGATTTTATCACCCATTGATCTACCCTAATTCTACAAACCCTATCAAGCGAGAAATTACTCACGCATGGTTGAGATAGAAGAGAAGATGAAGAAGGAGATGATAATGTAAATGCAGAAAGTAATACAGAAATTAAATGCAGAATGCAAAGAACTAAACTAAAGATCTACCTTTTTATTAATCAACTATCATTTATAAATCCGCCGAATTTAGAGTACAAGAACCTTATTTTATGCTTCCGATCTCTGTTCTCGTTGGAAGTAGATGAACAGCTGATGATCAATCTGGATGCGTGGATCGTCTTGGACCTCTTTATCTCTTCGGTTTTGATCTATTAGGTGATGATTTTAGTGATCTATTTCGAGATAATTTTCATCTAAAGCTCTCGGTCCTTTAAATAGCCCTAGAAACAGAAACCCTAGATCCTATGTGTTAGGATTTGTTGTTGTGATCACCCCCCAAAACCCCCAGATCCAACGGCCACAATATGGCCGCGGATCCGCCGCAAATGTAGTGATTTGGCCGCAGTTGGGCGGCATGTTGGTGAGATCAGGGTATCAAAATTCTTGTGTTGCCTCATATTGACATGCGGAGATTGTTGTGATGTCTGTTTTCTTTAAATCTTTTCTGAGTCTCTGCCATTTACGATTTTACGATTTGCTTCAATATTTTGGCAGATTTGATTCCCGACATCTCGGATCTCCTGAACTGTGCTAAATGTGCACAATATCTCAATTCATAGTATTAGTAATATTTGTTATTTATTTTGAGATATTATCCTAACCATTTTATATGATACAATATTTTAAGAATATTGATTAGGGATATTTGATATGATACGCATATTTTAAATTATCAAAATATCATATAAATATTATATGCATATACTTTCCTTCATAATATTAATTATAATATATAAACATATGATAAAGAGTATTTTGCAGATAAACCCACATATGTTCCATAATTACAATAAACACCTTGAAGTATTTAACAAAAGCAAGAAAAATATTCCATCAAATGTGCAATATTTTTGACTGAACAAATGCTTAAACAGGTAGCAAATATAAGCTGAAAGAAAAAGAAAGTTAAGATAATCCTGAGTAGCTATCTGGTCGTACTCCTCCTCTGTAGCGTCCACATCCTCCGTATCGACCGTATCTGATGAACATTCTAAGAAAACAAAGGTGGGTGGAATACCCGTCAGTGAACTAGCGCTCGGTAAGTCCCAAAGGCAGAGTCAGAGTGAAAAGTGATAAGTATATAAAGAAATAATGTTAATGACCAGTAAAAATGTGTAGATCTAAATATGGGTATATGTATCTATAAGTCTCTATATGGTTATCATATTAACGTTAAGATTCAAGTGTGAATGTCAACGCAACTGTAGAAGTATTCACGAGCTCAAGAGTGGGGTCCTAGGAGCATGGAAATACGGGCCTATTTTATGTGTTAGTATCGGGACTCCAAGCTGCGGAGGAGTCGACCCGACTGAGAGTCGAGTAAATAAAAAATAGGTTAATACGGGACTCCTGAAGCTCCGTTGGATTCAGACAAGAAATTATCCCAAACACCCCTAGTATAATATATATTATAATTGTAAGATATACTTAATTAATGTGATTGGTTGATTATAACATGTCTTGATCGAAAGCATAGATTACAAAGGTTGAAGATTGAAGTCGAGTAAGTCGAGTAGAATGCGAGTCATATCAATTGCAATTATGGGTCGAGTCAAGTTGGTTGAGTCAAGTTGGTCGAGTCAAGTTAGTCGAGTGGATTGAGTTCGTGTTAGTGTTCAAGCTTGGATTCGAGTTGGATTAGAGTTCGAGTTTAAATTCAAGTTTGGATTCGAGTTTTTATTCGAGTTATAGACATTTCTTATGAATAGATTTAACTGTTGAAATTCTTAAGTTCGGGAGTAATCGGACAACTATTGCACATGGACGGCATGATTTGTGTATTTTTCCAAGACAATTGCCATTGATAATTTCGTTAATTTGCAGTTTTGTCTAACCTAAATAGGCAAGCACTCACTTTCTCCGGCTCCCTGGGGCTCAGGAGAAATGATATCGTTTAAACTTATATTAATTTAGAGTCCTTAAATATTTATTACTGTTGTTTACATTGTTTGCATTTCTTAAGGGGTTTTATGAAAAATACTTTAATATTGTTTAAAAATAAACCTCGTGGGTGATTTGTATTATTAAGAGTTTTATAGAAAATGTGTTTTAGTTTTAGTGGCATTTTAGTGATGAAATCTAGCTTTTAAAACTTTATGGTATTTTTATGAAAACTATACTTTTAGAAATTTGACGATATTTTATTAGAATTTAAATCTTTCATTTTAAATTATAATTTTCAAAATTTGTTTTCATTAAAAAATACAGATTCATACTTTTATATAATTTTTCAAAGTTTAATTTGTATAAGAAGAAATTGTATTCTTTTTAAATCGTATTCTTATTCCTTTCGAGACTGAATTCTCCGTGAGGAGCTCTGCATCTCGCTCTACTATTCCTAGGACGTGCGATAATCCGCATCATCCACAAGCGGTCTCCTAAAGAGGGTTGTCGAGGCGTAATTGCAAAAGGCTTTCTAATATCGATTCAAAACGTATTTTTATAAAGCAAGAGTATTTTCTTAAAAATTGATTTCTTTTAAAACAATGCTACAAGTATGATCATGCTATGATACCATAGTGTTAGTGAGTAGGAAAGGTCGTTACCCCGCGAATTTTCTATAAGTACAGGTCATGATATCGATAAGAGGGTATAGGTAAAGTTCATGGTAGTTTTGTGTAAAATTTGATATATATTCTATTTAACGAGAAATTCTAAACATGTGCAACGGTTAATTATATGAACATTATTTTAAGATTATGGTTACAAGTTATTTATGATCTATGGAGCATGATAATGATAGTAGAAATATTATAAAGAGAGTGTGATTAAGCTAACTCCCATTTTTTCGATATTGTTTTCAAGAACAATTCGAGATGAAACGAAAGAGAGAAAGAAAGTACTTACTTGTTTTAGGCTAAGAGAAGAGAGGAAGAAGGAGGGAGTCTTGTGGATTCGTGGAACCGTCGATTAGTCGCTTCGGTCATCGAAATTGAGTCGCTACTCCACTTGGCTTGCTTAACTGCGCTTGTATTTAGAAATTTTGGAGAATTTTTTATAGAGATTTTCAGAATGGTGAGAGCTAGGGGATGTGATGTATTTCCACCTAAAAGTGCTTAACACGGATGGAGACACCCTGAAGGCTTGGTATAGGGATGAGGGTGTGTGAGTGAAAGAATTTGAATTAAGGGAATTAAAATAGGATTAAAGGTGAAAATGAAGGGTCTATGTTTAAATTCGGGGAAATCAAACAGTACAATGGAGTAGAGGGGAGCTGAAGGGGTGCACGGGCAAAGAATGGAGGCAAATGGAGCAATGTGGACCACCGGTAGCGGCCAGAATGGAGTTTTGGTCGGTTGGATTTGTGCCACGTGGCTCGAGGCTTTAGGCATGGGTATTATTCTGTGTTAACTCCTCATTTATCCCGTTTGATTTTTTTGAAACTTTTCGATTCTCCGTGTATTGCACGTGCAACTCTTAGGCTTCCGAAAAGTTAAAAAGAAAAAAATATTAAAAATAATTAGGACTGATGGGATTCGAACACATAGGCTATGTCACAGTAGTAAAGAGGCTTAACCAGTGAGCTACAAGTTGTTTCTTGCTTTTATTGAACAAAAATAACTTATAGCTCCTAATCAGGCTAAAATACCCTTTCTATACATTAAACAAGTTAATTTTGTATATGGATTTCAGAGTCGTTACACCGATGCATACAACATACACCACCTTGACCGCCACCAAAGATGAGGTCCTTACCTTCCTCAAACGGTAGGACTATTACCGACCACCGCAGAAGCAACAAGAATCCAAGCACCCAAGAGAAACTGACCTGTACCGCCGTTATCATGACCAACACAACCATACCACTGAAAATTGTACCCATTTGAAGAAAGAGATCGAGAAACTCATTAAAGGGGGACACCTGGTGCGCTTCGTGGATGCCCCTAGAGGTCGTGGGAGTCGGGAAAATTTTCGCTTTCCGAATGAAACAGAAGGATGATGACCTGATAGGGACGATCGTGACACCGGGAATAACGCAAGGAGCCGTGACGAAAATTGTCGCTTTCCGAATGGAACAGAAGGACGACGACCTTATAGGGAGATCGTGACACCGGGCATAACGCAAGGAGTCAATGCCCTTCCCACTCCGCAGTTAGAAGGCACGCTTACCCACTTCATTCGCGATATCGAAGAAGGGGGAGCTAACGCCGCTGTCTATTGGAACTTCCACGAGGACTTCAAAACGTCATCAAGTAAGAAGACTACTTTCTTTCCTCAAGCTTTTCAGGGGGCCGCGACGAAACTAGCAGGAGGATCCCTCTAGCTCGAAGCATTACTGCAACCATAGCAGGATGACTGGCATCCGGTGGAGCCAGAGCTAAAGAAAGGAAAAGTTACGCCTCAAACATAAACCAGGTCACAGCAGTCCCTCTAGCAAAATTACCAAGATATGAAGGCATAACCTTCGACGGGCTTGATGCGCGCTATGTCTAGCATCCGCATGACAACTCCGTAGTAATAATTGCCAGGATATATGGTTTTGACGTAAAGAGATTACTTGTAGACATCGGGAGCTCAGCTGATATCATGAAGAGCCAGTGTTTAAACAAACTAGGTTTAAAGGCTAGTCAGATGAGAGCATTTTCGACTCCCCTGGTCGGATTCACGGGTCACTCAACGATCACCCTGAGAATAATTTCCCTTCCCATCACATTAGGAACGGCCCCTCAACAGATATCTGTAGAGGTCGAATTTACGGTGGCAGAAGTCGCTTTGACATACAACATAATCCTTAGGAGTAGATCCTTAAATCTGATTCGAGCAATCATTTCCACCCACCACTTGAAAATAAAATTCCCAACACCCCGAGGAATAGGAAAAGTTAACGGAGACCAAGCTACCACTCGCATCTGCTACGTCGCGCAATTAAAGTTTAAAAAATGAGGGAGAAACCCTACAGGTGGATGATCTCGACATTAGAAATGATTTTGGGAGGTGCGAGCGACACCTGCAGAAGAGTTGGAAAAATTTCTGTTGAATGATGGGGATTCCAGCCATTAGGTTTAGGTTGGTAAAGCCCTCACTTCCGACTCAAAAGCACAGCTCGTTGCCTTCTTAAGGAATAACATAGATGCCTTTGCCTGTGTCCGAACTGATATGCCAGGGATTGACCCCGCTACAATGGTGCATAAGTTAAATACCTCTCAAGGGGTCCCCAACGTCCAACAAAAGAAAAGACGCTTCTCCACAGAAACGATTATGACTATCGAAGAAGAGGTATGAAAACTGGCCGAAGCAGGTTTTATAAGGGAGTTTCAGTACACCACCTGGCTTGCAAACCCCGTCCTGGTCAAGAAGGCCAATGTGTAGTGGAGAATGTGCATCGATTTCACCGACTTAAACAAGTCTTGTCCCAAAGACACGTTCTTGCTTCCAACGATTGACCACCTCATTGATGAATCCTCTGGATATGAGATGTTGAGTTTCATGGATGCCTACTCCAGATATAACCAGATCAGGATGTATGAGGACGACGAGGAAAAAACAACGTTCCAAACCAAGCACAACCAATTCTGCTACCAAGTTATGCCCTTCGACTTAATGAATGCCGGGTGATGTATCAAAGACTCGTAAACAAAATATTTTCCAAAATGATCGACAAAAACATTGAGGTATACGTTGATGACATGCTGGTGAAGTCTGCATTAGCAAGAGACTATGTGTTGGACTTGCGCGAAACCTTCGCGGTACTCCGAAAGCATCAGATGAAGCTAAACTCGGCAAAGTGCGCTTTCAGTGTCCGCTCAGGGAAGCTCCTCGGCTTCATGATTACATCTTGAGGAATAGAGGCTAATACATATAAGATACAAGCCGTGTTGAATATGAAACTCCCCTTGAAATATCAAGGAGGTACAATGTCTAGCGGAAAGAATGGTGGCCCTTAATAGTTTTCAAGATCAGCAGATCGAGCCCTCCCTTTCTTCAACATCCTGTTCAATATCAAAACTTTGAATGGTCATCATAGTGGGACCGGGCCATCATCGATCTTGAAAAACACTTATCATCCCCACCTTTGCTGGTCAAGCCGAAAGCTGAGGAAGAACTTCTATTGTACCTGAAAGTGTTTCTTATCACCACCACTAGGTTTTAACCGGCATCAAGCATGCAATTTTAAAATTTTATGGGTGCTGAGCTACACTAACTAGGATCTAACTAGAGTATTAGGGTTTAAATCATGATATAACAAGAACTATGCTAAGAGAAAGAGACTACAACCTTTGTAGACTAAGACCTTCTCTTCTAAAGCTCCGGGTAGTAGTCCCTACTACTCCTCTTGGCCCCACTTGAAGAAATACACGAGTTTGCTTCGCGATCTTCGAGGCCGAAGATGATCCACCTTGAATCTTCTCTAGGTCAAGCTACCTCTTCACTAATCATGCATTAGTGAAGGAAACACCATAATCTAAATGGCTAATCTAGAGTAGGATGATGAAATGGGTGTTTTAGCTCACTAAGAATTCTCTTAAGCCCTAAGGTTCACAACTCATATGAGGGCTAGGTCTTGGAAGAGGAAGAAGAAGATAATGGAGAGAGCTACAGCAAATGAGCTAGCATGCTTGCAAAGAATGAAGAATGGCTCACCAAAATATCCTTCACTCATTGAATCATGAATATTTTCGAATAGAAAATATGCACCATGCTTCAATAGTGACGTCAAACAAATAAAATAATGTATGAACCATGCTTCACAACCATGCCTAAAATATCTCCCATTTTCCACCTCAATTTCTATTTTCTCAAAATAGAAAATCCATATATATATATATCACACACACATATATATATCACATATATATAAATATATATTATGAGAATATAAACTTTAAGTAAGCTTAATATTAGTTAATATATAATTATATCATATATATATATCAAATTATTAAATTAATACTTGATTTAATAATCCGGTTATATCATATATAACCGACTAATATCATTTATCTGTGTATCATATTATCAAATCAACACTTGATTCAATAATCCGGTTATATCACATATAACCTAACCGATATTAAATGTTGCCAAATTAGAATACGGTATCACATACTTGTATTGAATTAGGCTCCCGCACATATCGGCATATGTGCCCTACTTTGTTTCGCTTGAACTATATAACCTCTGTGTGGGACTCTATATTGGCTATAGTGCCCTCAAGATAATTATCGTAGTCGCAGGCAGGTGATTATGATGATTGAGGAAGGACCTATACCGGTAGAACTGTCTTACTCGAGATGATAGTATGCTATCTGGTTTGTCCTTATCATCACTATTACATGTTGATAGAGCCCATAGGATTCTTGCTTGACTACCAGCATTATGATGGCGATAATATATGTGGAAGTTGTGGGTCTATAAGAAAATCCTTAAATGTCCCTAGTCATGGGAGTTTCGAGACTGGGCATCGATATTCCAGCGTAGACTAGTGTATACTGATCGAGACCCCGACGAGGGGCGGTGGCCAGGTCTCACAAGCCATTGGTGTTAATTTGTTCACCTAAGATAGTATACAGGTGTTCATTGGGTTATGAGTACACTGGACGGACTCGCCGGGAACCTGCTAGTTGGTATTATACCTATTGTCAGATAGCAGTTCCCAGGTGACATGTGTACAGGTTAGTTTGTCGACCTGAGATCGTCATTTGTCTCGTGTGATTTCACACTGTGCTTTGATTACTACCCTACCATGGCTCAAAGGAGTCGTGCAAATAGGTTTTAGTTGGGTACAGTCTCGAGCCATATGGAGGCAGTGAGCGGATCGTCGGGGATTCGCCTCTCCCGATATTGGGGGTTGATGTCGCGTTGTGCACGGGTGGACATCACTAAAAATCCTCGGCCAGGGTAGACGAGAATTACCGATCCAGGATCGATAGTTTCTCAGGTGGTGATGTGTTTCATGTCGACACTAAATGTCGTGTTATTAGGGGTCTGACTTTGTCCACCCCCTAGACTCGATATGCGATACTCTCAGACGAACAGACCAGACTATACGGATATTGTCACTGTCAGGCTCAGTAGGGTTTGGATGAGTTCGCTCGTCGGCCTTCCTTTCGCTCAATACCTGGGTAGCCGTTACGTACAGCTAGTGCCGCTGATGTGCTTGTGGTTAAACCCACTGCCAGCGTATTGACGGGTCTTTAGAGTCCCAGAGGGTTTTCACGATTCAGGCGATATGGTGTAGATGATGTATGTTGGTACATACAGGTGTCAGATTAAATATGTGTACAGGCTACACAGACTTTAATCGGACGGTTGATAATACTAGCGGCTTAGAATTAAGCCGGATTATTAAATCAGGTTTTGATTTAATAATTTATATATGTATTTATATATATGTATTCTAGTATTATTTTTCACTATTCATTTTCTCTCTTGGCTATTCGTATTTTTGTACGAATACGCGTATATGTATTTCGATACGTGTACCGGGTTGTATTCCGTATTTATACGGATTAGCTTCTAGAAGATGGCTACCTCATTAATTGATTTTCATTTTAGAAAATCAATTTGGGAAATGAGGTGGAGGGGTGAGTTGGCATGAGCATGTAGAGAGGTATGGGTATTGTTTATTTTATTGGTAAAATGAGAAGATATTTTTTTATGTGTGCATGAGAGAGATAGAGAGGGGGCAGCCACCATTCTTGACATGGGCTTGCTCATTTTCTTTGCTTCATCTCATTCACATTCTCACTCACTTGGAGACTTAGCACTTTCTTTAGTTGCTCATGCTACTTGTTTTCTCACCTCCTCTTCATCTTCTTGAGTTGCTCATGGAGCATTTGTGATGAGAGAAAAATTATAGTGACACATTCCTACACCTCCACTCTCCCTTGCTAGCAAACTTGGAGCGTCGGTTGCCTTGCTTGGCGAGGCTGGAGCTTGCGGCGTTTTCCTCAGGTGGATCATCATAGATGAAGGAAGACCGGCAATCAAACTCGATCTGCAATCTCTAGGAGCTTGGGATGAAGGTTGAAGACCGAAGAACACGGATCAACTCGATATAACCATTCCTAACTCTTTATATTGCTTGCTAGTATTGGGTTTAGGGTAGATCCAGGCAACGTGTCATGGTAGCGCCAGTTTAAAAAATTTTTATTCCGCATTTGGCCACGGTTTGATGGACGGGGCGTTGCCATAACCCAACATGGTATCAGAGCCAACCCTTAAACCCTTAGCTAGCTAGTTTAGACGATGTTAAAGTATCGAAACCGAAATACCCCAAAACAGTGCATTGCACATTCCAGTTTCTGTCAATTTTTAAAGTCTTTAAATTTTTTTTAAGCAACTGCAGAAGGCTATTTATGAGACCACTAGAACACACCACAAATACGAGCCCAAACCGCCGATTTGACCCAGAGAGATTTGCAAAAAAATGGGTGAGGCCGGTTTTTCTATGGAGTTTGGACTTGAAATTTTTGTTGTTTTCTAGTCTCTGGAATATTGGGGCAGTGGTATTTCTTGTTTTGCCCATTTTGGATATTGTGTTATCTTTTGTTTAGAGGCAATTTGGGGTGTTTCGAAGTCGATATTTTAGCACTGTTTAAATGTTTACAGTATATGCATTACTATCTCCGACCGTGAATGTTATTAGAGCGGTACAACTCGTCTAATTTCTATATGTTCTTTTAGACGAGTTTGCGAACGTGACATTCACGTTGATGTTTTGTGTTATGCTGTGTTGTGGTTGGATCGTCGTGGTGGATAGCTTGGGTGCAATGTTAGTACAGTTTAGTTTCATTTGTACATTTGATATTGCGGGACGGGCGTCCGACATGTGGACTGCCGTCACTGCCAGTTTGTATATTATTTGTTTGGGGCACGACCGGGTTGAGGTCGATGCAACCGTTATATATATTATTTTCTTTTCTTTACTAGGATAATCCCGCGGTGGAGTGCACGAATAGCCGGGTTCTAGAGGGCAACGGGTCCGCATCTCATGGCGTTGAGACGGAAGGGACTTTACTCTAGAATTGGCGGGCTATTCGCCGCACTCGTAGGGGGTATAAGTTGACCCATGGAGGTGTGCCCAAGTTACCGGATTCCGTGAAGTGATGGGTGGCCCATTCACGTTGTTGATTGGGGTTGCCTCGCTTCTGGGATTGGCGGGTAACTTTCCACACTCGTAGGGGTCTAGGTTTTCATTGCATAGGCTATCCACACGACAGGGAACGTCGGGTCTCATTTGCGGCTCAAATGAAACCCGGGGCTCCAAGATTATCCACCATTCTGTGTTGCTTCTGTGATGCTTCTGTAATGTTGCTTTATATCATGCCTGGGACGATTGTTATATATATTTATATATATACTAGTAGATGTTGTATATGTTTTGCACCCGCGCTAGTCCAGTCCCCGCTCTGTCGTTAGTTAAGTAACCTAACGGGTGATGATGGAACCCAGTGGCGAATGCGGATGGCATATACGTACATCATATTTTCGTTTTTTTCTGGTGTGATTAATTGATGGGACTGCGTTGATTCTGATCAATGCAAGGATAAAACAAACCTATATATGATGTTGTTGGAACCAAGTTTTTAAAAACTGACATTACAGATGTTCTCTTTTTCTTTGCACGGTGGTATTCGGTTATGCATTTCCTGCACCTCATTCGACAAGGCAAGGGCCGAGATCCCTTCATCGGGAGTGATCCCTTGAGCAAAAGTTTGCGTCAGCGTAATAACTTCACTATAGTCGATTCTTTTGCTTTGCATCGTGGTATTCAGTTTGGAATATCCTGCACCTCATTCTACGATGAAAGAGCTGAGATCCCTTCACAGGGAGCGACCTCTTTAGCAAAAGTTTTCGCTACTATATATTTGTAAAACCACTTGGATTCCTTCAATGATATCAAGTTCATTACGTTAAAGGTTTTTCGCCAAAAACCAGTCGTAGCCCTCCGTCATTTCTTACAGGTATTACTTAGTATTCATGCTGTGTATGTTGACCTCTGTCAAGGCAAAGTGCTTGGTAGCTGGGTAATGCTTGTTTGTTGCATATATATATGTGATTATTTAGGACAATCGCACGGTCATGTTGACCTTTGTCAAGGGGTCGTGCGGGTGGGTCTAAGTTAATCCAGGACAATGACAGGTTGAACCTGACTTGCGACTTATGATATGTTGTCCTCTGTCAAGGTCATAAGCCACTTGGGGCAAAAATCACATCGGGAGTTTCAAACATACAGGAAACTTGCCAGGCCAGCTCATACCTTCTGGAGTGTGGTAACTTGAGTGGATTCCATCAAGTTATCATGCGATGATAGTTGGATCCTGATTCCCACTGATGAGTAGGATTACTCCTCGGGTGATTTTAGATGATCCCGACTAATTCTCCTTTTGGTTTAGAGGAGAATTCAAGGAAACAGTGGGAGCCATCCTGATTAGATAAAGTGATTAACCATTTTGATCTAGTTTAGAGTGCACGCTGAGTGTTTCTTTTCTCTCTCTCTGGCAGCGACCATGGCCCGACCCTAAACTAAAACTCATGAACCAAGATAACCGAACCTTCTTAAAACACTTTAGCTTTTGGAATGTCACGGTGTCGCATATATCATTGCCCCCTCTATATCACCTTTGCGTTTCTTCACAACACCCCGTATCACTATGAAGATCCACACTTATTGGATAATCCATTGTATAGTTACATACGAACTCGAAGGAACTTGTTCCAGATTCGAGGATGGATTCTGGTTCTGGAGAGAATGAATATGATTATTCGGTTGCCTTTTCCCTTTACCTTCTCTCAGGTTGTGAGGGCTCCTAGGATTAGGAGATGGTACACCTATTGAGCGTATTGGATAGTCTTCTTCAAAACCTTAGGCTGGTGCCGATGGGTAGGGAAGGAAGAAAACCAATTAGTCTAAAGGTGGTGTACAGAAGATAATAAGTAAAGACATATAAAGGGATTAGAATAACGGCAAAGAAAATTGCGACTGCTATCATTCACGACAAAACCGTGTATACCCCTGCCACTCCCACATCCACTTTGGATTTCTCCAGAACACTTTGTATCACTACGAACATCCATAATGCTTGGACATGCCATCGTATAGTTACATACGAACTCGAAGAAATTCGTTCCAGATTCGAGGATGGTTTCTGGTTCAGGAGAAATAGAATAGAATTATTCAGATGTCTTTTCCCTTTACCTTCTCTCAGGATGCGAGGGCTCCTAGGACTAGGAGGGTACACCTATTACGCTTATTGGATAGTCTTCTTCCAAGGCATAGGCTGGTGCCGAAAGGTAGGGAAGGAAGAAAACCAATTAGCCTAAATGTGGTGTACAGAAGGTAATAAATAAAGACATATAAAGGGATTGGAGTGAGGGCATGGAACTATACGGTTACCGTCATGAATCAGGATAGTGGAAGAGGCGTTATTAGGAATACCGGTTAGCCCATTTGAAATATTTTAATGTTTCAGTTTCACTGTGCGATGTTAATTGAAAACTATTTTCCCAATTGGAATCTAACTCCAGGGTATGTATTTACCAGATCAGTTTTTCACATTTGTATGTTATTACAGATGGTGAGCGGGAGTAAGATATTGGAATTGGGTGATTAGATCCTCATTATATCGGAATTCGTTGTAATTGGTGATATTTGAGGAAATCATCTGGTTTTTGCCTGTCGGCAAATTTTTGGTTTTGAATATCCGTAGTTATGCACCAGTTTCAAACTGATATATCTGTACGTTTATTTTATAAAGTGAGATATAACTTTTTGAAATTATGTCTATGACATTTATCTATATCAGTTGATGGTTAGGTAAGGAGCATTAAACAGCGGTGTAATTCTTCATAACCACATTACATTTTTCAACCTACGACGCACAAGGTTTGAGTTATTGAACTCAGGGGACTTATACAAAGTACCGTATGTTGTCCAGTGACCATTAGGACAATGGGGTTGGTACTCGTACTATATTCTGTTTACTCATGACTTCTCCAGTTCTAGACAAGCATTTCGTTGAAATACAAGGTCCAGATTTTGAGAAGTTATAGGTATAAGAATAAAGGAGAGAACCATTTGTTGCAAGTATCAGTATTCTTCAAGATGATCGAAGATGTAGATACTTGTGTTTGGTATTCCGTTGATAGTAATGGTTTTGAGAACTTGCTTCTCTTTCAGATTACTCATATGTGGATGCACTCTTAGTTGAGTAATGCTGATCGGCCTCTCTCCATTTAGTTTACATGCACTGGAGACAGCTGCATGATTTCAATCTGGTTCCAATTAAATTTGTGCTTTTGTTTCTATATTGGATATATATAGAATCAATTTATATCTTAATGATGTTAAGGTATATGGAGTTGTCCGGATGATGCTTAAAACTAGAATCCGGATAAACTCGAGGCACGTTTCAGTAATGGCAGTTTGTGGGTTATCCCGGGTGACGAGGGTTAACTTTCTACCATCAGGAAGATCAATAGTGATATTGTTCATGACTCGCCACAGTTTTAGTAAATGAATTTTTTCAGAAAACAAAAGTGGGAGTATGGTAGAACTAGAACTGATTTCAGAACCACCAACGATCACTGAATTTAATAGAACCTGAGGATTCAATTGGATTTGATATTCCATTAGCCACTCCGCAGATTTGGTGGGTAACCTCAGGCACCCGAGAGGTACTTCGGTCTTCTCAGAGACGGTGACATGGAGGTTCTTGTTTACCCAGACTTGCCATTGCTGACTATAAGACCCGGCAGGAGGATGAGTATAGTGTCGTTCTAAACTAGCTTTAGAAGTGCACGTGTATATGACTCTGCCAGAGAGTTGTTGTAGTTAGTGGGAGCAGCGGAACATAGTGGGTAAGTAGCTTATGTCTATTTATAGACTAAAGCAGGTATAGCGGAAATAGATCATCTATTTTTGATGTGACAGTCATAGGCTTTGATTTCATCAGAATAGGAGATGGATCTGGTAAGAAGGTAGTAGGGTGTGATGTCCTGATATTTGTGATGACATGCACTTTATAGGAAGTGAAATTCCTATACTACGATCGGTTATACCGTGGTTGTCACACAATTTTTTCTCCACATAGGACATGGATATAATATCAGGGTTTCTGGTTGCTAGATCTAGATTTGGAAAGTGTCCCAATTTGAGCACTTGACACTATTCTAAAGTGTTTTAGAATGGACGACTCCTGGCATGGTGGTGTACCTGCAGGTGATGGAGTCATCCTCTCTAAAGGCGTCTTACAGACTAAAGGCGAGAGGGATCTGCATGATTAGCATATCACTTGCTTAGGCAATTGAGTTAATAATAAAATGTCAAGTACCACACCAGATGTTGTTTTTGCACTAGCTGTAATAAATATATATTAATCCAATCCTGGAGAAATGTAGGGAAGCAGTTTTTGAATATAAATGGATGTTCTAGGGATATGGTAACGGCAGCCTCCTTCAGGAGACGGTTACAATTTCAGTCTTCCAAGGTGACCCGGATGACAGAGTGGCTGTCAGAGTTATAGCTTTCCCTCTTTTGAGGGACAACATTTTAGACAGGCGGTCCAAGAGGATACCGTGGAAGGCATGGCGCAGGATACTGATTAAATTCAGTGGATGATACAGTCTAAGAAGTTTGCTGGATTTGGAGTTCATTTGTGAACTGGGTCCCGTCAGATATCCAGACAAATTCTAAAACAAGGTATTGCTCATTTCGGGAGATGGTTATTCTCCGCGAAGTTGAGATATAGAGAGATAAAAATAGAAACACTGGAGCGGATCTACTCACTAAGATTATTTCTCGAACACAATAGTTTCACAAACGAGCTTTGCGAAACTGCTTAGTAGAGAAGTTGGGTGTTCGGTATCACACGAGCTGTGAGTATGCGACACCGCAAAAATTGGCCTTAAGTGCAAGTGGGAGATTGTTGGCTATAGTGCCCTCAAGGCAATTATCGCATTCGCAGGCAGATGATTATGATGATTGAGGGAGGACCTATACCGGTATAACTGTCTTACTCGAGATAATAGTATGCTATCTGCTTTGTCCTTATCATCATTATTACATGTTGATAGAGCCCATAGGTTCTTGCTTGACTACCAGCATTATGATGGCGATCATATATGTGGGAGCTGGGGCTCTATAAGCAAATCCTTAAATGTCCCTAGTTATGGGAGTTTCGAGACTGAGCATCGATACTCCAGTATAGACTAGTGTATACTGATCGAGACCCCGATGAGGGGTGGTGGCCAGGTCTCACAAGCCATTGGTGTTAGTTTGTTCACCTAAGATAGTATACAGATGCTCATTGGGTTATGAGTACACTGGATGGACTCGCTGGGAACCTATTAGTTGGTATTATACCTATTGTCAGATACCAATTCCCAGGTGACATGTGTATAGGTTAGTCTGTCGACCTGAGATCGTCATTTGTCTCGTGTGAGTTCCCACCGTGCTTTGATTACTACCCTACCACGTCTCAAAGGAGTCATGCAAACATGTTTTAGTTGGGTACAGACCCCGAGCCACATGGAGGCAGTGAGCTGATTGTCGAGGATTCGCCTCTCCTGGTATTGGGGGTTGATGTCGCGTTGTGCATGGATGGCCATCACCAGAAATCTTCGGCTGGGGTAGACGAGAATTACCGATCCAGGATCAATAGTTTCTCAGATGGTGATGGGTTTCTGCCTTACTAAATGTCGCGTTATTAGGGGTCTGACTTTGTCCACCCCCTAGACTCGATATGTGATACTCTTAGACGAACAGACCGGACTATACAGATATTGTCACTGTCAGGCTCAGTAGGGTTTGGATGAGTTTGCTCGTCGGCCTTCCTTTCGCTCAATACCTGGGTAGCCGTTACGTACAGCTAGTGCCGCTGATGTGCTTGTGGTTAAACCCACTGCCAGCGTATTGACGAGTTTTTAGAGTCCCTCACAGAGGGTTTTCACGGTTCAGGCGATATGGTGTAGATGATGTATGTTGGTACATACAGGTGTTAGATTAAATATGTGTACAGGCTACACATAATTTAATCGGACGGTTGATAATACTATCGGCTTAGAATTAAGCCGGATTATTAAATCAGGTTTTGATTTAATAATTTATATATGTATTTATATATATGTATTCTAGTATTATTGTTCACTATTCATTTTCTCTCTTGGCTATTCGTATTTTTATACGAATACGCGTATATGTATTTCGATACGTGTACCGGGTTGTATTCCGTATTTATACGGATTAGCTTCTAGAAGATGGCTACCTCATTAATTGATTTTCATTTTAGAAAATCAATTTGGAAAATGAGGTAGAGGGGTGAGTTGGCATGAGCATGGTGAGGCATGTAGAGAGGTATGCGTATTGTTTATTTTATTGGTAAAATGAGGAGATATTTTTTTGTATGTGCATGAGAGGGGGGGGGCAGCCACCATTCTTGACATGGGCTTGCTCATTTTCTTTGCTTCATCTCTTTAACATTCTCACTCACTTGGAGACTTAGCACTTTCTTTAGTTGCTCATGCCACATGTTTCCTCAACTCCTCTTCATCTTCTTGAGTTGCTCATGGAGCATTTGTGATGAGAGAAAAATTATAGTGACACATTCCTACACCTCCACTCTCCATGCTAGCAACCTTGGAGCGTCGGTTGCTTCGCTTGGCGAGGCTGGAGCTTGCGCCGTTTCCCTCAGGTGGATCATCATAGATGAAGGAAGACCGGCAACCAAACTCGATCCGCAAGCTCTAGGTGCTTGAGATGAAGGTTGAAGACCGAAGGACAAGGATCAACTCGGTATAACCATTCCTAACTCTTTATATTGCTTGCTAGTATAGGGTTTAGGGTAGATCCGGGTATCGGATCATGGTAGCGCTAGTTTAGAAAATTTTTGTTCCGCATTTGGCCACGGTTTGATGGCCGGGGTGCTGCTGTAACCCTACACTCTAAAGACTGGTAAATATGCCAGCAGTAGGTAATGATCACATCAGTTACCCATAAGCCATCAGCGATACTAGTTGGACGTAACGGCTACCCAGATATTGAGCGATTAGAAGATCAACAAGCAAGCTTGTCCAAACTCCAATGAAGCCTATAAGTAACACTTACCGTACAGTCCGGTCTCTTCGTCTATTATGTCGCATATCGAGTCTAGGGGTGGGATCGTCAGACCCCGGTAACTTGATAAGTCATGCCAATGTGTGGCTCATCACGGTTCGAGAAACTACTGATAACACATACTAGTAAATCTCATCAGCCCTGACCAGGGACTTACTGTTATAGCCAATCGAGCATAGCGCAACATCAACTCCCTATACTGGGAGAGAAGAAACCCCTCTTATCGCTCACTGCCTCCATGTGGCTCGAGACTGTACCCAAAATCCACATGTTTGCACAGCGCCTTGAGCCATGGTAGGGAGGAAATCAAAGCACAGTGGGAACCACACAAGACACTATGACGATCTCGGGTTTACAGACTAACCTGTACCAGTGTTACCAGAGAACTGCTATCTGACGATAGGTATTTTACCATCTACGAGTTCTCGACGAGTCATGTTCGGTGTACCCATTCTCTAATGAGCACATGTGTACAATATTTGATGTCAAACACCAATGGTTATGAGATCAACCATCGCCCCTTACAGGGTCAAGAAATGTACACAGTAGTCTACTCTGGAATATCAATGCCTTGTCTCGATACTCCCTCGACCAGGATCAATTAAAGGATGTGCTTATGGACTACACAAGTCCCAGTAGTATGATCCGCATCATAGTCCTGGTAGTCAAGCTAACATCCTAAGGGCTTTATCAACATGTATCAGAGAGACAGTATAATAATACAAGTGTACATGTTAAGATAAAGAGCAACCGGATAGTATACTATCATGTCGAGCAAGAAAGTCCTCTATATATATGTCCAAGGATCCACTATATCATACAATAATGGCCTCTAGGGCATGCATATTCTTAACAATCTCCTATTTGCACTAAGGCCATGTTTTAGTATCTCATACCCAACATCCCAAAAAGTCTCTCAAATTGCGTCTGGGGAAAGCCTTCGTGAGTGGATCTGCTGTGTTGTCCTTCGTGTCAACTTTCCTGACCTCAATCTCCCGTCGATCTACTATCTCCCAGGTGATACCACCTAAGAATATGTTTGGATCACTGATGGGACCGGGATTCCTTGGCCAAAGCCACAGCTCCATTGTTATCACAATACAAAGGTATTGGATGCTCAATAGATGAAACCGCACCATGTTCAGCAATGAACTTCTTCATCCAGACTGCCTCTTTGACAACATCGTTGGCAGCGATGTATTCAACCTCTATCGTCGAGTCTGCTATGGTATCTTGCTTGGAACTCTTCTAACATACCGCCCCTCTGTTGAGAGTGAAGAAAAAACCCAAGACCGACTTACTGTCGTCCTTATCACTCTGGAAGCTTGAATCGGTAAAAGGCTCTACCTGGAGTTCTCCGTTACCATACACCAAGAACATTTCTTTAGTCCTTCTCAAGTACTTAAGAATGTTCTTCACAGCTGTCCAATGTTTTTCCCCAGGATCTGATTGATATCACCACACCTAGTGCATAAGCTACATCCGGTCTCGTACATAACATCGCATACATGATAGACCCAACTGCAGAAGCATAGGGTATCACTGTCATGCGAGCCCTCTCCAAACCAGTCTTGGGAGGCATCTTTTTGGAGAGAGTGATTCCTGAACAAGCGGGTAAATTACTACGCTTAGAATCTTTCATACTAAACCTCTTTAGTATGGTGTCAATGTACCTGGATTGGGACAATTCCAAAATCCGCTTAGATCTATCTCTATAGATCTTTATCCTCAGGATGTAGGAGGCATCACCTAGATCTTTCATGGAGAACTTTTGTGATAAGAAGAGCTTGACCGAGTGTAGCATAGGAACATTATATCCTATCAAGAGTATGTCATTCACGTACAATACAAGAAAGACAACCTTACTCTCTACAACCTTCTTGTATATACAAGTTTCATCTACGTTTTTGATGAAGTCAAACTCTTTGACTGCTACATCAAAACAGATGTTCCAGCTTCGCGATACCTGCTTTAATCCATAAATTGATTTAAGCAGCTTGCACACCTTTCCTCTTCTCCCACCATCTACGAAGCCCACTGGCTGTGTCATGTACACGCTCTCTTCTAAATCACCATTAAGAAATGCGGTCTTGACATCCATCTGCCAGATCTTGTAGTCATGGTATGAAGCAATGGCAAGTAGGATCCTGATAGACTTAACCATAGTGACAGGAGAAAAGGTTTCATCATAATCGACACCTGGTCGTTGGCGAAAACCTTTAGCTACAAGTCTTGCTTTGAAGGTCTCAACCTTTCCATCTACACCAATTTTCTTCTTAAAGATCCATTTGCTCCCAATAGGTTTTACCCCTTCAGGAGCAATATCCAAAGTCCATACTTTGTTGGTGTACATGGATTCCATCTCAGATCGCATAGCATCCAGCCATTTCACAGAGTGTCCACTTGTGATGGCCTACTCGAAACTAGTTGGGTCATCAACTTTCAAGATGCAATCCTCGCTCCCATCGTCTATGAGAAAACCATAGTATCTCTCACGTAGATGAGAAACCCTACTAGATCTGCGGAGTGGCTGAGGTTCGTCGGGGACTATTGAATCCTCCGGTTCTACCAAATCGTCAGTTATAGTTTGTATAGCTGGAACTTCTTCCAGCTCTACCTCATTACCACTAATTTCTTTTACAAGAAATTCTTTTTCTAAAAAGGTGGCATATTGAGAAACAAACACTTTTTCTTCCTCAATGTGGTAGAAGATATATCCATATGAATTCTTTGGATATCCCACAAACTTGCACAAAACAGACCTTGCCTCGAGCTTGTTCGGATTTTGCTTTTTAACATAGGCCGGACAACCCCATATCTTAACTTATTTAAGAGATGGTCTCTTCGCATACCATATCTCATATGGAGTAGTAGACATGGATTTGGTCGGAACTCTATTCAATAGATATACAACTGTCTCAAGTGCATAACATCAAAAGGATATAGGTAACTCAACATTACTCATCATAGAGCGCACCATATCTAATAGGGTGTGATTCCTCCGCTCCGATACTCCGTTGTGATGTGGTGTATACGGAGGAGTAAGCTGAGAGAGAATCCCATTCTCTTTTAAATAGTCTCGGAATTCCGTGCTCAAGTATTCTCCTCCCCGATCAGATCATAGGACTTTAATATTTTTACCCGTCTGGTTCTCAACTTCGTACTTATATTCCTTGAATTTCTCAAAAGCTTCAGATTTGTGTTTCAATAAGAACACATATCCGAATCTTGAGATATCATCGGTGAATGTAATAAAGTATGAGGAACCATTCCTGGCATGTGTAGACATAGGACCATATACATCACTATGTACCAGTCTCTAGAGTTCAGTAGCTCTTTCTCTGTGTCCAGTAAACGGAGTTTTGGTCATCTTTCCTTTGAGACATGACTCGCAAGTTTCATAAGATGTAAATTCGAACGGATTCAAATATCCATCTTTATGCACCTTAGCTAGTCTGGTCGCATTGATATGACCTAGTCTACAATACCACAAGAAGGCTTCGTTCATTTCTGAACTTTTCCTCTTATGTGTGTTCTGTATGTTTTGAACTTTCGTTTGATTTAGAACGTATATACCGTTACATAACGTACTAAACCCAATCAATATTTGATTTAAGGAAATGTTCACAACATTATCCTCTAATGTAAAGATATATCCTTCTTTATGTAACAAAGAAACTGATATAATATTGCACATCATATTTGGTACATAATAACAGTCGTTCAGAATCAGTGTATTACCATTTGGTAATATTAGGTGATATTCGCCAACTGCTTTGGCTGCAACAATTACTCCATTCCCTACCTTGAGAGACATATCACCCTTTTCCCAGTTTTTTACCTTTCTTTAACCTATGTAACAAATTACATACGTGGGATCCTGATCCGGTATCCAATATCTAGGACATAGAGCATACTGAGAAACAGTTCTCGATAACGAACACACCCGAAGAAGATGCATCAGCATGCTCTTTCTTCATTTGGATTGCATGGGAATCCTGATATTCCCCTATTCCTTACTCATACTTATGACAATCATAAGAAAAAGCGGAACCATCGTTCTCCAGCTCAGTATAATAAGCGGGTTTGGTCAATATATCCATATTATTATCTTGATTAAGACGTATCATGGTCTCTACCAGGAGAGAGAGAAGAAAATACTTTAGCGTGCGCTCTTTGCAAAATTAGATTGGTTATTATCTTATCTAATCAGGATGGCTCCCACTGTTTTTATCAAATCTTCCTTCAAATCCTAAAAGGTAAGACTAGCCGGGATTAATTACACCCTACAAGTTCGCCAATCGTTCAGCCAGGCAGGTATTGGTATTCCGAGAGAGTCTCTCCATGCTTTCGCATGGAACTAATTAAATAACCTCGTTTCCGCAGGGTCTTAACCCCATTAACACCTTTCTTAGACACCTACTGGATTAGCTAATTGTAAAGTGCAAAACTCTCCCAGAAGTAACTCTTACTCGCAGTAGGTATCGGGATCCAACTATCTCATACAAGGTATGCAATCTCATTGCAAATTTCAACACTTGAAGTTCCTGATATCTGTTTTTACCCCAAGCGGTTTATGACCTTGACAAGGTCAATAAACTATAAACCGCAAGTCAAGTTCAACCCGTTCATTTCGTGATTGAATTAAACCCACTCGCACGACCCATGACAAGGTCAATAAGGCCGTACGACTACCCTAATCTAATCGCATCACATACTGCAGATAAGCACTAATCAGCTACCACACACTATGCCTTGATAAGGTCAACAAACGCAGCACGAATACATGATAGTCCTTATCTGAAATGACGGAGGGCTACGACTGGATTTGAAGAAAACCTTTAGCATAATGAACTTGATATCATTGAAGAATCTGATGATTTGAAAAGGAGTGGTTTAAGCCCCACTTTTAAAATCGATTAGTTTTCAAAACAAACCACGTGGGTTGTAGCATTTGCTAGTTTTGCTAAAGAGGTCACTCCCGGTGAAAGGATCTCGGCTTTTTCCTCATTGAATGAGGTGCTGAATTTTCATCAAGGAATACCGCTATGCAAAGCAACAACTAGAGCTACCTTTTTGAAAAATTTGATTCAATAATATCTTTAGGTTTCTTATCTTTTTATTAATCTCATTAACGATGTCCCATCATTTATGTTTCCTAAATATCACAGAAGAAACGAAAATAGAACGTACGCTTATGCCATCCGCATTCGCCATGGGGCCCCGTCATGCACCGTTAGGTTACTTAACTAACGGCAGAGCGGGGGCTGGACTAGCACGGGTGCAAAACATAAGCAACATTTATTATATATATATATATATCATTCGTCTCACGCAGTTATATGATCACATCACTGAACTCAAGCAGCAGAAGCAAACATATGAAATATTGGATATGCTAAGAGGTCCGTGTTTTAAATTAAACCAGTAATGAGAAACACGGATTTCACGGTCGTGATGAATAGCCAAACCCACATCCCTAGACCCCTACGAGAGTGGCAAGCAACCCTGCCAATTCTAGAGTTAGGAGATCCGGTCTTGACTCCTCGAGATGACCTCCCACTAGACTCTCGAACCCGGTTACTTGTGCTCCCCGCCTTGGGTCTATCCTAATGCGGAAAAGTAAATAATATACATCAATGGTGTCATCATCCTCAACCCGGAAGTGTCCCAATAAAAGAATATTACATACAATTTTACATGAATGAAAATTGAAAAACTCTCATCTCACGCAAAACCCCCCAGCTATTCAATCACGACGATCCAATATAACATATCACAGCAACATATAACATCACATGTCATCAACGTAATTAAATATGCGTATCCTGAATGTCGTTGACGTATAGCAATGGGATCCAGGATACCCTACAAATTACACTTACGGTCGCAGAAGAGAAAGGAAAACTACAATAATTAAAATCCGCATTTTCCTTAGACATCATAAATCCGGAATATCTCATATTCTTAATTTCATGCCTAATCCTATAAACCCTGCATTTTAGTCTCGAATTGAAAACACTTTTCAATAACTAGTCGGGTAATTCAACAGGATTCCCAATAAAATGATCGAATACTCGTCGGGAACTTTAGTAGATGGCCGTACCCCCGATGCTGACGACGAAGTGAACTTAGGCGGAACACCGTGGCCGCAAGAACCCGAGGGATGCTTTTGGCAACGAGGTTCTCCTATAGTCACTTGGTTGGGGCAATGGGGCATGGCTATTTAATAATGTTATCCGATGAGTGTTCGCGTACTTAACGCGATTGCGACGGTGTTTTGATCCGAATCGAAACTCCGTGGCAATCGATGAACCGAGACTAAAACGCTAGATTTACCAATAACAAACTAGTTTTCACAAAACTAATTTAATATGGATTCCAAATATTGTATCACATATCAAACTTAAACCCGAAACGATGTTAAAACCGCGGCTACGAAACACTCCGAATTGCCCCAATAGAAAAGATAACATCACATGCAATCTGGGCAAAACAAACATAACCTGAAATCCCAAAACCAAGCTACCGAAACACCAAAAAAATACGAGACCAAAAATTGAATGAGGGGCCAGCCACGCCGGGTAAATAGGGTTTTTCATCGGCCACAAATTGGAGCATTAGTCTTGTTTTTCTTCAGTGTTCTAATTAAATCACATGTAACATTCTGCACTTGTTTAAAAAATTTTCAGAGGACATTTAAAAATCGACAGAAACTAGGTTTTGGGTTTACGGATTTCAGAGTTGTTTTGGTTTCGTAATTCAACTAATATCGTCTAATGCTCTAGCTTGGCTCTGATACCATGAAAGTGTTTCTTAGCACCACCACTGGGTTTTAACCGGTATCAAGCATGCAATTTTAAAATTTTAGGCGTGTTAAGCTACACTAACTAGGATCTAACTAGAGTATTAGGGTTTAAAGTATGATACAACAAGAACTATGCTAAGAGAAATAGACTAAAACCTTTGTAGATCAAGTCCTTCTCTTCTAAAGTTCCGGGTAGTAGTCCCTACGACTCCTCTTAGCTCCACTTGCAGAAATGTACAAGCTTGCTTCGCGATCTTCGAGACCGAAGGTGATCCATCTTGAAGCTTCTCTAGGTCAAGCTACATCTTCACTAATCATGCATTAGTGAAGGAAACACCCTAATCTAAATGGCTAATCTAGAGTAGGATGATGAAGTAGGTGTTTTAACTCACTAAGAATTCTCTTAAGCCTTAGGGTTCACAACTCATGTAAGGGTTAGGACTTGGAAGAGGAAGAAGAAGATAATGGAGAGAGCTAGAGCAAATGAGCTAGCATGCTTGCAAAGAATGAAGAATGGCTCACTAAAATATCCTTCGCTCATTGAAGCATGAATATTTTCAAATTGAAAATATGCACTATGCTTCAATAGTGAAGCCAAACAAATAAACTAATGTATGAACCATGTTTCACAACCATGCCTAAAATATCTCCTATTTTCCACCTCAATTTCTATTTTCTCAAAATAGAAAATCCAAATATATATATATATATATGTATATATATATATGTATGTATGTATGTATATCACACACACACACATATAAATATATATTATGAGAATATAAACTTTAAGTGAGCTTAATATTAGTTAATATATAATTATATCAAATATAAATATATATATTAAATTATTAAATCAACACTTGATTTAATAATCCAGTTATATCATATATAACCGACTAATATCATTTATCTATATATCACATTATCAAATCAACACTTGATTCAATAATCCGGTTATATCACATATAACATAACCGAAATCAAATGTTGCCAGTTTAGAATACGGTATCATATACTTGTATTTAATCAGGCTCCCACACATATCAGCATATGTGCCATACTTCATTTCGCTTGAACTATGAAACTTCTGTGTAGGACTCTAAAGACTCGTCAATACACCAGCAGTAGGTAATGATCACATCAGTTACCCACAAGCCGTCAGCGGTATTAGCTGGACGTAATGCCTACCCAGGTATTGAGCGATTAGGAGATCAACAAGCAAGCTTGTCCAAACACCCATGAAGCCTATAAGTAACACTTACCGTACAGTCCGGTCTCTTCGTCTGATATGTCGCATATTGAGTCTAGGGGTGGAATTGTCAGATGTGTGGCTCATAACGGTTCGAGAAACTACTGATAACACTTACCAGTAAATCTCATCAGCTCTGGACAGGGACTTACTGTTATAGCCAATCGAGCATAGCGCAACATCAACTCCCTATACCGGAGAAACGAAACCCCTCCTATCGCTCACTGCCTCCATGTGACTCGGGACTGTACCCAAAATCCACCTGTTTTCATGACTCCTTTGAGCCGTGGTAGGGAGGAAATCAAAGCACAGTGGGAACCACACAAGACACTATGACAATCTTGGGTCTACAGACTAACCTGTACCAGTATCACCAGAGAACTGCTATCTAACGATAGGTATTTTACCATCTAGGAGTTCTCGGCGAGTCCTGCTTGGTGTACCCATTCTCTAATGAGCACCTGCGTACAATCTTTGATGTCAAACACCAATGATTATGGGATCAACCATCACCCCCTACAGGGTCAAGAAACGTACACACTAGTCTACTCTGGAATATCGATGCCCTGTCTCGATACTCTCTCGACTATGAACAGTTAAATGATGTGCTTGTGGACGACACAAGTCCCAATAGTATGATCCGCATCATAGTCCTGGTAGTCAAACTAACATCCTAAGGGCTTTATCAATATGTATCAGAGAGACAGTATAATAATACAAGTGTACATGTTAAGATAAAGAGCAACCAGATAGCATACTATCATGTCGAGCAAGAAAGTCCTATATATATATGTCCAAGCATCCACTATATCATACAATAATGGCCTTTAGGGCATACATATTCTTAACAACACCTAGCCATATCCGAGCGAACAATAAGCTCAGTTCTTATCAGCGAAAGGGAAAAGACCCAGAAGCCGATCTATTACACTAGCCGAGCCCTTAGGGGAGTGGAAGATTAGTATACCAAGATCGAGAAAGTAACATTCGCATTAGTTACATCGGCACGCCCTTACTTACAGATCCACCCAGCCGCTGTCGTAACCGATCATTCCTTAAAGGCATTGATGGAAAAGTTAGAGTCCTTAGGACGGCTCCTCAAAAAGACGGTCGAGCTCAGCGAATTTGAACTTACATACCGCTCCAGTCACAGCGTAAAAGCCCAAGCACTAGCAGACTCTATGGTCGAATGCACAATTCCTGACCTAGAATCATTGCAAGTGGCAGAAGTCGCGACTGTTCCAATATGGGTCATGTGGGCTGATGGCTTGGCATGTAAGACTGACACAGGAACAGGAGTCCTCAAAGTAGGCCAGCACCGTTTCAAAGTACAATACGCAATTCGCTTCAACTTCGATGCAACTTACAATGAAGCAGAGTATGAGGCCATTATCATCGGTCTCAACATGGCACGAACCCTGGAAGCCAGAAGAGTGAAACTCTACACTGATTCACAACTTACTTTCGGGAAAGTGCGACAAGATTACAGAACCAAGGACTATCTAATAGCGCTATATGTCGCTCGTATGTCGCTCGAGTCAGGACCGTACTGACCTATTTAAAGAAGCAGAACTTATCAATCTCCCGAGAAGTGAGAACGTCTGAGCTGACACCCTATCAAAATTAGCATCCTCCATAACAGAAGGTTTGGGCGGTCCATTTTCTTGGAGTGGCTCGACGCGCGAAGCATCGACCCACCACAAGTCCTGACCACCGATCAGCCGGAATCGTGCTGGATGGACGAAATTATAGCTTCCTCCAACAAAGCGAACTCCCTATAGAGTGTTTTTCGTTACTCTATTGAGATAAGAATGCGCATCGCTTGTCAGGCATATTACAGATTCTCCCTGCTTGGGGTAGGTTGGGGTTTAATGATCGTGGGGATCCGAATCTCCAACAGCCGCGGACTAAACTGCCATTAGTTACCACTCGCTTTTAGAGTGAAAGAACCTCTGATTAACAAGTCAAACAGATCATGCAAACTTAATATGCAATATGTGCGTGTTGTGTTTGGGAATAAGCTGAGAGTGCTTTGGGCGTATTGGGGGCTTCGCAGAGTTTTTTACAGGAGTCCCGCTATCCGGATAGCGGGGGTCAAGAGGGCTAGCAGCCCCCTTGCGGGGTGCGGGACAACACCTCGTTAGAATTTTTTTTAATGGGAGAGACGATAAGTGTATACATGTCAAGTGTGCACTTAACAAAGTGAGCACGTGACAAGTGCACACCTGCCGAAATGCTCAACTAATAAAGTGTGCACATGGCAAGGGGCACACATGACAAGTGTGCATCTGCCAAGGCGCACACTTGGTAAGGTGTGCACTTGGCAAGGTGCGAGAGAGTGAAGGGGTCCAAAGGGTCCCGAATAGGCCAAAAGGTCGAGTAAGGTGCGCACTTAGGGAAGTGCACACCCAGGAATGTGCGCACCTGGTCCGGTACGCACTTAGCTCGATGTGCACCCAACAGGGTGCGCACCTAGCCAAATAGACATCTAGCATGGTGCGCACCTAGCACGGTGCAAGTAGGGTCGAAACCCAATGAAGCAATAGTCCAAAATCACAAAAAAATTGACTTTTGAAGATCAAAAGGGGCTCTTTCCCGTTTTTCGAAGCCTCCTGAAGTGCACGCTTAAAAAAAAGAAAGGAAAAGTGAAGGAGAGACTTGGGCACTAAAGAGCAGCTCAAAACTCAAGATTTTGTTTTAGAGGAATCAAGATTAGTTCTTTTCACCAATCGTCATGGGGGCTTTTTATAAGCTTACATCTTTTGCATTTAGGCCCATGGCTTGTACAAAATTAGCATTTTGCCCATCCCGTGCCCATGTGCTTATTTCTTTTTGCACACGAGACATGGGCTATACAAAATTTGGCATTTTGCCTGTTTATTTTACATTTATTCATGAAATTACATCAAACATATTTATTACTTGATGATTATTCCTTTGGCATGGGGGCCGGTCTGGGCTTGGGCCCACCTGCTTGGACTTGGGTTCGGGCGTGGGCCTGGCTTGTGTTCGGGCATTGGCCCGGCTTGGATTCGATAGTAGGGTCTGTTTGCTTTGGCTTGAGCTTACTTATTCGCGATTTGATTTTGACTTTTGGTCAATGGGGTGTTAATTTTAACCCTAACAAAGTGCCCTCCATCAATGAATGCACACTATATTTATGGGTCGTGTGTATGAAATTGATAGATCTTCTTTCGTGTAGGGGTTGACTTGCTTTGGTTCCCGCTTTTAGAAGGCTGGCACTGCTCTTTTTACGACATGGACGGTCGATACTTGATGTATCTCCGAGATGGAATGTCGGTGTAAGACGTATCCCCGGCACGGAGTGTCGCTGGTTGACGTTTCCCTAAAACGGAGTGTCTGTTTGACATTTTCCCGGCACGGAGTGTCGCTGGTTGATGTTTCTCCAAAACGGAGTGTCACAGTCTGACGTTTCCCCGAGACGGAGTGTCGCTGGTTGCCGTTTCCCCAGCACGAAGTGTCACCGTTTGATGTTTCTCCGAGACAGAGTGTCCGTTTGATGTATCCCCGAAACGGAGTGTCACTGGTTGATGTGTCCCCGACATGGAGTGTCACTGTCTGATGTTTCCATGAGACAGAGTGTCTGATTGACGTATCCTTGAGACAGTGTGTCGCTGGATGACATGTCCTTGACACAGAGTGTCACTGTCTGACATTTCCCCGAGACGGAATGTCTGTTTGACGTATCCCCGAGACAGAGTGACACCGGTTGATGTGTCCCCGACACGGAGTGTCACTATCGGACGTTTTCCAGAGACGGAGTGTCTGTCTGACGTATCCCCAAAATGGAGCGTCGTTGGTTGACGTGTCCCCGACATGGAGTGTCACTGTTTGACGTTTCTTCGATACGGAGTGTCTGTTTGACGTTTTCCCGATACAGAGTATTTGTTTGACATTTCCCCTTGCACAAAGTGTCTGTTTGACGTTTTATCGATATAGAGTGTCTGTTTGACGTTTCCCCTTGCACGGAGTGTCGCTGTTTTTGACGTAGAGGTCGTTGTTGAAATTGGTTGGTTTGATTTGTTTTAGGAGGTTCCAATCTGTCCGGCGGGACTTTTGAGCTTGGAAGCTCTTCCAGGTGGGACTTTAGTTTGATTTGTCTGATTCCTGCTTCATTTGGCGAGACCTTTGAATTTGAGTCATTGTAGTGTGGGACTTGGAATTTGGATTTTTGTTTGGTATCGGCATCACGATACTGGAATATGGTACCAGGAGAAAATCTTCATTTTCCATGAGAGAATTTGGGGATTTTGATTTTGGTCTTGGTTTGGCATCAGCATCGGTACACCGGAATATGGTACAAGGAGTGAATCATCATTTGCCATGAGAGGATTTTGGGATTTTGGTTTTGGTTTGGCATCAACATCGCTACACTGGGATATGGTACCAGGAGTGAATGGTCATTTGCCATGAGAGGATTTAGGGATTTTGGTTTTGGTTTGGCATCAGTATCGCTATACTGGAATATGGTACAAGGAGAGAATCATCATTTGCCATGCCCGTTGGGGAACGATGGTTTAGGAGACAAGTAACAACTCTATTTCAGTGTACAAAAAATTTGTTTAAAAGTTAATATACAAATGGAGTATTTACAATCCTGTGTATGCTATAAGTATTTAAATTCCTTTTGAACAGCAAGAAAGCACTTGTAGCTCATTGGTAAAGACTTGCATTGCTGTGACATAGCCCCTGTGTTCGAATCCCTCCAGCCACATATTATTTTTGTTGATTTTTCTTTTAAACTTTTAGAAGCCCAAAGGTTCACACGTGCACTGCACGTAAAATGAAAAGTCATACAGAAATCAAACATGTGCATTGGGCTAGTTGAAATGACACCAACACGTAGCAAGAATCCAAGCTCCCCACCTTCAGAATCGACCGGCGAGATGTGCAATGGGGCCGGCGCCGCCGGGCCCCCCGTTGCAAATGCTCCCAAACTTTAACCCTAGCACCCCTTGGCCTACCCCACTAACCCTAGACTGTTTGATTTCCCTGCACATTTCCAGATTATTAAAATGAGGCATTAATCCAAATTTTAATGCATATTTTTAATTCATTCTTCATTACCCTGAACCCTAATTTCTCCTATAAATACCACACTACACTATAGCCTCCTCATTCAGAATTCCATTGCCAAAACTCTCTAAAATTCCTAAGTCCAAGAAGTTGTACAAGTGGATTTAGCTCAAAGCAAAGTTCCGGCGACGTTTCGGGACGAATCCGGCGACACCACAACTCCACGAGACCCTCAAATTGTTCATAGACCTCGCTTCTTTCTTTGCATCCCGTAAGTCCCCTCTCCCTTCCTCTTTTTCTATTAAAAAGATTTCTCTTTTCAAAACTCGTCGGAAGCGGAGTTAATCCGACTTCCGATTCTCTTTTATTTAAAAATTCAATTTTTCTTAAACAACAATTAACCACCTTTTCATATAATGCTTAACAACCATAAAAAAACATTTTGACCAAGTTTCAGTTCAAAATATAATGTTAAACAACTTTTATTTAACTTTTACGGTAAAATACCATCTAGTTTTCATACGACATTACTTTATAGTTCGGCTCATATTACCTTTAGAAAACTCACGAGGTAATGACCTACCTCATCACAACACTCATCTTGACATAGCATGATGGATTTTGTAACAACTTTTGAGGGACAAAACACAATTTACATTAAAATACCTTAAACTATCAAAACCCGTATTCTTTAAATTTTTTTAATTAATTTCTTGCAAATAACCCTCTACAACCCATTTTGGGAACCCGATCGGGATGGTGCGGGTTATCGCACGTCTTCGGGACTAGTAGAGCGAGATGCATACCTCCTCACGGAGTATTCGATCTCGATGGAATTTTTATTACAATTTTTAAGAAAACATGATTTCTATTTAATAAATAAATTCTATTTTTTATAATTATATAATTATATATATATAAATATTATAAAAATATCTATTTTAAATATAATATATATTCCATGTTTTCTAATCAAAAGAAAAAAATCACAAAAGATCATGAAAATACTATCACATTTCAATACAAGTCAAATTACAAGAAAATACCATATGCCAATCAAAGTTAGGTTTATATCCACTAGAACATTTCATTTTATAAAAATTAAAACTATGAAAACCCTAAAGACGATAAATAAATACTTGAGATTTATTTTGAAATTATATATTAAAACTATTTTTCATAAAACCCCCTTAAGTTATATTAATTTACAATAAGGACCTTAGTAAACATAGGTTTAAGCGGGACCAGTTCTCTTGAGCTTCAGAGAGCCGGAGAATATGGGTGCTTGCCTATCTAAGGTAGAAAACCTAAAAATGGTGTTATCAATACGGTAATTATCTCAGAAAAAACACAAATCCTGCCGTCCATGTGCAGCAGTTACCGATAACATCAAAACTAATTCGAGACTTCAATTTGTTTTAAAGTGTTTGGCTCAGACAGAGTCTCAGTCTAATCTAAATCAATCAATCAATCTATCCTTGAATATGATTCAAGTATAACTCCTTTTCAACATGAATCCATTTATACCAGAATTCAATCTATATCAACATGACTCGACCGAACCGAACCATGGATATAATTTGATTACATGACTATCCATTTATATCTATTCCGTTTACATGATATCATGGTTTCGGCAAGTCGTACCTCTATTAAACAAAACATGACAAATCAATACAAAATATATTACGGGGTTTAATGGGGTAGACTGGTACGGAATGTGTTAGAAGTGGCACGAGACGGTCACTTTAATACACCTAACCTGAATATCCATTACTGTTGTTCCGTGGCTTGACGGTTCCTTGTGCTCCGTATATCTTAGTCCACGGAATAGTTGGACTCCTCTCGTGTACACTGGCATATTCTGTACTAAGCTATAAACAACTGCGTTAACATAATAATCAAATAGTATACAGTTATATTCTTTCTGTCTATTCTAACTTTACCTTTCTTTGGGACTTACCAAGCGATTGTTCCCTGACGACATTCTTTCTCTCTTCTTTCTTTGGAATGTTGTCAGGTGGATCCGACTCACTGGAGATAGAGCCCAGTTCAGAGGACTTGGATCAGTTCAGTGAGGACCCCGAGCTCTAGACTCTTGTACGTACATTACTTTCATGTTCATGCCATTGTTTAGGCATTGCTTTCATCATTGTATTTACTTTTCAGTTATATTGTAAAGAAATGTTCAATAAATAAAAGTTTATGTTCATTTACATTTCACGTCTTCTTGTGTATATTTACATTATATTTCTTAGTTACGCTTAGCGTGTTTACTTCTGAGTAAATACATAGCGGGTATCGTCGTGTCTCCTTACCTGTACACTGGGAAGCGGAGTGTGACAAGACAGGTTTAGGCCCCTATAATCTAAGGCTTTTCAATTTTATAAGCCATAAGGATCTTATAAAAGTTTTTCTCCCTGCGAGTCGAAAGGATCTCATAGGTGTATTTTCTTCTTAGGAGACGTAAGGACCCCCAAGTGTGTTGCTCCTTTGTGAGTCGTAAGAATCTCACACGGAAATATTCTCCTCATAAGGTTGAGAGGACTTTGCGAATGTGGGATTTGGAATTTGGATTTAGGTTTTGGGTCGGCATCGGCACCGCTAACACTGAAGCGTAATGCCAAAAGCGACTTATCATTTTCCGCTGCCTGTTGGGAAGCGATGTCTTAGGAGACAGGTTTAGGCCCCTGTCACCTAGAGCTTTTCAATTTTATGAGCCGTAAGGGTCTCATAAAAGCATTTTAACCCTACAAGTCGAGAGGATCTCATAGGTGTATTTTCTCCTTAGGAGTCGTGAGGACCTCTAAGTGTGTTGCCCCTTTATGAGTCGTAAGGATCTGATGCGGGGATATTCTTCTCACAAAGTCGAGAGAACTTTGCGAGTGTGGGATTTGGAATCTGTGATTTGGGTTTTGGGTCGGCATCAGCACCGTTAACACTAAAACGTAATACTAGGAGCGACTCATCATTTGCCGTTTCCCGTTGGAGAGTGATGGCTTAGGAGACAGGTTTAGGCCCCTGTCACCCAAGGCTTTTCAATTTTATGAGTCGTAAGGGTCTCATAAAAGCATTTTCTCCCTACGAGTTGAGAGGATCTCGTAGGTGTATTTTCTCCTTAGGAGTCGTAAGGACCCCCAAGTATGTTGCCCTTTTGTGAGTCGTAAGGATCTCACGCTGGGATATTCTCCTCACAAAATCGAGAGGACTTTGCAGGTATGGGATTTGGAATTTAGGATTTGGGTTTTAGGTCGGCATCAGCACCGCTAACACTGAAACGTAGTGCCAGGAGCGACTCATCATTTTTCGTTGTCCGTTGGGAAGCGATAGCTTAGGAGACAGGTTTAGGCCCCTGTCACCCAAAGCTTTTCAATTTTATGAGTCGTAAGGGTCTCATAAAATCATTTTCTCCCTACGAGTCGAGATGATCTTGTTAGTTATATGTATGCCCTAGAGGCCATTACTGTACATTGGATGTATATTGTAGTGGATGCTGGGACATATATAGGGAGGACTTTCTTGCTCGACATGATAGTATGCTATCTGGTTACTCTTTAACTTAACGTGTACACTGATTGTCTCTCTGTTACATGTTGGTAAAGCCCTTAGGATGTGTACTTGACTACCTGGACTATGATGCGGATCATACTAGTGGGGACATGGTAGTCCATAAGTACATCCTTCAAGGTCCCTAGTCGAGGGTGTATCGAGACGGGGCATCGATATACCAGAGTAGACTAGCGTATACCTTCTCGACCCATACAGATGGGCGATGGATGATCCCATATCTATTGGTGTTTGACATCAGAGATGATATACGGGTGCTTAGTGGAGACTGGGTACACTGGACGGACTCGCCGAGAACTCCCAGATGGTATTATACCTTACGTCAGATGGCAGTTCTCTGGTGACATTGGTACAGAGTAGTCTGTTGACCCGAGATCGTCATAGTGTCTTGTGTGGTTCCCACTGTGCTTTGATTTCCACCTTACCACGTCCAAGAGGGCGTGCAAAACGGTGGTTTTTGGGTACAGTCCCGAATCACATGGAGGCAATGAGCGATAGGAGGGGATTCGTCTCTCCCGGTATAGGGAGTTGATGTTGCACTGTGTTCGATTGGCTATAGCCAGAAATCCCTGGCCAGGGTTGCTGAGATTTACTGGTAAGTGTTACCAGTAGTTTCTCGAATTGTTATAGACCTCATATCGACACGACTTATCGAGCTATTGGGGTCTGACGTTTACCACCCCTAGGCGAGATATGCGACATATCAGACGATCAGACCGGACTGTACGGTAAATGTTACTGGTTGGATTCACAGGAGTGTGAGCGGGCTTGCTCGTCGATCTTCTCATCGCTCAATACCCGGGTGGCCGTTACGTTTAGCAGACCGCTTGCGGCTTGTGGGTGTTTGATATGATCATCACCTGCTGCCGGCGTATTGACGAGTCTTTAGAGTCCTATACAGAGGTTTCCTGGCTCAAGCGAAACGAAATAGGAGCGCATATGAGATATGTGCGGGACCGAGAATAATGCGTGTATGTGATACCGTATTCTATTCTCGCGATGAATGTATCGAATGGTTGTATGCGATATAACCTAGTTATCGAATTGAGGAATGATTCGATAAATCGATACATTGGATATTAGTCGGTTATATGCGATATGACCGGATCGTTAAATCAAGTGTTGATTTAATGATTTAATGCATAATTATATATTTGATATATTACTTTGCATTAACTAGTATTGGTTCACTTTAAATGGATTTTCTCGCTCGGATGTGCACATTGTATATGTGATATACTTTTTGTGCACTTGATTGTATCATGTTTGATGATACATGCTTACTTGAGTTTTGTGTAAAGATTAAACCATGGTTATTTAAATGGTTAGGGTTTTGTTTTTCATATCTATTTATTCATTTATTTATTATGGAAAAGATAATGAACAAAATGGTTTCTTTCTTTCTTTGTTTCTTTCATGAAGCTTGTTGAAGCTTCATGAAGCTTTGACTAAGTGACCATTTTGTCTTCTTCTTTTAAGCCTAACTATTCATATAACCTTAGTTAATTCTCTACACTTGACTATGGTTAAATATATGATAAGTATTATTTTCTTTTAACTTATCATGTGAATCATCATCTTCTTCTTCTTCTTCTTCATGATGAAGAAACTTGATTCCATCAATGGTGATTTGATGAAAAGAGTGAGAAATCAAATTCTAAAGTGAACCCAACTCCTATTTCTTCATCCTCTACCTCTTTCCAAGTAGTATAGGGTGTTTTCTTCACAAGTTTCATGACTTGGTGAAGTGGGAGCTTGATCTTGTGATGCCTCGACGTAGATCATCTTCGGCATCGAAGTCGACGACCTAGCCCGCCCATTTCTCCGATGAAGCCGACGCTTGAGCCCGGGTTTCGATTTGGACAGCGAGGAGACTTCATTGCGGAGCTATGGAGGTGGAGGACCGGATCTACAAAGGTTGTATTTCCCTTCTCTTAGTAAAGTAGTTTACTAGTTCTAGTTTCGCCTAAAAATTCTAGTTAACGATCTAGTCTAGGGTTTCTCGGCACCGTAAAATTTGAAATTGGCATGGTTGATGCCTTGTGAGACCTCATTAGCGTGCCTTGGAACCCTACAGATCTCGTAGGTGTATTTTCTCCTTAGGAGTCGTGAGGACCTCCAAGTGTGTTTCCCCTTTGTGAGTCGTAAGGATCTCACGCGGGGATATTCCCCTCACAAAGTCGAGAGAACTTTGCGAGTTTGGGATTTGGAATTCGGGATTTGGGTTTTGGGTCGGCATCAGCACCGCTAACACTGAAGCGTAATGCCGGGAGTGACTCATCATTTGTCGTTGCTCGTTGGGGAGCGATGGCTTAGGAGACAGGTTTAGGCCTCTGTCACCTAAAGCTTTTCAATTTTATGAGCTGTAAGGGTCTCATAAAAGTATTTTCTCTCTACGAGTTAAGAGAATTGTTGGCTAAAGTGCCCTCAAGTCAATTATTGGATTGCAGGCACGTGATTGCAATGATTGAAGGGGGACCTATACCGGTAGAACAGTCTTACTCGAGATAATAGTATGCTATCTGGTTTGTCTTTATCATCGTGTACATGCTTCAGGTGACATTACATATCACTATTACATGTTGATAGAGCCCATAGGATTCTTGCTTGACTACCAGCAGTATGAGGGCGATCATATATGTGAGAGTTGGGTAGTCTATAAGCACATCCTTAAAGTGTCTCTAGTCGTGGGAGTTTCGAGACTGGGCATCGATACTCCGAGAGTAGACTAGTGTATATGGATCGAGACCCCGACGAGGGGCGATGGCCGTTCTCACAAGCCATTGGTGTCAGTTGGTTCACCTAAGATAGTATACAGGTACTCATTTGGTTATGAGTACACCGACAGACTCGCCGGGAACATGCTAGTTGGTATTATACTTATTGTTAGATAGCCGTTCCCTGGTGACATGTATACAGGTTAGTCTATCGACCTGAAATCGTCATTTGTCTCATGTGAGTTCCCACTGTGCTTTGATTACTACCCTACCACGGCTCAAAGGAGTCGTGCAAATAAGTTTTAATTAGGTACAGTCTCGAGCCACATGGAGGCAGTGAGCGGATCGTCAGGGGATTCGTCTCTCCCGGTATTGGGGGTTGATGTCGCGCTGTGCACGGATGGCCATCACCAAAAATCCTTGGCCAAGATAGTCGAGAATTACTGATTCGGACACTAAATGTGATGGGCTTCATACTGATACTAAATGTCGCGTTATTAGGAGTCTGACTTTATCCACCCCCTAGACTCCATATGCGATACTCATAGATGAACGGACCAGACTGTACGGATATTGTCACTGTCAGACTCAGTAGGGTTTCAGGATGAGTTTGCTCGTCGGTCTCCCTTTCGCTCAATACCTTGGCAGCCGTTACGTACAGCTAGTGCCACTGACGTGCTTGTGGTTAAACCCACTGCCAGCGTATTGACGAGTCTTTAGAGTCCCACACAGAGGGTTTCCCTGGTCGGACGAAACGTTGTAGAGGCCGTATGGTTTTATGGCAGGGTTCGATCATATACATGCACTTGTGCACGGATCATGATCGGACGGATAATACTAGTAGGCTTTGGTTTAAGCCAGATCCTAGTATTATATTGTTGGATTACTTTCGTCTCGTAGTATTCGTATTCAGTCGGAATACGGATGCGGGTATGTATATACGGATGAGGGGTATTCTTGTAATTCGTTACAATATTTCTTTAGTTGATGCCATTTCATTTTGGGATTAAACATTTTAGTTTAAATGTTTTATTGTGAGGAAAATGTGAGGTTAAGTTTTGGCTTGTGCATTAATTTATAGCACATGCACTTGGTGACTCATGGTATTGGGTCAAGTGTAGATTGATTTTGTGATGGCTAAGATATTTTATTATGGGCATTATTTTTGAGAGGGTAGATCCTTTTCTACACTTGGCTTTTCTTTTAGTTGCTCACTCTAAAAAATAAACACAACACTTCACTCACTTTCTTGAGCTCACACTTTCCTCTTATGGGCATCTTCTTCAACCTCCACCCATCCCTCTCATGAGTTGAGAATCCATGGGTGTTTTGAGATAAAATATTCACACACTATCTCTACTTTATCTTGGGTATCTAGGCTAGCAAACTGGATACCCGAGTTGCTTCGGTTTAGAGGCGGGAGCCCGTATTACGAACTCTCGACGTGGATCTTCTTCGACGGAGGGAGACCGGAGATCAAACTTGATCGGGGAAGCCGCGAGGAGCTTGGGACAGAGGTTGAAGACCGAAGGACACCGATCGATCGGTATAATCTCTCTAAACTCCTCTTTGCATGTTTGCTAGTATAGTATTTTTGGTTCGATCTTGTGCGGGTTTTGTTTGCGCCAAAGTTTTGAAAATTTTTGTTCCGCATTTGGCCACGGTTTGATGGTCAGGGCGCCGTCAAAACCCAACAAGAATCTCGTAGGTGTATTTTCTCCTTAGGAGTCGTGAGGACCCCAGGTGTGTTGCCCCTTTATGAGTTGTGAGGATCTCACGCCGGGATATTCTCCTCACAAAGTGAAGAAGACTTTGCGAGTGTATTTTCGTTTCTTTTCACGAGTTTGTGCCCTTTCGGGTTTTTCACAAACTCGCCGGCAATCCTGCTGTTTTTACTCACGAAGCCCTATCGGGTTTTCATCCGTGCCCGTTTTGCTTGTGGACATACCGTATTTTTTCAACGAGTTTGCGCCCTTGCAGGTTCTCATAAGCTCGTGGATAGTCTTGCTGTTTTTACTCACGAAGCCTTTTCAAGTTTTCATTCGTGCCCCTTTCGCTTGTAGACCGACCTTTTATTTCTTTCCTTTTTCTTTTATTTTTTATTTCTCAGTTTAACGACTTAGGGGTCAATTATTTCTAGTTTAATGACTTAGGGGTCGATTATTCCTAATTTAACGAATTAAGAGTTGACTGCTCCCAGTTTAACGATGTTGGGGTCGTCTGTTGTGCGCTTATTCAAAATTTTTGAACTTTGATCTTAAGGTGTTTCAACGTTCTCTTTGTCTTTTTTTGGGAATATGTGTGTCCCATAGGAGCTGTGGTGGATCGGGTCATTTTCTGAAGTGGGCAATTGATCCGTTGCCCCCAAAGGGTTTTGGTCCTCGTCAGTATATAGTTGGCGATCATAACTTGGTCGTTTGCTAACGCGCCTTTGGCCAATGGGATCACTCACTCATTGTATTTTTTTCAACCCAATCCTTGAAAATATAGCAGTCTTCGATTGTGTGACTTACTACCCTGTGGTATGAGCAATACAGGGGATTGTCGATCATATTTTCTTCATAAGGTCTTTTTGGTTTGGGGAGTTGCAGATCGTTGTTTAGGGCGTTCTCAAATATTTTACGGACCCTGTCCCTTTTGAAAGAATAGAGTTTAGTCAACTTCTCTTCCAGGGGCGATTCTCCTCTCCCTCCCAACACTGGTTTTCGAGGCTGTTCAGGATTAGGCTCGCATGTTCCTCGCTTACTTCGATTAGTATAGGTATTAAAGGATTAAGTGTTGTTGGGACATCCACCTTTGCGGTTGTCATTTTTCGGACATTTAAACTCGTTATATTGGAATTTTGGAAGAGATTCAGGACCCACATGTTTCAACGTCTGGACTTTTTTGATTAGGCCCTAAAGTGTTTCAGGGTCCACCGATGACTTGCTCTTGATTTTGTCTCATGTCAATTTGCCGCTGTCATGCATCAGCACTCTCTTAGAGACTAGTCGCCGTTGACTTTCATGAAGGTGCTCTGCCCTTGGATTGGAGGGAATAGCAGCTGGCTGCTTGGGGGGGGAGGGTAATCCCTGGTTCATGGACTGAATCTTGATCTTGTTGTGATTGAATTTGAATGACTTGGGTTGCGAGATTTGCCATAACATTTACCAGATCATCGAATTTGGAACGGATCTTGTCTAACTCATTATCTTTGTCCTGAAATTTCTCTTGAAGCCATTGGAATAACGCTCGTTCTGTAATATTAGGGATAATGACTGGGCTATTCTCATTGTCTGTGCTTGATTCTCCAGGAGCCATGAGCTCTTTTTTCTTAATAGCTTGAGCAGAGTCCTTATCATTATCTGAACCAAGCCAGTATTGAGCAACGTCAACTATATCATCACCATTGGTGTGAAGCGTAGGAGGATTTGTTTCTCCAGGTCCGACCATGTAAACCGTATGGATTGCGTATCCATCCGTTGCCTCCTCATTGTCAGTTTTACTTGCTGAACCTTTGGACTGTCGTCGTGGTTTTCTTCTTACAGGGAAGGTGAACAGTTGAGAGTGGTCGGTCCCGAAATACTTCGGTTTCTGCTTGTATGAAATTGGCGGTCGCAACTTGATTGTTCACCAACATGCCAGAGGACGACGAGATTTCTCTCGTCTTGTATTGTTTCTCGACCCAATCCTTGAAAATGTAACAGTCTTTGATAGTGTGTCCCAACACTCGGTGGTATGGGCAAAAATTGGGATGATCAGTCCTATTTGCTTCACTCGACATCTTTGGTTCCGGCAGCCGTAGGCCATTCTTAAGAGCATCCTTGAATATTTTGTGGACCTTGTCTCTTCTGAAAGAGTAGACCCCGTTTCTCCTTTCCTCCAAAGTTGGCTACCAGGGTTGGTTAATGTTGGGTGTTTTTCATCACCCCGTTGAGGTGGGAATGCGCGCACTTGTCAGGCGCATTACAGATCCCCCTGCCTAGGCTAGGCCGGGGTTTATTGATTGTGGGGATCCGAATCTCCGGCAGTTGCGGACTAAGTTGTCGTTAATTACCCCTTGCCTTTAGAGTGAGGGAACCACCGATTGACGGGTCAAACTGGTCATGCGAACTCAATGTGCAGTGTGCGTGTGTGTGTCTTGAGGGGTTTTGGGCATATCGGGGGCTTCACAGAGTTTATGGGGGCTCTGCTAGAAATTTTTTCTAACGGGAGACGTGTTTTGAGTGTGGAGTGTGAGGGAAAAAGAGGGGTGAGGAACATCTTAAGCACGCGTGAGATGGCAAGTGGGCGCTGGGCGCCAGCAAGCCACGTGCTTGGCGCATGGGCGCTAGTGGATCACGCGCCTTGCATGCGGGTGCCGGATGCTAGCGGTTCACATGCCCGGCGCATGCGGGTCACGTGCCTGGCATGTGGGCGCTTGGCGCTGGGCGCCATCGGGTCACGTGCCCGGCACGCGGGCGCTTAGGCGCCAGTGGTTCACGTGCATGACATGTGGTCGCTGGGCACCAGCGGATCACGCGCCCTGCATGTGGGCGCCGGGCTCCCCGGAAGAAGGGGCTTAGCCCCTGAGCTGGGAGTTAAACTCCCGAGTGACTTTTAGAGTTATACTCCTAAAAGATCTGGATTTTGATGTTAAACTCTTTTGAGAATTTGGATCTTAGAGTTGAACTCCTTAAAAATTGGTTTGGAGTTAAACTCCTAAAGAAGAGATTCTTGTTCAGGAGTTAAACTCCTAAAAGATTTTTGGAGATAATAAAAGGGGACCCTTTTCTTCTCCCTTAAGCCATGGATCCTCTCTTAAGCCTTAGATCTTCCCAAAGTGGGATTTTTGGAGATGGATATCCTTCATCCTTCTCTCTATTGGTTGGATCTTGGAGAAAGAGGGTGGTGAGATTTAAAAATCTCCCCTTTTAGAGATTTATTGAGTGATTTGAACTCCTCTTCAAGGGTTTTATGGTGAAAAACTATTTCTTTTTGAAAAAGAAGAGTTAAACTCTTGATTTAATTCAAAAAAAAGAGAAGAAGGTTTGAAACCTTGAGGAAGGAGAAGGAGGCACAGAACCTAGAAAAATATGGGAGGAATCTTGTTTGTTATCATTCATCATGATACCTTATATAGGCTTTACATTTTACATATCGCCCCTTGGGTTTTTCAAAATGGCACATGTGCCTTTCCCATGCTATATGCTTATTTCTTTTGCACATAAGCTATGGGCTTTTATATAATTTGGGTGTGTTGCCCAATTTACTACATTTATTTATAAAAATTACATTAAGCCTATTTATGCTTAACAATTATTCCTTTGGTATTGGGGGGGCCGGCCTCTTCATGCTTGGGCTCGACCAGGGCATGAGTCCACTTACTTAGACTTGGGTTCAGGTTTGGGCCCACTTGGCTTGGGGTTGACTTTGACTTTGACTTGGTCAATCGGGTTATAATTTTTTACCCCAACAAAGTGGCCCCCATCAATAAATGCATACCGTGTGTATGGATTGTATGCATGAAATTGATGGACCTTGTTCTATATGGGGATTGATTTGGTTTGGTTCCCTACGAAGGGTCGGCGTTGCCATTTTTACGACGTAGACGGTCGGTGCTGCCATTTTAGCAATGTGGACAGTCAGTGCTGCCCTTTTAGCAACTTGGATGGTCAGTGCTGCCATTTTTTGCGACGTGAACGGTCGGTGCTTCCCTTTTAGCGACGTGACGATCGGTGCTGCAATTTTTGCAACGTGAACGGTTGGTGCTGCCCTTTTAGCGACTTGGAAGGTCGGTCCTGCTCTTTTAGCGACTTGGACGGCCGGTGCTTCCCTTTTAGCGATGTGAACGGTCGGTGCTGCAATTTTTGCGACGTGGACGGTCAGTGCTGCCATTTTTGCGACGTGGATGGTCGGTGCTGCCCTTTTTGCGACGTGGACGGTCGGTGCTGCCTTTTTTACGACGTGGATGGTCGGTACTTGATTTGACTTTATCCGCTTCGTGCGGTGTCGGGATTTGATTTGTTTCCGAGGTGGAGCTTGATTACTCCAGGGAGGTTATTGGTTGACTGGTGATTTTATTTGTTTTGGGAATTCCTTACCTGTCCAGCGGGACTTTTGAGCTTGGAATCGCTGTAGGGTGGGATGTTGATTTGATATGTTTGATTTCTGCCTTGTTTGGCAGGACTTTGGAATTTGAGAGGAACTCGGAATTTAGATTTTGTTTGGTATCAGTATCGCTGCACTGGAATAATGCTAGAAGCAACTCATCATTTTCCCCAGGAGGACTTAGGATTTGGTTTTTGGGTCGGCATCACCACCGCTAACACCGAAGCATAGCGTCCGGAGTGACTCATCATTTGCCTTTTGGGAAAGCTAGGGATTTTGGTTTTGGGTCGGCATCGACACCGCTAACACTGAAGCGTAATGCCATGAGCGACTCATCATTTGCCTTTGTCTGTTTGGGGAGCCATGGCTAAGAAGACAGGTTTAGATCCCTATCACCTAAGGCTTTTCAATTTTATAAGCTGTGAGGGTCTCATAAAAGCCTTTCCTCCCTATGAGTCGAGGAGATCCCGCAGGTGTATGTTCTCCTTAGGAATCATGAGGATTCCTAATTGTGTTGCTCCTTTGTGAGTCGTAAGGATCTTACACGAGGGTTTTCTCCTCACAATGTCGAGAGGACTTTGCAAGTGTATTTCCTCTCTTTTTACGAGTTTGCCCCTTTTCGTGTTTTCATAAACTCGCGGTAGTCCTGCTGTTTTTACTCACGGAGCCCTTTCAGGTTTTCATCCATGCCCATTTTGCTTGTGGACATACCATTTTTTTTTGGAGCTTCATCGCCGGTAGGATTTCAGATGTAGTCTCACATGTAGGACTTGGGAGAGATAGGGGAGTTTGCGCCCGTGGATTGTATACGATTTTACAGGATGTATTATCCAGACCGTAGGGCCGGTGTCTTGATCCATCTGCAACCTAGAGCATTCATGCGTAGTATTTCTTGAGGTATCGGCCGTTGATGAGTGGCATGGGCCTTTCTCCCTCGGCACTTATTAGTTGGTAGGATCCTCCGTCGAACACTTTCTCGATGACGTACGGCCCTTCCCAATTTAGCTCAAATTTTTCCTTGGCATGTCGATTGGGGATGATCGGTCTTTTGAGGACCAACACCAATTTTCCTTTCTTGAAAGCATGGAGATGGGTCATCTTGTCATAGACCCGTAACATATTGGCTCGGTACAGCTCCAGATTTTCTGTACCGTGAGCCTCTTTTCTTCGAGGGCGTCGAGCTCTTCGAACTGAAGGAGAACGTTTTCCTCCTCTATCAACTCATGCCGAACGACCATTCTTAGGTTTGGAACTTCAACTTCGAGGGGAAGGATTGCCTCCACTCCAAAGAGTAATGAGTATGGAGCGGATTGAGTTGGAGTGCGGTGCGTGGTACGATATGCCCACAATGACCCGTGGAGCTTGAGATTCCAGTCTTTCTTGTTGGTTGAAGCATTTTTCTTCAGGAGCTTGCATAGAGTTTTATTGAAGGTTTCGGCTAGCCAATTGGCTCTTGGATTATAGATGGAGGAATACCTCCAGTCTATCTTGTGCTGAGTAGCGAACCTTGAGACTTTGAAGCTCTTGAAAGAAGGCCCGTTGTCAGATATGATTCTTCTCGGTGTACCGAAGTGGTATAGAATATTATGTCGGAAGAATATCAGGATATCTTCTGTCTTGACTTCTTTTAATGGGATAGCTTCAGCCCGTCTGGAGAATTATTCAGTTGCGGCCAATATGAACCGGTGACCTTTGGAGGATGGATGATTAATTGGGCCTACTATATCGGTGCCCCAAACTTCGAAGGGTCTGACGCCACCGTAGAATGCAGTGGATTAGGATGCTTGTGAATGAAGTCATTGTGAATTTGGCAGAGATGACACCTCTTCACATGCTTTTCGCAATCCTTTATCATGGTAGGCTAGTAATACCCAAGCCGTTTGATTTGAAGCCGCATTTTGGGGCCAGACTGGTGAGCTCCGCAGATGACTTAGTGAACTTATTTCATAACTTTTCGGGCTTCGACCGATGACAGACACCTGAGCCAGAGTTGGTTATATGATCTGCGGTATAGCGTATTATTTATAAACACATATCGGAGAGCTCTTCTTCAGCTGAGCCCTCACAGATTTTTCTTCGGGCAGCTTGTCGTATCGGAGGTACTCTATGAAGGGTTCTCTCCAATCGGGCTCGTCTTGAATGATCGGAGCTTTTTCGACAGGATTGTTCTCTTGTTCTACGCTTTCTTCTTCATGCAAAGAGACTGCTGGCAAAATTTGCCGGGTTCTGGCTGTTATCAGAATTTTATCCATATCGTGATCAGCTAGCTCCTTGGCTAAGCGAGCGAGTACGCTGGCTTTTTCGTTCAATGCCCTAAGAACTCTCATCAGTTCAATGTGGCTAAACTGTTTCATGAGTTCCACACGAGCTAACCCGGGCTTATATATCTTGTAGTCACCGCTCACTTGGTTGACGACAAGCTGGGAGTCACTGTAAACCCATAGTCGAAGGATTTTCATTTCTATGGTGAGCTCCAGACCAGCTATCAAAGCTTCGTACTCAGCCCGTTGTTTATACGAGGCTCAGTGAGTGCGAAAGAACATCGTAGGGTTCCTCCCGATGGCGTGATGAACACCAATCCTATCCCCGCTTTTATCTTCGGGACACTTGATTTACTGGAGGTCCTTATTGATGAGGCTCCATCGAAGTAAAGCACCCAATATGGCTCGTTATCCTCAAAGTGCAGTACTTGTTCGTCGGGTAACTCGCAATTCAGCGGTGACCATTCTGGTATGGGATGAGCCATGAGGAAGTCGGTGAGAGCTTGCCCTTTTACTGCTTTCTGAGGAGTATAGACTATGTCGAACTCAAGCATCATGATAGCCCATCTTTCCATTTTGCTGGCTAGGCTTGCCTTGGTTATTAAGTATTAAGCGGGTCGACCTTGGAGATCAGCATAACCCGATGAGCGAGCAAATACTGCCTCAGCTTCTTCACAGCGAATATCAGAGCTAGGCATTTCTTTTCAATCGAGGAATAGTTGTGTTCCGCCCCGACTAAAGTTCGACTGAGGTAGCAGAGGGCATTTTCTTTTCCCTCCTCGTTGTCCTGGGCAACGAGTGCACCGAGTGACTCATCTAGCGTGGCAGTATAGAGAATCAACAGTTTATTTGGAATGGGAGTAGCAAGTACTGGAGGGTGCGACAGATACTGTTTAATGCTTTCGAACGCTTCTTGACATTCGGTATCCTAGACGAAAGTAGCTCCTTTATTCATGAGGTTTGAGAAGGGCATGCATCTTCCCAATAGGTTCGAGATTAACCTTCATATGTAAGCGAGCTTGCTTTGAAAGGATCTTAGCTGCGTCAGATTCTTCGGAGGAGGCAACTCCACGATGACCTTTATCTTCAATAGGTCGACTTCGATAACCCGATGTCGGACTATGAAGCCTAATAATTTTCCCGATGACACGCCAAAAGCACAGTTTAGAGGATTCATCTTAAGATCGTGTTCTCTTATTCGGGTGAAAACGGTCCTGAGATATCGGATGTGATCGGCCTTGGCTTTGGTCTTGATGACCAAATCATCAACATAACATTCGACGACTTTATGGATTAAGTCATCAAAGATTTTGATCATTGCCTTTTGATATGTGACGCCTGCATTCTTCAGCCCGAACGACATCACCTTGTAGCAGTATATCCCGATCGGGGTTCGAAATGCTGTATATTTCCCATTCTCGGGTGACATCTTGATCTGATTATATCCAGACGAGCCATCCATGAAAGTGAATAGCTCGTAATTTGAGGTGTCATCGACCATCATTTCCATGACCGGAAGTGGGAAATCATTTTTAGGGCATGCTTTGTTAAGGTCCCTGAAATCGACACAAACCCAGATCTGCCCGTTTTTCTTCTTTACTGGGACAATGCATGCGATCCAGTCCGTGTATTTCTCTTCTCTGATGAAGCCGGCATCGATGAGTTTCTTAGTTTTCTCAATAACATTTTCCTCCAACTCCCTTCTTATTCTTTGTGGAGCTTGTTGCACTGGCCTGGCATAAGGAGAAATAGCCAGCTTATGCACGGTCACCTCAGGGGAGAGGCCAGGCATTTCTTTGTACATCCACGTGAAACAGTCGACGAATTTATGCAGCAGGGAGATTATCTACTCTTTCATTTCCTCTAACAAGAGCGAGCTGATATAGGTCGGCCTTGGATAATCGGGCATCCCCAAATCAATCTCGGTTAGCTCGTCGAATGTTGCTTATCCGCCATCTTCGAGTTCTCAAGGGGTTTCTTTTGGCTCGGCAAGCTCGCCGTCATCATTCGACTCTCCACTGGCTTCGCTAACGTGGATCATGTAGCATGATTTGGCGTCGGGTTGCACATAGCCCAGGCCCCGTCTATCTGGGACTCACCCCTCAAAAAGCGACCGGACCTGAGGCGGGTGCCACAGCCTCTCATAAAACTTTGCTTCGGAGTCTGTCTGGTATAACCGACATCCGCACCTTTTAAATTATTCCCGCATCCCAGGCGCATAATATCTAGGGTTTAAGATGGCTCTTGTGCCTCTCTCATAGGGAAGGTACGTTGTGGACAAATCATCCGGTGCACGACAGGGTTCGACACATAAAACATGATGCCGTTTTGTCTGTTGTTCCTTCCGGGGATGTAGAAGGTTGTTGGTTGGTCCACGGTAGAGACCGACAACACGTTAAGCTCTTTGAACATCTATTCCGGAACTTTGGTGATAGCCAGGGGTCCCTCTGTGACTTCAAAGGTCTCTCTTAGCTTTTCTTTTTGTGTGAGAATCCGATCTGTACAACTGTTGCAAGACGGGTCCTACTCTGACTCTTCGGTATCGCTGCCGAGATGAGGGTGAGATTTGCTGCCAGATGAGCCCTCAATATTATATTTGTCTGTATCGCTACCAAAGTGTGGGCGATTTTTATGGAAGGACGGACTTCCAGTGTCAGACTCATCGGTGTCACAGCCGAAACGTGGGCGCACGTAGGGATTTTTACTTTTAAGGGTGACGATCGGCTTAGATTGGCTTTTGAGATTCTGGGCCTTCTTGTTTTTAATTGACCACGGTTCAGACTTTCTTTTGAGATCCTGGGCCCTTTTATCTCTATTTGACTGCGGCTCAGATTTTCCTATGAGACTCTAGGCCCTCTCGTCTTTAGTCGATTGTGGCTCAGCATTTTAGGATTTCATAAAGTACCGAGAATCTTCATATCGGACTTCATGTAAACTAAACGGCTGTACGTCTCCGTCAATGCGGCTTACTTCGCCATTTTTGGTATACTTCATTCATTGATGGAGTGTTGACAGAACCATGCCATAATCGTGAAGCCACGGTTGCCCCAGGGGGATCTTATAAGACGTGTCGGCGTCGATCACGTATATCTTAGCTTCGGTTTGCAGGTCCCCAAACCTGATTGGCAAATTTATGGATCCTAGAACTTGCTGGCAGTTTTGATTGAAGCAGTGGATGACAATCCCCTCTTTTGACAGGCGTCAGACGTCCATTGATAAACTCTTTAGAGTTCGTAAGTTCATGATGTTCACTGAGGACCTCGGATCAATCAATATGCGATTAATCTGATCTCCGTCTTTGTACCCTGTCACGTAAAGCAGCCGGTTGTGCTCAACTGTCCCTGATAGCAAGTCTTCATCTTTAAATGCGATCGCAGTTATGTGCAGAGCGTACTTGGCTTCTTCCATATTGATCTCCGCAAAGCACACCTGGAACCGCTTGGGGTTTTGTAGAGCATAGATAAGGACGTCCCTAAGCTCCTTGGATAGAACCAGAGTATCATAGATGCTTAAGAGGGATGGAAGCTTCCGGAGGTGAGCCAAGACGTTATATTCTATCAAGGAAGAGTTCGAGTCTCCATGGGCCGGATCTCGGCCGCCTTCTTCATTAGCCACTTGTTTTTCCTTCTCCTTTGGGGCATTGCCTTGTCTTGGCGCTAGAACCTTACCGTTTCTGAGCTGGATTTGATTGGCTTTTGTGGCGAGCCCATCATCCTCTTTGGGAAAACAGAGCTCCTCCTCAGAGTCGCTGCCAAGATGGATGGCGTAGCAAGTCACAGTAGGGACCCCATCATCGGCACCCTCCTCTAATTCTTCTAAGATTTCTGCGGCTTCTATAGTGAAGAACTCCTTCAGTTGGATAAGGGTTCTTTCTTTTGCACATAGTCTTTGAGAGAATCGACGTATTTTTGAATGTCCATTCTCCTCGTAGACTCTTCTTTGCGTCAATCCGCGTCTTTCTTTTTCTTCTTTCTAAGCTTTTTGGACTTCGAGCCTGCCCGTCTCGGATTGGTGGACAGGACAGTGGGCTCCTTTTGCGCTTCCCACCCTACTCTGAGTTCTTCTTGGAACAGTTTTAGCATATTCTTCATCTTCTTAGATATGTATACATCCCACGGAGGTTGCAACACGTTGTCCTCATTTCTTGGGGCAGACGGTTCAGTGGCATGCCTCCAAAGGGCTTCAGCTTCTGTCTGTACGAAGTTGGCGGTTGCGGCTTGATCATTTGTCAACATGCTAGGAGACAATGAGATTTCTCCTGCCTTGTACTATTTCTTGACTCAATCTTTGAATACGTAGCAATCCTTGATGACTTAACCCAGTATTTTTTGGTATGGGAAATACAGAGAGTTGTCGGTCATGATTGCTTCATGTGTCCTCTTTGGGTTCGGCAGTTGTAAACCATTCCTCAAGGTGTCCCTGAATATCTTTCGGATCTTTTCCCTTCTAAAGGAGTAGACCTTGCTTTTTCTCTCTTCCAGAGTCGGTCTTTCTCCTCCCAGTACTGGCTTTTGCGATCTGTCGGTTTTTTGTCCACCCGCCCTTTTCTTGTCTTTATTATCAGACGCATTGAAGACGTTGGTATTGTTGGAGTTCCTACCTTTACGATGGTCATCCTTTTGGCTCTTCCAAGGTTTGTCATTTTGAGAGTCTTGGGTAGACTCTTGTTTCGAACGCTCCAACATCTGAACCTTCTTGGTCAACTCCTGGAACGTTTTGAAGCCCGCTTTATATAAGAATGGGACCATCCAATTACTGAAGTTCCCAATGAGGAGGCTGACGGATTGGTCCTGTTCTAATGGCGGCTTGCACTTGACGATGAGATTGCGCCATCGGCCAATGAAGTCCGTGTTGCTTTCATTCTTCCCCGGCTTGGTCCTCACAAGATCAGCAATGGAGATTTTGTCGCCGACACTCATGAATCTTTGCCGAAATAGAGACTCCATCTGGGCGAATGTAGTGACGGGACCGTTTGGTATGCTCGCGTACTAGTCGAAAGTGACACATGTTAGGCTGTTGACAAACTGACAGAGAAGAAGCACATCATTGTCCCATGTATTCCCACATGATGCTTTAAAGTGGGCAACATGCTGATTCACATTTCCCGTCCCGTCGAATCTCCCGAATTTAGGGATGACGTAACCGCTAGGGAACTCGATCAGGTCGTACTGTGCGGGGTACAACTTTCCTCTGCTGCCAACGTCTTTCAGAGCCTCAGCTTCGGCCACCATTTTTTTTAACTTTGTTGGTGACCAAATCCATTATCCGATCTTGTGTCGGTAGAATGGCACCATCTGGGGCCAAGGCTTCCCTAGAAGTGGAATATGGTCGGCTTTCGTGTAGCTCACCCATATTCGGACCTGAAAGGACATGCATCGGTCGCTTCGGGTTGTTATCGCCTTGCTCATGAGTAGAGACTTGCGCTTAATTGGAGGGCGCCCAAGCAACTCGAGCCGTGAGTTTCATCACGACGTTCGTCAAGTCGTTAATTTTGGAGTATAGCTTGGCCGTCTCCTTATCTTTGCTTCAAAGTTGTTTTCGGAGCTCTTGGAGGAGTTCCTGTTCTGCAGTTCGAGGGTGAAAGGACGGCTCTTCTTCGTTGTCCGAGCTTGATTCCACGTGGACTGAGGGGTCCTTCTGCCTATTGGCCTTATTGAGAGGATTTTCATTATCCTGCAGAGGAGGCTGATCTTAGGAAGGGGATGCCACATTCAAGCCAGATTGGGCTTGGGATGTGGTGGCCCCATCCTTGCTTTTGCTATGAAGGTTATCACTAGGGCACGTACTCGCCATGTAGACCGTGAGGACAACATAGCTGGTCATCCTTTTGCTTCTGGCGGCTAGTTTTGTGGACCGCAGTCATGGCCTTTCCGCTTCGGGGAAGGACAATCGACTGAAGACGGTCGGCCTGACAGGGTAATCGAGTGGCGCTGGTGCTTCTTTTCGGGCCTTGTCCCGCTGCTTTCGCGCTGCATGGAGTGCCTGGTAAACACTTGAAGAGACTGTGTCAGGTTTTCTACGTTGGGGTTTAAATACGTCCTTTCATAGCGTTGTACGAATTGTCGTCTTTTTTTTTATCTTCGCAGTCATAGAGTTTCTCTTGACCCATCTCAGAGGTTCGAAAGAGTTGCGGATTTTTACGGCCGAGACGGTCGTCTTTTCGGGATCACTCGGCTCTTGGAACTTCAAAAAATCTAGCTTTTCCGGAGTCCACGCCTTTTTGTTGGCTCTATACCTGAGTCGCTTCTGCCTTAGCTTTTCTGTTTTGAGTGCCTGGCAGGCTTCTGCTCTTTGGGAAGCTGTCGTGGTTCGGCCGGTAGAGAGCCTTGAAAAGACGTACGGTTGCGCACTCGTTGAAAGCATCGCCTGAGCTTTCCCATGACATTTTGCGACTACTTTCGTTCCGATGGCTTTGCTCCCAGTTAGGGCCAAGGAGAGTCATTCGAATACCGACTAGCATTTGGGTTAGGGCACCCTCGAAACCACCACATTTGGCCTTCTACTTTTCGATGCCAGTTTGTCTGTTATCGGAGCTTGAGGAGCTATGATGGTGTTAGTTGGCACGAACATAATAGAGCTGAATTGCAGCAGCGGCTCCTCCCACTGTCGCCTGAGACTGGCCGGGAGGACCGTCCTTGCGTCTATCTTCATCGTGTAAGAGATAGGAGTCGTGTTGAGAGTTGAGCTTCTTCTTGAAGATATCCTTGTTATGTCCGAAAATTGAGATCGAAATTTGTTAATTTGCATAAAGGAATAGAATTTCAGTACAAACAATCAATATATATTAATTGAGCTCGCAAGAATTCTTAACCCGAAATATGGGTGGAGAGAGAAGGTCCACCAAGCGTGCCAGAATATATAGAGTATTTTTCGTCACCCCATTGAGATAGGAATGCGTGCGCTTTTCAGGCGCGTTACAGATTCTCCCTTTCTAGGGTAGGCCAGGGTTTATTAATTATGGGGATCCGAATCTCCGGCAGCCGCAGACTAAGCTGCCGTTAATTACCCCTTGCCTTTGGAGCGAGGGAACCATCGATTGACAAATCAAATTGGTCATGCAAACTTAATGTGCAGTGTGCGCGTGTGTGTGTCTTGAGGGATTTTGGGTATATCGGGGGCCTCGTAGAGTTTACGGGGGTCCCGCTACCCAGATAGTGGGTTAGGGGTCAAGGGGGCTAGCAGCCCCCTTGCGGGGTGCTAGGCAGCGTCCCGTTAGAAATTTTTCTAACGGGGGACGTGTTTTGAGTGTGGAGCGAGAGGGAAAAAGGGGGTGAGGAGCGTCCTAAGGACGCGTGAGATTGCAAGTGGACGCTGGGCACCAGCGGGCCACGTTCGTGGCGTGTGGGTGCTGGGCACTAATGGGTCACATGCCCTGCACGCGGGCGCTGGACGCTAGCGGTTCACGTTCTTGGTGAATGGGCGCCAGCGGGTCACATGCCTGGAACGCGGGCGCTTGGATCTAGGTGCCAGCGAGACATGTGCTCGGGATGCGGGGCGCTTATGCGCCAGTGGTTCATGTGTATGGCGTGTAGGCGTTGGGCGCCAGCGGATCACGTGCTTTGCACATGGGCGCTGGATGCCCGCGAAAAAAGGGGCTTAGCCCCTGAACTGGGAGTTAAACTCTTGAGTGACTTTTGGAGTTAAAGTTCTAAAAAGGCTCCTTTTGTGGAGTTAAACTCCTAAAAGATCTGGATTTTGAGGTTAAACTCCTTTGAGAATATGGATCTTGGAATTGAACTCCTCAAAGATGGGTTTGGAGTTAAACTCCTAAAGAAGAGATTCTTGTTCTGGAGTTAAACTCCCAAAAGATTTTCGAAGATAATGAAAGGGGACCTCTTTCTTCTCCCTTGAACCCTGGATCCTCTCTTAAGCCTTGGATCTTCCCAAAATGAGATTTTTGGAGATGGATCTCCTTCTTCCTCCTCTCTGTTGGTTGAATCTTGGAGAAAGAGGGTGGCGGGATTTAAAGATCTCCTCTTTTAGAGATTTATTGGGAGATTTGAACGCCTCTTTAAGGATTTTTATGGTGAAAAACTGTTTCTTTTTGGGAAAAGAAGAGTTAAACTCTTGATTTAATTCAAAAAAAAGAAGAATGTTTAAAAGCTTGAGGAAGGAGAAGGAGGCACAGAAACCTAGAAAAATATGAGAGGATTCTTGTTTGTTATCATTCATCATGATGCCTTATATAGGCTTTACATTTTACATATGGCCACTTGGGTTTTTCAAAATGGCATATGTGATTTTCCCATGCCATGCGTATTTTTCTTTTGTACATAAACTATGGGCTTTTACATAATTTGGGGTTTTTGCCCATTTTACTACATTTATTTATAAAAATTACATTAAGCCTATTTATGCTTTAACAATTATTCCTTTGGTATAGGAGTCGGACTCTTCATGCTTCGACCTGGGCATGAGTCTACTTGCTTGGACTTAGGTTCAGGCTTGGGCCTACTTGGCTTAGGGTTGACTTTGACTTTGACCTGGTCAACCGGGGTGTAATTTTTGATCCCAACAGTTGACATTGGGCCCGCCTGTCTCTTGCTTATTTCGGTCAACCGAAGTGTTAACAGATTCAGCATCGTCGGACTTTCCGCCTTTGCAATTATCATCCTTTCGGTTCCTCCAGGATCTGTTGTTGGTTTGGTGGTCTGAAGGGGATTCTTGCTTTGAGCGCTCTAACATTTGAACTTTTTTTTATCAACTCTCGGAATTTCTTGAGACCCGCGGTGCATCGAAAAGGATTCATCCAGATGTCGAGATTTCCGATGAGGAGATTGACGGATTCGTCTTGTTCTAACGGTGGCTCATATTTGACGGAGAGATTTCGCCATCGGGTTATAAAATCTGTGCTGCTTTCGTTGTTCATTGGCTTGATCCTTACGAGGTCAAAAATAGTAATCTTATCACTAACACTCATGAACTTTGCCGAAATGGAGATTCCATCTGGGCGAAAGTAGTAGAACGGAGCCATCCGGTATGCTTTCATAGCAGTCGAAGGCGATATCGGTTAAACTATTAACCAACTAGCGAATGAGAAGTGCATTATTGCCCCCAGTATTCTCGCATGATGTTTTAAAGTGGGGTGATGTGCCGATTCATATTTTCCGTCCCATCAAATCTTCTAAATTTGGGGATGATATAGCCACTAGGAAACTCTACCAGATTATACCATGTAGGGTACAGCCTCCTATTATTGCAGACATCTTTCTGCGATTCGGTTTCAGTCGCCAATGCTTTGACTTTGTTGGTGACCAAGTCTATGATTTTATCTTGAGTAAGCGGGCCATTATTATCGAGAGTCAAGGCATTTTTTGAAGACGAATGTGGTCGACTTTCATGAGGCTCGCCTTCCTTTGGGCTTAAGGAAAGAGGCGTCGGCTGCTTCGGGTGGTTGACACCCAGCCTCTGAGTAGAATTTTGTGCTTGATTGGGATGTTGAAGGGCAAATTAGACTGTGAGCTGTAAGACGACGCTTTTCAAGTCGTCAATTTTTGAGTAAAACTTGGACATTTCTTTATCTTTGTTTCTGAGCTGCTTTTGGAGCTCTTGAAGGAGTTGTTGCTCTGCGGTCCTCGGGCGGAAAGTCGGCTCCTCTTCACTTTCCGAGCTCGATTGCTCATGAACCGAGGGATCTCTCCGCTTATCAGCCTCACCGGCAGGGTTTTCATTATCTTCCGGAAGAGGCAGGTCTTGGTAAGTGGTGTTGGATATATGTATGCTCTAGAGGCCATTATATGATAGTGGATGTATTTATACATGTATATATATATATATATATATATATATATATATTCAGTGTACATTCTTGCTCAACATGATAGTATGCTATCTGGTTCTTCTTTATCTGACATGTTGATTTGATCATGCTTTTATTCATTCACACATGTTGATAAAGCCCTGAGGATATTGGCTTGACTACTGTGATTATGATAGAGATCATACTAGTGGGACATCTGTAGTTTATAAGCATATCCTGAAATGTCCCTAGTCGTAGGTGTATCGAGATGGAGCATCGATATACCAGAATAGACTAGCGTATATGATACTTGACCCATGTGATGGGCGATGGATGTTCCCACATTCATCGATGTTTGACATCGAGATCATATACGGGTGCTCAGTGATGACTGGGTACACTGGACGGACTCACCGAGAACTCCTATATGGAATTATATCTATCGTTGGATAGCAGTTCTCAGGTGACACTGGTGCAGGTTAGTCTGTAGACCCGAGATTGTCATAGAGTCTTGTGTGTTCTCCTACTGTACTTTGATTACCACCCTACCATGGCTCTACTGAGTCGTGCAAACAGGTGGCCGTTGGGTACAGTCCCGAGACACACGAGCGATAGAAGGGGTTTCGTCTCTCCCGGTATTGGGAGTTGATGCTGTGCACGATTGGCTATATCAGTAAGTCCCTGGCCAGGGCTGTTGAGATTTACTGATAAGTGTTAGCAGTAGTTTCTCGATCTGTTATAGACCATTCATCGGCATGACTTATTGAGTTATTGGGGTCGATGTTACCATCCCTAGACTCGATATGCCGCATATCTGACGAAGAGACCGGACTGTACGGTAGTGTTGCCGGTTGGCTCGACGGGAGTTGTAACAGGTTCGCTTGTTTTCTTCTGATCGCTCAATACCCGGGTGGCCGTTACGTTTAGCTGACCGCTTGCGGCTTGGGGGTGCTTGATATGATCATCACCCACTGCCGGCGTATTGACGAGTCTTAGAGTCCCACAATGGAGTTACCTAGTCCAGGCAAAAAGTTTGTGGTGTGCATATGCGATATGCGCGTGGACCCGGTTAAAATGCGCGTATAAGATACCGTATATTAATCGGGCGGCTTGCTTTTGGTCGGGTCGTATGTGATATGACCGGGTTGCTAAATCAAGTTTTGATTTATCATTTGACCATTAGTTTCTCACTAGAAATCCTTTCTTGTCTTTTTGGGTGTATGCATGCATGTATGCATTCATTCTTTGTTCATGCACATATGGATGTGCATGCACACATACATGCATACATCATTCTATCATGGTTGTATATATAGTGGATGATGGTAATATAAAAACTCACACTTATTTAAAATTATATATGGATACTTTGTATTTGTGTTAAAACAAAAGAAAAGAAAAAGATTAATTCATGGATATCTTCCACACTCTTCTTGGAACTAACCATGGTTCACCCTACTTTTAACCATGAGTTTATTTTCCTTTTGTCTTTTAACTCAAATGCAATAATATCTATATTTTGTAACCATGGTTAGAGATGAAGAGTAGAAAAATATATATATACTTATCTTTTCTATTATTCATATTAACCTTATCATTCTCTTGAGTTTTCTAGAGCCATCATCTTCTTCCTCCTCTCTCTTGCTCTCCTAGATTTTTCAAGTGAGCCAAAGAGTGACCAAGTTAGGATTTTGAAGTGAGAAAACCAACCACAACACCATTCTACACTAGTCTTGCCCACTTGTGAAGGAGTGTTAGCTTCCATATTCTCCTTTTTGGTCTTGTGAAGTTTCAAGCTTGGACAAAGAGTACTCCGGGTGGATCATCGTGGACCCAGAAGGTTCTCAAGCGGACCCTTTCCAACCCTCAAGTAGCCAAGGAGTCTAGCGTATGGATCTACAAAGGTTGTACTCTCAAAACCCTAGCTTTATCTACTTGTGATGTTGCTAATGTTAAGAAACCCTAAAATTCTAGGTGATGATTCTTTGTATGTTCACTTAGCACCTTAAAAATTTAATTTTGACACATGTGATACTTCCAAACTCTTCATGAGGTGCTAGATAAATCTAACAATGGTATCAGAGCCAAGCTAGAGCTTTAGGCGACGCTTTAACGAAGTTAAAACTCCGATCGAACCAAAAATACGGTTTTTGAACTCTCTGGACATTTTTTCAAACTGTGTTATTTTCAGAATTAAAAATATGTAAAAAATTCAGTAGGGAATTCTAAGAACCACTGTAAAAAACAAAGCCTAATCAGTAAATCCCAACCGTGGAACCGCGGCCAAAGCTTACTTAGGCCGCGGTTCCGCGGCCGTACAGATGCATTAAGGCCTCGTTTTTATACAGTAATCTTCTTAATTGCTTGTTGATATTTTTGGGTATTTTTTAATCTGGTTTCAGCGATATATGTTCTGGAGATTGTTTTGGATTCAGTGATTCGATCGGAATTTTAATTTCGTGTCTTTTTCCGGATAATTAAGAAAGTATTAAAATGTTTCGAACGAGTATCATTAAATCACTTTTTCACGGGGTTTAAATCTTTCGGAAATACGTGCAAGTTAAGTGGTGGACCCTCTAGAAGAACACAAACCTTAACTCGATTATGTGACCGTCTGAACTGCCTCTGAACCTTAGGGTTTGAGGCAGTACGGTGTGCCACATGCGAGGCATTAGCTTGACCCTTCTACGGCTGGACCGCTGCTACTGTGACACATTCCGGGATTTTTTGAACTCCGCTTAAGTGTTGAGCTTTAGGGAATTTTGGGTATTTGATCATTCGTTCGAAAACTTTAATACTGTCTATTTATCTGGAATGTGATGCAATATGTGGAATGCATATAGTTAGACATGAAATACGAAGTATGTGATATCTCGCATTTACGGATGTCTAAAGAGAATGTGGATTCCAAATATTGCAGTTTTACACTTTCTTTTCTGTGACCGTAAGTGTAGTATGTAGTGGTATTGCCGGTTGTCGTTGCTATACATCAACGACGATCGGTGTATGCATACTTACTTACGTTGATGATATGAGATATTATGTGTTGCTGAGATATGATGTACAGGATTGTCGCGATTGAATAGCCGGGTTTTTTTTATGTGAGATGAGAGTTTTATTTTTATTCATGTAAAATTCAAATGTAATGTAATATTCTTTTATTTGGGGCATTTCCGGGTTGAGATTGATGTCACCAGTGTTGTATATTACTTACTTTTCCGCATTAGGATGGACCCCAAGGAGGGGAGCACAGGTGACCGGGTTCTGGGGTTCAGTGGGAGGCCATCTCGAGGAGTCGAGACCGGGTCTCCTAAACTCCAGAATTGGTAGGGTCGCTTGCCGCTCTCGTTGGGGTCCAGGGTGTGGGCTTGGCTATTCATCGCGACTGTGGGAATCCGTATTTTCTATTATTGGCTAAATACTAAATACGGACGTCCTAGTATATCCCATCATATCTATGTTTCTGCTGCCTGTATTCTGTGTATGTGATATCTGAGACGAATGATATATTATATATATGATATATAGTAGACGTTGCTTATGTTTTACACCCGCGTTAGTCCCGTCCCGGTATGCCGTTAGTTAAGTAACCTAACGGTGCATAACGAAACATTGCGGCGAATGCGGATGGCATAAGCGTACGTGTTATTTTCGTTTCTTTTCTGTGATTGGCTTAATGACTTAAATGATGGGACAACATTAATATGATTAATGTAAAGAAAATAAACCTAAAAAGATGTTGTAGAATCGGATTTGAAAACCACTCGGCTTTTTATGAAAAAGTTACATTTCAAAACTGCGGAGCTTAAGCCACTCCTTTTGAAAACCATTTGATTCTACAACGATATCAAGTTCAAAGCGTTAAAGATTTTCTTAAAAATCATCCGCAACCCTCCGTCATTTTAGGAAGTAGAGTACTTAGTATTCGTGTTACGTTTGTTGACCTTAGCCAAGGCGTAGTGTACGGTAGCTAAGTGATGTCTTCCTACAATGCATATGATGCAGATTAATTAGGATGGGCATATGACTTTGTTGACCTTAGCCAAGGGTCATGTGAACGAGTCTAATTAATCAAGAAATGACGGGTTGAACTTGACTAGTGCTTGTGATTTGTTGACCTTAGCCAAGGTCATGAGTGCTAGGGGTAAAAACCACATCGGGAATTTCAATAGTTGAAATTTGCAATGAGATTGCATACCTTCTATATGATGGTTGAATCCCGATCCCACTGTGGGCAATAGTTGCTCTCAGGAGAGTTTTGCAGTTTATAATTAGCTAACTCATTAGGTGTCTAGAAAAGGTGTTAACGGGGCTTACGCCTATGGGAAAACGAGGTTTACTTTAATTAGGTCCGTGCGAAAGCACGGGAAACCTCCCTCAAGTATCGACACTAGCCTGGCTGAACGGTTAGCGAAGTTGTAGACTGTAATTAATCCTGGCTAGTTTTCTTTTTAAGGTTTGAAAGAAAAACTCGATTAAAGCAGTGGGAAATATCGATTAGACAAGATAATAACCAATCTGATCTTTGCAAGAGCTTTCGCTGAGTGTATTCTTTTCTCTCTCTTAATGGCAGATACCCATGACTGGACTCAAGCTTCTACTAGATAAAAATAAACTGAATGTGACCAATTATAAAGACTGGCTGAGGAATCTGAAAATAGCCTTGACTTATGATAAAGTATCATATGTCCTCACGGCTCCAGCCTTGCCCATCCCAGGTCCAAAATCCTCAGTTGCGGATAAAGAAGTCCGCAAGACATGGGACGCTGACTGTGCCATGGCCAAATGCCTCGCGCTTGCATCGATGGACAATACACATCAAAAGCAGCACGAGAATATGGACATTCACGCCATATTCCTCCATACAAAGGAGTTGTATGGAGAGCAATCCCGCGTATTACGATACGAAGTATCAAAGAAATTATTTCAGATGCGAATGGCCCCTGGCACACCAGTAGGAGACCATGTTCTGAAGATGATAGCTCTCATAGAAGAGCTTGAGGACCTTGGATGGACGATGGACAATGAACAATATACGGATATTATTCTGCAGTCCCTTCCCTCCACCTTTGCTCAATTCATAGTTAACTTCAACATGCACAACATGGAGAAGGAACTACCTGAACTCCTTAATATGTTAAGGAGTGCAGAGAGCACACTGAAATCAGTGAAAACACCCGTTATGACTGTTGGACAATCTTCCTCTTCTCGTCCAAAGGCTAAGGCCAAGGGAAAGAAAAAGAAGAAGCCCACCAATCCTAAGGGTGGAGTTAAAAAGGTTAAGGGGAAGGACAAGTCCAAAGCTGGAGAATCGGGAAAAGGGGAATGTTTTCATTGCCACAAGACAGGACATTAGAAGCGCAACTGCACGGAGTACTTAAATCTCAAGAAGAAGCATGGGGATGCTTCTGCTTCAGGTGCGTTTGTGACAGAAAACCGTTTTTCAATAAACTCTGCTTCCTGGGTATTAGATACCGGTTCAGGTTCTCACATTTGCAATTCTATGCAGGGGCCGAGAAATAGCAAGGTTTTGAAGACAGGTGACCATACTCTCCGCGTTGGAAATGGTTCCAATGTACATACAGTCGCAGTGGGAGAGTATCACTTGGGGTTGCCATCTGGGTGTATATTGGTTTTGAACCCATGTTATTTTGTACCTAGTATGCTTTGTAATATAATATCTGTTTCTTTGTTAGACAATGAAGGATATAATTTTGTATTACAGAACAATGTTATGAACATTCACCTGAATCAAATGTTGGTTAGGTATGGTACGCTTAATAACGGGATATACGTCCTAAATCAACACACAGTTTTCAGTATACAACACACTAATAAAAGAAAACTTTCAGAAATAAATAAAACTTTTCTTTGGCACTGTAGACTTGGTCATATTAACGAAACAAGACTAAACAAGTTACACAAAGATGGATATTTAAACCTTTTTGAATATAAATCTTATGCGACTTGCCAGTCTTGTATCAATGGTAAAATGACCAAAACTCCGTTTACCGGACACGGAGAAAGAGCTACTGAGCTCCTAGGCCTCATACATAGTGATGTATGCGGGCCAATGTCTACACAGGCTAGAGGCGGTTTTTCATACTTCATTACTTTCACTGATGATTTCTCAAGATTCGGTCATGTATTTTTATTAAAGCACAAATCCGAAGCTTTCGAGAAATTCACTGAATATAAACAAGAAGTAGAAAAACAAACCGGCTTGAGTATCAAGATGCTTCGATCAGATCGAGTTGGAGAATATCTCAGTACAGAATTTGCAAACTTCCTAAAAGAGAATGGGATTCTCTCTCAGCTCACTCCTCCTTACACACCACAGCACAATGGTGTGTCTGAACGACGGAATCGGACCCTATTAGATATGGTCCGATCCATGATGAGTGATACTGAGTTACCTGTCTCATTTTGGGGGCATGCATTAGAGACTGCAGCGTTTCTACTGAACAGGGTTCCAACCAAAACCGTGTCTACCACGCCATATGAGATATGGCATGGGAAGAGACCATCTCTTAAGAGAATTAAGATTTGGGGTTGCTCGCCCTATGTTAAAAAACAGAATCCGGACAAACTCGAGACACGGTCAGTCATGTGTAATTTTGTGGGATATCCAAAGAACTCTTATAGATATCTTTTCTACCACAAAGAGGAACAAAAGGTGTTTGTTTCTCAGCTTGCCACATTCTTGGAAAAAGAGTTTTTCACAAATAACACTGATGGAAACATGGTAGATCTAGAAGAGGTTCTAGAGACACAAACTATAAATGACGACATGGTTGAACCGGCTGTTGCAATAGAAACTGAGGAACCTCAGCCACTCCGTAGATCTGGTAGGACTTCTCATCCACCGGAGAGGTACTACGGTTTCCTCATTGATGGTGACAGAGAAGACTGCATCATGGAGGATGATGATCCTACCAGTTTTCAGCAAACTATCACGAGTGGAGACTCTGTGAAGTGGCTGGATACCATGAGATCCGAAATGGAGTCTATGTACACCAACAAAGTATGGACATTGGACGTTGTACCCCCTGGGGTAAAACCTGTGGGGTGCAAATGGATCTTTAAAAGAAAGATTGGTGTAGATGGGCAGGTGGAGACCTATAAGGCAAGACTTGTGGCGAAGGGTTTTCGTCAAAGACCAGGTTTGGACTATGATGAGACTTTTTCTCCCGTAGCCATGCTTAAATCCATTCGGATCCTACTTGCTATTGCTGCTCACTACGACTATGAAGTCTGGCAGATGGACGTTAAAACAGCATTTCTAAATGGAAATTTAGAAGAATGCGTTTATATGGATCAGCCAGAGGGCTTTCATTGACAGTGGGAGCAGCAGGAAAGCATGTAAATTGCTTAAATCCATATATGGGTTAAAGCAGGCATCACGGAGTTGGAACATCTGTTTCGATGATGTTATCAAAGAGTTTGATTTCATCCAAAATCCAGATGAACCTTGTGTTTATAAGAAGGCTGTAGGGAGAGCTGTCACATTCCTCGTATTGTACGTGGATGACATTCTTCTGATAGGAAATGACATTCCTATGCTACAGTCGGTCAAATATTTCTTATCACTAAGGTTCTCCATGAAGGACCTGGATGATGCCACATACATTCTGGGCATAAGGATCTATAGGGATAGATCCAAGAGGTTATTGGGATTTTCCCAAACCAGGTACATTAACACCATCCTAAAAAGGTTTAGTATGGAAGACTCCAAGCGGGGTGCCTTACCCGCTTGCCATGGAGTCACTCTCTCCAAGGACTCTTGCCCAAAGACCGATGAAGAGAGAGCTCGCATGAGCATTATACCTTATGCTTCGGCAGTAGGATCTATAATGTATGCGATGTTATGTACACACCCAGATGTAGCTTATGCACTTAGTATTGTAAGCAGGTATCAATCCAACCCAGGGGAGAATCACTGGATAGCTGTGAAGAACATTCTTAAGTACTTGCGAAGGACTAAAGAATTTTTCTTGGTGGGGTCGACGTTACCATCCCTAAACTCAATATGCAGCATATCAGACGAAGAGACCGGACTGTACGGTAGTATTGCCGGTTGGCTCGACGGGAGTTGTAACAGGTTCGCTTGTTTTCTTCTGATCGCTCAATACCCGGATGGCCGTTACGTTTAGCTGACCGCTTGCGACTTGGGGGTGCTTGATATGATCATCACCCACTGCTGGCGTATTGACGAGTCTTAGAGTCCCACAATGGAGTTACCTAGTCCAGGCGAAAAGTTGTGGTGCACATATGCGATATGCGCGTGGACCCAGTTAAAATACGCGTATAAGATACCGTATATTAATCGGGCGGTTTGCTTTTGGTCGGGTCGTATGTGATATGACCGGGTTGCTAAATCAAGTGTTGATTTATCATTTGACCATTAGTTTCTCACTATAAATCCTTTCTTGTCTTTTTGGGTGTATGCATGCATGTATGCATTCATTCTTATTCATGCACATATGGATGTGCATGCACACATACATGCATACATCATTCTATCATGGTTGTATATATAGTGGATGATGGAAATTTAAGACTCACACCTTATTTAAAATTATATATGGATACATATTTGTATTTGTGTTAAAACAAAAGAAAAGAAAAAGATTAATTCATGGTTATCTTCCACACTCTTCTTGGAACCAACCATGGTTCACCCACTTTTTAACCATGAGTTAATTTTCTTTTTGTCTTTTAACTCAAATGCAATAATATCTATATTTTGTAACCATGGTTAGAGATGAAGAGTAGAAAATATATATACTTATCTTTTCTATTATTCATATTAACCTTATCATTCTCTTGAGTTTTCTAGAGCCATCATCTTCTTCCTCCTCTCTCTTGCTCTCTAGATTTTTCAAGTGAGCCAAAGAGTGACCAAGTTAGGATTTTGAAGTGAGAAAACCAACCACAACACCATTCTACACTAGTCTTGCCCACTTGTGGAGAGTGTTAGCTTCCATTTCTCCTTTTGATCTTGTGAAGTTTCAAGCTTGGACAAAGAGGACTCCGGGTGGATCATCGTGGACCCAGAAGGTTCTCAAGCGGACCCTTTCCAACCCTCAAGTAGCCAAGGAGTCTAGCGTAGGGAGCTACAAAGGTTGTACTCTCAAAATCCTAGCTTTATCTACTTGTGATGTTGCTAATGTTAAGAAACCCTAAAATTCTAGTGATGATTCTTTGTATGTTCACTTAGCACCTTAAAAATTTGATTTTGACACATGTGATGCTTCCAAACTCTTCATGAGGTGCTAGGTAAACCTAACAAGGGGCGTCCACATTCAAACCCGGTTGGACTTGAGATGTGGTGGCCCCATCCTTGCTCTTGCTACATGTTCCTGCTATGTAGACGGTTGATTGATGATGTTTTTGGAAAAGTGTTTTTGTAAAATAACCGCAATCAATAACGGTGTCGCTAATAGCTAGCCGAGATGATTATGGGTCGTCCTCAAGGAAATGTCGAACCTTTATCTTGCTTCAGACGAGTTGATTGAAATATAGATGGTTTATTCTAGATCTACAATATACTGATGTAGATTTTATGAAGAAGATGCTTGTAGGGTTCATAGAATTTGGTAGTAGTGGATGATTAATTAAAGATGACTCCTTTTATATTTTAATAGAATTAAAACTAGATCGATAGAGTTGAATGCAGATTAGGGTTTTTGGAAGGAATATGGTTCCCACTTTTAACCCTTATCTTTTCATTGACCTCTATTCATGTCTAGCCTTTACTAAAACAATTGTAAATCTAATCTCAAATCGCAGTCGAGACTATCAATAAATTGGTAGCGCGCCCGATTAGGATGTTAACAATTACTTTGCTAAATTTTATAAACTTTAAAAGATGTAAAAGAAGTTAAGAGATTTTATCATTTATTGATCTACCATAATTCTACGAACCCTATCAAGTGTAGAATTACTCATGCATGGTTGAGATAGAAGAGAAAATGAAGAAGGAGATCATAATGTAAATACAGAAAGTGATGTAGAAAGTAAAATGCAAAGAACTAAACTAAAGATCTACCTTTTTATTAATCATCTATCATTTACAAATCCATCGAATTTAGAGTACAAGAACCCTAGTTTATGCTCCCGATCTCTGTTCTCGTTGGAAGTAGATGATGCGTCGATTGATCTTCTGGATTCGTGGATCGCTGTGGACCTCTTGATCACTTCGGATTGATCTTCTTGGTGGTAAAAGGTGAGATAATTTCCAAGTATAACTCTAGGTCCTTTAAATAGTAGTAGAGGCAGAAACCATAGATTCCCTATGTTAGGATTCATTGTTGCGATCATAATCACGAAATCTCAAATCCAATGGCCATCAGAGGGCCACGGATCCGCCGCGAATAGGGGGGTTTGGCCACGGTTGGGCGACGGTTTGGTGGAATCAGGGTTTGAAAATTTTGGTGCTGCCTCATGTTGACACGTGGAGATTGTTGTGATGTCTGGTTTCTTAAAGTCTTCTCTAAGTCTCTGCTATTTACGATTTTACGATTTGATTCAACTTTATCGGCGGATTTTATTCCCGACATCTCGGATATCTCGATCTTCATACCTGAGCTAAATCTGCACAATATCTCAATTCATAGTATTAGTAATATTTGTTATATTTTAGATATTATCCTAATCATTATATATATGATACAATATTTTAAGAATATTGATTAGGAATATTTGATATGATTGTAGGGTGTTTTTCGTCATCCAATTGAGATGGGAATACGCGTACGCTTGTCAGGCGCATTACAGATTCCCCCTACCTAGGGTAGGCTGGGGTTTATTGATTGTGGGGATCCGAATCTCCGGCAACCGCGAACTAAGCTGTTGTTAATTACCCTTCGCCTTTAGAGCGAAGGAACCTCCGATTGACGGGTCAAACTGGTTATGCGAACTCAATGTGCCGTGTTGTGTTTTGAAGGGGTTTTGGATATATCAGGGGCCCCACAGAGTTTTTACGGGGGTCCTGCTAGAAATTTTTTTCTAACGGAGACAGCGTTGTGAAGTGTGTGTGTATGTGTATAAGGGAAAAGCGCCCAAAGGACGCGTGGGGCCAGCGCTTCACGTGCCCAGCACGCAGGCGCTGGACGCTGGGCGCCATTGCCCCACGTGCGTGGCACGCGGGCGCTGGGCACCCGCCCCACGTGCGTGGCACGCGGGCACTGGGTGCCAGCAGGAAAAAAGGTTTAGCCCTTGCACAGGGAGTTGTACTCCCGATTGACTTTTGTAGTGAACTCCTAGAAAGAAAGATTTCATTTTTTATATAGAGTTAGACTCCCAGAAACTTTAATTTATGGAATTAAACTCAAAGAAATCTTTGTAAATGCTCAAGGAAACCCCTTTCTTCTCCCCTTACCCTTAGATCTTTCCCAAAATGGGGTCTTTGGAGATGAGTCTCCTTCTTCCTCCTCTGTTGGCCGGATCTTGAAGAACAAGAAGTATGAGATTTTAAAAATCACTTATTTTTTAGATCTGATGGGAGATCTGAGTTCCCCTTTGTGGGTTTTATGGTGAAAAACTATTTATTTTTTAGAAAAGAAGAGTTAAACTCTTGATTTAATTCAAAAAGGGAAGAAGGTTTTAGAACCTTGAGGAAGAAAAAGGAGGCATAAGAACACTAACTTTTTTTGAGAGGAATGAAAAGTATCCTTTATTTCATTATCATGTTGCCTTATATAGGCTTACACATTTACATATAGTCCCTTGGGCTTTACAAAATGGCATTTTGCCCATCCCATGTCTCATGTGCTCATTTCTTTTGCACATAAGCCATGGGCTTTACAGAAATTTGGCTTTATGCCCATTTTCTAACATTCATGCATAAAAAAAAGTACATAAAATTATTTATTATATAATTTTTTTATTTCAGCACGGGGGAGGCCGGCCGCGGGGCTCGACTTGGGCATGTGCCCACTTGCTTGGTCTTGGGCCCACTTACTTGGGGTTGACCTTGACTTTGACCCTGTCAACTGGGGTGCAATTTTCAACCCCAACAATGATATGCATATTTAAATTATCAAAATATAAATATTGTATGCATATATTTTACTTCATAATTTTAAGTATAGTGTATAAATATATGATAAAGTGTATTTTGCAGATAAACCCACATATGTTCCATATTTACGATAAACACCTTTAAGTACCTAACAAAAGTAAGTAAAATGTCCCATCAAATGAGCAATATTTTCGACTGAACAAATATCTCCAAACTTAACTTTGATCGTCCCGAACACTATTTATTCAAAAGAGGGAGAAAAAGGAAAAGAAAAACCTAGCACACTTTCATAAGCAACACGATTGCACTTAGCACATGCAACAAGCCTTTAAACCTCTAGGTGTCCCTAGTAGGAGGAGTGTTGTCTCCTGAGGGTTTTCAGCGGATTACACCCACAAAATTCCATAATAAAAAGAAATACGATGAAAGTTACATACAAAGATAAAGATTTATAAAAGAAAGAACTTGAAAAGAAGCGTTCCAAACTATACTAACTTTTCAGTTGCCATGAGCCCTATCTTAATGGTCATGAAAAGATGTCAGTAATCACATCATCCCTTAATAAAATATCGCCTTTAGTCTTCCTCCCTACATTTCTTCCAAATATCGATCATATACCCCTGCGTGTGTGTAAAAGGCATCATTACACTTAGAGAATTCAATTCAAGCTATCATACTCTTGTCCATCTTTCTTAGCACTTTTTAGTCGGTGAATATTTTAGATGGAATTGTTCACACATTCTTTATGCGACCGTTAATATTTCTTGAGGTACTAACCGACCAATTACCAAATGCGCTCACTTATATAGGCGTAATTAGCAATTTTCTCGTCTTGCAACACCTAAGGCTTAGCAGTGGCTCCCAAACCAGTTGGTCTAAGGCACTAGGTGATAAAGCACCCTCGCTATATTTTTTTATGCTGCCTTAAGCAATTACAAAACCAGTGTTCATTTTTCTTCACCATTTTATATTTTTTTATGTTTCACTTTTTTTCATTGATCTTCATAATAAGGCTTTTAGATAAGAGCATTTCATGGTATTCTCTACTATCCCAAGTTTCAAGATGTATGCAAGTGCGTATAGTAGGGTATCAATGTTCAAAAGTTTGGACTCAAGAATAGGGACTATTTTTCAGACTTAATTCTATTATCAGATTAGTGATTTTCTTCATCTTACTAACCCTTGGGACAACAGCTCATGACTACCTATTACTAGCTTCGTTTTAAAACATCTAATTTTCTTGCTTTTTTTTAAACTTTTCCAATCTTTCATATGAAAATTTTCACTTTCTAATATTTTATTATCAAAATTTTTTTGTGCTCTTATGTAGTATAATGCAAAATATGTTAGTATGATGCATAGTATAATGATGCATGAATAAGCACAAACCTCCCCCAAACTTATTTGCAGCAGTGTCCTCACTGATATTATCTGTTAAGCTTAAAAAAACATGTAAACTTGGGAGAAAAAGTTAGTAACGGGGACATGAATTAATGACAGTGAAAAGCTCCCCCAAACTTATTTTTGGCTCATAATTTTGTAAAATTTTTCTTTCAAGATCCAAAATATTTTTCTCCCCCCAAACTTGAGTAAAACAGTATTAAGCAATTTAAAATTATAAAGAGGGGGGAGGTAAAATTATTGGTCAATATAAAGCTTTCCAAAGACCAAAAGTCAACACCAACTATTCAAATATTTTATCAATGTAACACTAAGGTTGGTAGAAGATCATGTCACCTATAGACATGAAGAAGTGGGGAGGAGATAAGAAGTGTAATAGAACGGGTTTACGTTTCGGTTTGTAGAGACGAAAAAATGATGATGGATTACTCGCATTCTCGTTCTTGATAAGAAGAAGGGGTGGCGGTTCAACTTCTTTGGGTTGGGGTTGATTCATCACAACTTCCATATCTTCTAAGAATGCGAGTTCTTCGGCGAAAATGTCTTCAAAGCTTTCATCGATATTTCGAATGATAATCTTATCGGAAAGAAAAGTATGATCCTCAGACTCCATAAAAGGTTCTTTAGCGTTAGATGTTGATCCGGACAGCTCGACTAACTTATTCGACAAGTCAAAGGATTCAGACTTGGGTGTGGACTTGTCGATAGAAGGGTCCTCATGTGTATAATAAATACCAGGTTCAAACAACAACGCACTAATGGAGTTGAGATAAGTATCGTGAAGCTCTTCAAGTTCGCTGCTGTCGGAATCTATCATTTCGATAAAATATACTTGTGCATAGGGTTCGGAGGGTTCACTTCCCAACTTGTAAATGTTATGCTTAATTGGCATCTTCTCAAAGGACAGGGTCATAGAACCGTTTCGACAATTGATTATTGCGTTGGAAGTAGCTAGAAAATGTCGACCTAGAATCACCGGGATTTGGTTTCAGGGGTTTGCTACATGTTGTGTATCAATAACTATGAAGTCCACAGGGAATATAAATTCCTCGACTTTGATTAACACGTCCTCTAACTCACCCCTAGGTTGGGTGATAGATCGATCAATCATCCGAAGAGTGCAGTGCGCTGGTTTTAACTCTCCAATACCTAATTGTTCATAAACAGAATACGGAAGCAAGTTAACGCTAGCACCTAAATCGAGTAGAGCACGATTGATATTTTTACCCCAAATAGCAATAGATATTGTAGGACTCCCGGGGTCCTTTCGTTTCTTGGGTATTTGTTGGGTAAAAGTAGTGCTCACATTACTCGCTAGGAAAACTTTTTTAGGCACTTGAATTTTCCTTTTCCTAGTGCACAAGTCCTTTAGAATTTTCGCATATGACGGAACTTGTTGGATAGCATCTAGGAGAAGAATGTTTATGTTAACTTGCTTAAAAATTTCTACAATCTTCTCCATTTGTGGACTTGGTCTGTTGGCCCTTAACCAGTGTGGAAAAGGTGCTTTATCAATAAGGGTTGGGTCCAACTTTTGTGGAGAAGTTTGTAGGGATGGAATGGATCCTAGAATTGGAGTTGGGATCGCTTGAGGTTGACTCAAGGAAGTGGGCTGCGGGTTCGAGCCTAGTAGAAAACGGAGAATAGGCTCGGAAGAAGTTGTTGGATTAGATGAAGGAGGAGTAGAAGTAGAAGCCGGCGTATCATCAACATCAACATGTTCACTCACTTAGTTATTCAGCACTCTTCCCGATCTCAACGTGGTTACGACGCACACACATTATGACTTTGTGAGTGGCCAGGATTTGGTAGAGGTTAAGATGGTAGTTTCCTTTTCTCTCTCTTGCTCATCACGGCATTTAACTGTGCATGTTGTGCTTCTATCGATTTTATGCTTTTACTGTGGGAAGCAGTGTGTTGCACTAATGTTTAGATAAAAGACGTTAAATTAGCCGTCGTTTTCATGGATTGTTTAATGAACGTTCCTAAGTTCTGTTCAAGCGCAGAGGTTTTATCGGTACCGGCCGTTGAAATATTATAAGGATCAAAATTGTTGGCCGGATTTTGAAAAGGTTGCGGTTGAAAGGGATGCTGATTTTGTTATGGTGGCTGCTGTTGCTGTGGGGGAGGCCTTTAATAGTTACTTGGGAAATGGTTTTGATTTTGAGTTCGGTTTTGGTTCCAAGCAAAATTAGGATGATTCCTCCATCTCTGATTGTATATGGAAGAATAAGGATCGTTTCTAGGTCGTTGCTGAAAAGCAGCATTTGTTTGTTCTTGACCTTGAAACGGAGGATTCAAAGGACATTCTTCCGTTAACTGTAATGGGTCAGAACAGCAACCACACACGGTTCTGGGAAGCGTAACTTGGTTTAGGGAGGCAGATGGGAATTTGTTTTCGATAGCATTGAGTTTCTTTTGCATCATGGTCATTTCGGCTTTCACTGCGATGGAAACGTCGAGCTGATGTATACTTCGCTTAGACGATATTGGTCTAACACTTTCCTAATGTAAGTTTTATTTGGCGAGATCTTCCAGAAATTGCCAAGCTTCACCATCGTCTTTAGACATGAAATGGCATTGACAAATGGTTCCAAGCATCTGTTTTGTGGCAGGATTAACACGCTCATATATAATTCAGCAAAGTTGCCATTTATCAATTCCGTGATGGAGGCATTGTAAAAGAAGATCCTTGAACCATTCAAAGCATTTCCAGATTGGTTCGTTGGGAAGTTGGGTAAACTGGTTAATCTCACTTCAAACACGGGCGGTTTTGTGATTGTGATAAAATTTCTTAAGGAATGCTATAACGAATTCATCCTATTTAGCGATAGAATGTGTGGCAGTGCTATAAAGCCATTTTTCTGCTAGTTCGCACAAGGTAAAAGGGAGAAGACGCAATCGCATAGCATTCACAGAAAGTTGTGTAGTGCTCATCATTGTGCATACGTTTTCGAATTTGATTATGAAAACGTATGCATCTTCGGATTCAAACCCGTGAAATTTAGGCAATAGGTTGATGAAGTGGGGTTTAATTTCGAAATTATCCCTATTTGCTGGTGGAATAGATAGACAAGAAGGAAGGGGACTGCGTATCGGGTAGCATCTTTCTTGAAGAGAGATGTGTGGTGTATTCTGCGCACCTATGGGTGGCGGCAGGGGTGTGTTGGTAAAATATGATGGAGAACTGTCCATCTCGGTCGATGTGGTGGTTGGAGGGGAAAAAGAAGATGAAGAAGTACCGACTTCGTAGTCGATAGAAGAAACGTGGACAAGACGGGTACTAGAATCCCGTGTCCAGCCGATTATGCACTAAGCGGGTTTAGCTCACGTGGCAGCGTGTGTGAGAATTTTTTTTAAATGGTTTGTTTTGAAAAAGTGTCGGACGTGAGGCTTCACTCAACAAATCACAAAATGCACAATCAACCCTAGAACTAAGGTCATCTAAGTCAAGAACTAGACTGCTCCTAGACTTCCAAAGGACAAGCCGCAGGATCAATCCTCTACCATCTATTTATCACTCTCGTGGCTAGGTATGTGGGAGGTACCCGCTATACGAATCACCGAAAATAGTGGGCCTAATTAAGTAACCACTTTCCTTAGTCACACTTGCCTAAACACCAAAAGAGAGATGCAGATAAGCGATAAATTACCCACGACTTTTCTCTGTCCTAATTGAGCGCGACGGTCTTTAGAGTCTTGGTCTAGATATTTTTTAATTAATATAGGGTTATGCAGATGCTCGTTTTGTGATTTTTGGGGCCTAGGAAGGGTGATGAAATCCCCACCTAATCTGAATTTTGTTCTTGCCCCTTAAAGTCCGTTTTAGAAATATGCAAAAAAAACAAACCAATATCAAAACACGCCAAAAGATTTTTGAGCGGCGGTTTTTTTGCAAAGAATCCTACAGAAAATTATATTATTGGATTTCTAGAGGAGAGAGGAAGGTATGAGGAATATAACAGAAGATTTTGGGGGCATAAATCCACAGAGCAGCCGCCGTTCCGCGGCCAAATGGACACTATTGCCGTGTTTCCGTAGCGCAGTGGTGGGTTCTTTTGACAATGTTTCTTCAATGCACCTTTTTACTCCTCTGGGCTTCAATGAAAATCTATGAATCTCTATTTCCTCGCTTCTGTGACTCCAGATACCCTTGCAAAATTCGCACAATAATCGTTAAATATGCAAGTTGCGGTTTTGGTTCACTTTTATAATATGTTTTCGGGATTTTATAAAAATTCAACACGAATAGCAAGAAAAAAATTACAGTCGTTTCCCCGGCAATGGCGCCATTTGATTGATGATGTTTTTGGAAAAGTGTTTTTGTAAAGTAACTGCAATCAATAACAGTGTCACTAGTAGCTAGCCGAGATGAGTACGGGTCGTCCTCAGGGAAACGTCGAACCTTTATCTTGCTTTAGACGAGTTGATTGAAATATGGATGGTTTGTTCTAGATCTACGATACACTGATGCAGATTTTATGAAGAAGAGTCTTGTAGGGTTCATAAAATTTGGTAGTAATGGATGATTAATTAAAGATGACTCATTTTATCTTTTAATAGATTTAAAATTAGATCGATAGAGTTGAATGCATATTAGGGTTTTTAGAAGGATTATGATTCCCACTCTTAACCCTTATTTTTTCATTGACCTATATTCATGTCTAGCCTTTAACAAAACAATTGTTAATCTAATCTCAAATCGCGGTCGAGACTATCAATAAATTGGTAGCGCGTCCGATTAGGATGTTAACAATTACTTTACTAAAGTTTATAAACTTTAAAAGATGTAAAAGAAGTTAAGAGATTTTATCATCCATTGATCTACCCAAATTCTGTGAACCCTATCAAGCATAGAATTACTCACGCATGGTTGAGATAGAAGAGAAGATGAAGAAGGAGATCATAATGTAAATGCAGAAAGTAATGCAGAAAGTAAAATGTAAAGAACTAAACTAAAGATCTACCTTTTTATTAATTATCTATCACTTACAAATCCGTCGAATTTAGAGTACAAGAACCCTAGTTTATACTCCCGATCTCTGTTCTCGTTGGAAGTAGATGATGCGTCGATTGATCTTTTGGATTCGTGGATCGCTGGGGACGTCTTGATCACTTCGGATTGATCTTCTTGGTGGTAAAAGGTGAGATAATTTCCAAGTATAACTCTAGGTCCTTTAAATAGTAGTAGAGGCAGAAAACCTAGATTCCTTATGTTAGGATTCATTATTGCGATCATAATCATGAAATCTCAAATCCAACGGCCATTAGAGGGCCGCGGATCCCCCGCGAATAGGGGAGTTTGGCCACGGTTGAGCGGTGGTTTGGTAGAATCAGGGTTTGAAAATTCTGGTGATGCCTCGTGTTGACACATGGAGATTGTTGTGATATCCGGTTTCTTTAAGTCTTCTCTAAGTCTCTGCCATTTACGATTTTACGATTTGATTCAACTTTATCGGCAGATTTTATTCCCGACATCTCGGATATTTCGATCTCCAGACCTGAGCTAAATTTGCACAATATCTCAATTCATAGTATTAGTAATATTTGTTAAATTTTAGATATTATCCTAATCATTATATCTATGATACAATATTTTAAGAATATTGATTAGGAATATTTGATATGATATGCATATTTAAATTATCAAAATATAAATATTGTATGCATATATTTCCTTCATAATGTTAAGTATAGTGTATAAACATACGATAAAAAGTATTTTGCAAATAAACCCACATATGTTCCATATTTACGATAAACACCTTTAAGTACTTAACAAAAGTAAGAAAAATGTTCCATCAAATGTGCAATATTTTCAACTGAACAACGGTGTTGACCACATATCCTGCCATCTTTTTATCTTTGGTGGCTGATCTTTCGGATCATCGTCATGGCCTTTCTGCTTCGGAAAAGGTCAATCAACCGAAGACGGTTTGTCTAGCCTGGTTGTTGAGTGGCGCCGACGCTTCTTTTCTGGCTTTTTCCTGTTGCTTTTGCGTAGCACAGAGCGCTTGATACACTCTTGATGAGATGGCGTCATGGTTTCTGCTTTGGGGCTTGGATATGTCATTTCGCAGTATCGTTTGGATCGCAGTCTTCTTGATTTTTGCGATCATGGCATTCTTCTGAACCAATTTCAACGGCTCAAAAGGGTTAGGAAGTTTCACTGCTGGCCCGGTTTGTGTAGCGGGATAACTGGGTTCTTGGAATTTTATGAAATCCAACTTGGCCAGAGCCCTAGCCCTTTTGTTGGCTTTATATCTGAGATGCTTCTACCTTAATTTCTCCGATTTAAGGGCTTGGCGGGTATTCGCTTTTCGGGAAATCGCCGTAGGTCGGTTGCTGACCCGGTTTGTGCAGCGGGATAATTGGGTTCTTGGAATTTTATGAAATCCAACTTGGCCAGAGCCCTAGCCCTTTTGTTGGCTTTATATCTGAGATGCTTCTACCTTAATTTCTCCGATTTAAGGGCTTGGCGGGTATTCGCTTTCCGGGAAATCGCCGTAGGTCGGTTGATGGAGAGTCTCGAGAAGACGTCTCGTCGTGCAATGGTCGAGGGCACCGCTTAAGCTTGCTCGCGACGCCTTATGATTTCATCACTTTCTACGGCCTTACCCCTTGATGGAGAAACATAGAGCCGTTCAAAAACATAATTGCGATTGATTTGGGATGCCTTCGCGACTACCACATTTGGTCTTCTGCCCTTTGAGGTTGGTTTGGACACTTTCTCTGGTAAGGGCTCCACAATAGGAGCATTGTCAGCTGTAGAGATCATGACTGAACCAAATTGGTGTGGATGCTCCTCCTATTGCATCATGAGACCCGCCGGGGGGATCACGCATGCTTTTGTTTTGACTACGTAGGTCACCGGAGTTGCATCGGAGACAAAGTTCGTCTTCGGAGTTATGGTTGCTGAGTTCAAAATTACGGTTGAAAACTGTTAACCTGCACAAAGAAGCATGATTTCAGTACATGCAATTGATATATATGTTGATTGAGTTCGCATGAAAGCTTGACTCGAAATATGGGAGGAGAGAAAGGTCCTACTGAGTGTGCCAGAATCTGTAGAGTGTTTTTCGTCATCCTATTGAGATAGGAATGAGAGTCGCTTGTCAGGCATATTACAGATTCCCCCTGCCTCGGGTAGGCTGGGGTTTAATGATTATAGGGATCCGAATCTCCGGCAGCCGCGAACTAAGATGCCATTAATTACCCCTCGCTTTTGGAGTAAGGGAACCTCCGATTAACAAGTTGAACAGATCATGCAAACTCAATATGCAATATGTGCGTGTAGGGTTTGGGAACAAGCTGAGGGTGCTTCTGGCATATCGGGGGCCTCGCAGAGTTTTTACTGGGTTCTCGCTACCAGGATAGCGGGTTGGGTGTCAAGTGGGCTAGCAGCCCCCTTACGGGGTGTGGGAAAGCACTCCGTTAGAAAAAAATTTCTAATGAGAGTGGTGATGGGTGCATACATGTCAAGTACGCACTTAGCAAAGTGAGCATATGGCAAGGGGCGCACATGACAAGTGCGCACCTGCCAAAACGCTCACCTAGCAAGGTGCGCACTTGGTAAGGGGTGCACATGACAAGTGCACACCTGTCGAGACACGCACCTAGTAAGGTACGTGTCACGCCCCGCTTCCCAGAGTGCGCTGAAATCGGCACGTGACAGAGTCAACCATGCTACCTGTGGCTAGAAAACATCCTTCCACAGTCACATTACGGATGTCTAGAAGATATCAAGAACAGGAAAATAAAAATAAACTATCTAGTACATGTCCATATTCTAGAATAAACGAGTCAAGAAATAATATGCGGAAGCAATAAATCCAAACAACAATAACAATCTGGAAAGTACGTCCTAAATACGGGCTCACATCAGGAAATGAAAGTACGAAAATAAGGCTAAACTAAACTATATACTAACAAGATCTTCACTGCTCGGCCCATCGGCTGAAGTACTACTGGTCAGCCTGCAACAAAGGTAGAGGATCTGGGCCATGCAAAACCCAGACGTCAGTGCGTCATAATATCAAAAAATAATAAATGAACATGATACACGAGATATGCAGGCATGAGTATGAACAGTAACGAGTGTATAACAGTAACATGAATATGGAACAGTGAAGTGTACCAGTGTATGTGACGTGCGGTGAATAATCTATACTACTGGGTTAGTTACTCTCAAGTCTTTGAAATCAATTTAATGAATCATCGATGTAACTCAATAGAATCCCGTGCAAGCCCGGGACCACGGTCCAGACTCTCGGGGCTGAATCCGAGACGTGCCGCTAAGCACAAAACAGGAAACATGTACAGACGAATGATGTCAGCAGCATCATTCTGGGACTGGTCTAGCCCCCAAAACTGATCAGTATAAGCGTTGAATTGTTGAGTTACAAGTCAGGTTTCATTATTGATTTCAAAGACTTGAGAGTAACTAACCCAGTAGTATATATTATTCACCACACGTCTCATACACTGATACACTTCACTGTTCCATATTCATGTTACTGTTATACACTCATTACTATTCATACTCATGCCTGCATATCTTGTGTATCCTGTTCATTTATTATTGTTTGATATTATGATGCACTGATGTCTGGGTTTTGCATGCCCAGATCCTCTACCTTTGTTGCAGGCTGACCAGGAGTATTTCAGCCGACAGGCCGAGCAGTGAGGATACTGTTAGTATCTAGTTTAGTTTAGCCTTATTTCCGTACTTTCATTTCCTGATGTGAGCCCGTATTTGGGACGTACTTTCCAGATTGTTATTGTTATTTGGATTTATTGCTTCCGCATATTATTTCTTGACTCGTTTATTCTGGCATATGGACATATACTAGATAGTTTATTTTTATTTTCCTATTCTTGATATCTTCTAGACAGCCGTAATATGACTGTGGAGGGATATTTCCTAGCCCCAGGTAGCATGGTTGGCTCTGTCACGTGCCGATCTTAGCGCACTCTGGGAAGCGGGGCGTGATAGGGTTTGTTTGGTATCAGAGCCATATGATTTAGGTTAATCGGGTTTGATTCTTTTGTACTTGGGTATTGGATCCGATACACGAATCAGGAAACCCGTAATTAGGAACCTGTCCTACCTTATTGCTATCTTGCCATCCTTGAATCCATAACTATCTTGCTTCTTGTATCCTGTTTATTGAATCTTGTTTATCATGCTAATCATTTTCAGTGTCTTGATTTCAGAATCATGGCAGATAGAGAACTGCGATCGTACCAGAGGAGTGTTGATGACGCCGCATTACTTGGAGTAATTCGTGGGATGCTGGAGAACCAGAAGCGGCAAACCGAGCTGAACCAGAGGCAAGCCGAAGCTTTTCAGGAAAGTTTGCAGACAGTCCAGCAGTCCGTAAATACCGTTGCAGCCAAACCAGTACAGCGTGTGGGTACCGTGGCGGATTTTAGGAGACTTGGTCCGTCCACTTTCACTGGTTTGGATGAGCCGTTGCCAGCGGAGCAGTGGCGAGTTGATACGGAAAACCTGCTCGTTGCAGCACAGATTCTGGAGGACAAGAGTGTGGATGTTGTACACATCCAATTGGTAGACTTTGCCCGTGAGTGGTGGCTCGTGGAAGAGACCCATTTGCCCATGCCGATCAGTTGGGCAACTTTCTCGCAGAGTTTCTTGGAGAAGTTCTTTCCGCAGAATGCACGGGAAGAAATGGAAGAAAAGTTTATTAGTTTGAAGCAGAATGGCGGATCCGTGGATGCGCATGCGGCTGAGTGGACACGGCTCAGTCGTTTCGCTGGACCTTTGGTTGCCAACGATGCTGATATGGTACGAAGGTTCATGCGCAGTTTGGACGTGGAAATCCAGAGGCACATTATATCTCTGGGATTGACCACTTTCTCGCAAGTTCTTAAAGCAGCTAGAGAGCAGCAGAGCTTATCAGTGAGGACAAGGGGTGCACAGCAGCAGGCAGTAGTAGTACAGAAGCCGGCGTTTATGCCGAATCGAGCTCCAATATGCAGAGGTATTCCGGTAAACCGACGTGGCGTGGTGCCTATGAAGAAGCCCTTCGTACCCGAGCAGAAGGGAAGGATGTTTTGTGAATTCTGCCATCTACCTGGACACCTGCAGAAGGATTGTCGAAGGAAGCTTGGACTTTGTTTGGTTTGCAGATCAGCTGAACATGCTGTCAGTGTTTGCTCGTCGAAGCTACGTTTGAAGGAAGATGCTCAGAAGCCACCGCAGAGGCATATTCAGGGGCAGAAGCAGATAACTCAGGGACCTAATCAAGCTCGAGCCTTTACTCTGACGGCCGAAGAGGCCAAGCCTTCAGATGAAGTTGTTTCAGGTATCCTACCTATTCATGATTTTCCCGCATTAGCATTATTTGATTCTAGTGCATCCCATTATTTTATGTCGTCCAAGTTTATTACTGCACACTTGATTGCTTGCACGACCCAGTCTTGTTGTTAGGACATATACACTGGGAATGGGAAGATCATATCTAGTAGTGATGCAAGGATTGTTCGGTTGTTATCTGCGGACGGGAGTTATTTGCAGATTTCTTGGTGATTGATATCGGCAGTTATGATATTGTCTTGGGAATGGATTTTCTCGGCACTTTCCACGCTCACATTGATTGTAGGGCAAAAAAAAGTGATTTTCCAGATTCCTGGACATCCAGAGTTTGTTTTTGCTGGAGGTAGCAGTTCTGTCGGGCCAGTCGAGTTTAGGGCTAGGCCGACAAGCGTCGTTCTTTTGTCGATGGAAGTTGATAAGGAGGAAGCGCCAGGTATAGTTCAAGAGTTCATGGACGTGTTCGAGGACATCTCGGGTTTACCGCCAAAGCGAGATGTGGAGTTCACGATCGATCTTGTTCCTGGTGCAGCGCCAATCTCAAAGGCGTACTATCCGATAGCACCAGTAGAGTTGGAAGAAGTCAAGAAGCAGGTTACCGAATTTCTAGAGAAGGGTTGTATTCGAAACAGTAATTCACCTTGGGGAGCTCCAGTTCTTCTAGTCAAGAAGAAAGATGGCACAAGGAGAATGTGCATCGATTATCGAGAATTAAACTGGGTGACTATTAAGAACAAGTACCCAATCCCTCGCATTGGTGAATTATTCGAGCAACTCAGTGGAGCAAGGGTATTCTCGAAGCTGGATTTGCGATCCGGATATCATCAGTTCCGAGTTAAATCAGAGGATATTTGCAAGACTGCGTTCCGAACTCGTTATGGGCATTACGAGTATTTAGTGATGCCATTCGGAGTCACGAATGCACCGGCGATATTTATGGACTTGATGAACCGAATCTTTTCACCGTTCTTGGACCAGTTTATAGTGGTGTTCATCGATGATATTCTGGTCTACTCGAGGAGCTTAGAAGAGCATGCAGAACACTAGAAGATCGCACTGTAGATATTGAGGCATGAAAGATTGTATACAAAGATGAGCAAGTGTGAGTTTTGGCTTTAAGAAGTGAAGTTTTTGGGGCACGTCGTATCCGGAGATGGAATCGCCGTTGATCCCGAGAAGATTGCAACAGTTCAAGATTGGCCGATTCCGAAGATCGTAGCTGAGATCGGAAGTTTTCTTGGACTTGCTGGATATTATAGAAGGTTCGTGGAGAATTTTGCTCGTTTAGCTGAGCCTTTGACCAAGCTTACGCGAAAAGAGGTACCGTTCGTATGGACGGATAGATGTGCGTCAGCTTTTGAGGCGTTGAAGCAAAGATTGATAACTGCTCCTATTTTGACTGTACCAGACGGTTCCGGAGGATTGGTGATTCACAGCAATGCATCTGGGAAAGGTTTGGGATGTGTTTTGATGCAGCATGAGAAAGTTATAGCCTATGCATCGAGACAGTTGAAGACCCATGAGAAGAATTACCCAACTCATGATTTGGAGCTTGCAGCAGTTTTTTTCGCTTTAAAGATTTGGAGACACTACTTACTGGGCGAAAGGGTCGAAGTATTCACCGACCACAAAAGCCTAAAGTATGTGTTCACGCAGAAAGAGCTTAGCATGAGGCAGCGTAGATGGTTGGAGCTGATGGCTGACTACGATCTTGATCTAAAATACCATCCGGGGAAAGTTAATATAGTGCCGGATGCGCTTAGTCGGTTGCCAGCAATTCGGATGTTGACTGCACAGAAGGAGCTTATCGATGATTTTCGGAGATTCCAGTTGGAGATCGTGTTACCACATTCTTCAGGACAGTTGTTGCAGCTGTAAGTACAGTCATCGTTGATCGATAATATTAAGGCAGCGCAGTCGCACGACCCAAGATTGCAGAAGTTTCGAGAACAGGTTGAAGCGGGACTTTGAACGAACTTGTTAATTCATGAAGATGGTTCGTTGCGTTATGGTGGCCGTTTGTGTGTGCCGAAAGGAGATATTCACGAAGAAGTTATGAAGGAGGCGCACAGTTCCGCGTATTCCGTACATCCAGGAGGCACGAAGATGTACCGTGATCTACAACATCATTTCTGGTGGAAAGGCATGAAAAGGGAGATTGCTCGCTTTGTAGCGAAGTGCTTGGTGTGTCAGCAAGTTAAAGCTGAACATCAAAGGATAGCTGGGTTATTGCAACCACTTTCGATTCCTCAGTGGAAGTGGGAACATATAACCATGGATTTTGTGACAGCTTTACCGCGGATTCCAAAGGGCAACAATGCAGTTTGGGTGATTGTTGATCGATTGACCAAGGCAGCTCATTTTATACCATTTCGAGTTCGTCAGTCAACGGAAGCGTTGGCAGAACGGTACATGCAGGAGATTGTGAGATTGCATGGAGTACCTGTGAGCATCGTTTCCGATCGTGATACCTGATTCTTTTCGCATTTCTGGAGGAGTTTACAGGAAAGTTTGGGGATGCGATTGAAGTTTAGCACTGCTTATCATCCTCAGACAGATGGCCAGTCGGAGAGAACGATCCAAACTCTTAAAGATATGTTGAGAGCCTGCATGTTAGACTTCAAGGGTTCGTGGGAGGATCATCTATACTTGGGGAGTTTTCGTACAATAACAGCTTTTAGGCGACTATTCAGATGGCTCCATTCGAAGCATTGTATGGTCGCAAATGTTGCTCACCTATTTGTTGGGACGATATTGGAGAACGAAGATTGTTGGGACCGGATTTGATCGTGCAAACCGTGGATAAAGTTAATACTATTCGGAATCACATGAAGGCAACACAAGATCGGCAGAAGAGTTGGGCCGATACATCGAGAAGACCTCTAGAGTTCGCTGTTGGTGATCTTGTATTCTTGAAGATGTCACCGACTAGAGGAGTGATTCGTTTTGTTAGTCGAGGCAAGCTTAGACCTCGATTCGTGGGGCCTTTCGAGATTATGGAGTATGTTGGAGAAGTGGCTTATCGATTGGCTTTACCACCATGTTTGGCGAGTATTTATGACGTGTTTCATATATCTCAACTTCGTAAGTATGTTCGAGATGAAACACACGTGCTAGATCATTCGGAGCTGACGATAAGGGAGGATTTGACCTATGAAGAACGACCGATGTCGATTGTTGATAGAAGAGAAAAGGTCCTCAAGAACAAGGTTATCCCTCTCGTACTTGTTTCTTAGGGGAATCGCTCGCACGGAGAATCGACTTGGGAACGAGAAGACGAGATTCGACAGAAGTTTCTACACCTCTTCTCGTAGTTTCATGTTTGTTGTTTTACTTGTTCCGGGAATTTCGAGGACGAAATTCTTTTTGTAGTTGGGTATAATGTAACACCCTAGTTCATTTATACGAGTTCTATTTTGGGTATTTATTTATTTATGGCTATTTCTTGATTTATTGTGTTTTGGGTGCGAATAGTATAATTGATATCTGTGTTTGCATCCGACCCGACCCACTTGCTAGAAACCCGTCTTGATTCCTGTTTATGATTTATCCCGGCTAGTTATGAGAATCCGTGCACTTTCATGTTCTATATCCTGCATACCTGCATTTTATCTAGCATCTGCATTTTTTAATAAAACAAGTAAAGTCAAATAAAATATTTTTAAAATGTCTAGCATGGCCTGCATCATACCCCTGACCCTTCGGTAGCATCCGTGTATCTTGTTCTCGTTCCGTTCAGTGAAGCGGACCCGTTTGGATTGCTACGTGCACACTGCATGTATCCGTTCTTGGGGGTATGCATTTTCGTTACCCGGATATCATATTTTAGTTTTGGTTGACACGTATATTAACCTTATTTTCATACCATAATTTTAAACCCGACCCGGGCGTGTTTTGGACTATTTTGTATTTAGCCTAAAACTCAAATTTTATTAATATTATATTCTTTATATATTGTTAACGTTTTAACCAAATATATACTGTTAAATATTTTTCTTTAATCCTAAATCTTAACACCTCTCTCTCTCTCTCCCCTCTGCATATATATTATATATATATATATATATATATATATATATATATATTTTAAAACCTATAAAAAAAACCTCACGTTCATCCCCCTTCCCCTATTCTCACCCCCTATTCTCACCGCCTCCTTCTTCTTTTTCGTCCCCGCCTTCTCGCGAAACCCTAACCCATGCCTCGCCTCGCGCGACGCCGCCTCCAGCCTCGAACCCGCCTAACCCTCGACCTTCTCCTTCACTTCCCTTCATCATCACCACCTCACCTCCTTTCTTTTCCCGATGAACCCAAAACCCGCTGCAACCCAACACCCTCGCCCTGCACCTCGTCGGCACCGTCCCAGCCTCGCCGTCGCCACCGCCCTCATCCTCGTGACCACCTTCTCCTACATCTCCTTTTCTCCCAACCTCACACCACCTCCTTTCCCCTACAAGAACCGAGCCGCAACCCACAGCCTTCACCTCACCCTCGCCTGCACACCCACGTCGCCGGAGCTCCAACCTCCGTCGTCTCCATCCCCATCACATCGACCTCTTCTCAGCACCTTGAGCTTTCCCTGCACACCCCCAACACCAAGAAACTGCACTCCCTGCAACCTCTGCCTCGCCCACGTTGCCGTTGCCGGCACCCTCACCGCCGACCAGCCTCGTCGACGTCCCCTTGCCATCTCCTCTGACTCGATACAACCCTATTGAACACCACCACAGCCTCTTCTTCCTTCTTCTTCTTCTTCTTCTCTCTCTTTTCTTGTTTCTTGGTTTTCCGGTGATCGCCGGAGCCATTCCGTCGCCGACGATCCGGGCGACCCTGTGGACATCCCCAGCCAGCGTGGTTACTGTTGGAGATAGTGCCCTCATAGTCAATTATTGGATCACAAGCACGTGATTGTAATGATTGAGGGAGGACCTATCCAGGTAGGACAGTCTTACTCGAGATGATAGTATGCTATCTGGTTTATCTTTATCATCGTGTACTGCTTTAGGTGACCTGGCAGGTCGCTATTACACGTTGATAGAGCCCTTAGGATTCTTGCTTGACTGCCAGCAGTATGAGGGCGATCATATACGTGAGAGCTGGAGTCTATAAGCACTTCCTTAAAAGGTCCCTAGTCGTGGGAGTTTCGAGACTGGGCATCGATACTCCATTAGTAGACTAGTGTATACAGTCGAGACCCCGACGAGGGTCGGTGGCCGGTCTCATAAGCCACTGGTGTCAGTTGGTTCACCTAAGATGTATACAGGTGCTCATTGGGTTATGAGTACACCGGACAGGACTCGCCGGGAACCTGCTAGTTGGGATTATACCAGACGTCAGATAGCAGTTCCCAGGTGACATGTGTACAGGTTAGTTCATCGACCTGAGATCGTCATTTGTCTCGTGTGAGTTCCTACTGTGGTTTGATTACTACCCTACCATGGCTCAAAGGAGTCGTGCAAACAGGTTTTAGTTGGGTACAGTCCCGAGCCACATGGAGGCAGTGAGCGGATTTGCAGGGGTTCGTCTCTCCCGGTATTGGGGGTGAGGTCGCGCTGTGTCTAGGAGAGCCATTACACAAAGCCCTCGGCCGAGGCAGGAGATTTACTGGTAGGTATTCCAGTAGTATCTCAGGGTGTTCTGGGCTACACTCCGACACGACTTGTACCGCTTTTGGGGGTCTGACTTTTACCAACCCTCTAGGCCCGCCATGCGATACTCATAGACGAACGGACCAGACTGTACGGATATTGTCACTGACAGGCTCAGTAGGGTGTCAGGATGAGTTCGCTCATCGACGTCCCTTTTGGTCGATAGCTGGTGGCCCGTCACGTATGGCTAATACCTCTGACGTGCTGGTGGTTAAATCCACAGCCATAGTATTGACGAGTCTTTAGAGTCCACCACACAGACAGTTACTCAAGTTTCGGACGAAACGTTGTAGAGGCCGTATGGAGATATGGCAGGGTTCGATCAGATACGTGCGGTATTGCACGGATCGTGACCGGACGGATTTTACTAGCCGGCTTTGGCTTAAGCCGGATCCTAGTATTAGACAGTCTAGAATTTGTCTCTTTGAATTTGTATTCATTGGGAATACAAATGCAGGTATGTATTTACAGTCACGGGGTTTTCCTGTAATTTATTACGGGATCAGTTTTCTGAAGTTGCCAGTTTGCATTCCGTTCCGGCCGGTTTTCCTTTGTTCCTTTTCGGCCGGACTTTCCGATGGAGGGGGTTATTTGCAAGTTTGCAAATAACTTATTGTGGAGGGGTTTCATGCATTTGAGGGATTATGATAAGACTATCATCATTAGATCCCATTCTTTTCTTCATCATGGTTTTTGCATTAAATGAGAAAGGATTGAGATTAGAAAAGATTAGAAGTTGATGTGAGATTTGCTTTGGGGTGTGGTCACCATTTAGCCTCTCCTACACTCACCTCCCTTGTTAGTTTTTTCCCTCCACCATTTTCTCCAAGGGGGGGGGGGCACATTTTATGAAAGAGAAAGAGAGGTTTTCATTTTTTATGAGGGAAATTATTCTTCTCATTTTTCCTTACACCAAAGTTCACATAGCTCATCTCCTCTTGATCTTTATTCCTTCTCCAACTAATGGCAACTTCACAAACCCCATGAGGCAAAGCGAATCTACACTACAACCTACAGTACCCTTGGACGTGTCGGCTAACCAACTTCGCGCCCTAGTTGCCTCGGTCCAGAGGTGGGAGCCCGTAAAAGAATCCGGTTACGTGGTGCCCTTTCCGACGAGAAGACGACGAATGGTGATTCCGCGGGAGATCGAGACGACGACGAGAAGACCGAAGGACACGGATCGCTCGGTATATCTCTCACCCCATCTCTTGTTAGCTAGTATCGGTTAATGGTTACGATCCGGGTATATTGTCCGCGGTAGCGCCAGTTTAAAAGTTAAGAAAAATTTTGATTCCGCATTTTGGCCTCGGATAGACGGCCGGGGCGCTGCCGTGGCGCAACATGGTATCAGAGCCACGCCATTAACCTAGTCTAGCTTTGTCTAATGTGTTTACATTTCCGATCGACCAAAATTCCAAAATCCGCGTTTTCTTCACGTCAGTTTTCTGTCGAATTTTTCCTGGCTCTAAAAATTTTTCAGGTTGTAAAATAGTGATATACTGGAAGTTCTAAGCATTCTGTAAAAATTCGACACAGTAACTCGACTACTGAAGCGCGGAACCGCGGCCAAAACCCCCTTTGGGCCGCGGTTCCGCCGCACAATGATGTCCTTGTAGTATCAAATTTCTACAGTCGCTTTCTGGGTTGAAAAGGGTTTTGGAATATTATTTTTGGGCCCAGAATTTCTTGATGTGCTACAGTAGTACTTGGGGGCCCACTTGATAAAATTTATTCGATCGGATATTTTAAACACATTATTTCACAGTATTTACATTATATCTGCGACCGTGAATGTCACTTGATCGGTAAATCCAGTCTAACTGCTATAGCTCGGTTAGACGAATTTGCGAACGTGACTTTCACGTTGATGTTCTGTGATTTTGCTGTGATGTTGCGGATCGGTCGTGGGGGATAGCCTGGATGCAATGCTAGTACAGTTTTGTTGTATTATATACATTTGATATTGCGGGGTGAGCGTCCGACATGTGGACTGCCGTCACTGCCTGTTTGTATTATTATTTTGGGGCACGGCCAGGTTGCGGTCGATGTACCCGTTGTATGTATATTTTACTTTCTGTACTAGGATTACCCCGCGGAGGGGTGCACGGATAGCCGGTTTCTAGAGGGCAACGAGCCCGCATTTCATGGCATTGAGCCGGAGGGGGCTTCACTCTAGAATTGGCGGGCTATTCGCCGCACTCGTAGGGGGTACAGGTTGACCCAGGAGGGGTGCCCAAGTTACCGGATTCCGTGAAGTGCTGGGTGGTCCATTCACGTTGTTGAAGGGGGCTGCCTCGCTTCAGGTTTTGGCGGGTAACTTGCCGCGCCCGTAGGGGTCTAGGATTTTCATTGCACAGGCTATCCACACGACCAGGGGAACGTCGGGTTTCAGTAGTGGCTCTGTGAAACCCGGGGATCCCAGATATCTGTATTGTTCTGTGATGCTGTACATTTCTGTGATGTTGCATTTTATCACGCCTTGAGCGAAATATAATATATTGGTATATATATTAGTAGATGTTGTATATGTTTTGCATCCGCGCTAGTCCAGTCTCCGCTCTGTCGTTAGTTAGCTAACCTAACGGGTAATGACAGGACCCAGTGGCGAATGCGGATGGCATATACGTACATCAGTATATTTTCGTTCTTTGTGGTGTGATCAATTGATGGGACTGCATTGATTCGGATCAATGCAACTTAAACAAACCTAATCTGATATTGTTGGAACACTTTTCAAAAAGCTGTTATTGCAGGGACCTTCACTTTTGTTTTGCATCGTGGTATTCATTTGGAATATCCTGCTCCTCAGTCGACGAGGCAAGGGCCGAGATCCCTTCACCGGGAGTGACCCCTTGGACAAAAAGATTGCGTCAGGGCAATAACTTCTCTATAGCCGATTACTTTTTGCTTTGCATCGTGGTATTCAGTTGGAATATCCTGCACCTCATTCTACGGGGAAAGAGTCGAGATCCCTTCACCGGGAGTGACCTCTTTAGCAAAGGGTTTTCATCACTATATTTTTATAAAAAAATTATGCAGTTCCTTCAACGATATCAAGTTCATTACGTTAAAAGTTTTTCGCCAAAAACTAGACGTAGTCCTCCGTCATTTCTTATAAGTATTACTTAGTATTCGTGCTGCGTTTGTTGACTGTGTCAAGGCGTAGTGTGCGGTAGCTAAGTAGTGTTTGTTTGTAGCATATTAATGGGATTGGTTAGGACAGTCGTGCGGCTTTGTTGACTGTGTCGAGGGCTCGTACGGATGGGTTTAATGCAATCCAGGATAATGACGGGTTGAACTTGACTAGGACTCTTTGATTTGTTGACTGTGTCAATGTCACTTGGGTCCTAGGGGTAAAAATCACATCGGGAGTTTCTAAAGAAACTGAAACTTGCCAGGCATGCGCATACCTTCTGGAGTGTGGTGACTTGAGTGGATTCCGTCAAGTTATCATGTGATGATAGTTGGGTCCCGATTCCCACTGATGAGTTGGTTTACTCCTCGGGTGATCCCGACTAATTCTTCTTTCATGTTTGGAGGAGAATTTGAGGTTACAGTGGGAGGTTTTTAGATTAGATAAAGTGATAACCATTCTGATCTAGGTTAGAGTGCATGCTGAGTGTTTCTTTTCTCTCTCTCTTTGGCAGCGACCATTGACCCGACCCTAGACTATGACTCAGTGACCAAGTTGACCGAACCTTCTTTTAACACTGGCTTTTGGATTGTCAGAGTTGCAAACCTCATTGCCACTCCTACTTTTACCCTTTTCTCCAGGACACCCCGTATTACTACGAACGTCCACTTCCATTGGACAAAACCATCGTATGGTTATATACGAACTCGAAGGAATTCGAGGATGGTTTCCGGTTCTGGAGAAAATGAATAGGACTATTCAGTTATCTTTTCCTTTTACCTTCTCTCAGGTTACGAGTACTCCTTGGTTTAGGAGATAGTACACCTATTATGCAAATTGGATAGTCTTCTTCCAAACCTTAGGCTGGTGCCGAACGGTGGGGAATGAAGAAAACCAATTAGCATAACGATGGTGTACAGAAGGTATTAAGTTAAGACAAAGAAATGGATTAGTAAGAGGGCAAAGTAAATTGCGACTGCTATTCACGACCAAACCAAGTATTTCTTCGCCAATCCTAAATCACTTTTGAATTTCTCCAGGCCACTCTGTATCACTATGAAGATCCCAAGTTTATTGGATAATCCATCGTATGGTTATATACGAACTCGAAAGGAACTTGTTCCAGTTCGGGGATGGATCCTGGTTCAGGAGAAATAGGAATAAAGTTCATTCAGGTGTCTTTTATCTTCACCTTCTCTCGCATTGCGAGTGCTCCTGGGATTAGGACAGTACACCCATTATGCTTTTTGGATAGTCTTCTTCCAAACCATAGGCTGGTGCCGAACGGTAGGGAAGGAAGAAAACCATTTGGCCTAAAGGGGTGTACAGAAGGTAATGACTAAAGACATATAAAGGGATTTGGAGAAGTGGCAAAGAATTACACGGTTATAGTTGTGAATCTGGATAATGGAAGAGGCATTACTAGGAATACCGGGATACTCTATCTAAACATTTCAATGTTTCAGTTTCACTGTGTACTGTTAAAAGAAAACCGATTTCCCGATTAGACACTTGCTCCAGGGTATGTATTTACCAGTTTTGATTTTCACATCTGTATGGTTTTACAGATGATGAGTGAGAGTAAGTTATTGAGAATTAGGTGACCATCCTCATTATATCGGGATTCGTTGTAATTGGTGATATTTGAGGAAGCCACCTGGGTTGTTTGCCGGTCGGCAAATATTTGGTTTTGAATATCCGTTGTTATGCACCAATTTCAAATTGATATATCTGTACGTCTATTTTTATAGAGTGAGATGTACCTTTTTGAAATTATGTCTATGACATTTACCTATATCAGTGGATGGTTAGGTAAGGAGCATTGAACAGCGGTGTAATTCTTCTTAACCATAAGTACAGTTTTCAACCTACGACACATAGTGAATGAGTTATTAGACTCAGGGGACTTATACAGAGTATTGTGTATTGTCCAGTGTCCATTAGGACAGAGGGGTTTGGTCCTCGTACTATATTCTGCTTACTTATAACTTCTCTAGTTCTTAGACAGGTGTTTCGTAGAAACACATGGTCCAAGTTTTGAGAAGTTATAGGTATATGAATAAAGTAGAGAACCAGGTATTGCAAGTATCGGGATTCTTCAAGGTGATCGAAGATGTAGATACTTGTGGATGGTATTCAGTTGATAGTAATGATTAAGAGAACTTGCTTCTACGAAATTACTTATAACTTCTCTTTCAGGTTACTCATAATTGGAAGCATTCCTAAGTTGAGTGACGCTGATCGGCCTCTTTCCATTTTAGTTGACATGCACTGGAGACAGCTGCATGATTTGAATCTGGTTCCAATTAAATCAGTGCGTCTGTTTCTATATTGGATATAGAACAGTTCATATCTTGACATTGTTAAGGTACGGGGAGTTGTCCGGCTTATGCTTAAAACCAGACACTGGATAACTCGAGGCACGTTTCTGTAATGGCTGTTTTTGGGTTGACCCAGGCTATGACGAGGGTTGATTTTCTACCATCTGGAAGATCAATAGTGATATTGTTCTTGACTCGCCACAGTTTTAACAAAAATGGATTTTTTCAGAAAACAGTAGTGAGAGTATGGTAGAACTGGAAGCGATTCCAGAACCGCAAACGATTACTGAAGATTTGATAAGAACCTAAAGGTTCAACCTGGTTTGACATTCTATTAGCCACTCCGCAGATATGGTGGGTAACCTCAGGCACCCGAGAGGTACTCCGGTAGCCTCAAGGACGGTGGCAGGGAGGTTCTTGTTTATCCAGACTTGCCATTGCTGTTGTTCCAGACTGTGAGACCCGGCAGGAGGATGAGTATAGCGTCATTCTAAACTGGCTTTAGAAGTGTGCGTCTATATGACTCTGCCAGAGGGTTATCATAGTCAGTGGGAGCAACGGAAGCACAGTGGGCAAGAGGCTTACGTCTATAGACTTAAGTAGATATAGTGGAGATAGATCATTTATTTCTGATGTGAAGTCATAGGTTTGACTTCATCAGAATAGGGGATGGATCTGTTAAGAAGGTAGTAGAGTATGATGTCCTGGTATTTGATGACATACACAGAGTAGGAAGTGATATTCCTATACTACGATCGGTTATACGTTGGTCGTCACACAGTGGTTTCTCCACATAGGACTTGGATATTATATCAGACATTCTGGTTACTGGATCTATGGTTTTAGATCTAGATTTGGGTGGTTTCCCAATCTGGGTACCTTGACAGCATTCTATGAGTATTTAGAATGGACGACTCCTGGCATGGTAGTGTACCTGCAGGTCATGGAGTCACCCTCTCTAAATGTGTCTTACAGACTAAAGGGGAGAGGGATGTGCATGATTGGCAGATCACTTGCTTAGGCAATTGAGTCAATCATGAGATGTCAAGTACCACATCAGATGTTGTTCTTGCATTAGGTGCAATAAGTTGATATTCATCCAATCCTGGAGAAACAATCGGAAGCAGTTTTAGAACATAAGTTGATGTTCTAGGGATATGATAACGACAGCCTCCTTTTAGGAGACGGTTATCATTCCAGGCTTCCAAGGTGACCTAGATGGCAGAGTGGCTGTCAGAGTTATAGTTTTCCCTCTGACGAGGGGCAGTATTTTGGACAGGTGGTCCAGGTGGATACTGAGGGAAGGCATGACGCAGGATACTGATTAAGTTCAGTTGACGATACAGTCTAAGAATTTTGGATTTGGAGTTCATTTATGAGCTAGGTCCCATCAAACATCCAGACACATTCTAAGATAGGTATTGCTCATTTCGGGAGATGGCTTTCTCCGCGAACTTGAGATATAGAGAGACATAGAAAGAAACATCTCAGCGGATCCACTCACTGAGGCTATTCCTCGAACGCAATAGTTTCGCAAACGAGCTTTGTGAGACCGACTAGTAGAGGGGTTGGGTGTTCGGTATCACACGGGCTGTGAGTATACGACATTGCAATAATTAGCCTTGAGTGCAAGTGGGAGATTGTTGGAGATAGTGCCCTCAGAGTCAATTATTGGATCACAGGCATGTGATTGTAATGATTGAGGGAGGACCTATCCAGGTAGGACAGTCTTACTCGAGATGATAGTATGCTATCTGGTTTATCTTTATCATCGTGTACTGCTTTAGGTGACCTGACAGGTCGCTATTACACGTTGATAGAGCCTTTAGGATTCTTGCTTGACTGCCAGCAGTATGAGGGCGATCATATACATGAGAGCTGGAGTCTATAAGCACTTCCTTAAAAGGTCCCTAGTCGTGGGAGTTTCGAGACTGGGCATCGATACTCCATTAGTAGACTAGTGTATACAGTCGAGACCCCGACGAGGGGCGGTGGCCGGTCTCATAAGCCACTGGTGTCAGTTGGTTCACCTAAGATGTATACAGGTGCTCATTGGGTTATGAGTACACCGGACAGGACTCGCCGGGAACCTGCTAGTTGGGATTATACCAGACGTCAGATAGCAGTTCCCAGGTGACATGTGTATAGGTTAGTTCATCGACCTGAGATCGTCATTTTTCTCGTGTGAGTTCCTACTGTGGTTTGATTACTACCCTACCACGGCTCAAAGGAGTCGTGCAAACAGGTTTTAGTTGGGTACAGTCCCGAGCCACATGGAGGCAGTGAGAGGATCTGCAGGGGTTCGTCTCTCCCGGTATTGGGGGTGAGGTCGCACTGTGTCTAGGAGAGCCATTACACAAAGCCCTCGGCCGAGGCAGGAGATTTACTGGTAGGTATTCCAGTAGTATCTCAGGGTGTTCCGGGCTACACTCCGACACGACTTGTACCGCTTTTGGGGGTCTGACTTTTAGCAACCCTCTAGGCCCGCCATGCGATACTCATAGACGAACGGACCGGACTGTACGGATATTGTCACTGACAGGCTCAGTAGGGTGTCAGGATGAGTTCGCTCATCGACGTCCCTTTTGGTCGATAGCTGGTGGCCCGTCACGTATGGCTAATACCTCTGACGTGCTGGTGGTTAAATCCACAGCCATAGTATTGACGAGTCTTTAGAGTCCACCACACAGACAGTTACTCAAGTTTCGGGCGAAACTCTGTAGAGGCCGTATGGAGATATGGCAGGGTTCGATCTGATATGTGCGGTATTGCACGGATCGTGACCGGACGGATTTTACTAGCCGGCTTTGGTTTAAGCCGGATCCTAGTATTAGACAGTCTAGAATTTGTCTCTTTGAATTTGTATTCAGTGGGAATACAAATGCAGGTATGTATTTACAGTCACGGGGTTTTCCTGTAATTTATTACGGGATCAGTTTTCTGAAGTTGCCAGTTTGCATTCCGTTCTGGCCGGTTTTCCTTTGTTCCTTCTCGGCCGGACTTTCCGATGGAGGGGGTTATTTGCAAGTTTGCAAATAACTTATTGTGGAGGGGTTTCTTGCATTTGAGGGATTATGATAAGACTATCATCATTAGATCCCATTCTTTTCTTCATCATGGTTTTTGCATTAAATGAGAAAGGATTGAGATTAGAAAAGATTAGAAGTTGATGTGAGATTTGCTTTTGGGGTGTGGTCACCATTTAGCCTCTCCTACACTCACCTCCCTTGTTAGTTTTTTCCCTCCACCATTTTCTCAAGGGGGGGCGGCCACATTTTATGAGAGCGAGAGAGAGGTTTTCATTTTGTATGAGGGAAGTTATTCTTCTCATTTTTCCTTACACCAAAGTTCACATAGCTCATCTCCTCTTGATCTTTATTCCTTCTCCAACTAATGGCAACTTCACAAACCCCATGAGGCAAAGCGAATCTACACTACAACCTACAGTACCCTTGGACGCGTCGGCTAGCCAACTTCGCGCCCGAGTTGCCTCGGTCCAGAGGTGGGAGCCCGTAAAAGAATCCGGCTACGTGGTGCCCTTTCCGATGAGAAGACGACGAATGGTGATTCCGCGGGAGATCGGGACGACGACGAGAAGACCGAAGGACACGGATCGCTCGGTATATCTCTCACCCCATCTCTTGTTAGCTAGTATCGGTTAATGGTTACGATCCGGGTATATTGTCCGCGGTAGCGCCAGTTTAAAAGTTAAGAAAAATTTTGATTCCGCATTTTGGCCTCGGATAGACGGCCGGGGCGCTGCCGTGGCGCAACAGTCATGTTCTTGCCTTGCCTAGTTCTGTTCTGTACGCCGTGTGTACATCGCGACGTTTACTCGACGTCGGACGCAGCATACGCACCCCGTCGTGAGATCCGATCTGGCAAGTTATCTTACTACATGCTATACTACTATATTTTGCATTCATGTGAATAATAATATTACATATTGTTTAGTTATGCATCCATATTACTATTTTACAGTTTTTCGATACCCGTATGGATCCATACCGTTATTTAAATATCTAGTCGCATGCAAGTTTACCTTGCTATATGCTATGATACATATTTTGCATCCATATGAATAAAAATATCACATGTTGAATGCATTGTACATCCATATTATTGTTTTACTGTTTTCGGATAACCGTACGCATCCATATCATTAATTACATATCTGGTTGCATGCAAGTTAGCTTGGTACATGCTATATTATTATACTTGCATCTATATTAATAAAAATATTGCATATTTATTATATTGTGCATCCATGTTACAGTTTTACCGTTTTTCCGATATCCGTTCTCATCCGTATCATTTATTGCATATCTAGCTGCATGCCATATCATATTATTTCATATTACTGTTATATTAGCACCCCATGCTTGATAATGTGCATCATGCGTAGTCATAGAGTTGTAGATGTAATCCCTGATAGATATTTGTGCATCCGTACTTTTATCGTGCATCCGTACTTGCTACAGTTTTATTATGAGCATCCGTTGATACAGTGTGCACTACCTAACATGACCTGTTATACCACTGCTTGACTTGATACCTGATCCTGTTCCTAATACCGACAATCCTGACTTGTCGTCCTGACGGACGTATCTGTTGTCTACATAGACAAACCTGTACCTGCTTGATCCTGTGTTGGCATTAGTTCCAGATTATCAATACCCGACTTGAACACATAACCTTGGGGGTATGGGGAAATCAAAAGTGTAACTGAAGTGTAGCTTAAAAGGGTATTACTTGAACCGTGGTCCCGGGGGATAACGGGATAGAATCATTCGTGATCCTTACTTGATCTGTGGTCCCGGGGGATAACGGGACAGAGTCATTCGTGACTCTCACTGCCTGATCCGTGGTCCCGGGGGATAACGGGACATATTCTTTTGAGTTACATGGAGGAGTACACTAATTGATTTCAAACAAACTTTTGAATAGATAACCCAGCAGCACAGTTTAAATTGATCACCGCACGTCACATACACTGATACACTTCACTGTTCTATATCCGTGTTTACTTATTACATTCATGTTACTGTTTATAATTCATGCCTGCATATTTTGTTACCTCCTGGTTATATTTTATTATTTGATATTACGACGCACTGACGTCTGGGTTTTGCATGGTCTAGATCTTTTATCTCTTTCACAGGCCGACTAGGAGTACTTCAGTCGACAGGCCGAACAGTGAGGAGCAATTTGGCATGTTAGTGTTTTGTTTAGTTTAGTTTTCTTTCAACATTTTCATTTCCTGATGTGAGCCCGTATTTGGGACGTACTTTCCAGATTGTTACTGTTTATTGGATTTATTGCTTCCGCACATTTATATTTCTTGATTCGTTTATTTTGGCATATGGACATGTACTAGATAGTTTATTTTTATTTTCCTGTTCTTGATATCTTCTAGACAGCCGTAATGTGACTGTGGAGGGATGTTTCCTACCCGTTGCATGGTTGGCTCAGTCACATGCCGATCTTAGCGTACTTTGGGAAGCGGGACGTGACAGGGTTTGTTTAAAAAAATAAAAAGAATACTATATATATATATATATATATATATATGAAGAGCCAGAGAGAGAGAGAGAGAGAATTTGGTTTCAGTTAGGATTGAATAGGATTTTATTTTAGGAAAATTATTTTAAAAATATATATTTTGTTAAACAGTTTATATGAAACCGTTTATATAAAGAATATAATATTAGGTGAATTTAACTTTTCTATCTAATACAAAAATAGTCCAAAATATGCCCGGGTCGGGTATAAAATTATGGTTTAAAAATACGAATAATGTACGTGTCAACCAAAATCAAAATAAGATATCCAGATAACGAAAATGCATACCTCCAAAAACGGATACACGTAGTGTGCACGTAGCCATCCAAACGAGTCTGTTTCACTGAACGGAACGAGAACTCGATATACGGATGCTACAACAGGGTTAGGGGTATGATACAGGTCATGCTAGATATTTTTAAAATATTTTATTTGACTTTATTTGTTATACTAAAAAAATGCAGATGCAGTATGCAGGATATAGAACATGAAAGTTACGGATTCTCATAACTAGCCGGGATAAATCATAAACAGGAATCAAGACGAGTTTCCAGCATGCGGGTCGGGTCGGATGCAAATACATATGCCAATTATACTATTCTCACCCAAAACACAATAAATCAAGAAATAGCCATAAATAAAGAAATACCCAAAATAGAACTGGTATAAATGAACTAGGGTGTTACAGTACGCACTTGGTAAGGTGCGAGAGAGTGAAGGGGACCAAAGGGTCCCGAATGGGGCCAAAAGGTCCAGTAAGATGCGAAGTTAGGGAAGTACACACTTAGCAAGGTGTGCACCTGGGCCGGTATGCATTTGGCTCGATGTGCACCCAACGGGGTGCGCACCTATCTAAATGGAAACCTAACATGGTGCACACCTAGCATGGTGCAAGTAGGGTTATAACTCGATAAAGCAACAGTCCAAAAACACAAAGATTTTGACTTTGAATATCAAAAGAGACTCTTTTTCCTTTTTTCGAAGCCTCTTGACGTGCGCACTTAAAAAAAGAAAGAAAAAATGAAAGAGAGACTTGCGCACTAAAGAGCGGCTTAAAACTCAAGATTTTGTTTTTGGAGAATCGAGATTAGTTCTTCTTTTCACCAATCATCATGGGGGACCTTTTATAGGCTTGCATCTTTTACATTTAGCCCCATAGCTTGTACAAAATTAGTATTTTGCCCATCCAATGCCCATGTGCGTAATTCTTTTTGCACACGAGCCATGGGCTTTACAAAATTTGGCTTTTTGCCCGTTTATTTTACATTTATTCATGAAAATTACATCAAACCTATTTATTGCTTGATGATTATTCCTTTGGCATGGGGGTCGGTCTGGGCTTGGGCTGTAAGTCGATGTCACAAACCCTACGGGTTTGCGAGGAGGCAAAATTTACAAAAAAAAACGATATTTCTTACTTCGCAACACCGAATTTAACTCCAGGATCTTTACGGAAACCTTAACTAGCTATATCTACTGGGAGATTTTAATTACTATGTTATGGTCTATACCTCCTTGTTTACAAGTCCTTAGGGTCTTCTTCTTCTCCTCCTATTCTTGAGCTCCTTAAAGATCAGATCGCGCTTAAAACGTCGTCCTTCTCGTGTCAAAGACGATCCACCCGAGAGAATGTGGTTCAAGCTCCAACCTCTAAACTAAAGTAACCTAAAGTGCCTAGCTCGCTAAACTAGGTAGCATAGGAGATGTAGAGAGTTTAAAGGAGTGTTTTATCTTATATAACCCTATGCCTTACAACACATATGAAGGTTATAGTTTTTGAGGATGAAGGATAAAATGGAAAGAGAGTTTTTTTGCAAATGAGTAAATGTTGAGGCAAGTCAAGAATGGCTCACTCATTATCTTTCCTCAAGCATGCATTATTATTTCAATAAGAAATAATAACCATGCTTGAATAGTGTTGCCAAACCAATAAATAAAATGGATAAGCTATGCTTGACTCCATGCCTCAAATATCTCCATTTACACCTCATTAATCTATTTTCCAAAATAGATTAATCTAAATAATGAGGTGTCCCCTTCTAGATGCATCTTTTGTGAAATTACAAGAATGCCCTCACCGTATATACATACCCGTATTCGTATTCCGAAAAATACGAATACAATGAGATAATAACAGTTCAATAATCTAATACTAGGATCCGGCTTAAACCAAAGCCCACCAGTATTATCCGTCCGAACAACATCCGTGCAACTAATATACGTATATGATCGGAACTCTGCTATAAAACCATACAGCCTCTGCATCGTTTCGCCTGAACCAGGGAAACCCTATGTGTGGGACTCTAAAGAATCGACAGTACGCTGGTAGTGGGTTTAACCACAAGTCCGTCAACGGCACTAGCTGTACGTAACAACTACACAGGTATCTGTCAAAAAGAAAGCCGACGAGCAAACTCATCCGAACTCCTACTGAGACTATCTGTGACGATCTTCGTATAGTCCGGTCCGTTCTTCTCAGAGTATCGCATATCGAGCCTAAGGGGGTGATAACTGTTAGACCCCTAATAGTGCAATAAGTGGTGTCGGTATAGAGCCCAATACACTCTGAGAAACTATTGGAGTATCTACCAGTAAATTTTGTTTGCCCTGATCAGGGACTTTGTGTATTGGCTATCCAAACACAGCGCAATATCAACTCCCAATATCGGGAGAGACGAATCCTATCTAACCCCTACTGCCTCTAAGTTCTTTAGGACTGCACCCAACTACTACCTGTTTGCATGACTCAATTGAGCCGTGATAGGGTAGTAATCTAAATACAATGGGAAAACACTCGAGACGAATAGTGATGTCAAGTCAACGGACTGACCTGTACTCATGTCACCCGGGAACTACTACCTGACGATAGGTATAATACCAACCAGCAGTTCCCAACGAGTCCGTCCAGTGTAACTCATAACCCAATGAGCACATGTATACTATCTTCGGTACGACATACCAATGGCTGTAGGATAGGCCATCTTCCCTGCTGGGATGAGAAGCGTATACACTAGTCTACTCTAAAGTATCGATGCCTTGTCTCGATAATCCTACGACTAGGGACCAGTATAAGGATGACCCATCCCCCACTAGTGTGACTGCCATCACAATATTGGTAGTCAAGCAAAGATCCTAAGGGCTTTATCAATGTGTATTAGCGATATGCTAAAAGAAACATATACACATATTGAGATAGAATCAAACCAAGTAGCATACTACCATATTGAGCAAGACTGTTATTATATCTGTGTATATCCCAAGCTTCCAAAATGTAATATACAATCAAGTACTATACAATAATGGCCTCTAGGGCATATATCAATAACAATCTCCCACTTGTACTAAGGCCATGTATTGGCATGTCGCAGACCTATCATCTCGAATAGCCTCTCGAACTATGTCTGAAGGATGGCTTTTGTGAGTAAATCTGCTGTGTTGTTCTCCGTCTCTACTCTCTGTATCTCGATCTTCCGGTGATCAATGATTTTCCTGATCAGGTGGTACCGCCTCAAGATGTGTCTGGACTTCTGATGAGACCTTAGTTCCTTCACTAAAGATATATCCCCGTTGTTGACATAATATAAAGGTATTGGATCAACAATGGACGGAACTATCTGAAGTCCTGTAATGAACATCTTCATCCAAACTGCTTCCTTCGCGGCATCACATGCAGCGATATACTCCGCTTCCATCATCGAGTCAGCAATGATGTCCTGCTTGGATCTCTTCTAACATACCGCCCCTCCATTGAGGGCAAAGACATAACCCGACATGGACTTGAAGTCATCCTTATCACTTTGGAAGCTGGCGTCAGCGAAGGCCTCGATCAGAGGTCTTTACTGCCGTACACCAAGAACATCTCTTTAGCCCTTCTCAGGTACTTGAGAATGTTCTTAACTGCAGTCCAATGCTTCTCCGCAGGGTTTGACTGATACCTACTTACCACGCTCAGTGCGTGAGCTATATCTGGTCTGGTACACAACATCGCATACATTATAGAGCCTATCGCAGAAGCGTAAGGTATAATAGTCATGCGTTCCCTTTCCAAATCAGTCTTGGGAGACATCTTTTTGGAGAGGGTGATTGTCACGACCTGAAATTTAGTTCGTGACCGGCACTTAAATCACGCAACATCTAAAGGCGCAACGTAAATTAAGTAAGCCTAAGCCCAGAAATCTAAAACTTTTTATGAAAATAAAAGAGGTGAAGTTTTGAAATAAAGGTATGATGAAATCAAAAGTTTTCTTAAATGCATAGATAATGGAACATGAAAATGCAAGTGGATTATATTAGTTGAAAAACATGTTTCGTGTATTAAAATTTTGGGCAGCACCTCCTTTCTATATTTTGAACCAAAACCACATATACATGATAATATAAAAAGGCATCCCCAAGCGGGAGCTAGCTCTTCGCCGATCGGTGGAATCACAACCACGCAAGTTGAAAAATATATGTATACGACGTCCAACGGCGAAGATCAACACAAAAGAATAATGTAAATAAAGCAAGATATCAAATCCCCCAATAGTGAACAAATAAACCGTCGCTCTAAGTCTCGCAAGCACAAGTCTTTCTAAGTCTTACTAATTATACAGATACTAGTTTCTGATTGATGGAGTTGACTAGATACAACTGGAATAATAATACAAGAGTGGCATGATCCAATATGTCCCACCTACCAAAGCAAATCACTCGAAAGCAAGCCGTGTACTAGCGATACCGCTACTGAACCATGCGGCCAAACCTGCAAGAACTATGGCACAACGGGGGTGAGTTGCCAGCTTGTGAGTAGAAAATATCAGCAGGTAGAAATCGAATAAAACAACGATTCCCTAGGTCAACTATATCTGAAGGTAATACTATGATATCTAGGGTGACCGTGTCTACATATATGCCAACAATATAATCAATGCCTGTATGCATGTGGATATCATCCACCTGTCCATCAATGACACAACATCATGAAAGCATATGCATGTAAATATGAGGATATCAACCAACGTGTGTCCATCAACGACACATCAAAATCATGGAACCTGAGTGTCCAACACCGACACTCGAAGCATCATGAAAACCCGGGTCCAACATCGACACATAAATTCTCATATCTCAGGTGTCGCATCCTCAGATCGACCCTCAGGCGCCGCATACTCTGATCGGCCCTCATATCTATCTCACGACTCCGGTCGGTATCCTCCGGATAAACGCCGGGTCCAAACTATCACCGGTAGGTAATGCTCCCCTGCCAGGCTCACCGCCTAACTATACGAGTCTTCTTGCCCCGGGATACTTCACCGAGTCCACCATGTACCCGCAGACGGTGCCTACCGCTCCTCGAATCGGGTTTCACATACTAATCTCAAAACCGAGAACACACATGGTGGACGTATCGAAATATCATATCAAGAGAAACCGGGTTTTTAAAACAATACATAATTTCCTTTGAAATATAACCACGGTTCTCAAATCCAGAATCTTATGAAAACAGCATCTCAATGCATATAATCGTAAAGTATGATGTATGCAAACATAGAATAGAAATGTGAGCATATCAAGTATATCATGAGACAAATAAAGTGATGTGAGCATATCAAGTATATCATGCGACAAGTATAATGATGTGACAGTATTGAACAATTAAGAGTCATATCATGATGTAGCAATTCTATTGTGTAGGGACATAACAATTATCGATGATGAAAGTGTGTGAGCTGGCCAATCTGTGTAAGTGTAACATACGCATCATCGATAATGGTGTAAGTGTACTAGCACAGGTATATGTAATGCAATGAGAATATCATGAACGTAGCATAAAGTACATCGTAAGCGAAATGCTACAAGGTATACGTATTTAATCCAGCATCTACGTAACTGCTAAACTAAGCGGTGTAGACCGGGATTAAATATCTATAACATATCCGAGTCGATGAATCTATCAATCGGCATCCAGCCTCACAACATCACGTACGGTATAATCCATCGTACGACATCCTCTAGTCAAGGGTATAGATCAATTATCAGGTAAAACACATCACGTACGGTAATCCATCGTACGACGGCATTAAACAATTAGAGATTCATTCAACCTATATGACAATGAGGATACGAACCTAACGTCTCGTACGGCATATCACTCATTATTCACATCATTATATATATATATACACCTATATCTTATACTAAAACCTTTAGTATAAGACTTATTCTCTTGCAACTACATATATATCTATCGTGATTCACATTCACGTTTCATATCCTTATATATCAATTCGAGACATCCTTATCAATCATATCATTACACACTAAAACCTTTAATCCCATCCATAGGTTCCTAGTATAGTTTTCTCCGACTATATTCTATATATCGGTTTCCATTTTATAATTGCGGGGATGCTATACGCCATCCACCCGACTCCCCCCGTAGATATAAACTACTCACCTGTAGAACTCTTTTTACAGCCGTAGTCGATGTGCTTCGTCGTTTCGGAATCCACGCGAAGGTACCTATAATCAATACACAATCGCAATACTATTAAAATCAAGTCGGGAAAAGCCGATGCGGCACACGGTGCGCTCATAGGTTAGAACCTATAGCCCACGCATGCAAAAACAACCAAATAACCCTCGTCGTTGAAGTACAAACATCCAACGACCAAATACAATATCAAATATCAAAACCAAGAATTCCAATATCGGAAAACATAGCCAAAACCAACCCAATATGCTCCCAGATTTCCTCTCAGGTTAATTGGGATAAAAACAAGCAAGTACAGGGAGTTGTTTATAAGGATTAGGAGCTACAGCCAAAAACTCAACATCAAAAGCCCACAAAAATCCGGCAACAACACCATAGAATCCGAGCTCGCCGGCCTGGGGTGCTTTGATTGGGTTCGTATTTTTAGGGTGGTCTTATAGTGGTCCATCTAGGTCTCTGGGGTTGCTAGTTTTTCTCGTACAGGTCTCAGGTCATCCCAGATTCCCTGTAGGCACACAATATTCACAAACCATCACGAAAAGTCTCTAAAGTCCAAGTCTTGGGGTTTTATTCTCAATTTTAGTCTATAAGATTAACACTACCGTGGTTTAAGGTCACTACTAAACCTCAATTGCACCATCTCAATTCAAATCAAACCCAAACCTCAACTTGGAAAATTCCAAGATCACAAATCCATATTTGTTTAACTCTAAACTAAACTAGGATCTGATAAACATACAAACTTAACTAAAAGATATGGGTTTTACCTCATTTAGCAACTCAAGAATTTTCTTGAGTTGCTCAAAGTCTTCAAAATCCAACTTTGAAAGGTCCAAAGTATTGAGGATGAAGTTGTGCATCTTTTTAATGAAGGGAGTATAGGGTTTTGGTGAAGAAATTGTGATGATTTCATAGGGTAGAGAAGGTGGAGGAAGAGATGAAGAAGGAGATGAAGATGATGAAGGGAAAAATAATGAGGTCAAGGTCTCTCTCTCTCTCTCTCTCATCCTCACTCTCTCATATGGCATGCCATGCCATCATGGGTCCCCTCTCCCCCCCTCAATTATTCTCTCTTATCTTCACTTTTCTTTTTCTTTTCTTTTTCCCTCGCTCATTTAAAACCAAACACATAACACAAATAAAATGAAGCAAACATGCAACGAAATGCAACATGTCATGGTGCACTAGCCATGACTAATTAAAAATATGGATTTGGCATAATCATGATTAGTAGTGCACTAATCGAGTTTAATTTAAACTAGCATATAATTAATTATAAAAATGCCGAAATCCGATAAATATATTTTTAAATGATTAAATCCTTTTAATCTCCAATTATTTCACAAATATTGGTATATATTTATACCATTTTACGAAAACCACAAATCCACAAATTGAATAGTTTTCGCGAAATATATTATTTTAATATTGTTTCCCCCAATCAGAGCAAAGCTCTGTTTGAATTTCAAAAATTCAAAATTTGAAGCAACGCTTTAAATTCCTTGCGCTGCGCGCAATGCGCCACGTGTTAAAAGCTGATACGTCAGCGCAGCGCCCAAGACAGCGCGCCCAATCAGAGCAAGGCTCTATTTGAAATAAAAATTAAAGGAAGTAACGCTTCAGTTGCGCAAGCGCTGCGCTGCACGACACGTGTCAGCGCAGTTGTGCAAGCGCAGTGGCGCAAGCGCTGCACTGCGCGACACGTGTCAGCGCAGTTGTGCAAGCGCAGTGGCGCAAGCGCTGCGCTGTGTGACACGTGTCAGCGCAGTTGCGCTGCGCTGTGCGCTGCGCGACACGTGTCAGCGCAGTTGAGCTGCGCTCTGCGCTGCGTGACACGTGTCACGCGCTGGGGCGTTTGCGCCAAACAGAATTAAAATTCTAGTAAGATCCTTCTGTTCTTATTAAAACAAGAAGATTGCCTTCTGTAAAACAGAAGCCCTTGGATCAAAGATCCAACGGTGGGGAAAATTCCCCAAATCACTCAGAGAATGATCTCTTTAACAAACTTAACAAATCTATGGGCACTATATAAAGACCCCTAGACCCCAACTCAAAAGATCATCAACGTTGTGAGAGATCAAGAACTTCAAAACAGAGAGAACTCTGAAGAAAATTCAAGAAAAAGGTAAAAACCTTTATAAAATAGAAGAATTTCTTCTAATAGATCATTGATCTAAGAACAAGATCAATGATCTTCAACAAAAAACGAATAATAATAGTGCCTTGCACTTTTATGAACCATTGGTTCTGGAATCTTAAAGATTCTTTTTCTGGATCCAAAATTGGATCAAGATTTTAAAACAGTGCCATGCACTTGCAAACTGCACTGTTGCGCTCCTGGGTTGGCGCAAGCCACCAGAAAGTGCCACGTGTCAGCACCTGAACCACTTGCGCTATGCGCTTTTAAGATAGAGCCTTGCTCTCTGAAATTGGCGCAACTCACTAGAGCACGCCACGTGTCAGCAGCGCACTGGCACAGCACACTGCGCTTGCGTGACACGTGTCATCACCACAAGCGCTTGCGCTCAGTGATTGGCACAAAACGCCTGATAAATGCACTGCATTGTTTACTGAAGGGCCAGGCCCAAATCAAAAAGGCCTAGTAGGCCAAAATAAATTGCAATGCAATAAAAGGGCAGAGCCGAAACAAAGTTGATGCTCTGCATCATTTATAAAAGGGCAGAGCCCAAACAAAATTGATGCTCTGCATCATTTATAAAAGGGCAAAGCCCAAACAAAATAAAATGCAATAAAAGGGTAGAGCCCAAACAAAATTGATGCTCTGCATCATTTATAAAAGGACAGAGCCCAAACAAAATAAGAAATGCAATGCATTATTTAAAAAGGAGCAAAGCCCTAGCACAGGCTTAATAGTCCAAAGACAAATAAAAGCGTTGAATATTTTTCAACTGGACTTAGCCCAATCATGGCCATAAGTTCTCAAATTAAATTGACTGAGCACAGCTGCTCTCTTAAATTAATTTACATCCGATTCGAGGGTACATCTCTGAACTCCTCTGACTCCTATCGTTGTAATCCTTCAACGACGTCAGAGAGATGATGGGTCCTGGGAACCACACATCAACACGGACTGTGGGGTCCTTAAACTCATGGACTTATGCGTCCTTAAACTAAGACACGGACCGTGGGGTCCTTAAACTCATGGACTTATGCGTCCTTAAACTAAGACACGGACTGTGGGGTCTTTAAACCCACGGACTTATGCGTCCTTAAACTACCTATGGACCACCATGTCCCTAAACTGGCAATGGACCGCAACGTTCTTAAACTACCTATGGACCACTACGTTCCTAAATTGGAACAATAGAGCCCTCAAATGCTTTTTTGCCGGATCTAAACGATCCCGTTTAAGTTGATCTTAGCCTTAAACCCGGCTAACGTATCCTTAAACATCCAAATGGACTATAAAACTCCAAATCAACTTTGGTTTAAGGGTACATCTCCGAACTTCTCTGACACCTGTCGTTGTAATTCTTCAATGTCGTCAGAGAGGTGACGGGTCCCGATGGCCACACACATTAGATGGACCACTACGTCCCTAAACCGGAACAATAGAGCCCCTAAAATGCTCTTTCCGTTAAGTTGATCTTAGTCTCAAACAGGACTAACGTATCCTTAACGAACGTTTAAGTTGATCTTAGCCTCAATACGGTTAACGTATCCTTAAACAAAAACACCAAACCCAAATCTAAGTAAATACGGATTTGGACTAATCAACGTCCTACAGGCGACGACATTACTTAGTCTCCGTATACAATCCACGGGCATCCACAAACAAACAAACACACACGACACGAAGTGAAATTTCTGGAGAAGGAGAAAGTGGTTACCGCGACGCGGTAGCGTAATTAACTGCAGGGGCTTGCGCCTGCAGGGAAGAGCGTCCCCACAATCAAAAACCTCTCAAACGAGGGGGAATCCGACGAAGTCTGCTACATCGGCCGCATCCGTCTAAACCTCCGATACACGGTGCCATAAATCAACTTGGCATCTTCGGAGAGGTGGATGGATAAAACCAAATAGCACCTGCCATGAATCACAGGCAAGACGTCTTCACGACGTCGCCGTCTTTCGGAGGGGAACAAATATTAAATTCCAAAAATAATATTTTATTTTTTTGAAATGTTGCAATCTTCCCCCCTTAAATAAATTCGGTCTCCGAATTTAAATTTAAATCCCCAAGTACTAAAACATTTCAATAATCGGCTCAAATCACGGGGCTCCGTAATCACAGAAGATACAGAAATACCACAGCGCATCGTGTGCACCTGAAACGAGTATGAAACTCAAAAATCGAACTCCGTAAAGCGTCATGAAATCATCGGAGTTACGAAGGAGATACAGATCTTAAAATCCACTACTGAAATCCAATATACACTAGTCGAATACTATCATACATATATAGTACGCATCTTTTGATAACTCTCTTAAAACTGAATAAAACACATGCAAAATCTTTTCTGAATCGCCGTGTGATGAGTAACTCACGGCACAATCGACGGACGCTCATTTGTAAAGTAATAAATATACGTTCATATATGTTTTGCTCAAATACATGTTCCGCCCTTTTGAAAATATCCCAAAAAGTTTTTCTTTGTAAACGTTCATGTCGCTCGTGGACACGTAGGAAATAGCGAGACTATAGCTCCTTTTGAATACCTCTTCTTAAAATTTTAATTCATGCAAAGTACTCAGGTACTGTCCTCAGATCAGTCATGTTCAGCTACTACATAATATAGTGCCCATCATGAAAACAAAGTGCTCAAGAGCAAATCAGCCTCGAAAGGCGTATCCAACAATCACGTATGTCTGGTGCGCACGAAAATCAAATCTAATACAAGTGCTACGATATGCACAAAGGTAACTCTAAGTGCAACGGGTGTGCACGAAAGCATCTGTCTAGTGCAACGGATGTGCACGACAATAATATCAAGTGCATCTATAGTGCACGAAAATTTCAACCCAGTGCAACTAACATGCACGAATGAAAATCCCAATCGAGTGCATCCGGTGTGCACAAAATCACATCTCATATCATGCGCCCAACATGCGCGAAAATCCAAATCTAGTGCATCCGTCATGTACGAATGAAATCTAAATCAAGTGCATCCGGTACATACAAAATCCAATACCAAGCGCATAATATGCGCAAAAACCTAACCCAAACGCGTCAGGTCCATATAAATGCCCAGTGCAGTAAAGCGCACGAAAACAAGCATCAAGTGCAAACGCATACAAAACATAAATCCGATGCAATCAATGCTCGAAATAAAAATCCAGTGCAACAAATGCACGAAATATAAATCTAGTGCAACCAAGTGCACGGAAACTCATCAATAATTCAAATGCATATAAAAACAACACCGAGTGTACCAAAGTGTATAAAATCATAAACGTGTGCACTGCGTGCAAAAAACACGTATCAATGCACTGCAAGCACATGTGAGCTATACCGAGTGCAAAAATCAGATCGAGTGCGTACCACATGCACAAAATCACGTCAACCATATGAAATCCACGAAATCATAACCACGTGCTACCAAGGCACAAAATCGGCACCAAGTGCAATAGATATGCACAAATCATAAACCAACACAACGGTGTATAAAGCATATATCAAGTGCAATAACTATGCACAAAATGTAAATACCAAGTAGGTGCAGCCATGGTGCACGAAAACAACATCATGAAACTCAATCATCAAAACTCAAATCCAAGCGATATAAGCATGATACTCGAATCACAAATGCAAATCGCAACAAATGACATTGAGCTACACCCCTACAATGTCGAAAAATGTCGGTGCGCCCAAAACTGGCAGAGCAAGAACATCCGCTTGCCTCCTGCTCACGGTCTGGCATCCTCTGTCTCTGGGTCCTCATTTTCTCTGTGGATTACCAATCTCGAAATCCATTGGCTCGTCGGCCCGGTAAGGTGTACTAACGGAAACGATTCCGCTCTGACACTCTTTTGGTCATCTCTCGGCCAATTAGTATAACCACTAGTAAAGCAGCACGTCACTGGCGTCGGCCTCTGGCCCTCTGAATACACGTGACACAACTGATCCAGGGTGTAAATCATATCGCAACAGTGTCCTCGAAGGAACCTGCTCAAGGTCTCTTCCAATCTCGCCTATGCCAAACTATACGGAGGCTGGTACTCTTACATAATCTTTTCTCGTTTTCTGGATATCTGCATTCTCAGCACAACATTTCCTCAGGAACTGGCCATATCTCAACGCCTCTGTATACATATCAGATCTCTAATCTCAACGGGGAGTAACAACAACTCATTAACATCTCACACGAACCTCTTGTTCCACTCGTCTTTATTATCGTTCACTTCGGGGTCACGTCATACTATCTACATACTGCAACTGTTCTCGGCTACAGTCAATCCGGAGTCTCTCACACGGACTCAAAATTATGAACTCGTTATTTTCAGCACTCTGTAGAAGATATCTAGCCGAACCCGTCCTCGGGAACTCATCCCAACCATCAGAGGAATATTCTTTATTCATCCGTTCTCGATCAACTCACAACGCATTTGGGTGAGGTCCTCTATTCGAAGCTGGTCAACTTACTGAACTCCTATCGGATCATCCAACGAACAACGTCATCTCTAGATCGATCTACTCTAGATCTGAATTAGATTCTCCACATTGGAAATCTTCAACTCAACTGAGCCTGCGTCGGCGCATCAAACAGACGAATCATCTCAGTCGCTCATCTCAACTCAAGATAGACTAGCTATCTTCTGTCGCATCTCTGCCTGAAAGCTCCAGCGATCTTAGCTCATAAGCTCTGGAAGCGACATCCCATCAATCTCAGCAATAGCTGGGTCATCTGTCTGCAAGGTAGACGACATCACGATCTCATAGGTAGGTTGTACATCAATAGTCCTCTCAATATGGCAGCCTCTAACAATGGCCCGATCATCCGGTACAAAACCGAACACTCGCCTCTAACGAGAGGTCACAACACAAATACTAAATCGATACGTTCTCATGTCACCAGAAAACATGATAGTCAGTCCTCGTCCATGAAGAGCTCGCCCTAACCGCATCACTAGCAGCAGCTCAATCTGTGCTCCAACCATGGTGACAGGAACCTCAAGCATATATCGATGAAGATAGATCAAAGGAATGAAAGGAATCAATGGATCCAGAATGGATACATGATCATAAGGAGGAACGGAATCAATGAGAGTATGATCATGGGAACAAATAGTTACAAGGATCTCAAGTATATCTACATCCTAAGGTCACTTAAGCGGAGTATCGTATCATAAGTATGCCGCGGAACATACACACGGTACGTCACTCTACTTGAGTTACTTACTCCATCAATCAGGGTCAACCTATGAAACGAAAGTTCGGGTCTAATACCCCCCCATGTTCAAGTCTAAATTCCGTAAGGTCAAGCCTAGGTTCCGAAATAGATTACGCCCCAGACTCCATATAGTCAAACCTAAACTCAAACCAAGGTTAAACCTAGCGCTCTGATACCAACTTTGTCATGACCCAAAATTTAGTTCGTGACCGGCACTTAAATCACGCAACGTCTAAAGGTGCAACGTAAATTAAGTAAGCCGAAGCCCAGAAATCTAAACCTTTTTAAGAAAATAAAAATGGTGAAGTTTTGAAATAAAGGTATGATGAAATCAAAAGTTTTCTTAAATGCATAAATAATGGAACATGAAAATGCAAGTGGATTATATTAGTTGAAAAACATGTTTCGTCTTTTAAAATTTTGGGCAGCACCTTCTTTGTATATTTTGAACCAAACCACATATACATGATAATATAAAAGGGATCCCCAAGCGGGAGCTAGCTCTTTGCCGATCGGCGGAATCACAACCACGCAAGTCAAAAAATATATGTATACGACGCCCAACGGCGAAGATCAACACAAAAGAATAATGTAAATAAAGCAAGACATCAAATCCCCCAATAGCGAACATATAAACCGCCGCTCTAAGTATCCCAAGCACAAGTCTTTCTAAGTCTTACTAATTATACAAATACTAGTTTCTGATTGATGGAGTTGACTAGATACAACAGGAATAATAATACAAGAGTGGCACGATCCAATATGTCCTACCTATCAAAGCAAATCACCCGAAAGCAAGCTGTGTGCCGGCGATACCGCTACTGATCCATGCGGCCAAACCTGCAAGAACTGTGGCACAACGGGGGTGAATTGCCAGCTCGTGAGTAGAAAATATCAGCAGGTAGAAATCGAATAAAATAACGATTTCATAGGTCAACTATATCATGAAGGTAATATTATGATATCTAGGGTGATCGTGTCTACATATATGCCAACAATATAATCAATGCCCGTATGCATGTGGATATCATCCACGTGTCCATCAATGACACAACAACATCATGAAAGCATATGCATGTAAATATGAGGATATCAACCAACGTGTGTCTATCAACGACACATCAAAATCATGGAACCTGAGTGTCCAGCACCGACACTCGAAACATCATGAAAACCCGTGTCCAGTATCGACTCGTAAATCCTCATATCTCAGGCGCCGCATCCTCAGATCGGCCCTCAGGCACCGCATACTCTGATCGGCCCTTATATCTATCTCATGACTCCGGTCGGTATCCTCCGGATAACTGCCGGGTCCAAACTATCACCGCTAGGTAGTGCTCCCCTGCTAGGCTCACCGCCTAACTATACGAGTCTTCTTACCTCGGGGTACCTCACTGGATCCACCATGTACCCACAGACGGTGCCTACCGCTCCTCGAATCAGGTTTCATATACCAATCTCAGAATCGAGAAAACACATGGTGGACGTCTCGAAATATCATATCAAGAAAAAACGGGTTTTTAAAACAATACATAATTTCCTTTGAAATATAACCACGGTTCTCAAATCTAGAATCTCATGAAAACAACATCTCAATGCATATAATCGTAAAGTATGATGTATGCAAATATAGAACAGAAATGTGAGCATATCAAGTATATCATGTGACAAATAAAGTGATGTGATCATATCAAGTATATCATGCGACAAGTATAGTGATGTGACAGTACTGAACAATTAAGAGTCATAGCATGATGTAGCAATTCTATTGTGTAGGGATATAACAATTATCGATGATGAAAGTGTGTGAGCCGGCCAGTCTGTGTAAGTGTAACAGACACATCATCGATAATTGTGTAGGTGTATTTGCACATGTATATGTAATGCAATGAGAATACCTTGAACGTAGCATAAAGTACATCGTACGCGAAATGCTACAAGGTATACGTATCTAATCCAACATCTACGTAACTGCTAAACTAAGCGGTGTAGACCGGGATTAAATATCTATAACATATCCGAGTCGATGAATCTATCAATCGGCATCTATCCTCACAACATCACGTACGGTATAATCTATCATACGGCATCCTCTAGTCAAGGGTATGGATCAATTATCAGGTAAAACACATCACGTACGGTAATCCATCGTACGACGGCATTAAACAATTAGAGATTCTTTCAACCTATATGACAATGAAGATACGAACCTAACGTCTCGTACGGCATATCACTCATTATTCACATCATTATATATATATATACACTTATATCTCAGGTCACATCCGTATCAATCTCATATCAGGGGACCGACAAAGGTATCAAATATCTCATATCGACTCGCATCCATATAACGATATATCAAACCAAGTCATCATACCTCATCGTATACTATTTTCATCACATCAATATCTCACATCAAGTCATCTTATAAATCTCATGTCGTATTTATCGACCTCATAACATGTCACTATAGTCTCACACTTATTCTCTTGCAACTACATATATATCTATCGTGATTCACATTCACGTTTCATATCCTTATATATCAATTCGAGACATCCTTATCAATCATATCATTTCAAACTAAAACCTTTAATCCCATCTATAGGTTCCCAGTATAGTTTTCTCCGACTATATTCTATATATCGGTTTCCATTTTATAATTGCGGGGATGCTATACGCCATCCACCCGACTTCCCCCGTAGTTATAAATCTACTCACCTGCGGAACTCCTTATTCAGCCGTAGTCGATGTACTTCGTCGTCTCGGAATCCACACAAAGGTACCTACAATCAATACACAATCGCAATGCTATTAAAATCAAGTCCGGAAAAACCGATGTGGCACACGGTGCGCTCATAGGTTAGAAACTATAGCCTATGCATGCAAAAACAACCAAACAACCCTCGTCGTTGACGTACAAACATCCAACGACAAATACAATATCAAATATCAAAACCAAGAATTCCAATATCGGAAAACATAGCCAAAACCAACCCAATATGCTCCCAGATTTCCTCTCAGGTTAATTGGAATAAAACAAGCAAGTACAGGGAGTTGTTTATAGGGATTAGGAGTTACAGCCAAAAACACAACATCAGAAGCCCACAAAAATCCGGCGACAACACTATAGAATCCGAGCTCGCCAGCCTGGGGTGCTTTGATTGGGTTCGTATTTCAGGGTGGTCTTATAGTGGTCCATCTAGGTCTCTGGGGTTACTAGTTTTTCTCGTATAGGTCCCAGGTCATCCCAGATTCCCTGTAGGCACACAATATTCACAAACTGACACGAAAAGTCTCTAAAGTCCAAGTCTTGGGGTTTTATTCTCAGTTTTAGTCTATAAGATTAACACTACCGGGATTTAAGATCACTACTAAACCTCAATTGCACCATCTCAATTCAAATCAAACCCTAACCTTAACTTAGAAAATTCCAAGATCATAAATCTGTCACGCCCCTCTTCCCAGTATACTGGCAAAAGACGCGACTGGCCGCTACGTATTTACTCTGAAGTAAATACGCTAAGCGTATCTAAGCAATATGAATAAAAATACATAAGAGACAAAGACAGTAGGTATAACTGAACAGTAACTTTATTTATTAACATTCTTTTGTACAATGCATGGAAAAGTAAATACATCTGAATGAAAGCAATGCTTAAACAGTGGAATAACATAAATGAAAAGTACTGAAATAAAATGTGTACAATGAAGCTAGAGCTCTGGGTCGTAGGCAAGCTGATCCAAGTCCTCGTTGGTAGGCTCGATCTCCTGAGTGTCCAGATCACTTGACAACATTCCGAAGAAGAAAGAGAAGGAATGTCGTTAGCGAACAATCGCTCGGTAAGTCCCAAAGATAAGGGAGAAATAGAATAGACAAAGAGAGAGTAGCTTTTAAAGTTGTATTATAAGGTTAATGCTGTTGTTTGTAGCTTGGTACAGAAGGATGCCAGTGTATACGAGAGGAGTCTCTATATGCCAGAGACTAAGGGCAACAGGAGTACAAGGAACCGTTTATGCCACGGTACAACAGCAACGGAAATACATGTTAGGTGTCTTAAGTCTTGCAGTCTCGTGTCACTTCTAACACCTTCCGTACAATTCTACCCCTTAATCCCCGCGATGTCTTAATTGTATTGTTTGTATTGTATTGCAACTTGTATTGTCTTGTAATATAGATTGTGTAATTGGATGACTTGCCGAAACCATGATATCAGTAAATGGATGTAACTGGAGAATTATGGATGTAACTGGAGAATCATTTAGATGGAAGTATATCCATGGTTCGATTCAGTCAATACAGATTGAATAGATTGAAGATATATATTCATGGATTCATATTGAATTGTAGATTGTACTTGAATCATATTCAAGTCAGATTATTTATAATGAGACTCGGTCTGAGTCAGAACAAATAGAAAAGAAATTGAATCCTGAGTTAGGTTTTGATGTTATCGGTAACCGCTGCACATGAGCGGCAGGATTTATGTCTTTTTCAAAGACGATTACCGTGTTGATAACACCGTTGTTAAGTTATCCATCTTAAATAGGTAAGCACCCACTTCTCCGGCTCCCTGAGGCTCAAGAGATTTGGTCCCGCTTAAACCTATATTTACCAGGGTCTTTATTGCAATTTATAAAACTTGAGAGGGTTTTATGTAAAAATAATTTTGTATAATTTACAAAATACACCTCAAGTATTTAATTATCGTCTTTAGAGTTTTCATAGTTGTGGATTTTATATTTGTGACATTTCTAGAATAAACCTATTTTTCATAATATAGGGTATTTAATTGTAATATTGAACTTGTATGGAGTTTCATGGTATTTTCATGTAAAGTGATCCTTTTGATTTAAAAAAGTTGGAATATTTATATTATATCAAAAATAGGTATTTTGATAATACATATATATTTATATATTTATAAAAATACTTTTTAATTTATTATTTTCTAAAATCTCATTTTCTTAAAATATTTGTATTTTAAATCTCTCGAGACCGAATGCTCCTTGCGGAGGTCTGAATCTCGCACTACTAAGCCCAGGGATGTGCGATAATCCGCACCATCCCAGTCGGATTCCCCAAAATGGGTTGTAGCAGCGTTTTGCAAAGATTTGTAAAAATACGTTATCTTATAGAAAACGGTTTTTATAAGTTAAAGGTAGTTTTTTGTAAAATGATATTTCCCAAATCTATATTTCCCAAATGGTATTGTGCTATGTTGCATATGAGTGTTGTGAAGAGGTAGGTCATTACCTCATGATCTAACTAAAGGTATATCAAGATTAATGATGTTTTAAAATCGAAACTATACCACATGGTATTTTACTGAAAAAGAGCGGTAAAAATTACAATATAAAATATTTTGCTATGAAATTTATTCAACATGTTTTGTTAATCTTTAATAGTCCAGATGTAAGAGTTTAATATGGTTGTGTTAAGGAAAATTGAACTTTATAAAGAAAACCGAATTGGAAGTCGGATTTAACTCCGCTTCCGTTGGGTTTTAAAAATACGTGTTTTAAGAATAGAAAAGAGGAGAGGGAGGAGGGACTTACGGGTTTAGATTCAAGAGAAGAGGGAGAGGAAGATGTAGGAGGTGCTAGTGCGTCATTTCATCGCCGGGAACTCCTCGGATCGTCGTCGAAAAATCGCCGGAGCTTCGCCCTTCGCTAACTCCAATTGCACACTAAAATTCTAGAGAGTTTTCTTGAGAGTTTGGACAGAATTGTGAGTGAGGGGTGTGTGTTTAGGGGTGGTATTTATAGGGTAAAACTAGGGTTAGGGTAGGTGAAAGGGTGTGAATAAAAAATGTATTAAATTGTATTAAAAATTGGATTTATTGAGATTTTAAAGGACTCTGTTAATGTGCAGAATTTTTAAAGTATACAGGAGTAATGGGGAGGCCAAGAAGCAGAAATTTCATGAAGACCAACTCGGGTTTTGACCGAGTTCGGCCAACAGAGGCGGGCCGAGTCGGGCGATCCGCCGGCCCGAGTCAACCGAGTCGCACCGATTCCGGGGTCTACATGTCTCATAGCGATTTGTCTACCCCCCGGACCAATTTGTTTTATATGTTAAATGGGGGTTTTTACGAGTTATACACGTGTAGACCCTTGGACTTCTAAAAATTTAAAAGAAAACAATATTAAAAATAATGTGGGGGATAGGATTTGAACTCTGATACTTTGGTTCAGTAGTGCAAGGTATTACCAATAAGCTACAAGCTCCTACTTACTATTAAAAAGCAAAACAATTACTTATAGTACTCATAGGAAATGCAAATATCCCAAGTATACATTAACTTTTTTAAAAAAAATTGTACACTAAAATTGGAGTTGTTACAGTCTACCCTCCTTACAAAAATTTCATCCTCGAAATTTACAAATTTTATTTTTAGGACTAGTTTACAAAGAGGTGAGGATATCTTGCACGCATCTCATCTTCCCTTTCCCATGTCGATTCTCCTGGAGTGTCTTTTATCTACATCATTCGAACCAAGTTGACTTCCTTGTTCCGAAGTGACTTCACTTTCCTGTCCAGGATCTCAACAGGTTGTTGCTCACAAGATAAGTTAGGCTGTACAGTGAGGTCGGAATGATCGAGAATATGGCTGGGGTCACTCACATACCTTCTGAGTTGGGATATGTGGAATACATTATGCACTCCTTCTGATGAAGGTGGAAGTGCCAAGCGGTATGCTACTTCACCGACTCGTTCGAGTATGTCGAACGATCCAATGTATCTTCAGGGTGGTCTTATAGTGGTCCATCTAGGTCTCTGGGGTTGCTAGTTTTTCTCGTACAGGTCTCAGGTCATCCCAGATTCCCTATAGGCACACAATATTCACAAACCGACACGAAAAGTCTCTAAAGTCCAAGTCTTGGGGTTTTATTCTCAGTTTTAGTCTATAAGATTAACACTACCGGGGTTTAAGGTCACTACTAAACCTCAATTGCACCATCTCAATTCAAATCAAACCCTAATCTCAACTTGGAAAATTCCAAGATCCCAAATCCATACTTGTTTAACTCTAAACTAAACTAGGGTCTAATAAACATACTAACTTAATGAAAAGATATGGGTTTTACCTCATTTGGCAACTCAAGAATTTTCTTGAGTTGCTCAAAGTCTTAAAAATCCAACTTTGAAAGGTCCAAAGTGTTGAGGATGGAATTGTGCATCTTTTTAATGAAGGGAGTATAGGGTTTTGGTGAAAAAATTGAGATGATTTCATGGGCTAGAGAAGGTGGAGGAAGAGATGAAGAAGGAGATGAAGATGATGAGAGGAAAAAATAATGAGGTCGATGTCTCTCTCTCTCCCACCCTCACTCTCTCATATGGCATGCCATGCCATCATGGGTCCCCTCTCTCTCCTCAATTATTCTCTCTTATCTTCACTTTTCTTTTTCTTTTCTTTTTCCCTCACTCATTTAAAACCAAACACATAACACAAATAAAATGAAGCAAACATGCAACGAAATGCAACATGTCATGGTGCACTATCCATGAGTAATTAAAAATACGGATATGGCCTAATCATGATTAGTAGTGCACTAATCGAGTTTAATTTAAACCAGCATATAATTAATTATAAAAATGTCGAAATCCGATAAATATATTTTTAAATGAGTAAATCCTTTTAATCTCCAATTATTTCTCAAATATTGGTATATATTTATACCATTTTACGAAAACCACAAATCCACAAATCGAATAGTTTTCTCGAAATATATTATTTTAATATTAAATTCCAAAAACAATATTTTATTTTTCTGAAATGTTACAGTGATTCAGTGACAAGCCGGTAGATTACCGCGCTTTGAATCTTCCATACTAAATCTTTTCAGTATGGTGTCGATGTACCTGAACTGTGAAAGTCCCAACATGCTCTTAGATCTATCACGATAGATCTGGATCCCCAGAATATAGGAGGTATCACGCAGATCTTTCATGGAGAAACTTTGTGATAAGAATCTTTTGACTGATTATAGTATATGAATGTCATTTCCTATCAGGAGAATATCATCCACGTACAAGACGAGGACTACCACAGTTCTCGCTACAATCTTACTATAAATACATGGTTCATCTGGATTTTTGATAAAGTCGAATTCCTTGACCATCTCATCAAAACTGATGTTCCAACTCCGCGATATCTGCTTTAATCCATAAATGGATTTAAGCAACTTGCACACCTTTCCGCTGCAACCCTCCAGCTGATCCATATAAACACACTGTTCCAAATTTCCATTCAGAAAAGTGGTCTTTACGTCCATCTGCAAAATTTCATAATCATGGAAGGCAGCAATGACAAGTAGGATCCAAATGGATTTCAGCATAGCCACCGGAGAAAAGGATTCATTATAGTCCAAACCAAGTCTTTGACAAAAACCATTTGCAACAAGTCTAGGCTTATAGGTTTCAACCGTCCATCTACACCAATCTTCTTTTTGAAGATCCATTTGCAGCCTACAGGTTTTACCCCTTCTAGAGCAATGTCCAAAGTCCATACTTTGTAGGTGTACATGGACTCTATTTCGATCCGCATTGCATCCAGCCATTTTACCGAGTCTCTGCTCCTAATGGCTTACTGGAAACTAGTTGGCTCATCATCATCGTGTAGGGTTCCTAGGCACACTAATGAGGTCTCACAAGGCATCAACCATGCCAATTTCAAATTTTACGGGTGCCGAGAAACCCTAGACTAGACCGTTAACTAGATATTTAGGCGAAAGATAAAGTAGTTAACAACTTAACTAAAAGGGAAATACAACCTTTGTAGATCCGGTCCTCCACCTCCACGGCTCCGTGATGAAGTCCTCTCCGCTGTCCAAATCGAATCCTGGGCTCTAGCGTCGGCTTCATCGGAGAAATGGGCGGGCAAGGTCGTCGGCTTCGTGCCGAAGATGATCTACGTCGAGGCATCACAAGATCAAGCTCTCACTTCACCAAGTCATGAAACTTGTGAAGAAAACACCCTATACTACTTGGCAAGAGGTAGAAGATGAAGAAATAGGAGGTGGGTTCACTTTAGAATTTGATTTCTCACTCAATTGCTCAAGTTGTCATTGATGAAGTAAGCTTTCTTCAAGTGAAGAAGAAGAAGAAGCAAGAAAGAATATGACAAGTGTTATTTGAATAAACAAAAAGAATTGCTTCTTATCATATTCTCAACCATAGTTAAGTGTAGAGAATGAACTAGGGTTAGTTCAAATGGTTAGGGTTAAGCAAGAGATAAGAATGATGACTTAGTCAAAGCTTCATGAATGTTCAACTAAAAAACAAACAAAGCCACCATTCTAATATATTTATCAAAAATGAATAAACAAATAAATAAAAGAATAAGCAAAACCCTAATCATCAACTTAACCATGGTTTAATTCTTTACACTTAACCAAATGAGCATGTATCATCAAACATGATACAAACATTCGCACAAAAGTATATCACATATACAACTTGCACATCAAGTGAGAAAATCCCTTTAAAGTGAACCAATACTAGTTAATGCAAAGTAATATATCAAATATATAATTATACATTAAATCATTAAATCAACACTTGATTCAATGATCCGGTCATGTCGCACATAACCGACCAGTATCCAATGTATCGGCTTATCGAATCGATCTTCGATTCGATAACTAGGTTATATCACATATAACCAATCGAAACATTAATCGCGAGAATGAAATACGTTATCACATACACGCATTATTCTCGGTCCCGCACATATCTCATATGCGCTCCTATTTCGTTTCGCTTGAGCCAGGAAACCTCTGTGTAGGACTCTAAAGACTCGTCAATACGCCGGCAGCAGATGATGATCATATCAAACACCCACAAGCCGCAAGCGGTCTGCTAAACGTAACGGCCACCCGGGTATTGAGCGATCAGAAGATCGACGAGCAAGCCCGCTCACACTCCCATGAATCCAACCAGTAACACTTACCGTACAGTCCGGTCTGTTCGTCTGATATGTCGCATATCTCGCCTAGGGGTGGCAAACGTCAGACCCCAATAGCTCGATAAGTCGTGTCGATATGAGGTCTATAACAATTCGAGAAACTACTGGTAACACTTACCAGTAAATCTCAGCAACCCTGGCCTGGGATTTCCGGTTATAGCCAATCGAACACAGCGCAACATCAACTCCCTATACCGGAAGAGACGAATCCCCTCCTATCGCTCATTACCTCTATGTGATTCGGGACTGTACCCAAAAACCACCGTTTTGCACGCCCTCTTGGACGTGGTAAGGTGGAAATCAAAGCACAGTGGGAACCACACAAGACTCTATGACGATCTCGGGTCAACAGACTACTCTGTACCAGTGTCACCTGAGAACTGCCATCTGACGTAAGGTATAATACCATCTGGGAGTTCTCGGCGAGTCCGTCCAGTGTACCCAGTCTCTACTGAGCACCCGTATATCATCTCTGATGTCAAACACCAATGGATATGGGATCATCCATCGCCCATATGTATTGGTCGAGAAGGTACACGCTAGTCTACTCTGGTATATCGATGCCCTGTCTCGATACACCCACGACTAGGGACTTTGAAGGATGTACTTATGGACTACCATGTCCCCACTAGTATGATCCGCATCATAGTCCAGGTACTCAAGTACACATCCTAAGGGCTTTACCAACATGTAACAGAGAGACGATCAGTATACACGTTAAGGTAAAGATCAACCAGATAGCATACTATCATGTCGAGCAAGAAAGTCCTCCTTATATATGTCCCAGCATCCACTACAATATACATCCTATGTACAGTAATGGCTTCTAGGGCATACATATAACTAACAATCTCCCACTTGCACTAGGGCCATCTGTATAGCAGTGGTTGTAGTATCTCATACTCAACCATCCCATAAAAGTCTCTCTCTGGGAAAAGGCCTTTGTGAGTGGATCCGCCGTGTTGTCCTCTGAGTCTGTTCTCCTAACCTCGATCATTCTGGAGATCAACCATCTCCATGATCTGGTGATACTGCCTTAGATTATGTCTGGGTCACTGATGGGACCGGCGTTCCTTGGCATAAGCCACAACTCCATTGTCTCACAATGGTAGGAACGTAGTTCATCTCATGAACCAATATACACCCAAACAGCCTCTTTGGTAGCATCTTAAGTAGCGATGTATCCTGCCTTTATCGTCTAGTATGTCACGGTATCTAGCTTGGAACTCTTCCAACATACCGTCCCTTTACTGAGGGTAAAGACAATGCCTGTGACTGACACTCAGTCGTCTTTATCAGCCTGGAACCTTTCCAGTGATTCTCCCCAGGATCGATTGATACCATCTCATTACAACTAGTGAGTATCTTAACATCCAATTAGATCTATCTCATAGATCCAAAATCCAGGATTTAGGAGGTATCACTTTGATCCTATATGGAGAATCATTATGATAAGCGGAGATTGATCGAGCGTAGCATAGGAAACTCCTTCCCTATCAAGAGTATGTCATCCACGTACTTTACGAGGATCACTACCATACTCCCTACTGCCTTTTTGTTCATACAAGGTTCATCTACCATTTTGATGAAGTCAAACTTTTTGACTACGACATCAAAACAGACGTTCCAACTCCGCGATGCCTGCTTTATCCTATAAAGCATCTTGTACACGTTTCCACTGCTCCCACTGTCTACGAAGCCCTCTGGCTGTGTACTTATAGACGCTCTCTTCCAAAACATTATTTAGAAAAGCAGTCATGACACCCAACCACCAGATATCGTAGTCATGGTATGTAGCCGTGACAAGTAGGATCTGAATGGACTTAAGCATAGCTACTTGAAAAGGTTTCATCATTATCCACACCTGGTCAATGATGCAAACTTTTAACAAGTCTAGCTTTGAAAGTCTCAACTTTTCCATGTACACCAAGTAATCTTCTCAAGATATACTTGCTCCTGATGGGGATTTAACCCTTCAGATATAGCAACCAAAGTCCATACTTTGTTGGTGTAGATGGATTCCATCTCAGATCGATAAGCATCCAGCCATTCTTACAGAGTCTTACTCCTGATGGCCAGCTCGAAGCTAGTTGGGTCATCATCTCATGATGCAATCCTCGCTCCCACTGTCATAGAGAAACAGAAGTATCTCTCAGGTGGGTGAGGAACCCTGCTAGATCGGCGGAGAGGTTGAGGTTCGTTGGAATCTACTGAATCCTTTGGTTCTATCAAATCATCAGCTGCAGTTTGTATGGCTGGAACATTTCTAGTTCTACATAACAGACCTTGCCTCGAGCTTGTCCGGATTTTTCTTTTAGACATAAGCCGGACAACCCCAAATCTTAACTAGCTTAAGACATGGGCTCTTCCCTTTCCATATCACATATGAAATGGTAGGCAACTGATTTGATTGGAACCCTATTCAATAGGTATGCAGCTTCTCAAGCGCATTACTCCCAAAAGGAAAAAGGTAACTTAGTAGTACTCATCATAGAGCACACCTTATCATATAGGGTGAGATTGCTCCGCCCCGATACACCAACGTGCTATGGTGTATTCGGAGGAGTAATGCCGAGAGAGAATCTCATTCTCCTTTAGAATAGTCCAGGATTTCCGTGCTCAAGTATTCTCCTCCTTGATCACATCAAAGGACATAATACTTATACCCGTTTTGGTTCTCTACTTCTAGCTTATATTCTGTGAATATCTCAAAAGGTTCGGACTCATGTTTCAACAGGAACATAGGTCTGAATCTCGAAAGATCATCAGAGAATGTAATGAAGTACAAAGAACCAGTCTTAGCATGTGTAGACAGGGGACCTACATACATCAACATGTATCATCCCAAGAGTTCACTAACTCTTTATCTGTTACCAATAAACAGAGCTGTAGTCATCTTATCTCTGTGACATGACTGGCAAGTTTCACAAGATGTAAATTCAAACTGATTTAAATATGCTTCTAAATGTAACTTCAGCTAGTCGGGTCGTATTGATATGACCTAGTCTAGAATACCTTAAGAAGGATCCGTTCATTTCTGAACTCTTCTTCTTATGTGTGTTCCATATACTAAGAACTGTAGTTTGATTTAGAACATCAATGCTTTTAGATAACGTGCCTGATCCGATCAACTTTTGATATAGGAAATGTTCAAAACATTATCCAATAATACAAAATTTTACCGTTTCTTTACTAATAAAGAGACAGATATGATTTTGTACATCAGGTTCGGTATCTAATAACATTCGTTCAGAATCAATGTATTTGTAATACAGGGTGACAGTGACCAACAGACTTGGCTGCAACACTTGCCCCGTTTTCTGTCTCATGAAACTTATCACCCGTTCTCAGTTTTTCTACCTTTTTGCAGCCCTATGTAACATATTACATATCTGGGATCCTGATCCGGTATCATATACCCAGGATGCGGAGGATACTGAGAAACAGTTCTTTGTAATGAACACACCCGAAGATGATGCATCAGCATGCACTCTCTTCGTTTGGGCGGCACGGGAAATCTGGTATTCCCCAATTTCCTGCTCTGTCTTATAACAATTACAAGTTGGAGCGGGACCAACGTCCCCCAGCTCAGTATAGCAAGCGGGTTCGGTCAATAATCCGTATTATTATCTTGATTAAGGCGTGATATGGTCGCTACCTGGAGAGAGAGAGAAGAAAACACTCAGCGTGCGCTCTTGCAAGAATAGACTGGTTATTATTTTATCTAATCAGGATGGCTCCCACTGCTTTTTATCAAATCTTCCTTCAAACCCTAAAAGGAAAGACTAGCCGAGATTAATTACACACTACAAGTTCGCCAATCTTTCAGCCAGGACAGTGTCGGTACTTTGAGGGAGGTCCCCCGTGCTTTCGCACGAACCTAATTACAGTAAACCTCGTTTTCCCAGAGGCGTAACCCCATTGACACCTTTCTAGACACCTATTTGATCGGCTAATTGTAATGTGTAAAACTCTCTCAGGAGTAACTCTTACTCGCAGCGGGTATTGGGATCCAACTATCTCATAGAAGGTATGCAATCTCATTGCAAATTTCAACACTTGAAATTCCCGATAATTTTGCCCCTAGCGTCCTATGACCTTGACGCATGCCAAACAACCCATAGTCCGCTAGTCAAGTTCAACCCGTACATTTCTTGATTGAATTAAACCCACCCGCACGACCCTTGACGCATGCCAAACAACGCCGTACGAATACCCTAATCCAATCGCATCGTATGCTAGCAGATAAGCACTAGTTAGCTACCGTACACTACGCCTTGATGCATGCCAAACAACCACAGCACGAATACTAACTAGTACTTATCTGAAATGACGGAGGGCTACGACAAGTTTTTCTGAAAACCTATTGCGTAATGAACTTGATATCGTTGTAGGATCGAATGAATTTGAAATGGAGTGTTTTTGAGGCTTTTCTAGTTTTGCTAAAGGAGTCACTCCCGGTGAAGGGATTGTCGGTCCTTTCCTCGTCGAATGAGGTGCGGGATATATCATATATATCACTGTGCAAAGCAAAAACTCTTAAAAGCAATCAAAAGACAAACCGAGTGTGTAGCATCTGCCAGTTATTACTAAAGGAGTCACTCCCGGTGAAGGGATCTCGGTCCTTTCCTCATCGAATAAGGTGCAGGATATATCATATATACCGCTGTGCAAAGCAAGAACTGTAGCTACCTATTTTATTTTTGAAATTCGATTCTACAACATCTTAGGTTTCTTTTATTTCATTAATCTCATTAATGAAGTCCCATCATTCAAGTACCTAAACATCACAGATAAATACGACATACACTTATGCCATCCGCATTCGCCTCGATGTCCCCTCGTGCACCGTTAGGTTAGGTAACTAACGGCAGAGCGGGGCAGGGCTAGCGCGGGTGTAAAACATAAGTAACGTCTATATAATATATCATATATACTATATACAGCATTTATCACAGAACATCACATGATCACATCACAGATATCGCAGCAGAAGAAACATATGAAATATTGGATATACCAGGACGTCCGTGTTTTCAATACGAGCCAGTATAAAACACGGATTCCACGGTCGCGATGAATAGCCAAACCCACACCCCTAGACCCCTACGAGAGCGGCAAGCAACCCTACCAATTCTAGAGTTAGGAGACCCGGACTCGACTCCTCGAGTTGGTCTCCCACTGGACTCCAGAACCCGGTTACTTGTGCTCCCCTCCTTGGGTCTATCCTAGTGCAGAAAAGTAAATAATATACAAACGGTGACATCTTCCGCAACCTGGAAGTGCCCCAATAAAAGAATATTACATACAAGTTTTTACATGAATGAAAATGAAAAACACTCATCTCACATAAACCCCCCCGGCTATTCAAACACGACGATCCAATATAACATATCCAGCAACATATAACATCACATGTCATCAACGTAAGTAAATATGCGCATCCCAATTGTCGTTGACATATAGCAACGAAACCGGCGATATTACATATTACACTTACGGTCACAGAAAAGAAAGTGTAAAACTAAAACAGTTGGAATCCGCAACCACCTCAGACATTGCATGCCTGATCAAATGAATTTCTTAGACATCACATGCCTAACAATTATAAACCCCGCATTTTAGTCTCAGTATCGAAAACACTTTTCAATATCAAGTCGGGCAATTTAACAGGATTCCCGACATTCTGATCGAATGCTCGTCGCAAACTTTAGTAGACGGCCGCACCCTCGATACCGTCGACGAAGTGCACTTAGGTGGAACACCGCTACCACGAGCACCCGGACGGATGCTTTCGGCGATGGGGTTCTCCTACAGTCACCTGGTCGGGGCTATAGAGTGAGGCTGTCTGTTATGTTTACCCGGCGAGTATCCGCGTACGCTACGTGATTGCGACGGACTTTTGATCACATCAAAATTCCGTGGCAACTGATCAAGTGAGACTAAACTGCTATGTTTATAACATTCATTCAGTTATCTCATAACAACTTGTGAATTCCAATTATTGTATCACATTCCAGATAAACAGAAAATGTTAAACTTTCCGATCGAACAGTCAAACACCAGTTTTCCCGAAACAGCTCAACACATGAAACAAGTTTAAAAACATCCAGTTCATGCCTCAGTACTAACGGTCCAGCCGTAGAAGGGTCAAGCCAACGCCTCACATGTGGCACGCCGTACTGCCCCAAACCCAAAGGTTCAAAGGGCAGTTCAAGACGGTCACATAATCGAGTTAAGGTTTGTTGTCTTCTAGAGGGACCATCGCGTTTCTTGCACTACTTAGAACGTCTTTAAACTACGGAAAGATCCAACACTTGGAAATTTCCCGACAGGGGAAAAGGTGGGTATTTATATCCGGTCGAACCTTTTAACATATTCTAGAATTACCCGGAAACCACATAGACAAAATATGATAATCCGATCGAATCTACGAATTCCCTAAACAACCCCAGAATACTCAACTGTAGAGTCAGAATAAAAATTCCCAGAAAATATAGCATTCAATTATATGAATTACTGTGCAGAAGAAATTGGATAAAGACACAGTACGGCCGCGGAACCGCCGCACATGCAGGCTTGTGCCGTGGTTCCGCGGTGGAATATTCGAATTAGACCCTCGTTTTTCACAGTAATTCAAATAAGACCCTGCTTATTTTTCTGCATATTTTTAATTCACAAAAATCCAAAGTTTCAGAAAATTTCCAGAGAGCATTTTAGAGTTTGGGTTTTCGGTTCGATCGGGTTTCAAACGTCGTCTAGACTTCGCTTAAGGCTCTAGCTAGGCTCTGATACCACTGTAGGTCAGGCAGCTACCCCATCCGATGGGGTCGCCGTGGCACCAATGGGTCCCTCAGCCGCTACTTTTTACGCATGCCCCCTCGCGAGGACTACAACCCGCCGGAACACCTTCCGGTCTCGGGACACCCTGGGGGTAAGAGCCTATGCTTCGCCACACTGTCACATAGTGAGAACCCTCTATAGGTCGACATCCAATGTCTAGTAGCTCTGATACCACTGTAGGGTTCCTAGGCATACTAATGAGGTCTCACAAGGCATCAACCATGCCAATTTCAAATTTTACGGGTGCCGAGAAACCCTAGACTATATCGTTAACTAGATATTTAGGCGAAAGATAAAGTAGTTAACAACTTAACTAAAAGGGAAATACAACCTTTGTAGATCCGGTCCTCCACCTCCACGGCTCCGTGATGAAGTCCTCTCCGCTGTCCAAATCGAATCCTGGTGTAGGGTGTTTTTCGTCACCCCAGTGAGATGGGAATACGCGCGCGCTTGTCAGGCGTACTACAGATTCCCCCTGCCTAGGGTAGGCCGGGGTTTAATGATTGTGGGGATCCAAATCTCCGGCAGCCGCGGACTAAGCTGCCGTTAATTACCCCTCGCTTTTGGGGCGAGGGAACCTCCGATTAACGGGTTAAACTGGTAATGCGAACCCAATGTGCGGTGTACGTGTGTTCTGTTTTGAAAGGGGGGTTTTGGATATATCGGGAGCCACGCAGAGTTTTTACGGGGGAAAGGCACCCAAAGGATGCGTGGGGCAGCACCTTGGGCGCTGTGCGCTTAGGTGCTGTGCGCTCAGGCGCAAGCGCGCCACGTGTCGGCATGTGGGCGCTTTGCGCATGAGCGCTGCGCCCAGGAGCGCAAGCGCGCGCGCCACGTGTCGGCACGTGGGCGCTTTGCGCATGAGCGCTGCGCTCAAGCGCGCGCGCCACGTGTCGGCACGTGGGCGCTTTGCGCATGAGCGCTGCGCGCTGGAGCGCAAGCGCGCGCGCGCCACGTGTCGGCACGTGGGCGCTTTGCGCATCGCGCTGGTGCGCAAGCGCGCGCGCGCCACGTGTTGGCACGTGGTCGCTTTGCGCACGAGTGCTGCGCGCGGGAGCGCAAGCATGCTGGTGCGCAAGCGCGCGCGCCACGTGTCGGCACGTGGGCGCTTTGCGCATCGCGCTGTTGCGCAAGCGCTCGTGCCACGTGTCGGCACGTGGGCGCTTTGCGCACGAGCGCTGCGCGCTGGAGGAAAAGAGGGCTTTTAGCCCCAAAAACTCTCGAAAGAGAAATCAGAGAGGAGTTGGACTCCTGAGTGTGTTTTTGGGGTTAATGGAAGGGGTTCTTCTTCTTCCTCCTCTGTTAGCTGGATCTTGAAGATCAAGAGATGTGAGATCTCAAAATCTCTCCTTTTTGAGATCTGATGACAGATCCAAGTTCCCCTTTGTGGGTTTCGTGGTGAAAACTATTTTGTTTTTGAAGAGGAAGAGTAAAACTCTTGATTTAATTCAAGAGAAAGGAGAAGGTTTTGGAACCTTGAGGAAGGAGAAAAGATCTCAGATCTAATTTTTGTGGAGGGAATGAAAAGTGTTCTCCTTTTTTTTATTCATCATGTTGCCTTTTATAGGCTTACATATTTACATATAGCCCCTTGGGCTTCACAAAATGGCATTTTGCCTATCCCATGGCTCATGTGCCATTTCATTTTTGCACATAAGCCATGGGCTTACAAAAATTTGGCTTTATGCCCATTTTGCATACATTCATGTATAAAAAATTACATGAAAATTATTTGTTACATGATCTATATTTTAGCTGGCCGCGGGCTCGACTTGGGCATGGGCCCGCTTGACCTGGGCTTGGGCCCACCTGGCTTGGGGTTGACCTTGACTTTGACTCGGTCAACGGGGTGTAAATTTTTACCCCGACACCTGGGCTCTAGCGTCGGCTTCATCGGAGAAATGGGCGGGCAAGGTCATCGGCTTCGTGCCGAAGATGATCTACGTCGAGGCATCACAAGATCAAGCTCCCACTTCACCAAGTCATGAAACTTGTGAAGAAACACCCTATACTACTTGGCAAGAGGTAGAGGATGAAGAAATAGGAGGTGGGTTCACTTTAGAATTTGATTTCTCACTCAATTGCTCAAGTTGCCATTGATGAAGTAAGCTTTCTTCAAGTGAAGAAGAAGAAGAAGCAAGAAAGAATACGACAAGTGTTATTTGAATAAACAAAAAGAATTGCTTCTTATCATATTCTCAACCATAGTTAAGTGTAGAGAATGAACTAGGGTTAGTTCAAATGGTTAGGGTTAAGCAAGAGATAAGAATGATGACTTAGTCAAAGCTTCATGAATGTTCAACTAAAAAACAAACAAAGCCACCATTCTAATATATTTATCAAAAATGAATAAACAAATAAATAAAAGAATAAGCAAAACCCTAATCATCAACTTAACCATGGTTTAATTCTTTACACTTAACCAAATGAGCATGTATCATCAAACATGATACAAACATGTGCACAAAAGTATATCACATATACAACTTGCACATCAAGTGAGAAAATCCCTTTAAAGTGAACCAATACTAGTTAATGCAAAGTAATATATCAAACATATAATTATACATTAAATCATTAAATCAACACTTGATTCAATGATCCGGTCATGTCGCACATAACCGACCAGTATCCAATGTATCGGTTTATCGAATCGATCTTCGATTCGATAACTAGGTTATATCGCATATAACCAATCGAAACATTAATCGCGAGAATGAAATATGGTATCACATACACGCATTATTCTCGGTCCCGCACATATCTCATATGCGCTCCTATTTCGTTTCGCTTGAGCCAGGAAACCTCTGTGTGGGACTCTAAAGACTCGTCAATACGCCGGCAGCAGATGATGATCATATCAAACACCCACAAGCCGCAAGCGGTCTGCTAAACGTAACGGCCACCCGGGTATTGAGCGATCAGAAGATCGACGAGCAAGCCCGCTCATACTCCCATGAATCCAACCAGTAACATTTACCGTACAGTCCGGTCTGTTCGTCTGATATGTCGCATATCTCGCCTAGGGGTGGCAAACGTCAGACCCCAATAGCTCGATAAGTCGTGTCGATATGAGGTCTATAACAATTTGAGAAACTACTGGTAACACTTACCAGTAAATCTCAGCAACCCTGGCCAGGGATTTCCGGTTATAGCCAATCGAACACAGTGCAACATCAACTCCCTATACCGGGAGAGACGAATCCCCTCCTATCGCTCATTGCCTCCATGTGATTCGGGACTGTACCCAAAAACCACCGTTTTGCACGCCCTCTTGGACGTGGTAAGGTGGAAATCAAAGCACAGTGGGAACCACACAAGTCTCTATGACGATCTCGGGTCAACAGACTACTCTGTACCAGTGTCACCTGAGAACTGCCATCTGACGTAAGGTATAATACCATCTGGGAGTTCTCGGCGAGTCCGTCCAGTGTACCCAGTCTCTACTGAGCACCCGTATATCATCTCTGATGTCAAACACCAATGGATATGGGATCATCCATCGCCCATCTGTATGGGTCGAGAAGGTACACGCTAGTCTACTCTGGTATATCGATGCCCTGTCTCGATACACCCACGACTAGGGACTTTGAAGGATGTACTTATGGACTACCATGTCCCCACTAGTATGATCCGCATCATAGTCCAGGTACTCAAGTACACATCCTAAGGGCTTTACCAACATGTAACAGAGAGACGATCAGTATACACGTTAAGGTAAAGATCAACCAGATAGCATACTATCATGTCGAGCAAGAAATTCCTCCCTATATATGTCCCAGCATCCACTACAATATACATCCTATGTACAGTAATGGCCTCTAGGGCATACATATAACTAACACATCGATGATGCGATCCTCTCTATCCCCGTCTATAAGAAAACCGTAGTATCTCTCGGACGAATGGGACAGCCTACTAGACCTGCGGAGTGGCACGAGGATGTCCGGTTCTTTCGAAACTTCAGGTTCCACCATGCTTTCAGTAATAGCTTGTGGTTCTATTTCGCTCCCACTTATTTATTTTTCAAGAAATTGAGTTTCCAAAAAGTGGGCATGCTGAGAAACAAATGAAAGTGTATGTTAGCACCACCACTGGGTTTTACTAGTATCAAGCATGCCATTTTAAATTTTTTTGGGGTGCTAATTAACACTAAATAAGAATCAAAACTAGATGATTATGGTTTAACTATGATATAATAAAAACTATATTAAGAGAAAGGTGGCTACACCCTTTGTAGACCGTGTCCTTCTCTTCTCAAGCTCTGTGTAGTAGTCCATGCGACTCCACTAGACTCCACTTGAAGTTGGATCGAGCTTCCTTTGTGATCTTCGTGCCGAAGATGATCCACCCGAAGCTCTGCTAATCCAAGCTATCACTTCACTAAACTCTTTAGTGAAGGAAACACACTACACCAAAGCGCTAATCTAGTGTAAGATGGTGAAGTAGGGGTTTTGTTTGCTCAGTAGGGTTCTCACAAGCTCAAGGGTTCAAAACTCATGTGAGGGATTGAGCTTGGAGGTGGAGGTGAAGAAGATGGGGAGAGTTAGAGAGCGAATGAGCTCAAGTCAAGAAAATGAACAAGTGTTGTGTAGAATGAAGAATAGCTCATCAATATATCTCACTCAAGCATCCAAATAAACAATTGGAATCATGCTTCAATAGTGAGTCAAGACCAATATAATAAACATTAAAGCCATGCTTCACCATTTCACAAAATTCTCCGCATTTTCCACCTCATTTTCTATTTTCCAAAAATAGAAAATCCATGCCATACTTCATATAATATATATATATATATATATATAACACATATATATTAATATATATATATATATAAAGATAAGCAAATAATTAGTGAGAAATAATATTAGTCAATATACAATTATATCAAATATAAATATATATCATATTATTAAATCAACACTTGATTTAATAATCTGGTTATATCACATATAACCGACTAATATCATTTAGCTGTATATCACATTATCAAATCAACACTTGATTCAATAATCCGGTTATATCACATATAACCTAACTGATATCAAATAACCGCCATATTAGAATACGGTATCACATACTTGTATTTAATCAGGTCCCCCGCACATATCAGCATATATACCCTACTTCGTTTCGCTTGAACTAGGAAACTTCTGTGTGGGACTCTAAAGACTCGTCAATACGCCAGCAGTAGGTAATGATCACATCAGTTACCCATAAGCCGTTAGCGGTACTAGCTGGACGTAACGGCTACTCAGGTATTGAGCGATTAGAAGATCAATAAGCAAGCTTGTACAAACTCCCATAAAGCCTATAAGTAACACTTACCGTACAGTCCGGTCTCTTCGTCTGATATGTCGTATATCGAGTCTGGGGGTGGAATCGTCAGACCTCAATAACTTGATAACTCATGCCGATGTGTGGCCTATAACGGTACGAGAAACTACTGATGATACTTACCAGCAAATCTCATCAATAGCCCTGGCCAGGGACTTCCTGTTATAGCCAATCAAGTATAGCGCAACATCAACTCCCTATACCGAGAGAGACGAAACCCCTCATATCGCTAATTGCCTCCATGTGACTCAGGACTGTACCCAAAATCCACCTGTTTGCACGACTCCTTTGAGCCGTGGTAGGAAGGAAATCAAAGCACAGTGGGAACCACACAAGACTCTATGATGATCTCGAGTCTACAGACTAACATGTTCCAGTGTCACCAGAGAACTGCTATCTGACGATAGGTATAGTACCATCTAGGAGTTCTCGGTGAGTCCTGTTCGGTGTACCCATTCTCTAATGAGCACCTGTGTACAATCTTTGATGTAAAACACCAATGGATATGGGATCAACCATCGCCCCATATAGAGTCAAGAAACGTACATGCTAGTCTACTCTGGAATATCGATGCCTTATCTCGATACTTCCTCGACTAGGAACTGTTAAAGGATGTGCTTGCCGAAAACACAAGTCCCGGTAGTATGATCTGCATCATAGTTTAGGTAGTCAAGCAAACATCCTAAGAGCTTTATCAACATGTATCAGAGAGACAATATAATAATATAAGTGTACATGTTAAGATAAAGAGCAACCAGATAGCAAACTATCATGTCGAGCAAGAAAGTCCTCTATATATATGTCTAAGCATCCACTATAATATACATCAATGTACAATAATAAGCTCTAGGGCATACATTTCCCTAACAATCTCCCACTTGCACTAAGACCAGTTGTTGTAGTATCTGATACCCAACATCCCAAATAGTCTCTCGAATCGTGTCTGGGGGAGGGCCTTTGTGAGTGGATCCGCTATGTTATCCTCCGTGTCAACTCTCCTGACCTCGATCTTCCGGCGATCAACTATCTCCCGGATCAGGTGATACCGCCTAAGAATATGTCTGGATCGCTGATGGTAACGGGGTTCCTTGGCTAAAGCCACAGCTCAATTGTTATCATAATTCAAAGGTATTGGATGCTCAATGGAAGGAACCCAACCAAGTTCAGCTATGAACTTCTTCATCCAGATAGTCTCTTTGGCAGCATCGTTGGCAGCGATATATTCAGCCTCCATCGTCGAGTCTGCTGCGGTATCTTACTTGGAACTCTTCCAACATACCGCCCCTCCGTTGAGGGTAAATACAAAACCCAAGGCCGAATTACTGTCGTCCTTATCACTCTGAAAGCTCGAATCGGTAAAGGACTCTACCTGGAGTTCACCGTTACCATACACCAAGAACATCTATTTAGTCCTTCTCAAGTACTTAAGAATGTTCTTCACAGCTGTCTAGTGTCTTTCCCCCGGATCTGATTGATACATACTCACTACACCTAGTGAGTAGGCTACATCCGGTCTGGTACATAACATCACATACATGATAGACCCGACTGCCGAAGCATAGGGTATCCCTTGCATGCGAGTGCTCTCCAAATCAGTCTTGGGAGACATCTCTTTGGAGAGAGTGATTCCTGAACAAGCGGGTAAATTACCATTCTTAGAATCTTCCATACTAAACCTCTTTAGTATGGTGTTTATATACCTGGATTGGGACAATCGTAACATCTTTCTAGATCTATCTTTATAGATCTTTATCCCCAGAATATAGGAGGCATCACCAAGATTTTTCATGGAGAACTTGTGTGATAAGAAGAGCTTGACCGAGTATAGCATAGGAACATCGTCTCCTATCAAGAGAATGTCATCTACGTACAATACGAGGAGGACAACCATACTCTTTACAACCTTCTTGTATATATAAGGTTCATCTACGTTTTTGATGAAGTCAAACTCTTTGACAGCTTCATCAAAACAGATGTTCCAACTCCGCGATGCATGCTTTAATCCGTAGATTGATTTAAGCAGCTTGCACACGCTTCTGCTGCTCCCACTGTCTATGAAGCCCTCTGGCTGTGTCATGTACACGCTCTCTTCTAAATCACCATTTAGAAAAGTGGTCTTAACGTCCATCTGCCAGATTTCATAGTCATGGTATGCAGCAATGGCAGGTAGGATCCTGATGGGCTTAAGTATAGCCACTGGAGAAAAGGTTTCATCATAATCGACACTTGGTCGTTGATGAAAATCTTTTGCTACAAGTCTAGCTTTGAAAGTCTCAACTTTTCTATCTATACCAATTTTCTTCTTAAAGATCTACTTTCTCCTGATGGGTTTTACCCCTTCAGGAGCAACTTCCAAAGTCCATACTTTGTTGGTGTACATGGATTCTATCTCAGATCGCACAACATCCAGCCATTTCACAGAGTCTCCGCTTGTGATGGCCTACTCGAAACTAGTTGGGTCATCATCTTCCATGATGCAATCTTCACTCCCACCGTCTATGAGAAAACTGTAATATCTTTCAGGTGGATGAGGAACCCTACTAGATCTGTGGAGCGGCTGGGGTTCGTTGGGTACTATTGGATCCTCCAGTTCTACCAAATCATCAGTTCTAGTTTGTGCAGCTGTAACTTCTTCCAGTTCTATCTCATTACCACTAATTTCTCTCACAAGAAATTTTTTTTCTAAAAAGGTGGCATTCCGAGAAACAAACACCTTTTGTTCCTCGGTGTGGTAGGAGATATTCCCTCACGGATGTTTAGGATATCCAACAAACATACATAGAACAGACCTTGCCTCGAGCTTGTCTGGATTTTGCTTTTTAACAAAAGCCAGAAACCCCAAATCTTAATAAAATTAAGACATGGTCTCTTCCCCTCCCATATCTCATATAGAGTGTATGCACTGATTTGATCGGAACCCTATTCAATAGGTATGCAGTTGTCTCAAGTGCATAACCCCAAAAGGAAATAGACAACTCAGCATTACTCATCATAGAGCGTATCATATCTAATAGGGTGTGATTCCTTCGCTCCGAAACTCTATTGTGTTGTGGTGTATACAGAAGAGTAAGCTGAGAGAGAATCCCATTCTCTTATAAGTAGTCTCTGAATTCCGTGCTCAAGTATTCTCCTTCCCGATCAGATCGAAGGATTTTTATACTTTTACCCTTCTGGTTCTCAACTTCATACTTATATTCCTTGAATTTCTTAAAAGATTCAAATTTGTGTTTCATTAGGAACACATGTCCATATCTTGAGAGATCATCGGTGAATGTAATGAAGTACGAAAAACCATTCCTGGCATGTGTAGACATAGGACCACATACATCACTATGTATCAGTCCTAAGAGTTCAGTAGCTCTTTCTCCGTGTCCAGTAAACGGAGATTTGGTCATCTTGCCTTTGAGACATGATTGGCAAGTTTCATAAGATGTAAATTCGAATGGATTCAAATATCCATCCTTATGCAACTTAGCCAGTCTTGTCGCTTTGATATAACCTAGTCTACAATGCCACAAGAAGTCTTCGTTCATTTCTGAATTGTTCCTCTTGTGTGTGTTCTTTATACTTAGAATTGTTTTGTGATTTAGAACGTATATACCGTTATACAATGTACCATACCCAATCAACACTTGATTTAGGAAAACATTCACAATATTTTTGGTACAAAATAACAGTCGCTCAGAATCATTGTGTTGCCTCTTGGTAATACAAGGTGATATTCGCCAACTGTTTTTGCTGCAAAAATTTCACCATTCCCTTCTCTGAGGGACATATCATCTTTTCCCAGTTCTCTACCTCTCTTTAGCCCATGTAACAAATTACATACGTGGGATCCTGATCCGTTATCTAATACCTAGGACGTAGAGCAAACTGAGAAACGGTTCTCGGTTACGAACACACCCGAAGAAGATGCATCAGCATGCTCCTTCTTTGATCGGGTGGCTTGGGAATCCGGATATTCCCCTATTCCTTGCTCAGACTTATGACAGTCATAAGATAGAGTGGAACCTAGCCCAGGATAATAAGTGGGTTCGGTCAATACATCCATATTATTATCTTGATTAAGACGTGTCATTGGTCGCTACCAGAAGAGAGAGAAGGATAATCACTTTTGTGTGCACTCTTTGCAAGATTAGATTGGTTATTATTTTATCTAATCAGGATGGCTCCCGCTGTTTTAATCAAACCCTAAAAGGTAAGATTAGCCGGGATTAATTACACCCTACAAGTTGGCCAATCGATCAGCTAGGTAGGTATTGGTACTCCGAGGGAGTCTCTCCGTGCTTTCGCATGGAACTAATTAAATAACCTCGTTTCCGCAGGGGTATCACCTCATTAACACCTTTCTTAGACACCTAATGGATTGTAAAATGGAAAACTCTCGCAGGAGTAACTCTTACTCGCAGTGGGTATCGGGATCTAACTATCATATAGAAGGTATGAAATCTCATTGCAAATTCTAACACTTGAAATTCCCAATATCTGTTTTTACCCCTAGCAACTTATGACCTTAACAAGGTCAACAAATCATAAGCGCTAGCCAAGATCAACCTGTCATTTCGTGATTGAATTAAACCCACTCGTACGAACCTTAACAAGGTCAACAAAGCCGTACGACTATCCTAATCCAATCACATCACATGCTGCAGATAAGCACTAATCAGCCACCGCACAATACGCCTTAACGAAGGCCAACAAACGTAGCACGAATACTAAATAGCACTTATCTGAAATGACGGAGGGCTACGGCTAGTTTTGAAGAAAACCTTTAACGTAATTAACTTGATATCGTTGTAGAATCTAGTGATTTGAAAAAGGAGTGGTTTAAGCTCCGCTTTTAAAATCAAGTAGTTTTCAAAAAAATAACCGAATAGCTTTTACTAGATTTTGCTAAAGAGGTCACTCCCGGTGAAAGGATCTCGGTTCTTTCCTCATCGAATGAGGTACTGGATATTCATCAAGGAATACTACTATGCAAAGAAAAAACTACAGAAGCTATGATGATAAACCGAGTGGGTTGTAGTATTTGCTAGTTTTGCTAAAGAGGTCACTCTCGATGAAGGGATCCCGGCTCTTTCCTCATCAAATGAGGTGCTAGATATTCATCAAGGAATACCACTATACCAAGCAAGAACTAGAGCTACCTTTTTAAAAACTTTTGATTCTACAACACCTTTAGATTTCTTTTCTTTTCATTAATCTCATTAATGAAGTCCCATCATTTATGTTTCCTTAAACATCACAGAAAAAGAAACAAAAATAGAACGTACGCTTATGCCACCTGCATTCTCCACGGGGCCCCGTCATGCACTGTTAGGTTACTTAACTAATGGCAGAGCGGGGCTGGACTAGCGCGGGTGCAAAACATAAGCAACGTTTATTATATATATCATATATATATATATATATATATATATACAGCATTCGTCTCACGCAGTTATATGATCACATCATAGAACCAAGCAGCAGAAGTCAACATATGAAATATTGAATATACTAAGAGGTCCGTGTTTTAAATTAAGCCAATAATGAAAAACACGGATTCTACAGTCGTGATGAATAGCCAAACCCACATCCCTAGACCCCTACGAGAGCAGAAAGAAACCCTGCCAATTCAAGAGTTAGGAGACCCGGTTTCGACTTCTCGAGATGGTCTCCCACTGGACTCCAGAACCCGGTTACTTATGCTCCCCACCTTGGGTCTATCCTAATGAGAAAAGGTAAATAATATACATCAATGGTGACATCATCCTCAACCCAGAAGTGCCCCAATAAAAGAATATTACATACAATTTTACATGAATGAAAATTGAAAAAATCTCATCTCACACAAAAAACCCTGGCTATTCATTCACGACGATCCAATATAACATATCACAGCAACACATAATATCACATGTCATACGCGTATCCCAAATTCTGTAGACATATAGCAACGAGATCGGGGATACACCGCATATTACACTTACGGTCGCAAAAAAGAAATGAAAAACTGCAATAATTAGAATCTGAATTCCTTTAGACATCATAAATCCGGAATATCTCATATTCCGAATTTAATGCCTAACCCTATAAACCTTGCATTTTAGTCTCATATCGAAAACACTTTTCAGTAATTTAGTCGGGTAATTCAACAAGATTCCTGACTACTCGATAGAATACTCGTCGGGAACTTTAGTAGATGGCCGTACCCCAGATGCCGTCGACCAAGTGCACTTATGCGGAACACCGTGGCCACGAGCACCCGAGTGGATGCTTTTGGCAATAGGGTTCTCCTAAAATCACTTGGTCAGGGCTTTGGGGTGTGGCTACCTAGTAAAGTTATCTTGCGTGTATTCGCGTACGATACGCGATTGCGACGGAGTTTCGATCCAAATCGAATCTTCATGGTAATTGATTGTTTCCCCTAATCAGAGCAAAGCTCTGTTCAAATTTTGAAATTTGAAATGAAGCAGCGCTTAATAAAAGCGCTGGCGCCAGGAGCGCCAGCGCTAAAAGTTAAAGACTCTGAGGCAACGCTCACGTGTAAAGCATGAGAGCGCTGGCGCCAAGAGCGCCAGTGCTAAGAGCCAGAGACTCTGAGGCAGCGTTCACGTGCAAAGCACGAGAGCGCTGGCGCCAAGAGCGCCAGCGCTAAGAGTCAAAGAATCTGAGGCAGCGCTCACGTGCAAAGCACGAGAGCGCTAGCGCCAAATGCGCCGGCACCAAGAGTCAAAGACTCTGATGCAGCGCTCACGTGCAAAGCACGAGAGCGACAGCGATGGAACTAAATGTTTCCCACCCTTGGATCAAAGATCCAACAAAAATGATTAAAAAATCATCAAATTACCAGAAAGAAAGTTCTGTTGAGGAAATACTCCTCAAATCTTTCCAAACAGGAAAGATTGTGCTCTGTAAACCAGAGCACCGTTGGATCAAAGATCCAATGGTGATTAAAAATCACCAAGATACCGAATAAGTTCTGTATTGGAAAATATTTTCCCAATCTCGTTAAAAACAAGAAGACTGTCTTCTGTAAAACAGAAACCCTTGGATCAAAGATCCAACAGTGGGAAACATCTCCAAATCAATCAGAGGAAAGATTTCCTTAACTGATTCAACAAATCAGCCTCCACTATATAAAGGACCCAAGACTTCAAGTTTTAAAGAGGGACCCCCCCATAAACTTCAAAAAGAAAAAGAGAAGAGCAAGCTCTGAAAAGAAGAATTTCTTCAAGGTAAATAAAACAGAGAGATCAAAGCATCTCATAAAAAAAAGAAGAACTTAGTTCTTTTCTAGATCATAGATCTACAAAGACAGAAGTCTTTCATAAGAGTAGGAGAGATTGGAGAATCTCATCATAAAAAAGGAGGGAGAAGAATTTAGTTCTCTTTAGATCACAGATCTATAAGAAAAAAACAAAGTCTTTCACAAAAACAGAAGAGATCATAGCGTCTCCTATTAAAATAAGAACTTAGTTCTTAGATCCACGAGACAAAGTCTCTTATAAACGAGGATTTAATTCTCAGAGCATAGAACTCAGAACTAATCAGATCTGTTAAAGAAGAGCCTTAGCGCTCCAATTTAAAAAAAAGAAGAAAAAGCGCTCCAGCGCTCCAAGTCTGGCGTTCAGCGCCAAGCACTCCACGTGCACCTCACGTGAGCGCTACTTCAAAAGAATCGCTTTAGCGCTCTAAGTCTGGCGCTCAGCGCCAAGCGCACCACGTGCTCCTCATGTGTGCGCTATTTTAAAAGAAGCGCTCCAGTGCTCCAAGTCTGGCGCTCAGCGCCAAGCGTACCACGTGCTCCTCATGTGTGCGCTATTTCAAAAGAAGTGCCTTTGCGCTCCAGGTCTGGCGCTCAGCGCCAAGCACACCACGTGCTCCTCACGTGTGCATCATTTCATAACAAGCGCCTTAGCGCTCCAGGTCTGGCGCTCAGCGCCAAGCGCACCACGTGCTTCTCACGTGTGCTCTGAGAGAACATGTTCTTTAAATAAAGCCCAGCGCCATAATAAAGAGTGTCCAATACTCAATAAAAAGACAAAAGAAGAAGGGGTGTCATAACCCACAATTAATGCTCTGCATTATTGAACAAAAAGGGCCTGAGCCCAAACAAATGTTAACATTTTGTTCAAAAATGAATGGACTGAGTCCAAAAAAGTGTTCAAACACTTTAACTGGATGGGCTGAGCCCAAGTAGACCATAAATCCCCCAATTCAAATTAACTAAGCCCATGTGCTCCTAATATTTTTAATTGGTCTTAGTCTCAAACCTGAATATAGATCCCCCAACCAACTTTGGTTCAAGGGTACATCTTTTCACACCTCTGATATGTGTCATTGTAATTCTTCAACGACTTCAAAGAGGTAGCGGGTCCCTACAATCAGACACTTTATGGACTGAAACGTCCCTAAACTAAACTCCATGGACTATGATGTCCTTAAACTTATGGACCGCAACGTCCCTAAACTAAACTCTATGGACTATGAGGTCCTTAAACTCATGGACTATGATGTCCTTAAACATTATAGACTATGAGGTCTTTAAACTAGACTATGATGTCTTTAAACTGGACTATGAGGTCCTTAAACTCATGGACTATGATGTCCTTAAACTTATGGACCGCAACATCCTTAAACTAAAACGATAGAGCCCAAATGCCCTATCATCGGATCTAAATGATTCAGAACCCCCGTTGAGTAGATCTTAGTCTAAAACGTATCCTTAACAAACATTTAAGTTGATCTTAATCTCAATGAGATTAATGATCCTTAAACCCAACCCAAACCCAAATCTAAGATAATACGGATTTGGACTAATACACGCCCTACGAGAGACAACATAAATTAGTCTCCGTATACAATCCACGGGCAACCAAAAATAAAATAAACACACACGACACGAAGTGACCATCTGGAGAAGGAGAAAGTTGTTACCGCGATGCGGTAGCGTAATTAACTGCAGGGGCTTGCGCCTATAGGGAAGAGCGTCCCCACAATAAAAAAACCCCTCAAATGAGGGGGAATCTGACGAAGTCTGCTACAATGGCCGCATCCGTCTAAACCTCCGATACACGGTGCCATAAATCAACTTGGCATCTTCGGAGAGGTGGACGGATAAAACCAAATAGCATCTGCCCCCAAATTCATGAAAGACGTTTGTCTTCCCGATTTCCTGCGGAGAACAGATTCTGGCATGCCCGGTGGGACCTTTTCCTCTTTCCACTCCACACTTCGTGTGTCGTGTTCGCGAACGAATCGCGGTTTAGTATGGTTTCCCCTGGATTCGAGGTACTAAGATTTGGTGTCCTGCTCCATGCAGAAGAGAAGATGGCGTCAATGGCTTCCAACTGCACTAGCTGCAACAACAACTCCCACTCCGTCCTCGCCAGAGGAGTGACTTATGGGCCCCAAGCAGCCTCCATCTTCTCCATGCCAGTGGAATAGGTGACACAGGCCACCACGAGATTGTTCTTTGGGACCATGCTCCCACCAATGAGCTTTAACGCCCCAGTGCCATCGCAAGAAGCTCCAAAGAAGTCGGTCTTTGATCGGCTTGCAACTACCGAGGCCCCTCTCTACGGGTCGTCCAAATCCAACGCCTCGGTCTTTAAAAGACTGGGCCAAAGCTCTAATGGGCCCGTGAAGAAGCCCGCAATACCTGAAGAGGTTATCCCGAAACGGATAGCCATCCTTGCTCCAGTAAATGAAGTCATTAGAGAGGTTCTCCTACTAAAGGGTCAGTCTTCACAAGACTGGCCGTTCCAACTCCCGCTCCAGGCGAAGTCACCAAGGCTGCTTCCCCTACTCGAAAGTCTGCCTTCGACAGGTTGGCCATCCCCTCTCAACGGACGTCAGTTTTTGACAGGCTGACACCTGCAGAAGTTTCTCATCAAAGCATGAAGCACGATGCAGCTACCCCAACAGAAGAGGTGATCCCGTCCTCTTGACATGCTCGACGTCGCCACTGGCGCCGAGTGAGGAAAGCTGGCGGCAGTTCCCCTTCTTGACGGATTCTACCAGCTCCGATGGTGGAAGTCGATACTGCTGTTCTAACTGGGAACAGCTTTGAGCCACTCAGGAGGGTGCGCAAGAACTCTCCAACCGCTGTATTAAAAAGGTCTCCTTCACTTGTTGAAATTGTTGCAAAGGCAGAGCTGGAGCAGCCTCCTCAGCGGCTGTCCTCTAAAATTCATAAGGTCTGGCAGAGAGTCCAAGACTCTATAATCGATAAGGACTACTCCCGCCGACAGAAGAAAATAAAGATTCAGCAAAAGGAGGAACATCCTTCCGCCTCGCCACGAAAGAAGTCGTCTGCACGGGTGCCTACATCAACAGCCCCTTCAACTTCAATCGTCCATAAAAGAGGAGGCCAGAGAAAGTCCCCATGTCCACAACAAAGCTCAAAGGCACCGAATCCAAACGCCCCAAGTCTGGGGGCATGGTGGTGCACACCATTTACATGGCTTCCGGAAAGGAGGATAGTCGTATCTCCATGGGCCATCGACCAATCACCGATCAATAACAAAGGCTCAAGAGCAGCAACAGCAAAAGCTCCAGGAGATGCTATCGAAGATAGCCGCGCTCACTGGACGAAAAGAAAGCCCGGAGACGTCGTCGGAGCAGCGTCAAGAACAAGAAACCGATGCTGAATTCCTCCGAAGAATGCTCGAAAGGAAAGACAAAGAGGCCGCGGAACAAGCGGCCAACATAAAACAAATGGCGCTTGGAATGATGATACAGCCAGATCCTCCAGCTGAAGACCCTCTGATTGTCCTCGAAGACGACAGAGGGGAGACATCAAATCCTCTTCCTGCTTGTTCGGCAGCCAAGGAGGAAACCATCTCCAAAGCCGCTCTTGACGACTATATAGCTTAACAGATACGAGCTCATCAGGCCAGCGAAGCAGCTAACCAAATCGTCAAGACTGGACGACCCTATCCGGGTTGGTACGACCAAATAAAGTACCCGCCGGGATACACGATCCCTAAGTTCCACATGTATAAATGGACGTGTAATCCACACCAGCACGATGCTCAATTCAGAGCCCTGTGCGGTAATACTGGGGGTGACGACAAACTGCTGCTTCGCCAGTTTGTTGGCAGTTTGTCAAAGACAGCATTTGAATGGTACTCTAAGCTCCTGAATGACTCCGTTAAGACATTTGCAGAATTGGAGCTACTGTTCACACAAAGGTTCGCAAGAGCCAGTGAAGGCACCCCAATCACGGAATTAATCAATGCCAGGGTGAAGCCGGGAGAAACATGGGTTCAGTAAGCAATCCGGTGGCGGAACATATGGTCAAAATGCGAACAATGCATCGAAGAAGCTCCTGCAGTAAGCATGTTCATGGGTACTCTCGATCCACAGGCGACCATATCCCAGTTCATGATGTTTTTCAAGCCGACTACCTTCCAGGCCTTGATTGACAAGCTGGCCCAAATGGATCAAATGGGCCATAGACCGTCTTCCTCGAAAATGGAGCTTCAAAACGAAAAGGGGAAAGGGAAAGCGACCTTCGTCGCCAATGCTCAGCAGCAGCCCAGCGGCCCAAAACCACCTGATCGCCAAAACGATAGCGATTCTTCAACGAGAAGCTAAAACTCCCTTATTCGTTTCCCCGGGATAAAACGAGAAGACTGTTTGAGCTGGCAGTGCGTAACAGGCTCATCAATCTGCCAGATCCAAGACGTCCACTGTAGCCGGGCGACGCCAACAATCTTAATTACTACCCCTACCACCGAGTAGTAGGCCATCAAATCTAAGATTGCTTCGCCTTCAAAGGCTGGATTGAGGACCAATACCAACAGGGCAAATTCGCGCTGTCTGAGAATTGGAAGGTAAGCCCGCCCCAGCCACATGCTCCTAAAAAGGTGGACACGCTTGAGGCATCGTGCTCTTTTATAGAAGAAGCTCCATGGGAGGTCGCTCTTTCAGCCAAAACGAGAAGAATGCTGAAAGATCTCTAAACATGTCCGGCGATTAGATGGAAGAGCCTGTTGGAGCCCGAGATTATTGAGGGGATGCTGAAGCCGCGCCCAACGCTGAAAGTTGGTGAAGGTGGAAAAAACATTCAGACCAAGCCTCCAAAGTCTTTAAAGAAAAAGAAGAAGGCCAAGAAGCCCGTCCAACACGAAGACAGCCGTACAGGTCTGCAGAAATACATCGATGCATTGGAATAATATAACCAGAAGGCTCGGACCCCAATCACGTTGGATGAATTCTTTAAGCATGTTCTTGAGAATGAAGCCGATGATGCCGACGAAGGAGACAATTCTTCAGAAGAGCCCAAGGATTACGTGGCAAGCTGCCACATGATCTCTCACTCATCAATAAATGGCAAAGAATCTCCTGATGCAGAGAAACTGGGGGCAGATCCAGAACCTGAACCAAAATCCCTGGAGCTATTGGAAGAATTGATTGACAGACTGCTGAGCAAAGCTCTTCAGAAAAGCAAATCTGACCGAGAGCGTGAAACAGCCATATATGAAAGGGTCAAACATTGGCATCGCATTGAAGAAGCTCTGGTATTGAGAAGTCATAGAGTACCCCAACCGGATAGAACTACTTCTGCCGCCAGCAAAAGCAGGTTTAAGATAAGGAAGCAGTTCGCCAAAGCCCTGTCGATGGGAATGAAGTTACCACCTTTCAAAGAAGACACTTCAGAAAATACGTTCCCTGACGAACTAGATGCAAATCCAAACCACTGCTTATACCATCGAAGGATCGCACACCCTACCGAGGAATGTGTGGCCTTTAAAAATTGGTGGCAGGGATATGTTGCTCATCGACAGCATTTCAAGCGGATGAAGCGCAAAACTCGTCGAGAGCAGAGAAGCACGATAGAGGAGCGCAAAAGAACTGCCGGCGACAGTCACATGGTTAATTCCGGGGAATCGCAAGTCCTCACCTTCGGGAGCGATTCTGAAGAAAAGATAGCCATTGGCCCTCTCTTCAAGGAATCCATCTCCGAAACAGAAGAGGTGAAGACCTGTGAGAATATTCAGCTGCGTAATCGCACGTTACCCGAAAAGAATCTCGGACCCACAAGCAAGGGAGCGAACAAAAAGGATAAAGGGAAAGAAAAAGCCCCTAAAGATATCGCCTTCAATGACCAAGTCGTCGAAGAGCCGGCAGCCAAAAATCCGCCAAAAAAAAGCAAGGTGGATTATAATGTTCTGGCACACCTGAGGAAGATACCCTCGCAGCTAAGTATTCTCGATTCCCTTCTTCTATCTAAAGAGGCGAGAGATTCGTTGATCAAAGCATTACAAGAGCCCGAGTAGTTTCAAGCCTTCCTTACAGAAGAAAAGATGAAGGACGAGCTGGAAGAAGCGCACACAGCTGACATCACTTTTGGCGATGAAGATCTCCTCCTCGGAACATGCGAGCACAACTATCCCTTGTATGTCTCCGGATACTGCCATGACATATATATAGGGAAGATCTTAGTTGACAACGGGTCCTCTGTCAACCTCCTAAATGTGAGAGTGCTAAAAGAAATCTGCATGAGCGTTCAACACCTCGCTCGGGATAAAATCACTATCTCCAGTTTCGACTCCCAGTCATCGCGGACGCTCGGGTCTGTGATACTGACATTACGCTTTGGGTTGCTCGTCACTGACATCAAATTTTATGTCATTGATGCCTAGACTTGCTACAACGCTTTGCTCGGCAGACCTTGGTTACACGAGTACAACATCATCCCTTCTACACAACATCAGTGTATAAAGTACTTCAAAGATGGTCTCGAATATACCGTGACGAAGGAACTGAACCCATTCTCCGTAAATGAAGTCCGCAAGTATGAAGACGCAAAGTATTTTCTGCTACACTTTGAAGACACGGAAAGATACCATAAACAAGAGAATAAGCAGAAATCTATCACCGCTATTCCGGTCTTCGGGAGTGATACCGAGGAGGAAGAAGAGATAGTCTATTCAGGACTGCCCCAATACAGCAAACCGGGACCATCTATCCCTATTCTGGTCTTCGGCAGTGACTCTGAAAACGAAGTCAATGCAGTGTTCTCGGTCCGTCCATCGGCGCAAGCCCACACTGGAGATGATCAGAGTTTGCAGATCGCTATGGTTCCACGGCAGCACTACAAAGAGCTCGACGCACTTGATACCTATAGTGTGCAAGAACTGCAAACGTTCTACATCCTTCCCAGGCGAAAAGATGAAAAGGCGATCCTCATTTATCGACCCGCGGAAACCAAAGTGGAGAAAGAAATCTGGCATGGTGCCGATTCTACGCTTGACAGACTCCAGCCCATCCGTCTGCCCAGATACTACACAGAAGGATTAAAAAGGCTGTTGAGGCACCAAGGCGTACCCTTCAAACAGACTGCTTGACAAGCTCAGTTCTACAACAGGATCTGGAACTTCCCCGGAACTCGGTGAAAATTGCCCAACGGGAAAATGGAAATGATCGGGCTCGGATATGTCCAATCCAAAAAACGGGAGCAATTCCACGACTGCTACATTATACATGACTTCGATGAAGAAGGAGATGCTCTTTTAAAAGACGCCGACGATGAACCAGAACGAGGCCCAGCTATAAAAATGCTGAATCCGTTGTTTGAAGAACAGATGGACAAGCTAGTACGGGAAGTGAGTCAAAAGGTTCGGAATGATCACAGCCGCGAAATGGCCATCTATGAGAAAGCCAGAATACAGCGCCTCCTCCAGCAGGCTACGTGGGATGACGATGCCCTTCGTCGCCGGCCCGTCGTACAGAAGACTCGACACGGAGACAAAAACAAACTAAAGAAGGGAAAAAACGTTCGACGGCAGCAAAGCGGGTCCAAGAAGCCACGCGATCGAAAATTGAGCAGCCGGGATCCATCTCTTATAAAGAAGATGGGTCGAGCATACTCTTTTCCCCAAGACAAGACAAGGAAGATATTCGATCTTGTCATGAAACATCAAATGATTACGCTCCCGGAGTCCAAACACCCCGAACAAGCAGACGAGGTCTCTCATCCGGATTATTGCTCCTATCACCGAGCGATATGACATCCTCTCGAAGACTGCTTCATATTCAAAAATTGGGTTGAAGACCAATATCAGTAAGGCAGGTTCGCTCTATCCAGCAGTTGGAGGGTAACCCCACCACAAAAGCATGTTCCAAAAGCGGCGTACATAGCGAGGGTAAAACCATATCAACATCGGTTTTGGAAACGATCTCGTACCTGTCAGGCGATAACGCTATCAGAAGTAGGAGTGCCCGAGAACATGGATGACCTGTCCTGGTGCTTCGAAAATGAGGATAAAGAAGAGTTGATCTCAGAATTTACACCCGTGCCAAAAGAGTTAGAAGATGGAATACATACTACTGCAGACAACCTAAGGAAAATCGACTTAGGGACGAAAAACGACCCAAGGCCTACGTTCGTCAGTGAGCTGCTGTCCGAAGAATAGGTAGCTACGCTAAAAGATGTCCTCATGCAGTATAAAGATTGCTTCGCATGGAACTATTCTGAGATGTCGGGGCTAGATCCAGAGATAGCTGTGCATAAATTGGCGATATCTCCGGACGTCAAGCCAGTCAAGCAAGCACCAAGATGAATGCGGCTCGAACTTGAAATGAGCATCAACGCCGAAGTTAAGAAGCTAATCGACTCCGGATTCATCCAAGAAGTTCAATACCCTGACTGGATCACCAACATCGTCCCAGTGATGAAGAAAAATAGGACGGTGTGCATCTGCGTGGACTTTCAGGACCTCAACAAAGCATGTCCGAAAGATGACTTTCCCGTACCGGTTACCGAGCTGATGATAGACAACATGTCCACTCATGAAGTCTTCTCCTTCATGGACAGCTCATCAGGGTACAATCAAATAAAGATGCATCCTGAAGACCAGAAGCATACTGCTTTCCGGACTCCTCTGGGCATATTCTGCTACAAAGTGACGCCTTTCGGTCTGAAGAACGCCGGCGCTACCTATCAGAGGGCCATGACGAAGATCTTCGATGACCTCATACATGAAATCGTCGAATGCTATATCTACGACCTCGTGGTGAAAAGTAAATCGCACGGGGAGCATTGGGAGCATCTGGAGATAGTGTTCCAGCGCCTTCGGAAATACAACCTGAAGATGAACCCTCTCAAATGCGCGTTCGGAGTTTTCTCGGGAAAATTCTAAGGATTCATCGTACGACACCGGGGTATCGAAATAGACCCATCAAAGATCAAAGTGATCATGGAAATGTATCCACCAAGAACTCTCAAGCAACTATGGTCTTTACAGGGAAAGCTCGCGTATATCCGGCGGTTCATAGCCAATCTCTCCTGCAAATGCCGCCCCTACAGCCATCTGATGAAAAAGGGAACCCCGTTCGTTTGGGATCATAAATTCCAGAGCGCACTAGACGAAATCAAGCAATACCTGCAGAATCCGTCGGTACTGACCGCTCCAGTCAAGGGAAAATCTCTCATCCTATACATAACCGCCCTTGAAGGTTCCTTAGGCGGACAATGGGTACAGGAAAATGACCAAGGGAAAGAGAGAGCTCTCTTCTATTTGAGTCGAGTTCTCCTGGAGGCTGAAAATAACTACTCCCCCATCGAAAAACACTGCTTGGTGCTAATCTTCACGATAACGAAGTTTCGGCACTATGCATTGGCGCATGAGGTCCACCTCATATCAAAAGTGGACGCTCTCAAATATTTGATGTCTAGAGCTATACTAACAGGACGGCTCGCTAAATGGTCCCTCCTCCTGATGGAGTTCTCAATAACATACTGACCCCACAAAGCAGTGAAAGACCAGGCCATCGCCGACTTCCTCGCTGAGCATCCGATATCTGCGGATTCACCCCTAAATTGTGAATTGCCAAACGGGCACGCGTTTGACATGATCGACAGGGAGAAAGGAGAGAGTGACACCCAATGGGAACTTTACTTCGATGGGGCATCTTTCATGAAGAAGCGAAAGCACAGCTCCCCTATAATCAAATCTGGGGTAGGCCTTATCTTCGTGACTCCACAAGAAGGGATAATGCGCTTTGCCTTTTCCCTAACAGAGCCGAGGACAAATAATGAAGCAGAATATGAAGCTTTGATAGCAGGTCTGTAGGGTGTTTTTCGTCACCCCATTGAGATGGGAATACGCGTGCGCTTGTCAGGCGTACTACAGATTCCCCCTGCCTAGGGTAGGCCGGGGTTTAATGATTGTGGGGGTCCGAATCTCCGGCAGCCGCGGACTAAGCTGCCGTTAATTACGCCTCGCCTTTGGGGCGAGGGAACCTCCGATTAACGGGTTAAACTGGTCATGCGAACTCAATGTGCAGTGTATGTGTGTTGTGTTTTGAAATGTGGGTTTGGATATATCGGGAGCCACGCAGGGTTTTTACGGGGGTCCCGCTACCCAGATAGCGGGCTGGGGGTCAAGGGGGCTAGCAGCCCCCTTGCGGGGTGCGAGGCAGCGCCACGTTAGAAATTTTTTTCTAACAGGGACAGTGTCGCGGAGTATGTGTATGTGTACATTTGTATACATATGTATATATATACATGTATATATAAGTAAAGGGGAAAAAGACTCCAAAGGATGCGTGTGGCCAGCGCCTAGGCGCTTGAGCGCGAGCGCGCCACGTGTCGGCACGTGGGCGCATTGCGCTCGAGCGCAGAGTGCTTGAGCGCAACGCGCCACGTGTCGACACGTAGGCGACTTGCGCTCGAGCGCTTGCGCAAGAGCGCCACTTGTCGGCACGAGGGCGACATGCGCTCGAGCGCTTGCGCTTGAGCGCAAGAGCGCCACGTGTCAGCACGTAGGCGACTTGCGCTCGAGCGCTTGCGCTTGAGCGCAAGAACGCCACGTGTCAGCACGGGGGCGACTTGCACTCGAGCGCTTGCGCTTGAGCGCAAGAGCGCCACGTGTCGGCACGGAGGCGACTTGCGCTCGAGCGCTTGCGCTCGAGCGCAAGAGCGCCACGTGTCGGCACGGGGGCGACTTGCGCTCGAGCGCTTGCTCTTGAGCGCAAGCGCGCCACGTGTCGGCACGTGGGCACTCTGCGCTTGAGCGCCGGCGAGAAAAAGAGGCTTTTTGCCTAGAACCAGAAGCTATGCTTCAAAAAGGAAATATTTATTGTATATGTATATATGGAGTTAAACTCCTAGGGTGTTTTGAAGCTGATGAAGGGGGTTCTTCTTCTTCCTCCTGTTGCTTGGCCGGATCTTGAAGATCAAGAAGTAGGAGATTTTAAAAATCACTCCTTTTTTAGATCTGATGGGAGATCTGAGTTCCCCTTTGTGGGTTTTGTGGTGGAAAACTACTTACTTTTGGAAAAGAAAGAGTAAAACTCTTGATTTAATTCAAAAGAAATGAAAAGGTTTAGAACCTTGGAGAAGGAGCAGGAGGCACAAAGAACCCTAATTTTTGGGGGAATGAAAAGTGTTTTTTTTTATTCATCATGTTGCCTTTTATAGGCTTACATATTTACATATAGCCCCTTAGGCTTTACAAAAATGGCATTTTAGCCATCTCATGGCTCATGTGCCATTTCATTTTTGCACATAAGCCATGGGCTTACAAAATATTGACTTTATGCCCATTTTGTTTACATTCAGGCATAAACAATTACATAAAAATTATTTATTACATGATTTTTTTGTTGACAAGGCGGAAGGCCGGACGCTTCGTGTTCGGGCTCGACCTGGGCATTGGCCCACTTATTTGGGCTTGGGCCCGCCTGGCTTGGGGTTGACCATGACTTTGATTTGGTCAACCGGGGTGCAAATTTTGACTTCAACAAAGTGCCCCCCATTAATAAATGCACAGTACATATGTGAGTCGTGTGCATGAAATTGATGGATCTTCTTTCACATGGAGGCGACTTGCCTTGGTTCCCACTTTTTGGGATGCACTGCCCTTTTTACGGCGTGGACGGTCGACGCTTAACGCGTCTCCGAGACGGAGTGTCCGTGGTAGACGTTTCCCTGGCCCGGAGCGATCTGGTTCTTGCTTTGAAGGAAGCCTGCACTGCCCTTTTTGCGACATAGACGGTCGACGCTCTGTTACGAAGCGATTTGGGTTCCCAATTTGCGGGAGCTTGCACTGCCCTTTTGGCGACATAGACGGTCGACACTCTGATCCGGAGCGATTTGGGTTCCCAATTTGCGGGATCCTGCACTGCCCTTTTTGGCGACATAGACGGTCGACGCTCTGATCCGGAGCGATTTGGGTTCCCAATTTGCAGGAGCCTGCACTGCCCTTTTTGCGACATAGACGGTCGACGCTTGACACGTCTCCGAGATGGAGTGTCCGTGGTAGACATTTCCCTGACCCGGAGTGATTTGGTTCCCGATTTGTGGGGAGCCTGCACTGCCCTTATTTACGACGTGGACGGTCGACGCTCTGTTACGAAGCGATTTGGGTTCCCAATTTGCGGGAGCCTGCACTGCCCTTTTGGCGACATAGACGGTCCACGCTCTGATCCGGAGCGATTTGGGTTCCCAATTTGCGGGAGCCTGCACTGCCCTTTTTGCGACATAGACGGTCGACGCTTAACGCGTCTCCGAGATGGAGTGTCCGTGGTAGACATTTCCCTGACCCGGAGTGATTTGGTTCCCGATTTGTGGGGAGCCTGCACTGCCCTTATTTACGACGTGGACGGTCGACGCTCTGTTACTAAGCGATTTGGGTTTCCAATTTTCGGGAGCCTGCACTGCACTTTTGGCGACATAGACGGTCGATGCTCTGATCCGGAGCGATTTGGGTTCCCAATTTGCGGGAGCCTGCACTGCCCTTTTTGCGACATAGACGGTCGACGCTTGACGCGTCTCCGAGATGGAGTGTCTGTGGCAGACATTTACCTGACCCGGAGTGATTTGGTTCCCGATTTGTGGGGAGCTTGCACTGCCCTTATTTACGACGTGGACGGTCGACGCTCTGATCCGGAGCGATTTGGTAGACGTGCCCCCGGCACGGAGTGTCGCTGGTCGACGTTTCCCCGAGGCGGAGTGTCTGTGTTGGACGTTTCCCTGATGCGGAGTGTCTGTATTGGACGTTTCCCCGATGCAGAGTGTCGCTGGTTGACGTGTCCCCGGTACGGAATGTCGGGTTGACTTTTCCCCGGCACGGAGTGTCGCTGATCGACTTTTCCCCAGCGCGGAATGTCGGGTTGACTTTTCCCCGGCACGGAGTGTCGCTGATGGACTTTTCCCCGGCACGGAGTGTCACTGGTTGACTTTTCCCCGGCACGGAGTGTCGCTGATCGACTTTTCCCCGGCGCGGAGTGTCGGGTTGACTTTTCCCCGGCATGGAGTGTCGCTGATCGACTTTTCCCCTGGCACGGAGTGTCGGGTTGACTTTTCCCCGGCATGGAGTGTCGCTGATCGACTTTTCCCCGGCGCGGAGTGTCGGGTTGACTTTTCCCCGACACGGAGTGTCGCTGATGGACTTCTCCCCGGCACGGAGTGTCGCTGATCGACTTTTCCGCGGCGCGGAGTGTCGCTGATCGACTTTTCCGCGGCGCGGAGTGTCGCTGATCGACTTTTCCCCGGCACGGAGTGTCGCTGATGGACTTTTCCCCGGCGCGGAGTGTCGCTGTTTGACTTTTCCCCGGCACGGAGTGTCGCTGATCGACTTTTCCCCGGCGCGGAGTGTCGGGTTGACTTTTCCCCGGCACGGAGTGTCGCTGATGGACTTTCCCCCGGCACGGAGTGTCGGGTTGACTTTTCCCCGGCACGGAGTGTCGGGTTGACTTTTCCCCGGCACGGAGTGTCGCTAATGGACTTTTCCCCGGCACGGAGTGTCGCTGATCGACTTTTCCCCGGCGCGGAGTGTCGGGTTGACTTTTCCCCGGCACGGAGTGTCGCTGATGGACTTTCCCCCGGCACGGAGTGTCGGGTTGACTTTTCCCCGGCACGGAGTGTCGCTAATGGACTTTTCCCCGGCACGGAGTGTCGCTGATCGACTTTTCCCCGGCGCGGAGTGTCGCTGGTTGACTTTTCCCCGGCACGGAGTATCGCTGATGGACTTTTCCCCGGCGCGAAGTGTCGGGTTGACTTTTCCCCGGTACGGAGTGTCGCTGATGGACTTTTTCCCGGCACGGAGTGTCGCTGGTTGACTTTTCCCCGGCACGGAAAGCCGCGTCGATGGACTTTTCCCCGGCGCGGAGTGTCGGGTTGAATTTTCCCCGGCACGGAGTGTCGCTGATCGACTTTTCCCCGGCGCGGAGTGTCGGGTTGACTTATCCCCGGCACGGAGTGTCGCTGATCGACTTTTCCCCGGCGCGGAGTGTCGGGTTGATTTGAGTCCGAGGCGGAGCATAATTCCGGTAGGGAAGGTAGATATCCCGAGGCGAAGCATGATTTCGACACGGGGTAAATTCTGGGACGGACCATGATTCCGCCTTAGAGGTTGTTGGTTTGATTTGATTTGGGTTGACATCAGCATCGCTACACTAGAATATGGTACCAGGAGCGAATCATCATCTGTCTTGAGAGGATGTGGGAATTGTTTTTTTTTTGTTTGGCATCTGCATTGCTGCACTGGAATAATGCCAGGAGCAACTCATCATTTGCCCCGAGAGGATTTGGGGATTTTTTTTTGTTGGTATCTGCATTGCTGCACTGGAATGATGCCAGAAGCAACTCATCATTTGCCCCGGGAGGATTTGGATTTGGTTGGTTTGGCATCTGCATTGCTGCACTGGAATAATGCCAGGAGCAACTCATCATTTGCCCCGAGAGGATTTGGGAATTGGTGGCTTAGGAGACAGGTTTAGATCCCTATCGCCTAAGGCTTTTCAATTTTGTGAGCCATAAGGGTCTCACAAAGCATTTTCTTCCTACGGGTCGTGAGGATCCCGCAGGTGTATTTTCTCCTTAGGAGTCGTGGGGACTTCTAAGTGTGTTGCTCCTTTGTGAGTCGTAGGGATCTCACGCGGGAATTTTCTCCTCACAAAGTCGAGAGGACTTTGCGAGTGCATTTCTTTTCTTTTTTTTTTACGAGTTCGTGCCCTTTCGAGTTTTCACAAACTCGCCGGCAGTCCTGCTGTTTTTACTCACGGAGCCCTTTCGGGTTTTCATCCGTGCCCGTTTTGCTTGTGGACATACCGTTCTTCTTTTTTTCTTTTTTCTTCTTTTTTTTCTTTTTTTTTTTGGAGAGATCGGGATTGTTTTACGCCCGTGGATTGTATACGGTTTTGCAGGATGTATGATCCAGACCGTAGGGCCAGAAAAATTTCAGGACTTTATTGGCGTCTGCATCGCTGCACTGGAATATGGTACCAGGTGCGACTCATCATTCGCCGTTTGGGTATGGGAGTCGGAATTTGGTTGGCGTCTGCATCACTGCACTGGAATATGGTACCAAGAGCGACTCATCATTCGCCACTTGGGGATTGGGGAGCTATGGCTTTGGAGACAGGTTTAGATCCCTATCGCCTAAGACTTTTCAATTTTATGGGCCGTGAGGGTCCCATAAAAGCATTTTCTCCCTGTGAGTCATAAGGATCGCACAGGTGTATTTTCTCCTTAAGAGTCGTGGGGACTCCTAAGTGTGTTTTTCCTTCGTGAGTCGTAAGGATCCCACGAAGGTTTGTTCTCCTCATGTATCGTGAGGACACATGAGTGGATTTCCCTCGTTCCCAGTTTAATGACTTAGAGGTCGATTGTTTCCAGTTTAACGACTTGGAGGTCATCTGTTTCCAGTTTAACGACTTGGTGGTCATCTGTCTCCAGTTTAAAGACATAGAGGTCATCTGTTTCCAGTTTAACGACTTAGCGGTCATCTGTTTCCAGTTTAACGACGTAGAGGTCATCTGTTTCCAGTTTAACGACGTAGAGGTCATCTGTTTCCAGTTTAACGACGTAGAGGTCATCTGTTTCCATTTTAAAGACTTAGAGGTCTACTGTCTCCAGTTTAACGACTTATAGGTCATCTGTTTCCAGTTTAAAGACGTAGAGGTAATCTGTTTCCAGTTTAATGACTTAGAGGTCATTTGTTTCCAGTTTAAAGACTTAGAGGTCTACTGTCTCCAGTTTAACGACTTAGAGGTCATCTGTTTCCAGTTTAAAGACGTAGAGGTCATCTGTTTCCAGTTTAACGACTTAGAGGTCATCTGTTTCCAGTTTAAAGACGTAGAGGTCATCTGTTTCCAGTTTAACGACGTAGAGGTCTGCTGTTTCCAGTTTAACGACTTGGTGGTCATCTGTTTCCAGTTTAACGACTTGGTGGTCATCTGTTTCCAGTTTAACGACGTAGAGGTCGTCTGTTTCCAGTTTAACGACCTGGTGGTCATTTGTTTCAAGTTTAAAGGCTTAGAGGTTTATGGATGGCGAGCTTGGAATTTTGGGGTAGGGGCCGGCATCAGCGTTGCTAACACTGAAGCAGAGGTGCCAGGACACATAAGTGGGTCTTCCCAATGGAGCATAATTCCGAGGGCGGAGACCAACCGCTGGACTGGTGATTGCGGTGGGGCACGGCTATGCTGAGAATTATTTGAGCCCGTGGATTGTATACGGTGGTCAATTTGGGGACTAACCGTAGGGCCGGAAGAATTTTGGGAAACTGGATTTTGGTTGGCGTCTGCATCACTACACTGGAATATGGTACCAGGAGCGACTCATCATTCGCCGCCGTTTTTTTTGTTTTTTTTTGTTTTACCGCGATTGCTCTATCATTTCGTCTTTTCTCTATTTTTGTTTTATTTACACATTTTTTTGTTTATTTACACGTGTATATATATATATATATATATATATATATATATATGTATGTATATTTTTACATTCCCAGTTTAACGACTTAGAGGTCGATTGTTCCTAGTTTAATGACGTGGTGGTCAGCTGTTCCCAGTTTAACGACGTGGTGGTCCTTTTTTCTTATCCCAGCTCCTTGAACTTTGATCTTGGCGGAGCTGTGTTGATGACCTAGCTCTGTGGCTTGCCGATACATCCGAGGATTGTGAGGTTTTTCCAAGCTTATATTGGTCCTCTGCCCAATCTTTGAAAATATAGCAGTCTTCGATGGTATGACCCACCACTCTATGATATGGGCAGTATATGGGATTGCCGGTCATGTTCATTTCCTGTGGCCTCTTTGGAATAGGCAGTTGCAGACCGCTGTTCAGGGCGTCCATGAATATTTTGCGGACTTCATCCCTCCTGAAGGAGTATACCTTCTTCTTTCCCTCCATTGGAGTAGGTGCCTTTACTGATGCTGGTCCTCGAGGCACATGTCTGGGAGGATTAGGTTCCCGAAAGGTTTCAGTCTCCATTCGCGTGAAATCGACGATCGTAGGTTGACTGTTTGCTAACACGCCTTTAGACAGTTCTATCTCTCCCATCTTGTATTGCCTTTCGACCCAATCTTTGAAGACAAAGCAGTCCTCAATGGCATGACCTATCACCCTGTGATAGGGGCAATATTTTGGGTTGTCGGTCATATTCTCTTCTTGCGGTCTCTTTGATTTTGGCAGTTGTAGACCGTTTCTTAGGGCGTCCCTGAATATCTTGTGGACCTTTTCCCTCTTGAAGGAATAGACCTTTTCCAGCTTCTCTTTCAGAGGCGACTCCCTACCGGCGTATGTATCGGAAGGACTGGAGGCTGATTGCAGCCGTTTTTCGCGAAGGCGCTCCGCTTTTAGGTTGAAAGGGATATCAGTTGGCTGCCCCCGGGTATCAATCCCTGGCTCATGAGCCAAAATTTGATTCTGTTGTAATTGCAATCGGGCGACTTGGGTCGCGAGATCTGCCACGACGTTTGCCAACTCGTCGACTTTGGAATAGACCTCGGCCATCTTCTCATCCCTGTCCTGAAATTTCCTTTGAAGCCAGTGGAATAATGCTTGTTCTGTAGTTCCGGCTATAACAACCGGGTAATCATTATTGCCTGAGCTCAATTCCACAGGAACCACGGGCTCCTCTGGCTTATCGGCCTGAGCGGGCTCTTCATCATTTAGATCGAGTCGATGCTGGGTAGCGGCAACCATATCATCACCATGGCTGTGAAGAAGAGGAGGGTTCGTTTCTTCATGTCCGGCCATATAGACAGTGTGGATAACACATTCAGCCATTCTTTCATCACTGGTAGCTGGTTTCGCGGAGCGGTCCGGACTTTGGAAATTCATAAATTTTAACATGGCCAGAGCCCTAGCCCTTTTGTTGGCTCTATATCTAAGCCGCTTCTGCCTCAGCTTCTCTGCCTTAAGCGCTTGGCAGGCTTCTGCTCTTCGGGGAGCCGCCATAGGCTGAGTGATGGGGAGGCTTGAGGAGACACCCAATCGAGCAGTTGTCGGAGGCGCCGCTGGCGATTGCTCAAGACGCATTGTAGCTTTGTTGGTGTTGATAGCCTTGCCCCCAGTTGGGTCCAAGGAAAGTCGTTCAGACACCGACTTGCGTTTGAGTTGGGGCGCCTTTGAGACCATCACATTTGGCCTCTTGCCTTTCGAGACCGGTTTGTCTGTTACCGGAGCTTGAAGAGCTGGGATGGCGCCAACCGGTATGAACATAATAGAGCCGAATGGTAGCAGCGGCTCCTCCCATTGTCGCCCGAGACTGGCAGGGAGGACCGTCCTAGAGTCTATCCTCATCGTGTAGGAGACGGGAGCCGTGCTGAGAGCTGAGTTCATCATCGGAGACATTGTTGGAAAGTGATTGCTTGAAAACCTGCATGAAAAAACATTATTTTAGTATAAGTATAGACACGTATATAGATTGAGTTCGCATGAACGCTTAACCCGAAATATGGGAGGAGAGATTGGTCCCACCGGGCGTGCCAGAATCTGTAGGGTGTTTTTCATCACCCCATTGAGATGGGAATACGCGTGCGCTTGTCAGGCGTACTACAGATTCCCCCTGCCTAGGGTAGGCCGGGGTTTAATGATTGTAGGGGTCCGAATCTCTGGCAGCCGCGGACTAAGCTGCCGTTAATTACGCCTCGCCTTTGGGGCGAGGGAACCTCCGATTAACGGGTTAAACTGGTCATGCGAACTCAATGTGCAGTGTATGTGTGTTGTGTTTTGAAAGGGGGGTTTGGATATATCGGGAGCCACGCAGGGTTTTTACGGGGGTCCCGCTACCCAGATAGCGGGCTGGGGGTCAAGGGGGCTAGCAGCCCCCTTGCGGGGTGCGGGGCAGCGTCCCGTTAGAAATTTTTTTCTAACAGGGACAGTGTCGCGGAGTATGTGTATGTGTACATTTGTATACATATGTATATATATACATGTATATATAAGTAAAGGGGAAAAAGACATCCAAAGGATGCGTGGGGCCAGCGCCTAGGCGCTTGAGCGCGAGCGCGCCACGTGTCGGCACGTGGGCGCATTGCGCTCGAGCGCAGAGTGCTTGAGCGCAACGCGCCACGTGTCGGCACATAGGCGACTTGCGCTCGAGCGCTTGCGCATGAGCGCAAGAGCACCACGTGTCGGCACGAGGGCGACTTGCGCTCGAGTGCTTGCGCTTGAGCGCAAGAGCGCCACGTGTCGGCACGTTGGCGACTTGCGCTCGAGCGCTTGCGCTTGAGAGCAAGAGCGCCGCGTGTCGGCACGGGGGCGACTTGCGCTCGAGCGCTTGCGCTTGAGCGCAAGAGCGCCACGTGTCGGCACGGGGGCGACTTGCGCTCGAGCGCTTGCGCTCGAGCGCTTGCGCTTGAGCGCAAGCGCGCCACATGTCGGCACGTGGGCGCTCTGCGCTCGAGCGCCGGCGAGAAAAAGAGGCTTTTTGCCTAGAACCAGAAGCTATGCTTCAAAAAGGAAATATTTATTGTATATGTATATATGGAGTTAAACTCCTAGGGTGTTTTGAAGCTGATGAAGGGGGTTCTTCTTCTTCCTCCTGTTGCTTGGCCGGATCTTGAAGATCAAGAAGTAGGAGATTTTAAAAATCACTCCTCTTTTAGATCTGATGGGAGATCTGAGTTCCCCTTTGTGGGTTTTGTGGTGGAAAACTACTTAGTTTTGGAAAAGAAAGAGTAAAACTCTTGATTTAATTCAAAAGAAATGAAAAGGTTTAGAACCTTGGAGAAGGAGCAGGAGGCACAAAGAACCCTAATTTTTTGGGGAATGAAAAGTGTTTTTTTTATTCATCATGTTGCCTTTTATAGGCTTACATATTTACATATAGCCCCTTGGGCTTTACAAAAATGGCATTTTAGCCATCTCATGGCTCATGTGCCATTTCATTTTTGCACATAAGCCATGGGCTTACAAAATATTGACTTTATGCCCATTTTGTTTACATTCAGGCATAAACAATTACATAAAAATTATTTATTACATGATTTTTTTGTTGACATGGCGGAAGGCCGGACGCTTCGTGTTCGGGCTCGACCTGGGCATTGGCCCACTTGTTTGGGCTTGGGCCCACCTGGCTTGGGGTTGACCATGACTTTGACTTGGTCAACCGGGGTGCAAATTTTGACTTCAACAAGGGCTTGAGATCGCCATCGACATAGGAATCGAAAACCTCCTTATATACGGAGACTCCCAATTTGTCGTTAGTCAAGTAAACGGCGACTATCAAACATGCAAGCCGGAGTTGGTAACGTACGGTGAGAGAGTGCAGCAACTGCTAACCCAAATCCCCTCCTACATGCTGGAGAGCATACCGCTCACGGAAAATAGCAAAGCTGATGCACTAGCCAAGCTCGCTAAAGAATTGGCTGATGAAAATCTCGAGGACGTAAGAATCGTCGTGCAAAGCCGTCGGGTTCTCGCACCGGCAGAAATATCTCCGGAGTCGTCTGAAGAAATGGAAGCGACCAAGCAAGAGGCCCTACAAATAGAGGACCAAGAAAAGGTTAAGGATTGGAGAGAAGTCTTCATAGACTACTTCAAATCCCGTCGAACACCTGAAGATGCATCATCAAGACATCATCTCATGAGACGAGCTCGGTCTTTCGCCTTCGTCAATGAAATGCTGTATAAGAGATCGTTTGACTCTCTATGGATAAGATGCCTGGGACCAGAAGAAGCAAGGAGAGTCGTCCAAGAAACTCACGACGCACTTTGCGGTTCTTATCAAGCCGGGCCAAAGATGAAATTGAATATAAAAAGAATGGGCTAATATTGGCCCACGATGATTCAAGACTGCCTTGAATACGCGAAGCAATGATATTCGTGCCAGATTCATGGAGACTTCATCCACCAGCATCCAAACCCGCTACAACCAACAATGGCTAGCTGGTCGTTCAAAATGTGGGGAACCGACATAATTGGGACCATAGAGCCAGTATCGTCCAGAGGACATCTGTTCATATTGGCGACAACCGATTACTTCTCTAAGTGGGCAGAAGCGGTACCGCTAAGAGAAGTGAAGACAGAGAATATCCTCCATTTCTTCAAGACACACGTCAACTATTGGTTTGGCACTCCGCGAAGGATTATCTCTGATAAAGGGCCAGCCTACAGAAGTCTCAAAATCAGCCGCTTTGCACAGCAGCATAATATACACTGGAGATACTCTTCGGTCTATAATCCCCGAGCTAATGGTCTAGCTGAGGCTTTCAACAAGACGTTGACGAAGATCATAAAGAAGACGGTGTCCCAAAATAAGAAGGACTGGCATGAGAGACTGCATGAAGCTCTATGGGCGTATCGGACCACGTTTAAAACAGCCACAAACACAATGCCATATGCGTTGGTATTCGGCACAGAAGCAGTACTCCCCTTAGAGATAGAGCTACCCTCGCTACAGTTGGATATAGTGCCCTTAGAGTTAATTATTGGATCACAGGCACGTGATTGCAATGATTGAGGGAGGACCTATACCGGTAGGACAGTCTTACTCGAGAGGTTTGTATACTATCTGGTTTGTCTTTATCATCGTGTACATACTTTAGATGACATTGTAGTTCACTATTACACGTTGATAGAGAATAATATGCTAGCATGGTTTGTCTTTATCATCGTTTACTGCTTTAGGTGACCTTACAGGTCGCTATTACACATTGATAGAGCCCTTAGGATTCTTGCTTGACTACTAGCAGTATGATGGCGATCATATACGTGAGAGTTGGGTAGTCTATAAGCACATCTTTAAAGTGGTCCCTAGTTGTAGGAGTTTTGAGACTGGGCATCGATACTCCATTAGTAGACTAGTGTATACAGTCGAGACTCCGACGAGGGGCAGTGGCTGGTCTCATAGGCCATTGGTGTCAGTTGGTTCACCTAAGATGTATACAGATGCTCATTGGGTTATGAGTGCACCGGACAGGACTCGCCGGGAACATGGTAGTTGGTATTATACCTCACGTCAGATAGTAGTTCTCTGGTGACATGTGTACAGGTTAGTTCATCGACCTGAGATCGTCATTTGTCTCGTGTGAGTTCCCACTGTGCTTTGATTACTACCCTACCACGGTTCAAAGGAGTCGTGCAAACAGGTTTTAGTTGGGTACAGTCCCGAGCCACATGGAGGCAGTGAGCAGATCGGCAGGGGTTTCGTCTCTCCCGGTATTGGGGGTGAGATCGCGCTGTGTCTAGGAGAGCCATTACACGAAGTCCTTGGCCAAGGCAGGAGATTTACTGGTATGTATTCCAGTAGTATCTCAGGGTGTTCTGGGCTACACTCCGACACGACTTGTACCGCTTTTGGGGGTCTGACTTTTACCAACCCCCTAAGCCCGCCATGCGATGCTCATAGACGAACGGACCGGACTGTACGGATATTGTCACTGACAGGCTCAATAGGGTGTCAGGATGAGTTCGCTCATCGACCTCCCTTGTGGTCAATACCTGGTAGCCCGTTACGTACGACTAATACCTCTGACGTGCTAGTGGTTAAATCCACAGCCAGTGTATTGACGAGTCTTTAGAGTCCCCCACAGACTGTTTCTCAAGTTTCGGGCGAAATGTTGTAGAGGCCATATGATATATGGCAGGGTTCGATCATATACGTGCAGTACTGCACGGATCATGATCGGGTGGATCATACTAGTAGGCTTTGGTTAAAGCCAGATCCTAGTATTAGATTTGTTGGATTACTTTAGTCTCATCGCATTCGCATTCAGTCGGAATGCGGATGCAGGTATGTATATACAGGTGAGGGGTATCCTTGTGATCTGTCACGAGTTTACTTTAGATGTTGTCATATCTTTTTGTTGTTGTAAACATATGGGTTAATGTTTACAAATGGAAATTGTGAGCTTAAATCATCATGGAGTGCATTTAATGTGGTTTGTGCAAGAGTAGTGACTCATGGTCTCTTTTATTGTGCATATGTCACATTATGTGATAGATTTGTGTGTTGAAATGAGAGGATGAGAGAGAAGGGCAGCCATAAGGTTGTGGGTTTGCTCTTGTATTTGATAATTTCTTCTCACTCTCTCATTTTAACACAAGAAAGAAAAAGGCTCCTTCTTCTTCTTCTTCTTCCTCTAACTCACAACTTCCATCAATGACTTCATCTCTAACCTCCATCCATACACTCTCATGTGATGAGAATCAATGGATGCTTGAGACAAAGTGATCACATACATTCTCTACATCACCTTGGACACGTCGGCTAGCGAACTTCGTGCCTGAGTTGCTTCGGATGAAGCGGAAGCCCATAAAAAGACTCGATGATGTGGTGCCCTTTCTTAATGAGGAGACCGGCACTACAGGTGCGGCAAGTTACCCGCCAAAACCTGAAGCGAGGCAGCCCCCTTCAACAAAGTGAATGGACCACCCAGCACTTCACAGAATCCGGTAACTTGGGCACCCCTCCTTGGGTCAACCTATACCCCCTACGAGTGCGGCGAATAGCCCGCCAATTCTAGAGTAAAGCCCCCTCCGTCTCAAAGCAATGAGATGCGGGCCCGTTGCCCTCTGGAACCCGGCTATCCGTGCACCCCGCTCTGTCGTTAGTTAAGTAACCTAACGGGTGATGACGGGACCCAGTGGCGAATGCGGATGGCATATATGTACATCATATTTTCGTTCTTTTGTGGTGTGATTAATTGATGGGACTGCATTGATTCGGATCAATGCAAGCTAAACAAACCTATTCTGATGTTGTTGGAACATTTTTTTAAAAAAAGCTGTTATTGCAAGGACGTTCTCTTTTGTTTTGCACAGTGATGTTCAGTTGGAATATCCAACACCTCAGTCGACGAGGCAAGGGCCGAGATCCCTTCACCAGGAGTGACCCCTTGGACAGAAGTTTGCGTCAGGGTAATAACTTCACTATAGCCGATTGCCTTTTTGCTTTGCATTGTGGTATTCAGTTGGAATATCCTGCACCTCATTCCACGGGGAAAGAGCCGAGATCCCTTCACCGGGAGTGACCTCTTTAGCAAAGGTTTTCGCCACTATATTTTTATAAAAAGCTATCTGGTTCCTTCAACGATATCAAGTTCATTACGTTAAAGGTTTTTCGCCAAAAACCTGCCTAGCCCTCCATCATTTCAGATTAGTATTGCTTAGTATTCGTGCTACGTATGTCGTGCATTGCCGAGGCGTAGTGTTCGGTAGCTCTATAATGCTTTTCTGCCGTGTGGATATATGGATTGGTTAGGACAGTCGTACGGTTATGTTGGCATTGTCAAGGACTCGTACGGGTCGGTTTAACGCAATCAAGATAATGACGGGTTGAACTTGACTAGGACTCTTTGATATGTTGGCATTGTCAAGGTCACTTGGGTCCTAGAGATAAAAAAAAATCACATCGGGAGTTTCTAAAGAAACTGAAACTTGTCAGATATGCGCATACCTTCTGGAGTGTGATAACGTGAGTGGATTCCATCACGTTATCATGCGATGATAGTTGGATCCCGATTCCCACTGATGAGTTGGTTTACTCTTCGGGTGATCCCGACTAATTCTTCTTTCAGGTTTGGAGGAGAATTTGAGATTACAGTGGGAGGTTTCCTGATTGGATAAAGTGATAACCATTATGATCTAGGTTAGAGTGCACACTGAGTGTTTCTTTTTTCTCTCTTTTTGGCAGCGACCATGGCCCGACCATAGACTGTAACTCAGTGACCAAGTTAACCGAACCTTCTTAAAACACTGGCTTTTGGATTATCTGAGTTGCATACCTCATTGCCACTCCTACTTTTACCCTTTTCTCCAGGACACCCCGTATTACTACGAACATCCACTTCCATTGGATAAAACCATCGTATGGTTATATACAAACTCGAAGGAATTTATTCGAGAATGGTTTCCGGTTCTGGAGAAAACGAATATGACTATTCAGTTGTCTTTTCCTTTTACCTTCTCTCAGGTTGCGAGTGCTCCTTGGATTAGGACAGTACACCTATTGCACTTATTGGATAGTCTTCTTCCAAACCATAGGCAGGTGCCGAACGGTAGGGAATAAAGAAAACCATTTAGCCTAAAAGGTGTACAGAAGGTATTAAGTTAAGGCATATAAAGGGATTAGTAAGAGGGCAAAATAAATTGCGACTGCTATCATTCACGACCAAACTAAGTATTTCATCGCCACTCCTACTTCACCTTTGTATTTCTCCGGAGCATCCCGTATCACTACGAAGATCCACAGTTTATTGGATACTCCATCGTATGGTTATATATGAACTCGAAGGAACTTGTTCCAGTTCGGGGATGGATTCTGGTTCAGAAGAAATAGGAATAAGGTTTTATTCAGTTGTCTTTTATCTTTACCTTCTCTCGGGTTGCGAGTGCTCCTAGGATTAGGAGAGTACACCCATTATGCTTATTGGATAGTATTCTTCCAAACCATAGGCTGGTGCCGAACGGTAGGGAAGGAAGAAAACCATTTGGCCTAAATGGGTGTACAGAAGGTAATGACTAAAGACATATAAAGGGATTTGGAGAGATGGAAAAGAAATACACGGTTACAGTTGTGAATCTGATAATGGAAGAGGCATTACTAGGAATACCCGGATACCCCTTCGAAACATTTACATGTTTTAGTTTCACTGTGTATTGTTAAAAGAAAACTGATTTCCCAATTAGCCCTTGCTCCAGGGTATGTATTTACCAGGTTTGATTCTCACATCTGTATGGTTTTACAGATGATGAGTGGGAGTAAGTTATTGGGAATTAGGTGATCATCCTCATTATATCGGGATTCGTTGTAATTGGTGATATTTGAGGAAATCGCCTGGGTTGTTTGCCGGACGGCAAATATTTGGTTTTGAATATCCGTTGTTATGCACCAATTTGAAATTGATATATCTGTACGTTTATTTTTATAAAGTGAGATATAACTTTTTGAAATAATATCCATGACATTTACCTATATCGGTGGATGGTTAGGTAAGGAGCATTAAACAGCGGTGTAATTCTTCTTAACCATAAGTACAGTTTTCAATCTACGACACACAGAGAATGAGTTATTAGACTAAGGGGACTTATACAGAGTATTGTATGTTGTCCAGTGTCCATGAGGACAGAGGGGTTGGTACTCGTATTATATTCTGTTTACTTGTGACTTCTCTAGTTCTTAGACATGTGTTTCGTAGAAATACAAGGTCTAAGTTTTGAGAAGTTATAGGTATAAGAATAAAGTAGAGAACCAGGCATTGCAAGTATCAGGATTCTTCAAGGTGATCGAAGATGTAGATACTTGTGTATGGTATTCAGTTAATAGCAATGATTAAGAGAACTAGCTTCTCTTTCAGGTTACTCATAATTGGAAGTATTCCTAAGTTGAGTAACGCTGACCGGGCTCCTTCCATTTAGTTGACATGCACTGGAGACAGCTGCATGATTTGAATCTGGTTCCAATTAAATCAGTGCCTCTGTTTCTATATTGGATATAGAATAGTTCATATCTTAACAATGTTAAGGTATGGGGAGTTGTTCGGCTTATGCTTAAAACCAGACTCTGGATAAATCAAGGCACGTTTCTGTAATGGCTGTTTGTAGGTTGACCCGGGCTATGACGAGGGTTGACTTTCTACCATCTGGAAGATCAATAGTGATATTGTTCTGGACTCGCCACAGTTTTGATAAAAATGGATTTTTTCAGAAAACAGTAGTGGGAGTATGGTAGAACTGGAAGTGATTCCAGAACCGCAAACGATTACTGAAAATTTGATAAGAACCTGAAGATTCAATCTGGATTGACATTCCATTAGCCACTCCGCAGATATGGTGGGTAACCTCAGGCACCCGAGAGGTACTCCGGTAGCCTCTAGGATGGTGACAGGGAGGTTCTTGTTTACCCAGACTTGCCATTGATGTTGTTCCAGACTGTGAGACCCGACAGGAGGATGAGTATAGCGTCGTTCTAAACAAGCTTTAGAAGTGTACGTGTATATGACTCTGCCAGAGGGTTGTCGTAGTCAGTGGGAGCAGCGGAAGCATAGTGGACAAGTAGCTTATGTCTATTTATGGACTAAAGCAGATATAGTGGAGATAGATCATCTATTTCTGATGTGACAGTCATAGGTTTGATTTCATCAGAATAGGGGATGGATCTGTCAAGAAGGTAGTAGGGTGTGATGTCCTGGTATTTGGATGACATACACAGAGTAGGAAGTGAAATTCCTATACTACGATCGGTTATACTTTGGTTGTTACACGGTGGTTTCTCCACATAAGGCTTGGATATTATATCAGACATTCTGGTTACTGGATCTATGGTTTTAGATCTAGATTTGGATAGTTTCCCAATCTGGGTACTTAGACAGTATTCTAAAGGTATTTAGAATGGACGACTCCTGGCATGGTGGTGTACCTGCAGGTGATGGAGTCACCTTCTCTAAAGGTGTCTTATAGACTAAAGAGGAGAGGGATGTGCATGATTGGCAGATCACTTGCTTAGGCAATTGAGTCAATCATGAAATGTCAAGTACCACACCAGATGTTGTCTTTGCATGAGATGCAATAAGTTGATATTAATCCAATCCTGGAGAAACGATCGGAAGCAGTTTTAGAACATGAGTGGATGTTCTAGAGATCTGATAACGGCAGCCTCCTTCGGGAGACGGTTATCATTCCAGGCTTCCAAGGTGACCTGGATGACAGAGTGACTGTCAGAGTAATATTTTTCCCTCTGACGAGGGGCAGTAGTTTGGACAGGTGGTCCAAGCGGATACTGAGGGAGGCATGGCGCATGATACTGATTAAGTTCAGTTGACGATACAGTCTAAGAAGTTTGGATTTGGAGTTCATTTGCGAACTAGGTCCCATCAGATATCCAGACATATTCTAAGATAGGTATTGCTCATTTCGGGAGATGGCTTTCTCCGCGAACTTGAAATTAAGAGAGACATAGAAAGAAACATCAGGGCGGATCCACTCACTGAGGCTATTCCTCAAACGCAATAGTTTCACAAACGGGCTTTGTGAGACTGATTAGTAGAGGAGTTGGGTGTTCGGTATCACACGGGCTGTGAGTATGCGACATCACAATAATTAGCCTTGAGTGCAAGTGGGAGATTGTTGGATATAGTGCCCTCAGAGTCAATTATTGGATCGCAGGCACGTGATTTCAATGATTGAGGGAGGACCTATACCGGTAGGACAGTCTTACTCGAGAGGTTTGTATACTATCTGGTTTGTCTTTATCATCGTGTACATGCTTTAGGTGACATTGTAGTTCACTATTACACGTTGATAGAGAATAGTATGCTAGCATGGTTTGTCTTTATCATCGTGTACTGCTTTAGGTGACCTTACAAGTCGCTATTACACGTTGATAGAGCCCTTAGGATTCTTGCTTGACTACTAGCAGTATGATGGCGAGCATATACATGAAAGTTGGGTAGTCTATAAGCACATCCTTAAAGGGGTCCCTAGTCATGGGAGTTTCGAGACTGGGCATCGATACTCCATTAGTAGACTAGTTTATACAGTCGAAACCCCGACGAGGGGCGGTGGCTGGTCTCACAGGCCATTGGTGTCAGTTGGTTCACCTAAGATGTATACAGGTGCTCATTAGGTTATGAGTACACCGGACAGGACTCGCCGGGAACATGCTAGTTGGTATTATACCTCACGTCAGATAGCAGTTCCCTGGTGACATGTGTACAGGTTAGTTCATCGACCTGAGATCGTCATTTGTCTCGTGTGAGTTCCCACTGTGCTTTGATTACTACCCTACCACGGCTCAAAGGAGTCATGCAAACAGGTTTTAGTTGGGTACAGTCCCGAGCCACATGGAGGCAGTGAGCGGATCGGCAGGGGTTTCGTCTCTCCCGGTATTGGGGGTGAGATCGCGCTGTGTTTAGGAGAGCCATTACACGAAGTTCTTGGCCAAGGCAGGAGATTTACTGGTAGGTATTCCAATAGTATCTCAGGATGTTCTGGGCTACACTCCGACACGACTTGTACCGCTTTTAGGGGTCTGACTTTTACCAACCCCCTAGGCCTGTCATGAGATGCTCATAGATGAACGGACCGGACTGTACGGATATTGTCACTCACAGGCTCAGTAGGGTGTCAGGATGAGTTCGCTTATCGACCTCCCTTGTGGTCAATACCTGGTAGCCCGTTACGTACGGCTAATACCTCTGACATGCTAGTGGTTAAATCCACAGCCAGTGTATTGACGAGTCTTTAGAGTCCCCCACAGACTATTTCTCAAGTTTCGGGCAAAACGTTGTAGAGGCCGTATGATATATGGCAGGGTTCGATCATATACGTGCAGTACTGCACGGATAATGATCGGGCGGATCATACTAGTGGGCTTTGGTTTAAGACGGATCCTAGTATTAGATTTGTTGGATTACTTTAGTCTCATCACATTCGCATTCAGTCGGAATGCGGATGCAGGTATGTATATACAAGTGAGGGGTATCCTTGTGATCCGTCACGAGTTTACTTTAGATGTTGCCGAATCTTTTTGTTGTTGTAAACATTTGGGTTAATATTTACAAATGGAAATTGTGAGCTTAAATCATCAAGGAGTGCATTTAATGTGGCATGTGCAAGAGTAGTGACTCATGGTCTCTTTTATTGTGCATATGTCATATTATGTGGTAGATTTGTGTGTTGAAATGAGAGGATGAGAGAGAAGAGCAGCCATAAGGTTGTGGGTTTGCTCTTGTATTTGATAATTTCTTCTCACTCTCTCATTTTAACACAAGAAAGAAAAAGGCTCCTTCTTCTTCTTCTTCCTCTAGCTCACAACTTCCATCAATGGCTTCATCTCTAACCTCCATCCATACACTCTCATGTGATGAGAATCAATGGATGCTTGAGACAAAGTGATCACACACATTCTCTACTTCACCTTGGACATGTCGGCTAGCAAACTTCGTGCCCGAGTTGCTTCGGATTAAGCGGGAGCCCGTAAAAAGACTCGATGATGTGGTTCCCTTTCCAACGAGGAGACCGGAGCTAGGAGATGCCGCGAGGAGCTTGGGATGGTGGCCAAAGATCGAAGGACACGGATTGATCGGTATAGCTTTCTAACCCTTTCTCTAGTTGCTAGTTTATAGGTTAATGGTTCGATCCGGATTTGAGTACACGGTAGCGCCGGTTTCTAGTTAAGAAAATGTTTTTGTTTCCGCATTTTGGCCTCGAACAGACGGCCGGGGCGCTACCGTAGACTTACAGCTACGAGTGGCGGTTCATTATGAGCTGACAGACGATGAGAATGCTCATCTCCGGCTTGAGGAGCTCGATGCCCTCGATGAAACTCGTCTTGTGGTGCAACAAAACCTAGAAGCTTACAAAGTAAAGATGACGCGCTCATACGAAAGATTGACTAGACCGAGGATATTTCACCAAGGCGAACTCATGCTAGTGGTCGAGAGACCTATGATCCATAATCGTGCCAAACGGGGAAAGTTCAAGCCGAATTATGAGGGGCCGTACATCATAGACAAGGTCTACCAAGGTGGGGCTTACTTGCTCATGAATATGAATGGCGAAAGACCCTTCAGGCCAATAAACAGACGGTTCTTAAAAAAATACAACGCATGACGAGTCACGGCCTAGGTCAACAATAGATGACGACGCTTATGTCCGCTCGCTATCTTCCCAAACCCAAACTCTATAAGTAGTATCCGGCGAAACCTCGCCTCGAAAACGTGCGACAGACCGAAACGTCCCTAAACTAACAATGGACCGTAATGTCCTAAAACTAGCTATGGACCGAAATGTCCTAAAACTAACTACTAACCGAAACGTCTTTAAACTACTACAAACCCGCAGCATCCTTGGGCTGACGCGTAAAAAAAACGGTACGTCCAAAAGAAAAATGGGCACGGATGAAAACCCGAAAGGGCTCCGTGAGTAAAAACAGTAGGGCTACCGGTGATTTTGTGAAAACCCAAAAGAGCGTAGACTCGTAAAAAAATGGTACGTCCACAAGCAAAATGGGCACGGATGAAAACCCGAAAGGGCTCCATGAGTAAAAATAGCAGGGTTACCGGCGTGTTTGTGAAAACCCGAAAGGGCGCAATCTCATTAAAAGACGCTTGCAAGATCCTCTCGGCCTTGTAAGGAGAAAACTACCTGTGTGATATCCTTACGACTTACAAAGGAGCAACACACTTAGGGATCCCCACGATTCCTACGAAGAAATTACACTTATGAGATCCTCACGACTCATAAGGAGAACCCTCTTATGAGACCCTCATGGCTCATAAGATTCAAAAGCCTTAAGCTACAGGGATCTGAACCTGTTCTTAAACCATTACCTTTCCCAGATTGCCCTACAAGCGGTTAAATACTGACCCTTGTATACAATCCACGGGCACGAATAATCATTTCCCCCACCCAGTTCCACCAATGGCGTGAAATTTCCTCATGTGGTGAATGACATTTATAAGTCATCTCGACTTATAAGGAGAAAACACTCTTACAAGATCCTTACGACTTACAAGAGAACATACACTTAGGAATCCTCACGATTTCTAAGGAGAAAAGACACCTACGAGATCCTCACGACTCGTAGAGAGAAACACCTTTATGAGACCCTTACGGCTCATGAAGTCAAAAGCCTTAGTCGACAGAATCTTAACCCTGTTTGCTAAGCCACCTTTGTTCGATCCGACAAAGGCAGGTGATGATTCGCTCCTGGCAATATCCCAGTTGTAGCATTGCTGATGCCTAAATCTGTATTAAATTCCAAATCCTTTCTTGGCAAATGATGATTCACGCCTGGCAACATTCCAGTCGCAGCGATACTGATGCAAGATTGGTATCAAACTATGAGTTCCATACTCGAGGAAAAAATGCATATGAAATAGCCGAAATATTTGGGCAACTCGCAATAAAAATCAGCGAGTAAAATATATGCATACAAAAATAGGCGAAATGATTGGGCAACTCGCAATAAAAATTAGCAAGTAAAAAAAACAGCCGAAATGATTGGGAATCCGAAAAATAGCCGAAATGATTGGGCAATCGCGACTTTCGCGATATAAAAAACTGAAATGATAGAGCATCGCGGAAAGAAATAAAAAAAATGAAATGAAACTTTTTGCCCTACAGGTAAGTCCATACTGACCCCTGTATATAATCCATGGGCATAAACGGAAAAAGGGAACCACATGTCCCAACAAAGTCTATCAAAGGGAGAGTCAGGTCTTAGCGGCAATATCTGCATCCCAGAAAACCAGCAACGACTTCCTCCTCATGGCAGCATGACACGGACGCGACACTACCAATTGGAGCCACAGCAAAGCCCCCAGTTCCAAGACTCTGCGGTTCACAGACAACCTAGAGTCAACCCTGACACCGTAGAAAACGGAGAAAGTCGATCCCGACACCGTAGAAAACAGAGAATGTCAACTCCTGGCCTCCATGTCGTCAAACAACGCTTCAACAAGGATACATGTCAACTCCTGACCTCCATGTCGTCAAGCAACGGTTCGACACGGATACATGTCAACCCCTGACCTCCTTGTCGTCAAGCAACGCTTCGATACGGATACATGTTAACCCCTGACCTCTCTATCGTCAAGCAACGCTTCGACATAGATACATGTCAACTCATGACCTCCCTGTCGTCAAGCAACACTTCGACTCGGATACATATCAACTCCTGACCTCCTTGTCGTCAAGCAACGCTTCGACTCGGATACATGTTAACTCCTGACCTCCTTGTCGTAAAGCAACGCTTCGACACGGATACATGTCAACTCCTGACCTCCCTATCATTAAGCAATGCTTCGACTCGGATACATGTCAACTCCTGACCTTCTTGTCGTAAAGCAACGTTTCGACACGGATACATGTCAACTCCTGACCTCCCTGTCGTCAAGTACATGTCAACTCCTGACCTCCCTGTCGTCAAGCATCGCTTCGACACGGATACATGTCAACCCCTGACCTCCCTGTCGTCAAGAACGCTTCGACTCGGATACATGTCAACCCCTGACCTCCCTGTCGTAAAGCAATGTTTCGATTCGGATACATGTCAACCCCTCACCTCCCTGTCATCAAGCAACGCTTCGACACGGATACATGTCAACCCCTGATCTCCCTATCGTAAAGCAATGCTTCGACTCGGGAACCGGTCAACTCATCAGCCACTTACGAGTCCTCTCGACTTGTAAGGGTGAAAATTCTCTTGCGAGATCCTTACGAGTCTCAAGAGAAAGCACACTTAGGAATCCTCACGATTTCTAAGGAGAAAATACACCTACGGGATCCTCTCGACTCGTAGGGAGAAAAGTATTTATGAGACCCTCACGGCTCATAAAGTTGAAAAGTCTTAGGCAGCAGACCTGAACCTGTTTCCTAAGCCATCGCTACCCATCAAAGAGTCCAAGACGAACTGTTGCTTATTATCTACAAGCCACACTTGCCAAAATTACATGCCGTCAAAATCGAGGTGCTGCTCAAGAGTACGTAAACCACTTTGCGCCAAGTCAAAACAAAAAGGCATAACCCACGGACGCCAATCACATATTATGCAAGGCAATAAGGAGAACATTTGATTTACATCTAATTGAGCGTCTGATGTATACCTACTCATGTATGTGCGAAAAGGATAAAATAAACGCATGGAAAGGAAAAATTTGTTATTCATACCTCAGAAAGTTCTTATATTGATGAAAATAGTAAACAAAAGCATCATTAAAATGTTTATAATGGCAAAACATTGAATCCGAGACACGGATTAAGAAATTCAAAAGTGAGGCCTTCTAAAGTGTTTCTGGCTTTTCTGACCATTCTTGTGTGCATCCTCTCAGCGTCAAGATCTTCGCTGATATCCTCCACCCTCTGATAAACAGCGATTATCGTCGTCTGTTGGATAGTTTGATGCAAGATATCAAGGAGATTATCTCGCCGCTTCTTCGAGATCAGGCCCGTCATATACACTGAGTGCACCTTATCTTCAGCGTCATCCAGTGCATTAAGCGGCATGGCTTCATAAAATCCAGGAAGTGCTTCCCAAATTGCTCTCACTATAATCTTCAAGAGAGTGGAGCGGCGAGGAAGTAGTCGACCGTTGTGTGCATTGAAACAATCCATAATTTCAACGCATTGAGCGTTTGTAAATTCCTGGTTTTAACAACAGCCTTGTGCGCGAATGTCCTCATAAGAAATGATTTCGTTAAGATAATACAGATGAGCGGCCATAGCGCCTGAAAATGAAAATCAGTGAGAGTTTAGTGGACGGACTGATCAAGAAAATGCTTATTGAAATAGACACGGAGATTTAAAAAACACTTGATATCCACATGAAGAAAAGAGTGCTAATTAAGACACCCAACAAATTCAAATTTGTGCAATTAAGGAGGGAATCCTAAAAGGATTCTCATTGAATAGGAGACTCCTCGAGAGCAATACTCTGCAGATAGGAGTGACATCTGTCAACTCTAATTATGTGGGAATAAAAATTCCCCCAAAAATTTTGAAGAGCCATGCTCTGCAAAGAAGATGGAACAATCCATCAAAAACCCTAAAAGCAAAGCTTTTTACAGAAGTTAAAAACTTCAGGATCTTTAAAGATCTGTAAAGCGAACTCTAAGAGTTCTTCGTTATTGGATTAAAGGAACCCTAAAAAGAATTTCTTTTTCTGATCTATGATCTAGAAAGAGCAAAGCTCTGGTGTTTAATTAACGGGTTGAGAAACCCTAAAAATCTTTAAGATATGTGATCTAAGTGATGCAAAGCTCTGTTAATAAGTTTAATTCTTATCAAAATTGGGCAGAGTCTTGACTCTTAAGAAGTTTCTTAAAGGCGGAGAGCTTGGCTCTGAAAGAGAATTAAATTCTCAAGAATAAGAAATAAAAAGATGAACAGAGGTCATCTCAAAAGGGCCAAAGACCCTATTTATAGACGCGGGAAGTCGATCCAACTCCCAAGACAATCTAACGGTGGAAAGGCTGCCACCGCTGTACTCACGTGTAAACCACGTGAGTGCAACAGTGGGGGGGGGCATTTGTTTCCCCCAATCAGAGCAAAGCTCTATTCAAATTTTGAAATTTGAAATGAAGCAGCGCTTCATAAAAGCGCTCGCTCCAGAAGCGCCAGCGCTAAGAGTCAAAGACTCTGAGGCAGCGCTCACGTGCAAAGCACGAGAGCGCCGGCGCCAAGAGCCAGAGACTCTGAGGCAGCGCTTGTTAGAGATAGTGCCCTCAGAGTCAATTATTAGGTCACAGGTACGTGATTGCAATGATTGATGGAGGACCTATCCCGGTAGGACAGTCTTACACGAGATGATAGTATGCTATCTGGTTTATCTTTATCATCGTGTACTGCTCTAGGTGACCTGACAAGTTGCTATTACACGTTGATAGAGCCCCTAGGATTCTTGCTTGACCACCAGCAGTATGAGGGCGATCATATAAGTGGGAGCTGGGGTCTATAAGCATATCCTTAAATGGTCCCTAGTCGTGTGAGTTTCGAGACAGGGCATCGATACTCCAGAGTAGACTAGTGTATACAGTCGAGACCCCGACGAGGGGCGGTGGCCGGTCTCACAAGCCACTGGTGTCAGTTGGATCACCTAAGATGTATACAGGTGCTCATTGGGTTATGAGTACACCGGACAGGACTCGCCGGGAACATGCTAGTTGGTCATATACCAGACGTCAGATGGCAGTTCCCTGGTGACATGTGTGCAGGTTAGTTCATCGACCTGGGGATCGTCATTTGTCTAGTGTGAGTTCCCACTGTACTTTGATTACTACCCTACCACGGCTCAAAGGAGTCGTGCAAACAGGTTTTAGTTGGGTACAGTCCCGAGCCACATGGAGGCAGTGAGCGTATCTTCAGGGGTTCGTCTCTCCCGGTATTGGGGGTGAAGTCGCGCTGTGTCTAGGAGAGCCATTACACGAAGTCCTTGGCCAAGGCAAGGAGATTTACTGGTAGGTATTCCAGTAGTATCTCAGGGTGTTCTGGGTTACACTCCGACACGACTTGTACCGCTTTTGGGGGTCTGACTTTTACCAACCCCCTAGGCCCGCCATGCGATACTCATAGACGAACGGACCGGACTGTACAGATATTGTCACTGACAGGCTCAGTAGGGTTGTCAGGCTGAGTTCGCTCACAGACGTCCCTTTTAGTCAATACCTGGTAGCCCGTTATGTATTGGCTTATACCTCTGACATGCTAGTGGTTAAATCCACAACCAAGGTGTTGACGAGTCTTTAGAGTTCCCCACATTCTGTTACTCAGCTTTCGGGCGAAAGGTTGTAGAGGCCGTATGGAGATATGGCAAGGTCCGATCAGATACGTGCGGTATTGCACGGATCAGGATCGGACAGTTTATACTATAGGCCGTATGGATATATGGCAGGGTTCGATCAGATACGTGCGGTATTGCACGGATCAGGATCGAACGGATATTACTAGCCGGCTTTGGTATAAGCCGGATCCTAGTATAGTACAGTGTAGATTTTGTCTCATTGCATTTGTATTTTCGTCGGAATACAAATGCGGGTGTGTATGCACAGTATCGGGGTTTTCCTGTAATTTATTACGGGACCAGTTTTCTGGAGTTGCCAGTTTGCTTTCCGTTTCGGGCGATTTCCATTGTTCCGTTCATTGGCCGAAGGTTGGTGGAGGAGGGCTTATTTGCATTGTTGCAAATAAGTGGTTGTGGAGGGGGTTTTTGCATTTTTGTTTTATCATGATGGTTTCATGATGGAGCCCATCCCTTGACCTTCCTTGCTTCATGATTGCTTAACTTTTTGTAGCAATCATGGTTGTTGATTACTTGTTTTGGAGTGTAGGTTATGGTTGTGATCATTGGATTCTTTCATCATCACTTGCTTGCATCATTGCCCCTTGACCTTACTCTTTCTCTTTCCAATCACACCAAAGGGGGGGCCGGCCATTCCTTGAGAATGGATGGGGTTCATTTCATTGTGTGGGATTTTTGTATCTTGAGCTTGGAGAAATCCCTACAACTCCCTCTCCAAAAAGTTCACTTCAATTCCTCCACAAAAGGCAATTCCACAAACCCCAAAATGAGAATTGCTCACTAGATATTCTACAGCAAACCTTGGGCACGTCGACTAGCCAGCTTCGTGCCCGAGTTGCCTCGGCATTGAGGTGGGAGTCCGTAAAAGAAGTAGGCGATGTGGTGCACTTCCGGCGACGAGGAGGAGACGGGACATTCCGCAGGAGATTGGGACGACGACGAGAAGACCGAAGGACTCGGATCTGTCGGTATATCTCTCTTCCCTTTCTTGTAGATAGCTAGGACTAATTAATGGTTCGATCCGGATATTAGTGCGTGGTGGTTTGCCAGTTCAAGAAAATTTAAAGTTTATCACCGCTTCCGCATTTGGCCGTCGGATTGACGGACGGGGCGCCGCCGTGCACTTACAGTGGTATCAAAGCCTCGCCATTAACTTAGTCTAGCTTGGTGTAATGTGTTTTTCTGTTTCGATCGATCGAATGTTCCAAAACTACATTTTTGTTAGCATCAGTTTCTGTTGAAATTTTTTGGTCTCGAAAAATTTTTCAGGTTGTAAAATATTGATGTACCGGAAAATCTAAGAGCTCTGTAAAAATTCAATGAAGTGACTCCACAGTGGGAGCGCGGAACCGCCGCAAATACCCCCTTCCCGCCGCTGTTCCGCCGCGCACTGTGGAGATCCCTGCACCAAATTTCTACAGTGTTTTTCTGGGGTTAAAATTGGGGTTTTGGAATATTAATATTGGGCCCATAATTTCTGTGAGTGCTACAGTATTGTTTGGGGGCCCACTTGTTAAATTTTGATTGATCGGATATTTTAAACACATTATTTCACAGTATTTACATTATATCTGCGACCGTGAATGTCACTTGATCGGTAAATCCGGTCTAACTGCTATAGCGCGGTTAGACGGATTTGCGAACGTGACTTTCACGTTGATGTTCTGTTTTTGCTGTGATGTTGCGGATTGGTCATGGGGGATAGCCTGGATGCAATGCTAGTACAGTTGTGGTTGTATTATGTACATTTGATATTGCGGGGCGAGCGTCCGACATGTGGACTGCCGTCACTGCCTGTTTGTATTATTATTTTTGGGGCACGACCAGGTTGCGGTCGATGTACCCGTTGTATGTATATTTTACTTTCTGTACTAGGATTACCCCGCGGAGGGGTGCACGGATAGCCGGGTTCTAGAGGGCAACAAGCCCGCATCTCATGGCATTGAGACGGAGAGGGCTTCACTCTGGAATTGGCGGGCTATTCGCCGCACTCGTAGGGGGTACAGGTTGACCCAGGAGGGGTGCCCAAGTTACCGGATTCCGTGAAGTGCTGGGTGGTCCATTCACGGTGCTGAAGGGGGCTGCCTCGCTTCAGGTTTTGGCGGGTAACTTGCCGCGCCCGTAGGGGTCTAGGATTTCATTGCACAGGCTATCCACACGACCAGGGGAACGTCGGGTTTCAGTAGTGGCTCTGTGAAACCCGGGGATCCCAAATATCTGTATTGTTTCTGTGATGCTGTACATTTTCTGTGATGTTGCATTTTTTATCACGCCTTGAGCGAAATATAATATATTTGTATATATATTAGTAGATGTTGTATATGTTTTGCATCCGTGCTAGTCCAGTCCCCGCTCTGTCGTTAGTAAGCTAACCTAACGGGTAATGACGGGACCCAGTGGCGAATGCGGATGGCATATACGTACATCAGTATATTTTCGTTCTTTTTGGTGTGATCAATTGATGGGACTGCATTGATTCGGATCAATGCAAGTTAAAAACAAACCTAATCTGATGTTGTTGGAACACTTTTCAAAAAGCTATTATTGCAAGGACGTTCACTTTTGTTTTGCATCGTGATATTCAGTTGGAATATCCTGCTCCTCAGTCGACGAGGCAAGGGCCGAGATCCCTTCACCGGGAGTGACCCCTTGGACAAAAAGTTTGCGTCAGGGCATTAACTTCACTATAGCCGTTTACTTTTGCTTTGCACCGTGGTATTCAGTTGGAATATCCTGCACCCCATTCTACGGGGAAAGAGCCGAGATCCCTTCACCGGGAGTGACCTCTTTAGCAACGGTTTTCGTCACTATATTTTCAAAAAGCTATCAGTTCCTTCGACGATATCAAGTTCTTTACGTTAAAGGTTTTCGCCAGAAACCATTCGTAGCCCTCCGTCGTTTCATATAGGTAGTCAATAGTATTCAAGCTGTGTTTGTTGGCCAAAGTCAAGGCACAGTGTTTGGTAGCTGTTGGTTATTCATATGTAGCATAGATAGATGCGTTGGTTTGGAACAGTCGTATAGCCTTGTTGGCCAAAGTCAAGGGCTTGTGCGGGTGGATTCGAATCAACCTGGAGAATGACGGGTAGAACTTGACATGTGACTTATGATTTGTTGGCCAAAGTCAAGGTCATAAGAGCATGGGGCAGAAATCACATCGGGAGTTTCAAAAGAACTGAAACTTTCCAGATATGCGCATACCTTCTGGAGTGTGACACCGTGAGCGGATTCCGTCACGTTATCATGCGATGATAGTTGGATCTCGATTCCCACTGATGAGTTAGTTTACTCCTCGGGTGATCCCGACTAATTCTTCTTTCAGGTTTGGAGGAGAATTTGATGGTACAGTGGGAGGTTTCCAGATTAGATAAATTGGTAACCATTCTGATCTAGGTTAGAGTGCACGCTGAGTGTTTCTTTTCTCTCTCTCTTTGGCAGCGACCATTGACCCGACCCTAAGACTATGACTCAGTGACCAAGTTGACCGAACCTTCTTAACACTGGCTTTTGGATTGTCAGAGTTGCAAACCTCATTGCCACTCCTACTTTTACCCTTTTCTCCAGGATACCCCGTATTACTACGAACGTCCACTTCCATTGGACAAAACCATCGTATGGTTAGATACGAACTCGAAAGAATTTATTCGAGGATGGTTTCAGGTTCTGGAGGAAACGAATAGGACTATTCAGTTGTCTTTTCCTTTTACCTTCTCTCGGGTTGCGAGTACTCCTTGGTTTAGGAGATAGTACACCTATTACGCAAATTGGATAGTCTTCTTCCAAACCTTAGGCTGGTGCCGACCAGTAGGGAATGAAGAAAACCAATTAGCATAACGATGGTGTGCAGAAGGTATTAAGTTAAGACAAAACAAGGGATTAGTAAGTGGGCAAAGTAAATTGCAACAGATATTCACGACCAAACCAGGTATTCCTTCGCCAATCCTAAATCACCTTTGTATTTCTCCAGGACACTCCGTATCACTACGAAGATCCACAGTTTATTGGATACTCCATCGTATGGTTATATACGAACTCGAAAGGAACTTGTTCCAGTTCGGGGATGGATTCTGGTCCAGGAGAAATAGGAATAAGGTTTATTCGGTTGTATTTTATCTTCACCTTCTCTCGCATAGCGAGTGTTCCTAGGATTGGGACAGTACACCCATTATGCTTATTGGATAGTCTTCTTCCAAACCTTAGGGTGGTGCCGACCGGTAGGGAATGAAGAAAACCAATTAGCATAACGATGGTGTGCAGAAGGTATTAAGTTAAGACAAAACAAGGGATTAGTAAGAGGGCAAAGTAAATTGCAACAGATATTCACGACCAAACCAGGTATTCCTTCGCCAATCCTAAATCACCTTTGTATTTCTCCAGGACACTCCGTATCACTACGAAGATCCACAGTTTATTGGATACTCCATCGTATGGTTATATACGAACTCAAAAGGAACTTGTTCCAGTTCGGGGATGGATTCTGGTCCAGGAGAAATAGGAATAAGGTTTATTCGGTTGTATTTTATCTTCACCTTCTCTCGCATAGCGAGTGTTCCTAGGATTGGGACAGTACACCCATTATGCTTATTGGATAGTCTTCTTCCAAACCATAGGCTGGTGCCGAACGGTAGGGAAGGAAGAAAACCATTTGGCTTAAGGGGTGTACAGAAGGTAAAGACTAAAGACATATGAAGGGATTTGGAGAGGTGGCAAAGAATTACACGGTTACAGTTGTGAATCTGGATAATGGAAGAGGCATTACTAGGAATACCAGGATACCCCATCGAGACATTTCAATGTTTCAGTTTCACAGTGTAATGTTAAAAGAAAACTGATTTCCCGATTAGATACTTACTCCAGGGTATGTATTTACCAGGTATGATTCTCACATCTGTATGGTTTTACAGATGATGAGTGGGAGTAAGTTATTGGGAATTAGGTGATCATCCTCATTGTATCGGGATTCGTTGTAATCGGTGATATTTGAGGAAATCACCTGGGCTGTTTGCCGGTCGGCAAATATTTGGTTTTGAATATCCGTTATTATGCACCAATTTCAAATCGATATATCTGTACGTCTATTTTCATAGAGTGAGATATACCCTTTTGAAATTATGTCTACGACATTTACCTATATCAGTGGATGGTTAGGTAAGGAGCATTAAACAGCGGTGTAATTCTTCATAACCAAAGGTACAGTTTTCAACCTACGACACACAGTGAATGAGTTATCAGACTCAAGGGACTTATACAGAGTATTGTATGTTGTCCAGGGTCCATTAGGACAGAGGGGTTGGTCCTCGTACTATATTCGGTTTACTTATGACTTCTCTAGTTTTTAGACAGGTGTTTCATGGAAACACAGGGTCCGAATTTTGAGAAGTTGTAGGTATTTGAATAGAGTAGAGAACCAGATGTAGCAAGTATCAGGATTCTTCAAAGAGATCGAAAATGTAGATACTTGCGTATGGTATTCAGTTGATAGTAATGATAAAGAGAAATTGCCTCTCTTTCAGGTTACTCATAATTGGAAGCATTCCTAAGTTGAGTAACGATGATCGGCCTTCTTCCATTTAGTTGACATGCACTGGAGACAGCTGCATGATTTGGATCTGGTTCAATTAAACCAGTGCCTCTGTTTCTATATTGGATGTACAACAGTTCATATCTTAACGATGTTAAGGTACGGGGAGTTGTCCGGCTTATGATTAAAACCAGGCACTGGACAACTCAAGGGACGTTTCTGTAATGGCTGTTTGTGGGTTGACCCAGGCTATGACGAGGGTCGACTTTCTACCATCTGGATGAACAATAGCAATATTGTTCTAGACTCGCCACAGTTTTATTAAAAATGGATTTTTTCAGAAAAACAGTAGTGGGAGTATGGTAGAACTGGAAGTGATTCCAGAACCACAAACGATTACTGAAGATTTGATAAGGAACCTAAAGATTCAATCTGGATTGACATTCCATTGGCCGCTCCGCAGATAAGGTGGGTAACTTCAGGCACCCGAGAGGTACTACGGTAGCCTCAAGGACGGTGACAGGGAAGTTCTTGTTTACCCACACTTGCCATTGCTGTTGTTCCAGACTGTGAGACCCGGCAGGAGGATGAGTATAGCGTCGTTCTAAACTTTCTTTAGAAGTGTACGTCTGTATGACTCTGCCAGAGGGTTGTCGTGGTCAGTGGGAGCAGCGGAAGCATTGGTGGACAGGTATCTTATGTCTATTTATAGACTAAAGCAAGTACAGCGGAGATAGATCATCTATTTCTGACGTGACAGTCATGGGTTTGACTTCATCAGAATAGGGGATGGATCTGTTGAGAAGGTAGTAGGGTGTGATATCCTGGTATTTGGATGACATACACAGATGTAGCGTCTCGAAAAGTCGTTTTGGTGTTTTCCTGAAATTCGGTGAAAATTCGGTATTTTTCCGAAAACCGTCTTTCTCGATATTTTGCAGTTTAGGGCTAATTATACTTAAAGTGGATAGATAATTACTTGTTTTTAGTAGCTAATGAGTTTAATATGAAATTTTGGTCATTTAAAAATTTTTCACTATTTTTCAATTTTTTAATATTATTTAAGCCGGTAAGAAAATACATTAAATAAGCGATAAATACAAATTTTTCCGGGCTAATTTTAATCTCTAAAATTATGATAATTATAATCTAGTGATAACATGAATTTTTAGTAATTTATTTTGATTTTTAACCAATTTTTATAAATTGAAACGGAATTATTGAATTTTGGGCTAAAACTTGCAATTTTTGAGTTGTAGGGGGCCTTTTTGCATAAAATTTCTTTTGTAAAACCCCTCTAGCTTTTCCCTCAGCCCTATAACAGCCCAAGTCTTGGCCAAGACCAGAAATTTCTGGGCTCTTTCTTTGGTTGCCTTCTTGTGTGAAATTGGAGTTGTTTTTGGATTTATTTTAAATATATTGAATAAAGTATGATACATTGACCTTGGAACTTGACCCTTGACCTTCCCACTCACCCCACACCCTCCCCCATACCTCCAACCTGGCCGAAACCTGCACCCCTCTTCCTCATCTCTTTTCTTTGCATTTTTCTTCATTTTCCTTCAAGAAAATACATTAAAATCCATGAATTAATTCCAAAAATCCATACAAAATCCATATGCTATCATTATCCTTAGCCATTCTTGCTTGAATCTTGGAGCTAGGAAGCCATTCTTTGGAGCAAACTTTCTTGCTTGATCTATTGATCAAGAGGTATAAATTCTATCTTGTTAAATTTCTTGTTTAAGTGCTTATGTGTTATGGGTTAGTGTTAATTTAGTGTAGTTAATCTAGTTTTCTTAGATTTTTGTTAGAAAATTCTAACTAGGGTTTGAAAACTATAATAGTTAATTGAGTTATTTTATAGTTAATCTAGTTGTTAATGACTAATCTATTTGGTTACCTTGTTGATATAGTTTTCAATTTTGCTAATTTGATTAAATTAGAAGTGTGAAATTTGCTTTTTAGGATTTTCAAGAAGAGGTTTTTGTATGGAAATGGTATTTGAAACATGTTTAGTGAGTTGATTAAACCTAATTTGTGTTGATTAAACCTAAATTGCTATCTAGTGTTTTGCTAACCTTAAGCTAAGTGGTTAATTTGCTTATTAGGCTAAATTATAGTGTTAAAGTAAGGATTTCTTAATATAGTTTGAGTTATGTTTGCTATTTATAAAAATCAAGAGAAGGTTTTGTTATGTAAATTAGTTTTTTTAAGCTTAGTTAATGGTTTAGAATTGGTGTATTGGCTAACTTTTTGGTTAGTTTGGAATGTTGGCGTTGGATGGTGTTGACTTTGTCGCTATTTTGTCGATGTTTGCATCAAATTGCAATTTCTGCTTACTAGATTTTTATAGAAGTTATGTGATGAGTTAATTGTGGCATCTTGATGATTTTGTTGGCTTGTCCTACGACTTTTAGGATGCGTGAGTGCGGTTTTTGGGTAGTCGGGTTTTAGTTTTGCCGGGTGACCCAAAATCGGCGTTTTTGGCAGTTTTTGCGATTTTCGCGTGTGTCCGCGCACTTTGTGCACGTTGTACCCAGTTAGCGAACTTTAGTAGTTTCGTTGGGGTTTTGCGTCGTTCTTGATACGTAACCTTATGTTTGGTATTGATGTAAATTCCAGGTTCGGTCGCGGAGACGTCAGACGCGGCGCGAAAGGGAAAGGCAGTGATTGGACACAGCTAGCCAGGGATCCCGGTGAGTAGATTTAACATCTACGGGGGACGATCGTCTGGATGGCGCAAGTCGCCCGATAGATTTAGTAAACTGGAAAATAGTAAATTGGATAATCACTTGTGTCATTAGAATAATAATACGGGCATGATAATTGCTGCAATTAGATCGATAGGTTATACCCATATACGCAAACTCAATTGTAGGACACATGCACCATTACCAGGTTTTTATATGCAGCACGAGCACTATTCATGTTTACACACACACCCTGGTAATTGCCATGCCACCACACTAGATAACCTTTAAATTAAACCTTTTACTAATTGATACTTAAATTGTGTTATTTCCTTAAAATGAAACCCTAGGATTGCTATTCATGTGCATGTACTTCATCATATTCATTGTTCATGCTTAATACATTAATCACACATCGCAACTTGATTATTGATATCATACGCATTCATTAGCATTGATATATGCACTTATGAGGATTTCTTGAGATTTTATGATATTGCTGGATTTCGGGGGAAAGCCGCAAAATTTCCAAACTTGTGATATTTTTAAAACATGTAAATTGCGGTTTTCTAGTGATGTAAGTGTCGTCCACCATGAGTTTGCTGTGGCTTTGGAAATCCGTGTCGAGGAGTGGAGGAACCGGCACGGGTACATGGTGGGCCCGGTAAGGTACCCCGGGGCAAGAGGAATGTGGTGATGACGTTGAGCCTGGCAGGGGACGGATTACCTACCGGTGACTGTTTGGGACGGCGGATATCCAGAGGATACCGACCGTGGCCGCTAGATGATGAGATATTGATATTTGAGATGGGTCAGCCGGACGGCTGAGGCCAGAGATACATTATGAGATTTGAGACAGCTTTTGGGGTGTCGTTGCTGGACACCGATTTTCGTCGATTCATTGACATTTGCTGGCATTCTAAAAAGAGTTTCAAAAACAAAAAGAGATAAGATATTTTATATATATACCTATTGAGACCTCAGATTTTCATGTTGCATACATATTGGCACACTGATATTGTATACACACCTGCTAGTGCATCCAGTCATACCTGTATTTTAGATGCTAGGATGCTTGTGTGCATGCATACGATAGCCTTTGTAGATGTTATTTATTACTCACGAGTTGGCAACTCACCCCCGTTGTGCCACAGTCTTTTGCAGGTCCGCTCCGTCAGTTCAGTAGCGGCGGGCGCACTTGTCTTTTGTCTCTTTTGCCTGAGCTCGAGATTTGCTCATAGGTGGGTTATGTTTTTTTTTGTACCACCTTGTATATTCTTGTATCTAGTATACTCCATCTACTGTTCTACCAGATATTTGTATATTGACCTAGAGATGAGACTGTGAGGTTTGTGGATTTTATACTGTATTTGGGGTCGAGCTCACTTGAGCCGACATGCTACTTTTTCATGCTTCCTTATGCTTTATTATGCTTTATTATGCTTGTTGTCATTTACATTGCGTGGGATTTGTGACCGCCGTATGGCGAAGAGCTAGCTCCCGCTTGGGGATGCCCTATTTTGTGGATTCATGTATATATTTTGTTGTACCCATTTTTGGGGGTCAGTATTTACAAAGGAGACTCTGCCGAAATTTTCGGGAAAATTTGTATTGTTTTTAAAAAGTGTTTTACATGACTTATTTGATAACTCGCTTTCAATTGATTGGGTTTTCTTCACTCTTTTGCTTCATCGGTTTTGTTTTCTGGGCTTTGGCTTACTTGTTTTACGGACGCCTTTAGACGTTTCGTAAACTTAAGTGCCAGTCACGTTCCGTACCCTGCGGGTCGTGACAAAGTTGGTATCAGAGCGATAGGTTTTACCTTTGTGAGTGTAGGATGACCCTTGGTAGATGGAGTAAGTGACTTAAGCAGGGTAACGTAGCGTGCGTATGTCCGCGGCATACTTACGATACGGTACTCCGCCTAAGTGACTTTAGGATATACTTGCTTGAAAAATTCCTTCTTCAATTCCGTGTATCCTATGATCCTATTGCACTGTCCTTACTATCCGTTTTCCTGTATCAGCCACTATGCCGCCGAAGGCTACGAGGGCACAGAGGGCTGCCGCCAGAGACGAGATTCGAGCTGGCTCGTCCGAGACTAGGACTGAGCAGGGTGGTATGCCTACGCCGCTGGGGCAGACCGATCCACCTTCCCCAGGCCGTATGGATAGGCTCGAGACTGGTATGGAGGAGTTGCGACAGATGATGGGAGGCATGCAGGAGCTGCGTCAGATGGTAGGATCCCTAGTTGCAGCCAGTCGTACACCGAGGCCGGATGACGTACCTACTACATCACAGACGACCATGATACCTGCTCCTACTACTACCACCGTGGCCATTCCGGTTTCACTACAGGATTTCATGAGGCTGAGACCTCCAGTATTCACCGGCACCGAGGCAGCGGAGGACCCACAGACGTTCCTTGACAGTTTAGCCAGGATCTGCCGTTCGCTGAGATGTTCGGATGATCGATGGGTAGAGCTTGCGAGTTTCCGACTAGAGGGTCTCGCGCAGACATGGTGGGAGTCAGTCTTGAGAGGTCGAGCTGCAGATCTGCCGCCTATGACTTGGGCCGAGTTTACAGCGGTCTTTCTAGCCCGTTTCCTTCCAGAGAGCGTTCGTGACGCCAGAGCTCGCAGTTTCGAGGCCTTAGTCAAGACACCTGGGATGACGGTGTCTGAGTATGACATCCAGTTTACACAGTTGTCCCGATATGCTCAGTATTTGGTGGATACCGAGGAGAAGATGGTGAAGAGGTTCGTACAGGGACTTGATGCCCAGCTATATCTTGCCATTGGCGCCCAGCGCTACGACACTTATTCAGCTGCTAGGGATACGGCATTGCGGATGGAGGCACGCATATCACAGACTTCGGTCGTTTCTGGGCCGAAGAGGATGTGCACCGATGTACCACCTCAGAGGCAGCGCGCCAGATTCTTTCCGAGAGATAGGCCTGGCAGAGGATTTGGGCGGGGACAGTTATATGGTTCTTATTCCCAGGGGCAGCAGCCGTCGCCAGGATGTTTTGGGTGCGGGAGTTTGCACCATCTTGTCAGAGACTGCCCGGTGAGACGACAGGCAGCAGCGACAGTTCCACACGTGACCCTACCACCATCACCACCCCCTCCTCAGAGAGCCCTACTTCCTACCCCAGGCGATGCTCCACGCCAGTTAGGTGCACCGAGAGGCCGTGGACGCGGCGGTCCTGTTCAGAGAGGACGAGGAGGCAGAGGCCGAGGTCGAGGTCAGCCCGCTATCGGTGGAGGACAGGCCCGAGTTTTTGCTTTGACACCGCAGGATGCGCAGGCATCCAATGCCGTCGTGACAGGTACCTTGCCAGTTTGTTCTTTCGACGCACGGGTATTATTCGACCCAGGTTCCACACATTCGTACGTCTCTACACCCTTTGCACCGATGTTGGGCCGTGAGTCGTCGTCGTTAGACCAGCCGCTTGTTGTTGTTACTCCGGTAGGCGAGTCGTTTGTCGCTCGGTTTGTATTTCGTTTGTGTTCCGTTCGTCTCGGGGAGAGGGATTCATCAGTTGATTTGATACTCCTCGATATGTTGGACTTTGATGTGCTTCTGGGCATGGATTGGCTAGCCACTTGTTATGCTTCGGTGGACTGCCGTGAGAAGGCAGTCAGATTTAGCTTTCCGGGAGAGCCAGTCCTTGTTATTCAGGGAGACCGCAGTGTCGCCCTTCCCAGCTTAATTTCTTCTCTTCGCGCTGGTCAGCTCTTGCGGAAGGGATGTCAGGGATTCTTAGCGTTTGTTTGTGATACTCGAGCTACAGAGGTTCCGTTGGACCAGGTCCCGGTAGTTTGTGAGTTCCCTGATGTTTTCCCTGATGAGCTACCTGGGCTACCGCCTGAGCGCGATGTTGAGTTCTGCATTGAATTGATTCCCGGTTCGGGGCCTATTTCTATACCGCCTTATCGGATGGCCCCGGCAGAGCTTCGAGAGCTGAAGGATCAGTTGCAGGATTTGTTAGATAAGGGGCTTATTCGACCGAGTGTTTCTCCGTGGGGTGCTCCGGTCCTGTTTGTCAAGAAGAAGGATGGAAGTTTACGCTTATGTATCGACTACCGCCAACTGAACAAAGTTACCATTCGGAACAGATATCCGTTGCCGCGCATTGATGATTTGTTCGACCAGCTTCAGGGTGCGGGGTATTTTTCGAGGATCGACTTGCGATCAGGATACCATCAGCTGCGAGTCCGACAGGAGGATATACCGAGGACAGCTTTCCGTACACGCTATGGCCACTATGAGTTTTTGGTGATGTCGTTCGGACTCACCAACGCCCCAGCAGCATTTATGGATTTGATGAACCGTACATTCAGGCCGTATCTTGACTTGTTCATCATCGTGTTTATCGACGATATCTTGGTGTACTCCCGGAGCAGAGAGGAGCACGAGCAGCACTTGCGGATTACGTTACAGACTCTGAGGGAGCACCAGCTGTTCGCGAAGTTCTCCAAGTGTGCTTTCTGGCTGGACAGCGTCGGATTCTTGGGTCACGTGGTTACGAGAGACGGCATTTGTGTGGACCCGAAGAAGATTGAGGCTGTTCAGCAGTGGCCCCGACCTACATCGGTTACTGAGATCCGTAGTTTTCTAGGCTTGGCGGGCTACTACAGGCGTTTTGTTCAGGACTTCTCCCGTATAGCTGCACCGTTGACCAGTTTGACCCGGAAGGGAGTTCCTTTCGTTTGGACAGAGGAGTGCGAGCGCAGTTTTCAGCAGCTGCGGACATGTTTGACTACGGCGCCGGTATTATCTCTACCTTCGGGATCAGGCGGATTTGTTGTCTACTGTGATGCTTCGCGAGTGGGATTAGGATGCGTTTTGATGCAGCATGGCCGGGTGATCGCTTATGCTTCTCGGCAGTTGAAGAAGCATGAACAGAACTACCCCACTCATGATTTGGAGATGGCTGCAGTGGTCTTTGCACTGAAGATTTGGCGACATTACCTTTACGGCGAGTCATGTCAGATATTCACCGATCACAAGAGCTTAAAGTACATATTTCAGCAGCGAGACCTGAACCTCAGACAGCGTCGTTGGATGGAGTTGGTGAAAGACTACGACTGCGAGATCTTATATCACCCCGGCAAGGCGAATGTGGTGGCAGATGCGTTGAGTAGGAGGCCCGGGGGTAGTCTATCCTTTTGCGCGCAGTGCAGAGGCAGTCGTCAGCAGATTGGCAGACGTTATGCGACAGCCGAGTTGAGTTCGAGTTCACTCAGACAGGGGGACAGCTCGCGCATGTTCGTGCACGCCCACAGTTGCTTGACCGTATATATGAGGCACAGCGTAGTGACGACCGTTGCTCAGAGATCATGGCACAGATGGGACAGGGCAGATTTTCCGAGTTCATGGTTGACGATCAGGGGATTTTACGATATGGATCTAGACTGTGCGTACCAGATGCTGATGGATTACGGCGCGACATTCTCGTGGAGGCACACCGATCAGTGTATAGTGTCCACCCCGGTTCCACCAAGATGTACCATGATATGAGAGAGACCTACTGGTGGGACGGGATGAAGAGGGACATTGCGGAGTTCGTTTCGAGATGCCTGACTTGTCAGCAAGTCAAGGCCGAGCACCAGAGGCCCGCAGGAGAGCTACAGCCGTTACCCATTCCAGAGTGGAAATGGGAGCAGATTTCGATGGACTTCGTTGTGGGTCTACCCAGGACCAGTCGAGGGTACGACTCCATCTGGGTGATCGTGGACAGATTGACGAAAGCGGCTCACTTCCTTCCAGTGAAGACGACTTTCAGCTTCGCTCAGTATGCTCAGCTCTATATTGACGAGATCGTGCGACTACATGGCGTACCGACTTGTATCGTGTCAGATCGAGGCACTCAGTTCACCAGCCGACTTTGGCAGAGACTTCAGGAGGCTTTGGGCACTCGTTTGAGCTTCAGCACAGCGTTTCATCCGCAGACAGACGGACAGTCAGAGCGGACCATTCAGACCCTCGAGGACATGCTCAGAGCGTGCGTTTTAGACTTTGGTGGTAGCTGGGATCGTCATTTGCCTCTAGTGGAGTTCTCCTACAACAACGGCTTCCAGGATACTATTCAGATGGCACCTTTCGAGGCATTGTATGGGAGGAGATGCAGATCGCCCGTTTGTTGGACAGAGCTCAGCGAGAGCAGTATTTTGGGGCCGCAGCTTGTTGAGGAGACGACATCGAAGATACAGTTGATCCGAGACCGGATGAGAGCGGCTCAGAGCAGGCAGAAATCCTATGCAGACAGGCGCCGTCGCAGTTTAGAGTTCGCAGTTGGCGACCATGTTTTTCTGAAGGTCTCACCGATGAAGGGCGTGATGCGTTTTGGGCGAAAGGGGAAGCTTAGCCCTAGATTCGTAGGTCCCTTCGAGATCCTCGAGCGTGTCGGCACTGTTGCATATCGTTTGGCTCTTCCACCCAGCTTTCCCGATGTTCACCCCGTTTTTCATGTTTCGATGCTCCGCAAGTACCTTCACGATCCTTCGCATGCGATTCAGCACCCGACAGTCCAGCTAGAGCGCGACCTTTCCTTTGCAGAGCAGCCGGTGGCCATCCTGGATCGGCAGGTGAAGAAGTTGAGGTCGAAGATTATACCAACCGTCAAGGTCCTTTGGCGTAGCCCGAGCAGCGAGGAGGTTACCTGGGAGACCGAGGGCGAGATGAGGAAGAAATATCCCCATCTCTTTGAAGGTACGCGTAGCTATATTTTTAAATTCGGGGACCGAATTTCTTTAAGGGGGGAAGATTGTAGCGTCTCGAAAAGTCGTTTTGGTGTTTTCCTGAAATTCGGTGAAAATTCGGTATTTTTCCGAAAACCGTCTTTCTCGATATTTTGCAGTTTAGGGCTAATTATACTTAAAGTGGATAGATAATTACTTGTTTTTAGTAGCTAATGAGTTTAATATGAAATTTTGGTCATTTAAAAATTTTTCACTATTTTTCAATTTTTTAATATTATTTAAGCCGGTAAGAAAATACATTAAATAAGCGATAAATACAAATTTTTCCGGGCTAATTTTAATCTCTAAAATTATGATAATTATAATCTAGTGATAACATGAATTTTTAGTAATTTATTTTGATTTTTAACCAATTTTTATAAATTGAAACGGAATTATTGAATTTTGGGCTAAAACTTGCAATTTTTGAGTTGTAGGGGGCCTTTTTGCATAAAATTTCTTTTGTAAAACCCCTCTAGCTTTTCCCTCAGCCCTATAACAGCCCAAGTCTTGGCCAAGACCAGAAATTTCTGGGCTCTTTCTTTGGTTGCCTTCTTGTGTGAAATTGGAGTTGTTTTTGGATTTATTTTAAATATATTGAATAAAGTATGATACATTGACCTTGGAACTTGACCCTTGACCTTCCCACTCACCCCACACCCTCCCCCATACCTCCAACCTGGCCGAAACCTGCACCCCTCTTCCTCATCTCTTTTCTTTGCATTTTTCTTCATTTTCCTTCAAGAAAATACATTAAAATCCATGAATTAATTCCAAAAATCCATACAAAATCCATATGCTATCATTATCCTTAGCCATTCTTGCTTGAATCTTGGAGCTAGGAAGCCATTCTTTGGAGCAAACTTTCTTGCTTGATCTATTGATCAAGAGGTATAAATTCTATCTTGTTAAATTTCTTGTTTAAGTGCTTATGTGTTATGGGTTAGTGTTAATTTAGTGTAGTTAATCTAGTTTTCTTAGATTTTTGTTAGAAAATTCTAACTAGGGTTTGAAAACCATAATAGTTAATTGAGTTATTTTATAGTTAATCTAGTTGTTAATGACTAATCTATTTGGTTACCTTGTTGATATAGTTTTCAATTTTGCTAATTTGATTAAATTAGAAGTGTGAAATTTGCTTTTTAGGATTTTCAAGAAGAGGTTTTTGTATGGAAATGGTATTTGAAACATGTTTAGTGAGTTGATTAAACCTAATTTGTGTTGATTAAACCTAAATTGCTATCTAGTGTTTTGCTAACCTTAAGCTAAGTGGTTAATTTGCTTATTAGGCTAAATTATAGTGTTAAAGTAAGGATTTCTTAATATAGTTTGAGTTATGTTTGCTATTTATAAAAATCAAGAGAAGGTTTTGTTATGTAAATTAGTTTTTTTAAGCTTAGTTAATGGTTTAGAATTGGTGTATTGGCTAACTTTTTGGTTAGTTTGGAATGTTGGCGTTGGATGGTGTTGACTTTGTCGCTATTTTGTCGATGTTTGCATCAAATTGCAATTTCTGCTTACTAGATTTTTATAGAAGTTATGTGATGAGTTAATTGTGGCATCTTGATGATTTTGTTGGCTTGTCCTACGACTTTTAGGATGCGTGAGTGCGGTTTTTGGGTAGTCGGGTTTTAGTTTTGCCGGGTGACCCAAAATCGGCGTTTTTGGCAGTTTTTGCGATTTTCGCGTGTGTCCGCGCACTTTGTGCACGTTGTACCCAGTTAGCGAACTTTAGTAGTTTCGTTGGGGTTTTGCGTCGTTCTTGATACGTAACCTTATGTTTGGTATTGATGTAAATTCCAGGTTCGGTCGCGGAGACGTCAGACGCGGCGCGAAAGGGAAAGGCAGTGATTGGACACAGCTAGCCAGGGATCCCGGTGAGTAGATTTAACATCTACGGGGGACGATCGTCTGGATGGCGCAAGTCGCCCGATAGATTTAGTAAACTGGAAAATAGTAAATTGGATAATCACTTGTGTCATTAGAATAATAATACGGGCATGATAATTGCTGCAATTAGATCGATAGGTTATACCCATATACGCAAACTCAATTGTAGGACACATGCACCATTACCAGGTTTTTATATGCAGCACGAGCACTATTCATGTTTACACACACACCCTGGTAATTGCCATGCCACCACACTAGATAACCTTTAAATTAAACCTTTTACTAATTGATACTTAAATTGTGTTATTTCCTTAAAATGAAACCCTAGGATTGCTATTCATGTGCATGTACTTCATCATATTCATTGTTCATGCTTAATACATTAATCACACATCGCAACTTGATTATTGATATCATACGCATTCATTAGCATTGATATATGCACTTATGAGGATTTCTTGAGATTTTATGATATTGCTGGATTTCGGGGGAAAGCCGCAAAATTTCCAAACTTGTGATATTTTTAAAACATGTAAATTGCGGTTTTCTAGTGATGTAAGTGTCGTCCACCATGAGTTTGCTGTGGCTTTGGAAATCCGTGTCGAGGAGTGGAGGAACCGGCACGGGTACATGGTGGGCCCGGTAAGGTACCCCGGGGCAAGAGGAATGTGGTGATGACGTTGAGCCTGGCAGGGGACGGATTACCTACCGGTGACTGTTTGGGACGGCGGATATCCAGAGGATACCGACCGTGGCCGCTAGATGATGAGATATTGATATTTGAGATGGGTCAGCCGGACGGCTGAGGCCAGAGATACATTATGAGATTTGAGACAGCTTTTGGGGTGTCGTTGCTGGACACCGATTTTCGTCGATTCATTGACATTTGCTGGCATTCTAAAAAGAGTTTCAAAAACAAAAAGAGATAAGATATTTTATATATATACCTATTGAGACCTCAGATTTTCATGTTGCATACATATTGGCACACTGATATTGTATACACACCTGCTAGTGCATCCAGTCATACCTGTATTTTAGATGCTAGGATGCTTGTGTGCATGCATACGATAGCCTTTGTAGATGTTATTTATTACTCACGAGTTGGCAACTCACCCCCGTTGTGCCACAGTCTTTTGCAGGTCCGCTCCGTCAGTTCAGTAGCGGCGGGCGCACTTGTCTTTTGTCTCTTTTGCCTGAGCTCGAGATTTGCTCATAGGTGGGTTATGTTTTTTTTTGTACCACCTTGTATATTCTTGTATCTAGTATACTCCATCTACTGTTCTACCAGATATTTGTATATTGACCTAGAGATGAGACTGTGAGGTTTGTGGATTTTATACTGTATTTGGGGTCGAGCTCACTTGAGCCGACATGCTACTTTTTCATGCTTCCTTATGCTTTATTATGCTTTATTATGCTTGTTGTCATTTACATTGCGTGGGATTTGTGACCGCCGTATGGCGAAGAGCTAGCTCCCGCTTGGGGATGCCCTATTTTGTGGATTCATGTATATATTTTGTTGTACCCATTTTTGGGGGTCAGTATTTACAAAGGAGACTCTGCCGAAATTTTCGGGAAAATTTGTATTGTTTTTAAAAAGTGTTTTACATGACTTATTTGATAACTCGCTTTCAATTGATTGGGTTTTCTTCACTCTTTTGCTTCATCGGTTTTGTTTTCTGGGCTTTGGCTTACTTGTTTTACGGACGCCTTTAGACGTTTCGTAAACTTAAGTGCCAGTCACGTTCCGTACCCTGCGGGTCGTGACAACAGAGTAGGAAAAGAAACTCCTATACTACAATCAGTTATACTTTGGTCGTCACACAGTGGTTTCTCCACATGGGACTTAGATATTATATCAGACATACTGGTTACTAGATCTATGGTTTTAGATCTAGGTTTGGGTGGTTTCCCAATCAGGGTACTTTGACAGCATTCTAAGAGTATTTAGAATGGACGACTCCATGCACGGTAGTGTACCTGCAGAAAATGGAGTCACCCTCTCTAAAGGTGTCTTATAGACTAAAGTAGAGAGGGATGTGCATGATTGGCAGATCACTTGCTCAGGCAATTAAGTCAATCATGAGATGTCAAGTACCACACCAGATGTTGTTCTCGCACTAAATGCAATAAGTTGATATTGATCTAATCCTGGAGAAACAGTCGGAAGCAGTTTTAGAACATAAGTGGATGTTCTAGGGATATGATAACGACAGCCTCATTCGGGAGACAGTTATCATTCCAGGCTTCCAAGGTGACATGGACGACAAGGAGGTTGTCAGAGTTATAGTTTTCCTTCTGATGAGGGGCAGTATTTTGGACAGGTGGTCCAAGGCAATACTGAGGGAGGCATGGCGCAGGATACTGATTAAGTTCAGTTGACGATACAGTCTAAGAAGTTTGGATTTGGAGTTCATTTGTGAGCTATGTCCCATCAGACATCCAGACACATTCTAAGACAGGTATTGCTCTTTTCGGGAGATGGGTTTCTCCGCGAACTTGAGATATAGAGAGACATAGAAAGAAACAACAAAGCGGATCCACTCACTGAGGCTGTTCCTCGAAAGCAATAGTTTCGCAAACGAGCTTTGTGAGACTGACTAGTAGAGGAGTTGGGTGTTCGGTATCACACGGGCTGTGAGTATGCGACATCGCAATAATTAGCCTTGAGTGCAAGTGGGAGATTGTTGGAGATAGTGCCCTCAGAGTCAATTATTAGGTCACAGGTACGTGATTGCAATGATTGATGGAGGACCTATCCCGGTAGGACAGTCTTACTCGAGATGATAGTATGCTATCTGGTTTATCTTTATCATCGTGTACTGCTCTAGGTGACCTGACAAGTTGCTATTACACGTTGATAGAGCCCCTAGGATTCTTGCTTGACCACCAGCAGTATGAGGGCGATCATATAAGTGGGAGCTGGGGTCTATAAGCATATCCTTAAATGGTCCCTAGTCGTGTGAGTTTCGAGACAGGGCATCGATACTCCAGAGTAGACTAGTGTATACAGTCGAGACCCCGACGAGGGGCGGTGGCCGGTCTCACAAGCCACTGGTGTCAGTTGGATCACCTAAGATGTATACAGGTGCTCATTGGGTTATGAGTACACCGGACAGGACTCGCCGGGAACATGCTAGTTGGTCATATACCAGACGTCAGATAGCAGTTCCCTGGTGACATGTGTGCAGGTTAGTTCATCGACCTGGGGATCGTCATTTGTCTCGTGTGAGTTCCCACTGTACTTTGATTACTACCCTACCACGGCTCAAAGGAGTCGTGCAAACAGGTTTTAGTTGGGTACAGTCCCGAGCCACATGGAGGCAGTGAGCGTATCTTCAGGGGTTCGTCTCTCCCGGTATTGGGGGTGAGGCCGCGCTGTGTCTAGGAGAGCCATTACACGAAGTCCTTGGCCAAGGCAAGGAGATTTACTGGTAGGTATTCCAGTAGTATCTCAGGATGTTCTGGGCTACACTCCGACACGACTTGTACCGCTTTTGGGGGTCTGACTTTTACCAACCCCCTAGGCCCGCCATGCGATACTCATAGACGAACGGACCGGACTGTACGGATATTGTCACTGACAGGCTCAGTAGGGTTGTCAGGCTGAGTTCGCTCACAGACGTCCCTTTTAGTCAATACCTGGTAGCCCGTTATGTATTGGCTTATACCTCTGACGTGCTAGTGGTTAAATCCACAACCAAGGTGTTGACGAGTCTTTAGAGTCCCCCACATTCTGTTACTCAGCTTTCGGGCGAAAGGTTGTAGAGGCCGTATGGAGATATGGCAAGGTCCGATCAGATACGTGCGGTATTGCACGGATCAGGATCGGACAGTTTGTACTATAGGCCGTATGGATATATGGCAGGGTTCGATCAGATACGTGCGGTATTGCACGGATCAGGATCGAACGGATATTACTAGCCGGCTTTGGTATAAGCCGGATCCTAGTATAGTACAGTGTAGATTTTGTCTCATTGCATTTGTATTTCCGTCGGAATACAAATGCGGGTGTGTATGCACAGTATCGGGGTTTTCCTGTAATTTATTACGGGACCAGTTTTCTGGAGTTGCCAGTTTGCTTTCCGTTTCGGCCGATTTCCATTGTTCCGTTCATTGGCCGAAGGTTGGTGGAGGAGGGCTTATTTGCATTGTTGCAAATAAGTGGTTGTGGAGGGGGTTTTTGCATTTTTGTTTTATCATGATGGTTTCATGATGGTGCCCATCCCTTGACCTTCCATGCTTCATGATTGCTTGGCTTTTTTTAGCAATCATGGTTGTTGATTACTTGTTTTGGAGTGTAGGTTATGGTTGTGATCATTGGATTCTTTCATCATCACTTGCTTGCATCATTGCCCCTTGACCTTACTCTTTCTCTTTCCAATCACACCAAAGGGGGGGCCGGCCATTCCTTGAGAATGGATGGGGTTCATTTCATTGTGTGGGATTTTTGTATCTTGAGCTTGGAGAAATCCCTACAACTCCCTCTCCAAAAAGTTCACTTCAATTCCTCCACAAAAGGCAATTCCACAAACCCCAAAATGAGACTTGCTCACTAGATATTCTACAGCAAACCTTGGGCACATCGACTAGCCAGCTTCGTGCCCGAGTTGCCTCGGCATTGAGGTGGGAGTCCGTAAAAGAAGTAGGCGATGTGGTGCACTTCCGGCGATGAGGAGGAGACGGGACATTCCGCAGGAGATTGGGACGACGACGAGAAGACCGGAGGACTCGGATCTGTCGGTATATCTCTCTTCCCTTTCTTTTAGATAGCTAGGACTAATTAATGGTTCGATCCGGATATTAGTGCGCGGCGGTTTGCCAGTTCAAGAAAATTTAAAGTTTATCACCGCTTCCGCATTTGGCCGTCGGATTGACGGCCGGGGCGCCGCCGTGCACTTACAGCGCTCACGTGCAAAGCACAAGAGCGCTCGTGCCAAGAGTGCCAGTGCTAAGAGTCAAAAACTCTGAGGCAGCGCTCACGTGCCAAGCACGAGAGCGCCAGCGCCAAGTGCGCCAGCACCAAGAGTCAAAGACACTGATGCAGCGCTCACATGCAAAGCACGAGAGCGCTAGCGCTAAGTGCGCTAGCACCAAGAGTCAAAGACACTAATGTAGCGCTCACGTGCAAAGCACGAGAGCGCTAGCGCTGGAACTAAATGTTCCCACCCTTGGATCAAAGATCCAACAAAAATGATTAAAAAATCATCAAATTGCCAGAAAGAAAGTTCTGTTGAGGAAATACTCGTCAAATCTTTCCAAACAGGAAAGATTGTGCTTTGTAAACCAGAGCACCGTTTGATCAAAGATCCAATGGTGATTAAAAATCACCAAGATACAGAATAAGTACTGTATCGGAAAATATTTTCTCAATCTTGTTAAAAATAAGAAAATTGCCTTCTGTAAAACAGCAGCCCTTGGATCAAAGATCCAACGGTAGGAAACATCTCCAAATCAATCAGAGGAAAGATTTCCTTAACCTATTCAACAAATCAGCCTCCACTATACAAAGGACCCAAGACTTCAAGTCTTACAGAGGGAAACCCCCCCTAAACTTCAAAAAGAAAAGGAGAAGAGCAAGCTCTGAAAAAAAGAATTTCTTCAAGGTAAATAAAATAGAGAGATCAAAGTATCTCATAAAAAAAGAACTTAGTTCTTTTCTAAATCATAGATCTACAAAGACAGAATTCTTTCATAAGAGTAGGACAGATTGGAGCATCTCGTCATAAAAAGAGAGGAAGAAAAATTTAGTTCTCTTTAGATCACATATCTATAAGACAAAGACAAAGTCTTTCACAAAAACAGAAAAGATCATAGCGTCTCCTATTAAAATAAGAACTTAGTTCTTAGATCCACGAGACAAAGTCTCTTATAAACAAGAATTTAATTCTCAGAGCATAGAACTCAGAACTTATCAGATCTGTTAAAGAAGAGCCTTAGCGCTCCAATTAAAAAAAAAAAGAAGCGCTCCAGCGCTCCGAGTCTGGTGCTCAGTGCCAAGCGCTCCTCGTGCGCCTCACATGAACGCTGCTTCAAAAGAAGCGCTTCAGTGCTCAAGCGCTCTAAGTCTGGCACTCAGCGCCAAGCACACCACGTGCTCCTCACGTGTGCGCTATTTCAAAACAAGCGCTCCAACGCACCAAGTCTGGCGCTCAGCGCCAAGCGCACCACGTGCTCCTCATGTGTGCGCTATTTCAAAAGAAGCGTAGCGCTCCAGGTCTGGCGCTCAGCGCCAAGCGCACCACGTGCTCCTCACGTGTGTGCCATTTCATAAGAAGCACCTTAGCGCTCAGCGCCAAGCGCACCACGTGCTCCTCACGTGTGCGCTGAGGGAACACAAAGTGTTATTTAAATAAAGCCCAGTGCCATAATAAAGAGTGTCTAACACTCAATAAAAAGACAAAAGAAGAAGCGGTGTCAGAACCCACAATAAATGCTCTGCATTATTGAACAAAAAGGGTCTGAGCCCAAACAAATGTTAACATTTTGTTCAAAAATGAATAGACTGAGTCCAAAAAAGTGTTCAAACACTTTAACTGAATGGGCTGAGCCCAAGTAGACCATAAATCCCCCAATTCATATTAACTAAGCCCATGAGCTCCCAATATTTTTAATTGGTCTTAGTCTCAAACCCGACTATAGATCCCCCAACCAATATTGGTTCAAGGGTACATCTCTTCACACCTCTGATATGTGTCGTTGTAATTCTTCAACGACTTCAGAGAAGTGACGGGTTCTGACAACCAGACACTTTATGGACCGCAACGTCCCTAAACTAAACTCCATGGACTATGATGTCCTTAAACTTATGGACCGCAACGACCCTAAACTAAACTCAATTGACAATGAGGTCCTTAAACTCATGGACTATGATGTCCTTAAACTTTACAGACTATGAGGTCTTTAAACTAGACTATGATATCTTTAAACTGAACTATGAGGTCCTTAAACTCATGGATTATGATGTCCGTAAACTTATGGACCACAACGTTCTTAAACTAAACGATAGAGCCCAAATGCCCTATCATCGGATCTAAATGATTCCGAATCCCCATTGAGTAGATCTTAGTCTAAAATTAGACTAACGTATCCTTAACAAACATTTAAGTTGATCTTAATCTCAATGAGATTAATGATCCTTAAACCCAACCCAAACCCAAATCTAAGATAATACGGATTTGGACTAATCCACGCCCGACGGGAGACAACATAAATTAGTCTCCGTATACAATCCACGGGCAACCAAAAATAAAATAAACACACACGACATGAAGTGACCATTTGGAGAAGGAGAAAGTTGTTACCACGATGCGGTAGCGTAATTAACTGCAGAGGCTTGCGCCTGCAGGGAAGAGCGTCCCCACAATCAAAAATCGCTCAAATGAGGGGAATCTGACGAAGTCTGCTACAACGGCCGCATTCGTCTAAACCTCTGATACACGGTGCCATAAATCAACTTGGCATCTTCGGAGAGGTGGACGGATAAAACCAAATAGTATCTACCCCCAAATTCAGGCAAGACGTTTGTCTTTCCGGCGGAGAACATCGATCAATAGAAACCAACACACTAGATTTACAAACACTAACTAGTTTTCACAAAACTAATTAAATGTGGATTCCAACTACTGTATCACATATCAAACTTAAATCCGAAACGATGTAAAAATTACGACTATGAAACACTCCATATTAGCCACTTAACAAAATTAACATCACATGCAATTTGGGCTAATCAAACATAACCTGAAACCCAAAAATCTACAGACCAGAACACCAAACAAACATGAGTCAATTTGGGAACAGAAAAACCGGCCAGGCCAGCGAAATGAGGGTTTTCGCCTGGTCAACTTTGGAGTTTTGGTCTCGAGTTTCTCTGGTGTTCTAATTACATCACATGTAACATTCTGTATATGTTTAAAAATTTCAGAGGCCTTTAAAAATTTGACAGAAACTTAGGGTTTTGGTTAACTATTTCGGAGTTGTTTCGGTTTCGTAGTTTAACTAATATCGTCTAATCTTCTAGTTTTGGCTCTGATACCATGAAAGTGTATGTTAGCACCACCACTGGGTTTTACTAGTATCAAGCATGCCATTTTAAATTTTTTTGGGGTGCTAATTAACACTAAACAAGAATCGAAACTAGATGATTAGGATTTAACTATGATATAACAAAAACTATACTAAGATAAAGGTGGCTACAACCTTTGTAGCCGTGTCCTTCTCTTCTCAAGCTTCGTGTAGTAGTCCACGCAACTCCACTAGGCTCCACTTGAAGTTGGATCGAGCTTCCTTTGCGATCTTCGTGCCGAAGATGATCACTAAACTCTTTAGTGAAGGAAACAAACTACACCAAAGAACCAATCTAGTGTAGGATGGTGAAGTAAGGGTTTTGTTTTCTCACTAGGTTTCTCACAAGCTCAAGGGTTCACAACTCATGTGAGAGATTGAGCTTGGAAGTGGAAGTGAAGAAGATGGAGAGAGCTAGAGAGCAAATGAGCTCAAGTCAAGAAAATGAACAGGTGTTGTGTAGAATGAAGAATGGCTCATCAATATACCTCACTCATTGAAGCATCCATAATTTCCAAATAACAATTGGAACCATGTTTCAATAGTAAGTCAAGACTAATATAATAAACATTAAAACCATGCTTCACCATTCCACAAAAGTCTCCCCATTTTCCACCTCTTTTTCTATTTTCCAAAAATAGAAAATCCATGCCATGCTTCATAATACACACACACACACAAAGATTAGCAAATAATTAGTGAGCAATAATATTAGTCAATATACAATTATATCAAATATAAATATATATCATATTATTAAATCAACACTTGATTTAATAATCTGGTTATATCACATATAACCGACTAATATTATTTATCTGTATATCATATTGTCAAATCAACACTTGATTCAATAATCCGGTTATATCACATATAACCTAACTGATATCAAATAACCGCCAGATTAGAATACGGTATCACATGCTCGTATTTAATCAGGCCACCGCACATATCATCATATATCCCCTACTTTGTTTATTTTGAACTAGGAAACTTCTATGTGGGACTTTAAAGACTCGTCAATATGCTAGCAGTAGGTATTGATCACATCAGTTACCCATAAACCGTCAGCGGTACTAGCTAGACGTAACGGCTACCCAGGTATTGAGCGACTAGAAGATCAACAAGCAAGCTTGTCCAAACTCCCATGAAGCCTATAAGTAACACTTACCATACCGTTCGGTCTCTTCGTATGATATGTCACATATCGAGTCTGGGGTGGAATCGTCAGACCCCAATAAATTGATAAGTTATACCAATGTGTGGCCTATAACGGTATGAGAAACTATTGATAATGCTTACCGGTAAATCTCATCAACAGCCCTGGCCAGGGAATTCCTGTTATAGCCAATCGAGCATAACGCAATATCAAATCCCTATACCGGGAGAGACGAAACCCCTCATATCACTCATTGCCTCCATGTTACTTGGGATTGTACCCAAAATCCACATGTTTGCACGACTCCTTTGAGCCGTGTGTCACGCCCCGCTTCCCAGAGTACGCTAAGATGGGCACGTGACATAGCCAACCATGCTACCTGTGGATAGGAAATATCCTTCCACAGTCACATTACGGCTGTAGAGATATCAAGAACAGGAAAGTAAACTAAACTATCTAGTACATATCCATGAGCCAGAATAAATGAGTCAAGAAATGATAATATGCGGAAGCAAAAGATACAATAAATGAAACACCTGGAAAGTAAAACTGCATACCAACAGGATCTTCACCGCTCGGTCTAACAGCGGCAATACTCCTGATCAGTCTGCAACAAAGGTAGAGGATCTGGGCCATGCAAAACCCAGACGTCAGCGCGTCATAACATCAAGCAAAAATATAAACATGGGTAACAATACATGCAAGTATGAGTATAAATGATAAAACAAGCATAACAATGATATAAGTAAGGACAGTGGGGTAATGTGTAGTGAGTAATCTAAACTGGTCTATTGGGTTAACTACTCTCAAGTCTTTGAAATCTATTTGATGAATCATCGATGTAACTCAATAGTATCCCGTGCGTGCCCGGGATCACTGTCCATGACTCTCGGGCTGAACCCGAGACGTGTCGCAAGGCAGTAAAGGATGGTAGGTAATGACAAGTGATGTCCGTAGCATCACTCTGGGGCTGGCCTAGCCCGTAAGACTGATCAGAACAGGTATAGAACTGTCGAGTTACAAGTCAGGTTTCATCATTGATTTTCCCATACCCCAAGTCATATGTGTTCAAGTCAGGTATTAAGTAATCTAGAGCTAACGCCAACACAGGATCAGGCAGGTACAGGTTTGTCTAGATAGACAACAGGAACGGTCCGTAAGGACAACAGGTCAGGTTTGTTGGCATTAGACACAAGATCAGGTAACAGGTAAAGCCATGGTACATCAGGTCAGGTCAAGTAGTGTATTTAGGTGTCATGTCATGTCAAGAGTGTACGGTACTATGTCATGTCAAGTAGGAAGTGTAACAGGTCATGTCAGGGGTGCACAGAGTGTCCTGTGGGTGCTCATAATCAACTAACGTACGCATGGGTATATATATAAACAAGCATGGGTACTAATGAAGCAATAAAAATGAATCATGGTGATGATATATGCAAGATACATATTAAAGCATGGGGATGCACCGTTATAGATTAGAGTTAGGGTTGTGGTTCCAACATTAACTAAAATACACTTAAATCAGTATAGAATTGTTAAATCTCGTTATTATGCGTTAAAAGATCTAGGGATGCAATGTATCTCAAACAGGTTAAAGATGCACACGGGTGTCCAATAGGGTAAAACTATAAATGGGTACTATAGACTATGCAAATAGTTACTATGTGATTTTAAATATAGATGTAGTTACTAGGTATAGTAAGACAGAATGCAACATGATAGAGTTCAGTCGTAAATCTAAAATGATATAACCAGACATCGAAATGTAAAATTGTAATATAGGGTACTAGATTCAAACTTCATGATTACTATGTATCTAAATGAATATGAAATAACATAAAATAGCATGTAGCAAGTTTTACTTGCCTCGAGTACGACGATAACGGAAACGACACGGAGACGTGAACATGATACACGTGAGGTCACGGCCTGAACCAGGCTCGGGTCCGGGTCTTCTCGGCTCTGGGCTTGCTTGGCTAAGGTTGAAATTCTCGGCAAGGGGTGCAGGCGAAGATCACGGCGACGATACGAAGACATGACACATTGCAAGGTATAGACTTTAATCTCGGCTTGGATATGTTTCAATTAGGCGACCGTCATGCTCGGGTTTGGATCGAGTGCAGGCGATGGACAACAACAACGATGATCTCGGCTGGAGTTGAGGAGAATGATGATCGGGGCTGGGTGTTGTCGCGTGCAGGAGATAAGAAAAGGAAGAAGAAGATTGCATCGATGAGGGTTGCGGCTAGATGGGTGTTGGTGACGAGGGTGAGGGAAAAGGTGCAGGCGATGCGATGGTGGTGTTGGTGTTGTGTACCGACGGCGAGGGTGAGGGGAAGGCTCTCGGTGTGTGTAAATTGGCGATGGGGTTTCTGGGTTGGAGTTAGGTTGCTCAGATTGAGATGATGATGTATGGTGGTGTTGGGTTCTCTCGATGAGGGCGAGGCACCAGTTGTAAAGCTGAAGGAGGGAGGAGTTGAGGTGATGGGTTTTCAGGTGACGACGATGGTGGGATCTCGACGAGGTGTGTTGAGGCGGCTGTGGTGAAGCTGAGTGCTGAAGTTTGGTGTTGCAGTGATGAATCGCCGGTTAAAGTGATCGACGGCGAGGGCGACGAGGAGGAGATGCGGGTTGATGGGTAATGGTTTGGGTTGCTGGAGTTGGGCTCCGGCTAGAAACGCCGACGGTGGATGCAAAGCTTGAAGGAGAAGGAGATGGCAATGATGACAAGGTGCTCAGATGAGGTGGGATCGGAGGAGATGATGGTGTAGGTGACCGCGGTGCTAGGGTTGACGAGGAGGCGACGACGAGGTGGCGGAGGCGGCGACGGCGAGGGGCGCGGGCATGGGTTAGGGTTTCGTATATGGGTTCGCGAGAAGAGAACGAAGAGGAAGAAAAATATAATGAGGGGGAGAGAGAGAGATTTTGCGAGAGGAGAAAGAGAGAGAAATTCTGAGAGAAGGAGAGAGAGAAAGCCGCGAGAGGGGAGAGAGGAAGAGAGAGATCGTGAGGAGAGAGAGGGGGGAGAGGAGAGATAAATTTGGAGTTATCTGATGAGAGAGGAAGACAGATAGAAGAGAGAGAGACTCGGTGGTGGGGCCGGCGCAAATAAAAGAGAAAGGATTTAATTTGTTGGGAAGGAGAGAGAGAGACGTGAAAATAAAGTTTAAGTTAAAAAAATATATTTTTAGTTAAAGAAAACGTTAAGAGGAAATAAGATTATAATATTATTTTATTAACCCGTTTTGAGATTCTGGCAAATATAAACTCACTCCAAAACATGTCCGGGTCGGGTCTAAAAATTCAGATTAAAAATATGAAAAATATATGCGACGTCCAAATTTTAAAACAAGTACTCGGGTAACGAAAATGCGTACCCCTAAGAACGGATGCACGTACGTGCACGTAGCCATCCAAATACGTCTGTTTCACTGAAAGGGACGAGAACAAGATGCGCGGATGCTACTACAGGGTTTGGGGTATCAACCAGGCTATGAAATACAATTTTAAATTATTTTCTGTGTCCTAAAATGTTATATGTAGAATATGCGATGCTAGATGAAATGCTACTATGCAGTTTACACTAGATGCACGTATCTAAATAACAAGCCAGTGTAATCTATAAATATGAATCACACAGGTTCAAGCAAGCGGGTAGGGTCGAATGCAGAGAAAAATGTAAAATACCATTCGCACCCAAACACGATAAATCAAGCAAAATACCATGGACAAGTGAATACGGAAACTGGAATTGGTATAAATGAACTCGGGTGTTACATTATACCCAACTACAAAAGAATTTCGTCCTCGAAATTCCAAGAACAAGAAAGGATAAACAATCAAGAATTGCAAGAATAGATGTGGAAACTTCTGCCAGATTTCATCTTCTCGTTCCCAAATTGACTCTCCATGTAAGCGACTACCCCAAGAAACAATTACAAGAGGGATGATTGATCATTTCTTTGTGTGTCGGTTTAAGAAAATATATAGAATCACAATCAAAGAATTGTTTGACCGCAATCAACTACGGTGTCAGTTGTACATCGTAAGCGAGTGCGGATCGTCCACAGGGATTGTGCGATTCGTTTCTATGTTTGATTTGTTTGAATTGAAAAGTTAATCGAAAAGAAAAGAAAAATGATTCAAGATTTTTATCGATTGATTCAAGTGTCACTAGTCTAATCAAGAATCAAGAAAATGATAAACAATCGAGAATAGGGTTTCGATGATATTTCCAACCAAATGTCAAGAATCTAAATAAGGCTCGCAGGAATCGATCGGATCTATAGACGTGATGTAATCTCAAGATATCGTATTCTTGTCCTTCGAAGAGTTGATACCAGATCGATGATGATCGACGAGAGTTAGGGATTTCTCGTGAAACTAGGGTTTCATCATTTCTCCCTTGTTCTTTCGTCGATATCATTCACATTCTAGCCTCTAGCAAATTCAAGAAACGATCGTAACTCCCCAATTTCGAGCGATAACAATCAAGAAAGCATCGTAACGAAACTAGGTCGTTGATTCTTGAAATTGCTAGGGTTTACAAAACTCGTAGGAATCAAGAATCGTTTTAAGATATGTTACATCATCATTATATTGATCGTCTCGACTCCTCGACGAGCGGAGTATTACTCAAACATCACAACAAGAACTGCAACTAGAAATTGAGATCGAATCATGATGCAAGAATTTAAAGAAAACAAGATAAAAGAATTTCACCTTTTATTTATATCAACAATTTGATTACAGTCGCTCAAGAACTACAAGAGGAAGAACTAGATTGTCGATTTGGCGTCGCTTTTCTCCGTGAGTCGTGGATCGGCTTGGACCACTTGCTCTGTTGAAGATTGGCTCCGCTCCTAAAAGGTTGAAGGGCTTCTTGCTTGATTTGGTACTCGGGAATCTTGGCTTTGGATTGGAATTAGGGTTAGGGTTTCACACAAGTCTTGTCACTAGAGTTGTGGAAGAAGATGAAGAAAGAGGTAAAGAGATTGAATGGTTCTAGATTCTAGATTCTAGATTTTATGATTGGATTCTTAACCCTAGGTTTAGGCTTCTATTTATAGACTTCCCAAACCCTAGGTCTAGGTTTGAAATTACAATTCCCTCCAAAAGTTTGTTGAGGAGCTTCTAGAAATAGTTTGCTAGGAGTTTAGCTTAGGCTTTAAGCTAGGTTTGTTTAAGCTTAGAAACCCTAGTTTGCTGAACTGGCAGAAGCTTCTGGGGTCTTCTGGAATTTGATGTGGCTTTCTGAAGTGTAGGAGCTGAGAGAGGAATTTTGCCCTAAAATTGAGGAGCTGAATCCTTGTACCCACCGCGGAACCGCGGCGCAAGCCGGCTCCGGCCGCGGTTCCGCGGTCATGTAGGCTCCTTGGGGCTTGGGCTATCTTCAGTGGTCTTGGGTTGACAATTGGGCCTTTCTCTGATATGTTGATTTTTGTATTTCCTTCTGAATTGCTACCAGATCTGAAATCATTGAGTTGGCGTAATGTTTGATCAGCACCATGTAAATTTTGGCCTTTCTTCTGGATTTTCCTGCACAGATCTCGAAACAAGTATTGCGCAATATAGGGATGATGCGATGCCATGAAATGCAGTCAATTTCCTTTATAGTGCCAGTTTTAGAGTCTAACACATGCAATCTGATATTTAACAACTGATTTGCTAATATGTGAAATATGAATACCGTACACTTCTAAATGAGTGCAGATGATAGGGAAATTTCCGGTTAAAAGATACAGTATTTTCGAATGATCAAATTCCCCCAAACTTAATTTCGATCGTCTCGAGCGAACTGTTTATTAAAAAGAAGGAGAAAATAAAGAAGAAAAAAACTAACTAGCACACTTTCGTAGGCAACACGATTGCACTGAGCTCATGCAACAAGCCGTTAAACCTCTAGGTGTCCCTAGTAGGAGGAGTGTTGTCTCCTGAGGGTTTTCAGCGGATTGCACCCACAAAATCCAATAATAAAAGGAAGATCATGAATATTACATTTAAAGACAAGAATTGTAAAAGAAAAGCCTTGAAAATTATGGTTTCCAACTAAGCTAGCTTTTCGGTTGTCATGAGCCCTATCTTAATGGTCATGAAAAGATGTTGGAAATCACGTCCTCCCTCAATAAAACATCGTCTTATTCTTCATTCATATCTTTCTTCCAAACATCGATCATATAACCCTGCGTGTGTGTAAAGACATCCCTACACCCGGAGAATTCAATTCAAGCTATCATACTCTTGCCCATCAGCCTCAGTACTTTTTAATTAATGAATATTTAGATGAGATTTCTCACACACTTTCATGCGACCGTTAACACTTCTTGAGGTACTAACCGACCGATTACTCCTGTGCTTGCTTATTTGGTGTATTTTCCTCGTCTTGCACCACCTAAGGCTTAGCAGTGACTCCCAGACCAGTTGGTCTTAGGGCACTAGGTGAAGAAGCACTCTCGCTATATTTTTTTATTGCTGCCTTGGCGATAACAAAACCAGTGTTCATTTTTCTCACCCTTTTATATTTTCTTCATTTTTTTTATTTCCTTCATACTTTTGGCATTAAGACAAGAGCATTTCAAGGTATCCTCTACTATCCCAGGCTTTAAGACGTGTGTAAATGCGAATAGCAGGGTATCAACCTTCAAAATGTTTGGCTTCCAGAACAGAAACTATTTTTCAGACTTATTTTTATCCTCAGATTAGTGACGTCTTTCATCTTACTAACCCTTGGGACAACGGCTCATAACTACTTATTACTAGTTCGTATAAGAAAACTTCTAAATTTCTTGGTTTTCTTAAATTTTTCTAATCTCATGGATGTAATTTTTTCACTATCTAAACTTTCATTATCTTATTTATGTAAAAAAAATGTTAAAATGTGAAAATATTTTTATATTTTGAAAATTTTAAATTTTTATGGATTTTGAAATTTTTTAAATTTTTATAATTTTTTTTTAAAAAGAAATGTTTTGTGCTTATGCAAATGATATGAAAATGATGCAAAAATAAGCACAAACCTCCCCCAAACTTGTTTTCAACAGTGTCCTCACTGTTGCCAACAGCTATATCTACAAAACCTGTAAGTCTGGGAGGAATTATTAGTGGGGGAAACATATATAAGTGAAGAACTTCCCCCAAACTTACTCTTTTCACTCACTTCCATTCAAAAGATGATGCAATGATATGCAGGGCATGAAGGTGAGACGGAGGAATTTTAATCCAAATAAACTGGCTCCTGTAAGAACAGGAGCTCCTCCGTGGGGTCAGTGGAAAAATACGGCTTTAGTCTATGTCCATTCACTTTGAAAAATGTGTCGTTTTTAACATTTTCTACTTCTACTGCCCCGTGCGGGTATACAGACCGCACAACAAAAGGTCCCTTCCACCGAGATCGGAGCTTACCCGCGTGAAGGTGTAATCGTGAATCACAAAGAAGGACTTGTTGACCAGGTGAAAATGTTTTCCTCAAAATGTTTTTATCGTGAAAAACCATAGTCCTATTCTTTATGATTACAGCGTTATCATAAGCTTCATCGCGGAGTTCGCTTAGCTCATTAAGTTGCAGCTTCCGAAAGTTGCAAGCCAGGTTTAGGTCAAAATTTATTTCTTTAATAGCCTGCAATGCTTTATATTCTATCTCGACGGGTAAATGACATGCTTTCCCAAACACTATCCTATATGGAGACATTCCTAGGTTGGTTTTAAATGCAGTTCGGAATGCCCAAAGAGCATCCGTCAGTTTGGTCGACCAGTCTTTTCTATTCTTAGCAACAGTTTTCTCCAGGATAAGTTTGATTTGTCTGTTTGAGATTTCAGCCTGCCCGCTTGTTTGGGGATGATAGGGTGTAGAAAGTCGGTGGTTGATTGAGTATTTCCGCATCAAAGTCTCGAAAGACCTGTTGCAGAAATGTGTCTCATTATCGCTAATAATAGCGCATGGGTGTCCAAATCACGAAAAGATATTCTCTTTCAAGAACTTAATGACAAATTTCCTGTCATTAGTGCGACATGGAATGGCTTCAACCCACTTTGAGACATAATCAACCGCCAGCAGTATGTACAAATTCCCAAAGGAGTTGGGAAAGGGACCCATAAAATCAATGCCCCAAACATCGAATATTTCAACAACCAGAATGGGTTGCTGAGGCATTTCATTCCTCTGGGAGATTCTACCTGTGTACTGACATTGTGTACAGGTTTTGCAATAGTCAAATGCGTCCTTGAATAAGGTCCGCCAATAAAATCCACATTGCAAAACCTTATCCGCCGTTTTTTTAGGACCAAAGTGACCCCCACAGGCCTGATCATGACAAAAAGAAAGAACACTCTTGAACTCTTCTTCCGGGACACACCGGCGGATGATCTGATCAGGACAATACTTAAACAAATATGGATCGTCCCAGTAAAAGTGTTTTACTTGGGAAAGAAAACGGTATTTGTCCTGTTTTGACCAATCGCTCGGTATAAGTCCCGTGACAAGATAGTTCACAATATCCCTGAACCATGGTTCATTGGATACGCTCAAGAGTTGTTCGTCAGGAAACGAGTCATTGATCGGCAGGGTCACAAGGGAAGAAGAGATACGTGAAAGATGGTCTGCTACTACGTTTTCACATCCTTTCTTATCTTTGATAACAAGATCAAATTCTTGTAACAGAAGGATCCAACGTATTAGTCGACCTTTTGCATCTTTCTTCGCCAGAAGATGTTTTAAAGCGAAATGGTCTGTATACACAACTATAGGTGAGCCAATTAAGTAAGGCCTGAATTTTTCTAATGCAAATACAACCGCTAAAAGTTCTTTTTCTGTGGTTGTATAATTGATCTGTGCATCATTCAGGGTCTTACTTGCATAGTATATCACATGTGGCATCCTTTCGATGTGCTGTCCTATGACTGCACCTACTGCAAAGTCAGATGCGTCACACATTAGCTCAAAGGGGTAGTCCCAGTTTGGAGACAATAGCACGGGGGCTGAAGTGAGTGAGTGTTTAAGTGATTCGAAAGCTGTCTCACAGTCCGAGTCAAAATGGAAGGTAGTATCCTTGGCCAGGAGAAGAGTTAAAGGTCTAGAAATTTTGCTAAAGTCCTTAATGAATCTTCTATAAAATCCCGCGTGGCCAAGGAAAGATCGAATATCTTTGACGCTTTTGGGATGAGGGAGGTTTTGAATGACATCTATCTTAGCTCTGTCAACCTCAATGCCTTTCTGTGAAATGACATGTCCAAAAACAATTCCTTCTTGGACCATAAAATGGCATTTTTCCCAGTTCATAGTTAAATTCTTCTCTTTGCAACGAGTAAGAACAGCGTCAATCGCTAGGCAATCGGAAAAAGAGTCTCCAAAAATCGAGAAATCGTCCATAAAGATCTCCAGAAAATTCTCTACCATATCAGAGAATATCCCCATCATACACCGCTGAAAGGTAGCGAGAGCATTGCATAACCCAAAGGGCATGCGACTGTAAGCAAAGGTACCAAAAGGACAAGTAAAAGTGGTTTTATCTTGATCCTTTTTGGCGATGGGGACCTGATTATAGCCTGAGTATCCGTCCATAAAACAATAATACGCTCGTCCTGCTAAGCGTTCGAGCATTTGATCAATGAATGGTAGAGGAATGTGGTCTTTCCTTGTGGCAGCATTGAGTTTTCTATAATCGATGCATACACGCCACCCAGTTTGGGTACGTGTCTGAATCAACTCATTTGCCTCATTGGTTATAACAGTGATGCCGGATTTCTTAGGAACGACATGTATAGGACTCACCCATTGGCTATCGGAGATGGGGTATATAATACCATTATCTAAGCATTTGACGATCTCTTTCATTACCGCTTCCTTCATGACGGGATTCAACCGTCTCTGTGGTTCTCGGGTTGGTCTGGCATCATCCATCATATGTATATGATGTTCAACTATCAAGGGACTAATCCCTTTGATGTCCGCCATACTCCAACCAAACGCCTCTTTGTTAGATCTCAATACCGATAAAGTGCATTCTCTTGCTCTAATGCTAGAGAAGCGGATATTATAACCGGTAAAAACTCCTTCTCACCTAAATAAGCATATTTCAGATGAGAAGGTAACATTTTGAGATCTAATTCAGGCGGAGAAATGATAGAAGGAGGGATCATTGAGTGATTTTTGGATTTACAAAGAAGCTCAGAGCCTGTGAAAGATACAGACTCGGGTGGAGAAAAGTCAGGAGTGCAGGACTCAAGTGTAGGAAAAGTGTCCTCACTAAGATCTTGTGTGAATTCAAATAGAGATGTGGTAATGTCGTCAAGATTAGTAAAGCAAAGTTCCTCAGCTCCACAACTATCGGGAGCGATCTCATGGACAGAGCACACATCTAAAATATGAGCAGAGGGTTCTGATGGCTGACTTCCAACATTGTAGATGTTTAGTTCAATGGTCATATTTCCAAATGATAAGTTCATTAAACCGTTTCTACAGTTTATAACAACGTTGGAAGTGGTAAGGAAAGGACGACCTAGAATCACCGGAATTTAGCCCCGGGGGTTTGCTACAGGCTGTGTATCAAGTACAATGAAGTCTACAGGGAAGACAAATTCCCCGACCTTTATCAACACATCCTCTAGTTCACCCCTTGGTTTGGTGATTGAGCGGTCTGCCATCTGGAGAGTGCAGTGAGCAGGTTTCAGCTTTCCAATCCCTAATTGCTCATATACAGAATATGGAAATAGGTTAACATTTGCGCCAAGGTCTAAAAGAGCATGATTTATGTTTTTACCCCCAATAGAAATCGATATTGTAGAACATCCTGGGTCCTTTCGTTTCTTTGGTAGCTGGGGAATAAAAGCAGTGCTAATATTATTAGACATAAATTCGGCACTTGAGTCTTCCTCTTCCTAGTGCACAAGTCCTTAAGAATTTTCGCATATGCGGGGACTTGTTGAATCGCATCTAGGAGAGAGATGTTGATGTTAACCTGTTTGAACATTTCCATAATTTTCTCCATATGAGGACTCGTTCTATTACCCCTTAACCGGTTCGGGTAAGGAGCTTTCGCAATAAGCGCCGGGTCCATCATAGGAGAAGGAAGAGGGGGTAGACGAGATCCCAAAAGAGGTGTGGGGACCGTCTGTGGAGAACTATAAGGGTTGGGTTGAGGTGTCGAGCCTAGTGGGAAATGGAGAATAGGCTCGCGAGAAGGTGGTGGGGTAGAAGAAGAAGGATGAGAATTAGAAGTGTGTGTGTGAGGAAAGGTCTCAGCCGGGGTGTTAATGATAGGATTTTCAATATCATCAATTCCTTCCCCGACATGATTGTTCAGCACTCTTCCCGATCTCAACGTTGTGACGGCATTTACATTGTAATGCCCAGGATTCTGTAGGGGTTGAGAGGGAAGTTTCCCTTTTTCTCTCGCACTCATTTCGGCTTTAGGTCGAGCTATTTCAGCTTCCATCGATCTGATACTCTCAGCTTGGGACGCTGAGTTTTTCTTTATCTCACTGACGGAAGATCTAACCTCAGTCGAAACCTCTATGAAATTTGATAAAAGTGATTTCATGGTTTGAGTGAATTAAGAGAATTCGTCAGAACAGGACAACTGCATAAGATTAGACTGTGCAGGAGTGTTGACCTGGTTTTGGAAATTTTGTGACTGGTAGGGGTGCTGAGTGAGTTGAAGTGGTTGCTGTTGTGGTGGAAGAGCCCTTTGAAAATTATTTTGGCTTGGAACCGTGTTTTGAGATTGTTGTTGGTTCCAAGCAAAATTCGGGTGATTCCTCCAACCCTGATTGTACGTGGAAGAATATGGATCGTTTCTAGGTCTTTGAAATCGGCATTAGTATGCTCGTGACCTTGAAACGCAGAGTTTAATGGACATTCTTCCGTTAAATGAGACGGATCAGAACAGCAGCCACATACAGTTTTGGGGAGCGACATTGGGTTTAGGGAGGCTGCAGAAAATTTGTGTTCCATAGAGTCGAGCTTCTTTTGCATTGCTGCCATCTCAGCTCGAACACCTATGGACACATCTATTTGGTGTACGCCATCCCTATTCAATGGTTGGGTTCCACTCTCCCACTACAGTGATTTTTCAGCGAACTCTTCTAAAAACTTCCAAGCTCCCCATCATCCTTGGTCATAAAAGTATCTTGACACATGTTTTCAAGGTTCTGTTTAGTGTTTGAGTTAATGCCCTCATAAATGATTCGGCAAAGATCCTATCTCGGGATGCCATGATGAGGACATTGAACCAATAGATCCTTGAAACGTTCAAAGCATTTAGAGAATGGTTCAGTAGGGAGCTGGGTAAATTGATTCAGTTCGCTACGGATTCGAGCTATCTTTTGCATCGGGTAAAATTTCTTAAGAAATGTCGCGACGAATTCTTCCCAATTCGTGATTGAATGTGTAGTAGTGTTATATAGCCACTTCTCGGCTATATCGCACAAAGTAAATGGAAGAAGTCGTAGACGCATCGCATCCACAGAAAGTTGTGACGTACCCATCATCGCGCATACGTTTTCAAATTTGGTAATGAAAACGTAAGCGTCCTCAGTCTCGAGTCCATGGAATTTGGGTAAAAGGTTGATGTATTGGGGTTTAATCTCAAAGTTATCCCCATTGGCTGGTGGAATGGATAAGCAGGTCGAAAGAGGACCTCGCAGTGGATAGCACCTCTCTTGGAGAGAGATGAGGGGAGGATTCTGCGCACCAACGGACGGCGGCAGATTAGGGTTAAAGAAGTTCGATGGAGGTGGATCCATCGATGTGGGTGTGGTAATGGGTAAAGAAGAAGTAAATGGAGAAATATCGACTTCGGAGTCGATAAAGGCTACGCGGACTAAACGGGCACTAGAATCCCGTGTCCAGCCTATCTTGTACTAAAAACGGTTAGTACAAGTGGCAGCGTTGACCTATAATTAGGGGTAATGAATGAATGCGGTGCTTGCTTTGAAAAAGGGACGGATTTTTGAAAAAATGATGCGACACAACAAATGCAGCACACAAAACCCTAATTCTAGGGGTCGCCTAGGTCAGATCTCTAGACCGCTCCTAACTGCCAGAAGACAAGACACAGGATAAAATCCTCCACTGCCTCTTTGTCTCTCTTGTGGCCAGGTAAGTGGGAGGTTCTCTACTACGTAAGTAGTGGGCCTAATTAAGTAACCACTAGCCTTCGACACACTTGCCTAGACACTACAAGAGAAACGCGGATAAGCAATGAATTACCCACGGCCTTCTTCTGTCCTAGGTGAGCACGACGGTCCTTAGAGTCATCTCTAGATCTTTTTTATTTAATTAGGGTAAATGCGGATGCAAATTTTGTGGTTTTCGGGGCTTAGGAAGGGTAATGAACTCCCCACCTAATTTGGATTTGGTCTTTGCCCCTTAATGTCCGTATTAGTAATGCAAACAACCAAGAAACAAAAACACGCACAATTTAATTTTTCTATTTTGCGCGCTGCGATTTTTGCAAAGAAGCCTGCAGAAATTTATTAGTTGGAGCAGAGAAAGGAGAAGAGAAGAAAGCTAGAAGTTGCCAGAGGAAGTTTGATGCAGAGATCCCTCTAACAAGCCGCGGTTCCGCCGCAATTGCCTCCTTATACCGTGCTTCCGCGGTTGAATGGTGGGAACACTGCACCAAATTGTAGCAGGGAGCTTCTATACACTCCCTTAGCTCTCTGGTATATTCCAAAAAATTTCTTCAATTGCACAGCAGCTCCAGATTTCCTTGCAATGAACCACAACAAATCGTTTAGGGTTTGCACGAATTTTGATTACAAAAATTACAATGGAATAAATCTTTCAATTCAAATTTCAATATAAAACGAATTAGCACGTAATCCCCGGCAACGGCGCCATTTGATTGATCATTTCTTTGTGTGTCGGTTTAAGAAAATGTATAGAATCACAATCAAAGAATTGTTTGACCGCAATCAACTACGGTGTCAGTTGTATATCGTAAGCGAGTGCGGATCGTCCACAGGGATTGTGCGATTCGTTTCTATGTTTGATTTGTTTGAATTGAAAAGTTAATCGAAAAGAAAAGAAAACATGATTCAAGATTTTTATCGATTGATTCAAGTATCACTAGTCTAATCAAGAATCAAGAAAATGATAAACAATCGAGAATAGGGTTTCGATGATATTTCCAACCAAATGTCAAGAATCTAAATGAGGCTCGCAGGAATCGATCGGATCTATAGACGTGATGTAATCTCAAGATATCGTATTCTTGTCTTTCGAAGAGTTGACACTAGATCGATGATGATCGACGAGAGTCAGGGATTTCTCGTGAAACTAGGGTTTCATCATTTCTCCCTTGTTCTTTCGTCGATATCATTCACATTCTAGCCTCTAGCAAATTCAAAAAACAATCGTAACTCCCTAATTTCGAGCGATAACAATCAAGAAAGCATCGCAACGAAACTAGGTCGTCGATTTTTGAAATTGCTAGGGTTTACAAAACTCGTAGGAATCAAGAATCGTTTTAAGATATGTTACATCATCATTCTATTGATCGTCTCGACTCCTCGACGAGCGGAGTATTACTCAAACATCACAACAAGAACTACAACTAGAAATTGAGATTGAATCATGATGCAAGAATTTAAAGAAAACAAGATAAGAGAATTTCACCTTTTTATTTATATAAACAATTTGATTACAGTCGCTCAAGCACTACAAGAGGAAGAACTAGATTTTCGATTTGGCGTCGCTTTTCTCCGTGAGTCGTGGATCGGCTTGGACCACTTGCTCTGTTGAAGATCGGCTCCGCTCCTAAAAGGTTGAAGGGCTTCTTGCTTGATTTGGTACTCGGGAATCTTGGCTTTGGATTGGAATTAGGGTTTGGGTTTCACACAAGTCTTGTCACTAGAGTTGTGGAAGAAGATGAAGAAAGAGGTAAAGAGATTGAATGGTTCTAGATTCTAGATTCTAGATTTTATGATTGGATTCTTAACCCTAGGTTTAGGCTTCTATTTATAGACTTCCAAAACCCTAGGTATAGGTTTGAAATTACAATTCCCTCCAAAAGTTTGTTGAGGAGCTTCTAGAAATAGTTTGTTAGGAGTTTAGCTTAGGCTTTAAGCTAGGTTTGTTTAAGCATAGAAACCCTAGTTTGCTGAACTGGCAGAAGCTTCTGGGGTCTTCTGGAATTTGATGTGGCTTTCTGAAGTGTAGGAGCTGAGAGAGGAATTTTGCCCTAAAATTGAGGAGCTGAATCCTTGTACCCACCGCGGAACCGCGGCGCAAGCCGGCTCCGGCCGTGGTTCCGCGGTCATGTAGGCTCCTTGGGGCTTGGGCTCTCTTCAGTGGTCTTGGGTTGACAATTGGGCATTTCTCTGATATGTTGATTTTTGTATTTCCTTCTGAATTGCTACCAGATCTGAAATCATTGAGTTGGCGTAATGTTTGATCAGCACCATGTAAATTTTAGCCTTTCTTCTGGATTTTCCTGCACAGATCTCGAAACAAGTGTTGCGCAATATAGGGATGATGTGATGCCATGAAATGCAGTCAATTTCCTTTATAGTGCCGGTTTTAGAGTCTAACACATGCAATCTGATATTTAACGACTGATTTGCTAATATGTGAAATATGAATACCGTACACTTCTAAATGAGTGCAGATGATAGGGAAATTGCCGGTTAAGAGATACAGTATTTTCGACTGATCAAGGGATAACCTTGTTCTTAAAAACCTTTTCTCTTCGATCTACGATCGACACCGGTCGCTCCTCAAAAGTCAAATCTTCTTGTACGGTTAGCTCCGAATGATCCAACACATGTGTTTCATCTCGAACATACCTACGGAGTTGAGGTACGTGAAACACGTCATGAACATTCGCCAAGAATTGCGGTAACGCCAATCGATACGCTACCTCACCAACACGCTCCAAAATTTCAAAAGGTCCAACAAATCGAGAACTGAGCTTTCCTCGACTTCCGAAATGAATCATCCCTCTAGTCGGTGATATCTTCAAGAATACCAAATCACCCATGGCGAACTCTAGGGGTCTTCTCGACGTATCTGCCCAACTCTTCTGTCGGTCTTGTGCTGCTTTCCTATAGTTCCGGATAGTGTTAACCTTCTCAACTGTTTGCACAACCAAATCTGGTCCCAACAATCTTCGTTCACCAACATCGTTCCAACAAACAGGTGAACGACACTTGCGACCATATAAAGCCTCTAATGGAGCCATCTGAATAGTCACCTGGAAACTGTTGTTGTAAGAAAACTCCACCAAGTGTAGATGATTCTCCCATGAATCCTTGAAGTCTAACATACACGCCATCAACATGTCTTCAAGATTTTGGATCATTCTCTCCGACTGGTCATCTGTTCGAGGATTATAAGCTGTGCTAAACTCAATCGCGTCCCAAACCTTCCTGTAAGTTCTTCCAAAAGCGTGATAAGAAACGAGTGTCACGGTCGGACACGATGCTCATCGGTACTCCATGAAATCTTATAATCTCCTGCATGTACCATTCTGCCAAAGCTTCTGTTGAATGACCAAGAATCATCAATCACCCAATCTGCATTGTTGCCTTTTAGATTCCGCGGTAAAACCGTCACGAAATCCATGGTTATATGTTCCCACTTCCATTGAGGAATCGGAAGTGGTTGCAATAACCAGCAACCCGTCGTGGTTGCAATAAGTCAGGTTTCATCATTGATTTCCCCATACCCCAAGTCATATGTGTTCAAGTCAGGTATTAAGTAATCTAGAGCTAACGCCAACACAGGATCAGGCAGGTACAGATTTGTCTAGATAGACAACAGGAACGGTCCGTAAGGACAACAGGTCAGGTTTGTTGGCATTAGACACAAGATCAGGTAACAGGTAAAGCCATGGTACATCAGGTCAGGTCAAGTAGTGTATTTAGGTGTCATGTCATGTCAAGAGTGTACGGTACCATGTCATGTCAAGTAGGAAGTGTAACAGGTCATGTCAGGGGTGCACAGAGTGTCCTGTGGGTGCTCATAATCAACTAACGTACGCATGGGTATATATATAAACGAGCATGGGTACTAATGAAGCAATAAAAATGAATCATGGTGATGATATATGCAAGATACATATTAAAGCATGGGGATGCACCGTTATAGATTAGAGTTAGGGTTGTGGTTCCAACATTAACTAAAATACACTTAAATCAGTATAGAATTGTTAAATCTCATTATTATGGGTTAAAAGATCTAGGGATGCAATGTATCTCAAACAGGTTAAAGATGCACACGGGTGTCCAATAGGGTAAAACTATAAATAGGTACCATAGACTATGCAAATAGTTACTATGTGATTTTAAATATAGATGTGGTTACTAGATATAGTAAGACAGAATGCAACATGATAGAGTTCAGTCGTAAATCTAAAATGATATAACCGGACATCGAAATGTAAAATTGTAATATAGGGCACTAGATTCAAACTTCATGATTACTATGTATCTAAATGAATATGAAATAACATAAAATAGCATGTAGCAAGTTTTACTTGCCTCGAGTACGACGATAACGGAAACAACACGGAGACGTGAACACGATACACGTAAGGTCACGGCCTGAACCAGGCTCGGGTCCGGGTCTTCTCGGCTCTGGGCTTGCTTGGCTAAGGTTGAAGTTCTCGGCAAGGGGTGCAGGCGAAGATCACGGTGACGATACGAAGACATGACACATTGCAAGGTATAGACTTTGATCTCGGCTTGGATATGTTTCAAACAGTCATGCTCGGGTTTGGATCAAGTGCAGGCGATGGACAACGACGACGATGATCTCGGCTGGAGTTGAGGAGAATGATGATCGGGGCTGGGTGTTGCCGCGTGCAGGAGATAAGAAGAGGAAAAAGAAGGTTGCATCGATGAGGGTTGCGGCTAGATGGGTGTTGGTGACGAGGGTGAGGGAAAAGGTGCAGGCAATGCGATGGTGGTGTTGGTGTTGTGTACCGACGGCGAGGGTGAGGGGAAGGCTCTCGGTGTGTGTAAATTGGCGATGGGGTTTCTGGGTTGGAGTTAGGTTGCTCGGATTGAGATGATGATGTATGGTGGTGTTGGGTTCTCTCGACGAGGGCGAGGCACCAGCTGTAAAGCTGAAGGAGGGAGGAGTCAAGGTGATAGGTTTTCAGGTGATGACGATGGTGGGATCTCGACGAGGTGTGTTGAGGCGGCTGTGGTGAAGCCGAGCGCTGAAGTTTGGTGTTACAATGATGAATCGCCGATGAAAGTGATCGACGACGAGGAGATGCGGGTCGATAGGTAATGGTTTGGGTTGCTGGAGTTGGGCTCCGGCTAGAAGCGCCGACGGTGGATGCAAAACTTGAAGGAGAAGGAGATGGCAACGATGACAAGGTGCTCAGATGAAGTGGGATCGGAGGAGATGATAGTGTAGGAGACCGCGGTGCTAGGGGTTGACGACGAGGCAAGGAGGCGGCGACGGCGAGCGCAGGCAAGGAGCGCGGGCATGGGTTAGGGTTTCGTATATGGGTTCGCGAGAAGAGAATGAGGAGGAAGAAAAATATAAGGAGGGGGGAGAGAGAGATTTTGCGAGAGGGGAGAGAGAGAGAGAGAAAGAGAAATTCTGAGAGAAGGAGAGAGAAAGTCGCGAGAGGAGAGAGATCGAGAGGCGAGAGGGGGGAGAGGAGAGATAAATTTAGTGTTATCTGATGAGAGAGCAAGAGAGAAGAGAGATAGAAGAGAGAGAGAGAGAGACTCGATGGTGAGGCCGGCGCAAATAAAAGAGAAAGGATTTAATTTGTTGGGAAGGAGAGAGAGAGAGACGTGAGAATAAAGTTTAAGTTAAAAAAATATATTTTTTGTTAAAGAAAACGTTAAGAGGAAATAAGATTATAATATTATAATATTAACCCGTTTTGAGATTCTGGCAAATACAAACTCACTCCAAAACATGCCCGGGTCGGGTCTAAAAATTCAGATTAAAAATATGAAAAATATATGCGACGTCCAAATTTTAAAAAAAGTACTCAGGTAACGAAAATGCGTACCCCCAAGCACGGATGCACGTACGTGCGTGTAGCCATCCAAACACGTCCGTTTCACTGAACGGGACGAGAACAAGATGCGCGGATGCTACCACAGGGTTTGGGGTATCATATAGGCTATGAAATGCAATTTTAAATTATTTTCTGTGTCCTAAAATGTTATATGTAGAATATGTGATGCTAGATGAAATGCCACTATGCAGTTTACACTAGATGCATATGTCTAAATAACAAGACGGTGTAATCTATAAATATGAATCACACAGGTTCAAGCAAGCGGGTAGGGTCGAATGCAGAGAAAAATGTAAAATACCATTCGCACCCAAACACGATAAATCAAGCAAAATACCTTGGATAAGTGAATACGGAAACTGGAATTGGTATAAATGAACTCGGGTGTTACACCGTAGTAGGGAGGAAAATCAAAGCACAATAGGAACCACATAAGACTCTATGACGATCTCGGGTCTACAGACTAACATGTACCAGTGTCACCAGAGAATTGCTATCCGACGATAGGTATAGTACCATCTAGGAGTTCTCGGCGAGTCATGTTCGGTGTACCAATTCTCTAATGAGCACCTGTATACAATCTTTGATGTCAAACACCAATGGATATGGGATCAACCATCGCCCTATACAGGGTCAAGAAACGTACACACTAGTATACTCTGGAATATCGATGCCTTGTCTCGATACTCCCTCAACTAGGAATTGTTAAAGGATGTACTTGTAGACAACACAAGTCCCAGTAGTATGATCTGCATCATAGTCCTGAAAGTCAAGAAAACATCCTAAGGGCTTTATCAACATGTATCAGAGAGACAATATAATAATACAAGTGTACATGTTAAGATAAAGAGCAACCAAATAGCATATTATCATGTCGAGCAAGAAAGACCTCTATATATATGTCTAAGCATCCAATATAATATACATCAATGTACAATAATGGCCTCTAGGCATACATATCCCTAACAACAAAGACCTTTTGTTCCTCTGCGTAATAGAAAAGATACCCTCTAGAGTTCTTTGGGTATCCCACAAACTTACACAGTACTGAACGCGTCTCGAGCTTGTCTGCATGCTCCTTTTTTACAAAAGCTGGACATCCCCATATCTTCAGATACTTAAGATAGGGTTTCTTCCCACTCCACATCTGATATAGTGTGGTAGGCACTGACTTAGTAGGAATCTTGTTTAAAAGATATGCAGCTGATTCTAGTGCATAACTGTCACGATCCAAAGTGTGGATGTGACCGGCACTTAGATTGTAACATATCTAAAGATATGCACGTAGTCCAAGTGAGCCGAAACCCAAGATCAAACTACCTTATTTCGGAATTATTTATAAAATTTTAGTTTTTAAGTAAAAATCCCAATTTATGAAGTTAATTTATTAAACAAGTTTAAAGTGTTAGGTGTAGTTGTATCCCTAGTTGGGATCAACAATATTAACAATGAACATAAATCTCAACATATAGAATATCACTATGAATCTCAGACATAAAGAAAGAACTACAATGCATCGACCAAACGATCTCAACTGTCCATATATATAATCTCTCATTCTAAGTCAAAATACAGGTTCGATGGAGACTTTCTAGATACAAAATACAATACCCAAAAAGAGAAGGTTACTACATATGTAACCCACCTAGCAAAAGATATGAAAAATCCGCAACGTAGATCTGCACCACAGTCAACCGTCCACTCTACCCCCGCAAGGAACTGTGGCACAACGGGGGGTGAGTTACCAACTCAGTGAATATAACTAACATATAACGGTTTATAATGTAAATATGACAATCAGATTAACTGAAATATGAACAAGTATAATGTATGATTATATGTGAAAATCATCAATGTATAAAGTAAATCTCATAATACCACTGAAATCTCATCATTTATTCTCAATAAATTCATTTCTCCGTGTCCATCAACGACACAAAACTTCCATTTCTCACAGGCATCATTCCCCGAATGATCCTGAATCAATAATACCGGTTGTTATCATCTAGATACACGCCGTATTTTACTACTATCTCCGGTATCGAGTAATCTCGCTAGGCTCCCCCGCCTCAATGCGGCTATCCTGCCCCTCGGTCTCGACCGGGCCCACCATGTATCCAACTGTATATCTCCCCCACTCAGTATGGATAACGTAAAATTCGCGATCGTATATCTCCCCCACTCGGTCGGGAATAAAACCAAAACAGAAATCATCTCATGGTAGACATGACACATCAATCATGAAAACACTGGATTTATGTAATAGTATTCAAAACTCAAAACCATAAATCCTCAATTCTACATTTACCTCTTATATAAACCAGAAATACACATATATCAACATGATATAAATGATGCAATTTACTATTATTATGGATATATGAAATACGATATAATTTCATGTTAACAAGTATTATATTTAAGTGTAAAGTGACATAGCAATATCGACGAGGTGTGTGTAGCATATAAGACGTGCACGTGGCATGACTCGTCGATAATTGTGAAGTGTTCTAACAACTAAGCAATTTATATGTATATATGATGAATGCATATTATCAATTTGGCATAACGATATAAAGCATTAAGTTAAGTAAAATTACGGGCGAAACACGCCATCTTTACAAAATTCCCCGGTAGATGTTTAGTCTACTTACCGGAAAGGTCGAATCTACTCCGGAATTGCTAATCATTTCCCTTTCCTCGCTGCTTCCGTAATTCTTGTATCCGAATCTAAATTTACAATTTAACGTATATAAGAAAACGGCTATTCCGATATGACGGAAATGAAAAACACCCGTTCCCACGTATAAGTTATATACTATTCGATTGTATCAAGTTATCACACACTTAATCTTGCTGGATTTTAACCTTAATCTGTATTGTTACAGAAACTAAATCGCGACGTATTTTAACCGTGTCGTATTTAGTGTTTTAATATACCCTTTCCGATATATGATTCCAGATTGTATTTACAATAAAACTAATTTAATTAAACAACACCAAAATAGCCAAAATTGTACACTGGAAACTACCCAACAGAGAAAACCCCCCTATCTTCCTACCTGGACGGTGACGCCGGAATTTCCTTTATGGCCGCCGGCCAAAAACCGGCCCCCTGGTGCCGTGGTCTTATGGGTTATTTTAGGTGTTTCCTGCATTATTTTAACTCTGTTTAGTTACGTTAATTATCTTTTAAACATTAGCAGATTCTAACAGAGCTTAACTTTTAACTAAAATACGATATTATGTGACATGTTCAATCTATACTAACTAATCTACAGAGCCTAATTTACCTACTGTGATTAAGGATTTTACCCTCCAATTATCTGTAGGAATAACCCTCCAAGATGCTAAGTCCCTCCTAGCTTAAAGGTGAAGAAGAACCAAGAATAAAGCTTCCATCTTCATCTTCTTTCTCTTGTTTTCTCTTTTCTCTTTTAACTTTCTTTTCTTTTAAATCTTTTGAATTTTAATCTGAGTTTTGAACTAAATAGGAGTTATATATATGAGAGGAGGAAGGGAAAAGGTGAAGGAGGAGGTGTCAAGGGTTGAAGGGTGTGTGTTTCATGCAAGGAGGAGGTGTGAGATGAGAGTGTGTATGCAAGCATGAGGTGGTGTTAACTTTATCTTCAAATTTTGTTTTAATTTAAATAAAATTCTGAACTAAATTGAATTTTCCTCCACTTTCAATTAAAACCTTAACTATCCCATATTTGCATAAAACTTAAACTTTACATATAAACCCCTCACAACCTAACTTATTATAAAACACACATTTTGTTAAAATGAAGCTAAATTTGTCATTAAAACTTTTATAACTTATTTAATTTGCATACAAAAATTCTAATTTAAATTGAATTACATAAAACTTATGAAGATTGACATATTTGATTTTAACAGTTTTGTGATTTATCAAATTATTATTAATTTAATCAATTTTATTTATTTCTAAATATTCAAAATGCTACAATATTCCCCCCTTAAGAAAATTCGGTCCCCGAATTTAAAATAATAACTAGACATACCTTCGAAAAGATATGGAAATTTCTTTCGCATTGCGTCCTCCGTCTCCCAAGTAATCTCCTCGCGATTCTTTCCTTGCCAGAGAACCTTTACAGATGGAAGTACCCTTGAACGTAGTTTCTTTGCCTGCCTACCAAGAATAGTGACGGGCAGCACCGTGTAGGATAAATCTGGCTCAAGCTGTAAGGTCTGATGCTGGATCGCGTGAGATGAATCGTGAAGATATCTGCGAAGCATCGAAACGTGGAACACCGGATGCACGTCGGGAAAACTAGATGGAAGTGCTAACCGATAAGCTACAGCACCCACCCTCTCTAGAATCTCGTAAGGTCCAACATATCTGGGGCTGAGCTTCCCCTTCTTCCCGAAACGCATCACACCTTTCATTGGAGATACTCGAAGGAACACATGATCTCCCACCTCAAACTCGAGTCTACGACGTCGTCGATCTGCATATGATTTCTGTCTGCATTGGGCTGCTTTCATTCTATCACGTATCAACTGAATCTTCTCTGTAGTCTCCTGTACTATCTGCGGCCCCAATATGCAACTCTCGCTAAGTTCCGTCCAGCAAACGGGTGATCGACATTTCCTCCCATACAAAACTTCAAAGGGTGCCATCTGGATCGTCTCTTGAAAACTGTTGTTGTACGAGAATTCTACCAAAGGTAGGTGACGATCCCAACTGCCACCAAAATCAAGACTACAAGCCCGAAGCATATCCTTTAATATCTGAATGGTCCGCTCCGACTGACCATCTGTCTGTGGGTGGAAAGCCATACTAAAACTCAGTCGTGTACCAAGAGAGTCTTGAAGTTTCTGCCATAGCCTTCTAGTGAACTGGGTACCTCGATCTGATACTATGCATGTCGGCACTCCATGTAGACGTACAATCTCATCGATATAAACCTGTGCATACTTAGCAAATCCATACGTCGTCTTCACTGGAAGAAAATGAGAGGCCTTTGTCAACCTATCCATAATCACCCAAATGGAATCATACCCTCTGCTAGTCCTGGGTAGACCCACCACGAAATCCATGGAAATCTGTTCTCATTTCAACTCTGGAATGGGTAAGGGCTGCAATTCTCCGGCTGGCCTCTGGTGTTCTGCTTTGACTTGCTGACAAGTCAAGCATCTTGAAACATAATCTGTAACATCCTTCTTCATTCCTTCCCACCAATAATTATCTTTCAAATCATGGTACATCTTGGTGGAACCAGGATGAATACTGTATGCTGATCTGTGGGCATCCTATGAGATCTCACGCCTCAATCCGTCAGAATCTGACACACAGAGACGAGTCCTAAAACTTAATACTCCATGATCATCAATCACGAACTCCGTCTCCCTGCCCTGCCTAACCTGATCCATAATCTCCATCATACGAGTATCTGTGGGCTGCGCCTCTCGAATGCGATCCAATAACTGAGGTCTGGTGCGAACATGTGCTAGCTGGCCTCCTGCCGACGTGAACTCAAACTGTATACGACTATCACATAAGATTTGCCAGTCTGTAGAAGATTGTCTCTGTAAAACGCTCAAATGAGATAAGCTACCTCCAGGTCTCCGACTCAAGGCATCTGCTACAACATTCGCCTTGCCTGGATGGTACAAAATCTCACAGTCGTAATCTTTCACCAATTCCATCCACCTACGCTGCCTTAGGTTCAGATCTCTCTGCTGAAAAATATACTTTAAGCTTTTATAATCTGTGAAGATTTGACACGATTCTCCATACAAGTAATGTCTCCAAATCTTCAATGCGAATACCACAGCAGCCATCTCTAGATCATAAGTGGGGTAGTTTTGTTCATGCCTCTTTAACTGTCGAGAAGCATAAGCTACAACCCTGCCGTGTTACATCAATACACAGCCTAAACCCACTCTAGAAGCATCACAATACACAACGAAACCCCCTGACCCGGAAGGTAAAGACAATACAGGTGCAGTCGTCAAACGCGTCTTCAACTGCTGGAAACTCTGTTCACACGCATCTGTCCACTGAAATGGAACCTCCTTCCTAGTCAATCCGGTCAAAGGTGCCGCTATCCGTGAGAAATCCTGTACGAAGCGTCTGTAATAACCTGCTAAACCTAAGAAACTCCGAACCTCCGTAACTGATATAGGCCTGGGCCAGTGCTGTACCGCTTCAATCTTCTTTGGGTCTACACATATACCTTCTTTCGTAACTATATGACCCAAGAATTCCACGCTATCGAGCCAAAAAGCACACTTAGAGAATTTTGTATATAGCTGATGCTCCTTCAAGGTCTGCAGCGTAATACGTAAATAATGTTCGTGCTCCGTCTGACTTCGAGAATATACAAGAATATCATCTATGAATACTATAATAAACCGATCAATAAATAGTCTAAAGATACGGTTCATCATATCCATAAAAGCTGCTGGAGCGTTGGTGAGTCCGAACGACATCACCAGAAATTCATAATGCCCATATCTCGTACGAAACGCCGTCTTCGGAATATCATCCTTCTGAACCCTCAACTGGTGATAACCCGACCTCAAATCAATCTTTGAGAAGTAACCAGCTCCCTGCAACTGATCGAACAAATCATCTATACGTGGTAGTGGATACCTGTTTTGCACAGTGACACGATTCAGCTGTCGGTAGTCGATGCACATTCTCATACTACCGTCCTTCTTCTTTACAAATAAAACAGGAGCTCCCCACGGTGATACACTTGGATGAACAAGTCCTCTATCTAACAACTCTTGCAACTGGCTTTTGAGTTCTTTCAATTCCGTCGGTGCCATTCGATAGGGTGGTATAGAAATAGGCCCCGCACCCGGAATCAAGTCGATGCAAAATTCGATGTCCCGATCGGGTGGCAATCCTGGTAACTCAGCAGGAAATACCTCAGGAAATTCTCGTACGATCGAAATCTGATCCAATGGAACCTCAGCGACCCCTAAGTCCTGAACGAAGGACAAGAACCCATGACAACCCTTCTTCAAGAGTCGCCCCGCACAAAGAGCAGAAATCATGTTGACAGGAGCTAACTTGCAATCCCCCTGCACAAAAAACACCGATTCACCTGGAAAACAAAATCTAACCGCTTTTCCCCGACAATCTACATAGGCGTGACAAGCGGCTAATCAATCCATACCAAGAAGTATGTCAAAATCTAACATGTCCAGGAGAATCAGATCAATTAGCGAATCTCTATCACCAATACGCACCGAACACGATCTGAATACGTGCCGAGCTATAAAAGAATCTCCAATCGGGGTAATCACTACTAATGGTAACTCTAATAATGACGACTCTTTCCCCGACAAAAATGTGAATCGTGAAGATATATAAGAACGTGTAGAACCGGGATCAAATAAAACATGAGCCTCTAACGAGCATACTGTAAGAGTACCTGTCACGACTACATTTGATGCCTGGGCATCCTGTGGAGTCAGCACAAATACTCGTGCCTGGCCCCTGCCCGCATCCTGTCGTCCTCTACCTCTATCTCCTCGACCTCTCTGAGCACGTCCTGCAAAGCCTCGACCTCGTGGTGCAACTGCCTAGCGTGTAGCGCCAACTGGGGAAGGAAGTAAAGCCATCGGCGTAGGAGGTGGAAGGGGTAAAGCAGCCTGTGGAACAACGGTCCCTCCTTGAGATCTACAATCCCGCGCAAAGTGTCCGGGAAGTCCACAACTAAAACAGGTAGATGGTGGTCTCTGATCATCGGGATAAGAACTGAACATCTGGCCATGTGTCCAACCTCGTCCGACACTGCGGCCTGGAGTATATCTGCCTGGATGTGACCCTCTACCTCTGCCAAACTGTCTATTCATCGGCACGATCGGTCTACTCCTCTTTGGCTCCGGAACGACTACTGACTCGCTCAAACGCTCCTCTACTCGAATCGCTGCATCCATGGCCTGCGCATATGTATCAAAATGCTGGGAGCCTATCGTCAGATACAACTGCGTGTCCAAACTCCTTAGGAACCTCTTCACCCGAAGCTCCTCCGTAGGTACTAAGTATGGGGCATAGCGTGACAGCTGGGTGAATCGTAAGTCATAATCTGCTACCGACATATTTGCCGATTTCCTCAACGCCTCAAAACTGCTAGCTCTAGCGTCCCTCACACTCTGGGGAAGAAATCTGGCAAGAAAGACCATAGAAAATTCGGTCCACGTCATCGGTGGAAGACTCGTAGCCCGCCCTCTCTCCATCGACTCACACCACTCCTGTGCAAGTCCCTCCAAACGAAAGCTAGTCAGCTCCACTGACCTCGCATCAGAACATCGCAATGGTCTGCCAATCCTCGCCATCCTATCAAGAAAAAACTGAGGATCTTCCGCCACATCAGTCCCCGTAAATACCGGAGGTCTCAATCTCATAAACTCTGCAAGTGATACCTCCATCACTCTCGTATCTACTAGTGCCACCGTCTGTGTAGGCTGTACCTCGGACTCTGCTACGGTCGGTGCCGGATCTGATCTCAGTACTCGAGTGGCCTCAGCTAACTGTCCTACCACTCGCTGTAATCCCAACATACCCTCCTCAATCCTAGTCATGCGATCTGGAAGAAGAGGATCAACATGCTCATGCACCGCCGGAACGTCCGGTGTACCAGTCGTCGTCACAGGCGGACTCGCCCTAGCTGCATCTCTGGCTGCGGCTCATCTAGCCCGCGTAGCCATACCAACTGGAACAAGAAACGAGAGTTGATAAGGTGTAGGAATAGAAGCAATCACTAACAAAGAATCAACGGAAGAATAGGTCAAGATATACATCCTAAGGTTAGTTAGGCTGAATACGATAACGTAAATATGCCGCGGAACATACATACGGTACTGCATTCGTCCTAATTCACCTACTCCATCAAACCAAAGGTCATCCTAACTCACGGACTCACATCAACCTATTGAAATCCCTTACTTAATTCCGTAAGGTTACTCCTAGGCTCTGATACCAACTTTGTCACGACCCAAAGTGTGGATGTGACCGGCACTTAGATTGTAACATATCTAAAGATATGCACGTAGTCCAAGTGAGCCGAAACCCAAGATCAAACTACCTTATTTCGGAATTATTTATAAAATTTTAGTTTTTAAGTAAAAATCCCAATTTATGAAGTTAATTTATTAAACAAGTTTAAAGTGTTAGGTGTAGTTGTATCCCTAGTTGGGATCAACAATATTAACAATGAACATAAATCTCAACATATAGAATATCACTATGAATCTCAGACATAAAGAAAGAACTACAATGTATCGACCAAACGATCTCAACTGTCCATATATATAATCTCTCATTCTAAGTCAAAATACAGGTTCGATGGAGACTTTCTAGATACAAAATACAATACCCAAAAAGAGAAGGTTACTACATATGTAACCCACCTAGCAAAAGATATGAAAAATCCGCAACGTAGATCTGCACCACAGTCAACCGTCCACTCTACCCCCGCAAGGAACTGTGGCACAACGGGGGGTGAGTTACCAACTCAGTGAATATAACTAACATATAACGGTTTATAATGTAAATATGACAATCAGATTAACTGAAATGTGAACAAGTATAATGTATGATTATATGTGAAAATCATCAATGTATAAAGTAAATCTCATAATACCACTGAAATCTCATCATTTATTCTCAATAAATTCATTTCTCCGTGTCCATCAACGACACAAAACTTCCATTTCTCACAGGCATCATTCCCCGAATGATCCTGAATCAATAATACCGGTCGTTATCATCTAGATACACGCCGTATTTTACTACTATCTCCGGTATCGAGTAACCTCGCTAGGCTCCCCCGCCTCAATGCGGCTATCCTGCCCCTCGGTCTCGACCAGGTCCACCATGTATCCAACTATATATCTCCCCCACTCAGTATGGATAACGTAAAATCCGCGACCGTATATCTCCCCCACTCGGTCCGGAATAAAACCAAAACAAAAATCATCTCATGGTGGATATGACACATCAATCATGAAAACACTGGATTTATATAATAGTATTCAAAACTCAAAACCATAAATCCTCAATTCTACATTTACCTCTTATATAAACCAGAAATACACATATATCAACATGATATAAATGATGCAATTTACTATTATTATGGATATGTGAAATACGATATAATTTCATGTTAACAAGTATTATATTTAAGTGTAAAGTGACATAGTAATATCGACGAGGTGTGTGTAGCATATAAGACGTGCACGTGGCATGACTCGTCGATAATTGTGAAGTGTTCTAACAACTAAGCAATTTATATGTATATATGATGAATGCATATTATCAATTTGGCATAACGATATAAAGCATTAAGTTAAGTAAAATTACGGGCGAAACACGCCATCTTTACAAAATTCCCCGGTAGATGTTTAGTCTACTCACCGGAAAGGTCGAATCTACTCCGGAATTGCTAATCCTTTCCCTTTCCTCGCTGCTTCCGTAATTCTTGTATCCGAATCTAAATTTACAATTTAACGTATATAAGAAAACGGCTATTCCGATATGACGGAAATGAAAAACACCCGTTCCCGCGTATAAGTTATATACTATTCGATTGTATCAAGTTATCACACACTTAATCTTGCTGGATTTTAACCTTAATCTGTATTGTTACAGAAACTAAATCGCGACGTATTTTAACCGTATCGTATTTAGTGTTTTAATATACCATTTCCGATATATGATTCCATATTCTATTTACAGTAAAACTAATTTAATTAAACAACACCAAAATAGCCAAAATTGTACACTGGAAACTACCCAACAGAGAAAAAACCCCTATCTTCCTACCTGGACGGCGACGCCGGAATTTCCTTTATGGCCGCCGGCCAAAAACCGGCCCCCTGGTGCCGTGGTCTTATGGGTTATTTTAGGTGTTTCCTGCATTATTTTAACTCTGTTTAGTTACGTTAATTATCTTTTAAACATTAGCAGATTCTAACAGAGCTTAACTTTTAACTAAAATACGATATTATGTAACATGTTCAATCTATACTAACTAATCTACAGAGCCTAATTTACCTACTGTGATTAAGGATTTTACCCTCCAATTATCTGTAGGAATAACCCTCCAAGATGCTAAGTCCCTCCTAGCTTAAAGGTGAAGAAGAACCAAGAATAAAGCTTCCCTCTTCATCTTCTTTCTCTTGTTTTCTCTTTTCTCTTTTAACTTTCTTTTCTTTTAAATCTTTTGAATTTTAATCTGAGTTTTGAACTGAATAGGAGCTATATATATGAGAGGAGGAAGGGATAAGGTGAAGGAGGAGGTGTCAAGGGTTGAAGGGTGTATGTTCCATGCAAGGAGGAGGAGTGAGATGAGAGTGTGTATGCAAGCATGAGGTGGTGTTAACTTTATCTTCAAATTTTGTTTTAATTTAAATAAAATTCTGAACTAAATTGACTTTTCCTCCACTTTCAATTAAAACCTTAACTATCTCATATTTGCATAAAACTTAAACTTTACATATAAACCCCTCACAACCTAACTTATTATAAAACACACATTTTTGTTAAAATGAAGCTAAATTTGTCACTAAAACCTTTATAACTTATTTAATTTGCATACAAAAATTCTAATTTAAATTGAATTACATATAACTTATAAAGATTGACATATTTGATTTTAACAGTTTTGTGATTTATCAAATTATTATTAATTTAATTAATTTTATTTATTTCTAAATATTCAAAATGCTACAATAACCCCAGACGGTAACTCAGCGTTACTCATCATGGAACGTACCATATCTAATAAGGTTCGGTTTCGCCTTTCCGATACACCATTGTGTTGAGGTGTGTATAGAAGAGTAAGTTGAGAGAGAATTCCATTCTATTTTAAGTAATCCAGGAACTCGGCACTTAAGTATTCACCGCTTCGATCAGATCTAAGTGTCTTGATACTTTTGCCTGTTTGTTTTTCCACTTCATTCTTGTATTCCCGGAATTTTTCAAAGGCCTCGGATTTATGTTTCATCAAGAATACATGTCCATACCTTGAGAAATCATCCATAAAAGTAATGAAGTAGGAATAACCTCTTCTTGCATGTGTAGACATTGGACCACACACGTCGCTGTGTATTAGTCTCAAGAGCTCGCTGGCTCTTACCCCGTGTCGAGTGAATGGAGTCTTTGTCATCTTTCCTTTGAGACATGATTGACAAGTTGCATAAGACTGCTATTGAAACGGATCCAAATATCTCTCTTTATGTAACTTCGTCAACCGTGTTTCATTGATGTGACCCAGTCTACAATACTATAAGAAAGTCTGATTTAATTTTGGAGACCTTCTTTTAAGTGTGTTCTGGACATTGAAAACCTGAGCTTGATTTAATACATATATATCGTTATCTAGTGTATCTGACCCAATCAAATCTTTATTAAAGTGGATGTGGACGAAATCACTTACAAATGTAAAATCATAACATTCTTTAGATAGTAAAGATACAGAAATAATATTACATGCCAAACTAGGGACATACAAACAGTTACGCAAAATCAAAATTTTCCCACTCGTTAATCATGGGTGATATTCCCCTATAGATACAGCATCCACGCTCATTCTGTTAGCAACCCTGAGCGTCATATCACCAGTCTTGATAACTCTAAGGTTTCTCAGAGCCTGCATTGAATTACAGATATGAGATCTCGATCTGGTATCAAGTACCAAGGAAGTAGAGTTAATTGAAAGACAGTTTTCAATCATAAACACACCTGAAGACGAAGCCACAACGTGCTTCGAATCCTGGTTTCTGGCTTTCTAAGCCTTGCAGTCCTTCTTCCAATGCCATTTCCCGTGACAACAGAAACATTCCTCCTTCCCTACTGTCAGCCCCGAAACTTTTGCCCTGCCCTTTCCCTCTACCTTACTGACACTGCCTTTCGACTTGGTGGAGGCCTTCTTCTTCTTCCCCTTGGCTTTCTCCTTGGATCTAGAAGAGGAAGATTCCCTAATAAGCAGAGCGGTTATTCCCTGGTTTTCTATAGGGTGCCCTCTGCACTCCTCAACAAGTTAAAGAGTTCTGGAAGTGAAACTTCCTTACCCTGAATATTGAAATTCAAGATAAACTGGGCGTAGGTAGAGGGGATGGACTGTAGAATCAAGTCTGTATACAACTCGTTCTCTAACATGGTCCCAAGGTCCGCGAGCTCTTCAATATAGTTGATCATCTTAAGGACGCGGTCCTCTACAGATGACCCGACAGCCAATCTTGCCTGAAACAATTTCTTTGAGATCTAATATCTTGCAATACGAGATTGCTCTCTATATAAATCTATGGTATGGAGGAAGATGGAAGCTAAGTCCATCTTCTCGTGCCGCCTCTGGTGTTCATTATCCATTGAGGCCAACACGAGGCACTTGGTTCTCGCACTGTCTATTTCCTATTTCTTATGTATTTCAACATCCATGACGGTGGAATCTGGACTTGGGACGGCAGGGGCTTTGGTAGTAAGGAGGTAACCCAGCTTGTCATAGGTAATAGCCATCTGGACATTCCTTAACCAATCTTTATAGTTTGGCCCAGTCAATTTGTTTTTATCTAACAGTAACTTAAGCCTAGTCATTTTTGTCGCTGCTGTCAGGAGAGAGAGAAGAAAACACTCAGCATGATACTCTTGCAAGTTTAGATTGGTTATTAGTTTATCTAAACAGGATGGCTCCCGTTGTTTCTTGAATCCTCTTTCAAACCATAAAAGAATAATTAGTCAGAATTAATCTCAGCCTACAATTCTTGCTTAACCTTTCGGCCATGCTAGTGTTGGTATTTCGAGGGAGGTTTTCCAATGCTTTCACGAAGTTCTTTAATTACAAAACCTTTTTTCCCTAGAGGCATAGCCCCGCTAACACTGTTCTAGGCACCTACTTGGTTTATAGTATGGATTTTTTAGTGAAAATATATCCCGAAGAGTAGTGGATACTTACAGTAGGATCGGGATCCAAATATTATTGTATGACAACCTTGAAGGAATATTATCAAAATCATCACACTCCAAATGGTATGAAACACTAGCAAGTTTCATTTTCCTTTGAAACTCTCGATGTGGATTTTTGCCCCAGGCGTATATGACCTTGACAAAGGCCAACATATCATAAGACGCAAGTCAAGTTCTACCCGTCGTTATCCAAGTTAATTTGAACCCATCCGTAAAAACCCTTGACGAAGGCCAAAATAGCTGTACGACTGTCCCAAATTAACGCATTTATCTATGTTACAAATGAATACCCAGCAGCTACCAATCACTATGCCTTGGCGAAGGTCAAAATACATAGCTTGAATACTACTGAATACCCATCTGAAATGACGAAGGGTTGCGGCTGGTTTTGGCGAAACCGTGAATGTAATGAACTTGATATAGTCGAAGGAACCATGATAGCTTTTAAAAGGAGTGGTTTAGGCTCCTCATTAAAAGTTGTTTTTCAAGAAAATCGAGTGGTTTTGAAATTGTTCCAACGATTTAAACTTTGGTTTGTTTTCCTTGCAATATTAATGCGGTCCCATCATTTAACCCTATCATTGCAGAAAAGAAACGAAAATAGAGCGTACGCTTTTTCCATCCGCATTCGCCATGAGGCCCCGTCATGCACCGTTAGATTACTTAACTAACAGCAGAGCGGGGGCTGGACTAGTGCGGGTGCAAAACATAAGCAACGCTTATTATATGTAATATATATATATATAGTCATTCGTCTCACGTAATAATAGGCATTCCAGATCACATATCACAGATGAATATATTGGATATACTAGGAATTCCGTGTTTCGTTTTAGCCTAGAAGGAAAGACGGATTTCACGGTCGTGATGAATAGCTAAACCCCACCCTAGACCCCTACGGGTGCAGCAAACTACCCGTCAAATTCCCTAAGTAAAGCAACCTCTCTCAATAAAATGAGCAGGCCACTCGGCACTTCAAGAATCTGGTAGTTTATGCACCCCACCTTGGGTCTATCCTAGATGTAAGAAAAATTAAATGAAATAATACAACAGTGGCAACAACCTCAACCCGGATGTGCACCGCAATCAATTTACAAATTTACATGAATAAAAGAAAAGAAAACATTTTTCTCACATCCCCCGGCTATTCATCCACGATGATCCAATACTTCATATACATAAACCATCATAATACAGATATGTGCAACCTCCACTAATCGACATATAGCGATTAGTAGACGTTTAGCAACACATATATAAACTTAAAGCGAATAAATGATGTTAAATTTTCGATTTAAAAACACTCCTTATTGCCCAAGCATAAAGATAACACAATATGAAATCTGGGCAAAATCAAACAATACCATAAACCCTAAATCCAAGAGTAAAGAACACCACAAAAAAACACAAGATCCAACTGCTGCAGTAAACCGGCCAAACTGGGATTTTATCAATTTTGGCCGGCCAAAGTAATGAATTTGGGCCTCGTTTTTCTATGGTGTTCTAGTTACATCATCAGTAGCATTCTGTACTTGTTTAAAAAAAATTTAGAAGCCTTTTTAAAATCGACAGAAACTTGGATTTAAGTTTTACCGTTTCGGAGTAGTTTCGGTTTCGAAACTTTAAACTTCGCCTAAACAAGCTAGTTAAGGTTTAGTAGGCTCTGATACTACTGTAAGTCGATGTTGCACACCCCGTGGGTCCGCGGGGAGGCAGAATTTACAAAAAAATGATTTTTCTTACTTTGCAACACCGACTTTAACTCCAGGATCTTTACGAAAACCTTAACTAGCAATATCTACTAGGAGGTTCTAACTACTATGTTAGGGTTTATACCTCCTTGTTTATAGGTCCTTCGGGTCTTCTACTTCTCCTCCTCTTCTTCAGCTCCTCGAAGATCGGATCGCGCTTGAAACGTCGGCCTCCTCGTGTCAAAGACGATCCACCCGAAAGAATATGGTTCAAGCTCCAACCTCTAAACCGAGGTAACCTAAAGTTCCTAGCTCGCTAAACTAGGTAACTTAAAATATGTAGAGAGTTTAAAGGAGTGTTTTATCTCATATAACCCTATGGCTCACAACACATATGAAGGTTAGGGTTTTTGAGAAAGAAGGAGGAGAAAATGGAGAGAGAAAGGTTTTTTTCAAATGAGTAAGTGTTGAGGCAAGTCAAAAATGGCTCACTCATTATCTTTCCTCAAGCATGCATTATTATTTCAATAAGAAATCACAACCATGCTTGAATAGTGTTGCCAAACCAATAAATAAATTGGATAAGCCATGCTTGACTCCATGCCTCAAATATCTCCATTTACACCTCATTAATCTATTTTCCAAAATAGATTAATCCAAATAATGAGGTGTCCGCTTCTACAGCAACTCTTGTGAAATTACAAGAATGCCCTCACCATATATACATACCCGTATTCGTATTCCGAAAAATACGAATACAATGAGATGATAACAATCCAATAATCTAATACTAAGATCCGGCTTAAACCAAAGCCCACTAGTATTATCTGTCCGAACAACATCCGTGCAACTAATATACGTATATGATCGGAACTCTGCCGTAAAACCATACGGCCTCTGTATCGTTTCGCCTGAACCAGGAAAACCCTCTTTGTGAAACTCTAAAGACTCGACAGTACGCTGGCAGTGGGTTTAACCACAAGTCCGTCAACGGCACTAGCTGTATGTAACGGCTACCCAGGTATCTGTCAAAAAGAAAGCCGATGAGCAAACCCATCCGAACTCCTACCGAGCCTATCCGTGACAATCTCCGTACAGTCCGGTCTGTTCTTCTCAGAGTATCGCATATCCGGCCAAAGGGGGCAATAACTGTTAAACCCCTAATAGTGCAATAAGTCGTGTCGGTTAGAGCCCAATACACCCTGAGAAACTATTGGAGTACCTACCATTAAATCTTGTTTGCCCTGACCAGGGACTTTGTGTATTGGCTATCCGAACACAACGCGATATCAACTCCCAATACCGGGAGAGACGAATCCTATCTAATTCCTACTGCCTCCAAGTGCTTCGGGACTGCACCTAACTACTACCAGTTTGCACGACTCAATTGAGCCATGATAGGATAGTAATCTATGTACAGTGGGAACACACTCGAGATAAATAGTGATGTCAAGTCAACGGAATAACCTGTACTCATGCCATCCAAAGCTACCTGACAATAGGTATAATACCAACCAGCAGTTTCCAACGAGTTCGTCCAGTGTAACTCATAACCCAATGAGCACCTGTATACTATCTCCGGTAAAACATACCAATGGTTGTGGGACATACCATCTCCCCTGCTGGGATAAGAAGCGTATACACTAGTCTACTCTGGAGTATCGATGCCCTATCTCGATAATCCTACGATTAGGGACCAGTATAAGGATGTGCTTATAGACCACCCAGCCCCTACTAGTGTGACTTCTATCACAATACTGGTAGTCAAGCAAAAATCCTAAGGGCTATATCAATATGTATTAGCAATATGTTAAAAGAAACATATACACATATTGAGATAGAATCAAACCAAGTAGCATACTACCATATTGAGCAAAACTGTTATTATATCTGTGTATATCCCAAGCTTCAAAAATGTAATATACAATCCAGTATTATACAATAATGGCCTCTAGGGCATATATCACTAACATGGGCCCACCTGCTTAGACTTGGGTTCGGGCGTGGGCTTTGCTTGGATTCGACTAGAGGGTCCGTTTGCTTTGGCTTGAGCCTACTTGTTCGTGGTTTGACTTTGACTTTGACTTTTAGTCAATGGGGTGTAAATTTTAACCCCAACACTCCTGTCAGACCTGGAAAACAAGGTGAAGGTAATGAGGTGGTCTTAACAATACGTGATGTATGACGACAACCTATATAGAAAGGGAGTGGCCTAACCGCTGCTCAAGTGCTTAAGACCCTCGCAGGCTCGAAAAGTGTTGGAAGAAATACACAAGGGAGCTGCAAATCTCACCACGGGTATCGGATTGTCACCCGCAAAGCCCTGCGTCAGGGCTACTACTGGCCAAAAATGGCATAACAAGTGAAAGAGATGGTGCAAAAGTGTGATAGTTGCCAACGATTTGATAAGATATAGCAAGTGCCAGCGACCCCAGTAACGGCAATCTCCTCCCCCTTACCTTTTGATCAATCGGGAATGGACATTCTGGGAGAATTCACACTCAGAAATGGCTCAAAGCGCTTTATCATGGTGGCAATCAACTACTTACAAAATGGGTAGAAGCTTAATCTCTTCAGACTATCACTGTAGCTAGCATGGTGGCCTTCACCTTCAAATCAATCATTGCCAGATTCGGAGTACCCCGCATCTTAATCACGTACAACGGCGCTTAATTCGCGAGCCAACAGATGAACAAACTATGTGAAGAGTTCAGGATAGAGCAAAGGTTTACCTTGGTTGCGCACCCCTAAACAAATGGGCAAACGGAGGTCACAAATCGAACAATTTTAGCAAGGCTCAAGAAAAAGCTGGGAACGTCGAAGGGAGAATAGCCGGACATCCTAACGGAAGTGTTATGGTCGTATCGCACCATAGATTGTACCTCTACAGGAGAAACACCTTTCTTTCTAGCCTATGGAACGGAGGTTGTCATCCTCGCAAAGTTCAGGTGCCGACCTTCCGGGTAGACCACTATACAGTGGAAGAAAATGAGAAAAAAGGAGGGAGCACCTCAATCCGTTAGAAGAAACTAGAGATTTGGCGACCAAAAGGACTGCCACTTACCAAATCAAAGTAGCTCGCTACCACAACTGTAACAACCTAGAACGATCGTATGGTATTTTAATGGAATAAAGTTATGTAAATTGATCTTCTGGTTATTTAAAATTATTTGATTATTAGATTGAGTTTTGTGCCATGGGATTGGTTATTATAGGGTTTATTGATAAATTGACTTGGATTAGATTACCATGGGTTTTATTGGTTATTATTGATGGGTCATGGTGTTTTAGTGAGTTGGTAAATATTAATTGATAAAAAAATATATAGTCTTGAGATTGGAAAGATATGTGCCGATATAATTTTATTTTGTTTTATCTCTAATCCCTAGTCCTAATTGATATAAGACTCATAGAATACCCGGCCCATATTGATACTTAGCCTATTTAAATATTCACAACTCTCATACAAACCCATATTCTTATAATTCATCAAATAAAAATCCCAGCCTCCATCTCTCGTAACCCAAACCCTAGCCGATCCCCTTCACCATCTCTTGCGGCTAATTCTCATCGTCATCGTCTTCATCATCAACATCTTCATCAGCGTCGGTGTTGTCATCTTTTTCCTGTAGCATCGTGAACATTGCACCGGTTTCTTTTATCTCGGGTGTAGATCCAAGACGAGATCTTTCGTTGTGTTTTTCATTGCCTTCTACGTTGTGTGATTTTCATCTTTGAGGCAAGTATTTAATACTTACTTTAACATGCCAGTACGACAAGTTAATCTTGCTGTACAATTATTATATTAAATGATGTAGATTTTAAATATAATTGAATACACATCGAGATCTGAATCGCGATGTGGAGATAAACACAATTTAGTTTTATAGGCATCATCAAGCCTTAGAATTTACCATCTTTATAAACAACTAGTTTACTATATTGCACTTGAGTAATTTACATGATTAATACTTGTTTAAATTTGTGTATTGTATAAATTAATCGAAACCCTAATTTTATATATCAAACCGTCTCAGAAAATCCCGTGAAGACGTCTGTACAAGAACCCCAGACTCTCTGAAATAGATTTACGGTAACTTGATTTGAACTGCAGACGTCTGCCCCATACATCTGTTATTCATATATTTAGGGACCAGACGTCTCCTACATACATCTAGCATATAAAATGTGATGAACCAGACGTCTCCCACAAACATCTGGAACAGAATATGAAGTAGAGCAGACGTCTCCTACAAACATCATATGTATATGAACTTGGACTAGACGTCTGCCACAGATGTCTGATGAATAAATTTGCTAAAACCGATAGTTAACACTGATATGTTATATCGATTCACACATACGATATATCTTAACTGACCTGTTACTTGACATGTGTATGGTATAGTTCTGATACATATTACCTGATTGTCTATGCTGATTGATGACATGTATCCTTGATCCTGTTATTGAAATTGTTTTGTCATTGTATCATGTCAAACCTTGCTTGTAACATAATATTCACCGAAATGCCAACAATTCATGATATTGTCTTATTGACTCGATTGACACGACCTGTACATGTACTTGATTGTTCCTGTGTTGGCTTTAGGTAAACATTGTATCGTTAACTGACATGAAACTTGAAAACCAGGGGAAAAGGGGAAATCAAGAATGAAACCGAAATTGCAACTCAAGAGTTTATTGATTGCTAGAAACTGATCAGTCGACACGAGCTTTGGGCTTCAGAATGATGATACTAATATCATTCGTCCATCTTGACCTTGTTTTACAGCCTAGCGGCACGTCTCAGATTCAGTCTTGAGAGTCATGAGACTGTGGTCCCGGGCACGCATGGGATACTATTGAGTTATGAGGAGGATTGCATTGATTGGTTTCAAATTCCTGTAGGATATAACTTAGCAACATGAACCCATAGGATATACATAACATGATTGCCATGTTCTACCTCGCTTGATATATATATTACTTGCCATTGATATTGTTATTGTATACATACATAACATTGATTCTTGTAAATGGTATATTGTATCCCATTATGGTTATATTCGTTATGATATTATATTCGATACTCTGGCGTCTGGGTTTTGCATGGCCTATATACTTTGACCTTAGCACAAGAGGATCATAAGTACTTCGAGAAGGTTGTCGAGCAATGAGAAGTACTTGATTTATCTAGATATTGATGGTTTAGGTTTCTTATCAAGGATTGAACTTTTATTGGATTTATTGTGAGCCTATAAGGGACAAGTACCGTTATTGTTTTATTTTCCTTGGATCGTATTGAGACTTGATATTTTTTTATTGCTTCCGCTATTGAATATTGATTTTATTATTGTTTATTGTGGTTATTGGACATGTGATAGTTAGATGTTATATGTATATTATGCTTGATTACTGCATGACAGCTTTAATATGACTATGGAAAGATGATTCCTTATCGTAGGTAGCATAGCTATCCGAGTTGCATTTCGCATTTTTGTGTATTTTTGAAAGCAGGAGGTGATAAGGTTTTTTTGGTATTAGAGCCTAGGTTTAGGTTAGTCGAGAGCTTGGTACAATTTGCAGTTGGGTATTATACCCAATATATTGACCTTGAAACCCTTGAACTATAGGAACATGTCTTTCCATATTATTACCTTGTTATTCAAGTTCTTGAATACTTGTCTTTATTGAATCTTATTTCCATTACTAATTCTCTTCGTTCGTGCTTGAATACAAAACTATGACAAGAAGGAATCAATCAGCTCCGCCTACCGACAGTGTCGCGATGCTTGGCGTCATACAAGGCATGCTCGAGAATCAGCAGCGACATGCCGATTTGATCCCGCAACAGGTTGAAGTGTTTCAGGAGGGCTTGAGGACGGCCCAACAGACTGCTACCACCGCAGTTGAAAGGGCGACAGTTCCTAGGCAGGTTCAACGTGAGGGTACTTGTACCGGATTTTAGGAAGCTTAGTCCGGCAACCTTTACAAGAATGGAGGAACCACTTCAGGCAGAGCAATAGCTCGTGGACACGGGGAATCTTTTAGTTGCTGCTCAAATTCTAGATGAGAAGAGGGTGGATGTGGTACACATCCAGATGGTTGACTATGCTCGTGAGTGGTGGCTTGTTGAGGAGACTCATTTGTCGAAGCCGATTAGCTGGGCGGCTTTTACGCATAGTTTCCTGGAGAAGTTCTTTTCGCGTTCTCGTAGGGAGAAAATGAAAGAGAAGTTCATTGGTCTAGAGCAGAATGGCAGATTTATAGATGCTCATGCGGCTGGGTAGACCCGGCTCAGTCGATTTGCAAGGCATTTGGTGGCTAATGAGGCTGACAGAGCAAGACGTTTTCTATGTCGTCTTGATGTGGAGATCGAGCAACATATTACTTCATTGGGATTGGTTACCTTTTCTCAGGTTCTCACGACGGCTAGAGAAAACAGAAGCTTGCAGGGAGAGAAAAGGGTACACCTTAGCAGGATGTTCCAGCACGGAAGACGGTACATGCACCAGCTAGACCTTCGGGGCGTAGGGGTATTCAAGTTCAGAGACAGGGAATAGTTCCAATGAAGAGGTTGTTCGTTTCAACTCAGAAGAAGAGCCTGATTTGTGACTTCTGCCAGGGACCGGGCCACGTTCAGAAAGAGTGCCAAAGGAAGTTTGGACAGTGTTTGATTTGCGAAGCTACTGACCATCAAGTTAACACTTGTCCGTCAAGAGTACAGTTACAGGGTGATGCTCCGAAAGCACTACAGAAGCAGGCTTATGGACAAAAGCAGATTATTCAAGGGCCAAATCAGGGACGGGCTTTCGCCCTGACGGCCGAAGAAGCAGAGGCTACGGAAGATGTAGTTACATGTATCCTACTAGTTTGTAGTTTTCCTGCATTAACTCTATTTGATTATGGTGCATCCCATTGTTTTATATCGTCCAAGTTTATTGGTGCACACTCTATCCCACACACGGCCTTATCTAGCAATTGGAACATACACACTGGGAATGGGAAGATTATTTCAGGTAGGGAATGTAAAGAGTGTCCAGTAGTAGTTTGTGGACGGAAGTTGTTTTTGGATTTCTTGGTTATTGATACCGAAAGTTATGACATAGTTTTAGGGATGGATTTTCTTAGAACCTTTCATACACATAGATTGTAGAGTAAAGAAAGTGATTTTCTAAATTCTTAGTCATCCGGAGTTTGAATTCTTGGGAGGCAGTAGCTCTATCGGGCCAGTTGAATTTAAGGCTAAGCTGACAAGTGCCGTCTTATCGGTGATGGAGGTGAACAAGGAGGAAGCACCGATGGTTGTTCGAGAGTTTATAGATGTATTCAAATACATCTCGGGTTTGCCGTCAAAACGAGATATTGAGTTTGCGATGGATCTGATTCCTAGAGCAGTGTTGATTTCTAAATCTTACTATCCGATGGCATCGGTGGAACTAGAAGAGGTAAAGAAGCAGGTATCGGAATTGTTGGAGAAGGGTTGGATTCGCACCAATGGTTCACCTTGGGAAGCTCCAGTTCTATTAGTCAAGAAGAAAGATGGCACACGACGAATGTGCATCGATTACCGAGAGTTGAATTGGGTGACCATCAAGAAAAAGTACCCAATTCCTCGCATAGGCAAGTTATTCGATCAACTCAGCGACGCAATTGAAGTTAGATTTGCGATCGGGTTATCATCAAGTCCGGGTGAAGCCTGAAGAGATTTGTAAGATAGCATTTCGAACTCGATACGGGCATTACGAATACTTAGTTATGCTGTTTGGAGTTACGAATGCGCCAGCTGTGTTTATGGATTTGATGAACCGAATTTTCTCACCGTATCTAGATCGGTTCGTGGTGGTTTCCTTCGATAATAATCTAGTGTATTTGAAGAGCAAGGAGGAGCATGAAGAACACTTGAGGATCACCTTTCAGACCCTATGATAAGAGAAACTGTATGCTAAGTTAAGCAAGTGCGAGTTTTAGCTCGATGAAGTGAAGTTCTTGGGCCTTGTTATATCGGGAGATGGAATCGCAATAAACCCGGAAAAGATTGAGGCAGTGCAGGATTGGCCGATTCCAAGAACCGTAGTGGAGGTTTGAAGTTTTCTTGGACTTGTGGGATATTATCAAAGGTTCGTGCAAGACTTCGCTCGGATAGCAGAGCCATTAACCAAGCTGACTCAAAAGAAGGTACCGTTTGTTTGGTCCGAGAAGTGTACACGGGCTTTCGAGGCGTTGAAGCATAAGTTAACGACCGCTCCTATTCTAACTATGCCAAATAGTTCCAGAGGTTTAGCTATTCATAGTAACGCGTCAGGGAAAAGTTTGGGTTGTGTATTGATGCAGCATGGACGTGTCATAGCTTATGCGTCAACATAACTGAATACACATGAGAAGAACTACCCGACATATGATTTGGAGCTAGCAATGGTTATATTTGCGTTGAAGATTTGGAGACACTACTTTCTAGGCGAGAAGTTCGATGTATTCACCGATCATAAAAGCCTAAAGTACGTGTTCATGCAGAAAGAACTTAACTTGAGGCATCGTAGATAGCTAGAGCTGATGGTTGAATAGGATCTAGATCTAAAGTACCATTAAGGAAAAGTGAATGCAGTGCTGGATGCTTTGATCCGGTTGCCAGCAATAAGAATGTTAACTTCGCAGAAGGAGATTATAGCAGATTTTCAAAGATTCGAGTTGGAGCTCTTGTTACCGGATTCTTCGTGGTAGTTGATGCAACTACAAGTACAGTCTTCATTGATAGATCGTATCAAGGCTGTGCAGTTACAAGACCCTATATTTTAGAAGAGGAGGAAGCACCTTTGCGGCTCATGCAAAACCATCATCAGTAAGGACGGAGAGTCGCCCCTTTTTGCTAGACTCGGGGTCTCTCATCCATCCGATGCTTAGCACCCTAGAGGAGTCGCCAGAGATCAGAGGCTTCTGCTGAGGTTTTGCTCCTAAAGATCATGTTCATGTCAACCTGATCTAAAAAGAAAAGAAATAAAACAACATCAGATAAAGTCACAACCAAGCACCTGAACGCTCCACTAAATTGCTAGACCGGGGAGTACTTCCCACACAAACTATAGAACTTGAAGTGCCTGATCCTTTCTCCCTGGGCTAGGAAGGGGGATAGACGACAATTTCCCCAACAGGGTCGGGGGCAGAGTAAGTTTTCCTTTTTCGGGCCTTGCCAACCTCGGAGGTGGAAGAGACCTTCTTTGTTTTACTTAGCAGCCTCTTATAACCTCAGCGAGAGGTCAAATTCTGTGTCATAACCCGAAAACGGCACGTGACCGACACTTGAATCACATGATATCTATAGGACCCTACCGTTACCCAAGTAAGATGAAAACCAAGAATCTAAATCTTTTTAAGTAAATAGTGGAGATGAAGTTTTGAAAAAAGGGTATCGATAAAATTAAGTTCTTTCTTTTCAAAGTATAAGAAAATTTTGTTTGAAAATACAAGTGGGTTTTAGACTAAAGTTTGGAGACATTTTCCTCATTTAAAATTTGGGCAGCACCTCTGTAAATTTTGATAAAAACCGATATATATATATATATGCATACATACATACATAAATATAATCAACAACCCCAATCGGGAGCTATCTCATCGCCCAACGGTGGAAACACAACCACACAATTATATATGGCGCTCAAGGTGGAGATCAACACAAGAAAAGTAAAAGAAATACCTAAAACATCATCAAATCAACTATATCCAAGTCAGCATATAAAAGAATATATACAAGTCTCACCTCTAAGTCCAAAAGAAAATATATATATATATATAAGTCTGGTCTCTAAGTCAACAATTATACAAGTCTGGTTGATGGGGTTTTTAACTATATTATAAATGAATATAAATATACAAGTGGTGGTTACGATCTGTAATGTAAACCATCTACCAAGCAATCACCCAAAGAAGAAGTATGCCAGTAAGCTAAAACTGATCCGAGCGGTCGGTCCTGCAAGAAAACTATAGCACAACGGGGGTGAGTTGCCAACTCGTGAGTAGAAGACGTCATCAGATAGAAATCGAAAGTATAACGATCTACCTAGGTTATACTGCATAATAATATCATAATATGTGGTAACGAAAGCGTACGTGTGTGTGTGTATAGTTTCGTGTCTGTATCAATATGTGGTAACATGTCATCCATAACGTGTTTATATATATATATATATATATATATATATATATATATATATGTATGTATATATGTATATATGTGTATATATATGTATATATATATATATATATCTTCCAATGAGTGTCCGTCAACGACACTCAAAATCATATATATCATCCAATGAGTGTCCGTCAACGACACTCAAAATCATCATTAAACACAGAGTGTCCAGTATCGACACTCAAAATCCTCATAAATCCCGTGTCCAGTATCGACATGTAAAATCCTCATATCTCAGGCGCCGTCTCATCGAATCGGCCATCATATCCCAGGCGTCGTTTTATCGGATCGGCCCTCATATCCATCTGTCTCATATCACTTCGGTTGGTATCCTCCGGATATCCACCGAGTTTAATACTGCCACCAGTAGATAGTGTTCCTATCCAGGCTCAATGCCTTTCTATACGATTTTCTTTCCCTTGAGTACCGTACCGGGTCCACCATGTATTCACAATCGGTTCCACCCCTTCCCTCGATTCAGATAATACTCATAGATCAGAACCGAGAAAACTCATGGTGGATACCAAAATATCATATCAAAAGAAAACCGCGTTTTAAAAATATTCATAGGTTTTATAAAATCATATCTGCGGTTTCTCAAATCTAAAAAATCTCATGAAAACGCTATCTCATAAAACATGACGATAATGGAACAATATGTAAAGGCATAGAACAATAATGTAATGCATGGCAAGTGTTTTCATATAAGCGTGTCGTATAAGCAATGTGAAGAAAGTGCAATATGTGAAATAGTGCATAGTGCAGGGTGTTCGGTCGAAAATGTCGCATTTTTGATATAACATTTTCCTTACTTTTCTTAAATATCTAAAGGTGTTTATTATAAATATGACACATATTTTGGTTTATCTGTAAAAATACTATTTATCATATGTTTATATAATATAATTAATATTATAAAGGAAAATGTATGCATATAATATTTATATAATATTTTGATAATTTAAATATGCATATCATATCAAATATCCTTAATCAATATTCTTAAAATATAATATCATATCAAATTGGTTAGGATAATATCTTAAAAATACCAAATATTACTAACATTATTCATTGAGATATTGTGCAAGGTTTAGTTCAGGTCAGGAGATCGAGATGTTAAGATGTCAGGAATCAAAAATCTGCCGATAAAGTTAAATAAAATCGAAGAATCAATACTGGCAGAGACTCAGAAAAGATATGAAGATTTTATACATCAAATAAATCTCCATGTGTCACAACAAAGCAACTCCAGAAATTTGCACCCAAGATCTCACCAACAAACCGCGGATCCGCGGCCAAACCATGCAATATGTGGCGGATCCGCGGCCGATACACCGAATCGGGAGTTAGGATTTTCAGGTTGGATTTGCTACAACTAACCCTAATTCTGGAGATCTTTGGTTTCTGGTTTTGGGGCTATATAAAGGACCGAGGGGTAAACTTAGAAATCAACAATCTTTTACATAAACTAATCACCGTCAAAGAACAAGTGATCCAAGACAGGTCCAAGATTCGACGTGATAAAGCGACGTGATATTCGACGGAACATCTACATCCGACAAGGCAGAGATCGAGAGCAACTTCTTCTTCCTCTTGTAATATAAACTTAAAGTTTGTACTTGTGAAGTTGATTAATAAAGGTAGATCTTTAGTTTAATTATTTAGTTACATTATGAATTTCATCTCTATTCGTTCTTCTATCTCCATCATGCGCGAGTAATTCTCCTCTTGATAGGATTCGTAGGATTAGGGTAGATCAATGGATGAGAAAATATTTTAACTTCTTTTACGTCTTATGAAGTTTATAAACTTTAGCAAAAGAATCGTTAACATCCTTATCGGGCGCGCTACCAATTTATTGCTAGTCTCGACCGCGATTTGAAATCAGATTAACAATTGTTTTGATAAAGGCTAGACATGAATAGAGATCAATGAAAGGACAAGGGTCAATAGTGTGGAAACCCTAGTTTCTTCCAAGAACCCTAATCCTCATTCATCATTATCAATCTAGTTTTAAATCTATCAAAAGATAAAAGGAGTCATCTTTATTAGTCATTCAGGATTACTAAATACTAACGAACCCTACATGCCCTCTTCTGATATAAAATTTACATCCGTCTTTAAACTAGATCTATATTCTATATCCGTGCTTAACGTAGATCTAGATTATATAACTATTCTTCACTATTATCTATTCTTCTTCCTCTTCCTAATCAACACGTCTAAACAAAGATTAAAAGATTCCACATACCCCTGAGGACGACCCGTACTCATCTCGGTCTAGCTACACGCGACACCGTTATTGATTGCGGTTACTACACACACTTCTTTAAATACAGATCAATCAAATGGCGTCGTTGCCGGGGATACGTGCGTAATTTTTTTTTATCTTACTATTTGTGTTGAATACTTATTCGATCCATAGCATAAATAAAACAAAACAGCAAATTGTGTATTTAACGATTAGTGTGCGATTTTTGCAAGGGAATCTGAAGACAATAGAACGGGGAAATAGAGATTCAGAGACCTTCAGAGAGGACAATAGGAGCAAAGGAGGCCACAGTACAAAAAAATTTCAAGCGATCTCTCAAATCCGCGGCAGTACCGTGGCAAGAAGTGCGCTTTGGCGGCGGAACCGCGGCCGAGTTGGGGATCTAGGGCTTCATTTTTCTATGGTAACTTCCTCTATACGTTCTCTCTCCTCTGAAAAATCCAATAATATATTTTTCTGTAGGATTCTTTGCAAAATATCGCCGCTCAAAAAAAATCTTTTTGCGTGTTTTGTAATTGGTTTGTGCATACTTTAATACGGACACTAAGGGGCAAAGACCAAATTTAGATTAGGTGGGGATTTCATCACCCTTCCTAGGCCCCACAAATCACAAAACGAGAATCCGCATCACCCTACATTAATTAAAAAATATCTAGACCGAGACTCTAAGGACTGTCGCGCTCAATAAGGACAGAGGAAGGTCGTGGGTAATCTATCGCTTATCCGTATTTCTTTTATGGTGTATAAGCAAGTGTGTCTAAGGCAAGTGGTTACTTAATTAGGCCCGCTATTTTCGGTGATTCATATAGCAGATACCTCCCACTTACCTGGCACTTACCTGGCCATAAGAGCAATAAAAGGGTGGTAGAGGATTAATCCTGCGGCTTGTTCTTTAGAAGTCTAGGAGAGGTCTAGAGACTTGACCTAGGTAACCTTAGTTCTAGGGTTGTGTGTGCATTTTTTTTTGTAGTTTGTCTCACATCCGATTCAAAACAAACCAATTTTTAAGTTCTCACACGCTGCCACATGCGCTAAACCTGCTTAGTGCATGCTTGGCTGGACATGGGATTCTACTGCCCGTCTTGTCCGTGTTTCTGCTATCAACCCTAAAGTCGGTACTTCTTCATCTCCTTTTTCCCCTCCACCCACCACATTGACCGAGATGGACGGTTATCCATCAGATTTTACCACCACCATCCTGCTGCCACCCGTCGGTGCGCAGAATCCACCGCGCATCTCTCTCCAAGAAAGATATTACCCCATGCGCGGACCCCTTCCTACCTGTCTATCTATTCCACCTGCCAATGGGGATAATTTTGAAATTAAACCCCACATCATCAAACTGTTGCCCAAATTTCACGGGCTTGAATCCAAAAACGCATACGTTTTTATAAAAAAAATTGAAAACGTATGCGCAATGATGGGTACGTCACAACTGTCTGTGGATGTTATGCGCTTATGTCTTCTCCCTTTTACTTTGGGCGATCTAGCAGAAAAATGGCTTTATAACACTGCCTCACATTCTATTTCCAAATAGGATGAATTCGTTGTAGCATTCCTTAAGAAATTTTATCTCAATCATAAGACCGCCCGCGTTCGAAGCGAGATTAATCAGTTTACCCAACTTCCCAAAGAACCATTTTGGAAATACTTTGAACGGTTTAAGGATCTTCTTTTACAATGCCCTCATCATGGAATCAATAGATGGGACCTTTGTCGCATTATATATGAGGGTGTTGATCTAACAACAAAACAGATGCTTGAAACCATGTGTCAATGTCATTTCCTGTCTAAAGATGATGGTGAAGCTTGGCAATTTCTGGAAAATCTCGCTGAAAAAACCCTACATTGTGAAAGCGTTAGACCTGCATCGTCTAGGGGATGTATCCATCAGCTCGATATTTCCATCGCAGTGAAAGCCGAAATGGCCGCGATACAAAAGAAACTCGATGTATAAAAAACAAAGCCTCTTCAGCCCCCCAAACCAATTAACGCTCCCCAAAACCATGTGTGGTTGCTGTTCCAATCCATCACATCTAACGGAAGAATGTCCTTTGAATCCACCGTTTCAAGGTCAAGAACGAATTAATACTACTTTTCAGCAATGAACTCGAAACGATCCTTATTCTTCCACATATAATCTGGGATGGAGGAATCATCCTAATTTTGCTTAGAACCAAAACCAAAATCAAAACCAGTTCCAAAGAAATTATCAAAGACCTCCTCCACAGCAACAGCAACCACACCCACAGAGTCAGCACCCATTTCATTCACAACCTTTTCAAAATCTGGCCCACAATTCTACACCTTATAATAATTCTTTCCAAACGGCCGGTAACGAAAACTCATCTGCACTCGAACGAAGCATGGATATGTTTATTAAACATTCCATGCAATCGACGGATGAAATAAAGTCTTATATCCAATCATTAACACAGACCACCACCTCCCATGGTGAAAGTATAAAATCGATAAAGGCACAACTTGCACAAATAAATACTGCGATGAGTGCGAGAGAGAAAGGGAAACTTCCATCTCAGCCTATACCTAATCCTGGCCACTCACAAAGTTATAATGTAAGTGCTATTACCACGTTGAGATCAGGAATAGTGCTGAATAACCAAGTGGGTGAACATGTTGATGACGTTGATGATATTAATGATACCCCGGCTTCTACTTCTTCTCCTATTTCGTCTAGTCCACCACCTTCTTTCGAGCCTATTCTCCATTTTCCTCAAGTCTCGAACGCTCACCCCACTTCCTCGAGTCAACCTAAAACAATCCCAACTCCAATTCAGGGATCCATTCCATCCCCACAATCCTCTCCAATGTTGGACCCAACCCTTATTGATAAAACACCTTATCCAAACAGGTTAAGGGGCAACAGACCAAGTCTACAAATAGAGAAGATTATGGAAATTTTTAAGCAAGTTAACATAAACATTCCTCTCCTAGATGTTATTCAATAAGTTCATTCTTATGCAAAAATTCTAAAGGACTTGTGCACTAGGAAGAGAAAAACTCAAGTGCCTAAAAAAGTTTTCTTAGCGAGTAATGTAAGCACTGCTTTTACCCAACAACTACCCAAGAAACGAAAGGACCCCGGAAGTCCTACCATATCTATTTCTATTGGGGTTACAGATATCAATCGTGCTCTACTCGATTTAGGCGCTAGTGTTAGCTTACTTCTATATTCTGTGTATGAGCAATTAAGGATCAGAGAGTTAAAACCGGCGCACTGCACTCTTCAAATGGCCGATCGATCTATCACCCAACCTAAAGGTGAGCTAGAGGATGTGTTAATCAAAGTCAGGGAATTTATATTCCCTGTGGACTTTATCGTTATAGATACACAGCCTGTAGCGAACCCACGAAACCAAATTCCAGAGATTTTAAGTCGACCTTTTCTTTCAACTTCCAACACAATAATCAATTGTCGAAACGGCTCTATGACCCTATCCTTCGGAAATATGTCAATTGAGCTTAACATTTATAAGTTGGGAAGTGAACCCTCCGAACCCTATGCTCAAGTATTATCTGTCGAAGCGATAAATTTCGGCATCGGCGAATTTGAACAGCTTCACGATTTTGATCTTGACTCTACTAGTACGTTGTTGTTTGACCCTGCTATTTGTTATACACACACGGACACTTCTATCGAGCTTTCCGGGTCAACATCTAACACTGAATATGAACCTTTTATGGAGTCCGGGTATCATCCCGTTCTTTCCAATAAGATTATTATTCGGGATATCGATGAAAGTTTTGAAGAAATTTTCGCTGAAGAACTCGCATTCTTAGAAAACATGGGTGTTGTTGTTCCCCTCCGAAAGACGGCGACGTCGTGAAGACGTCTTGCCTGTGATTCGGGGCAGATGCTATTTGGTTTTTTCCGTCCACCTCTCCGAAGATGCCAAGTTGATTTATGGCGCCGTGTATCGGAGGTTTAGACGGATGCGACCGATATAGCAGACTTCGTCAGATTCTCCCTCGCTTGAGGGGTTTTTGATTGTGGGGACGCTCTTCCCTGCAGGCGCAAGCCCCTGCAGTTAATTCCGCTACCGCGTCGCGGTAACCACTTTCTCCTTCTCCAGAAATTTCACTTCGTGTTGTGTGTGTTTGTTTGTTTGTGGATGGCCGTGGATTGTATACGGAGACTAAGTAATGCCGTCGCTGATTGTTAGTGGTTCTGCGTGTTCAAGTTTTAGTTAAATACCGTAATCAAGACGGTTTCGCTTGTAGCTAGCCGGTTGAGTACGGGTCGTCCGCAGGGAGATAGGAATCTTTTTCTATGTGCTTTAACGAGTTAAGTCCGGTTTTTCAGATTTTGTTGTGATTAATTAAGCGGTAAAATGATATGTAAAGAGAGCTTGTTAGGGTTAGGATTAGGTTAGTTTGAGTTAGGAGTCTCCCACATCTTTCATTGCCCCTCTTAATATCGGTGTTACGGTAATCGGCAACAACGGGGATTAGCACGACTAGGAAGGAACTTGCGAGTATAAGCTAGGCTTTCCAACGCATAAGTTCTTCCTTTTGGTGCTTGTCCGTCCGTTCTTGGCTCTTAGCCATAACCTCCGGTTAATTCAACCACAACCGGTCTCACTACGGAATCACCGCTATCATGTAGGATAGGGTGCCGTAAGGTGCGGATTGTGGTTCAATTAACGGGAGTCGAATTAAGCTGTTGGGCAAGGAAAGACTGAGAGAGATTTCCTTCTCTCAAACTTCCCTTATCCTACCCTAACAAGTATGAAACTACTCACACATCATGATACGGAAAAATAAAAAAAAACAAAAGAGGAAGATAGAAAGAAAGAGATTAGAAGATAACGACTAGCTATTTGCGTCCTCACCTTGGCGAGGATCGAGCGTAAGCATCATAGTCGTTTTAAGGATAAAGAAAAAGAGAGAAGAAAGAAACAACACGAAATAACAACAACTAGTTAACAAATGAAAATTACAACAATTATAGAAAGAACAAGACAAGCATGATAATAAAATGAACTTCTTTATTCACCATTCTTCACTCACAAAACTCACTACAAGTTTTAATGGAGAAGAGATGAGAAGAAGAAGAACATGTATTCTAAAACCTAGAAAAAGAATACAAGATTATGGACCCTTTCCTTCACAAAGTCCTGGGCTATTTATAGGCTGAAAAATGAAAACCTAGGGCAACCACCAGAACACAAACAAAAAGACCAAAATACCCCTAAAAATGTTTGTCTGCCGCCACCATACGGCCGCGGATCCGCGGCCTATACCCCCTATTGGCCGCGGATCCGCGGCCCTTTGGAGGAGTTGGGCTCTCTTCTTTTTTGGGGCTTCCCTGGTTTGATGTCCCCTTTATTCTGGTATATGTATTTTCTGGAAATTTCTTCACAATTTTTCCAGAATTTCTGTTGATCAAAAGGGTGATTGGATGTGTATCTTTTTGTCATGATTTCCTCGAGCTCCGTGTAGATTTCTCGGATCTTGTACTGCCATTGAGCCTTGTGCATGAAAACGACATTGATTTGACATTTCGTCTCTTAAACTGGTATCTGGCAACATACGAATGAAGAGCGGAGACCGTGTTTTCTCAGTGGTTGGCAGGAACCCGGATTTTGTCGTGTTTTTCCATAGATTTCACCGTTTAGAGCCGAGAACCTGTATCCTGCAATTGACTAGCAAACACGGCTCAAGAGTATCTACCGATATGCAATGTGATAAAAATTGGGCGGTATGAAAATGCAAAAATCTGATATGAACAAATACCCCCAAACTTATCATTTGCTCGTCCCGAGCAAAGCCAATTTATTCACAAAAAATTTCCTAACCTCACTTTCGCAGGGAACGCGATTGCACTGAGCATGTGCAACAAGCCGTTAAACCTCTAGGTGTCCCTAGTAGGAGGAGTGTTGTCTCCTGAGGGTTTTCAGCGGATACTACCCACAAAATCCGGTCAAGTTGGTTTTGTAGAATAACTAAGACTCAAACCCTAAAGTTTTGTTTTAGAAAATAACAATTCTATAATCCTAAGTCTAGACCATCGAACCTTTATTTTTCACACCTCGCTTCTTATTTAACTACAGATTTTATATGTCTTTACGTGCAGTGCAAATAGTGTCGTTAAGTTCCAGAAGGATCGATTAAAGTCATCATGTCGCACAATAAAGCCCAGATAACAATTTTAAAAGGATCACATAAGTTTTATAAAGAGTTAAGCATTTTTCAAGTTCCGTTTTCCAGTAAGGTTTCAACTTCAGAATTTCTATCTTCCTTAACAGGAAACTAAGTCGTATTTTTCACTCCACCTTTTTCTTGTTTTCATTTCATACACACCTCTGTGAACGTGCAATAGTCTTTATCATAGAATAAAACCTTCATATCTCCGTTAAAATTTTTATAAAAGCCTGTCTTTTATCAAGATTATTCTCACACAAAGAACCGTTAGGACTTTTAACTCGGAGAGAACACTTGCTTGACTTTGTTTTAATCTGGACTTTCTAGGCTTCTTAGCGAGCTTTGGGCCAATGCACCCAAACCAGTTGATTTTAGGGCATTAGGTGTAGAAACACCCCAGCGGACTTAATTACTCAAGTTACCTAGGTCCAAAAACAAAAGACAGTTTGCCGTGAAAATCAGATGATTTAATACGAACGGAGATATAACCGGCAGTTCAATTATTTTTTTTTTGGATAAAAGACGTGTTTAGTGGGTTCGGTGTGTAATTATTCCAATCAAGTTTCAGATGGGTTATTTTTCAGACTTAGTTCCAATTACGGCATCAATAATATTCCTTCATATTCGCTTTACTTCATAAACTATTCTTGACATTACTTCTTTCAGAACAAACCTATTTGATCCTCAGAAAATCATTTATCTGTTTAAAAGTTTTTAAACATAAAAGACTTGTCATCTAATTCCCAAAAACTCACGACACGTGTAGTGTGATGTAAAGACGTATATCAGCTATAGTTAACTTCAAAGGAGAGTTATCTTTCAGGTTTTCAAAATCTGAACATAAGATTTAGTTATTCCTATTTTTTCAAACAAAAACTGTCGAAATGTTGAATCAGAGTTCTTCCACAAGCTAACTTGACAGAAAAGTTTTTATATATTTTTTAGAAAATTTTCAGATTTTTATGGATTTTATGGATTTTAATATGCAGATGTAAAATATACATATGAATGCGAAGGTAAGAAATGCGTACCGAGCGTACCCCCAAACTTAAACTGGACAGTGTCCTCACTGTCGTTGCATGAAGAGATCATTTGAAGGGTCAAAATTGTCGGTTAGCGATACACAATTTTTGTTTGTTTTTGTTTTAAAAGAAAAAGAAAAAAAAAGAAAAAGAATATACACAAATATATACAAAATGGTTTATACATACCCCCAAACTTATTTGGAACAGTGTCCACTGTTCTTGGCTGGATAACCGAAGTTTGGAGGTAGGCAGAGGAAGATCATTCAGGGTAAACCGGCTCCTGTAAGAACAGGAGATCCTCTGTTGGTTCGGCGCTAAGGTACGGTTTTAGTCGGTGTCCATTCACTTTGAAAAATGAACCGTCCTTTGGATTTTCCAAATCCACAGCGCCCTGCGGATACACATTCCGCACAAAATACGGTCCTTTCCAGCGAGATCTGAGCTTTCCTGGATGGAAGTGAAGTAGGGTGTCGTAAAGCAGTACCTGCTGACCAGGTACGAAGGTTTTGCGCAAAAGGTGTTTATCGTGAAACACCTTCGTTCGGTTCTTAAAAACAACCGCGTTATCGTAAGCCTCATCCCTAAGCTTGCTCAGTTCGTTCAACTGCAGCTTCCGATGGCTGCCCGCATCTTCGAGAGACAGATTCAGCTACTTTATTGCCCAAAATGCGCGATGCTCTATTTCGACAGGTAGGTGGCAGGCTTTTCCGTACACAAGCCGATAGGGAGACATGCCAGGGTCGGTCTTATAAGCGGTTCGAAATGCCCAAAGGGCATCAGTGAGTTTCAGCGACCAATCCTTACGGTTCTTGGAAACCGTCTTCTCCAGTATCTGCTTGATTTGCCGATTTGAAACTCCGGCCTGCCCGCAGGTTTGGGGGTGGTAGGGCGTAGAGAGCTTATGATTAATGGAGTATTTCCGCATCAAGGCCTCGAAGGTTTTGTTGCAGAAATGACTTCCATTGTCACTAATGATCGCTCGGGGGTGCCCAAACCGGGAGAAAATGTTTTTTTTAAGGAACCTAACGACAACCTTGTTGTCGTTAGTCCGGCTGGGCACAGCCTCGACCCATTTAGAGACGTAATCAACAGCGAGAAGGATGTACAAGTTCCCGAAAGAGCTGGGAAACGGCCCCATGAAATCTATCCCCCAAACATCGAAAATCTCCACAACCAAGATCGGTTGGAGCGGCATCTCGTTCCTCCGGGATATCCGGCCCATGTGTTGGCACCGGGAGCAAGTCTTGCAATAGTCATAAGCATCTTTGAAGAGTTGTGGCCAGAAGAAACCACATTGCAAGATCTTCTCAGCTGTCTTTCTGGGGCCAAAATGCCCGCCACACGCTTGATCGTGGCAAAATGATAGCACACTCTTGAATTCCTCGTCAGGGACACACCGACGAATAATCTAGTCGGGACAGTACTTGAACAAGTAGGGTTCGTCCCAGTAAAAGTGTTTTACTTGGGATAAGAAGCGAAGTCTGTCCTGACTTGACCATTCGGTCGGTAGTAATCCCGTGGCCAAATAGTTCACAATATCTGCCAACCAGGGTTCGCACGATACTGTCAAGAGCTGTTCATCCGGGAAAACGTCGTTGATTAGAATTGGAAGCGAAGGCGAAGAAGGAAGTCGTGAGAGATGGTCGGCAACTACGTTTTCACATCCTCGTTTGTCCTTAATGATAAGGTCAAACTCTTGAAGCAAGAGGATCCAATGTATTAACCGAGATTTTGCATCTTTCTTCGCAAAAAGATGGCGCAGAGCAGAATGGTCTGTGTAGACAATGACTGGAGAGCCGATGAGGTAGGGCCTGAATTTTTCTAAAGCAAATACAACCGCTAAGAATTCCTTCTCAGTTGTTGTATAGTTGAGTTGGGCGTCGTTCAGGGTTCGGCTCGCATAATAGATTACGTGCGGCATCTTGTTGATGTGTTGTCCAAGGACAGCACCAATGGCAAAGTCGGATGCATCGCACATAATCTCGAATGGGTGCGTCCAGTCAGGTGAAGAAAGAACGGGAGCAGAAGTGAGTGAGCGTTTCAATGACTCGAATGCAGTCACACAGCTCGAGTTGAAGTCGAATGGCGTGTCCTTGGCCAGCAAAAGAGTCAAGGGCCTAGCAATCTTGCTAAAGTCCTTGATGAACCGTCTATAGAAACCGGCATGGCCAAGGAAGGCTCGGATATCTCTGACGCATCGGGGAGGAGGCAGATTGGAAATGACCTCAATCTTTGCTTTGTCAACCTCTATGCCATTTTGCGAGATGATATGTCCTAAGACAATACCTTCGCGCACCATGAAGTGACATTTCTCCCAGTTCAAAGTGAGATTCTTGTCCTTACATCGGGTAAGGACAGCGTCAAGATGCAGCAAACACTCGTTGAAGGAATCGCCGAAGATGGAGAAGTCATCCATGAAAATCTCCAGAAATTTTTCCACCATGTCTGAGAAGATACCCATCATACACCGCTGGAAGGTAGCGGGCGCATTGCATAACCCAAAGGGCATGCGACGATATGCAAACGTGCCGAAAGGACAAGTGAAAGTGGTCTTGTCCTGGTCTTTTTCGGCGATGGGAATTTGATTATAGCCGGAGTAGCCATCAAGAAAGCAGTAGTACTCGTGTCCGGCCAATCGTTCAAGCATTTGGTCAATGAAAGGTAGCGGAAAGTGGTCTTTCTGCGTTGCGGCGTTGAGTTTTCTGTAATCAATGCAAACTCGCCACCCAGTTTGGGTGCGAGTAGGGATTAACTCGTTCGCCTCGTTAGTGATGACCGTGATGCCCGACTTCTTGGGGACAACATGAATGGGGCTAACCCACTGGCTATCAGAGATAGGGTAAATGATACCACTATCTAGACATTTTACGATCTCCTTCTTCACGGCCTCTTTCATGACTGGATTGAGACGTCTTTGTGGATCCCGGGCTGGTTTAGCATCATCCATCAGATGAATGTGATGCTCAACGATCAGGGGACTAATCCCCTTGATGTCCGCCATGGACCAGCCAAAAGCTTGCCTGTTGCTGTGCAAGACCGTGAGAAGGGCTTTCTCTTGCTCGGGAGCTAGAGAAGCCGAGATGATGACAGGGAGGGTCTCGTTCTCACCTAAGTAAGCGTACTTAAGGTGAGACGGCAAAGGCTTGAGTTCGAGCGTTGGAGGTGAAACGATGGAAGGCAAGATTGGTGCAAAGGTCTCGAACTCAAAGGACTCCAGCAAAGGTTCGAAACGAGTGTAGGCGACCGAGTCGGATGGTTCAGGTAACTCATCCAGAAAGTCGAAGGATTCAAACTCGGGTTGTGCGCGGCTAAGATCGTTTGAAAACGTGAAACACTCGTAGTCGTTGTCGGGCGCAGAAACAGCAGCAGGTTCGAAGAGAAACGCACTAGTGGCGTTAAGATTATCGTGTTCAAACAGAAACTCCTCGAATTCACACTCTTCTGGGGTGATCTCCTGGATCGAGCAGACGTCCAGTATATGAGCATTAGGTTCGGCGGGCTGATTCCCCAACCTAAAAATGTTGAGTTCAATCGTCATGTTTCCAAAAGAGAGGTTCATCGAACCATTGCGACAATTGATCACAGCATTTGAGGTTGCAAGGAATGGGCGACCGAGTATCACCGGAATTTGATTCCGGGGGTTAGCTACAGGCTGTGTGTCTAATACAATGAAGTCAACGGGGAATATGAAGTCCCCGACTCTTATTAACACATCCTCTAGCTCACCCCTAGGATGGGTGATCAATCGGTCGGCCATTTAGAGAGTGCAGTGCGTGGGTTTCAGCTCTCCGACGCCTAATTGCTCGTATACTGAATACGAAAGCAGGTTAACACTGGCACCAAGATCTAATAGTGCGCGGTTGATGTTCTTAGCCCCAATGGTAATTGAAATCGTAGGACAGCCAGGGTCCTTCCGTTTTTATGGTAAAGATTGGGTAAGGGCATCACTCACAGCACTAGCCAAGAAAACTTTCTTGGGTACCTGAGACTTCCTCTTTTTCATGCACAAGTCCTTTAAGATTTTCGCGTAGGACGGGACTTGTTGGACAGCATCTAAAAGAGGAATGTTAATGTTAACCTGCTTAAATAACTCCAGAATCTTCTCCATTTGAGGATTTTGTTTATTAGACCTCAACCGGTTTGGAAATGGAACATTTTGAAAATTGGTTGAGTCTAATGCTGGAGGAGGAGATTGTGGAGTTGGAACGGATCCCAGAACAGGTGTTTTCGTGGAGTGAGAAGTGGGTCCATTCAGAGCAGAAGAAGAGGAAGGAGAGCCTGTTGAAGAACGGAGAATAGGCTCAGAAGATGAAGAAGAAGAAGAAGAAGAAGAAGAAGAAGAAGAAGAAGAAGCAGCGGCCGGGGTGTCATCGTTGATCCGTGTGCCAATGTTGTTTTGCAGCATCCTTCCCGATCTCAGTGTGGTCACGGCACTCACATTGTGGTTCTGTTGTTCAAGAGCAACATGTGCATTATGTGGGTGACCGGGATTTGGGAGTGGCTGGGACGGGAGCTTCCCCTTCTCTCGCTCGCTTAAGGCCGCGTTCAGCTGTGCAATCTGGGCCTCGATGGTCTTGATGCTTTGCCCGTGTGCGGCAGGGTGTTGCACTAAGGATTGAATGGAAGACTGGATGTTGGCGGTGGATTGAGTCGATTGTTTAACAAACGCCTCCAGACTTCGTTCGAGCGAGGAAACTGTTCCCCTCCGAACGGCGGCCTGGACTCGGGCGTCCGTGCCTGAGGTTCGGGGCAGATGCTAATTGGTGTTATCCATCTACCTCTCCGAAGATGCCAAGTTGATCCATGGCGCCGTGCATCGGAGGCTTAGACGGATGCGGCCGATGTAGCAGACTTCGTCAGATTCCCCCTCGTGGAGGGGTTTTTGATTGTGGGGACGCTCTTCCCTGCAGGCGCAAGCCCCTGCAGTTAATTACGCTACCGCATTGCGGTAACAACTTTCTCCTTCTCCAGCTGGTCACTTCGTATCGTGGGTGTTTGTTTTGTGTTTGGTTGCCCGTGGATTGTATACAGAGACACAGTTATGTTGTCGCCCGTAGGACGTGGATTAGTCCAAATCCGTATTTTCTTAGATTCGGGTTTGGGGTTTTGGTTTGAGGATACGTTAGCCATATTTGAGACTAAGATCAACTCAAACGTTTGTTAAGGATACGTTAGTCTAATTTGAGACTAAGATCAACTTAACAGGATCGTTTAGATCCGACAAAAGAGCGTTTGGGCTCTATTGTTCCAGTTTAGGGACATGGTGGTCCATTGCATGTATGGTCGTCGGGACCTGTCACCTCTCTGACGACATTGAAGGATTACAACGACAGATGTCAGAGGAGTTCAGAGATGTACCCTTGAACCAAAGTTGGTTGGGAGACCTGTAGTCCAATTTGGGACTAAAGTCTGTTTGAGGGTTTAAGGATATGTTAGCCATATTTGAGGCTAAGATCAACTTAAACGTTTGTTAAGGATACATTAGTCTGATTTGAGACTAAGATCAGCTTAACAGGATCGTTTAGATCCGACAAAAGAGCATTTGGGCTCTATTGTTCCAGTTTAGGGACATAGTGGTCCATGTTCCAGTTTAGGGACGTAGTGGTCCATGTTCCAGTTTAGGGACGTGGTGGTCCATGGGTAGTTTAAGGACATTGCGGTCCATTGGTAGTTTAAGGACATTGCGGTCCAATGGTAATTTAAGGACGCATAAGTCCATGGGTTTAAGGACTCCACAGTCCATATGGGTGTGTTTAAGGACGCATTAGTCCGTTAGTTTAAGGACGCATAAGTCCGCGGGTTTAAGGACCCCACAGGCCGTATCTTGGTTTAAGGACGCATAAGTCCGCGGGTTTAAGGACCCCACAGTCCGTATCTTGGTTTAAGGACGCATAAGTCCGCGGGTTTAAGGACCCCACAGTCCGTATCTTGGTTTAAGGACGCATAAGTCCATGAGTTTAAGGACCCCACAGTCCGTGTTGATGTGTGGTTGTCGGGACCCGTCACCTCTCTGAAGACGTTGAAGGATTACAACGACAAATATCAGAGGAGTTCCGAGATGTACCCTTGAACCAATGAGTTGGTTGAAAGAGCAGATGTGCTCAGTTCAATATGATTTGAGGACTTACGGCCAGTTTGGGCTAAGTCCAATTATGTTTGAAATATTGGCCCTCTGTCGGTCCATTGAAGGAGAGGCTTTGCCTCTAGAAACTTAGCCAATTGGGCTAAAGATAGTGTTGAACACTAAAGACCAACAGTGTTGAACACTGGAATTAAGATTGGCAAGTTAGTGTTTAACACTAAAAGATAATCAGTGTTAAACACTAGCAACGGGGCTTTCAAATTAGTGTTAAACACTAAAGCAAATCAGTGTTAAACACTGGTAATCAGATATTTCAAATTAGTGCTAAACACTAAAGCAAATCAGTGTTAAACACTGGGAACAAAGTCTCCAGATTAGTGTTAAACACTAAAGAGAGAGGGGTCACGAGTGGACACGTGAGAGCGCCCTAAATGCGGAGCCAGATCTCCTTTGTTTTATCCTCAAATCTGTGAATAAGTGTTAAACACTTTTCCTTTTTATTTCGAGCATCACGTGTTCACACGTGATGGGGATTTATGCGCTGACCGTTAGAACGTTTGCTAAGGGGTCACGTGGTAAACACGTGAGAGCGCCCAAAGCCTTCATTTCCATTAATCTTTCTTTCTGCATTTTGGGAGTCACGTGGGAGCACGTGATGGCATCAAAAAGTGAGGCCAGACCTCTTTATTTTGTTCTGCAAACAAGTGTTAAACACTTTTAATTTTCACAGCCATCACGTGTGGGCACGTGATGTATAATCATGCCCTGATTTATTAGAACACTTATTAGGGGTCACGTGCTAACACGTGAGAGCGCCCAGAATTGTTTCTGCCTTTTCTTTTGCTCCATATATAATGAGGGTCACGTGGGAATACGTGAGGCATTGCCTCAAAGCTTTCCTCTTCTCATTTTTGGGGGATCTGTTCAGGGGTCACGTGGGGCACGTGACCTTAGTCTTTTTCATGCACAGAGATCTTTTAAGTCTCTTTATCTTTAAGAATTAAATTCTTATTTAGGGTAAAACCCTAATTTTGATTCTGGAGGAATTAAATTCCTATTTTGAAAGAATTAAATTCTTATTTAGGGTAAAACCCTAGTTTTGTTTTAGGAGAATTAAATTCTCAGAACTCAATTCCCCTTCTAAGTTTAGGATCTGCATGGCAGGATCTCGACCCGATAAGAATTAAATTCTCAACTTATGGGGAGATGTGCTCTGTGCAGATCTTCAACCAGAAGAAGAACTAAGTTCTTTTCTTTAAATAAGAGTTAAACTCTTTTGAGAATTAAATTCTCTTTTGAATCCTCTCTTTTCTTACCTAGGGTTTTTCTTTTGCAGAGAATTAAATTCTTCTTTCTCTGTTTCTTCTTCTCTTGAGAATTAAATTCTCCTCTCTCTGTTTTTCTCTCAAAAAAGTAGATCCCAAAAAAGTAGATCCCCCTCTTCTTTTCTTGGCTTCTATTTATAGGAGAAGGAAAAGAGTTAATTTGTTTAGCAAATCTCTCATTGGAAGATTTGATTTGATTGTTGAGAGATTTGATTTATATTTATCATTAATCTGGGCCTTTAGATCATTCAGTGAATTTTATTCACCGTGGATTTTAAATCCAAAAGATATTCTATTTGTTATCCTGGTGAGATTTTCAGGGAAATCTTTCCTTGTCCAAGGTTTTTCTATAAATTGGTGATTTTTAATCACCTTTGGATTTTCAATCCAACGGTTCCCCATGGCCCTTTTCCATTTGGAAAGATTCAGAAACTTTTAGAATTTAATTCTATTAAATTATAATGCTTTTAAAGCCAGTCACGTGCTGGCACGTGACCTTTGGTCATGTGTGAGCACGTGACCCCCAATTGGGTTCCTTTCTCAGCCGCTTATTTATGTTTCAGTTTTAACCATCACGTGTCAACACGTGACCATTGGTCACGTGTAAGCACGTGATACCTCGTTGAGGTATTTTCTGACTTTTAGAATTAAATTCTATTCATTATTTTAGAGGCTTTAAAAGCCCATCACGTGTCTGCACGTGACCCATGGTCACGTGTAAGCACGTGATGCCCCATTGGGGTCTTTTCTGAGTTTTTATTGTATCTTTTAACTCCTCCAGCGGGTTCTTAAAAGCCCATCACGTGTGGACACGTAATTCCTCATAACTTTTGATCCCGGATGAATTACGAGGCCCATAATATATCAAATCGAAGGGTTTTTCGAGCCGCTTTCGATACCATCAGAATTTATCTGTTTCTCATTCGGGAGTTTGTCAAAAAAAACAGCCCGGAAGATACTGGTTCCCATTTTCTTAAGCGTATCGCCGCCATTTGATACCTTGGGCTCTTTTGCGCAGAAATTTTTGGCGGGAACAAATGCCCCCCACTACTTTGCCCACGTAAGTAGTTACGTGGGTGAAGTAGTGCAAAGTAATGCATAGCGTATGACCAGTTTCGGGTTGGTATATTACTTTCAGAATCTTGATCTGAGAAGATAACGAGCGGACACAAGCGTCGTCATTTATCATTGACTCAAATCTCGACTCTTAAGAGATATAGTTCCAAACCCTTAACTCCATGGGCCGCACCCTTCTATCTCTTTATATCTTACTCTGGAGTGAAGTAGTTTATATGCTCATGAGTAGCTTTTCCATTTCAGTGGCATGTAGCTTTGGCGAGTGTGGCTCATAGATGGTCCATCTTGACCTCTTTGCAGGGCAGTGATGGCTTAGGAGGCAGGGTTAGGATCTGCCACCTAAGACTTTTCAACTTTATGAGCCGTGAGGGTCTCATAAAGACTTTTCTCCCTACGGATCGAGAGGATCTCGTAGGTGTATTTTCTCCTTAGGAGTCGTGAGGATTCCTAAGTGTGTTTTCTCTTATAAGTCGTAAGGATCTTATGAGAGAATTTTTCCCTCTTACGAGTCGAGAGGACCCGTAAGCGGTTGTTCCCCTCCTTGTCGAAATTCGACTTCGGAGAGTGAGACCCGTGGATAGTATGCAAGAGACCATTTTGGCCCGACTTGCAGGATCCCAGTGCTTAGGAAACAGGTTTTTTAATCCCTACTGCCTAAGGCTTTATCTCACAAGTCGAGACGAATCGAGAAGTTCTCGCAAAGACATCATTTTCCTCACGAGTCGAAACGAATCGAGCAGATCTCGCAAGAATATCCTAACGTTACAGTTAACCTCTGCTCTTTACGACAGAAGTCCGTTAGGGTCTGTGGTACTTAGGGTTTTGGCCGTCGTACCGTCGCATAAGCTGATGTATTCCTCGATAGGCAATCGTGCCGTTCGAGTAGCCCTGCGACTGCCGTGTCTCTGATCCCTTCGGGGGCTGGACAAGACGTCTTCAAGCAATCCTCCTTGGCAGTTTGACCGTCGGAAGAGCAAGCGCTAGGAATTTGCCATGCCGCTTTTTACTTGAGGTTAGGCTCATTTTGGAGAGCCCCGATGAGTCATAACCACTCCGCGCTGGTGTGGGATGATCTCCGATAGTCTTTCAGGCTTTATATGACTTGCCGTTAAGACCCTGAAGCTAGGAATTTGGCCTTTGCTTCATTTGCTGGCATTGCGTCCTCTGTATCGAGACGAATGTCGTGGTTGTCTCTAGGTTGCTGATGAACCGTCGAGGTTTGGAACTAGGGATTTTGCCGTAGCTCCTTTTGGTGATGTTGCGTCTGCTGTATCGAGACGAACGTCGAGGTGGTGACCACTCCATGTGGGATGATCTCCGGTGGTCTTTCAGGCTTTATATGACTTGCCGTTAAGACCCTGAAGCTAGGAATTTGGCCTTCGCTTCATTTGCTGGCATCGCGTCCTCTGTATCGAGACGAATGTCGCGGTTGTCTCTAGGTTGCCGGAGAACCGTCGAGGTTTGGAACTAGGGATTTTGCCGTGGCTCCTTTTGGTGATGTTGCGTCTGCTGTATCGAGACGAACGTCGAGGTGGTGACCACTCCATCTGGGATGATCTCCGATTGTCTTTTCGGTTTTATATAAGTTACCGTCCAGACGTTGAAGCTAGGAATTTGGCCTTCGCTTCGTTTGCTTTGGCGCGTCCGAATCCTGTTGGGGGAAGAACGCTGGGGTGAAATTTCATCTGCTGTATCGAGACGATCGTCGAGGTGGTGACCACTCTGCGCTGGTGCGAGATGATCTCCGAATGTCTTTCAGGCTTTATATGACTTGCCATCAAGACCCTGAAGCTAGGAATTTGGCCTTTTGCTTCATTTGCTTTGGCGCGTCCGAATCCTGCTAGGGGAAGAGCGCTGGGGTGACATTTCATCTGCTGTATCGAGACGATCGTCGAGGTGGTGACCACTCTGCGCTGGTGCGAGATGATCTCCGAATGTCTTTCAGGATTTATATGACTTGCCGTCAAGACGTATGAAGCTAGGAATTTGGCCTTCGCTTCATTTGCTGGCATCGCGTCCTCTGTATCGAGACGAATGTCATGGTTGTCTCTAGGTTGCCGGTGAACCATCGAGGTTTGGAACTAGGGATTTTGCCGTGGCTCCTTTTGGTGATGTTGCGTCTGCTGTATCGAGACGAACGTCGAGGTGGTGACCACTCCATCTGGGATGATCTCCGATTGTCTTTTCGGTTTTATATAACTTACCGTCAAGGCATTGAAGCTAGGAATTTGGCCTTCGCTTCGTTTACTTTGTCGCGTCCGAATCCTGCTGGGGGAAGAACGCTGGGGTGACATTTCATCTGCTGTATCGAGACGATCGTCGAGGTGGTGACCACTCTGCGCTGGTGCGAGATGATCTCCGAATGTCTTTCAGGCTTTATATGACTTGCCGTCAAGACGTATGAAGCTAGGAATTTGGCCTTCGCTTCATTTGCTGGCATCGCGTCCTCTGTATCGAGACGAATGTCATGGTGGTGATCACTCCATGTTGGTGTGAGATGATCCCTGAATGTCTTTCCGGTTTTATATGACTTACCGTCAAGACGTTGAAGCTAGAAATTTGGCCTTCGCTTCGTTTGCTTTGTCACGTCTGAATCCTGCTGGGGGAAGAACGCTGGGGTGACATTTCATCTGCTGTATCGAAACGAACGTCAAGGTGGTGACCACTCCGCGCTGGTGTGGGATGATCTCCGATTGTCTTTCAGGCTTTATATGACTTGCCGTCAAGACCCTGAAGCTAGGAATTTGGCCTTCGCTTCGTTTGCTGGTATCGCGTCTACTGTATCGAAACGAATGTCGCGGTGGTGATCACTCCATGTTGGTGTGAGGACCAGGATCCGCTCTGGATGTTTCCCACGGGATCGAAGAGTGACGTTGTCCGCGTTCCACGTGACCAGGAATTTTGCTCTAGATACTTCACACGGGTTCACTGCCGTGTTAGGCGAGGACTAGGCTCCGCTCTGGATGCTTTGCACGTGTTCACTGTCGTGCTCTGCGAGGACCAGGATCCGCTCTGGACGTTTTCCACGGGGTCAAAGAGTGACGTTATCCGTGTTCCACGTGACCAGGAATTTTGCACTAGATGCTTCACACGGGTTCACTGCCGCGTTAGGCGAGGACTAGGCTCCGCTCTGGATGCTTCACACGGGTTTACTGCCGTGCTCTGCGAGGACCAGGATCCGCTCTGGACGTTTTCCACGGGGTCAAAGAGTGACGTTATCCGCGTTCCACGTAACCAGGAATTTTGCACTAGATGCTTCACACGGGTTCACTGCCGTGTTAGGCGAGGACTAGGCTCCGCTCTGGATGCTTCACACGGGTTCACTGCCGTGTTCTGCGAGGACCAGGATCCGCTCTGGACGTTTTCCACGGGGTCAAAGAGTGACGTTATCCATGTTCCACGTGACCAGGAATTTTGTTGATTATATCCGCATTTCATGGAGTTGGGATTTGACTCTCTGTGGGAGTACATCGTCGAGTCATGGAACTGGGAGTTGCCGCTGTTCCACTTTGCTTGATGATATGTCCGCTGTGACGAGACGAGTGCTGAGGTGGAGCTGGGATTTTGCCATCACTCCGCTTTGCTGACCATGGGGTCTTTTATTAGCCTTGCATGTACATCCTGCTGGACTGCGAAGGAACGCCGTTGTTAACATTGCGTCTGCTGTAATGAGACGAATGCTAAGGCGGAGTTGGGATTTTGCCATCGCTCCGCTTGATGGTGTAACATCTGTGTCCTGCTGGAATGAGGAGGCACGCCGTTGTTGGTCTCTAGGCTGTAGATGTGGCCATTGAGATTTGGAACTAAGGACTTTGCCATGGTTCCGTTTCGTTGCGACTCTGAGGTCAATTGTTGACGTCACGTCTGCATCTGGCTGGAGTGAGAAGAAACGCCGTTGGTGATCTCTAAGTTGTCGATGTTGACGTCGAGACCCTGAAGCTCGGGATCTTCTTTTTGCTTCGTTTGTTGACATTATGTCTGCAATATTGCGATAAATGTCGAGATTGTCTCTAGGTTGTCTATTAACCGTCGAGATTTCGCTCCGCTTTCTGATGGAGCCTGTTGGAAAGGTATGGTTCCCTTTTTATCTGTGCCCCTGGATAGTATACAGGGATCGATGTGATTTCACCTGTAGGGAAAAAAGTTTCATTCTTTCATATTTTTTTATTCTTTCCGCGATGCTCTATCATTTCAGCTTTTTATATCGCGAAAATAGCGATTGCCCAATCATTTCGGCTATTTTTCGCGGTGCCCAATCATTTCAGCTATTTTTCTTTTTACTCGCTGCTTTTTATTGCGAGTTGCCCAATCATTTCGGCTATTTATCATGCATATATTTTTACTTGCTGATTTTGTTTGCAAGTTGCCCCATCATTTCGGCTATTTCGTATGCATTTTTTTTTTGGCTCGCTGATTTTTTCTCGCGAGTGTGGAACTTGGAATCTGGTGCCAATCTCAGCATCAGCATCGCTGCGACTGGAATATAGCCAGGAGCGAATCATCATTTGCCATGAAAGGACTTGGAATTTGATACCGGTTTAGGCATCAGCATCGCTGCAACTGGGATATTGCCAGGAGCGAATCATCATTTTCCTTGAAAGGGCTTGGAATTTGATACCGGTTTAGGCATCAGCATCGCTGCAACTGGGATATTGCCAGGAGCGAATCATCATTTGCCTCTGTCGATGTTGAACAAAGGTGGCTTAGTAAACAGGGTTAAGGGTCCTGTCGGCTAAGGCTTTTGACTTCATGAGCCGTAAGGGTCTCACAAAGGTATTTCTCCCTACAAGTCGGGAGGATCTCGTAGGTGCGTTTTCTCCTTAGGAATCGTGAGGACTCCTAAGTGTATGTTCTCTTATAAGTCGTAAGGATCTTACAAGAGTGTTATCTCTTTATGAGTCGAGAGGACTCACAAGGGTTGTTCACCGTGCGAACATATCCCTAGCCACGGGTAGGACTTGGTTAGGGAAATGTTTATTCGTGCCCGTGGATTGTATACAAAGGTCAGTACTGAACCACTTGTAGGGCAGTATCGAAGGTTGTGGGGGTTGCTTAAGAACAGGTTAAGGTTTCTGTAACTTAAGACTTTCAAATCTTATGAGCCGTGAGGGTCCCATAAGAGAGTTCTCCTTACGAGTCGTGAGGATCTCGTAAGTGTAATTTCTCCTTAGGAATCGTGAGGATCCCTAAGTGTGTTGCTCCCTTGTGAGTCGTAAGGATCTCACGCAGGTGGTTTCTCCTTATAAGTTCGACCTGTAAGTGTCTTTTAACGAGGTTGCGCCCTTTCGGGTTTTCACAAACACTCGCCGGTAGCCCTGCTGTTTTTACTCACGGAGCCCTTTCGGGTTTTCATCCGTGCCCATTTTGCTTATGGACATACCGTTTTTTTTTTCTTTTTCTTTTTCTTTTTTTTTTTTTACCACGCCGGCTTGAGGATGCCGCGGGCTGATAGTAGTTTAACGACGTTTCGGTCATTTGCAAGTTTTAGGACATTGCGGTCCGTCGTTAGTTTAAGGACATTTCGGTCCGACGCCAGTTTTAGGACATAGTGGTCCATCGTTAGTTTAACGACATTTCGGTCTACCGTCGCCGTATTTGAGGCGAATTTCTAGTTTACTGACTTTTCGGTCTATGGGGCTTTCCCTATGAATGAGCATGATGCCCCCGGCATATTCACCTTTTTCGGAGCATGTTGCTGTGGCGGGTTTACTTTCCACTTTTCGGGCAGCGCGAACTTGCCCTGTTGGTATTGGTCTTCAACCCAGTTTTTGAAGACGTAGCAATTGTCGAGTGGGTGACCCCTGACTCTGTGGTAGGGACAATAGTTAGGATTGTTAACGTCACCTGGTTGCAATGGACGTTTTGGATCTGGCAGAGTGATGAGCCCGCTGCACACTGCTAGCTCGAACAATCTCTTTGTTTTATCTTTGGGAAATGAGTAAGGACGTTTCAACTTCTCATTGAGGTATCTCGGCTTGTTGTTTTGACGACAAAACGGTCTCGGGTTACTCGGCTGTTGTTGAGTGTTGGCAACAAAGGCCGTTTTTTCCTTTTCCTTTCTCATTTCGTTTGCTCCGTCGTTTGCGGGTCCGAGATTCTTTCCGGGTAGCGTGAGATTGTACGGCTGAACATTCTCGCAACTCTCTAATTCTTTTGTTTTAGAAATGAATTCCTTGAAGAGAGGGTTGAGAGCGGCTTCTTCATCAGAATCGCTTCCAAAGGTGAAAACTCGTGATCCCCCGGGCTCGTCCTTATGACAATTGCCGGCAACTCTTTTATGCTCATCTGTTGTATTTTTTCGCTGTCTACGAGCTTCCCGCTTTATTCTATTGACGTGTTGTCTATGAGCGACATATCCTTGCCACCAGCACTTAAAGGAGTTGCAGTCTTCAGTAGGATGTGCGATCCTCTGATGATATAGGCAGAAATTAGGGTGTACGTCCGTTTCATCAAAATGTATACCACCAGGAGAATTTTTTCTGAAAGAGGGCGGCCTCATCCCCATTGCTATGGCTTTGGCGAATCGTTTCCTTGTCTTGATCCTGCTTTTATTTGCGGCGGATGTACTTTCATCCGGTGGGAGTGTTTCGACCCTTTCATCTAGTCGCCGGCGTTTGGCTTTCTCGAATATGGCCATCTCGCGCTCTCGATCAGCTTTGCTTTTAAAACGGGCTTCGTTCAGGAAGGCATTGATCATCTCGTCTGATGGCCACAGAAGTTCTGGTTCAGGACCCCGCCCCTGGTTTCTCGGTGCAAGGAGTCTCTTTATCATCTATCAATGAGTGAGAGATCACATGACAACTTGCTACGTAGTCCTCAGATTCATCTGATGAGTCTTCTCCATCATTTTCGTCCTCGAGGACGTGGCTGAGGAACTCTTGGAGCGTGATTGGATTCCGCGCTTTTTGATTGTATTCTTCCAACGCGTCAATCTGCTTTTGCATGTCCGTGCACTTGTCATTAGGCTGCACGGGCTTCTTGGATTTCTCCTTCTTTTTCGAAGATTTTGACGGCTGGGTGTGGATACTTTGGCTATCACCACCAATATTTGGAGTTGGGCGCGGCTTCAACATCCTCTTGATGATCTTAGGTCCCAACGGGTTCTTCCATCTAATCGTCGGGCACGTCTGAAGATCATTTAGCATCCTTTTGGTCTTGGCCGAAAGAGCCACCTCCCATGGAGCTTCCTCAACGAAAGAGCATGTTTCCCCCAGTGTGTTTGTCTTCTTAGGAGTGTGAGGCTGTGGTGGGTTCACCTTCCAGTTTTCGGATAACGCGAACTTGCCTTGTTGGTACTGATCTTCGATCCATCCCTTAAAGACGAAGCAATCTTCGATTGGATGACTTACCGCTTGGTGGTAAGGGCAGTAATTAAGATCGTTGACATCGCCTGGCTGCAACGGATACTTTGGACTCGGCAGATTAATGAGTCTGTTACGCACTGCCAGCTCAAACAGTCTTCTCGTTTTATCCTGAGGAAACGAGTAAGGACGTCCCAGTCTCTCCTCGAGTGATGGGCGTGGACGCATATTGTTTTGATGGACAACCGACTTTAAGTTGCTCGGCCTTTGCTGAGTATTGGCAACGAAGGTTGCCTTCCCTTTCCCCTTTTCATTCCAAAGCCCTGTCTTTGAAGAAGAAGGCTTATGGCCCATCTGGTCCATTTGGGCCAGCTTGTCAATCAAGGCCTGGAAGGTGGTCGGCTTGAAAAATACCATGAATTGCGAGATGGTTGCTTGCGGATCAAGAGTGCCCACGAACATACCTACCGCAGGTGCTTCTTCGATCCGTTGTTCGCATTTTGACCACAGATTCCGCCATCGTATTGCGTATTGAACCCACGTTTCGCCTGGCCTTATCCTAGTGTTGATCAGTGCTGTTATCGGGATGCGTTCGCTAGCGCTTGCAAATCTTTGTGTAAACAGTAGCTCCATCTCCGCAAATGTTTTGACAGAGTCGTTAGGTAGCTCCGAATACCATTCAAAAGCCGTTTCTGCTAAGCTGCCGACGAATTGGCGAAGCAACAGTTTGTCGTCGCCTCCAGTGTTGCCGCATAAGGCCCTGAACTGGGCGACATGCTGATGTGGATTCCCTGTCCCTTTATATACGTGGAACTTAGGGATCGTATATCCCGGCGGGTAACTGATTTGGTCATACCAGCTCGGATAGGGCCGTCCGGTTCTAACAATTTGCTCAGCCGCTTCACTTGCCTGGTGAGCTCGTATTTGCTGAGCTATATAGTCGTCCAGTGCGGCCTTGGAAATTGTCTCCTCCTTGGCTACTGAAAGAGCCGGCGGAGGATTAGATGTCTCATCGTTATCGTCTTCAATAATGATCGGAGGTTCTTCAGCTGGAGGGTCCGGCTGTAACATCATCCCTACCATATCTTGGAAGAGGAGCGCCATTTGTTTTATGTTAGCCGCTTGCTCTGCGGCTTCTTTGTCCTTCTTTTCGAGGACTCTGCGTAAGAAGTCAGCGTCGGTTTCTTGTTCGTGACGCTGTTCTGATGATGCCTCCGGGCTTTCTTTTGGCCCGGTGAGTGCGGCCATTGTAGTCATCATTTCCTGAAGCTTCTGTTGCTGCTCCTGGGTTTTCGTCACGGATCGGGTGAGCGGTCGGTGACCCGTCGAAGCACGGCTTTCCTCCTTTCCAGAAGCCATGTATACGGTGTGCACCACCATGCCCCCAGACTTGGGGCGTTTGGGCTTAGCGTCTTTGTGGCCTGCCACGTTTACTGGGGCTTTCTCTGGCCTCCTTCTTTTCTGAGTGGTTGAAGTTGAGGGGGCCGTTGTAGTGGGCACCCAAGTAGCCGTTGCTTTTTGCGACTTGACGGAGTAATCCTTCTCCGGCCGAACCTTCATCTTTTTCGGTCGGCGGAGATAGTTTTCATCAATCACCGACTCTTGGACCCGTCGCCAAACCTTATAAATCTTGGAGGATAGCCGTTGAGAGGGCTGCTCCGGCTTTGCATCTGTAATACTCCCCGCAGGTGGAGGAGATCTTTTTAGCGTGGCAGTCGGAGAGTTCTTACGTACCCCCCTTAGCGGTTCAAAGCTGTTCCCAGTTGGAACAGCAGCATTGATTTCTACCATCGGAGCTGGCAGAGTTATCCCAGAGGGGGTGTTGCCCCCAGCCTTCCTTACCCGGCGCCAGTGACGATGGCGAGCATGTCGAGCGGACGGCGTTGGTTCAGCAATGGGGATAGCTTTGTCTTGCCCCCCGTCCAGATGAAGCACTGCCGGTGTCAGTCTCTTAAAGACTGACGTCTTTTGAGTAGCGGTATCCAATCTGTCAAAGACAGACCTTCGAACAGGAACAGGAGCCGGAATAGTCAGTCTTGTGAAGACCGACCCATTGGCAGGAGAAGCCGCCTTGACGACTTCAGGAACAGGGATGGCTATCCTCTTCGGAACAACCTTTTCTGGTATTGCAGGCTTCTTCATGGGCCCACATGAATTTTGGCCCAGTTTGCTGAAAGCTGAGGCATTGGGCTTGGGCGACCCATTGAGAGGGGCCGCGATAGTTGTAAGCCGATCGAAGACCGACTTCTTCGGAGCTTCTTGCGATGGCAATGGGGCATTGAAGCTCATTGGTGGGATCATGGTCCCGAAGAATAGCCCAGTGGTGGCCTGAGTCACCTGTTCCACCGGCCCAGCGAAGATGGAAGCCGCTTGGGGCCCATGAGTCACCCCTCTAGCAAGGACGGAGCGAGAGTTGCAGTTGCAGGCGGCACAGTTCGAAGCCATCGATCTTCTGTTTTCTGCACGGAGCAAGACACCAAATCTTAGTACCTTGAATCCACAGGCAACCACAGCAAACCGCGATTTACTCGCGAACACGACACACGAAGTGTGGAGTGGAAAGAGGAAAAGGTCCCACCGGGCGTGCCAGAATCTGTTCCCCTCCGAACGGCGGCCTGGACTCGGGCGTCCGTGCCTGAGGTTCGGGGCAGATGCTAATTAGTGTTATCTGTCTACCTCTCCGAAGATGCCAAGTTGATCTATGGAGCCGTGCATCGGAGGCTTAGACGGATGCGGCCGATGTAGCAGACTTCGTCAGATTCCCCCTCGTGGAGGGGTTTTTGATTGTGGGGACGCTCTTCCCTACAGGCGCAAGCCCCTGCAGTTAATTACGCTACCGCATCGCGGTAACAACTTTCTCCTTCTCCAGCTGGTCACTTCGTATCGTGGGTGTTTGTTTTGTGTTTGGTTGCCCGTGGATTGTATACGGAGACACAGTTATGTTGTCGCTCGTAGGACGTGGATTAGTCCAAATCCGTATTTTCTTAGATTCGGGTTTGGGGTTTTGGTTTGAGGATACGTTAGCCATATTTGAGACTAAGATCAACTCAAACGTTTGTTAAGAATACGTTAGTCTAATTTGAGACTAATATCAACTTAACAGGATCGTTTAGATCCGACAAAAGAGCGTTTGGGCTCTATTGTTCCAGTTTAGGGACATGGTGGTCCATTGCATGTATGGCCGTCGGGACCCGTCACCTCTCTGACGACGTTGAAGGATTACAACGACAGATGTCAGAGGAGTTCAGAGATGTACCCTTGAACCAAAGTTGGTTGGGAGACCTGTAGTCCAATTTGGGACTAAAGTTTGTTTGAGGGTTTAAGGATACGTTAGCCATATTTGAGGCTAAGATCAACTTAAACGTTTGTTAAGGATACGTTAGTCTGATTTGAGACTAAGATCAGCTTAACGGGATCGTTTAGATCCGACAAAAGAGCGTTTGGGCTCTATTGTTCCAGTTTAGGGACATAGTGGTCCATGTTCCAGTTTAGGGACGTAGTGGTCCATGTTCCAGTTTAAGGACATTGCGGTCCATTGGTAGTTTAAGGACATTGCGGTCCAATGGTAGTTTAAGGACGCATAAGTCTATGGGTTTAAGGACCCCACAGTCCATATGGGTGTGTTTAAGGACGCATTAGTCCGTTAGTTTAAGGACGCATAAGTCCGCGGGTTTAAGGACCCCACAGTCCGTATCTTGGTTTAAGGACGCATAAGTCCGCGGGTTTAAGGACCCCACAGTCCGTATCTTGGTTTAAGGACGCATAAGTCCATGAGTTTATGGACCCCACAGTCCGTGTTGATGTGTGGTTGTCGGGACCCGTCACCTCTCTGAAGACGTTGAAGGATTACAACGACAAATATCAGAGGAGTTCCGAGATGTACCCTTGAACCAATGAGTTGGTTGAAAGAGCAGATGTGCTCAGTTCAATATGATTTGAGGACTTACGGCCAGTTTGGGCTAAGTCCAATTATGTTTGAAATATTGGCCCTCTGTCGGTCCATTGAAGGAGAGGCTTTGCCTCTAGAAACTTAGCCAATTGGGCTAAAGATAGTGTTGAACACTAAAGACCAACAGTGTTGAACACTGGAATTAAGATTGGCAAGTTAGTGTTTAACACTAAAAGATAATCAGTGTTAAACACTAGCAACGGGGCTTTCAAATTAGTGTTAAACACTAAAGCAAATCAGTGTTAAACACTGGTAATCAGAGATTTCAAATTAGTGCTAAACACTAAAGCAAATCAGTGTTAAACACTGGGAACAAAGTCTCCAGATTAGTGTTAAACACTAAAGAGAGAGGGGTCACGATTGGACACGTGAGAGCGCCCTAAATGCGGAGCCAGATCTCCTTTGTTTTATCCTCAAATCTGTGAATAAGTGTTAAACACTTTTCCTTTTTATTTCGAGCATCACGTGTTCACACGTGATGGGGATTTATGCACTGACCGTTAGAACGTTTGCTAAGGGGTCACGTGGTAAACACGTGAGAGCGCCCAAAGCCTTCATTTCCATTGATCTTTCTTTCTGCGTTTTGGGAGTCACGTGGGAGCACGTGATGGCATCAAAAAGTGAGGCCAGATCCTCTTTATTTTATTCTGCAAACAAGTGTTAAACACTTTTAATTTTCATAGCCATCACGTGTGGGCACGTGATGTATAATCATGCCCTGATTTATTAGAACACTTATTAGGGGTCACGTGCTAACAAGTGAGAGCGCCCAGAATTGTTTCTGCCTTTTCTTTTGCTCCATATATAATGAGGGTCACGTGGGAATACGTGAGGCATTGCCTCAAAGCTTTCCTCTTCTCATTTTTGGGGGATCTGTTCAGGGGTCACATGGGGCACGTGACCTTAGTCTTTTTCATGCACAGAGATCTTTTAAGTCTCTTTATCTTTAAGAATTAAATTCTTATTTAGGGTAAAACCCTAATTTTTATTCTGGAGGAATTAAATTCCTATTTTGAAAGAATTAAATTCTTATTTAGGGTAAAACCCTAGTTTTGTTTTAGGAGAATTAAATTCTCAGAACTCAATTCCCCTTCTAAGTTTAGGATCTGCATGGCAGGATCTCGACCCGATGAGAATTAAATTCTCAACTTATGGGAAGATGTGCTCTGTGCAGATCTTCAACCAAAAGAAGAACTAAGTTCTTTTCTTTAAATAAGAGTTAAACTCTTTTGAGAATTAAATTCTCTTTTGAATCCTCTCTTTTCTTACCTAGGGTTTTTCTTTTGCAGAGAATTAAATTCTTCTTTCTCTGTTTCTTCTTCTCTTGAGAATTAAATTCTCCTCTCTCTGTTTTTCTCTCAAAAAAGTAGATCCCAAAAAAGTAGATCCCCCTCTTCTTTTCTTGGCTTCTATTTATAGGAGAAGGAAAAGAGTTAATTTGTTTAGCAAATCTCTCATTGGAAGATTTGATTTGATTGTTGAGAGATTTGATTTATATTTATCATTAATCTGGGCCTTTAGATCATTCAGTGAATTTTATTCACCGTGGATTTTAAATCCAAAAGATATTCTATTTGTTATCCTGGTGAGATTTTCAGGGAAATCTTTCCTTGTCCAAGGTTTTTCTATAAATTGGTGATTTTTAATCACCTTTGGATTTTTAATCCAACGGTTCCCCATGACCATTTTCCATTTGGAAAGATTCAGAAACTTTTAGAATTTAATTCTATTAAATTATAATGCTTTTAAAGCCAGTCACGTGCTGGCACGTGACCTTTGGTCATGTGTGAGCACGTGACCCCCAATTGGGATCCTTTCTCAACCGCTTATTTATGTTTCAGTTTTAACCATCACGTGTCAACACGTGACCATTGGTCACGTGTAAGCACGTGATACCTCGTTGAGGTATTTTCTGACTTTTAGAATTAAATTCTATTCATTATTTTAGAGGCTTTAAAAGCCCATCACGTGTCTGCACATGACCCATGGTCACGTGTAAGCACGTGATGCCCCATTGGGGTCTTTTCTGAGTTTTTATTGTATCTTTTAACTCCTCCAGCGGGTTCTTAAAAGCCCATCACGTGTGGACACGTAATTCCTCATAAGTTTTGATCCCGGATGAATTACGAGGCCCATAATATATCAAATCGAAGGGTTTTTCGAGCCGCTTTCGATACCATCAGAATTTATCTATTTCTCATTCGGGAGTTTGTCAAAAAAAACAGCCCGGAAGATACTGGTTCCCATTTTCTTAAGCGTATCGCCGCCATTTGATACCTTGGGCTCTTTTGCGCAGAATTTTTTGGCGGGAACAGAAACCTTATCGTTGTTTGACGGATCAAAGTTGTTTGGTGGAAAAGTATTGTTGGGTGCAAAGTTGTTCGTCTGATTTTGGAAAGGTTGGGGTTGGAAGGGCTGCTGATATTGATGTTGAGTTTGTTGTTGCGCTTGTTGTTGCGGCGGAGGGGCCCTTTGGAAATTGTTGCCCTGGAATTGATTCTGATTCTGATTCCAGGCGAAATTGGGGTGGTTCCTCCAACCGGGATTGTAGGTGGAAGAGTATGGATCATTCCTCGGTCTTTGCTGGAAGGCAGCATTAACCTGATCCTGTCCTTGCGAGAGTGGATTGTAAGGACACTCTTCGGTCAAGTGGGAAGGATCGGAACAACAAGCGCAAATGGTACGAAGGGGGAGAACAGGGACAGGAGCAGGAGCAGAAAATTTGCTCTCTATTGCTTCGAGCTTTCTTGTTATTGCAGCCATTTCAGCTTTCATCGCAATAGAGACATCAAGTTGGTGGATTCCTACCCTAGACTGACCGGTAGAAGTGGAGGTAGAAGAAGAAGACGTCGGTCTAGTGCTCTCCCATTGTAGCGTTTGCTCCGCAAGGTCGTCAAAGAACTGCCACGCTTCCTCGTCAGATTTCGATAGGAAGTGGCCCTGACAGATGGTTTCCAACAACTGCTTCGTTGCTGGGTTCAGTCCCTCGTATAAGGTTTGGCAAAGTTGTCATTTCTCTATACCGTGGTGAGGACACTGAACAAGAAGGTCTTTGTACCGGTCAAAGCACTTCCAGAAGGGTTCAGAAGGAAGCTGGGAGAATTGGTTGATTTCATTTCGAATCCTTGCGGTTTTATGATTCGGATAAAACTTTTTGAGAAACGCTTTAACAAACTCGTCCCAGCTGGTTATGGAGTGGGAAGCGGTGCTATACAGCCATTTTTCAGCAAGATCGCATAAAGTGAACGGAATGACCCGTAGACGTATAGCATCGTCCGACAGCTGGGTGGTTTTCATCATGGCACAGACGTTTTGAAATTTATTGATGAAGATATAGGCATCTTCAGATTCAAGCCCATGAAAACGTGGAAGCATGTTGATGAAGTGGGGCTTAATTTCAAAGTTGTCCCCATTGGCCGGAGGAAGAGAAAGGCAGGTGGGAAGTGCAGAACGGGTGGGATAGAAACGATCCTGGAGCGCGATTCGCTGCGGCGCTACAACAGGCGGTGGTGGTGGGATATTGGTCTCCGTAGGAGGTGGAGCCAATCCAGGGGTAGTCAAAGAGATGTTCGGATTAAATCCCGACATCGCGGAAGAAGAGGTTGGTGAAGGTGAAGGTGAAGATGTATGAACAGAATTCCGGTCAACGTCGGAGTTGGCCGGCAAAGGAAGGGGTGAAAGAGGAGTGGACGGAGTATCGACGTCTGAGTCGATCGCGTAGTCGGTAGCGACTAACGTAACGCGGACTAGACGGGCACTAGTGTCCCGAGTCCAAGCGGACATACACTAAACGAGTTTAGTATAGTCAAAGCGGAGAAGGTGAGGGTAAGAAAACGTCAATGGAGAAAGGCGATGGGTGGTGGGTGAAAAAAATGGATTTGGCGACAAAGGGCAAGTTTTTATAAAAGTTTTTGGTTTTTTTTCTTTTTTTTTGTTTTGTTTTTAGAAAGATATTTACAAAAATATGTAGGGATATACGGCTTAAGTACTCACAAACAAGATATGCACAATCACACCTAGATCTAGGGTCACCTAGGTCTACTAGACCTGCTCCTGAACTTGATTGTCGAAGTTAAACAGTGTCGAGAAACGGGCTTAAAAATACACTGATCACGAGGCCAGGTAAGTGCAGAGATAAGGGGAGGTTGTCCAACGCTTTCGCGAAGTTCCTTAATTAAATAACCCTTTCTCTTTTGGCGGTTGCGCCGTTAACACTTTCTTAGACACCCCGTAAACAATATACCGTTAAGCGAGGTTCTAAACACGGTTTATCTTCTCCTAATGAGCGCGAAGTCCTTAGAGCTGAAGTCTAGTATTTTTTAATTTACAATGGACAATGCATATACTTTTGTGATTTTTGGAGTCCTGGGAAGGGTGATGAAATCCCCACCCAATCTGGATTGGTTTCAAGCCCCTTAAGTCCGTATTAAAGAAATGCAAAGCAGTAACAAATCAACTGCAAACAATTTTTTATTTGCGGCGCAAAGAATCCTGCACAAGAACAGTTTATTGGAAGGGGGAGAAGAGTTTGCGCAAAGAAATCTGCAGAAAACACAATTTATTGGAGTCCAGAGGAGTGGAGAGGAGACCGGGGACTTACAGAGAGATTTTGGCAGCCCAAAGGCACCAAGTGGCCGTGGATCCGCGGCCTAAGCCCTCTATTGCCGCGGTTCCGCGGCAGGAACAGTGAGTTAGGCTTCTGGGTTTTTGGTGTGAGCTCCTGTGTTTGTCCTCTGCTTGTATGGATCTTCTGAATTTTTATTTGCTCACTGTACCTGCTCCAGATCTTGACAGTAGACCGTTTGTTCCGTTTTGATCCGTCGCGGTGTAGCCGAGAAATGTGGGTCTATCTTCCCACTTCTTTGGCACTGTACTTGAACTCCGTCTTATCCGACGTCTTTGGCGCCGATCTTGAACTTCGTATTTTCCTGCACACTTGCACAAAAGCTAATCAAAAACAACAAGATGGTTTTTTACAATGTATATTTTTTTTGTTTTGTTTTTCGGTTATATTCACAAGTTAACCCGAAATTACACAAGGAAATAAACTACAGTCTCCCCGGCAATGGCGCCATTTGATTGTTAGTGGTTCTGTGTGTTCAAGTTTTAGTTAAATACCGCAATCAAGACGGTTTCGCTTGTAGCTAGCCGGTTGAGTACGGGTCGTCCGCAGGGAGATGGGAATCTTTTTCTATGTGCTTTAACGAGTTAAGTCCGGTTTTTCAGATTTTGTTGTGATTAATTAAGCGGTAAAATGATATGTAAAGAGAGCTTGTTAGGGTTAGGATTAGGTTAGTTTGAGTTAGGAGTCTCCCACATCTTTCATTGCCCCTCTTAATATCGGTGTTACGGTAATCGGCAACAACGGGGATTAGCACGACTAGGAAGGAACTTGCGAGTATAAGCTAGGCTTTCCAACGCATAAGTTCTTCCTTTTGGTGCTTGTCCGTCCGTTCTTGGCTCTTAGCCATAACCTCCGGTTAATTCAACCACAACCGGTCTCACTACGGAATCACCGCTATCATGTAGGATAGGGTGCCGTAAGGAGCGGATTGTGGTTCAATTAACGGGAGTCGAATTAAGCTGTTGGGCAAAAAAAGAGTGAGAGAGATTTCCTTCTCTCAAACTTCCCTTATCCTACCCTAACAAGTATGAAACTACTCACACATCATGATACGGAAAAATAAAACAAAACAAAAGAGGAAGATAGAAAGAAAGAGATTAGAAGATAACGACTAGCTATTTGCGTCCTCACCTTGGCGAGGATCGAGCGTAAGCATCATAGTCGTTTTAAGGATAAAGAAAAAGAGAGAAGAAAGAAACAACACGAAATAACAACAACTAGTTAACAAATGAAAATTACAACAATTATAGAAAGAACAAGACAAGCATGATAATAAAATGAACTTCTTTATTCACCATTCTTCACTCACAAAGCTCACTACAAGTTTTAATGGAGAAGAGATGAGAAGAAGAAGAACATGTATTCTAAAACCTAGAAAAAGAATACAAGATTATGGACCCTTTCCTTCACAATGTTCTGGGCTATTTATAGGCTGAAAAATGAAAATCTAGGGCAACCACCAGAACACAAACAAAAAGACCAAAATACCCCTAAAAATGTTTGTCTGCCGCCACCATACGGCCGCGGATCCGCGGCCTATACCCCCTATTGGCCGCGGATCCGCGGCCCTTTGGAGGAGTTGGGCTCTCTTCTTTTTTTGGGCTTCCCTGGTTTGATGTCCCCTTTATTCTGGTATATGTATTTTCTGGAAATTTCTTCACAATTTTTCCAGAATTTCTGTTGATCAAAAGGGTGATTGGATGTGTATCTTTTTGTCATGATTTCCTCGAGCTCCGTGCAGATTTCTCGGATCTTGTGCTGCCATTGAGCCTTGTGCATGAAAACGACATTGATTTGACATTTCGTCTCTTAAACTGGTATCTGGCAACATACGGATGAAGAGCGGAGACCGTGTTTTCTCAGTGGTTGGCAGGAACCCGGATTTTGTCGTGTTTTTCCATGGATTTCACCGTTTAGAGCCGAGAACCTGTATCCTGCAATTGACTAGCAAACACGGCTCAAGAGTATCTACCGATATGCAATGTGATAAAAATTGGGCGGTATGAAAATGCAAAAATCTGATATGAACAGTCGCCCGTAGGATGTGGATTAGTCCAAATCCGTATTTACTTAGATTTGGGTTTGGTGTTTTTGTTTAAGGATACGTTAGCTGTATTGAGGCTAAGATCAACTTAAACGTTCGTTAAGGATACGTTAGTCCTGTTTGAGACTAAGATCAACTTAACGGAAAGAGCATTTTAGGGGCTCTATTGTTCCGGTTTAGGGACGTAGTGGTCCGTCTAATGTGTGTGGCCATCGGGACCCGTCACCTCTCTGACGACGTTGAAGAATTACAACGACAGGTGTCAGAGGAGTTCGGAGATGTACCCTTGAACCAAAGTTGATTTGGAGTTTTATAGTCCATTTGGATGTTTAAAGATACGTTAGCCGGGTTTAAGGCTAAGATCAACTTAAACGGGATCGTTTAGATCCAGCAAAAGAGCATTTGAGGGCTCTATTGTTCCAGTTTAGGGACGTAGTGGTCCATAGGTAGTTTAAGGACGTTGCGGTCCATTGCCAGTTTAGGGACATGGTGGTCTATAGGTAGTTTAAGGACGCATAAGTCCGTGGGTTTAAAGACCCCACAGTCCGTGTCTTAGTTTAAGGACGCATAAGTCCATGAGTTTAAGGACCCCACAGTCCGTGTCTTAGTTTAAGGACGCATAAGTCCATGAGTTTAAGGACCCCACAGTCCATGTCTTAGTTTAAGGACGCATAAGTCCATGAGTTTAAGGACCCCACAGTCCGTGTTGATGTGTGGTTGTCGGGACCCGTCACCTCTCTGACATCATTGAAGGATTACAACGATAGGAGTCAGAGGAGTTCGGAGATGTACCCTCGAACCGGATGTAAATTAATTTAAGAGAGCAGCTGTGCTCAGTCAATTTAATTTGAGGACTTACGGCCATGATTGGGCTAAGTCCAGTTGAAAAATATTCAACGCTTTTATTTGTCTTTGGCCTATTAGGCATGTGCTAGGGCTTTGGTCCTTTTTAAATAATGCATTGCATTTCTTATTTTGTTTGGGCTCTGTCCTTTTATAAATGATGCAGAGCATCAATTTTGTTTGGGCTCTGCCCTTTTATTGCATTTTATTTTGTTTGGGCTTTGCCCTTTTATAAATGATGCAGAGCATCAATTTTGTTTGGGCTCTGCCCTTTTATTGCATTTTATTTTGTTTGGGCTCTGCCCTTTTATAAATGATGCAGAGCATCAACTTTGTTTGGGCTCTGCCCTTTTATTGCATTGCAATTTATTTTGGCATACTAGGCTTTTTTGATTTGGGCCTGGCCCTTCAGTAAACAATGCAGTGCATTTGTCAAGCGTTTTGCGCCAATCACTGAGCGCAAGCGCTTGTGGTGATGGCACGTGTCACGCAAGCGCAGTGCGCTGGGCCAGTGCGCTGCGCTTGTGCTGCGCTTGCGCTGCTGACACGTGGCGCGCTCTGGTGAGTTGCGCCAATTTCAGAGAGCAGGGATCTATCTTAAAAGCGCATAGCGCAAGTGGTTCAGGTGCTGACACGTGGCACTTTCTGGTGGCTTGCGCCAACCCAGGAGCGCAACAGTGCAGTTTGCAAGTGCAGGGCACTGTTTTAAAATCTTGATCCAATTTTGGATCCAGAAAAAGAATCCCAGAACCAATAGTTTATAAAAAGTGCAAGGCACTATTATTATTCGTTTTTTATTGAAGATCATTGATCTTGTTCTTAGATCAATGATCTATTAGAAGAAATTCTTCTATTTTATAAAGGTTTTTACCTTTTTCTTGAATTTTCTTCAGAGTTCTCTCTGTTTTGAAGTTCTTGATCTCTCACAACGTTGATGATCTTTTGAGTTGGGGTCTAGGGGTCTTTATATAGTGCCCATAGATTTGTTAAGTTTGTTAAAGAGATCATTCTCTGAGTGATTTGGGGAATTTTCCCCACCGTTGGATCTTTGATCCAAGGGCTTCTGTTTTACAGAAAGCAATCTTCTTGTTTTAATAAGAACAGAAGGATCTTACTAGAATTTTAATTCTGTTTGGCGCAAACGCCCCAGCACGTAACACGTGTTACGCAGTGCAGAGCGCAGCGCAACTACGCTGACACGTGTCGCGCAGCGCAGCGCGACTGCGCTTGCGCTGACACGTGTCGCGCAGCGCTTGCACCACTGCGCTTGCGTAACTGCGCTGACACGTGTCGCGTAGCGCAGCACTTGCGCAACTGAAGCGTTGCTTCCTTTAATTTTTATTTTAAATAGAGCCTTGCTCTGATTGGGCGCGCTGTCTTGGGCGCTGCGCTGACGTATCAGTTTTTGACACGTGGCGCGTTGCGCGCAGCGCAAGGAATTTAAAGCGTTGCTTCAAATTTTGAATTTTTGAAATTCAAACAGAGTTTTGCTCTGATTGGGGGAAACAGTTGTGATGAATCAACCTCAACACAAAGAAGTTGAACCACCACCCCTTCTTTTTATCAATAACAAGAATGGGAGTAATCCACCATCACCATTTCGTCTCTATAAACCGAGACGTAAACACGTTCTATTCCACCCCTTATCCCCTCCCCATTTCTTCATGTCGATAGGTAACATGTTTTTCTACCAACCAATGCGTTATATCGATAAAATATTTGAATGGTTGGTGTTGACTTTTGGTATTTATAAAGCTTTGCATAGACCAATAACTTTAACCCCCCTCCTCATAATTTTAAATGCTTAATACGATTTTACTCAAGTTTGGGGGGAGGATATATTTTGGCTCTTGAAAGAAAATATTTACAAAATTTTGAGCCAAAAATAAGTTTGGGGGAGGATTTCACTTTTATTATTTCTTGTCCCCGTTACTTTTCGTCCCAAGTCGACAGTTTTTTTAAGCTTGACAGATGACATCAGTGAGGACACTGCTGCAAACAGGTTTGGGGGAGGTTTGTGCTTATTCACGCATTATTTTGCATCATACTATATATAAGCAAAAAAAATTGATAATGAAAGTTTGAAAGTGAAAATTTACATATTAAATATATGAATTGTTTGAGAAAAGCAAGAAAATTAGATGTTTTCTTAAACGAAACTATTAATAAGTAGTTATAAGCCGTTGTCCCAAGGGTTAGTAAGATGAAGGAAATTACTAATCTGAGGATAAAAATAAGTCTGAAAAATAGTCCATATTCTTAAGTCCAAACATTTGAATGTTGATACCCTACTATACGCACTTACACACATCTTGAAACTTGGGATAGTAGAGGATACCTTGAAATGCTCTTGTCTAAAAGCCTTAGTATGAAGGAAAATAAAATAAAATATAGGTGGTGAAGAAAAAATGAACACCGGTTTTGTAATTGCTTAAGACGGCATAAAAAAAATATAGTGATGGTGTTTTATCACCTAGCGCCTTAGACCAACTGGTTTGGGAGCCACTGCTAAGCCTTATGTGTTGCAAGACGAGAAATTACGCCTTAATACGCGAGCATATTTTGTAATCAGTTGGTTAGTATCTCAAGAAGTATTAACGGTCGCATGAAGAATGTGTGAGCAATTCCATCTAAAATATTCACCAACTAAAATGTACTAAGGAAAATGGACAAGAGTATGATAGCTTGAATTGAATTCTCTAAATATAGAGATGTCTTTTACACACACATAGGGGTATATGATCAATGTTTGGAGGAAAGATAGGGAGGAAAACTAAAGACGGTGTTTTATTGAAGGATGATGTGATTTCTAACATCTTTTCACGACCATCAAGATAGGGCTCATGACAACCGAAAAACTGCTGTAGTTGGAAACTCTTATTTTCAAGTTCTTTCTTTTATAGTTCTTATCTTTGTATGTAAATTTCACTATCTTTCTTTTATTATAGTATTTTGTGGGTGTAATCCGCTGAAAACCCTCAGAAGACAACACTCCTCCTACTAGGGACACCTAGAGATTTAACGGCTTGTTGCACGTGCTCAGTGCAATCGTGTTGCCTACGAAAGTGTACTACTTAGGTTTTTCTTTTCTTTTTCTCCTTCTATTGAATAAGTAGTTTTCTCGGGACGATTAAAGTTAAATTTGGGGGTATTTTTTCGGTCGAAAATATCGCACTTTTGATATAACATTTTCCTTACTTTTCTTAAATATCTAAATGTGTTTATTATAAATATGACACAAATTTGGGTATATCTGTAAAAATACTATTTATCATATGTTTATATATTATAATTAACATTATAAAGGAAAATATATGCATATAATATTTATATAATATTTTGATAATTTAAATATGCATATCATATCAAATATCCTTAATCAATATTCTTAAAATATAATATCATATCAAATTGGTTAGGATAATATCTCAAAAATACCAAATATCACTAACATTATTTATTGAGATATTGTGCAAGGTTTAGTTCAGGTCAGGAGATCGAGATGTTAAGATGTCGGGAATAAAAAATCTACCGATAAAATTAAATAAAATCGAAGAATCAATACTGGCAGAGACTCATAAAAGATATGAAGATTATAGACATCAAATAAATCTTCATGTGTCACAACAAAGCAGCTCCAGAAATTTGCACCCAAGATCTCACAAACAAACCGCGGATCCGCAGCCGATTCACCGAATCAGGAGTTAGGATTTTCAGGTTGGATTTGCTACAACTAACCCTAATTCTGGGGATCTTTGTTTTCTAGTTTTGGAACTATATAAAGGACCGAGGGCTAAACTTAGAAATCAACAATCTTTTACACAAGCTAATCACCATCAAAGAACAAGTGATCCAAGACAGGTCCAAGATTAGACGTGATAAAGCGACGTGAGATTCGATGGAACATCTACATCCGACAAGGCAGAGATCGAGAGCAACTTCTTCTTCCTCTTGTAATCTAAACTTGAAGTTTGTACTTGTGAAGTTGATTAATAAAGGTGGATCTTTAGTTTAATTAGTTTAATTATTTAGTTACATTATGAATTTCATCTATATCCGTTCTTCTATCTCCATCATGCGCGAGAAATTCCCCGCTTGATAGTGTTCGTAGGATTAGGGTAGATCAATAAATGAGGAAATATTTTACCTTCTTTTACGTCTTATAAAGTTTATAAACTTTAGCAAAAGAATCGTTAACATCCTTATCGGACGTGCTACCAATTTATTGCTAGTCTCGACTGCGATTTGAGATCAGATTAACAATTGTTTTGATAAAAGCTAGACATGAATAGAGATCAATGAAAGGACAAGGGTCAATAGTGTGGAAACCCTAGTTTCTTCCGAGAACCCTAATCCTCATTCATTACTATCAATCTAGTTTTAAATCTATCAAAAGATAAAATGAGTCATCTTTATTATTCATCCAGGATTACTAAATCCTAACGAACCCTACAAACTCTCTTCTGATATAAAATCTACATCCATCTTTAAACTAGATCTATATTCTACATCCGTGCTTAACGTAGATCTAGATTCTATAACTATTCTTCACTATTATCTATTCTACTTCCTCTTCCTAATCAACACGTCTAAAAAAAGATTAAAAGATTCCACATATCCCTGAGGACGACCCGTACTCATCTCGGTCTAGCTACACGCGACGCCGTTATTGATTGCGGTTACTACACACACTTCTTTAAATACAGATCAATCACTGGGTACTAATAGAAATCTAAAATACTAACAGGGTATAGTGTAATACGGTGACATAGCGAGTTCTATCTGTATACGTGATATGGCTAGCGAGTTCTATCTGTATACGTGATATGGCAATTACTGATGATGTGTGTGTGAGCATACGAGTATGTGTATGTGCAATATGTAAATTATCGGTAATAGTGCGCGTGTCCTAGCAAATGAAGTCATGTAAAACTAAAGGTATGAACACAGTATATGTCATAAGTAATCGAAATGCGAGCGTATGCAGAAATAAGAAATCGAAATGTGAGCGTATGCAGAAAAAAGAAATCGTAACGTGAACAAGTATAAAAATATCAACTACGTATGAGCCATACAGTTATAGTTTAAAATAGCACGAAATGTTGTTTTGGAAATAAGGGACTACGATGTTTTTGAAATAGATACCATTTGAAAATTCATAGCGTACCCTTGAATTTATCATTTAAAAGTAAGTAACGATTTGTTGGTTTTAAAAGTAGGTATGCCTTTAAGCATCTCATAATTTTCCTTTTGTGATTTTAAGCAAGACTCTTCGGGTCAAAATAAATATCGGCCATAATCGGCAATCAATCCTCATCATATCATGTACAGAATATCTGATGTACGATATCATCAAATCAAAATGGTACAGATCTACAGTCATGTACATCATCTCATTCCATCTCCTATCATCTCATATCATATCATCGCATCTCATGTATACTTATATCGTATTTATATACTCATATCATAAGTAAGCTTATATATATATATATATATCAATGGCTAAGAAATAGAAACTAAGAATATATATTTCTACTAAGTATATGAATATCCGCATATGGTGTTCTAATAACCCTATAGGCTAGGTATACATTCTATTATATATAATATTCTAGCTACTATGGTTGCGGAAGTGCTATACGCCATCCACCCAACTTCAACCGTAGATATACATCTACTCACCTAAACACCTCGCCCTAGTCAAAGCTGACGGATGCCTTGCCTTTCCCCGTCGTCTTGGAAGTCCACGTGATTGAACCTACAATCGAATTCATAACTAAAATCGCATAAAAATCCATATCAAAACCGATACGATGAGCAAAACGCACATAGATTAGAACCTATGGCCAATGCGTGCTAAAATGACAAAATACCTCCCTGCATCGACGTACAATCGTCAAACGATAGAGTCAAGACACAAAATCCAAAATCCAAGTTTCAAATATCGGAAAACATCGCCAAAACCAAGTCAAAATGCTCCCAGAATTTACTCATGTGATCTGAGACTATTTAGCATATAAAATAGGCTTATATATAGTATAAAACACCTACTGACCAAACCCCAACACAAATCTCAAAATTTTGGTTGCAGAAAAATTCCATTTTACCGCAATTTGCGGTCCTAATTGGGAGTTAAGGACTCGTGCAATTTTTAGTGTCTCCTGGTGGTCTAAATAGGTCAATTCTATACGCTAAATATTTTGCAGAGATCCTAAGTTGCTTCAAATTAGAAATTAACATCAAAAATTCAATGAAAATCCAATATTTGAAATTCTAAACTCATGTTTGAAACTTCAAAACTCATTAACACCAATGATACTCCCACTAAATCACTCTCACCTATCACTAATAAGCTTGTAATCACTAACTAAGTCTCTACTACACCACCACTACAAGTTCTATCCAAAAAAACTAACCTTTGAATTTTCAAAACTTAACTAGTTGTAATGGCAAGTACTCTAAAAACTTAGTTTAAAGAGAGATTTTTATCTGTAAATGGGGATGAAGGATAGTTCCAAAATTGGAAGATAGCCTCAAAGTGGAGACTTGATCACATATTCATGATTAGGAAGAGGATAGGAACATTTTTTGTGAAAGCTTGAAGGTGTTTGGAAGAGGTTTGGATGGGTGTTTTGGGGTTGGAGTTGGAGGTAGAGAAGGAGAAGGAGAAGAAGAACAGGATGTTGAAGGAGATGAGGAAATGATATGAAGAATTGTGATGGTGGAATCAAGCCATAACCCCCCCCCCCCTCTCTCTCTCCCCCTCATACCTCCATATAATAATCTCACCCATGTCTCATTTCTTTCCCTTTTCTCTTTTCTAGTTTTTGAAAACATAAACCATCATAAAATCACAAAGAAAATATTACCCCCCTCATTAACATGTCATGGTTCTATAAGCATGATTTAACAAAAATAACACTTGGTTTGGTGCAGTAAATAGTAAAACACTAATTAATTTTAACCTTAAACTTGAATTGAAATAATTATATACTAATTTATGAAAAGTCTAATTAAATAAATGCTTTCATAAATAATAATTTGTTATAAATTCCAATTATTTTCCAAAATAGAGGTATATAATTATACCAATCTCCGAAAACTCAAATCCATGTTCGGTATATAGCCGTAAAACTCAATATTTTATTATTTAAATTCTAAAATAATATTTTCCCTTCTTTGAAATGTTACACTCTGGGAAGACGAGTTCTTTGAAGAAGGAGCAGGAGGGTGCGAAGTGGATTCTACACTAGAAAATTTAGAAAGATTAGGATCAAAGACACGGCTGGCGGTCGGAAGAGCCTCCCCGTTGGATCTACAGAATGGGACGGGGATGTCTTAGGAGGAGGAGGGGGAGGAAGGAGGGAGGGAGGGAGGGGTGTTGCAGCTCAAGAGACATTTTTTCCTCCCACACGGGGAGCTCGATGCTTTCCCCCTAGCTAATTGCTCACGATTGTACTGCAGGCTCTCGTGAACTTAAGAAAGATCAACTCCGAGGTCGGGAAAGGCGGGGCCGCACAAGATGATGTTGGCCTCGGAGAAGAACTCCTCTACACCCAACCTTTCTCTTCGGAAATCCATGAGATACCCGGCAATGGCTTTGAGGCCAGAAGAAAGATTCTTCCTAAATGTCTTGAAGAGAGAACTATTGTTCTCTCCCTTCCAAGATGTCAGAAACTCGGAAGGGGGGCGGAGTTGCGACAGAAGATGAATCGTTTTTGCCGATAGGTGATATTAGACTTTAGCCCCCAACTATTTTGATCTTGCCCTGAAGATGAGCTCAGGGACGTTGGCTATCGGTGGGGAAGCTAACTCTTATGAATGTGTGAAGAAGCTCAGGTGAGTAAGCCCCGCTCACCATGACAAGAGCGAAGACAAAACCAACAATCACATACCAACCATTGGCCGCGATTTGAAAGGGGGTAAGATCTAAATCCCTAAAATACACTGAATGATTAGAGGAATAGGAAATCGAAGTCTGGAAAGGACGGATTCATAGTACAAACCGATGTACCCTTCGGAAAGGTCGAGAATGAAGAGCGTAGAGTTAGCTTTGAAGTCGACAGAAGAGGGAGGATGACCTACACTTATTTTCCATCGAAGAAATCGATAGAGAAGACTTAAAACTTCTAATTTTCTCCTAATCCTCAACACTCAAGAAGCCAGAAGACATAGCTACGAAAAATTGAGAGAAGGGGAGAAGAAGACTTACTGAAAAAGTGCTAGAAGAGAAAGAAGGATCTTTAGGGGTGAAGAAATCGACGGCGACTCGCGAATTTGGGAAACCCTATGCAAGAGAAATGGCGATGCTTCCTCTCTAAGTAAACCCAGACATCATAGCGTTATATGTAATGTAATATCATTATGAATATAACCAAGATGGAATATATCATATACAGGAAAGAAATGTTAGGTAGGCATATATTAACATAAGCAATACAGGATGGTATAATAATCAGGATATAACCAAAGGCAATCATGTCAAATGTAAATTCTAGATGTTCATATCTCTAAGTTATCTATCCTACAGCTATTTAAAATCAATCAAACCAATCATTCAATGGTTCAGTTAGGGTCAAAGCTATAACCTATGGAAAGCAAATACAATGTAATAAACAGGATATACAAGAATGGAATATTGAATGATGTTAGCGCATCATTCTAAGACACGAGTGTCTATTTTCGCAACGAGTGGATGAATGATGACAGTATCACTATTCCAAGGCACGAATGCTTCTATCAATGAACTATCGAAATGATGTTGGCGCATCATTCTAAGACATGGATGTCTATCTTCGCAATGTACCATCGAATGATATTGGAGCATCATTCCAAAACATGAATGTCTATTTTCGCAACAGGTGTAGTATCGAATGATATTAGCGCATCATTCCAAGACATGAATGCTATTTTCGCAACAAGAAGACAAATGATATCAGCTCATCATTCCAAGACATGAGTGTCTATTTCGCGTGGTCAATCTCTAACTGCCGATTCTAGAATAGGCAGGTAATAGGTCATGTCTAGTTAAGTTCGGTTAATCAAGTCTAGTCAAGTCAAGGGTATCATGAATATGCTATTATTGGACAACTATTATATGGCATGAGTCCTAACATGGTAACTAGTGAACACGTTCAAGTATAAGTACATGTAACAATCACGCACTAGTATTAATAGGAATATCATGATCAAAGCATACTATAACAAATCAATATTCGACATGTTCACAATAACAAGATAACGTGGATACATGAAACAATATGTACTCTAGCATGTCAAGAATAACACCCTCAATCAGAATATATATATATATATATATATATATATATATATATATATATATTGCCACGCCCCGCTTTCTAAGATACGTAAACTACGGCACGTGACATAGCTAACCATAGTACCTATGGTTAGGAATCATCCCTCCATAGTCACATTACAGCTGTCTATCGGATATCAAGAATAGAAAAGAATATAATCTAGCTAGTACATGTCCATTGCCACAGTAAATAGAATAAAGAAAATGCATAAAGCGGAAACGAATCAAGATCCAATAAACAATATCTGAATCATGTCCCAATATGGGCTCACATCAATAAACAAAACTACGAAAATAAATAAACTAAACATATCTAACAACACACGTTCAACTCCTCATTGCTCGGCTTGATTGCTAAAATACTCTTGATCTACCTGCGATAAAGGTAGAGGAACTGGGCCATGCAAAACCCAGATGTCAGTGCGTCATAATATCAAAATAACAGTAATGACCAGAATATAATGATATGATCAAACATGAATATAAATAATAAACACAGATATAAATAGTTAGCTATGTGTATGTATGGGTACGTGATGTGTATCTTAAATCTGTGCATCTAGATTATCTATTCTAAAAGTCTTTGAAATCAATTAATGTAATCCTCATCGTAACTCAATAGTATATATCCCGTCCATTCCCTATGGGACCACGGTAACAATGATTTATTCCATAACGCTCAGAAACACGGCAAACAATGATTAATTCCATAATGCCCGGAAATACGGCAAACAATAATGATTATTCCGTTACGCCCGGAAACACGGAAAACAATAACTTATTCCGTAACGCCCGGAACCACGGCAAACAATAATAATATCCTCTTGAGTTACGTTTCAGTTACATTCTTGATTTCCCCTTTTCCCCCAGGTTTGTGTTCAAGTCAGGTATTAACGATATAAATCTAATACCAATACAGGATCAAGTAGGTACGGTTCTTGTCAATGCAGACAACAAGTCATGTCCGTCAGGACAACAAGTCAGGATTGTTGGCATTAGCAATAAGATCTAAGTAACAAGTCTCGTAGTGTGTCGTGAACACATCATGTAATGAATATTACCCAATAGATGCCAAATATAAAACCGTAATCAATATCGGAATATGGTAAACACAACTAATGCCGGGATGCATATGTATCTATCTGTAATAACCATTACGCGTCTATTACCATATATGATGCAATCTAAATAACATATTGTACTGATATAATAGTATAATGATATTATGATGTTCCAGCATGCAACTAGATATGCTATTATCAGTACGGATACAGACGGATACCGTAAAACTGTAAATCGGTAATATTTGTTGAGTATTAAAACATATGCACTATTCTTATTCATATAGATATTGATATAATAACTTAGCATGTTGCAAGTTTAAAACTTGCTTGATCGGATCTCACGTCAAGATACGGATGCTACGTCCGACGTCAGAATAACGTCGCGATTCAAACTTATGCACGCAGGACTGGACCTGGCTGAGCAGTGACGTGACGTGATGACTATGCTGGACGACAACGGTGACTGGGTCGTCTGGATTATCGGCGACGCGCGCAACTCCAGCGAGACGGCCGGAATCAAGAAAGATCAAGAAAAATAACAAGAAGAGGAAAAAGAAGACTGGATGGTTGCATCTGTTGGGTTCTAAGATGGCGATGACAGAAGGAAGGTGGTAAGGTGACGGCGACGATGGCCGACGGCGAAATGGTTGTGGGTTTCTTGGGTTAGTGTTTGAGATCGGGAAGTTGAGGGGTTGGTGGTGGTGGTGGTTTGGGGTGTCGGGAGAGGATAGGGAGGTGAGGAGGAGGTGAGGAGGAGGAGATGGAGGTGATGATGGGTGGCGACGGCGAGGTCATGTGGGTAGGGTTGGCGTCGAGGTGCTGCAGGGGGTTGCTCGGGAAAGAGAAGGTGGGGAGGAGGATGTGGTAGGCGAGGAGGTGAGGACGGGGGAGACGGTGATGATGAGGACGAGGTCGAGGGGTGAATAGCGGCGAGGATTTGACGAGGGCGTGGGTTGGGATTTCTCACTGCGAGGGAAGAAGAAAGGAATAGAGGAAAGAGAGAGGTTTTGGTGAGAGTTTGTTATAAAATAGGTTTTATAAAATTATATATATATAATGAGAGAGAGGTAGCGAGGAATGAGAGAGAGAGACAGAGGGGGGGAGAGAGATTAATATATTGGTTAATATTATATATATATATATATATATATAACTGTTAGTATAAAAATATTATAATATATATATTTTGGGATTATACAGCTAATATCAAATTACTCCGAATATTACCCGGGTCCCTTCTAAAAATCTAGTTTTTAAATATGGAGAATATACGTAAAAGTTTAAACCATAATGCGATGTCCGGTCAATAAAAATGCATGCGCCCAGGCACGGATCTACGTAAATATACGTAGCGATCCAAACGTGTCCGTTTTAGCAATTAAGGCATAAATATGCTACATGGGTGCAACCATATGATATGGGGTACGATGACATGCCATTCTAGATATCAAAATATATTATTTGGTTTTTATTTGTACTATTAAAAAATATGCGAATACAAAATATATTATATATGCGTATAAAATCTAGATGTGCATGGATCCTCTAACTAGCAAATATTTGACGTAATCTTGAACCATGATAGGTTTCAAACATGCGGGTCGGGTCGGATACTAACCACAGTTACCAAATGCACTATTCGCATCCAAAAGCAATAATAATAAAGAAATTTGTCGCAAAATTTGAAATACCCCAAATAAAATTTAGTATAACAGTGCTAGGGTGTTACATTATACCTAAGTACAAAAGAATTTCGTCCTCAAAATTCTCGGAACAAGAAAAGACGGATCTATGAAAAGAGGTGTGGAAACTTCTGTCGGATCTCGTTTTCACGTTCCCAAGTAGATTCTCCGTGCGAACTATTCCCCCGTGTAATAAGTACTATTGGGATAACTTTGTTCTTGAGGAATTTTTCTCGTCGATCCACAATCGCCATTGGTCTTTCTTCATATGTTAAATCTTCCCTTACTGTCAGCTCCTAGATGGTACCATACCTATCGTCAGATAGCAGTTCTCTGGTGACACATGTACAGGTTAGTCTGTAGACCCGAGATCGTCGTAGTGTCTTGTGTGGTTCCCACTGTGCTTTGATTTCCTCCTTACCACGGCTTAAAGGAATCGTGCAAACAGGTGGATTTTGGGTACAGTCCCGAGTCACATGGAGGCAGTGAGCGATAGGAGAGGTTTCGTCTCTCTCGGTATTGGGAGTTTATATTGCGCTATACCAGATTGGCTATAACAGCAAGTCTCTGGCCAGGGCAGATGAGATTTACTGGTAAGTGTTATCAGTAGTTTCTCGAACGGTTATAGGCCACACATCGGCATGACTTATCAAGTTACTGGGGTCTGACGATTCCACCACCAGACTCGATATGTTGTAGGGTTCTGCAGCACCGCCGCTGTGTTTCGGGAGGCATCAACCATTCCGTTTTCAAAAAATTGGCGCGCTAAAGAACCCTAACCTGGAATCTTAACTAGAGAATTAAACGATTAGAATGTAAACATCTTTACATCTAAGTGAACAAGGAATACAACCTTTGTAGACCGGTCCTTCACTTCAATAGCTCCGTGTAGTAGTCCCTTCGCTCCAAGTAGTGAACTCCTGGACTCTAGAAAGACTCTACAAGATGAAAGGAACAAGCTTACTTGAAGTTTTCGAGGCCGAAGATGATCTACGTCGAGGAGACACTAACTCAAGCTATCTCTTCACTAATTGTGAAGCAAACAACCTAAACTAAATAGCTAATCTAGTGTAGATTGATGAAGTAGGAATTTTGCTCACTTTAGAAACATTTTTCTCACTCATTTTCTTTACCTCCCAAAAAGCTAGAGAGCTTGAGGAAGGAGATGAAGAAAAGCAACCATGGAAAAAGGCAAGTGTAGAATGGCAACCATGAGTGAGTTAATATCATATACTAATTTTTGTAGAGACTAAACCATGGCTAATCATAATGGTTGGGTTAATAAATATCTTTAGTAAAACAAAATTAGTAGACTAAGTCAATGGTTCTACAAGCTTCCACTTAGCTTTACCATGTGACTAATTTTCAACTAATTTTGATTTACTTTAAATAAATAAAACCTTACATTATCATAAGCATGGTGTGAGTCTCATACACCCATGTTGCATGTAGCATCAAACATGACACAATAATATATATCACATATATATTAAGTGTACACACAAGTGAGAAAAAGAAATACTTAAGTGAGCTAATACTAGTTAATGTAAAATAATATATCAAATATATAATTATACATTAAATTATTAAATCAACACTTGTTTTAATAATCCGGCTATATCATATATAACCGACTAATATCATATGTATCAACTTTATCGAATCAACACTTGATTCGATAACCCGGCTATATCATATATAACCGACCTGTAGGGTTCCTAGGCACTCTTGTGAAGGTTCATAAGGCATCAAACATGCCCGGATAAAAATTTAGACGTGCCGAACAACCCAAACCCGGGATCTTTGCTAGATTATTAGGGTTAAACATGCAAGATGATAACTTTTATCTAAGTGTGAGGGATTACAACCTTTGTATTCCGCTCCTTCGCTTCACAAGCTCCGAGTAGAAGTCCCTTTGCCGCGATCCACGATCTCCCGGACTCATGAGAGGCTCCACGACTCGAACGATCCATGCTAGCTTGAAGTGTTCCAAATCTCCAATGATCTACGTCGAAGTTGCAAAGACTCAAGCTTTCTCACTCTAAAGAGATGAACACACTAATCTCATGGGCTAGATGAGATGAGGATGAGAGAGTAGTATTTATGCTTTCTTTTTAAATCATTTTCTCATATTTATTCATCACATAAAGAATTTCTATTGAGCTTTTTCCAGAGAGAAGAAGATGATCATGGAAAATGATAATGATCAAAATCCGTTTGTGATGAATAGAAATAAAAGTATATGATTGATATATAAACCATGGTCAAGGATGAGTGGCTAATAATGTGTAGAGAAACAACTAGAGTTAGGGTTTGGTTGGGTTAGATAATGTGTCATCAACAAATATCTTAACCATGACAAAAGAAATTGCTTCTAGAAAGTGCATGAAGCATCTAACCCTAATCAAACCCTAACCTCATTTAATCATCCTTAAACATGTTTAACAATTAATCATATCATGTCACAATAATATATATCACATATATATTATATATTTGCAACAAAAGAAAATAATACAATTAACATATATCGCATATATATCAATGTATTATCTAGTGAGAAAATGAAATAATAAAGCGAGCCAATATTAGATAATGTAATACAATATATCATATATATTATTATACATTAAATCATCGAATCAACACTTGATTCGATGATCCAGCTATATCGAATATTACCGACTAATATATCATGTACCGATTCATCGAACCAACACTTGATCCGATGACCCGGTTCATATCCAAATATCACGAGAATATAATACGGTATCTCATATCGCATTATCCTCGGTCCTGCGCATATCACATATGTGCCTCTACCCCGTTTCGCCTGAGCCAAGAAACCTCTGTGTAGGACTCTAAAGAATCGTCAATATGCCGGTAGCAGGTGATGATCATATCAAACACCCACAAGCTGCAAGCGGTCAGCTAAACGTAACAGCCACCCAGGTATTAAGCGATCAGAAGATCAACAAGCTAGCCTGTGCTTTCTCCTGTGAATCCAATCAGTAACACTCCCGTACAGTCCGGTCTGTTCGTCTGATATGTCGCATATCAAGTCTAGGGGTGGTATACGTCAGACCCCAGTAACCGATAAGTCGTGTCGATGTGTGGCTCATAACGGGTCGAGAAACTACTAGTAACACTTACCAGTAAATCTCTATATCAGCCCTGGCCAGGGACTTCCAGTTATAGCCAATCGAACACAGCACAACATCAACTCCCTATACCGGGAGAGACGAATCCCCTCCTATCGTTCATTGCCTCCATGTGATTCGGGACTGTACCCAAAAGCCACCGTTTTGCATGCCCTCTTGGACGTGGTAAGGTGGAAATCAAAGCACAGTGGGAATCACACAAGACTCTATGACGATCTCGGGTCTACAGACTACCCTGCACCAGTGTCACCGGAGAACTGCCATCTGACGTGTGGTATATCACCATCTGGGAGTTCTCGGCGAGTCCGTCCAGTGTACCCAGTCTCCACTAAGCACCCGTACACTATCTCTGATGTCAAACACCGATGGATATGGGATCATCCATCGCCCATCATATGGGTCAAGATGCGTATACGCTAGACTACTCTGGTGTATCGATGCCCTGTCTCGATATACCCTCGACTAGGAACAGTTATAGGATGTACTCATCGACTACCGAGGCCCCACTAGTATGATCTCATCATAGTCCCAGTAGTCGAGTACAGATCCTAAGGGCTTTATCAACATGTGAGAGAAAAACAGTAAACCAGTACAAGTCAACATGTTAAGATAAAGTGAAACCAAATAGCATACTATCATGACGAGCAAGAAAGTCATCTCTATATATATCCAAGCATCCATTATAATATACATCATATGTACAACAATGGCCTCTAGGGCATATACATAACTAACAATCTCCCACTTGCACTAAGGCCAGCTGCTGTAGTATCTCATACCTAGCATCCCGAATAATCTCTCAAACTGTATCTGGGGAATAGCCTTCGTGAATGGATCCGCAGTGTTGTCCTTCGTATCTACTCTCCTGACCTCGATCTCCCGGCGATCAACTATCTCCTTGATCAGGTGATACCGCCTCAGAATATGTCTGGACTTCTGATGGAATCTGGGTTCCTTGGCCAAAGCCACAGCTCCATTTTTATCGCAATACAGAGGTATTAGATGCTCAATGGATGGAACCACACCAAGTTCACTGATGAACTTCTTTATCCAGACAGCCTCCTTGGCAGCATCGTTGGCAGTGATGTATTCAGCCTCCATCGTCGAGTCTGCAACGGTATCCTGTTTGGAACTCTTCCAACATACCGCCCCTCCATTGAGGGTAAAGAAAAAACCTGAATGCGACTTAGAGTCGTCCTTATCACTTTGGAAGCTGGAATCGGTAAAGGACTCCACCTGGAGTTCTCCGTTACCATACACCAAGAACATCTCCTTAGTCCTTCGTAAGTACTTGAGAATGTTCTTCACAGCTGTCCAGTAACTCTCTCCAGGATCTGCTTGATACCGACTCACTACACTTAGTGAGTATGCTACATCGGGTATGGTATATAGCATCGCATACATGATAGAGCCTACTGCCGAAGCATAGGGTATCCCTTGCATGCGAGCTCTCTCCAAATCAGTCTTGGGAGACATCTCTTTGGAGAGAGTGAGTCCAGAGATCGTGGGTTGGTTCCCACGCTTGGATTCATCCATACTAAACCTCTTTAGTATAGTGTCAATGTACCTGGATTGGGATAATCCCAGTATCCGTTTAGATCTATCTCTATAGATCATTATTCCCAATATGCAGGAAGCATCACCTAGATCTTTCATTGAGTATCTCTGTGATAAGAAGAGCTTGACTGATTGCAGCATAGGAATATCATTTCCTATCAAGAGTATATCATCCACGTACAATACGAGGAAGACTACCTTACCCTCTGCTACCTTCTTATAGATACAAGGTTCATCTATATTCTTGATGAAGTCAAACTCTTTGACTACAACATCAAAACAGATGTTCCAACTCCGCGATGCTTGCTTTAACCCATAAATGGATTTAAGCAGCTTGCACACCTTTCCGCTGTTCCCACTATCTACGAAGCCCTCTGGCTGAGTCATGTACACGCTCTCTTCTAAATCACCGTTTAGAAAGGCGGTCTTAACATCCATTTACCAGATTTCTTAGTCATGGTATGCAGCAATGGCAAGTAAGATCCGGATGGACTTAAGCATAGCCACTGGAGAAAAGGTTTCGTCATAATCCACACCTGGTCGTTGACGAAAACCCTTTGCTACAAGTCTAGCTTTGAAAGTCTCAACTTTTCCATCTACACCAAATTTCCTTTTAAAAATCCACTTGCTCCCAATGGGTTTTACCCCTTCAGGAGCATCTACCAAAATCCATACTTTATTGGTGTACATGGATTCCATCTCAGATCGCATTGCATCCAGCCATTTCACAGAGTCACCACTCGTGATGGTCTGCTCGAAACTAGTCGGGTCATCATCGTCCATGATACAATCCTCGCTTCCACCATCAATGAGAAAACCGTAGTATCTCTCAGGTGGATGAGAAACCCTACTAGATCGGCGGAGAGGCTGGGGTTCATCGGGTACTACTGAATCCTCTGGTTCCATTAAATCATCTGCCGTAGTTTGTGTTGCTGGAACCTCTTCCAGTTCTACCTCATTGCCATCAATTTCTTTCATAAGAAAACCCTTTTCTAAAAAGGTGGCATGTCGAGAAACAAACACTTTTTGTTCCTCGGAGTGGTAGAAGATATACCCTCGCGAATGTTTGGGATATCCAATAAACTTACATAAGACAGATCTTGCCTCGAGCTTGTCCGGATTTTGTCTTTTGACATAGGCTGGACAACCCCATATCTTAATATACATAAGAGATGGTCTCTTCCCTTTCCATATCTCATATGGAGTGGTAGGCACTGATTTGGTAGGAACCATATTCAATAGATGTATAGCTGTCTCAAGCGCATACCCCCCAGAAGGAAATAGGTAACTCGGCCTCGCTCATCATAGAGCGCACCATATCTAATAGGGTGCGATTCCTCCGCTCAGATACACCGTTGTGTTGTGGTGTATAAGGAGGAGTAAGCTGAGAGAGAATCCCATTCTCTTTTAGATAATCTAAAAACTCACCGCTTAAGTATTCACCTCCTCGATCAGATCGAAGAATCTTAATACTTTTGCCTGTTTGGTTCTCTACTTCGTGCTTATATTCTCTGAATTTCTCAAAAGCTTCAGACTTGTGTTTCATCAGAAACACATATCCGTATCTAGAGAGATCGTCAGTGAATGTAATGAAGTAGGAAGAACCGTTCCTGGCATGCGTAGACATGGGACCGCATACATCACTATGTATTAGTCTTAAGAGTTCAATAACTCTTTCTCCGTATCCTCTAAACGGAGCTTTGGTCATTTTTCCTTTGAGACATGAATGGCAAGTATCATAAGATGATAATTCGAACGGATTCAAATAACCATCCTTATGTAACTTAGCCAGTCGTGTCGCATTGATATGACCAAGTCTACAATGCCACAAATAGGATTCGTTCATATCTGAACTTTTCCTTTTGTGTGTGTTTTGTATATTCAGGACTGTTTTCTGATTTAGAATGAATATGCCATTATGTAACGAGCCTGATGCAATCAACTTTTGATCTAGGAATATGTTCATAACATTATCCTTTACTAAAAAATTATATCCTTCTTTACTTAATAAAGAAATTGATATAATGTTGCACATCATGTTCGGTATATAACAGCACTCATTTAGAATCAGTGTATCACCACTTGGTAATACTAGGTGGTATTCGCCAACTGCTTTGGCTGCAACATTTGCACCATTCCCTACTTGAACGGAATGATCACCTTTTCCAAGTTCTCTACCTTTACGTAGCCCATGTAACTGTTTACATATGTGGGATCCTGATCCGGTATCTAATACCCAGGACATAGGGTGAACTGAGAAACAGTTCTCAATAACTAACACACCCGAAGAAGATGCATCAACATGCATGTTCTTTTGGGCGGCGTGAGAATCCAGATATTCTCCTGTTTCCTGTTCAGTCTTATAACTCTTATAAGAAAGAACGGGTCCAACGTTCCCCTGCACTATACAATAATCGGGTTCAGTCAATACATCCATATTATTATCTTGATTATGGCCTGACATGGTCGCTACCTGGAGAGAGAGAGAAGAAAAACACGTTAGCGTATGATCTTGCAAGATTAGATTGGTTATTATCTTATCTAATCTGGATGTCTCCCACTGTTTTTATCAAATCTACCTTCAAACCCTAAAAGGTAAGATTAGCCGGGATTAATTACACCCTACAATTTCGTCAATCTTTCAGCCAGATCAGTGTCGGTACTTTGAGGGAGGTTCCCCGTGCTTTCGCACGGACCTAATTAATGTAAACCTCGTTTTCCCAGAGGCGTAACCCCGTTAACACTTTTCTAGACACCTACTTGAATGACTAATTGTCCTGTGTAAAACTCTCCCAGGAGTAACTCTTACACGCAGTGGGTATCGGGATCCAACTATCTCATAGAAGGTATGCAATCTCATTGCAAATTTCAACATTTGAAATTCCCGATAATATTTTGCCCCCAGCGTCCCATGACCTTGACGAAGGCCAAACTACCCATAGGGCGTAGTCAAGTTCAACCCGTTCATTTCTTGATTGAATTAAACCCACCCGTACGACCCTTGACGAAGGCCAAACTACGCCGTACGAATACCCTAATCCAATCGCATCATATGCTAACAGATAAGTACTAGTTAGCTACCGTACACTATGCCTTGACGAAGGCCAAACTACCGTAGCACGAATACTAAGTAGTATTTATCTGAAATGACGGAGGGCTATGCAGGTTTTCAGAAAAACCCTGAGCGTAATGAACTTGATATCGTTGTAGAATCATGTGTTTTTAAAAAGGAGTGTTTTTGAAGCTTTTTCTTAGTTTCGCCAAAGGGGTCACTCCCGGTGAAGGGATCGTCGGCCCTTTCCTCATCGAATAAGGTGCAGGATATATCATATATACCGCTGTGCAAAGCAAAACACTAAAAGCATTCAAAAGACAAACCGCGTTTTGTAGCATCTGCCAGTTTCGCTAAAGAGGTCACTCCCGGTGAAGGGATCGTCGGCTCTTTCCTCATCGAATAAGGTGCAGGATATATCATATATACCGCTGTGCAAAGCAAAACTGTAGCTACCCTTTTTGTAAAGTTTTGATTCTACAACATCTTTAGGTTTCTTTTCTTTTTATTAATCTCATTAATAAAATCCCATCAGCTTATGCTTCCTAAGCATCACATAAGAAATGAAAGCAGTAATATTTATATATCAGCATATATATATAGTATAAGCATTCGTCTCTGGCAGTAATATGATCTCATCACAGAACATTGCAGCAGAAGAACATATATGAAATATTGGATATACTAGGACGTCCTTGTTTTCAATACGAGCCTGTATAAAACACGGATTCCACGGTCGCGACGAATAGCCAAACCCACATCCCAAGACCCCTACGAGAGCGGCAAGTAAAACTGCCAATTCTAGGGTTAGGAGACCTGGTCTCGACTCCTCGAGATGGCCTCCCACTGGACCCTAGAACCCGGTTACTTGTGCTCCCCTCCTTAGGTCTACCTAATGCGGAAAAGTAAATAATATACAACGGTGACATCATCCGCAACCTGGAAGTGCCCCAATAAAAGAATATTACATTACAAATGAATTTTACATGAATGAAAAAAAAACCTCATCTCACATAAAACCCCCGGCTATTCAGAACGCGACGATCCAATATAACATATCACAGCAACACATAATATCACATATCATCAACGTAAGTAAATATGCGCATCCCAATTGTCGTTGACATATAGCAACGAAACCGTCGATATCACATATTACACTTACGGTCACAGAAAAGAAAGTGTAAAACTACAACATTTGGAATCCACAATCACTTTAGACATCGTAAATCCGAAATATCACATACTTCGCATTTCATGCCTAACTCTATGAATTCCACATATTGTATCACATTCCAGATAAATAGACACTATTAAACTTTTCGAACAGATGATCAAATACCCAAAATTTCCTAAATTGCTCAACACTTGAGCGGAGTTCAAATAATCCCAGAATATGTCACAGTATCGGTGATCCAGCCGTAGAAGGGTCAAGCCAACGCCTCACATGTGGCACGCCGTACTGCCCCAAACCCGAAGGTTCAAAAGGCAGTCCAAGACGGTCACATAATCGAGTTAAGGTTTGTTGTCTTCTAGAGGGTCCACCGCTTAACTTGTACAATTTTTCCGAAAGATTTAAACCCGATAAAAATTCAACACTTGAAAGTTTGCCGTGCCGGGAAACAGTGAGTTGATGATATCCGTTCAAATAGTTTAACAGTTTCTAAATATCCGGAAAGAATTACGAATTTAAATATTCCGATCAAATCTACTATTACAAAACAAACCCCAGAAGTCTTAACACTTAAAACAGTTTAAAAATACCCAGAAGCATCAACAAGCACCTACGGTTATTACCATGAAAAACACGTGTCACAACTCCACAATTCCGCCGCGGAACCGCCGCGAAAACCATGTTTTCGCCGCGGTTCCGCCGCGGTTTAGTGGAGTTGTGGGCCCGTGTTTCATGGTAATTCTTAGAATTCCCTGCTGATTTTTTTACATATTTTTAATTCAGAAAAATCCCAAATTTTGAAAAATTTCCAGAGAGGGGTTAAATTTTGTCGGTTCGGGTTCGATCGGAGTTTTAACTTCGTAAACACATCGCTTAATGCTCTAGCTTGGCTCTGATACCACTGTAGGGTTCCTAGGAACTCTTGTGAAGGTTCATAAGGCATCAAACATGCCCGGATAAAAATTTAGACGTGCCGAACAACCCAAAGCCGGGATCTTTGCTAGATTATTAGGGTTAAACATGCAAGATGATAACTTTTATCTAAGTGTGAGGGATTACAACCTTTGTAGTCCGCTCCTTCACTTCACAAGCTCCGAGTATAAGTCCCTTTGCCGCGATCCACGATCTCCCGGACTCATGAGAGGCTCCACGATTCGAACGATCCATGCTAGCTTGAAGTGTTCCAAATCTCCGATGATCTACGTCGAAGTTGCAAAGACTCAAGCTTTCTCGCTCTAAAGAGATGAACACACTAATCTCATGGGCTAGATGAGATGAGGATGAGAGAGTAGTATTTATGCTTTCTTTTTAAATCATTTTCTCATATTTATTCAACACATAAAGAATTTCTAGTGAGCTTTTTCAAGAGAGAAGAAGATGATCATGGAAAATGATAATGATCAAAATCCTTTTGTGATGAATAGAAATAAAAGTATATGATTGATATATAAACCATGGTCAACGATGAGTGGCTAATAATGTGTAGAGAAACAACTAGAGTTAGGGTTTGATTGGGTTAGATAATGTGTCATCAACAAATATCTTAACCATGACAAAAGAAATTGCTTCTAGAAGGTGCATGAAGCATCTAACCCTAATCAAACCCTAACCTCATTTAATCATCCTTAAACATGTTTAACAATTAATCATATCATGTCACAATAATATATATCACATATATATTATATATTTGCAACAAAAGAAAATAATACAATTAACATATATCGCATATATATATCAATGTATCATCCAGTGAGAAAATGAAATAATTAAGCGAGCCAATATTAGATAATGTAATACAATATATCATATATATTATTATACATTAAATCATCGAATCAACACTTGATTCGATGATCCGGCTATATCGAATATTACCGACTAATATATCATGTACCGATTCATCGAACCAACACTTGATCCGATGACCCGGTTCATATCCAAATATCGCGAGAATATAATACGGTATCTCATATCGCATTATCCTCGGTCCTGCGCATATCACATATGTGCCTCTACCCCGTTTCGCCTGAGCCAAGAAACCTCTGTGTAGGACTCTAAAGAATCGTCAATACGCCGGTAGCAGGTGATGATCATATCAAACACCCACAAGCTGCAAGCGGTCAGCTAAACGTAACAGCCACCCAGGTATTGAGCGATCAGAAGATCAACAAGCTAGCCTGTGCGTTCTCCTGTGAATCCAATCAGTAACACTCCCGTACAGTCCGGTCTGTTCGTCTGATATGTCGCATATCAAGTCTAGGGGTGGTATACGTCAGACCCCAGTAACCGATAAGTCGTGTCGATGTGTGGCTCATAACGGGTCGAGAAACTACTAGTAACACTTACCAGTAAATCTCTATATCAGCCCTGGCCAGGGACTTCCAGTTATAGCCAATCGAACACAGCACAACATCAACTCCCTATACCGGGAGAGACGAATCCCCTCCTATCGCTCATTGCCTCCATGTGATTCGGGACTGTACCCAAAAGCCACCGTTTTGCACGCCCTCTTGGACGTGGTAAGGTGGAAATCAAAGCACACTGGGAATCACACAAGACTCTATGACGATCTCGGGTCTACAGACTACCCTGCACCAGTGTCACCGGAGAACTGCCATCTGACGTATGGTATATCACCATCTGGGAGTTCTCGGCGAGTCCGTCCAGTGTACCTAGTCTCCACTGAGCACCCGTACACCATCTCTGATGTCAAACACCGATGGATATGGGATTATCCATCGCTCATCATATGGGTTAAGATGCGTATACGCTAGTCTACTCTGGTGTATCGATGCCCTGTCTCGATATACCCTCAACTAGGAACAGTTATAGGATGTACTCATCGACTACCGAGGCCCCACTAGTATGATCTCATCATAGTCCCAGTAGTCGAGTACAGATCCTAAGGGCTTTATCAACATGTGAGAGAAAAACAGTAAACCAGTACAAGTCAACATGTTAAGATAAAGTGAAACCAAATAGCATACTATCATGACGAGCAAGAAAGTCATCTCTATATATATCCAAGCATCCATTATAATATACATCATATGTACAACAATGGCCCCTAGGACATATACATAACTAACACGACCGATATCACATATCGTGAGAATAGAATACGGTATCACATACTCGTATTAGTCTCGGTCCCGTACATATCACATATGTGCTCCTACTTCATTTCGCCTGAGCCAGGAAACTTCTGTGTAGGACTCTAAAGACTCGTTAATACGCCGACAGTAGGTGATGATCATATCAAACACCCACAAGCCGTCGGCGGTACTAGCTGGACGTAACGGCTACCCGGGTATTGAGCAATCAGAAGATCAACAAGCAAGCCTGCTAATACTCCTGTGAATCCAATAAGTAACATTACCGTACAGTCTGGTCTCTTCGTCAGATATGTCGTATATCTCAGCTCGGGGTGGTAAACGTCAGACCCCAATAGCCTGATAAGTAATGCCGATGTGAGGCTCATAACTGTTCAAGAAACTACTGATAACACTTACCGGTAAATCTCAGCAACCCTGGCCAGGGATTTCCTGTTATGGCTAATCGAGCTTCGCACAACATCAAACCCCAATACCGGGAGAAACGAAATCCCCTCCTGTCGCTCATTGCCTCCATGTGACTCGGGACTGTACCCAAAAACCACCGTTTTGCACGTTCTCTTGAACATGGTAAGGTGGAAATCAAAGCATAGTGGGAATCATACAAGACTCTATGATGATCTCGGGTCGAAAGACTAACCTGTACCAGTGTCACCAGAGAACTGCTATCTGACGATAGGTATAATACCATTTAGAAGTTCTCGGCGAGTCCGTTCAGTGTACCCAGTCTCCACGGAGCACCCGTATACCTTCTCTGATGTCAAACACCAATGGATATGGGATCATCCATCGCCCATCATATGAGTCAAGAAGCGTATACGCTAGTCTAGTCTGGAATATCGATGCCCCGTCTCGATACTCCCATGACTTGGAACATTTGAAGGATGTACTTACCGACTACCTCTGCCTCACTAGTATGATCTGTATCATAATCCCGGTAGTCAAGTACTCATCCTTAGGGCTTTATCAACATGTAATAGAGAGACAATGAGTGTACATGTTAAGATAAAGAGCAACCAGATAGCATACTATCATATCGAGCAAGAAAGTCCTCCTTATATATGTCCAAGCATCCACTATAATATACATCACATGTATAATAATGGCCTCTAGGGCATACATATAACTAACATATGCGACATATCAGACGAAGAGACCGGACTGTACGGGAAGTGTTGCTTATAGGCTCTACGGGAGTTTGGACAAGCTTGCTTGTTGATCTTCTATTCGTTCAATACCTGGGTAGCCATTACATCCAGCTAGTACCGCTGACGGCTTGTGGTATCTAATGTGATCATTACCTACAGTTGGCGTATTGACGAGTCTTTAGAGTCCCATACAGAGGTTTCCTAATTCAAGTGAAACGAAGTAGGGCACATATGGTGATATGTGCGGGAGCTTGATTAAATATGAGTATGTGATACCGTATTTTAATCTAGCGATATTTGATATCAGTCAGGTTATATATGATATAAACGGGTTATTGAATCAAGTGTTGATTCGATGATATATGTGTGTGTTGTTTATATTTGATATTAGCCAGATTATATCTGATATAACTTGATTATTGAATCAAGTGTTGATTTAATAATTATATATATATATATATATATTAACTAGTATTGAATATTAGACGGTTATATGTGATATAACCGGATTATTGAATCAAGTGTTGATTTAATAATGTGATATACATATATATATGATATACATATATATGAGATATTAGTCGGTTATATATGATATGGCCGGATTATTGAATCAAGTGTTGATTTAATAATTTGATATATGTTTATATATTTGATATATATATATATATATATATATTAACTAATATTCTAGCTCACTAAACATTTTCTTCTCGTTATACATATTAATATATATATATATATGATATATATAAATATATGTATTATTTATGTATCATGGTTGATGATACATGGAACTAGGATGTATGAGAATCACACATGATTAGTGATGAGATAATAATGGTTTGATTTATGAATTAAAGAAAATGGGAAATGGGTCACATTTTCTAAGATTCTTATGGAAGCCTCAAGAAGCCATGACTCACCTCTTATTTTGTTTTTATTCATAGATATTTTTCCTACATCATCTCACACTTCACCTTATGGTTCTCTCTCTCCATTCCAAGTTCATCTCCTATTCTCATCTCCTTCTTCTTTCTCTCTAGGTTTCTCTAGAGGTGAGAAAAAGAAAATAAAAGAAGAAAATAAAGTGAGCAAAATTCTTACTTCATCAACCTACACTAATCTAGCCCATTAGTTTAGGTTGTTTACTTTACTAATACTTTGATTAGTGAAGAGTGAGCTTGAGTGAGAGAGACTTCAATGTGGATCAATTTCGGCCTCAAAGACTACGAAGTAAGCTTGTTCCTTTCACCAAGTGGAGTCTAAGAAGAGTTCTAGGGACTACTATTTGGAGCTTTAGAAGTGAAGGACCGGTCTACAAAGGTTGTAAACCCTTATCACTTAGTGTAGAACTTGTTTCCTTGCTTCAAAACCCTAATTCTCTAGTTCGATTCTTGGTTAGTATAGCATAGACCTCTAGATTTTTAAAAATTGCATACTCGATGCTTGTATAAACTTAGTAGAGGTGCTAAGACATGCTTTCACATTATTTCCATTTGGACTCTGTGGTAAAGCTGTCACGAAATCCATGGTTATATATTCTCACTTCCACTGAGGAATCGGAAGTGGTTGCAACAAATCAGCTACTCTTTGATGTTCAGCCTTGACCTGCTGACACACCAAGCACTTCGATACATAGCGAGCAATCTCCCTTTTCATGCCTTCGCACCAGAAATATTTTCGTAGATCTCGGTACATCTTTGTGACTCCCGGATGTACGGAATATGCGGAACTATGAGCCTCCTTCATGACTTCTTCACGAACGTCTCCTTTAGGCACGCATAGACGACTACCATATCATAACAGACCATCTTCATGAATTAACAAGTCCGTTCGAAGTCCCGCTTCTACTTGTTCTCGAAACTTCTGCAACTTTAGATCATGCGACTGCACTGCTTTAATATTATCGATCAAGGATGACTATACTTGCAATTGCATCAACTGTCCCGAAGAATGCGGTAGTACAATCTCTAACTCGAACCTCTGAAGATCAGCTATAATCTCCTTCTGTGCTGTCAACATCCGTATTGCTGGCAACCGACTTAGAGCATCCGGCACTACATTAACTTTCCCCGGATGGTATTTTAGATCAAGATCATAGCCAGTCATCAGCTCCAACCATCTACGCTACCTCATGTTGAGCTCTTTCTGTGTGAACACATACTTTAGGCATTTGTGATCGGTAAATACTTCTACCATTTCGCCCAACAAGTAGTGTCTCCAAATCTTCAAAGCAAAAAATCACTGCCGCTACCTCCAAATCATGAGTTGGGTAGTTCTTCTCATAAGTCTTCAATTGTCTTGACGTATAGGCTATAACCTTCTCATTCTGTATTAGAACACATCCCAAGCATTTCCTAGATGTGTCGCTTTGAATAACTAACCCTCCGAAACCGTCTAGCACTATCAAGATAGGAGCGGTGGTCAATCTTTGCTTCAACGCTTCAAAAGATGATGCACATTTCTCCGTCCATACGAACGGTACCTCCTTTCGTGTTAGCTTGGTCAATCGTTCAGCTATTCGAGCAAAGTTCTCCACAAACCTTTTATAATATCCAATAAGCCCAAAAAAACTTCTGATCTCCCTACGTTATTTTGAATTGGCCAATCATAAACTGCTGCAATCTTTTCAGGGTCAACGACAATTCCATCTCCGGATACGACATGATCCAAGAACTTCACTTCTTCGAGCCAAAACTCACTTGCTCATCTTAGCATATAACCTTTCTTGTCTCAACGTTTGCAGTGCGTCCTCAAGTGTTCTGCGTGCTCTTCTTTGTTCCTCGAATAGACCAGAATGTCATCAATAAACACTACTATGAATTGTTCCAAGTACAGTGAAAAGATTTGGTTCATCAAGTCCATAAATATTGCCGGTGCGTTAGTAACTCCAAATGGCATCGTTAAGTACTCGTAATGCCCATATCGAGTTCCGAACGTTGTCTTGCAAATATCTACTGATTTCACCCGAACTTGATGATATCCGGATCGCAAATCCAGCTTCGAGAATACTCTCGCGCCACTGAGTTGATCGAATAATTTGCCGATACGAGGGTTTGGGTACTTGTTCTTAATAGTCACCTGGTTTAATTCTAGATAGTCGATGCACATCCTTTGCGTGCCATCCTTCTTCTTGACTAGAAGAACTGGAGCTCCCCAGGGTGAATTACTGCTGCAAATCCAACCCTTCTCTAGTAATTTGGCAGCTTGTTTCTTTACTTCTTCCAATTCCACCGGCGCCATTGGATAATAAGCCTTTGAAATAGGCGCTGCTCCAGAAATAAGATCAATCACGAACTCCACATCTCGTTTTGGCGATAAACCCAAGATGTTCTCGAACACATCTATAAACTCCCGAACCACTGCTGGCTCTTCCTTTTTGTTTACTTCCATCGACGAAAGAACGACACTTGTTGGCCTAGCCCTAAATTCAACTGACCCGACAGATCTGCTACCTCCCAAAAATATGAACTTCGGATGTCCGGGAATCTGGAAAATCACTTTTTTTGCCCTACAATCGATGTGAGCATGGAAAGTGCCAAGAAAGTCCATTCCCAAGACAATATCATAGCTGTCGGTATCAATCACCAAGAAATCCGAGAATAGCTCATGTTCGCAAATAACAATCGAGCAACCCTTGCACTCACTACTAGATATAATATTTCCATTCCCAGTGTGTATATCCCAGCAACTAGACAGAGCCGTGTGTGGAATAGAGTGTGCACTAATAAACTTGGACGACATAAAGCAATGGGATGCACAAGAATCGAATAATGCCAATGCGGGAAAATTATAAACGAGTAGGATATCTGAAACAACTTTGTCTGAAGCTTTGGCCTCCTCGGCCGTCAAAGTGAAGGCCCGTGCTTGATTAGGCCCCTGAGTAATTTGCTTCTGCTGTGCTCTCGGAGCATCACCCTTCAACTGAACTCTCGATGGACAAGTATGCATTCGATGATCAGCAGCTCCGCAAATAAGAAACTGCCCAAGCCTCATTCGGCACTTCTTCCGGAAATGACCCGGTCGTTGGCAGTCGTCACAAAAGACACTTCTTTTCTGATCGGATACAATGGGCTTCTTCATGGGTACAATGCCTCGCTTGGTCGCCGGAATTCTTCTGCATGGACGCCGGCTTCCGCACTATGACGGCTTGCTGTTGAGTACCCTTCACTTTCACCGATAAACCCTGCTGCTCCCTGGATGCCTTGAGAACTTAGGAGAAGGTGGTCAATCCCAGAGATAAACTTCTCTTGCCCTATTTGCCTCATTGGCAACCAAAGGCCCAGCAAATCGACTGAGCCGAGTCCACTCAGCCGCATGCGCATCAACGGATCTACCATTCTGCTTCAAGCTAATAAACTTCTCTTCCATCTCTTCTCGAGCAGACTGCGGAAAGAAATTCTCCAAGAAACTCCATGAAACGTTGCCCAACTGATCGGCTTGGTCAGGCGGGTCTCCTCTACGAGCCACTACTCGCAAGTGTAATCTGCCAATTGGATGCATACTATATCCACCCTTTTCTTATCTGGAATCTGCGTGGCGACGAGCAGGTTCTCTGTATCAACTAGCCATTGCTCCGCTCGCAATGGCTCCTCCAATCCCGTAAATGTGGACGGACCAAGCTTTCTGAAGTCCGCCACAGTGCCCTTACTTTGTACTGGCCTGGATGCTACAGCAACTACGGACTACTAGACTGTCCGCAGACCCTCCTGGAAAGCCTCGGTCTGCCACTGATTTAGCTCGGTTTGCCGCATCTAGTTTTCAAGCATACCACGTACAACACCAAGCAATGCGGCGTTATCAACACGCCTCTGGTATGATCGCAAGTCTCTATCCGCCATGATTCTGAAGCCAAGACACTGATCGCATTAGCAACGGTAAATAGGATTCAATAAACAAGATAGCTATAGATTCAAAACTGGTAAGATAGTAATGTGGCAGGACATGTTCCTAATTCCGGGTTTCATGGTTAATGTATTGGGTTCAATACCCAACTACAAAAGAACCAAACCCGACTAGCCCTAAATCCTAGCGCTCTGATACCAAACAAACCTTGTCATGCTCCGCTTCCCAAGATACGTAAACTACGACACGTGACAGAGCCAAGCATGCTACCTGTGGCTAGGAATCATCCCTCCATAGTCACATTACAGCTGTCTATCGGATATCAAGAACGGAAAAGAATATAATCTAGCTAGTACATGTCCATTACCACAGTAAATTGAATTAAGAAAATGCATAAAGTGGAAACAAATCGAGATCCAATAAACAATATCTGAATCATGTCCCGATATGGGCTCACATCAATAAACAAAACTATAGAAATAAATAAACTAAACATCTCTAACAACACACGTTCAACTCCTCATTACTCGGCTTGATTGCTAAAATACTCTTGATCTGCCTACGATAAATATAGAGAAACTGGGCCATGCAAAACCCAGACAATAGTGCGTTGTAATATCAAAATAACAGTAATGACCGGGATATAATGATATGATCAAACATGAATATAAATAATAAACACAGGTATAAATAGTGAGCTATGTGTATATATGGGTGTGTGATATGTATCCTAAATCTGTGCTTCTAGGTTATCTATTCTAAAAGTCTTTGAAATCAATTAACGTAATCTTCATCGTAACTCAACGGTATATATCCCGTTCATTCCCCACGGGACCACGGTAACAATGATTTATTTCGTAACGCCCGAAAACACGGCAAACAATAATGATTATTCCGTAACGCCCGGAAACACGGCAAACAATAACTTATTCCGTAACGCTTGGAACCACGGCAAACAATAATAATATCCTCTTGAGTTACGTTTCGGTTACATTCTTGATTTCCCCTTTTCCCCCAGGTTTGTGTTCAAGTCAGGTATTAACGATATAAATCTAATGCCAACATAGGATCAAGTAGGTACGGTTCTTGTCTATGCAGACAACAAGTCACGTCCGCTAAGACAACAAGTCAGAATTGTTGGCATTAGCAATAAGATCCAAGTAACAAGTCTGGTAGTGTGTCGTGAACATGTCATGTGATGTATATTACCCAATAGATGCCAAATGTAAAACCGTAATCAATATCGGAATATGGTAAACACAACTGATGCTGGGACGCATATGTATCTATCTGTAATAACCATTATACGTCTATTACCATGTATGATGCAAACTAGATAACATACTGTACTATTATAGTTGTATAATGATATCATGATATTCCGGCATGCAACTAGATATGTTATTATCAGTACGGATACGAACGGATATCGTAAAACTGTAAATCTATGACATTTGCTGAATAATAAAACACATGCACTATTTTTATTCATATAGATATTGATATAATATAACATAGCATGTTATAAGTTTAAAACTTGCCTGATCGGATCTCACGTCGAGATACGGATGCCACGTCCGATGTCGGAATAACGTCGCGATGCAAATTTATGCACGCATGATTGGACCTGGCTGAGCAGTGACGCGACGTGGTGACTAGGCTGGACGACGACGGTGACTGGGTCGTCTGGATCGTCGGCAATGCACGCAACTCCGGCGAAACGGCCGGAATCAAGAAAGATCAAGAAAAAGAACAAGAAGAGGAAAAAGAAGACTGGGTGGCTGCTGCTGTTGGGTTCTAGGGTGGCGAGGATAGAGGGATGGTAGCGAGGTGATGGCGACGATGGCCAACGGCGAAGTGGCTGTGGGTTTCTTGGATTAGTGATTAGGGTAGAGAAGCTGAAGGTTGGTGGCGGCGGTGGTCTGGGGGTGTCGGGAGAGGAGAGGGAGGTGAGGAGAAGGAGATGGAGGTGATGATGGATGGCAACGGCGAGGTCGTGTAGGTAGGGTTGGCGTCGGGGTACTGCAGGGGGTTGCTCGGGAAAAAGAAGGTAGGGAGGAGGATGTAGCGGGCGAGGAGGTGAGGACAGGGGAGATGGTGAAGATGAGGACAAGGTCGAGGGATGAACAGCGGCGAGGGTTTGGTGAGGGCGTGGATAGGGTTTTCTCGCGGTGAGGGAAGAAGAAAGGAAGAGGGGAGAGAGAGAGGTTTTGGTGAGAGTTTATTATAAATTAGGTTTTATAAAATTATATATATATATATAATGAGAGAGAGACGGCGGGGGGGAGAGAGAGATTAAAATATTAGTTAATATTATATATATATAACTGTTAGTATAAAAATATTATAATATATATATATTTTTTGGGATTGTACAGCTCATATCAAATTACTCCGAATATTATCCGGGTCCCTTTTAAAAATCTAGTTTTTAAATATGGAAGATATACGTAAAAGTTTAAACCATAATGCGATGTCCGGTCAATAAAAATGCATACCCCAAGCACGGATCTACGTAAATATATGTAGCGATCCAAACGAGTATGTTTTAGCAATTAGAGCATGAACATGCTACATGGGTGCAAGCATATGATATGGGGTACGATGACATGCCATGCAAGATATCAAAATATATTATTTGGTTTTTATTTGTATTATTAATAGATATGCGGATACAAAATATATTATATATGCGTATAGAATCTAGTTATGCATGGATCCTCTGTACTAGTAAATATTTGACATAATCTTAAACCATGATGGGTTTCAAACATGCGGGTCGGGTCAGATACTAACCACAGTTACCAAATGCATTATCCACACCCAAGCAATAATAATAAAGAAATTTGTCGCAAGATTTGAAATACCCCAAATAAAATATAGTATAACAGTGCTAAGGTGTTACATATATATATACAATCGTAATACAGGTCGGGTAATGGGTTTCACATGTATAAAAAGATCTGGCATGTCGTATAACATATCAGGTTGAATATCAGCTTCATGTCAGGTTGAGATGGCTCATCAATGAAGGAAACAGCTCAAGTGTCTTAGAAATTCTCAACTTTGGGAACCTTTTCGACGGTCATAAACTCAATATTGTAAAATACGGTAAACTTGAAAGTTTTATATCTCAAAGAGATCTTTCCATAGTGTCCAAAAATATCAAAATTGGATCAGCGAGCAAAAAGTTATAATGGTTTTACTAAGACTGGTCTGTTAAGTCAGCTTGAGACGGCTCAAATAATGTTGAGCCGGCTCAAACATGTCTGAAACGTATATTTATTTTCTCTCTTAGTATGAGACGGCTCAGGATTATGTTAAGCTGGCTCAAGGTCAATTTTCTGATATGATCACATATTTTAATTAAAGTTTCATTCCATATTTCATGCATACGATAACAGCTATGATTACATCAATTTCTCTATGTTTCATGATATCAATTTAACAATATAAAAGTATTATCTTCAAGATTCGATGTCATGTATATTAACTAGATCAAGTTGCTGATATATCACAATTCAGATCTCGATATATCGTTAATTAGGTTAGAAGTTTAGGTTTCGATCAATCTATATCAATATCACATGACTATAACAATATACTACATGATCTAAATCTTGTCAACCATGCATTAAATAAACAACAATAGCAAGGATCAATAAAGATTAAGTCTTGATAAAACATGCATACGTTTTGTAATCAATCGATATATCTATTATATATAACTACTAAGAAGGATTTAATCTCATTGTTGGCATGTAAGCAAACATCTAGAGATACTTGCCTCCATTTATGATCTCGATGGCAATGATGAAGGCCTCAGCTTGGATCCAACCGAGCAAGAGATGAAGCCGCGGTAGATCTTTTCATCACAGCAGGAACAGGAAGATGAAGATGACGCGAGGCCTACGTAGTTTTTGACTTGGATGAGTTCTTGGCGACGATAACGACGACGATGAAGATGATGGTGTTGATGCCGACGAGACGATGAAGATAATGGTGGCGAAGAGATGGACCGTGAGATGATGCTTGCTAGGGTTAGGGTTCGGTTAGATGAGATGAGAGGAGGCTCGGGTTTTGTGATGAAAACAATATGAATAATTTAGGGTTTGCATGAATTATATGGGTTTAAATAGTATGGGTTAAGAACATGGGCTGGATATATCCATGTCAGGTTTTGAGACGGCTCACATATACTTGAGCCGGCTCACGAGTCTATCTAAAGAATTCATCATTCTCTGGGTGCAAGAGACGATTCAGCTCTATCTTGAGCCAGCTCAAAATGCCCCAAAGCCAAAAATCAAAATAACCAACATATCAATCAATTCTATTTATCAACTCAAATATCGTATGATCATTTTAGGGTGTTACATTATACCCAACTACAAAAGGAATTTCGTCCTCGAAATTCAAGAAAAACAGGAAAAGAACAACAATATTAAATCTCGAATTCATAGAAAACAAAATGAAAGAGATAAGGAATTTTCTAGATTCAAGGGAGCAAGTTTGGAGAAAGTACAAGCAAATCACGGATTCAAGGAAATAAATGTAGGAAATCTCTGATGAATCTCATCTTCTCGCTTCCAAGTGGACTCTCCACGCGAACGACCATCCAAAGAAACAAGGACTAACAGGATCACGTCATTCTTTTAGAGCCTCACCTTTCGGCACACTCACGTCTTCCATACCTCAAGGATCCTTCTTCACGAATTTGCAAGTCTGTTCTAAGACTTGTGGTTTATCAGCCCACCATACTTTCGTTGCGCCACTCTGATAAATTGAGGCAGGTCTTCAAAACTTCTTCAATTATACATCTTACACCTGATCAGCCTTGATGAGGTCTTACTAGCTCCCGCTCAAGCCAATATTGAACCGCTGCAATCCTCAAATGTTCTTCGTGTTTCTCCGCGTTCTTCGAAGCACAGAAGGATTTGTCACTGCTGGACAAGGTAAACACAACACGATTGTTGGATTCAAGCTCAAGATAAGACATATATTTGAAAGTAATGGAACTAAGAGAAAAACAAAGTAGTACAACGAAAATAAGTCAAGAAATGAATCAAGAGTAGGACTCAAAGTTACCTAAGCAGAGTACCGTATTGTAACCATGTCACAATACATAATTGATTGATGCATTTTAATGCACGTTTATATCGCCATATTTATCTTGATTTGGTCTATTTTATGCTTTTCCGGTATGCTTTGTTAAATATTGCAGATTATAGGGTTAAAGGTCAAAAGTACACAAAAGGCGTAATACATGCATTGGATGTAGACTTTTAAAGCTAAAACAGAGCCAGTAGTGAAAATTATCAAAAGTCATGGGTGGAACAGGATTCCCAAAGTCTAGACCAAGCCACAACAGAAATCTGGAGAGTAGAAGCTTCCAAATTTCGGCTTTGGCCGAAATTTACCATGTTTGAGCTGGTTTTTGGTGGATTGGAAGTCGAGATTTTCAGGGATTTTTGTATCTTCCCATACCTTCTGTAAACCACTCTTAGATCTTTTCAATAGCTTATATATTCTGCTGTATTGCCTTGTCAGGGTTTCATCTCTCCTTTAGCGTTGGAATTAGAGTTTTTGTTGGGAGAGATCAATATTGTAAGTTACTTTTTAATTATGCAGATAATTTATTTTATTTTGTTTGCTTTAATTATGAGTAGCTTATTTCTTTTCTACTGTTTGAATTATACTTGCTATCATATGCGTTTGATTTCTCTTCTCTATTCTTTTCTATTATTTTTAATGATGAATTTCTTTATAAAAGTTTACATATTTTTTATATCATGCTAGTAAACTAGACACGTTAATGACAGATTGACGCTATAGAAACTTGTTTAGGGAAAGGTGATATCACCGATAAACTAAATAGTTTGATGAAAGATTGACGACCTAAAAAACTAATTAGGAAAGGTAAGATGGAATTTTTATCAAAGAAAATTCAACCTAATTAAACTAGGGTTGTTCCCGCCAAAAATTTTGGCCCGGAGCTTACTGTTCCCTTTATAAAAATCCCCCACGTGTTAAACACGTAAGTGTCTCACATGATATCCATGTGATACGCTAATCCAGTCTCTTGGCAGCGACTCACGTGATATCCACGTGAGCACACTTGCCAGCCTCTTTGCAGTGCCTCACGTGATATCCACGTGAGAACTATAGGCCAACACCCCAAGCGCAATGCACGTGAGTGTTCTATATTTCACGTTATGATGGATTTAACCTAGTACTACAAACCTAACGGACTCCAAAATCGAAAGGGGTTATCTATATTCCATGTTAGAATACACCTGCGAGATCCTCTTGACTCGTAGGGAGAAACATCTTTATGAGACTCTCACGGCACATAAAGGTGAAAAGCCTTAAGCAATGGGGATATCAACCTATTTTCTAAGCCACTGTTATCCTACAAGGAGATCAATACGGACTCTTGTATACTATCCACGGATCACATTCTCCAAAATTGCATACCTATGAAGTAAAGAAGCCACTTATGGGTCTTTTCGACGCGTAAGGAGGAAAGACTCGCGTGAGATCCTTATGACTCACGAAGGTGAAAGACATTTAGGAATCCCTACGATTCCCATGGAGAATATGCACCAGTGAGATCCTCTCGACTCATAAGAAGAAAAACCTTCTCGAGACCCTTACGGCTCATGAAGATGAAAAAGTCTTAAGCGACGGGGATTCTAAACCTGTCTCCTAAGCCATCAATTCTATGGCGATTCATAACTTTACACTACTTAACCCACGTACATACCTACGTAGGCAAAGTAGTGATGGGCGTTTATTCCCGCCAAAATTTTTGGCCCAGAGCTTATTGTTCCTTTTATAAAAATAGAAGGCAGACCCTATGTGTTAAACACGTGAGTGTCTCACGTGATATCCACGTGAAACGCTAATCTAGTCTCTTGGCAGCGCCTCACGTGATATCCATGTGAGCGCACTTGCCAGTCTCTTGGCAGCGTCTCACGTGATATCCACGTGAGCGCACTTGCCAGCCTTTTAGCAGTGCCACACGTGCTATCCACGTGAGCGCTATAGGCCACCGCTCCATGTGCAATGCACGTGAGTGTTCTTTTTTGATAGAATTAAATTTTATGTGGGAAATATTTTCCTGATCTTTTTCAAACTAGAAAGATCTTCTCTGTTAAACAGAGGACCCTAGGATTAAAGATCCAACGGTGATTATAAAATCACCAATCGATCATCTGATAGAATTAAAATCTATCTTAGGAATATATTTTCCTAATCTTGTTAAAATAAATAAGAAATCTTCTCTGTTAAATAGAGAGCTTTTGGATTAAAAATCCAACGAGGGATAAAATTCACTGATTGATCTTCAAAATCATTTTGATTGACTATAAATCAATCATGATCTCTCAATGAGAGATTTTCTCAAAACAGATTGATTTTTTCTTCTCCTATAAATAAGAGCAAAGAGATTAAATCTCGGAGAGAGAAGCCCCCTATAAGCTTCTGTAAAAAATACAGAAGGTTCTCCAAAAGCTCTCACAAAACTACAGAGAATTTAATTCTCAAAAAAAAGATCTTCCTCCTCTCAAACTCTAGGTGAAGAAAAAAGTAGAGATCAAAATATCAACTTTGCCTATCATATTATATCTAAGGGTTTAACCCTTTAAAAGAACCTAGTTTTTTTTCTGAATCTGAGATTCACAAGACAAGTATCCTACAAGTTGAGAATTTAATTCTTATCGGGAAGATCTTATTCTTAAGAATCAAAAATTCAAAGGAGAACAATGGAAGAAAGGACATAAAGAAGATAGAGTTTATACTTTAGGAACTTAGTTTCTTTATAATCAAGAACTTAGTTCTTAAAGAACCTAATTCCAGATTCTCAAAATAGTGATCTTGGTGATCAATAATTGTCAAAATACCATTAATAGAAGCTAAGCTTCTCTGAAATTTAAAAATATAAATAGAGATCAAATCTCTAAGGAAGAAACGCCTCACGTGAAAGGCATGTGAGCACCTAAAATATCAGCTTACGTGAAAGATACGTTAGCACTCAAAAGAAACCATGAAGACAGTGCCTCACGTGATATCCACGTGAGCGCTCAAAAGAAGCAGATGATAGTGTCTTACGTGATATCCACGTAAGCATACAGAAGCTCAGAGACTCAGCGTATCACGTGCCATACACATGAGCGCCCAAGGCCTATGAAGACAGCGCTTCACGTGCCATACACGTGAACGCCCATAAGTAAGGACTCGGCGCCTCACGTGCCATATACGTGAGCGCTTGAAAGAGGCCAAAGACTCAGCGCCCCACGTGATATTCACGTGAGCGCTACGTGACTGAGTGCTTAGCACTGCTGAGTGGTATAGAAACCTAATCTTAGCCCCAAATTGGCTAATTCTGTGAAGCTTGAGCTTCTTCTTTGATTTTAAATCAAGTGAGGCTATATGCTCATGATATCCAAGTTGATCTTAATCCTATATACGACTAATGATATTTCATCGACGATATCCAAGCTGATTTTAGTCTCATATATGACTAATGGTCTTCATCCCATATCTTCTAAGTTAATGTTTGTCTCATATAAGACTAACGATCCTTAGATCCACTATGATTTTTTCCCTCATGTATGGGATTTGGTTCAAGGGTACATCTTTCCACACCTTTAAAATACGACGTTGTAATTTCTCAACGTCTTTAGAGAGGTGGCGGGTCCCAACATCTAACAACTCCTCCACCTTCATCCTAACTTGATGAAAGATATGAAATTTCATCAAGACGTGGAATGTCCTAATCCTCAAATTGATACACCCCATATTTGTACACTTCCATATTGACGTGCACACCTCCTATTGACACGCATCCCACATAGATGCGAATCTCATATTGAGTTCCGACTTTATACATATGTATATATGTATATTTTTGAAGGAAATATTAATGCCTTCAAATTAGATCGCACCCTAATATTAGGTGCATCCCATATCGTCATTGTTCATTTCGCCACGTAACATATACACGTGCACGCAACATGAATGTTGGACCGAAATGTCCTTAAACTAATATTCGTCCCAAACACAGGAATGTTAGACCAAAATGTCCTTAAACTAATATTCGTCCCAAACACGGGAATGTTGGACCGAAATGTCTCTAAACTAATATTGGACCGCGATATCCTTAAACTAATATATGTTTGGCCCTACGGCTGGTCTCCATTGACCCCCGTATACAATCCACGGGCATAAATAAGCCATATTCCATCCGTATCTTCCATGGACCGTGATGTCCTTAAACTAATATATTTGAGCTCATATGTTCATTGTTCCTAAGTCGATTTTAGTCTCATGACTAACGATCCTTAAATCAAATGAACTGATGGACCTCATTTATATGATATTTGCGTCCTAAGTTCAAACCCCCAAATCTAATATACGGATTTGGACTAATCTGTGCCCTACGAACATGACATAAATTAGTCTCTGTATACAATCTAAGGGCAACCTCATAATAAACAAACATAACACGACATGAAATGATCTGCCTGAAATAGGTGAAAGTTGTTATCGCAATGCAATAATGTAATTACTGCAGAGGTTTACGCCTGCAGGGAAGAGCGTCCCCATAATCAAAAACCTTTCACAAATGAGGGGGAATCTGATAAAGTCATGCTACAATGGCCGCATATGTCCAAACTTCCGATATACGTTGTCATAAATCAACTTGGCATTTTCGGAGAGGTGGACGGATATATTCCAAATAGTATCTACCCCCAAATTCAGGCAAGACGATCTATTCCGGTTCATCTCTGTTTTCGATGGTAAATAAGGGTAATCTATATTATTCCGATAATATAATCTAATTCATAAATTGATAACTTACGAGTTATTTTGTAGAAGGGTAAAACTAAATTATTTTTTAGGTAATTAAAATAATATGTTTTAATTCTTTTGCTACATAATGTTCTATGATTGATAGGGTAGATCTATAACGTATGAATTATGCTTTCTCGTTTGATTGATATTTCATTACGAAAATATTTTATTTTATGCTTTTATATAATTGATGGTAAGGAATTAAAACATGAGAATTAGAAAAGAATAGAAATTATATAAAACACCATGATAGTAAAGGTAATTCAAAACCCTAGGATTGCTTTACTATTTGAACTCGTCTTTTATTTTAAACCTGTAATTTTAATTTATTTCATGCTTTTTAATTAGTTTAATTAAATAATCAATCTTTTAATTTAATTCGTTTTAAAAATTAATTAGAATTCTCATGCCTATCTGTGGTGCGATCCGTAAGTATTATAGTAGATTTACTATGCACTTGCGGTAAAATTGAGAGACACATAAAATCTCCATCAAGTTTTTGGAGTCGTTGCCGGAGAGGCCGATAGCAATTCTAGTTAATTTTATTTCGAGTTAAGTTTCTTTATTTTGTATATTTTCATTCTTGTTTCAGGAAACCAAGAGCGGTCTCCGGAGTTTTAGAGCAAGACGAAAGACCAACAAAAATTCCAGCACTCAATTCCACCAAATTTCGGCCCAAATTTATTTTCGGCCAAAATTTTGTGTCTGTTGCAGTTCAAATTTTCAACACAAGTTCGTCGTCTTCTCTTTCAGGACCACTGTCCATTTCTAGTGCAGTTTTTTTTTCTGTTTTAGTTTACTTTCCTAGTTTTAGTTTTTATTTCCATATTTACTTTTCCGCATTTTAATTATATAAAAAAGAATATAAATTTATATTCTTGATTTTGTGGTGTATGCAAGTTTGGGGTCAAGACGAAAATAATCACTTAATTCGTTTAGACTTAGGAGATACGATGGGTGATATGATACCTGCTGCACCTATGCTACATGATAGGTGTTATCCCATGCACACTTCTTTGCTTTCTTGCATTGTACTACCACTAGCTGCCGGTCATTATGAAATCAAACATGATTTTATTAACTCTCTTCCTAAATTCCATGGTTTAGAATCAGAAGATGCTTATGTCTTTATTATGGAATTTGAGGATTTATGTCAAATGTTTAAATAAAAGCAGTTGAACACTGATGTGGTAAAACTTAGACTCGTTCCTTTTGCCCTAACAGATAAAGCTAAACATTGGCTTTATAGCGTGCCTGCAAACATTATTCGTAGTTAGGAGGAGTTTACTAAAACTTTTCAAAAAAATTCTACCCTCCTTTTAAAACGGCTAAATTAAGAAATAAAATTAGAACTTTTTGTTAAACACCAGGGAATCTTTTTGGAAATATTTTGAATGCTTTAAAGACCTCCTAATTAAGTACCCACACAACGGGATAGCAAAGTGGGAGATTTGCCTAATAGCATATGATGGTTTAGAGTCTAAATTAATGATAGAATCTATATGTCAAGGTGACTTCATGATGAAACAAGAAGATGATGCATTGAACATTTTAGAAAAATTATCTGATAAAACCATGCAATGGGAGAGCATAAGTGAGATGGCTGCAATTACACCCAAGGAAGGGATACACATCATAAAAGGTTCTATTGGCATGGCCATCGAAATAGCCGCACTTAGGCGCACAATAGAAAAACTAACAACTACACCTTCCCCTGTTCAACAAGTCAGTAAACCCTCTCCCTGCTTAAATTGTCAAGATTCTTTTCATATTTCTAAAGAATGTCCCCTTATGTGCAGTCCTCAAGGTCAAGAAACCGCCAATGCTGCATTTCAACGCTTTAATAATAATCCGTATTTTCAAACCTATAATCAAGATTGGAGGAACCACCCTAACTTATCGTGGAATCAAGGCAACACTGGCCAACAATTCTAAAATCAAAAAGTGGGACCCCTATCCAACCTTGCCCAACCTAACACACAATACACATCTTAAAGGGGTGGGAATGAGAATACATAATTTAATAATGATAAACTGCTGGCCATATTTTTGCGAAACGAAATTACGCCTCTCAAACAAACAATGGTTAATACTGAAATGCAGATTGGTCAGCTAGCTGTAGCATTGGGAGGACGAGAGATAGGCACCTTGCCTAGTCAACCTGTTGCGAATACAAAAGATACTTGTACAAATCCGGTTCAAGTAAATGCTATAACCACCTTGAGATCGGGAAAACAGGTTGATAATTAGGTGCAGATGCCTGCAGATTCTAATGAGGTACCGGAGGAGGATGTAAAACTACCTTCACATTCAACCGCATAGCCAGCATCTATTCCTATCCCTGCTTCTACATCCCAACCTCTTTCTACTGATGATTCTCTTGAGTCTCGAGCACCTAACCTTAAACATTTGAAGGCCAAGAAATATGATACTAAACTGGTGAAGATGATGGAAACGTTTGTGTCACAACCTACTTCCTAAAAGAACAGTAACGGGTACGTGACGAGGCCCGTGACGTATTTATTCCGAGAACGTCCTTTCCCGAAACAAATATGCTAAGTGTAAATTAAGCGGTATAAAATGATAAGAAATAACAGGAGAATGAAAATTTCAACAGACCGCTTTATTTACATTCAACTTTCACAAGTTTCAAAACATAGATACGGTATCTGAAAACAAGAGTATAATACATAAAAATGTCTAAACAAGTGGCATTCTGGAACTAAAACCTGGAAAGAAAATTAAGGATCGGCTTGTGATGCGAAATGGTCGTAATCCTCTGAAGTCGATTCCACCTCCCCGGTCCCTAGATCACCTGATGAACATTCCAAAGAAATAAAGAGATGGGTGGAATGTCCGTCGGTGAACTTGTGCTCAGTAAGTCCCCAAGATAGTGTGAATTATATGATTAAGGTGCAAAGTGATATGCAGTATGGTAAGAATAGAAAATAGTGAACATGTGAATAAATATGACATGGGAATGTACATGATGTTGGATATAGGTGCCCTCAAGGCAATTATTGTAACTATAGGAGGACCTATACGAAGAGAACAATTTTACTCGAGGTGATAGTAAGTTATCTGGTTTGTCTTTATCATTCATGTTTATATGTTTTACTCGTTATCACGTATCACTAATACGTAATGATAAAACCCATAGGATCTTTGTTTGACTACCAGGATTATGATAGGGATCATATTGGTGGGGCCCGGGTAGTACATAAGCACATCCTTAAATGTCCTCAGTCGTAAGAGTATCGAGACTGTGTATCGATATTCCATAGTAGACTAGTGTATACATTTTTTGTCCCTGACCAGGGAGATGGTTGATCTCATATCCATTGGTGTTTAACACTTAAGATTGTATACAGGTACTCATTGGATGAATGAGTTTCACTGGACGGACTCACTTGAGAACTCCTAGATGGTATTGTACCTATCGTCAGATTGCAGTTCTCTTATGACATGAGTACAGGGTAGTCTATAGACCTGAGATCGTTATAGTGTCTTGTGTGTATTCCTACTGTACTTTGATTACTACCCTACCATGACTCTACTAATACGTGCAAACAAGTTTTAGTTAGGTACAGTCCCGAAGCACATGGAGGCAGTGAGCGATCGAAGGGATTTCGTCTCTCCCGTTATAGGGAGTTGAAGTCGTGCTGTGCCGGATCGATTATAACCATAAGTCCTTGGCCAAGGCAGTTGAGATTTACTAATAAATGTTATCAATAGTTTCTCATGTGGTTATGAGTTCATGATCGGTATGATATATCGGGTTATTGGGAGTCTGATGGTTTTCACCTTCCAAACCCAGTATGCGACACTCTCGGATGAAGAGACCGGACTGTACGATGGGTGTCACCAATAGACTTTGCAGGGTTCGGATGAGCTTTCTCATTGACCTTCTTTCGATCAATATATGGGTAGCCGTTACGTGCAAGTAGTACGGCTGACGTGATTATGGGTTATGGATATGGTCCTAAACCCACTGCCAGCATATTGTCGAGTTTTTAGAGTCCCACATAAAGGTTTTCCAGCTCAGTCAAAATGATGTAGAGCGTGTATAGAGATACATTCAGGAGTTCAATTAAACACGTGTATTTGATACACGTGGTTTAATCAGACGTTTTTATAATACTAGCCGACTCTTGTTGAAGCTGGATTATTAAATCAAGTGTTAATTTAATAATTATATATATATATATTGGTATATATATTTTCTAGTATTATGTACACTTTTTATCTCTCATTTGTATTTGTATTTGATACAAATACTTTAGTATGTATGTGATACACATATTCTTCTCTTTATATATTATATATAATATAAAGAGAATGAGAACAAAAGAAAAGATAGGATAAGAAGATGAGAAGCTTCTTATCTCATCTTTTCTCTTCCTTTTCTTTCTTAATCTTAATCTTCTTCTTATTATTATTATTATGATCTCATTACTCTTTCTCTCTTGATTTTTTCTCTTGAGAGAAAAAGAGAGACTTGAGAGAAAAATTGTGAGGAAAAATATTCAACATCTCTTGCTTAATTTTCTTGGCAAGTTCATTAAGCAAGTTATTTCATCATGATATGATCTAATGAAGTTGTAGCTTGAGTTGGGCAATCTCAAAATGTATCATCTTTGACGAGAAGATCGTCGTGCAAGCTCGATCCGTATCAAGTGAGGCTAGCTTGGGTCTTTCCCTAGGCGAGAGAATATGCTACAAAGGTTGTAGCCGATAAAACCCTTAGTTTAGCACTCTTGTAGTTTTAAAGTTATGGTCATTTCGGTTTATTCTAGGGTTGTGGGGTTTTTGCTCTTTAGATTTTTAAAATCATCATTTCCGCCGTGCTTTTAAACCCCATTAGTGAGCATGGTATCTTAACAGTGGTATCAGAGCCACCCCAAAAGACTTTAACTTGTTTTGATGATGTTATAGTTTCAGATCAAGAAATTTTGTCGTTTCTGATTTCCAAAATCAAGCCACTGTTGGATTTATAAAACTTGACCTGGATTTTTTTTGAATTATGCTAGCGGTCTTGGATTGTCTTCAAATCAAAATCATACAGAAGAAGCTCAAGGCAAAATAGATATACCCTGGCCGACCAAAAAAAGGTTTTTGGCCGCCTGGGTTGGCCAGGAAAGCAAGTTTTGCACCTTGCTTCTTTCAGGGGCATGAACAGATGAAAATTGGAATTTTGGCATACTTCCTTTTATCCCAGATTTTGATATGATCAATGTTGGGTTTGAGAGTTGTACGGAAAACTTCTCGATCGAAACTAAAGCGTCCTATTTGTTTCGCGAATAAAGATTTGTTTTGCTAAACGTCTCCGTATTGATGTGATCAATTCGATGGGGTTGTACACTAGTTATTTGCAACATTTTGATATTGTGGTTGTTGTTTTAATGGTTGTTCGGATCATCGCGATGAATAGCCCCTCATGTGAGATGCTTGTATAATTGTTATATATGTATTTCTTTTCTTCGGGACAAGTGACCGAATTGTGGTCGTCGTTACCGCTTGTTGTATATTATTTCATTGGGGCACGACCTGGTTTCAGTCGATGTTGCCATTGTATATATTTTGATTCATGTACTAGGATATCCCGCGGTGAAGCGCTCGAGTCACCGGATTCTAGGATACAACGAATGTCCATCTCAAGGAATTGAGGCCTGGATCACCTTATTCTAGAATTGGCGGATGTTTCACCGCCCTTGTAGAGGGTTAGGTTTGACCCATAGAGGAGAGAACAAATTATCGGGTTCTAGACAGTGCGGGGTGGCCCACTTATGATATTGTGTGCAGGTTGCCTCACTACTAGGATTGGCGGGTAGTTTGCCGCACTCATAGGGGTCGTAGATCAATGATGTACGGGCTATTCAAATGACCATGGAATTTCATATTTCATCATCAGCTCAATCGAAATGCGGGATTCCTTTTATATCCGCTTTTCCATATTCTGTGATGTTCATTGCATGCATGTAATGTGATTACATGCCTGTGATGATATTTATCGCTTACATGTAATATAGATTATCTGCATGTGATGATATATAAATAAATGTTGATATATGTTGGTTAGTTGTGCTCACTCTATAATGGAAGTAGAGAGGTGAAATGCACAAAAATTAAATTTTAAGCAAGCACAACCAACTAAATCCCAAGTGATCAAACCATAACCCTAAAGTAGCAACCACTAGGAGTTAATCTACTATGAAGAGGGGTTATAGCGAAACGATTTGTGTCCTTTGGGTCTTCAAAACTCCTTCCTGCTGTGCTTCTAGAGATCCTTAATCAACCTTGGTTGATGGCCTTCTTGATCCTAGATGATCCACTCGAGAGAATACGGCTCAAGCTTGCACCTAAAAAAGAAACAACTAAACAAACTAGTTTGCTAATCTAGTTTGCTTAGATGATATAGAGATATTTAGTAGTGTTTTTCTAACTCTAAACCCTATATTTCTCAACACATGAGAGGGTTAGGATTTGAGGAAAAAGATGAACTCAAGAGAGGAGAGAGAATAGTCAAGCTAAAATGATAGAAGAAAAATGGCTAAGGAAAATATCAAGCATATCTTTTTTCAATAAAGAATATCAACCATACTTGAATAGTTTTCCCAAATGAATAAATAAAATCAATAGTCATGCTTCTCACCATGCTTGAAGCACCCATCTACCTCATTTTCTATTTCTAATAAATAGAAGATAAAAACATAATGAGGTGTCATTTTCTAAAAGGTATTTTATATAAATACAAAATACTTTCTACCATATATATACCCATTTTTGTACCAAAATACGAATACCCTAGAGATATAATAATACTACTAATACTAGCATTAAATTAATAACTGATTTAACAAACCGGCTTAATCCTAAGCCTGCTAGTATTATAATTCGTCCGATTAAATTTCGAGCAACTGGTACACGTAAATAATCGGAACCCTGCACGTATAAACATACGGTCTCTATATCATTTCTCCTGAACCAGGAAAACCCTCTGTGTGGGACTCTAAAGACTTGACAGTACGCTGGCAGTGGGTTTAACCACAAGCACATCAGCGGCACTAGCTGTACGTAACGGCTACCAGGCACCTGTCAAAAAGAAGGCCGACAAGCAAGCTCATCCGAACCCCTACCGAGTCTATCCATGACAATCTCCGTACAATCCGATCTCTTCGTCTAAGAGTATCGCATCCAGATCTAAGGGATGGTAAACGTCAGACCCCTACTAACTCGATATGTCCTGTCGATGTGGCTCAAGACTAATCCGAGAAACTACTGATCTAACCATCAGTAAATCTCAACTTCCCTGGCTAAGTTCTTATGGTTCTGGCCAACCGGACACGGTACGATATCGACTCCTAATACCGGGAGAGACAAATCCCTGACAATCGCTCACTGCCTCCATGTGGCTCGAGACTGTACCCAACCAAAACCTATTTGCATGACTCAGTAGAGCCATGGTAGGGTAGTGATCTAAGTACAGTAGGAACTCATACAAGACAAATGACGATTTCTAAAGACAAACATGTACTCATGTCACTTGAGAACCGCTATCTGACGATAGGTATAATACCATCTAGATGTTCTCGGCGAGTCCGTCCAGTGTACTCACCCCAGTGAGCACCTGTATACAATCTTAGGTGATCATACCAATGGCCGTGGTACCAACTACCGCCCCTTGCCGGGGTCTAAAAACGTATACACAAGTCTACTCTGGAATATCGATACCTGGTCTCGATACTCCTGAGACTTGAGACATTTAAGGATGTGCTTATGGACTACCCATCCCCTCCAAGTATGATCTCCATCATAACGCTGGTAGTCAAGCAAAATCATACGGGCTTTATTAACATGTATCAGCCATATGTGATATTGAGTAAAATATATGCACATGTTAAGATAAAGACAAACCAAAATAGTATACTACTGTAATGAGTCTTTATCAATGTGTATAAGCAATATAAAACAACAAGAAAAACAAATACACATGTTCAGATAAAGTCAATTCAAATAGTACACTATACAACTGACCAAGATTGTCATGTACATATATATCCCTAGCATCCTATACAATACAGGCTTTTAGGGCATACATATCCAACAATCTCCCACTTGCACTAAGGCTTGTAATTAGGGTACCGAATACCCAACATCTACTCTAGGGCCAATTGTTAGCGTATTGCATTCCCAACATCTCAAAATATCGCACGAACTTCACTTGAGGGAGGGCTTTAGTAAATAGATCCACCGTGTTGTCTTTTCGTATCTACTCTCCGAATCTCGATCTCTCGGCGATCTACGATCTCCCTTATCAGGTGATACCGCCTCAAGATATGTCTGGATTTTTTATAGGACCGTGGTTTTTCGCTAATGCTACAGCTCCATTGTTATCGCAATATAAAGGTATTGGATTAACAATGGACGGAACCACCTCAATCTCAGTAATGAATTTCTTCTTCCAGAATGCTTCTTTTGCGCCATCGTTGGTAGCAATGTATTCAGCCTCTATCGTCGAGTCTGCGACGGTGTCCTGTTTGGAGCTCTTCCAATTGACCATCCCTCCATTGAGGGTAAACACAAAACCTGAGACGGACTTATTGTCTTCCTTGTCACTTTGGAAGCTTGAGTCGGTAAAGAACTTGACCTGGAGGTCTCCATTACCATAAACAAAGTACATCTTCTTAGTCCTTCTTAGGTACTTGAGAATATTCTTTACAGGCGTCCAATGATTCTCACCTGAGTTCGACTGATACCGGCTCACCACGCTAAGTGTGTATGCTATATCTGGTCTGGTCCATAGTATCGTATACATTATAGATTCTACCGCTAAAGCGTAGGGTATAATGCTCATGCGAGCCCTCTCTTCATCAGTATTGGGAGATATCTCTTGGGAGAAGGTGATTCCGTGCAAAGCGGGACTATTACCTTGCTTGGAATCTTCTATACTAAATCTTTTCTGTATGGTCTCTATGTACCTGGACCGTGAAAGTCCCAACAATCTCTTCAATCTATCTTTGTAGATCTTAATCCCCAGAATGTAGGAGGCATCACCCAGGTCTTTCATGAAGAACTTTTGTGACAATAACAGCTTGACCAATTGCAGTTTAGGAATGTCATTTCCTATCAAGGGAATAGCATCGACGTATAAGACGAGCAATACGATAGTTCTCCCTACAATCTTCTTGTTGATACATGGCTTATCCTCATTTTTGATAAAAATCAAATTCCTTGACCGTTTCATCAAAACAGATGTTCCAGCTCCGCGGTGCCTGATTTAATCCATAAATGGATTTAAGCAACTTGCACACCTTCCCGCTGCTCCCACTGTCTACGAATCCCTCCGGCTGATCCATATAAACGCACTCTTCTAAACTTCCATTTAGAAAAGTCGTTTTTACATCTATCTGCCAGATATTATATTCATGGAAAGCAGCAATAGCAAGTAGGATCCGAATAGATTGAAGTATGGCCACTGGAGAAAAGGTTTCATCATAGTCTACTCCTGGTCTTTGACGAAAACCTTTTGCAACAAGTTTAGCCTTATAATTTTCCACTTGTCCATCTACACCAATTTTCTTTTTAAAGATCCACTTACTTCCAACGGGTTTTACCCCAGGAGGAGCAATATCCAAAGTCCAAACTTTGTTGATGTACATGAACTCCATTTCGGATCGCATAGCATCCAGCCATTTTACAGAGTCCCTACTCATAATGGCCTGCTCAAAACTAGTAGGATCATCTTCTTACAAGATGCAATACTCTCGATCCCCGTCTATGAGAAAACTGTAGTATCTCTCGGGAGGACGAGAAATCCTACTAGATCCGCGGAGTGGCTGAGATTCATCGGGTTCTATTGAATTTTCTAGTTCTACCAAATTTTCAGTTGTAGTTTATGTTTCTAGAATTTCTTCCAGTTCTACTACACTGCCGTCCTTTTCTTTTGCAAAGAATTCATTTTCCAAAAACTTGGCATTATGAGAAACAAATACCTTTTGTTCCTCTGTGTGGTAGAATAGATATCCATATGAATGCTTAGGATATCTCACAAACTTACACAAAACTGATCACGACTCGAGCTTATCCAGATTCTGCTTCTTAACATAAGCAGGACAACCCCATATCTTAATCTATTTAAGAGATGGTCTCTTCTCATACCATACTTGATATGGAATAGTAGGCACAGACTTGGTTGGAACCATATTCAATAGGTATGTTGTTGTCTCAAGCGCATAACCCCAAAATAAAAGAGATAACTCAGAATCACTCATCATGGAGTGAACCATATCCAAAAGGGTAAGATTCCTCCACTCCGATACACCGTTGTGCTGTGGTGTATACGGAGGAGTAAGCCGGGAGAGAATTCCATTCTTTTTTAAGTAATCGATAAATTCCATGCTTAAGTACTCCCCTCCTCTATCAGATCGGAGGATCTTAATACTTATGCCAGTTCGTTTCACTACTTCGTTCTTATATTCTTTGAATTTCTCAAAATCTTCAGATTTGTGTTTTATCAAGAATACGTGTCCAAATCTATAGAGATCATAAGTGAATGTAATGAAGTAAGAGATCCACCCCTTGCATGTATAGATATTGGACCATATACATCACTACGTATGGGTCTCAAGAGCTCTGTAGCTCTTTCTCCGTGTCCTGTAAATAGAGTTTTGGTCATCTTTCCTTTGAAGCAAGACTGACAAGTTTCATAAGATGAAAATTCGAATGGATTCAAATATCCATCTTTATGTAACTTAGATAGTCTTTTCTTATTGATATGACCAAGTCTACAATACCACAAGTAGGCTTCGTTCATATCCGAACTCTTCCTCTTGCGTGTGTTTTGTATATTGAAAACTGTGTTTTGATTAAGAACATAGATACCATTACACAATGTACCTTCTGTAACCAATACCTGATTGAGGTAAATGTTCATGATATTTCTATCTAGAACAAAGTTATATCCATCGTTATCCAGTAAAAAAACTGATATGATGTTGCAAAGCATGGAAGGTATATAGTAGCAGTTGTTCATAATCATAGTATTGCCGCTTGGTAATACTAGGTGATATTCACCGACGGTAGTAGCATCTACTTGCGTTCCGTTCCCTACTCTGAGGGACATATCATCAGGTCCAACCATCCTTCTTTTTCTCAGTCCATATAATTGTAGGGTTCCTAGGCACACTAATGAAGTCTCACAAGGAATCAAACATGGCTAATTTAAATTTTACAAGTGCCTACAAACCCTAATACAGATCGTTAACTAGATAATGAGGCGATGCAATGCAGATAAACGATTTTAACTAAAGGAAATAAGCTACAACCTTTGTAGATCCGGTCCACCACTTACTAAGCTCCGCGACGATATCCCTCCGCTGTCCAAGTCGGATCCCGAACTCTAGCATCGGCTTCATCGAAGAAATGGGCGGGCTTGATCGTCGGCTTCGATGCCGAAGATGATCTACGTCGAGGCATCACAAGATCAAACTCCGACTTCACCAAGTCATGAAACTTGTGAAGAAAACACCCTATACTACTTGGCAAGAGGTAGAGGATGAAGAAATAGGAAGTGGGTTCACTTTAGAATTGGATTTCTCACTTGTTTTCATCACTTGCCATTGATGTAGCAAGCTTTTCTTCATGGAAGAAGAAGATGAAGAAGAAGAAGAAGATATATTAAGTGTTGAATAATTAGATAAATAAATCAATACTTATCATTTCTTCAACCATGGTTTAGTGTAGAGATTTAACTAAGGTTAGATGAGTGGTTAGGGTTAAAGAAGAGACAAGAATGGTGGACTTGTTCAAAGCATCAAGAAGCTTCAACAAGCAAACAAAACAAGCCACCATTCTCTTTTCTTCTTTTCTAAAATAAATAAATAAATAAATAGATAAAAGAATAAGTAAATGAAATGAAACCCTAATCACTAACTAACCATGGTTTAATTCTTTACACAAACCCAAGCTAGAATGTATCATCAAACATGATACAATCATGTGCACAGAAAATATATCACATATACAATGTGCATTTCAAGTGAGTAAATCCATTTAAAATGAACCAATACTAGTTAATGCAAAGTAATATATCAAATATATAATTATGCATTAAATCATTAAATCAATACTTGATTTAACGATCCGGTCATATCGCATACAACCGACTAATATCCAATGTATCGGCTTATCGAATCAACCCTTGATTCGATAACTAGGTTATATCGCATATAACCTAATCGATACATTCATCGCGAGAATGGAATACGGTATCACATACACGCATTATTCTCGGTCCCGCACATATCTCATATGCGCTCCTATTTCGTTTCACTTGAGCCAGGAAACCTCTGTGTAGGACTCTAAAGACTCGTCAATACGCCGGTAGCAGATGATGATCATATCAAACATCCACAAGCCGCAAGCGGTCTGCTAAACGTAACGGCCACCCGGGTATTGAGCGATCAGAAGATCGACGGGCAAGCCCGCTCACACTCCTGTGAATCCAACCAGTAGCACTTACCGTACAGTCCGGTCTGTTCGTCTGATATGTCGCATATCTCGCCTAGGGGTGGTAAACGTCAGACCCCAGTAGCTCGATAACTCATGCCGACGTGAAGTCCATGACATGTGTGAAACTACTGATAACACTTACCAGTAGGTCACTGCAACCCTGGCCAGGGATTTCCTGTTATGGCCAGTCGAGCATAGCGCAACATCAACCCCCAATACCAGGAGAGACGAATCCCTTCCTATCGCTCATTGCCTCCATGTGAATCGGGACTGTACCCAAAAAACACCTGTTTGCACGGTTCAGTAGAGTCGTGGTAGGGTGGAAATCAAAGCACAGTGGGAGACACACAAGACTCTATGACGATCTCGGGTCAACAGACTAAGCTGTACCAGTGTCACCAGAGAACTGCCATCTGACGTGAGGTATAATACCATCTGGGAGTTCTCGGCGAGTCCGTTCAGTGTACCCAGTCTCCACTGAGCACCCGTATACTATTCTGATGTCAAACACCAATGGATATGGGATCATCCATCGCCCATCGCATGGGTCGAGAAGATATACGCTAGTCTACTCTGGAATATCGATGCCCCGTCTCGATATTCCCTCGACTAGGAACATTGAAGGATGTACTCATGGACTACCCAGGCCCCACTAGTATGATCTGCATCATAGTCCTGGAAGTCGAGTACACATCCTAAGGGCTTTATCAACATGTAACAGAGAGACAAAAAGTATACATGTTAAGATAAAGAGCAACCAGATAGCGTACTATCATGTCGAGCAAGAAAGTCCTACCTATATATATCCCAGCATCCACTACAATATACATCCAATGTACAGTAATGGCCTCTAGGGCATACATATAACTAACAATCTTCCACTTGCACTAGGGCCATCTGTAGCAGTGGTTGCAGTATCACATACTCAACCATGCCCTAAAAGTCTCTCTTTGGGAAAAGGCCTTCGTGAGTGGATCCGCCGTGTTGTCCTCTGAGTCTACTCTCCTAATCTCGATCAACCTGGAGATCAACTATCTCCATGATCAGGTGATGCTGCCTCAGAATTTGTCTGGGTCACTGATGGGACCAGGGTTCCAGGGCCGAAGCCACACTTTCATTATCATACAATGGCAGGAACCTAGTTCATCTTATGAACCAATATACACCCAAACTTCCTCTTTGGTAGTATCTTCAATAGCGATGTTACCAGCCTTTATCGTCTAGTTTGCCACGGTATCTAGCTTGGAACTCTTCCAACATACCGTCCCTTTACTGAGGGTAAAGACAATGCCTGTAACTGACATTCAGTCGTCTTTATCACCCTGGAACCCTTCCAGTGATTCTCCCCAGGATCGATTGATACCATCTCACTATATCTAGTGAGAATCCTAGCATCCAATTACATCTATCTCATAGATGAAAACTCAGGATTTAGGAGGTATCACTTTGATCCTATTTGGAGAATCGTTGTGATAATAGGAGATTGACCGATCGTAGTATAGGAAACTCTTTTCCTATCAAGAGTATGTTGTCTACGTACAATACGAAGATGACCACCTTACTCTCTACTACCCTTTTGTATATACAAGGTTCGTCTACCATTTTGATGAAGTCAAACACTTTGACTATCACATCAAAACAGACGTTCCAACTCCGCGATGCCTGCTTCATTATGTAAAGCAACTTGCACACGTTTCCGCTGCTCCCACTGTTTACGAAGCCCTCTGGCTGTGTTCTTATAGACGTTCTCTTCTAAATCATTATTTAGAAAAGTAGTCATGGCACCCAACCACCAGATATCATAGTCATGGTATGTAGCCGTGACAAGTAGGATCTGGATGGACTTAAGCATATTCCCTGGAAAAGGTTTCATCATTATCCGTGCCTGGTCGATGACGAAAACCTTTAACAAGTCTAGCTTTGAAAGTCTCAACTTTTCCATCTATACCAAGTAATCTTCTCAAGATATACTTGCTCCTGATGGGGATTTAACCCTTCAGATATAGCAGCTAAAGTCCATACTTTGCTGGTGTATATGGATTCCATCTCAGATCGCTAAGCATCCAGCCATTCTTACAGAGTCCCTACTCTCGATGGCCTGCTCGAAACTGGTTGGGTCATCATCTCATGATGCAATCCTCGCTCCCACTGTCATCGAGAAACCGAGGTATCTCTCAGGCGGATGAGGAACCCTACTAGATCGGCGGAGAGGCTGAGGTTCGTTGGATTCTATTGAATGCTTTGGTTCTACCAAATCATCAGCTTTTGATTGTATAGATGGAACCATTCCAGTTCTACATAACTGACCTTGCCTCGAGCTTGTCCAGATTTTGCTTTTTAGACATAGGCTAGACAACCCCAAATCTTAACTAACTTAAGAGATAGGCTCTTCCCATAACATATCTCATATGGAGTGGTAGGCACTGATTTGAATCGAACCCTACTCAATAGGTATGCAACTTCATAAGTGCATAACTCCCAAAAGGAAATAGGAAACTCAGTAGTACTCATCATAGAGCACACCATATCTAATATTGTGTGATTGCTCCGCCCTGATACACCGTTGTGCTGTGGTGTATTCAGAGGAGTAATACGGAGAGAGAATCTCATTCTCCTTTAGAATGGTCCAGGAATGCCATGCACAAGTATTCTCCTCCCTGATCTCATCATAGGACATAATACTTATACCCAGTTATTGGTTCTCTACTTCTAACTTATATTCTGTGAATACCTCAAAAGATTCGGACTTATGTTTCAACAGGAACATATGTCTGAATTTTGAGAGATTATCAGAGAATGTAATGAAGTATAATGAACCAGTCCTGGCATGTGTAGACAGGAGACCTTACATACATCATCATGCATCAGTCCCAAGAGTTTACTAACTCTTTCTCTGTTTTCAGTAAACGGAGCTATGGTCATCTAATCTTTGTGACATGACTGGTAAGTTTCACAGGATGTAAATTCAAACTAATTTAAATATGCATCTAAAATGTAACTTCAGCCAGTCGGGTCGCATTGATGTGACCTAGTCTACAATACCTCAAGAAGGATCCGTTCATTTCTGAACTATTCCTCTTGTGTGTGTTCTGTATACTGAAGAACTGTAGTTTGATTTAGAACGTCAATGCTTTTAGAGAACGTTCCTGAACCGATCAACTTTTGATATAGGAAATGTTCAAAATATTATCCATCAATACAAAATTATATCATTTCTTTACTAATAAAGAGACTGATATGATTTTGTATATCAGGTTCGGTATCTAATAGCATTTGTTCAGAATCAATGTATTGGTAATACAGGATGACAGTGACCAACAGACTTGGCTGCAACACTTGCCCCGTTTTCTGTCTCATGAAACTTATCACCCGTTCTCAGTTTTTCTACCCTTTTGTAGCCCTATGTAACAGATTACATATCTGGGATCCTGATCCGGTATCATATACCCAGGATGCAGAGGATACTGAGAAACAGTTCTTTATAATGAACACACCCGAAGGAGATGCATCTCATGCACTTTTTTCGTTTGGGCGGCATGGGAATCCTGGTATTCCCCTATTTCCTGCTCGGTCTTATAACAATTATAAGTTGGAGCGGGACCAACGTTCCCCAGCTCAGTATAACAAGCGGGTTCGGTCAATACATCCATATTATTATCTTGATTAAGGCGTGATATGGTCGCTACCTGGAAAGAGAGAGAAGAAAACACTCAGCGTGCGCTCTTGCAAGAATAGATTGGTTATTATTTTATCTAATCAGGATGGCTCCCACTGTTTTTATCAAATCTTCCTTCAAACCTTAAAAGGAAAGACTAGCCGGGATTAATTACACTCTACAAGTTCGCCGATCTTTCAGCCAGGCCAGTGTTGGTACTTTGAGGGAGGTTCCCCGTGCTTTCGCACGGACCTAATTACAGTAAACCTCGTTTTCCCAGAGGCGTAACCCCGTTGACACCTTTCTAGACACCTACTTGATCGGCTAATTGCAAAGTGCAAAACTCTCCCAGGAGTAACAATTACTCGCAGTGGGTATCGGGATCCAACTATCATATAGAAGGTATGCAATCTCATTGCAAATTTCAACACTTGAAACTCCCGATAAAGATTTTTACCCCTAGCACCTATGACCTTAACTAAGGTCAACAAATCATAAGTACTAGTCAAGTTCTACCCGTCATTTCGTGATTAATTAGACCCACCCACATGACCCTTAACTAAGGTCAACAAAGTCACGCGACTGTCCTAACTAATCGCATCATATGCGGTGTAGGAAGACATCACTTAGCTACCGTACACTGTGCCTTGACTATGGTCAACAAACACAGCACGAATACTAAGTACTCTACTTCCTAAAATGACGGAGGGTTGCGAATGGTTTTTGTGAAAACCTTTAACGCTTTGAACTTGATCTCGTTGAGGAATCAAATGGTTTTTAAATGGAATGTTTTTGAGGCTTTTCTAGTTTTGCTAAAGGGGTCACTCCCGGTGAAGGGATCGTCGGCCCTTTCCTCGTCGAATGAGGTGCGGGATATATCATATATATCACTGTGCAAAGCGAAAACTATAGAAGCGATCAAAAGACAAACCGAGTGTGTAGCATCTGCCAGTTATTGCTAAAGGAGTCACTCCCGGTGAAGGGATCTCGGTCCTTTCCTTATCGAATAAGGTGCAGGATGTTCTATAAGGAACACCGCGATGCAAAGCAAGAACTGTAGCTACCTGTTTATTTTGAAATTCGATTCCACAACATCAATTAGGTTTATTTTCTTTCATTAATCTCATTAATGAATATCCCATCATTTAAGTCCACCTAACCATCACAGATAAATATAACGTACGCTTATGCCATCCGCATTCGCCTCGATGTCCCGTCTGCACCGTTAGGTTAGGTAACTAACGCCAGAGCGAGGCAGGGCTAGCGCGGGTGTAAAACATAAGCAACGTCTATATAATATATCATATATACTATATATAATATCTGTCACAGAACATCACATGATCACATCACAGATAAATCACAGCAGAAGAAACATATGAAATATTGGATATACTAGGACGTCCGTGTTTTCAATACGAGCCAGTATAAAACACGGATTCCACGGTCGTGATGAATAGCCAATCCCACACCCCTAGACCCCTACGAGAGCGGCAAGGAACCCTACCAATTCTAGGGTTAGGAGACCCGGACTCGACTCCTCGAGTTAGTCTCCCACTGGACCCCAGAACCCGGTTAATTGTGCTCCCCTCCTTGGGTCTATCCTAATGCGGAAAAGTAAATAATATATATCAACGGTGACAACTTCCGCAACCTGGAAGTGCCCCAATAAAAGAATATTACATACAAGTTTTTACATGAATGAAAATGAAAAAACACTCATCTCACATAAAAAAAAACCCGGCTATTCGAACACGACGATCCAATATAACATATCCAGTAACACATAACATCACATGTCATCAACGTAAGTAAATATGCGCATCCCAATTGTCGTTGACATATAGCAACGAAACCGGCGATATCACATATTACACTTACGGTCACAGAAAAGAAAGTGTAAAACTACAACAATTGGAATCTGCAACCGCTTTAGACATCGCATGCCTAATCAAATGAAATACTTAGACATCGCATGCCTAACAATTATAAACCCCACATTTTAGTCTCAAAATCGAAAACACTTTTCAATATAAAGTCGGGTAATTCAACAAGATTCCCGACATTCTGATCGAATGCTCGTCGCAAACTTTAGTAGGCGGCTGCACCCCCGACGCCGTCGACCAAGTGCACCAAGGCGGAATACCGCTACCGCGAGCACCCGAACGGATGCTTTCGGTGACGGGGTTCTCCTACAGTCACTTAGTCGGGGCTATGGGGTGAGGCTGTCTATTAAGTTTACCCGGCGAGTATCCGCGTACACTACGTGATTGCAACGGACTTTTGATCGCATCAAAATTCCGTGGCAACCGATCAAGTGAGACTAAACTGCTATGTTTATAATATTCATTCCGTTATCTCATAACTACTTGTGAATTCCAATTATTGTATCACATTCCGGATAAATAGAAAACGCTAAACTTTTCGATCGAACAATCGAACACCCAAGTTTTCCCGATACAGCTCAACACATGAAATAAGTCTAACAGCATTCAGTTCGTGCCTCAGTACCAACGGTCCAGCCGTAGAAGGGTCAAGCCAACGCCTCACATGTGGCACGCCGTACTGTCCCAAACCCGAAGGTTCAAAGGGCAGTTCAAGACGGTCACATAATCGAGTTAAGGTTTGTTGTCTTCTAGAGGGACCATCGCGTTACTTGCACTACTTAGAACGTCGTTAAACTACGAAAAAATCCAACAATTGGAAATTTCCCGGCAGGGGAAAAAGTGGGTATTTATATCCGGTCGAACTTTTTAACATATTCTAAAAATACCAGAAAAAACACACTGACAAAATTAGACAATCCGATCGATACACCGAGTCCCCAATACAACCCAGAAAATTCAACTCTTGAAAAAATATTAAAAATTCCCAGGAAAACCAGCACTGCAAACTAGGAATTACTGTGCAAAATTTATTGCAAGAGGAGACAAAAGGGTCGCGGAACCGCCGCATTAGCATGATAATGCCGCAGTTCCGCCACGCTTTGATGGATTCAGGGGCCCCGTTTTATACAGTAATTCTTAGAATCTTCTACTGGGTTTTCTGCATATTTTTAATTCTCAAAAAACCACGATTTCAGAAAAAGTACAGAGAGCATTTTTGGGTTTGGGTTTCGGTTCGATCGGACTTCTAACTCCGTCTACGCATCGCATAAGGCTCTAGCTAGGCTCTGATACCACTGTAGGGTTCCTAGGCACACTAATGAAGTCTCACAAGGCATCAAACATGGCTAATTTAAATTTTACAAGTGCCTACAAACCCTAATACGGATCGTTAACTAGATAATGAGGCGATGCAATGCAGATAAACGATTTTAACTAAAGGAAAGAAGCTACAACCTTTGTAGATCCGGTCCACCACTTACTAAGCTCCGCGACGATGTCCCTCCGCTGTCCAAGTCGGATCCCGAACTCTAGCATCGGCTTCATCGAAGAAATGGGCGGGCTTGATCGTCGGCTTCGATGCCGAAGATGATCTACGTCGAGGCATCACAAGATCAAACTCCGACTTCACCAAGTCATGAAACTCTTGAAGAAAACACCCTATACTACTTGGCAAGAGGTAGAGGATGAAAAAATAGGAAGTGGGTTCACTTTAGAATTGGATTTCTCACTTGTTTTCATCACTTGCCATTGATGTAGCAAGTTTTTCTTCATGGAAGAAGAAGATGAAGAAGAAGAAGAAGATATATTAAGTGTTGAATAATTAGATAAATAAATCAATATTGATCATGTCTTCAACCATGGTTTAGTGTAGAGATTTAACTAAGGTTAGATGAGTGGTTATGGTTAGAGAAGAGACAAGAATGGTGGACTTGTTCAAAGCATCAAGAAGCTTCAACAAGCAAACAAAACAAGCCACCATTCTCTTTTCTTCTTTTCTAAAATAAATAAATAAATAAATAGATAAAAGAATAAGTAAATGAAATGAAACCCTAATCACTAACTAACCATGGTTTAATTCTTTACACAAACCCAAGCTAGAATGTATCATCAAACATGATACAATCATGTGCACAGAAAATATATCATATATACAATGTGCATTTCAAGTGAGTAAATCCATTTAAAATGAACCAATACTAGTTAATGCAAAGTAATATATCAAATATATAATTATGCATTAAATCATTAAATCAATACTTGATCTAACGATCCGGTCATATCGCATATAACCGACTAATATCCAATGTATCGACTTATCGAATCAATCCTTGATTCGATAACTAGGTTATATCGCATATAACCTAATCGATACATTCATCGCGAGAATGGAATACGGTATCACATACACGCATTATTCTCGGTCCCGCACATATCTCATATGCGCTCCTATTTCGTTTCGCTTGAGCCAGGAAACCTCTGTGTAGGACTCTAAAGACTCGTCAATACGCCGGTAGCAGATGATGATCATATCAAACATCCACAAGCCGCAAGCGGTCTGCTAAACGTAACGGCCACCCGGGTATTGAGCGATCAGAAGATCGATGAGCAAGCCCGCTCACACTCCTGTGAATCCAACCAGTAACACTTACCGTACACTCCGGTCTGTTCGTCTGATTTGTCGCATATCTCGCCTAGGGGTGGTAAACGTCAGACCCCAGTAGCTCGATAACTCATGCCGACGTGAAGTCCATGACATGTGTGAAACTACTGATAACACTTACCAGTAGGTCACTGCAACCCTGGCCAGGGATTTCCTGTTATGGCCAGTCGAGCATAGCGCAACATCAACCCCCAATACCGGGAGAGACGAATCCCCTCCTATCGCTCATTGCCTCCATGTGAATCGGGACTGTACCCAAAAAACACCTGTTTGCACGACTCAGTAGAGTCGTGGTAGGGTGGAAATCAAAGCACAGTGGGAGACACACAAGACTCTATGACGATCTCGGGTCAACAGACTAAGCTGTACCAGTGTCACCAGAGAACTGCCATCTGACGTGAGGTATAATACCATCTGGGAGTTCTCGGCGAGTCCATTCAGTGTACCCAGTCTCCACTGAGCACCCGTATACCATCTCTGATGTCAAACACCAATGGATATGGGATCATCCATCGCCCATCGCATGGGTCGAGAAGATATACGCTAGTCTACTCTGGAATATCGATGCCCCGTCTCGATATTCCCTCGACTAGGAACATTGAAGGATGTACTCATGGACTACCCAGGCCCCACTAGTATGATCTGCATCATAGTCCTGTAAGTCGAATACACATCCTAAGGGCTTTATCAACATGTAACAGAGAGACAAAAAGTATACATGTTAAGATAAAGAGCAACCAGATAGCGTACTATCATGTCGAGCAAGAAAGTCCTACCTATATATGTCCCAGCATCCACTATAATATACATCCAATGTACAGTAATGGCCTCTAGGGCATACATATAACTAATAATAATAAATTACAGATATAAGATACTGATCCGGTATCTAGTACCCAGGAGGTTGGGTTGACCGAAAAACAGTTTTCAACAACAAATACACCCGAAGAAGATGCATTGGAATGCTTCTCCTTTAATAGGGTCATTTGAAATTCCTGATAGTTTTCAACAACAAATGCACTTCACTAATGAAAATATTAGTGAAGTTAACAACCTAAACTAATGGGCTGGATTAATGTAGGTTGATGAAGTAGGAGATTTGCTCACTTGAAATATTTTTTTCTATTCTTTTTCTCAACTCAAGAAAATTCTAGAGAGGAGTTGGAGAAGAGGGATGAACTTGGATGAGTGTGTGAACGATATAGAGTTATGAGATAAGATAAGGATGATTAAAATATCTAAGAGTAAAACAAAAATCGGAGATGAGTCATGGCTTCTTAATGCTTCTCCAAGCATCCAAAGCCATGACTCATTCTCCCCTTTTTTATCTTAAAATATAAATCATCCTATTTATCCTTTACTCTTGTGTGATTCTTATGCATCCATGTTCTATGTATCATCAACCATGTTACAATAATAAATACACATATATATAGCATATATATATATATATATATATATATATAAAGAGAAGAAAATCTTAAGTGAGCTTAATATTAGTTAATATATATATATATATATATATATATATCAAATATATAAATATATATCAAATTATTAAATCAACACTTGATTCAATAATCCGATTATATCATATATAACCAACTAATATCATATATATATGAATGTATGTATATCAAATTATTAAATCAACACTTGATTCAACTATCCGGTTATATCACATATAACCGGCTAATATTCAATATTAGATATTAAATCAACACTTGATTCAATAACCCGGTCATAGCATATATAACCGGCCAATATCAAATATATATTAACACACATATATATATACAAATCAAATCATTGAATCAACACGTGATTCAATAATCTGGTTATATCATATATAACCTGGCCGATATCAAATACCGCTAGATTAGAATACAGTATCATATACTCGTATTTAATCAAGCTCCCGCACATATCTCCATATGTGCCCTACTTCATTTCGCTTGAGCTAGGAAACCTCTAAGCGGGACTCTAAAGATTCGTCAATACGCCAGCAGTAGGTAATGATCACATCAGATACCCACAAGCCGTCAGCAGTACTAGCTAGTCGTAACGGCTACCCAGGTATTGAACGAATAGAAGATCAACAAGGAAACTTGTCCAAACTCCCGTAGAGCCTATAAGTAACACTTACCATACAGTCCGGTCTTTTCGTCTGATATGTTGCATATCGAGTCTGGGGATGGAATCGTCAGACCCCAATAACTTGATAAGTACCGATGTGTGGCCTATAACCTTTCGAGAAACTGCCTTACCATTAAATTTCATCGGCCCTGGCTAGGGACTTGCTGTTATAGCCAATCGAGCATAGCGCAACATCAACTCCCAATACAGGGAGAGACGAAACCCCTCATATCGCTCACTGCCTCCATATAACTCGGGACTGTACCCAAAATCTACATGTTTGCACGACTCCTTTCAGCCATGGTAGGGAGGAAATCAAAGCACAGTAGGAACCACACAAGACACTATGACGATCTCGGGTCTACAGACTAACCTGTACAAGTGTCACCAGAGAACTGCTATCTGACGATAGGTATGTACCATCTAGGAGTTCTCGGCGAGTCCTGTTCGGTGTACCCATTCTCTAATGAGCACCTGTGTACAATCTTTGATGTCAAACACCAATGGTTATGGGATCAACCATCACCCAATACAGGGTCAAGAAACGTACACACTAGTCTACTCTGGAATATCGATGCCCTGTCTCGACACTCTCTAGACTAGGAACTGTTAAAGGATGTGCTTGCGGACTACACAAGCCCCACTAGTATGATCTGCATCATTGTCCTGGTAGTCTAGCCAACATCCTAAGGGTTTTATCAACATGTATCAATAAGATAGTAAACTAAAACAAGTGTACATGTTAAGATAAAGAGCAACCAGATAGTATACTATCATGTCGAGCAAGAAAGTCATCTATATATATGTCCAAGCATCCACTATAATATACAATAATAGCCTCTGGGGCATACATATTCCTAACAATCTCCCACTCACACTAAGGCCAGTTGTTGAAGTATCGCATACCCAACATCCCAAAAAGTCTCTCAAATTGCATCTGGGGGAGGGCCTTCGTGAGTGGATCCACCGTGTTGTCCTTCGTATCTCCTTTCCTGACCTCAATTTCCTGGCGATCAACTATCTCCCGGATCAGGTGATACCGCCTCAGAATATGTCTGGATCGCTGATAGGACAGGGGTTCCTTGGCCAAAGCCACGGCTCCATTGTTATCACAATAAAAGGTATTGGATTCTCAATGGATGGAACCACACCAAATTCAGTAATGAATTTCTTCATCCAGACATCCTCTTTGGTATCATCGTTGGCAGCGATGTATTCAGCCTCCATCGTCGAGTCTGTTACGGTATCTTGCTTGGAACTCTTCCAACATACCGCCTCTCTATTGAGGGTGAAGACAAAACCCGAGACAAACTTGCTATCGTCCTTATCACTCTGGAAGCTTGAATAGGATTAGGACTCCACTTAGAGTTCTCCATTACCATACACCAAGAACATCTCTTTAGTTCTTCTCAAGTACTTAAGAATGTTCTTCACAGCAATCCAGTGCTTCTCCCCTGGGTCCGATTGATACCTACTTACCACACTAAGTGCGTAAGCTACATCCGGTCTGGTGTATAACATCACGTACATGATAGACCCAATAGCAGAAGCATAGGGTATCACGTTCAGCGAGCCCTTTCCAAATCAGTCTTGGGAGACATCTCTTTGGAGAGAGTGATTCCTGAATAAGCTGGTAAATTACCATGCTTAGAATCTTCCATAATAAACCTCTTTAGTATGGTGTCTATTTACCTGGATTGGGACAATCCAAATATCCTTTTAGATCTATCTCTATAGATCTTTATCCCCGAGATGTAGGAGGCATCACCCAGATCTTTATCCCCGGGATGTAGGAAGCATCACCCAGATCTTTCATAGAGAACTTTTGTGATAGGAAGAGTTTGACTGAGTGCAGCATAGGAACATAATTTCATATCAAGAGTATATCATCCACGTACAATACAATGAATACAACCTTACTCTCTACCACCTTTTAATATATATATGGTTCATCTACGTTTTTGACGAAGTCAAACTCTTTGACTGCTACATCAAAACAGATGTTCCAGCTCCGTGACGCTTGCTTTAATCCATAGATTAATTTAAGCAGCTTGCACACCTTTCCACTGCTCCCACTGTCTACGAAGCTCTCTGGTTGTGTCATATACACGCTCTCTTCTAAATCACCATTTAGAAAAGCGGTCTTGACGCCCATATGCCAGATTTCATAGTCATGGTATGTAGCAATGGCAAGTATGATCCTGATGGACTTAAGCATAGCCACTGGAGAAAATGTCTCATCATAGTCAACACCTGGTCGTTGACGAAAACCTTTTACTACAAAGTCTAGCTTTGAAGGTCTCAACCTTTTCATCTACACCAATTTTCTTCTTAAAGATCCACTTGCTCCCAATGGGTTTTACCCCTTCAGGAGAAGCTTCCAAAGTCCACACTTTGTTGGTGTACATGGATTCCATCTCAGATCGCATAGCATCTAGCCATTTCACAGAGTCCCCACTTTTGATGGCCTTCTCGAAACTAGTCAGGTCATCATCTCCATGATATAATCCTCACTCCCACCGTCTATGAGAAAACCGTAGTATCTCTCAGGTGGGTGAGAAACCCTACTAGATCTGCAGAGTGGCTGAGGTTCGTTGGGGACTATTGAATCCTTCGGTTCTACCAAATCATCAATTGGAGTTTGTGTAGTTGGAACTTCTTCCAGCTCCACCTCAAAACCACTAATTTCTTTAACAAGAAATTCCTTTTCTAAAAAGGTGGCATGTTGAGCAACAAATACTTTTTGTTCCTCGATATGGTAGAAGATATACCCTCGTGAATGTTTGGAATATCCAACAAACTTATATAGAACAGACCTTGTCTCGAGCTTGTCCGGATTTTGCTTTTTAACATAAGCCGAACAACTCCATATCTTAATGAAATTAAGACATGGTCTCTTCCCCTCCCATATCTCATATGGAGTGGTAGGCGCGGATTTGATAGAACCCTATTCAATATGTATGCAGCTGTCTCAAGTGCATAACTTCAAAAGGAAATAGGTAACTCAGCAACACTCATTATAGAGTACACCCATATCTAATAGAGTGTGATTCCTCCGCTCTGATACTCCATTGTGTTGTGGTGTATACGGAGGAGTAAGCTGAGAGAGAATCCCATTCTCTTTTAGATAATCTCATAATTCCGTGCTTAAGTATTCTCCTTCTCGATCAGATCGAAGGATTTTAATACTTTTACCCGTCTGGTTCTCTACTTTGCTCTTATATTCCTTAAATTTCTCAAAAACTTCAGATTTGTGTTTCAACAGGAACACGTGTCTAAATCTTGAGAGATTATCGGTGAATGTAATGAAGTACGAGGAACCATTCCTGGCATGTTTAGACATAGGACTACATACATCACTATATATCAGTCCCAAGAGTTCAGTAGCTCTTTCTCTGTGTCCAGTAATGGAGTTTTAGTCATCTTTCCTTTGAGACGTGACTGAAAAGTTTCATAAGATGTAAATTCAAACGGATTCAAATAACCGTCTTTATGCAATTTAGCCAGTCTGGTCGCATTGATATGACCAAGTCTACAATACCACAAGAAGGCTTTGTTCATTTTTGAATTTTTCCTCTTGTGTGTGTTCTATATATTTAGAACTGTATTTTGATTTAGAATGTATATACAATTACATAATGTACCAAACCCAATCAACACTTGATTTAGGAAAATTTTCATAACTTTTTTCTCTAATGCAAAGTTATATCCTTCTTTATCTAATAAAGAAACGGATATTATATTGCACATCATCGATGGTACGAAATAACAGTCGTTCAAAATCAATGTATTAACATTTGGTAATACTATGTGATATTCATCGACCACTTCGGTAGCAACAATTGCTCCGTTCCCTACTTTGAGAGACATATCACCCTTTCCCAGTTCTCTACTTCTTTTTAACCCTTGTAACATATTACAAATATGGGATCCTGATCCGGTATCTAATACCCAGGACGTAGAGCAGACTGAGAAACGGTTCTCAATAACTAACACACCCGAAGAAGATACATCAGAATGCTCTTTCTTCATTCGGGTCTGCGTGGAAATACTTGTATTCCCCTGCCCCTTGCCCAGACTTATGACAGATGTCATAAGATAGAGCGGAACCAACGTTTCCCAGCCCAGTATAATAATCGGGTTTGGTTAATACATACATATTATTATCTTGATTAAGGCGTGACATGGTCGCTGCTTGGAGAGAAAGAAGAAAATACGGTAGCGTGCGCTCTTGCAAGATATCTTATCTAATCAGGATGGCTCCCACTGTTTTTATCAAATATTCCTTCAAACCCTAAAAGGTAGGATTAGCCGGGATTAATTACACCCTACAAGTTCGCCAATCGATCAGCCAGGCAGGTGTTGGTACTCCAAGGGAGTCTCCCCGTGCTTTCGTATGGAACTAATTAAATAATCTCGTTTCCGCAGGGGCATAACCCCATTAACACATTTCTTAGACACCTACTGGATTAGCTAATTGTAAAGTGGAAAACTCTCCCCGAAGTAATACTTACTCGCAGTGGGTATCGGGATCCAACTATCATATAGAAGATATGCAATCTCATTGCAAATTTCAATACTTGAAATTCCCGATACCTGTTTTTACCTCATGCGATTTATGCCCTTGACAAGGTCAACAAACCATAAACCACAAGTCAAGTTCAACCCGTCATTTTGTGATTGATTAAACCCACTCGCACAACCCTTGACAAGGTCAACAAGGCCATATGACTACCCTAATCCAATCGCATCAACATGCGGCAGCACTAACCAGCTACCGAACACTACGCCTTGACAAGCTCAACAAACGCAACACGAATACTAAATAGTACCTATCTGAAATGACGGAGGGTTACGAATGGTTTTGAAGAAAACCATTAGCGTAATGAACTTGATATCATTGTAGAATCTAGTGATTTGAAAAGGAGTGGTTTAAGCTCCGCTTTAAAATTGAGTAGTTTTCAAAACAAACCGAGTGGGTTGTAGCATATGCTAGTTTTGCTAAAGAGGTCATTCCCGGTGAAGAGATCTAGGCTCTTTCCTCATCGAATGAGGTGCGGGATATTCATAATGGAATACCGCTATGCAAAACAATAACTAGAGCTATCTTTTTAAAAAATTTGATTCTACAACATCTTTTAGATTTTTTTCTTTTCATTAATCTTATTAATGATGTCCCATCATTTATGTTTCCTAAATATCACAAAAGAAACGAAAATAAAACACACATATATGCCATCAGCATTCGCCACAGGGACCCGGGTCTTCATCGTAAGGTTACTTAACTTACAGCAGGGCGGGGTCAGGACTAGCGCAGATGCAAAACATATATAGTGTCTACTAGTATATCATATATATAAGTAGATTCGTCTCAGGCAGTTTATATGCTCGCATCACATCACAGAAACAGCAGAAACAGATATATGAAATATAAGATATACTAGGAGTTCCGTGTTTTAGATTAAGCCAGTAATGAAAAACACGAATTCCACGGTCGTGATGAATAGCCAAGCCCATACCCCTAGACCCCTATGAGAGCGGCAAGCAACCTTGCCAATTCTAGATTTAGGCGACCGGTCTCGACTCCTCGAGATAGCCTCCCACTGGACTCTAGAACCCGGTTACTTGTGCTTCCCGCCTTAGGTCTATCCTAATACGGAAAAGTAAATAATATATATCAAATGGAGACAATAACTTCAACCCAGAAGTGTCCCAATAAAAGAATATTACATACAAATATTTACATGAATGAAAATTGAAAAACTCCCATCTCACGTAAAAAAAACCCGGCTATTCAATCATGACGATCCAATATAACATATCGATAGCAATACAATAACATCACATGTCATCAACGTAAGTAAATATGTGTATCCCTAATGTCATTGACGTATAGCAACAAGATCGGGGATACTGCCACATATTACACTTACGGTCGTAGAAAAGAAATGAAAACTACAATAATTAGAATCTGCATCATATTTAGACACATAAACCTGGATTATCACATATTCCGAATTTCATGCCTAACCCTATAAACCCTGCATTTAAGTCTCCAATTGAAAACACTTTTCAAAAATTAAGTTGGGCAACTCAACAAGATTCCTGATTAAAAGATCAAATGCTCATCAGGAACTTTAGTAGATGGCCGCACCCCCGAGGTCGTCAACGAAGTGCACTTGGGCGGAACACCGTGGCCGCGAGCACCCGAGTGGATGCTTTTGGCCATGGGGTTCTTCTATAGTCACTTGGTCGGGGCTATGGGGCGTGGCTGTCTAGTAGTGTCTCCCGGCGAGTATTCGCGTACGATACGAGATTGCGATGGAGTTTCGATTCAAATCCAAACTCCATGGCAATCCACCATTTTAGACTAAAATGCGAGATTTACATTTTGTTAACTAGTTTTCGCAAAACTAATTAATATGAATTCCAAAAATTGTATCACATATCCAAAGCTATTTAAACGAAGTTAAACATTTCGATCGATGTTTCAAACACCACCAATTCACAGAGACCTCAACCATTTGAGTCTCATTAAAAATTTCCAGAAAACCCAGAATTACAAGATGAAGCAGAACATGGAAAATGAGCTCGTAACACCACAATTCGGTGGCGGAACTGCGGCTAATACAGGGTATAGGTGGCGGTTCCGCGGCCAAGTGATGGAGTTAAGTTCTCGTATTTCATGAGCCTTCACTGAAAACCCTGCACGATTTTCTGAGCATTTTTAATTGTGAAAATATCAACTTTTGAAAAATGGACACAAAGTAGTAAAAATAGGGTTTTAAAACGTCGATCGAATACTTTAACGTCGTCTAGACTTCGCCTAAGTCACTAGCTTGGTTATGATACCATGAAAGTATGTCTTAGCACCTCTACAAGGTTTCAATGAGTATCAAGTATGCAATTTTAAAAATCTATAGTGCTAAATATAGTAAACAAGAATCTAATTAGAGAATTAGGGTTTCAAAGTAAGCAAATAAGAATATAAACTAAGTGAAGAGAGTCTACAAGCTTTGTAGTCTAGTCCTTCACTTCTAATACTCCAAGTACTAGTCCCTAGAACTCTTCTTTGACTCCACTTGATGAAGGGATCGAGCTTGTTTATTGTCTTCGTCGCCGAAGATGATCCACCTTGAAGTCTCTCTCACTCAAGCTCTTACTTCACTAATGAAGCTATTAGTGAAGTTAACAACCTAAACTAATGGGCTAGATTAGTATAGGTTGATGAAGTAGGAGATTTGCTCACTTGAAATATTTTTCTCTTTTCTTTTTCTCAACTCAAGAAAATTCTAAAGAGGAGTTGGAGAAGGGGGATGAACTTGGATGAGTGTGTGAACCATATAGAGTTATAAGATAAGATAAGGATGATTAAAAGATCTAAGAGTAAAACAAAACTTGGAGATGAGTCATGGCTTCTCAATGCTTCTCCAAGCATCTAAAGCCATGGCTCATTCTCCCTTTTTTTCTTAAAATATAAATCATCCTATTTATCCTTTACTCTTGTGTGATTCTCATACCTCCATGTTCTATGTATCATCAACTATGATACAATAATAAATAATATATATGTGTATATATATATATATATATCACATATATATACATATATATAAAGAGAAGAAAATCTTAAGTGAACTTAATATTAGTTAATATATATATATATATATCAAATTATTAAATCAACACTTAATTCAATAATCCGGTTATATCATATATAACCGACTAATATCATATATATATATATATATATATATATATATATCAAATTATTAAATCAACAATTGATTCAATTATCCGGTTATATCACATATAACCGACTAATATTCAATATTAGATATTAAATCAACACTTGATTCAATAATCCGGTCATATCATATATAACCGGCTAATATCAAATATATATTAACACACACATATATATATATACAAATTAAATCATTAAATCAACACTTGATTCAATAATCCGGTTATATCATATATAACCTGCCTGATACCAAATATCTCTAGATTAGAATACAATATCATTTACTCGTATTTAATCAAGCTCCCGCACATATCCTTATATATGCCCTACTTTGTTTCGCTTGAGTTAGGAAACCTCTATATGGGACTCTAAAGACTCGTCAATACGCCAGCAGTAGGTAATGATCACATCAGATATCCACAAGCCGTCAGCGGTACTAGCTGGACGTAACGGCTACCCAGGTATTGAACGAATAGAAGATCAACAAGCAAATGTGTCCAAACTCCCGTAGATCCTATAAGCAACACTTACCTTACAGTCCGGTCTTTTCGTCATATATGTCGCATATCGAGTGTCATGCCCCGCTTCCCAAAGTACGCTAAGGTAGGCACGTGACATAACCAACCATGCTACCTGTGGATAGGAATTATCCTCCCACGGTCACATTACGGCTGTAGAGATATCGAGAACGATAATAAAACTATCTAGCACATGTCCATAAGCCAAAATAAAATGAATCAAGAATAAATAATGCGGAAGCAAGAGATCCAATACAGAATAACTTGAATGTATGTCCCATAATGCGGGCTCACATCAGGAATAAAATGCTGAAAGGTAAAAGAACTAACTACTACTGAGTCCTCACTGGTCAGCCTGCTGGCTGAAGTACTCCTGCTCGGACCGCAGCAAAGGTACGGAATCTGGGCCATGCAAAACCCAGACATCAGCGCGTCATAATATCAAGCAATAATATTAACAGGGGTAATAAAGCATGCAGGTTTGAGTATGAGTAAGACATAAAGAGAATATATAACAGTGAAGGTGTCAGTATAAGTAACGTGCAGAGGTATCTAAACTGTGCTACGGGTTATGCATTCTAAAGTCTTCGAAACCAAGTAATGTAATCCTCATCGTAACTCGTCGGTGGTTATTCCGTAACGCCCGGAAAGACGGCAAATAATGGGTATTCCGTAACGCCCGGAAAAACAGCAAACAATGGATATTCCGTATCGCCCGGAAAAACGGCAAACAATGGGCATTCCGTAATGCCCGGAAGAACGGCAACAATGGGTATTCCGTAACGCCCGGAAGAACGGCAAACAATAGGATGGCCCTTTGAGTTACGTTCGGTTACAATACTGATTTCCCCATACCCCCAGGTTATATAGGTTCCAGTCAAGTATAAAATAATCCAGCCCTAATGCCAACCCATGATCAGGCAGGTACAGGTTTGTCTGTAGAGACAACGGGAACGGTCCGTGAGGACTACAGGACGGGTTGTTGGCATTAGACGCAAGATCAGGTAACAGGTAAAGCCATGGTACGTCAGGTCAAGCCGGGTAGTGTATATAAGTGTCAAGTCATATCAAGAGTCGTATGGTACCATGTCGGGTCAGGTAATATATGTAGCAAGTCATGTCAGGGTGTATAGATATCATGTGGGTGCTTATAAATAACTAGAATAATCATGGTTATAAGTAAACAAGCATGGGTACTATCATAACACTAAACTGGCACATGTAATATGACATGCAAATAGGTACATGTTAAATTATTAGATGTACGGTTATCAGTTTGAGTTTAATATATAGTTTCGACATTACATGCATACATTATAACCATCATGGGTGTTAAGTTCATGTTAAAGTGTACTAAGTAATCTAAAGGTATAATTGAGTATAAATCAGATGATTTGTACACACACGATCGTCCGACGGGATATAAAATATAAAAGGGTGTTGTAGGTCATGCAAATGATTGTTACAAGATTTAAATATGAATGCGGGTACTATGTATAACAGAACTAAAAGCAAGCTGGTATGTTTCGAGCCATGATTCTAAAATGATATAATGGGACGTCGACATGTTTTCGAAAAGAATTCTGGTATTAAATGGGATTACGGATCCACAGTGCACTCTAATAGGTACATAGTAATTTAAATAGCACAAGTAGTAGTTTAAATAGCATGTAGCAAGATTAACTTGACTCGACGGTCGCAAAGCAGAAAACGGAACGTTACGCGTCGGCGGGGAAATATCGCGACATGCACACGGTTCACAGAATGAATCCAAACGACGAACAGTGGAATCACACAGGTCAGGGGTCCTCGCTGGGTCGTCGAGATCGTCGACGACCCGACCGGAATCCGGCGATCTAAAGAAACAGTGAACAAGAAGCGACAACCTAAAGAAAGAAAAGAAAAGAAAGCAAGAAAGGAAAAAATAGAGGAGGAAAGGGTGTGGGGTTGCTTACTGGGCTGCAGAGGATGTGTTGGTGGTGAGATCAACGGCGGTGAGGGCGCCGGCGAAGAGGATTGGTGTAAGGGTTAGGTTTAGGGTTTGGTTGCCGGTTTTGGGTGCAAGGCTAGGTGTCGGGGTATTGGTGAGGGGAGTTGTGAGGAGGTGAAGGGGTTTCTAGGGTTAGGGTTCGAGGAGAAACAGAGGGTGCATGGGTTCAGAAGAAGAGAAAACAGAAGAAGAAGAAGACGTAGAAGGAGGGTGAGCAGAAGCATGGAGCGGTGACGGGATCTAAACTTACCGCGATGGGAGAGAGAAAGGGCCGCGAGAGGAGAGAGGAAGAGAGAAACGAGGGGAGAGAGAAAGAGAAGGAGAGAGGAAGTTGTCTCGTAGTGCGGGGTGAGCGAGAACGAGGGGGAGAGAGAAGGAGAAAAGGGGGAGGGAGAGAGAAGGAGGTGGGGCCCGGCGTCGAAGGAAAGGAGATTTCTGATTGGTAGGGAGAAGAATTTGTTTAGGAAAAATTGAAAAAGATTTTCTGGTTTAAGCAATAACTTCGCTGGCCTAGGAAAAATGTGATTGGCTGAAGAAATATTTAGTAGGCTGTAGAATTATTTTAAGCTGATTTTAAGAAATTTTGAAATAAATAGAATTTGGCGAAATACAAAATATTTCAGAATTGCGCCCGTGTCGGGTCCAAAAATTTGAATTTGAAATGTGAACAATATTGGCAGGTTCCAAAAATTTGAATGAAGGATTTTGTAATTAAAAAGCATACCCCCAAGAGCGAACGCACGTACGTGCGCGTAGCTGTCCAAACACGTCCGTTGCACCGAACGGGACGAGTACACGATGCAGGGATGCTACCACAGGGTTAGGGGTGACAAGCAGGCCATGACATGTAATTTAAATGACTTAAAAGGGTTATATGCAAGAATATTAATTGTTAGCGAAAACTATAATTAAGAAAACAACGAGCTCAAGTAAACGGGTCGGATATAAAGTAAATTACCACTCAAAATCAAACATGATAAATGAACTAAATACCACATACTACACATACGGTAACTGGAATTTATATAACTGGACTCGGTTGTTACATCGAGTCTGGGGGTGGAATCGTCTGACCCCAATAACATGATAAGTCATGCCGATGTGTGGCCTATAATCTTTCGAGAAACTACTAATAACACCTACCAGTAAATCTCATCAGTCCTGGCCAGGGACTTGCTGTTATAGCCAATCGAGCATAGCGTAACATCAACTCCCAATACAGGGAGAGACGAAACCCCTCATATCGCTCACAGACTCCATATAACTCGGGACTGTACCCAAAATCTACATGTTTGCACGACTCCTTTGAGCCATGGTAGGGAGGAAATCAAAGCACAGTAGGAACCACACAAGACACTATGACGATCTCGGGTCTACAGACTAACCTGTACAAGTGTCACCAGAGAACTGTTATTTGACGATAAGTATGGTACCATCTAGGAGTTCTCGGCGAGTCTTGTTCGGTGTACCCATTCTCTAATGAGCACCTGTATACAATCTTTGATGTAAAACACCGATGGTTATGGGATCAACCATCGCCCCATACAGGGTCAAGAAATGTATACACTAGTCTACTCTAGAATATCGATGCCCTATCTCCATACTCCCTCAACTAGGAACTGTTAAAGGATGTGCTTGCGGACTACACAAGCGCCACTAGTATGATCTGCATCATAGTCCTGGTAGTCAAGCCAACATCCTAGAGGCTTTAGCAATATGTATCAATGAGATGGTAAACTAAAATAAGTGTACATATTAAGATAAAGAGCAACCAGATTACATACTATCATGTCGAGCAAGAAAGTCCTCTATATATATGTCCAAGCATCCACTATAACATACAATAATGGCCTATAGGGCATACATATTTCTAACAGTCATTAGGGGTAAAAACTATATCGGAAGTTTCAAGTGTTGAAACTTGCAATATGACCTTCTATGGAGTGGGGTGACCTGTTGACCCTATCATGGTTACTACGCCATAATAGATTCGGTCCCGATTCCCACTGTAAGTAATAGTTACTCTCGGGAGATTTTCTATAAATGAACCCGGCTAATTCTCCTTTTAGGGTTTGAAGGAGGATTCGACGAAATATTGCAAGCCATCCTGATTAGATATATTAATAAACCGGTCTAATCTTAATAGAGTGCATGCTAAGTATTTCCTCTCTCTCTCTGGCTGCAACCCATGACTAACTTTAAACTAAAACTCGTCAACCAAGTTAACCAAACCTTTTTACAAATCATTGACTTTGGAATGTCATGATTGCCCAAATTCACGACAAAGTCGCATATGTCCTTGCCCCTCCAACTTCCACTTTGTTTTTTCCAGAACCCTCTGTATTACATACAAGGATCTATATTGCTTGGAAAGGGCATCTCATATAGTTGGATACAAACTTGAAGAAAGTGTTTCGGTCCGAGAATAGCTACTGGTTCTAGAAAAAGTGAATTGTTCATTTGTCTATCCCCTCCACCTTATCTCAAATTTGAAAGCTCCTTAAGTAAGGAGAATATACCAGTTACACTTGTTGAATAGTCTTCTTCCAATCCAAAGGCCTGAGCTGATAGGAAGGATGAGAAGAAAACCAACTAGCATAAATTCGGTATACAAAAGGTAAGATGGAGAGACATCAAAAGGGGTTGAAGTGGAGGAAATGAAATTGCAACTACTGTCATAATCCTGGGCATTGGAAAAGGCATTACTGGGAATACCTGGCCACCCCCTTGAAACATTTTGATGTTACAGTTTTCCTGTATGGATGTAATTGAGAACTGCTTCTTAATTAACTCAGACTCCTGGGTATATGGATACTGGATTAGAATCCCACATCTGTAAGTTATTACAGATGCTGAGAAGGAGCAGAGTATTGAGAAATGGTGATTTGATCCTCAAACTTGGAATTCAGAGCAATTGTTGCTATTGAGGAAAATCACCAGGTTTTTGCCAATTGGCATACTTTCGGTTTTGAATAGCCCTATTAATCCAATAGCGGAAGCAAATAACGGGAATATCAAGTCTCACTAAATCAAAGGATAAATAAGGAACAATAACAGTATTAATCCCTTATAGGCTCACAAAAGAAGTTTAATAACTAGTTCGATACTGGAAATAAAATTAGAGCATAAATAACTAGATAAACACGAAGTTCCTCATTGCTCGGCAATCTTCTCAAAGTAATCTCGATCCTACGGTGCTAAAATCAAAAGATCTGGGCCCTGTAAAACCCAAATGTCAGAGCACCATATGTAATATAATATCATCATGAATATAATCAAGATGGAATATATCATATACTGGAAATCAATGTTAGGTGAGCAAATATTAACATGAGCAATACAGGATGGTATAACAATCAGGATATAATCAAGGCAATCATGTCAAGGGTAAATCCTAGATGTCCATATCTCTAAGTTATCTATCCTACATGTATTTAAGATCAATCAAGGCAATCATTTAATGGTTCAGTCAGGGTCGAACCTATGACCGATGGAAAGGCAATACAGTATGATAACCAGGATATACAAGAATGGACTATCGAATGATGTTAGCGCATCATTTCAAAACATAAGTGTCTATTTCCGCAACGAGTGGACTGTTCACATCATAATATTGTATTATTATATTCCCCATTCTTATTCTTTTTATAAATAAACAGGTGCTTTTGACGCATGTCTGCTACATATTACAGGTTACAGGTTCTTGGACAGAAAACAGTGAAAATGATGAAAAGACGATGCAAAAGTGGACTTTGACCAACAAACAGAAGACTCTTGATCAAGCCTACATCAAAGATAAAATTTACAAAGTACAAGGCAATGCAAGGTCCAAGATGACAAAGCGAACGGTTACAAGTCCATTGCAAATTGTTCACTGGAGATCTGGAAGAAATAAAGAAGCCAAATTGAGAAAAGATCCAAAGAAATAAGAAGCCCAGGAAGCCCAAAATAATACCAGGAATTTTCAGCATGTGATTAGACCAATGGGCCGCGGAACCGCGGCCCAAGCCCACCAATGCCGCGGTTCCGCGGCCACATGAAGCCCGAAGGAAAAAATGTTTTTACCATAATTCAGATGCTTCGCTGACTAGTCAACTTAAGGGCAAATTTGTAATTGCAGACGTGCGAATCAAATGTAACCTAGGGTTTCCTATCCTCTATAAATAGGAACTCTAAATCATTGTAAACCATATGCCTCCATATGCCTCTTTTTATCAATAAAATTTAGATTTCTTTTGGAGAGCATCGATGCCTCTTTTCATTTCAGAAATTCAGATCTGACAAGTCTTGTGTTGATATTTGGAGAGAGCCATCTGTAAAGTAAGTAGGTAATTTCAATTCTTACCCTAGGTAATTTTTCATTCTCTGCCCTAGATTAAATTTAATTCCTTGCCCTAGTTAAATTTAATTCTTTGCCCTAGATAAATGATAGATTTAGTTTTTAGATTTAATAATCAATCCGAACACCCTTCGGAATTAACTCGTAAGAGCAATTAGGAGATTCACAACATCCCTATGGACCGACCCGTACTCACTGGCTAGCTGCAAAGCGACGCCGTTCTTGATTGCGGTTAATAGATAGTTTTTGAGATCAATCAAATGGCGCCGTTGCCGGGGATAGCGTGTCATTTTCTTTTTGCAATTTCGGATTAATATAAAATTAAAAAATTCATAAAAATCTGAAAAATCAAAAAAATATAAAAATATATCATCTGTTATTTTTGGAAGGGTGTTTTTTTTGAATCTCTGCAGAATCGACGGATCTGGAAAAATTCAGAGTTCAAAACAGAAAAGGATATATCAAAACAGAGAGGGATTGCAAGTACAGAATAGCAGAAATTTTTTGGAGCCCTGAAGCCTCCATCCCACCGCTAAACCGCGGCCTAAGCGCGCTCCTACCGCCCTTCCGCGGCCCTATTGCATCATCATCGCGAAATTTTTGCACGGTTTGTTTCCTATTTCTTCCCTCTGCAAATCCCCATATATCTTCTGTCAAATCTTCTGCAGGATTCATTGCGCTAAAAATCTTCTTCCCCTTCCAATAATTGATTCTCTGCAGGATTCTTTGCGCCGCAAATAAAATAAAAATCTTTGATTGCAAGTGATTTACTGTTTTGCATATTTTTAAAATTGACTTTAAGAGGCTTTTGACCAATTCAGATTGGGTGGGGATTTCATCACCCTTCCCAGGATCCCAGAAATCACATAAGGCATTTGCATTGACCATATTTAATTAAAAAATACTAGACTCAGCCATAAGGACTTCGAGCTCAATAGGACAGAGGACTAGTTATAGGCATCAGCCGTTTATCCTAACCTGACTTTGCGGTGTCTAGGCAAGTGTGTCAAGGCAAGTGGTTACTTAATTAGGACCGCTATTTGTAGCGGGGAGCCTCCCACTTACCTGGCACTTACCTGGCCGCAATTGGCGATGAAGAGGCGGTTTGAGGTCCTATTTCTAGCCCTTTGGAACAGTTAGGAGCTGTCTAGCTGACCTAGGTGACCCTAGATCTAGGCCTGATTGTGCATTTTTGGTTGATTACATTTGTGTCTAAGCCCTTTATCGAAAATTTTTGCAAAACAAATAAAAAAATAATAAGAGGAAAAAAATTTTAATAAAAAGACTTGCAACTTGTCGCGTAAAATCCTTGCACCCCACTACCTACCTTCTTCATCTTCCCTTTCTTCTATCATGGGTACCCCCACATCATAAATCTCTTGCCGAACTTTGGTATCCCGAACCTAATTTTGCGTCGTACGTCAATTGTTTCGGTCAATTTAAAGACGATCCCTCAGTGCCAAAAATTTCTTTGAAAGATCAAATAGAAGCGTCTAGGAGAAACAGTTTGACTTTGCAACCTACTTTGTGTCAACCAAGTCAACCTTCACCACCTTCGTACGTTGACACCACTTTTCCAAGTCCTGCTGTAACTCCTAAACCGATGTCCATTGCTGAGCATATTGCTCAATCTAGTAGCCGATCTTTCACCCCTCTCAACACATCTAATTCTAGGGATCAACAAGTCCATTCACCTTTATATCCACATGTTGACCCTACTCCTGTCCAATCATCCACTTCCTACCAGTCCTACCCGACTTTTCCACCTTCACTAGACCCAGTTTCTACACAGCCTTTTGGGAATTTCACGTATCCAAGCAATTTCGAATCTTTTACCGAAACCCCTTTACCACCCAAGTCTAGTTTGGAAGAGTCGTTGGAAGCTTATATTGCAGCAACAAACAAAATGACTAGGAATGTGGAAGCGTCCATAGCCGCCCTTATGCAACCTGCTGAACCGGTAGCTACTTTCCAACTAGCTCCAAATTTTTCAATGTATGAGGAGGCGGTTGGACAGAGAGAGAATATGAGAGGATTTCCAAATCAAACATGCCCATACCCAATTGAATCCAACAACTCCAATTTTCAAACATATCTCCAAAATGATGAGTTGTGCGACTTTGTAGTGCTTGATTTACCAAATTGTGAAGAACCCCTTTCGAGTGAAACCGCACCTAATCCGTTTGACCTTTACACCTTCAATATAGAACCTGAATTGATAAATATCCATGCTTTTGATGAGGCGTCAAAAAAATTGATTTTCACTTGATTGAGGATATAGACGCCGGGAATATTTCGGATGATGAACCTGTCGATTTGATTGAAATTTTATGTTCGACTCATCATCCCGAGTCATTAGATGTTTCTCCCGAACCTTATATGCGTCTTGATTTTGATGATAATGGCATGAGTGAGTTAAATATTGAGGAGAATTATGAGGATAGTACTGAGGAGAGTTTTGAGGATCATATTGAGGTTGAACCATTTTTGTTTGATGTGTCGGATTTTTCAATTCATCCTCTTGCACCGTTAACTAAATCACCCTCCCTCCTTTCTATCGTTCCGACCACGCCTAATATCACCCTTGAAGACTGTGACCTTGAAAATTTTTCTTTTGAATCTGACACAGTTCTCACTGACGATAATGATTACGAGTGTTTCACTTTTTTGGACGATGTTGAAAACTCACCTCCCGAGTTTGAGTCCTTTACATTTTTAGATGAGTTAGTTGAACCATCAGACTCGGTTGCTTACAGTTGTTTCAAACCATTGGTGGAATCTTTTAAGTTCGAAACAGATTACTTAGGTGAGAGTACGACTATCCCTAATTTACTCCCTTCCCTACCTTCCATTGTTCCGACCGTGCAAGAGACCGTTACGCTTTCATCTCCAATACCAAGTTCGGCGTACCCATGTTTTCTTGCGAATCTTGAGGGATTTGACCCTATTTCTCGACGGGTTGATAGGTTAGCACAATCGGTTTTAACACATCGGTCATCACAAATTGCGCTAATTTATTCACTCGATTTACACCCTCAAGATCGTGCTACCCTTCTTTCTTTTTTCCGCCATTCTTCTCCTCCACCGAGACCATATTATACCTTTCTTCCCACACGGTCTCGTGTGCTTCTCATTTCCTTTCATTCCACTTCATTCTTTCACCAACTCGACCATTACCCCAATAAGATTTTTGAATGGTTGGTGCTAACCTTTGGCTTGTGTAAGGCCAAGCTTAAGTTTGGGGGGAACCTTGTTGTATATATATTTTTGTTTTTCTTTTAACAATAAAAATAACAAAATAAAAAAATTTAAAAATGAAAAGAGAAAAAAATTGTAAATAAATAAACAGGGGAGTGCCGACAATTTTGATCCTCTTGGTGTAGCATGACAGTGAGGACACTGTCAAGTTTAAGTTTGGGGGTATGCTCGGTACGTCTTCTTCCTTCGCATTCATATGTACATATTTTTGCATTTGCATATTTATTTGAAAACCCATAAAAATTGAAAAATTTTGAAAAATTATAAAAATTAATGTATTCAATTTTGGCTAATTGACTTGAGTTTGACAAATAGGTTAACTGGCTAGGAATAACTAGATCTTAGACTTGGTAAATTAAAAACCCTAAAGATAAGCTTCTTTAAAGTTTAACGGTAGAAAGTATATGTTTTTGTAGTTTATTTAGAAATAGGCAAATTTTGGGTTCACTTCTTGGGCTAAGTCAAAACAAAGGAAAAGTATTGATATTCTTATTAAAGTATAAGTTTGAAAAATAATTCCTAGCTTAAGTCTAGATTCTGAAAATGTATACCCTACAAATTGCACAATCACGCACCTTGAAACTTGGAATAGTATAAAAGACCTTGAAATGCTCTTGTCTAAAGTCCTTAGTACAATGAAAATAAAAATATATATATATATAAGTGTGAATAAAGAATAAAAAAATGGACACTGGTTTTTGTGATTACTTAAGGCTGCAAAAATAGAAAAATATTTAGCGAGGGTGCTTCATCACCTAGTGCCTTAGACCAACTGGTCTGGGAGTCACTGCTAAAAGCCTTGGGTGTTGCAAGACTAGGAATTACGCTTTAATGTGCAAACACATCTTGTAATCGGTTGTTGGTACCTCAAGAAGTATTAACGGTCGCAAGAAGGATGTGTAAGCAAAAATTCAATTAAAAATTCACCTACTAATAAGTACTTTGGACAACGGACAAGGGCATGATTGCTTGATTTGAATTTCCAAGTGTAGGGGTGATCTATACACATACGTAGGGATATGTGATTGGAGTTTAGATGAGAGAAAGGGATGAAGAATAGAACTTGTGTCTTTAGTAGAGTTGATAGAAATTCCTAAGTGAAGATGGAACCCTAGAAGGAAAACTTAAGAAATGCCGAAAGCTAAGTAAGTCTACAGGATATATAATCTTAAGTTAAATGATGAGGAAGTGTGAAGAATATGGGTGGATAATTTACAAGTAAAAGATAATAGAATTCCTTGTTGGAAAACTTAATTGGAGAACAAAAGTTGAAAAGCCGAATTGATAGGATTTTGTGGGTAGTATCCGCTGAAAACCCTCAGGAGACAACACTCCTCCTACTAGGGACACCTAGAGGTTTAACGGCTTGTTGCACGAGCTCAGTGCAATCGCGTTTCCCTGCGAAAGTGTGGTTAGGATTTTAGTGAATAAAAATAAGTTTGCTCGAGGACGAGCAAAAGATAAGTTTGGGGGTATTTGTTCACATCATAATATTGTATTATTATATTCCCGATTCTTATTCTTTTTATAAATAAACAGGTGCTTTTGACGCATGTCTGCTACATATTACAGGTTACAGGTTCTTGGACAGAAAACAGTGAAAACGATGAAAAGACGATGCAAAAGTGGACTTTGACCAACAAACAGAAGACTCTTGATCAAGCCTACATCAAAGATAAAATTTACAAAGTACAAGGCAATGCAAGGTCCAAGATGACAAAGAGAACGGTTACAAGTCTATTGTAAATTGTTCACTGGAGATCTGGAAGAAATAAAAAAGCCAAATTGAGAAAAGATCCAAATAAATAAGAAGCCCAGGAAGCCCAAAATAATACCAGGAATTTTCAGCATGTGATTAGACCAATGGGCCGCGGAACCGCGGCCCAAGCCCACCAATGCCGCGGTTCCACGGCCACATGAAGCCCGAAGGAAAAAATGTTTTTACCATAATTCAGATGCTTCGCTGACTAGTCAACTTAAGGGTAAATTTATAATTGCAGACGTGCGAATCAAATGTAACCTAGGGTTTCCTATCCTCTATAAATAGGAACTCTAAATCATTGTAAACCCTATGCCTCGATATGCCTCTTTTTATCAATAAAATTTAGATTTCTTTTGGAGAGCATCGATGCCTCTTTTCATTTCAGAAATTCAGATCTGACAAGTCTTGTGTTGATATTTGGAGAGAGCCATCTGTAAAGTAAGTAGGTAATTTTAATTCTTGCCCTAGGTAATTTTTCATTCTCTTCCCTAGATTAAATTTAATTCATTGCCCTAGTTAGATCTTTAATTTCTTGCCCTAGTTAAATTTAATTTTTTGCCCTAGATAAATGATAGATTTAGTTTTTAGATTTAATAATCAATCCGAACACCCTTCGGAATTAACTCGTAAGAGCAATTAGGAAATTCACAACATCCCTGTGGACCGACCCGTACTCACTGGCTAGCTGCAAAGCGACGCCGTTCTTGATTACGGTTAATAGATAGTTTTTGAGATCAATCATGGACAAATGATGACAGAATCACTATTCCAAGGCATGAATGCCCCTATTAATGTACCATCGAATGATGTTAGCGCATCATTCTAAGACATGAATGTCTATCTTCGTAATGTACCATCAAATGATATTGGCACGTCATTCTAAGACATGAATGTCTATTTTCGCAACAAGTATGTCATTGAATGATGTTAGCGCGTCATTGAATGATGTCAGCGCATCATTCCAAGACATGAATGTCTATTTTTGCAACAAGGGGACGAATGATATCAGCTCAAGTAACATTTCAGAAATATAAAATATTATTTTTTGAATTTAAATATTAAAATAATATATTTCACGAAAACTATTCAATTTTAGAATTGGGGTTTTCGTAAAATGGTATAATTATATACCAATATTTGAAAAATAATTAGAGATTAATATGGTTTAATTATTAAAAAGGTATTTGTTGGATTTGGTTATTTTATAATTAATTATATGAAAGTTTAAATTAAACTTGATTAGTACACTACTAATCACGATTAAGCCAAATCAGTATTTTTAAATATACATGGCTAGTGCACCATGACATGTTGCATGTTATTGCATATTGGTTCTTTCGTATGCTTGATATTTGATTTTAATGAGAAAAGGAGAAAATAAAAGAGAAGAAAAGTCAAAGAGAGGATACGTAGGTATGGCATGAGAAAGGGCAAGAGAGAGAGAGAGCGTGAACCATGGCTACTACTTCACTCTTCATTTTTCCCTTCACCTCTCATTTCCTTCATCTCTTCCATTCTTCCTCCTTCATCTCCCTCATCCCTCCATCTCCTCTATCATCACAAAAACACCCCAAAACTTAGCCAAACCTTATACCCCCTTCACAAATATTGTGCACAAGCTCACTACAAACACTATGGTAGGATCAAGTCAAGGTTTTGAGCACTTTGGGCAACCCAAGAAATTTCTTGAGTTGCCAAATGAGGTATATTTATATTCCTTTAGTTAAGTTTTTAGTTTCTTTCCACCTTATAGTAGTTTAGAGTAAAACCGATATAGATTAGTATCTTTGATATTTCCAAGAAGAGATTTAGGGATATTTTGTTTGTGAAAGTGTAATTGAGGTTTAGTAGTGGCCAAAAAACCCTTTTAGTGCTAGAATTCTAGTCTAGACTTGAGTTAGAACCCCAAATACGAAAACTGAAATTTTTCGATATCAGTTTTGTGGAGTTTTTGAGAATTTAATGGAATCTGAAGCAACTTGGGATGTTCATAAAAAATTCAAACAACTACATTGACCTATTTAGACCACTAGAAAACCACCACAAAAGAATGAGACCCAAATTCAAAGATATGACCGACACCACCCGTTACTGTAGCATATCTCACCGGCCCAATTTTGGATTCTGGTGATGGGGTTTTGCCTGCAGCCCACACTCCTTATAACCTAGCTACTGTATTGGTTATTTTGTCCTAATCTACCTGTGCTAAAATCTGGGAGCTTTTTTAGTTGGTTTTGGCAATGTTTTTCGATATTTGAAACTTGAATTTATCAATTTCTTGATGTGATTTGGTCATTGGATGTTTGTACGTCAACGACGAGGGTTATATAGTTGTTCTTGCATGCGTAAGTTATAGGTTTTAACCTATAAGTAATTCGTGTGCCGTATCGATTTTCGGACTTAGTTCTAATAACGCTACGATTGTGTATTGATTGTAGCTACCTTCGCGTGGATTTCGAGATGACGAAGCACATCGACCTCGGCTAAGTAAGGAGTTTAGCAGGTGAATAGATTTATATCTACGGGGAAAGTCGGGTAGATGGCGTATAGCACCCCCGCAACCTTTGATATGGAAAATCGATATACAAATTATAATTTGGAGAAAAGATATGCTACGAACTTACAAATATGATTAAAGGTTTTAGTATGAGATGATACGATAAAAGATGACATTAGTGGATACGTTGGCTTGAGAATGCAAGGCAATATACATGTTATATTTGTATGCCAATAGATGATATGAGATTCTACATACATACAAATGAGAATGTGATGTATATGCAAGATGATTTGGTGTGAGATATGGATATGATGAAAAGAGAACGTGATGAAATAATATGACTTGACTTAATATGTCGATATACGGATATGGGACGATATGAGAATATAGATAATTCCAAGACATGATATGAGTTTGATATAGATGTGACTTGAGTTATATGTGTACACATAGATATATTTATATGAGAATAAAGAGTGATATATTGTACGTGATCTTAGATCCGTACCCTTATTTATGATATCATACGACAGATCATACCGTACGAATTATAATATATGATATTTGACCCGTGCCCTCGATTCTGAGAAGGCCGTACGACGGACTATACCGTACGAGATGTATATATGACAATTGATCCGTACTTTTGACTCGAGATTAGTTTAGCCTTTTAGTCTTTTAATTACTTGAGTAGATGTTAGAATAGGGTTTGAGTCATACCTATTTTCAAAACCAACGAATCGTGTACATTTCAAAGGATAAACCGAGGGACTCTACGGATTTCAAGGTATTGCTTTTCTTTAAAAACACCGTAGTCCCTACTTTTCTAAAAATAAAGATTCGTGTTTGAGATACGATAATTGTATGGCTCATATATCGAGGTATATTTTAACTTGTTGCGTTACTATTTACCTTTCTGCTACGTTCATTTTACTCTCGTTGCATTTTATATATATACATATGCTTCATTTGTTGTTATGATATCGTCTGTTAGTACACCTGCACAATTATCGATGATGCGCACGATACACTTACACAGATTTGCCGGCTCACACACAATCATCATCGGTAATTGCTATGCCACTTACACAGTAGAATTGCTATATAATGATATTATTCATAACCGTAAAGTACATTCATTGTTCAGTACTATCACTTGACATGCTTGCATGATATACTTGATATACTCATATTACTGTTCTATATTTGCATACATCGTACTTATGGTAATATGCATTGAGATATTGTTTTCATGAGATTTCTGGATTTGAGAACCGCTGTTATATTTCAAAGGAAATTATGAATTGTTTTAAAAACGCGATTTCTCTTGATATGTGATTTCGAGGCATCCACCATGAGTTTTCTTGGTTCTGAGCTTCGAGACTCGGTTCGAGGAGTTGGATGAACCGTCTGAGGGTACATGGTGGACCCGGTAAGGTACCCCATGGCAAAAAGATCGTGGCGATGATGATGAGCCTGGCAGGAGGGAGCACTACCTACCGGTGATAGTTTGGACCCGGCGGTTATCCGGAGGATACCGATCGAAGTCGTGAGATGGATATGGGCCGATCCGGACTGACGGAGCCCATAGGTCGATCCGGACTGACGGAGCCCGAGATATGTGGATTTACGTGTCGATACTGGACACAGGTTTCATGATGTTTCGAGTATCGATGTTGGACACTCAGGTTCCATGATATTGATGTGTCGTTGATAGACACACGCGGATGATATCCACATGCATACAGGCATATGATTTCATGATATTTCGAGTGTCGATGTTGGACACCCAGGTTCCATGATATTGATGTGTCGTTGATGGACACACGTGGATGATATCCACATGCATATAGGCATATGATTTCAGATGTTTATTTCGACATGCCATTGGCATTGACTCTATTGTTGACATATATGCATACATGGTCACCCTAGATATCATATTATTACCTTCATGATACAGTATGACCTAGGAATCGTTGTTATTCGATTTCTACCTGCTGATGTTTTACTCACGAGTTGGCAACTCACCCCCATTATGCCACAGCTTTCTTGCAATTCTGACCGCTTTGGATCAGTAGCGGTATCGTTGGCACACGGCTTCACCCAGGGTGTTTTGTTATGGTAGGTGGGACATACATTGGATCGTGCCCATTTTTGTATTTATTATTTCTATTGTATATAGATAAACTCCATCAATCAGAAACTAAAATTTGTATATTGGTAGACCTGGACAGACTGGTGTATTTGTGAGACTTAGAGCGATGGGTGTATGTTCGCTTCTTTGAGATGATGATGTCTTGCTATATTTATCCTTTCTGTGTTGATCTTCGCTGTAGGGCGTCGTATATATGTTTACTGCATAGTTGTAATTCCGCCAATTGGCGAAGAGCTAGCTCCCGCTTAGGGATGCCTGTATATATTGCTTGTATGGGGTTTTGGATCAAAAATTACAAGGGAGGTGCTGCCGAAATTTTTGAAAGGACGAAAAATATGTTTTCAACTAGTATATAATTCACTTGCCTTTTCATATATCATTAGTTATGCATTTAAATAAAAACTTGATTTCATTATACCTTTATTTTAAAAACTTCACCTCTATTATTTTCCCTAAAAAGGTTTATATTTCTGGGTTTCGGCTTACTTGAATTACGTTACACCTTTAAACGTTGCGTGATTTAAGTGCCAGTCACAAGCTAAATTCTAGGTCGTGACAAAGTTGGTATCAGAGCGTTAGATTTAAGCTTGGTTCAAGGCTAGGTTTGACTATGCGGAGTCTAGGGTGTATATATTTCGGAATCTAGACTTGACCTTACGGAACTTAGACTTGGCCGAGGGGGTATTAGACCCGAAGTTTCGTTGCATAGGTTGACCTTGGTTGATGGAGTAGATAACTTAAGTAGAGTGACGTACCGTGTGTATGTTCCGCGGCATACTTACGATATGCTACTTCGCTTAAGTATCCTTAGGATGTACATTTCTTATGCACTGTATTTCTATTCATTCCTATGATCTATCTTCATCGATACCTGCTTGAGATTCCTGTCACCATGGCTTGAGCGCAGAGAGAGCTGCTGTTAGAGATGCAATCAGAGCGAGCTCATCACGGATGAGGACTGACCATGATATTCTTCTGGTGACATAGGAACGTATCAGTGTATTGTTTGTGTTGAGATTTCTCGTTTGAGGTAAGCATTCGGATTTGCACCAGATGATCGGGTCATTGATAGTGGTTGTTAGATTGAGAGGACTATTAATGTACAGCCTACCCCAGAGGCTGCGATGTTGTCTACCGTGCAGAAAAATGACCCAGCTGTTGCTGAGATTGACGGGATGTAGCCTCCAGAGTTATGAGCTGAAACCACAGGAGCTTTCAGACAGAGATGTGACAGAAGACCGCTAGTCCATCTTGAATAGAACGACTGAGATGATTCATCTGATTTAATGCCCGATGCAGGCTCAGTTGAATTGAAGAATTCCAGTTTGAAGGATCTTACTCGGATCTAAAGTAAATCGAGCAAGAGAGGACATTGTTCGTTGGATGCTCCGATGTGAGATCGGTAAGTTGACCAGCTTCGGATTGAAGGACCTCATCCAGACGCGTTGTGAGTTGATCGAGAACGGACGAATGAAGCATATTCCTCCGATAAATTGGATGAGTTCCCGAGAACGCTATCGGCTAGATATCTTCCATAGAGTGGTGAAAATACCGGAGTTCGTAATTTCGAGTCCGTGTGAGAGACTCTGGATTGACTGTAGCCGAGAACGAATTGTTGTACTTAGCTCCAAGTTATGACATCGAAGTGGATGATGATGAAAACGGGTGGAACAAGAGGTTCGTGCGAGATATTAACGAGCTGTATTACTCCCCGTTGATGCTAGAGAATTGATATGTATGCAAAGGAGTTGGATACGACCGATGCCAAAGGAAAGCCGTGCTGAGGACGCAGCTGTCCGGTTATGAGAAAAAGAGTTAAGCAAGAGTACCAACTTTCGTATAGTTCGGTATAGATGAGATCGGAAGAGATCTTAAGTAGGTTCTTTCCAAGATGCCGCAGCAATAAAGATTTGCACCCAGGATTAGTTGCATCGCGCTTATTTAGAGGGCCAGATGCCGCCGTCAGTAACGTGCCGTTTTGCGAGTGATCATGTTAATTTGCCAAGGGATGATCAGAGGAGTTCCAGAGCGGAACTGTTCCGTTATTACACCTAACTGGGCCGACGAGCGGAAAGATCATAAGATTGGTGATCCACAGAGAAAATGAAGACCCAGAGACAGAGGATGCTAGACCGTGAGCAGGAGGCAAGCGGATGTTCTTGCTCTGCCAGCTTTGGACGCACCTGCATTTTTCGAAATTGAAGGAGGTGTACCTCAATGCCATTTATTGCGATTTGTGTTTTGTAATCCCAGTATCACACTTTTATCGCTTGGACTTGAGTTTCGATGATTGAGTTTCATGATATTTGTTTTCGTGCACCATGGCTGCACCTACTAGATATTTTCAATTGTGCATAGTTATTACACTTAATTTATATTTTATACACCATTACATTGGTTTATGATTTGTGCATATCTATTGCACTTGATATCGATTTTGTGCCTTGGCTGCACATATTTATGATTCCGTGGATTTCGATACTGTCGATGAGATTTTGTTCATATTGTACGCACTCGATTTGATTTATGCACTCGGTTGTTGGCTATAGTGCTCTCAAGGCAATTATCGTAATCGCAGGCAGATGATTATGATGATTGAGGGAGGACCTATACCGGTAGAACAGTCTTAATCGAGATGATAGTATGCAATCTGGTTTGTCTTTATCATCACTATTACATGTTGATAGAGCCCATAGGATTCTTGCTTGACTATCAGCATTATGATGGCGATCATATACGTGGGAGCTGGGGATCTATAAGCACATCCTTAAATGTCCCTGGTCGTGGGAGTATCGAGACTAGGAATCGATACTCCAGTGTAGACTAAGATCGAGACCCCGACGAGGGGCGGTGGCCAGGTCTCACAAGCCATTGGTGTTAGTTTGTTCACCTAAGATAGTATACGGGTGCTCATTAGGTTATGAGTACACTGGACGGACTCGCCCGGAACATGCTAGTTGGTATTATACCTATTGTCAGATGGCAGTTCCCAGGTGACATGTGTACAGGTTAGTCTGTCGACCTGAGATCGTCATTTGTCTCATGTGAGTTCCTACTGTGCTTTGATTACTACCCTACCACGGCTCAAAGGAGTCGTACAAACAGGTTTTAGTTGGGTACAGACACGAGCCACATGGAGGCAGTGATCGGATCGTCGGGAATTCGTCTCTCCCGGTATTGGGGGTTGATTTCACGTTGTGTACGGGTGGCCATTACCAGAAATCCATGGCCATAGTGGAAGAGAATTACCGATCCAGGATCGATAGTTTATCAGGTGGTGATGGGTTTCATGCCGACACTAAATGTCGCGTTGTTAGGAGTCTGACTTTATCCACCTCCTAGACTCGATATGTGATACTCTTAGACGAACAGACCGGACTGTACGGATATTCTCACTGTTAGGCTTAATAGGGGTTCAGGATGAATTTGCTCGTCGGCCACCCTTTCGCTCAATACCTGGGTAGCCGTTACGTACAGCTAGTGTCGCTGACGTGCTTGTGGTAAAACCCGCTGCCAGCGTATTGACGAGTCTTTAGAGTCCCACACAGAGGGTTTTCACGGTTCAGGCGATATGGTGTAGATAACGTATGTTGGAACATACAGGTGTCCGATTAAATATGTACACATGCTGCGCAGACTTTAATCGGACGGTTGATAATACTAGCGGTTTAGGATTAAGCCGGATTATTAAATCAGGTTATGATTTAATAATTTATATATATGTATTCTAGTATTATTGTTCACTATTCTTTTTCTCTCTTGGCTATTCGTATTTTTGTACGAGTACGCGTATATGTATTTCGATACGTGTACCGGGAAGTATTCTGTATTTATACGGAATAGCTTCTTGAAAGTGGCCACCTCATTAATTGATTTTCTTTTTAGAAAATTAATTTGGAAATGAGGTGGAGGGTGAGTTGGCATGAGCATGGGTCATGACATGTTGAGAGGTATGGGCATTGCATTTGTTTATTGAAAAATTGTGGAGATATTTGTGTGCGTGTGATTGTGATGAGAGAGGGGGGGCAGCCATCTCACTTGGGTGGCAAGGCTCATTTGTTTTTCCACTTGATTTTCTCCCTTGCTTTTCTCCACTCTCTCATGCTCACTTGAAAACACTTAGCACATTTCTTTAATTGCTCATGCCACATGTTTCCTCACCTCCATCTTCTTGAGTTGCTCATTGAGCAATAATGATGAGAGAGAAATATAGTGACACATTCTTACACCTCCACTCTCCATTCCTAGCAACCTTGGAGCGTTGGTTGCCTCGTTCGACGAGGCTGAAGCTTGCATCGTTTCCCTTAGGTGGATCATTATAGATGGAGGAAGACCGGCAACCAAACTCGATCAAGGAGCCACTAGGAGCTTGGGGATGATGGTTGAAGACCGAAGGACATGGATCAACTCGGTATAACCATTCTAACTTCTTTATAAATCTTTCTAGTTTAGGGTTTAGGGTAGATCCAGGCATCGGGTAATGGTAGCGCCAGTTTGGTAAATTTTTGCTCCACATTTGGCCACGGTTTGATGGCCGGGGCGCTGCCGTAACCCAACATCGTATTAGAGCCGGCCTTTAAACCCTTTGCTAGCTAGTTTAGACAATGCTAAAGTATCGAATCAAAACAATCCTAAAACTGTGCACTGAAGATTCGAGTCTCTGTCGTTTTTTAAAGTCTTCAAAAAATTATTTTAAAAACTGCAGAAGACTATTTACATGACCACAAGAGCACACACCAAATACGAACCAATTCCACCTGTTTTGGGTCGAGCACATTGCCATTTTTTCCGAGCTGGCCGGCCATTATGGGGAATTAGGAGTTCGTATTTTGGGAGTGGTCTGGTCTCTAGAATGTTGGTTCAGTGGTATTGCTAGTTTTGCCCATTTTAGATATTATGTTATCTGTTGTTAAGGGGAAATTCGAGGTGTTTCGAAGTCGATAATTTAGCACTGTTTAAATGTTTATCAGTACATGCATTACTATCTACGACCGTGAATGTCATTAGATCGGTACAACTTGTCTAATTGCTATACTTCTTTTAGACGAGTTTGCGAACGCGACATTCACGTTGATGTTCTGTGTTATGCTGTGTTGTGGTTGGATCGTCGTGGTGGATAGCTTGGGTGTAATGTTGGTACAGTTTAGTTTCATTTGTACATTTGATATTGCGGAGCGAGCGTCCGACATGTGGACTGCCATCACTGCCAATTTGTATATTATTCATTTGGGGCACGACCGGGTTGAGATCGATGTCACCCTTGTATATTATTTTCTTTTCTGTACTAAGATTACCCAGCGGTGGAGTGCACGAATAGCCGGGTTCTAAAGGGAAACGGGTCCGCATCTCATGGCGTTGAGACAGAGGGGATCTTACTCTAGAATTGGCGGGCTATTCGCCGCACTCGTAGGGGGTACAGGTTGACCCATGGAGGGGTGCTCAAGTTACCGGATTCCGTGAAGTGCCGGATGGCTCATTCACGTTGTTGAAGGGGGTTGCCTCACTTCTGGTTTTGGCGGGTAACTTGCCGCGCTCGTAGGGGTCTAGGTTATCATTGCACAGGCTATCCACACGACAGGGAACGTCAGGTCTCATTTGCGGCTCAAGTGAAACCCGGGGCTCCAAGATTATCCACCATTCTGTGTTGCTTCTGTGATTCTTCTGTGATGTTGCTTTATATCATGCCTAGGACGATTGTTATATATATTTATATATATACTAGTAGATGTTATATATGTTTTGCACCCGCGCTAGTCCAGTCCCCGCTCTGTCGTTAGTTAAGTAACCTAACAAGTGATGACGGGACCCAGTGGCGAATACGGATGATATATACGTACATTTTATTTTCGTTCTTTTCTAGTATGATTAATTGATGGGACTGCATTGATTCTGATCAATGCAAGGATAAAACAAATCTATATAATGTTGTTGGAACCAAGTTTTTTAAAAACTGACATTACAGACGTTCTCTTTTGCTTTGCACAGTGGTATTCGGTTATGAATATCCAGCACCTCATTCGACGAGGCAAGAGCCGAGATCCCTTTATCGGGAGCGACCCCTTGAGTAAAAGTTTGCGTCAACGTAATAACTTCACTATAGTTGATTCTTTTGCTTTGCATCATGGTATTCGGTTTGGAATATCCTGCACCTCATTCTACGAGGAAAGAGCCGAGATCCCTTCACCGAGAGTGACCTCTTTAGCAAAAGTTTTCGCCACTATATATTTGTAAAACCACTTGGATTCCTTCAAAGATATCATGTTCATTACGTTAAAGGTTTTTCGCCAAAAACCAGGCATAGCCCTCCATCGTTTTAGATTAGTATTACTTAGTATTCGTGCTACGTTTGTTGACTCCGTCAAGGCGTAGTGTACGGTAGCTGAGTGGTGCTTGTTTGTAGCATGGATATGCAATTGGTTAGGACAGTCGTACGGCCTTGTTGACTCCGTCAAGGGCTCGTGCGGGTGGGTTTAATGCAATCAAGATAATGACGGGTTGAACTTACTATGACTTTTTGATTTGTTGACTCCGTCAAGGTCACTTGGGTCCTAGGGGTAAAAACACACATCGGGAGTTTCAAATATACAGGAAACTTGCCAGGATTGCGCATACCTTCTGGAGTGTGGTAACTTGAGTGGCTTCCATCAAGTTATCATGCGATGATAGTTGTATCCCGATTCCCACTGATGAGTAGGATTACTCCTCGGGTGATTCCGACTAATTCTCCTTTTGGGTTTGGAGGAGAATTCGAGAAAACAGTGGGAGCCATCCAGATTAGATAAAGTGATTAACCATTCTGATCTAGATTAGAGTGCACGCTGAGTGTTTCTTTTCTCTCTCTTTTTGGCAGCGACCATGGCCCGACCCTTGACTAAAACTCATGAACCAAGTTGACCGAACCTTCATAAAAACACTTTGGCTTTTGGAATGTCACGGTGTCGCATACATTATTGTCGCTTCTTTATCACCTTTGTATTTCTCCAGAACACCCCGTATCACTACGAACATCCACTTCCATTGGATATATCCATCGTATAGTTACATACGAATTCGAAGGAATTTGTTCCAGATTCGAGGATGGATTCTGGTTCTGGAGAGATTGAATAAGATTATTCGGTTGTCTTTTCCCTTTACTTTCTCTCAAGTTGTGAGGGCTCCTAGGATTAGGAGAGGTTATACCTATTGAGCTTATTGGATAGTATTCTTCCAAACTATAGGCAGGTGTCGATAGGTAGGGAAGGAAGAAAACCAATTAAGCTTATGTGTGGTGTACATAAGGTAATAAGTAAAGACATATAAAAGGATTAGATTAAGGACAAAGAAAATTGCGACCACCATCATTCACGACAAAACCGTGTATACCCCTGCCACTCCTACATCCACTTTGCATTTCTCCAGAACACTCCGTATAACTACGGATATCCACTCCTATTGGATATGCCATCATATAGTTACATACGAACTCGAAGGAACTTGTTCCAGATTCGAGAATGGTTTCCGGTTCAAGAGAAATTGAATATGATTATTCAGATGTCTTTTCCCATTACCTTCTCTCAAGTTGCGAGGGTTCCTAGGATTAGAAGAGCACACCTATTATGCTTATTGGATAGTCTTCTTCCAAACCTTAGGCTGATGCCGAAGGGTAGGGAAGGAAGAAAACCAATTAGCCTAAAGAAGGTGTACAAAAGGTAATAAGTAAAGACATAATAAAGGGATTGGAGTGAGGGCAGGTAAGTATATGGTTACTGTCATGAATCAGGATAATGAAAGAGGCGTTACTAGGAATACCAGTTAACCCCTTTTAAAACATTTTCATGTTTCAGTTTCAATGTGCGAAGTTAATTGAAAACTGTTTTTCCAATTAGAATCTAACTCCAGGGTATGTGTTTACTAGATCAGTTTCTCACATCTGTATGTTATTACGGATGGTGAGTAGGAGTAAGATATTGGGAATTGGGTGATTAGATCCTCATTATATCGGAATTCTTTGTAATTGGTTATATTTGAGGAAATCATCTGGATTTTTTCGGATGGAAAATATTTGGTTTTGAATATCCGTTATTATGCACCAATTTCAAACTGATATATCTGTACGTTTATTTTATAAAGTGAGATATAATTTTTTGATATTATATCTGTGACATTTACCTATATCAGTTGGTGATTAGGTAAGGTGCATTCAACTGCGGTGTAATTTTTCTTAACCATAGTACAGTTTTTTAACCTACGACGTACAGGGTTTGAGTTATTGAACTCAGGGGACTTATACAAAGTATTGTATATTTTCCAGTGTCCATTGGGACAATAGGGTTGGTACTTGTACTATATTCTGTTTACTCATAACTTCTCTAGTTCTAGACAAGTATTTCGTTGAAATACAAGGTTCAGATTTGAGAAGTTATAGGGATAAGAATAAAGTAGGGAACCATTTGTTGGAAGTATCAGGATTCTTCAAGGAAGTCGAAAATGTAAATACTTATGTTTGGTATTCCGTTGATAGTAATGGTTTTGAGAACTTGCTTCTCTTTCGGGTTACTCATATATAGATGCACTCCTAATTGAGTAATGCTGAATGACCTCTTTCCATTTGGTTGATATGCACTGGAGACAGCTGCATGATTTTGAATCTGGTTCCAATTAAATTAGTGCTTTTGTTTCTATATTAGATATATATAGAATCAATTTATATCTTAACGATGTTAAGGTATAAGGAGTTGTTCGGCTGATGCTTAAAACCAGAATCCGGATAAACTCAAGGCACATTTCAGTAATGGCTGTTTGTGGGTTATTCCGGGCTTTGACGAGGGTTAACTTTCTACCATCAGGAAGATCAATGTTTATATTGTTCTTGACTCGCCACAGTTTTTGTAAAATGGATTTTTTCAGAAAAACAGAAGTGGGAGTATGGTAGAACTGGAAGTGATTCCAGAACCACAAACGATCACTGAAGATTTAATAGAACCTAAGGATTCAATTAGTTTCGACATTCCATTAGCCACTCCGCAGATTTGGTGGGTAACCTCAGGCACCCAAGAGGTACTTCGGTCTTCTCAGAGACAGTGACAGGGAGGTTCCTGTTTACCCAGACTTACCATTGCTGATGTTCTAGACTATAAAACCCGGCAGTAGGATGAGTATAGCATCGTTCTAAACTAGCTTTAGAAGTGCACGTGTATATGACTCTGCCAGAGGGTTGTTGTAGTCAGTGGGAGCAGCGGAAGCATAGTGGGCAAGTAGGTTATGTCTATTTATAGACTAAAGCGGATATAGCGGAAATAGATCATCTATTTTTGATGTGACAGTCATAGGCTTTGACTTCATCAGAATAGGAGATGAATCTGGTAAGAAGGTAGTAGAGAGTGATGTCCAGGTATTGAGATGACATGCACTTGATAGGAAGAAATATTCCTACACTACGATCGGTTATACTGTGGTTGTCACAAAGTTGTTTCTCCACATATGATATGGATATCAGGGTTTCTGGTTACTAGATCTATGATTTTATATCTAGAATTGGGAAGTATCCTAATCTGTATACTTTGACATTATTCTAACAGAACAGCCGTGGCTGGGAAACAGAGATCCCGCGGGGAAGAAAAATAGGATTATCTTCCGATTCAGAAAAAGGCAAAAATGGGGGCAAAGTAAACCTAACCGCTTACCTTTTTTTGTAAGCCGCCCCTTCTTTTTGGGGAGCGAGAGTATTTTATAATGGATGACTCCAGGCATGGTGGTGTACCTGCAGGTGATGGAGTCACCCTCTCTAAAGGTGTCTTACAGACTAAAGGGGAGAGGGATCTGCATGATTAGCGTATCACTTGCTTAGGCAATTAAGTTAATCATGAAATGTCAAGTACCACACCGGATGTTGATTTTGCACTAGCTGCAATAAGCAGATATATTAATCCAATCGTAGAGAAACGTAGGGAAGCAGTTTATGAACATAAGTGAATGTCCATGGGATATGGTAACAGCAGCCTACTTCAAGAGAGGGTTATCATTTCAGGCTTGCAAGGTGACCTGGATGACAGAGCGACTGTCAGAGTTATAGTTTTCCCTCTTTTGAGGGACAGTATGTTGGACAGGTGGTCCAAGCGGATACTGAAGAAAGGCATGGAGCATGATACTGATTAAATTCTGTAATACCCTAGTTCATTTATACAAGTTCTATTTTTGGGTATTTCTTTATTTATGGCTTTTTCTTGATTTGCTGTTTTGGGTGCGAATAGTATAATTGGTATCTGTATTTGCATCCGACCCGACCCGCTTGATGGAAACCCGTCTTGATTCCTATTTATGATTTATCCCGGCTAGTTACGAGGATACTTGCACTTTTAATATTGTTTATACTGCATACTGGCATTATATCTGGCATCTGCATTTTTTTTAGTATAACAAATAAAGTCAAATAAAATATTTTAAAAATATCCAGCATGGCCTGCATCATACCCCTGACCCTGTGGTAGCATCCGTGTATCTTTTTCTCGTTCCGTTCAGTGAAACGGACTCGTTTGGATAGCTACGTGCACGCTACGTGCATCCGTTCTTGGGGGTATGCTTTTTCGTTACCCGGATATCCTATTTTTGGTTTTGTTTATTACGTATATTATCCGTTATTTAAAACCATAATTTTAGACCCGACCCGGGCACATTTTGGAGTATTTTCGTTTTAACCAAAATCTAAAATCTAACTAATACTATATTCTAATATATTATTAACTGTTAAATATCTACATATTAACGTTTATATATTTTGTTAACAAAATATATTTTTCCTAATCAAACCAATCACAGCATCTCTCTCTCCTCTGCAGTATATTTATATTCTTTCTTTTATTTTTTTAACCCTTTAATAAACTCACGTATCTCCTTCTCTCTCTCCCTCTTCTCTTCTTCAATTTTTTTCCCCACCTTTCCCGCCTTCGTTTTCCTCCTCGCTCGAAACCCACACCTATGTTGCCGTCGTCGCCTGCACCACCCTCGCCTAACTCCCCGACCTCGTCTCGTCACCCTCGTCAACCTCTTCTCCACTTCCTCTATCCAACCCCGATGACCCCCCTACAAACTCCCGTCGCAACCCAAGAAACGCAACTTCCCGACCTCGTCGCTGCTCCACCCTCGTCGACACCCTCGTCTCCGACACCACAACTACCTCCTCCTCAATCTCACCTCTCTCTCTCTCTCTCCACCCGACACCACCATCACCCCGACCCAAGAACCGACTTCAAGAAACCCATAGCCCTGACCTCGTCGTGCACCTCGCCGGAGCTCGCCTCCACTGCCGTCAAACACCTATTCCCGACCTCGACCTCCTCTCTTTCTCCTTCCTCCTTCACCCTATACCCGAGCTTATCCCCTGCAAGAACCCCGACGAACCCACCGCGAGAACCGCAGCCCACTTGCCTCACTGTGAAACCTCGCCGGAAACTCGTCGTCGTCGTCACCCCCTCGTATATGACCCAGAGCCACAACCAGAGAACCCCAATGCAATCTTCTTCTTCTACTTCTTTTTCTTCTACTTCCTTCTTCTCGATTTTCCTTTTTTCGGTCATTGCCGGAGTCGTGCCGTCACCGATGATCCAGGCGACCCAGTGAACATCCCAGCCAGCGTGGTCACCTTCTTGCTTTGCCTGGACATGTCCCGTGTGCGTGTGTGTCTATTGCGACGTTTAACTGACGTCGGACGCTGCGTATACACCCCGTCGTGAAATCCGTTCAGGCAAGTTTATCTTGCTACATGCTATGTATCATATTTGGCATCCATATGAATAAAAATATCACATGTTGATTGCATTGTACACCCATATTAATGTTTTACTATTTTCGGATACCCGTATGCATCCATATCATTTATCATATATGTAGCTGCATCTACAGATCATATTATTTCATGTTACTGTTGTATTAACACCCCATACTTGATAGTGTGCATCCTACATAGTCATGGAGCCGTAGATGTAATCCCTGGTAGTTATTTGTGCATCCGTGTTTTACTGTGCATCCGTACTTTTATCATGCATCCGTACTTGCTACAGTTTTATTATGAGCATCTGTTTGATACCTGTGCACTACCTGACATGACCTAATACACCACTGCTTGACTTGATACCTGATCTTGTTACTAATGCCAACAATCCTAACTTGTCCTCCTGACAGACGTATCATGTTGTCTACATAGACAAACCTGTACCTGCTTGATCCCGTGTTGGTATTAGCTCCTGATTTATCAATACCTGACTTGAACACATAACCTTGGGGGTATGGGGAAACCAAAGGTGTAACCGAGTGTAATTTAAAAGGGTATTACTTGATCCGTGGTCCCGGGGGGTAACGGGACAGAATCATTCGTGATCCCGGGGGGTAACGGGACAGAACCATTCTTGGTTCACATATCCTGATCCGTGGTCCCGGGGGGTAACGGGACATATTCTTTGAGTTACCTGAGGAGTACATCAATTGATTTCGAATAACTTAGAATAGATAACCCAGTATCACGGTTTAGATTATTTACCGCACTTCACCTGCACGTATACACTTCACTGTTTCTTACCCATATTACTTGTTATACACTCATTACTGTTTATACTCATGCCTGCATATCTCGTGTATCCTGTTCATTTATTATTGTTTGATATTATGACGCACTGACGTCTGGGTATTGCATGGCCCAGGTCCTTTATCTCTTTCGCAAGCTGATCAGGAGTATTTTAGCCGACAGGCCGAGCAGTGAGGATCCTGTTAGTATCTAGTTTAGTTTAGTTTTATTTCCGTACTTTCATTTCCTGATGTGAGCCCGTATTTGGGACGTACTTTCCAGATGTTATTGTTTATTGGATTCATTGCTTCCGCATATTATTTCTTGACTCGTTTATCCTGGCATATGGACATGTACTAGATAGTTCATTTTTATTTTACTGTTCTTAATATCTTATAGACAGCCGTAATGTGACTGTGGTGGGATGTTTTCTAGCCACAGGTAGCATGGTTGTCTCTGTCACGTGCCGATCTTAGCGCACTCTAGGAAGCGGGGCGTGACAGGGTTTGTTTAGTATCAAAGACTTAGGATTTAGGTTAATCGAGTTTGATTCTTTTGTAGTTGGGTATTGGACCCAATACACAAATCAGAAAACCTGTAATTAGGAACATGTCCTGCCACATTGTTATCGTGATTCTTGAATCATATCTTTCTTTTGACCCTTGTCTTGACGATATGCAAACAACTTTGCATCTCGACCTGAAACCTTTTAGTTCCCTATTGTTTCTGCCTACTTATTCTTTCGATTCTGATACTAGGATTTGGGCGACTTGAACGGAGTTATGTGATTGTAACTATGAACTGCAGTATGGTTACAACACGGTACTCTATTTAAGTAACTTGGAGTCCTAGTCTTGATTCACTTCCTTATTTCATGGTCGTTATATTGCCTTGCTTCTCTTGCTTTCCAGTTCATGTTTTATCGTCAGCTTGAATCCTGTTTGCCGTGCTTATCTTCTTCAGTATCTTGGCTTCAGATGAAGTCGTTTCAGGTATCCTGCTTGTTCATGTTTTCCTACATCAGCATTATTCGTTTCTGGTGCATCCCATTGTTGTGTGTCGTCCAAGCTTTTTGCTGCACATTCGATTTATTGCACGACCATGTCTAGTTGTTAGGACATACACACTGGGAACGGGAAGATCATATCTAGTAGTGAGTGTAAGGATTGTTCTGTTGTTATCAGCGGACGTGAGTTATTCGCGGATTTCTTGGTGATCGATACTGGCAGTTATGATGTTGTCTTGGGAGTGGATTTTCTCGGCACTTTCCATGCTCACATTGATTATAGGGTTAAGAAGTCATTTTCCAGATTCCCGGATATCCGGAGTTTGTTTTTGCTGGAGGTAGCAGTTCTGTCAGGCCAGTCGAGTTTAGGGCTAGGCCGACAAATAATGTTCTTTCGTCGATGGAAGTTGATAAGGAGGAAGCGCCAGCTGTAGTTCGAGAGTTCATAGATGTGTTCGAGGACATCTCGGGTTTACCGCCAAAATGAGATGTGGAGTTCGCGATCGATCTTGTTCCTGGTGCAGCGCCAATCTCAAAAGCGTACTATCCAATGGCACCAGTGGAGTTGGAAGAAGTAAAGAAGCAGGTTACCGAATTGCTAGAGAAGTGTTGGATTCACAGCAGTAATTCATCTTGGGGAGCTCCAGTTCTTCTAGTCAATAAGAAAGATGACACAAGGAGGATGTGCATCGATTATCGAGAATTGAACCGAGTGACTATTAAGAACAAGTACCCGATCCCTCGCATTGGCGAATTATTCGAGCAACTCAGTGGCGCGAGCGTATTCTCGAAGCTGGATTTGGGATCCGGATATCATCAAGTTCGAGTTAAATCAGAGGATATTTGCAAGACTGCGTTCCGAACTCGATATGGACATTATGAGTATTTGTAATGACATTCGGAGTCACGAATGCACCGGTGATATTTATGGACTTCATGAACCGAATCTTCTCACCATTCTTGGACCAGTTTATAGTGGTGTTCATCGATGATATTCTGGTCTACTCGAGGAGCCTAGAAGAGCATGTAGAACACTTGAAGATTGCATTGCAAACGTTGAGGCAAGAAAGATTATATGCAAAGATGAACAAGTGCGAGTTTTGGCTTGAAGAAGTGAAGTTTTTGGGGCATGTCGTATCCGGAGATGGAATCTCCGTTGACCCTGAGAAGATTGCAGCAGTTCAAAATTGGCCGATTCCGAAGAACGTAGTGGAGATCAGAAGCTTTCTTAGACTTGCCGGTTATTATAGAAGATTCATGGAGAATTTTGCTCGCTTAGCTGAGCCTTTGACCAAGCTTACGCGATAGAAGGTACCATTCATATTGTGCGTCAGCTTTTGAGGTGTTGAAGCAAAGGTTGATAACTGCTCCTATTTTGACCATACCAGACGGTTCCGGAGGATTGGTGATTCACAGCGACGCATATGGGAAAGGTTTGGGATGTGTTTTGATGCAGCATGGGAAGGTTATAGCCTACGCATCGAGACAGTTGAAGACCCATGAGAAGAATTACCCAACTCATGATTTGGAGCTTGCGGCAGTGATTTTCACTTTGAAGATTTGGAGACACTACTTACTGAGCGAAAGGGTCAAAGTATTCACCGATCACAAAAGCCTAAAGTATGTGTTCACGCAGAAAGAGCTTAACATGAGTCAGCGTAGATGGCTGGAGCTGATGGCTGACTATGATCTTGATCTCAAGTACCATCCGGGAAAAGTTAATGTAGTGCAGGATGCGCTTAATCGGTTGCCAGCAATTCGAATGTTGACTGCACAGAAGGAGCTTATCGAAGATTTTCGGAGATTCGAGTTGGAGATCGTGCTACCGCATTGTTCGGGACAGTTGATGCAGCTGCAAGTACAGTCATCATTGATCGAGAGTATTAAAGCAGCGCAGTCACACGATCCAAGATTGCAGAAGTTTCGAGAACAGGTAGAAGCAGGACGACTTGTTGATTCATGAAGATGGTTCGTTGCGATATGGTAGCCATTTTTGTGTGCCAAAAGGAGGCATTCGTGAAGAAATTATGAAGGAGGCGCACAGTTCCGCTTATTCTGTACATCCAGAAGGCACAAAGATGTACCGTGATCTACGACAGCATTTCTGGTGGGAAGGCATGAAAAGGGAGATTGCTCGCTTTGTAGCGAAGTGCTTGGTGTGTCAGCAAGTTAAGGCTAAATATCAAAGGGTGGCTGGTTTATTGCAACTACTTCCGATTCCTCAATGGAAGTGGGAACATATAACCATGGGTTTCGTGACAGCTTTACCGCGGAGTCCAAAGGGCAACAATGCAGTTTGGGTGATTGTTGATCGATTGACCAAGGCAGCTCATTTCATACCATTTCATGTTGTCAGTCAACAGAAGCGTTAGCAGAACGTTACATGCAGCAGATTGTGAGATTGCATGGAGTACCTGTGAGCATCGTTTCCGATCGTGATACCCGATTCTTATCGCACTTCTGGAGGAGTTTACAGGAAAGTTTGGGGACACAATTGAAGTTTAGCACCGCTTATCATCCTCAGATAGATGGCCAGTCAGAGAGAACGATCCAAACTCTTGAAGACATGTTGAGAGCTTGCATGTTAGACTTCAAGGGCTCGTGGGAGGATCATCTACACTTGGTGGTGTTTTCTTACAATAACAGCTTTCAGGCGACTATTCAGATGGATCCATTCGAAGCATTATATGGTCGCAAGTGTCGCTCACCCATTTGTTGGGACGATGTTGTTGAACGAAGATTGTTGGGGCCGGATTTGATCGTGCAAACAGTAGAGAAGGTTAATACTATCCAGAATCACATGAAGGCAGCACATGATCAGCAGAAGAGTTGGGCCGATACATCGAGAAGACCACTAGAGTTCGTTGTTGGTGACCTTGTATTCTTGAAGATATTACCGACTAGAGGAGTGTTTCGTTTTGGGAGTCGAGGCAAGCTTAGTCCTCGATTCGTGGGGCCTTTCAAGATTATGGAGCGTGTTGGAGAAGTGGCTTATCAATTGGCGTTACCACCATCTTTGGCGAGTGTTCATGACGTTCTAGATCATTAGGAGCTGACTGTAAGGGAGGATTTGACCTATGAGGAACGACCGATGTCGATTGTTGATCGAAGAGAAAAGGTCCTCAAGAACAAGGTTGTCCCTTTAGTACTTGTTTCATGGGGGAATCGCTCGCACGGAGAATCGACTTGGGAACGAGAAGACGAGATTAGACAGAAGTTTCCACACCTCTTTTCTTAGATTCATGCTTGTTTGTCTTTTCTTGTTCCTGGAATTTCAAGGACGAAATTCTTTTTTGTAGTTGGGTATAATGTAACACCCTAGTTCACTTATACCAGTTCTATTTTTGGGTATTTCTTTATTTATGGCTTTTTCTTGATTTGCTGTTTTGGGTGCGAATGGTATAATTGGTATCTGTATTTGCATCCGACCCGACCCGCTTGCTGGAAACCCGTCTTGATTCCTGTTTATGATTTATCCCGGCTAGTTACGAGGATACATGCACTTTTAATATTGTTTATACTGCATACTGGTATTATATCTGGCATCTGCATTTTTTTAGTATAACAAATAAAGTCAAATAAAATATTTTAAAAATATCCAGCATGGCCTGCATCATACCCCTGACCCTGTGGTGGCATCCGTGTATCTTGTTCTCGTTACGTTCAGTGAAACGGACTCGTTTGGATAGCTACGTGCACGCTACGTGCATCCGTTCTTGTAGGTATGCTTTTTCGTTACCCGGATATCCTAGTTTGGTTTTGGTTACTACGTATATTATCCGTTATTTAAAACCATAATTTTAGACCCGACCGGGGCACATTTTGGAGTATTTTCGTTTTAACCAAAATCTAAAATCTAACTAATATTATATTCTAATATATTATTAACTGTTAAATATCTACATATTAACGTTTATATATTTTGTTAACAAAATATATTTTTCCTAATCAAACTAATCACAGCCTCTCTCTCTTTCTCTCTCCTCTACAGTATATATATATATTCTTTCTTTTATTTTTTTAACCCTTTAATAAACCCACGTATCTCCTTCTCTCCCTCTCCCTCTCCCTCTTCTCTTCTTCAATTTTTTTCCCCACCTTTCCCGCCTTCGTTTTCCTCTTCGCTCAAAACCCACACCCGTGTTGTCGTCGTCGCCTCCACCACCCTCGCCCAACTCCCCGACCTCGTCTCGTCACCCTCGTCAACCTCTTCTCCACTTCCTCTATCCAACCCCGATGACCCCCCTACAAACTCCCGTCGCAACCCAAGAAACCTAACTTCCCGACCTCATCGCTGCTCCACCCTCGTCAACACCCTCATCTCCGACACCACAACCTCCTCCTCCTCAATCTCACCTCTCTCTCTCTCTCCACCCGAAACCACCATCACCCCGACCCAAGAACCGACTTCAAGAAATCCATAGCCCTGACCTCGTCGTGCACCTCGCCGGAGCTTGCCTCCACTGCCATCGAACACCTATTCCCGACCTTGACCTCCTCTCTCTCTCCTTCCTCCTTCACCCTATACCCGAGCTCATCCCCTGCAAGAACCCCGACGAACCCACCGCGAGAACCGCAGCCCACTTGCCTCGCTGTGAAACCTCGTCGGAAACTCGTCGTCATCGTCACCCCCTAGTATATGACCCAGAGCCACAACCAGAGAACCTCAGTGCAATCTTCTTCTTCTACTTCTTTTTCTTCTACTTCCTTCTTCTCGATTTTCCGTTTTCCAGTCATTGCCGGAGCCGTGCCGTCACCGACGATCCAGGCGACCCAGTAAACATTCCCAGCCAGTGTGGTCACCTTCTTGCTTTGCCTGGACATGTCCCGTGTGCGCGTGTGTCCATTGCGACGTTTAACCGACGTCGGACGCTACGTATACACCCCGTCGTGAGATCCGTTCAGGCAAGTTTATCTTGCTACATGTTATGTATCATATTTGGCATCCATATGAATAAAAATATCACATGTTGATTGCATTGTACACCCATATTAATGTTTTACTGTTTTCGGATACCCGTATGCATCCATATCATTTATCATATATGTAGCTGCATCTACAGATCATATTATTTCATGTTACTGTTGTATTAACACCCCATACTTGATAGTGTGCATCCTACATAGTCATGGAGCCGTAGATGTAATCCCTGGTAGTTATTTGTGCATCCGTGTTTTACTGTGCATCCGTACTTTTATCATGCATCCGTACTTGCTACAGTTTTATTATGAGCATCTGTTTGATACCTGTGCACTACCTGACATGACCTAATACACCACTGCTTGACTTGATACCTGATCTTGTTACTAATGCCGACAATCCTGACTTGTCGTCCTGACGGACGTATCTTGTTGTCTACATAGAAAAATCTGTACCTGCTTGATCCCGTGTTGGCATTAGCTCCAGATTTATCAATACCTGACTTGAACACATAACCTTGGGGGTATGGGGAAATCAAAGGTGTAACCGAGTGTAACTTAAAAGGGTATTACTTGATCCGTGGTCCCGGGGGGTAACGGGACAGAATCATTCGTGATTCTTCTTGATCCGTGGTCTCGGGGGGTAACGGGACAGAGTCATTCATGACTCTTACAACTTGGTCCGTGGTCTCGGGGGGTAACGGGACAGAACCATTCTTGGTTCACATATCCTGATCCGTGGTCCCGGAAGGTAACATGACATATTCTTTGAGTTACATGAGGAGTACATCAATTGATTTCGAATAACTTAGAATAGATAACCCAGTAGCACAGTTTAGATTATTTACCACATTTCACCCGCACATATACACTTCACTGTTTCTTACCCATGTTACTTGTTATACACCCATTACTGTTCATACTCATGCCTGCATATCTCGTGTATCCTGTTCATTTATTATTATTTGATATTATGACGCACTGACGTCTGGGTTTTGCATGGCCTAGATCCTTTATCTCTTTCGTAGGCTGATCAGGAGTATTTCAGCCGATAGGTCGAGCAGTGAGGATCCTGTTAGTATCTAGTTTAGTTTAGTTTTATTTCCATACTTTCATTTCCTGATGTGAGCCCGTATTTGGGACGTACTTTCCAGATGTTATTGTTTATTGGATTCATTGCTTCCGCATATTATTTCTTGACCCGTTTATTCTGGCATATGGACATGTACTAGATAATTCATTTTTATTTTACTGTTCTTGATATCTTATAGACAGACGTAATGTGACTGTGGAGGGATGTTTCCTAGCCACAGGTAGCATGGTTGGCTCTGTCACGTGCCGATCTTACCGCACTCTAGGAAGCAGGGCGTGACAAATTCAGTGGATGATACAGTCTAGGAAGTTTGCTGGATTTAGAGTTCGTTTGTGAACTGGGTCCCATCAGATATCCAGACAAATTCTAAGAAACGTATTGCTCATTTCGAGAGATAGCTTTCTCCGCGAAATTGAGATATAGAGAGATACAGAAAGAAACATTGGAGCGGATCCACTCACTGAGGCTATTTCTCGAACGCAATAGTTTCACAGACAGGCTTTTCGAAATTGATTACTAGAGAAGTTGGGTGTTAGGTATCACACGGGCTGTGAGTATGCGACATCGCAATAATTGGCCTTAAGTGCAAGTGGGAGATTGTTGGCTATAGTGTTTTCAAGGCAATTATCGTAATCGCAGGCAGATGATTATGATAATTGAGGGAGGACCTATACCGGTAGAACAGTCTCACTCGAAATGATAATATGCTATCTGGTTTGTCTTTATCATCACTATTACATGTTGATAGAGCCCATAGGATTCTTGCTTGACTACCAGCATTATAATGGTGATCATATACGTGGGAGCTGGGGGTCTATAAGCATATCCTTAAATGTCCCTAGTCGTGGGAGTATCGAGACTGGGCATCGATACTCCAGTGTAGACTAGTGTATACTGATCGAGACCCCGACGAGGGACGGTGGCCAGGTCTCACAAGCCATTGGTGTTAGTTTGTTCACCTAAGATAGTATACAGGTGCTCATTAGGTTATGAGTACACTGGACGGACTCGCCGGGAACGTGCTAGTTAGTATTATACCTATTGTCAGATGGCAGTTCCCAGGTGACATGTGTACAGGTTAGTCTGTCGACCTGAGATCGTCATTTGTCTCATGTGAGTTCCCACTGTGCTTTGATTACTACCCAACCACGGCTCAAAGGAGTCGTGCAAACAGGTTTTAGTTGGGTACAGTCCTGAGCCACATGGAGGCAGTGATCGGATCGTCGGGAATTCGTCTCTCCCGGTATTGGGGGTTGATGTCGCATTATGCACGGGTGACCATCACCAAAAATCCATGGCCATGGTGGACGAGAATTACCGATCCAGGATCGATAGTTTCTCAGGTGGTGATGGGTTTCATGGTGACACTAAATGTCGCATTGTTAGGGGTCTGACTTTATCCACCCCTTAAACTCGATATGCGATACTCTTAGACGAACAGACCGGACTGTACGGATATTGTCATTGTCAGGCTTAGTAGGGGTTCGGGATGAGTTTGCTCGTCGGCTTCCCTTTCGCTCAATACCTGGATAGCCATTACGTACAGCTAGTGCCGCTGACGTGCTTGTGGTTAAACCTACTGCCAGCGTATTAACGAGTCTTTAAAGTCCCACACAGAGGATTTTCACGGTTTAGGCAATATGGTGTAGATGACGTATGTTGGTACATACAGGTGTCCGATTAAATATGTGCACATGCTGCGCAGACTTTAATCGGACGGTTGATAATATTAGCGGCTTAGGATTAAGCCGGATTATTAAATCAGGTTATGATTTAATAATTTATATATGTATTTATATATATGTATTCTAGTATTATTGTTCACAATTCTTTTTCTCTCTTGGCTATTCGTATTTTTGTACGAATACGCGTATATGTATTTCGATACGTGTACCGGAAAGTATTCCGTATTTATACAGAATAGCTTTTAGAAGGTGGCCACCTCATTAATTGATTTTCTTTTTAGAAAATTAATTTGGAAATGAGGTGGAGGGTGAGTTGGCATGAGCATAGGTCATGACATGTTGAGAGGTATGGGCATTGCATTTGTTTATTGAAAAATTGTGGAGATATTTTTTTGTGTGTGATTGTGAGAGAGAGGGGGGCAGCTATCTCACTTGGGGGGGCAAGGCTCATTTGTTTTTCCACTTGATTTTCTCACTTGCTTTTCTCCACTTTCTCATGCTCACTTGAAAACACTTAGCACATTTCTTTAATTGCTCATGCCATATGTTTCCTCACCTCCATCTTCTTGAGTTGCTCAGTGAGCAATAGTGATGAGAGAAAAATACAGTGACACATTCCTACACCTCTACTCTCCATTGCTAGAAACCTTGGAGTATCGGTTGTCTCGTTCGACGAGGCTGAAACTTGCGTCGTTTCCCTCAGGTGGATCATCATAGATGGAGGAAGACCGACAACCAAACTCGATCAAGGAGCCACTAGGAGCTTGTGGATGACGGTTGAAGACCGAAGGACACGGATCAACTCGGTATAACCATTCTAACTTCTTTATAAAGCTTGCTAGTTTAGGGTTTAGGATAGATCCGGGTATCGGGTAATGGTAGCGTCAGTTTAGTAAATTTTTATTCTGCATTGGCCACGGTTTGATGGCTGAGGCGCTGCCGTAACCCAACATCGGTATTGCTTATATGTGCTTGCAGTTGTAACACCCTAATTCATTTATACCAATTCCAGTTCTCGTATTTTCTTATTGGTGGTATTTCTTGATTTATCGTGTTTTGGGTGCGAATGGTATTCTATATTTTACTTTGCATTTGACCCGACCCGCTTTCTTGAACTTGTTTGGTTCATATTTATGAATTACCCTGACTTGTTACGTAGACTGTGCATTTTCATGTTTAGTGCATACTGGTGTTGGGGTAAAAATTTACACCCCGGTTGACCGAGTCAAAGTCAAGGTCAACCCCCAAGCTAGGTGGGCCCAAGCCCAGGTCAAGCGGACCCATGCCCAAGTCAAGCCCACGGACAGCCTCCCCATGGCAACGACAAAATCATGTAATAAATAATTATTATGTAATTTTTTATACATGAATGTATGTAAAATGGGCATAAAGCCAATATTTTGTAAGCCCATGGCTTATGTGCAAAAATGTAATGGCACATGAGCCATGGAATAGGCAAAATGCCATTTTGTAAAGCCCAAGGGGCTATATGCAAATATGTAAGCCTATAAAAGGCAACATGATGATGAATAAAGTAATACTTTTTCATTCCCCCAAAAATAGGGTTCTTTGTGCCTCCTGCTCCTTCTCCAAGGTTCTAAACCTTCTCATTTCTTTGAATTAAATCAAGAGTTTTACTCTTTCTTTTCCAAAACTAAGTAGTTTTCCACCACAAAACCCACAAAGGGGAACTCAGATCTTCCATCAGATCTTAAAAATGAGTGATTTTTAAAATCTCCTACTTCTTGATCTTCAAGATCCGGCCAAACAACAGGAGGAAGAAGAAGAACCCCCTTCATCAGCTTCAAAACATCCTAGGAGTTTAACTCCATATATATAAAACAACAAATATTTTCTTTTTGAAGCATAGCTTCTGTTTCTTAGGCTAAAAGCCTCCGTTTCTCGCCGGCGCTCAAGCGCAGAGCGTCCGCGTGCCGACACGTGGCACGCTTGCGCTCAAGCGTAAGCGCTCGAGCGCAAGTCGCCCCGGTGTCGACACGTGGCGCGCTTGCGCTCCAGCGCAAGCGCTCGAGCGCAAGTCGCTCCCGTGCCGACACGTGGCGCGCTTGCGCTCAAGCGCAAGCGCCCGAGCGCAAGTCGCCCCGGTGCCGACACGTGGAGCGCTTGCGCTCCAGCGCAAGCGCTCGAGCGCAAGTCGCCCCCATGCCGACACGTGGCGCGCTTACGCTCAAGCGCAAGCGCTCAGGCGCAAGTCGCCCCGGTGCCGACACGTGGAGCGCTTGCGCTCCTGCGCAAGCGCCCGAGCGCAAGTCGCCCCCATGCCGACACGTGGCGCGCTTGCGCTCAAGCGCAAATCGCCCCCGTGCTGACACATGGCGCACTTGCGCTCAAGCGCCCAGCATTCAAGCGCAGAACGCCCATGGGACGACACGTGGCACTCTAGCGCCTGAGCGCACAGCACCTAGGCGCACAGCGTCCAAAGTGCTGCCCCCACGCATCCTTTTGGATGCCTTTTCCCCCTCTTTCTTTTATATATATATATATATATACACACACATATGTATACATATTTATACACACACATACTCAGCGACACTGTCCCTGTTAGAAAAAAATTTCTAACGGGGCGCTGCCCCGCACCCCGCAAGGGGGCTGCTAGCCCCCTTGACCCCCAGCCCGCTATCCGGGTAGCGGGACCCCCGTAAAAACTCTGCGTGGCTCCCGATATATCCAAACCCCCTTTTTCAAAACACAACACACGTACACTGCACACTGAGTTCGCATGACCATTTTAACCCGTTAATCGGAGGTTCCCTCACCCCAAAGGTGAGGGGTAATTAACGGCAGCTTAGTCCGCGGCTGCCGGAGATTTGGATCCCCACAATCAATAAACCCCGGCCTACCCTAGGCAGGGGGATCTATAGTATACGCCTGACAAGCGCGCGCGTATTCCCATATCAATAGGGTGACGAAAAACACCCTACAGATTCTGGCACGCCCGGTGGGACCAATCTCTCCTCCCATATTTCGGGTTAAGCGTTCATGCGAACTCAATCAATGTACATATCTGTATTTATACTAAAATAATGCTCTTTCATGCAGGTCTTCAAGCAATCACCCTCCAACAATGTCTCCAAGGACGATCTCAGCTCTCAGCACGACTCCCGTCTCCTACACGATGAAGATGGACTCCAGGACGGTCCTTCCGGCCAGTCTCGGGCGACAATGGGAGGAGCCGCTGCTACCTTTCGGCTCTATTATGTTCATGCCTCTTGGCGCCATCCCAGCTCCTCAAGCCCCGGTGGCAGACAAACCGGTCTTAAGAGGCAAAAGGCCAAATGTGGTTGTCGTGAGGGCACCTCAGCCCAAGCGCAAGTCCGTTCCCGAACGACTCTCCATGGCCCCAGCTGGGGGCAAGGCCATCGACATCAACAAAGCTGCAATGCATTTCGAGCAAGCTCCAGCGGCGCCTCCGACAACTGCTCGATTGGGTGTCTTCTCAAGCCTCCCCATCACCTGGCCTATGGCGGCTGCCCGAAGAGCAGAAGCCTGCCAAGTGCTTAAGGCAGAGAAGCTGAGGCAGAAGCGGCTCAGATATAGAGCCAACAAAAGGGCTAGGGCTCTGGACATGTTAAAATTTATGAATTTCCAAAGCCCGGACCGCTCCGCGAAACCAGCTGCCAGTGATGAAAGAATGGCTGGGTATGTGTTCCGCACTGTCTATATGGTCGGACATGAAGAAACGAACCCGCCTACGCTTAACAGAAATAGTGATGATATGGTTGACGCTACCCAGCATCGGCTCGATCTAAATGATGGAGAGCCCGCTCACACCGATAAGCCAGAGGAGCCCGTGGTTCCTGCGGAATTGGGCTCAGGCAATAAAGATTACCCGGTTGTCATAGCCGGAACTACAGAACAAGCATTATTCCAATGGCTTCAAAGGCAATTTCAGGACAGGGATGAGAAGATGGCCGAGATCTATTCCAAAGTCGACGAGCTGGCAAACGTCGTGGCAGATCTCGCGACCCAAGTCGCCCGATTGCAATTACAGCAGAATCAAATTTTGGCTCATGAGCCAGGGATTGATACCCGGGGGCAGCCAACTGATATCCCTTTCAAATTAAAAGTGGAGCGCCTTCGCGAAAAACGGTCGCAATCAGTCTCCAGTCCCTCCGATACATACGCCGGTGGGGAATCGCCTCTGAAAGAGAAGCTGGAAAAAGTCTATTCCTTCAAGAGGGAAAGGGTCCACAAGATATTCAGGGACGCCCTAAGAAACGGTCTACAACTGCCAGAATCAAAGAGACCGCAAGAAGAGAATATGACCGACGACCCAAAATATTGCCCCTATCATAGGGTGATAGGTCATGCTATTGAGGACTGCTTCGTCTTCAAAGATTGGGTCGAAAGGCAATACAAGACGGGGGAGATAGAACTGTCTAAAGGCGTGTTAGCAAATAGTCAAGCTACAATCGCCGATTTCATGCAAATGGAGACCGAAGCCTTTCGGGAACCTAAACCTCCCAGACATGTGCCTCGAGGACCAGCATCAGTAAAGGCACCCACTCCAATGGAGAGAAAGAAGAAGGTATACTCCTTCAGGAGAGATGAAGTCCGCAAAATATTCATGGACGCCTTGAACAACGGTTTGCAACTGCCTGTTCCAAAGAGGCCACAGGAAATGAACATGACCGGCAATCCCGTATACTGCCCATATCATAGAGTGGTGGGTCATACCATCGAAAACTGCTATATTTTCAAAGATTGGGCAGAGGACCAATATAAGCTTGGAAAAACCTCACAATCCTCGGATGTATCGGCAAGCCACGGAGCTAGGTCATCAACACAGCTTCGCCAAGATCAAAGTTCAAGGAGCTGGGATAAGCACAGATGACCCCCACGTCGTTAAACTGGGAACCGTCGACCTCTAAGTCGTTAAACTGGGAATGTAAAAAAAAATGTAAATAAATATAAAAAAATGTGTAAATAAAAGAAAAATAAAGAAAAGCCGAAATGATGGGGCGACTCGCAAAAAAAAAAATCAGTGAGTAAAGATAAACATGAAAATAAAGCCGAAATGATGGGGCAACCGCGAATAAATAGCCGAAATGATAGGGCAATCGTGACCTTCGCGATAAGAAAAGCTGAAATGATAGAGCAATCGCGGTAAAACAAAAACAAAAAAAAAACAACAAAACAAAGCAATGGTGAATGATGAGTCGCTCTTGGTACCATATTCCAGTGTAGCGATACTGACGCCAACAAAAATTCAAATTTCCAAAATTCTCCCAGCCCTACGGTTAGCCCCCAAATTGATCACCGTATACAATCCACGGGCTCAAATAATTCTCATCACCCTCATGCCCCACCGTAATCACCGGTTACGCGGCTGGTCTCCGCCTTTGGATTTATGCTCTATTGAGAAGACCCACTCATGTATTCTCACGATACATGAGGAGAACAAACCTTTGTGGGATCCTTACGACTCACGAAGGAAAAACACACTTAGGAGTCCTCACGACTCCTAAGGAGAAAATACACCTGCGGGATCCTCATGACTCGCAGGGAGAAAATGCTTTTATGGGACCCTCACGGCCCATAAAATTAAAAAGCCTTAAGCGATAGGGACCTAAACCCGTCTCCTAAGCCATCGCTCCGCCAACAAGAGTAGGCAAATGATGAATTGCTCGTGGCACCTCTGCTTCAGTGTTAGCAACGCTGATGCCAGCCCCTACCCCAAAATTCCAAGCTCGCCATCAATAGACCCCTAAGTCTTTAAACTGGAAACAGATGACCGCTAAGTCGTTAAACTGGGCACCACAGACCCCTAAGTCTTTAAACTGGAAACAGATGACCGCTAAGTCGTTAAACTGGGAACCACAGACCCCTAAGTCTTTAAACTGGAAACAGATGACCACGATGTCGTTAAACTGGAAACAGCAGACCTCTGAGTCTTTAAACTGGAAACAGATGACCTCTAAGTCGTTAAACTGGAAACAGATGACCTCCAAGTCTTTAAACTGGAAACAGATGACCGCTAAGTCGTTAAACTGGGCACAACAGACCCCTAAGTCTTTAAACTAGAAACAGCAGACCCCTAAGTCTTTAAACTGGAAACAGATGACCTCTACGTCGTAAAACTGGAAACAGATGACCTCTAAGTCGTTAAACTGGAAACAGTAGACCTCTAAGTCTTTAAACTGGAAACAGATGACCTCCAAGTCGTTAAACTGGAAACAGATGACCTCTAAGTCGTTAAACTGGAAACAGATGACCTCTACGTCTTTAAACTGGAAACAGATGACCTCTAAGTCATTAAACTGGAAACGGATGACTTCCAAGTCGTTAAACTGGAGACAGATGACCACTAAGTCTTTAAACTGGAAATATATGACCTCTAAGTCTTTAAACTGGAAACAGATGACCTCCAAGTCTTTAAACTGGAAACAGCTGACCTCCACGTCGTTAAACTGGAAACAGATGACCTCCACGTCGTTAAACTGGAAACAGATGACCTCCACGTCGTTAAACTGGAGACAGCTGACCTCCAAGTCGTTAAACTGGAAACAGACGACCTCTAAGTCGTTAAACTGGAAACAGATGACCTCTAAGTCGTTAAACTGGAAACAGTCGACCTCTATGTCCTTAAACTGGGAACGAGGGAAATCCACTCATGTGTCCTCACGATACATGAGGAGAACAAACCTTTGTGGGATCCTTACGACTCACAAAGGAAAAGCACACTTAGGAGTCCTCACGACTTCTAAGGAGAACATACACCTGCGGGATCCTTACGACTCGCGGGGAGAAAATACCTTTATGGGACCCTCACGGCCCATAAAATTGAAAAGCCTTAGGAATAATCAGGCATAAGTACAAGTAATAATCACGCACTAGCATTAATAGGAATATCATGATCAAGGCATGCAATAACAAATCAATATCCAGCATGTTCACAAAAAAAAGATAACATGGATACAAGAAACAGTCTGTATTCTAGCATGTCAAGAATAAAGTCATCAATCAAAATACACACACGCACGTACGCACACACAATCGTAATATAGGTTGGGTAACGGGTTTCGCATGTTTAACATGATCTAGCATATCGTATAACATATTATGTTCAATATCAGCTTCATGTCAGGTTGAGACGGCCCATCAATGGATGAGACGGCTCAAGTGTATTAGAGACCCTGAATTTCAGGGACCTATTTAGAGGTCATAAACTCAATATTTGAAAATATGGTAAACATAAAAGTTTTATATTTCGAAGAGATCTTTCCATAGAGTCTAAAAACATCGAAATCTAATTAGTGAGCAGAAAGTTATAGTGGTTTTACTATGACTTATCTGTTCAGTCAGCTTGAGACGGCTCGAGTAATGTTGAGCCATCTCAAACATGTCTGAAACGTATATTTATTTTCTCTGTTAGCATGAGACGGTTCGGGGTTATGTTGAGCCAGCTCAAGGTCGATTTTCTGATACGATCAGATATTTAAATTAAAGTTTCACTCCATATTTCATGCAAACGGGTGTATTGCACGTACGATGCGCGTATGCCTTATATATTAATCGATTGAAAAGAAAATTAAAGGGAACACACCTCAATCAATGTAGATATAAATCAATTTTTAAGATAGAGATCGTTATCCTTAGATCATCATGATTTATTAAACAAAGTATTTTGAAAAGAAAGAATTAAATTAGAATTGAAATAAAATTTATAATCTGAACATAAAATCTTGAAAAATATAAATTAGGAAAAAGAACTTGTTAATCGTAATAAGAAGTATATAGGAAAAAGGGGGGAAAAGCATTTGTTTGGCTCCATGGCTTGCTCTTCTTCCTTGTTCATCTTTCTCTTCTTTTCTTTTCTTTTTTATGCTAAACAATAACTGTTTAGTTTAGCGACCAGCGAAGCTTGTTTTGACACATGATTTAAAGTTGGTTTTAATTCATGTTTTTCTCCTTTTTTGTGTTGATTTATGTTTCCAATTATGTTTCTATAAGAATGACACTTGGCATTCAATAAAAATCCGTTAGTCCAAATAAAAAATTTAAATTGGGGATTCCCAGAGAATTGTATTTATAGGTAGAGATCATTTTATATCTTTTTGTGTGATTTTACTTTATTTTTCTTCTTTTCTTTTGAGTTGATTTATGTTTTCAATTCTATTTCTATAAGAATGACATGTGACATTCAATAAAAGTCTATTAGTCCAAATAAAAGATTTAAATTGAGCATCCCGAAGAATTGTAGAGATAAGACATAGAACAAAAGAATATTTACAGTTAATAAGCTATTTTTATGGCAATGGTCTCTTCCTAATTCATTCTCAAATTTAAATTTTAAACATAAATCAAATTTACAAATCGTAGCAAAGGCTATTGATTCTTGATTGCAAGTGGGAGGTTAGAGCAGCTAATCTCCAGACAGAAAATAAGTCGGCAGCCAATCTCCCTTCCCACTAATCTTAAATCACTCCGCAATCAGAAGTTTAACTTTTTGTTTTTTGATGGGACGACTTTGACTAAAATCACAGCACCACGTGGCCAGTTGCTTTAGATGCTTAGGGCATGTTTAGCTGTAGGATTACGATGGATTTATACTGTGGAATCTAAGTATTCTATAATTTTGTGTTGGTTGGAAGATTTAGATTTGCATAATTTCTTTGTTTTTTATGGGGGCCCACAACAAAACAAGGATTCTTGAATCCTAAATTTTTTTGAGAATTTGCAAGGGTTTTACACTGTTGATTGTACTTTTTGATGGGACCCAGGTACTTTATTTATTTAATAATCCTCTCTTTAAAATCCTCAAATCCAAATCCCACTTTCTTAAATAAATAAAGTACCCGGTCCCATCTAAAACTACAATGAACAGTGTCAAATCCTTGCAAATTCTCAAATATTTTTTGGATTCAAGAATCCTTGTTTTGTTGTGGGTCCTCCATGAAAAACAAAGAAATTATGCAAATCCAAATCGCACAGCTTAACAAAAAATTATGGAATCCTCTCAAATTTTTGGATTCTACGATCCAAATCTTTCATAATCCTACAATCAAACAGACCCTTATCCTTATGGTAACGGCCCGGTGGCCCAAATCGTAAATAAACCCCATCTCCAGACCTAGTTCCGAACCCGTGTCGAAGCAAGAAAGAAACCCACGAGAAAGTGGGACTTGAACGGACCCTCCGCGTCACGAGATATCTCAGCCCTCGCCCTTCTCTAACCTACGCCTCCAATTCCCACGCTCCCCTTAGCCTACGCACCCATCTAATTTTCAAAAAGAATCTTGTTGGGTTTTTTCTTATCTCACCCCAAAACTTTTTAATTTGCTTGCTTCACTACAAAAACTTTGACATTTTCATATTCCTCATCTAAAAAATTGTATCTTCATATTTCGACCTCAAATCCTTTAAATTGTTCAAAATTTTCACTCTATGAAAGATAGAAATCTCATCCATAATTATAATAACCAAGGAGAGATTTTTTTTACTGCTTAGGCCATGTTTGCATGTAGAGTTAGGATAAGCGGGCTTAATGCTAAAGCGGATGTAGAGGTGATGCAGACTATGGTCTGCAGGCCCTAATCCCAATTTAAAACTTTAAAAGTCTGTTTGGGAATGGAGTTAAGTTTTATAAACCGTGGTTTCATGAAGTTAACTTCAAAGTGCTCACTTTGGCTTGTTTGGCAACCGTTTTGGAACTACGATAACTGTAAAATTTCGGCTCAAAACCGCCGTTATCTCAATTCTAATCCGATAAAACTTTACCAAACTCCGTTTTTGAAGTTTAGGGTATTGCAAACCATAGTTTGCATGCCTTTTACCTACAATTTAAAATAAACCATGGCTATCCTAACTTGTATCCAAAGAGGACCTAATGGATGTTTGGCTTGTGCTTATCCACACTTCAAAATCTTATTTTGGAAAATCTTATTTTGGAGCTGTTTTAACTTGATCAAAATGGATGTTTTCCTTGTAAATTTTATGGTTTATAAAAAATTGGCCGGATTGGAACTGCAGTTTTCTCGACTTTGGAATTTAGATAACCAGGGTTTTCTAAACTTTAAGACCCTATTTGGGAACACAGTTTAGTTTAGCAAACCGAAGTTTCCTAAAGCCTAGAAAGCTAAACTAGAAAATGCTAACTAAACCCTGTTTGGGACTATTTTGGACTTGAGATAATTGCAGCTAGCTCAGCTCAAAACTTAAGATATCTGTAGTTATCTTAACTCCAATCTGACACAAGCTTACAAAACCCTATTTTTGGAGTTTTAGGCTTACAGACCACTGCATACCCTCCACCTTCACTTAAAAATAAACCAGAGTTATCCTCACTCTATATCCAAATATGGCCTAAAATGAGAGCCAAAGATGGCATAGGCAGGATTTTGGAGTCAAGCATAGATAACTTTATGAAACTCCGGTTATTTAAGTTTGCCACCGTTATCGGACATGGCCTTAAGGTTGTGGGGGGTGAAATATGAAAATACAAATTATGGGAGTGTGAGAATATCAAAATTCTGGAGATGAGATTACAAAGGCCTAAAAACAAAAAAATTTAAATTTAAACAGAAGTGATGCTTGTGAGTGGGAGAATATTTGATAGTTTAGGTAACAAAAAAGAAAAAAGAAAAGAGGAGAGAGAAAGAGAGAGGGGGGAGAGAGAGAGTTGTACTCTACTCTCAGAAGAAAGAAGAGAGAGAAAGACGAAACCCTAACCCTAGCTTTAGGAGCGGCAATGGGGGAGAGGGATCAGTAGAGGTGGGAAATGGGGAAGAATGAGGACGAGCAGTCGCTGTCGACGTTCGCGAGTTCGAGCTCGTTGGAGATCGCTGGCGGCAATGGTGAGATTCGTTGCGGTTGGTGCCGGTCGATTGCGAGGATCGTCAGCCTCAGATGCGTTCTAGTGGTTGTCGTGGGAGTCGCGGTGTTCCTCTCTGCTGCTTTTTGGCTGCCGCCGTTCTTCGGTCGCCGCGGCGGTGGGAGAGGGGACCCAGACGCGCAGTTTCGTGGAGGTCAGTTGGGGGTTTGTGGATCTTTGGTTGATTTAGCTGATGCATTTAGTTTTCGTGAAAATTTTGTTCTTTTTGGAGTTAATATTGCTAGTTTATGTTGTGGGATGCAATGCTGATAGAACTGGCGAGTTCGCTGATGCGGGAATTGAGAGAGGAAACTGATCCGGCTGCTTGAAGTTGTTGATTGGGGCTATGATGGACTAGTGAGGGTTTGGATGAGTGTAGATCTGGGACACATGAGGGATGAGTAAAATTAGAGTAGATGGGTGAAAAGTTGTGATTTTTATTGTCGATACACGAAATCTTTGAATACATTTGGTGGGGGTTCATCGGGGATAATACTTTTGCTGGTTTGTCTTGTTTGTTCATGTGATAATGAGGAAGCCAATCATGATAGAGGACAAAGAATTTGTTTGTCAGATTTATGATGTGGATAATTGCAGTTTTCCTTTAAAAGAAGGTGTTTGGTTGAGAATGCATATGATGCCGAGGGGGATGATTAAATATGTGGTTTTGTTTAGGATATTGTCTGGTGTTCAGTTCTGTGGAATCAGTGGTCTATCTTAATACTAGATATACCTTCCTTGGAGACCATTCGAAGTCTCTTATTCATTGTTTATCTTTTCCATTCAAGTTTTCATAGATTCTGCTCTTCTTCTCTTGAAGCACAATTACAGGGTGCGTTTAAGACACGGTGTTAAGCATGCATTGATTTTACACTTGCGGTCCATGCCTTTACTAATTCACATCCGCGATAGGACTCAGGAGTCAGGGATATTCCAAGCCTTTTCAATCCGCTTTAATCATTATCTTTTCTTAGTAGCAGACTTGGGGACTTTAGCATTATTAGCTCATTATTTTCAGCTGCAATAAGGTACCTGTCTGTTCGGTTTGTTATCTGTTGGCAGCTATTAGAGATTAGCTTCTAGAGTTGGAAGCTTTTATGCTATTGTCAAGTTGGATGAACCACCGAATACGCATTCGCCATAACTGAATATTAACAAAAGCACATCCCACACCTTTTTAGTTGATCCACCTTTTAATTTTAGCTTAAGTAACCCCACCAATCCTCGGCTGTGACTACAGTACCTGTAGCCATCTCTTTCACATCACCAATAACAAACTGTCCAAAAATACTCGAGCTTCGTAGAAAATAATTCGAGCACATAACTTCTTCCCTTTAAACAACAAATCATTCCTCTACTGTTAGACATTTCATTAAGCATACACAGGCTGTGCTTTAGCTGGAGGCGTTGGGGATCCGGTTCCTCCAGTACCGAAACTCCCTTATTTCATAACATGAAAAAAACACGAAGGATCTCCTATACTATCGTTTGTTAGATATGCGTCTTGTGTTTTACTGGCTCGATGTTTGCAGTTCTCATACTCAATTGAAATTTCATGTACCTCTTATTCACATTGTTTAGTTGACCGACTTTAGATGAATTCGTAAAATTTTATTTAATTCACACTGGAATTTTCTAGCATGCTAGCATGTATGCTTTGTTATGTTTGTATGGACTATGGAGTTAACAGGGCCTGCAAAACAGTATTGTACAACTGATAAACCTTTGCATCTCTGCATTGATGAAAGTAGTCCTTTTAATCAAATACCTGCTATACCTTATAGTATGTTTTTGTATTATTTAATATTTTCATATATGCATTTTTTAATTATAAATATCTTTGGGTTTGAATATCTAAACAATTAAACAATATCCATAGAGTTTATATTCTCAAAAAATACTAGCTTGTTTTTTTTCCATTAGCAAGCTTTGAATTTTTCACACTGACATATTTTATTTTCAGCCTATATAGTGGCGAGTTTCAAAGTGCACAAGCCTGTTTCTCTCTTGGATGCAAATATTGAAAAGCTTCGGAATGATATATATGATGAAATTGGCGTTCCAAATTCCATGGTACCTTCCACTTACCTTGGTCCTTCTTTCTGTAAATATTCTAATTGCAAGGTCTAACCCATTATTGTGAATTGTGACTCAAACCAGGTGGATATTATATTGTTGGAATCGTCACCTGGAGTAAACTGGACAAATGTGGTGTTTGGCATCTGGCCTAACCCGAAAAGCGCGACAATTTCTTCAACTTGGCTTAGCATTATCAGGGAAAATTTTATGGACTTTGTTACACAACAATCAACTCTCCATCTGACCACATCCTTGTTTGGGAGCTCATATTTCTTTGAGGTGCTAAAGTTTCCTGGAGGAATTACAATTATTCCCCAACAGAATGTTTTTCTTTTGCAGAAAGTTCACATGCTTTTTAATTTCACCTTAAACTTCCCCATCAATGATGTACAAAACAATTTTGACGAGCTGAAGGCCCAGATGAAGTCCGGTTTACTTCTGCAGTCCTATGAGGTTTGTATTTTCTGTTATTGCTTAAATAGGAAAACATGACTTTTGTTCTTCTTTTCCTTCAGCATGTATGTTGACATTTATCATTTTGTGTGGCTTGCACAGCAGTAAAGCCAGTCGCAACAATCATTCATGTCAGTTATAATAAGTATTTATTATAAACATGTGAACTTTTTTCAAGCCATTGATTAACTTGCACTTAGGTGCTAGTAACTGGCCTCATATTTCTTTCTGAGGACCGACCAAATAATTATTCTAGGTGGATATGTACTCTGATTCATGATTCAACTCTCAACTCCCATGGATTTGACTTGGGTAAACTTGCTGAATAGTAGATTTTCAATATGAAATTAACCGAATAATGATTTCAATGAATTGCAGAATCTTTATGTGAGCTTAACGAATTTAAAGGGTTCGACTGTTGCTCCTCCAACAGTTGTTCAGACATCCATTGTGCTTAAAGTCGGGAATAAGCAGCCTTCAACGCCAAGGTTAAGGGAGTTAGCTCAGACAATTAGAAGTTCATCTCATGGAAACCTTGGACTAAATCACACAGTGTTTGGTAGAGTAAAGCAGATACAACTATCCTCTTTTCTTAAACATTCTCTGAACAACGGAGGTAATGGTATATCTATACCTCCCAGTCCATCTCCTCAACCTCTACCTCAACCGCATGTTCACCACCACCACCACCACCACCACCATCACCACCATCACCATCACCACCACCACCACCACCACCTCGATTCGAATCAGGCTCCTGCACCTGCTCCCCAACACATGTACAAATCTCAACCCCCATCTAGGTCCCACTCTGTTTCTCGAAACAAACCCAAGAGCAATGTACACATAGATCCAGTTGCTGCACCGGTGGATTCCCCACAGAGTTCATATGCCCCAGCACCAGATTTAGAACACCCTGCTCTACCTCCTATTGGAAATCCACCCGCACCATCACCAGTTGAAGATCCAGCAGCTCCTGCACCACACTTGTACCACACACCTCCACATGTGGTTCCTGCTCATACACAACCTCCAAGTGAGAGTGGAAGGTTTATCAAGTCTCTTGACAAAAGCCCTTCGGTGTCGCCTTCCCCATTTTCATGTAAGTTTTCTTTCCAAAATATCTTATTATTAAAATTGATTATGTTCAAGCTATAGTGTACTAAAATAATGAGGTATATGAAAAGGGTAAATTTTGCAATATGAAAAACTCCAGAAGTTGGCAATACTTGATCACTTCCTATCCTGATATGATCTATAGCTTTGATGCCTCAAATTAAAGTTATGTGCCAGTTCAGGCATTCTAGCTGCAACTTTTTTTTGGGGGGGGGGGATGCAATTTACCTTTTTGTTAGGTACCTTATTTTTTGAAATTTCAATCCCCGTTTATGATCTTTCCTAAGTCTTGAACAAGCACATCCTATGTTATATGTGTTCACAATATAAGGCCGTACAAAGAAACTCCCAAAAACTCCCAAAATTATGAGAAACTACCATGGGTAACGGCAACATGTCAGCACCGTTAATGCCACGTCAGCGGCCTGCCACATCATCATTGAATATCCAAATATCCCAAAATTACCCATCTTCTTCATACTCTCATCCTCACCTAACTTAAACCCTAGGCCCCACCCACCTCCACCGTCGGCGCCACCCTCGTTTCTTGCCTCCGCCGCCGCCGTCCTATTCTCCTGCTGTCGCCGCCCTCATCCTCATCTCCTCTCTAATAACTCAAACCCTCATCTCTCGTCGCTGTCGTCGTAGCCGCTCTCACCCTCAACCCTCATCATCATCTCCTCATTTTAACCCTAATCCAAACCTTCATTTTTACCCCTGCCGCCGTCGCCACCCTCATCTCCCGTTTCATCTCCCTCTTCCTTTATCGTTAACCCTAACCTAACCTCCTCCCTCACTGCTGCAGCCAACCTCGCCGTCGACGCTATCCTCGCTGTCGTGCCCTCATCCTCTTCATCTCCATCTTCCCTTTTCTCAAACCCTAACCTAATCCAAACCCTAGTTCTAGCCTTGATCTTTTCGACGCTGCCTCCCTCAGCATCACCACCTCCCCGCCACTCCCGCTGTTGGCCACCTCCTCCCTTCGCCATCCGTGACCTTCCCCATTGTCGCCTCCTTTAATTCCTTATAAACTAACCGACACAATAATTGATAATTTTATTTATTTAATGAATGAAGGGCAAACATGTCATTTACTATTTGAATTGCCATTGTTTAAGAGTTGACCGACATTGGCCATTACCCATGGTAGTTTCTCATAATTTAAAAAGTTTTTGGTAGATTCTTGCCAAACATGAAAAGTTCATTGGGCATTGTTAAACCACAATAATTACAAGAATGCGCTTCCGGTTAATCAAAATCCAATTAGCCAGTGTCCACAACCAGTCGCCTGTTGCGTCATAACTTGATAAGTTTTTACTATCTACATGATGCAAGCAATGAAACACGGCTTCACGATTGATTTTTTGATCTATTGCCTACCTTTCATCAATTCTTTCTGAAACTAGAGCTAAGTCCCTACTGCCTAGCCCAAAAAGCAATGAAATTTCATAATCCTAAAAGACCGGTCAGGTCAAATTTTTCTAGACGAAACAGTCTTAGACTGGGAAAGACAATGTTTCACGTTGGGGTTAATATTCAGCTTTGAGGCATAAATAAAAAGCTAAGAGTCCACAAATAACATTTCCATAGGCTGTCAAATAAAGTTGTGGCTTCGGCACTGGTAAACCATTGGTAAAGTGGGACCAAATGTCAATGGATCTTTAAATGGTGGGATCATCTTCTAGTAGATCTGATGGAGGTCATCGATTGAGTTGTGGAAGTACAATGCCTTTTAAATGAAAGGAAACTCCATAAGGATTTGTTGGCAAAATCATGGAAAGACGGTTGAGATTTGTGGCTAGTATTCGTTGTTGAGGATTGCCGGGAGTTTGCAGCAAGAGTTGACAACGAAGAAGCATGGACTCAGTGGTGTTGCAAATTTCATGATATTAAGAGACAATGCAATACACACACATGTAACAGTGAAACGTATAGATTGATACAACTTATCATATATGTTGTAGTTTATATATTATCTATTCAAATTCAGAATAAGTTTAGTGATGACAATTGTTTGGAGAAAGAGAGAAAGTAGATAGCTATTTCAACATTCAGCTGTCAACGTTTCACCGTATAAAGTGAAATGTTCAGACCGGAGAGAAACACAAACTAGAAAGATATTAAATGGCCCACCCTGTTCACATTCAAAAAGAAATTGGAGTATGAAAGAGAAAGTGGATTGTCCGGGATTGAAGTTCGAATCGCTTGGCAGATTAGATTCACAGTTAATAAAGCCTGGCACTGTTCACTTTTAATGTGTCACTATTTGCTGTGCCGCCGAGTTATTGGTTGCCATTAGTTGTGTTGTGGTTAAATTTACTGCTTCAACTTGTCTCTTGTGGCTTGGTCCATCAGGCGCAGGCGCCTGGGGGGAGGGGTTGCAAAAGAAGATAAATAAGGGTAAACATGCATGAATTTGGAGTGTTGCATCCGTATCCAAGCCAATGCTGTGTAATGCATTTGGGTTTGAGGGGCATCCCTAGGGAAATGGGGCATAAGAATGTTCGAGAAAGTACAAGCTAGATTCAGCTAAAGAATCGAGAGGGGAGTGCTATAAGGTGGATACAAATTAGGGTGGAGGTCTTTCAAAGTATTTTTTGTATTCATGATACGGTGGAGAAGGTTCCACAACTGGGATCGTCTCAGGAATTTTTAGAAGTGCAGTTTGTGATTTTGTTATTTTGCTATTGCATGGGACAAACAACTTGCATTTCTGAGGGACACCTGATGTGTTTGTGTAATGTTTATTTGAGGTGTCTACTTGTGTATGAATTGATAATATTCTCATCTCTTAAGTTGCGGAGAAGCCTTTTAAGGTTATGATTTCAAGAGATGGTTGAAGTAGAATAATACTTCGATAACATGTCTAAGCCATACTACTTATATATGTGTGTCGGTAGGTAGATGTGCAGGCTTTTGTGTTCCAAACTATATTCTTGTGGGACATCTACTGCGTTGTATTTATGGATATACAAGTAATAACTTAGTTTTGAAAGCTTATATCCTTAGTCCCTTTTATCCTGGATTAACTTTGAAGCCATTTATTTTGCGGCTATTGAAGGAAATTGACGCGGGGTGAATCGCGTCAAGATGTTACCTAACGTTGATCTGTTGTTGGCGATGATGGATGGCCGAGATTTGAGTTGGAGGATGGCCGCTGAAGTGTGTGGATCTCAATGGGTTTGAGGTTGTTGGGGCCGAGCTACCTGCAAAGAAGTCCCGGGGTGGTTGTACCACTGAGGACCCTCCGACGATCAAGTTAGACAGGAAATCTGAGCAGAGTAACGGCCTAGTGAGTGGAAAATGACTTGCTTGAACCGTCTGAAGGAGGGGTTTATAAAGCGGTGGCAGCAGGCAGGTGCGAGAATCATGCCGGTCGTTACGTCCCTGACGTCACGCCCGCGTGATGGGCGGGATCTTCCATTAATGGCGAGACAGGCTCGTTAATGAGGATCGTGATGGCGTGGAACGCGGGATCCTGGGCAGCGGATATCTCGCGCATGGCGAGATTCGCGGAGGCACCTGCGAATGATGTCGTTGGTCGGTCGAAGGGACCGAGGAAGATAAGCTCGGCGGGGGCTCGGGACCGAGTGGGAGGCCGAGCTATCTCGGTTTTATGGTAGCCCGGAGGCGAGCTGAGAGGGCCAGGAGGCCAAATGTGCAGGAGGCTCGGAGGCGAGCCAACGGTTGTTTGCAAGGCGGGCATAGGAGTGGTGTGGACGGCCCAGAAGGTCGGCCACGTCCATAGGTCGCAGACCTGGGTGTTCCTCCGACGTGCCGTCCTTGGTCCTTCCTTGCGGGCTTCGGGACACGTCATCAACCACGTATCACGATCTGGGAGATCACCGATACCGAGCATCATCATTAGCCCCCACTCTCGTCCCGACCTGTTCACGGGTCGGGTCGAGGGTGGTCTGCCGGGTCACCCGAGATGAGCTCCTCGTCGAAGATATCGTGAGCGTGTGTTCCCGGGCAATCAACTGTATTTTCTTGGTGATGTCAGCGGAACAGGCGCCGGATCTCGCATTAAAGAGGATGCGCCGGATCGTGCGCACGTTTACCGAAGCGACAGCCCACGTATCGGGCGCTGGTTGGCTGACGCGACGGGCCGTAGGATTCTGGCGTCTGATGGGATACGGCCAATGCGCGTGCGACAGATGGGGCGATCGTGGCCGTCGAATGCATTGAGCCGTTTCGGTGGGAGATGACTGTCGCCGTAGGATGTGTACGCCGGCAACTATGAATAGAGGTGGGTCCCCATCAAGGCCCATACCTCCACAAATTTTCCTCGTCCCGAGTCTCGTTAGCTCGGCGCTATCCTTTTTAGGTCGGATCTCTGCGTTTCCCCTTCCGAGGATCCATCCTCTTAATCAGGTTAGATGTCTTCTTCTGAAGAGTTTGTAGAAATAGATTGGGTAGGGTCTAGGGAGCCCCCTGTAGATTTTTCTTCTTCCTCCTCGGCTTCTTCTGCTTCTTCTTCCATTGAGTCGGAGTCTTTCCGGGAAGTTAGGGTCAGATCTTCTTCTCGAGGTCGTGAGATGGGGGCGGTTCCCAGAGCGGAGGTCGTGGACGCCCCTGGTGTGTCGTCCTCGGTGAGGTACGAGGACGAGCTTGCCACCGCTCGGGTTCGTTTCCATATTCCTCCCGGCTATACGCTACGTTTGGCCGAAGACGGAGAGAGGGCAGATCAGGTACGGGGTAAAGAGATTGCCTATAACCTGAAAGCCTTTTGGGCCGGAATGCGCTTGCCTTTCTCTCCCGAGGTTGTTAGAGTGCCGAACCATTCCGGGATAGCCCGGGCCAGCTAGTGCCGAACTCTTGGAGGATTCTCTTTGGATTCTTGGTCCGCCTGAAGTTGCAGTCGATCCCTTTCAGACTGTCCATCCTTGCCTCTTCTCTTATTTGCAAAAGCTACCCTGGCACTCGCGCGGGCGAGCCGAGGTGGGTATACCTCTCGTTTAGGAAGCAATGGGGAAGTGCTCCGGATCGGGAGTCTGTTGGGATTCCTTAGCACCTAGCCTAGGTTTGCAAGCATCACACATGCCACAACAAAAATTTTAGGGTGTGCTAAGCAATCAAACTAAAGATCGAACTAGAAAACTAGGGTAACAAAATAGTAATCTAACATTACAAATAGAAGTGAATGAAAATACAACCTTTGTAGATCCGGTCCTTCACTTCTAAAGCTCCGTGTTGACGTCCCTTCGCTGCGATCATCGAGATTCCGGACTCTAGTGATGGTTTCCTCGGAGAAATGAACGGGCTAGCTCGTTGACTTCGAGGCCGAAGATGATCTACGTCGAGGAGACTCAAACTCAAGCTCCATCTTCACTTGGTCAAGAACTTTGTGAAGAGAACATCCTAAACTAAATGGCAAGTAGTAGAGGATGATGAAATAGGAAGTGGGTTCACTTTGGATTTTGATTTCTCACTTTATTTCTCCACTTAGAAAATTTCTAGCTAGCTTTTTCTTCTTGATGAAGAAGAAGAAGAAGGAATAATGAATAATGAGAAAAGAATAATAAGTGAAGATAATGATCAATATGCAACCATGAGTGATATAATCATCCACTAACCTTTGTAGAGACATAACCATGGTTAATTATAATTGTTTGGTTAATAAATATCTTAATTAAGACATTTTGAGTGGACTTTGTCAAAGATACTTCAAGCTTCATGAAGCTTTGAGCCATGACAAAAGAAGCCACCATTTTTGAATAATTAAGATAAATAAAAACCTAAATTATAATTAGCATGGTGTATGTCACCCACCCACCCATGTTTGCATGTATTATCAAGCATGATACAATCTAGTGCACAAACATATATCACATATACAACATGTGCACATCAAGTGAGAAAACAATCTTAAGTGAACAAATACTAGTTAATGTAAAGTAATATATCAAATATATAATTATACATTAAATCATCAAATCAACACTTGATTTGATGATCCGGTCATATCGCATATAACCGACTAATATCTAGTGTATCAATGTATTGAATCAACACTTGATTCGGTAACCCGGCTATATCGCATATAACCGACCAATGATACAAACCGCGAGAATAAAATACAGTATCATATACTCGTATTATTCTCGGTCCCGCACATATCTCATATGCGCTCCTATTTCGTTTCGCTTGAGCCAGAAAACCTCTGTGTAGGACTCTAAAGACTCGTCAATACGCCGGCAGTAGGTGGTGATCATATCAGTCACCCACAAGCTGCAAGCGGTCTGCTAAACGTAACGGCCACCCGGGTATTGAGCGATCAGAAGATCAACGAGCAAGCCTGCTCACACTCCTGCGAATCCAATCAGTAACACTTACCGCACAGTCCGGTCTGTTCGTCTGATATGTCGCATATCTCGTCTAGGGGCGGTAAACGTCAGACCCCAGTAGCTTGATAAGTCATGCCGATGTAAGGTCCATAACGTTCGTGAAACTACTGATAACACTTACCAGTAAATCACAGCAACCCTGGTCAGGGATTTCCAGTTATGGCCAATCGAGCATAGCGCAACATCAACTCCCAATACCGGGAGAGACGAATCCCCTTCTATCGCTCATTGCCTCCATGTGACTCGGGACTGTACCCAAAAACCATCTGTTTGCACGACCCAGTAGAGCCGTGGTAGGATGGAAATCAAAGCACAGTGGGAGAAACACAAGACTCTATGACGATCTCGGGTCAACAGACTAAGCTGTATCAGTGTCACCAGAGAACTGCCATCCGACGTGAGGTATAATACCATCTGGGAGTTCTCGGCGAGTCCGTTCAGTATACCCAGTCTCCACTGAGCACCCGTATACCATCTCTGATGTCAAACACCAATGGATATGGGATCATCCATCGCCCATCACATGGGTCGAGAAGATATACGCTAGTCTACTTTGGAATATCGATGCCCCGTCTCGATATTCCCACGACTAGGAACATTGAAGGATGTACTCATGGACTACCCAGGCCTCACTAGTACGATCTGCATCATAATCCTGGAAGTCGAGTACACATCCTAAGAGCTTTATCAACATGTAACAGAGAGACAGTAAGTATACATGTTAAGATAAAGAGCAACCAGATAGCGTACTATCATGTCGAGCAAGAAAGTCCTCTCTATATATGTCCCAGCATTCACTATAATATACATCTCATGTATAATAATGGCCTCTAGGGCATACATACAACTAACAGGGTCGTCGTCGTGCCTTCTTCCATCCACGATTGGAAGAAGAAGTTTTCTTTGTTGGGCCGCCCGAGGGTGAGGACTGGCCTGTGCTCACCCAGTGGTCTAGGGATAGGTGTCGGCGAGAGGGCCAGTCGAGCGATCCCGATGCGCTGAAAGTGGCGGAATGGGAGCCCATTCCTCGAGCTGACGTGCTGCTTTCTGAGCACGCCCTGAGTTGGGCTGGGCTCAGCCCTGCCCAGTTCGCTGGTAAGTTAGGAGTTTGCAGGCGATCTGTTAGACCTGCGTTTATTTTACTTTTACTCGTGTTGCTGACTCCATTGTACCTTGTCTTGTGTAGAACCGATGGACGCGAGCAAACTTCGAGCGGCCATGCGCGAGCTGAAGAAGGGATCGAAGGCTGGAGGCGCCAGCTCTTCCCGTCCGATGTCGGCCCCGGCTCCCCCGGCAGCCGCCCCACCCCGGCGTTCGAGTGCGGGCCGTGCCCCGGAGCCTAGCCAGGCGCCGAGCCGAAAGCGGGTTCAGGAACAGGAGGCCGAGGCTTCGGAGATGGAGACCGGCTCCTCGGCGTCGTCTCTCAAGCGGTTCCCCCGGACGGTTCCGCGGACCCCGGCCTCCCCGATCTTGGCGGACGAGGGGGACCTCCGCTTTGAGGTGCCTTCGGGGCTCTCCGTTACGGACAGCTTGCTGACGAACATGGAGAGGTCGGCCGGAGGCAAGGTTCCTCGGTGGACCCTAAGGGCGCAGATGGCGGCGATCGCCCAAGAGGCCGTGTAGGTTAGTGCTCGCACCTTGATTTTTCTCTCAGCGTCTTACCATTCGTGAGATTTTGGTGCCTCCCTTTTCTTTTTGACCCCCCTCTGATTTCTTCATGTCCTCCAGCATGTCGCCCTCGTCGTCCAGATGGAGGACGAGAAAATTGCCCCGGCGATGCGAGCCACGGGCGAGCTCTCCTCGCTGGAGGAGAGCTCGAAGTTGGAGCTGGAGGCGGCGATGGCGAGGGTCGCCGTCCTAGAGGGCGAGGTGGCGGCCGGGAAGCAGGAGGTTGCGGCCGGGAAGCAGGTCGCCAGGTACCGCGAGGCCGCCCAGGTCGCCGAGGTCAAAGCTTCAGGACTCCAAGTTGCTTGTCGGCACCCTGAAGAAGTCGGCGGGCGCCCTTCGGAAGGAGCTCGAGGTGGCGGTAGAGGGGACGAACCGGGCCGAGCTCAGGACGGCGAAGGCGGTGGAGAACTACAAAAAGTCGGACCATTTTTACGCCGACCTAGCCGCAACCACTACCCTCATCTGGCACGAGGCCCTCGACGCCGTTAAGGCTCGAATGCCGGAGTTCCCTGATGAAGAGCTCCGGAATGAATATCCTCGCGGGGACGACGCGCAGGGATGCCCCCGGGAGCACTGCCGGGGAAGGGACTCCCGTCGAGGGCGGCGCCGAGGCTCCTATGATGGGCGCAGCCCCAGTCGTGGTGGACGTTGAGCTCCCCGGGGTTGCGTCCGGCCCTGAGGCCTGAAGCCCCTCGTCTTCTTGTTTCTTTTCTTTTGTTGCATCGAGGATTTTGTAGGCCTCCGGGCATTTTGTAAGGTTGGGGGAGCCCACAATACCCTTGTAAAGACTTTTGGCTTTATGAATAAAAACTTTTTGCAGTGGTATTTGCGCGCGTATTTTCCTTTGTTGGTGAACACTTGTATTTGCACAGTTCAGCCTTCACGTCGGGTCGGTTCTTCGTCTGGCGATCGCACGTCGAGTTGAATTCGACTATTTGCCAAGTGTGCAAAGACCGGTGAAGGGTCGGTATCTCCATGGCCCCGAAGTCGAGGTTAGGATTGCTTAGACATGGATGGCCTCATGGAGAGGGCTTGGGCCGTGGCGTAGGCGGTTAGTAACACCGGCTACGGATGATCGAGCATGGTAGATGCTCGGTTGCTTTTTGGCGAGGGCTTATGTATTTGGCTTCGTGGGGGTAGTGAACGCCATCCATCATTACTGAGCATGGTAGCTGCTCAGTTGTCTCTTGGTGAGGGCTTCGATCCTTAGCGCTGGAAGGGCCGTAAGAGGTGGCTAAGGATGGACCGAGCAGTGAAGCTGCTCAGTGGCCTCTTGGCGAGGGCTCCCTGGCGTTGTGGGGTAGGAAACTACCAGCCAGGGATAACCGAGCAAGGGCGGGCCCGGTTGCCTCTTGATGAGGGCTTTTGATCCTTAGCGCGGGAGGGGCCGTAAGAGGCCTACTAAGGACGGGCCGAGCATGGTAGATGCCCGGTGCCTTATGGTGAGGGCTTAGATCCCTGGCGTTGTGGCGGTAGGGAGCTACCAGCCAGAGATAACCGAGCAAGGGCGGGCCCGGTTGCCTCTTGGCAAAAGCTTTTGATCCTTAGTGCGGGAGGGGCCGTAAGAGGCCTACTAAGGACGGGCCGAGCAGTGTTGCTGCCCGGTGCCTTTTGGCGAGGGCTTTGATCCTTAAGGACGGGGCCGGGCAGGGTTGCTGCCCGGTGCATCTTGGCGAGGGCTTTGATCCCTGGCGTTGTGGGGGGGGGGTAGGGAGCTACCAGCCAGGGATAACCGAGCAAGGGCGGGCCCGGTTGCCTCTTGATGAGGGCTTTTGATCCTTAGCGCGGGAAGGGCCGTGAGAGGTCTACTAAGGACAGACCCTCTTGATGAGGGCTTTTGATCCTTATCGCGGGAGGGGCCGTGAGAGGCCTATTAAGGACGGGCCGAGCAGGGTAGCTACCCGGTGCCTCTCGGCGAGAGCTTTGATCCTTAAGGACGGGGCGGGGTAGGGTTGCTGCCCAGTGCCTCTTGGCGAGGGCTTTAATCCCTGGCGTTGTGGGGTAGGGGGTTACCAGCCGGGGATAGCCGAGCAGGGTAGCCGCTCGGCTGCCTCTTGGTGAGAGCTTTGATCCCTGGCGTCGTGGGGTAGGAAACTACCAGTCAGGGATAGCCGAGCAGGGTAGCCGCTCGGCTGCCTCTAGGTGAGGGCTTTGATCCCTGGCGTCGTGGGGTAGGGAATTACCAGCCGGGGATAGCCGAGCAGCTGCCTCTTGGTGAGGGTTTTGATCCCTGGCGTCGTGGGGTAGGGAACTACCAGCCGGGGATAGCCGAGCAGGGTAGACGTTCGGCCGCTTTTTGATGAGGGTTTCGATCCTTAGCGTAAGAGGAGCCGTAAGAGGCCTGCTAAGGATGGTCCGAGCAGTGAAGCTGCTCGGTTGCCTCTTGGCGAGGGCTTCGATCCCTGTCGCTGTGTGGCAGTGAACTACAAGCCGGGAATAGCCGAGCAGGGTAGCCGACCGGCTGCCTCTTGGTGAGGGCTTCGATCCTTAGCGCTGGAAGGGCCGGAAGAGGCCCGCTAAGGACGGACCGAGCAGTGAAGCCGCTCAGACGATTCTGGAGGTTCTGTCCGACCTTCCCGGTGTAAGTATGGGGAATAGGGACAGTCGCGGGCAACACGTGTATCGAACGCGTGGGGGAGGTGAAGCGCCGGAGCCGCGTTGTTTCGATTTCGCCAAGAAAGGCTCGAGGTCTGCCGCGTGGCGGCACAGCTGTGGGTGAAACGGGCGACTGTTGGATTTTCGAGGGCGTAAGCGGGCTATAAAGCGGAGGGAGCGTTGATCACTCCTTTCTTCACACCCAAAACGTAAGAATGGAGGACTTCCCTTTTACGATCTCTGACATCGTGAATTTTGAGGACGTGTACCTCTATGACCAGTACTGCACCGAGGACACGGTGCAGCTAGTGGTTGGCCGCATTGAGGATCATTTCGTCCGACTGCTCCCCCGGTGCTCTCCCCTGCTCCAGCTGCTGATGTACTCCATCTGGAGGGCGTCGCCGGGGCTCTACAACCCCTTGTCCGAACAGCTGAGTGACGTGGCGGTTGGTAAGCTAAGATCCTTGCGGCGCTTCGGCCTGATCTCTGCGGGTTGGCGGGGTCGCTTGGTGGCGCTCATCCTTGAGTGCTATCAATTGAGGCACCACGTCGGCATTCTTGGGCGGCATCAGAGGCAAAGGGCTAAAGCGGCGAGGGCTCGGCTGGCAGAAATATGCTCGGAGTACCACGAGCAGTGTTTCATGTACCCCTTCCTCCGCTATTGTAATTTTTCTTTTTCGGTGTACGGCTGAGGAGCCTATGGTACCCTTTGAATAAACAAACTTATTTTTTTGCAATGTTTTATTGATGTCTCCTTATTATATAAACAGAAAGATCTTGAGAAAGTTTACATTGCCTTAGTGAAAGAAGTACAAGCTAGTAGATGTTCTTTTTATTTGCGTAGCTTGAGCCCCTCGGATGTCTGTTGGCCTCCGCGACCGGCGCGGGGTGTTGAGCCTCGTAGGTATCCGACGTACCCTCCGCTGACACGACCATGATTTGGCCGATTGCCAACTCGCCGGGAGGGGACGCTGCTCCTGCTCGCGGTCAGCTTGCCGCTTATCCCGCAAGTACGCTGCAAGGTGTTCCGAACGGATGAGCTCCTCGATGTAGTCTCGGAGCTGCTTACAGCTCTCCGTGGAGTGGCCTAGCGATCTGTGAAAACCGCAGTAGGGGCCCCGAGTACGCTTTGCCGCCATGCGTGAGATCGGGAGGAGCTTGAGGAACCCCTCGCCCTTGGCCTCCTCAAACAGTACCGTCTGGGAGACGTTGAGCGGGGTGTACTCCTGTAACCTCGGGGAGTAGGGCTTTGGCTGCTCAAGTCTCTTTCTCTCTTTCCTCGCCTTTTTTTTCTGGTCAGTTTGCTCTGCCCCGGGGAGATTTGCGTTCACTTCGGACTCGAGCTGGATTTCGCGCTCGGTCCAGGCCTTTACCTCGGCCATGGTCTTAGGTTGCGCTAATGCAAAGGAGCGTAACCACTCCTTGTGCCTAAGACCAGACCTCAGGGCTATGATGACTGTCTCGTCCCGATGTTCGGGGACCTCGAGAAGGGCATTGTAGAAGCGGGTGACGTACGCTTTGAACGTTTCTTTGTCCTCGCTCTTGATCGTGAAGAGATGGTCGACGGTCCGTTTCTGCTGTCTGTTCCCGACGAAATGGCCGAGAAATTGGGTGGCCAGCTCGTCGAAAGTTGAGATCAAGCGTGGCGCGAGTCCTCGGAACCAGTCTCGTCCGGAGCGGATGAGAGTGGCCGGGAAAGCTCGGCATTGGGCGGCGTCAAAGTTGTCTTGGAAGCTCATCCCGGCCGTGAACGCGTCCAGATGGTCCTTCGGGTCTGACTTCCCGTCGAAGAGCGAGACCTTGGAGGGCTTGTTCCGGGAGGAGACATGGACGGTGAGAAGCTCCTCGGTGAAGGGCTTTGTGAGCGAGTCGGCGGCGTATTTAGCCCCGTCGCTCGAGTGGCGACCTTCTCGATGCATGCCCTCGATCTTCTTTTCGAGGGCGTCGAGCCGCCCATGGTATCCCGACGATTCGGCACATTCCGATCTTTAGCCCCTGCCGTTGGAGACCTGTGTCTGGCCACGGCCCCGGTTTCTCCAGATGAGGTTCCTTAGGTCCCTTGGAGAGGTAGTCTTCGAGCTGCCGTGACGAGTCCCGTCCGTGCGACCCCGTCGAGGGAGGGGGTGTCAGTCATGTCTGGGAGCAGGCGAACTGACCGACATCTCTTCGGGAGGGACAGGAGTGCGTAAGGGCTCGGGTCGAGGCACTCGGGCGACAGACCTCGGTGTTGAACTGTGGGGTGCCCAGCGAGTCATAGAATATGTTGGCCCGGGAGATCGGCGGCCGTTGGAGGCAGCGAGGCGGTGGTCGGCAGTGCCGACGCGGGCAGAGTCTTCTCTCCCTCTATAAGGGTCCCGGTCCCGAGGTGGGGGAGCGACGTCTCGGGGAGCTTGTCCCGCCGTTTGGACACGGACGAGCGCGTCCACGACAGACGCAAGTCGATCTATCCGGACGGCTAGGGCGTTGATGTTGTTCGGGAGAGGAGATTCGTCCGCGCCTCCGTTGTGGGGGAGGCGACGGCTAGTGCTTGGATCGTCGGGTGATCGCTCGCCATTGGGTTGAGATCGGAAGATGAACTTTGTTGAGTGGAATCAAGAGTTTCCACAGACGGCGCCAGTTGACGCGGGGTGAATCGCGTCAAGATGTTACCTTCCGTTGATCTGCCCTTGGCGATGATGGACGGCCGAGGTTTGAGTTGGAGGATAGCTGCTGAAGTGTGTGGATCTCAATGGGTTTGAGGTGGTTGGGGCCGAGCTACTTGCAAGGAAGTCCCGGGGTGGTTGTACCACCGAGGACCCTCCGACGATCAAGTTAGACAGGAAATCCGAGCAGAGTAACGACCTAGTAAGTGGAAAATGACTTACTTGAACCGTCTGGAGGAGGGGTTTAGCAGTGGCAACAGGCAGGCATGTGCGAGAATCACGCCGGTCGTTACGCCCCCGACGTTACGCCCGCGTGATGGGCGGGATCTCCCATTAATGGCGAGACATGCTCGTTAATGGGGATCGTGATGGCGTGGAACGCGGGTTCGTGGGCAGCGGATATCTCGCACATGGCGAGATTCGCGGAGACGAGGCGGAAGCACCTGCGAATGATGCCGTCGGTCGGTCGAAGGGACCGAGGAAGATGAGCTCGGCGGGGGATCGGGACCGAGTGGGAGGCCGAGCCATCTCGGTTTTGTGGTAGCCCGGAGGCGAGCCGAGAGGGCCGAGGAGGCCAAATGTGCAGGAGGCTCGGAGGCGAGCCAACGGTTGTTTGTAAGGCGGGCATAGGAGTGGTGTGGACGGTCCAGAAGGTCGGCCACGTCCATGGGTCGCAGACCCGGGTGTTCCTCCGATGTGCCGTCCTTGGTCCTTCCTTGCGGGCTTCGGGACACGTCATCAGCCACGTGTCGCGATCTTGGAGATCACCGATATCGAGCATCATCAGAAATGTTTTAAATTATTTAATCCCATAATTTTCTATACCCATGCATTTCATGATGGTGCATATACTAAAATGAACGAGCTGGGGTCATCCTTTGAATGTAGCTGCTTTATGCATGAACAACCTTTAAGAGTCTTTGCGGAAAATACAAACAGCTGCCCCCTGCATATGTATGCTTGTTGATTTATATGATAGCAACGCCATTGACAATTTCTCTTTTCAGCTTTTGTCGCAGGCCGGCCTTTTGCTTTTTGCTGGATCCTTGTAGCTCTCGTGTATTTGCTAGCACATTTATGATAACAACAAGGGAAACCTTTTGTTTTCTATGACCCAAGAAGTTTAGTCACTCGAGTGAATTACACGGGAGCCACTGATCTGCGGTGTTGTACTTGTATAAGAGAATGAAAGTAAGTTTTACATGGGATGGTGTAGCACGAAAAAGATGTGCACCCTTGAGTTGTAAGGTGTTAATTAATTTTGAAATGTATGTAAATATGGGATATAATGCTGTTGCCAGCAAATGCGTTTTGAGGTCAAAGCCATAGAGGTGGCAGGCCCTTGGTAACGTGCGTTTCGTATTTGCTGTTTCCTATGTACTATTCTGTAGAAAATCAAGATAGGAGAAAATATGCTTATTTTTATAGTATTTTTTACGTACACCTCCAAAATTCTTTGCTATTTTGATATACCCTATACTGTTCTATTGTTCTTGGATATTTGCCTTGCCGCCTGAAATTTCCTTAAAATTTTAATATCCACCAACTCCGTTAAGAACCAGTTAAGTTTGACAAGAAGAGGGGAAAATATGTAATTGTCCTTTCACATCACCTTCTTTTTCCTTCCATCTTCACTAAATATGGAATTTTGAGTTTTCCCATGGTTTTGTATTTGATGAGATGTAAAATAGATAGAAGCAGTCACAAGCTAAGAATTTTCTACAAATTCAAATTGTGAATTGTTTTTTCTTATAATAAGATTTTGATCCTCTTAATATGAGTATTTTTCATTAGCCTTTTGTTGATTTTATATATTGGGTTAGGACTTTTGATTCGGGGTCCTTTAGATTTTGTTGATTTGGGGTTTTCTTAAGGGGTTGTTCTTTTGATTAGGATTTTGTTGATTCGATGTTCTTTTGTTAAGGGTTTTGTTGATTTATATTTTTTTATCTAGTTTTTATTGATTTTAGATTTTTGTTAAGAATTTTAATGGGAGGATTTTGAGGATGGAAGAGAATGGTCTTGAGAAGAGAAGTTCAAAATAGGAAGTCAAGAGTATTAATGGGATGGAATAAAGGAGGAGGAGACAACCAATTTCGTAAAACTGATATTATATAGACTAGATATATTAGAAAAATATCTAAGAATAATGGGTAATATCAACATTTTAAAGGAATTTCAGGAGGCATGGAGAATATCTAAGAATAATGGGTAATATACTAATATCAACATAGCATAGAATTTTGGAGGTATATCTAAAAAAAAAAGAAGCCATTTTTGTAATGAGGTGGTGTTACCTTCTAGCTAAACTATGATAGGAAGGTATTATTTTTTTCTTCAGATTTTTAATTAAAGTTTGCTTGTCTAATGATGCACTTTGTTAGGTTCAATTAACTTTTTGCTTGTCTGATAAGACTTCGTTTTGTTTGGTTACATCCACTGAGTTCTGCTTATCTGAGGATTTACTTTGTTAGGGAACAGGGGTGTCTTCATTAAGACCAGCTCTCTGTAAGGATGCTGCATATTTATATTATAAATTGAAAATGACCGTGATGATATTTTAAAGAAAAAATATGTTTTAAAGAAATAAATACATTGTACAAATTACATATTTTTATTTTCAAATAATAGTGGTTAAAATATGATATATATGAGAAATTATAATGTAGCAAGTCCATTTTTTTCTTAGTTTAGGTGCATGTCTTTTTTGAGTAAGATGGGTTTGATTAGTATGTGTGAGTGTGAGAGCAGAAATTATTCGGTGTGCCTGATATTGGGATAAAAATTTACACTCTTTTTATCCAAAAATTCAAAGTCAAAAGGTCAAGACCGACACCCAAGTCAAGCGGACCTGAGCTCAAGCCAAGTTAGCCTGAGCCCAAGCAAGCAAGCGGGCCAAAGTCCAAGCCAAGTAGGCCCGAGCCTAAGTATGAAAGGAGGGGACGGGGCGGCGGCCAAAAGCCAATCAAGAAAAGAAATTATTTAAGGAAAATAAAGTTAAATGTAACTTTTATAAATAAATGCAAGAAAAATGGCTGGAAAGCCAAATTATGTAAAGCCCATGATTTATGTGCAAAAAGAAATGAACACATAAGGTATGGAGAGGCACAAGTGCAATTTTGTAAGACCCGAGGGCCAAAATGTAAAGTGTGTAGCCTATAAAAGACAAACATGATCAGAAATTAATAACAACTTTTATTCCCCTCAATTGACCTAGGGTAATGAGCCTCCTCTCTCTTTCTCTCTCGCTCTCCCCCCCTCAAGATTCTTCCTCTTCTTCATTTTTTCAATTAAATCTAGAGATTAACCTCTTTTTTTCAAAAATAACATAGATTTTAGTCATAAACCCATTAAGAGAAGAGTGAATGCACTATCAAATCCCAAAAAAGATTGAGTTTTACATTCCTTTTTTTCTTTCTCAAGATCCAACGAGGAAATAAGAGGAAGAAGGAAAACTCATATTCAAAACCCCCATTTTTGATAAGATCCGAGACTTGAAAAAGGGAAAAGGACCCCTTTCCATCATCTAAGATTCAAAATCCGGAGATTCAAAGATCAAGAGAGTCTTTTGAACTAGATTAGGAGAAGGGTGGGGATGACCCCATCGAGAGGAGCCCCCTTGGGTGTTTCCTCTTGAAGAGAACTCCCTGGAACTTAAGTTCCAAAATCTTGGCGTAGGCGTCAAAACTCTTTAGAACTTAGGTTCCTGAATCTTGGCGCAGATGACAAAAGTTCGATTAGGGCCTAGGTAATTTGGGTAATTAAATTCGCCGGGGTGTCTCTACACCTAATGCTCTAAAACCAACTGATTTGGATGCATTGGTCCAAAGTTCGCTAAAAAGCCCAAAAGGTCCATTTTTTAAAACAAAATCAAGCAAATGTTCTCTCCGAGTTAAAATTTCTAACGGTCCTTTGTGTAAATTCTTATAAAAATATTTTTAAAATGGAGATATGAAAGTTCTATCCTATGATAAAGACTAATGCACGTTCACAAAGGTGTGTATGATACGAAAACAAGTAAAAAGTGGAGTGAAGAATACGACCTAATTTCCTATTAAGAAAGATAGAAATTCTGAATTTGAAACCTAACTGGAAAATGAAATTTGAGAAAACCTTAATTCTTTATAAACTTGTGTGATATTTTTGAAGTTTTATCCGGTCTTTATTTTGTGACATGTTGACTCTAATCGAACTTTTTGAAACGTTACGACACTATTTGCACCGCACGTAAAGACGTATAGAATCTTAAGTTAAATAACAAGTGTGGTGTGAAAAATAAAGTTCGGTATTTCTAACTTAGGATAATAGAATTTCTAGTTTTGAAGCTAAACCGTAGGATTAGAATTGACAGTTATTTTGCAAAACTAGCTTGACGGGATTTTGTAGGTGTAATCCACTGAAAACTCTCAGGAGACAACACTCCTCATACTAGGGACACCTAGAGATTTAACGACTTGTTGCACGAGCTCAGTGCAATCGCGTTCCCTGCGAAAGTGAGATTAGGATTTTGTTTTACTCGGGACGAGCAAAAGATAAATTTGGGGATATTTGTTTATCATGAAAACTGCATTTCAATACCTCTCATTCGTTATCATTTTTGTGATATATCGGTATTATTAACCCGTGTCTGCTTAATAAATATAAATACGGATTACAGGTATTCGTGACAAAACACTGGAAACACACTCAAATATACGGATACGACATTTTTGAGTCGACACTGCAACCGGAACAGAAAACCGATCAATTTTCAAAGAGTTTCTTTTTGCAACAAACATGTGTACACATTTTTATCAAAAATAATGCAACGATACAAGTGTGAACACAAACCTCTTTTGATGCATGAACCATGATGGGATAGCCTAACATAAGTGGGCATACAAGTATCATAACTTGTGCAAGTGGATGAGCAAGTGGGTGTGTGATGAGTGAAGTATAAAGGTGTGATGTGAATTAAAGTTACAATTTCCCTTCAAATCTACAGATCAATACTCAAGTTGATATAGAAGAATCAAACAATACCAGTGAGATCATGGAGAGGATATAAGATCACCACAAGAAAGCGGGCCCCACCACGCTACAGTAAACCGGCAGAAACTCTAAAAAAACCGCTACCATCGATCCAATCTTATCATTTTGGCTCCATTTTTCTTCTGGTCATTCCAAGTTGTCATATCATCTCAATTATATTGTTTGTTTTTGTTGATGAAGTGCCTATAAATACGAGAACAGAGAGCAAGCTCAAGAATATGCTTTGCCATACTTTGACCACCTCATTCTATTTTCATTTTGTAAGTTTGTTAAAGTTTTGTACATAGTAGTTGGTTAATCTTGAATTCTTTGCTTTTATCTAATCTCGTAATCTCTTAACTGAGCTTGCAAGGTTAGATTTTAGTATTTGAATTCATAGCTTGTATCATCATTTTGAACTTTAGGGTTCTTAGTATTTTCTTACTTCTTACTTTCTTGCACTTTACTTTCTTGCCCTTTACTTGCAATATGTTTTCCTTTGATCTCTTCTCTTTTTGGTACTTTCTTTTGATGTTGGTTATGAATTGTGAATAGTGTATCTTGTTAGGGAAAGAGAATGATTATTTAAGTTATGTTTTTCTTTTACTCATTTCCTTTGCCTGAGAATTGCTAATCGAACTCCGCCCAATCCTCACGTAAGCGCTCCGTTAGGCACCCTACCCTATCACGGTAGCAGTAATCCCTAACCGTGACCGGTTGCGTTTGGTTTGGCCGGAGGCGATAGATAAGAGACAAGAACGGAAGGACAATGGTCAATAAGCCGGATTTCTCGAAATACCGTGTTTAAGCACCCTAATGCACGTTGTTGCCGATTATCACAACTTCAATAAGTCAAGTAAGGAACAAAGGAACGGGTACAGATTTTCCTAACTTAAACAAACCTATCTCTATTCCTAACAAACGTTTCGTTGTATATATACGTTGCGCTTAGGTTAAAATTGAACCATTCGGACCTTCGGCTTAACTCGTGAGAACAAGAACTTAGTGTTGGTTATAGTGCCCTCAAGGCAATTATTGTAATCACAGGCAGGTGATTATGACGATTGAGGTGGGGCCTATACAAATAGAACAGTCTTACTCAAAATGATAGTATGCTATCTGGTTTGTCTTTATCATCATGTACATGCATTATGTGGTATTACAGATCACTATTACATGTTGATAGAGCCTATAGGATTCTTGCTTGACCACTAGTATTATGATGGCGATCATATACGTGGGAGCTGGGTGGTCTATAAGCACATCCTTAAATATCCCTAGTCGTGGGAGTATCGAGACTGGGCATTGATACTTCAGAGTAGACCACTGTGTACTTATCGAGACCCCGGCGGGGGGCTGTAGCCGGTCTCACAAGCCATTGGTGTCGGTTTGTCATCTAAGATAGTATGCGGGTGCTCATTGGGTTATGAGTACACTAGACGGACTCGCCGGGAATATGCTAGTTGGTACCTATTATCAGATAGCAGTTCCCAGGTGACATGTGTACAGGTTAGTCTATCGATCTGAGATCGTCATTTGTCTCGTGTGAGTTCCCACTGTGTTTTGATTACTACCTTACCACGGCTCAAAGGAGTTGTGCAAACAGGTTTTAGTTGGGTACAGTCCCGAGCCACATGGAGGCAATGAGCGGATCGTCGGGGATTCGTCTCTCCCGGTATTGGGGGTTGATGTCGTGTAGTGGACGGGTGACCGTCACCAGAAATCTTTGGCCAAGGCAGTCGAGAATTACTGATTTGGATCAGTAGTTTCTCAATTGGTGATGGGCTTCATACCGACACGAAATGTCACGTTATTAAGGGTCTGACTTTATCCATCCGTCTAGACTTGATATGCGATACTCTTAGACGAAGAGACCGGACTGTACGGAGATTGTCACGGACAGGCTCAGTAGGGGTTCGGATGAGTTTGCTCGTCGGCTTTCCTTTCGCTCAATACCTGAGTAGCCGTTACGTATAGCTAATGCCGCTGACGTGCTTGTGATTAAACCCACTGCCAGCGTATTGACGAGTCTTTAGAGTCCCACACAGAGGGTTTCTCTGCTTCGGGCGAAACGATATAAAGGCCGTATGGTTTTACGGCAGGGTTCGATCATATACGTGCACTTGTGTACGTATCATGATTCGGACGGATAATACTAGTAGGCTTTGGTTTAAGCCGGATTCTAGTATTATATTATTGGATTATTTTCGTCTTTTTGTATTCGTATTTTTCGGAATACGGATACATGTATGTATATACGGATGATGGGTATTCTTGTAATTTCTTGCAAGTTGTTTCTAGAAGATGCCACCTCATTTATGCTTTAACCATTTAGGATTAAATGGTTAATGAGGTGGAGGATGAGGTGTGGTGAGCATTTATTCAAGCATGGTTTTGTGGTGACTCATGCTATGACTCATGTGGTGACTCATGGACACTATTCTAGCATGCTTGATATTTGTAAGTGTTGTGAGATATTTTCTTTACTTGATGCATTATTTTATGTTCACAACACTTAGCCATTTTTCTTGAGTTGGCTTCATGCTTCACACTCTCATCTCCTCATGCTTCTTCTTTCTCTACCTCCACCCTAAAAGTCTCATATATTGAGAAAGCTAGAGTGTTTAGAGACAACTCAATCCATCATTAGACTCTACATCTTCTTGGCTATCTAGTTTAGCGAACTAGATACCCTAGTTACCTCGGCTATGAGGTTGGAGCTCGAACTACAAATTCTCTGGTGGATCATCTTCGATGGAGGGAGACCGGAGATCAAGCTTGATCATGGAGGCCTCTAGGAGTTTGGGATGATGGTTAAAGACAGAAGGACACGGATCTTTCGGTATAATCTTTCTAAACTCCTCTTTATGTTTGCTAGATTAGGGTTATTATGGGGTTGTTCTAGCACCAGTTTTATAAAAGTTTTGTTCCGCATTCGGTCACCGTTGATGGCCAGGACGCTGGCATAACCTAACATGGTATCAGAGCCAATCCATAAACCTTACTAGCTAGTTTGCACAAGATTAAAATGTCGATCGACTCTTTTTTCCGAATCGTAATTCCATGTTGCCATGTTTGTTGTTGATTTTAAAACTTGTTCAAATTTTTTTCAGAGCATCTTAAAAATATATGTAGGCAAAACTAGAGCTAAGAAAAAAATTTGGGCACCTAACTCCAAAATTCCGCCGCGGAACCTAAGCAAAATGGCACATTTTGCTATTGAACCGCCGCGCTTTTTGGGCAACAGTGCCCCAAATTTTTTCTGGGGCTCTAGTTTATGGAAATATAATTTTTGTGATATATGGTTTTGGCCCAGATTTGTTTGAGTGTTGGATTTGCATTTGGGGCCAATTTGGGAAAGTTTAGTCAATCAAAATTTTAAGTGTGTGTTTATCAGTGCATACATTACTATCTGCGACCGTGAATGTCATTAGAGCGGTATAACTCGTCTAACTGCTATATATTTTTTTAGACGGATTTGCGAACATGACATTCACGTTGATGTTTTGTGTTGTGCTGAGGTTGTGGTTGGATTGTCGTGGTGATTAGCCAGTGGTGCAATGATAGTTGTACAGTTCAGATTCATTTGTACATTTGATATTGCAGGGCGAGCGTTCGACATGTGGACTGCCGTCTCTGCCGGTTTGTATATTATTTGTTTAGGGCACGACCGGGTTGAGGTCGATATCACCATTGTACATTATATTTCTTTTCTGTACTAGGATTACCCCGCGGTGGAGTGCTCGAATAGCCGGGTTCTAGAGGGCAACGGGCCTGCATCTCTTTGCGTTGAGACGGAGGGGGCCTTACTCTAAAATTGGTGGGCTATTCGTAGCACTCGTAGGGGGTACACGATGACCCACGGAGGGGCACTCAAGTTACCGGATTTCGTGAAGTGCCGGGTAGTCCATTCACTTTGTTGATTGGGGTTGCCTCACTTCTGGAGTTGGCGGGTAACTTGCCGTGCTCGTAGGGGTTTAGGTTTTCATTGCACAGGCTATCCACATGACAGGGAACGTCGAGTTTCATTTGCGGCGTAAATGAAACCCGAGGCTCCAAGATTATCCACCATTATGTGTTGCTTGCTGAGATTCTGTGATGTTGCTTATATCATGCCTGGGACGAATGCTATATATATTTATATATATACTAGTAGATGTTGTATATGTTTTGCATACGCGCTAGTCTAGCCCCCGCTTTGCCGTTAGTTAAGTAACATAACGGTGCATGACGGGACCCGTGGAAAATGCGGATGGCATATACGTATATTGTATTTTCGTTCTTTTCTGGTATGATATGGTTTAATTGATGAGACTACATTAATTCTGATTAATGCAAGGAAAACAAACCTATATGATGTTATTGGAACCAAGTTTTTAAAAACTGACATTACAGACGTTTTCTTTTGCTCTGCACAGTGGTATTCGGTTATGAATATCCAACACCTCATTCGACGATGCAAGAGCCGAGATCCCTTTACCGGGAGTGACCTCTTGGGCAAAAGTTTACGTCAGTGTAATAACTTCACTACAGTCGATTCTTTTGTTTTGCATCATGGTATTCAGTTTGGAATATCCTGCACCTAATTCGATGAGGAAAGAGCCGAGATCTCTTCACAGGGAGTGACCTCTTTAGCAAAAGTTTGCACCACTATATATTTGTAAAACCACTCGGTTCGTTCAACGATATCAAGTTCATTACGTTAAAGGTTTTTCGCCAAAAACCAGTTGTAGCCCTTCGTCATTTCTTACAGGTATTACTTAGTATTCATGCTGTGCATTTTGACCTCTGTCAAGACACAGTGAATGGTAGCTGGGTAATACTTGTTTGTTGCATAGATACAGTCGCACGGTCATGTTGACCTCTGTCAAGCGCTCGTGTGAGTGGGTCTAACTTAATCCAGGACAATGACGGGTTGAACTTGACTTGCGACTTATGATATGTTGATCTCTGTCAAGGTCATAAGCCGCTTGGGGTAAAAACCACATCGGGAGTTTCAAATATACAGGAAACTTGCCAGGCATGCGCATACCTTCTGGAGTGTGGTGACTTGAGTGGCTTCCATCAAGTTATCATGCGATGATAGTTGGATCCCGATTCCCACTGATGAGTAGGTGTCACTCTTCGGGTGATTTTTAGATGATCCCGACTAATTCTCCTTTTAGAGTTTGAAAGAGAATTCGAGAAAACGGTGGGAGCCATCATGATTAGATAAAGTGATTAACCGATCTAATCTAGATTAGAGTGCACATTGAGTGTTTCTTTTCTCTCTCTCTTTGGTAGCGACCATGGCCTAATCTTAAAAACTCATGAACCAAGTTAACCGAACCTTCTTAAAACACTTTGGCTTTTGGATTATCATTTAGTCGCATATATTATTTCCGCTCCTACATCTCTTTGCATTTCTCCAGAACACTCCGTATCACTACGACGATCCATATTTCTTGGATATTCCATCGTATAGTTACATACGAACTCGAAGGAACTTGTTCCCGTTCGAGGATAGATTCTGGTTCTGGAGAAATTGAATAGGATTATTCGGTTGTCTTTTATCTTTACCTTCTCTCAGGTTGCGAGGGCTCCTAGTATTGGGAGAGTACACCTATTGCGCTTATTGGATAGTTTTCTTCCAAACCTTAGGCTGGCGCTGAAAGTAGGGAAGGAAGAAAACCAATTAGCCTAAGTGTGGTGTACAGAAGGTAATAAATAAAGACGTATAAAGGTGTTAGATTAAGGGCAAAGGAAATTGCGACTGCTATTATTCATGACGAAACAATGTATACCCCTGCCATTCCTATATTACCTTTGCATTTCTCCGGAACACTCCGTATCACTACGAAGATCCATATTGCTTGGGTATGCCATCGTATAGTTACATACGAACTCGAAGGAACTTGTTCTAGTTCGAGAATGGTTTCTGGTTCTGGAGAAATAGAATAACGATTATTCAGTTGTCTTTTCTCTTTACTTTCTCTTAGGTTGCGAGAGCTCCTAGTATTAGGAGAGTACACCTATTGCGCTTATTGGATAGTCTTCTTCCAATCTTAGGCTGGTGCCGAAGGGTAGGGAAGGAAGAAAATCAATTAGCCTAAGTGTGGTGTACAGAAGGTAATAAGTAAAGACATATAAATGGATTGGAGTGTGGGCAAGGAAATATACGGTTACAGTCATGAATCTGGATAGTGGAAGAGGCATTGCTAGAAATACCCGCTTACCCCCATCGAATCATTTTCATGCTTCAGTTTTATTGTGCGGTGTTAAGTGAAAGCTGTTTCCCCAGTTAGATTCTAACTTCAGGGTATGTATTTACCAGATTTGATTCTCACATCTGTATGGCGTTACAGATGGTGAGTAGGAGTAAGATATTGGGAATTGGGTGATTAGATCCTCAATATATATAAGAATTCTTTGTAATTGGTGATATTTGAGGAAATCACCTGGGTTTTGCTTGACGACAACTTTTTGGTTTTGAATATCCGTCGTTATGCACCAATTTCAAACTGATATATCTGTACATTTATTTTATAAAGTGAGATATAACCTTTTGAAATTATGTCTATGACATTTACCTATATCAGTTAATGGTTAGGTAAGGTGCATTCAACAACGGTGTAATTTTTCTTAACCATAGTACATTTTTTCAACCTATGGCGCACAGGGTTTGAGTTATTAAACTCAGTGGACTTATACAGAGTTTTGTATATTGTCCGGTGTCCATTAGGACAAAGGGGTTGGTACTCGTACTATATTCTGTTTACTTATGACTTCTCTAGTTTTAGACAAGTATTTCGATGAAATACAAGATCCAAGTTTTGAGAAGTTATAGGTATAAGAATAAGGTAGAGAACCATTTGTTGCAAGTATCAAGATTCTTCAAGGTGATCGAAAATGTAGATACTTGTGTTTGGTATTCCGTTGTAAGTAATAGTTTTGAGAACTTGCTTCTCTTTCAGGTTACTCATAAGAGAATGCATTCCTTGATGAGTAATGCTGCTTGGCCTCCTATTTGGTTGATATGCACTGGAAACAGCTGCATGAATCTGGTTCCAATTAAATTAGTGCATTTGTTTCTATATTGGATATATAAAAGGGATTCACATCTTAACGATGTTAAGGTATATGGTGGTGTCCGGCCGATACTTAAAACCAGAATCTAGACAAACTCAAGGCACGTTTCAGTAATGGCAGTTTGTGAGTTATCCCGGGCTTTGACGAGGGTTAACTTTCTATCATATAGAAGATCAATAGTTTTATTGTTCTTGACTCGCCACCAGTTTTAGTAAAATGGATTCTTTTCAGAAAAACATTAGTGGGAGTATGGTAGAATTGGAAGTGATTTCAGAACCACAAACGATTACTGAAAATTTAATAGAACCTAAAAATTCAATTGGTTTCGACGATCCATGAGCCACTCCGCAGATTTGGTGGGTAACCTCAGGCACCCGAGAGGTACTTCGGTCTCCTCAGAGACGGTGACAGGGAGGTTTATGATTACCCAAACTTGTCACTGTTGCTGTTCTAGACTATGAGGTCTTGCAGGAAGATGAGTATAACGTCGTCTAAATTAGCTTTAGAAGTGCACGTGTATATGACTCTGCCAGAGGGTTTGTGTAGTCAGTGGGAGCAGCGAAAGCATAGTGGGCAAGTAGCTTATGTCTATTTATAGACTAAAGCAGGTATAGCGGAGATAGATCATCTATTTTTGATATGACAGTCATAGAGTTTGACTTCATCAGAATAAGATATGAATCTGGTAAGAAGGTAGTAGGGAGTGATGTCCTGGTATTTGGATGATATGCACTTAATATGAAGAGATCTTCCTATACTACGATCGGTTATACTTTGATTGTCACAATGTTGTTTCTCCACATAAGATATGGATATAATATCAGGGATTCCGGTGACTAGATCAATGGTTTTAGATCTAGATTTGGAAAGTATCCCAATTTGGGTACTTTGGCATTATTCTCAAGTATTTTAGAATGGACGACTCCTGACGTGGTGGTGTACCTGCAGGTGATGGAGCCACCATCTCAAAAAATATGTCTTTTAGACTGATGAGGAGAGAGATTTGCATGATTGGCATATCACTTGCTTAGGCAATTGAGTCAATCATGAGATGTCAAGTACAACATCAGATATTGATTTTGCACAGGCTGCAATAAGTATATATTAATCCAATCCTGGAGAAACATTGGGAAGCAGTTATGAACATAAGTGGATGTTCTTTGTATATGGTAACGGCAGCCTCCTTCGGGAGGCGGTTATCATTTCAGGCTTCTAAGGTGACCTGGATGACAGAGTGACTGTTAGAGTTATAGTTTTCCCTCTTTTGTGGGGCAGTATGTTGGACAGGTGGTCCAAGCGGATACTGTGGAAGGCATGGCGTAGGATACTGACTAAATTCAGTGTATGATACAGTCTAAGAAGTTTTTTGGATTTGGAGTTCATTTTTGAACTGGGTCCCATCAGATATCCAGACAAATTCTAAGACATGTATTGCTCATTTCGGGAGATAGTCTTTCTCCGCGAAATTGAGATATATAGAGAGATAAAGATAGAAACACTGGAGCGGATCCACTCACTGAGGTTATTTCTCGAACGCAATAGTTTCACAAACGAGCTTTATGTGACTGATTAGTAGAGAAGTTGGGTGTTCGGTATCACACGGGCTATGAGTATGTGACACCGCAATTATTAGCCTTAAATGCAAGTGGGAGATTGTTGGCTATAGTGCCCTCAAGGCAATTATTGTAATCACAGGCAGATGATTATGATGATTGAGGGAGGACCTATACGGATAGAACAGTCTTACTCAAAATACTAGTATGCTATCTGGTTTGTCTTTATCATCATGTACATGCATTATGTGGTATTACAGATCACTATTACATGTTGATAGAGCCCATAGGATTCTTGCTTGACGACCAGCATTATGATGGAGATCATATACGTGAGAGCTGGGTGGTCTATAAGCACATCCTTAAATATCCCTAGTCATGGGAGTATCGAGACTGGGCATTGATACTCCTGAGTTGACTAGTGTGTACTTATCGAGACCCCGACGAGGGACGGCGGCCGGTCTCACAAGCCATTGGTGTCAGTTTGTCACCTAAGATAGTATGCAGGTGCTCATTGGGTTATGAGTACACTGGACGGACTCGCCGGGAACATGCTAGTTGGTATTATACCTATTATCAGATAGCAGTTCTCAGGTGACATGTGTACAGATTAGTCTGTCGTCCTGAGATCGTCATTTGTCTCGTGTGAGTTTCTACTGTGCTTTGATTACTACCCTACCAAGGCTCAAAGGAGTCGTGCAAACAGGTTTTAGTTGGGTGCAGTCCCGAGCCACATGGAGGCAGTGAGCGGATCGTCGGAGATTCGTCTCTCCCGGTATTGGGGGTTGATGTCGTGTAGTGCAGGGTGGCCATCATTAGAAATCCTTGGCCAAGATAGTCGAGAATTACTGATTTGGATCAGTAGTTTCTCAGTTGGTAATGGGCTTCATACCGACATGAAATGTCGTGTTATTAGGAGTCTGACTTTATCCACCCCCTAGACTCGATATGCGATACTCTTAGACGAAGAGACCGGACTGTACGGAGATTGTCACGGACAGGCTCAGTAGGGGTTCAGATGAGTTTGCTCGTCGGCCTTCCTTTCGCCCAATACCTGGGTAGTCGTTACGTACAGCTAGTGTCGCTGATGTGCTTATGGTTAAACCCACTGCCAGCGTATTAACGAGTCTTTAGAGTCCCACACAGAGGGTTTCCCTGCTTCGGGCGAAACGATATAGAGGTCGTATGGTTTTACGACAGGGTTCGATCATATACATGCACTTGTGCACGTATCATGATTCGGACGGATAATACTAGTGTGCTTTGGTTTAAGTCGGAGTCTAGTGTTATATTATTGGATTATTTTCGTCTCTTTGTATTTGTATTTTTCGGAATACGGATACAGATATGTATATAGGAATGAGGTGTATTCTTGTAATTTCTTACAAGTTGCTTCTAGAAGATCCGACGACCATCTTTCGGCTAACCTAGCCTGCTCCGTCCCTCGGGACTAACCACCTCATTTATGCTTTAACCATTTAGGATTAAATGGTTAATGAGGTGGAGGATGAGGTGTGGTGAACATTTATTCAAGCATGGCTTGGTGGTGACTCATAGACACTATTCAAGCATGCTTGATATTTGTAAGTTGTGAGATATTTTCTTTACTTGATGCATTATTCTATGCTCACAACACTAAGTCATTTTTCTTGAGTTGGCTTCATTCTTCACACTCTCATCTCCTCATGCTTGTTCTTCCTCTACCTCCATCCTAAAAGTCTCATGTGTTGAGAAACCTAGGGTGTTTAGAGACAAATCAATCCATCATTAGACTCTACATCTTCTAGGCTATCTACTTTAACGAACTAGGTACCCTAGCTACCTCGGCTATGTGGTTGGAGGTCGAACTACAAATCCTCAGGTGGATCATCTTCGATGGAGGGAGACCGGAGATCAAGCTTGATCATGGAGGCTTCTAGGAGCTTGGGATGATGGTTAAAGACCGAAGGACACGGATCATTCGGTATAACCTTTCTAAACTCCTCTTTATTTTTGCTAGATTAGGGTTTATGGTTTGATCCGTATTATGGGGCTGTTCTAGCGCCAGTTTTATAAAAATTTTGTTCCACATTCGGTCACGGTTGATGGCCAGGGCGCTGGCATAACCCAACGCTTAGAACGCACTATCTCCCTGTGGACGACCCGTACTCATCATAGCTAGCTACATGCGACGCCGTCTTGATTGCGGTTAACTGTAAACTTAGATATGACACGCGAAATCCCTTTCGATCACCACTCCCCCTCGGACGTATGCGCTAGCCCTTCATTTGCGCTAGAGCAAGTTCCCTGCCTCTTTTCCCTTTTTCGAGAGCTCCTGACACACGCAAAACGCTCCTCCCGTTAGAAATTTTTTCTAACGGGGCACTGCCCGGCATCCCACAAGGGGGCTGCTAGCCTTCTTGACTCCCAGCCCGCTATTCGGGTAGCGGGACCCCCATAAACTCAGTGAGTCCCCCGATATGCCTAAAGCACCCTCAAAACACAACACACGCATACTGCAAGTTGAGTTCGTATGATCCGTTCGACTCGTTAATCGGAGGTTCCCTCGCTCTCAAAAGCAAGGGGTAATTAATGGCAGTTTTGTTCGCGGCTGCCGGAGATTCGAATCCCTACAATCAATAAACCCCATCCTACCCTAGACAGGGGGAATTTATATACGCCTGACAAACACGCAAATTCCTATCTCAATAGGGTGACGAAAATCACTCTACAGATTCTAGCACGCCTGGTGGGACCTTATTTCTCCTCCCATATTTCGGGTTAAACGTTCATATGAACTCAATTAATATATATATATATATATATATATATATATATATATATATATTGTCTGTACTGAAATCATGTTTCTTTGCGTAGGTTAACAGCTTTCAATCGCAATTTCAAATACAACAACAATGTTTCCCAAGATGAACTCGATCTCTTATGCAACCCCCATCTCGTACACTGTCAAGATGAATGCTCATGTGGTTCTCCCAGCGAATCTCATGGGGCAATAGGAGGAGCCTCCATGCTAGTTCAGCTTTGCCGTTATCTATCCAGCTGGCAGCGCTCTATTGCGGAACCCTTATCAGACAAAATGGCCAAACCAACCTCAAGGGGCAGGAGGCCAAATGTGGTGATCGCGAGAGCACCACAACTCAAGCGCAAGTTGGTGTTTGAATGACTTTCCGTTGCTCCAGGTGGGGTTAAGGCCATCGAAACGAAAGAAATCACCAGACGTCGCGGGCAAGCTCAGGCGATGCCTTCGATGAGTGCACGATCGGATGTCTTTTTAAGGCTCTCTATCAACCGACCTACAGCGGCTTCCCGAAGAGCAGAAGCCCGCCAGGTGCTCAAAATAAAAAAGCTAAGACAGAAGCGGCTCAGGTATAGAGCCAATAAAAGGGCGTGGGCTCTATCCTGGCTGAATTTTGTAAAATTCTAAGAACCGAGTTATCCCACGACGATGACCGTCTCGGCCATGAAAATCCGCAACTCTTTCGAACCTTTAAAGTGGGTTTAGAAAAATGTCATGTCTGCCAAAATCAAGAAGACGGCGATTCGAACGGTGTTACGAAGGGATGTGCCCAAGCCCCGGAACAAAAGGCGGGATACCTTCTCATCAGGAGTCTACCAAGCACTCCGTGCCGCTCGAAAGCAGCGGGGAAAATCCAGAAAAGAGGTATCAGTGCTATCCTAAAACCCGGTCAGGCCAACCGTCTTTAGTCGATTGCCTTGTCCTGAAGAGGAAGGGCCACGACAACGGTCCACAAGATTAGCTGCCGATGATAAAAGGATGACCGGATATGTGATCCACATGTTCTATATGGCGGGCGCCTGCCCCAGTGATAACCTTCGCAGCAAAAGTAAGGATGGGGCCGCCATATCCCAAGCCTTATTTGGCTTGAATGTGGCCGCCACTTCTCAAGATCAGCCTCTTTCGTAGGATAATGAAGACCCTCTCGGTGATGCCGATAAGCAGAAATACCCCTCAGTCCACGTGGAATTAATCTCGGACAGCGAAGAAGAACCAACTTTCCGTCCAGGACCGCAGAGCAGGAGCTGCTTTAAGAGCTCCGAAAATAGCTCATAAGTAAAGATAAGGAGATGGCCAAACTTTACTCCAAAATTGAAGACTTAACGAATGTCGTGATGCAGCTCACGGCTCAAGTAGCCCGGGTGCCTCCCAATCAAGCACAAGGCTCTACTCATGAACCGTGTGATAACGACCCGAAGTATCCAATGCCTGTCCTTTTAAGTCCAAATATGGGCATGCTACATGAAAGCCGACCACATTCCACTTCTGGGGATGCCTTGACTCCTGATGGCAGCATCTCGCTAACGCAAGATCGGATTATGGATTTGATCGCCAGCAAAGTTAAAACATTGGTGGCTGAAGCCGAAGCACAGAAAGATGTTGGCAGCAGTGAGAGGCCGTATCTCACACAATATGATCTTATAGAGTTTTCCAGCGGTTACGTCATTCTTAAATTCAGAAGATTCGACGGGACGCGAAATGCGAATCAACACATTGCCCACTTTAAAAAAAATGCGGAAGCACAGAGGGCAATGATGCGCTTCTTCTTTGCCAGTTTGTCAACAGCCTAACTAATATTGCTTTCGACTGGTACGCAAGCATACCGGACGGCTCTGTCACTACTTTTGCCTAAATGGAATCTCTGTTTTGACAAATATTCATAAGTGTCAGCAACAAGATAACCATTGCCGACCTCGTGAGGACCATGCCGAAGAAAAATGAAAGCAACATTGAATTTATCACCCAAGGCGCAATCTCACTGTCAAGTGCGAGCTGCCATTAGAGCAAGACCAATCTGTCAGCCTCCTCATTGGGAATTTCAGCAATTGGATGGTCCCGTTTCTATGTAGCGCAGGTCCAAAAACGTTTCAGGAGCTGACCGAGAAGGTTCAAATGTTGGAACACTCAAAGCATGGGTCCATCCCGGATTCTCAAAATGACAAATCTGGAAGAACCGGAAGGATGACCATCGCAAATGTGGGAGCTCCAGCATTATCGATGCTTTCAATGCATCTCACAATGAAGATATGCGAAGAGCGGGTGGAACAAAGACTGACCGGTCTTGAAAACCAATACTGGAAGGAGAAAGATGGACTCTAGAAGAAAAAAAGAATAGGGTTTACTCTTTTAGAAGGGACAAAGTCTGTAAAATATTCAAAAACGCTCTAAACAACGGTCTACAATTGCCGGAGTTGAAGAGGCCTCACGAAGCAAAAATGACCGACAATCTCTTGTATTGCCCCTACCACAGAGTAGTGAGCCATACAATCGAAGATTGCTATATTTTCAAGAATCGGGTCGAAAAGAAATACAAGATTGGAGAAATCGAACTGTCCAAAAGCGTGTTGGTGAACAATCAAGTTGCGACCACTAACTTTATACAGATAGAAATTGAAGCTTTCTGGGAGCAGACAGCTGAATCGGCTATCCCGAGAAATGAATCCGACCCGCCGCAGCCTCCGTGGAGCATACACATATCTAAGAAGACAAAGAAGATGTTAAAATTGCTTCAGAAAGAGCCCAGAATTGAATGGGAGGGGCAGAAGGAGCCCACCGTTCCAGCTACCAATTCGGCTTGATCGGGCTCAAAGTCCAAAAAACTTAACAAGAAGAAAAGGAAAAGTGCGGTTCAACATGAAAAAGAGTCTGCGAGGAGATTGTCTATTCAAAAGTAGATCGATTCGCTTGAAGACTATGAGCAAAAGGAAAGAACCTTAATTCGATTGAAGGAGTTCTTCCACGTAGAAGCAGCTGAGATACTGGAAGAGCTAGAAAAAGATTCTGATGATGAGGTCCTTATTGTGACCTGCTACACCATCCATCTTGGCAGCGACTTTGAGAACGAGTTCTGTTTTCCTAAAAAGGACGATGAGCCATCCACAAAGGCGAACCAAATCTAGCTCAGAAGCGGCAAGGCTTTACCGCCAAAACATGGAAACACCCTAAAAGAGAAGGAAAAACAAGTTGCTGATGAAGATGATGGTGGAGAGCCGGCTCATGAAGACTCGAGTTCTTCTCCAGTAGACTACAATGTCCTGGCTCATCTCCGGAACCTTCCGTCTCTCCTAAGTATCCATGATACTCTGGTTATATCCAAGAAGCTTAGAGATGTTCTCATTCACGCTCTACAAAATCACGAGAGATACCAGGCTTGCTTCACAAAAATCAATATGAAATAATCCCAGTACACTCTGCATACAGCTGCGGTCACATTTAAGGATAAAGACATGCTGCAAGGAACAACTGAGCATAACCGGCCGCTTTACATGACAGGGTACAAAGACGGAGACTGGATTCATCGCATATTGATTGATTCGGGGTCCTCAGTGAACATCATGAATTTGCGGACTCTAAAGAGCTTATCAATGGACGTCCGACACATGTTAAGGGAAAAGCTTGTCATCCAAGGCTTCAATCAAAACTGCCAGCAAGTTTTGGGATCAATAGCTCTACCGATTAGGTTTGGGGATATACAAACCAAAACTAAGATATACGTGATCGAAGCCGACACGTCCCATAAGATTCTCTTGGGACGGCCGCGGCTTCACAATTATGGCATCGTTCCGTCAACACTCCATCAACGCATGAAGTATACCAAAAATGGCGAAGAACAACGCATTGACGCAGACATACAGCTGTTTGGTGTACATAAAGTCCGATATGAAGATTCTCGGTATTTTATGAACCCCTAAAATGCTGAGCTGCAGCCGACTAAAGAAAAGAGGGCCCAAACTCTCAAAAGCAAGTCTGAGCCGACCGTCACCTTCAAAGTAAAAACCTTCAAGTATGCCCGTGTTTCGGCAGTGATATTGATGAGTCCGACACTGGAAGTCCGTCCTTCCGTAAAACTCGCCCTCATTTCGGTAGCGATACGGACGAGTCTGATATTGAAGGCCCATCCAGCAGTAAAATTCACCCCCATTTCGGCAGCGATACTAAAGAATCAGAGAAGAGGACCCGTCTTGCAGCAGCTGTGTAGACTGGGCTCTCACGCTAAAACAAAGCTAAGAGAAACCTTCGAAGTTACAAAAGGGTCCTTAGCCATTACGAGGGTGCCGGAGCAGATATGTAAAGAGCTTGACGTATTTTCAGTCTCCACTGTGAACCAGCTGAAAACCTTTTACGTTCCCGGAAGAAAGAGCGGATAAAAGGGCATCCTGTTTTATAGGTTAAACCTTGTCGTGCACCTGAACGATTTGTCTGTAACGTGCCTTCCCTATGAAAGTGGCATAAGAGCTGGCCTAAACCCCTGATATTATGCGCCTGAGATGCGGGAATATTTTAAAAAGTGCAGATTTCGGCTATATCAAACAAACTCCGAAGCGAAGTTTTATGAGGGGTTATGGCATTCGTTTCAGGTCCGATCACTCATTGATAGGAGGGTCCCAGATAGACGGGGTATATGTTTCATTCAACTTGATGTCAAGGCATGTTATATGATCCATATTGGTGAAGCCAACGGAAATTCAAATGACGACGACAAGCTAATCGAGCCAGAAGAAGCCCCTCAAGAGCTCGAATATGGCAGACAAGCAACCTTCGATGAGCTAACCAAGATTATTTGGGTACGCCCGATAATCCAAGGCCTACCTACATCATCTCATTCTTGTCAGAAGAAATGAAAGAGAAGATAATCGCCCTGCTGCATTAGTTTGTCGATTGCTTTACGTGGAGGTACAAAGAAATGCATGATCTCTCCCCTGAAGTGGCCGTGCATAAGCTAGCTATTTCTCCTGATGCCAAGCTAGTCAAACAAGCTCCTCGAAGAATGAGAAGGGAGTTAGAAGAAAAGATCATCGAGCAAACCAAGAAACTCATCGATGCCGATTTCATTAGAAAAAATAAATATACGGACTAGATCGCATGCATTGTCCCAATGAAGAAGAAGAATGGGCAGATTTGAGTTTGTGTCGATTTCAGGGACCTTAACAAGGCATGCCCTAAAGACGATTTCTCGCTTCCGATCATGAAAATGATGGTCGACGATACCTCAAATTACGAGTTGTTCATCTTTATGGATAGTTCGTTTGGATACAATCAAATAAAAATATCGCTTGAAGATGATGTAACGACTCTGAAATCTGTGTACATAATTTTTTGTTTTAATATACAAAAAGGAGTATTATAGCCTGTGTATGAGTTATAAGTTACTTTTATTAAATAAAAGCAAGAAGCAACTTGTAGCTCATTGGTAAAGCCCTTGCACTGCTATGACGTAGCTCCTGTGTTCGATTCCCATCAGCCACAATTATTTTTCTGATTTTTCTTTTTAACTTTTTGGAAGCCCAAAAGATTGCACGTGCAATACACGGGGAAATGAAAAGTTCAGAAAAATCAAACATATACAAAATTGTGTACACACTGAATAATCCACATGACACAAATCTCGAGACCAAAACCCCTAAAACGACCGACGGATCTTCCATTTAGGCTGGCGAGGACGGTCGGGATGGGGCCAAATATCCCCGTTCTTTGCACACTCGTCTCTTCAACTCCCCTCAACTCCTTTGCACTGTTTGATTTCCCTGCAATCAAACATAGACCCTTCATTTCACAATTTAACATCATTTTAATGCTTTTTAATCCAAATTTTAATTTCCAAACCTTAATTCTCTACTATAAATACCACCCTATGCCCTAGCTCTTCACCATTTTGAAAATTCTAGCCAAAACTCTCTAAAAAGTTCCTAGGTGCAAGTGGAGTAAAGTGGAGTTAGCGAGCAAGTTTCTTCCGACGAAGATCGAAACCAATTCCGGAGCTCTCGCGACGCCACGAAGCCTCCCTCTTCTTCTTTTAATATCTTCTTGACATTTCCAAACGGTAAGTTCCTCCCAAAATCCCTTTCTCTTCATTGAATTTCATTTTTAATCAACATCGGTAAAAGTGGAGTTATTACCGATATCATCTTTTCTAAAACCGATAACTCCATTTTCCTTTATCATTTGGACAATCTAATTTTACCAGTTCATTTGTAATCTTAATACCAATGTTTAGAATAAATTTTACCCATGAATCTCATGTGAAACAACTCTAATTGAACTTTTACAATAAAATACCTTGAACTTTGTTATCACATCTTTTCGGCAAAATTGCTTAACAATACCTTTAGAAAAACTTCACGGGATAATGACCTACCCCACACGCACACTTGGTTTTATAGCACGATGCCTACTTGCATGTATTTTTGGTTAGAAGAACATCATTATAATAAAATACCACATAGTTCTAAAACCGGATTTCTTTTAATGCGGTATTTCATTTTCTTTGCAATTATGCATCTATAACCCTCTTTAAGGGACCCACTAACGGATGTTATGGATTATCGCATATTCTTGGGCTAGTAGAGCGAGATGCAAATCTTCTCACGGAGCATTCGATCTCGAAAGGATTTAAATACGGTTTTTAAGAAATACGAACTTTCTAACTAAAAATTTATTTTTAAAATTATATAAAATTATAAATCTATATTTTCAAAATATAATAAACTTATTTTTTCTATAAATGAAAGATTAATAAATGACAATAAAATACCATCAAAATACCAAAAGGACAAGTTTTTCAATAAAATACCATGAACTTTCAAATGCTAAGTATTTATTATTAAAATACCTCAATACTTAAAATCCATGCCCATGACAACCCTAAATAATACTAAGCACCCTCAAGGTTTACTTTTAAACTATATTAAAAATATTTTTCATAAAACCCTCTCGATATATATATAAACACTATTTTAAGGATTATAGTAAATATGGGTTTGAATGGGATCAATTCTCTTAAGCCTCAGTGAGCCGGAGAAAGTGAGTGCTTGCCTATTTAAGGTAGACAATCTAACGGTGTTATCAATGACAATTTTCTTGGAAAAAGACATAAATCCTGCTGTCCATATGCAGCAATTGCCGATGACTCCCGAACCTAAGAATTCAAGAGTTAAATCTGTAAGTCCACGGTAGCGCCCCGGCTGTCTAACAGATGCCAAATGCAGAACAAAAACTTTTACAACTGGCGCTATCGCGTACTATATCCCGGATCTACCATTAAAGCTAAACTAACAAACTACAAAGTGGGTAGAAATGTTATACCGAACGATCCGAGTCCTTCGGTCTTCAACCATCATCCCACGCTTTGTTGCGGCTGCTCCGATCTCCTCGATCTCTAGTCTTCTCACCCAGGTGGCACCACGTCGACGGATCTTTAAACGGGCTCCCTCCTCTGAACCGAGGCAACTCGATCATCAAGTTTGCTAAAAGAGATGACCAAGATTGATGTAGAGAATGAGTAGAACACTTTGTCTCGTTACATCCAAAGTTATGAACGAACGGTTAATGAAGTTGCCTTTTGGATCGGATGAAAATGAGATATGAGTATGTTAATTTCCATGAACCAAAACGATAGTCTTTTTCCAAAATGAACAACCATCATCTTTTCCAAAGAGGGGGCCGGCCATATATGGTGGGGGGGGGGGGTGAGTGTAGGAGAGCAAAGGAAGGTGACCATAAACCTAAGCTTATCATAACAATCAAACAAAGCATGAGTCATATAACACCTTGCATAAAATCATTAATGAAACAATGAGTCACCTTAACTAGTCATCAACTAATTAATGTCAAGATGAGTCACAAACCCTAGTCATCACTTCTAGAACCATCCACACTCATGACTCACCTCATGACTCACCCTCTTGAAGAAAAGATAAATCCGCATTTAACCGAATGTTAAATACGGGTGATAGAAAACAGGAAACTGGCAACTTCTAAAAGCGATCCTGAAACGAATTTCAGGATAACCCCGTATCAGTATAAACATACCCGCATTTGTATTACGACCGAATACAAATGCATCTGAGACAAAGATATTATATCTACATAGTATAATACCCGGATCCGGCTTAAACCAAAGCCTACCAGTATTATCTGCCCGAAATATGACACGTGCGAAAATGCACGTGCATTTTCCGAACCCTGCCATAAAACCATACGACCTCTACAACTTTTCGCCCGAACTTGGGAAACTGTCTGTGGGGGACTCTAATGACTCATCAACAGACTGGCACTGGGTATAACCACTAGCACGTCAGAGGTACAAGCTGTACGTAATGGTTGCCTATGTATTGATTGGAAGGGAAGCTGACGAGCGAACTCATCCATAAACCCTACTGAGCCTGACAGTGACAATATCCGTACAGTCCGGTCCGTTCGTCTAAAGAGTATCGCATATCGAGTCTAGGGAGGTGGATAAAGTCAGACCCCTAATAACGCGATAAATCGTGTCGGCATGAAGCCCATCACCATCTGAGAAACTACTGATCCGAATCAGTAATTCTCCACTACCTCGGCCGAGGATTTCTAGTGATGGCCACCCGTGCACTGTGCGACATCAACCCCCAATACCGGGAGAGACGAATCCCCGACGATCCGCTCACTGCCTCCATGTGGCTCGGGACTGTACCCAAAAAATACCTGTTTGCACGTCTCCTTTGAGCGTGGTAGGGTAGAAATCAAAGCACAGTGGGAACTCACACGAGACAAAGAACTCACACGAGACAAATGACGATCTCAGGTCGACAAACTAACCTGTACACATGTCACCTGGGAACTGCTATCTGACGATATGTATAATACCAACTAGCATGTTCTCGGCGAGTCCTGTCCGGTGTACTCATAACCCAATGAGCACCTGTATACATCTTAGGTGAACTAACTGACACCAATGGATTGTGAGACCGGCCACCGCCCCTCGTCGGGGTATCGACTGTATACACTAGTCTACTCTGGAGTATCGATGCCCTGTCTCGAAACTCCCACGACTAGGGACACTTTAAGGATATGCTTACAGACCCCAGCTCCCACGTATATGATCGCCATCATACTGCTGGTAGTCAAGCAAGAATCCTATGGGCTCTATCATCATGCAATAATGAACTAAAGCATGTGTACGATGATAAAGACAAACCAGATAGCATACTATCATCTCGAGCAAGACTGTCATATCGGTATAGGTCCTACCTCAATCATTGCAATCACGTACCTGCGATCCAATAATTGACTTTGAGGGCACTATATCCAACAGTCTCCCACTTGCACTTAAGGCTAATTATTGCGATGTCGCATACTCACAGCCCGTGTGATACCGAACACCCAACTCCTCTACTAATCAGTTTCACAAAGCTAGTTTGTAAAACTCTTGTGTTCGAGAAATAGCCTTAGTGAGTGGATCCGTCTTGATGTTTCTTTCTATGTCTCTCTTAATCTCAAGTTCGCGGAGAAAGCCATCTCCCGAATCGAGTAATACCTGTCTTAGAATATGTCTGAATATCTGATGGGACCTAGTTCATAAATGAACTCCAAATCCAAACTTCTTAGACATTATTGATAATTGAACCTAATCAGTATCCAGTACCATGCCTTGCACAGTATCCTCTTGGACCATCTGTCCATAATACTGTCCCTCGTCAGAGGGAAAACTATAACTCTGACAATCACTCTGTCATCCATGTCACCTTGGAAGCCTGGAATGATAACCGTCTCCCGAAGGAGGCTGCCATCATCAAATCCGTAGAACATCCACTTGTGTTCTAAAACTGCTTTCTTATGTTTCTTCAGGATTGGATTAATATAAACTTATCGCATCTAGTGCAAAAACAACATTTGGTGTGGTACTTGACATCTCACGATTGACTCAATTGCCTAAGCAAGTGATCTGCCAATCATGCACATCCCTCTCCCCTTTAGTCTGAAAGACACCTTTAGAGAGGGTGACTCCATCACCTGCAGGTACACCACCATGCCAGGAGTCATCTATTCTAAATACCTTTAGAATACTGTCAAAGTACCCACATTGGGAAACTACTCAAATCTAGATCTAAAACCATAGATCTAGTAACCAGAATGTCTGATATTATATCCATATCCTTTGTGGAGAAACAACTGTGTGACGACCAAAGTACAACCGATCGTAGTATAGGAATTTTACTTCCTACTCTGTATGTGTCATCCAAATACCAGGACATCACACCCTACTACCTTCTCAACAGATCCATCTCCTATTCTGATGAAGTCAAAGCCATGGCTGTCTCATCAAAATTAGATGATCTATCTCCGCTATATTTGCTCAAGCCTATAAATAGACATAAGCTACTTGCCCACTATGCTTCCGCTGCTCCCACTGATTATGACAACCCTCTGGCAGAATAATATATACGTACACTTCTAAAGCTAGTTTAGAACGACGCTATACTTATCCTCTTGCCGGGTCTCATAGTCTGGAACAACAGTAGTGTCAAGTCTGGGTAAACAAGAACCTCCATGTCACCGTCCTTGAGGCTATCAGAGTACCTCTCGGGTGTCTGAGGTTACCCACCATGTCTGCGAAGTGGCTACTGGAATGTCAAACCTGATTGAATATATAGGTCCTATTAAATTTTCCGTAATCGTTTGCGATTCTGGAATGACTTCCAGTTCTACCATACTTCCACTACTGTTTTCTGAAAAAATCCATTTTACTAAAACTGTGGCGAGTCAAGAACAATATCACTATTGATCTTCCAGATGGTAGAAATGTCAACCCTCGTCAAAGCCAGGGTCAACCCACAAACTGCCATTACAGAAACGTGCATTGAGTTATCCAGTGTCTGGTTTTAAGCATAAGCCGGACAACTCCCCGTATCTTAACATCGTTAAGATATGAACCATTCTATATACAATATAGAAATAGAGGCACTAAAATAATTGGAACCAGATTCAAACCATGCAACTGTCTCCAATGCATATCAACTTAATGGAGAGAGGCTAATCAGCGTTACTCAACTTAGGAATACATCCAATTATGAGTAACCCGAAAGAGAAACAAGTTTCTCAAAACCATTACTATCAACTGAATACCAATCACAAGAATCTACATCTTCGATCTCTTTGAAGAATCTCGATACTTGCGATACCTGGTTCTCTACTTTATTCTTACACCCACAACTTCTCAAAACTTAGACATTGTATTTCTACGAAACACTTGTCTAATAACTAGAGAAGTCATAAGTAAACAGAACATAGTATGATGACCTACCCCTTTGTCCTGACGGACACTGGACAACATACAATACTCTGTATAAGTCCGCTGAGTTGAATAACTCATAACCTGTGCATCGTAGGTTGAAAACTGTACCTAGGCGATTTCCTCAAATATCACCAATTACAACGAATTCCGATATAATGAGGATGATCACCTAATTCCCAATAACTTACTCCCACTCATCATCTGTAAAACCATACAGATATGAGAATGAAACCTGGTAAATACATACCCTGGAGTAAGTATCTAATTGGGAAATCAGTTTTCCATTAACAATGCACTGAAACATGAAAATGTTTCGTAGGGGTATCATGGTATTCTTAGTAATGCCTCTTCCATAATCCAATTCATGACTATAACCGTATATTTCTTTGCCATCTCTCCAAATCTCTTTATTTGTCTTTAGTCGTTACCTTCTGTACACCATCGTTAGGCTAAATGGTTTTCTTCCTTTCCTACCGTTCGGCACCAGCCTATGGTTTGGAAGAAGACTATCCAGTAAGCATAATAGGTGTTCCCTCCTTAACCTAGGAGTACTCGCAACTTGAGAGAAGGTGATGATAAAAGACAACTGAATAATACCTTATTCTATTTCTCCCGAACTGGGGAAAAAAGCAAAGGTGAAATAGGAGCGGCGATGAAATACGCGGTTTGGTCGTGAATGATAACAGTCGCAATTTACTTTGCCCTCTTTCTAATCCCTTTATTTTGTCTTTAGTTATTACCTTCTGTACACCCTACTTAGGCTAATTGGTTTTCTTCATTCCCTACCTTTCGGCACCTGCCTATGATTTGGAATAAGACTATCCAATAAGCGTAATAGGTGTACTCTCCTAAACTAAGGAGCCCTCACAACCTGAGAGAAGGTGATAATAAAAGACAACTGAATAAACCAATTCGATTTCTCCTGAATCTGGATCCATCCTCGAAGAAGTCCCTTCGAGTTCGTATATAACCATACGATGGATCTATCCAATGGAAGTGGATGTCCGTAGTAATACGGGGTGTTCTGAGAAACGCAAAGGGTAAAAGAAGGAGCGACAATGACTTATGCAACTTTAGACAATCGAAAAGCCAGCATTTTAAGAAGGTTCGGTCAACTTGGTCACTGAGTCATAGTCTAGAGTCGGTCAAAGGTTGCTGCCAAAGAGAGAGAGAGAAAAGAAACACTCTGTGTGCACTCTAACCTAGATCAGAATGGTTATCACTTTATCCAATCAGGAAACCTCCCACTGTAATCTCAAATTCTCCTCCAAACCTGAAAGAAGAATTAGTCGGGATCACCCGAGGAGTAAACCAACTCATCAGTGGGAATCGGGATCCAACTCTCATCGCATGATAACGTGACGGAATCCACTCATGTTATCACACTCCAGAAGGTATGCGCATACTTGGCAAGTTTCATTATGTTTGAAACTCCCGATGTGATTTTTGTCCCATGCTCTTATGACCTTGACTTTGGCCAACAAATCATAAGTCACATGTCAAGTTCTACCCGTCATTATCCAAGTTAATTTGAACCCATCCGCACATACCTTTGACTTTGGCCAACAAGGCAGTACGACTGTCCCAAACCAACGCATCTATCTATGCAACAGATGAATATTCAGCAGCTACCAAACACTATGTCTTGACTTTGGCCAACAAACATAGCTTGAATACTACTGACTATCTATAAGAAATGACGGAGGGCTACGACTGGTTTTTGGCGAAAAACCTTTAACGTAATGAACTTGATCTCGTTGAAGGAACCTGATAGCTTTTTATAAAACTATAGTGGCAAAAACCTTTTGCTAAAGAGGTCACTCCCGGTGAAGGGATCTCGGCTCTTTCCTCGTGGAATGAGGTGCAGGATATTCCAACTGAATACCGCGATGCAAAGCAACTTGTAATCGACTATAGTATAGTTATTACCCTGATGTAAACTTCTGCTCATGGGGTCACTCCCGGTGAAGGGATCTCGGCCCTTGCCTTGTCTAATGCGGTGCAGAATATTCCAACTGAATACCGCTATGCAAAACAAAAGGAAACATCTTTGTCATAACATCTTTTAAAATTTGTTCCAACAACATCAATTATATGTTTGTTTTATCCTTGCATTGATAAGAATCAATGCAGTCCCATCAATCAATCACACCAGAAAAGAACGAAAATATAATGTATGTATATGCCATCCGCATTCGCCACTGGGTCCCGTCATCACCCGTTAGGTTACTTAACTAACGACAGAGCGGGGACTGGACTAGCGCGGGTGTAAAATATATACAACATCTAATAGTATATATACTAATATACAATAATCGCTCCAGGCGTGATAATATGCAACATTATAGAAAAGTAATAAGCATCACAGAACAATACAGATAATCTGGGATCCCTGGGTTTCACAGAGCCGCTACTGAAACCCGACGTTCCCCTGGTCGTGTGGATAGCCTGTGCAATGAAACCTAGACCCCTACGGGTGCGGCAAGTTACCCGCCAAAACTTGAAGCGAGGCAGCTCCCTACAGCAAAATGAATGGACTACCCGACACTTCACGGAATCCGGTAACTTGAGCACCCCTCCTTGGGTCAATCTGTACCCCCTACGAGTACGGCTAATAGTCTACCAATTCTAGAGTGAGGTCCCGTTGCCTCTCAAAGCCATGAGATACGGACCCGTTGCCCTCCAGAACCCGTCTATACGTGCACTCCGTCGCGGGGTAATCCTAGTACAGAAAAGAAAAATATGTACAACGGTTACATCGACCTCAGCCCGGTCGTGCCCCAAAAAGAATATTATACAAACTGGCAGTGACGGCAGTCCAAATGTTGGACGCTCGCCCTGCAATATCAAATGTACAAATAAATTCAAAAAGCACTACCATTGCACACTGCTATCCACCACGACATATCCGCAACATCACAGCACAACACAGAACATCAACGCGAATGTCACGTTCGCAAATCCGTCTAAAAGGACTATAGCAATTAGACGCGGTTTACCGCTCGAATGACATTCACGGTCGGAGATATAATGTAAATACTGCATACTAACAAGTTTAAAATTTCGATCGACAAAACATCCCGAAGTGGGCCCCACGAACATCTGCTGTACAGTAATAAAATCTGGGCCCAAAAGAATAGTACCAAAAACCACAATTTCCAGTGTGAAGCTCTCTGGAAATACTTGGAGCACTGTTCCCACAAAATGGCCGCGGTTCCGCGGTTAAACCCTAGGTTTGACCGTGGATCCGCGGTGTTAATGAGGGATCACATGCCCAAATTTTCCCAGAATGCTTAGAAAAGCCTGCTCTGTTTTCTGGTATATGCAAAATAATTTTTAGACCCTTTTAAAAATCGACAGAAACTTTAACCCTGAAAATTGCAGTTTTCGAAATTCGGTTCGATCGATATTTTAAACGCGTTAGCACAAGTTAGTAAAGCTTAATGGTGAGGCTCTGATACCACTGTAAGTCTACGGTAGCGTCCCGGCTGTCTAACAGACGCCAAATGCGGAACAAAAGCTTTTTACAAACTGGCGCTATCGCGTACTATATCCTGGATCTACCATTAAAGCTAAACTAACAAACTACAAAGTGGGTAGAAATGTTATACCGAACGATCCGAGTCCTTCGGTCTTCAACCATCATCCCACGCTTTGTTGCGGCTGCTCCGATCTCCTCGATCTCCAGTCTTCTAGTCCAGGTGGCACCACGTCGACGGATCTTTAAACGGGCTCCCGCCTCTGAACCGAGGCAACTCGATCATCAAGTTTGCTAAAAGAGATGACCAAGATTGATGTAGAGAATGAGTAGAACACTTTGTCTCCTTACGTCCAAAGCTATGAACGAACGGTTAATGAAGTTGCCTTTTGGATCGGATGAAAATGAGATATGAGTATGTTAATTTCCATGAACCAAAACCATAGTCTTTTTCCAAAATGAACAACCATCATCTTTTCCAAAGAGGGGGCTGGCCATATATGGTGGGGGTGAGTGTAGGAGTGCAAAGGAAGGTGACCATAAACCTAAGCTTATCATAACAATCAAACAAAGCATGAGTCATATAACACCTTGCATAAAATCATTAATGAAACAATGAGTCACCTTAACTAGTCATCAACTAATTAATGCCAAGATGAGTCACAAACCCTAGTCATCACTTCTAGAACCATCCACACTCATGACTCACCTCATGACTCACCCTCTTGAAGAAAAGATAAATCCGCATTTAACCGAATGTTAAATACGAGTGATAGAAAACAAGAAACTGGCAACTTCTAAAAGTGATCCTGAAACGAATTTCAGGATAACCCCGTATCAGTATAAACATACCCGCATTTGTATTACGACCGAATACAAATGCATCTGAGACAAAGATATTATATCTACATAGTATAATACCCGGATCCGGCTTAAACCAAAGCCTACCAGTATTATCTGCCCGAAATATGACACGTGCGAAAACGCACGTGCATTTTCCGAACCCTGCCATAAAACCATACGCCTCTACAACTTTTCGTCCGAACTTGGGAAACTGTCTGTGGGGGACTCTAATGACTCATCAACAGACTGGCACTGGGTATAACCACTAGCACGTCAGAGGTACAAGCTGTACGTAATGGTTGCCTATGTATTGATTGGAAGGGAAGCTGACGAGCGAACTCATCCATAAACCCTACTGAGCCTGACAGTGACAATATCCGTACAGTCCGGTCCGTTCGTCTAAAGAGTATCGCATATCGAGTCTAGGGGGGTGGATAAAGTCAGACCCCTAATAACGCGATAAATCGTGTCGGCATGAAGCCCATCACCATCTGAGAAACTACTGATTCGAATCAGTAATTCTCCACTACCTCGGCCGAGGATTTCTAGTGATGGCCACCCGTGCACTGTGCGACATCAACCCCCAATACCGGGAGAGACGAATCCCCGACGATCCGCTCACTGCCTCCATGTGGCTCGGGACTGTACTGTTTACCCCAATCAGAGCAAAGCTCTGTTCAAATCCCAAGGTGGGAAAAGAAGCAATGCTTCTGTTTTCCTCCAATCAGAGCAAAGCTCTGTCTTGAAAATTAAAGTGAAAATTAAAGTTAAAATAAATGAAGTAACGCTTCAGATCCCCTGCGCTGCGCGCAGAGCGCCATGTGTCAAAATCAGACTCGTTTGCGCAGGGAGCGCAGCGCCCAAAGCAGCGCACCCAATCAGAGCAAAGCTCTGTTTAAAGCAAAATCAAAGGAAGCAACGCTTCAGTTGCGCAAGCACTGCGCTGCGCGACACGTGTCAGCGCGGTTGCGTTTCGCTGTGCGCTGCGCGACACGTGTCAGCGCGGTTGCGCTGCGCTGTGCGCTGCATGACACGTGTTACGCTCTGGGGCGTCTGCGCCAAACAGAATTAAGATTTCAAAGAAATCTTTCTGTTCTTATTAAAACAAGAAGATTTTCTTCTGTAAAACAGAAGCCCTTGGATCAAAGATCCAACGGTGGGGGAATTTCCCCAAATCACTCAGAGAAAGATCTCTTTAACAAATTTATGGGCACTATAAAAAGGTCCCTAGACCTCAATTCAAATGGAGGAACATTTTTTGGTGAAAAATCAAGAACTTCAAACAGAGAGAACTCTGAGAAAAATTTCAAGAAAAAGGTAAAAAAAAATCTTCACGAGAGAGAAGAAACTTCTTTTAATAAATCATTGATCTAAAAACCAGATCAATAATCTTCACATAATAAACAGTGCTTTGCACTTTTATGAACCTTTGGTTCTTGAAAAGAAAAAATAAAAAAATAGTGCTTTGCACTTTTATGAACCATTGGTTCTTTGAAAACAAGAAAAAACTTGTTTTCTTTGATTTAAAATCGATCAAAATATAAAACAGTGCTTTGCACTTGAAAAATTGCACTGTTGCGCTCCTTTGTTGGCGCAAGCCACCAGGCAGCGCCACGTGTCAACAGCGCAGCGCACTGACACAGCGCAGCGCACTGACACAGCGCACTGCGCTTGCATTCACCGGAGTGCGACACGTATCGCTTCCACGAGCGCTTGCGCTCATTATTTGGCGCAAAGCGCCTGACAAGCCACTGTCAAATAATTAGTGCACTGCATTGCTTACAAAAGGGCCAAGCCCAATTAAAGAAGGCCTAACAGGCCTAATAAAATGCAATGCATTATTTTAAAAAAGGACAGAGCCCAAACCAAAACAGATGCTCTGCATCATTTACAAAGGGACAGAGCCCAAATAAAAAAGGCCTAGCAGGGGCAAAGCCCTAGCACAAGCCTAATAGGCCAAAGATAAATAAAAACGTTGAACATTCTTCAACTGGGCTTAGCCCAATCATGGCCGTAAGTCCTCAAATTAAATTGACTGAGCGCAGCTGCTCTCTTAAATCAATTTATATCCGGTTCGAGGGTACATCTCCGAACTCCTCTGACACCTATCGTTGTAATCCTTCAACGACGTCAGAGAGGTGACGGGTCCCGACGACCACACATCAAGATGGACCGAAACGTCCTTAAACTAATTTTGGACCGAAACGTCCTTAAACTAATGTTGGACCACCACGTCCCCAAACTGGAACATGGACCACCACGTTCCTAAACTGGAACAATAGAGCCTCCTCATGCTCTTTTATCGGATCTAAACGATCCCGTTTAAGTTGATCTTAGCCCCAAACACGGCTAACGTATCCTTAAACATTTAAATGGACTATAAAACTCCAAATCAACCTTGGTTCAGGGGTACATCTCCGAGCTCCTCTGACACCTGTCGTTGTAATCCTTCAACGACGTCAGAGAGGTGACGAGTCCTGACGGCCATATATTAAATGAAATCACTACGTTAAGTTGATCTTAGTCTCAAACAGGACTAATGTATCCTTAACGAACGTTTAAGTTGATCTTAGCCTCAACACGGCTAACGTATCCTTAAACTAAAACACCAAACCCAAATCTAAGTAAATACGGATTTGGACTATAAAATTCCAAATCAACTCTGGTTTGAGGGTACATCTCCGAGCTCCTATGACACCTGTCGTTGTAATCCTTCAACGACGTTAGAGAGGTGACGAGTCCCGATGGCCAGATATTAAATGGATTATCACGTTAAGTTGATCTTAGTCTCAAACAGGACTAACGTATCCTTAACGAACGTTTAAGTTGATCTTAGCCGCAACGCGACTAATGCATCCTTAAACTAAAAACACCAAACCCAAATCTAAGTAAATACGGATTTGGACTAATCCACGTCCTACGGGCGACAGCATTACTCAGTCTCCGTATACAATCCACGGGCAACCACAAACAAAACAAACACACACGACACGAAGTGAAATTCTGGAGAAGGAGAAAGTTGTTACCGCGATGCGGTAGCGTAATTAACTGCAGGGGCTTGCGCCTGCAGGGAAAAGCGTCCCCACAATCAAAAACCCCTCAAGCGAGGGGGAATCTGACGAAGTCTGCTACATCGGCCGCATCCGTCTAAACCTACGATACACGGTGCCATAAATCAACTTGGCATCTTCGGAGAGGTGGACGGATAAAACCAAATAGCATCTGCCCCGAATCTCAGCGTCAGGACCTCGCGGTCTTGTGCGCCGCCGTTCGGAGGGGAACATGTACCAAAAAAATACCTGTTTGCACGTCTCCTTTGAGCGTGGTAGGGTAGAAATCAAAGCACAGTGGGAACTCACACGAGACAAATGACGATCTCAGGTCGACAAACTAACATGTACACATGTCACATGGGAACTGCTATCTAACGATATGTATAATACCAACTAGCATGTTCCCGGCGAGTCCTGTCCGGTGTACTCATAACCCAATGAGCACCTGTATACATCTTAGGTGAACTAACTGACACCAATGGCTTGTGAGACCGGCCACCGCCCCTCGTCGGGGGTTTCGACTGTATACACTAGTCTACTCTGGAGTATCGATGCCCTGTCTCGAAACTTCCACGACTAGGGACACTTTAAGGATGTGCTTACAGACCCCAGATCCCACGTATATGATTGCCATCATACTGCTGGTAGTCAAGGAAGAATCCTATGGGCTCTATCATCATGCAATAGTGAACTAAAGCATGTGTACGATGATAAAGACAAACCAGGTAGCATACTATCATCTCGAGCAAGACTGTCATATCGGTATAGGTCCTGCCTCAATCATTGCAATCACGTACCTGCGATCCAATAATTGACATTGAGGGCACTATATCCAACAAAATCAGTACAAGCGTCTGATTCAGTCTGAGTCCAACTCAAACATGAATCTAAGATCAAACACGAATACCTAATCATGAACTTGAACACTCGAAATCAATATCAAACTCAAACATGTATACTTTACTTGACTTGACCAAACCCTGGTTATATTTTGACTTGAACTTAACATGAATACCAAAACACAATGGTTGCTATTGAAACTGACTTGAGTCGAACCATGAATACAACTTAACATGAATACATGAACACTTTACATGAGTACTTGATATTGACATGAACTCAATCTTTTCACTTGATATATTCATGGATTCGAGCAAGATTGGTAATTTAACTGTAACATAGAATACACGGGGTGTTGGGGTAGTTCATGTGTGAATCCAACGAAATCTCAGGAGTCCTCCTAGATCATGAATCCATGTCTACTAACACAAGCAAGCTATCATAAGGGCCCGTGTTTCCTTACTCCTGGATTATAGCCTGTTGAGTTTGGAATACTTCATCACTAGGTTGAAGTCCCGTTACTAACACTTGATTCGGGCCTGTGGTTCCTTACCCCTGGATTACAGCATGTTTGTTCGAGAACACTCTTGAAATTGGTTGACATTCACTCTTGAACTTACGTTACATTAGTTGACCAATGTAAAGACCTTTTAGGACACTTACATTCACTTCATGTTCACTATACTTACAATACACGGCTATGCTATACAATGCTCATGTTGTTTTTCCATTATATATATATAGAACTGCATGTTATACAGAATTGCTATGCTTATATTAAATAACATGTTTCAACACCATATCTCCTAATCCATTGTTTCATGATATACATTTTCTTGATCATTATACTGTTATATTTCACACCATTTCTTGGGGACTTACCGAGCGAAAGTTCGCTGATGGGCATTCTACCCATCTTTGTTTCTTGGAATGTTCGTCAGATACAGTGGAGACTGAGGAGGTGGACACCATCGAGGAGGAGCACGACCAGATCACGACTCAGAACTAGTATAGCTATCATTTTCAATTTATATATGCCACTTGTTTAGGCATTTCTCTTCTTGTATTGTATTTCTTTTCAGTTGAACTCATGTATTGTAAATGCTTCAAGTTGAATGTAAATAAAGTTGTTGAAGTTTAAATTTCATGTTTATTTCTTGTCATTTTATATTGCTTATTTTACGCTTAGCGTATTTATTCCGGGAAATGACCTTCTCGAAATAAATACTTCGCAGGCTTGCCATATCACCGTTTCCATCTATTGGGAAGCAGGGCGTGACAGATGAGAAGCACACAGCATTGCGAACCCCGATCAGCATATACTATTACAAGGTGATGGCGTTTGGGACGAAGAACGCTGGTGCCACATATCAAGGGGCAATAACCAAGATCTTTGATGACTTAATCCATAAGGTCGTCGAATGTTATGTTGATGATTTGATCGTCAAGACGAAAACCAAGGCCAATCACATCTAAGATCTCAAGACCGTTTTCACCAGACTCATGGAATACGATCTAAAGATGAATCCTCTAAAGAGCGCTTTTGGCGTATCTTCAGGAAAATTCTTGGGCTTCATAGTCTAAAATCGGGGGATCAAAGTTGACCCATCAAAGATAAAGGCCATCATGGAAATTCCCCCTTCAAAGAATCTGATGCAGCGAAGATCCTTTCAAGGCAGACTCGCTTACATACGAAAGTTCATCTCGAACCTATTGGAAAGATGTCGGCCTTTCTCAAAGCTCATGAAGAAAGGAGCTCCTTTTGTCTGGGACGCCGAATGTTAAGAAGCATTCGAAAGCATCAAACAATACCCGTTGCACCTTCCAGTGCTTGCTACTCCCATTCTAAATAGTCCGCCGATTCTCTACACTGTCGCACTAGATGAATCACTCGGCGCACTCCTTGCCCAAAACAATGAGGAGTGAAAAGAAAATGCTCTCTACTACCTCAGCCGAACATTAGTTGGGGCGGAACGTAACTATTCCCCAATTGAAAAGCAATGCTTGGCCCTGATATTCGCCGTGAAGAAGCTGAGACACTATCTGTTCGCTCATTGGGTTATGCTGATCTCCAAGGTCCGCTCAAATACTTAATGACCAAAGCAAGCCTAGCCGGTAGAATGGCAAGATAGGTTGTCATGTTGTTTGAATTTGATATAGTCTATACTCATCAAAAAGCAGTAAAAGGGCAAGCCCTAACCGACTTCCTCGCTGCTCATCCCATACTTGAACAATCACTGCTAAATTGTGAGTTACCCAATGAGCAAGTGCTACACCTCGAAAATAACGAGCCATGCTGGGAGCTCTACTTCGATGGAGCCTCATCAATAAGGACCTCCAGCAAATCAAGCATCCCGCAGATAAAAGCAGGGATATGATTGGTGTTCATCATGCCATCGGGAGGAACCCTACGACTTTTTTTCGCTCTTACCGAGCCTCGCACAAACAATAAGGCTGAGTATGGAGCTCTAATAGCTGGTCTGGAGCTCGCCATAGAAATGGTGGTCCCTCAGCTGCGTGTCTACGGCTATTCTCAACTGGTCGTCAATCAAATAAGCGGCAACTACAAGATATATAAGGCCGAGTTAGCTTGATACAGAGGCTGGGTGGTGGAGCTCATGAAGCGTTTCGTCCATATTGAACGATGAGAGTTCCCGGGGCGTTGAACGGAAAAGCCGACGTACTCGCTCGCCTAGCCAAAAAGCTGGATGATCCCGACATATATGAAATTCAGATCACGATTAGAAGTCGGCAAATTGTGTCTTCAGTCTCTTTATGAGAAGAAGAAAGTATAGAATTAGAGAACAATCATACCAAAAAAGCTCTGATTATTCAAGACGGGCCTGATTAGAGAGAACCCTTCATAAAATACCTCCGATATGACAAGTTGCCCGATGAAAAATCTATGAGGGTTCAACTGAAGAAGAGAGTTCTCCGATATGTGTTCATAAATGACACGGTATACCGCATATCGTACGACTAGCTTTGACTCAGTTGTCTGTCCCTTGCTAAAGCCTAAAAAGTCATGAAAGAAGTTCACTTGGGCGTCTGCGGAGCTCACCAATCCGGTCCCAAAATGCGGCTTCAAATCAAATGGTTTGGATATTACTAGCCTACCATGATAAGGGATTGTGAAGAGCATGCGAAAAAATGTCATCTCTGCCAAATTCACGGCGACTTCATTCACAACCATCCCAATCCGTTGCATCCTACCATGGCTTCATGGCACATCGAAATTTATGGCACCGATATAGTTGGTCCAATTGATCCTTCGTCATCCAAAGGCCACCGGTTCATATTCGGCATAACTGACTATTTCTCCAGATGGTTTGAAACCGTCTCGCTAAAAAAATCAAGACAGAAGATATTCTGATATTCTTCCGGTATAATGTTCTATACCGCTTCGGTACACCAAGAAGAATCATATCTGACAACGAGCTCTCTTTCATGAGCTTCAAAATTTCAAGGTTCTCTACTCAACACAAGATAGACTGGAGATATTCCTCCATTTATAATTCAAAAGCCAACAGGCTATCCGAAACCTTCAATGAAACTCTATGTAAGCTCTAGAGGAAAAATGTTTCAGCCAACAAAAGAGACTGGAATCTCAAACTCTATGAGGCGCTGTGGGCATATTGTACAACACACCGCACGCCAACCCAATCTACTCCATACTCGTCGCTCTTCGGGGTGGAGGCAAATCTCCCCCTCAATGTCAAAATTTCAAGTTTGAGAATGGTCATTCAGTATAGTTTAACAGAATAGGAAAATGTTCTTATTTGACTTGAAGAGCTCGACGCCCTCGAATAAAAAAGACTTATAGTGCAGCAAAATCTGGAGTTGTATCGAGCCCAAATGTCACGGGCTTATGATAAGATGGCTTGTCTCCGTGCTTTCAAGAAAGGCGAACTGGTGTTGGTTCTCAAAAGAGTGATCATCTCCAATCAACATGCTAAGGGAAAATTCAAACCAAATTGAGAAGGGCCTGTTGGTGAAAATTAATGTAAACGCAGCGGAAGGGAAAATTAAATTTTTTTACATCAATAACAATTAAGGTTTATAAATTAGGTTAATTATTAACGAAATCAATTAATCCTTAATTGATTCAATAAAGATAATACCTTTGCGCAAATTTAGATTTGTGTTCCGTTCGCTGTGGTAGCGATTCCTATCCAATCAAGACGACTTGATTACCCCTTGACGATTTCCTTGCTTGTCTCCACACGAATCTTCAAGATTAGTGAACTCTAATCAATTAGTTGGCCGATCTAATTAATTAGAGAGAATTATAAAAGAAAGTGGGGGGAGTCAAAACTTTTTATGGGATGAGAGGAATAATTAGCGTTTAGGGTTTGTATCAAATAGAAACCTATATATAGGGATATAGTTTTTTTTATTTAAATCCTCATAATTAATTAATTTGTTTAATTCCTTAAACAAACTAATTAATTATAACTTAATATATGTTGGCCCATACATATATATGCATATAATATTTGATACACATAAAATGCATAACAATATTATCTTATATATATATATTAACATATAAATTTATATATTTATAATTATATATATATATTTTATATTCATAATATAATTAATATATATATGCATGTATTATTTACTCATTTAATACCATATATTATCTTGAGTAGCACGTCAAATCGTATTTGACAATTTTACCCTTATTTATTAATAGTACATCAAATATACTTATTTAATTAAATCCCGTTCTGTATATCAACCATATACTTTCTCTTCTTTTATAGTTCTATATTTGGCAAGTAAGAGTTCACCTATATGTGACTTCAAATGCTTGATGTTTACTCAACAGTGGATAATTAATTCGAACAATTTGAACTAATTCTGTAAGCAGTAAAATCCACAAGTCTATACTGACGATAGCTACGTATTTAGACTATCTGTGTAAACCGTCGATGACTGGATTGGAATAAGAAAATGCTATATGTAGGGTGTTTTTCTTCACCCCATTGTGATGGGGATGCGCGCGCTTGTCAGGCGTATACAGATTCTTCCTGTCTAGGGTAGGCCGGGATTTATTGATTGTGGGGATCCGAATCTCCGGCAGCCACATACTAAACTGCCGTTAATTACCTCTCGCTTTTGGAACGAGAGAACATCTGATTGACGGGTCAAACTGGTCATACGAACTCAATGTGCCGTGTGCGTGTGTTGTAATTTGAAGGGTTTTGGATATATCGGGGGCCTCGCAGAGTTTACGGGGGTCTCGCTACCCGAATAGCGAGCTGAGGGTCAAAGGGGCTAGCAGCCCCCTTGCTGGGTGCGGGGCAGCGCCCCGTTAGAAAATTTTTTAAAACAGGAAATTTGTTTTGAGTATGGAGTGTATAGGGAAAAAGGGGTGAGTAGTGTCCTAAGGACGGGTGGGCGCCGGCGTCCGTAGGCCATGTGTAAGGCGCGTGGGCACTGGGTGTCAACGCCTCACGTGCCCGGCACGTGAACTCTGGACGCCTACAGAAAATGGGGGTTTAGCCCCAGGATTAGGAGTTAAAACTCATGAGGGACTTTGGAAACTTCTAGAAAAAGGGAGAATTTTTATCTTTATGGAGTTAAACTCCGAAAAGGATTTTGAGTAGAGTTAAACTCCCAAAAGATTTTTATTTATAGAGTTAAACACCAAAAGATTTTGAATGGAGTTAAACTCCTAAAAGGATTTTATTTATGGAGTTAAATTCTATAAGATTTTGACAAATGGAGTTGAACTCCCAAAAATCTCCAGAGATGATCAAAAGGGACCCCTTTCTTCTCACTTTTAGCCCTGGATTTTCTTTTGAGCCTTGGATTTTTCCGAAGTGGGATTTTTGGAGATAGGTCTCCTTCGTCCTCCTTTCTGTTGGCTGGATCTTGGAGAAAAGAGGGTGAGACTTAAAATCTCCCCTTTTGGAGATTTGATGGAAGATCTGAGCTCCCCTTCAAGGGTTTTATGGTGAAAAATTGTTTCTTTTTGGAAGAACAAGAGTTAAATTATTGATTTAATTCAAAAAACGGAAGAAGTTTTAGAACCTTGAGAAAGGAGAAGGAGGCATAGAACCCTAATTTTTTTAGGGAAATGAAAAGGTTGTCTTCATTTCATCATCATGTTGCCTTATAGAGGCTTATAAATTTACACATAGCCCATTGGGCTTTATAAAATGGTATTTTGCACATCCCATACCTCATGTGCTTACTTCTTTTTTCACATGAGCTATGGGCTTCACAAAAATTTGGCTTTTTGCCCATTTACTTTACATTCATACATGAAAATTATATCAAACTTATTTATTACGTAATTTTCTTCTTGACATAGGGGAGGCTGGCCGCAGGGCTCGACTTAGGCATGAGCCCACTTGACCTGGGCTTGGGTCCGTTTACTTGGGGTTGACTTTGACTTTGACTTGGTTAATCGGGGTGTAATTTTTGACCCCAACACTATCCAAGCAAATCAATACCTATTAGTGGCAATTACCATACGGTTCGGTCTCTTCGTCTTCTTATGCTCCTTATTTGGTCTAAGGCTTGGTAGTACTGTCAAATCCTAATAACCCAAATAACTATTGTATTGATATTATTATGTGACCATGAGATCAAACCGATAACTAGTTATCATTTGATTTCTAGCACTCTGGCCAGAGATTTTAAGTCACTGATATATCGCATACTGCAGAACTTTGTTCTCCTTATACCGGAGAGACGAATCCCATGTTAATTCCTCACAACCTTCACATGTATTCGATCATACCCAACTACTACCGTTATACACATTATCAATGGATTTGTAGTTGGGTATTAATTAAAGTAATCTCTAGCACACGCAATGTACTATGACGAATCTCAGGTCTGGAGACTAAGTCGTACCAGTCGTCATTATATGAATGTCCATCTGACAGTTATGTATAATTACCAACTTGAAATTTAAGGTGAGTCATTCGGTGTGTTTATCATCTATAAGCACCTGCATACAATACTCTGATGTCACCATACCAGATGACAATGAGAACAGTCATTACTCTCTAATGATTAAGTATAATATACACTAGTCTTCCAGAGTATCAATATCCTGTCTCGATACTTCTTCGGTTAGGAACATTTAATAATATACTTATCGACTAGTCAGGTCTCATTATTGTGATCTACATCATAATCTTGTAGTCTAATATTATTTTACGGACTTTATTAGTAATCAATAATAAATAGAGTATTATAAATAAAAAAATATACCAATAAAGAAAAACCAAATAGCATATTATTATTATGAACGAGAAAGTTCTATACATGTAGGTTATAATTACAACTAATTGCCTCTAAGGGCATCTACATCTAATAATCTCCCATTTGCATTTAGGGCCAATTATTGTGGTATCACATACATAATATCTCAACGAGTCTCTCGAACTGTGGTTGAGAAAGTGGTTTAGTGAATGGATCTGCTATGTTATCTTTCGTATCTACTATCAAAATTGGAGTCGGTAAACGCTTCATCCTTGAGGTCACCTTTACCGAATATAAGGTACATCTGCTTAGTATTTCTTAAATACTTGAGTATAGCCTTACCAGAAATCCAGTATTGTTCTCCAGGATTAGACTGGTATTGACTTACTGCATTAAGTGCATAAACCACATCAGGCCTAATACATAACATCGCTTACATGATAGACCCAACTGCCGAAACATATGGCGTCTTATCTACATGTTTTTTCTCCTCGTTTGTCTTGGGGTACATATCCTTGGAGAGAGATATACCATGTCTAGCAGGTACATTACCCCACTTGGTCATCTTGGTATGTTCTATACTGAACCTCTTCACTATGTTATCTATGTACTTGGATTGAGATAATCCAAGCATCCTCTTAGATCTATTTCTATAGATTTTTATACCCAGTATGTAGGATGCTTCACCCAAATCCTTCATTAAGAAATTTTTTGATAGCCAGATCTTTATTGACTGCAATGTTGGTACTCATTACCTATTAGAAGTATGTCGTCTATATACAATATGAGAAACATGACATTACTCTCTACAACTTTCTTATAAAGACATGGTTCATCATCACTTTTGAAAAAATCAAATCCTTTGATTGCTTTATCAAAACAGATGTTCCAACTTCTAGATACTTGCTTTAGTTCATAAATGGACTTAAGCAACTTGCATACTTAACTGTTGCTCCCACTGACCTCGAAACCCTCTAGTTGTGTCATTTAGACGTTCTTTTATAAAGTACCATTTAGAAAAGTCGCCTTGACGTCCATTTGCCATATTTCATAGTCATGATAAGCAGTTATTGCAAGTATGATTCTAATTGACTTAAGCATCGCAACTGGAGAAAATGTTTCATCAAAATCCACACTTGGTCTTTGACAGAAGAATTTTGCTACCAGTCTAGCTTTGAAGGTCTCCACCTTCCCATCTGCACCGATATTCTTCTTGAAGACCCATTTGCTCCCAATGGGTTTTACCCCTTCAGGAGCTTCCTACAAAGTCTACACTTTGTTGGAGTGCATTGAGTCGATTTCAGATTTCATGGCATCTATCCATTTCTGAGAGTATTTACTCTCTATGGCTTGTCGATAAGCGATAGGATCGTCATCCTCTATGACACAATTTTTGTCACCATCAACGAGATACCTATAATATCTCTCAGGTGCTCTACATTACCTACCAGATCGACGGAGCGGTTCCACTGGATCGGGTAATACTGAAGTCTCAGGTTCAATTTGGTCTTTCGTGATTGCTTGTTCTTCTGGAACCTCCTACTGTTTTACTGCGCTCCCACTAATATTTTTTTCAAGAAATCCCTTCTCCAAGAAGGTGGCATTCTAGAAACAACAATACGTTGTTCTTCTGGGGTAGTAGATTCTATACCCTTGCGAGTGCATTGGGTATCTTAAGAACTTGCAAAACACGGATCATACCTTTAGCTTGTCAGGATTCCGCTTTTTAACAAAAGCAGGACAACCCCATATCTTAGCAAACTTAAGATTAGGTTTCTTACCCTTTCATAACTCATATGGAGGAAAGGGCACTGACGTTGATGGAACCCGGTTCAGTATGTATGCATCTGTCTCCAATGTATACCCCCAGAATGAAAGAGGTAACTCAGTGTTACTTATCATGAAACGTACCATATCCAATAAGGTACGATTCCTTCTTTCTGATACTCCATTATACTGTGGCGTGTAAGGTGGAGTAACCTGAAAGAGAATCCCATTCTCTTTTAAGTAACCAAGAAATTCTGTACTCAAATATTCACCTTCTCGATTTGATCGAAGAATCTTAATATTTTTTCCCGTTTGGTTTTGCACTTCATTTTTATACTCTTTGAACTTCTCAAATACTTCAGACTTATATTTCATCAAGTATATGTGTCCGAAGCGTGAGCAGTCATCTATAAAAGTACTGAAGTAGGAGTATTCTCCTCTAGCTTGTATAGACATTGGACCACAAAAATCACTATGTGCTAGTCCTAAGAGTTCATCAACTCTTTCTCCGCTTCCACTAAACAGAGATTCAGTCATCTTATCTTTAAGACATGACCTGCAATTATCATATGACTCGAAGTCAAACGAATGTAGGTAACCATTCTTATGTAATTACTTAAGCCTCATCTCATTTATATGGCCAAGTCTATGGTGCCATAAAAGAGTTTCGTTCATTTTTGAATTTGTTCTTTTACGAGTATTGTGTATATTATAAATATCAGCAAGATTCAATATATAATGACCATTAAATAAATTCCCAAAAACAACTAATTCATTATTACAATGAATGTTCATAATACTATTGGACTTAACAAAAGAATATCCGTCCTTATCTAATAAAAAAACAAAGATAATGTTGCTTAATATGCTATGAATATAAAAACGGTTATTTAAAACTAAAGTCTTGCCATCTGGCGGTGATAGATGATAATCTCTTACTGCAACTGCTGCAACACTTACTCTATTTGCAACTCTGAGAATCATCACTCCTTATGCTAGCTTCCTACTTCTTTTCGGCCCCTATAAACAATTATAGATGTGAGAATCAGAACCAGTATTCAATACCCATGAAGTAGGTATAACTTGAAAATAATTTTCAATAACACAAATCTCTGAAGATGAAGCTTCAACAAGCTTTTTCATTTTCAGCTTCTCTAGATAGTTAGTGCAATTTCTCTTCCAGTGTCCCGTCTTATGACAATGAAAACATTCTTCTTGTGCAGGCATTGTTTTCTTTGTCTTGCCTTTACTCTTAGCCTTCTCTATACCTCCAGTAGGCTTGTTTGGCTTCTTCTTTTCTTTTGCTTTGGTTTTTGCCTCAGTATAGGAAGAAGAACTCCCCACAAGCATAACGGAGGATTTTTCCTTCTTTAAGGAGGTCTCAGCTTGCATCAACATATTGAGCAGTTCCGGAAGTCCAACTTCCATTTTGTTCATATTGAACTGCATTATAAACGGAGAAAAGGCATTCCGTAAAGAGCAAATGATTTTATCAACATAAAACTCCTAATGTAAAGGAAAACCTAAACCCTAAATTTGATTGATCAAATCAATCATTTTGAGGACATGGTCCTGCACGGGTGTTTAAGGCTTCATCTTCAGATTAAAAAATTCATTCGATATCTCTAATTTAGCTATTCGAGATTGTTCTCTATACAGCCCTTGGAGATGAGTGAATACAGTCTAAACAACCATTTTCTTATATTATCTCTGTAAATCATCATTCACAGAGGTTAGAGTGAGGCAATGGGCCCGGTCACAATCGAACTTCCACCGAACATGGATAACTCGATCCACATCTTTAGGATTATCACCTAGAGGGGGAGGTGGTGCGAAACTGAGAACGTAGATCACTTTTTCATAAGTGAGAACGATTTTGATCTTGCGTAACCAGTCTTTATAGTTGTGTCCCATCAGTTTTTCTTTTTCAGTTATCAGTTTTAAAACCAGTCATGATTAATAGCAGTAAATCTTATAGTAGTATAAGAAAAATATTTTAACAGACGTTCTTAATATCAAAATAGATTGGAAAATAAATTAATTTATCTATTAGATGGCTTCCACTATTTTTAGCGCATTTTCATGAAAATCACAACATTTGAAAATCGTAAACTTTCTAAAATTTTAAAGTAGGAATTGAAATCCAACTATTATGGTACAGTGACCTTGACAACTAGCCAACAAATCACCATACATCATAGAAGGTGGACAAAACACTTTTGTCGATTACATTTGTGAATTTCGATTATCAGTTTTACCCCTAGATTTAATTATAAGCTTGACAACAAACCAACCATAACTCATAATAATCTAGTCAAGTCATACATATACATTTGTTGAGCAGTTAGATCAATAATGTGACCCTTGGCAACTCGCCAACAATAAACCCTCATTATTAGTTCACCTACTCTAATCATATGTATTAGCAACCAAATATCATCCAAATACCATACACTGTGGCTTGACAACTCGCCAACAATCATAACATGAATATTGGATACTCTATTTGATTGAAATGGTGGAGGGTAACGTATAGTATTGAAAAACGCTCTTAATGCTTTTGACTTAATTTAAATTGAAAATCGTTTTTAGAAAAAAACTATGTTTTAAAGTTATTACTAACCCCCTATTCATTTTAAAAATTATTTTTCAATTTTAAATGGTTTTTTATACTTAACAATCTGATTATTAATCATCTCATCGTTTTCTTGTTAAAAATTCTTTTAACTGTTTTTATGATCATTTTAGAAAAACTCATTTTAACAAAATCTTGTTTTTGAAAAATGTGTAATAAGAATAAAACAACTTTTAAAGGTATCATAGACATACAAATCCACAAGAATAATTTCTAAAGCATTACATGTATGTATATCATAAAAACGGGTTTATACTGGAATGGATTGGACGGGTGTGATTTATCGTGCTTTAATTCGAGCGATATAATTAAAATATGATAATTCCCTTTAGGGTTTTACATCACATGTATATAAACTAAAAATAAAAGAAACAGTTTTGAGCCGCTTGAACGCTCCATTAAACTCCTTTAATCACGTCTAGCTCTTGCTTCAATTCTTTGCTCTCATGAAACTCATAAACTAATACATAATAAATCGAGGCTCGCATGCCCCATTTAATCAAACCATTACCAAATAACTCAAAGGCCACTATAAAAGTTTACAGCGCAAATTACATAGGGTTTATCCAAATCCATTCCAATATACTAATCTAACCATTGCGTAACCCATACACAAAAATAAATAGAACACATTGCAGGTATATGATCACATCACAACCATAGCTCATTATATCACAAATAATGATTTGCTTAAAATAGTTGCTATAATTTAGAACTAAAAATATTTAATTATTTTTAATAACTTGCTAAAATTGACTAAACAACAACTTAACACGCATTCATCTAAATGTCAATTTAAAGATAATAACAAATCTTTTAATAACAACTTTAAACAAATTCCAAAAAACTTGGATTTTAAATTTAAATTATCTCTAACAGAAAACCAACAAACTCCAACGAACTTGGAATATATTTGAAAATAGATTTTCAACAAACTCCAACAAACTTGGAATATTTTTGAAAAATCATTTTTTATTTAATTTATTTATTTAAAATTCTGAATATTTTTAATAATAATAAAACAAAACTTTTTTTTACATATTCCAAATTTTTATGAGTAAACAAATTTTAAAAAAAGGTTGACATTTTTAATCTTATTAAAAATATCTAATGTATCAAATTTAATCATATTAAATTTTATACAAATATTGACATATGCATTCAATAATATTTTAACGCTTAGAACATATTGATTAATTCTAATTATGGCAATATTTATATATGCAATTATCGAGAACAAATTAATTAACTTAATTTATAAACATTGGCTCTAATACCATGTTGATGAAAATTGGTATAAACATAGCGGATGGGATTTTTTTTTTACATCAATACTAATTAAGGTTTATAAATTAGGTTAATTATTAACGAAATCAATTAACTCTTAATTGATTTGATAAAAATAATAATTTTGCGCAAATTCAGATTTACTTTCGGTTCGTTGTGCTAGCGATTCCTATCCAATTAAGACGACTTGATTACACCTTGATAATTTTATTGCTTGCCTCCACACAAATCTTTAAGATTAGTGAACTCTAATGAATTAGTTAGCTGATTTAATTAATTAGAGAGAATTATAAAAGAAAGAAGAGGAATTAAAAGTCAAATTTCTAATTCGTCTCCACCAAGAAGATTTCGGCCAAGAGTGAGGGTGGTGTCAAAACTTTTTAGAGGATGAGAGGAATAATTAGGACTTAGGGTCTGTATCAATTAGAAACCTATATATAGGGATATGGTTTATTTTATTTAAACTCTCATAATTAATCAATTTGTTTAATTCGTTAAACAAACTAATTAGTTATAACTTAATACATGTTGACCCACACACATATATATGCATATAATATTTGATATACATCAAATGCATAATATATATATATATATTATTCATAATATAATTAATATATATAGGCATGTATTACTCATTTAATATCACATATTATCTTGAGTAGCACGTCAAATCGTATTTGACAATTTTACCCTTATTTAATTAATAGTACGCCAAATATACTTATTTATTCAAATCCCTTTTTGTATATCAACTATATACTTTCTTTTTTTTTTATAGTTCTATATTTGGCAGGTTGGAGGTCATCTATGTGTGACTCCGGAGGCTCGATATTTACTCAGCAGTGGATAATTAATTCGAACTAGTTCTGTAAGCAGTAAAATTCACAAGTCTATAGGGACGATAACTACGTATTTAGACTACCTGGGTAAACTGTCGATGACTGGATTGGAATAAGAAAATACTATCCAAGCAAATCAATACCTATCAGTGGCAACTATCGTACGGTCAGGTCTCTTCATCTCCTTGTGCACCTTATTTGGTCTAAAGCTTGATAGTATTGTCAAACCCTAATAACTCAAATAACTATTGTGTTGATATTATCATGTAACCGTGAGATCAAACTGATAACTACTTATCATTTGATTTCTAGTACTCTGGCGAGAGATTTTAGGTCACTGATATATCGCACACTGCAGAACTCTGTTCTCCTTATACCGGAGAGACGAATCTCATGTTAATTCCTCACAACCTTCACATGTATTCGATCATACCCAACTACTACCGTTATACACAGTATCAATGGATCTGTGGTTGGGTAGTAATTAAAATAATCTCTAGCACACGTAAGGTACTATGGAGAATCTCAGGTCTGGAGACTAAGTCGTACCAGTTGTCACTATATGAATTTCCATCTGACAGTTATGTATAATTACCAACTGGAAATTCAAGGTGAGTCGTTCAGTGTACTTATCATCTATAAGCACCTACATATAATACTCTGATGTCACCACACCAGATAACTATGAGAACAGTCATTACTCTCTAATGAGTAAGTATATTATACACTAGTCTTCCGGAGTAAATGTCCTGTATCAATACTCCTACGATTAAGAATATTTAAGAATATACTTATCGACTAGTCAGATCTCATTATTGTGATCTATATCACAATCATGTAGTCTAGTATTATTCTATAAACTTTATTAGTAATTAATAATAAACATAGTATTATAAATATAAAATATACCAATAAAGAAAAACCAAATAGTATACTATTATTATGAACGAGAAAGTTCTATACATGTAGGTTATAATTACAACTAGTTACCTCTAAGGACATCTACATCTAACAGGGCCGTACGTCATCGAGAAAGTATTTGACGGATGATCCTACCAACTGATATGCACCGAGGGAGAAAGGCCCATGCCACCTATCAATTGCCGATATCTCAAAAAATACTACGCATGAATGCTCCAAGTCACAGACGAATTGAGCACACCAGCCCTACTGCCAGTCTCCAAATTAAATACCGAATATAATCCATGGGCACAAATAATCTCCATCCTAACCAAGTTTCGATACACTGCCCTACGGGTCCAACGTTCGCGAGTGCCGTATACAATCTACGGGCACAAAAAAGCTAAGTTGCTGCCGAGTCCCACCGTGATCGCCTCTGCGTCTGGTCTCCAAATCGTAATACACTCATGTGTCCACACAATACATGAGAAGAATAGCACTTACGAGATCCTCTTGACTCATAAGAAAAACACACCTTTGTGTGATCCTTACGACTCACAGGGGAAAGACACACTTAGGGGTCCCCACGACTCTTAGGGAGAAAATACACCTACGAGATTCTCCAGACTCGTAGGGAGAAAATGCTTTTATGAGATCCTTATGGCTCATAAAATTAAAAAGCCTAGGTGATAGGGACCTAAACCTGCCTCCTAAGCCATCGCTTCTCAACGGGCAACGGCAAACGATGAGTCGCTCATGGCGTTATGCTTCAGTGTTAGCGGTGCTAATACCAACCCAAAACCCAAACCCCAAGTTTTCCTAAGGAAAATGATGAGTCGCTCCTGGCACTATTCCAGTGTAGCGATGTTGATACTGAACCAAAATCAAAATCCTAAATTCCCCCAAGGTAAATGATGAGTTGCTCCTGGCACTATTCCAGTGTAGCGATGCTGATGCTGAACCAAAATCCAAATTCCAAGTCCCACTCAAATTCAAAAGTTCCGCTAAATAAGACAAAAATCAAACAATGCAAATTAAACTCCCACCCGAAAATGCTTCCGAGCTCAGAGGACCCGCCGGAAGATCTGAACTTCTCATATCAAATCAAATCAATTCCTGACTTCGCAAAAAGTGGAGTAAGTCAAGTTCAACCCTGACACCGCAGAAAATGGATCAATTCAAACCCCGACACCACAGAAAGTGGATCAAGTCAAACCGTGACACCGCAAGAAGCGGAGCAAGTCAACTTAAACCACAACACCGCAAGAAGCGGAGAAAGTCAACTTCAATCCCGACATCGCAAGAAGCGGAGCAAGTCAAATCAAGTATCGACCGTCCAAATCGCAAAAATGGCAGCATCGACCATCCATATCGCAAAAAGGGCAGCATTGACCGTCCACGTCGCAAAAAGGGCAGCATCCACGTAGTTAAAAGGGAACCAAATCACGTCAACCTCTATGCGAAAGAATATCTATCAATTTCATGCGCACGACACATAATTGTTGTGCGCATTTATTGATGGGGGCACTTTGTTGGGGTAAAATTTACACCATTTTATCCGAAAATATACACCATTTTATCCAAAAATTTAAAGCTAAAAGGTCAATAGCGACACCCAAGTCAAACGGCCCCGAGCCCAAGCAAGAAAGCGGGCCCGAGCCCAAGCCAAATAGGCCCGAGCCCAAGCATGAGGGGGGCGGCCAAAAGACAATCAAGAAAAGAAATTATGTAGGAAAATAAATTTAAATGTAAATTTTATAAATAAATGTAAGAAAAATGGCTAAAAAGCCAAATTATGTAAAGCCTATGGCTTATGTGCAAAAAGAAATAAGCACATAAGGTATGGGGAGGCACAAGTGCCATTTTGTAAGACCGAAGGACCAAAATGTAAAGTGTGTAGCGTATAAAAGACAAACACGATGAGAAATCAATAATAACTTTTATTCCCCTCAATTAAGCTAGTGTTCTGAACCTCCTCTCTCTCTCCTTAAGGTTCTTCTTCTTTATTTTTTCAATTAAATCTAGAGGTTAAGCTTTCTTTTTCAAAAACTAAATAGATTTTAACCATAAACCCATTGAGAGAAGAGTGAATCCTCCATCAAATCCTAAAAAGAGTGATTTTTACATCCCTTCTTCAGATCCAAAAAAGAAAGAGGAAGAAAGAAAACCCATCTCCAAAACCTTATTTTTGATAAGATCCGAGGTTTGGAGCAGGGAAAAGGACCCCTTTCCATCATCCAAGATTCAAAATCCAAAGATTCGAAAATCAAAAGAGCTTTTTTGGATTAGTTTAGGAGAAGGATGGGGGTGACCCCATTGAGGGGAGCCCTCTTTGGGTGTTTCCCTTTGGGGAAAATCCCTCTTGAACTTAAGTTCCAAAATCTTGGTACAGACGCCAAAGCGCCAGCACCAAAACCTTTTGGAACTTAAGTTCCGGAATCTTGGCGCAAGCGCCAAAAGCCCTTGGGACTTAAGTTCCAGAATCTTGACGCAGGCGCCAATGCGCCAGCGCCAGAACCTCTGGAACTTAAGTTCCGAAATCTTGGTGCGGCGCCAAAGCGCCAGAACCACTAGAACTTAAGTTTTGAAATCATGTCGCGGGCGCCAAAGTGCCAGTGCCAGAACAACTAGAACTTAAACTCCAAAATCCTGATGCAGGCGCCAAAGCTGCAGTGACAACCTCCTCGCATGCGCCAATCCCCTTCGGGCGCTTGTGCCAATCCCCTCAGGTGCATATGCCGGAACAAGTTCCCTGCCCCTTTTCCCTTTCTCGGGAGTTCCCGATACACTCAAAATGCTCCTCCCGTAAACTCTGCGAGTCTCCCGATATGTCCAAAGCGCCTTCAAAACACAACACACATATTGCATGTTGAGTTCGCATGATCCATTCGTCCCGTTAATCGGAGGTTCCCTCGCTTCCAAGAGCGAGGGATAATTAACGACAGTTTTGTCTGCGGCTGCCGAAGATTCGGATTTCCACGATCAATAAACCCCAGCTTATCCTAAGCAGAGGGAATCTGTATACGTCTGACAAGCGCGCACATTACTATCTCAATAGGATGCCGAAAAGCACTCTATACCGGGTATAATACATCCTGGCAGGGGATGAGAGGGGGGAGAGTTTCGAGCAACCTTAGGCAGCATGTGAGAACCACAATTCTATTTCTTCTCTCTTGCCCAGGTGTATATGACTGGCTCATGGAATATTTTTTCGTGTGAGATAGATAGAGAGAGAGAAAGAGATGAGTTGGGTGTTCTTTTGACTTTTTCCTAGAAAGATGCGAGAGATGAGTTGGAGTTTCTTTTGTTTTTTCCCTATAGATGATGTGTTGAACCTTATAGTGAAGCATGAGGCAATGGATTTTTCTTCTTTTTCTTGAATTTTTTTGCAAAATGATATAATAATGACATCATCACACAATGCCTTTGGATTATAATAGTAGACATTGTATCTGTATCATGTGCATTTGTCTTGAGATGGGGTATAATCGGCTTTTGACTTAAACAATTTGAATTTTGAAACGCCTTTAATGCTTTTCTTTGTGAAAACGGAATTTGTATGTATGCAGTAAGATCCAGATCAAGTTCCTTTTCCCCTTAAAATGTTCGTTTAGCGATTGAGATTTCATACCGATAAGATCCACATTACTCTATGTGTAGAACAAGACAGATAGAATGGATCGCCGATTTGACGGTCGGATTTGGCCATTTCTAAGCACTTGTTGACGGTCAGCAGTTGAGGCTGATAATTCATTTCTTCACACACATGAAAGCGAGTCCTAGAGGGGGGTGAATAGGACTAAGCCACCGATATGTCCAAATTAAAAATTCTAAATTATACTTGCGAATAAAAAACACAATTACAAAGCTTAACAAGAGATATACCAATATCGATAAGTGGTTAAGCTAAACTATAATTGTGAAAAATATAAACATATAGTAAGCAAGAATAGAGATAGCAATCAAGTCTAAGCAATGAGAATAAAGAGCAGGTAGGGAACAAGTATGCAATTTCTAAACTAATAGCAAATAAGAGATACAAAATTGTAAAAGAAAACACGTGTCTTTTATAGTGGATCCCTTAGTTTTAGGCGCATGAGCCCATTCTACTAAACATGTCTCCACTGAGACAATCACGTTACGTACCCACAACTAAACATGTCACTCGATACACAAGTGACTTTTCTCTCTTACAAACTTCTCTCCCTTACAAAGGCACCGTTGCACTCAAGGATCCTCACACAAAGCTGAAGCTTTACCACACGAACCCAAGGTATGTATGGTACCTGCGCTGCTGCAAGGTCGTCCTTGATATTTTGGGTCCACTTTTCAGCCTCAAAAGGTCTCTCTTTCTCTGAGAAGTTCTTTGGACGCAACGCCTGGAATTGCTTTACTCCAGGTGCTTCAACTTCGAGGCGGTTCATAAGAATAGCAGTTTGCTGCTGCTAGCCCTCCAGAAGACTTCTGATGGCTTCTAGAAATATCGTCTGTTCGTTGATTGGTGCAACGAGGGTAGGTGGAAGTGGTAAGGTAGGCGGCGGTGTGTTGCCATTGATATTGGTGCTGGTGTTGTTTGGAGAATCCATCACATTGATAGAAAAGACAGGTTAGGATAGATTCAAGAAATTTGAAATGCAGGGAATGTATGGTTACCGATTCTTATAATTCTTGGGATATATTGCTTAAGACTTCATGCAGAACTGACCTGCATGGGCCGCCAATAAAACCTATCATGCTCCGCTTCCCAGTAGACGGAAATGAAGATGTGGCAAGCCCGCAATGTATTTACTATGAGAAAGCCATTTTCCTTAATAAATACATTAAGCATATGTAAGCAATATAACAATATGCAAGAATAACAAGAGTAATAAAATTAAACAACAACTTTATTTACATTCAAATTTCAAATACAACTGTCGGAAATAAAAAGATATAATGATTTAAAATGCCTAAACAATGGCATACAGAAAGTAAGTGCAGAAAAGGAACTAGTAGTCAGTCTGGGTAGCGAACTGGTCTAAGTCCTCCTGATTCGGCTTTATCTCTTCAGAGTCCGGTCTTCCTGACGAACATTCTAAGGAAAAGAAACAGAATAGAATGTCGTCAGCAAACTAGCGCTCGGTAATCCCCAAAAGGAATAAGTAATGATGAACGAAGTTATGTAAAATGAATAGAAATCAAGTACTGTTGAATAGATAATGTTGTATGAAAAAGTATCTTAAGCATGTCATATATTAATATAAGGTTAACTATTCTAACGTGGTTGTTTATAATTTGATAAAGAAGGTATTCATATATATAAGAGGAGTCCAACTTACCCGTAGACTATGGTAATATGTAGTGCACGTCCCCATCATAACCTACGAGATAACGTAACATGAATTTATGTAGGTGTCTTTTAAAGTGACCTCTCGTGCCACGATATACGTTCTGTATCAATCTACTCCTTATCCCCTCGTATTGTAGTGTATACTTCAAGTTTACATGTCTTGGCCGAATCCATGAATATAAGAGTACAAGTTCATGTTCAAGTTGTAATCATGTGTGCAGGTATTCATGTCAAGTTATATTCATGGTTCGATCAAGTCAAGTATTCAAGTTCAAGTTTGGATATTCAAATTCAAGTTCAGATATTCAAGTTCAAGATCAAGTGTTCAAGTTTGGGTTTGAGTTGGATTCAAGTTTGAATTTACAACAAATTCGAGTGTGTATTCAAGTTATAGTCAATATCTTATGATTGGATTTAACTTTTGAAATTTTTAAGTTCGGGAATAATCGAACAACCGCTGCACATGGACGGTAGGATTTGTGTTTTTTTCCAAGACGATTGCCATTGATAACCCCGTTAATTTGCAGTGTTGTCTAACCTGAATAGATAAGCATTCACTTTCTCCAGCTCTCTCGGGCTCAAGAGAAATGATACCGCTTAAACCTATATTAATTTAAGGTCCTTAAAGATTTATTCTTATTACTTACATTGTATTTACATTGTTTGCATTTCTCGATGGGGTTTTATGAAAATGTTATAATATTGTTTAAAAATAAAGGTCAATGGTGATTTATAATATCAAGAGTTTTTATAAAAAATTTATTTTAGTTTTATTGGTATTTTAGTGATGAAATCTAGTTTTTAAAAGTCTATGGTATTTTTATGAAAATTATATTTTTTGGAAACTTGGTTGCTATTTTTTGTGTGATTTTATTTTTTTCATTTTAATAATATATTTTTCAAAATTTAGTTCTCATAGAAAAACACGGATTTATAATTTATGAAAATTTTCAAATGATTTAATTTGTTAAAAAGTTGTATTCTTTAAAAATCATATTTTTATTTTCTTTCGAGACCGAATTCTCCGTGAGGAGTTCTGTATACCGCTCTATTATCCCAAGAACGTGCGATAATCCGCAGCATCCGTAAATGGGTTCTCCTAAAAGTGTTGTAGAGGTGTAATTGTAAAGGATTTAAAAATATCGATTGAAAAAATATTTTTGTAAAGTAATGGTATTTTAATGAAAATTGTATTCTTCAAACTAAACATGTATCTAAAATATCGTGCTATGAATCCATAGTGTATATGATGGTGTAGGTCGTTATCCCGTGATTTTTCTATAGGTATATATTTCTAGTTTTCGATACAAAATTACTTTTAAAGTTCATGGTATTTTGGTGTAATTTTGTTGTATGATATATTTAGCCCAAAATTTTAAACAATTCAAAAGTAATTTAGATGAATAATATTTGAAGTGATGTTAGAAGTGTTAGGGTGGAATTTTTAACTTAACAAGAATGAAAAAACTTATTAAAAAATCTTTACTTAACCTAACTCCATTTTAGTCGAATAGTTTAAGAAAACGGCTTGAGATGAAACGAAAAAGAAAGAAAGGGACTTACGGTTTATGTAACGTTGATAAGAGAGTAAGAGAGAGAGGGGTCTTCGTGGCGTCGCGGTATCGTCAGGAATCGCTCCGGTCATCAACGGAACGGACTTGGATTGCTAACTCCTCTTAACTAGTCTTAATCCCTTTGTTGAACTTAAAAATTTAGAGTTTTTTTGATAAATTTTTAGAATAGGGGAGAGTTAGGGGATGGGGTGGTATTTATAGGGTAAAAAATGAGAGTGTGAAATAAAAATGAATTAAAAATAGGTTTAATGTTGTTAATAGAGGAATTGAAGAGTCTCTGGTTGAATTCAGATAAAACAAACAAAAAAATGGAGTAGAGGGAATTCTAAAGGACACACGGGTGAAACACGGAGGGATTTGGATAAAGGGGAACCGCCGGTGGCGGCCAAATGAGGGAAATGGGCCGCCAGATCTTGGTCACATGTCTCGAGTTTTGTGCCATGTGTGTTATTAGGTTTTAATTCCTCATTTATCCTGTTTGATTTTATGAAACTTTTCGATTCTCCGTGTATTGCACGTGCAACTCTTGGGCTTCCGAAAAGTTAAAAAGAAAAAATATTAAAAATAATTGGGACTGATGGGATTCAAACACGTAGGCTATGGCATAGCATTAGAGAGTATTAACCAATGAGTTACAAGTTGTTTCTTGCTTTTATTGAACAAAATTAATTTATAACTCCTAGTTAGGCTGAAATACTCTTTTTATACATTGAACAAGTTACATTTGTACAGGGATTTCAGAGTCGTTACATTCTACCCTCCTTATAAAAATTTCGTCCTCGAAATTTACATAAAGACTAATTTTCAAAAAGGTGAGGGTATCGTGTACGCATATCGTCTTCTCGCTTCCAGGTTGATTCTCCTGGCGAATCCTTTCTCCACATCACTCGGACTAAATTCACCTTCTTATTCCGTAAAGTCTCCACCTTTCGATCCTAGATCTCAACTGGTTGCTGCTCGCAAGTTAAATTGGTCTGTACAGTGAATTCTGAATGATCAAGTATGTGACTGGAGTCGCTCATATATCGTTATAGCTGGGATATGTAGAACACATTGTGCACTCCTTCTAATGAAGGTGGTAGTGCCAAGCGGTATGCCACTTCTCCAACTCGTTCAGGTATGTCAAACGGTCCGATGTACGTTGGACTGAGTTTACCCCACTTGCCAAAACGTATCACTCCTCTGTTCGGAGAGATCTTCATAAACACATGCTCTCCGGGTTGGAACTCCAGGTGTCAAAGCTTTGCATCTGTCCAATGCTTCTGTCGGTCCTGGGTTATGTGCGTCTTTTCCCTGATCGTGCGAACTACATTCATAGTTGCCACGATCATCTCTGTCCCAAGGAGTTTACGATCTCCAACGTCGTCCCAACTCAGCGGGGAATGACACTTACGTCCATAAAGTGCTGCGAAAGGTGCCTTCCTAATGCTTGCTTGGTAGCTGTTGTTATAGGAAAACTCCACAAGGTGTAGGTGATCTTCCCACGAACCTCCGAAATCTAGCATACAGGCTCTTAGCATTTATTCTAGGATCTGAATAGTTCGTTTGGACTGTCCATCTATTTGGGGATGATACGTCGTGCTGAAATTCAGACTCATTCTCAGACTGGCTTGAGGTCTCTTGCCAAAATTGGGATCGGAATCTAGTATCTCGATCGGAGACGATGCAAACAGGTACCCATGTAATCTCATGATCTCCTCCATGTACTTTCTTGCCAACTTCTCGGTTGATTGGCCAACTCTGAATGGAATAAAGCGAGCCGACTTAGTGAGTCGATCCACAATAACCCAAACTGCTGTAGGGTGTTTTTCGTCACCCCATTGAGATGGGAATTCGCGCGCGCTTGTCAGGCGTACTACAGATTCCTCCTGCCTGGGGTAAGCTGGGGTTTAATGATTGTGGGGATCCGAATCTCCAGCAGCCGCGAACTAAGCTGCCGTTACTTACCCCTCGCCTTTGGGGCGAGGGAACCTCCGATTGACGGGTTAAACTGGTCATGCGAACTCAATGTGCAGTGTACGTGTGTTATGTTTTGAAAGGGGGGTTTGGATATATCGGGAGCCACGCAGAGTTTTTACGGGGGTCCCGCTACCCGGATAGCGGGTTGGGGGTCAAGGGGGCTAGCAGCCCCCTTACGGGGTGCGGGGCAGCGCCCCGTTAGAAATTTTTTTCTAACAGGGGCAGTGTCGTGGAGTATGTGTATGTGTACATATGTATGCATATGTATATATATATATATGTGTATATATATATATATATAAAGGGAAAAGACATCCAAAGGATGCGTGGGGGCCAGCGCCTCGAGCGCTGTGCGCTTAGGTGCTGTGCGCTCAGGCGCTAGAGTGCCACGTGGGCGCTCTGCGCTTGAGCGCTGGGCGCTCTGCGCTTGAGCGCTGGGCGCTTGAGCGCAAGCGCGCCACGCGTCAATACGTGGGCGCTCTGCGCTTGAGCGCTGGGCGCTTGAGCGCAAGCGCGCCACGTGTCGGCACGGGAGCGACATGCGCTTGAGCGACATGCGCTTGAGCGCTGGGCGCTTAAGCGCAAGCGTGCCACGTGTCGGCACGGGGGCGACTTGCGCCTGAGCGCAAGCGCGCCACGTGTCGGCACCGAGGCGGCTTGCGCTCGAGCGTTTGCGCTTGAGCGCAAACACGCCACGTGTCGGCACGTAAGCGCTTTGCGCTTGAGCGCAAACGCGCCACGTGTCGGCTCGTAGGCGCTTTGCGCATGAGCGCAGGGCGCTGTAGTGCAAACGCGCCACGTGTCGGCATGGGCGCTTTGCGCTCGAGCGCTGAGCGCTTGGGCGCAAGCGCGCCACGTGTCGGCACGCGGGCGCTCTGCGCTTGGGCGCCGGCGAGAAAAGGAGGCTTTTAGCCTAGAACCAGAAGCTATGCTTCAAAAAAAGGAAATATTTATTAGATATATATATATATATATATATATATATATATATATATATATATGGAGTTAAACTCCTAGGTTGTTTTGAAGCTGATGAAGGGGGGTTCTTCTTCTTCCTCCTGTTGTTTGGCCGGATCTTGATGAGATTTTAAAAATCACTCCTTTTTGAGATCTGATGGGAGATCTGAGTTCCCCTTTTTGGATTTTGTGGTGGAAAGCTACTTGGTTTTGGAAAAGAGAGAGTAAAACTCTTGATTTAATTTAAAAGAAATGAGAAGGTTTAGAACCTTGGAGAAGGAGCAGAAGGCACAAAGAACCCTAGTTTTTAGGGGAATGAAAAGTGTATGCTTTATTCATCATCATGTTGCCTTATATAGGCTTACATATTTACATATAGCCCCTTGGGCTTTACAAAAATGACATTTTAGCCATCCCATGGCTCATGTGCCATTTCATTTTTGCACATAAGCCATGGGCTTACAAAATATTGGCTTTATGCCCATTTTGTTTACATTCATGCATAAACAATTACATAAAAATTATTTATTACATGATTTTGTTGTTGGCATGGGGAGGCTGGCTGCGGGATCGACTTAGGCATGGGCCCACCTGGCTTGGGGTTGACTTTGATTTTGACTTGGTCAACCGGGGTGTAAATTTTTACCCCAACAACTGCGTCGTTACCCTTCGCGCTGCAAGGGAGAGCAGTCACGATGTCCATGGTAATGTGCTGCCATTTCCATTCTGGGATTGGTAACGGCTGAAATAGACCAGTGGTTCTGTGATATTCAGTCTACACTTGCTGACATATTAAGCCCTTTGCTACGCTCCCTGCTATTTCTCGATTCATTCCATGCCACCAGTAGTGTTGACGTACATCCATGTACATTTTCGTGCCGCCGGGGTGTACAGAATATGGAGAGCTGTGGGTGTCTTTCATCAACTCTTCTCGAACAGAGCCAACTAACACGCATAAACGGCTCCCATTCCGTAAGGATTCATTTTCATTGATGATGAAGTCAGTTCGATGATCACTTTCTATTTGTTCTCGGATCTTTTGTAGCCTAGCATCATTTATTTGAGCTGCCTTGATCTGATTGAAAAGAGTGGACTGGACTTGTAAGTTCATCAAGGATGCTGTGTTACCTGGCACAACTACTTCAATCTCCAATCCATACAGTTCTTGTTGTAGCCTCCACTGAGTGGTGAGGTTCATTACTAAAGGCTAGCGACTAAGTGTATTGGGGACTACATTCACCTTTCCAGGATGATATTGTAGGTTGATGTCGAAATCTGCCACGAGCTTTAGCCATCTTCTCTGCCGCATATTGAGTTCTTTCTGAGTAAATACATACTTCAGACTCTTGTGATCAGTGTATATATCCACTCGTTCTCCCAAAAAATAGTGACGCCAAATCTTGAGTGCGAAGATGACGGCTGCCAATTCCAGATCATGTGTTGGGTAGTTGCGCTCATGGACTTTTAACTGCCTTGATGCAAAAGCTACAACCTTTTCATGCCGATGTAGAACACATCCTAATTCTTTACCGGACGCATCACAAAGTACATCGAATCTTCCAGATCGATCCGGTTTTACGAGGATAGGTGCAGAGGTTAATATTGACTTAAGTTCTACTAAAGCCTTCTCACATGCTTCTGACTACACAAATGCTTCGTCTTTACGTAAAAGCTTGGTCAAGGGTGCTGTGATTTTTGAGAATCTTTTGATAAAACGTCTATAGTATCTTGCTAAGCCCAGAAAACTTCTTATATCTTTGACGGACTTTGGTTTAGGCCATTCACTGACAGCTGACACCTTAGCTGGATCTACAAAGATTCTTTCGCCTGAAACGATATGTCCGAGAAATCCGACCCGGTCTAGCCAAAATTCACACTTTCTGTACTTGGCGTAGAGTTGATGTTATCGTAGTGTCTCCAGGACAATAAGTAAGTGCTCGGCATGCTCTTTCCGATTCTTTGAATACACCAGGATATCGTCGATGAAGATAACAACAAACCGGTCTAAGCACGCTTGGAAAACTTGGTTTTTTAGGTTCATAAAAATGACTGGTGCATTGGTCACTCCAAATGGCATTACGAAATATTCATAATGGCCATAACGAGTCCTAAACGTTGTCTTCGAAATGTCGGACTTCTTGACCTTCACCTGATGATAACCTGAACGAAGATTTATCTTTGAGAAGACACAAGATCCTTTTAGTTGATCGAAAATACCATCGATGCAAGATAGCCGATACTTGTTATTAATCGTTACTTTGTTCAGTGCTCGATAATCCATGCACATTCGGTAGGTACCTTCCTTCTTCTTCACTAATAGTACCGGTGATCCCCAACTTGAAGTACTGGGTCTGATCCAACCTTTTTTCAGGAGCTCGTCTAACTGGATACGAATTTCTTTCAATCCTTCTGGACTTGGTCGATATGGAGCTTTGATTATAGGCTGTGCACCGGGTTGTAAATCAATACTAAATTCAAGAGCTTAATCAGGAGGCAAAGCTGATATGTCTTCAGGCAGGCTTTTCTCCTTCGGCTTGTAAGGATGACACTTCTGTAGTCTTCAGCTTAGCACGGTAGCTTCCTGGCTCTAAGGTTCTGTCTTCACTTTTGAAATGGAAGAATGGGTGATCTAGTATCTCAAATACTACCCTCCTTCGACGGCAGTCATTGGTAGCATAAAATACTCCCAGCCAATCCATTCCCAACACAACATCAAAATTTAGTATGTCCAACACTTTGAAATTTGCGTAGAACTCTCGGCCACAAACTACAACTAGGAACTGATCACACTCCAAAGTTGCCTTCAAAACTCCATTCCCGGAACTAACGTTCCATCTTGAAATGAGTGGATTAATGGGAATCGCGTGTGTTCTCATGAATCGTCGTAACATGAAGCAATGTGAAGCTCCAGTGTCGAAAAGTGCGAGTGAAGGAAGGGTAGGTACTTGTATAGTATCTAAGTTGTGTGAGATTTCATTTAACTATATGAAAAGATAACGATGTCCTAGTTTTGAAAGGTTGAAAGGGTGGGAAGAATTTATCGGTGATGACCTGTTCTGTGGCTTCGGCCTCATCAACTATCATTGTGAAAGCCTGACGTCTCGGTACATTCCTCCTCGCCGGAGGCCCATTCCTCTGTCCCTGAGGCATGTTGCTCTGTGCTTGATGCAATTGACGCTGAGGTTGTGCCGGCGGTCCACGTAGAGTTGGTGCAGGAAGAGCGAAGCGGCGTGAAGGTGCATGAATAGTTGGCCTCTGCGGAGCTGGCATTGTAGGTCTGGATGCTGGTGCTGTGTTATCTCGATATGGGCATGTTCCTATAGCATAAGTAGATGCACCACAAATAAAACATAGGACATTTGCATGCCTGCAGTCTTTCGCCAAGTGTCCAGTTCTGTAACACCCGAGCCCCATAATACTATGTATATTACTAGTTGAGGGTTGTGGTTTGCTCATTTCCAATTTTCCTGATTTTCTGGTGTTCATTGCTAAATTTTACCCGGTTAAGTCATTTTGGCACATAACAAATTTTAACTCCGAAAATGAAATTTAAGATGTCCATGTTGGCCTACTCGTCGCCACTAGTCGCGTGGTAGCGTCCGCGTGTCGAGATTCCGTTCCGTTTGGCTAAACGGGCAAGTTCGGGCGACTACGCGCGCGTGCAAGTGTCCGACTTGGGGGCATGCTTTTTAATCATGAAACACCTATTTTCAAAATTTGGAACCCGCTTAAAATCTTATAATTTGAATTTGGAACATTTGGGCGCAACCCGGGCGCGATTTGGAAATGTTTCATTTCGCGCCAAAAAGGGCCCATTTCAATTCAATATCTAAAACTATAATTTATACCATATATATCTTCCCTAACAGTAAATCCTTTGGAATCATTCTCTTTATTTTTGGGCAGCCAATCACGAGAGACTTAAGTCTCTCGTGGGCCCCCTTCATCCATCTCTCTCTCTGTCTCTCTCTCCCTTTCTCTCTCTCCCTCTCTCTTAACCACTTTCTCTCTCTCTCTCCATCTCATCAATCTTTCTCTCTCCCTCTTCTTATATTACGAAGCCTTCATCCCTGCATGCAGCCGCCTCCCATCGCGAACCCACGCGAAACCCTAACCCTAGCCTACCGCGACCTCACCACCGTCGCCACCGCGACCTCGCCGTCGCCGCCTGCGACGCCTCCGCGACAACCGCGCCTTCCGCCTCCCTCCTTCCTCCTCTCTCCCGCACCTGCACGCAACCCCGGCCTCGTCTCCATCCCTCGCGACCTCGCCGTCGACGTCGCCTGCGACCGTCGAAGCCTCCCACGACCCCCTTTCACCCTCCTCGTCGAGACCTCGCCGTCACCCTCTCCTCTCCTCGCCGGACCACCCTCAGACCCGAGCCCACACCTGCACCTTCTCCAGGTCGCCGGAAATCGCGCCGACGACCTCGTCGACGCCACCTTCGTCCACCTACCTCTTCCCCTCGACCACCAGAGCCGACCCCTTCTCCTCCAGATCGCCGCAGCACCTTCCCCTGCACACCCGAGGCCCTTCACCCTTGCTGCAGCCGCTGCCGTCGCTTCGCCGGCGTTCCAGCGCCGTCGAGCTCGCCGGGGTCACCTGGTACATATCTCTGTAAGCTTCCTCGCCCTTCCTTGTGCAGTAAAACCCCTCCTGCTGATCGCTTTGAGGTTATTGTATGTTGCTAACTCGTGTCGCATTTTTGCCGTGCCATACCGTGCCCAGTGCCGCATCGCGTCGTGCCACGCACCGAGCCGGGACCACGCCCACCACCGTATCGCGCCCGTACCGTGCACCAGATCGCGCTGCAGATCGTGACCGTATCGCGCCCGTACCGTGCACCAGATCGCGCTGCAGATCGTGACCGTATCGAGCCCGTACCGTGCACCAGATCGCGCTGCAGATCGCGCCCGTACCGCGCAGCAGATCGCGCCTAGACCCAGTACCGTATCGCGCCGTTTCACACACCGTATCGTGACTTGTGCATCAGGCCGCCCGCATCCCGACCCTTGTTCTGAGGCAAGTATCTGAATACTTGCTTGCACATGCTTGCGTGCGAGATCCAGTCTCGCCACGCAATTTAATTTAAACTATTTAATACCGTAACTTAATGATGACATTTGATATCATATTATTGCAGTTATCTTAACCTGGAATCGTTACAACAGTTCCTAGTAATTAACTAACCCACATCACTCCATGCTTAAACTAAATAAAACGACTGAATTATATCTGCTTGAACTGTTAAACTATTCTTGAGACAATTATTACATTTAGTACAATTTCATGTAGTTCCTTAATTTATAATTGTGGAAATTGCTTTACCTTGTGGCTTTTGCACCCTAAAGAGGATTGAACCTGTTAATAAGAGAATACAAACATCACTGTAGTTATATGGAACATTGTGATTATTTACTGTTTCCCTGCTATTGTTCATTATTGATTGTATACCTGTTGTGAGCACTTACCCGACTGCACGACATATTGACCTGACCCTGCTACACCCGACATATACTTACATACCGACTCATCCCGTTGTACCATGACATTACTTGTTCCTGATCCCGTGCCTAATGCCGACAGACCTAACCATTCCTGCTGTCGATCCAGACGGACCTACCTTTACTTGACTTGTGTTGGCATTAGTCCTTGACTACTGAAGACCTGACTGACATACATAGTTTGGGGGTATGGGGAAATCAAAGGTGAAACCGACTTGTAACTCAACAGTTCGATACATTGTTCTGATCAGTCTTACGGGCTCGGCCAGCTCCGGAGTGTTGATGCTGACATCACTCATCTATCCTACTACCTTTTACTGCTTAGCGGCACGTCTCGGATTCAGCCCCGAGAATCATGACCGTGGTCCCGGGCACGCACGGGATACTATTGAGTTACATCGACGATTCATCAATTGGTTTCAAAGACTATAGAGTAGAAAACCTGATAGGACAGTTTAGTCACCGTTGCACTTCACTCTGCTTGTTACTTCTTATTACTGCTTTATTCATGTTCATGCTTGCATTGTTTATTACCATGTTTATGATACATACTTGATATCATGACGCGCTGACGTCTGGGTTTTGCATGGCCCAGATTCCGTACCTTTGCCGCCGACCGAGCAGGAGTACTTCAGCCAGCAGGCTGAACTGTGAGTTCTTTAGAGTTTAGTTTATTCATGTCATTTCATTTCCAGATGTGAGCCCGCATTATGAGACGTACTGTTTATTCTTGTATTGGATCATTAGCTTCCGCACTTGTTGTTTATTGATTCTTGTTATTATGGATTTGGACATGTATTAGTTTAGTTTATTTTTACTGTTCTTGATATCTTTACAACCGTAATGTGACTGTGGATGGATACTTCCTACCCACAGGTAGCATGGTTGGCTATGTCACGTGCCCAAATCTTGCGTACTCTGGGAAGCGGGGCGTGACATGGTTTTATGGTATCAGAGACATAGGTTAATTGGGTTGATTCTTGTAGTTGGGTATTGCACCCGATACATGAATCAGAATACCCGTGATTAGGAAACATGTCCTGCCACTTTGACCGTTTTGCTATCCTTGCATCATTCTTCCGGATCATGTCGACGTGCAAACTTACTTTGCATTTGTCAACTCAAAAACCTAATTTCTTGTTATCTCTAGGACTTAGGCGACTTGGGTGGAGTTAAGTAATTGCGGCTATGATACCGCGGCATAGCTACAATGCATCACTCTATTTAAGTATCTTGGAGTTCTAGCCTTGATCTATACTCGAAAACTATCATCATGCTAATGTTGGGTACTTTGATTTCCAGGAATATGGTCGATCAGAATTTGAAGATGGACCCAGGGCATGCGGTCTTAGCCGCCAGGCAAAGAGTGATAAAGGGATTGATGGAGAAACTAAAGGAACAACTCGAGCTGGAACCAGCATTTACAATGTACCCCACGTCCGTACGTAGACGTATTCCAGTGAACAGGCGCAGCGTAGCACCAATGAAGAAGACAAGTATGGGTGATCGGAAAGGGAGAGTGATCTGTAGATACTGCCATAAACCCGGACATGTGCGAAGGGAGTGTCGTTTGAGGCTGGGACTCTGTTTGAGATGTGGAGCGGCAGATCACACCGTTAATGCTTGTCCGTCGAAGCCTCGCACAAAGGATGATACACAGAAGCCTCCGCAGAGACCGTTCCAAGGACAGGAACCGCTTACTCAAGGACCACAGCAGGCTCGAGCGTCCACGTTGACAGCTGAAGAAGCTAAGGCATCGGGAGAAGTGGTTTCAGGTAATTTACTCGTTCATGGTTTTCCCGCTTGGCATTACTTAATTTCGGAGCATTCCATTGTTTATGTCATCCAAATTTATAACTACACACTCGATCACCTGCACGACCCTGTCTAGTTTCTGGGACATACACACTGGGAATGGGAAAATCATAGCTAGTAAGGAAGGTAGAGATCGTACTGTTGTTGTTTGTGGTCGGAAGCTCTTTGCAGTTTTCTTGGTGATTGATGCGGGCAGTTATGAAGTAGTCTTGGGAATGGATTTTCTTGGCACTTTCCACGCCCACATTGACTGTAGGGCAAGGAAGGTAATTTCCAGATTCCCGGACATCCTAAGTTTACTTTCATTGGAGAAAGCAATTCTGTCGGGCCAGTCGAGCTTAGGGCTAGGCCGACGAACAGCGTTCTTGCGGCTATGGTAGTGGAGAGTGATGAAGAGCCGGCAGTTGTTCGCGACCTTATGGATGTGTTGAAGATATTTCGGGCTTACCGCCGAAGCGAGACGTGGAGTTTGCGTTTGATCTTACTCCTGGTGCAACGCCAGTATCAAAAGCTGACTACCCAATGGCACCAGTAGTATTGGAGGGAGTTAAGAAACAAGTGAGTGAATTACTCGAGAAGGGATGGATTCGAAGCAGCAACTCACCGTGGGAAGCTCTAGTTCTTTAGTGAAGAAGAAGGATCGCACTGCCGACGCTGAGACAAGAGAAATTATTCGCGAGGATGAGTAAGTGCGAATTCTGGTTGGAAGAAGTGAAGTTTCTGGGGCATGTCGTGTCGGGCGATGGAATCGCCGTTGATCCCGAGAAGATTGCAGCAGTTCGAGATTGGCCTGTTCCAAAGAATGTTGCAGAGATAAGAAGTTTTCTTGGACTCGCCGGTTACTACAGAAGATCTGTGGAGAACTTCGCTCGTTTAGCTGAGCCGTTAACCAAGCTTACGCGTAAGGAGGTACCGTTTGTCTGGACGGATGGATGTGCATTGGCCTTCGAGACGTTGAAGAAGAAGCTGATAACCGCCCCTATCCTAACCGTACCGGATGATTCAGGAGGACTGGTGATTCACAGCGACGCATCTGGAAAAAGGGATTGGAATGTGTTTAATGCAGAATGGGAAAGTCGTCGCTTACGCATCGAGACAGCTGAAGACTCATGAGAAGAACTATCCGACTCACGACTTGGAGCTTGCAGCCGTGATCTTCGCCCTGAAGATTTGGAGACACTATCTTCTGGGCGAGAGAGTTGAAGTCTTTACGGATCACAAGAGTTTGAAATATGTGTTCACTCAGAAGGAGTTGAACATGAGGCAACGTAGATGGTTGGAGCTGATGGCCGACTACGACCTTGACCTTAAGTACCATCCGGGAAAGGTTAACGTCGTGCCAGATGCGCTAAGTTGGTTACCGGCAACTCAGTTATTGACTGCACAGAGAGAGCTCATTGAGGAGTTTCGGAGATTTGACTTGGAGGTTGTGCTACCACGTGCTACAGGATAGTTGATGCAGTTGCAAGTACAATCGTCCTTAGTTGAGAAGATTAAAGTGGCGCAATCGCAGGATCCTAGACTGCAAAAGTTCCGAGAGCAGGTTGGAGCTGGACTACGAACCGATTTACTGATCCATGAAGATGGTTCGTTGAGATATGGTAGCCGTGTGTGTGTGCCAAAAGGAGATGTGCGTGAGGAGCTTATGAAGGAGGCACACAGTTCAGCTTACTCTGTACATCCAGGAGGGACGAAGATGTACCGAGATATTCGACAACATTTCTGGTGGGAAGGTCTGAAACGGGAAATTGCTCGCTTCGTGGCTAAATGCTTGGTGTGTCAGCAAGTCAAGGCTGAACACCAAAGGGTTGCTGGTTTGTTGCAACCACTTCCGATTCCTCAATGGAAGTGGGAACATATAACCATGGATTTCGTGACGGCTTTACCGCGGAGTCCAAAGGGCAACAATGCTGTATGGGTGATTGTCGATCGGTTGACCAAGGCAGCTCACTTTATTCCTTTTCGGGTTGGTCAATCGACGGAGACTTTGGCAGAGCGGTACATGCAGGAGATTGTCAGATTGCACGGAGTGCCGGTAAGCATCGTGTCCGACCGGGACACTCGGTTCTTGTCACACTTTTGGAGGAGTTTACAAGAAAGTTTGGGGACTCGATTGAAGTTCAGCACAGCTTATCAACCCCAGACTGATGGACAATCAGAGAGAACGATCCAGACTCTTGAAGATATGTTGAGGGCTTGCATGTTAGACTTCAAAGGTTCTTGGGAGGATCATCTACACCTGGTGGAGTTTTCATACCACGATAGCTTCCAAGCGACAGTTCAGATGGCCCCGTTCGAAGCATTGTATAGTCGTAAGTGCCGCTCACCTGTATGTTGGAATGATGTGGGTGAACGAAGGTTGCTAGGGCCAGATTTGGTGGTACAGACAGTTGAGAAGGTGAATACAATCAGGAAGCATATGAAGGCAGCTCAAGACAGACAGAAGAGTTGGGCCGACACGTCAAGAAGACCTCTGGAGTTCGCCGTGGGCGTTTTGGTATTCCTGAAGATATCACCGACTAGAGGGGTGATTCGCTTTGGAAGTCGGGGAAAGCTTAGTCCCCGATTCGTTGGACCCTTCGAGATATTAGAGCGTGTCGGAGAGGTATCGTACCGGTTGGCGTTACCATCGTCATTAGCAGGAGTTCATGATGTGTTTCATGTGTCTCAACTACGGAGGTATGTTCGTGATGAGACTCATGTTTTGGATCACTCGGAGTTGACCGTCCGGGAGGACCTGACTTTTGAGGAGCGACCAGTCGAGATCAAGGATCGAAGAGAAAAGGTTCTTAAGAACAAGGTTATCCCTCTTGTGCTAGTTCTTGGGGTAGCCGATCGTATGGAGAATCTACTTGGGAGCGAGAAGACGAGATCCGGCAGAAATTCCCTTATCTTTTCCAGTAGTTAGTTATCTTGTATTCTTGGAATTTCGAGGACGAAATTCTTTTCTAGTTGGGTATGATGTAACACCCGAGCCCCATAATACTATGTATATTACTAGTTGAGGGTTGTGGTTTGCTCATTTCCAATTTTCCTGATTTTCTGGTGTTCATTGCTAAATTTTACCCGGTTAAGTCATTTTGGCACATAACAAATTTTAACTCCGAAAATGAAATTTAAGATGTCCATGTTGGCCTACTCGTCGCCACTAGTCGCGTGGTAGCGTCCGCGTGTCGAGATTCCGTTCCGTTTGGCTAAACGGGCAAGTTCGGACGACTACGCGCGCGTGCAAGTGTCCGACTTGGGGGCATGCTTTTTAATCATGAAACACCTATTTTCAAGATTTGGAACCCGCTTAAAATCTTATAATTTGAATTTGGAACATTTGGGCGCAACCCGGGCGCGATTTGGAAATGTTTCATTTCGCGCCAAAAAGGGCCCATTTCAATTCAATATCTAAAACTATAATTTATACCATATATATCTTCCCTAACAGTAAATCCTTTGGAATCATTCTCTTTATTTTTGGGCAGCCAATCACGAGAGACTTAAGTCTCTCGTGGGCCCCCTTCATCCATCTCTCTCTCTGTCTCTCTCTCCCTTTCTCTCTCTCCCTCTCTCTTAACCACTTTCTCTCTCTCTCTCTATCTCATCAATCTTTCTCTCTCCCTCTTCTTATATTACGAAGCCTTCATCCCTGCATGCAGCCGCCTCCCATCGCGAACCCACGCGAAACCCTAACCCTAGCCTACCGCGACCTCACCACCGTCGCCACCGCGACCTCGCCGTCGCCGCCTGCGACGCCTCCGCGACAACCGCGCCTTCCGCCTCCCTCCTTCCTCCTCTCTCCCGCACCTGCACGCAACCCCGGCCTCGTCTCCATCCCTCGCGACCTCGCCGTCGACGTCGCCTGCGACCGTCGAAGCCTCCCACGACCCCCTTTCACCCTCCTCGTCGAGACCTCGCCGTCACCCCCTCCTCTCCTCGCCGGACCACCCTCAGACCCGAGCCCACACCTGCACCTTCTCCAGGTCGCCGGAAATCGCGCCGACGACCTCGTCGACCCCACCTTCGTCCACCTACCTCTTCCCCTCGACCACCAGAGCTGACCCCTTCTCCTCCAGATCGCCGCAGCACCTTCCCCTGCACACCCGAGGCCCTTCACCCTTGCTGCAGCCGCTGCCGTCGCTTCGCCGGCGTTCCAGCGCCGTCGAGCTCGTCGGGGTCACCTGGTACATATCTCTGTAAGCTTCCTCGCCCTTCCTTGTGCAGTAAAACCCCTCCTGCTGATCGCTTTGAGGTTATTGTATGTTGCTAACTGGTGTCGCATTTTTGCCGTGCCATACCGTGCCCAGTGCCGCATCGCGTCGTGCCACGCACCGAGCCGGGACCACGCCCACCACCGTATCGCGCCCGTACCGTGCACCAGATCGCGCTGCAGATCGTGACCGTATCGCGCCCGTACCGTGCACCAGATCGCGCTGCAGATCGTGACCGTATCGCGCCCGTACCGTGCACCAGATCGCGCTGCAGATCGCGCCCGTACCGCGCAGCAGATCGCGCCTAGACCCAGTACCGTATCGTGCCGTTTCACACACCGTATCGTGATTTGTGCATCAGGCCGCCCGCATCCCGACCCTTGTTCTGAGGCAAGTATCTGAATACTTGCTTGCACATGCTTGCGTGCGAGATCCAGTCTCGCCACGCAATTTAATTTAAACTATTTAATACCGTAACTTAATGATGACATTTGATATCATATTATTGCAGTTATCTTAACCTGGAATCGTTACAACAGTTCCTAGTAATTAACTAACCCACATCACTCCATGCTTAAACTAAATAAAACGACTGAATTATATCTGCTTGAACTGTTAAACTATTCTTGAGACAATTATTACATTTAGTACAATTTCATGTAGTTCCTTAATTTATAATTGTGGAAATTGCTTTACCTTGTGGCTTTTGCACCCTAAAGAGGATTGAACCTGTTAATAAGAGAATACAAACATCACTGTAGTTATATGGAACATTGTGATTATTTACTGTTTCCCTGCTATTGTTCATTATTGATTGTATACCTGTTGTGAGCACTTACCCGACTGCACGACATATTGACCTGACCCTGCTACACCCGACATATACTTACATACCGACTCATCCCGTTGTACCATGACATTACTTGTTCCTGATCCCGTGCCTAATGCCGACAGACCTAACCATTCCTGCTGTCGATCCAGACGGACCTACCTTTACTTGACTTGTGTTGGCATTAGTCCTTGACTACTGAAGACCTGACTGACATACATAGTTTGGGGGTATGGGGAAATCAAAGGTGAAACCGACTTGTAACTCAACAGTTCGATACATTGTTCTGATCAGTCTTACGGGCTCGGCCAGCTCCGGAGTGTTGATGCTGACATCACTCATCTATCCTACTACCTTTTACTGCTTAGCGGCACGTCTCGGATTCAGCCCCGAGAATCATGACCGTGGTCCCGGGCACGCACGGGATACTATTGAGTTACATCGACGATTCATCAATTGGTTTCAAAGACTATAGAGTAGAAAACCTGATAGGACAGTTTAGTCACCGTTGCACTTCACTCTGCTTGTTACTTCTTATTACTGCTTTATTCATGTTCATGCTTGCATTGTTTATTACCATGTTTATGATACATACTTGATATCATGACGCGCTGACGTCTGGGTTTTGCATGGCCCAGATTCCGTACCTTTGCCGCCGACCGAGCAGGAGTACTTCAGCCAGCAGGCTGAACTGTGAGTTCTTTAGAGTTTAGTTTATTCATGTCATTTCATTTCCAGATGTGAGCCCGCATTATGGGACGTACTGTTTATTCTTGTATTGGATCATTAGCTTCCGCACTTGTTGTTTATTGATTCTTGTTATTATGGATTTGGACATGTATTAGTTTAGTTTATTTTTACTGTTCTTGATATCTTTACAACCGTAATGTGACTGTGGATGGATACTTCCTACCCACAGGTAGCATGGTTGGCTATGTCACGTGCCCAAATCTTGCGTACTCTGGGAAGCGGGGCGTGACAAGTTCTCTTGTGATAGAAACAGAAATCTGGACTGAATCGGCTAAACGATCCTCCTGGCCTCTTGGGTGCAAACGTCGGCCTGGAAGAGGCTCCTCCTGTCATCTAGGTAGCAGGGCGTTTGATTCCGGCTGCTTGCGGCTTATCCTTCTTCTTGACTACAACTTCATAACGGCACGCTGCCTTCAGAGTAAGTTCATGAGTCAGATAGTCTCCTGTGGCTAAAGCCGCTTGAATCTCCGGGTCTACTCCTTGTTGGAATCGTCTAGCACGAATCTCATCGGTAGAGATCGGGTATGCCGCGAACCTGATATGATATTGATGTCAGAATAGTGATGTGTTTTACGGAACAGAATTTGAGACGAATTCTTTACCTACTAAGCATGATGAATTCAACATCATATTCATCCACTGATTTCACCCACATAGAGCTTTGTTGCAGGTGGACGAACTGTTGTTCCATATCGAAACGAGCAGTCTGGGGAAAAACATCGGATCGAATAAGTCACGGAACGACTTCCACTCTATTGGTTGTAAAAGACGACTTTTCTCGGCCTTCCACCAGACTCTTGCGTTGTCCGCCACACGAACCCAACCTATGTCTGGTACCTGCGATGCTGCAAGGTCGTCCTCGATATTTTGGGCCCACTATTCAGTCTCAAGAGGACTCTCTTTCCCTGAAAAGTTCTTTGGACGCAACGCCCTGAATTGCTTTACTCCAGGTGCTTCGGCTTCGGGGCAGTTTATAAGAATAGCAGTCTGCTGCTACTGGCCCTCCAGAAGGCTTTTGATGGCTTCTAGAAGCACTGTCTGTTCATTGATTGGTGCAGCGACGATAGGTGGAGGTGGTAAGGTAGGCGGCGGTGTGTTGCCATTGACATTGGCGACGATGTTGTTTGAAGAATTCATTATCTTGATAGAAAAGACAGGTTAGGATAGATTCAAGAAATTTGAAATGCAGGGAATGTGTGGTTGCTGATTCTTATAATTCTTGTGATATATTGTTTAAGACTTTATGCAGAACTGATCTGCATGGACCGCCAATAAAACCTGTCACGCCCCGCTTCCTAGTAGACGAAAATGGAGACGTGGCAAGCCCACAATGTATTTACTATGAGAAGGTCATTTCCCTTAATAAATAAATTAAGCGTATGTAAGCAATATAATAATGTGCAAGAATACAAAGAGTAATAAAATTAAACAACAACTTTATTTATATTCAAATTTCAAATACATCTGTTGGAAATAAAAAGATACAATGATTTAAAATGCCTAAACAATGACATGCAGAAAGTAAGTGCAGAAAAAGAACTAGTAGTTAGGTTGAGTAGCGAACTGGTCCAAGTCATCCTGGTTCGGCTCCATCTCCTTGGAGTCCGGTCCTCCTGAAGAAAATTCCAAGAAAAAGAAACAAAGGTGAATGTCGTCAGCGAACTAGCGCTCGGTAAGTCCCCAAAAGGAATAAATAATGATAAATGAAGGTATGTAAAAATGAATAGAAATCAAGTACCGTTGAACGGATAAGGTTGTATGAAAATGTATCCTAAGCATATCATATATTAGTATAAGGTTAACTATTCTAACGTGATTATTTGTAGTTTGATAAAGAAGTTATTCATGTATACGAGAGGGGTCCAACTTATCCAGTGGACTATGGTAACATATAGTATAAGGCCCCATCATAACTCATGGGACAACGACACGTGAATCATGTAGGTATCTTTTAAAGTGACCTCTCATGCCATGATATGTGTTCCATACCAATCTACCCCTTATCCCCGCGTATTGTAGTGTATAATTCAAGTTTACAGGTTTTGGCCGAATCCATGAATATAAGAGTACAAGTTCATGTTCAGTTGTAATCATGTGTGCAAGTATTTATGTAAAGTCATATTCATGGTTCGATCAAGTCAAGTCAAGGATTTAAGTTCAAGTTCAGATATTCAAGTTCAAGATCAAGTGTTCAAGTTTGGGTTTGAGATGGATTCAATTTTAAGTTTACAACAAGTTCGAGTGTGTATTTAAATTATAGTCAATATCTTATGAATGGATTTAACTTTTGAAATTCTTAAGTTCGGAAATAATCGGAAAACCACTGCACATGGAAGACATGATTTATGTATTTTTTCAAGACGATTGCCATTGATAACTCCGTTAATTTGCAGTGTTGTCTAACCTGAATAGACATGCACTCACTTTCTCCGGCTCTCTAGGGCTCAAGAGAAATGAAACCGTTTAAACCTATATTAATATAGGTTCCGTAAAGATTTATTCTTGTTGTTTAAATTGTATTTACATTGTTTGCATTTCTCAAGGTTTTTTTTATGAAAATATTATAATATTGTTTAAAAATAAAGCTCGATGGTGATTTATAATATTAAAAGTTTTTATAAAAATATATTTTAGTTTTAGTAGTGTTTAGTGATGAAACCTAATTTTTAAAAGTTTATGGTATTTTTATGAAAACTATATTTTTGGAAACTTGGTGATATTTTTTGTGTGATTTTTTTTCATTTTAATAATATATTTTTCAAAAATTAGTTTTCATAAAAAGATACGGATTTATGATTTATGAAAATTTTCAAATGATTTAATTTTTTAAAAAGTCGTTTTCTTTAAAATCGTATTTTTATTTTCTTTCGAGACCGAATTCTCCGTGAAGAGTTATGTATCCTGCTCTGCTATCTCAAGAATGTGCGATAACCCGCACCATCCACAAATGGGTTTCTTTAAAAAGGCTGTAGAGACGTATTTGCAAAGGATTTAAAAATATTGATTAAAAAACATTTTTGTAAAGTAATGGTATTTTAATGAAAATTTTATTTTTCAAATTAAACATGTATCTAAAATATCGTGCTATGAATCCATAGTGTATGTGATGGAGCAGGTCATTACCCTATGAATTTCTTATAGATATATATTTCTAGTTTACGATACAAAATTACTTTTAAAGTTCATGGTATTTTGGTGTAATTTTGTTGTATGATTTATTTAGCCCAAAATTTTTAAACAATTCTAAAGTAATTTAGATGAATAATATTTGAAGTGATGTTAGAAGGGTTAGAGTGGAATTTTTAACATAGCAAGAGTGACAAAACTTATTAAAAGAAGTTTTACTTAACCTAACTCCATTTTAGTCGAATAGTTTTAGAAAACGGTTTAAGATGAAATGAAAGAGAAAGGAAGGGACTTACGGATTGTGTAGCGTTGAGAAAAGAGTAAGATAGGGGGGGTCTTCGTGGTGTCGCGGTATCATCGGGAATGGCTTCGGTCTTCAATAGAACAGACTTGGATTGTTAACTCCTCTTAACTAGTCTTATCCCTTTTCTTGAACTTAGAAATTTAGAGAATTTTTGATAAATTTTCAGAATAAGGGAGAGTTAGGGGATGGGGTGGTATTTATATGGTAAGAAATGAGAGTGAGTGTGAAATAAAAATGAATTAAAAATAGGTTTAATGGTGTTAATGGAGGAATTGAAGAGTCTCTGGTTGAATTCAGATAAAACAAACAATAAAATGGAGTAGAGGGGAGTCTAAATGAAATACGGGCGAAACACGGAGGGATTTGGAGCAAGGGGAACCGCCGGTGGTGGCCAAACGAGGGAAATGAGCGTCCAGATCTTAGCTACGTGTCTCGAGCTTTGTGTCATGTGTGTTATTAGGTTTTAACTTCTCACTTAACCTGTTGGATTTTTCTGAAACTTTTCGATTCTCCGTGTATTGCACGTGCAACTCTTGGGCTTCCGAAAAGTTAAAAAGAAAAAATATTAAAAATAACTGGGACTGATGAGATTTGAACACGCAAGCTATGGCACAGCAGTAGAGAGTATTAACCAATGAGTTATAAGTTGTTTCCTGCTTTTATTGAACAAAACTAACTTATAACTCCTAATCAGGCTGAAATACTCTTTCTATACATTTGAACAAGTTACATTTATACAGGGATTTTAGAGTCGTTACAGAAATATACATCCCTTCAAATTGGATCGTACCCCAATATTGGATGCATCCCATGTCATCATCGTTCACTTCGCCGCATAACATATGCATGTGCGTGCAAGATGAATAATGGACTGAAATGTCTTTAAACTAATATTCGTCCTAAACATGGTAATATTGGATCGAAATGTCCTTAAACTAATATTCGTCCCAAACGAGGGAATGTTGGACCGAAATGTCCTTAAACTAATATACATCCCAAACACGGGAATATTGGACCGAAACGTTCTTAAACTAATACTTCGTCCCGAACACTGGAATGTTGGACCAAAATGTCCCTAAACTAATATTGGATCGCGATGTCCTTAAACTAATATATATTTGGCCCTACGGCTGGTCTCCATATTGACCCCCGTATACAATCCACAGGTACAAATAAGCCATATTCCATCCATGTCTCCCATGGACCGCAATGTCCTTAAACTAATATGTTTTGCTCTGCAGACTGCCTCCATATTGACTACCATATACTATTCATGGGCTATTCATATATGTTCTAATGATCAGTCGAGCTTATATGCTCATTGTTCCTAAGTCGATCTAAGTCTCATATATGACTAACGATTCTTAGATCAAACCCATATATCTTATGAACCGATGTACCTTATTTATTTGAGATCTGCGTCCTATGTTCAAAACCCCAAATCTAATATATGGATTTAGACTAATCTGCGCCCTACGAGCATGACAAAGTTAGTATCCGTATACAATTTAAAGGCAATCTCATATAAAACAAATATAACACGACACGAAGTGATCTGCCTGGAGTAGGTGAAACTTCTTATCGCACCGCGATAGCGTAATTAACTGCAGGGGCTTATGCCTGCAGGGAAGAGCGTCCCCACAATCAAAAACTCCTCACAAATGAGGGGGAATCTGATAAGTCACGCTATATCAGTCACATCCATCCAAATCTTTAATATACGGTGCCATAAATCAACTTGGTATCTTCGGAGAGGTAGATAAATATGTTCCAAATAGCATATGCCCCCAAATTCAGGCTAGATGTCCTCCACGTCTCAATCCAGTCTTCAGCAGTAAACATATTCGTTCCGTTCAAATTGTTGTCCACATATAAGATAGTAATTAGATGCAAAATCGAATCGTGAGAAGTGTTTTGCATATGTAAAGCCTAGTTTTAAATTTTTAAAAACTACACGATTGAAATAAACCCACATGTTTCTATACATACAAAAAACTTCAGATCGATTCGATTTTGCATCCATTCACTATATAATACGTGTAGAACAGCTTGAATGAAATGGATCGTTCATAGGATACTGCACGAAAGAGTTGGTGAATTTAAAAAAACAAGAACCCGTCCTAACACGTGCGTATAGAGAGGGTGTAATACCCAGTTCCTTAATAAATATTTTCCGTATTTTTAAATAAACGTTTTCCCTATTTTTCTATTAAAATTTTCTCCATTATTTCCTATAAAGATGTTTCCTATATTTTTCTAATAATCATTCCTAATTCTTTTAACCTTAAACTCCTATCTAAACCCCAGCCTAGCCCACACCCATTCCCATTCTCTTCTCTTCTTTTCTCTTGGGCTAACCCAGAAGCCTAAACCGAACCCAAACCCCCCAGCCGAACGATCCCCTTCCTTCTCTTCTCCCTCTCTTTCTTATTCTCTCTCTTCTCCATGCTTTGTCCCCAACAGCTCTGCTTCCCTCACCAATGCCCCCTGATGACCTTCTCGCCCCTATGTTTCTCGCATAACACCCATGCTCTCTGTGGCCACCTGCCTCTTTCCTCAGCCGCATTGAGCCCTTTCTTTATCTCCATCTCCCCCTCTTTTTTCTTTTGATCTCACCATCTCTAACTCCCTCTACCTTTCTCACACCCCCACCGCCGTCACCTCACCATCCTTTTCTCTTTCCCTCTTTCGACCTCCCCCACCAACCGCCGCTCACCGCCAACCAACTCGTCGGCCACCTACAACACCGACGAGCTCCCAGCAACAAGCCTCCTCCTCCACCTCACTAACAACTCCTTCTTCCAGCTCTGACCATCCTCCACGTCGCCGGCACGTCCCATCTACCATCACCGCCATCAAGCACACTTCCATCTCCAACGCCGATCCATCACCTTCTTCCAAGAAGGCCGAGCCCTCTGCCTCTCTCCCTCTCTCCTCGAGATCACCAACGAGCCACCTTCACTGCCATCATCGCCTGCAACCACACAACCCCGTTGCCAACACCAGCTCCTCCTCCATCGACCAAGCTCCGCTATCACCGACTCGAGCTCCCCACTGTGTAGCTGAGCTCTACACGATCTACTTCACCTCTCCCCGACAATCCTACACAACCTTCTCTGCCACGTGTGCCAGCTCCATGCCCTACATCATGCCCGACCTGTGCCAGCAACCGTGTCGAGTCGTCTCTACAACATACCTTCCCTAGCCAATCTGGGCTCCTCTCGCCGTCAAGACTACTGAAGCCATCTCTATTACCTTCCAAGTCCAGCCCTAAGCTCCATACAAAACCCTAGCCGAGCCCAAAACCCTAGCCGCCACATCCTGCCCCCGTCGTCGCCGCCGTCTGCCGCACCCATGACCGAAGAGCTCTCCTCTGCTCACTACACCCAAGTTCCGTCACCAACGCACTCTCTACGGCATCAATTGACGCCAAAATCGAGCCCCGTCATTTCGTCGAGCACTTATAAATGTCACAATCGTCGTTATTCCGGTAGCCGTGATCGTCATCCAAGCCGTGGCCTCGGTTGCGGTAATTTTCACTATTGTCAACGCATTCGCCGTCGCAACGCCGGTGCACGTCCATCGCAGCTGTATCATGTTCGAGCTTCACTCGCGTCACGCCATGCCCGGTTCCACGACGTTCGTAGCCGACTCGTGTGTCGATGAGATCTTTGCATCCCAATTCAGCAACCCAAGGCAAGCGAACCCTCTCACTTGCTTAATCATGATATATACATATATAGTTATATTAATTGATTTGATAAATATTAAGTGTGATTGTATATTCCAAGAGTTAGACATGACTGCCATAATCAAACCCTATTAAAAGTCTCCGTTTTTATTAACAATAGATTCATGACTGTTAAAGTGTATCATGTGGAAAATTTTGGAATAAAATAGTAAGGGATCGAATATGAAATGATGCCCCTAAGAGGCGTCGTCAGACCTAGAATTTACTGTGCATGTTGTCTCGTTAAATTCACAGTTAATTAAATATAAATTTAATCATGGCGTTCTAGGGCTCGTATCGAAGCCAACTAAATAGCCATTAACTCTCTGTAGTTGGTTACTGTATATTGACAAGTTAAGATAATGAAATTTGGCTAAAAGTAAGGTTCTGGATTACAGTCCAAAGTAGTATTCTCTGTTAATACCTATATTTAAACCCCGTTATCTACTTGTATATATACCTACTGTTGTGTGGAGACATATATTGTTGTTTATATAATTGAATTAGCTTTCATATGGCACTGATTTTACTCAATTCCATCACCGTTTAATATTTTAAATACATTTTACATTGTCGACATGTTTTGCAGTGACAGTTTATACATGTTGGCCTTATACTGAACATATCTCTCTGTATTCAGCAACTATTATTGATCCATATGTTGCGATAGAAACTTAACTGATAGGGATAGATTTTATTCAACTGTAGTGATCCTTGATTTTGATCATAATCTATCAAAATTGTGCTTGAAATTGGACTTCCAGTTCTGAAATTGGAATTCCAGCAGCACATCCCTATTTTAAAATGAACATAACTCTTAAACCAAAATGCCTATTGATATAAAACCAATTTTACTGCTTAGATAAACAAGTATATTTCATATACCTTTTATATTGTTTTACCTGTGTCATGCCCCGCTTCCCAAAATACGGAATACGAGGATGACAAGGCCAGTCATACTCCTACGGTCAAAGAATAATCCTATCATAGTCACACTTTGGCTTCTGGCAGTACATAGTAGCAGTAATATAACACAGATAATGAGATAATATAATCACTAAAACTATCGGGTGAAAAGAAAACTGAGCGCAGCATATACAAAAACTAACTAGTGATAATGAAAGGAATGATAGGGTCGACTCACTGGTTTAGATATCCACGATCTCTTTGAAATCAGACAGGTCCACTTCTTTCACTCTGAGCATGCATACTCAGGTCGTCAGAACGACACAATAGCAATTTATAATATGTGCAATAAGAGTAAACATGAAGTAGCATGCAAAAGTTAAAAACATGAGCACGAAATGGCATGCAAAGGTAAACACTATAACATGAGTATCAGATCAGTAAATCGATGCAAGTCCATGTCACTAATCATGTCAGTCTCTTGATCTCAATGTCCATGTCACTATCTTATCGTCGGCTTGAGCGTAAGATTCGACCATTGGAAACAACAAGGCCCTCTCCTGTATTCAATAAACAATCAATAACACGTGTTTACGTAATGGGACTCTGAGTGGGGCCCTCTCCTGTATTCAGTACACGCTCATGTAATGGGACCCTGAGATTCCGTTGACTGATCTCTCACTCAAACTATCCCAACACCCACGGTCTACATCAAGGTCTAATCACGAACCAAAATACTGGTTAGCCATGACAAGTCTACTCGAGAATTGGAGACTGATCTCTATCAAGCATGACTAGGCCAGTACTTTAAAAAAATGGGTGTTTACCACCGAAAATAGAGACGAACTAGGATTGAACGTCTTTCCTGAATTTAGGGACAAATGCTATTTGGACATATCCATCCACCTTTTCGAAAATACCAAGTTGATTAATGGCACCGTATATCGGAGGTTTGGACAGATGCGACTGATGTAGCAGACATTATTAGATTTCCCCTCGTTTATGATGGGTTTTTGATTGTGGGGATGCTCTTCCCTGCAGGCGCAAGCCCCTGCAGTTAATTACGTTATCATGTTGCGATAACCACTTACCCATGCTCCAGTAGTTCACTTTGTGTCGTGTCGTGTTCTATTTATTTTGGTTTCCCGTGGATTGTATACGGTGACTAGTTTATGTCGTCGCCCATAGGACGCGGATTAGTCCAAATCCATATATTTATAAATTTGGATTTTGAACTTAGGTTGTATGTTCCGTCAGTTCAGGAGATATTTTGTTTTATTTAAGAACCGTTAATCTGATTTGAGATTAAGATCAACTTAGATATATGAGCATTTAGACTCAATTTATTTTGATTAAGGATGCATTAGTCTTGTATGAAACAAAGATTAATTTAGAAATATTTTAAAGGATTTTTAGTCATTTTTGAGACTAAAATCACTTGGTTTATTGATATTTTGATCAATAAGGGGTCCACCATTTAATTATACTTTGTTAAAGTGATTAAATGATGCTTTGTGGTATACGGGCGCACGTATATAGGTGCGCATATGCCCATTTATTTCATTTGAAAGGTCACGCACATGCATTGCACGTAGCTACGCACATGCATTGCACGTAGCTACGCACTGTTTTATTGCAAGGATGTTGCGTCTGCATATATCACATGACGCGCATGTCTTCATAGAATGTTTTTATGAAGTGCGTACACGTGAGGGCCACGTGACGTGCACACCTTTATGGGCAGTTTGTATTAAGTGCACACATGTGAGGGCCACGTGATGCGCACGCCTTCATAGGGATTTTCACGTGATGCACATGCCATTATAGACAGATTTTTATAAAGTGCGCACACGTGATTTTCTTGTGATGCACATGCCGTTATAGATAGATTTTATTAAGTGTGCACAAGTGATTTTCACGTGATGTGCATGCTTTTATAGGCGTTATTTTTCCAAGAACAACTATTTTTATCATTAGGTGCACACTAATTTGGGTGCGCATCTTTTATTATTTTTTCCTTTAGGTCTTGTTATCGATCACTCGCAAAAGTATGAACTTTAAAGAAAAGAGAAGTTTTTCTCTATATTTCTTCTATCTTGCACAATTTTTTCGATGAAGGAGAAGTCTTCAGATTTTTCAAGCTTATAGGAGGATTTTTTCCCCATTCTTATTTCTTCATATGAGGCTCCTATTTATAGGAGAGAAGAAATTAGGCTTTGTTGAATTTTGTTTTGGCTTGTCTTGATTTCGATCTGATTTTAGATTGATTTAAAAATATTTAATTAATTTATATCAATTAAGAGTTGTAGGGTTCCTAGGCACACTCAAGAGGTTCCACAAGGCATCAACTATGCCAAACAAAAATTTTCCGGTGCCGAGAAACCCTAATATAGATCGTTAACTAGAAGTAAAGGCGAAACTACAAGCAAGCAAACACCTTTGGTAATAAGTGAAAGGGATTACAAACTTTGTAGATCCGGTCCACCACTTCTTTCGCTCCGAGATGACGTCCCTCCGCTGCGATCATCGGGATCCCGGACTCTAGCGTCGGTTTCGTCGGAGAAATGAGCGGGCTAGGTCGTTGGCTTCGAGGCCGAAGATGATCTACGTCGGGGAAACTCAAACTCAAGCTATTCCTTCACTTGGTCAAAAACTTTGTGAAGAGAACACCCTATACTACATGGCAAGTGGTAGAGGATGAAGAAATAGGAAGCGGGTTCACTTTAGAATTGGATTTCTCACTCTTTTTCTCATGGCACCATTGGAGCTCTCAAGCTTTTGTGAGCTTGATGAAGATGAAGAAGAAGAAAAGAATCATATGAATTATTCTCCAAATGAAACTTATCCAAATGAATAATAGCACCATGGTTGAGTTAAGCCCTCATGCTTAACTCATGTAGAGAATTAACCAAGGCTTTAGGTTAAAGGTTATGTTAAAGAATATCAAAAGAAATGACAAAAGAGTGGACTTTGTCAAAGCTTCTCCAAGCTTGATAACTTTGACTAAGTTAAACCCTTTGTTAAATCTTAAGATGAAACAATAACCCTAATCTTTACCCTAATCTTGGTATGAGTCTCATACACACATCTTGTATGTATCATCAAACATGATACAAACATATGTACACAAATATATATCATATATACACTTATGCACAAACTAGTGAGAAAACAAATCTTAAGTGAACCAATACTAGTTAATGTAAAGTAATATATCAAATATATAATTATACATTAAATCATTAAATCAACACTTGATTTAACGATCCGGTCATATCGCATATAACCGACTAATATCAATAGTAACAACTTATCGAATCAACACTTGATCCGATAACCCGACTATATCGCATACAACCGATCAATGTCACAAATCGCGAGAATAGAATACAGTATCACATACTTGTATTATTCTCGGTCCCGCACATATCTCATATGCTCCTATTTCGTTTCGCTTGAGCCAGGAAACCCCTGTGTAGGACTCTAAAGACTCGTCAATACGCCGGCAGCAGGTGATGATCATATCAAACACCCACAAGCCGCAAGCGGTCTGCTAAACGTAATGGCCACCCGGGTATTGAGCGATCAGAAGTTCAACGAACAAGCCCGCTCACACTCCTGTGAATCCAACGAGTAACACTACTGTACAGTCTGGTCTGTTCGTCTGATATGTCGCATATCTCGTCTAGGGGTGGTAAACGTCAGACCCCAATAACTCGATAAGTCGTGTCAATATGAGGCTCATAACGGGTCGAGAAACTACTGGTAACACTTACCAGTAAATCCCTAAAGCAGCCTTGGCCAAGGACTTCCTGTTATAGCCAATCGAGCACTGCGCAACATCAACTCCCTATACCGGAAGAGACGAAACCCCTCCTATCGCTCATTTCCTCCATGTGACTCGGGACTGTACCCAAAAACCACCGTTTTGCACGCCCTCTTGGACGTGGTAAGGTGGAAATCAAAGCACAGTGGGAATCACACAAGACTCTATGACGATCTCGGGTCTACAGACTAACCTGCACCAGTGTCACCAGAGAACTGCCATCTGACGTAAGGTATAATACCATCTGGGAAATCTCGGCGAGTCCGTCCAGTGTACCCAGTCTCCACTGAGCACCCGTATATCATCTCTGATGTCAAACACCAATGGATATGGGATCATCCATCGCCCATCTGTATGGGTCGAGAAGGTACACGCTAGTCTACTCTGGTATATCGATTTCCTGTCTCGATACATCTACGACTAGGGACTTTGAAGGATGTACTTATGGACTACCATGTCCCCACTAGTATGATCCGCATCATAGTCCAAGTAGTCAAGTACACATCCTAAAGGGCTTTACCAACATGTAACAGAGAGACAATCAGTGTACACGTTAAGGTAAAGAGTAACCAGATAGCATACTATCATATCGAGCAAGAAAGTCATCCCTATATATTTCCAAGCATCTACTACAATATACATCCTATGTATAGTAATAGCTTCTAGGGCATATATATAACTAACAATCTCCCACTTGCACTAGGGCCATCTGATAGCAATGGTTGTAGTATCTCATACTCAACTATCCCATAAAAGTCTCACTTTGGGAAAAGGCCTTTCGTGAGTGGATCCGCCGTGTTTTCTTCTGAGTCCACTCTCCTAACCTCGATCCCCTGGAGATCAACCATCTCCACGATCAGGTGATACCGCCTAAGAATATGTCTGGATCATTGATGGGACGGGCGTTCCTCGGCATTAGCCACAACTCCATTGTCACACAATGGGAGGAACGAAGTTCATCTCATGAACTTATATACACCCAGACTGCCTCTTTGGTAGCATCTTTGGTAGCGATGTATCTTGCCTTTAATCGTCTAGTATGTCACGGTATCTAGTTTGGAACTCTTCCAACATACCGTCCCTCCACTGAGGGAAAAGACAATGTCCGCGACTGACATTCAGTCGTCTTTATCACCCTGGAACCTTTCCAGTGATTCTCCCCAGGATCGATTGATACCATTTCACTACAACTAGTGAGTATCCTAACATCCAATTAGATCTATCTCATAGATCCAAAACCTCGGATTTAGTAGGTATCACTTTGATCCTATATGGAGAATCCTTGTGATAAGCGGAGATTGATCGAGCGTAGCATAGGAAACTACTTCCCTATCATGAGTATGTCATCCACGTACTCTACGAGGATCACCACCATACTCCCTACTACCTTTTTGTATATACAAGGTTCATCTACCATTTTGATGATGTCAAACTCTTTGACTACCACATCAAAACAGATGTTCCAACTCCGCGATGCCTGCTTTATCACATAAAACATCTTGCACACGTTTCCGCTGCTCCCACTGTCTACGAAGCCCTCTGACTGTGTACTTATAGACTCTCTCTTCTAAATCTTTATTTAGAAAAGCAGTCATGACACCCAACCGCCAGATATCGTAGTCATGGTATGTAGCCGTGGCAAGTAGGATCTGGATGGACTTAAGCATAGGTACTTAGAAAATGTTTCATCACAATCCATAGCTGGTCAATGATGCAAAACTTTAACAAGTCTAGCTTTGAAAGTCTCAACTTTTCCATGTACACCAAGTAATCTTCTCAAGATATACTTGCTCCTGATGGGTTCAGTCAATATATCCATTTTATTATCTTGATTAAGGCGTGATATGGTCGCTACCTGGAGAGAGAGAGAAGAAAACACTCTGCGTGCGCTCTTGCAAGATCAGATTGGTTATTATTTTATCTAATCAGGATGGCTCCCACTGTTTTTATCCAATCTTCCTTCAAACCCTAAATGGAAAGACTAGCCGGGATTAATTACACGCTACAAGTTCGCCAATCTTTCAGCCAGGCCAGTGTCGGTACTTTGAGGGAGGTCCCCCATGCTTTCGCATGAATCTAATTAATGTAAACCTCGTTTTCCCAGAGGCGTAACCCCGTTGACACCTTTCTAGACACCTACTTGATCGGCTAATTGTAATATGTAAAACTCTCCCAGGAGTAACAATTACTCGCAGTGGGTATCAGGATCCAACTATCACATAGAAGGTATGCAATCTCATTGCAAATTTCAACACTTAAAATTCCCGATAATATTTTTCCCCTAGCGTGCTATGACCTTGACGCATGCCAAACAACCCATAGTCCGCTAGTCAAGTTCAACCCGTACATTTCTTGATTGAATTAAACCCACCCGCACGACCCTTGACGCATGCCAAACAACGCCGTACGAATACCCTAATCCAATCGCATCGTATGCTAGCAGATAAGCACTAGTTAGCTACCGTACACTACGCCTTGACGCATGCCAAACTACCGCAGCAAGAATACTAAGTAGTACTTATATGAAATGACGGAGGGCTACGACAGGTTTTTCTGAAAACCTATTGCGTAATGAACTTGATATCGTTGTAGAATCAAATGATTTTAAAATGGAGTGTTTTTGAGGCTTTTCTAGTTTTGCTAAAGGGGTCACTCCCGGTGAAGGGATCGTCGGCCCTTTCCTCATCGAATAAGGTGCAGGATATATCACATATACCGCTGTGCAAAGCAAGAACTATAGGAGCAATCAAAAGACAAACCGAGGGTTGTAGCATCTGCCAGTTATTACTAAAGGAGTCACTCCCGGTGAAGGGATCTCGGTCCTTTCCTCATCGAATAAGGTGCAGGATGTTCTACAAGGAACACCGCGATGCAAAGCAAGAACTGTAGCTACCTGTTTTTGAAAATTCGATTCCACAACATCTTTAGGTTTTTTTTTCTTTCATTAATCATATTAATGAAGTCCCATCATTTAAGTTACCTAAACATCACAGATAAATACGACGTACACTTATGCCATCCACATTCGCCTCGATGTCCCCTCGTGCACCGTTAGGTTAGGTAACTAACGACAGAGCGGGGCAGGGCTAGCGCGAGTGCAAAACATAAGTAACATCTATATAATATATCATATATACTATATACAGTATCCATCACAACATATCAAATGATCACATCACAGATATCGCAGCAGAAGAATCATATGAAATATTGGATATACTAGGGCGTCCGTGTTTTCAATACGAGCCAGTATAAAACACGGATTCCACGGTCGCGATGAATAGCCAAACCCACACCCCTAGACCCCTACGAGAGCGGCAAGCAACCCTACCAATTCTAGAGTTAGGAGACCCGGACTCGACTCCTCGAGTTGGTCTCCCACTGGACTCCAGAACCCTGTTACTTGTGCCCTCCTCCTTGGGTCTATCCTAGTGCGGAAAAGTAAATAATATACAAAAGGTGACATCTTCCGCAACCTGGAAGTGCCCCAATAAAAGAATATTACATACAATAAATTTTATATGAATGAAAATGAAAAACACTCATCTCACATAAAAACCCCCGGCTATTCAAACACGACGATCCAATATAACATATCCAGCAACACATAACATCACATGTCATCAACGTAAGTAAATGTGCGCATCCCAATTGTCGTTGACATATAGCAACGAAACCGGCGATATCACATATTACACTTACGGTCGCAGAAAAGAAAGTGTAAAACTACAACAGTTGGAATCCGCAACCTCCTTAGACATCGCATGCCTAATCAAATGAATTCCTTAGACATCGCATGCCAAACAATTATAAACCCCGCATTTTAGTCTCATTATCGAAAACACTTTTCAATATCAAGTCGGGCAATTCAGCAAGATTCCCGACATCCTGATCGAATGCTCATCGCAAACTTTAGTAGACGGCCGCACCCCCGGTTGCCGTCGACGAAGTGTACCAAGGCGGATCACCGCTACCGTGAGCACCCGAACGGATGCTTTCGGCGACGGGGTTCTCCTACAGTCACTTGGTCGGGGCTATGGGACATGGCTATCTATTAAGTTTACCCGGCGAGTATCCGCGTACGCTACGTGATTGCGACGGACTTTTGATCACATCAAAATTCCGTGGCAACCGATCAAGTGAGACTAAAGTGCTACGTTTATAACATCCAAATCAGTTATCTCATAACTACTTGTGGATTCCAAATATTGTATCACATTCCAGATAAACAGAAAATGTTAAACTTTCCGATCGAACAATCAAACACCCAAGTTTTCCCGAAACAGCTCAACTCTTGAAATAAGTTCAAAAACATCCACTTCATGCCACAGTACCAACGGTCCAGCCGTAGAAGGGTCAAGCCAACGCCTCACATGTGGCACGCCGTACTGCCCCAAACCCGAAGGTTCAAAGGGTAGTTCAAGACGGTCACATAATCGAGTTAAGGTTTGTTGTCTTCTAGAGGGTCCATCGCGTTACTTGCACTACTTAGAACGTTTTCAAACTACGGAAAAATCCAACACTTGGAAATTTCCCTGCAGGGGAAAAAATTGGGTATTTATATCCGGTCGAACTTTTTAACATATTCTAAATTATCCGGAAAAACACAGACAAAGTTAAAGATTCCGATCGAATCGTCGAACTCCCAATACAACCCAGAAAACTCAACTCTTGAGCAAACTTTAAAAATTCCCAGAAAATACAGCATTCAATATAGGATATTACTGTGCAAAGCACGTGCCAAGAATCAACATTGTGGCCGCGGAACCGCCGCACATGCTAGGGTGGGGCCGCGGTTCCGCGGCGCTTTGGTGGACTTAGGCTCACGTGCTTCACAGTAACTCTTATGATACCCTGCTGTAATTTTTGGATATTTTTAATTTGGAAAAATCCACATTTTCAGAAAATGTACAGAGAAGGGTTTGAATTAGGGTTTCGGGGTTCGATCGGATTTCTAACATCGTCTACACTTCGCCTAAAGCTCTAGCTAGGCTCTGATACTACTGTAGGGTTCCTAGGCACACTCAAGAGGTTCCACAAGGCATCAACCATGCCAAACAAAAATTTTCCGGTGCCGAGAAACCCTAATATAGATCGTTAACTAGAAGTAAAGGCGAAACTACAAGCAAGCAAACAACTTTGGTAATAAGTGAAAGGGATTACAACCTTTGTAGATCCGGTCCACCACTTCTTTAGCTCCGAGATGACGTCCCTCCGCTGCGATCATCGGGATCCCGGACTCTAGCGTCGGTTTCGTCGGAGAAATAAGCGGGCTAGGTCGTTGGCTTCGAGGCCGAAGATGATCTACGTCGGGGAAACTCAAACTCAAGCTATTCCTTCACTTGGTCAAAAACTTTGTGAAGAGAACACCCTATACTACATGGCAAGTGGTAGAGGATAAAGAAATAGGAAGCGGGTTCACTTTAGAATTGGATTTCTCACTCTTTTTCTCATGGCACCATTGGAGCTCTCAAGCTTTTGTGAGCTTGATGAAGATGAAGAAGAAGAAAAGAATCATATGAATTATTCTCCAAATGAAACTTATCCAAATGAATAATAGCACCATGGTTGAGTTAAGCCCTCATGCTTAACTCATGTCGAGAATTAACCAAGGCTTTAGGTTAAAGGCTAGGTTAAAGAATATCAAAAGAAATGACAAAAGAGTGGACTTTGTCAAAGCTTCTCCAAGCTTGATAACTTTGACTAAGTTAAACCCTTTGTTAAATCTTAAGATGAAACAATAACCCTAATCTTTACCCTAATCTTGGTATGAGTCTCATACACAAATCTTGTATGTATCATCAAACATGATACAAACATATGTACACAAATATATATCATATATACACTTATGCACAAACTAGTGAGAAAACAAATCTTAAGTGAACCAATACTAGTTAATGTAAAGTAATATATCAAATATATAATTATACATTAAATCATTAAATCAACACTTGATTTAACGATCCGGTCATATCGCATATAACCGACTAATATCAATAGTAACAACTTATCGAATCAACACTTGATCCGATAACCCGGCTATATCGCATACAACCGATCAATGTCACAAATCGCGAGAATAGAATACAGTATCACATACTTGTATTATTCTCGGTCTCGCACATATCTCATATGCGCTCCTATTTCGTTTCGCTTGAGCCAGGAAACCCCTGTGTAGGACTCTAAACACTCGTCAATACGCCGGCAGCAGGTGATGATCATATCAAACACCCACAAGCCGCAAGCGGTCTGCTAAACGTAACGGCCACCCGGGTATTAAGCGATCAGAAGATCAACGAGCAAGCCCGCTCACACTCCTGTGAATCCAACGAGTAACACTACCGTACAGTCCGGTCTGTTCGTCTGATATGTCGCATATCTCGTCTAGGGGTGGTAAACGTCAGACCCCAATAACTCGATAAGTCGTGTCGATATGATGCTCATAACGGGTCGAGAAACTACTGGTAACACTTACCAGTAAATCCCTGAAGCAGCCTTGGCCAAGGACTTCCTGTTATAGCCAATCGAGCACTGCGCAACATCAACTCCATATACCGGGAGAGACGAAACCCCTCCTGTCGCTCATTGCCTCCATGTGACTCGGGACTGTACCCAAAAACCACTGTTTTTCATGCCCTCTTGGACGTGGTAAGGTGGAAATCAAAGCACATTGGGAATCACACAAGACTCTATGACGATCTCGGGTCTACAGACTAACCTGCACCAGTGTCACCAGAGAACTGCCATCTGACGTAAGGTATAATACCATCTGGGAGTTCTTGGCGAGTCCGTCCAGTGTACCCAGTCTCCACTGAGCACCCGTATATCATCTCTGATGTCAAACACCAATGGATATGGGATCATCCATCGCCCATCTGTATGGGTCGAGAAGGTACACGCTAGTCTACTCTGGTATATCGATGCCCTGTCTCGATACACCTATGACTAGGGACTTTGAAGGATGTACTTATGGACTACCATGTCCCCACTAGTATGATCCGCATCATAGTCCAGGTAGTCAAGTACACATCCTAAAGGGCTTTACCAACATGTAACAGAGAGACAATCAGTGTACACGTTAAGGTAAAGAGTAACCAGATAGCATACTATCATATCGAGCAAGAAAGTCATCCCTATATATGTCCAAGCATCCACTACAATATACATCCTATGTATAGTAATGGCCTCTAGGGTATACATATAACTAACAAGAGTGACATGCGCACCATTGGATCTTTGATCCACATATCTTTTAGTTAAGGTATTTAACCAACTTGATATTTTACTATTAATTAAACATTTGTTTGTTTATTTACTTTTTTTTTCAATAAGCGTCTGTTTTTTTAGGGAATGCGCATGTGTTTACACATGTTGTTGGTCAAGTGCGCATTGCGCCCATAAGTTGCATGTGCATGTGCAAACCTATCATTTGCGCACTTTTTGCATATGCGCTCATGTCATATGACTTTGTCATTGGACATGTGCGCGCACTGACTTATTCGCATATTTTCGAAGCAACAAACAAGTATCGAGCAATGAATTATTGGTTCCCAACTTGGGACTTACAAGAATGTGAACCATCCTTTAAAACCCTATAAATAGGTGTCATTTTCTTCACTCCCTTTAAAGTTGTACTCTTCTGAAGCTCTTGTTTTTTTTAACTCAAATCTTTTGCTTCCTTAGTAATTTGGTAAGTGCGCTGGCGCACCTCTGCCTTGCACATCCCTTTGGATTGCGCTTTTGATTTTGCTTGTTCACCTTTTGGGTTAGGCTTTTAATTTATCTTGTGCACCCCTTTGGATTGCGCACTTAAGATAAATTTTAAAACATTTCTTTTATTTTAAGGATATTACTTAAGTTTGACCTTAATTAAATTTTACTTTTGAATTTAGATATTTTTAGTCCACCCTTTTAGTGAACCGACGCCTTTCCAGCCTTTTTCTTTCAGGTGTCATGGCCGGTCATCTTCATACGATTAGAGAGATCGTTTCCCATGCCGATATCTGCTTTTATGAGCCGACTTTTACTGATGCTCAGTATGAAGACGCACTTCATCGTTTTGAGGCTCATAGTGGGCGAAAGCTTCATCGACGCTCCACCTTACTCCAGCTGATATTTCAATCCATCCATGATACCATTCCTAGGACTATGGATGTAATGCCTCTCCCTTCTCTTGACCAAGCTGCGGATAAGGTGCATTCATTTTTCCTGATGGGGTTTATCTCTAAAAGGTCGAGAGACCGTGCAACCGCCCTTTTGCATGTAATCTTCCAACAACGGGCCATCTTGTATGCCTATGATAGAGGCGAACAGATACGCACAGCGATGGAGGACAAGACTTTCGAGTCTTTGTCGGAGTCTATTTATGACTTCACTCACCCTTATCACTCAACTAATCTATTGCCACTCTGAACTGTTCAGGCGATGTAAGAGTCTTTGCTTTTGTTTTGTCTTTTACTTTTCAGTATTAGTTTGTAATCCTTCTATGACATATCAATGAAAAGTTTCTGTTCTTTTATACTTGCACCCTTTTTTTTGTTGAAGTGTGCTTTCACTGCAAGAGTCCTTTGTTAGCATGTGCACATCAGTCCTTATGTGCGCACTCACATATGTGCGCATGTATAAATATGCGTAAGTAAATCAAATCAACTTCATCAAACGCGCATGTTTATAGGTGTGCAAGTCAATTGAACCCAGTTTATCACATGCGCAAGTCGTTTGAACTCAGTTTCAATAGGTGCGCATGGGTATAGGTGCACAAGTCAACAGAACTTAGTTCATCAGGTGCGCAAGTCATTTGAACCTAATTTCAATAGGTGCGCATGGGTATAGGTGCGCAAGTTAGCTTAAGTTGGATCATCAGGTGCGCATGTATGTAGGTGCGCACTTGAATAGGTGCGAATAAATGCCCCCCATCGATCGTGCGCACATGTCTTGCATATGGATGCAATCGATATCGAACCGTCGGATTTACCTTGAGATTCGCTGAAGGTGAACCGACTTTTGACCTCCTATAAAAGGAACGCACCCTATTTGCCGGAGCGCATTGCTTTTATATTCATTTGCGCACTTTGAGAACCGTTCCTTCTTTTGCGCATTTGTTTCTCCTAGTGCTTACACACTTGTTTAAAGCTTTTGCTTCCTTTAACTTCAAAAGGTATGTGCGTTGCGCACTTCTATTTTTTACCCACTTTCCGAGTGCGCACTTTTGACTGTTGCGCTTATTGCTTATGCACTTGTCTAGTGCGCACTTGCTAGCGTACTTGTCTAATACTTGTTGACTGTGCACTTTGCATGCGCAATTATGGATAACTTTGATCTAGGGCTTAGCCCAGATTCCTTAAAGCAACTCACACAGTTTAGTATAAGGATTTTAAAAGAAATTTAAACGTTTTAGTATAAGTGCTTTAAAGGAACTTTGAACAATTTTGCCCAAGAATTCTTGCGAAGTTTCTTAACTTTATAATTAAGATTCCTACAGTTCGGGATGCCCCATGATTTCTATTAATTCTATCATTTTTCTTTTGCCTCTTAGGTAGCATGACATATTCGTTAGACTTCACTTACAAGCATCCGGAAAACTTACGTCCGGATGAGCCGATAGACTCAGAGATCTTTCGAATGATAAAGGCTTATGACGCTTCGCAACAGGGTCTACATCTGTGGGCCGGATGGTACAATCAGATAATCCAGGCCAGGGTTAGCTTCCAATGTGAATGTTAGTGATATATGCCCTAGAGGCCTTTATTGTATAATACTGAATTGTATATTACATTTTGGAAGCTTGAGATATATACAGATATAATAACAGTCTTGCTCAACATGATAGTATACTATCTGATTTGAGTCTATCTTAACATATGTATATGTTTCTTTTAACATGTCGCTAATATATGTTGATAGAGCCCTTACGATATTTGTTTGACTAGAAATGTTGTGATGGTAGTCACACTAGTGGGAGCTTGGTAGCTTATAAGCACATCCTTAAACTTATCCCTAGTCGTAGGATTATTGAGACTGGACATCGATACTTCATAGTAGACTAGTGTATATGCTTCTTATCCCCGTCAGGGGAGGTGGCCATCCCGTAGCCATTGGTATACGGTACCAAAGATAGTATATATGTGCTTATTGGGTTATGAGTTACACTGGACGGACTCACTGGGAACTGCTGGTTGGTATTATACCTATCGTAGGTTAGCAGTTCCCCGGTGACATGAGTACAGCTTAGTCCATTGACTTGACATCACTATTCGTCTCGAGTGTGTTCCCACTGTACTTAGATTACTACCCTACCACGGCTCAAATGAGTCATGCAAACAGGTAGTAGTTGGATGTAGTGCCGAAGCACTTAGAGACAATAAAGGTTAGATGGGACTCGTCTCTCATGGTATTGGGAGTTGATATCGTGCTGTGTACGGTTAGCCAACACACAAAGTCTCTGGCCAGGGTATGTGAGATTTACTGGTAGGTACACCAGTAGTTTCTCATGGTGTAATTGGTTCTACACCGATACGACTTATTACACTATTAGATGTCTGACATTTACCACCCCCTAGGCCCGATATGAGATACTCTTAGACGAATAGACCAGACTGTACGAAGAATGTCAGCTATAGGCTCGGTAGGGATTTCGGACGAGTTATCGTATCGATCTTCCCTTCGACAGATACCTGGATAGCCGTTACGTACAACTAGTGCCACTGATGTGCTTATGGTTAAACCCACTTGTTCCCCTCCGAATACAGAGACGCGACCGCGTAGGTTCGTATAGCCTGAGATTCGGGGCAGATGCTAATTGGTGCTATCCGTCTACCTCTCCGAAGATGCCAAGTTGATTTATGGCACCGTGTATCGGAGGTTTAGACGGACGCGGCCGATGTAGCAGACTTCGTCAGATTCCCCCTCGCTTGAGGGGTTTTTGATTGTGGGGACGCTCTTCCCTGCAGGCGCAAGCCCCTGCAGTTAATTACGCTACCGCATCGCGGTAACCACTTTCTCCTTCTCCAGAATTTCACTTCGTGTCGTGTGTGTTTGTTTTGTTTGTGGTTGCCCGTGGATTGTATACGGAGACTGAGTAATGCTGTCGCCCGTAGGACGTGGATTAGTCCGAATCCGTATTTACTTAGATTTGGGTTTGGTGTTTTTAGTTTAAGGATACATTAGCCGTATTGAGGCTAAGATCAACTTAAACGGGACCGTTTAATATATGGCCGTCAGGACTCATCACCTCTCTGACGTCGTTGAAGGATTACAACGATAGGTGTCAGAGGAGTTCAGAGACGTATCCTTGAACCAAAGTCGATTTGGAGTTTTATAGTCCATTTAAATGTTTAAGAATACGTTAGCCGTATTTGGGGCTAAGATCAACTTAAACGGGACCGTTTAGATCCGGCAAAAGAGCATTTGGAGGCTCTATTGTTCCAGTTTAGGGACGTAGTGGTCCATGTTCCAGTTTAGGGACGTGGTGGTCCATCATTAGTTTAAGGAAGTTTTGGTCCATCATTAGTTTAAGGACATTTCGGTCCAATATTAGTTTAAGGACGTTTCGGTCCACGAGTTTAAGGACCCCGCAGTCCATGTTGATGTGTGGTTGTCGGGACCCGTCACCTCTCTGACGTCGTTGAAGGATTACAATGATAGGAGTCAAAGGAGTTCGGAGATGTACCCTTGAACCGGTCGTAAATTGATTTAAAAGAGCAGCGGTGCTCAATCAATTTAATTTGAGGACTTACGGCCATGATTGGGCTAAGTCCAGTCTAAAAATATTCAACGCTTTTATTTATTTTTGGTCTATTAGACCTGTGCTAGGGGTTTGCCCACATTTAAATAATGCATTGCATTTTTGTTTAGGCTCTGCCCAGAAAGGATGCAGAGCATCAATTTGCTTGGGCTCTGCCCTTTTTAAATGATGTAGAGCATCGGTTTTATCTGGGCTTTTCCCTTTTATAAAAGATGCAGAGCATCAATTTGTTCTGGGCTCTGCACTTTTATAAATGATGCAGAGCATCAATTTGACTTGGGCTCTGCCCTTTTATTGCTTTGCAATTTATTTAGGCCTACTAGGTCTTTTTGACTTGGGCCTGGCCCGTTAGCAAAAGAATTGCATTGCATTTGTCAGGCGCTTTGCGCCAATCAAAGAGCGCAAGCGCTTGTGGTGATGACATGTGTCATGCAAGTGCAGTGCGCTGCGCCAGTGCGCTGAGCTTGCGCTGCTGACACGTGGCGCGCTCTGGTGAGTTGCGCCAATTTCAGATAGCAAAGCTCTATTTCAAAAGCCCATAGCGCAAATGGTTCAGATGCCGACACGTGGCGCTCTCTGGTGGCTTGCGCCAGCCCAAAAGCGCAACAGTGCAGATTTATAAGTGCAAAGCACTATTAATTTGAGAATCTTTTAGATTCAAGAACCAATGGTTCATAAAAGAAGTGCAAAACACTATTTGATTTCTTGATCTAATTTAGATCAAAGAAAAACAAGTTTTTTTCTTATTTCAGGAACCAGAGGTTCATAAAAAAGTGCAAAACACTGTTTATTATGTGAAGATCATTGATCTTGTTCTTAGATCAATGATCTATTAGAAGAAATTTCTTCTATTTAAAAGGTCTTTTACCTTTTTTCTTCTTCTTGAAATTTCTTCAGAGTTCTCTCTGCTTAAAATTTTTGATTTCTCACCAAAATATTGATCCCTTTGAATTGAGGTCTAGGGTCCTTTTTATAGTGCCCATAAATTAGTTAAAGAGATCTTTCTCTGAGTGATTTAGGGAATTTTTCCCACCGTTGGATCTTTGATCCAAGAGCTTCTGTTTTACAAAAGAAAATCTTCTTGTTTTAACAAGAACAGAAAGATTTCTTTAGAATCTTGATTCTGTTTGGCGCAAATGCCCCAGCGCGTGACACGTGTTAAGCAGCGCACAGCGCAGCGCAACTCCGCTAGCGCATCTGCGCTGACACGTGTCGCGCAGCGCAACTGCGCTAGCGCATCTGCGCTGACACGTGTCGCGCAGCGCAGTGCTTGCGCAACTGAAGCGTAGTTTCCTTTAATTTTGCTTTAAATAGAGCTTTGCTCTGATTGGGTGCGTTGCTTTGGGCGCTGCGCTGATGTATCTGCGCCTGACACGTGGCGCGTTGCGCCCGGGATTTGAAGCGTTGCTTCAAAATTTGAATTTTGAATTTCCAACAGAGCTTTGCTCTGATTGGAGGAAACAAATGCCCCCCCACCGTTGCGCTCACGTTTTATAAATGATGCAGAGCATCGGTTTTATTTGGGCTTTGCCCTTTTATAAAAGATGCAGAGCATCGGTTTTATTTGGGCTTTGCCCTTTTATAAAAGATGCAGAGCATCAATTTTTTCTGGGCTCTGCACTTTTATAAATGATGCAGAGCATCAATCTGACTTGGGCTCTGCCCTTTTATTTCTTTGCAATTTATTTAGGCCTACTAGGTCTTTTTGACTTGGGCCTGGACCGTTAGCAAAAGAAATGCATTGCATTTGTCAGGCGCTTTGCGCCAATCAAAGAGCGCAAGCGCTTGTGGTGTTGACATGTGTCATGCAAGTGCAGTGCGCTGCGCCAGTGCGCTGCGCTTGCGCTGCTGACACGTGGCGCGCTCTGGTGAGTTGCGCCAATTTCAGATAGCAAAGCTCTATTTCAAAAGCCCTTAGCGCAAATGGTTCAGATGCCGACATGTGGCGCTCTCTGGTGTCTTGCGCCAGCCCAAGAGCGCAACAGTGCAGATTTATAAGTGCAAAGCACTATTAATTTGAGAATCTTTTAGATTCAAGAACCATTGGTTCATAAAAGAAGTGCAAAACACTATTTGATTTCTTGATCTAATTTAGATCAAAGAAAAACAAGTTTTTTTCTTATTTCAGGAACCAGAGGTTCATAAAAAAGTGCAAAACACTGTTTATTATGTGAAGATTATTGATCTTGTTCTTAGATCAATGATCTATTAGAAGAAATTTCTTCTATTTAAAAGGTCTTTTACCTTTTTTCTTCTTCTTGAAATTTCTTCAGAGTTCTCTCTGCTTAAAATTTTTGATTTCTCACCAAAATGTTGATCCCTTTGAATTGAGGTCTAGGGTCCTTTTTATAATGCCCATAAATTAGTTAAAGAGATCTTTCTCTGAGTGATTTAGGGAATTTTTTCCCACTGTTGGATCTTTGATCCAAGAGCTTCTGTTTTACAAAAGAAAATCTTCTTGTTTTAACAAGAACAGAAAGATTTCTTTAGAATCTTGATTCTGTTTGGCGCAAATGCCCCAGCGCGTGACACGTGTTAAGCAGCGCACAGCGCAGCGCAACTGCGCTAGCGCATCTGTGCTGACACGTGTCGCGCAGCGCAACTGCGCTAGCGCATCTACGCTGCACGTGTCGCGCAGCACAACTGCGCTAGCGCATCTGCGCTGACACGTGTCGCGCAGCGCAGTGCTTGCGCAACTGAAGCGTTGCTTCCTTTAATTTTGCTTTAAATAGAGCTTTGCTCTGATTGGGTGCGCTGCTTTGGGCGCTGCGCTGATGTATCTGCGCCTGACACGTGGCGCGTTGCGTCCGGGATTTGAAGCGTTGCTTCAAAATTTGAATTTTGAATTTCCAACAGAGCTTTGCTCTGATTTGGGGAAACAAATGCCCCCCACCGTTGCGCTCACGTGGCGCGCACGTGAGTGCAGCGGTGGCAAGCTCCTGACCGTTGGATCAAGGGGTGAGCTGAAGGGGCGCAAGCGCCTTATAAATAGGACCTCTGGCCCTTAAAAAATCTTCACCCTTTTTCAAGATTTTTGATTTCAACAGAGCTTTGCTCTCGTTTAAGAACTTCAGAGCTTTGCTCATTTCCAAAGTTAAAAACTTTAGGTAAAAATTAATTTAAATCAAATTAATTTAAATCAATCTTAACCAAAAGAGCTTTGCTCTCATAGATCTTTTGATCTAAGAAATCTCTTTGGGGTTTCATAAACAGAGCTTTGCTCTCAAAAACTTGTAGATCTACAGAGATCTTGTTCATGGGTTCTAACCCATGAACAGAGCTTTGCTCTTGGATCAAATGTAAATCTTTTAGATCTGAAAAATGAAGAACTTATTATAAGTTTTCATGGATTTTTCAGAATTTTAATTCTTTTAAGTGTTAAAATTTTTGATGGATCTTTCCATTATTACCACAGAGCTATGCTCTTTTAAGGAATTTTATTCCTTTGAGACCAGAATTTGACAAGTGTCATTCTGTGACAGAGCTTTGCTCTGAAAGAGAAGATTTTCTCCTTGTCTCTAGGGATTCTCCACTGATGAGAATATTCTCTTGGAGATCTTTTCTTTAACTGACAGTCTCACCCAATGATGAGACTGTCTTATTAAATGAGGCACTTTCATCCAGATTTTGTGAGCCCCCATTTGGTCCCCTACCCACTGCACTGCGGTGTGGTGTGATTAATTTTAATTTAATTAATTTTTAAATTCAGTTAATTGAAAATTTTTAAACGCCAAGCATTGGAATTGCAGCACTAACGGTTGTTTCTTGTTCCTTTGCAGTGACCATGTCTTTCGATACCTCGTTCCCGTTCGCCCGCTCGGAGGAAGGGTTTCCTGAAGTGCCTTTGGACCGTGAAGTTCTAGCCATGATTAAGGACCACGACCCGGAATGCAAGAGTCTCCACCTTTGGGGATCGTGGTATAATCAGATTATCATGGGTCGACGGAGCTTCACCTGCGCAGTGCCGTCGGAACCCATTACGGCGATTCACTATGCTACCCCACCCTCGGTGCAGTATGCCGTGGAGATGGTTGATTGGACCTCAAAGGGCTTTCTTCATCCTGCTATGGATGCGATTCCGGTCCAGCGTCCTATGGTTTTGGATATCCTAGGACGCCCTATCTGTCAGGGCGAGGCGCAACCTTGGGGGAAATCATATAACATTGGTCTGATCCCCCGCCACCCGATCGGTTATCTGCCGTGGGCCTGGTATATCCTGTCGACGAAGAAGTCGTAGTTGATAAGGTTAGGATTGTACACCGCGGTCTACGTCTCTCTGTTCCAATATCCCACGCTCCCCACCTAGTGGTTCAAGGCTTTCTTGGAACAGTGGAACATTCCTACCCACACTTTCCTTGCCATGGATCGGGAAGTGTCAATTTCTTTGGAGGAGTTCACGGAGGTATCCGGTTTACCAGTCATAGGGGAACACTATGAAGAGTTGTTCCTGACAGACGAGTACGTCTTCGGTGTTAAGCCGGTGGTAAGAGGGCTCACGCCGGAGAATGCTGTTCAACACCAATTCCCAAGCTTGATTAAAGTGTTGAACATCTATGAGTCCCTTTTAATCGAACATGGGAGCCGAGGAGTTAACTTTGAGGATTTCATCGCTCGGTTCCTTCGCCTAAGCGTCCTCTCATCAGAAGCTGCCAAGTTCGCTACCCTGGATGACCCTTTCGGTCTAGGTGTGGACAACCTGCCGGAGAAGGAGATAGACCAAAAGGGTTTTTTCCTTCCGGACTTCCCGACTATGTCTTTTGCAGAAATTGCGGCCCCCGGGATGGACGAGGAGGCATTTTTCTTAGGATTTCTCGGGTTGTGGCTGAGTTGGTTTGCGATCCCAATGCACTCTCACTGTATGCGGCCCTCTGTCTTTTACCCAGCCCACCGGATGGCCATCGGGGTAAAGGTGGCCGTTGGGATCGCTGGCTTAGCACACCTATATCATGGCCTCAGTCGAGCAGCGGATGCTAATGAGCCCGGGGTACTGCACGCGGTCTTCCCGATGCACTACTTTGTATCGTGGCTCGAGCTACACACGGCGGGTGTCTTCGGTATGCACAAAAGGCCCTCGTTCTTCGACAAGTGCGGCTTCCCTCGCATTATAAAGCTGATCGGCGCATCAATTGTGACCCCATCACCACGGAACGCCAGGGGTTTACTCCTTCGCTCTCACATCGTTGGAGCCGGAATGTCCTTTATTGACAAGGTGTTGACTATTGGAAAGGCGTCCACCACCGCGGTGCGACCATTACAAGACTCCTTTAAGGATGGAGCCTTAGTTTTGACTGCCCGGGAGACCCTTCACTTATATTCTATTAGACCGGGCTTCCTAGTCTTCAGGCAGAATGGTGCGACGATTTTCATGAGATATAACCTGCATCGTTTCGCCCAACAACTGGGCTATGATCAAGGGGTCCCCTTGGAAGCTTTCCTGCTGGAACCCGCTACCACTGAAGAAGGGATGGAGAACGCGCTGCATCATTTCATGCGCTTGAATACGGGTTCTCATTTTTTTATCAGTGCGCTAGCTTGCGCTCCACGACTCCTCAACGTATACAAAGACTAGTACAATCATGCAACATGAGCCATTATAAAGGAGGAAAGGCGACTGCTGGTCGACCGTAAGGGTGCGCCTCCAGGCAGCGACCGCAACGCTCCTTTGGTTCCTAGGACTCCGGTAGTTGCCCCTCTAAAAGAGGTTAGAACCGGGCCATCGCGTGCGCAAAGTCCTCCGCACGGATTGCCGCTCCCCGATATTACAGATGCAGCTCCAGCGCCCCGTGCTCCAGTGGAGACAGTGGTTGTAGCCTCGCCGGAGTCTGGCATGGGTGCAGACATCGGGACCCGCCGTCCCAAGGTGGCTGCTAAGCGTAAGTCGATCCCACGTGCACCTAGGATCGGAGGGCAGAAGAAAAAGAAGTCGCTCTTCGCTGCGGACATCGCGTTCGGTCAGGAACCCCACGCTCCCTATGCCGAGGGCCTGAGTGAATATGGGACTAACGAGGGATTAGTCATGCCGCCGTCGGATGATACAGACTTGGAGGCCGCTCTCGAAACTTCAGCGTGGTTGGCAAAGCGTGACGCGTGGCTAGCTAAGCTTGCGCAATCAGGTAACTACTAGTCGCATTTTCTTTATTGTATCATATCCTCCTCATTGCCTTTGACTAACGTTTTTCCTTCTTTTCTTCCAACAGGCATCACCGATGAAGAAGCCATTGCCGCTTCCCTCGAGACTTTTCAAGAGGAGGAACGTCTCAGAGCGTCTTTAGGCCTTAGTAAGTTTCAATTCATGAAGTTTTCGGTTTCCTTGTATTATGGTCAATTTAACCTCTTCCTTTTTATCGCAGAAACCTCAATGCCGTTCCCGCCAAGTGACGCAACTGCTCTGCCAGCTGCCGATGTTCCTGCTTCCTCTGGGCTACCGCAGGAGGTTCGTCTTGAAGAGCCGATGAGATATGCCTTAAAGGCTTTGGAGGAATCTTTAAATGAGGATGACGACGCTTCGATGAAGAAAGCGTCAAAGAGGTCCATCGTGACAGCCCGGGAGGAAAGGAAGCGGTCGAGGCGCGAAGCAAAGGCACGCATGGCTGCCTTGGCCATTGGAGCAGGCCCAAGCACTGTCCCTCGTGCCGACACCCCTTCAGAAGAGCCCCCGGTCGCCCTGTCTACAGCTCATAGACAGGCGATCTGTGCCAACAGGGAGGCTAACGACAAGTCCACCTCAGGTAATACTTCTTTCAGAATTTTGTTGTAAGAATTATAAAGCCGTCGGTTCTTATACATTCTATCTTGTAGGGCCAAGCCCAACCGAGGGGGAGGCGGAGACTGTCGAACCTGAGGGGCTAAGGGAAGAGGCATTGGTCGAGCCTGAGCCGGTGGCGGATGACATAGCCGGGATTGCTGGGCCCGAAATAGTGGCTGACGAACTGGTCATGTCCACTATGCCTGAGCAAGCTGTTGTTGCTGAGCCCGAAGTAGCAGCGGGTGGAGTGCCTGAGGCCGATGACCTCATGGTGACGGTGGAAGAGGCAACCGTGACTGCTGAGCCCGGGGGAGAAGCGGGTGAGGTAGACATGATTCCTGAGGACGAGCCAATCGCTCTTTCTCAGGAATCTGGTAATGCTCCGGTCATAGCCCTCTCCGCCTATGGTCCCCCGCCGTCTCCACTCGCGAGCACGACAACGGTTCCCATTGAGTCGGGTGATGAGGCCACGGGCGGTGGTCTCATGTCGATAGAGGAGGGAGTCGCCTCCGTTTCGGCCGGCAGCTCATCAGGTAAATCCCAAGTTACTGTCCTCTTTATCTTACAATCTTTTCTGACAAGTTCACATTTGTTCGTAACGCAGGTGCAGCCAGTGCCGATGCGCCATTGCTCGAGGGAGCGCTTTCAACTACTGCCTTGGCGGTGGTCACCTCTCAGCCCTCTCTCATACCATCGAAGATGTTGGAAGGTATGTGTTTGCAACTTATTAATCTTATCTTTCAGACGTATAATTTGTGTACTAAAGTCATACTGTTGTGCCTTTCAGGAGTGCTTTTTGACCATCTTTATCAGGTGTTGCTCCCACACTTCTTCTTCCCATCTGAACTCGCTTCTTCCTCTGGTGGCGTTGGTGAGTATGTTTTCCCATTGATCTCTTTCTTTTTCGTTGATGGGAATACTTCTAACTTCTTTTTTGTCCCGACTGCAGTGCTACAAATCGAAAGAGGGGATGAAAGATCGGCTGCGCCACCGACCCTTCCGGCCTTGCCACCTGCCTCAGCTGGTACAGCGATTATTACACTGATAACCCCCCTTTTTTATTTTCTGAACTGTTATCTGATCACATCTTGTTTCTTTTCAGCTGTCGTTCCGGTCTCGGCGCCCTTCGAACCTCGCATCACAATGCCGGCAGGTCCTTATCTGAGACGTCCATCTTCGAAAGGCGCTGCGAATAGTCTGCGCATGTTGAGTGACTACGTCGAGGAACTCGACGTTGAAACTCCTACATCTGCCGCAGACTTCGCTACGGCGGTTAACCCGATGCTGGTGATACTCGTGAACTTTCATGACGAGGGCATCATCGCATCTTGGGTTAACCATTGCAGGGAGATCGAGGCCCGCCTGCATCAGCTGGAGTCGATGCGTCCCGCTCCCGAGACCTTAGCCGCCAGTAATCAAAGAGCAGCGTGGATTGAGCAGAGCGCTTCTTACTTCCGCCATCTCGAACAATAAGTCATTTCAAGGCGTAAGGAGCGCGGTGAGACTTCGAGCAAGTCTGCCCAACTGCATGCTCGGGTGGAGGCCAATGCTGCACGGCTGAAGGTTGTCTTTGAGGGCCTTCTGCAATGTCTTTCCGAAGGGTTATCACTGAGGCAACAGCTTGACGTTGTCGAGCGGGATGCACCTAGCCAGGAAGCAGCCCAGAAGGCGTCCGAGGAGCAACTTTCATCCTTTTTGCAGCAGCGGGCCCAGGTGGAAGCGGAGGTGGCCGCGGCAGCCACTCAGGAGGAGGCGCTGAAGGAAGTGCGAGGGCAGCTTGCGGATTTGTTAAAGACACTTCCTCCTCAGTAGCTATCCCTCTTTGTATCGTTTGTACTTGTAAATAAAAAATGTATATATATATATATTTTTTATTCTTTAACACAATGTATCCTGTACCCAATCAAGTTTATGAATAAAAGATACATATTTTTTTTTGTAATGTCTTGTGTCATTTCTCCGTCTTTTCTTTCTTTTATTATCAGAATGCCACCTTAGTAAACATGGTTGACAGATGATTAGAGCAAGCATCTTGACTTCCTCAAGAAATAGCGATGGCTTAGGCCGCAGGTTCAGATCTGCTGCCTAAGACTTTTCAACTCTATGAGCCGTGAGGGTCTCATAGAGATTTTTCTCCCTATGGATCGAGAGGATCTCGTAGGTGGGTTTTCTTCTTAGGAATCGTGAGGATTCCTAAGTGTATTTTCTCTTGTAAGTCGTAAGGATCCTATAAGAGAATTTTTCCCTCTTACGAGTCGAGAGGACCCGTAAGCGGTTGTTTCCCTCCTTGTCGAAACTCGACTTTGGAGAGTGAGACCCGTGAATAGTATGCAAGAGACCGTTTTAGACCGACTTGCAGGGTCCCATTGTTCAGGGAGCAAGTTTTTTAGTCCCTGCTGCCTGAGGCTTCATCTTGCAATTTGAGACGAATCAGGAATTTTCCCGCGGAGACACTGGTTTCTCTACGAGCCGACACGAATCAGGAGGCTCTCGTCAAGGATTGTTTATTTCCCTGAGTTGAGGTATTTGCCAGGGATTATTTGTTTCCCTGATGTTGAAACGAATCGAGAATTTCCCACGGAGATACTGGTTTCTCTGCGAGTCGATGCGAATCAGGAGGCTCTCATCAAGGATTGTTTGTTTCCTTGAGTTGAGGTATTTGCGAGGGATTATTTGTTTCCCTGGTGTTGAAACGAATCGAGGATTTCCCACGGAGGCACTGGTTGCTCTGCGAGTCGATGCGAATCAGGAGGCTCTCGTCAAGGATTGTTTGTTTCCTTGAGTTGAGGTATTTTCCAGGGATTATTTGTTTCCCTGGTGTTGAAACGAATCGAGAATTTCCCACGGAGGCACTGGTTGCTCTGCGAGTCGATGCGGATCAGGAGGCTCTCATCAAGGATTGTTTGTTTCCCTGAGTTGAGGTATTTGCCAAGGATTATTTGTTTCCCTGGTGTTGAAACGAATCGAGAATTTCCCACGGAGACACTGGTTTGTCTGCGAGCCGATGCGAATCAGGAGGCTCTCGTCAAGGATTGTTTGTTTCCTTGAGTTGAGGTATTTGCCAGGGATTATTTGTTTCCCTGATGTTGAAACGAATCGAGAATTTCCCACGGAGACACTGGTTTCTCTGCGAGCCGATGCGAATCAGGAGGCTCTCGTCAAGGATTGTTTGTTTCCTTGAGTTGAGGTTGCCAGGGATTATTTGTTTCCCTGGTGTTGAAACGAATCGAGAATTTCCCACGGAGGCACTGGTTGCTCTGCGAGTCGATGCGAATCAGGAGGCTCTCATCAAGGATTGTTTGTTCCCCTGAGTTGAGGTATTTGCCAAGGATTATTTGTTTTCCTGGTGTTGAAACGAATCGAGAATTTCCCACGGAGACACTGGTTTCTCTGCGAGCCGATGCGAATTAGGAGGCTCTCGTCAAGGATTGTTTGTTTCCTTGAGTTGAGGTATTTGCCAGGGATTATTTGTTTCCCTGATGTTGAAACGAATCGAGAATTTCCCACGGAGACAATGGTTTCTCTGCGAGCCGATGCGAATCAGGAGGCTCTCGTCAAGGATTGTTTATTTCCTTGAGTTGAGGTATTTGCCAGGGATTATTTGTTTCCCTGGTGTTGAAACGAATCGAGGATTTCCCACGGAGGCACTGGTTGCTCTGCGAGTCGATGCGAATCAGGAGGCTCTCATCAAGGATTGTTTGTTTCCCTGAGTTGAGGTATTTGCCGAAGACACTGGTTTCTTCGGAGTTGGGATAAACCGTCGAGATTTGGCTTCGTTTTCTGGCGGAGCCTGTTGGGAAAGTATGGTTCCCTCTTCGTTTGCGCTCTTGGATTGTATACAGGGATCGATGTGATCTCAACTGTAGGGCCAAAGTTTTACCATTATTTTTTTGTTTTATTTCCGCGATGCTCTATCATTTCAGCTTTTATATCGCAAAGGTCGCGATTGCCTAATCATTTCGGATATTTCTCGCGGTGCCCAATCATTTCGGCTGTTTATTTTGTTTTCACTCGCTGCTTTTTATTGCGAGTCGCCCAATTATTTCGGCTATTTCATATGTATGTGCGGCCTACCGGCTTTTTACCGTAAACCTGAAATTAGACACCGATTTCGGCATCAGCACCGCTACAACTGGGATATTGCCATGAGCGAATCATCATTTGCCTCTGTCGATGTTGATCAAAGGTGGCTTAGCGAACAGGGTTAAGGTCCTGTCAACTAAGGCTTTTAACTTCATGAGCCGTAAGGGTCTCACAAAGGTATTTCTCCCTACAAGTCGTGAGGATCTTGTAGGTGTATTTTCTCCTTAGGAATCGTGAGGATTCCTAAGTGTGTGTTCCTCTGTAAGTCGTAAGGATCCTACAAGAGGGTTTTCTCCTTGTAAATCGAGGGGACCTACATGGGTTGTTTATTATGCGTACATATCCCCAGTCACAGATGAGACTTGGTTAGGGAAATGTTTATTCGCGCCCGTGGATTGTATACAAGAGTCAGTATTGAACCACTTGTAGGGCAATATTGGAAGTTGTGGGGGTTTCTTAAGCACAGGTTTAGGTCTCTGTAACTTAAGACTTTCAAATCTTATAAGCCGTGAGGGTCCCATAAGAGAGTTCTCCTTACAAGTCGTGAGGATCTCGCAAGTGTATTTTCTCCTTAGGAATCGTGGGGATCCCTAAGTGTGCTGCTCCCTCGTGAGTTGTAAGGATCTCACGCAGGTGGTTTCTCCTTACAAGGTCGAGGGGACCCTGTAAGTGTCTTTTAACGAGGTTGCGCCCTTTCGGGTTTTCACAAACACTCGCCGGTAGTCCTGCTGTTTTTATTCATGGAGCCCTTTCGAGTTTTCATCCGTGCCTATTTTGCTTATGGACATACCGTTTTTTTTATTCTTTTTATTTTTATATATTTTTTTACGAGGTCGCGCCCTTTCGGGTTTTCACGAACACTCGCCGGTAGCCCTGCTGTTTTTACTCACGGAGCCCTTTCAGGTTTTCATCCGTGCCCTTTTTTTGCTTCTGGACATACCGTTTATATATATATATATATTTTATTTTATATATTTTTTATTCTTCTCGTCAGCCTAAAGATGCTGCGGTAGTAGTTTAAGGACGTTTCGGTCCGGCATTAGTTTAGGGACGTTTCGGTCCGTCATTGAGAAGGCTGGCTACCGCTTATAAAGTTTGAGCTTAGGAAGAAAGCGAGCGGACATAGTCGTCGTCATCTATCATTGACCTAGGCGGTAACCTTCTAAGTGTAGTATTTCTTTAGGAAGCGACCATTTATTGGCCTGAAAGGCCTTTCACCGTGCATATCCATAAGTAGATAGGCTCCACCTTGGTAGACCTTGTATATGATGTACGGGCCTTCATAGTTTGGCTCAAACTTTCCCCGCTTGGCGCGATTGGGGATCATAAGCCTTTTGACCACTAGCACGAGTTCGCCTTGGCGGAATTTCCTTGACCGGGTCAATCTTTCATATGAGCGCGTCATCTTTTCTTTATAGGCCTCCAGATTTTGTTGCGCTATGAGCCGGGTCTCATCGAGGGCATCGAGCTCCTCAAGCCGAAGGTGAGCATTTTCTTCATCTGCTAGCTCGTAGTGGACTGCCACTCGTAGAGAGGGTAACTCTATCTCGAGGGGGAGTACTTCTTCTGTACCGAATACCAGCGCATATGACGTTGTGTTTGTGGCTGTCTTGAACGTAGTTCGATACGCCCAAAGTGCTTCTTGCAGTCTTTCATGCCAGTCCTTCTTATTTCGAGACACTGTCTTCTTCATGATCTTTGTTAAGGTCTTATTGAAGGCCTCAGCTAGACCGTTAGCTCGCGGATTATAAATCGAGGAATATCTCCAGTCTATATTATGCTGTTGCGCGAAGCGACTGATCTTGTGGCTTCTGTAAGCTGGCCCGTTATCGGAGATGATCCGTCGCGGAGTTCCAAACCGGTATATGACATGCGTCTTAAAGAAGTGGAGGATATTCTCCGTCTTCACTTCTCTCAACGGTACTGCTTCTGCCCATTTGGAGAAGTAATCAGTCGTTGCCAGGATGAATCGATGTTCCCTGGACGATGCTGATTCGAGAGGGCCGTCTATATCAGTTCCCCACATTTCGAATGGCCTGCTAGCCACTGTTGGATGGAGTGGATTTAGATGCTGGTGGATGAAGTCCCCATGAATTTGGCACGAGTGGCATTTCTTCGCATATTCGAGGCAGTCCTGGATCATCGTGGGCCAGTAGTAGCCCATCCGTTTGATCTTCAGCTTCATCTTCGGGCCCGCTTGGTGAGAACCGCAGAGTCCTTCATGAACTTCCTGAACGACTCTTTTCGTTTTGTCAGGTCCCAGACATCTTAACCACAGGGAATCAAACGATCTCTTGTACAGAGTATCATTGACGAAGGCGAAAGACAGAGCTCGTTTCATAAGCTGATGTCTTGAGGACGAATCTTCGGGCGTTTGGTGGTATTTGGAGTAGTCTATAAAGACCTCTCTCCAATCCTCGGTATTTTCCTGATCTTTTATTTGCAGGGTCGTCTGTTCAACTGCTCTCTTCTCTTCGGGTGATTCCGGAGATATTTCTGCTGGGGCAAGCACCCGACGGCTTTGTACCACGATTCTTACGTTATCGAGGTTCTCATCGGCCAGTTCCTTAGCGAGCTTGGCCAACGCGTCCGCTTTGCTGTTTTCCGCGCGCGGTATGTTTTCCAAAATATAGGAAGGGATTTGGGTCAACAATTGTTGCATTTTTCACCGTACTTCACCAATTCTGGTTTGCACGTCTGGTAGTCGCCGTTTACTTGACTAACGACCAGCTGGGAGTCTCCGTATATGAGGAGGTTTTCAATTCCCATGTCGATGGCGATCACGAGGCCTGCTATCAGAGCTTCGTATTCGGCTTCATTGTTTGTCCTTGGCTCTGTTAGGGAGAAAGCAAAACGCATTATCCCTCTTTGTGGAGTTACAAAGATGAGTCCTACCCCCGATTTGATTATAGGGGTACTTTGTTTGCGTTTCTTCATGGAAGATGCTCCATCGAAATGAAGCTCCCATCGGGTATCACCACCGTCGATCGCATCAAACGCATGTTCGTCTGGAAGATCGCAATTTAAAGGAGAATCGGTAGGTATCGGATGCTCAGCGAGGAAGTCGGCGATGGCCTGGCCTTTCACTGCCTTGAGAGGTTGATACGTTATCGAGAACTCCATCAAGAGCAGGGCCCATTTAGCGAGTCGTCCCGTCAATATGGCCTTCGACATCAAATATTTAAGGGGGTCCACCTTTGAAATGAGACGGACCTCATGCGCCAACGCATAGTGCCTGAGCTTTGTTATCGCGAAGATCAGCGCCAGGCAGTGTTTTTCAATGGGGGAGTAGTTGCTTTCTGCCCCCAGCAGAACTCGACTTAAGTAGTAGAGTGCTCTTTCCTTCCCTTGATCGTTCTCTTGTGCCCATAATGCGCCCAAGGAGCCTTCGAGAGCGGTTGTATAAAGAATGAGGGGATTTCCCTTGACCGGAGCAGCCAACACCGGCGGGTTCTGCAGGTATTGTTTGATCTCGTCTAGCGCACTTTGGCATTTTTGGTCCCAGACGAACGGGGTTCCCTTCTTCATCAGGTGGCTATAAGGACGGCACTTTCCTGAAAGGTTGGCTATAAATCGTCGTATATACGCGAGCTTCCCTTGGAGAGACCGCAGCTGTTTAAGAGTCCTTGGCGGAGGCATTTCCATGATCACCTTGATCTTTGACGGATCTATCTCGATACCCCGGTGTCGGACGATGAATCCCAAGAATTTGCCCGAGGAAACTCCGAATGCACATTTGAGGGGGTTCATCTTCAAGTTGTATTGCCGAAGGCGTTGAAATACGGTCTTCAGATGCTCGAGATGTTCCTCGTATGATTTGCTTTTCACCACGAGGTCGTCAATATAACATTCGACGCTTCGTGTATAAGGTCATCGAAGATCTTCATCATGGCCCTCTGATAAGTAGCACCGGCGTTCTTTAAACCGAAGGGCATCACTTTATAACAGAATATACCCAAAGGAGTCCGAAAAGCGGTGTGCTTCTGGTCTTCGGGATGCATCTTGATCTGATTATACCCTGACGAGCCGTCCATGAAGGAGAAAAGCTCATGAGTGGACGTATTGTCTATCATCAGTTCGGTGACTGGCACTGGGAAATCGTCTTTCGGGCAAGCTTTATTGAGATCCCGGAAGTCCACGCATATGCGCACTGTCCCATTTTTCTTCATCACTGGGACGATGTTGGCGATCCATTCAGGGTATTGAACTTCCTGGATGAAGCCAGAGTCGATTAGCTTCTTGACCTCGGCATTGATACTCATCTCAAGCTCGAGCCGCATTCTTCTCGGCGCCTGTTTGACTGGCTTGACGTCCGGAGATATTGCCAATCCGTGCACAACAATTTCTGGATCTAGTCCCGGCATTTCGGAATAGTTCCACGCGAAGCAATCTCTATGCTGTAGAAGCACGTCCTTTAACGCAGCCACCCTTTCTTCAGATAGCATCTCACTAATGAATGTCGGTCGCGGGTCATTCGCCGTCCCCAACTCAATTTTCTTAAGGTTATCTGCAGTGGTATGGATTCCATCTTCCAGCTCTTTTGGCGCAGGCGGGAACTCTGAGATCACCTCATCGTTGCTGTTTTCGAAGCACCAGGGAAGGTCATCCATGTTCTCGGGCTCTTCTTTTGACATTGTTATCATGTGACAAGTACGAATTCGCTTCCAATCCCAATGTGGAACTGGTTTTTCTTTCGTGGCCTTGGGTTCGTGCTTCTGTGGCGGCGCTACCCTCCACTTGTCAGACAGAGCGAACTTGCCAAGCTGATACTGATCTTCAACCCAATTCTTGAAGGTGAAGCAGTCTTCGAGAGGATGCCCTACCACTTGGTGATAAAAGCAATAGTCTGGGTGTGAGACCTCGTCCGCTTGTTCGGGGTGTTTAGACTCCGGCAGTATAAGCATCTGATGTTTTAAAGCGGGGTCAAGTATTTTCTTCGTCTTGTCCCGAGGAAAAGAGTATGCTCGACCCATTTTTCTTATGAGGGATAGATCGGAACCGCTCGATTTTCGCTCGCGTGGCCTCTTAGCTCCGCTTCGTCGCTGTTGAGCGCCTTTTTTGCGTTTCGACTTGTTTCTGCCTCTGCGTCGGGCCTTCTTTATAACAGGTTGACAAGGAGCGGCATTTTCATCTTTCACGGCCTGTTGGAGAAGGCGTTGCATTTTGGCTTTCTCGTAGATGACCATTTCGCGGTTATGATCGTCCCGGACTTTTTGACCCGCTTCCCTTATAAGCTTGTTCATTTGTTCTTCGAACGACGGACTAGGCTCCTTTGCATCTGGAACTTTCACTGGCTCAGGATTAGCGTCCTCCCATTGAGCATCCGCTTCTTCATCGAAGTCATACATGACATAGCAGTTGTTTAGTAGCTCTCGTTTCTTTTACCGGATGTATCCAAGTCCTTTTGTCTCCATTCTCCCATTAGGCAGTTTGCGTTGAGTCCCGGGAACGTTCCAGACTTTGTCATAGAACTTGGCTTTTCGAACGGTCTGCTTGAAGGATATCCCCTGGCATTTCAACAGCTTTTTCAAACCTTCCGTATAATATCTGGGAAGACGGATAGGCTGAAGCCTGTCGAGCGTAGGATCCGCGCCATGCCAGATTTCTTTCTCCACTTTGGTTTCTTCAGAGCGGTAGAATAGAATTGCTTTTTCGCTTTCTCGCCTAGGAGGGATATAGAACGTTTGTAGCTCTTCTACATTGTAAATATCAAGTGCATCCAGTTCTTTACGGTGTTTAAGTGGCACCATGGCGACTTGTAAACTTTGCTCTTCGTCAGCGGACGTTTGTATTGAAGGTCGAGCAGGGAATACAGCACGGACTTCATCTTCCGAGTCGCTACCAAAGATTAACGTAGGAGTAGATGGCCCTGGCTTGTTGTGTTAGGGCGGCCCCGAATAAACTATCTCCTCTTCCTCCTCGGTATCCGAAGACAGGGATGGTGGCGTTAGCTTTGTTCTCCGTCTTGTGACACCTCTCCGTGTCTTCGAAATCCGGTAAGAAGTATTTGGCATCTTCATATTTGCGGACTTCGTTCACGGAAAACGGATTTAGTTCTCCCGCCACGGTATACTCGAGACCATCATTAGCGTATTTCATACACTGATGTTGTGTAGAAGGGATGACGTTGTACTCGTGTAACCACGGTCGGTCGAGCAGAGCATTGTAGCATGTCTTGGCGTCTATGACGTGGAACTTAATGTCCGTGACGAGTAGCCCAAAGCGTAGCGTCAGTATCACAGACCCAAGAGTTCTTGATGACTGGGAGTCGAACCCGGAGATGGTGATCTTGTCCTGAGCAAGGTGCCGGTCGCTCATGCAGATTTCTTTTAACACCCGCACATTGAGGAGATTAACGGAGGATCCATTGTCGATCAGGATTTTGCCTATCTTTATATCGCGGCAGTATCCTGAGATATAGAGGGGGTGATTGTGTTCGCACGTCCCAAGGAGAAGGTCTTCATCACCAAAAGCGACATCGGCCGTGTGCACTTCCTCCAATTCATCCTTCATCTTTTCTTCAGCCAGGAAAGCTTGGAATTGTTCCGGATCTTGTAATGCCTTGATTAACGAATCTCTCGCCTCCTTTGATAGCAAAAGGGCGTCAAGAATGCTGAGCTGTGAGGGTAGCTTCCTCAGATGCGCTAAGACGTTGTAATCCACCTTATTCTTCTTCGGCGGGTCCTTGGCACTTAGCTCCCCCAGAACTTGGTCATCTAAGACGATATCTTCAAAGACCTTTTCTTTCCCTTTATCTTTTCTGTTTGAGGGTCCGAGATTCTTTTTATGCAGCGTCCGATTCCGCAGCCGAATATTTTCGCAAACCTTCGGCTCTTCTTCTTTTCCCGAAGTGGACTTTTTAAAGAGAGGGGCAAGTTCCAGCTCCTCATCAGAATTGCTCCCGAATGTAGGCACTTGTGACCCGCCGGTGTTAACCATGCGACAATCGCCGGTAGTTCTTTTAAGCCCTTCGGTCGTATTTCTTTGCTCCCGACGAGTTTTGCGCTTTTCCCGCTTAAAGCGTTGTCGATGAGCAACGTATCCTTGCCACCATCTATCGAAAGCTTTGCACTCTTGAGTGGGGTGCGAAACCTTCTGATGATATAAGCAATAGGAGGGGTGCATTTCTATTTCACCAGTAATTTTTCCTTCGGAGGATGGTAGCTTCATGCCCATTGATATGGCCTTAGCAAACCTTTTCCTCATCTTGAATTGGCTTTTGTCGGTAGTGGAGGTATTTTGCTCCAGCGGGATCGTCTCAGCTCTTTCATCAAGTCGCTGGCGCTTGGCCCTTTCAAATACAGCCGTCTCGCGTTCTCGATCAGCTTTACTTTTCAATCGAGCTTCGTTAAGGAATGCGTCAATTACTTCATCTGATGGCCCCAGAATTTTTGATTCAGGGTCTGCCCCCAGCGTTTCAGTACAAGGAGTCTCCTCATCGTCCATGAACGAATGGGAAATCACATGACAGCTCGCCACATATTCTTCAGATTCATCAGATGAAATTTCTCCCTCATCTTCCTCTTGAAAGACATGATTGAGGAACTCTTGGAATGTAATGGGAGTCCGTGCCTTCTGGTTGTATTCCTCCAGCGCGTCAATTTGTTTTTGCAAGTCCGTGCGCTTGTCGCCAGGCTTCACGGGCTTCTTAGATTTCTTCTCCTTCTTTTTCGAAGATTTTGACGGCTGGTTGCGAGTGCTTGGGCCACCACCATCGGTCTTTAGAGTTGTACGTGGCTTCAACATCCCCTTAATGACCTGCGGTTCCAACGGGTTCTTCCACCTAATCGCTGGACATGTCTGAAGATCGTTTAACATCCTCTTTGTCTTGGCTGATAATACAACCTCCCAAGGAGCTTCTTCAACGACAGAGCATGTTGCCCCCGGCGTACTCATCCCCTTAGAGGTATGGGGCTGCGGGGGATTCATCTTCCATTTGTCAGATAACGCGAACTTGCCCTGTCGGTACTGGTCTTCAAGCCAATTTTTGAAGACGTAGCAATCTTCGATCGGATGACCAGTACTCGATGATAAGGACAGTAGTTGGGCTCATTGACATCATTTGGTTGCGACGGACGTTTTGGATCAGGCAGATTTATGAGTCGGTTGCGCAACGCCAGCTCGAATAACCTTCTCATTTTATCACGGGGAAATGAGTAAGAATGTCCTAGCCTCTCCTCAAGGGCTACGTACGGACGCATATTATTTTGACGAACAACCGGCTTCGAGTTGCTCGGTTGTTGTTGAGCAGTAGCGACAACGATCGCTTTTCCCTTCCCCTTGTCATTTCGGGAGTCCGTCTTTGGAAGAGGGGGTTTATGGCCCATCTGATCCATTTGCGCTAACTTGTCAATCAAGGCTTGGAAGGTAGTCGGCTTGAAAAACATCATAAATTGTGAGATGGTTGCTTGCGGATCAAGGGTTCCCACAAACATATCCACTGCGGGAGCTTCTTCAATGCGCTGCTCACACTTCGACCATAAGTTCCTCCACCTGTAGGGTTACTAGGCACTCTAATGAAGCTTTACAAGACATCGACCATGCCGGATTAAAATTTTAGCCGTGCCGAATAACCCCAAACAAGATCGTTAACTAGAGATTAGGCGATCACAAGCAAGTAAATCACATTTACACTAAGTGAATACGAAAATACAACCTTTGTAGATCGGTCCTTCACTTCTTAAGATCCTTGATGTAGTCCCTTCGCTGCGATCATCGGCTCCTGGACTCTCGGACGGCTTCATGAGAAAGTTGCAACGGGATCGCTTGAAGTCTTCGATGCCGAAGATGATCTACGTCGAGGGAATACAGACTCAAGCTTCTACCTCACTAACCAAAGAATTAGTGAAGCAAACACCCTAAACTAAAGTGCTAGTCTAGTAGAGGATGGTGAGATAGGAAATGAGTACACTTTAGAATTTCATTTCTCACTTTGAATCTCTCTCCTTTTCAAACCCTAGAATGAAAATCTTGAGGAAGAAGAAGATGAGCTCAAATGAGAATGGATAATGATCAAGAGAGAGAGAGAACTAAGCATGGTGAGTGAGTATCATATACTTAACTCTTGTAGAGACATAACCATGGGTAAATTATAGTAGTTAGGTTAACTAATATCTTAAGTAAAACAAAACTAGTGGACAAAGTCAAATGCAAGAAAAGCTTCATAAAGCTTCATGCATTATCCACTAATTTTTGAATTACTTTAAATATAAAAACCTAATACTATAATAAGTATGGTATAAGTCTTATACACCCATGATATTTGTATCAACAACCATGATATAAATAAATACACAAATAAATATATATATCACACACACACACACACGCATATATATATATATATATATATATATATATATATATATATATATATATATATATATATTAACTTGTGCAAAAGTGAGGAAAACAAATGCTTAAGTGAACCAATGTAAGTTAATGTAAATTAGTATATCACATATACAATTATACACTAAATTATTAAATCAACACTTGACTTAATAATCCGGTTATATCACATATAACCGACTAACATCCAATGTATCGACTTATCGAATCAACACTTGATTCGATATCCCGGTTATATCGCATATAGCCGATCGATACAAACATCGCGAGAATAGAATACGGTATCACATACACGCATTATTCTCGGTCCCGCACATATCACATATGCGCTCCTATTTCGTTTTGCCTGAGCCAGTACAACCTCTATGTAGGACTCTAAAGACTCGTCAATACGCCGGCAGTAGGTGATGATCATATCAAGCACCCACAAGCCGTCAGCGGTACTAGCTGGACGTAACGGCTACCCGGGTATTGAGTGATCAGAAGATCAGCAAGCAAGCCCGCTCCAACTCCTGTAAAATCCTGACAGTGACACCACCGTACAGTCCGGTCTCCTTGTCTGATATGTCGCATATCAAGTCTAGGGGTGGTAAACGTCAGACCCCAATAACCGATAAGTCATGCCGATATGAGGCTCATAACGGGTTGAGAAACTACTGGTAACACTTACCAGTAAATCTCTAAACCAGCCCTGGCCAGGGACTTCCGTGTTATGGCCAATCGAGCATAGCGCAACATCAACCCCCAATACCGAGAGAGACGAAACCCTTCCCATCGCTCATTGCCTCCATGTGACTCGGGACTGTACCCAAAAACCACCGTTTTGCACGCCCTCTTGGACGTGGTAAGGTGGAAATCAAAGCACAGTGGGAATCACACAAGACTCTATGACGATCTCGGGTCTATAGACTAACCTGTACCAGTGTCACCAGAGAACTGCCATCTGACGTAAGGTATAATACCATCTGGGAGTTCTCGGCGAGTCCGTCCAGTGTACCCAGTCTCCACTGAGCACCCGTATATCATCTCTGATGTCAAACACCAATGGATATGGGATCATCCATTGCCCATCTGTATGGGTCGAGAAGGTATATGCTAGTCTACTCTGGTATATCGATGCCCCGTCTCGATACACCTACGACTAGGGACCTTGAAGGATGTACTTATGGACTACCATGTCCCCACTAGTATGATCCGCATCATAGTCCAGGCAGTCAAGTACACATCCTAAGGGTTTTACCAACATGTAACAGAGAGACAATCAGTGTACATGTTAAGGTAAAGAGTAACCAGATAGCATACTATCATATCGAGCAAGAAAGTCATCCCTATATATGTCCAAGCATCCACTACAATATACATCCTATGTATAGTAATGGCCTCTAGGGCATACATATAACTAACAATCTCCCACTTGCACTAGGGCCATCTGATAACAGTGGTTGTAGTATCTCATACTTAACCATTCCATAACTAGTCTCTCTCTGGGAAAAGGCCTTCGTGAGTGGATCCGCCGTGCTGTCCTCTGAGTCTACTCTCCTAACCTTGATCCCCTGGAGATCAACCATCTCCATGATCAGGTGACACTTGCCTTAGAATATGTCTGGATCACTGATGGGACGGGCGTTCCTCGGCATAAGCCACAATTCCATTATCACACAATGGAGGGAACAAAGTTCATCTCATAAACTAATATACATCCAGACTGCCTCTTTGGTAGCATCTTAAGTAGCGATGTATCCAGCCTTTATCGTCTAGTATGCCACGGTATCTAGCTTGGAACTCTTCCAACATACCGTCACTTTACTGAGGGTAAAGACAATGCCTGTGACTGACATTCAGTTGTCCTTATCACCCTGGAACCCTTCCAGTGATTGTCCCCAGGATCGATTGATACCATCTCACTACAATTAGTGAGAATCCTAACATCCAATTAGATCTATCTCATAGATCCAAAACCCAGGATTTAGTAGGTATCACTTTGATCCTATATGGAGAGTCATTGTGATAAGCGGAGATTGACCGAGCGTAGCATAGGAAACTTCTTCCCCATCTAGAGTATGTCATCCACGTACTCTACGAGGATCACCACCATACTCTCTACTACCTTTTTGTATATACAAGGTTCATCTACCATTTTGATGAAGTCAAACTCTTTGACTACCACATCAAAACAGACGTTCCAACTCCGCGATGCCTGCTTTATCACATAAAACATCTTGCACGCGTTTCCGCTGCTCCCACTATCTACGAAGCCCTCTGACTGTGTACTTATAGACTTTCTCTTCTAAAACATCGTTTAGAAAAGCAGTCATGACACCCAACCGCCAGATATCGTAGTCATGGTATGTAGCCGTGGCAAGTAGGATCTGGATGGACTTAAGCATAGCTACTTAGAAAATGTTTCATCATAATCCACACCTGGTCAATGATGCAAACCTTTAACAAGTCTAGCTTTGAAAGTCTCAACTTTTCCATGTACACCAAGTAATCTTCTCAAGATATACTTGCTTCTGATGGGGATTTAACCCTTCAGATAAAGCAACCAAAGTCCATACTTTGTTGGTGTATAAGGATTCCATCTCAGATCGCTAAGCATCCAGCCATTCTTATAGAGTCCCACTCCTGATGGCCAGCTCGAAACTAGTTGGGTCATCATCTCATGATGCAATCCTCGCTCCCACTGTCATAGAGAAACAGAAGTATCTCTCAGGTGGGTGAGGAACCCTACTAGATCGGCGGAGAGGCTGAGGTTCGTTGGAAACTATTGAATCTTTCGGTTCTACCAAATCATCAGCTGGAGTTTGTATAGCTGGAAATCCTTCCAGTTCTACCTCATGTCCACTAATTTCTTCACAAGAAATTCCCTTTCACAAAGGTGACATGCTGAGAAACAAAACATTTTTGTTCCTCGGTTAGGTAGAAGATATTCCCTTGCGTATGCTTGGGATATCCAACAAACTTCAGCAGAACTGACTTTGCCTCGAGCTTGTCCGGATTATGCTTTTAGACATAGGCTGGACAACCCCAAATCTTAACTGACTTAAGAGATGGGCTCTTCCCTTTCCATATCTCATATGAAATGGTAGGTTTCTGATTTGATCGGAACCCTATTCAATAGGTATGCAACTTCATAAGTGCATAACTCCCTAAAAGGAAATAGGAAAATCAGTAGTACTCATCATAGAGCGCACCATATCATATAGGGTGTAATAGCTCCGCCCCGATACATCGACGTGCTGTGGTGTATACGGAGGAGTAATGCTGAGTGAGAATCTCATTCTCCTTTAGAATAATCCAGGAATTCCGTGCTCAAGTATTCTCCTCCTTGATCACATCAAAGGACATAATACTTATACCCATTTTGGTTCTCTATTTCTAACTTATATTCTGTGAATATCTCAAAAGGTTCGGACTTGTGTTTCAACAGGAACATATGTCTGAATCTTGAGAGATTATCAGAGAATGTAATGAAATACAAAGAACCGGTCTTGGTATGTGTAGACAGGGGACCTACATACATCAACATGTATCATCCCAAGAGTTCACTAACTCTTTCTCTGTTTCCAGTAAACGGAGCTATGGTCATCTTATCTCTGTGACATGACTGGCAAGTTTCACAAGATGTAAATTCAAACTGATTTAAATATGCATCTTAATGTAACTTGAGCTAGTCGGGTCGCATTGATATGACCTAGTCTACAATACCTCAAAAGGATTTGTTCATTTATGAACTCTTCCTCTTGTGTGTGTTCTGTATACTAAGAACTGTAGTTTGATTTAGAACGTCAATGCTTTTAGATAACGTGCCTGAACCGATCAACTCTTGATATAGGAAATGTTCAAAACATTATCCAACAATACAAAATTATATCCTTCTTTACTAATAAAGAGATTGATATGATGTTGTATATCAGGTTCGGTATCTAACAACATTCGTTCAGAATCAATGTATTCTGGTAATACATGGTGATAGTGACCAACAGACTTGGCTGCAACACTTGCACCGTTTTCTATCTCATGAAACTTATCACCCGTTCTCAGTTCTCTACCTATCTGTAGCCCATGTAACAAATTACATATGTGGGATCCTGATTCGGTATCTCATACCCAGGACGTAAAGGATACTGAGAAACGGTTCTCTGTAATGAACACACCCGAAGAAGATGCATCATCATGCACTTTCTTCGTTTGGGCGGCACGGGAATTCTGGTAATCCCCTATTTCCTGCTCTGTCTTATAACAATTATAAGTTGGAGCGGGACCAACGTTCCCCAGCTCAGTATAAAAAGCGGGTTCGGTCAATACATCCGTATTATTATCTTGATTAAGGCGTGATATGGTCGCTACCTGGAGAGAGAGAGAAGAAAACACTCTGCGTGCGCTCTTGCAAGATCAGATTGGTTATTATTTTATCTAATCAGGATGGCTCCCACTGTTTTTATCAAATCTTCCTTCAAACCCTAAAAAGAAAGACTAGCCAGGATTAATTACACCCTACAACTTCGCCAATCTTTCAGCCAGGCCAGTGTCGGTACTTTGAGGGAGGTTCCCCGTGCTTTCGCACTGACCTAATTAATGTAAACCTCGTTTTCCCAGATGCGTAACCCCGTTGACACCTTTCTAGACACCTACTTGATCGGCTAATTGTAATGTGTAAAACTCTCCCAGGAGTAACAATTACTCGCAGTGGGTATCGGGATCCAACTATCTCATAGAAGGTATGCAATCTCATTGCAAATTTCAACACTTGAAATTCCCGATAATTTTGCCCCTAACCTCCTATGACCTTGACAAAGGCCAACAAACCATAGGATGCTAGTCAAGTTCAACCCGTCATTTCCTGATTGAATTAAACCCACCCGCACGACCCTTGACAAAGGCCAACAAGGTCGCACGACTACCCTAACCCAATCTGCATCATATGCATAAGCAGATAAGCACCAGTCAGCTACCGCACACTACGCCTTGACAAAGGCCAACAAACGCAGCACGAATACTAACTACTACTTATCTGAAATGACGGAGGGCTACGACAGGCTTTTCTGAAAACCTATTGCGTAATGAACTTGATATCGTTGTAGAATCAAATAATTTTAAAATGGAGTGTTTTTGAGGCTTTTCTAGTTTTGCTAAAGGGGTCACTCCCGGTAAAGGGATCGTCGGCCCTTTCCTCATCGAATAAGGTGCAGGATATATCATATATACCGCTGTGCAAAGCAAGAACTATAGGAGCAATCAAAAGATAAACCGAGGGGTGTAGCATGTGCCAGTCATTACTAAAGGGGTCACTCCCGGTGAAGGGATCTCGGCCCTTTCCTTATCGAATAAGGTTCAGGATGTTCTACAAGGAACACCGCGATGCAAAGCAAGAACTGTAGCTACCTGTTTTTGAAAATTCGATTCCTCAACATCTTTTAGGTTTCTTTTCTTTCATTAATCATATTAATGAAGTCCCATCATTTAAGTCACCTAAACATCACAGATAAATACGACGTACACTTATGCCATCCGCATTCGTCTCGATGTCCCCTCGTGCACCGTTAGGTTAGGTAACTAACGGCAGAGCGGGGCAGGGCTAGCGCGGGTGTAAAACATAAGTAACGTCTATATAATATATCATATATACTATATACAATATTTATCACAGAACATCAAATGATTACATCACAGATATCGCAGCAGAAGAAACATATGAAACATTGGATATACTAGGACGTCCGTGTTTTTAATATGAGCCAGTATAAAACACGGATTCCACGGTCACGATGAATAGCCAAACCCACACCCCTAGACCCCTACGAGAGCGGCAAGCAACCCTACCAATTCTAGAGTTAGGAGACCCGGACTCGACTTCTCGAGTTGGTCTCCCACTGGACTCTAGAACCCGGTTACTTGTGCCCTCCTCCTTGGGTCTATCCTAGTGCGGAAAAGTAAATAATATACAAATGGTGACAACAACCTCAACCCGGAAGTACCTCAATAAAAGAATATTACATACATTTAAATTTACATGAATGAAAATAAAAACTCTCATCTCACATAAAAAACCCCGGCTATTCAAAACGCGACGATCCAATATAACATATCTAGCAACACATAACATCACATGTCATCAACGTAAGTAAATATGCGCATCCCAATTGTCGTTGACATATAGCAACGAAACCGGCGATATCAAATATTACACTTACGGTCGCAGAAAAGAAAGCGTAAAACTACAACAGTTGGAATCCGCAACCTCCTTAGACATCGCATGCCTAACATTTATAAACTCCGCATTTTAGTCTTTATATCGAAAACACTTTTCAATATGTAGTCGGGCAATTCAACAAGATTCCCGATATGCGATCGAATGCTCATCACAAACTTTAGTAGACGGCCGCACCCCCGGACGCCGTCGACGAAGTGCACTAAGGCGGAACACCGCTGCCGCGAGCACCCGAATGGATGCTTTCGGCGATGGGGTTCTCCTACAGTCACTTGGTCGGGGCTATGGGGCATGGCTGTCTATTAAGTTTACCCGGCGAGTATCCGCGTACGCTACGTGATTGCTACGAACTTTTGATCGCATCAAAATTCCGTGGCAACCGATCATATGAGACTAAACTGCTATGTTTATAACTTCCATATCAGTTATCTCATAATTACTTGTGGATTCCAAATATTGTATCACATTCCAGATAAATAGACAATATTAAACTTTCCGATCGAATGATCAAACACCGAAGTTTTCCCAAATATTCTCAACACTTGAGGGGAGTTTAAAAACATCCATTACATGTCACAGTACCAATGATCCAGCCGTAGAAGGGTCAAGCCAACGCCTCACATGTGGCACGCCGTACTTCCCCAAACCCTAAGGTGCAAAGGGCAGTTCAAGACGGTCACATAATCGAGTTAAGGTTTGTTGTCTTCTAGAGGGTCCATCGCGTAACTTGCACGATCTAGACATTCTTAAACAAACGGAAAAATCCAACACTTTGAAATTTTCCGGGTCGGAAAAAAGTGAGCTATTGATATCCGTTCGAACTTTTTAACACTTTCTAAATATCCGGAAAACACAACGAAATTAAATATTCCGATCGAATCAACGAATACAAAATAAACCCCAAAAATACTCAACACTTGAGTCAGATAAAAATACCCATAAAAATTCAGGGAATTAAAAATAAACATTACTGTGCAAAACAACAACGGTGACGTCATCTTTTGGCCGCGGAACCGCCGCACGAGCCATGCTCGTGCCGCGGTTCCGCGGCGCTTTGGAGGCCAAACATTGTCGTTTTGCACAGGTGTCCTTAAAATTGCCTGCTGAATTTTTAGGCATTTTTAATTAAGAAAAATCCCAGATTTTAAAAAATGTACAAAGAGGGTTTTATTTTGTCGATTCCGGGTTCGATCGGGGTTTTAACTTCGTAAACACATCGCCTAATGCTCTAGCTAGGCTCTGATACCACTGTAGGGTTACTAGGCACTCTAATGAAGCTCTACAAGACATCGACCATGCCGGATTAAAATTTTAGCCGTGCCGAATAACCCCAAACAAGATCGTTAACTAGAGATTAGGCGATCACAAGCAAGTAAATCACATTTACACTAAGTGAATACGAAAATACAACCTTTGTAGATCGGTCCTTCACTTCGTAAGCTCCTTGATGTAGTCCCTTCGCTGCGATCATCGGCTCCCGGACTCTCGGACGGCTCCATGAGAAAGTTGCAACGGGATCGCTTGAAGTCTTCGATGCCGAAGATGATCTACGTCGAGGGAATACGGACTCAAGCTTCTACCTCACTAACCAAAGAATTAGTGAAGCAAACACCCTAAACTAAAGTGCTAGTCTAGTAGAGGATGGTGAGATAGGAAATGGGTACACTTTAGAATTTCATTTCTCACTTTGAATCTCTCTCCTTTTCAAACCCTAGAATGAAAATCTTAAGGAAGAAGAAGATGAGCTCAAATGAGAATGGATAATGATCAAGAGAGAGAGAGAACTAAGCATGGTGAGTGAGTATCATATACTTAACTCTTGTAGAGACATAACCATGGGTAAATTATAGTAGTTAGGTTAACTAATATCTTAAGTAAAACAAAACTAGTGGACAAAGTCAAATGCAAGAAAAGCTTCATGAAGCTTCATGCATTATCCACTAATTTTTGAATTACTTTAAATATAAAAACTTAATACTATAATAAGTATGGTATAAGTCTTATACACCCATGATATTTTTATCAACAACCATGATACAAATAAAAACACAAATAAATATATATATCACACACACACACACACACACACACATATATATATATATATTAACTTGTGCAAAAGTGAGAAAAACAAATGCTTAAGTGAACCAATGTTAGTTAATGTAAATTAGTATATCACATATACAATTATACACTAAATTATTAAATCAACACTTGACTTAATAATCCGGTTATATCACATATAACCGACTAACATCCAATGTATCGACTTATCGAATCAACACTTGATTCGATATCCCGGTTATATCGCATATAGCCGATCGATACAAACATCGCGAGAATAGAATACGGTATCACATACACGCATTATTCTCGGTCCCGCACATATCACATATGCGCTCCTATTTCGTTTTGCCTGAGCCAGTACAACCTCTATGTAGGACTCTAAAGACTCGTCAATACGCCGGCAGTAGGTGATGATCATATCAAGCACCCATAAGCCGTCAGCGGTACTAGCTGGACGTAACGGCTACCCGGGTATTGAGCGATCAGAAGATCAACAAGCAAGCCCGCTCCAACTCCTGTAAAATCCTGACAGTAACACTACCGTACAATCCGGTCTCCTCGTCTGATATGTCGCATATCAAGTCTAGGGGTGGTAAACGTCAGACCCCAATAACCGATAAGTCATGCCGATATGAGGCTCATAACGGGTCGAGAAACTACTGGTAACACTTACCAGTAAATCTCTAAACCATCCCTGTCCAGGGACTTCCCTGTTATGGCCAATCGAGCATAGCGCAACATCAACCCCCAATACCGGGAGAGACGAAACCCCTCCTATCGCTCATTGCCTCCATGTGACTTGGGACTGTACCCAAAAACCACCGTTTTGCACGCCCTCTTGGACGTGGTAAGGTGGAAATCAAAGCACAGTGGGAATCACACAAGACTCTATGACGATCTCGGGTCTACAGACTAACCTGTACCAGTGTCACCAGAGAACTGCCATCTGACGTAAGGTATAATACCATCTGGGAGTTCTCGGCGAGTCCGTCCAGTGTACCCAGTCTCCACTGAGCACCCGTATATCATCTCTGATGTCAAACACCAATGGATATGGGATCATCCATCGCCCATATGTATGGGTCGAGAAGGTATACGCTAGTCTACTCTGGTATATCGATGCCCCGTCTCGATACACCTACGACTAAGGACCTTGAAGGATGTACTTATGGACTACCATGTCCCCACTAGTATGATCCGCATCATAGTCCAGGCAGTCAAGTACACATCCTAAGGGTTTTACCAACATGTAACAGAGAGACAATCAGTGTACATGTTAAGGTAAAGAGTAACCAGATAGCATACTGTCATATCGAGCAAGAAAGTCATCCCTATATATGTCCAAGCATCAACTACAATATACATCCTATGTATAGTAATGGCCTCTAGGGCATACATATAACTAACACCACCGTATAGCATATTGAACCCATGTCTCGCCTGGCTTTACCCTGGCGTTAATCAGTGCCGTCATCGGGGTGCGTTCACTGGCGCTTGCAAAATGCTGGGTAAACAACAGCTCCATCTCCGCGAAGGTTTTGATAGAGTCATTCGGGAGCTCAGAGTACTAATCGAACGCTGTATCTGATAAGCTTCCAACAAACTGGCGAAGCAACAGCTTGTCATCACCGCCGGTGTTGCCGCAGAGTGCCCTGAACTGGGCAACATGCTGGTGAGGATTGCCCGTCCCCTTGTAGACATGGAACTTGGGAATTGTGTAACCGGGCGGGTACTTGATTTGGTCGTACCAACTTGGATATGGCCGCCCCGTTTTTACGACCTGGCCGGCTGCTTTAGTCGCATGATGAACTCGTATTTGTTGGGCTATGTACTCATCCAGGTCAGCCTTGGAGATTGTTTCTTCCTTAGCTGTTGACAGAGCTGGCGGAGAATTCGATGTCTCTCCCCTATCATCTTCAAGGATGATCGGGGGATCTTCGGCCGGAGGATCTTGTTGGATCATCATCCCCACCATGTCTTGGAACAGGAGGCCCATACGCTTTATGTTGGCTTCTTGTTCAGCAGCCTCTTTATCCTTCTTCTCTAATATTCGACGAAGGAATTCGGCGTCGGTTTCTTCCTCCTGGCGTTCATCCGAGGACGTTTCAGGGCTTTCTTTTGGCCCAGTAAGTGCGGCCATAGCGTTCATCATCTCTTGGAGCTTCTGCTGCTGCTCCTGCGCTTTGGTCACTGATCGCGTAAGCGGTCGATGACCCGTATATATACGACTGTCCTCTTTACCAGACGCCACGTAGACGGTATGAACTACAATACCCCCTGACTTAGGGCGTTTGGGTTCACCACCTTTGATATTCGTTGTCGGCGTAGGGAATTTTTCTGGCCTTCTTCTCTTATGGGCCGTAGAAGTTGAGGGGGCCGTTGCTTTGGGCACCTAAGTGGTCATTATCTTTCGTTGCTTGATCGGAGGATTTTCTTCTTCCCGACCTTTCGACTTCTTCTGTTGGCGAGAGAACTTAGGCGCAATCACAGATTCTCGGACTCGTCGCCATGTCTTGTAGATCTTGGAGGACAGCGATCGAGAAGACTGCTCCGGCTTTTATGCTTCCACGGCAGTCTCTACTGGTGGAGGAGATCTTTTGAGCACTGCAGACGGCGAGTTTCTGCGTACTCTATTCAGTAGCTCGAAGTTGTTCCCGGTGGGAACAGCAGCGTTAACTTCCACTGTTAGAGCTGGCGTAGTCATCCCAGAAGGGGAGTTGCCCCCGGTCTTCCTTATCCGGCGCTAGTGGCGTCGGCGGGCGCGATGAGTCGTCGGTATTGGTTCAGAGACAGAAACAACTTCTTCTTGCCCCCTGTTCAGGTGTGGGGCTGTTGCCGGCGTCAGCCTATTGAAGACTGATATCTTTTTAGCAGCAGGAGCAGTAGTGGGATTTGGGACGGTCAGTCTTGTAAAGACTGATCTCTCAGCCGGAGAAGCCGCCTTGACGACTTCATGAGCAGGTTTGGCTATTCTTTTTGGAATAACCTTTTCCGGGACTGCAAGCTTCATCGTGGGCCCGCAGGAGTTTTGGCCCAGTCTGGAGAAGACCGAGGCACTGGTGTTGGGCGACCCGTTGAGAGGGGCCGCAGTAACTGTAAGTCGATCGAAGAACGACTTCTTAGGAGATTCTGGTACGGGCACAGGGGTGCTGAAGCTTGTTGGTGGAAGCATGGTTCCAAAAAATAGCCCTGTGGTGGCTTGAGTAATCTGCTCCACGGGCATCGTGAACAAAGAGGCCGCTTGGGGCCCGTATGCTACGCCTCCAGGTAAGACGGAGCGTCGGTTGCATTGGCACTTCGAGCAGTTCGAGCAATTTGAGGCCATTGATGTTTGATTTCTGCGCCAGGTAAAAGACCAAATATTAGTAACTTGCAACCCAAAGGCAACCATTAACAAACCGCGATTCGTTCGTGAAGACGACACACGAAGTGTGGAGTGGAAAGAGGAAAAGGTCCCACCGGGCGTGCCAGAATCTGTTCCCCTCCGAATACAGAGACACGACCGCGTAGGTTCATCTGGCCTGAGATTCGGGGCAGATGCTAATTGGTGTTATCCGTCTACCTCTCCGAAGATGCCAAGTTGATTTATGGCACCGTGTATCGGAGGTTTAGACGGACGCGGCCGATGTAGCAGACTTCGTCAGATTCCCCTTCGCTTGAGGGATTTTTGATTGTGGGGACGCTCTTCCCTGCAGGCGCAAGCCCCTGCAGTTAATTACGCTACCGCATCACGGTAACCACTTTCTCCTTTTCCAGAATTTCACTTCGTGTCGTGTGTGTTTGTTTTGTTTGTGGTTGCCCGTGGATTGTATACGGAGACTGAGTAATGTCGTCGCCCGTAGGACGTGGATTGGTCCAAATCCGTATTTACTTAGATTTGGGTTTGGTGTTTTTAGTTTAAGGATACATTAGCCGTATTGAGGCTAAGATCAACTTAAACGTGACCGTTTAATATATGGCCGTCAGGACTCATCACCTCTCTGACGTCGTTGAAGGATTACAACGATAGGTGTCAGAGGAGTTCAGAGACGTACCATTGAACCAAAGTCGATTTGGAGTTTTATAGTCCATTTAAATGTTTAAGGATACGTTAGCCGTATTTGGGGCTAAGATTAACTTAAACGGGACCGTTTAGATCCGGCAAAAGAGCATTTGGAGGCTCTATTGTTCCAGTTTAGGGACGTAGTGGTCCATGTTCCAGTTTAGGGACGTGGTGGTCCACCATTAGTTTAAGGACGTTTCGGTCCATCATTAGTTTAAGGACATTTTGGTCCAATATTAGTTTAAGGACGTTTCGGTCCACGAGTTTAAGGACCCCGCAGTCCATGTTGATGTGTGGTTGTCGGGACCCGTCACCTCTCTGACGTCGTTGAAGGATTACAACGATAGGAGTCAAAGGAGTTCGGAGATGTACCCTTGAACCGGTCGTAAATTGATTTAAAAGAGCAGCTGTGCTCAGTCAATTTAATTTGAGGACTTACGACCATGATTGGGCTAAGTCCAGTTGAAAAATATTCAACGCTTTTATTTATTTTTGGTCTATTAGACCTGTGCTAGGGCTTTGCCCACATTTAAATAATGCATTGCATTTTTGTTTGGGCTCTACCCAGAAAGGATGCAGAGCATCAATTTGCTTCGGCTCTGCCCTTTATAAATGATGCAGAGCATTGGTTTTATTTGGGCTTTGCCCTTTTATAAAAGATGCAGAGCATCAATTTGTTCTGGGCTCTGCACTTTTATAAATGATGTAGAGAATCAATCTGACTTGGGCTCTGCCCTTTTATTGCTTTGCAATTTATTTAGGCCTACTAGGTCTTTTTGACTTGGGCCTGGCCCGTTAGCAAAAGAAATGCATTGCATTTGTCAGGCGCTTTGCGCCAATCAAAGAGCGCAAGCGCTTGTGGTGATGACATGTATCATGCAAGCGCAGTGCGCTGCGCCAGTGCGCTGCGCTTGCGCTGCTGACACGTGGCGCGCTCTGGTGAGTTGCGCCAATTTCAGATAGCAAAGCTTTATTTCAAAAGCGCATAGCGCAAATGGTTCAGATGCCGACACGTGGCGCTCTCTGGTGGCTTGCGCCAGCCCAAGAGCGCAACAGTGCAGATTTATAAGTGCAAAGCACTATTAATTTGAGAATCTTTTAGATTCAAGAACCAATGGTTCATAAAAGAAGTGAAAAGCACTATTTGATTTCTTGATCTAATTTAGATCAAAGAAAAACAAGTTTTTTTCTTATTTCAGGAACCAGAGGTTCATAAAAAAGTGCAAAGCACTGTTTATTATGTGAAGATCATTGATCTTGTTCTTAGATCAATGATCTATTAGAAGAAATTTCTTCTATTTAAAAGGTCTTTTACCTTTTTTCTTCTTCTTGAAATTTCTTCAGAGTTCTCTCTGCTTAAAATTTTTGATTTCTCACCAAAATGTTGATCCCTTTGAATTGAGGTCTAGGGTCCTTTTTATAGTGCCCATAAATTAGTTAAAGAGATCTTTCTCTGAGTGATTTGGGAAATTTTTCCCACCGTTGGATCTTTGATCCAAGAGCTTCTGTTTTACAAAAGAAAATCTTTTTGTTTTAACAAGAACAGAAAGATTTCTTTAGAATCTTAATTCTGTTTGGCGCAAATGCCCCAGCGCGTGACACGTGTTAAGCAGCGCACAGCGCAGCGCAACTGCGCTGACACGTGTCGCGCAGCGCAATGTGCTGACACGTGTCGCGCAACGCAAAGCGCAGCGCAACTGCACTAGCGCATCCGCGCTGACACGTGTCGCGCAGCGCAGTGCTTGCGTAACTGAAGCGTTGCTTCCTTTAATTTTGCTTTAAATAGAGCTTTGCTCTGATTGGGTGCGCTGCTTTGGGCGCTGCGCTGATGTATCTGCGCCTGATACGTGGCGCGTTGCGCCCGAGATTTGAAGCGTTCCTTCAAAATTTGAATTTTGAATTTCCAACGGAGCATTGCTCTGATTGGGGGAAACACCACTACCAGCGTATTGTCGAGTCTTTAGAGTCTCACACAGAGGGTTTCCCAGTTCAGGCGAAACGGTGTAGTTTGCGTATCGTTTTACACAGGGGTGTTTGATTGAACAGTGTATTTATACACGTGCTTTAATTGGACGGTTTAGTAGTGCTAGCAGGTTTGAAAGACAGTCAGTTTTGATGCTAGTATTATATTTCTCTCTTTTGGGTATTTGTATTTTAACACGAATACTGTATTTATACGAATACGTGTATTTTTATAAATACGGGTATTTGTGCTTTGATACAAATACATGTATTTCTTTCTAAATATGAAAATGCGTATTTTGTATTTTTGGTACAAATACGGTATTCGTATTTTGGTAGAAATACGGTATACGTATTTATACGGGTTTGAGTATACTTATTTATATACATGCATTTGTATTTATTTATAAGTGTATGTATATGTATACTAGTGAGATGGATACGGTCTCTCACTTATCCCTTCATCGTTAAATGAAGAAGTGTGTGGGCTTGTGACTCACTCTAATAAGTCACTTGCCCACCCACTTCTTTTGTTTGTGATGAATAGATAAGATGAGAGTGAGATGAGATATTTTTTTGGAGAGGTTGGATTTTATCACAAGTCTTGAGTTTATCTCTAGTAGCCATTCTATTCTTCTTCTTCTTCCTCAATTTCTCCTCTTGAGTTGTGAGGATTAAAAAGAGAGCATCTTGTTCACAAACTACACCACTCTAAGCATCTTGTCTTAGTAAGATTTGATCTTTACTTTCTTCGGAAGAAACTATCGCTTGAATCGACATCCCTGGATAGATCGTCGTTGACGCGGAATATCGGATTCGAGAGCGCGTTCCATCAACCTAAGGAGCTTGTGGAGTCCACCTTTCAAGACCCGAAGGACTGTCTACAAAGGTTGTATTCTCAACCATGTAGTCAAAACTTTCGTTAGGTTTTGTTTAATGTAGTGTTTGGGCTTGTATCCTGAGGATTTTAGTGTATTGTGCTCAAGTTTTTAAAGATTTTGATTCTGCATAGCCGTAGTTGACACGATAAGGAGCACATATGCACTTACACTGGTATCAGAGCGTACCCAAACACTCAACTAACTGAATAGACAAAATTTAGAGTTTCGAAACCGAAATAACTCCTAAATGTCAAATCTAAGATCCAAGTTTCTGTCGATTTTTAAAGATCTTCTAAATATTTTGTAAACAAGTGCAGAATACTCCTTGTGTTGTAACTAGAACACCTGAGAAAAATGAAGCACAAACTCCAAGAAAAAACCGCTGGAATTGGCATTTTTCCTACTATGGCCAGTTTTCTTGTAGAGTTGTGTCTCGTGCTTCTTGTGGTGTTTTGTACTCTTGGATTTAGGATTTATAGTATTGTTTGATTTTGCCCAGATTTCATCTAATGTTGTCTTTGTGCTTGGGCAATATGGAGTATTTCTAAGTCGAAATTCTAACATCGTTTATTCGCTTTAAGCTTATATATATGTTTCTAAATGTCGACTAATTGCTATACGTCGATTAGTAGGGGTTGCACATATCTAGTATCTTGTTATTGCGGTTTGTGGATATGAAGTATTGGATCTTCGTGATTGAATAGCCGGGGGATGTGAGAAGAGTGTTCTTTTATTTCATTCATGTAATTTGTAAAGTGATATAATATTCTTTTGCGGGGCACATCCGGGTTGAGGTTGTAGCCACCGTTGTATTATTTCATTTACTTTTTCTTGCACCTTGGATAGGCCCAAGATTGGATGCACAAACTACCGGGTTCTTGAAGTGCCGAGTGGCCTACTCATCTTATTGAGGGAGGTTGCTTTACTTTGGGGATTTGGCGGGTAGTTTACCGCAGCCGTAGGGGTCTAGGGTGAGGGTTTGGCTATTCATCACGACCGTGGAATCTGCTTTTCGTTCTAGGCTAAAACGAAACACGGAAGTCTTAGTATATCCAATATATTCATCTGTGTTACTTGTGCTGTGATATGTGATCTGGAATGGCTATAATTGCATGAGACGAATGGTTATATATATAGATTATATATAATAAACGTTGCTTATGTTTTGCACCCGTGCTAGCCCTGTCCCCGCTCTGCCATTAGTTAAGTAACCTAACGGTGCATGACGGGGCCTCGTGGCGAATGCGGATGGCATAAGCGTATGTCTATTTTCGTTTCTTTCTGCAATGATAGGGTTAAATGATGGGACAACATTAATATTGTTTAATGCAAAGAAAACAAACCAAAGTTAAATCGTTGAAACAATTCAAAACCACTCAGTTTTTTTTAAAAATAACTTTTAAATGCGGGGCCTAAACCACTCCTTTTAAAAGCTATCATGGTTCCTTCAACTATATCAAGTTCATTACGTTCACAGTTTTTTCCAAAACCAGCCGTAGCCTTCCGTCATTTCAGATGGGTATTCAGTAGTATTCAAGTTATGTATTTTGTCTTCGCCAAGGCATAGTGATTGGTAGTTTCTGGGTATCCATCTGTAGTATAGATAGATGCGTTAACCTGGGACAGGTGTACAGCTATTTTTGCCTTCGTCAAGGGTTTGTACGAATGGGTTCAGATTAAACTAGACAATGATGGGTAGAATTTGATTTGCATCTTATGATATTTTGGCCTTCATCAAGGGCATAACCGTCTGGGGAAAAAATTCACATCGGGAGTTTCAAAGGAAAAGGAAACTTGCTAGTTTTGCATAACATCCGGGGTGTGTTGATTTTGGTAGGATTCCTTCAAAATTGTCACACAATGATAGTTGGATTCCGATCCCACCATGAGTTTTATTACTCCTCAGGAGAGCTTTTTCACTTTGCAATCAATGCTATAAACCAAGTGGGTGTCTAGAACGGTGTTAGCGGGGCTACGCCTCCAGAGAAAAGAGGTTATTTAATTAAGGAACTTCATGAAAGCGTTGTAAAATCTCCCTCAAAGTACCGACACTAGCCTGGCCAAAAGGTTAAGCAAGAATTGTAGGGTGGGATTAATCCCGACTAATTCTTCTTTTATGATTTGAAGGAGGATTTGAGAAAACAGTGGGAGCCATTCTGTTTAAAATAAACTAAAAACCAATATAAACTTACAAGAGTATCATACTGAGTGTTTCTTTTCTCTCTCTCCTAATTGCAGCGACTAAGATGACCGGGCTTAAGTTACTACTAGATAAAAATATATTGACGGGGCCAAACTATAAAGATTGGCTAAGAAATGTCTAAATGGCCATTACCTATGACAAGCCGGGTTACCTCCTTACTACTAAAGCCCCTGCCGTCTCTGGTCCAGATTCCACCGTCGCAGATATTGAGATCCGTAAGATATGGGAATTAGATTGTGAGAAAGCTAAGTGCCTCGTGCTGGCCTCTATGGATAATGAACACCAGAGGCGGCACAAGAATATAGACCTTGCTTCCATATTCCTCCATACCAAAGATTTATATGGAGAGCGATCTCGTATTGCAAGATACGAGATATCGAAGAAATTATTTCAAGCGAGGGTGGTTATCGAGTCATTTGTAGAGGACCACATCCTTATGATGATCAACTACATTGATGAGCTCACGGAACTTGGGACCACATTAGAGAATAAGTTATATACAGACTTGATTCTATAGTCCCTCCCCTCTACCTATGCCCAGTTTATATTGAATTTCAATATACAGAATAAGGAAGTTACACTTTCAAAGCTCTTTAACATATTAAGGAGTGCAGAGGGCACCCTGAAGAAATCCAGGGAGATACCCACTCTACTTGTTGGGGAATCTTCTTCCTCTACATCCAAGGCGAAAGTAAAGGGGAAGAAAAAGAAGGCCCCCAGCAAACCGAAAAGAGGTGTTAGTAAGGTACAGGGATAGGGCAAGGCAAAAGTTGGGGGGTCGACAGTAGGGAAAGAGGAATGCTTCTATTGTCACAAGAAAGGCCATTAGAAGAAGGACTGCAGGGCTTGGAAAGCCAAAAAACAAAATTCGAAGCAAGTTGTGGTTTTGGCTTCAAGTATGTTTATAATTGAAAACTGTTTATCAATCAACTCTATTTCGTAGGTATTTGATACCGGTTCAGGATCTTATATCTGTAATTCATTGCAGGCACTGAGAAACCGTAGAGTTATAAAAGTAGGTGATATGACCCTCAGGGTTGCTAATGGAGCAAGCGTGGATGCTATTTCCGTAGGGGAATATTACCTAGGGTTGAAAAGTGGACACATTTTGGTTTTGCGTAACTGTTTTTTTACCAAGTTTGACATGTAATATCATCTCTATATCTTTACTATCTAAAGAAGGTTATGATTTTACATTTGTAAGCGATGTTGTAAACATTCACCTTAATCATATTTTGATTGGGTCTGGCACACTAAACAACGGTATATACGTATTAAATCAACATTCAGTTTTCAACGTCCAGAACACACTCAAAAGAAAGTCTCCAGAAATGAATCAAGCTTTCTTATGGTATTATAGATTAGGCCACATTAATGAAACACGGTTGACGAAGTTATATAAAGAGAGATATTTGGATCCGTTTTAATATCTGTCTTTTGCAACTTGTCAATCATGTCTCAAAGGAAAGATGACAAAGATTCCGTTCACTGGACACGGAGTAAGAGCCCTGAGCTCTTGGGACTCATATACAGCGACGTGTGTGGTCCAATGTCTATACATGCAAGAAGTGGTTATTCTTATTTCATTATTTTTATGGATGATTTATCAAGGTATGAACATGTATTCTTGATAAAACATAAATCCGAGACCTTTGAGAAATTCCAGGAATACAAGAATGAAGTAGAAAAACAAACATGCAAAAGTATCATGACACTTCAATTTGATCTAGGTGGTGAATACTTAAGTGCTGAGTTCCTGGATTATTTAAAAGAGAATGGAATTCTTTCTCAGTTTACTCCTCCATACACACCTCAACACAACGGTGTATCGGAAAGGCGAAACCGCACCTTATTGGATATGATGCGTTCCATGATGAGTAATGCTGAGTTACCGCGATCCTTCTGGGGTTATGCACTAGAATTTGCTGCATATCTTTTGAACAAAGTTCCTACTAAATCAGTGCCTACCACACCATATGAAATGTGAAGTGGGAAGAAACCCTATCTTAAGTATCTTAAGATATGGGGATGTCCAGCTTTTGTCAAAAAGCAGCATGCGGACAAGCTCGAAGCACGATCAGTACTGTGTAAGTTTGTGGAATACCCAAGGAACTCCAGGGGGTATCTTTTCTATTACATAGAGGAACAAAAGGTTTTTGTTTCTCGACATGCCTACTTTCTGGATACTCAATTTCTTGAAAAAGAAATAAGTGGGAGAGCAATAGAACTGGAAGAAATTCTAGAACCACAAACTATTACTGAAAGCATGATGGAACCAAAAGTTTCAAAAGAACCGGACGTCCCTGCGCCACTCTGCAGATCTAGTAGGCAGTCTCATCCGCCCGAGAGATACCATGGTTTTCTCGTGGATGGGGATAAAGAGGATTGCATCATCAATGATGATGAGCTGACTAGTTTCTATCAGGCCATTACGAGCAGAGACTCAGTAAAGTTGCTAGATACAATGCGGACCGAAATGGAATCCATGTACACCAACAAAGTTTGGACTTTAGATATTGCACCTCAAGGGGTAAAATCCATAGGCTACAAATGGATCTTCAGAAAGAAGATTGGTGCAGATGGACAGGTTGAAACCTATAAGGTTAGACTTATAGGAAAAGGTTTTCGTCAAAGACCTGGTTTGGACTATGATGAAACCTTTTCTCCACTGGATATACTTAAATCCATTCGGATCCTGCTTGCCATTGCTGCCTTCTATGATTATGAAATTTGGCAGATGGATGTAAAGACCATTTTTCTGAATGGAAATTTGGAAGAGTGTGTTTTTATGGATCAGCCAGAGCGTTTCATAGAGAGTGGAAGCAGCGGAAAAGTGTGCAAGTTGCTTAAATCCATTTATAAATTAAAGCAGGCATTGCAGAGTTGGAACATCTGCTTTGATGAGACGGTCAAAGAATTTGACTTTATCAAAAATCCAGATGAACCATGCATTTATAGTAAGATTGTAGCGAGAACTATGGTATTTCTCGTCTTGTATGTAGATGACATTCTCCTGATAGGAAATGACATTCCTATGCTATAATGAGTCAAAAGATTCTTGTTACAGAAGTTATTCATGAAAGACCTGGGTGATGCCTACTACATTCTGGGAATCCAGATCTATCGTGATAGATCTAAAAAAATGTTGGGGCTTTCACAGTTCAGGTACATTGACACCATACTGAAAAAATTTAGTATGGAGGATTCCAAGCGATGTAACCTACCCGCTTGTCACGGGATCACCCTCTCCAAAGAGATATCTCCTAAGATTGATTTGGAAAGATATCACATGAGTATTATACCCTACGCTTCTGCGGTAGGATCTATAATGTATGTGATATTGTGTACTAGACTAGATATTGCTTACGCACTGGGTGTCATAACCAGGTATCAGTCAAACCCGGAGGAGAAGCACTGGACAGCAGTAAAGAACATTCTCAAGTACCTGAGAAGGACTAAGGAGATGTTCTTGGTGTACGACAGTAAAGAACTCCAGATCGAGGTATTCGCCGACTCCAGCTTCCAGAGTGACAAGGATGACTCCAAATCCATGTCGGGTTATGTCTTCACCCTCAATGGAGGGGCGATCTATTGGAAAAGCTACAACAGCATACCGTTGCTGACTCAACGATGGAGGCAGAGTATATCGCTACTTGAGATGCCAAGAACGATGCAGTCTGGATGAGGAAGTTCATAACAGAACTTCAAGTGGTTCCATTCATTGTTGATCCAATACCTTTGTATTGTGACAACAACGGGGCTATAGCTTTAGCGAAGGAACTAAGGTCCCATTAGAAGTCCAGACATATATTGAAGCGGTATCACCTGATCAGGGAGATTGCAGATCGCCGGGAGATCGAGGTGCAGATAGTAGACACGGAGTACAATACTGCAGATCCACTAACAAAGGTCGTCCCTCAGACGCAGTTTGAGTGGCTATTCAAGATGTTAGGTCTGCGATATGCCAATACATGGCCTTAGTGCATGTTCACCGCCGAAAGACGTGACCGGGACGTTGGGACGTCTGGCCTGAATTTTGGGGGCAGAAGCTATTTGGTTTTATCTGTCCACCTCTCCGAAAATGCCAAGTTGATTTATGGCACCGTGTATCAGAGATTTAGACGGATGCGGCCGTTGTAGCAGACTTCGTCAGATTCCCCTTCATTGTGAGGGATTTTTGATTATGGGGACGCTCTTCCCTGCAGGCGCAAGCCCCTGCAGTTAATTACGTTACCGCGTAGCGATAACCACTTTCTCCTGCTCCAGATGTTCACTTCGTGTCATGTGTGTTTATTTTTTTTTTTTGTTGCCCGTGGATTGTATACGGAGACTAATTTATATTGTCGCCCGTAAGACGGGGATTAGTCCAAGTCCGTATTTTCTTAGATTTGGGTTTGGTTTGATTTAAGGATCGTTAATCTCGTTTGAGATTAAGATCAACATAAATGTTTGTTAAGGATACGTTAATCCGAAGTTGGACTAAGATCTACTTAATGGGGGTTCAGAATCATTTTTTGATCCGGCAAAAGAGCATTTGGGCTCTATGGTTTTAGTTTAGGGACGATACGGTCCATTGGATTTAAGGACATCATAGTCCATAGAGTTTAGTTTAGGGACGTTGCGGTCCATTGGGTTTAAGGACATCATAGTCCGTAGAGTTTAGTTTAGGGACATTACGATCCATAGAGTTTAAGGACATCATAGTCCATGTTTAAGGACATCATAGTCCATAGAGTTTAGTTTAGGAACGTTGCGGTCCATTGGGTTTAAGGACATCATAGTCCATAGAGTTTAGTTTCGGGACGTTGTGGTCCATTGGGTTCAAGGACATCATAGTCCGTGTTTAAGGACATCATCATGGTCCATAGAGTTTAGTTTAGAGACGTTGCGGTCCATTGTTGGTTTAAGGACATCATAGTCCGTGGTTTAAAGACATCATAGTCCTGGTTTAAGGACATCATAGTTCGTGTTTAAGGACATCATAGTCCCGGGTTTAAGGACATCATAGTCCATGGATTTTGACTCATCAGTTTGAGGGTGCGCCAAGAGTTATTGGTTATTGGGACCCTCCACCTCTCTGAAGACGTTGAAGAATTACAACGACATGTATCAGAGGTGTGAAGAGATGTACCCTTGAACCAATTTTGGTGGGAGGATCTGTAGTTGGGTTTGGGGCTAAGATCAAATTTAGAAAAGTTGCGAGCCCATGGGCTCGGTTGATCTGAATTAGGGACCTTTTGTCAGCTTGGACTCAACCCACTCAATTTTTGAATAAAGTGTTAAACACTTGTTTGGGCTCGGTCCCTTTTGTTCAACAATACTGAGTATTGATATGGGCTTTGATGCTCACCCTTTTTTTTGTTTTTTATTGAGTGTTAAACACTCTTTATGGCGCTGGGCTCTACTTACAGAGCGCTTTATGTTAAACAACGCCCACATGAGGAGCACGTAGGGCGCTCGGCGCCATATTTTATCAGCGCCCATGTGAGGGGCACGTAGAGCGCTTGGCGCTGGGATCCAACCAATGAGTGCAGAACACTCTTTATTTTAGCAGCGCCCATGCGAAGGGCACATGGGGCGCTTGGCGCTGGGCGCCAACCAATAAGTGCAGAGCACTCTTTATTTTAGCAGCACCCACGTGAGGAGCACGTGGGGCGTTTGGCGCTGGGCGCCAACCAATGAGTGCAGAGCACTCTTTATTTTATCAGCGCTCACGTGAGAGGCACGTGGGGGTGCTTGGCGCTATTTCCTTCTTTATGCATTTTTCTGCAGAGTTCAATTCTTTGTTCTTCCGTGGATCTTCAATCCCCAAGAACAAATTCATCCCTGCGAGAATTAAATTCTTATTTGTGGGAGACTTGTCTCATGGATCTCAGATCCAGGGAAAGAACTATATTCTTTTATAAGGGTTAAACCCTTGGGTATGCAGATGAGATACTATGATCTTTATTTATTTTGAAGAAAGTTCTTCTTTCATCTCTCTAAAAGCTCTTTTTGCTTGCTTTTCTCTTTTAACTTGAAAATTATGAGGGGGTTCCTCCGTACAAGACTTGAAGTCTTGGGGTCTTTATATAGGGGAGGCACATTTGTTGATTCAGTTAAGTAAATCTCTTATTGAGAGATTTCTTAATTGATTTGGGGAATTTATCCACCGTCGGATCTTTGATCCAAGGACTTCTTTTTTACAGAAGACATTTTTCTTGTTTTTAACAAGATTGGGAAAATACTTTCCCATACAGAGCTTATTCTGTATCTTGGTGATTTTTAATCACCATTGGATCTTTGATCCAACGGTGCTCTGATTTACAGAGCACAATCTTTCTTGTTTAGAAAGATTTGAGGAGTATTTCCTCAATCAGAATTTAATTCTGCATCTTGGTGATTTTTAATCACCATTGGATCTTTGATCCAACGGTACACTGATTTACAGAGCACAATCTTTCTTGTTTAGAAAGATTTGAGGAGTATTTCCTCAATTAGAATTTAATTCTGTGCTCTGATCATTTATCATCTTCGTTGGATCTTTGATCCAAGAGTGGAGAACTTTTAGTTCAGGCGCCGGCGCTCTCATGCTTTGCACGTGAGGCGCTGCCTCAGAGCTTTTAAGTCTGGGCGCTGGCGCTCTCGTGTGTTGCACGTGAGGCGCTGCCTCAGTTCAAATTTTCAACAGAGCCTTGCTCTCTTATTAGGGGGAAACAAATGCCCCCCTACCGTTGCCCTCACGTAGCTCACACGTGAGTGCAGCGGTGGTACCCTTTCTACCGTTGGATCATCTTGGATGTTGGATCGTTTTCCTGCACCTATAAGTAGGGCCTTTGGCCCTTGAGATGACTTCTGTTCATTTTCTTGCTTTCTTGTTTCTGAGAATTTAATTCTCCCTTCAGAGCTTAGATCTCTGTCCAAGGAAATTCCTTTTAGAGTTAGAACTCTGCCCAAATTTGGTAAGGATCAAACCTATTAACGGAGTTTTGCTCTTCTCAGATCATAGATCTTAAAATGGATTTTTAGGGTTACTTAACCCATTAGTTAGAACATTGTTCATCTTTATGAAGAACTCTTAGAGTTCGTTTTGTAGATCTAAAAGATTTTGGAGTTTTTTACTCTGTAAAATGCTTTGCTTTTTTAGGGTTCTGATGGATTGCTCCATCGTTTTCACAGAGCATGGCTCTTAGAAATTTTAGAGAATTTTTATTCCCCTCATAATTAAAGTTGATAGATGTTATTTCTGTTTGCAGAGCACTGCTCTCGAGAGAGTTTAACTCCTTGGCCCAATGAGTTTCTCATCAAATAAGAATCTTTTTAGGATTTTCTCCTTAATAATTGACTGTCTCATCAATGATGAGCCGTCACTTTGATTTTGTGGGTCCCCCTCGGTCCCTTTTTCCTGCATTGCAGGGTGGTACAAATTTAAAGTACCAGATGTCAGAATTTGTAATATAGAATTGACATCTAACCCTCGTTTCTTTTCGCGAAGGTACTATGTCTTTTGACTCTTCTTTCCCATTTGTTCGTCCAGAGAGTGCATACGCCGACACGCCCATGGATCGGGAAGTTTTTGCATTGATTAAAGATCATGACCCGAAGCAGAAGTCTCTTCAGTTATGGGGGTTGTGGTACAACCAAATTATTCAGGGTCGGCGCAGTTTCTCTTGTGCGGTGCCTTCAGAGCCAATTTCCGCCATCCATTATGCTGACTCACCCCAGGTGAATTACGCTGTGGAGGAGGTTAACTGGATTACGGATGGATGCCTCCAGCCCTCTATGGGCTCGATACCTGTACAGCCGCCGATGGCTTTAGATATTCTGGGGTGACGCATATATCAAGGCGAGTCACGCCCTTGGGGACAAGCATACATGATAGGTTTGACTCTTCGCCATTCAGCCGGATACTTGCAGGGGGCTCGATACATCTTGTCAGCCAAGAAGTCACTGCTGCTAAAGTTCGGGTTGTACCCAGCTATCTACGCGTCTCTTTTCCAGTATCCCGCGCCTCATGTATGGTGGGTCAAGGCTTTCTTAGAACAGTGGAATACCCCGACTCACACTTTTCTTTTATCGGACCGGGAGGTTTCGATTTCCTTGGAGGAATTTGCAGAAATTTTGGGCATACCCGCCAGAGGGGAACATTACGAGGAAATATATCCCCCTGACGAATACATCTTCGCCACTAAATCAGTGGTGACGGGTCTCACTCCGGAGAATGCTATTCAACATCGATTCCCGAGTCTAATCAAGGTGTTGAATATTTACGAGAGTCTGTTCCTCGAGTCCGGAGGGCACGGAGTCGGCTTTGCGGATTTCATCGCCCGCTTTCTTCGCCCGGAAGTCTTGTCAAAATAAGCTGCGAAGTTTGCCAAGATTGACGATCTTTTTTGTTTTGGCTTGGATAGCCAGCCGATAGTGGAAGCAGATCAAAGGAATTTCTTCCTCCCAGATACCCCGATCGTCCCTTTTATGGAGCTCGCAGCTTCAGTCATTGACGAAGAGGCGTTCTTTTTGGGGTTCCTCGGCCTATGGCTAATCTGGTTTGTGCTCCCAATGCACCCTCGCTATATGAGGCCATCCGTTTTCTATCCGGCTCACTGAATGGTTGCCGGGACGCGAGTGGACATCGGGATCGCTGGGCTGGCCCACCTGTATCATGGCCTCAGCTTAGCAGCAGATACGACTCTGCCGGGGGTACAGCCCGTAAATCTCCCGCTGCACTATTTCATGTCGTAGATCGAGCTGCATGTGCTCAGTGCTTTTGGAGTCCACAAACGGCCCCGTTTCTATGACAGTTATAACTTCCTCGGGTTATGTTCCTAGTTGACGGTTCTGCTTTAGATCCGTCACAGCGAGAGGCTCTGGGTCTAGTCCTTCGCCCGCGTATGGTCGGGGATAGCATGACTTTCGTCGATAAGGTCTTAACTATCGGTAAGGAATCCACTAAAACGGTGCAGCCGCTGCGCGATACCTTCAAATCCGGGGCTCCAACATTGAAGGCTCGGGAGATTCTGCATTTATATTCAATCAGGCTGGGATTTTTAGTGTTCAGGCAGAACGACTCGACGCTGTTCATGAGGTACAACCCGCACTGTTTTGCTCAACAGTCGTGGTACGACCAGGGTGTCCCGCTTGAGGCTTTTTTAGCTTAGCCGGTTGCTATGGAAGAGGGTATCCGCAGCGCGCTGCATCATTTCATGCGGTTAAACACCGGGTCCAAGTTTTTTATCAGTGAGCCGAGCTGCGTTCCGAAAGCACGTGGCGTGGTACCAGCATGCGACGGGTGCTGTTATTAGGGAAGAAAGGCGGTTACTGCTCGATCGCAAGGATGCGGTCCCTGCCGGTAATCCAGCTGTCCCCTTAAACCGACGGACCACTGTTGGTCCTTCCTTAAGAGAAGCTGCTGCGGTTGCGGTCCCGTGCGCCTTTCCTGAGAAGCCTCTACCCTGTGTTCCTGTAGAAGCAGTAGCTGCAGCGTCCCCAGAGTCTGGAGTGGGTATGGAAATCGGGACTCGTCGCCCAAAAATTCCCGTCAAGCGTAAGCTCGTGTCATCGGTCGCCGGCGTTCGCTTACAGAAAAAAAAGAAGTCGCTCTTTTCTGCTGACGTTGTACTCGACCAGAAGCCACATGCTCCCTACAGCGAAGGCTTGTGTGAGTACGGCACTAACGATGGCTTGTTCGAGACGCCTGCGACCGATACCGATCTACAGGCTGCCCTTCTGGCCTCCGAGCGACTGGCTCACGAAGAAGCGGCGCTAATCACCATCGCGAAGTTTAGTATACTTTAGTTGTATTTTTTCGCGTTCATTCCTTCCTTATTATTATGTTTTTACTAATGCCCTTTTCTTCAACATGCATTTCTGTTGAAGAGGCTCTCACGGCTTCCATCAAGGCTTTCGAAGAGGAAGAGAGGCTCCGCGCTTCTTTGGGTCTTGGTATAATTCAGCTCATTGTGCCTTCATTCCCCTATTTTATTCGTACTCTGACCCTCTCCTTTATTTTGTTGCAGGGACTACCTTGACTCGGGTTATTCCAAGTGCGGTACCGATCCTGAGCGGTGATGCAACGACGCTTCCAGAGACGGCTATTGTGGCCCCAGCTCCTCCAACATTACCGCAGGAGGCGTTGCTAAAGCAGCCGATGACAGACGCCGTAACGGCTCCGGAGGCAGAGCTTGGTTCGGACGACGACGTCCCTTTGTCAGAGGTCTTGAGGAGATTATTTCTCACTGCTCAGACCGAAAAGAAGCGTAGGAAGCGTGTGGCAAGGGAACGCGATGCCAGTTTAGCCATGGGTGCAGGCACAAGCAGCATCGCCCTTGTTGATACTCTTTCGGCGGATGTTCCCCTTACGTTGTCTACCACCCGTAGACAGATTGCACACGCGGCTCGGGAAAAAACTGAAGAGATGCCCTAAGGTAACAAAACACTGAGTCTTTTACTAGAACTTGGTCTTCGAATTTTGACGCATGCATTTTCTTTTAGGGCCGAGTCTTGGTGATGGGATGACGAGTGAAAGCCTGGCGGTTACCATTCCCGAAATTGCTACCCTTTCCCTAGAATCTGGGACCGTCCAGACCGCTGCTCTTTCCCCATGTGGCTCCTTGGTATCGGCGGGCATCGCAAGCGTCACGACGGCCCTCATCGAATCAGGGGATGAAGCCATGGGCACAGAAAGTACTCCTTTGAGGGAGAGCGAAGAAGCCGCTACGCCCGGTGATGCTCTCGTCGTAGTTTTGGTTGATGACCCATCAAGTAAGTCTTGAGTTACTATTCTCTTTTTATTTCTCAATCCCGTTCAGCTTCTTCTGACGATATTTTTTTTGTAGGTGCGGTGAACGCTGAGATTGTGCCATTTGAAGCACTTCTGGTCGCCGCCATGACGGTTGTTGTTCCCTCTCCTTCTCCTATGTCCTCCGAAATGCTGGAAGGTATAGGTTTGCGATTTATTTAGTTTAACTGTGGACACCATCTTCCTTGTATTGACAGTATATTGTCGTAACTCTGTAGGAGTCCTTTTCGACCATCTATACCAGGTGTTGAACCCGCATTTCTCCTTCCAGTCGGAAGTCATTCCGCCTACCGGTATTGGTTAGTATATTCTTTAGCTAATGTTTTTCTCTTTCTTTTATGAATAGCCATATTGTTGCTAAGTCTTCTTTATATTGATCGCAATGTCACAGATCGGAGGAGGGGACGAGGGAATATCCGCGCCTCCGGTACTCCTAATTTTGCCACCTGTCACAACCGGTATAGTAGACTCCATTGCTCGTGTATTTTCTTTACCTCCCGAGTCGACATTTGACCATAATTTTTTTTGCAGCAATCGCACCGGCTCCAGCTCCCTTTGAGTCTCGCATCCCAATGCCGGCATAGCCCTTTGCTAAACGCCCATCATCCAGGGGCGCTGCGAATAGCCTGCAAATGTTGAGCGAATTCGTTGAGGATCTTGACACCGAGGCCCTCGCATTCGCTGTAGATTTTGTTGCCGAGGTTAATCCTATGCTGGCGACGCTCTTGAACTTCCATGACGAAGGTGTTGTCGAGTCTTGGGTTAATTACTGCAGAAAGATCGAGGCCTTCCTGCACGAGATTGAGCTCAAGCGGCCCGCTCCTCAGCTTTGAACTCTCGGCGGGCTGCGTGGGTCGAGAGCAGCGTTCCTTTCATCTGCATTTTGAACAATAGGCGACCCTGAGGCAAAAAGAACATGAAGTAGCTTCAAGCGAATCTGCCCGGTTGCGCACCCAGGTTGAAGCGAATGCTGCGTAGTTGAAAGATGTCTTTGATAATCTCCAGCAATGCATTTCGGATGGGTTGACGCTGAGACGGGTGCTTGACTCTGCGGAGCGGGTCGTGCAGGACTGCGAAGCTATCATGCTGAGAAGCAATGAAAAGCTTTCGTCTTGTTTACGACAGCGGGCCCGAGTCGACGCGGAGTTAGCCGCGGCGGCCGATTGCGAGAAAGGATTGAGAGGAGCACGCGAGCAGCTGGCTGATTTATTGAAAACGCCTCCTCCTCAATAACCGTCTTTGTATCCTCCATTTTTTTACTATAAACTTGCGGTCTATGGATAACATGTATTCATTTTGATTCCTTTGTGAAATGTATTTTGTATTCACTTGAATTTATGAATAAAAGACATATTTTATCTCATACTATCGTCTTCTTTTCTTTGTCGTGTCATTGGTATGTGACTTTAGCAAATGTGGCATGTAGATGATAGATAATAGTTCATCTTGAACTCCTTGTAGGGTAGCGATGGCTTAGGAAACAGGTTCAGGTCTGCTGCCTAAGACTTTTCAACTTTATGAGCCGTGAGGGTCTCATAAAGGCGTTTCTCCCACGAGTCGAGAGGATCTCGTAGGTGTAATTTCTCCTTAAGGGTCGTGAGGACTCCTAAGTGCATTTTCTCTTGAGAGTCGTAAGGATCTCACAAGAGAGTTTTCTTTTTACGGGTTGAGAGGTTTGCGCAGGGACACTGATTTCCTCGGGGGTCGAGACGAGTCGAGAGATTATTCGTGACTTGTTTCCGAGACGGAGCGTTGCTCCGGTGAGGAGGTCATTGGTTGACTTGTTTCCGAGACGGAGCGTTACTCCGGCGAGGAGGTCATTGGTTGACTTGTCTCCGAGACGGAGCGTTGCTCCGGTGGGGAGGTCATTGGCTGACTTATTTTCGAGACGGAGCGTTGTTCCGGAGGTCATTAGTTGACTTGTTTCCGAGACGGAATGTTGTTCCGACAAGAAGGTCATTGGTTGACTTGTTTCCGAGTCGAAGCATTGCTCCGACGGGGACGCTTTCTGCGGTGTCGAGAAGGAACGCCACATTGATCGTCTGGGATGCAGATGCTGCCGTTGAGATCTGACTTTCCCTTTTACAGAGCCTGTTGGGAAATGTGGTTCCCTTTTCGTTTATGCCCATGGATTGTATACAGGGGTCGGTATGGACTCACCTGTAGGGCAAAAGTTTCATTTTTTTTCTTTTTTTTTTTATTTCCTTCCGCGATGCTCTATCATTTCAGCTTTTTATATCGCGAAAGTCGCGATTGCCCAATCATTTTGGCTATTCTTCGCGGTGACCAATCATTTCGGCTATTTTCTTTTTACTCGCTACTTTTTATTGCGAGTTGCCCAATCATTTCGGCTATTTTATTTTTACTCGCTGCTTTTTATTGCGAGTTGCCCAATCATTTCGACTATTTTATATATCTTTTTTGCTCGCTGACTTTGTTGCGAGTATGGACTTGAGATCTGATACTAATCTTAGCATCAGTATCGCTGCGACTATAATATTGTCAGGAGCGAATCATCACTTGCCGTGAAAGGACTTAGAACTTGATACCGATTTAGGCATCAGCATCGCTACCACTAGGACATTGCCAGGAGCGAATCATCATTTGCCTTCGCCGTTATTGAACAAAGGTGGCTTAGTAGACAGGGTTAGGGACCTGACGACTAAGGCTTTTGACTTTGTGAGCCATAAGGGTCTCATAAAGGTATTTCCCCCTACGAGTCATGAGGATCTCGTAGGTGTAATTTCTCCTTAGGGGTCATGAGGACTCCTAAGTGCGTTTTCTCTTGGGAGTCGTAAGAATCTCACAAAAGCATTTTCTCCTTGCACGTCGAGAAGACCCGCAAGTGTTGTTCACCAAATAGGGGAATTTCACACCATTGGTGGAACTGGGCGAGGAAACGCTTATTTATGCCCGTGGATTGTATACAAGGGTTAATATTGACCGTCTGTAGAGCAGTTTAGGGGATATGATTGCTTAAGAACAAGTTCAGATCCCTGTATCTTAAGACTTTTGAATCCTGCAAGCCATGAGGGTCTCATAGGGGGGACATTCTCCTTACAAGTCGTGGGGATCTTGTAAGTGTAATTTCTCCTTAGGGATCATGAGAATTTCTAAGTGTTTTGCTCCCTTGTGAGTCGTAAGGATCTCACGCGGGTATTTTCTCCTTATAAGGTCGAGAGGACCCTGCAAGTGCACAGGAAAACAAAATTTACGAGTCTGTGCCCTTTCGGGTTTTCACAAACTCGCCGGTAGCCCTGCTGTTTTTACTCAAGGAGCCATTTCGGGTTTTCGTCCGTGCCCATTTCGCTTATGGACGTACCGTTTTTTTTGCCACGTTAGCCTAAGGATGCTGCGGTTCATAGTAGTTTAAGGACGTTACGGTCCGTGGCTAGTTTCAGGACTTTCGGTCCGTCGCTATTTTAGGGACGTTTCGGTCCGTTGTTAGTTTAGGGACATTTCGGTCCGAAGTTAGTTTCAGGATATTGCGGTCCATTGTTAGTTTAGGGACGTTTCGGTCCGCAGCTAGTTTCAGGACATTACGGTCCATAGTTAGTTTAAGGACGTTTCGGTCCGTTGTTAGTTTAGGGACATTTCGGTCCGCAGCTAGTTTAGGGACATTACGGTCCATAGTTAGTTTAAGCACGTTTCGGTCCGCAGCTAGTTTCAGGACATTTCGGTCTATTGTTAGTTTTCTGGGACGAAGTTTTGCCGGATTTCACTTACAGAGTTTGGTACTCAGGAATACAGCGAGCGGAAACAAGCGTCGTCATCTATCATTAACCTGGGCTATGACTCATCAAACGTAGTATTTTTTAAGGAATCGGTCGTTTATTGGCCGGAATGGTCTTTCGCCATGCATATCCATAAGAAAGTAAGCCCCACCTTGGTAGATTTTGTCTATGATGTACGGGCCCTCATAGTTTGGCTCGAATTTCCCCCGTTTGGCACGATTAGGGATCATACGTCTTTTGACAACTAGTACGAGTTCGCCTTAGCGGAATGTTCTCGGCCTAGTTAATCTTTCGTATGAGCGTGTCATCTTTGCTTTGTAAGCCTCCAAGTTTTGCTGCGCCATGAGACGAGTTTCATCGAGGTCATCGAGTTCCTCAAGCCGAAGATGAGCATTCTCTTCATCTGTTAGCTCGTAATGAACCGTCACTCGTAGAGAGGGTAGCTCTATCTCGAGGGGGAGTACCGCTACTGTACCGAATACCAACGCGAATGGCGTTGTATTTGTGGCCGTTTTGAATGTAGTTCGATAAACCCAAAAAGCTTCATGTAGTCTCTTGTGCCAGTCCTTTCAACTTCTGGACACCGTTTTCTTTATGATCTTTGTCAAGGTCTTGTTGAAAGTCTCAGTTAGACCGTTAGCTCGGGGATTATAGACCGAAGAGTATCTCCAGTCTATATTATGCTGTTGTACGAAGCGGCTGATTCCGTGACTTCTTTAGGCCGGCCCGTTATCGGAGATAATCCGTCGCGGAGTGCCGAACCGATAGATGATGTGTGTCTTAAAGAAATGGAGGATGTTCTCCGTCTTCACTTCTCTTAGCGGTATGACTTTTACCCACTTAGAGAAGTAATCAGTTGTCGTCAATATGAACCGATGTCCTTAGGACGACGCTGGTTCGATGGGCCCAATTATGTCGGTTCCCCACATCTCGAACGGCCAGCTAGCCACTGTTGGGTGTAGCGGGTTTGGATGCTGGTGGATGAAGTCTCTATGAATTTGGCACGAGTGGCACTTCTTCGCATATTCGAGGCAGTCCTGAATCATCGTGGGCCAATTGTAGCCCATTCTTTTGATCTTCAGCTTCATCTTTGGCCCGGCTTGATGAGAACCGCAGAGTCCGTCGTGAGTTTCTTGAATGACTCTCCTTGCTTCTTTCGGTCCCAGGAATCTCAGCCATAGAGAGTCAAACGATCTCTTATATAGAGTATCATTGACGAAGGAGAAAGACAGAGCTCGTTTTATGAGCTAATGTCTTGAGGATGCATCTTCCGGTGTTTGACGGGATTTGAAGTAGTCTATAAAGACTTCTCTCCAATCTTTAGCCTTTTCTTGGTCCTCTATTTGTAGGGTTGTTTGCTTGGTCGCTTCCTTTTCTTCAGACGTCTCCGGAGATATTTCTGCTGGTGCAAGAACCCGACGGCTTTGTACAATGATCCTTATGTCATCGAGGTTTTCGTCAGCCGGTTCTTTAGCAAGTTTGGCTAATACGTCCGCTTTGCTATTTTCTGTACGTGGTATACTTTCTAGGGCGTAGGAAGGGATTTAAGTCAGCAATTGTTGCACTCTCTCGCCGTACTTTACCAACTCTGGTTTGCATGTTTGATAGTCGCCGTTTACTTGACTAACGATCAGTTGGGAGTCTCCGTATATGAGGAGGTCTTCATCGCCGAAAGTGATGTCGGCTGTGTGAACTTCTTCCAGCTCGTCCTTCATCTTTTCTTCGGCAAGGAAAGCTTGAAACTGCTCGGGCTCTTGTAATGCCCTGATCAGAGAATCTCGTGCCTCTTTAGACAACAGAAGGGCATCCAAAACGCTTAGCTGTGAGGGTATCTTTCTCAGGTGTGCTAGGACATTGTAATCTACTTTGTTTTTCTTGGGCGGGTCCTTGGCTGCCAGCTCTTCGACAACTCGATCATCGAGGGAGATATCCTCAGGGACTTTTTCCTTCCACTTATCTTTTTTGTTCGATCCCTTGTTTGTAGGTCCGACATTCATTTCAGGCAACGTATGACTACGCGGCTGAATATTCTCATAGTTCTTTATCTCTTCTTCTTTTCCTGAGGTGGATTCCTTGAAGAGAGGGCCGAGAGCTACTTCTTCATTAGAACCGCTTCCGAAGGTGAGAACTTGCGATCCCCTGGTATCAACCATGTGGCAGTTGCCGACAGTTCTTTTGTGCTCATCTGTCATGATTCTCTTCTCCCGACGAGTTTTGCGCTTCATCCGCTTGAAATGTTGTCGGTGAGCAACGTATCCCCCTGCCACCACTTTTTAAAGGCCATGCATTCTTCGGTAGGGTGTGCAATCCTTCGATGGTATAAGCAGTAGTTAGGATGTACATCTGCTTCATCAAGGTGTATGCCTCCAGGAGTATTTCTTTTGAAATATGGCAGCTTCATTCCCATTGACAGGGCTTTAGCGAACCGTTTCCTTGTCTTAAGCCTGTTTTTGTCTGTCGCGGGCGTTCTTCGATCCGGTTGGAGTGCTTTGCGACTCATCCCTACCATGACTCCTTCAACTTGATGCCGACGCCTGGCCCTTTCAAATATGGCCATTTCACACTCTTGATCAGCTTTGCTCTTTTGACGGGCTTCGTTCAGCAGCATGCCAATCATCTCGTCTGACGGTTCCAAGGATTTTGGCACCGATTCTGCCCCAACTCCTCTATATTATCTTCTGACGCCGAGTGAGCTTCTTCTTCATTTAATGACGAATGAGAGATCACGTGACAACTTGCCACATAATCCTCGGGTTCTTTTGATGAGTCATCTCCGTCGTCATTGTCATTATCTCCGCTCTCAAGGATATGGTTGAGAAACTCTTGGAGTGTGACCAGGGTTCACGCCTTCTGGTTATATTCCTCCAGTGCGTCGATGTACTTTTGCAGACCTGTACGATTGTCGTCGAGCTGCACGGGCTTCTTGATCTTCTTTTTCTTCTTCGAAGATTTCGACGGCTGGGCCTGGGTATTTTGCCCATCGCTACCAATTCCCGATGTTGGGTGCAGTTTCAGCATCCCCTCAATGATCTCATGCTCTAGCGGGTTTTTTCACCTAATTGCCGGGCATGTTTGGAGATCCTTCAGCATTCTTTTGGTCTTAGCTGAAAGAACAACTTCCCATGGAACTTCCTCTATAAATGAGCATGATGCCCCCGGCGTGTCCTTATTTTTAGGAGCGTGTGGTTGTGGCGGGTTTACCCTCCAGTTTTCAGACATCGTGAATTTGCCCTGTTGGTACTGGTCCTCAATCCAGTTTTTGAAGACGAAGCAATTATCGATTGGATGGCCCACTATTCGGTGGTAGGGACAGTAATTAGGATTATTGACGTCGCCTGGTTGCAGTACGCGTCTCGGATCCGGCAGAGTGATGAGCCTATTATGCACCGCTAGTTTGAACAATCTTCTCGTTTTATCTCGAGGGAATGAGTAAGGACGTCTCAATTTTTCTCCGAGTGATCGCAGTTTATCGTTTTGGCGAGCAGCTGGTTTTGGATCACTCAGCTGCTGCTGAGCGTTGGCGACGAAGGTATCTTTACCTTTACCCTTTTCATTTCGAAACTCCATTTTTGAGGAGGACGGTCTATGGCCCATCTGGTCCATTTGGGCCAGCTTGTCGATCAAGGCTTGGAAAATGGTCGGCTTGAAGAACATCATAAATTAGGATATAGTCGCCTGTGGATCAAGGGTCCCCACGAACATGCCTACGGCAGGATCTTCTTCTTTGCGTTGTTCGCATCTCGACCATAGATTCCTCCACCGAATTGCATACTAAACCCAAGTCTCTCCTGGCTTCACCCTGGCATTGATTAATGCCGTGATCGGGGTGCGCTCGCCGGCGCTTGCAAAACGCGGGGTGAATAGTAACTCCATTTCTGTGAAGGTTTTGATAGAGTCATTCGGAAGTTCCGAGTACCATTCAAATGCTGTCTCCGCTAAGCTGCCGACGAATTGGCGAAGCAGCAGTTTGTCGTTACCTCCAGTATTGCCGCATAGAGCCCTGAACTGAGCGATGTGTTGATGGGGGTTGCCTGTCCCCTTATACATGTGAAATTTAGAGATCGTATATCCCGGCGGGTACTTAATTTGATCATACCAGCATGGATATGGTCGCCCAGCTCTAACGACTTGGCTAGCAGTTTCGCTTGCCTGATGAGCTCGTATTTATTGAACTATGTAGTCATCAAGCGCAGATTTCGAGATCGTCTCCTCTCTGGCTGCTGATATAGCCGGAAGAAGGTTTGATGTCTCCCCTCTGTCGTCTTCGATGATTATCGGGGGTTCTTCAACTGGAGGGTCCGGCTGGATCATCATCCCCATCATATCTTGAAACATGAGCGCTATTTGTTTTATGTTAGCCGCTTGTTCTGCGGCTTCTTTATCTTTCTTTTCGAGCATTCTTCGGAGGAACTCGGTATCGGTTTCCTGCTCCTGGTGTTGATCCGACGATACTTCCGGACTTTCCTTCTGCCCAGTGAGTGCGACCATCTTCGTCAGCATCTCCTGGAGTTTCTGCTGTTGCTCCTGAGCCTTTGGTACGGACCGTGTAAGTGGTCGATGGCCCCTAGAAGCACGGCTTTCCTCTTTTCCGGAAGCCATGTAGACGGTGTGCACTACCATGCCCCTAGACTTGGGGCGTTTGGATTCAGTGCCATTGAGATTTGTCGTAGGCATGGGGATCTTCTCCAGCCTTCTCCTTTTATCGGCGGTCGAAGTTGATGGGGCTGTTGCAGATGATACTTTCCATGGTACGACGGTGGGATGATCCTCCTCTTGTCGGACCTTCATTTTCTTCTGTTGGCGGGAGTAGTCTCTGTCGATCACAGAGTCTTGGACTCTTCGCCAGACCCTGTGGATTTTGGAGGACAGCCGCTGAGTGGGCTGTTCCGGCTTCGCTTTAGTAACATTTTCCACAGGTGGAGGAGACTTTTTAACACGGCAGTTGGAGAGTTCTTGCGCACCCTCCTGAGTGGCTCAAAGCTGTTCCCAGTTGGAACAACAGCATTAACTTCCACCATTGGAGCTGGTGGGGTAAGGCCAGAAAGGGAACTTCCCCCAGCTTTCCTCACTCGGCGCCAGTGACGACGTCGAGCATGTCGTGTAGCCGGGATCACCTCTATTTTCGGAGTAACTTCGTCATGCCCCTTGCTTTGAGGAGAAGCTGTTATTGGCGCCAGCCTGTCAAAGACTGACATCCGCTGGGAAGGAATGGTCAACCTGTTTTAGGCCGATTTTCGAGTAGGGGAAGTAGTTTGGACGACTTCACCTGCAGCAGGAGTTAGGACAGCCTTCTCCGATATTGCGAGCTTCTTCACGGGCCCATTTGAGCTTAGGCTCAGCCTGTCGAAGACTGAGGTAGTAGACTTAGACGACCCGCTGAGAGGGGCCGCGGTAGTTGCAAGCCGATTGAAGACCGACTTCTTTGGAGCTTCCTGTGACGGCACTGGAGCGTTGAAGCTCATTGGCGGGAGCATGGTCCCGAAGAACAGTCTAGTGTTGGCCTTTGTCACCTGTTCCACCGGCATTGCGTAGATGGAAGCCGCTTGGGGCCCGTAAGTTACTCCTCCAGACGGGGCGAAGTGAGAGTTGGTGCAGTTGGAAGCCATTGATCTCCTTTTCTCTGCACGGGAGCAAGACACCAAATCTCAGTACCTCGAATCCACAGGCAACCATAGCAGACCGCGATTTGTTCGCGAAACACGACACACAAAATGTGGAGTGGAAAGAGAAAAAGGTTCCACCGGGCGTGCCAGAATCTGTTCACCACCGAAAGACGCGACCGGAACGTTGGGACGTCTGGCCTGAATTTTGGGGGTAGATGCTATTTAGTTTTATCCGTCCACCTCTCCGAAAATGCTAAGTTAATTTATGGCACCATGTATCGGAGGTTTAGACGGATGCGGCCGTTGTAGCATATTTCGTCGGATTCCCCCTCATTGTGAGGGGTTTTTGATTGTGGGGACACTTTTTCCTACAGGCGCAAGTCCCTGCAGTTAATTACGTTACCGTGTAGCGATAACCACTTTCTCCTGCTCCAGATGTTCATTTCGTGTCGTGTGTGTTTATTTTTTTTGTTTCCCGTGGATTGTATACGGAGACTAATTTATGTTGTCGTCCGTAGGGTGGGGATTAGTCCAAATCCATATTTTCTTAGATTTGGCTTTGGTTTGATTTAAGGATCGTTAACCTTGTTTGAGATTAAGATCAACTTAAATGTTTGTTAATGATACGTTAATCCGATGTTGGACTAAGATCTACTTAACGGGGGTTCAGAATCATTTTTTGATCCAGCAAAAGAGCATTTGGGCTCTATGGTTTTAGTTTAGGGACGTTACGGTCCATTGGGTTTAAGGACATCATAGTCCATAGAGTTTAGTTTAGAGACGTTGCGGTTCATTGGATTTAAGGACATCATAGTCCGTAGAGTTTAGTTTAGGGACATTACGGTCCATAGAGTTTAAGGACATCATAGTCCATAGAGTTTAGTTTAGGGACGTTGCGGTCCATTGGGTTTAAGGACATCATAGTCCGTGTTTAAGGGCATCATAGTCCATAGAGTTTAGTTTAGGAACGTTGTGGTCCATTGGGTTTAAGGACATCATAGTCCGTGTTTAAGGACATCATAGTCCATAGAGTTTAGTTTAGGGACGTTGCGGTCTATTGTTGGTTTAAGGACATCATAGTCCGTGTTTAAGGACATCATAGTCCGTGGTTTAAGGACATCCTAGTCCGGGTTTAAGGACATCATAGTCCGTTGTTTAAGGACATCATAGTCCATGGATTTTGGCTCATAAGTTTGAGGGTGCGCTAAGAGTTATTGATTATTGGGACCCTCCACCTCTCTGAAGACGTTGAAGAATTACAACGACATGTATCGGATGTGTGGAGAGATGCATTCTTGAACCAATTTTGGTTGGAGGATCTGTAGTTGGGTTTGGGGCTAAGATCAAATTTAGAAAAGTTGCGAGCCCATGGGCTCGGTTGATCTGAATTAGGGAATTTTGGTCAGCTTGGACTCAACCCACTCAATTTTTGAATAAAATGTTAAACACTTGTTTAGGCTCGGTCCCTTTTATTCAACAATGCTGGGCATTGATATGGGCTTTGATGCTCACCCTTTTTTTGTTTTTTATTGAGTGTTAAACACTCTTTATGGTGCCGGGCTATACTTACAGAGCGCTTTATGTTAAACAGCACCCACGTGAGGAGCACGTGGGGCGCTGGGCACTGGGCGCCAACTATTAAGTGAATAGCACTCTTTATTTTATCAGCGCCCACGTGAGGGGCACGTGGAGCGCTTAGCGCTAGGCTCCAACCAATGAGTGCAGAACACTCTTTATTTTAGCAGCGCCCACGCGAGGGGAACGTGGGACGCTTGGCGCTGGGCGCCAACCAATGAGTGCAGAGCACTCTTTATTTTAGTAGCGCCCACGTGAGAGGCAAGTGGGGCGCTCGGCGCTAGACGCATACCAATGAGTGGAGAGCACTCTTTATTTTAGCAGCGCTCGCGTGAGGGGCACATGGGGCGCTTGGCGCTATTTCCTTCTTTATGCATTTTTTGCAGAGTTCAATTCTTTGTTCTCCCCTGGATCTTTAATCCCCAAGAACAAATTCATCCCTGTAAGAATTAAATTCTCATTTGTGGGAGACTTGTCTCATGGATCTCAGATCCAGGGAAAGAACTATATTCTTTTATAAGGGTTAAACCCTTGGGTATACAGATGAGATACTATGATCTCTATTTATCTTGAAGAAAGTTCTTCTCATTTCTTTTCTCTGAAAGCTTTTTTTGCTTGTTCTTCTTTTTTAACTTGAAACTTATGGGGGGGTTCCTCCGTACAAGGCTTGAAACCTTGGGGTCTTTATATAGGGGAGGCACATTTGTTGATTCGGTTAAGGAAATCTCTTATTGAGAGATTTCTTAATTGATTTGGGAAATTTATCCACCGTCGGATTTTTAATCCAAGGACTTCTGTTTTACAGAAGACATTTTTTTTGTTTTTAACAAGATTGGGAAAATACTTTCCCATACAGAGCGTATTCTGTATCTTGGTGATTTTTAATCACAATTGGATCTTTGATCCAACGGTGCTCTGATTTACAGAGCACAATCTTTCTTATTTAGAAAGATTTGAGGAGTATTTCCTCAATCAGAATTTAATTCTGTATCTTGGTGATTTTTAATCATCATTGGATCTTTGATCCAACGGTGCTCTGATTTACAGAGCACAATCTTTCTTGTTTAGAAAGATTTGAGGAGTATTTCCTCGATCATAATTTAATTCTGTGCTCTGATGATTTATCATCTCCGTTGGATGTTTGATCCAAGGGTGGAGAACTTTTAGTTCAGGCGCTGGTGCTCTTGTGCTTTGCACGTGAAGCGCTGCCTCAGAGTTTTTAACTCTGGGCGCTGGCGCTCTCGTGTCTTGCACGTGAGACACTGTCTCAGTTCAAATTTTGAACAGAGCCTTGCTCTTTTATTGGGGGGGAAACAGTGCAAATGGGAGATTGTTAGTGATATATGCCCTAGAGGCCATTATTGTATAGATTGAATTGTATATTATATTTTGGAAGCTTGGAATATGTACAGATATACTAACAGTCTTGCTCAACATGATAGTATGCTATCTGGTTTGAGTCTATCTTAACATATGTATATGTTTCTTTTAACATATCGCTAATATATGTTGATAGAGCCCTTAGGATCTTTGCTTGACTACCAGCGTTGCGATGGCAGTCACACTAGTAGGAGTTGGGTAGTCTATAAACGCATCCTTAAACTTGTTCCTAATCGTAGGATTATCGAGACTGGGCATCGATAGTCCAGAGTAGACTAGTGTATACGCTTCTTATCCCCGTCAGAGGAGGTGGCCTGTCCCGCAGCCATTGGTATACAGTACCAATGATAGTATACATGTGCTCATTGGGTTATGAGTTACACTGGACAAACTCACTGCGAACTACTGGTTGGTATTATACCTATCGTCAGTTAGCAGTTTCCCGGTGACATGAATACAGGTTAGTCCGTTGACTTGACATCACTATTCGTCTTGAGTGTGTTCCTACTGTACTTAGATTACTACCTTACCACGGCACAAATGAGTCGTGCAAACAGGCAGTAGTTAGGTGCATCCCTGAAGCACTTGGAGGCAGTAGGGGTTAGAAGGGATTCGTCTCTCCTGGAATTGGGAGTTGATATCGCGCTGTGTACGGTTAGCCAATACACAAAGTCCCTAGTCAGGGCAAGTGAGATTTACTGATAGGTACACCAATAGTTTCTCAGGATGTAATTAGTTCTACACCGACATGACTTATTGCGTTATTTGGGGTCTGACGTTTACCACCCCCTAGGCCCGATATGCGATACTCTTAGATGAACAGACCAGACTATATGGAGAATGTCACTTATAGGCTCGGTATGGTTTTCGGACAAGTTATCGTGTTGATCTTCCCTTCTATAGATACTTGGGTAGCCGTTACGAACAACTGGTGCCACTGACGTGCTTGTGGTTAATCCCACTGCCAGCGTATTGTCGAGTCTTTAGAGTCTCACACAGAGGGTTTCCCGGTTCAGGAAAAACGGTGTAGTTTGCGTATGGTTTTACGCAGAGGTGTTCGATTGAACACGTGTATTTATACATGTGCTTTAATTGTACGGTTTAGTAGTGCTAGAAGGTTTGAAAGATAGCCAGTTTTGATACTAGTATTATATTGCTCTCTTTTGAGTATTTGTATTTTAACACGAATACGTGTATTTGTATAAATACGGGTATTTGTGCTTTGATACAAACACATGTATTTCTTTCTAAATATGAATACGTGTATTTTGTATTTTCGGCACAAATACGGTATTCGTATTTTAGTAGAAATACGTTATATGTATTTATACGGGTTTGAGTATACTTGTTTATATACATGCATTTGTATTTATTTATAAGTGTATGTATATGTATACTAGTGAGATGGCTACACTCTCTCACTTATCCCTTCATCATTAAATGAAGAAGTGTGTGGGCTTGTCACTCACCCTAGTGAGCCCACCCCCCTTCTTTTGTTTGTGATGAATAGATAAGATGAGAGTGAGATGAGATATTTTTTTTGGAGAGGTTGAATTTTATCACAAGTCTTGAGTTTATCTCTAGTAGGCATTCTAATCTTCTTCTTCCTCAATTTCTCCTCTTAAGTTGTGAGGATTAAAAAGAGAGCATCTTGTTCACAAACTACATCACTCTAAGTATCTTGTCTTTGTAATACTTGATATTTAGTTGTTTTGGACGAAGTTATCGCTTGAATCAACATTCTCGGGTGGATCGTCTTTGACGCGGAAGATCGGATTTGAGAGTTCATTCCATCAACCTAAGGAGCTTGTGGAGTCCACCTTTCAAGACCCGAAGGACCATCTATAAAGGTTGTATTCTCAACCGAGTAGTTTAAACTCTAGTTAGGGTTTGTTTAATATAGTATTTGGGCTTGTATCCTAGGGATTTTAGTGTATTGTGCTCAAGTTTTTAAAGTTTTTTATTCTGCATAGCCGTAGTTGACACGGCGAGGAGCATATATGCACTTACAATGAAGCGCCTTTCGATCCTTTGGGGCCTATCCAATACAAAGCGTCTCCGCCAACCGCTTTCACAGCGGAAGTGGAGGACTGGACCGCTCATAATAGGCTACAACCATCTTCGGAGGGAGTAACGGCACCAACACCTATAGATCTTTTGGGCCGCCGAATGTACCAGGACGAGGCGAGGCCATGGGGAATACCTTACAACGTGGGTATGATCCTAAGGTATCTGACCGGCTATGTTGGCTGGGCCAGGTTTATTCTATCGACGGAGAGAGCTTTGCTGGAGCGCACTAAGCTCTATGGAGCAGTCTATGCCTCCCTGTTTGAGTATCCTAAGATCGGACCCTGGTGGGTGAAGTCATTCTCTGAGCAATGGAACATGCAAACCAGCACCTTTATGATTTATGATAGAGAGGCATCCATCTCTTTGTTGGAGTTCCAACATATCTCCGGCTGCCAATTATAAGTGAACATTACGAGGAGCTAGTTCCCCGTGACGAGTTTGTTTTTGCTGTGGGTCCGGCTATCGAAGATTTGACAGGTGATAATGCGATAACTTTCTTGCGACCGGGCCTCAGGAAAGTGCTAGCCATTTTCGAGGAGATGCACCAGGCCTCCAAAAGAGAAGGAGTTACCTTTGAGGCTTTTATTGCAAGGTTTGTGCACCCGCATGTCCTTAGGGCTGATATTAACAGGCATGTGGTCATGGGAAACCCTTTCAACCTACGTATGCAGAGGAAAGAGCCTACGGTGATGGAAGAATATTTCCATCCTAGTGCATCTCCTTATGAGCTTAAGGACATTGCCACTCCGGGGATCAACCAGAACTCCTTTTTCATTGCTTTCATGGGCTTGTGGCTGAGCTGGTTCGCAATCCCTGTTCACCCAAGACTGGTGCGGGCTTCCGTATTTTACCCTGCCGATTGCATAGCTTCTGGTGAAAGGCTAGCGATCGGTATCGCCGAGCTGTAATTTCTTTATCAGGGTCTCACTGAATTAGCCACGTTGGACGACCCAAGTAATGAGCACGTGCATATGCCATTGCACTGTTTCTGTGCGTGGATCCATTTGCGTATGAATGGGGCATACAGCAAGCGGGTGCAACCGACGTTTTTTGACACAGTCTCCTTTCCCATGGTAATGAAGCTCGTCGGGGCCGCAGGGCTCAAACCGAATAGAGACATTTGCCGGCTATGCCTCAATCCCTACAATCTCCGGGAGCATAGGCAAATTTACTTCAATGATTGGGTGCTCGTTAGGTCTCACAATACCGGTCAACCTCTACTATATATGTTAAATGAGGGAAACCTGAACTTGGCAAATAGGGACATCGCTTATCTCTATTTGATTTGCCCTGGCTTTTTAGTGTACCAGCGGGGTAACGATGCTGCTTACAGGCCTTATAGCCCCTATCGCTTCTCCCGGAAATTTGGATACGATCAAGGCATTCCGCTCCAAGCTTTTCGTTGCGAGCCTATCTATACGAGAGAGTCGGCCAAGAACGCCATTCATCATTTTATGAGGCTGGAAACTGGATCCCGCTTTGTGATCCCCGACCCGAACTGTGTCCCCCGATTATTGTCAGCCTTTCGATCATGGTACTCATCAACCATGGCTAGGGTCACTAATCAAGAGAAGCATGTCTTCCTTGGTCGTCGGGGAGCTATAAGGGGATCAAAACCTAATTTCCCTTTGAGACCGAGGTCGGTTATTCTTCCCTCCTTGCCTCGAGAAAGGACACCTGCAGCTTTTTCCGCCATCCGGGAACTTAGGACAGCTTGCGCTTTCAGATGTGTTCAGCCAGAACTTGTTACTGGCACTCGGAAAAGAACGGTGGCGGGTAGGAAGCGAGCTCCTTCACCAATTGCCTCTAGGCCTTCTGGCGGGTCACGTCATGGCGTTTTGCCTGCTGATGATTCTATCCTTACACCGGAAGCGAGATCATCTGCTGGAGATGATGTCGTAAGTGACTTGACATCCAATTCGGAGATCGGGATGCGTCGACTGAGGGTACCGTTGGGTAAGAAGATGATCTTTCAAGCTGCCGCTGCCTCCTGTAAGAGGTGAAAAGCTTCTTTTATAGCTGGCCCTGTATATGGTCCGGAGACTCAAGCTTCTCCGACCCAAAACATCTCTGAGTATAGGATGAATATCGATGTCACCTTTCCAGAATCATCCACTGTGGAGGCTATCGATCTTGCGGCAGCCGTTATCGAGTCGTTGGCAGAGGATGATGGTGGTGGACTTCAGGCAGCGTTATCCGCTTCCGCACAATTAGCTGCAGAGGAAGCAGAGAAGGCATGGGTGCTTGCGGCGGTTGGTATATTTCTTCTATTTTTCTTGAAGTATATTTTTTGTAGACCGTATTATGTGTCTAATCTTTTTTTTTGCAGCAACGTCTACCGAAGAAGCCATCCAAGCATCTCTTGATTCATATCAGAAAGAAGTGCGCCAGAGGCAACGAGCCGCCCAAGGTTCTGATGAGATCCATTTTCCTGATGTTCCATGTGCATAATGCACCATTTTAACTTATACATAAAAATTTTATTAACAGGTGCTAGGGAACGAGCGTCCCGCATTTATATATCAGATGTCCCGCGTTCTTCGGGGTTGCCGGCTCTTGCTCAAGGTCTCTCCCAACTGTCACGGGAAAGAACGCTTAAACGGTCGATGTCCACTACTATCGATGCCGAGTCAATTGACAATGAGGGGGTCCAACTGGTACATGCCCAGAGAAGATCGCTTCGAACGACTCAGGCAGAGTCAGTACGTCGTCTTCAAGAGGAAGCCTTAATTCAAGCCTCTTTAAGTAAAAATAATCTTTTTTTCAATTTATCTAAGATCGGGCGATCACTTTACTAATCCCTCGATGAATGTTTTTTACAGCTGGCGCTAGCTCCAGCAATCAGGCCTTTGCTGATGCCCCTGAAGAAGGTGAAATCCCTTCAGTGGAGGTCCCTACGCTACCTGCGGAGCCGACAAATGATGACCAGATCAATCCTTATACAGACAAAGTCGATTACTAGGGTTCTGATATGCATAACCTGTTGCTCCTGAAGTCACAGTTTCCGTTAGTGATTCGTAGATATCCGACGGGGTTCACAGCGTGGCGACAGGGGCTGTCGACTCAAGAGCTTCAACTACTTCTGATTCTACCATCCAAAGCGGTTCTATTAAGGCTGGTGTTGAGGTTATAAGTGCTCGGGGAACGTTTGCAGCCCCTATCCCAGTGACTCCCACAGAGCCGCTTGGTATTTTGCACTGCATTTACCTTACGCTCCTTTTTATCTTCACCAGATATACTTGCTGATGTGTTTTCTTTTAGTTTCAGATGTAGATGAACTGGTAACTTTGTCATCCTTAGTAGCGAGAGCCGCCCCTCTTGCGACTCCCGATGCTCTATTCGGTGAGGAGGCTGGTATCATGACTATTTTCGCTCCTCCTACTTCTTTTGCGATGGCGGCGGAAGGTATTTTTCTATTCAACCATTTACCACTTTTTATTATAGACTTCGTTCTTATGTTGTCTGTTTCAGCGATGGGTCTAATGGTATCCCAACTCGCCAGTGCTATTTTGGCAAGGCTAGGTCACAGCCCATCTCTTCGCCCAGCACTTGGATCCAGTGTCGGTAAGTTTTATCTTTTGGGCCACTCCTTTCTAGTTACTTTACAAAGATTAATCATTTAAAATGAGTTGTGATGCAGTCCTAGAGCTCATAGACAATGAGAACGCAAAGGAGCCTGCTGCACTTCCCATCCTGACAGCTCCATCGGACTTGGTCCATTTCGAATCCCAGGTCGCCATGCCTGTGGGGCCTTTTGCTCGACGCGCATCTCCGATATTGGCAACAAGAAGCTTGCAGTCGTTGACGTCTCTCATTACAGAATTGAAAGACGGAGTCCTGTATTCCGCAGGAGAATTCGCCGAGATAGTCAATCTCATGCTGGGCACTTTCAGCATTTATCATGAAGAATCCCGAGTCCGCACGTGGGTTGACTACTGTCGGCAATTAGAAACCTGCCTTCATGAGATTGCGTTCAAGCATCCTGTTGCTGAAGCACAATTGTCAAGGGCTCAGCTTAATGAACGCGTCGAGCAATATGTCGCTCTTATCGAGTCCGAGGAGCGAAAGTTAATTCGGAAGAAGTCAGAGGGTGAGGCGGCTTCGCGGGAGCTCGGACGCTTACGAGGAGAGCGATGGACCACTGCTAATAAGGTGTTTGCACTCTGCAGAGCACTCGCCCAACCTATGGCCCGAGGACTGGCCCTGGCTAATGAGGTTGCGACCATGGAAGCAGTGGTGGAGAACCACGTCACAGAGAGACATGCCATCAATAGCAAGCTCGCCAAACGCCGTCGCCAAAAGGAGGAGACTGAAGCCCTGCTAGCCATTTTGGAGCAGAGAGAAAAGGAGTCTGAAGAGAGGAGTCGATATTTGGCCGACCTACTAGGAGCTCCGCCCTCTTAATGTGCAAATATACATTTTTTTTCTTTCTCATAGATTGTATCTTTTAGTCACTTTGGTTCATGAATAAAAGATATGTATTTTTTTGCACTCGGATCTCTGTGTCTCTTATTTGCTGACGCTCTATCATGAATTAGTTTACTTACGCATTTCGGAGTTTCTAGTTTATTCACACGTTTCGGAGTTTCTAGTTTATTCACTCATTTCGAAGTGTTTTTAGTTTACCCCTCTTAGGTTTACAGGCAAACTCGCCCTAACGTTGGATGTAGATAACCCTCAATCCTTTATGACAGGGGTCTGTTAGGTTTGTGGTACTAGCTTTAAGTCCACTGTACCGTCGCGTTGGCTAATATATTTCTCGATATGCAGTCCCTTAGGTTGCGGTTCGAGTAGCCCCGCGGCTATTGTGTCTCATCCCTTCTGAGGCTGAACAAAAAGTCTTCAAGTAATTTTCTTTAAGTTGGAATATCCGTATTACCGTCGGAAGATCAAGAGTTAGGTATTTGCCATGGCGCTTTTTACTTGACGTTAGGCTTAATTTGATGTTCCGATGAGTCATAACCGCACCCTTCTAGGGTAAGATGATCCCCAATGGTCTTTAGGCTTTATATGTATTGTCGTCAATACCCGAAACAAGGAATATGTTGTCACTTCATTTTCGCTTTGGTGTCACACCGTTTCATCGCTGAAGTACGGTAGTCATCTGTGTGATCTCTATACTGTATGTATCGCAATTGAGGATTGGAGCTAGGATTTTGCCATCACCCTACTTTTATTTGGCCGTTGCATCCGCACCCTACTGGAATGAGGAAGAACGTCGAGATGATCTCTACACTGTAGATATTCCCGTCGAGATCTGGAACTTCTTTTGACGAAGCATTGTGGGAAAATATGGTTCCCTTTCTTTCATTTGTGCCCATGGATTGTATACAAGTGTCGGTATGGACCTACTTACACGGCAGAAAAATTATATTTTATTATATATATATATATTCCGCGATGCTTTATCTTTTCATCTTTTATATCGCGAAAGTCGTGATTGCCCAATCCTTTCGGCTATTTTTCGCGGTGCCTAATCATTTCGGCGATATCATTTTTTTGTTTTTTATTCACTGCTTTTTATTGCAAGTTGAGCATTTAGAATCTGATACCTATCTTGGTATTAACATCGTTACAACTGGAATATTGCCGGGAGCGACTCATCATTTGTCTTTGTTGATTTGAACAAAGGTGGCTTAGCAAACAGGGTTGAGATCCTGTCGACTAAGGTTTTTTGACTTTATGAACCGTAAGGGTCTCATAAAGATATTTCTCCCTCTGAGTCGTGAGGATCTCACAGGTGTGTTTTCTCCTTAGGAATCGTGAGGATTTCTAAGTGTGTTTTCTCTTGTAAGTCGTAAGGATCTTACAAAAGTATTTTCTACTTGTAAGTCAAGAGGGCTTACAAGTGGTTGTTCACCATATGAGGATGTTTCTCGCCATTGGTGGGACTCGGTTGGAAATATGTTTATTTACACACGTGGATTGTATACAAGGGTCAATATTAGATCGCATGTAGGGTATAAAAGCTTTGTGGGGTTTTGATGGCTTAAGAACAGGTTCAGATCTCTGTAACTTAAAGTTTTTGATTCTATAAGCCGTGGGGGTCTTATAGAGAGTATATTCTCTTTACGGGTCGTGAGGATATCGTAAGTGTATTTTCTCCTTAGAAATCGTGTGGATTTCTAAGTGTGTTGCTCTTTTTTGAGTTGTAAGGATCTCACGGAGGTGTTTTCTCCTTACAAAGTCATGAGGACTTTGCAAGTGCATCTTTTCCTTTCTTTTAACGAATTTGTGCCCTTTCGGGTTTTCACAAGCTCACCGGTAGCTCTGCTATTTTTACTTACTGCGCGCATTCGGGTTTTCATCCGTGCACATTTCGCTTGGGGACATACCATTTTTTTAGGCGGCCCGTAAGGTAACGCACCATTAGCTGTAGGCCCCGATCTTTTTTGAAGGACCGCATCATGTTTGACACAGAAGAGCTATGAATTGTTTATGCTCGTAGATTATATACGGTGATCAATATGGGGATCCACCGTAGGGCTAAACGTGTTAGTTTAAGAACATGACGGTCCATTATCGCCGTATTATAGGACGAGTACTTAGTTTAAGGACGTTTCGGTCCAAAACCAGTTTAAGGACGTAGTGGTCCAATATTAGTTTAAGCACTTCTCGGTCCATTATCGCCGTATTTTGGGGCGAGTATTTAGTTTACGGATGTTTCGGTCCAAAACCAGTTTAAGGACGTAGTGGTCCATTATTAGTTTAAGAACTTCTCGGTCTATTATCGTCGTATTTTGGGGCGAGTATTTAGTTTAAGGGTGTTTCTGTTGGAGATAGTGCCCTCAAAGTCAATTATTGGATCACAGGTACGTGATTGCAATGATTGAGGCAGGACCTATACCGCTATGACAGTCTTGCTCGAGATGATAGTATGCTATCTGGTTTGTCTTTATCATCGTATACATGCTTTAGTTCACTATTGCATGATGATAGAGCCCATAGGATTCTTGCTTGACTACCAGCAGTATGATGGCGATCATATACGTGGGAGCTGGGGTCTGTAAGCACATCCTTAAAGTGTCCCTAGTCGTGGGAGTTTCGAGACTGGGCATCGATACTCCAGAGTAGACTAGTGTATACAGTCGAGACCCCGACGAGAGGCGGTGGCCGGTCTCACAAGCCACTGGTGTCAGTTGGATCACCTAAGATATATACAGGTGTTCATTGGGTTATGAGTACACCGGACAGGACTCGCCGGGAACATGCTAGTTGGTATTATACATATCGTCAGATAGCAGTTCCCTGGTGACATGTGTACATGTTAGTTTATCGACCTGAGATCGTCATTTGTCTCATATGAGTTCCCACTGTACTTAGATTACTACCCTACCACGCTCAAAGGAGTTGTGCAAACAGGTTTTAGTTGGGTACAGTCCCGAGCCATATTGGAGGCAAGTGAGCGGATCGGCAGGGGATTCGTCTCTCCCGGTATTGGGGGTGAGATCGCGCTGTGTCTAGGAGAGCCATTACACAAAGCCCTCGGCCGAGGCAGGAGATTTACTGGTAGGTACTCCAGTAGTATCTCAGGGTGTTCTGGGCTACTCTCTGACACGACTTAAACCGCTATTGGGGGTCTGACGTTACTAGCCCCCTAGGCCAGATATGCGATACTCATAGACGAACGGACCGGACGTATATACATTGTCACTATCAGGCTCAGTAGGGTTTATAGATGAGTTCGCTCGTCAGCTTCCCTTCCAATCAATACATAGGCAAACCGTTACGTACAGTTAGTACCTCTGACGTGCTAGTGGTTATACCCAGTGCCAGTGTGTTGATGAGTCATTAGAGTCCCCCACAGACACTTTCCCAAGTTCGGGCGAAACGTTGTAGAGGCCGTATGTTTTTATGGCAAGGTTCGGAAAAAGCACGTGCGTTTTCGCACGTGTCGTTTTTCGGACAGATAATACTGGTCGGCTTTGGTTTAAGCCGGATCCGAGTATTATACTGTGTAGATATAATATCTTTGTCTCAGATGCATTTGTATTCGGTCATAATACAAATGCGGGTATGTTTATACCATTACGGGGTTATCCTGAAATTCGTTTCAGGATCACTTTTGGAAGTTGCCAGTTTCCAGTTTTCTATCAGCCGTATTTAACATTTGGTTAAATACGGATTTATCTTTTCTTGATGAGGTGAGTCAGTGTTCTAGAAGGTTCTAGAGAGGGTGATTAGGCTTGTGACTCACTTGTTCATTAATGGTGCATTTATTGTGTTCATACTCTGTGTTCACACTTTGTGTTCACACTAGATATTTCTCTTGTGGTCACTCTCCTCTCTCCTACACTCACCCCCCAACTCCTATAAGATGGCCGGCCCCTCCCCTCTCTCATATACACTTGATACATGGTTGCTAGAAAAAGATTGGTATTGTTTTGGACTCATGGAAATTAGATAAGCCTCATTTTCTCATTTCACCCGATTCCAAAAGGAAACTTCATTAACCGTTCGTCCATAGCCTTGGACGTAACGAGACAAAGTGTTCTACTCATTCTCTACTTCATCTTGGTCGTCTCTTTTAGCAAACTTGACGATCGAGTTGCCTCGGTTCAGAGGCGGGAGCCCGTTTAAAGATCCGTCGACGTGGTGCCACCTGGACGGGAAGACTGGAGATTCAGGAGATCGGAGCAGCCGCAACAAGCGTGGGATGATGGTTGAAGACCGAAGGACTCGGATCGTTCGGTATAACCTTTCTAACCCCTTTGTAGTTTGTTAGTTTAGCTTTAATGGAAGATCCGGGTTACGGTACACGATAGCGCCAGTTGTAAAAAGTTTTTGTTCCGCATTTGGCGTCTGTTAGACGGCCAGGGCGCTACCGTGGACTTACAGTGGTATCAGAGCCTAACCATTAAGCTATACTAACTTGTGCTAAGACGTTTAAAACATCGATCGAACCAATTTTCCAAAATCACAATTTTCAGGACACAAGTTTCTGTCGATTTTTTAAAGGGCCTAAAATTAATTTTGCATATCACAGAAAAGCGTGCAGGGTTTTCTAAGCATTGTGGAAAAATTTGGGCACGTGATCCCACAAGACCACCACGGATCCGCTGTCAAACCTAGGGTTTGACTGCGGAACCGCAGCGCTTTTGTGGGAACAGTGCACTAAATTTTCCAGAGAGCTTCACATCTGGAAATTGTGGTTTTTGGTATATATCTTTTAGGCCTAGATTTTGTTACTGTACAACAGATGTTTGTGGGGCCCACTTTAGGATATTTTGTCGATCGAACTTTAAACATGTTAGTATACAGTACTTACTTTATATCTCCGACCGGGAATGCCATTTTATCGGTAAACCGCGTCTAATTGTTATAGTTCTTTTAGACGGGTTTGCGAACGTGACATTAGCGTTGATGTTCTGTGTTGTGCTGTAATGTTGCGGATTTGTCGTGGTGGATAGCAGGGTGCAATGATAGTGCAGTTTGGATTTATTTGTACATTTGATATTGCGGGGCGAGCGTCCAACATGTGGACTGCCGTCACTGCCTGTTGTATAATATTCTTTTGGGGCACGACCGGGTCGAGGTCGATGTACCCGTTGTACATATTTTTATTTCTGTACTAGGTTTATCCCGCGAAGGAGTGCACGGATAGCCGGGTTCTGGAAGGCAACGGGTCCGTATCTCATGGCATTGAGAGGCAGAGGGACCTCACTCTAGAATTGGCAGACTGTTCGCCGCACTTGTAGGGGGTACATGTTGACCCAAGAAGGGGTGCTCAATTTACCGGATTCCGTGAAGTGCTGGGTGTTCCATTCACTATGTTGTGGGGGACTACCTCGCTTCAGGTTTTGGCGGGTAACTTGCCTCACCCGTAGGGGTCTAGGTTTCATTGCACAGGCTATCCACACGACCAGGGGAACATCAGGTTTCAGCAGCGGCTCTATGAAACCCGGGGATCCCAGATTATCTGTATTGTTCTGTGATGCTTATTACTTTTCTGTAATGTTGCATATTATCACGCCAGGAGCGATTATTGTATATTGGTATATATACTATTAGATGTTGTATATGTTTTACACCCGCACTAGTCCAATCCCCGCTCGGTCGTTAGTTAAGTAACCTAACGGGTGATGACGGGACCCAGTGACGAATGCGGATGGCATATACGTACATTTTATTTTCGTTCTTTTCTGGTGTGATTGATTGATGGGACTGCATTGATTCTTATCAATGCAAGGATAAAACAAACCTATATATTGATGTTGTTGGAACAAGTTTTAAAAGATGTTATTACAAAGATGTTTCCTTTTGTTTTGCATAGCGATATTCAGTTAGAATATCCTGCACCTCGACGAGGCAAGGGCCGAGATCCCTTCACCGGGAGTGACCCCTTGGGCAGAAGTATACGTCAGGGTAATAACTACACTATAGTCGATTACAAGTTGCTTTGCATCGCGGTATTCAGTTGGAATATCCTGCACCTCATTCCATGAGGAAAGAGCCGAGATCCTTTCACCGGGAGTGACCTCTTTAGCAAAGGTTTTTTCGTCACTATATTTTTATAAAAAGCTATCAGGTTCCTTCAACGAGATCAAGTTCATTACGTTAAAGGTTTTTCGCCAAAAACCAGCCGTAGCCCTCCGTCATTTCTTTTGGGTATTCAGTAGTATTCAACGCCAAGGCATAGTGTTTGGTAGCTGCTGGGTATTCATCTGTTGCATAGATAGATGAGTTGGTTTGGGACAGTCGTTCTGTCATACCTGGCCAACGTCAGGGACATGTGCGGGTGGGTTCAAATTGACCTGGACAATGACGGGTAGAACTTGGCATGTGACTTATGATATTTTGACCAACGCCAAGGTCATAAGAGCATGGGGCAAAAATCACATCGGGAGTTTCAAACATAGAGGAAACTTGCCAAGCATGCGCATACCTTCTGGAGTGTGATAACTTAAGTGGCTTCCATCAAATTATCATGCGATGATAGTTGGATCCCGATTCTCACTGATGAGTTGGTTTACTCTTCGGGTGATCCCGAGTTTGGAGGAGAATTTGAGATTACAGTGGGAGGTTTCCTGATTAGATAAATTGATAACCATTCTGATCTAGGTTAGAGTGCACACAGAGTGTTTCTTTTCTCTCTCTCTTTGGCAGCGACCTTTGACCGACCCTAGACTATGACTCAGTGACCAAGTTGACCGAACCTTCTTAAAATACTGGCCTTTGGATTGTCTAAAGTTGCATAAGTCATTGCCGCTCCTTCTTTTACCCTTTGCATTTCTCAGAACACCCCGTATTACTACGGATATCCACTTCCATTGGATAGATCCATCGTATGGTTATATACGAACTCGAAGGGACTTCTTCGAGGATGGATCCAGGTTCAGGAGAAATAGAATTAGTTTATTCAGTTGTCTTTTTATTATCACCTTCTCTCAGGTTGCGAGGGCTCCTTAGTTTAGGAGAGTACACATATTACGCTTATTGGATAGTCTTATTCCAAATCATAGGCAGGTGCCGAAAGGTAGGGAATGAAGAAAACCAATTAGCCTAAGTAGGGTGTACAGAAGGTAATATGTAAAGACAAAATAAAAGGAATTAGAAAGAGGGCAAAGTAAATTGCGACTGTTATCATTCACGACCAAACCACATACTTCATCGCTACTCCTATTTCACCTTTGCTTTTTCCCCAGTTCGGGAGAAATAGAATAAGGTTTTATTCAGTTTTCTTTTATCATCACCTTCTCTCAAGTTGCGAGTACTCCTAGGATTAGGAGTGTAACGTTTTGAAAATCGTTTCGGTGAAATTTCGAAAAAATCGGTAAAATAAGGGGGTTTTCTGTAAAAAGTCAAAATACAAATATCTTATTATAAAAATTAAATATAGATATTCTAGCTATGTAATTGCTATTATTTGGTGTTTATTGAGCCGCTGGTGAAATTTCAAATTTTCTGAAAAAAATATTATTTTATTATTATTTTAAGCCGTCACTAATACATTTAATTAGGGAAAATTACAAATTGGAATGAGTTGAAACAAATTTTTTGCATCATAAAACATTAAATAAAATTTTATCATGTGGTTTTTGGAACGAAATCATTTGCCAAAACGGTTTAGAAATTATTGAAGAAAAAAGGCTTTTTTTTAGCGTAAATGGATGTTTGGGGTATTGTATTTATCATTTTTCATCACCCTACACCCGTACCCACACCCACACCCACACACCCCCATTTACTTCTCCCCTTGAAGAATTCAGCAGCCGCCATTTATTTTTCCCACTTGAATTTCAAAGGAAAGAAATGAAAGAAAAGAAAAGAAAATGGAGAAATGAGGTGGACCTTTGACCTTGAATTGACTTTGACTTCTTCCCCCACTTTCTCTACCTCCCTCTCTCTCCTCTCCCACTCCCATTCAGCCGACCCCCCCTCCCTCCTACAGCAGCAACAGCCCCCCCATTTCCCTTCTCTTTTCTCTTCAAACTTCATCAAAAATTGCCTCAAATCCATCAAAAAAAATCCCAAAACCCAAATCCGACTCCTACCAATTTTAGCTTAGCCCGTATAGTATGGATCCTTGTGAAAAGAGAGCATTTTGGAGGGCCATGGATGCTTGTGGATCTTCAAATGTTTTTGGGTATAATTCTAAAACATTTTTGCTTAATTTGTTTCTAATTTCTTAAAGCTAAACTACTTAAGTGTTAATTAGACTTAAGTTGCAAGTTTTGGAATTCAAGTTATGAATTTGAATGCAAGTTAGGGTTTTATAAAATTGGTGTATGGTTGTGTGTTATATTTAGGCTTTTTTTGTCATGTTAATACAAGATTAGTAGCTTGTGCTAATGGTTAGTTTAAAAATTTTGTTAATTTGCTAATTTGCTTACTAGGTTTTTGAAATTGGTTAAATACTTGGGATTAAAAATGTGTTTAGGTTTTTCATGACTTCATTAACTTTATTAAGTGTGGTTTAATGCTTTAGATCATGGAAATCCAACCTAAATTGTAGTTTGTGCATTTTGCTATGAAATTGTTAAAAAGGGTATTTTGTAAACTAGAATATTAGGGTTTTTGGAATTTAATGAGATTAAATTCCGGAAATTGTTTCTATGACTTATTTAAGATATTTAATAAGTATATTGGCCGCTACATTCATTTAAACATCATGTTTTGTACAAAAACGGCGAATTGTGCTCGCTAGATTTTCGGAAAAACGACTTTTTAAGTGAAATTGGGGTTTTTGGGAATTGTAAGCTATTTTATATTATAATTAGTGCTTGTAATTGTGCAAATGAGTGATTGGATTTTTCTCGATGGTTGACGTTTGTACATCGACGTCGAGGGTTGGTTTGACTATTCTTGCATGCGTAGGCGATAGGTTTGGAGCTACGCGTGATACGCTTGCCGATTTGATTTTCGTATGCCGTTTCGATTTCGAATTTAGTTTTAATGCGATACGGTGCGTTATGATATGTAGGTACCCCATGTGGACTTCGAGAAGACAAGCAAGCACGTGGCGACGTCGGCACCGGCTAGCGAGGACCAGGTGAGTAGATTTATATCTACGGGGAGAAGTTGGGTGGATGGCGTATAGCACCCCCGCAGTCCGTGGTGATGTATACGGATGCGTATACACACCAACAATTTATGATATGTTGTTAGGATTTATTATTGATGATTTTAGATGGATATTGGTGTTGGATTGGTGCATGGTTACGAAACCTTAGGTAGTGGGTGCACTACACTTACACATACACACATATACATACTTGCATACATTCCTTATTTCATATGTGCGTGTATGGGAATATATATATTATGTGTTCACATGGGTATGGGACTATGTGTTCATATACTGGATTTGAGGATAGTATTTGGAATTTGAGATGAGTCGATGAGATTGGGCTTGAGGCCAGGAGATCGGTGACGTGATTTGGTTCGTATTGAGATACGACATGAGGTTTTAGCGGGTCTTCTGACGTAGTAATTCTTACACCCGCATGCATACATAGATGGCATCAATATTGTACTAGACGTAGGACATTATTCCGGATCATGATATTTGATAAAGAAGATACCAAATGAATAGTGTGATTGATGTGACTTTAACCCGTACCCAGATTTGGGGATGCCGTACGACGGATTTACGTACGAGCTATATTTTGATGATTGATCCGCACTCTTGACTTGGGATGTCTGATTATAGATATGGTATCGGATATGATATTATTGAGCCGGGATCACCGACTAATATATATACAGGTATGTATATGTATCGACTCAGATGTTAGGCGGTTTCCTTACCTGTAGCCCAGCTGGTCAGCTTAGCCCTTTAGTTTAGTTTAGTTGTTAGATTAGATTCGATTCTTACCTATTTCAAAAACTAACGAATCGTGGGTATTTTAAAAGACAGCCCAAGGGATCCTACGGATATCTCAAAAGACGTATTTTTTCATAAAAACATCGTAGCCCCTATTTTCAAAACCCCATGATTCGTGTTATTTCAAAAGGCACCATTTGTAGGACTTATATTAGATTATTACAGATTAGTTATCGTTGTGTCTAGTATTCAGCTCCCGCATATTATTGCTGTTCGCTCTGCCTCGCATACTTATTTTGCTGCATATTCCATTATTGATATCATGCTGTTAGGACACCAGCACCATTACCGATGATGCGTATGTACCACGTACACCTACTTGCCGGCTCACACACATCTTCATCGGTAATTGCCATGTCACGTACACTTTAGAGAATATATTTGCTTGACTTAGCTTGTTAGTTAGTAGTTTGATATGATATTAGTGTACCTGCCTTACATGCCTAGTTTATTAATCATACATTGCAACTTGGTTATTGATACCATATGCATTCATTATCATTGACATATGCACTTGTGATGATTTCTTGAGATTTATGATATTTCTGGATTTCGGGGAAAGCCGCAAAATTTACAACTTATGATCTTTTAAAATATAAAATGTTGCGGTTTTCTAGTGATGTAAAGTGTCGTCCACCATGAGTTTGCTGTGGTTTTCGAGATCCGTGTTGAGGAGTGGAGGAACCGTCACGGGTACATGGTGGGCCCGGTGCGGTACCCCGGGGCAAGAGGAATGTGGTGTTGACGTTGAGCCCGGCAGGGGAGCACTACCGACCGGTGATATTACCCGACGCGTCGGATATCCGGAGGATACCGTCGTGGTCTTGAGATGGATGGTAGGGGCCGGTCTGGACTGACGGCGCCCTAGATATTGAGATTGAGACATTGATATTTCGAGACAGTGAGATTTATGTTTTGTGTCGATACTAGACACTGTTGATACTGATTTCATTTATGATACCTCAGTTTAAAAATACGAAGGAAATCTCACTAATTTATGAAAACAGTTTCTTCATTTACATGTATTCTGTTTCATGCATGCATACCTCATTCATGATATATTGCTACCTGAGGCACTGACACGGGCACATGAGATTACACTCGGGTTAGATATTTACCCTAGCCTTGTTATAGGCTACGTGTTATTCATATTTTTGAGGCTATATTATGATCATTGACCTAGGATTGCGTTATTTATGCGATTTCTATTCGTAGATGTTTTTCTATTCACGAGTTGGCAACTCACCCCCGTTGTGCCCCAGTTTCTTGCAGGTTTGCCGTACAGGTTTCATTACGGCTTTACGGGCTCAGTTTCATTCGGGTGACCTGCTAGTAGGTGGGTTTTTCTTGTATCGTACCCATCATATTACTTGTATAATATTATTCCGTTGTATCTAGTAAATTCCATCAACCAAACATGTTTTTTTGAGATAGAGACCAGTGTTGTTTATTCTTTCGACCTTAGAGTCGCTCGTTATATTTCTGGTGGTTTTGAGTTTCCTTTTGAGTTTTGATCCTCGCCGTTGGCGTTGTATATTATATTTCTTGTGTGGTTGTGACCGTCGATTGACGAAGAGCTAGCTCCCGTTTGGGGATGCCTTTTTATTGATTTCGTATACTATTCATGTTGTATCCCGTTTGGGGGCCAGTATTTACAAAGGAGACTCTGCCGAAATTTTCAGTAAATTTTTGATATTTTAAAAAACCGCATAATTCGGCTTATGCTATTGAAATTACTTGCTTTAAGTTGGTTTTTCCTGCACTCTACTACTTTTCTTGGTTTGGATTTCTGGGTTTTCGGTTTACTTAGATTACGTACGCCTCGAGACGTTCGTAGTTTAAGTGCCGGTCATGTTCCGTACTTTCGGGTCGTGACAAGGAGGGTACACCTATTATGCTTACTGGATAGTCTTCTTCCAAACCATAGGCTGGTGCCGAACGGTAGCGAAGGAAGAAAACCATTTAGCCTAACGATGGTGTACAGAAGGTAACGACTAAAGACAAATAAAGGGATTTGGAGAGATGACAAAGAAATATACAGTTACAGTCATGAATAGAATTATGGAAGAGGCATTACTAGGAATACCAGGATACCCTTACGAAACATTTTTATGTTTCAGTTACACTGTGTATTGTTAAAAGAAAACTGATTTCCCGATTAGATACTTACTCCCGGGTATGTATTTACCAGGTTTCATTTTGCATATCTGTATAGTTTTACAGATGATGAGTGGGAGTAAATTATTGGGAATTAGGTGATCATCCTCATTATATCGGAATTCGTTGTAATTGATGATATTTGAGGAAATCACCTGGGTACAGTTTTCAACCTACGATGCACAGGTTTTGAGTTATTCAAACTCAGCGGACTTATACAGAGTATTGTATGTTGTCCAGTGTCCGTCAGGACAAAGGTGTAGGTCCTCGTACTATGTTCTGTTTACTTATCACTTCTCTAGTTTTTAGACAAGTATTTCGCAGAAATACAATGTCTAAGTTTTGAGAAGTTGTGGGTATAAGAATAAAGTAGAGAACCGGGTGTCGTAAGTATCAGGATTCTTCAAAGAGATTGAGGATGTAGATTCTTGTGATTGGTATTCAGTTGATAGTAATGGTTTTGAGAACTTGTTTCTCTTTCAGGTTACTCATAATTGGATGGATTCCTAAGTTGAGTAATGCTGAGTAGCCTCTCTCCATTAAGTTGTTATGCACTGGAGACAGCTGCATGATTTGAATTTGGTTCCAATTAAATTAATGCCTCTATTTCTATATTGTATATAGATTGGTTCATATCTTAACGATGTTAAGGTACGGGGAGTTGTCCAGCTTATGCTTAAAACCAGACACTGGATAACTCAAGGCACGTTTCTGTATTGGCTGTTTGTGGGTTGACCCTGGCTTTGACGAAGGTTGACATTTCTACCATCTGGAAGATCAATAGTAATATTGTTCTTGACTCGCTACAGTTTTAGTAAAAATGGATTTTTTCAGAAAACAGTAGTGAGAGTATGGTAGAACTGGAAGTGATTCCAGAACCGCAAACGATTACGGAGAATTTAATAGGACCTATATATTCAATCAGGTTTGACATTCCATTAGCCACTCCACAGATATGGTGGGTAACCTCAGACACCCGAGAGGTACTCAGGTAGCCTCAAGGACGGTGACAGGGAGGTTCTTGTTTACCCAGACTTGACACTACTATTGTTCCAGGCTATGAGACCCGGCAAGAGGATAAGTATAACGTCATTCTAAACTAGCTTTAGAAGTGTACGTAGATATTATAGATATTATTCTGCCAGAGGGTTGTCATAGTCAGTGGGAGCAGCGGAAACATAGTGGGCAAGTAGCTTATGTCTATTTATAGGCTTGAGCAGATATAGCGGAGATAAGATCATCAAATTTTGATGAGACAGTCATAGGTTTGACTTCATCAGAATAGGGGATGGATCTGTTAAGAAGGTAGTAGGGTGTGATGTCCTGGTATTTGGATGACATACACAGAGTAGGAAATAAAATTCCTATACTACGATCGGTTGTACTATGGTTGTTACACAGTTGTTTCTTCACAAAGGACATGGATATAATATCAGACACTCTGGTTACTAGATCTATGGTTTTAGATCTAGATTTGGGTAGTTTCCCAATGTGGGTACTTTGATGGTATTCTAATAGTATTTAGAATAGATGACTCATGGCATGGTGGTGTACCTGCAGGTGATGGAGTCACCCTCTCTAAAGGTGTCTTAGAGACTAAAGGAGAGAGGGATGTGCATGATTGGCAGATCACTTGCTTAGGCAATTGAGTCAATCATGAGATGTCAAGTACCACACCAGATGTAGTTTTTGCTCTTGATGCGATAAGTTTATATTAATCCAATCCTGAAGAAACATAAGGAAGCAGTTTTAGAACATGAGTGAATGTTCTATGGATTTGATGATGGCATCCTCCTTCAGGAGACGGTTATCATTCCAGGCTTCAGAGGTGACATGGTTGATATAGTGATTGTCAGAGTTATAGTTTTCCCAATGATGAGGGACAGTATTATGGACAGGTGGTCCAAGAGGATACTGTGGGAGGCATGGTGCTAGAAACTGATTAGGTTCAGTTATCGATACAGTCTAAGAAGTTTGAATTTCGAGTTCATTTATGAACTAGGTCCCATCAGATATTCAAACATATTCTAAGACAGGTATTGCTCAATTCGGGAGATGGTTTTCTCCGCGAACTTGAGATTTAGAGAGATATAGAAAGAAACATCAGGATGGATCCACTCACTGAGGCTATTTCTCGAACACAAGAGTTTTACAAACTAGATTTGTGAAACTGATTAGTAGAGGAGTTGGATGTTCGATATCACACAGGCTGTGAGTATGCGACATCACAATAATTAGCCTTGAGTGCAAGTGGGAGATTGTTGGAGATAGTGCCCTCAAAGTCAATTATTGGATCACAGGTACGTGATTGCAATGATTGAGGCAGGACCTATACCGATACGACAGACTTGCTCGAGATGATAGTATGCTATCTGGTTTGTCTTTATCATCGTATACATGCTTTAGTTCACTATTGCATGATGATAGAGCCCATAGGATTCTTTCTTGACTACCAGCAGTATGATGGCGATCATATACGTGGGAGCTGGGGTCTGTAAGCACATCCTTAAAGTGTCCCTAGTCGTGGGAGTTTCGAGACTGGGCATCGATACTCTAGAGTAGACTAGTGTATACAGTCGAGACCCCGACGAGGGGCGGTGGCCGGTCTCACAAGCCACTGGTGTCAGTTGGATCACCTAAGATATATACAGGTGCTCATTAGGTTATGAGTACACCGGACAAGACTCGCCGGGAACATGCTAGTTGGTATTATACATATCGTCAGATAGCAGTTCCCTGGTGACATGTGTACAGGTTAGTTCATCGACCTGAGATCGTCATTTGTCTCATGTGAGTTCCCACTGTACTTAGATTACTACCCTACCACGCTCAAAGGAGTTGTGCAAACAGGTTTTAATTGGGTACAGTCCCGAGCCACATTGGAGGCAAGTGAGCGGATCGGCAGGGGATTCGTCTCTCCCGGTATTGGGGGTGAGATCGCGCTGTGTCTAGGAGAGCCATTACACAAAGCCCTCGGCCGAGGCAGAAGATTTACTGGTAGGTACTCCAGTAGTATCTCAGGGTGTTCTGGGCTACTCTCTGACACGACTTAAACCGCTATTGGGGGTCTGACGTTACTAGCCCCCTAGGCCAGATATGCGATACTCATAGACGAACGGACCGGACTGTATATACATTGTCACTATCAGGCTCAGTAGGGTTTATAGATGAGTTCGCTCGTCAGCTTCTCTTTCAATCAATACATAGGCAAACCGTTACGTACAGTTAGTACCTCTGACGTGCTAGTGGTTATACCCAGTGCCAGTGTGTTGATGAGTCATTAGAGTCCCCCACAGACACTTTCCCAAGTTCGGGCGAAACGTTGTAGAGGCCGTATGTTTTTATGGCAAGGTTCGGAAAAAGCACGTGCGTTTTCGCACGTGTCGTTTTTCGGACAGATAATACTGGTCGGCTTTGGTTTAAGCCGGATCCGAGTATTATACTGTGTAGATATAATATCTTTGTCTCAGATGCATTTGTATTCAGTCGTAATACAAATGCGGGTATGTTTATACCATTACGGGGTTATCCTGAAATTCGTTTCAGGATCACTTTTGGAAGTTGCCAGTTTCCAGTTTTCTATCAGCCGTATTTAACATTTGGTTAAATACGGATTTATCTTTTCTTGATGAGGTGAGTCAGTGTTCTAGAAGGTTCTAGAGAGGGTGATTAGGCTTGTGACTCACTTGTTCATTAATGGTGTATTTATTGTGTTCATACTCTGTGTTCACACTTTGTGTTCACACTAGATATTTCTCTTGTGGTCACTCTCCTCTCTCCTACACTCACCCCCCCAACTCCTATAAGATGGCCGGCCCCTCCCCTCTCTCATATACACTTGATATATGGTTGCTAGAAAAAGATTGGTATTGTTTTGGAAAAAGCACGTGCGTTTTCGCACGTGTCGTTTTTCGGACAGATAATACTGGTCGGCTTTGGTTTAAGCCGGATCCGAACATCCTTAAAGGTTCGGAAAAAGCACGTGCGTTTTCGCACGTGTCGTTTTTCGGACAGATAATACTGGTCGGCTTTGGTTTAAGCCGGATCCGAGTATTATACTGTGTAGATATAATATCTTTGTCTCAGATGCATTTGTATTCAGTCGTAATACAAATGCGGGTATGTTTATACCATTACGGGGTTATCCTGAAATTCGTTTCAGGATCACTTTTGGAAGTTGCCAGTTTCCAGTTTTCTATCAGCCGTATTTAACATTTGGTTAAATACGGATTTATCTTTTCTTGATGAGGTGAGTCAGTGTTCTAGAAGGTTCTAGAGAGGGTGATTAGGCTTGTGACTCACTTGTTCATTAATGGTGTATTTATTGTGTTCATACTCTGTGTTCACACTTTGTGTTCACACTAGATATTTCTCTTGTGGTCACTCTCCTCTCTCCTACACTCACCCCCCCAACTCCTATAAGATGGCCGGCCCCTCCCCTCTCTCATATACACTTGATATATGGTTGCTAGAAAAAGATTGGTATTGTTTTGGACTCATGGAAATTAGATAAGCCTCATTTTCTCATTTCACCCGATTCCAAAAGGCAACTTCATTAACCGTTCGTCCATAGCCTTGGATGTAACGAGAAAAAGTGTTCTACTCATTCTCTACTTCATCTTGGTCGTCTCTTTTAGCAAACTTGACGATCGAGTTGCCTCGGTTCAGAGGCGGGAGCCCGTTTAAAGATCCGTCGACGTGGTGACACCTGGACGGGAAGACTGGAGATTCAGGAGATCGGAGCAGCCGCAACAAGCGTGGGATGATGGTTGAAGACCGAAGGACTCGGATCGTTCGGTATAACCTTTCTAATCCCTTTGTAGTTTGTTAGTTTAGCTTTAATGGCAGATCCGGGTTACGGTACAAGATAGCGCCAGTTGTAAAAAGTTTTTGTTCCGCATTTGGCGTCTGTTAGACGGCCAGGGCGCTACCGTGGACTTACAGTTTCGGTCCCAAGTCGGTTTAAAGACATAGTGGTCCATTATTAGTTTAAGGACTTCTCGGTCCATTATCGCCGTATTTTGGGGTGAGTATTTAGTTTAAGGATGTTTCGGTCCATTATTCCCATGTTTTGGGACGAACATATTTTGGAACTACTTTCAAAGTTCTGACTCAGCAAGATAGCGAGTGGACACAGGCGTCGTTATCTATCATTGACCTAAGTCGCGACTCTTCAAGCGTAGTACTTTTTAAGGAATCAACCGTTTATCGGCTGGAGTGGCCTTTCGCCATGCATATCCATAAGTAGATAGGATCCACTTTGGTAGACTTTGTCTATGATGTACGGACCTTCATAATTTGGCTCGAACTTTCCTCGTTTTGCACAGTTGAAAATCATCGGTCTTTTAACAACCAACATGAGTTCGCCTTGGCAGAATGTTCTTGGCCTGATCAGTTTTTCATATGACCGTGTCATCCTTGCCTTATAAGCTTCCAGATTCTGTTGAGCTATAAGATGGGTTTTTTCGGGAGCGTCGAGCTTCTCGAGCCTAAAATGAGCATTTTCTTCATCTGTTAGCTCACATTAAACTGCTGTCACGCCCCGCTTCCCAGAGTGCGCAAACTACAGCACGTGACAGAGCCAACCATGCTACATGTGGATAGGAATCATCCCTCCAAAGTCACATTACGACTGTCTATAGGATATCAAGAACAGAAAAATATAAAATCCATCCACTACATGTCCATTTGCCACAATAAAAGGAGTCAAGAAAATGTATAAGTGGAAAAGAATCAATATCCACTAAACAACATCTGAAAATACGTCCCAAATATGGGCTCACATCACGAAATGAAAATGTGGAAAAATAGACTAAACTAAACATCTCTAAACCTCACATGTTTAATTCCTCATTGCTCGGCTAGACGGCTAAAGTACTCCTGTTCAGCCTGCGATAAAGATAGAGGAACCATGTCATGCAAAACCCAGACGTTAGTGCGTCATAATACCAAAACAACAATAATAACCAGGATATAACGACGTAGGTAAACATGAATATAAATGAATAGCACGGATATGAAACAGTGAGGTATGTGTGTGTGTATAATGTGTGATGTGTAACCTAAAATTGTGCTTCTAGGTTATCTATTCTAAAGTATTTGAAATCAATTAATGTAATCATCATCGTAACCCAACAGTCTATGCCCCGTTCATTCCCCACAGGACCACGGTAACAGGATTTATTCCGTAACGCCCGGAAAAACGGCAAACATGATTATTCCGTAACGCCCGGAAAAACGACAAACATGTAATTATTCCGTAACGCCCGGACAAACGCCAAACAAGATTATTTCGTAACGCCCGGAAAAACAGCAAACATGATTATTCCGTAACGCCCGGAAAACGGCAAACATGTAATAATAGCCTTTTGAGTTACGTTTCGGTTACATTCTTTATTTCCCCTTTACCCCAGGTTTGTGTTCAAGTCAGGTATTGCCAATATAGATCTAATGTAAACACAGGATCAAACAGGTACAGTTCTCATCTATGCAAACAACAAGTTACGTCTGTCATGACAGCATGTCAGGATTGTTGGTATTAGTAACAACATCCAAATAACAGGTCAAGTAGTGTGTCGTGGACATGTCAGGTGATGCATATGTATCAATAGATACCCAAATATGAAATTGTAACGAATATCGGAACACGGTTAATGCACGGATGCATATGTTTCTATCTGTATAACCTTTTATATGTCGATAACTACGTATGATGCACATTAGAAAGCATGATGTATGTTCAGTTGATAAAACTGCACATTTGTTATTACATTTTTCCTACCATTTTCATATTAAAAAGGACTTTATTATAATATATCATACATATGCGGGTTAATGTGTAAAAATACTATTTTCCATGTGTTGATATATTATAATTAGCATTTGGTAGGAAAATGTATGCAAATAAATTCATTGACCAAATCCTAGTAGAACAAAGTCTACTAAATATTATTTGAGTTGTTGTGCAAAAGATTTCCAAGTGTGCAGAATTTTTCAAAGACTAGAATCAAGCAAATCAAGTTGTTGAAGAAGACTTGCCTAATTAAGAAGCAAAACTTGGAGACCAAGTCTGGAAGCAACCACGAAAAGATTTCCAAATTCTAAAGGTTCCAAGGATCGCCAAATGTCATAAGGACAGAGCTCCAAAATTTTGATGAAGGGATGTGATTAAACGGCCGCGGATCCGCGGCCTTACCTACCCTTATGTCGCGGATCCGCGGCATGATAGAGGGATTACTTGCCTAAATTTTGGGCGATAAATCTCTGCTATATTTTACCAACTTTTGAAGCAAAATGTTATGGCTTTGGACTATAAAAAGGGACCAAGAGCCTCCTGGAAAATTTATCAAGCCGACGCGATCACGAAGCCCCAGACGCTCACGCATCCAGGCTGATCATCGACTGTTCGTCTACCTCCTTAGGAAAGATCGAGAAGCAACTAGTTTGTAATCATTTTCTACGGAATAAAGTGTAGATTGTTCAAGTGATTAATAAAGGTAGTTATTTTATTTAATTCTTTTGCATTTTACATTATGTTTCCCCTCTCTGTCTTTTCATCTTCTTCTCCCAACATGCGCGAGTAATTCTCCGCTTGTTAGGGTTCGTAGGATTAGGGTAGGCTAATGGATGATGAACATCCCTAAACCCTTTTTAAGTCCTATAAAGTTTATGAACTTTATCAAAAGAATCATTAACATCCTAATCGGGCGCGCTAACAATTCTTTGCTAGTTCCGACCGCGATTAGAGATTAGATTAATGATTGTTTTGGTAAATGCTAGATTTGAATGGAGTTCCGTGTCGAGATAAGGGTTAAGAGTGGGATTCCTTTTCCCTCCAGAAACCCTAATCTACACGCATCACCGTCGTTCTAGTTTTAAATCTATTAATGGATAAAAAGGGTAACTTTTAATTAATCGTCCATGACTACTAAATCCTAACGAACCCTACAAGCCCTCTTATTATATTAACTATATTCCTAAAATAATCTAGATCTATAATTTTGCACTCTTGCTTAAAGTAGATCTAGAAACTTTTCACAAAAATTCTTTATTCCTCCTCTCTTTGTCAACACATCTAAAGTAAGATTAAAAGGTTCCACGTTTCCCTGAGGAAGACCCGTACTCACCTCGGTCTAGCTACACGCGACACCGTTCTGATTGCGGTTAACTACAAAAACACTCTATCGAATCAATCAAATGGCGCCGTTGCCGGGGATACGTGCGTAATTTTTTATTCTTACTATTTGTGTTGAATTCTTACACGATTCATATCATTATTAAAACAAAACTGCAAATTGCATATTTAACGATTTGTGTGTGAATTTTGCGAGGGAATCTGGAGTCACGATGTAACACCCGAGCCCAATGCTGCTATTTTCTGTTACTGGTTGAGTGTTTGGCATTGCTCATTTCATTTATCTTGCTTGTTTGGTTCTTATTGCACAATTTTAACCGGCTAAGTCATTCTGCATATAACAAATTTTAGCACCTAAAATAAAATTAAAAATATTCATCTTGGCCTACTTGACACCCTTAGCCTCGTGGTAGCGTTCGTGCATTGTGTTCTCGTCCCGTTCAGTGAAACGGGCGAGTTTGGATGGCTACGTGCACGTGCGTGTGTCCGTTTTGTGAGTATGCTTTTTAATCATAAAACATTTCATTTTAAAATTTGGAACCCGCTTAAAATCCTATTATTTGAATTTCGAATTTTTGGACCCAACCCGGGCGCAATTTGGAAATGTTTCATTTGGCGCCAAAATCCTAAATTTTAATATTATTAAAACCATCACATATATTTTTCTAACTAACCTGATATCTTACTGTTCATTACCTATCTTTTAAATCTTTAAGTTAACCATATAATATTTTTACAATCTTTTATATCCTTCTCAATTTATTCTCTCAGCCAATCACAACCTCCCCTTTAACCCCGTGGGCCCCACTTTCTCTCTCTCTCTCTCCACCTTTTCCTCTCTCTCCCTCTCCCTCATATATTCTCTCGTACTTCTCTTTATCATTTTTCTCTTCTTGCTTCATGTCTCGTTTCTCATTTCTTTTAACTGTTCTTTTGTTGCCGGAATTCCGTCGTGCCGGTGACGTTTCTCGACGTTCCAGCGAGATGCCCCGACCCGTGTGGTTCCTTTGTTCGTCGTTTGGGTTTATTCCGTGAACCGTGCGCCGTCGCGAGTTTTCCCCGCCGACGGTTAACGTTCCGTTTTCCCGATTCGCGACCCATCGAGGCAAGTTAATCTTGCTACATGCTATATACTTTTATAATCTTCATTTTATAATGTTATACATTTGAAAATCTTATAGTTTACATATGAAATGTCGTTGAAAAATCGGATATGACAAATCTGAAATTTACTGTACACCTTATCTTATAAAATTCATTATAAATCATAGAAAAATCATTAGTATACGTTATTTAGTTCGTTACGAAGCTAATTCAGAATACTATAACTCAATGAAATATTTACTTGCAAAATAAATTGTTTAATTAACGTAAAATGCAAATGAACACGTCTCTAAACTGCTGTCCAGGGAAATTCCAGCAGCAAACTTTAAACTTTGAATATTCATAACTTTTTGTAGGGATAACCTGAGATGCTTATACTTATAAAACTGAAAACCTTATTGAATTATCTTTGTTTTGGTATAAGATACGTCTCTTTTGGAGAACATTTGTTATTTGTAAGCTATTTTACAAATTAGGGTGACGCTAAATTTCTGAACGGAACCTTCTTGTGCATGGTTAATCAATACATCTTTTATGGTTACTAATCGCTTTGAATATGCTATCCATATTAATATTATTATATCAATATTTATATCACATATTGTTTAGTTGTACATCCCACATTACCATTTTACAGTTTTATAACTTTTCGGATACCCGTTTGCATCTATCGCATTTAAGATACATATAATTGCACGCATAGATCACACTATTACATAATAATGTGATATTAACACTCCATGTTTAATAAATTGCATCCTAATTAATATTGGAACTATAAACGTAACCCTAATCGATAACTGTGCATCCATATCCTTGAAATTATATTTATTTACATATCATATTACATGTTCCAGTTTATTATTCTGATAGTACTCATGCTTGTTTATTTATACATATGCTTATGTTAGTTTGATTATGAGCACCCACATGACATCTTGTGCTTCCTGACATGACCTGTTACACTTCCTACTTGACATGACATGGTACCGTACACTCTTGACATGACACGACACCCTATACATATCGACTCATCCTGTTGTACCATGACACTACTTGTTTCATGATTTCATGCCTAATGCCGACAAACCTGACCATTCCTGCTGTCGATCCAGACAGACCTACTTTTACTTGATTTTGTGTTGGCATTAGTCCTTGACTACTGAATACCTGACCTGACATACATAGTTTGGGGGTATGGGGAAATCAAAGGTGAAACCGACTTGTAACTCAACAGTTCGATACATTGTTCTGATCAGTCTTACGGGCTTGGCCAGTCCGGGAGTGATGATGCTGACATCACTCGTCCATCCTACTACCTTTTACTGCTTAGCGGCACGTCTCGGACTCAGCCCCGAGGATCATGACCGTGGTCCCGGGCACGCACGGGATACTATTGAGTTACATCGACGATTCATCAATTGGTTTCAAAGACTATAGAGTAGAAAACCTGATAGGACAGTTTGTCACCATTGCACATCACCCTGCTTGTTACTTCTTATTACTGCTTTATTCATGTTCATGCTTGCACTATGTATCACCATGTTTACATTATACTTGATGTCATGACGCGCTGACGTCTGGGTTTTGCATGGCCCAGATTCCGTACCACTGTCGACGACCGAGCAGGAGTACTTCAGCCAGCAGGCTGAACTGTGAGTTCCTTAGGGTTTAGTTTATTTATTTCATTTCATTTCCAGATGTGAGCCCGCATTATGGGACGTACTGTTTATTCATTGTATTGGATCATTAGCTTCCGCACTTATTGTTTATTGATTCTTGTTATTATGGATTTAGACATGTATTAGATTAGCTTATTATCTTGTTCTTGATATCCTTACAACCGTAATGTGACTGTGGATGGATACTTCCTACCCACAGGTAGCATGGTTGGCTATGTCACGTGCCCAATCTTGCGTACTCTGGGAAGCGGGGCATGACATGGTTCTTTTGGTATCAGAGCCATAGGTTAGTTGGGTTGATTCTTTTGTAGTTGGGTATTGTACCCGATACACGAATCAGAACACCCGTGATTAGGAAACATGTCCAGCCACCTTGATCGTTTTACCATCTTTGAATCATTCTTCCAGATCATGTCGACATGCAAACTTACTTTGCATTGTCAATTCGAAAACCTAATTCCTTGTTATCTCTAGGACTTAGGCGACTTGGGTGGAGTTAAGTAATTGTGGCTATGATACCGCGGCATAGCTACAATGCAGCACTCTATTTAAGTATCTTGGAGTTCTAGCCTTGATCCATATTCAGAATCTATCATCATGCTAATATTGGGTGTTTTGAGTTCAGGATTATGACAGGTAAGAAGTTGAAGACGTACCAGAGGCGTGTGAACGAAGCCGCCATGTTAGGAGTGATACGTGGGATGTTGGAAAACCAGAAGAGGCAAACTGAGCTGATCCAGCAGCAAGCAGATTCATTTCAGGAGGTTTTGCAGGCTATTCAGCAGTCTGTAAACACCGCAGTAGCGAAGCCAGTCGACCGAGTAGGAACCGTGGCAGATTTCAGACGGTTGGGTCCTACTAATTTCACTGGTTTGGAGGAGCCGTTACCAGCCGAGCAGTGGCTAGTAGACACGGAGAATTTACTGATTGCGGCACAGATCCCAGAAGACAAGAGAGTAGATGTGGTGCGCATTCAACTAGTGGATTACGCCGAGAGTGGTAGCTTGTGGAGGAGAACCGTTTGCCCAAGCCAAGCAGTTGGGCGGATATCTCTAAGAGTTTCCTAGAGAAGTTCTTTCCGCGGACTGCACGGGAGGAAATGGAAGAGAAATTTATTGGGCTGAGGCAGAATGGAGCACCCGTGGACGTGCATGCAGCAGAGTGGACGAGACTCAGCAGTTTCGCTGGACCTTTAGTCGCCAACGATGCAGACAGGACACGAAGGTCCATGCGCAGCTTGGATGTGGACATCCAAAGGCAAACCGTCTCCCTGGGTTTGACCACTTTCTCACAGGTTCTTACGGCAGCTCGAGAACAGCAGAGCATATCAGGAAAATTGGGAGTTCACAGCAGACAGCAGTTGCGGTAAGGAAGCAGTTCTGTCGGGCCGGTCGAGTTTAGGGCTAGGCCGACAAACAATGTTCTTGCATCAATGGAAGTGATGAAAGTAAAGAGCCGGCAGTTGTTCGCGATTTTATGGACGTATTTGAAGATATATCGGGCTTACCGCCGAAGCGAGATGTGGAGTTTGAGATTGACCTTATTCCTGGTGCAGCGCCAGTATCAAAGTCTTATTATCCGATGGCACCAGTGGAATTGGAAGAAGTTAAGAAACAAGTTGGTGAATTACTTGAGAAGGGTTGGATTCGAAGCAGCAACTCGCCTTGGGAGCTCCAGTTCTTTTAGTAAAGAAGAAGGATGGCACGAGAAGGATGTGCATTGATTATCGAGAATTGAACCGGGCGACTATTAAGAACAAGTACCCGATCCCTCGCATTGGAGGACTTTTGAGCAGCTTAGTGGCGCGAGAGTATTCTCGAAACTGGATTTGCGATCCGGATATCATTAGGTCCTGCAGATGTTGAGGCAGGAGAAGCTTTATGCGAAGATGAGTAGTGCGAATTCTGGCTGGAAGAAGTGAAATTTCTGGGACATGTCGTGTCGGGTGATGGAATCGCCGTCCATCCCGAAAAGATTGCAGCAGTTCGAGATTGGCCTATTCCAAGGAATGTAGCTGAGATAAGAAGTTTCCTTGGATTAGCAGGATACTACAGGAGATTTGTGGAGAACTTTGCTCGTTTGGCAGAACCGCTGACCAAGCTTATGCGTAAGGAGGTACCTTTTGTATGGACGGATAAGTGTGCGTTGGCTTTGAGACGTTGAAGCAGAAGTTGATAACCGCCCCGATCCTGACCGTACCGGATAATTCAGGAGGACTGGTGATTCACAGCGACGCATCTGGAAAAGGATTGGGATGTGTTTTAATGCAGAATAGGAAAGTCGTCGCTTACGCATCGAGACAACTGAAGACTCATGAGAAGAATTATCCGACTCATGACTTAGAGCTTGCAGCTGTGATTTTCGCTTTGAAGATTTGGAGACACTACCTTTTGGGGGAAAGAGTCGAAGTTTTTACAGATCATAAGAGCTTGAAGTATGGTTTACACAGAAGGAGCTTAACCTGAGGCAGCGTAGATGGTTGGAGCTGATGGCTGACTACGATCTTGATCTTAAGTACCATCCGGAGAAGGTTAATGTTGTGCCGGATGCGCTTAGTCGGTTACCAGCAATTCAGGTGTTAACTACACAGGGGGAGATCATTGCAGATTTTCGAAGATTTGACTTGGAGGTTGTGCTACCACATTCTACGGGACAGTTGATGCAGTTGCAAGTACAGTCGTCCTTGGTTGAGAAGATTAAAGCGGCACAATCACAGTATCCTAGACTGCAGAAGTTTCGAGAGCAGGTTGAGGCTAGACTACGAAGAGATTTACTGGTCCACGAAGATGGTTCGTTGAGGTATGGTAGCCGTTTGTGTGTGCCAAAGGATGATGTACGTGAAGAGCTTGTGAAGGAGGCACACAGTTCAGCTTACTCTATACATCCGGGAGGTACAAATATGTACCGAGATATTCGACAGCATTTCTGGTGGGAAGGCATGAAACGGGAGATTGCTCGCTTCGTGGCTAAGTGCTTGGTATGTCAGCAAGTCAAGGCTGAACACCAAAGGGTTGCTGGTTTGTTGCAACCACTTCCGATTCCTCAGTGGAAGTGGGAACATATAACCATGGATTTCGTGACGGCTTTACCGCGGAGTCCAAAGGGCAACAATGCAGTATGGGTGATTGTCGATCGGTTGACCAAGGCAGCTCACTTTATTCCTTTTCGGGTTGGTCAATCAACGGAGACTTTGGCAGAGCGGTACATGCAGGAGATTGTAAGATTGCATGGAGTACCGGTGAGCATCGTGTCCGATCGGGACACTCGGTTCTTGTCACACTTCTGGAGGAGTTTACAGGAAAGTTTGGGGACTCGATTGAAGTTTAGCACAGCTTATCATCCTCAAACTGATGGACAATCAGAGAGAACGATCCAAACTCTTGAAGATATGTTGAGGGCATGCATGTTGGACTTCAAGGGTTCTTGGGAGGATCACCTACACTTGGTGGAGTTTTCTTACAACAATAGTTTCCAAGCGACTATTCAGATGGCTCCGTTTGAAGCGTTGTATGATCGTAAGTGTCGTTCACCTGTTTGTTGGGATGATGTTGGTGAACGAAGATTACTAGGACCAGATTTGGTGGTATAGACAGTCGAGAAGGAGAATACAATCAGGAAGCATATGAAGGCAGCTCAAGACAGACAGAAAAGTTGGGCTGACACGTCAAGAAGACCTCTAGAGTTCGCCGTGGGTGATTTGGTATTCTTGAAGATATCACCGACTAGAGGAGTGATTCGTTTTGGGAGTCGGGGAAAGCTTAGTCCTCGATTCGTTGGACCCTTTGAGATATTGGAGCGTGTTGGAGAGGTAGCGTACCGTTTGGCGTTACCACAGTCCTTGGCAGGAGTGCACGATGTGTTTCATGTATCTCAACTACGGAGGTATGTTCGAGATGAAACCCAAGTATTGGATCATTCGGAGTTGACTGTACGGGAGGACCTAACTTTTGAAGAGCGACCAGTTGAAATCAAGGATCGGAGAGAAAAGGTTCTTAAGAACAAGGTTACCCCTCTTGTGCTAGTTTCTTGGGGTAATCGATCGCATGGAGAATCCACTTGGGAGCGAGAAGACGAGATCCGACAGAAGTTTCCTCACCTTTTCCTGTAGTTTTCTATCTTGTATTCTTGGAATTTCGAGGACGAAATTCTTTTGTAGTTGGGTATAATGTAACACCCGAGCCCAATGCTGCTATTTTCTGTTACTGGTTGAGTGTTTGGCATTGCTCATTTCATTTATCTTGCTTGTTTGGTTCTTATTGCACAATTTTAACCGGCTAAGTCATTCTGCATATAACAAATTTTAGCACCTAAAATAAAATTAAAAATATTCATCTTGGCCTACTTGACACCCTTAGCCTCGTGGTAGCGTTCGTGCATTGTGTTCTCGTCCCGTTCAGTGAAACGGGCGAGTTTGGATGGCTACGTGCACGTGCGTGTGTCCGTTTTGTGAGTATGCTTTTTAATCATAAAACATTTCATTTTAAAATTTGGAACCCGCTTAAAATCCTATTATTTGAATTTCGAATTTTTGGACCCAACCCGGGCGCAATTTGGAAATGTTTCATTTGGCGCCAAAATCCTAAATTTTAATATTATTAAAACCATCACATATATTTTTCTAACTAACCTGATATCTTACTGTTCATTACCTATCTTTTAAATCTTTAAGTTAACCATATAATATTTTTACAATCTTTTATATCCTTCTCAATTTATTCTCTCAGCCAATCACAACCTCCCCTTTAACCCCGTGGGCCCCACTTTCTCTCTCTCTCTCTCCACCTTTTCCTCTCTCTCCCTCTCCCTCATATATTCTCTCGTACTTCTCTTTATCATTTTTCTCTTCTTGCTTCATGTCTCGTTTCTCATTTCTTTTAACTGTTCTTTTGTTGCCGGAATTCCGTCGTGCCGGTGACGTTTCTCGACGTTCCAGCGAGATGCCCCGACCCGTGTGGTTCCTTTGTTCGTCGTTTGGGTTCATTCCGTGAACCGTGCGCCGTCGCGAGTTTTCCCCGCCGACGGTTAACGTTCCGTTTTCCCGATTCGCGACCCATCGAGGCAAGTTAATCTTGCTACATGCTATATACTTTTATAATCTTCATTTTATAATGTTATACATTTGAAAATCTTATAGTTTACATATGAAATGTCGTTGAAAAATCGGATATGACAAATCTGAAATTTACTGTACACCTTATCTTATAAAATTCATTATAAATCATAGAAAAATCATTAGTATACGTTATTTAGTTCGTTACGAAGCTAATTCAGAATACTATAACTCAATGAAATATTTACTTGCAAAATAAATTGTTTAATTAACGTAAAATGCAAATGAACACGTCTCTAAACTGCTGTCCAGGGAAATTCCAGCAGCAAACTTTCAACTTTGAATATTCATAACTTTTTGTAGGGATAACCTGAGATGCTTATACTTATAAAACTGAAAACCTTATTGAATTATCTTTGTTTTGGTATAAGATACGTCTCTTTTGGAGAACATTTGTTATTTGTAAGCTATTTTACAAATTAGGGTGACGCTAAATTTCTGAACGGAACCTTCTTGTGCATGGTTAATCAATACATCTTTTATGGTTACTAATCGCTTTGAATATGCTATCCATATTAATATTATTATATCAATATTTATATCACATATTGTTTAGTTGTACATCCCACATTACCATTTTACAGTTTTATAACTTTTCGGATACCCGTTTGCATCTATCGCATTTAAGATACATATAATTGCACGCATAGATCACACTATTACATAATAATGTGATATTAACACTCCATGTTTAATAAATTGCATCCTAATTAATATTGGAACTATAAACGTAACCCTAATCGATAACTGTGCATCCATATCCTTGAAATTATATTTATTTACATATCATATTACATGTTCCAGTTTATTGTTCTGATAGTACTCATGCTTGTTTATTTATACATATGCTTATGTTAGTTTGATTATGAGCACCCACATGACATCTTGTGCTTCCTGACATGACCTGTTACACTTCCTACTTGACATGACATGGTACCGTACACTCTTGACATGACACGACACCCTATACATATCGACTCATCCTGTTGTACCATGACACTACTTGTTTCATGATTTCATGCCTAATGCCGACAAACCTGACCATTCCTGCTGTCGATCCAGACAGACCTACTTTTACTTGATTTTGTGTTGGCATTAGTCCTTGACTACTGAATACCTGACCTGACATACATAGTTTGGGGGTATGGGGAAATCAAAGGTGAAACCGACTTGTAACTCAACAGTTCGATACATTGTTCTGATCAGTCTTACGGGCTTGGCCAGTCCGGGAGTGATGATGCTGACATCACTCGTCCATCCTACTACCTTTTACTGCTTAGCGGCACGTCTCGGACTCAGCCCCGAGGATCATGACCGTGGTCCCGGGCACGCACGGGATACTATTGAGTTACATCGACGATTCATCAATTGGTTTCAAAGACTATAGAGTAGAAAACCTGATAGGACAGTTTGTCACCATTGCACATCACCCTGCTTGTTACTTCTTATTACTGCTTTATTCATGTTCATGCTTGCACTATGTATCACCATGTTTACATTATACTTGATGTCATGACGCGCTGACGTCTGGGTTTTGCATGGCCCAGATTCCGTACCACTGTCGACGACCGAGCAGGAGTACTTCAGCCAGCAGGCTGAACTGTGAGTTCCTTAGGGTTTAGTTTATTTATTTCATTTCATTTCCAGATGTGAGCCCGCATTATGGGACGTACTGTTTATTCATTGTATTGGATCATTAGCTTCCGCACTTATTGTTTATTGATTCTTGTTATTATGGATTTAGACATGTATTAGATTAGCTTATTATCTTGTTCTTGATATCCTTACAACCGTAATGTGACTGTGGATGGATACTTCCTACCCACAGGTAGCATGGTTGGCTATGTCACGTGCCCAATCTTGCGTACTCTGGGAAGCGGGGCATGACACACGAACTTGAGGAAATAGGAGATCTAGGGTTTCACACTTCTCTGGTATCTTTCTTAACTCTTTCTCTCTCCTCTAAAATCCAATAAAATCTATTTTCTGCAGGATTCTTTGCAAAATAGCGCCGCTCAAAAAAAAAATCTTTTTGCAAAAGTTTTGTGATTGGTTTTGTTTTGCATATTTTAATACGGACTTTAAGGGGCAAAGACCAAATCAAGATTAGGTGGGGATTTCATCACCCTTCCTACGCACCACAAATCACAAACCGAGCATCTAGATCAACCCTTCATTAATTTAAAAAATATCTAGACCAGACTCTAAGGACTGTCGCGCTCATTAAGGACAGAGGAAGGTCGTGGGTAATCTATCGCTTATCCGCATTACTTTTGTAGTGCCTAGGCAAGTGTGTCCAAGGCGAGTGGTTACTTAATTAGGACCACTACTTTCGTAGTGGGGAGCCTCCCACTCACGTGGCACTTACCTGGCTACAAGAGTAGTAAAGAGGCGGCAGAGGATTTATCCTGCGGCTTGTCCTTTGGAAGTCTAGGAGCGATCTAGAGACTGGACCTAGGTAACCTTAGTTCTAGGGTTGCTTGTGCATTTTAGAGTGATTTGTCTTGAGTCCCACTTTTTTCAAAACAAACCAATTTTAAAATCACACACACGCTGCCACTTGTACTAAACCCGCTTAGTGCATGCTCGGCTGGACACGGGATCCTAGTGCCCGTCTTGTCCGCGTTCCTTCTATCGACGCCGAAGTCGGTACTTCTTCATCTTCTTTTCCCCCACCACACACGACCGAGATGGATGGCACTCCATCAGATTATAACACCACGTTGCCACCGCCCTTAGGTGCGCAGAATCCACCGAGCATCTCTCTCCAAGAGAGATGTTATCCTATCCGTGGTCCTCTTCCCACTTGTCTATCTCTTCCACCACCTAACGGGGATAACTTCGAAATTAAACCCCACTACATCAATCTGCTGCCCAAATTTCACGGGCTTGAGTCGGAAGACGCGTACGTTTTCATCACCAAATTCGAAAATGTATGCGCAATGATGGGTACTTCACAATTGACTTTAGATGCTATGCGCTTACGTCTTCTCCCATTCACACTGTGCGACTTGGCAGAAAAATGTCTTTACAATACTGCCGCACACTCTATCGCTAATTGGGATGAATTCGTCATAGCATTTCTTAAGAAGTTTTACCCAAACCATAAGACTGCACGTGTTAGGAGCGAGATCAACCAGTTCACCCAGCTTCCCAATGAACCATTTTGGAAGTGCTTTGAACGTTTCAAAGATCTGCTTGTCCAATGTCCTCATCATGGAATCAATAGATGGTATTTATGTCGGATTATATATGAGGGCATTAATCCAGCGACAAAGCAGATGCTTGAAACAATGTGTCAATGCAATTTCATGTCTAAAGATGACGGTGAAGCTTGGAAGTATCTGGAAGACCTCGCTGAACACACTTTGCAGTGGGAAAGCGTAAGACCACCTTCATCTAAAGGAGGTATTCACCAGATCGATGTTTCCATCGCAGTGAAAGCCGAAATGGCAGCGATGCAGAAGAAACTCGATGCTATTGAGAACAAACTTTCATCAGTCTCCCTAAATCAGGTCACGCTTCCTAAGATCGTCTGTGGTTGTTGTTCGGATCCTTCACACTTAACGGAAGAATGTCCTATGAATGCATCGTTTCAAGCTAATGCTGCTTTTCAGCAGCAACCTAGAAACGACCCTTATTCTTCCACGTACAATCAAGGATGGAGGAATCATCCTAACTTTGCTTGGAATCAAAACCAACAAAGCAATTATCAAACACCTCCTCCACAGCAACCACAACCACAGAATCAGCCCCCCTTTCAGTCACAGAATTTCCAAAATCCGGCCAACATTTCTACACCACAAGTGGCCGGTACTGACAACTCACTTGCACAAACTTTGGATATGTTCATGAAACAATCCATGCAATTGTCGGCTGAGATGAAGTCTTCAATTGATACCATAACGAAAAACTCCGCCTCCCATGGTGAGAGTATTAAATCAATAGAAAACCAAATCGCACAGTTAAACGCCGCAATGAGTGCGAGGGAGAAAAGGAAACTCCCATCTCAACCCATACCTAATCCTGGCCACTCACAAAGTTATAATGTGAGTGCTGTTACCACGTTGAGATCGGGAAAAGTGCTGAATAACCTAGTGGGTGAGCAATGTGATGATAGTGACACCAATGATACCCCAGCTTCTTCTTCTTTCCCTAATCCGTCTAATCTCCCACCTTCACCCGAGCCTATTCTCCGTTTTTCCCAAGGCTCGAACATTTCGCCGAATCTATCTGAGTCTATTCCCACTCCAATTTTGGGATCGAATCCATCCCCACAGTCTTCTCCACAAACGTTGGACCCAAAACTTATTGATCAAGCACCTTATCCAAACAGGTTAAGGGGCAACAGACCAAGTCCACAAATGGAGAAGATTGTGGAAATTTTTAAGCAAGTTAATATAAACATTTCTCTCCTAGATGCTATTCAACAAGTTCCGTCATATGCGAAAATCCTAAAGGACTTGTGCACTAGGAAGAGAAAAGTTCAAGTACCTAAAAAAGTTTTCCTTGCGAGTAATGTGAGCACAGCTTTTACACAACAACTTCCCAAGAAACGAAAGGACCCCGGAAGTCCTACAATTTCAATTTCTATTAGGGGTAAAAATATCAATCGTGCTCTACTCGATTTAGGTGCTAGTGTTAACTTGCTTCCGTATTCTGTTTATGAGCAATTAGGGATCGGAGAGTTAAAACCTACGCATTGCACTCTTCAGATGGCCGATCGATCTATCACCCAACCTAGGGGTGAGCTAGAGGATGTGTTAATCAAAGTCGGGGAATTTATATTCCCTGTGGACTTTATCTTTATAGATACACAACCTGTGGCAAACCCACGCAATCAAATCCCGGTGATACTCGGTCGACCCTTTTTAGCCACTTCCAACGCGGTAATCAATTGTAGAAATGGCTCTATGACCTTATCCTTTGGAAAGAAGTCAATTGAGCTTAACATTTACAAGTTGGGAAGTGAACCCTCCGTACCCTATGCTCATGTGTGTTTTGTCGAATTAATGGATGTCGACAGCAGCGAATTTGATCAACCTCATGATACTGACTCTTTTCATATGTTGTTGTTTGACCCAACCATGTACTCTTCCCCCGAGTTGTTCGGGTCAACATCTAACGCTGATGAGGAACTTTTTATAGAGTCTGACGATCACCCCATTTTTTCTGATGACATTATTCTTCGGGGTATCGATGAAAACTTTGAGGAAATTTTCGCTGATGAACTCGCATTCTTACAAGACACGGGTGTTGAGATGAATCAACTCCAAGATGAAGAAATTGTACCTCCACCCCTTCTTTTGGACAATCATGATAATGCGAGTAATCCATCATTACTATCACTGTGTCGTCTCTCCAAATTGAGACGCAATTCTTTTCCATTACACCTCTTATCACCTCCCTACTTCTTCTTGTCGAAAGGTGACATGTTCTTCCACCAACCTTGGTGCTTCATCGATAAATTTTTTGAATGGTTGGTGTTGACCTTCGGTCTTTGCAACGCTTGGCATTGACCAATAACCTCGATCCCCTCGTGTGATTTTAAAAGATTAAAATTGTTTAACTCAAGTTTGGGGGGGTGGTATATTTTGGCTCTTGAAAGAAAATGATTTTTACAAAATTGTGAGCCAAGAAATAAGTTTGGGGAAGGAGTTCACTTGCATTATTTCTTGTCCCCTTTTTCCTCCCAAGTCTACAGGTTTTTGAGCTTAATGGATGACATCAGTGAGGACACTGCTGTAAACAGGTTTTGGGGAGGTTTGTGCTTATTTACGCATCAATTTGCATCATACTTTGCATAAGCACAACATTTTCAAAAATTTCAAAAATTTTCTTTTATAACAAAAGAGTCGAAAGTGAAAAATTACATCCAAAAGATAGGAATAGTTTAAGAAAACCAAGAAAATTAGAAGTTTTCTTAAACGAACTAGTAATAAGTAGTTATGAGCTGTTGTCCCAAGGGTTAGTAAGATGAAGGAAGTCGCTAATCTGAGGATAAAAATAAGTCTGAAAAATAGTTTCTATTCTGGAAGCCAAACATTTGAATGTTGATACCCTACTATATGCACCTACACACGTCTTGAAACTCGGGATAGTAGAGAATACCTTGAAATGCTCTTGTCTAAAAGCCAAAGTATGAAGGGAAAAAAAAATAAAGAAAATATAAAATGGTGAAAAGAAAAAAATGAACACTGGTTTTGTTATCGCCAAGGCAGAAATAAAAAAATATAGCGAGGGTGCCTCTTCACCTAGTGCCCTAAGGCCAACTGGTCTGGGAGTCACTGCTAAGCCTTAGGTGGTGCAAGACGAGGAAAATATTATCACCTAATCAGAAAGCACTTGAGTAATCGGTCGGTTAGTACCTCAAGAAGTATTAACGGTCGCATGAAAAGGTGTGAGCAAATCTAAATATTCATCAAATTAAAAAGTACTGAGGTAGATGGACAAGAGTATGATAGCTTGAATTGAATTCTCCGAGTGTAGGGATGTCCATTTCACACACGTAGGGGTATATGATCAATGTTTGGATGAAAGGTAGGAATGAAGAATAAAGACGATGTTTTATTGAGGGATGATGTGATTTCTAATATTTTTTCATGACTATTAAGATAGGGCTCATGACGAATGAAAAGCTAGTATAGTTGGAAACTCTTATTTTCAAAATCTTTCTTTTATGGTTCTTATCTTTATATGTAAATTTCACTATCTCTCTTTTGTTATGGGATTTTGTGGGTGCAATCCGCTGAAAACCCTCAGGAGACAACACTCCTCCTACTAGGGACACCTAGAGGTTTAACGGCTTGTTGCACGTGCTCAGTGCAATCGTGTATGCCTACGAAAGTGTGCTTAGTTTTCTCCTTTCTTTTTCTCCTCTTAAATAAACTAGTTTGCTCGGGACGATCAAAGATAAGTTTGGGGGTATTTGTTCAGTTGATAAAACTGCACATTTGTTATTACATTTTTCCTACCATTTTCATATTAAAAAGGACTTTATTATAATATATCATACATATGAGGGTTTATGTGTAAAAATACTATTTTCCATGTGTTGATATATTATAATTAGCATTTGGTAGGAAAATGTATGCAAATAAATTCATTGACCAAATCCTAGTAGAACAAAATCTAATAAATATTATTTGAGTTGTTGTGCAAAAGATTTTCAAGTGTGCAGAATTTTTCAAAGACTAGAATCAAGCAAATCAAGTTGTTGAAGAAGACTTGCCTAATTAAGAAGCAAAACTTGGAGACCAAGTCTGGAAGCAACCACGAAAAGATTTCCAAATTCTAAAGGTTCCAAGGATCGCCAAATGTCATAAGGACAGAGCTCCAAAATTTTGATGAAGGGATGTGATTAAACGGCCGCGGATCCGCGGCCTTACCCACCCTTATGCCGCGGATCCGCGGCATAATAGAGGGATTACTTGCCTAAATTTTGGGCGATGAATCTCTGCTATATTTTACCAACTTTTGAAGCAAAAGGTTATGGCTTTGGACTATAAAAAGGGACCGAGAGCCTCCTGGAAAATTTATCAAGCCGACGCGATCACGAAGCCCCAGACGCTCACGCATCCAGGCTGATCATCAACTGTTCGTCTACCTCCTTAGGAAAGATCGAGAAGCAACTAGTTTGTAATCATTTTCTACGGAATAAAGTGTAGATTGTTCAAGTGATTAATAAAGGTAGTTATTTTATTTAATTCTTTTGCATTTTACATTATGTTTCCCCTCTCTGTCTTTTCATCTTCTTCTCCCAACATGCGCGAGTAATTCTCCGCTTGTTAGGGTTCGTAGGATTAGGGTAGGCTAATGGATGATGAACATCCCTAAACCCTTTTTAAGTCCTATAAAGTTTATGAAATTTATCAAAAGAATCATTAACATCCTAATCGGGCGCGCTAGCAATTCTTTGCTAGTTCCGACCGCGATTAGAGATTAGATTAATGATTGTTTTGGTAAATGCTAGATTTGAACGGAGTTCCGTGTCGAGATAAGGGTTAAGAGTGGGATTCCTTTTCCCTCCAGAAACCCTAATCTACACGCATCACCGTCGTTCTAGTTTTAAATCTATTAATGGATAAAAAGGGTAACTTTTAATTAATCGTCCATGACTACTAAATCCTAACGAACCCTACAAGCCCTCTTATTATATTAACTATATTCCTAAAATAATCTAGATCTATAATTTTGCACTCTTGCTTAAAGTAGATCTAGAAACTTTTCACAAAAATTCTTTATTCCTCCTCTCTTTGTTAACACATCTAAAGTAAGATTAAAAGGTTCCACGTTTCCCTGAGGACGACCCGTACTCACCTCGGTCTAGCTACACGCGACACCGTTCTGATTGCGGTTAACTACAAAAACACTCTATCGAATCAATCAATGTACTAATATAATAGTATACTGATATCAAGATATTCAGGCATGCAATTAGATATGTTATTGTCAGTACGGATACGAACGGATATCGAAAAACGGTAAATCTATACTACTTGCTGCATAATATAACACATGTATTATTTTTATACATATATAAATAAATATAATATAACATAGCATGTTGCAACATAAACTTGCCTGATCGGATCTCACGACGGGGTACGTACGTCACGTTCGACGTCGGATAAACGTCATGATGCAACCACGCGCGTGCAGGACTGGACCTGGCTGATCAATGAAGTGACCACGCTGGAAGACGACAATGATTGAGTCGTACGGATCGTCGGTGACGTGCGCAACTCCAGCGACGGTCGGAAAACCAAGAAATCAAGAAAATAGAAAGAAAGAAAAAACGAGAAGAAGAAGAAGAAAAGGTTGTGGTGTCGGCTCTGGGTGCTGAGGACAGAGGATGGGTGATGGCGACGATGGGTAGCCATCGGCGATGGGTAACGGTGAGGGCAGTGGGATGCTTGGGTTGAAGGGGTTGTTGTTTAGGTCGTCTGGGATTGTGGTGTATGGTTTGTGGTGTCGGGAGTTGGAGAAGGAGGTGAGGAGACGACGACGAAGTCGTGGGTCTCCGGCGAGGTAACGACGAAGTCAGGGTTTTCTTCAGTTCCGGGGGTGTTCTCGGGAAAGAGAGAGGGGAAGTGGAGATGGTGTTTAGGAGGTCGAGGTGAGGTTGACGAGGTCGAAGGGTGATGGCGAAGTTGAGTGGCTAGCGACGAGGGTTCTTGGGTTGCAGGGTTGCTCGGTTATGGGGTTCGTCGGGGTCTGGAGTTGTAGGCTCGGGAATAACGAGGGAGATGGAGGAGAGGGATGAGAGGAAGTGATGGAGGTAGTGTGGTGGTGAGGGTGACGGGATAAGGTCGACGAGGAGGTCGGCGGCGAAGGCGAGGTGAGAGGCTAGGGTTCGGGTTTGTTCGTCGCGAGGAAGAACGAAAGAAAGAAGAGAGATGAGGTAAATAATATTAGGTTTATAAAATATATATAATATAATATAATAGAGAGAGAGACCGAGTGAAAGAGAGGAGAGAGATTACGAGAGGAGAGAGAGAAGGTGAGAAGAGAGAGAGAGAGACGGTAAGATGAGAGAGAGATGTGAGGAAATATAATTTAGTTAGTTAAAATATATAATATATTATTATATATATCTGTTAAGTTTAGTTTAGGATTTAAAGAAATATTATAATATATTTTATGGGTTTAAACAGCTATTACAAATATACTCCGAAAAAATACCAAGGTCTCTTTTAAATATCTAGTTTTAAAATATGGGTAATATACGTATTAGTTAAAACTATAATGCGATGTTCGGTTAAATAAAATGCATATCCCTAAGAATGTATATATGTAAATGCACGTAGCGATCCAAATGAATCTGTTTTATCAATCTGGACAGGAACCCGATATATGGATGCAAACATGTAATATAGGGTATGATAACAGGGCATGCTAAATATTAAAAATATATTATTTGACTATTATTTGTATTATGCGATGATTGGATGAGAAAAAAGTGTTTTGTAAATAACCGCAATCAAGACGGTGTCGCTAATAGCTAGCTTGGATAAGTACGGGTCGTCCGCAGGGAAACGTTAACTCTTTTCTTATTTTAGACGAGTTGATAAAAGATAAGGTTGATTGTTGCCGTTCTATTTTAAGACGGATATAAAATTTATAATAAAAAGGCTTGTAAAGTTCATAGGGTTTAGTAGTTAATGGATGAATGTTAAAAATTACTCTTTTTATCTTTTAATAGTTTAAACTTAGAGAGATAGCGATGAATGTGGATTAGGCTTTTTGGAGGGAATTAGGGTTTCCCAGTACCGGTCCTTGTCCGTCCATTGATCTCTATTCATGACAAGCCCTTAACAAAACAAGTGTTTAACCAATCTCAAATCGTGGTCGTGACTATCAATTGATAGCGTGCCCGATAAGAAGGTTAACATTTATTTTGCTAAAATTTATAAACTTTAAAATGTTAAAAAGAGGTTAAAAAAAATTTCATCCCTTATCCTACCCTATCCTATAAACCCTAACAAGTAAGGAATTACTCGATCATGGTTAGTAGTGATTTAGAAGAAAGGTTGAAGAAGAATGAAACCATAATTAAGATACAGAAAAAAGTAAATTAAATGCGGAAAAATAATGCGTAAATTAAATGCGGAAAAAGTAAATGCAAAAAAAATCTACCTTTATTAATCAACTATTACATTACAATTCTCTTCTTAGAAAGTAGAATACAAGAACCTTAGTTGCTCTAGATCTCTCAATCTATGGAGGTGGATGAATAGATGATTATGTGATCACCTGGATGATTTTGAATGCACAGCTCCCGGTCCTTTATATAGGCTCTGAAACCAGAAACCCTATATGCCAAATGTGAGTAGATGCGGTTAAGATCCTGATCCCAAAACCCCACATCCAACGGCCCTGATTTGACCGTGGAACCACCGCGTAATGCCACGTATGGCCGTAGTTCCGTCGCATCCTAGTGGAATTGGGTCTCGAGATTTTTTTCTGGCTTTTTGTGTTGATATTTGGAGATCCTTTTGATGTATAGATTCTGAAAATATTGCTCTGAGTCTCTGCCGTTGCTAGATTCCTCGATTTGCTTCTAAAATTTGGCAGATTCAGTTCCGATATCCCGATTTGACTTGGATCTCTTACTTGGATTTCAGACATGAGGTAATACATACACAATATCTCAAATCAAAGTGTTAGTAGCATTTGGTATATTTGAAATATTATTCCAACCATTTATATGATATAATATCTTAAGAATATTGATTATGAATAGTTTGCATGATTTGCATATTTTAATTATTAATTTTTCATTTAAATATTATATGCATATATTTTCCCTAATTATATTAATTAAAATGAAGAAACATATGATAATATTTTTACAAATAAACCCACATATGATCTTTATTTACAATTAACACTTTTTAGCACTTAACAATAGTAGGAAAAATGTTCATACAAATGTGCAATACTTTAGACTAGTCAAATACCCCCAAACTTATTTTTGATCGTCCCGACCAAACTATTTATTAAAAGAGAAAAAGAAAAACCTAAATAGCACACTTTCGTAGGCAACACGATTGCACTTAGCACGTGCAACAAGCCTTTAAACCTCTAGGTGTCCCTAGTAGGAGGAGTGTTGTCTCCTGAGGGTTTTCAGCAGATTCCACCCGCAAAATCCCATAAAAGAAAGAAAATTAAAGTTACAAATAAAGATAAGAAACTTATAAAAAAAAGAACTTGAAAATAAGAGTTTAAAACTATACTAGCTTTTTAGTTGACATGAGACATATCTTAATAGTCATGAAAATTTTCAGAAATCACATCATCCCTCAAAAAAAACATCGTCTTTAGTCTTCCTTCCTACCTTTCTTCCAAATATCGATCATATACCCCTACGTGTGTGTAAAAAACATCCTTACATTTAGAGAATTCAATTCAAGCTATCATACTCGTATCCATCTTCCTTGGTAGTTTTTAGTTGGTGAATGTTTTTAAGATGGAATTGCTCACACATTTTTCATGCGACCGTTAATACTTATTGAGGTACCAACCAACCGATTACCAAATGTGCTCACTCATTAAGACGTAATTAGCAATATCCTAGTTTTGCAACACCTAAGGCTTAACAGTGACTCCCAAACCAGTTGGTCTAAAACACTAGGTGATAGGCACTGCCGCTATATTTTTTTATACTGCCTTAAATAATTACAAAATCAGTGTTCAATTTTCTTCACCATTTATTTTTTTATGTGTAATTTATATTTTTGTTTATATATTTTTTCCTTCATACTAAAGCTTTTAGACAAGAGCATTTCAAGGTATCCTCTACTATCCCAAGTTTCAAAATGTGTGCAAGTGCGTATAGTAGGATATCAACGTTCAGAACTTTAGACTCAAGAATAGGGACTATTTTTCAGACTTAGTTCTATCCTCATATTAGTGTTTCATTTTAAAATATCTAATTTTCTTGCTTTTATTAAATCTCTTGCTCTCTTTCATATGTATTTTTCACTTCTAACTTTTATAAAAAAAATTATGCAATGCAATAGTTACGTATGATGCATATACAAATCATCCCCCCAAACTTGTTTGCAGCAGTGTCCTCACTGATGCTATCATGTAAGCTCAAAACCTGAAGACTAAGAGGAACAATTCAATAAAATGGTAAAAAGAAAGGGTTAAGAGTGAATGGCCGTGAAATCCTCTCCCAAACTTGTTTTTGGCTCATAATCGTATATAAAAAAAATATTTCAAGAGCCAAAAAATATTTTTCTCCCCCCAAACTTGAGTAAAACAGTGTTTTCGTTATTTAAGCATTGAAATTTAACATAAGAGGGGAGAGATATTATTGTTCTACGTGAAGCTTTACAAAGACCAAAAGTCAACACCAACCATTCGAATATTTTATCAATGTAACACCATAGTTAGTAGAAAATCATGTTACAGATAGACGTGAAGAAGTGGGGAAGAGATTAGAGGTGTAATTGAACGGGTTTATATTTCGGTTGGTAGAGACGAAACAGTGACGGTGGATGAAAACGAGAATTTGAAAGATGAGGAGTAGGTGGAATATTCTCATTCTCATACGGGATAAGAAGAATAGGTGGAGGTTCAGCTTCTTTCGGTGGAAGTTGATTCATCACAACATCCATGTCTTTTAGGAATGCGAGTTCTTCGGCGAAAATGCTTCAAAACTTTCATCGATATTCTAAATGATAATCTTATCGGAAAGAAAGGTATGATACCCGGACTCCATAAAAGTTTTATTTCTAATATAAGGGATTGACTCGGATAGCTTGACTAAGTCATTCGACAAGTCAAAGAATTCGGACTTAGGTGTGGACTTGTCGACAGAAGAGTCCTCACGTATATAATAAAAAGCAGGATCAAACAATAACGCACTAATTGCGTCGAGATCAGTATCGTGAAGCTCCTCAAATTCACAACTGTCGGAAGCTATTTTGTCGACAGAACATACATCAATTATATGAGCATAAGGTTCGAAGGGTTGACTTTCTAACCTGTAAATGTTAAGCTCAATTGTCATTTTTCTAAAGGACAGGTTCATGGAACCGTTACGACAATTGATTATCGCGTTGAAAGTTGCTAGAAAAGGTCGACCTAGAATCACAGGAATTTGGTTCTGTAGGTTTGCCATAGGCTGTGTATCAATAACTATAAAGTCCATAGGGAATTTAAATTCCCCGACTTTGATCAATACGTCATCTAGCTCACCCCTAAGGTGGGTGATAGATCGATCAGCCATCTAGAGAGTGCAGTGCGCAGGTTTCAACTCTCCTATGTCTAATTGCTCATAAACAGAATAAGAGAGCAAGTTAACACTAGCATCTATATCGAGTAGAGCACGATTGATATTTTTACCCCCAATAGTAATAGATATTATAGGACAACCGGGGTCCTTACGTTTCTTGGGCACATATTAGGTAAGAGAATTTCTCATATTACTTGCTATGAAAACCTTTTTAGGCATTTATGTTTTCCTTTTTCTAGTGCACAAGTCCTTTAGAATTTTAGCATAAGATGGAACTTATTGGATAGCATCTAAGAGAGGAATATTTATGTTAATTTGCTTAAAAATTTCCATAATCTTCTCCATGTGTGGACTTGGTCTGTTTGGCCTCAACCGGTTTGGAAAAGGAGCTTTGTTAACAAGGGTTGGGTCCAACTCTTGAAGAGAAGTTTGTAGGGATGGAATGGATCCCAAAATTGGATTTGAGATAGTCGTAGATGGTAATTCCTTCAAGGAAGTGGGATAAGAGTTCGAGCCTAGTGAAGAACGGAGAATAGGCTCGGAAGAAGATGTTGGATCAGACGAAATATGAGTAGAAGTAGTAGCCAGGCATCAATATCATCAACTTGCTCACCAACCTGGTTATTCAGCACTCTTCCCGATCCCAACGTGGTTACGGCACTCACATTATGATTTTGAAGGATGAAATTTGCGCTTTGTGAGTGCCCAGGATTTGGTAAAGGTTGAGATGGAAGTTTCTCTTTCTCTCTCTCACTCATTACGACATTTAACTGTGCAATTTGTGCTTCTATCGATTTTATGCTTTCAACGTGGGAAGCAGTTTGTTGCATCAGCGTTTGGATAGATGATGTTAAATTAGCCGTCGTTTGTGTGGATTGTTTAATAAATGTTTCAAAGCTTCATTCGTGCAGAGATTTTATTGGTATCGGCCGTTGAAATATTATTATAAGGAGCAAAGTTGTTGGCCGGATTTTGAAATGCTTGCGATTGAAAGGGATGCTGAATTTGTTGTTGTGGCGGTTGTTGCTGTGGAGGAAGCCTTTGATAGTTATTTTGGCTTGGGAACCGATTTTGATTTTGAGATTGGTTTTGGTTCCAAGAAAAATTAGGATGATTCCTCCATCCCTGATTATATATGGATGATTAAGGGTCATTCCTAGGTTGTTGCTGAAAAGCAGCATTGGTTTGTTCTTGACCTTGAGATGGGGGATTCAAAGGACATTTGTCTGTTAAATGTAATGGGTCAAAACAGCAACCACACACGGTTTTGGGGAGCGTAACTTGGTTTAGGGAGGCTGAAGAGAATTTGCTTTTCATAGCTTCGAGTTTCTTTTGCATTGCAGCCATTTTGGCTTTCATTGCGATGGAAGCGTCAAGCCGATGGATATCTGCCCTAGATGAAGACGATGTTGGTCTAGTGCTCTCCCATTATAACGTTTGTTCGGCGAGATCTTCCATAAATTGTCATGCTTCGCCATCGTCTTTTGACATGAAATGACATTGACAAATGGTTTCTAGCATTTGTTTTGTCACTGGATTAACACCCTCATATATAATTCGGCAAAGTTGTCATCTATCGATTCCGTGATGAGGGAATTGGACAAGAAGATTTTTAAACCATTCAAAACATTTCCAAAAGGGTTCGTTGGGAAGTTAGGCAAACTGGTTAATCTAGCTCCGAATGCGGACGGTCTTGTGATGAGGATAGAATTTCTTAAGGAATGTTGTAACGAATTCATCCCATTTAGCGATAGAATATGCAACGGTGCTATAAAGCCACTTTTCTGCGAGATCGCACAAGGTAAAAGGGAGAAGACGTAATCGCAGAGCATGCCCTAAAAGTTGGGTGGTGCTCATCATCGCTCATACGTTTTTGAATTTGGTTATAAAAACGTATGCATCTTCGGATTCAAGCCCATGGAATTTGGGAAACAAGTTGATGAAGTGGGGTTTAATTTCGAAATTATCCTCATTGGATGGAGGAAAAGACAGACACATAAGAAGGGGTCCGCGTACGGGATAACATCTGTCTTGTAGAGTGATGCGTGGTGGATTTTGCACACCTACGGGTGGTGGCATGGTGGTGTCATTAAAACGCGATGGAGATCCGTCCATTTCGGGAGATGTGATAGGTGGAGGAGAAATAGAAGATGAAAAAGTGTCGACTTCGGAGTCGACAGCAAAAACGCGGACTAGACGGGCACTAGAATCCCGTGTCTAGACGATCATGCACTAAGCGGGTTTAGTGCATGTGGCAGCGTGTGATGTGTGTGAGAACGATTTTAAGAAGGCTTGTTTTGAAAAAGATGTCGGACGTGAGGATTGACTCAACAAACCACAAAATGCACAATCAATCGCTAGAGTTAGGGTCACCTAGGTCAAGTCACTAGACTGCTCCTAGATTTCCAAAAGACAAAACGCAAAATAAATACTCTACTACCTTCTTATCACTCTTGCGGCGAGGTAAGTGCTAGGTAAGTGGGAGGTATCCGCTATACGAATCACCGAAATAGCGGGCCTAATTAAGTAACCACTTTCCTTAGTCACACTTGCCTTAGACACCACTAGAGAAATATGGATAAGTAATAGATTACCCACGACCCTCCTTTATCCTAATTGAGCACGACAGTCCTGTTAGTTATATGTATGCCCTAGAGGCCATTACTATACATAGGATGTATATTGTAGTGGATGCTTGGACATATATAGGGAGGACTTTCTTGCTCGACATGATAGTATGCTATCTGGTTGCTCTTTACCTTAACGTGTATACTGATTGTCTCTCTGTTACATGTTGGTAAAGCCCTTAGGATGTGTACTTGACTACCTGGACTATGATGCGGATCATAGTAGTGGGGACATGGTAGTCCATAAGTACATCCTTCAAGGTCCCTAGTCGTGGGTGTATCGAGACGGGGCATCGATATACCAGAGTAGACTAGCGTATACCTTCTCGACCCATACAGATGGGCGATGGATGATCCCATATCCATTGGTGTTTGACATCGGAGATGATATACGGGTGCTCAGTAGAGACTGGGTACACTGGACAGACTCGCCGAGAACTCCCAGATGGTATTATACCTTACGTTAGATGGCAGTTCTCTGGTGACACTGGTACAGGTTAGTCTGTAGACCCGAGATCGTCATAGAGTCTTGTGTGATTCCCACTGTGCTTTGATTTCCACCTTACCACGTCCAAGAGGGCGTGCAAAACGGTGGCTTTTGGGTACAGTCCCGAATCACATGGAGGCAATGAGCGATAGGAGGGGATTCGTCTCTCCCGGTATAGGGAGTTGATGTTGCGCTGTGTTCGATTGGCTATAACCGGAAATCCCTGGCCAGGGTTGCTGAGATTTACTGGTAAGTGTTACCAGTAGTTTCTCGAACTGTTATAGACCTCATATCGACACGACTTATCGAGTTATTGGGGTCTGACGTTTACCACCCCTAGGCGAGATATGCGAAATATCAGACGATCAGACCGGACTGTACGGTAAGTGTTACTGGTTGGATTCACAGGAGTGTGAGCGGGCTTGCTCTTCGATCTTCTGATCGCTCAATACCCGGACGGCCGTTACGTTTAGCAGACCGCTTGCGGCTTGTGGGTGCTTGATATGATCATCATCTGCTGCCGGCGTATTGACGAGTCTTTAGAGTCCTACACAGAGGTTTCCTGGCTCAAGCGAAACGAAATAGGAGCGCATATGAGATATGCGCGGGACCGAGAATAATGCGTGTATGTGATACCGTATTCTATTCTCGCGATGAGTGTATCGATTGGTTGTATGCGATATAACCTAGTTATCGAATCAAGGATTGATTCGATAAGCCGATACATTGAATATTAGTCGGTCATATGCGATATGACCGGATCGTTAAATCAAGTGTTGATTTAATGATTTAATGTATAATTATATATTTGATATATTAATTTTGCATTAACTAATATTGGTTCACTTAAGATGTTTTTCTCACTTGTTTGTGCACATTGTATATGTGATATATTTTTTGTGCACAAGATTGTATCATGTTTGATGATACATGCAAACTTGGGTGTATGTTTGATTTAAACCTTGGTTAAGTAAATGGTTAGGGTTTTAATTTATTTATTCATTTATTTATTTATTTAATTTTGGCAAGAAATGAAATGGTTGCTACTTTTGTTTTACATTGAAGCTTCAAGAAGCTTTGATACCACTGTAGGGTTCCTTGGCACACTAAGGAGGTTCCACAAGGCATCAACCATGCCAAATTCAAAAAATTCCGGTGCCGAGAAACCCTAATGCGATCGTTGACTAGAGTTTAAGGCGAAACATGCAACTAGTTAACAACTTAACTAAGGATGAACGGAAAATACAACCTTTGTAGATCCGGTCCTCCACCTCCATAGCTCCGTGATGATGTCCCCTCGCTGCGATCATCGGATCCCGGGCTCTAGCGTCGGCTTCATCGGAGAAATAGGCGGGCTAAGTCGTCGACTTCGATGCCGAAGATGATCTACGTCGAGGCAACTCAAGATCAAGCTCTAACTTCACCAAGTCATGAAACTTGTGAAGAAAACACCCTATACTACTTGGCAAGTGGTAGAGGATGAAGAAATAGGAAGTGGGTTCAAATAGCATGTTAAGGCCGCGGTTCCGCGGCGGTTTTGTCGTATTACGGTCACGTGCTTCACAGTAACCCTCAGTTGTTGTTTGCTGATTCTTCTGGGAAGTTTTATGTTTCACTCAAGAGTTGAGTTTTCTGGGGTGTATTGGGGACTCGATAATTCGATCGGATTATTTAACTTTGTTTATTAAATTTTTCCGGATATTTATAGAATATGTTAAAAAGTTCGACCGGATATAAATACCCAATTTTTCCCCTGCCGGAAAATTTCCAAGTGTTGGATTTTTCCATGGTTTAAAGACGTTCTAAGTAGTGCAAGTAACGCGATGGACCCTCTAGAAGACAACAAACCTTAACTCGATTACGTGACCGCCTTGAACTGCCCTTTGAACCTTCGGGTTTGGGGCAGTACGGCGTGCCACATGTGAGGCGTTGGCTTGACCCTTCTACGGCTGGACCGTTGGTACTGAGGCATGAACTGGATGTTTTTAAACTTATTTCATGTGTTGAGCTGTTTCGGGAAAACTTGGGTGTTTGACTGTTCGATCGGAAAGTTTAACATTTTATGTTTATCTGGAATGTGATACAATATTTGGAATCCACAAGGAGTTATGAGATAACTGATTTGAATGTTATAAACTTAGCACTTTAGTCTCACTTGATCGGTTGCCACGGAATTTTGATGTGATCAAAAGTCCGTCGCAATCACGTAGCGTACGCGGATACTCGCCGGGTAAACTTAATAGACAGCTACACCCCAAAGCCCCGACCAAGTGACTGTAGGAGAACCCCATCACCGAAAGCATCCGTTCGGGTGCTCGCGGCAGCGGTGTTCCGCCTTGGTGCACTTCGTCGACGGCGTCGGGGGTGCGGCCGCCTACTAAAGTTTGCGACGAGTATTCGATCAGGATGTCAGGAATCTTGTTGAATTGCCCGACTTGATATTAAAAAGTGTTTTCGATAAAGAGACTAAAATGCGGGGTTTATAATTGTTAGGCATGCGATGTCTAAGTAATTCATTTGATTAGGCATGCGATGTCTAAAGAGGTTGCGGATTCCAACTGTTGTAGTTTTACACTTTCTTTTCTGTGACCGTAAGTGTAATATGTGATATCGCTGGTTTCGTTGCTATATGTCAACGACAATTGGGATACGCATGTTTGCTTACGTTGATGACATGTGATGTTATGTGTTGCTGGATATGTTATATTGGATCGTCGTGTTTGAATAGCCGGGGGGGTTTTATGTGAGATGAGTGTTTTTCATTTTCATTCATGTAAAACTTGTATGTAATATTCTTTTATTGGGGCACTTCCAGGTTGCAGAAGATGTCACCGTTTGTATATTATTTACTTTTCCGCACTAGGATAGACCCAAGGAGGAGGGCATAAGTAACCGGGTTCTGGAGTCCAGTGGGAGACCAACTCGAGGAGTCGAGTCCGGATCTCCTAACTCTAGATTGGTAGGATTGCTTCCCGCTCTCGTAGGGGTCTAGGGGTGTGGGTTTGGCTATTCATCACGACCGTAGAATCCGTGTTTTATACTGGCTCGTATTGAAAACACGGGCGTCCTAGTATATCCAATATTTCATATGATATTTTCTGCTGCATTATCTGTGATGTGATCATTTGATATGTTCTGTGATAAATACTGTATATAGTATATATGATATATTATATAGATGTTACTTATGTTTTACACCCGCGCTAGCCCTGCCCTGCTCTGCCGTTAGTTACCTAACCTAACGGTGCACGAGGGGACATCGAGGCGAATGCGGATGGCATAAGTGTACGTCGTATTTATCTGTGATGTTTAGGTGACTTAAATGATGGGACTTCATTAATGTGATTAATGAAAGAAAAATAAACCTAAGATGTTGTGGAATCGAATTTCAAAAATAAAACAGGTAGCTACAGTTCTTGCTTTGCATCGCGGTGTTCCTTGTAGAATATCCTGCACCTTATTCGATAAGGAAAGGACTGAGATCCCTTCACCGGGAGTGACTCCTTTAGCAATAACTGGCAGATGCTACAACCCTCGGTTTGTCTTTTAATTGCTTCTATAGTTTCTGCTTTGCACAGCGGTATATATGATATATCCTGCACCTTATTCGATGAGGAAAGGGCCGACGATCCCTTCACCGGGAGTGACCCCTTTAGCAAAACTAGAAAAGCCTCAAAAACACTCCATTTTAAAATCATTTGATTCTACAACGATATCAAGTTCATTACGCAATAGGTTTTCTTAAAAACCTATCGTAGCCCTCCGTCATTTCAGATAAGTACTACTTAGTATTCGTGTTGCGGTAGTTTGGCATTCGTCAAGGCATAGTGTACGGTAGCTAACTAGTATTTATCTGCTTTTGCATATGATGCAGATTGGATTAGGGTATTCGTACGGCGTTGTTTGGCATTCGTCAAGGGTCGTGCGGGTGGGTTTAATTCAATCAAGAAATGTACGGGTTGAACTTGACTAGTGCACTATGGGTTGTTTGGCATTCGTCAAGGTCATAGAACACTAGGGGCAAAATATTATCGGGAATTTCAAGTGTTGAAATTTGCAATGAGATTGCATACCTTCTATGTGATAGTTGGATCCCGATACCCACTGCGAGTAATTGTTACTCCTAGGAGAGTTTTACACATTACAATTAGCCGATCAAGTAGTTGTCTAGAAAGGTGTCAACGGGGTTACGCCTCTGGGAAAACGAGGTTTACTGTAATTAGGTCCGTGCGAAAGCACAGGGAACCTCCCTCAAAGTACCGACACTGGCCTGGCTGAAAGATTGGCGAACTTGTAGCGTGTAATTAATTCCGGCTAGTCTTTCCTTTTAGGGTTTGAAGGAAGATTTGATAAAAACAGTGGGAGCCATCCTGATTAGATAAAATAATAACCAATCTGATCGTGCAAGAGCGCACGCTGAGTGTTTTCTTCTCTCTCTCTCCAGGTAGCGACCATGTCACGCCTTAATCAAGATAATAAAACGGATTATTGACCGAACCCACTTGTTATACTGAGATGGGGAACGTTGGTCCCGCTTCAACTTATAATTGTTATAAAACAGAGCAGGAAATTGGGGAATACCAGATTTCCCGTGCCGCCCAAACGAAGAAAGTGCATATGATGCATCATCTTCGGGTGTGTTGTTACAAAGAACTGTTTCTCAGTATCCTCTGCGTCCTGGGTATTTGATACCGGATCAGGATCCCGCATATGTAATTTGTTACATAGGGCTACAGAAAGGTAGAGAACTGAGAACGGGTGATAAGTTTCATGAGGCAGAAAACGGGGCAAGTGTTGCAGCCAAGTCTGTTGGTCACTGTCACCCTGTATTACAAATACATTGATTCTGAACGAATGTTATTAGATACCGAACCTGATATACAAAATCATATCAGTCTCTTTATAAGTAAAGAAATGATAAAATTTTGTATTGTTGGATAATGTTTTGAACATTTCCTATATCAAAAGTTGATCGGTTCAGGCACGTTATCTAAAAGAATTGATGTTCTAAATCAAACTACGGTTCTTAGTATATAGAACACACACAAGAGGAAAAGTTCAGAAATGAACGAATTCTTCTTGAGGCATTGTAGACTAGGTCAGATCAATGTGACCCGACTAGCTAAAGTTACATTTAGATGCATATTTAAATCAGTTTGAATTTACATCTTATGAAACTTGCCAGTCATGTCACAAAGATAAAATGACCATAGCTCTGTTTAATGGAAGCAGAGAAAGAGTTAGTGAACTCTTGGGATGATACATGTTGATGTATGTAGGTCCCCTGTCTACACATGCCAAGACCGGTTCTTTATACTTCATTACATTCTCTGATAATCTCTCAAGATTCAGATATATGTTCCTGTTGAAACACAAGTCTGAACCTTTTGAGATATTCACAGAATATAAGTTAGAAGTAGAGAACCAAATTGCGGGTATAAGTATTATGTCCTATGATAAGATCAGGGAGGAGAATACTTGTGCACGGAAATCCTGGATTGTTCTAAAGGAGAATGAGATTCTCTCTCAGCATTACTCCTCCGTATACACCATAGCACGATGGTATATCGGGGCGGAGCAATCACACCCTATATGATAGGTGTGCTCTATGATGAGTACTGCTGAGTTACCTTTTTAGGAGTTATGCGCTTGAGAAGTTGCATACCTATTGAATAGGGTTCAAATCAAATCAGTTGCCTACCACTTCATATGTGATATGGAAAGGGAAGAGCCCATATCTTAAGTTAGTTAAGATTTGGGGTTGTCCGGCCTATGTCTAAAAAGCAAAATCCGGACAAGCTCGAGGCAAGGTCTGTTATGTAGAACTGGAAATGTTCCAGCTATACAAACTGCAGCTGATGATTTGGTAGAACCAAAGGATTCAATAGTCCCCGACGAACCTCAGCCTCTCCGCCGATCTGGTAGGGTTCTTCATCCGCCTGAGAGATACTTCGATTTCTCGATGACAGTGGGAGTGAGGATTGCATCATGAGATGATGACCCAACTAGTTTCGAGCAGGCCATCAAGAGTAGGACTCTGTAAGAATGGCTGGATGCTTAGCGATCTGAGATGGAATCCTTATACACCAACAAAGTATGGACTTTGGTTGCTATATCTGAAGGGTTAAATCCCCATCAGAAGCAAGTATATCTTGAGAAGATTACTTGGTGTACATGGAAAAGTTGAGACTTTTCAAAGCTAGACTTGTTAAAGGTTTTCGTCATCGACCAGGCGTGGATAATGATGAAACCTTTTCCAGTGGCTATGCTTAAGTCCATCCGGATCCTACTTGCCACGGCTACATACCATGACTACGATATCTGGCGGTTGGGTGCCATGACTGCTTTTCTAAATGATGTGTTAGAAGAGTGCGTCTATAAGTACACAGTCAGAGGGCTTCGTAGACAGTGGGAGCAGCGGAAACGTGTGCAAGATGTTTTATGTAATAAAGAAGGCATCGCGGAGTTGGAACGTCTGTTTTGATGTGTTAGTAAAAGAGTTTGACATCATCAAAATGGTAGATGAACCTTGTATATACAAAAAGGTAGTAGGGAGTATGGCGGTGATCCTCGTAGAGTACGTGGATGACATACTCTTGATAAGAAAGGAGTTTCCTATGCTACGCTCGGTCAATATCCACTTATCCCAATGATTCTCCATATAGGATCAAAGTGATACCTACTAAATCCTGGGTTTTGGATCTATGAGATAGATCTAATTGGATATTAGGACACTCACTAGTTGTAGTGAGATGGTATCAATTGATCCTGGGGAAAATCACTGGAAAGGTTCCAGGGTGATAAAGACGACTGAATGTCAGTCGCAGGCATTGTCTTTACCCTCAGCGCAGGGACGGTATGTTGGAAGAGTTCCAAGCTAGATACCGTGACATACTAGACGATAAAGGCTGGATGCATCGCTACTTAATATGCTACCAAAGAGGCTGTCTGGGTGTATATTAGTTCATGAGATGAACCTAGTTCCTCCCATTGTGTGACAATGGAGTTGTGGCTTATGTCAGGAACGTCCGTCCCATCAGTGATCCAGACATATTCTAAGGCAGTATCACCTGATCATGGAGATAGTTGATCTTCAGGGTGATCAAGGTTAGGAGAGTAGACTCAGAGGACAACACGGCGGATCCACTCACGAAAGGCCTTTTCCCAGAGAGAGACTTTTATGGGATGGTTGAGTATGAGATACTGCAACCACTGCTATCAGATGGCCCTAGTGCAAGTGGGAGATTGTTAGTTATATGTATGCCCTAGACGCCATTACTATACATAGGATGTATATTGTAGTGGATGCTTGGACATATATAGGGAGGACTTTCTTGCTCGACATGATAGTATGTTATCTGGTTGCTCTTTACCTTAACGTGTATACTGATTGTCTCTCTGTTACATGTTGGTAAAGCCCTTAGGATGTGTACTTGACTACCTGGACTATGATGCGGATCATACTAGTGGGGACATGGTAGTCCATAAGTACATCCTTCAAGGTCCCTAGTCGTGGGTGTATCGAGACGGGGCATCGATATACCAGAGTAGACTAGCGTATACCTTCTCGACCCATACAGATGGGCGATGGATGATCCCATATCCATTGGTGTTTGACATCAGAGATGATATACGGGTGCTCAGTAGAGACTGGGTACACTGGATGGACTCGCCGAGAACTCCCAGATGGTATTATACCTTACGTCAGATGGCAGTTCTCTGGTGACACTGGTACAGGTTAGTCTGTAGACCCGAGATCCTCATAGAGTCTTGTGTGATTCCCACTGTGCTTTGATTTCCACCTTACCACGTCCAAGAGGGCATGCAAAACGGTGGCTTTTGGGTATAGTCCCGAATCACATGGAGGCAATGAGCGATAGGAGGGGATTCGTCTCTCCCGGTATAGGGAGTTGATGTTGCGCTGTGTTCGATTGGCTATAACCGGAAATCCCTGGTCAGGGTTGCTGAGATTTACTGGTAAGTGTTACCAGTAGTTTCTCGAACTGTTATAGACATCATATCGACACGACTTATCGAGTTATTGGGGTCTGACGTTTACCACCCCTAGACGAGATATGCGACATATCAGACGAACAGACCGGACTGTACGGTAAGTGTTACTGGTTGGATTCACAGGAGTGTGAGCGGGCTTTCTCGTCGATCTTCTGATCGCTCAATACCCGGGTGGCCGTTACGTTTAGCAGACCGCTTGCGGCTTGTGGGTGCTTGATATGATCATCATCTGCTGCCGGCGTATTGACGAGTCTTTAGAGTGCTACACAGAGGTTTCCTGGCTCAAGCGAAACGAAATAGGAGCGCATATGAGATATGCGCGGGACCGAGAATAATGCGTGTATGTGATATCGTATTTTATTCTCGCGATGAGTGTATCGATTGGTTGTATGCGATATAACCTAGTTATCGAATCAAGGATTGATTCGATAAGTCGATACATTGAATATTAGTCGGTCATATGCGATATGACCGGATCGTTAAATCAAGTGTTGATTTAATGATTTAATGTATAATTATATATTTGATATATTACTTTGCATTAACTAATATTGGTTCACTTAAGATGTTTTTCTCACTTGTTTGTGCACATTGTATATGTGATATATTTTTTGTGCACAAGATTGTATCATATTTGATGATACATGCAAACTTGGGTGTATGTTTGATTTAAACCTTGGTTAAGTAAATGGTTAGGGTTTTAATTTATTTATTCATTTATTTATTTATTTCATTTTGGCAAGAAATGAAATGGTTGCTATTTTTGTTTTACATTGAAGCTTCATGAAGCTTTGAAAAAGTCTACCATTTTTGTTTCATGCCTAACCTAACCATTCACCTAACCTTAGTTTACTCTCTACACATAACCATGGTTGCTAATATGATAAGAATCACTTATTTTCTATTATTCAATAATTCTTATCATATTATCTTCTTCTTCTTCTTCTTCAAGAAGAAAGAAACTTGCTAGCTTGAATGGTGACTTGAGATAAAGAGTGAGAAATCCAAATCCAAAGTGAACCCACTTTCTATTTCTTCATCCTCTACCACTTGCCAAGTAGTATAGGGTGTTTTCTTCACAAGTTTCATGACTTGGTGAAGTTGGAGCTTGATCTTGAGTTGCCTCGACGTAGATCATCTTCGGCATCGAAGTCGACGACCTATCCCGCCCATTTCTCCCATGAAGCCGACGCTAGAGCCCGGGATCCGATGATCGCAGCGAGGGGACATCATCACGGAGCTATGGAGGTGGAGGACCGGATCTACAAAGGTTCTATTTTCCATTCACCCTTAGTTAAGTTGTTAACTAGTTGCATGTTTCGCCTTAAACTCTAGTCAACGATCGCATTAGGGTTTCTCGGCACCGGAATTTTTTGAATTTGGCATGGTTGATGCCTTGTGGAACCTCCTTAGTGTGCCTAGGAACCCTACAAGTCTTTAAGGGCTTGGTCTAGATATTTTTTATTAATGTAGGGTGAGAGTATGCTTGTTTGTGATTTGTGGGGCCTAGGAAAAGTAATGAAATCCCCATCTAATCTGAATTTAGGTTTATTGCCCCTTAAAATCTAGTTTAAGTATGCAAAACAAAGCGAAATCAAAACATGCAAAAAGATTTTTGAGCGGCTATGTTTGCAAAGAATCCTACAGGTAAAATCAAATTATTGAAGATTTAGAGGAGAGAGAAAGATAATAGGAAAATACCAGAGGATTTTAGGGTCCCAATTCTCCCAATGGACTGCGGTTCCGCCGCCAAATACACCCAAGCGCCGCGGTTCCGCCGCCTATTTAAGTGTTCTCCCCTTCAAATTTCTTCAGAGCACTCCAATACTCTTCTGGGTTAAGTTGAAAGTCTCTGGATCTCTATTTTCCTGCTCCAATTACTCCAGATTACCTTGCAAAACTCGCACAATAATCGTTAAAAACGCAAGATGCGGTTTTCGTTCTCGTTTATATTATGTTTGCTGGTTTTTATAAGAAATCAACCCGAATAACAAGAAAAAAAAATTACGACCGTCTCCCCCGCAACGGCGCCATTTGATTGGATGAGAAAAAAGTGTTTTGTAAATAACCGCAATTAAGACGGTGTCGCTAATAGCTAGCCGCGATAAGTACGGGTCGTCCGCAGGGAAACGTGAATTCTTTTCTTGCTTTAAACGAGTTGATAAAAGATAAGGTTGATTGTTGTCGTTCTATTTTAAAACGGATATAAAATTTATAATAAAAAGACTTGTAGGGTCCATATGATTTAGTAGTTAATGGATAAATATTAAAAATGACTCTTTTTATCTTTTAATAGTTTAAAGTTAAAGAGATAGCGATGAATGTGGATTAGGGTTCTTGGAGGGAACTAGGGTTTCCCACTACCGACCCTTGTCCGTCCATTGATCTCTATTCATGTCAAGCCCTTAACAAAATAAGTGTTTAACCAATCTCAAATCGTAGTCGTGACTATCAATTGATAGCGCGCCCGAAAAGAAAGTTAACATTTATTTTGCAAAAGTTTATGAACTTTAAAATGTTAAAAAGAAGTTAAAACATTTTTCATCCATTATCCTACCCTATCCTACAAACCCTACAAAGTAAGGAATTACACGCTCATGGTTAGTGGTGATTTAGAAGAAAGCTTCAAGAAGAATGAAACCATAATTAAGATTCAGAAAAAAGTAAATGCAAAAAGTAAATTAAATGCGGAAAAGTAATACGTAAATTAAATGCGGAAAAAGTAAATGAAAAAAACCTACCTTTATTATTTAACTATTGCATTACAATTCTCTTTTTAGATAGTAGAATACAACCACCCTGGTTGGTCTAGATCTCTCTTTCTATGGAAATAGATGAATAGATGATTATGTGATCACTTGGATGATTTTGAATGCACAGCTCTCGGTCCTTTATATAGTCCCTGAAACCAGAAATCCTATATGCCATATATGAGTAGATGCAGTTAAGATCCTGATCCCAAAATATCACATCCAACGGCCTTGATTTGACCGCGGAACCGCCGCGTAATGCCATGTATGGCCGCGGTTCCGCCGCATCTAGAATTGGGTCTCGAGATTTTTTCTGGCTTTTTGTGCTGATATTTAGAGATCCTTTTGATGTATAGATTCTGAAAATATTGCTCTGAGTCTCTGTCGTTGCCTGATTTCTCGATTTGCTTCTAAAATTTGGCAGATTCGATTCCGATGTCCCGATTTGACTTAGATCTCTTACTTGGATTTCAGACCTGAGCTAATACTTGCACAATATCTCAAATTAAAGTGTTAGTGACATTTGGTGTTTTCGAGATATTATTCCAACTATTTATATAATATAATATCTTAAGAATATTGATTAAGAATATTTTGCATGATTTGCATATTTTAATTATTAATTTTTCATTTAAATATTATATGCATATATTTTCCCTAATTATATTAATTAAAATGAAGAAATTCATTATTTACAATTAACACTTTTTAGCATTTAACAATAGTAGGGAAAATGTTCATACAAATGTGCAATATTTTAGACGAATCATGCAGATACCAATACATTTTCCGTACCCAAAAGCAAAAATGAACTAGAAGTCGTCGAAATATTAGAAAACCTCAAATGAAATATCGTAAACATGCACTGGGGTGTTACACTATACCCAACTACAAAAGAATTTCGTCCTCGAAATTCCTGGAACAAGAAAAGACAAGAAAACATGAATCTAAGAAAATAGGCGTGGAAACTTCTGTCGGGTCTCGTCTTCTCGTTCCCAAGTAGATTCTCCGTGCGAACGATTCCCTCATGAAACAAGTACTAGAGGGATCACCTTGTTCTTGAGGACCTTTTCTCGTCGATCCACAATCGCCCATCAGTCTTTCTTCATATGTTAAGTCCTCCCTTACTGTCAGTTCTGAGTGATCTAGGACATGCGTCTCATCTCGAACATACTTGCGGAGTTGAGATACATAGAACACGTCATGAACACTCGCCAAGGATGGTGGTAAAGCCAATCGATAAGCTGCTTCTCCAATGCGCTCGACAATACCGAAAGGCCCCACGAATCGAGGACCAAGCTTGCCCTGACTACCAAATCGAATCGCTTCTCTGGTCAGTGATATATTCAGGAATACAAGATCACCAACTGCGGCTTCTTCCTGTATTAGCCTAACTTTTCTGTCGATCTTGTTCCGCCTTCATATGATTTCGGATCGTGTTGACTTTCTCCACTGTTTTCACAATAAGATCTGGTCCCAACAATCTTCTTTCTTCAATATCGTCCCGGCAGATGGGCGAGCGACACTTACGACCATACAATGCTTCGAATGGAGCCATCTGTATAGTAACCTGAAAACTGTTATCATAAGAAACTCCACCAAGTGCAAATGATCCTCCCATGAATCCTTAAAGTCTAACTTGCACGCTCTCAACATATCTTCAAGAGTTTGGATCGTTCTTTCAGACTGGCCATCTGTCTGAGGATGATAGACTGTGCTAAACTTCAATCGAGTCCCCAAACTTTCCTGTAGACTCATCCAAAAGTGCGATAAAAATCGGATATTACGATCAGAAACGATGCTCACAGGTACTCCATGCAATCTCACAATCTGCTGCATGTATCGCTCTGCTAAAACCTCCGTCGACTGACCAACTCGAAACGGTATAAAATGGGCCACCTTGGTCAATCGATCAACAATCACCCAAACTGCATTATTGCGTTTTGGACTCCGTGGTAAAGCTGTCACGAAATCCATAGTTATATGTTCCCACTTCCATTGAGGAATCTGAAGTGGTTGTAATAAACCGGCTTCCCTTTGATATTCAGCCTTGACTTGCTGACACACCAAGCACTTTGAACATAACGAGCAATCTCCCTTTTCAAGCCTTCCCACCAGAAATATTGTCGTAGATCTCGGTACATCTTCGTGCCTCCCGGATGTACGAAATATGCGGAACTATGAGCCTCCTTCATGGCTTCTTCACAAACATCTCCTTTAGGCACACATAGACGACTACCATATCGTAACGAACCATCTTCATGTATCAACAAGTCCGTTCGAAGTCCCGCTTCCATCTGTTCTCGAAACTTCTGCAATCTTGGATCGTACGACTGCTGTGCCTTAATGTTATCGATCAAGGACGACTGTACATGCAATTTCATCAATTGTCCCGAAGAATGCGGTAATATGATCTACAACTCGAATCTCCGAAAACCCGCTATAATCTCCTTTTGTGCAGTTATTATCCGTATTGATGGCAACCGACTTAGAATATCCGGCACTACATTAACTTTGCCCGGATGGTATTTTAGATCAAGATCATAGTCAGCCATCGGCTCTAACCATCTTCGCTGCCTCATATTGAGCTCTTTCTGCATGAATACATAGTTTAGGCTTTTTTGATCGGTAAATACTTCTACCCTTTCGCCCAATAAGTAGTGTCTCCAAATCTTCAAAGCGAAAACCACTACTGCTAGCTTCAAATCATGAGTTGGGTAGTTCTTCTCCAATTGTCTCGACGCATAGGCTATAACCTTCCCATGCTGCATTAGAACACATCCCAAACCTTTCCCAGATGTGTCGCTGTGAATAACTAGCCCTCCAAAACTGTCTTACACGGTCAGAATAGGAGCGGTGGTCAATTTTTGCTTCAACACTTCAAAAGCTGACACACATTTCTCGGTCCATGCGAACGGTACCTCCTTTCGTGTTAGCTTGGTCAATGGTTATGCTATTCGAGCGAAGTTCTCCAGGAACCTTCTATAGTATCCGGCGAGCCCAAGAAAACTTCTGATCTCCCCTACATTATTTGGAAGTGGCCAATCATGAACAGCTGCAATCTTTTCAGGGTCAACAGTAATTCCATCTCCGGATACAACATGACCCAAGAACTTCACTTCTTCGAGCCAAAACTCGCACTTGCTCATCTTAGCATATATCTTTTCTCGTCTCAACATTTGCAGTGTGATCCTCAAGTGTTCTTCATGCTCTTCTTTGCTCCTCAAATAAACCAAAATATCGTCAATAAACACCACTACGAAATGATCCATATATGATGAAAAGATTCGGTTCATTAAGTCCATAAATATTGTTGGTGCGTTAGTAACTCCAAATGGCATCACTAAATACTCGTAAAGTCCATATCGAGTTCGGAACGCTGCTTTGCAAATGTCTTCTTCTTTCTCCCGAACTTGATGATATTCAGATCGCAAATCTAACTTCGAGAATACTCTCGCGTCGTTAAGTTGATCGAATAATTCGCCGATGCGAGGGATCGGGTACTTGTTCTTAATAGTTACCCGGTCTAATTCTCGATAATCGATGCACATCCTTCGCGTGCCATCTTTCTTCTTGACTAGAAGAACTGGAGCTCTCCAGGGTGAATTGCTGCTGCGAATCCAACCCTTCTCTAGAATTTCGGCAAACTGTTTCTTTACTTCTTCTAATTCCACTGGTGCTATCGGATAATAGGCCTTTGAAATCAGTGCTGCTCCAGGAATAAAATCAATCGTGAACTCCACATCTCGTTTTGGCGGTAAACCCGAGATGTCCTCGAACACGTCCATAAACTCTCGAACTACTGCTGGCGCTTCCTCCTTATCTACTTCCATCGACGAATGAACGACACTTGTCGGCCTAGCCCTATATTTGACTGGCCCAACAGCTACTTCCTAAAAATATAAACTCCGGATGTTCGGGAATCTGAAAAATCACTTGCGAGCATAATCCACCTGATCGGCTTGGACAGACGGGTCTCCTCTACGAGCCACCACTCATGAGCATAATCCACCAATTGGATGCGTACTACATCCACCCTTTTCTCCTCTGGAATCTGCGCAGCGACAAGCAGATTCTCCGTATCTACTAGCCACTACTCCGCTGGCAATGGCTCCTTCAATCCAGTAAAAGTGGACGGACTAAGCCTTCTGAAATCCGCCACGGTGCCCTCACGCTGTGCTGGCCCGGGTGCTGCTGCAACTACGGACTGCTGGACTATCCGCCGGCCCTCCTGGAAAGCCTCGGCGTGCCGCTGATTCAGCTCGGTTTGTCGCTTCTAGTTTTCCAGCATTCCACGTATAACTCTCAGCAATGCGGCGTCATCAACACGTCTCTGGTACGATCGCAAATCTCTATCCGCCATGATTCTGAAGCCAAAGACACTGAAGAGGATTAGCAACGGTAAATAGGATTCAATAAAAAAGATAGCTATAAATTTAAGACCGGAAAGATAGTAACGTGGCAGGAAATATTCCTAATTACGGGTTTTCTGGTTGGTGTATCGGGTTTAATACCCAACTACAAAAGAACCAAACCCGATTAATCCTAAATCCTATGGCTCTGATACCAAACAAATCCTGTCAAGCCCCGCTTCCCAGAGTGCGCAAACTATGACACGTGACGAAGCCAACCATGCTACCTGTGGATAGGAATCATCCCTCCACAGTCACATTACGGCTGTCTATAGGATATCAAGAACAGAAAAAATATAAAATCTATCTAGTACATGTCCATTTGCCACAATAAAAGGAGTCAAGAAAATGTATAAGCGGAAACGAATCAATATCCAATAAACATCTGAAAATACGTCCCAATATGGGCTTACATCACGAAATGAAACATCGGAAAAATAAACTAAACTAAATATCTCTAAACTACACATGTTTAATTCCTCATTGCTCGGCTTGACGGCTAAAGTACTTCTGTTCGGCCTGCGATAAAGATAGAGGAACTGGGCCATGCAAAACCCAGACGTCAATACGTCATAATACCAAAACAACAATAATAATCAGGATGTAACGATATAGGTAAACATGAATATAAATGAATAGCATGGCTATGAAACAGTAAGGTATGTGTGTGTATGTGATGTGTAACCTAAAACTGTGTTTCTAGGTTATCTATTCTAAAATCTTTGAAATCAATTAATGTAATTCTCATCGTAACCCAACAGTTTATACCCCGTTCATTCCCCACGAGACCACGGTAACATGATTTATTCCGTGATGCCCGGAAAAACGGCAAACAGGATTATTCCGTAACGCCCGGAAAAACCGCAAACAGGATTATTCCGTAACGCCCGGAAAAACAGCAAACAAGTAATTATTCCGTAACGCCCGGAAAAACGGCAAACAGGATTATTCCGCAACGCCCGGAAAAACGGCAAACATGTAATAATAGCCTTTTGAGTTAAGTTTCGGTTACATTATTGATTTCCCCTTTACCCCCAGGTTTGTGTTCAAGTTAGGTATTACCAATATAGATTTAATGCCAACACAGGATCAAACTGGTACAATTCTCGTCTATGCAGACAACAAGTTACGTCTGTCAGGACAACATGTCAGGATTGTTGGTTTTAGTAACAATATCCAAGTAACAGGTCAAGTAGTGTGTCGAGGACATGTCAAGTGATACATATGTATTAATAGATACCCAAATATGAAACTACAACGAATATCGGAACACAGTTAATGCACGGATGCACATGTATCTATCTGTATAACCTTTTATACGTCCATGACTACGTATTATGCATATTAGATAGCACGTTGTAATATAATAGTATACTGATATCAAGATATTCCGGCATGCAATTAGCGAAGATTTGATAAGAGAGAAAATAGAATTAATTTTTCCCCTTTCAAATTAATATCCGTTGGAGTATCACACTGAAAACAATTGATAACATGCACGCTTTTAGTTCACAATGCCAAATGGTATTCCCAAAGGAATATTAGCCTTGATTACTTTGGGCCTTATCTTGGCTGGAATGAGGATAAGTGAAGTTTATTTTTAAGTGGAGATCTAGATTAAGCAATATTAACTTCGCAAGCTCCTATCTTCGCTTAAAAATTTAACTTTAATCGGTTTTTTGGCTTTATCTCGTTTTCAGAAGTCCAAAACGGGTGTCTATTCTCTTCTATGGAGTTTAGGGGGGAGAAAGGAAATTAGATTGGATTTCAGATAACTTGGTTATCTCAACTTCCAAGTTAAGATAACATAGATGATTAAGAAAAAAAATAAAAGCTATATGGAGTAGTTTATATATCTTGACGAAACTTGCATTATTTCCTTTCCTCAACTCTTTCCTTCTCGCACTTTTTCTGCCCTTTTCTCAAGTTACTCTATCCTGACCTCCATCTGTTGGAACACGGTAAGAGCAGCAAGAGTAGTGAGAGGCTCTACATGCAAGTCATCAGTAATCATGTGTGTAGGCACTCCAAGATCCAAAAAAACACCATCCATCGCGTCTTTATCATTGAATGTCGGCCAACCTCGGGAATCTAAATTGTCAACATTGATAATTAAATCTTGACACAATTGTTCTGCTGCGCTTCGAGGCTGTAGCAGCATCGTCTTGCAAGCTTCGGTCTCGAGATGTTTCGTGTCAAGCAACTCTACGGACCCATACAGCTTGTCCATGTTACCGAGAAATGATTGTTTGTCGAGGTGCAGGATGATGGTTGCAATGGGAAATGTCAAGAAACTGAATAACATGTCAAGGAGCTCACTATCGCATTCAGCAAAAACCACCCTCTGCTTTTCCGTATTGATAAGAAGATTCAATGGAATGAAAGACATGGTGCTTGATACCTACACAATAAGTACATAAAAATGGTTACGTTTCTATAAAAATAATTTTATAGACATTTCAAATTCCAAAGCAGCTTTTTCATTAAAATGAAAGAATGCGCTTCAGAACATAAGGAACACGAAAGCTCTAAACTGATACAGGTATCGATGTATTTATTAAGTGATTTAATTAAAGGCTGGCAACCAACGAAAATTTTCGTGTACCTTGCATAGCAAACTTGAGACAAAATTAATGAAGACTGTTTTGCTAAAATTCGTTTCAAAATTCATATATAAGAAATTCCATTTTTGCAAGTACGCTTGCGTCATGTTCTAATGTAGCTGACAAACACCTCTAGAAATGCATAAGCTTGCGTCATGTTCAGATTTCTCAAAGGTGGAAATACTAATTTCTTGAGTTATCTCATATCATCTTAAGCTAGTTTCTCTAATTTAAAGCAGCATAGGCATCGATGATGCATTTGGTAATTTTTATTTTTTATTTTTTATTTTTATTTTTTATCTTTTTGGTGGGGGTGGGGGTGGGGGTGGGGGTGGGTGGGAGGTGGGGGTTATGCATTTGTTAATGGTTTATGTTCGTTTGCATGGCTGTTGTGCTGATTTCATTCTAAACGTTAGGTAGGCCATGCAAGTAAATGCAAAGTTTAAAGACACGAAATAGGGTAAGCATGAGAAATGTATAAATAGTCATTAAGCAGCAACAGGAAACTTAGATGTTGATCTCTTATTCAGGCTAATTCAAAGTTCAATGTCAGGATTAACAATAAAGTAGAATAACCAAACCTCCTTGAACTCTATAAATTATAGTTTACCCTATTGAACTTTTTAAATTTGCAATTAACAACACTGCATTTCAAGTTTTTTCACTTAAGCACCATAAGCCATTAAAATGTATTTTGATTCGACAATTTGGTGCTATCTATAATTTATCAAATTTTGGTGGCTTAAATTTGGAAAAATGTGAAAATTCATGGTGGTTTAGTAAAGCTTACAATTAAAGTATAAACTTTTAGATTTACCCCAACATAATTAGGCATACATGTTAATTTGGAAGCCAGTTATAAGAAAGTCATAAACAGCTATACAAAACTTATATATCAATTTTCTTATTCAAGCATCTTCACATCGGAAAAAAGTGTAAATTTACTCAACCCCGCGAATTTTTACGTTTTTTTTGTTTCTGTTTATAGGGAAAGATCTGGGTTCAAAAAAAAAATGAACCCATCTCATGCACGTAGATACTGATATATTTTTTAGAATAAGACAAACATAAATATTAAAGCAGTATCTCAAATTATAAATCAGATTAATACCACTTTAGCAACTCGGAGGTATAAAAACTAGAAAAAAGAGAAAGACCATAAAACATACTTCTTTCATCATCACAACACTAAACCAAACGTTATGGCCTTCATGCAACATAATCAGGACGTATGTCTCTCTCATAGTCAGGACATTTGTCACTCTCAAAATGCACATATATATTTATATCTTACTTTTTTTTATATCATGAACACACTATATATTGAATTTTTATAAATTAAATATAACACTATTGAACTTGTTAATATACAGATAGAAACATTAAACTTCCACTTTTCTCAATCAAATACCACAAGCCATTAACATATATCTCGATCGGTTTGACAGCTTTGGTTAGTGTTGGAGCCAAAAATTACCTTTGGGGTGGCCAAGTATCCTCTAGATACGGCAAGTACTTATTTTCAATTATTTTTTCTTATTGTTTCTTTGCGTTTTGAGTAACGCTTATAAGCTCTTGATCAACCAAATTTCATTCCATGCTATTGCTTGGAATTAAAAATCTAATGAAAATGTTGCTCGTTTCTAAATAAAATTACTGTAAAAAAATTATTCTTTTGTTTCGGTGTTTGCTTTCCGTAGTTTTTCCCCTTAATTATCAATTCATTCTCTAATGATACAATGACAGTGCAGGCAAGCCAAATAATTAAGCATCGAAGCTTACACTTTGATGGAGCCTCGAGAAGTCCCATTCTTATTGATATCGTAAGCAAACATATTCCTCCTCAACGAAGATCTCGCAGCAACGGGGATCAATCGTACGGCCATGGTCTAAGCTCACGGCGGCGTTGATGGCAATGGATCTCCGCAGCACATGATCGATGTCGTAGTGGAAGAAGACGAGGTAGAAGAAAGGGAGGAACAAGAGATGCGGATCCGAAGCGGGTTTCGGATCTTGGATCTGAGGGAACGGACTGGGGGCAGAGATGGGTTTTGGGCGATTTTTTTTTTCTTTTATTTTTTTCTGCGGGGGGCGCCGAGGGGATACAAAAGATCAAGATCAAACCTATCACAAAAAAATAGTTCAAGATCAGGCTTTCTAAAGGGCAGGCAGTGCATTCCAATTGCTAGCAATTGATCCATCATCAAAATCCGCGGCATCAAAAAATTTTGCTATCTTTATAGAAGTATCTGTGATAACATCACGAAAAGTGATTTCTTTTGTCCTACAATGAGACCTAAAGATTCGATCATTTCGTTTTTTCCAAAGATTCCAAACAACGTTCACAACTACCATACGTAGAATGGCTCCAATCGGTTTTTTACTTGAGGTCGTAGATTTGAATGATATACATAATGCCAAGAAGATTAATCGGTGGATCATGAAACCCACAACAAGCTAATGACGCACGAATATTCAATTAGAAAATTGACACTCAAAGAGTAAATGATTGTGAGTTTCGGGTTCAAGGTTGCAAAAAATACATTGTCCCCCGTCACTGATGCCTCTCATTTGAAACAAATCGAGAGTTTTTAGTTTTCCAAGAACGGCTTGCCATAAACAAAATGAGTTCTTAGGAAATTTTTGTGAAACCAAACAAATTTAGTTCAGAGATAAACCAAAGAAGGTTAAGACAATAATGATGATTTCGTCGATTTTGTAGTAAAAATACCCGAAGTAGAAGGTTTCAAACAAATGCATCTCCGATGATGGATCTATCAATATTAACCGATCGAATCAAATTCCAGAACTCAAATATATACGACAAAGTAAAATGGGATAGCGACCACTTATCATCGCAAATAAAAATGGAAACCTTGACATTAAGCGGAATCCCAGTATCATAAGCCAATCGCTCGTCAAAAACATCCAAAAGTGATTTTCCTTGGATCCTAAGGTCGAAAAAAAGACAAGTTGAGGCACCATTATGAATCTGATACTTGGTCTTTTCTTTAAACAAATCTCTAGTATGAAGAATACTTCTCATAATTGGAGAATTCCAAGATGATAAAGTCGTCCAAAAATTCTGAAATAAATTCCGTCTAGATGGGGCAAAAAATACCGAATGAGTCCAATTAGCCAAAAGACCATGTATATAATAAAGTTTCCAACAAAACTTAAGCCAAGAAGCAACATTACAATCATGAGGAATAAAAATATCCAAACCATCCTACTTTTTTGGCTTGCAAATATTCTTTCATTTGATGGTAAAAGGTTTTGAGTTGCCCCATAAGAAACCACGAAAAATAGATTTAACTTTTTTTAGAACTTTTTTTGAAGGTTGAAACTTGTGACCAATACATTTGATAGGCTAGAAGAGTCGATCCAAGAAATTCAAAACGTCCCGCAATAGAAAGAAGCTTGAATTTCCATCCACTAAATCTTGACATCAATTTATCAATTAAAAGTTGACACATTGTAGCATTAAGACTTTCAGAGGAGAGTGGAAGATCAAGATAGTTAAAAGGAAGCACTCCTTCTTCCATACCAAGTACATCGAAGATCATCAACTTGAAGTCCGGCTCAACTGTCGTTGAGAAGAAAATATTGCTTTTGTTTCTATTTGCTTAAAGACCGGAGATTGAAAAATAGTAAGCACATCATTTAAAGCCATTGCCGATTCCATATCACTCTTTCAAGAGTAAGAATATCATCTGTATAAAGAATATGAAAAATACTAAGAGAACTTCTATCAACAACCTCAATTTTTTTGGAATCCACTTTTTATTGCAAAAGTTGCGAAAACGAAACCTTCGCCATTCACTAATGTGCATAAATAAGGTGAAAGAGGACCATCTTACCGGAGACTGGAACTCGAACCAGAATAACCATGATGAACGCCACTCAAGTGAACCGAGAACATTGGTTTCTATATGCATGCACGGGTCCATTTGAGCCATTTTGTAAGAAAGCCTCTTTGAGCCATAATATGCAAAAGAAAATCTCTATTAACGGAATCAAACGTCTTGCGCAAGTCGATTTTCGCACAAAGCCGCTTTTTACATTCCGTTGATGAAAATTATGAATCAAATCGGAAGTAAGAAGAATATTGTCTTTAATACTCCGACCTTGAATGAAAGCACTTCGAAGGGATGGAATGAGATATGACATAACAGGCTTAAGTTTAGAAGCAAGAATTTTAGCAATGAACCTATATATGCAATTGCAAAGAGAGATGGGTCGAAATTCAAAAAAGGTGGACGGATTTTTTGTTTTTAGAATAAGAGAAATTAATGTGGAGCTAACACATTTTGGTAATTTGAAGGTATTGAAAAAGAAAAGAATAGTTTTAGTTACCAACTCTCCAACTATAGGCCATGCCTTTTGGAAGAAAACATTGTTGAATCCATCCGGACCGGGAGCTTTCTAAGTATTAGCATTAAAAATCATGTCTTTTATCTCTTCCGGTGTAATGGGCTTGGAGTTCAAGTTTTAGCCCATTATCAGTGAAAGAAAAAGAGTATCGATGAGGTGCTAAGAAGACCTTGATAGAATCCTGTAACACCCTAATACTTTTATATTATATATTTGGGTATTTCAAATCTTGCAGTAAAATTCCTTACTATTGTTGTTATTGGGTTGCGAATGATGCAATAAATAGCTGTAGTTATTATCCGACCCGACCTGCATGTTTGAAACCCAATATAGTGCAAGGTTATATCAATATTTGCTAGTACAGTGTATCCATGTGAATCGAGTGCAATATATATATATATATATATATATATATATATATATATATATATATATATATATATGTATGTATGTATATATATATATATATAATATTTTAAGCTCTACATATCTCCTTATAATACAAGATAAAAACAAAATAATATTCTTTTCCTATCTAGCCTTGCATGGCAAATTACCCCATATCAGGTGGTTGCGTTCATATATCATATTCATATCCTATGAGTTGGACAAACAAATAATTGGATCGTTACGTATATTTACGTAGATTTTATTGGGGGTGTATGTATTTAATTACAGGATATTACATTATGGTTAAAGTTCTTACGTATACTCTTTATATTTAAAAACTATATTTTTAAAGAGATACGGATAATATTTGGAGAGATCTTGTATTATTTGCAAAATTCTACAATATATATATTTTATATTTTCCTATAACTATATATATATATATATATATATATAAATTATATAAATAAATTTATTATTATAATCTCTCAGTATCTCTCTCCGTCTCTACCTCTCTCTCTATCTTCCTCTCTCTCTCTCTATATATATATATAATATAAATTTTATTATCAACTCTCTCTCCCCTTCTCGTAGAACCTTAACCCATGTCGTCGCCGTCTCCCTCTCGTCGCTGCCCCCTCTCGTCGTCGTCTTCCCCACTTCCTCGTCTTCTCCTCTTCCTCGCCGTCAGCACCTCCATCCCCTCATCTCCTTCCTCGAGGGCTCACCGAGCTAACCCCCAAGCTGAGAACCCATTACCTCCCCTCGCCGTCGACTCCACGGCTTGACCCGACCACCTCTGTCACCTTCCCTCCTCATCGGCAACACCAGAGTACCCACGCACCACCACCGCACCTTCACCTTCTCCTTCTCATTCCCCGATCACCATCAACCCCATTGGCCACGACCCCTCGCCGACGACTTCGTCTCCCCGTCACCTCGTCGTCGACCGCCTCTCTCCTCTCCTTGCCCTCGCTAACCCCAGAACCCAGCAACCCCGCCATCTTCTTCTTTCTTCTTCTTTTCTTCTCTTTTCCAACTGGTTCGCCGGAGTTGTTAACCTCCGAAGAGCACGATATAGACGACTCAGTCACCGTCGTCGTCTAGTCCAGTTACCACGTCACGCAGTTGCTCAATCAGGTCAAGTCCTACATATGTGGGTTTTGCATCGTGTCGTTATTCGGCGTTCGTAACGTGATATCCGGATACTCGTCGTGAAATTTCGATCAGGCAAGTTCTAAATTTGCAACATGCTATTTTGTTATATCAATATTTATATGAATGATTATAGTACATGTGTTTACTATTCGGCAAATATTATCGATTTACAGTTTTATATTATTAGTCTGTATCCATACTGATAATGGGTTATCTAGTTGCATGACGGATCATCACAATATTATTATAATACTATATCAGTTCAGTAATCTTTATCTAGATTGTTATATACCTGGTAACAGACGTAAAACGGTTATTACAGATATATACATATACATCTGGGCGTTAGTCATAGTTACCATATTTAGATACTGGTTACAGTTTACATTTGGTATCTATTTTGGTTAATATATATTACATGACATGTTCACGACACTTTACCAGACCTGTTACTTGGATCTTGTACTAATGCCGACAATCCTGATTTATTGTCCTGATGGACATGACTTGTTGACTAGATCTGTACCTGCTTGATCCTGCGTTCGCATTAGACTTATATCATCAATACCTGATTTGAACACAAAACCTGGGGGTAAGGGGAAATCAATAATGAAACTAGACTTGTAACTCAACAGTTCGATACTTCTAGAGACTGATCAGTCGATACGGTCTTTGGCCGGCCCCAGAATGATGCTGCTAACATCATTCGTCTGTATATGATACATGTTTTACTGCTTTGCAGCACATCTCGAATTCGGCCCCGAGAGTCTTGACCGTGGTCTCGGGCATGCACGGGATATTATTGAGTTACATCGACGATTCCATTTAATTGATTTCAAAGACTTGTAGAATAAATAACCCAGAAGCACAGACTTTGGGATACACATCACATACATATACCTCACTGTTTTATACATGTGTTTATTATTTATAATCATGTCTAATCATAGTATCCTATCCTGGTTATTACTATTATTTTGATATTATGATGCACCGACGTCTAGGTTTTGAATGACCCAGTTCTTTGAGTTTGTCGCAGGCAGATCAGGAATATTTTAGTAAGCAAGCCGAGCAATGAGGAACTAGATATTTAGTTTTAGAGGTGTCTAGTTATTTTATTTCCGTAGTTTTATTTTATCGATGTGATCCCATAAGGGACGTGATTCAGAGATTATTTTATTGGATCTTGATTCGTTTCCGCTAAATGCATTTCTTGACTTTTATTTACTGTGGTAGATGGACATATGTTAGTTGGATTTTATTTATTGTTCTTGATATCCGATTGACAGCCGTAATGTGACTATGAAGAGATTATTCTTAGCCATAGGTATCATGGTTGGCTCTGTCACGTGTCGTATTTACGTACTTGGAAAGCGGGGCGTGACAAGGTTTGTTTGGTATCAGAGCCATAGGATTTAGGGTTAGACGGATTTGGTTCTTTTGTAGTTGGGTATTGAATCCAATACACTGACCAGGAAATCCAGAATTAGGAACATGTCCTGCCACATTACTATCTTGCCAGTCTTGAATCCATTGTTATCAATATCTTGTTTATTGAATCATGTTTACCGTTACTAATCCCCTTCAGTGTCTTGGCTTCAGAATCATGGCGGATAGAGATTTGTGGTCATACCAGAGGCGTGTAGATAATGCCGCATTACTTGGAGTTGTACGTTGTATGCTAGAAAACCAGAGGCGTCAAACTGAACTAAATCAGCGGCAGGACGAGATTTTCCAAGAGGGTCTGAGGACGGTCCAGCAGTCCATTGTCACAACAGCACCCAGGCCAATATAGCGTAAAGGCACCGTGGTAGACTTTAGGAAGCTCGATCCGTCCATATTTATTGGATTGGAGGAGCCATTGCCAGCGAAGCAGTGGCTAGTTGATACAGAGAACCTACTCGTTGCCATGCAGATTTCAGATGAGAAAAGGGTGGATGCAGTACGCATCCAATTGGTAGATTACGCTCGCAAGTGGTGGCTCATAGAGGAGACCCGTCTAACCAAGCCGATCAGTTGGGCAACTTTTTCATGAAATTTCTTGGAGAAGTTCTTTCCGCAGTCTGCTCAGGAGGAAATGGAAGAGAAGTTCATTAGCTTGAAGCAGAATGGTGGATCCGTTGATGTACATGCGGCTGAGTAGATCCGGATCAGTCGATTTGTGGGGACCTTGGTTGCCAATGAGGCAGATAGGGCAAGGCGGTTTATGCGTAGCTTGGATGTGGAGATTCAGATACACATCATATCTCTACGATTGACCACCTTCTCCCAAGTTCTCAAGGCAGTTAGGGAGCAACAAAGTTTATCGGTAAAAGTAAAGGGTAATCTACAGCAAGAGGTTGTAGTGCGTAAGACGGCGTTTACGCCAAACAGAGCTCCTGTACGCAGAAGCATTCCAGTAAACAAACGAAGCACTGTACCTATGAAGAAGCCTTTTGTATCAGATCAAAAAAGAGGTGCGATTTGTGACTTTTTCCATCTATCCGGACACACGTAGAAGGACCGTCGAAGGAGGCTCGGACTTTGCTTAGTTTGTGGGTCAGCTGACTATACATCAGTGCATACCCTTCAAAACTACGATCGAGAGACGATATTCAGAAACCACCGCAGAAGCAGATTCATAGGCAGAAGCTGATCACTCAGAGGCCTAATCAAGCACGAGCCTTCACCTTGACAGCCAAGGAGGCCAAGGCGTCGGACAATGTTGTTTCCGGCATCCTGCTTGTTTATAATTTTCCCGCATTGGCATTATTCGATTCAGGTGCATCACATTGCTTCATGTCGTCCAAGTTCATTATTGCACACTTTATTCCACACACGGCCATATCTAGTTGCTGGGACATACACACCAGGAATGGGAGGATTGTATCTCATAGTGAGTGCAAGGGTTGCTCGATTGTTATTTGCGGACGGGAGTTATTCGCGGATTTCTTAGTAATTGATACTGGCAGCTATGACGTTGTCTTGGGAATGGATTTTCTTGGTATTTTCCACACTCACATTGATTGTAGGGCAAGGAAAGTGATTTTCCAGATTCCCGGACATCCGGAGTTCATATTTTTAGGAGGTAGCAGATATGTCGGGCCAGTCGAATTTAGGGCTAGGCCGACTAGTGCCGTTCTTTCGTCGATGGAAGTAAATAAGGAAGAAGCGCCAGCAGTAGTTCGGGATTTTATGGATGTGTTAGAGGACATCTCGAGTTTACCGCCAAAACGAGATGTGGAGTTTGCGATTGATCTCATTCCTGGAGCAGCGCCGATTTCAAAGGTTTATTATCTAATGGCGCCGGTGGAATTGGAAAGGGTAAAGAAACAAGTTGCCGAATTACTAGAAAAGGGTTGGATTCACAGCAGCGGTTCACCATGGGGAGCCCCAGTTCTTCTAGTCAAGAAGAAGGATAGCACACGACGGATATGCATCGACTATCGAGAATTAAATCGGGTGACTATTAAGAACAAGTACTCAATCCCTCGCTTCGGCGAATTATTCGATCAACTCAGTGGCGCGAGGGTATTCTCGAAATTGGATTTGCGATCCAGATATCATCAAGTTCGAGTGAAAACGGAAGACGTTTGCAAGACGGCGTTCTGAACTCGATATGGGCATTACGAGTAATTAGTGCTATTTGGAATTACTAACGCACCGACAATATTTATGGACTTGATGAACCGAATCTTTTCACCATACCTGGACCAGTTCATAGTAGTGTTTATTGATGATACTCTGGTCTATTCGAGGAGCAAAGAAGAGCATGAAGAACACTTGAGAATCGCACTGCAAACATTGAGTCAAGAAAAGTTATATGCTAAAATGAGCAAGTGCGAGTTTTGGCTCGAAGAAGTGAAGTTATTGGGTCATGTTGTATCCGGAGATGGAATTGTCGTTGACCCTGAAAAGATTGCAGTTGTTCGTGATTGGCCAATTCCAAAGAATATGGGGGAGATCAGAAGTTTCCTTGGGCTTGCCAGATATTATAAGAGGTTTGTGGAGAACTTCGCCTGAATAGCAGAACCATTGACCAAGCTAACATGAAAGGAGGTACTGTTTGTATGGACTGAGAAATGTGCGTCGGCTTTCGAAGCGTTAAAGTAGAGATTAACCACCACTCCTATCTTGACAGTGCCAGATGGTTCCGGAGGACAAGTTATTCACAGCGACGCATCTGAGAAAGGCTTAAGATGTGTTCTGATGCAGCATGAGAAGGTCATAGCCTATGCATCTAGAAAATTGAAGACTCATGAGAAGAACAACCCAACTCATGACCTGGAGTTAGCAGCAGTGATTTTTGCTATGAAGATTTGGAGACACTACTTATTGGGTGAAAGGGTAGAAGTATTTACCGATCAAAAGAAATTAAACTATGTGTTCACACATAAAGAGCTCAACATTAGGCAGTGTAGATGGTTAGAGCTGATGGCTGACTATCATCTTGAGCTAAAATACCATCTGGGGAAAGTTAATGTAGTTCCGGATGCCCTAAGTCGGTTGCCAACGATACGGATGTTGACCGTACAAAAGAAGATTATAGCTGATCTTCAGATATTCGAAATCGATATTGTACTACCAAATTCTTCAGGACAGTTGATGCAGTTGCAAGTACAGTCATTCTTGATCGATAACATTAAAGCGGCATAGTCGCACGATCCAAGATTGCAAAAGTTTCGAGAACAAGTAGAAGCGGGACTTCGAACAGATTTGGTGATTCATAAGGATGGTTCGTTATGATATGGTAGTCATTTATATGTGCCTAAAGGAGATATTCATGAAGAAGTTATGAAGGAGGCTCATAGTTTCGCGTATTCAGTACATCTGGGAGGCACAAAGATGTATAGAGATCTGCGACAACATTTCTGGTAGGAAGGCATGAAAAGGGAGATTGCTCGCTACGTATTGAAGTACTTGGTGTGTCAGCAAGTCAAGGCTGAACATCAAAGGTGTTAGGAATATGCATGCCCTAGAGGCTATTATTGTATATTATAGTGGATACTTGGACATATATATAAAGAACTTTCTTGCTCGACATGATAGTATGCTATCTGGTTGCTCTTTATCTTAACATGTACACTTGTTTTAGTTTACTGTCTTTATGATACATGTTGATAAAGCCCTTAGGATGTTGGCTTGACTACCAGGACTGTGATATAGATCATACTAGTGGGGCTTGTGTAGTCTACAATCACATCCTTTAACAGTTCCTAGTCGAAAGAATATCGAGACAGGGCATCGATATTTTAGAATAGACCAGCGTGTAAGTTTCTTAACCCTGTATAGGACGATGGTTGATCCTATAACCATTGGTGTTTGACATCAAAGATTGTACACAGGTGCTCATTGGAGAATGGGTACACCGAACATGACTCTCCGAGAACTCCTAGATGGTACCATACCTATCATCAGATAGCAGTTCTTTGGTGACACTTGTACATGTTAGTCTGTAGACCCGAGATCGTCATAGTGTTTTGTGTGGTTCCCACTGTGTTTTGATTTCCTCCCTACCACGGCTCAAAGGAGTCGTGCAAACATGTGGATTTTTGGTACAGTCCCGAGTCACATGGAGGCAGTGAGCAATAGGAGGGGTTTTGTCTCTCCCGGTATTGGGAGTTGATGTTGCGCTATACTCGATTGGCTATAACAGTAAGTCCCTAACCATGGCTGATGAGATTTACTGATAAGTGTTATTAGTAGTTTCTCGAAAGGTTATAGGCCACACATCGGCATGACTTATCAAGTTAGTGGGGTCTGACGATTCCACCCCCAGACTCGATATGCAGCATATCAGACGAAGAGACCGGACTGTACGGTAAGTGTTGCTTATAGGTTCTATGGCAATTTGGACAAGTTTGCTTGTTGATCTTCTATTCGTTCAATACCTGGGTAGCCGTTACGTCCAGCTAGTACCGCTGACGGCTTGTGGGTATCTGATATGATCATTACCTACTGCTGGCGTATTGACCAGTCTTTAGAGTCCCACATAGAGGTTTCCTAGCTCAAGCGAAATGAAGTAGGGCACGTATGGAGATATATGCGGGAGCTTAATTAAATACGAGTATATGATACCGTATTCTAATCCAGCGATATTTGATATCAGCCGGGTTATGTGATATAACCGGATTATTGAATCAAATATTGATTCAATGATTTGATTTATATATGTTTATATATATTTGATATAACCGGATTATTGAATCAAGTGTTGATTTAATAATTATATATATATATATATAAACTAATATTGAATATTAACCGGTTGTATGTGATATAACCGGATTATTGAATCAAATGTTGATTTAATAATTTGATACACACACACACACACACACACACACACACACATATATATATATATATATATATTTGTAATTAGCCGGGTTATATATGATAGAACCAGATTATTGAATCAAGTGTTGATTTAATAATTTGATATATATTTATATATTTGATATATATATATATATATATATATATATATATATATATATAGTATCATGGTTGTTGATACATTGAACATGGATGTATGAGAATCACACAAGGGTTAAAAATGAGAAGATAATGGTTTGATTTATGAATTAAAGAAAAAGAACAATGAGTCATGGTTTGTAAAAGCCTTGAGAAGCCATGACTCATCTCTTTTTCTTTATTTGATTCATAGATATTTTCCTTATCTTATCTTATCTTTAGAGCTCATGGTTTATTCTCACCTCATGGTTAAAAAACTCATCCGCGTTCCTCTTCTTCATCTCTTCACTAAATTTTCAGGGTTGGGTAAAAGAAAGAGAGAAAGAAATATTTTAGTGAGCAAAATTCTTACTTCATCAACCTACACTAATCTAGCCCATTAGTATAGGTTGTTAACTTCATTAATACCTTGATTAGTGAAGTGTGAGCTTGAGTGAGGGAGACTTCAAGGTGGATCATTTTCGACAACGAAGACAACAAGTAAGCTCGATCCTTTCATCAAATGGAGTCAAAGAAGAGTTCTACGGACTACTACTTGGAGCTTTAGAAGTGAAGGCTAGATTACAAAGGTTGTAGACTCTTTTCACTTAGTTAAGAACATTACTTGCTTACTACAAAACCCTAATTCTCTAGTTCGATTCTTGTTTAGTATATTTAGACCTCTAATTTTTAAAATTGCATACTTGATACTCATAGAAACATTGTAGATGTGCTAAGACATAGTTTCATGGTATCAGAGCCAAGCCAGAGACTTAGGCGACGTTAAAGTGTTCGATCGACGTTTTAAAACCGAAATTTACTAGTTTCTGTCCAATTTTTTAAACTTCACATTTTCACAATTAAAAATGCTCAGAAAATTGTGCAGGTAATTTTAGGAAGACACAAGAAAATGGAGATCGTAAACCCTACACTTGGCCGCGGAACCGCCGCCTAAACCATGGTTTAGCAGCGGTTCCGCCGCCAAGTTGGGGAATTAGATCTCCAATTTTCTTTAGTTTCTTCATCTTTTCATTTTGGACTTTCTGGGTATTTTTTGTGAGGCTCAAGTTGTTGAAATCTCTTTGAATTGTTGTTGTTTGAAATATCGATCGAAATGTTTAGCATCGTCTATAATATTTTGGATATGTGATAAAACTTTTAGAATCCACATTGATTAGTTTTGCAAAAACTAGTTAATCGATTTGTAAATCTCGCATTTTAGTCTCAACTGATGGATTACCACGGAGTTTTGATTTGGATCGAAACTCCATCGTAATCTCGTATCATATGCGAATACTCGCCGGGTGACACTAGCCGAGAGCCACGCACCATTGCCCCGACCAAGTGACTATAGAAGAACCCCATGGCCAAAAGTATCTACTCGGGTGCTCGCGGCCACGGTATTCCGCCCAAGTGCACTTCGTTGACGGCCTTGGGGGTGCGGCCATCTACTAAAGTTCCCGACGAGCATTCGATTTTTTAATCGGGAATCTTGTTGAATTTCCCGACTTAATTTTTAAAAAGTGTTTTCAATTCGAGACTTAAGTGCAAGGTTTATAGGGTTAGGCATGAAATTCGGAATATATGATAATCCGGGTTTATGATATTTAAATTTGATGTGGATTCTAATTATTGTAGTTTTCATTTCTTTTCTGCGACCGTAAGTGTAATATGTGAAAGTATCCCCGATCTCGTTGCTATACGACAATGACATTAGGAATACGCATATTTACTTACGTTGATGACATGTGATATTATTGTGTTGCTATCAATATGTTATATTGGATCGTCGTGATTACATAGCCGGGGGTTTTTACGTGAGATGAGAGTTTTTCAATTTTCATTCATGTAAATATTTGTATATAGTATTCTTTTATTGGGACACTTTTGGGTTGAGATTATTATCTCCATTCGATATATATTATTTACTTTTCTACATTAGGATAGACCCAAGGCGGGGAGCACAAGTAACCGGGTTCTAGAGTCCAGTAGGAGGCCATCTCGAGGAGTCGAGACCGGCCGCCTAACTCTAGAATTGGCAGGGTTTCTTACCGCACTCGTAGGGGTCTAGGGACGTGGGCTTGGCTATTCATCACGACCATGGAATCTGTGTTTTTCGTTACTGGTTTAATCTAAAACACGGACCTCCTAGTATATTCTATATTTCATATATCTGCTTCTGCTGTTTCTGTGATGTGATGTGATCATATAACTGAGTAAGACGAATGCTACTTATATATATGATATATTAGTAGACACTATGTATGTTTTGCATCCACGCTAGTCCTGACCCTGCCCTTCCATAAGTTAAGTAACCTTACGGTGAAGACCAGGGTCCCTGTGGCGAATGCGGATGGCATATATGTGTGTTTTATTTTCGTTTCTTCTGTGATATTTAGAAAACATAATTGATGGGACATCATTAATAATATTAATGAAAAAAAGAAACCTAAAAGATGTTGTAGAATCAAATTTTTCAAAAAGGTAGCTCTAGTTCTTGCTTTGCATAGCGGTATTCCATTATGATTATCCAGCACCTCATTCGATGAGGAAAGAGCCTAGATCCCTTCACCGGGAATGCCCTCTTTAGCAAAAACTAGCATATGCTACAACCCACTCGGTTTATTTTGAAAACTATTGAATTTTTAAAGCGAAGCTTTAACCACTCCTTTTCAAATCACTAGATTCTACAACAATATCAAGTTCATTATGTTAAAGGTTTTCTTCAAAACTAGTCATAGCCCTATGTCATTTTAGATAAGTATTATTTAGTATTCGTACTGCGTTTTTCGACCTTGTCGAGGTGTAGTGTTCGGTAGCTGATTAGTTATTTTCTGCCGCATGTTGATGGATTGGTTAGGGTAGTCGTACGGCCTTATTGACCTTGTCAAGGTCGTGCGGGTGGGTCTAATTCAGTCACGAAATGACGGGTTGAACTTGACTTGCGGTTTATGGTTTGTTAACCTTATCAAGGTCATAGACCGCATAGGGTAAAAACATATATTGGGAATTTCAAGTGTTAAAATTTGCAATGAGATTGCATACCTTCTATATGATAGTTGGATCCCGATACCCACTGCGAGTAAATGTTACTCCTGAGAGAGTTTTCCACTTTACAATTAGCTAATCCAGTAGGTGTCTAAGAAAAGTGTTAACGGGGTTATGCCCCTGCGGAAACAAGGTTATTTAATTAGTTCCATGCGAAAGCATGGAGGGACTCCCCCGGAGTACCAACACCTGCCTGACTGACCAATTAGCGAACTTGTAAGATGTAATTAATCCCGGCTAATCTTACCTTTTAGGATTTGAAGGATGATTTGATAAAAACAGTGGGAACCATCCTGATTAGATAAGATAATAACTAGTCTAATCTTGCAAGAACGCACGCTAAAGTGTTTTCTTCTCTCTCTCCAGGTAGCGACCATGTCACGCCTTAATCAAGATAAGAATATGGATGTATTGACCGAACCCGCTTATTATACAGGGCTGGGGAACGTTGGTTCCGCCCTATCTTATGACAACTGTTATAAGTCTGGGCAATGAATAGGGGAATGCAAGGATTTTCACGCAATCCGAATGAAGAGAGAGCATTCTGATGTATTTTCTTCGGGTGTGTTAGTTATTGAGAAATGTTTCTCAGTCCGCTCTACGTCCTAGGTATTAGATACTGGATCAGGATCCCATATTTGTAATTTGTTATAAGGGTTAAAGAGAATTAGAGAACTGGAAAAGGGTGATATGTCTCTCAAAGTAGGAAATGGAGCAATTGTTGCTGCCGAAGCTGTCGGCGAATATCACCTAGTATTGCCAAATGGTAATACACTGATTTTGAACGACTGTTATTTCGTACCGTCGATAATGTGCAGTATAATATCCATGATATAAGTTTGCATTAGAGAAAAATATTATGAACATTTTCCTAAATCAAGTGTTGATTAGGTTTGGTACGTTGTATAATGGTATATACGTTCTAAATTAAAATACAGTTCTGAATATACAAAACATACACAAGAGGAAAAGTTCAAAAATGAACGAAACCTTCTTCTGGCATTGTAGACTTGGTCATATCAATGCGAACAGACTAGCTAAGTTGCATACAGATAGATATTTGAATCCGTTTGAATTTACATCTTATGAAATTTATCGGTCATGTCTCAAAGGAAAGATGACCAAAACTTTGTTTACAGGACACAGAGTAAGAGCTACTGAACTCTTGGGATTGATACATAGTGATGTATGCGATCCTATATCTACACATGCCATAAATGGTTCCTCATATTTCATTACATTCACCGATGATCTCTTAAGATTCGGACGTGTGTTCCTGTTGAAACACAAATCCGAAGCTTTTGAGAAATTCAAGGAATATAAGAGCAAAGTAGAGAACCAGACGAGTAAAAGTATTAAAATCCTTCGATTCGATCGAGGAAGTGAATACTTATGCACAGAATTCCGAGATTATCTAAAATAGAATGGGATTCTCTCTCGTTTAATCCTCCGTATACACCACAACACAATGGTATATTGAAGCGGGGGAATCGCACCCTATTAGATATGGTGCGCTCTATGATGAGTACTGCTGAATTACCTATTTCCTTTTAGAGTTATGCACTTGAGACAGCTAGATACCTATTGAATCAAGTTCCATCAAAATCTGTATCTAAAATACCATATGAGATATGGAGTGGAAAGAGATCATATATTAAACGAGTTAAGATATGGGGTTGTCCGGCCTATATTAAAAAACAGATCCGGACAAACTCGAAACACGATCAGTTTTTTGCAAGTTTGTGAGATATTCAAAGAATTCATATGGATATCTATTCTACCATAGTGAGGAACAAAAGGTGTTTGTTGCTCAACACGCCACCTTTTTAGAAAATGAATTTCTTGTAAAAGAAATTAGTGGTGTTTCCCCCAATCAGAGCAAAGCTCTGTTTGAATTTCAAAAATTCAAAAATTGAAGCAATGCTTCATATTCCTTGCGCTGCGCGCAGCGCGCCACGTGTCAAAAGCTGACATGCCAGCACTACGCCCAAGACAGCGCACCCAATCAGAGCAAGGCTCTATTTAAAATAAAAATGAAGGAAGCAACGCTTCAGATGATCTGCGCCCTGCGCTGCGCGACACGTGTCAGCGCAGTTGCGCTAGCGCAGTTGCGCTGCCCGACACGTGTCAGCGCAGGTGCGCTGCGCTCTGCGCTGCACGACACGTGTCAAGCGCAGGTGCGCTTGCGCCAACTGTACCAGCACTAAAACAGAATTAAAATTCCAGAAAGATCTTTCTAATCTTGTTAAAACAAGAAGAATATCTTCTGTAAAACAGAAGCCCTTGGATCAAAAATCCAACGGTGGGGAAAATTCCTAAATCACTCAGAGAAAGATCTCTTTAACTGATTTAACAAATCAATTGGCACTATATAAAGGCCCCTAGACTCTAAGTCTAAAAGAAATTGACACACAGAGTGAGAGAAACACAGAAATCCTCTGAAAACTTTGAGAAAGAACTCAAAAAAGAAAAAAGGTAAACCTTTGGAAAAGAAGAAGATCATCTTCTTCATTTAAAGAATTTAATTCTTAGAATAAAAAAAGAAGAAGAAGAATTTCTTCTAAAAAGATCAATGATCTAATAACAAGATCAAGATCTTTAATAAAAAAATAATAATAAAGAAGTAATTTACTTCTTTACTAGATCTTTTGATCTATATAAAGGCATTTCCTTTTGATGAACCACTAGTTCTTGAAAACAAGAAAAACTTGTTTTCTTTTATCCAAATTTGATCAAAATATTAAACAGTGCCTTGCACTTTTGAAATTTGTACTGTTGCGCTCCTTGGATTGGTGCAAGCCACCAGGGAGCGCCACGTGTTGGCCCCAGAACAAACCGCGCCTTGCGCTTCTAAAACAGAACACCGCTCTCTTAAATTGGCGCAAGTCATCAGAGCGCGCCACGTGTCAGCAGCGCGCCGGAGCAGCGCGCCGGCGCAGCGCGCTGCGCTAACAAACTTACGCTCACCAGAGCGTGACAAATGTCACCCCCACATGAGTTTGCGCCTTGCGCTCCTCAATTGGCGCAAAGCGCCTGACAAGCCACGTGGGGCACTGTCAGAACATTAAATGCAATGTATTATTAAAAGGGCAGAGCCCAATAAAAAGGTCTATCAGACCAAAATAAAAAATGCTATGCATTATTAAAGGGCAGAGCCCAATTAAAGGTCTAATAGGCCCAAACAAAAAAATGCAATGCATTAATAAAAGGGCAGAGCCCAAACAAGGGCCTAACAGGCCAAATGCAAATAAAATGTTGAACATTTTCAACTGGACTTAACCCAATATTGGCCATAAGTCCTCAAATTAAACTGAACTGAGCACAACTGCTCTCTCAAATCAATTTACACCCAGTTCAAGGGTACATCTCTGAACTCTTCTGATATTTGTCGTTGTAATCCTTCAACGTCGTCAGAGAGGTGACGGGTCCCGACAACCATACACAATACGGACTGTGGGGTCCTTAAACTCATGGACTAATGCGTCCTTAAACCAATATTCGTCCCCAAAATGGGAATGATGGACCACCATGTCCCTAAACTGGCAATACGGACTGTGGGGTCCTTAAATTCATGGACTTATGCATCCTTAAACCAATATTCGTCCCCAAAAATGGGAATGTTGGACCACCATGTCCCTAAACTGGCAATGGACCACTATGTCCCTAAACTGGAACAATAGAGCCCCCAAATGCTCTTTTGTCGGATCTAAACGATCCCGTTAAGTTGATCTTAGTCTCAAATTAGACTAACGTATCCTTAACAAGCGTTTGAGTTGATCTTAGCCTCAAATATGGCTAACATATCCTCAAACCAAAACCCCAAACCCAAATCTAAGAAAATACGGATTTGGACTAATCCACGTCCTACGGGCGACGACATAAATTAGTCTCCGTATACAATCCACGGGCAACCACAAACAAAACAAACACCCACGACACGAAGTGAACATCTGGAGAAGGAGAAAGTTGTTACCGCGATGCGGTAGCGTAATTAACTGCATGGGCTTGCGCCTGCAGGGAAGAGCGTCCCCACAATCAAAAACCCCTCAAGCGAGGGGGAATCTGACGAAGTCTGCTACATCGGCCGCATCCGTCTAAACCTTTGATACACGGTGCCATAAATCAACTTGGTATCTTCGGAGAGGTGGACGGATAGCACCAAATAGCATCTGCCCTGAATCTCAGGCAAGACGTCCCTCTGTCGTCTTGGCCGCCATTCAGAGGGGAACGATTCTGGCACGCCCGGTGGGACCTTTTCCTCTTTCCACTCCACACTTCGTGTGTCGTATTCGCGAACGAATCGCGGTTTGTTAATGGTTGCCCTCAGGTTTCAAGTTAATAAGATTTGGTTTCTTGCTTGGCACAGAAATCAAACAGCAATGGCATCCAACTGCTCAAACTGCTCCAAATGCAAATGCAACCGGCGCTCCGCCTCACCTGGAGGTGTAGCCTATGGGCCTCAGGCGGCATCACTATTCACGATGCCGGTGGAACAAATCACCCAGGCTACGACTGGACTATTTTTCGGGACCATGCTCCCGCCAGCGAGTTTCTCCATCCCAGTGCCCGTACCGGAAGCTTCAAAGAAGTCGGTCTTCGATCGACTTGCTACTCCCACGGCCCCTCTCAACGGGTTGTCCAATTCCAACTCTTCAGTCTTCACCAGGCTGAGCTCGAGCTCCAAAGGGCCTACCAAGAAGCCCATAATACCTGAAGTGGCCATCCTAGAGAAGATTGTCATCCCTGCTCCTAAAGTCGTCGAGGCGGCTTCTCCTGCAAGAGGGTCGGTCTTCGCTAGGCTGACTGCTCCCAATCCCGCTCCCGCTCAGAAATCTATGTTTGACCGGTTGGACACGGCTTCTCAACGGACATCAGTCTTCAAGAGGCTGACACTGGAAACAGCCCCTCACCTGAACAGGGGGCATGATAAAGCCGTCGCTGAACCAATCCCGACAACCCGTCATTCCCTACGTCGCCACTGGCGCCGGATAAGGAAGGCTGGGGGCAACTCCCCCTCTGGGCTAACTCCGCCAGCTCCAACGGTGGAAGTTAATGCTGCTGTTCCAACTGGGAACAACTTTGAGCTGCTGAACAGGATACGCAGAAATTCGCCAACTGCGGTGCTCAAAAGATCTCCTCCACCGGTAGAAACCGTCGTGGAAGCAAAACCAGAAAAGCTTGAGCAGTCTCCTCAACGGCTGTCTTCCAGAGTATACAAGACTTGGCGACGAGTCCGAGAATCGATGATTGATCCGAATTTCTCCCATCAGCATAAGAATTCGAAAGTCCGACAGGAAGAAAACCGCCCTGTTAAGAAACGGAAGACGACGAGCACCTGGGTGCCCACAGCAGTGGCCCCCTCGACTTCAACGACCCACAAGAGAAGAAGGCCGGAGAAAATCCCCACGCCTGCAGCAAATGTCAAAGGCAGTGAACCCAAACGCCCTAAGTCTGGGGGCATGGTGGTACACACCGTCTACATGGCGTCCGGGAAAGAGGACAGCCGTATATCTACAGGTCATAGACCGCATACACGATCGGTGACTAAAGCTCAAGAGCAGCAGCAGAAGCTCCAAGAAATGATGACTGCGATGGCCGCGCTCACCGGGCCAAAAGGAAGCCCAGAAGCATCCTCGGATCAGCGACAGGAGCAAGAAACCGACTCCGAATTCCTTCGCAGGATACTTGAAAAGAAGGACAAAGAGGCTGCAGAACAAGCAGCCAATATAAAACAAATGGCCCTTCTGTTCCAGGACATGGTGGGTATGATGATCCAGCAGGATCCTCCTGCTGAAGATCCTCCGATTGTCCTTGAAAATGACAGAGGAGAAACGTCAAATCCTCCACCGGCTCTGTCAACAGCCAAGGAGGAGACAATTTCTAAAGCTGCCCTAGATGAATATATAGCTCAGCAGATAAGGGTTCACCAGGCAACTGAGGCGGCCGGTCAAGTTGTCAAAACGGGGCGACCATATCCGAGCTGGTATGATCAGATCAAATACCCGCCAGGCTACACGATCCTAAAATTCCACGTCTACAAGGGGACAGGCAATCCCCATCAACATGTTGCCCAGTTCAGGGCTCTTTGTGGCAACACCGGCGGCGATGATAAGCTCCTGCTTCTCCAATTCGTCGGCAGCTTGTCGGAGACGGCGTTTGAATGGTACTCCGAGCTTCCGAACGACTCCGTCAAAACTTTCGCTGAAATGGAGTTGTTGTTTACCCAGCATTTCACAAGCGCCAGCGAGCGTACTCCAATAACAGCTTTGATCAATGCAAGAGTAAAACCGGGAGAAACATGGGTTCAATATGCAATCCGGTGGCGGAACTTGTGGTCGAAGTGCGAACAACGCATCGAAGAAGCGCCAGCGGTGGGCATGTTCGTGGGCACCTTAGATCCTCATGCAACTATTTCACAGTTCATGATGTTCTTTAAACCAACCACGTTCCAGGCCCTGATAGACAAGCTAGCTCAAATGGACCAGATGGGCCATAGACCGTCTCCTCCAAAGCTGGACTCTCGAAATGAGAAGGGGAAAGGAAAAGCGATTGTCATTGCCTATGCTCAACAACAGCCGAGCAACTTGAGGCCGGTTGGCCGTCAAAACAATATGCGTCCACGCGTATCCCTCAAGGAGAGGCTAGGACGTCCTTACTCGTTTCCTCAAGATAAAACGAGAAGACTGTTCGAGCTGGCATTGCGCAACAGACTCATCAATCTGCCGGATTCAAGACGTCCGTTGCAGCCAAACGACGTCAATGATCCCAATTACTGCCCCTACCACCGAGTATTGGGTCATCCGATCGAAGATTGCTACGTCTTCAAAAACTGGATTGAAGACCAATACCAACAAGGCAAGTTCGCGTTGTCCAAAAAATGGAAGGTGAACCCGCCGCAACCTCATACCCCTAAAAAGGTGAATATACCGGGGGCAACGTGCTCCCTTGTTGAAGAAGCTCCATGGGAGGTTGTGCTATCAGCCAAAACCAAAAGGATGCTGAATGATCTCAAGACATGCCCGGCGATCAGGTGGAAGAACCCGCTAGAACCCCAGATCATTGAAGGGATGCTAAAGCCGCGCCCAACTCCAAAGATCAGTGGTGATGGCCCAAGCACTTGTACCCAGCCGTCGAAATCTTCAAAGAAGAAGAAGAAGAGATCCAAAAAGCCCGTGAAGCCTGGCAACAAGCGCACGGACTTGCAGAAACAGATTGACGCACTGGAGGAGTATAATCAGAAGGCACGGACTCCCATCACGCTTCAAGAGTTCCTCAGCCACGTCTTTCAGGAGGAAGATGATGGAGAAAGCTCGTCGGATGAATCTGAAGGTTACGTGGCGAGTTGTTATATGATCTCCCACTCGTTTACAGACGATGAGAAAACTCCTTGCACTGAGAAGCTCGGGGCAGATCCTAAACCGGAACTTCCGGGGCCATCAGATGAAGCAATTGATGCATTCCTCAACGAAGCTCTTTTGAAAAGTAAAGCTGATCGGGAACGCGAGACGGTCATATTTGAAATGGCCAAGCGCCGACGACTAAACGAAAGGGTTGAGACACTCCCGTCAAATCAAAAGACATCCGTTGCGGATAAAAACAAATTCAAGACGAGGAAAAGGTTTGCTAAAGCCATATCGATGGGGATGAAGCTACCACCCTCTGAAGGAAATATTGCCGGCAAAGCAGAAATGCACCCTTCCTATTGCTTATATCATCGAAAGATTTCGCACCCCACCGAAGAGTGCAAAGCTTTCAATAAATGGTGGCAGGGGTATGTCGCTCACCGGCAACATTTTAAGCGGGAGAAGCGCAAAACTCGTCGGGAGCGAAAAAGTACGACCGAGGAGCTTAGAAGAACTACCGGCGATTGTCGCATGGTTAACGCCGGGGAAGTACAAATTCTCACATTCGGGAGCGACTCTGACGAGGAAATGGCTCTTAGCCCTCTCTTTAAAGAGTCTACCTCGGGAAAAGAAAAAGAGCCGAAGGCCTGTGAAAATATCCGGCTGTGTAATCGTACGCTACTCGAAAAGAATCTCGGACCTTCAAATAAAAAAGATAAGGGAAAAGAAAAGGTCTCTGAGGATATTGCCCTAGATGACCAAGTCATGGAAGAGCTAACTGCCAAGAACCCGCCAAAGAAAAATAAGGTGGACTACAACGTTCTGGCACACTTGAGGAAGTTACCCTCGCAGCTCAGTATTCTCGACGCCCTTCTACTATCCAAAGAAGCGAGAGATTCATTGATCAAGGTGCTACAAGAACCAGAGCAATTCCAAGCCTTCCTAGCCGAAGAAAAGATGAAGGACGAGCTAGAGGAGGTACACACGGCTGATATCACCTTCGGGGACGAAGACCTTCTCCTTGGGACGTGCGAGCACAACCGTCCCCTCTATGTCTCAGGATACTGCCACGATATAAAGATAGGAAAAATCCTGGTCGACAATGGGTCTTCCGTCAATCTTCTCAACGTGCGAGTGTTGAAGGAAATCTGCATGAGCGTCCAGCATCTTGCTCGTGGTAAAATCACCATCTCTGGTATTGATTCCCAGTCGTCGCGGACTCTCGGATCTGTGATACTAACACTACGCTTCGGGCTGCTTGTCACAGACATTAAATTTCATGTCATTGAAGCCAAGACATGCTATAACGCTCTGCTCGGCCAGCCTTGGTTACACGAGTACAACATCATCCCTTCTACACAACATCAGTGTATGAAATACTTTATGGATGGTCTCGAGTATACCGTAACGGGAGAGCTGAACCCATTCTCCGTGAACGAAGTCCGTAAGTATGAAGATGCAAAATATTTCCTACCGGATTTCGAAGACACGGAGAGATGTCACAAACCGGAGAACAAACCTATCGCCACCATTCCAGTCTTCGGGAGTGATACTAAAGAAGAGGAAGCGATAGTTTATTCAGGTCCACCTCGGCACAACAAGCCAGGACTGTCTGCTCCTATGTTAATCTTTGGCGGCGACTCAGAAGATGAGTTCAATGCTATATTCTCTGCTCGGCTTCCAATACGAACATTCGCTGATGAAGAGCAAAGTTTGCAAGTTGCCTTGGTTCCACCCAAACATCATAAAGAACTGGACGCGCTTGATACTGACAGTGTGGAAGAGCTGCAGACGTTCTATGTCCCTCTAAGGAGAGAAGGCGAAAAGGCGATCCTATTCTACCGCTCCGAGGAAACTAAAGTGGAGAAAGAAATCTGGCACGGTGCGAATCCTACACTTGACAGGCTTCAGCCCATCCGTCTGCCTAGATATTACACAGAAGGCTTGAAAAGGCTATTGAAGCGCCAAGGGATACCCTTCAAACAGACCGCTCGAAAAGCTAAGTTCTATGATAGGATCTGGAACGTTCCCGGAACTCAGCACAAATTGCCTAATGGGAGAATGGAAGCAATCGGGCTTGGATATGTTCGGTCCAAGAAACGGGAGCTACTTCGCGACTGCTATGTTGTGCATAACTTTGATGAAGAAGGGGACGCTCAATGGGAAGATGCTAACCCTGAGCCAGAAAAAGTCCCCGACGTAAAAATGCCCAGTCCGTCATTCGAAGAACAAATGGACAAGCTTATAAGGGAAGCTGGTCAAAAAGTTCGAGAAGACCACAACCGCGAAATGGCCATCTACGAGAAAGCCAGGACGCAACGCCTCCTTCAACAGGCTGTGAAAGACGAAAATGCCGCTCCCTGTCAACCTGTTGTAAAGAAGACGCGACGCAGAGGCAGAAACAAGTCAAAAAGCGGAAAAGACATTCAACAACGACAAAGCAGGACCAAGAAGCCACGCAGTCGGGAATCGAGCGGTCCGAATTTGTCCCTTATGAAGAAGATGAGTCGAGCATACTCTTTTCCTCAAGACAAGACAAAGAAGATACTTGACCTAGCTGTAAAGCACCAAATGCTTACACTTCCGGAGTCCAAGCACCCCGAACAAGCAGGAGAAGTCTCATACTCGAACTATTGTTCTTATCACAGGGTAATAGAGCACCCTCTCGAAGATTGCTTCACCTTCAAGAACTGGGTCGAAGATCAGTATCAGCTCGGCAAGTTTGCTCTATCTGACAGCTGGAGGATGACGCCGCCACAGAAGCATGAACCCAAAGCCACGGGAACAGAACCAGATCCACATCAGTCTTGGAAGCGAGCTCGTGCATGTCATATGATAACGATATCAAAATAAGAGCCCGAGAATATGGATGACCTTCCTTGGTGCTTCGAAAACAGCAATGACGAGGTGATCTCAGAATTTCCACCAGCACCGAAAGAGCTGGAAGATGGAATACACACCACTGCAGATAACCTCAAGAAAATTGATTTGGGGACGGCAAATGACCCGCGACCCACATTCGTCAGCGAGCTGCTTTCTGAAGAAAGGGTGGCTGCGTTAAAAGACGTGTTTGTGCAGCATAAAGATTGCTTCGCATGGAACTATTCCGAAATGCCAGGACTAGATCCAGAAATTGCTGTGCATAAATTGGCGATATCCCCGGACGTTAAGCCAATCAAACAAACACCGAGAAGAATGCGGCTCGAGCTTGAGATGAGCATCAACGCCGAGGTCAAGAAGCTGATTGATTCTGGCTTCATCCAAGAAGTTCAGTATCCTGATTGGATCGCCAACATCGTCCCAGTGATGAAGAAGAATGGGACGGTACGCATATATGTAGACTTTTGGGATCTCAATAAAGCCTGCCCGAAGGACGATTTCACAGTGCCAGTCACCGAGCTGATGATAGATAACACGTCCACTCACGAGGTTTTCTCCTTCATGGACGGCTCATCAGGATATAATCAGATAAAGATGCATCCCGAAGACCAGAAGCACACCGCTTTCCGGACCCCTTTGGGTATATTCTGCTACAAGGTGATGCCCTTCGGTCTAAAGAACGCCGGTGCCACCTATCAAAGGGCCATGACAAAGATCTACGATGACTTTATACATGAGATCGTCGAATGCTATATCGACGACCTCGTGGTTAAGAGCAAATTATACGAGGAGAATTTAGAGCATTTGAACGTATTTCAACGCCTTCGACAATACAACTTGAAGATGAACCCTCTCAAGTGCGCATTCGGAGTTTCCTCGGGCAAATTCCTGGGATTCATCGTCCGACACCGAGGTATCGAGATAGATCCGTTAAAGATCAAGGCGATCATGGAAATGCCTCCGCCAAGGACTCTTAAGCAATTACGGTCTCTCCAAGGGAAGCTCGCGTACATCCGGCGATTTATAGCCAACCTTTCAGGCAAGTGTCGCCCTTACAGTCACCTGATGAAGAAGGGAACCCCTTTCGTTTGGGATCACAAATGCTAGAGCGCGCTGGACTAAATCAAGCAATACCTGCAGAATCCGCCAGTGTTGGCTGCTCAGGTCAAGGGAAAGCCTCTCATTCTTTATACAACCGCCCTCGAAGGTTCCTTAGGCACATTATGGGCACAAGAGAATGACCAAGGGAAAGAAAGAGCTCTCTATTACTTAAGTCGAGTTCTCCTGGGGGCAGAAAGCAACTACTCCCCCATCGAAAAACACTGTCTGGCGTTAATCTTCGCAATAACGAAACTCCGGCATTATGCGTTGGCACATGAAGTCCGTCTTATTTCGAAGGTGGACCCTCTTAAATATTTAATGTTGAAGGCCATATTGACAGAGAGACTCGCTAAATGGGACCTACTCTTAATGGAGTTTTCAATAACTTATCAGCCTCTTAAGGCAGTGAAAGGCCAGGCCATCGCCGATTTCCTCGCTGAGCATCCGATACCGGCCGATTCTCCTCTGAATTGCGAGCTGCCAGACGAACATGCGTTTGATGCGATCGACGGTAGTGATACCCGATGGGAACTCTATTTTGATGGAGCGTCTTCCATGAAGAAGCGCAAACAAAGCACCCCTATAATCAAAACGGGGGTAGGCCTCATATTCGTAACTTCACAAGGAGGGATAATGCACTTTGCTTTCTCCTTAACAGAGCCGAGGACGAACAATGAAGCCGAATACGAAGCTTTGATAGCAGGCCTCGAGATCGCCATCGACATGGGAATTGAAAACCTCCTCATATACGGAGATTCCCAACTGGTCGTTAGTCAAGTAAACGGCGACTATCAAACGTGCAATCCAGAGCTGGTGAAGTATGGCGAGAGAGTACAGTAACTGCTGACAAATCCCCTCCTATATGCTGGAAAGCATACTGCGCACGGAAAATAGCAAAGCAGATGCACTAGCTAAGCTCGCTAAAGAACTGGCCGACGAGAACCTTGATGACGTAAGAATCGTGGTACAAAGCCGTCGGGTGCTTGCCCCAGCAGAAATATCTCCAGAATCATCCGAAGGAAAGGGAGTGACTGAGCAAATGGCTATGCAAATAAAAGACCAGGAAAAGGCTGAGGATTGGAGAGAAGTCTTTATAGACTACTTCAAATCCCGTCAAACGCCTGAAGATGCGTCCTCAAGACATCAGCTTATGAAACGAGCTCTGTCTTTCGCCTTCGTCAATGATACTCTGTACAAGAGGTCATTTGATTCTCTATGGTTGAGATGTCTGGGACCTGAAGAGGCGAAAAGAGTCGTTCAGGAAGTTCACGACGGACTTTGCGGTTCTCACCAAGCAGGCCCGAAGATGAAGTTGAAAATTAAACGGATGGGCTACTATTGGCCCACGATGATTCAGGACTGCCTCGAGTATGTGAAGCAATGCTACTCGTGCCAGATCCATGGGGACTTTATCCATCAGCATCCAAATCCACTCCATCCAACGGTGGCTAGCTGGCCGTTCGAAATGTGGGGAACTGACATAATCGGCCCCATCGAACCAGCATCGTCCAGGGGACATCGATTCATTTTGGCGACGACTGACTACTTCTCCAAATGGGCAGAAGTACCGCTGAGGGAAGTGAAGATGGAGAATATCCTCCATTTCTTCAAGACGCACGTCATTTATCGGTTTGAAACTCCACGAAGGATCATCTCCGATAACGGGCCAGCGTACAGAAGCCACAAGATCAGCTGCTTACCGCAACAACACAACATAGACTGGAGATATTCCTCAGTTTATAATCCCAGAGCTAACGGTCTGGCTGAGACTTTCAACAAGACCTTGACGAAGATCGTGAAGAAGACGGTGTCCCGAAATAAGAAGGACTGGCACGAGAGACTGCAAGAAGCTCTCTGGGCGTATTGAACTACGTTCAAGACGGCCACGAACACAACGTCGTACGCGTTGGTATTCGGTACAGAAGCGGTACTCCCCCTCGAAATAGAATTACCCTCTCTACGAGTAGCAGTCCACTACGAGCTGACGGACGAAGAAAATGCTCACCTTCGGCTTGAGGAGCTTGATGCCCTTGATGAAACCCGGCTCATAGCGCAACAAAATCTGGAGGCTTATAAAGCAAAGATGACGCGCTCATATGAAAGATTGACCAGGCCGAGGACATTCCGCCAAGGCGAACTCGTGCTAGTGGTCAAAAGACCTATGATCCCTAATCGCGCCAAGCGGGGAAAATTCGAGCCGAATTATGAAGGCCCGTACATCATAAACAAGGTCTACCAGGGTGGAGCCTATCTACTCATGGATATGCACGGTGAAAGGCCTTTCAGGCCAATAAACGGTCGCTTCCTAAAGAAATACTACGCTTAATGAGTCACAACCTAGGTCAATGATAGATGACGACGACTATGTCCGCTCTCTATCTTCCTAAGCCCAGACTCTATAAGTAGTAGCCGGCCTTCTTCAACAATGGACCGAAACGTCCTTAAACTAATGACGGACCACTACGTCCTAAAACTAGCTGTTGACCGAGATGTCGATAAACTACGGTAGATTGCAACATCCCAAAGCCGATATAAAAAAAAGAGAATAAAAAAAAATAAATAAAAACGGTATGCCCATAAGCAAAAAGGGCGCGGATGAAAACCCGAAAGGGCTCCGTGAGTAAAAACAGCAGGGCTACCGGTGAGTGTTTGTGAAAACCCGAAAGGGCACAACCTCGTTATAAAAAAAAAGAATAAAAAGAATATAAAAAAAGAGAAAAAAACGGTATGTCCATAAGCAAAAAGGGCACGGATGAAAACCCGAAAGGGCTCCGTGAGTAAAAACAGTAGGGCTACCGGCAAGTGTTTGTGAAAACCCGAAAGGGCGCAACCTCGTTAAAAGACACTTACAGGATCCTCTCGACCTTGTAAGGAGAAACCACCCGCGTGAGATCCTTACGACTTATAAGGGAGCAACACACTCAGGGATCCTCGCGATCCCTAAGGAGAAATTACACTTGCGAGATCCTCACGACTCGTAAGGAGAACTCTCTTATGGGACCCTCACGGCTCATAAGATTTGAAAGTCTTAAGTTACAGAGACCTGAACCTGTTCTTAAGCACCCCCCAACCTCCAATACTGCCCTACAAGCGGTTCAGTATTGACCCTTGTATACAATCCACGGGCGCGAATAAACCATTCCCTAACAAAGTCCCATCCGTGACTAGGGATATGTTTACACGGTGAACAACCCTTGTAAGTCCTCTCGACTTATAAGGAGAAAGCACTTTTGTAAGATCCTTACGACTTATAAGAGACCATGCACTTAGGAATCCCCACAATTCCTAAGGAGAAAACACACCTACGAGATCCTCACGACTTGTAGAGAGAAATACCTTTATGAGACCCTTACGGCTCATGAAGTCAAAAGCCTTAGTCGACAGGATCCTAACCCTGTTTGCTAAGCCACATTTGCTCGACATCGACAGAGGCAAATGATGATTCGCTCTTGGTAATATCCCAGTGGTAGCGATGCTGATACCTAAAATGGTATCAAATTCCAAGTCCTTTTACGGCAAATGATGATTCGCTCCTGGCAATATTCCAGTCGCAGCGATGTTGATGCTAAGATTGGTATCAGATCCCAAATCCCCTACTCGCGATAAAAAATCAGCGAGCCAAAAAAAATGCAGATGAAATAGCCGAAATGATGGGGCAACTTGCAACAAAATCAGCAAGTAAAAATGTATGCATACAAAAACAGCCGAAATGATTGGGCAACTCGCAATAAAAAGCAGCGAGTAAAAAGAAAAATATCCGAAATGATTAGGCAATCGCGATTTTCGCGATATAAAAAGCTGAAATGATAGAGCATCGCGGAAAGAATAAAAAAATGATGAAAGAATGAAACTTTTTGCCCTGCAGGTGAGATCACATCGATCCCTGTATACAATCCAGGGGCACAAACAAAAAGGGAACCATACCTTCCCAACAGGCTCTATCAGAAAGCGAAGCCAAATCTCGACGGTTTATAGACAACTTAGAGACAATCTCGACATTTGTCGCAATATTGCAGACACAATGTCAACAAACAAAGCAAAGGAAGATCCCTAGCCTCAGGGTCTCGACGTTAACATCGACAACTTAGAGATCACGATAGCATTCCTCCTCATTCCAGCAGGATTCGTACGCGACATCACCAATCGGAGCCATGGCAAAGTCTCTAATTCCAAGTCTCAACGGCCACATCTACAGCCTGGAGACCAACAACGGCATTCCTCCTCATTCCAGCAGGATTCAGACGCACCGTTAACAAAGCGGAGCCATGGAAAAGTCCCTAGTTCCAAGACTCTACGGTCCACAGACAACCTAGAGTCAACCAATGACCTCCCCACCGGATCAACGCTCCGTCTCGGAAACAAGTCAACCGACCTCCAGGGAAATCAGTGTCCTTGGCAAAAATCTCGATTCAGGGAAATTAGCGTCCTTGACGAGAGCACCTTGATTCGCGTCGACCCGCAGAGAAATCAGCGTCTTTGCAGGAATACCTCGATTCGTCTCAACCCCAGGGAAATCAGTGTCCTTGGAAACTTTCTCGATTCAGGAAAATCAGCGTCCTTGGCGAGAGCATCTCGATTCGCGTCGACCCGCAAGGAAATCAGTGTCTTTGCAAAAATACCTCGATTCGTTTCAACTCCGAGGAAATCAGTGTCCTTGGTAAATACCTCGATTCAGGGAAATTAGCGTCCTTGACGAGAGCATCTTGATTCGCGTCGACCCGCAGAGAAATCAATGTCTTTGCAGGAATACCTCGATTCGTCTTAACCCCAGGGAAATCAGTGTCCTTGGCAACCTCCTCGATCCAGGGAAATTAGCATCCTTGACGAGAGCATCTTGATTCGCGTCGACCCGCAGAGAAATCAGTGTCTTTGCAGGAATACCTCGATTCGTCTCAACCCCAGGGAAATCAGTGTCCTTGGCAACCTCCTCGATTCAGGGAAATCAACGTCCTTGACGAGAGCAACTTGATTCGCGTCGACCCGCAGAGAAATCAGTGTCTTTGCAGGAATACCTCGATTCGTTTCAACTCCGAGGAAATCAATATCCTTGGCAAATACCTCGATTCAGGGAAATTAGCGTCCTTGACGAGAGCACCGCGATTCGCGTCGACCCACAGAGAAATTAGTGTCTTTGCAGGAGCACCTCGATTCGTCTTGACTCGTGAGGAAATTAGTGTCTTTACGAGAACTACTCGATATGTTTCGACTCGTGAGAAAAAGCCTTAGGCAGCGGGGATTAAAAAACCTGTTTCCTAAGCACTGGGACCCTGCAAGTCAATCCAAAATGGACTCTTGCACACTATTCACGGGTCACACTCTCCAAAGTCGAATCTCGACAAGGAGGGAAACAACCGCTTACGGGTCCTCTCGACTCGTAAGAGGGAAAATTCTCTTATAAGATCCTTACGACTTATAAGAGAAAACGCACTTAGGAATCCTCACGATTCCTAAGGAGAAAATACACCTACGAGATCCTCTCGATCCGTAGGGAGAAAGGTCTTTATGAGACCCCCACGGCTCATGAAGTTGAAAAGTCTTAGGCAACAGATCTGAACCTGCGGCCTAAGCCATCGCTACCTCTTGAAGAAGCCAAGACAGAATGCTCACTCTATCATCTGTCGACCATGTTTGCTAAAGTAACATGCTGGTAATAAAAGAAAGAAGAAAGCGGAGCAATGACACAATACATTATGAAGAATGTATATCTTTTATTCATAAATTTGATTGAGTACAAGATACATTGTGTTAAAGAATAAAAGAAACAAATACATTTGTATTTACAATTACAAATGATACAAAATGTTCATGGAGAAGGAAGTGTCTTCAACAAATCCGCGAGCTGCTCTCGCACTTCCTTCAACGCCTCCTCCTGAGCGGCTGCCGCGGCCACTTCTGCTTCCACCTGCGCCCGCTGCTGCAGGTAGGATGAAAGTTGCTCCTCAACTGCCTGCTGGGCTGCCTCCTGATTTGGTGCATCCCGCTCGACGACGTCAAGCTGCTGCCTCAGTGTTAACCCTTCGGAGATGCATCGCAGAAGGCCTTCAAAGATAACCTTCAGCTGTGCAGCGTTTGCATCCACCTGAGCATGCAGTTGGGCAGATTTGCTCGAAGTCTCGCCACGCTCCTTACGCCTTAAAGCAACTTCTTGTTCGAGATGGTGGAATTAAGGAGCGCTCTGCTCGATCCATGCCGCCCGTTGAGTGCTCGCGGCCAAGATCTCGGGGGCAGGACGCATAGACTCTAGTTGATGCAGGCGGGCCTCGATCTCCCTACAGTGATTAACCCAAGACTCGACGACGCCTTCATTATGAAAATTTACAAGCGTCGCCAGTATCGGATTAACCTCCGCAGCGAAATCTGCGGCAGATGGGGGAGCGTCTGCGTTAAGCTCTTCAACGTATCCGCTCAGCATGCCCAAACTCATCGCAGCACCCTTTGAGGATGGACGCCTGGAGAATGGGCCTGCCGACATTATGATGCGTGACTCGAAGGGGGCCAGAATCGGAACGACAGCTAAAAAAAACATAATCAGATGACGGTTCAAGAAATATAAGAAAGTCACCAATGAGGGATTTGACTATACCAGCGGCAGCAGGCGGCAAAGCCGGGAGGACCGGTGGTGCAACTGATCTCTCATCTCCCCCTTCGATCTGTAGCACTGCAATCAGGGCAAGGAAGAATCAGAAACAAGTTCATTATTAGAAAAAGAAAGATTATTAATTGAAAACTATACTCACCAGCGCCATTGGAGGAAGCAGGCTCCGACGGGAAGGAGAAGTGTGGGTGCAGCACCTGGTAAAGGTGATCAAAAAGCACTCCTACAAAGACGCAATAGCACGACATCAGTACATAAATTATGCAGTAAAAATAAGACTGATGAGTCACGAATCCGTACCTTCCAGCATTTGCGATGGTGCAAGAGAAGGTATAGAGGTGGCCACCGTCAAGGCAGTAGCTGACGGTGCTCCCTCGAGCAAAAGGGCATCACACTGGCCGCGCCTGCGTTGGAAACAAGATAAGCCCTGTCAGGAAAGGTTGCAGAATAATGACAAGGACGGTAACCCAAAATTTACCTGATGAGTCACCAGCCGAAACGGAGACGTCTCCCTCCTCCATTGACATGGGTCCACCCCCCGTTGCTTCATCGCCAGACTCTACGGGAGCCGTCGTTGTGCTCGCGAGGCCAGGAGACGGCGGAGGACCGTAGGCGGGGAGAGCAATGATCGGAGCATTGCCAGACTCTTGAGAAAGAGCGGTCGGCTCGTCCTCGGGAATCATGCCCGTCTTACCCGCTACTCCCTCAGGCTCAGCGGTCACGGCCGTCTCGTCCACCGTTGCCATAGGGTCATCGGTCTCAGCCGCTCCATCCGCTGCTGCCCCAGGCTCGGTTATAGCAGCCGTCTCATTAGCCGCTACCTCGGGCTCGGCATCAGCAGCCTTCTCGGGCATAGTAGGCATGACCGTCTCGTCAGCCACTAGCTCAGGCCCGGCGACTATGGCTGCACCGCCTACCGTCGCCTCAGGTTCAGCTGCTACCTTCTCCACCGTCCCCTCAGGCTCGACGGTTTCCTCCACTCCTTCAGTTGGACTCGGCCCTGCAGGACAAGATGTATAAGAACTGATAGTTTTAGAACTTTTACAACAAAGTCTCGAAAGACACATTACCTGAGGTGGATCGATTGTTGGCCTCCCGAACTGTACGCACCGCCCGTCTATGAGCAGTAGACAAGGCGACCGGTGGCTCCTCGGAAGGAGTAGCAGTGGGAGTAATGGCACTTAGGCCCGCTCCAACGGCCAAAGCAGCGCTGCGCTCCTTCGCTGCGCGCCTCAAGCGTTTCCTTTCCTCTCGGGCCGTCACGACGGACCTCTTGGAAGCCTCCTTCAGCAAGGCATCGTCGTCCGCGTTCAGAGTTGCCTCCAGAGCCTTCAAGGCATCCATCATCGGTTTTTTGAGTTGGGTCTCTTGCGGCAATTCCGAAGAGGCCGGAACATCGGTAGCTGGCCTGGAGAGAAGTCCCGCATCAGTTTGCGAGATAGGTCCTGTGGTCCCTGGGATAAGACAAAAAAGGGGGTCAGATCACTCATATGAAATGGAAGGAAAGGCATAGTGAACCGAAACGTACCAAGGCCTAAGGACTCTTTGAGTCATTCCTCTTCCTGGAAAGTTTTGAGGGAAGCAGCGATGGCTTCTTCGGTAGAAATGCCTGTTTAAAAAGGAAAAACGTCAGTCAAAGACAATGATAAAAGTACGATGAAATGACGAAGAACACAACTAGTGATTACCTAATTGCGCAAGTTTGGCTAACCACGCATCGCGCCTTGCCAATCACTCTGAAGCTGCGATGGCGGCCGCCAAATCAGTGTCGTCTGGCGGCATAACTAATCCTTCGTTGGTCCCATACTCACCCAAGCCTTCGCTATAAGGAGCATGAGGTTCCTGACCGAACACAACGTCACCAGAGAGGATCGACTTCTTCTCCCTCTTCTGCACGCGAGCCCCGGGTGCACCCAAGATCAACTTGCGCTTCGTGGGCACCTTGGGACGGCGGGTCCCGATGTCCGAGCCCACGCCGGATTCAGGCGAAACCACATTCACCGTCTCCACTGGAGCACGGGGCGCTGGGGGCACGTCCACGGTATCACGAGGCAATCCACGTGGAGGGCTCAACATGCGCGGTGGCTCAGCTCCAGCATCTTTTAGCGGAGGAACGACATGAATCCTTGGTCTCAGGGGAGCTTTGCGGTCGCTGCCAGGGGGCGCACCCTTGCGGTCAACCAACAACCATTTCTCTTCCCGGATGACGGCGCCCATCGCGTGCGTGTACCAAGCCACGTACACGTTGAGGGCCCGTAGAACGTAGCTCGGCTCGCTAATAAAGAAATGAGAGCCTGTGTTCAGCCACATGAAGTGATGTAATGCATTCCGTATCCCCTCTATAGTGGCCGCAGGCCCTTCAAAAAATGCCTCCAGTGGGACCCCCTGGTTATAGCTCAATTGTTGGGAGAACCGATGGGGGTTGTACCTCATGAAGAGCGCCATGTCGTTCTGCCTGAACACCAGGAAGCCCGACCGGATGGAATATAAGTGAAGAATCTCCCGGGCTTTCAATACGGAGGCCCCGTCCTTGAAACCATCACGCAGCGCCAACACCGCCTTGGAGGTCTCCGGGCCGATGGTCACGACTTTGTCTATGAAAGAAATCTTCGCTCCGACTATGTGCGGACGAAGAAGCAACCCCCTAGCCTCCCGCGGAGACGGATTCACGATCGAAGCGCCAATCAGCCGCATGACTCTTGGGAGTCTGCATTTCTCGAAAAACGAGGGGCTCTTATGAATGCCGAATACCCTGAGCACATGCATTTCCATCCACGAAGCGAAGTAGTGCATCGGGAAATTGGCAGGTTGCACCCTGGGCTCATTTGCGTCTGTCGCCACGCCGAGTCCATGGTATAGGTGAGCCAGCCCGGCGATCCCGATCGACAACTGTATGCCAGCCACCATCCGATGCGCTGGGTAGAAAACGGACGACCTCATGTAGCGTGGGTGCATGGGGAGCGCGAACCAGCATGGCCACAATCCTAGAAACCCTAAAAAGAAGGTCTCTTCATCAATGCCCGGGGCGGCGATTTCTGATAAGGGCATGATGGCGGCATCAGGGAGATAGAAATCCTTTTGATCGTCTTCCAATGCTGGTCGACGATCTAAGCCGAAGCCGAAGGGGTCGTCAAGCTTGGCGAACTTTTCACCCCGCTGCGATAGAATCTCTGGTCGAAGAAACCGGGCGATGAAATCTGCAAAACTGACTCCCCGGACTCCCGATTCCAAATAAAGACCTTCATATATATTCAGCACCTTCACCAGACTCGGGAACTGGTGCTGAACAGCATTCTCGGGTGTTAGGCCCATCACCAATGGCTTGGGGGCAAAGGCATACTCGTCAGGAGGAAGCAGCTCCTCATAATGCTCCCCCCCACTGGCAGACCTGAAATCTCAGCAAACTCCTCCAGTGGGATGGAGACTTCCCTGTCCGATAAAAGAAAGGTATGGGTGGGGATGTTCCATTGTTCTATGAATGCCTTAACCCACCACGTCGGAGGAACAGGGTACTCGAACAATGAGACGTAGACTGCGGAGTTCAGGCCAATCTTCATCAAATGCGTCATCTTCGCTGATACGATGTACCTGGCCTACTGCAAATATTCGACCGGTTGTCGGGGGGTCAATCCAATATTATAAGGTTGTCCCCAAGGGCATGCCTCACCCTGGCATATGCGCCGCCCCAAAATGTCCACGGCTGCCGGCGGCTGCACGGGAATGGCAGCAATCGAAGGCTGGAGAAGATCCTCCGAATTCCAGTTCACGACCTCCACGGCATACTTCACCGGGGGTGCATCCGCATAGGGGATCGACGAGATAGGCTCTGATGGCATCGCGCACCGAAACTTCGGTGACCCTTGATGATTTCACTATACCACCTACCCCACAGGTGAAGGTTCTTATATTCGGGGTCATGATCCTTAATGAGAGTGAGAACCTCCCGGTCCACCGGCGCCTCAGGGAATCCTCTCTCTGAGCGAACAAATAGGAAAGACAGATCAGCAGACATGATTGCCTGCAAAGAAAAACGAGATTCAGCCGTCAGCATCATGATTTAATTTTAAAAGCCCAACGCTTGGTACTGTAAAATTTGTACTACACTGCAATGCAGTGTAGAGGGGACCAAAGGGGGACCCACAAAATCTAGATGACAATACATCAGTTAATAAGATAGCCCCATCAATGCATGGGACTGTCAATTAATGAGGAGATCCCCAAAAGAATACTCTCATTAAATAAGAAATCCCTAGAGATAAGGAGAAAATCTCCCCTTTCAGAGCAAAACTTTGTTACAGAGTGACACTTGTCAAACTCTGGTCTCAAGGGAATAAAATTCCTTAAAGTGCTTAGCTCTGTAATAATAAGGGAAAAATCCATCAAAAGAAAAAAAATTTAATTAACTCCTAAAAATTAAAAATTTGGGATCTTAAAGATCCATGAAAACTCTTAAGAGTTCTTCATTTTTAGATAAAAAAGATCTATGTTTTGTCCATGAGCAAAGCTCTGTTCATGGGTTAAAAACCCTGAAACAAGATCTCTTTAGATCTATGGATTCTTGAGAGCAAGGCTCTGTTGGTGAATCCCCAAAGGGGTTTTCTTTAGATCAAAGATCTGTGAGAGCAAGGCTCTGTTAATTAAAATTAATTTAATTTAAATTAAGTTAAATTTTACGTAAGATTTGTCTAGAGTTTTAACTCTGAAGTTTTTGAAAAACAAGAGCAAGGCTCTGAAGTTCTGAGATTAAAAATCTTGAAGATGATAATCATCTGTTGGGGACTAAAGGTCCTATTTATAGGCGCTTGTGCGCCCCTTCAACTCCTGAGTTGATCCAACGGCTAGGATCTTGCCACCGCTGCACTCACGTGTGCGCCACGTGAGCGCAATGGTGAGGGGGCATTTGTTTCCCCCAATCAGAGCAAAGCGCTGTTTGAATTTCAAAAATTCAAAAATTGAAGCAACGCTTCAGATTCCTTGTGCTGCGCGCAGCGCGCCACTTGTCAAAAGCTGACACGCCAGCGCTGCGCCCAAGACAGCGCACCCAATCAGAGCAAGGCTCTATTTAAAATAAAAATGAAGGAAGCAACGCTTCAGATGATCTGCGCTCTGCGCTGCGCGACACGTGTCAGCGCAGTTGCGCTGCGCTCTGCGCTGCGCGACACGTGTCAAGCGCAGGTGCGCTTGCGCCAATTGTGCCAGCACTAAAACAGAATTAAAATTCCAGAAAGATCTTTCTAATCTTGTTAAAACAAGAAGATTATCTTCTGTAAAACAGAAGCCCTTGGATCAAAGATCCAACGGTGGAGAAAAATCCCTAAATCACTCAGAGAAAGATCTCTTTAACTGATTTAACAAATCAATTGGCACTATATAAAGGCCCCTAGACTCCAAGTCTAAAAGACATTGACACGCACAGAGAGAGAAACACAAAAATCCTCTGAAAACTTTGAGAAAGAACTCAAAAAAGAAAAAAAGGTAAACCTTTGGAAAAGAAGAAAATCATCTTCTTCATTTAAAGAATTTAATTCTTAGAATAAAAAAAAGAAGAAGAATTTCTTCTAAAAAGATCAATGATCTAATAACAAGATCAAGATCTTTAATAAAAAAATAATAATAAAGAAGTAATTTACTTCTTTACTAGATCGTTTGATCTATATAAAGGCATTGCCTTTTGATGAACCACTGGTTCTTGAAAATAAGAAAAACTTGTTTTCTTTTACTAAATTTGATCAAAATATTAAACAGTGCCTTGCACTTTTGAAATTTGCACTGTTGCGCTCCTTGGATTGGCACAAGCCACCAGGGAGCGCTACGTGTCGGCCCCAGAACAAACCGCGCCTTGCGCTTCTAAAACAGAGCACTGCTCTTTTAAATTGGCGCAAGTCATCAGAGCGCGCCACGTGTCAGCAGCGCGCTAGCGCAGCGTACTGGCGCAGCGCACTGCGCTAACAGACTTGCGCTCACCAGAGCGTGACACGTGTCACCCCCACATGAGTTTGCGCCTTGCGCTCCTCAATTGGCGCAAAGCGCCTGATAAGCCACGTGGGGGCACTGTCAGAACATTAAATGCAATGCATTATTAAAAGGGCAGAGCCCAATAAAAAGGTCTATCAGACCAAAATAAAAAATGTTATGCATTATTAAAGGACAGAACCCAATTAAAGGTCTAATAGGCCCAAACAATAAAATGCAATGCATTAATAAAAGGGCAGAGCCCAAACAAAGGCCTAACAGGCCAAATGCAAATAAAATATTGAACATTTTCAACTGGACTTAACCCAATATTGGCCATAAGTCTTCAAATTAAACTGAACTGGGCACAACTGCTCTCTCAAATCAATTTACACCCAGTTCAAGGGTACATCTCTGAACTCCTATGATATTTGTCGTTGTAATCCTTCAACGTCGTCAGAAAGGTGATGGGTCCCGACAACCACACACAATACGGACTGTGGGGTCCTTAAACTCATGGACTAATGCGTCCTTAAACCAATATTCGTCTCCAAAATGGGAATGATGGACCACCATGTCCCTAAACTGGCAATACGGACTGTGGGGTCTTTAAACTCATGGACTTATGCATCCTTAAACCAATATTCATCCCCAAGATGGGAATGTTGGACCACCATGTCCCTAAACTGGCAATGGACCACTATGTCCCTAAACTGGAACAATAGAGCCCCCAAATGCTCTTTTATCGGATCTAAACGATCCCGTTAAGTTGATCTTAGTCTCAAATTAGACTAACGTATCCTTAACAAGCGTTTGAGTTGATCTTAGCCTCAAATATGGCTAACGTATTCTCAAACCAAAACCTCAAACCCAGATATAAGAAAATACGGATTTGGACTAATCCACGTCCTACGGGCGACGACATAAATTAGTCCCCGTATACAATCCACGGGCAACCACAAACAAAACAAACACCCACAACACGAAGTGAATATCTGGAGAAGGAGAAAGTTGTTACCGCGATGCGGTAGCGTAATTAACTGTAGGGGCTTGCGCCTGCAGGGAAGAGTGTCCCCACAATCAAAAACCCTTCAAGCGAGGGGGAATCTGACGAAGTCTGCTACATCGGCCGTATCCGTCTAAACCTTCGATACATGGTGCCATAAATCAACTTGGCATCTTCGGAGAGGTGGACGGATAGCATCAAATAGCATCTGCCCCGAATCTCAGGCAAGACGTCCCTTTGTCGTCTTGGCCGCCATTCAGAGGGGAACAAGTGGTAATGAGGTAGAGCTGGAAAAAGTTCCAGATACACAAACTACAACTGAAAATTTGGTAGAACCGGAGCATTCAATAGTCCCCGACAAATCTCAGCCACTCTGCAGATCTAGTAGGGTTTCTCACCCACCTAAGAGATACTGCGGTTTTCTCATAGACAGTGCGAGCAAGGATTGCATCATGGAAGATGATGACCCGACTAGTTTCGAGCAGGCCATCACAAGTGGGGACTCTGTGAAATGGTTGGATGCTATGTGATCTGAGATGGAATCCATGTACACCAACAAAGTATGGACTTTGGAAGTTGCTCCTGAAGGGGTAAAACCCATTGGGAGCAAGTGGATTTTTAAGAAGAAAATGAGTGTAGATGGAAAGGTTGAGACCTTCAAAGCTAGATTTGTAGCAAAAGGTTTTCGTCAACGACCAGGTGTCGACTATGATGAGACATTTTCTCCAGTGGCTATGCTTAAGTCCATCAGGATCCTACTTTCCGTTGCTGTATACCATGACTATAAAATCTGGCAGATGGACGTCAAGATCGCTTTTCTAAATGGTGATTTATAAGAAAGCGTGTATATGACACATCCAGAGGGCTTCGTAGGAGCAGCGGAAAGGTGTGCAAGATGCTTAAATCAATTTACGGATTAAAGCAGATATCGCGGAGCTGGAACATCTGTTTTGATGTAGCAGTCAAAGAGTTTGACTTCATCAAAAATGTAGATGAACCGTATATATATATAAAGGTCGTAGAGAGTAAGGTCGTATTTCTCGTATTGTACATGGATGACATACTCTTGATTGGAAATGATGTTCCTATGCTGCACTCGGTCAAACTCTTCCTATCACAAAAGTTCTTCATGAAAGATCTGGGTGATGCTTCCTATATCCCGAGGATAAAGATCTATAGAGATAGATTTAGAAGGATGTTGGGATTGTCCCAATTCAGATACATAAACACCATACTAAAGAGGTTTAGTATGGAAGATTCTAAGCGTGGTAATTTACCCGCTTTTTCAGGAATCACTCTCTCCAAAGAGATGTCTCCCAAGACTGATTTGGAGAGGGCTCGCATGAATGTAATACCCTATGTTTCTGCAATTGGGTCTATCATGTACGCGAGGTTATGCACCAGACCGAATGTAGCTTATGCACTTAGTGTGGGAAGTAGGTATCAATCAGACCCAAGAGAAAAGCACTGGATAGTTGTGAAGAACATTCTTAAGTGCTTGAGAAGGACTAAAGAGATGTTCTTGGTGTATGGTAACGGAGAATTCCAAGTGGAGTTCTTTACCGATTCGAGCTTCCAGAGTGATAAGGATGACAACAAGTCTGTCTCGAGCTTTGTCTTCACCCTCAATGGAGGGACGGTATGTTGGAAGAGTTCCAAGCAAGATACCATAGCAGACTCGACGATGGAGGCTGAATACATCGCTGCCAACGATGCTGCCAAAGAGGCTGTCTGGATGAAGAAGTTCATTACTGAACTTGGTGTGGTTCCATCTATTGAGAATCCAATACCTTTGTATTGTGATAATAATGGAGCTATGGCTTTAGAAAAGGAACCCCAGTCCCATCAGTGATCCAGACATATTCTGAGGCGTTATCACCTGATCCGGGAGATCGAGATCAGGAGAGTAGACACGAAGGAAAACACGGCGGATCCACTCACGAAGGCCCTCCCCCAGACACAATTCGAGAGACTTTTTGGGATGTTGGGTATGCGATACTACAACAACTGGCCTTAGTTCAAGTGGGATATTGGTAGGAATATGTATGCCCTTGAGGCCATTATTGTATATTATAGTGGATGCTTGGACATATATAGAGGAATTTCTTGCTCAACATGATAGTATGCTATCTGGTTGCTCTTTATCTTAATATGTACACTTATTTTAGTTTACTGTCTTTATGATACATTTTGATAAAGCCCTTGGGATGTTGGCTTGACTACCAGGACTATGATACAGATCATACTAGTGGGGCTTGTGTAGTCCACAAGCACATTCTTTAACAGTTCCTAGCCGAGGGAATATCGAGACAGGGCATCGATATTCCAGAATAGACTAGTGTGTACGTTTCTTGACCCTGTATGGGGCGATGGTTGATCCCATAACCATTAGTGTTTGACATCAAATATTGTACACAGGTGCTCATTGGAGAATAGGTACACCGAACATGACTCACCGAGAACTCCTAGATGGTACCATACATATCGTCAGATACCAGTTCTCTGGTGACACTTATATAGGTTAGTCTGTAGACCCGAGATTGTCAAAGTGTCTTGTGTGGTTCACATTTTGCTTTAATTTCCTCCCTACCATAGCTCAAAGGAGTCGTGCAAACAGGTGGATTTTGGGTATAGTCCCGAGTCACATGGAGGCAGTGAGCGATAGGAAGGGTTTCATCTCTCCTAGTATTGGGAGTTGATGTTGCACTATGCTCGATTGGCTATAACAGCAAGTCCCTGGTCAGGGCTGATGAGATTTACTAATAAGTGTTATCAGTAGTTTCTCGAAAGGTTATAGGCCACACATCGGCATAACTTATCAAGTTAGTAGGGTCTGAAGATTCCACACCCTAGACTCGATATGCGGCATATCAGACGAACAGACCAGACTGTACGGTAAGTGTTGCTTACAGGCTCTACGGGAGTTTGGACAAGTTTGCTTGTTGATCTTCTATTCATTCAATTCTAGGGTAGCCGTTACGTCCATCTAGTACCGCTGACAGCTTGTGGGTATCTGATGTGATCATTACCTACTGCTGGCGTATTGATGAATCTTTAGAGTCCCACATAGAGGTTTCCTAGCTCAAGTGAAACGAAGTAGGGCACATATGGAGATATGTGCGGGAGCTTGATTAAATACGAGTATATGATACCGTATTCTAATTTAGCGATATTTGATATCAGCCGGGTTATATGTGATATAACCGGATTATTGAATCAAGTGTTAATTCAATGATTTGATTTATATATGTTTATATATATTTGATATTAGCTGGATTATATTTGCTATGGACAGATTATTGAATCAATTGTTGATTTAATAATTTGATATATATATATATATTGTGATATAACCGGATTATTGAATCAAGTGTTGATTTAATAATTTGATATACATATATATATATATATATATATATATATATATATTTGATATTAGCCGGGTTATATATGATATAACCGGATTATTGAATCAAGTGTTGATTTAATAATTTGATATATATTTATATTATATATATATATATAATATTAAGCTCACTTAAGATTTTCTTCTCTTGATATATATATATATATATATATATATATATATATATATAGTATCATGGTTGTTAATACATTGAACATGGATGTATAAGAATCACATAAGGGTTAAAAATGAGAAGATAATGGTTTGATTTATGAATTAAAGAAAAAGAACAATGAGTCATGGTTTGTAAAAGCCTTGAGAAGCCATGACTCATCTCTTTTTCTTTGTTTGATTCATAGATATTTTCCTTTTCTTATCTTATCTTTAGAGCTCATGGTTTATTCTCACCTCATGGTTAAAAAACTCATCCACGTTCCTCTTCTTCATCTCTTCACTAAATTTCTAAGGTTGAGAAAAAGAAAGAGAGAAAGAAATATTTTAGTCAGCAAAATTCCTACTTCATCAACCTACACTAATCTAGCCCATTAGTATAGGTCGTTAACATCACTAATACCTTGATTAGTGAAGTGTGAGCTTGAGTGAGAGAGACTTCAAGGTGGATCATTTTCGACAACGAAGACAACAAGCAAGCTTGATCCTTTCATCAAGTGCAGTCAAAGAAGAGTTCTAGGGACTGCTATTTGGAGCTTTAGAAGTGAAGGACTAGACTACAAAGGTTGTAGACTCTCTTCACTTAGTTTAGAACATTACTTGCTTACTACATAAGCCTAATTCTCTAATTCGATTCTTGTTTAGTATACTTTGACCTCTAATTTTTAAAATTGCATACTTGATGCTCATAGAAATATTATAGAAGTGCTAAGATTAATTTTTAAAATTGCATACTTGATGCTCATAGAAATATTGTAGAGGTGCTAAGACATACTTTCAAAAGGGTAGCTGATTTGTTGCAACCACTTCCGATTTCTCAATAGAAATGGGAACATATAACTATGGATTTCGTGACAGTTTTACCACGAAGTCCAAAGGGTAATAACGCAGTTTGGTTCATTCACTACTAAAATAAGGGGTTGCCCCTACGGCTACAGGAATCCTCAATAGAAATGGGAACATATAAATATGGATTAATCCGTAGGGCCAGATGGTTGTCCCTACAGTGCCCTACGGATTAATTTTAAAATATTAAAATGTAATCTTTTATTTGGCCCTATGGATTAATCCGTAGGGGCATCAATGGGTTATTTATAAAAAAAAATAAAGCCCAAAAATTTCCTCATCGTTCCCAAAATTTCCTAACTCTCTCTCGTCACTGATCTCCCGCGCGTGCCTCCTCGCCACCTCACCCGCGCATGACTCCTCATCGACGGTACATCATCGTCGACTTTCTCGTCGCCGGTACACCATCGCTCGCATCGTCGACTGTGTCTCGTCGACAGTGGAATCTCCGTCCTCCTCCACCTAGACAACAGTGGAATCTCCGGCCTCCTCCACCTAGACGACAGTAGAATCGCCGGCCTAAGGTGAGTTAATTTCAATTTTTAAATTATAATTATACTTTTATTTGTGTTATTTTTGATTTTAGGGTTACTACTAGGGCTTAGAGTTAGGGTTCGGCTTAGGGTTTGGGCTGGGGTTAGGGTTTATTAGGTAGGGTTAGGGTTCGGTTTAGGATTAAGGTTAGGGTTCGGTTTAGGGTTAGGGTTAGGGTTCGGTTTAGGGTTAGGGTGAGGGTTAATTAGGTAGGGTTAGGGTTAGGGTTAATTTGGTAAAATTAGGTTGGTGATGATTAGGGTTAGGGTTAATTAGATTAATTAGGGTTAATTTTGGTTTTGGCTAGAGATAATTTGGGTTGGGGTTTGGGTGATAATTAGGGTTAGGTTGATTTGAGTTAGGGTTTGGGCTAGGGTTAATTAAGTAAAATAGAGTGTATTTGTGTTAGGGTATTGATTAGGGTTTATTTGGGTTAATTTTGGGTTGATTAGGGTTTATTTGGGTTAGGGTGATGATTAGGGTTAATTTGGGTTAATTAGGTTAATTTAGGTTAATTTTGGGTTAATTAGGGATAATTTGAGTTAGGGTGATAATTAGGGTTTAATTTTGGGTTAATTAGGGATAATTTGGGTTAATTAGGGTTAGGGTTTAGGGTGCACTAGTTCCTTCAGTAGGATACTCGATGATAACATAAACGCACAACTTTACCGTAAACTTAACCCTTTATATAAGAACTTAGTTCTTCTTCTGGTTGAGATTTGCAGAAGCAAATCTTCCCACGAGTTGAGAATTCAATTCTCATCGGGGAGATTTTGTTCTGCAGATTCAAAATTTAGGGGAAAAGAACTAAATTATAAAGAAATAACAGGAACATATGGGAATTTAATTCCTCCAAAAATTAGGGTTAGGGTTTAGGGTGCACTAGTTCCTTCAGTAGGATACCCGATGATAACGTAAACGCATAACTTTACCGTAAACTTAACCCTTCATATAAGAACTTAGTTCTTCCTCTGATTGAGATTTGCAGAAGAAAATTTCCCCACAGGTTGAGAATTTAATTCTCATCGGGGAGATTTTGTTCTGCAGATTCAAAACTTAGGGGAAAAGAACTAAGTTATAAAGAAATAACAGGAACATATGTGAATTTAATTCCTCCAAAAATTAGGGTTTAATCCTATATAAAGAACTTATTTCTTCAGAAAATGATGATTTATTCTTTTCAACCTTAGACAAAGCACATACTCACTAACAAGCCTAAACTTAAGCGAAATTATAAATTGAAACACGGATACACATTTTTTTATGGATACTTAAATTGCATACTTGGCATCCAATATTCCGGACGATCAGAACCGTTTTATATATTTCAATGTACTTGGTACAATACACGAACCGATACGGATAAGTGGAGAAACAATTTCGGGATTTGGAAAGATGAATATGGATTGACTAGTGTGAACACACTTCGATTTTACGGTCAGGACGATCCATATATCTTTCCGAACCAAGCATTCCAAGTATACTACTCACAGCACTTGAAGCATCCGGAATGGAGTGTCGTATGCCGTTGGAAACCCAGGAATGTTTACGATATCCCAAAATTCGAGGATCGTATGGAGGACAGCGATGAGGACGAAGAAGAGTGAAAACTTAGAGTGCTCTGACCGTCTGTTTCAAAAGACGGGTTGTCTTCGGCTGATCGTGAAGTTACGTGGGTTAGAAATGATACCGATGATGAAATCCAAGTAGATATGTCTAATGTGTCTACGAAACGAAAAAGGTTATCAGAAATGTTATATTATTACTTCACATTTTTACGATCTATACATATATAGCATGCATATGTAATGATTGTACTCTTGTCTAGATTCTGTCACGACCCGAAAGTACGGAACATGACCGGCACTTAAACTACGAACGTCTCGAGGCGTACGTAATCTAAGTAAACAGACAACCCAGAAATCCAAACCAAGAAGAGTAATAGAGAGTAGGAAAAACCAACTTAAAGCAAGTAATTTCAATAGCATAAGCCGAATTATGCGGTTTTTAAAACATCGAAAATTTACTGAAAATTTCGGCAGAGTCTCCTTTGTAAATACTGGCCCCCAAACGGGATACAACATGAATAGTATACGAAATCAAGAAAAAGGCATCCCCAAGCGGGAGCTAGCTCTTCGTCAATCGACGGTCACAACCACACAAACAAAAAAAAATATACAACGCCAACGGCGAGGATCAAAACTCAAAAGGAAACTCAAAACCACCAGAAATATAACGAGCGACTCTAAGGTCGAAAGAATAACCAACACTGGTCTCTATCTCAATAAATACATGTTTGGTTGATGGAACTTCTAGATACAACAGAATAATGATATACAAGATATATATAATGGGGGTATGATACAAGTAAACCCACCTACTAGCAAATCACCCGAATGAAACTGAGCCCGCAAGCCGTAAAGAAACCTGTACGGCAAATCTGCAAGAAACTGGGGCACAACGGGGGTGAGTTGCTAACTCGTGAATAGAAAAACATCTACGCACAGAAATCGCATAAATAACGCAATCCTAGGTCAATGATCATAATATATCCTCAAAATAAGTATATAACATGCAGCCTATAACAAGGCTAGGGTAATTATCTAACCCGAGTGTAAACTCATGTGCCCGTGTCAGTGCCTCAAGTAGCAATATATCCTATGAATGAGGTATGAATGCATGAAACAGAATACATGTAAATGAAGAAACTGTTTTCATAAATTAGTGAGATTTCCTTCGTATTTTTAAACTGAGGTATCATAAATGAAATCAGCATCAACAGTGTCTAGCATCGACACAAAACATAAATCTCACTGTCTCGAAATATCAATGTCTCAATCTCAATATCTAGGGCGCCGTCAGTCCAGACCGGCCCCTACCATAAATCTCAAGACCACGACGGTATCCTCCGGATATCCGACGCGTCGGGTAAAATCACCGGTAGGTAGTACTCCCCTGCCAGGCTCAACGTCATCACCACATTCCTCTTGCCCCGGGGTACCGCACCGGGTCCACCATGTACCCGAAACGGTTCATCCGTCTCCTCGAATCGGGTTTCCAAATCCATCAGCAAACTCATGGTGGACGACTCATACATCATGGAAAAACCGCACTTTTTATTTTAAAAGAGAGAATATGTTTATTTGTGTTTTTGCGGTTTTCCTCCAAATCCAGAAAATCTCATAGAAATCCAAATCCAAACCTCAATAGCATGCAAAATAGTGAATATATGCATGAGAATCCATGAACGCGGCATAACAATGAATAACAGTATGCATGAAGTAGCAGGTAATAACTACAATGTCTAAACTATTCGCCAATAGGCTATGTCAAGCAATAATATATTTTCTAAGGTGTACGTGACATGGCAATTACCGATGAAGATGTGTGTGAGCCGGCAAGTAAGTGTACGTGGTACATACGCATCATCGGTAATGGTGCTGGTGTCCTATCAGCATGATATTAAAATGGAGTATGAAACATAATATAAGAATGCGATGCAAAGCGAACCACAAAAAAGTGGGAGCTGAAACTAGACGTAACCAAAACTAATCTGCATTAATCTAATATAAGTCCTACGAATGGTGCCTTTTGAAATAACACGAATCATGGGGTTTTGAAAATAGGGCTACGGTGTTTTTATGAAAAGATACGTCGTTTTTGAAATGTCCGTAGATTCCCTTGAGCTGTCTTTAAAAAATGCCCACGATTCGTTAGTTTTTGAAATAGGTAAGAAGTCTAATCTACTCTAACAACTACACTAAACTATACGGCCGAACTAACAAGCTGAACTACAGGTAAGGAAACCGCCTAACATCTGAGTCGATATATAAATATATATAAGTCGGTGATCCCGCCTCAATAGTATCGCGTACGATACAGTATATCATCTGACATCCTCGAGTCATGAGCGCGGATCTATCATCAATATAGGCTCGTACGGTAAATCGTCGTACGGCATCCTAAAAACTGGGTACGGTTCAATATCACACTATCTCATCACATTTCAGATATCACTTATCATATCATATAATCTGGGGTACTGATCTAAGTCTAGTACAACTGATATCATCTACAAAGTATGAATGCGGGGGTAAACACACATCCCGAACCCGCAAGAATCACATTTCGTATCCCAAATACGAATCATATCAAATCACCGATCTCGCGGCACAAAGCCCACATCATCGACTCAACTCCAAAGTCATCCCATATCATCAAACACCGTGCAAGTATAAGAAACACACAAGTGTATGCGTGTGGGTGCAAATCTATCCTATGGTTCGCAACTAGGAACTACGCTAGTTATTTCTACCCCTAACTAACCATAACACACTAACTATCACACATAAAAATATACTACATGGTACTAATTACGGACTGCGGGGGTGCTATACGCCATCCACCCGACTTCTCCCCGTAGATATAAATCTACTCACCTGGTCCTCGCTAGCCGGTGCCGACGTTGCCACGCGCTTGCTTGTCGTCTCGAAGTCCACATGGGGGTACCTACATATCATAACGCACCATATCTCATTAAAATCCGACCCATGATCAAAACGACGCACGAATCCCACATAGGTCAAAACCTATGGTTGCTTTCACAAATCGACCCAAAAACCCTCAACGTCGGCGTACAAACGCCAGACCATCGAGAAAAACCCAAATACACTCATTTGCACATTCACGAACACAAATTTTAATATAAAATAGGTTAAAACTCACAAAAACCCCAAATTCACTTTAAAAGCCGTTTTTCCGAAAAACTAGCAAGCAAAATTACCCGTTTTAGTACAAACTCGATGTATAAACGAATCTAGCGGCCACAATATTCACTAAATATCTTAAATAAGTCATAAAAACCATTTCCCTAATTTAATCTCATAAATTTGCATAATTTCCAAAATCCTAGTTTGCAAAAATATCAATTTTTAACACATTTTAAAGCAAAATTCACAATTCATCAATTAAGCTTGGTTTTTCATGAACTAAAGTATTAAACCACTCAATATAATATTTATAATGACATGAAACCTTAATTTGAATTTTATTTCATAAGAACATAACTATTTTAGAAACCTAGTTTACAAATTAGCACAATTTTCCATTTTAGCTCAAAACTTGGTGTTTTAATCAACTTTAAATATTTTAACAATTTTAGTGGCCATAATCCTCAATAAAACATATTAACTAAGCCACACAACAATTAACTAGAATTTAATCTCACTACTTTATATAAATTACAAAAATCTAGTTTGCAAAACAATCATAATTAGGACAATTTACATATAACAATTTGCAAACTAACAAGTTGATTATGTTTCACATTCCACAAAATGATCAATTCCACTTGCAACCATAATCACACAACAAAACCCTAACTATAATCTAAAACCATCCACTTCAATTTCCAAACTTGAATTCAAAACCCTTATATTTATTTTAACACACCAATTTAAGCTTGATTTAAACATTCAATTAACAACTAACAAATATGGATGAATCTTTATACCTCATGATCAAGAGATCAACATGAAGATTATAGCCTCCAAAATGCCAAATTTCCTCCAAGATCCATGCTAGCTTGGGCAAAGAAATAAAGGGTAAGAGTTGGATTGAAGAATTATAGAGGTTTTAGCTTGATTTTGAGGCAAAAAGATGGATTTTTTGATGAGAATGAGAGGGGAAAAATAGGGGCTGCTGTTGGGGGGCTGTTGGGGGACCTGGTGCTGAGCCAAGAGGAGAGGAGAGAGAGGGTGTGGTGTGGGGAAAAACCATGTAAAGAAAAGTCCAAGTCAACCCAAACCCATACCTCATTTTCTTATACTTTCTTTTCCTTTTTAATTCTTTCTTTTGTGAAATGAGGGGACAAGGTTTTGGGGCTGCCAAGGGGGGCTCGGCCAGCAGCCTAGGGGGTGAGGAGAGAGAGTGTGGAGAGTGTGGGTGAGGGAAAAAAAAAGATAAATACTATACCCCAATTTCCCTTTACACTAATTTCACCGAAAAAAGCCTTTTTCATCGATAATTTCTAAACCGTTTTGGCAAACGATTTTATTTCAAAAACCACATGATAAACTTTTATTTAATGTTTTATGATGCACAAAATTTGTTTTAACTCATTCCAATTTGTAATTTTCCCTAATTAAATGTATTAGTGACGGCTTAAATAATAATAAAATAATATTTTTTTTCAGAAAATTTGAAATTTCACCAGTGGCTCAATAAACACCAAATACTAGCAATTACATAGCTAGAATATGTATATTTAATTTTTATAATAAGATATTTGTATTTTGACTTTTTACAGAAAACCCCCTTATTTTACCGTTTTTTTCGAAATTCCACCGAAACGATTTTCAAAACGTTACAATCTTCCCCCCTTAAAGAAATTCGGTCCCCGAATTTAAATTCAAACTCTCCCAAATACTAAAACATCTAAGAAAACCCATCAAGTCGTCGGGGCTCCGAAATTGTAAATACATAAAACAAATCGTAGCGCAGTGCATGCGCTTGAAAAATGAGTATATAGCTCAAATCAAAACTCCTCCAAGCATCCCGCAATCATCGGAGTCATGGAGAAGACATCAATGCCAAATCCAAATCAAAACCAATATGATATAACTCGAAACTATAAATGTAAATATCGAATCTATATCTGTAAGTATCTGAAGGAAATGCATGCCAAATCTCTTTAAGTCGCTGTGCACGCGTATAACACTGCACAGTGGCGGACGTCTACCATAAGAAAATAACTATATACATATATACTTTTGTTTGAAATGTACGTCCCGCCGTTTTGGAAACAATTTAGAAGGGTCTCCTTGTTTTAAACATTTCGTGTCATATCAGACACGTAGGTAAATACTGAGGCTATAGCTCGCTTTTTGGAAATCCCTTCAATAACTATCAATGCATGCAAAATATATTCAGGTATTGTCCTCTGACTAGTCCTGCTCAGTACGAAAACACATAGCAATATCATAAAAACGTACTACTCTATAAGAAATCAATCCCAAAATATGCACATGAATACTACGTGCGTCTGGTGCGCACGGAAATCAAAATCCATGAATGTGCCATACATGCGCACAGAAACAACATCTAAGTGCATCGGGTGTGCACGAAATATCTGTCGTACGCAACATGTGTGCCTGACCGCAAAATCAGGTGCATCTGACATGCACGAAAAATCTCGAATTAGTGCATCTGGTGTGCACCAAATCGCATCTCGTAACAGGCGCCCAACAAGCGCTAAAAATCCAAATCAGGTGCATCCATCATGCACGAAATCATGAAATCCAATATCAAGCGCCGAACGTGCGCAAAATCAATCAGGTGCACAAGGTGCACAAAACAAATATCGAGTATCACCATCGAAATCGAAGTCCAGTGCATCTAAGTGTACAAGAGGCGTATCACTGCACTGCAAGCATATATCAACTATACAGAGTGCAGGAACCAAATCGTGTGCATGCATACGCACAAAACCAACTCAACTGTTTAAAATCGTAAAATCACAAACATGTGAAACTGAAGCACGAAAATGATATCAAGTGCAACACTGTGCAAAATCGTAATTACTCAGTAGGTGCAACCATGGTCCATGAAAACAAATATCATGAAACTCAATCATCAAAATCAATCCTGCGAATAGATCGCCCAAAATACCCAAAATCAAGTATGGCGGAATAGTACTGCTCAAGCGCATCCTCTAAGAATCTCGGCCAACTGTCGCGGTCACTAGTGGGACGTCTCGTCGATGATCATGAACTCTGTCCTGCTGGTGTGCGCAACCATGACCACTCCTGGGTCAAGGTCTTCACTGTGAATTACTAATCTTTCGGTCCATCAGCTCATCGGCCCGGTCAGGTGTGCTAACGGGGATGATCCCATTCTGGCACTTCTCTGGTCATTTCTCGGTCAATCATTGCGACCACTCATAAGACAGCATATCACTGGCATCGGCCTCTGGCTCTCTGAATATACTTGACACATCTGATCCTGGGTGCAAGTATCATTGCAGCAGTGTCCTGGAAGGAATCCTGCTCACGGTCTCTTCCATGTCTCGTCTCTGCCAACTGTCCGGAAGTCATTGTCCTTTCCTATATCTGCATCTTGCTCTGGAATGACTGCATACTCATCGCGACTCCTTCTGGAAGGTAAGTCCAAGTACCATGCCTCGGCATGCGCATCGCATCTCTGATGTCGGCGGAGTAGAACGTCATCTCATCTAGATCTGGTACGAACCTCTTACTTCACTTTTCTCTAATGTCATCTGCTTTGGACTCGTCTCGTCGCGGCTGCATGGACTGAGCTCCAACGGCTATCCTCGTATCGGGAGTCTCCCAAGAAATGCATCTCACCACCTAGCATCTGAATTAAGTCGAGCCATCTGATCGAGTCGTCAAAACCTCATAATCCCCCAAGAGCTCAACATCTTGTGCACAGTTTAATAGTATCGAGTACATACCACAGCATCGGTGGTCCAGCCGTAGAAGGGCAAACCCAAGCCTCACTAATGGCGCCGCAGAACTGCCGCAAACCCGAAGGTTCAAAGGCTTTCACATGGTCATTAAGTCGAGTTAGGGTTTCATTCTTCTAGAGGGACCATAGAATTGCCTGCATGTCTTTCCGACTACTTTAAATTTGGAATAATAGGTTTCTGACATTCGATCGTCTCTGTCGACTCCCAACGTCTCCGCGCGAAGTCGTCTCTAGCTGGAATCAATCTATCTGATGACCTCGCATCGGGGTAGGCGAACGATCCACATGTCCTAGTCATTCATCCTCGATGACTAGCAACCTTCTATCATCTCTTAGTACAACTCGTCCTGCACGAATTCCAGCATCTGGGGCAATATCTCGTCGTTCGCAGCAATAACTGGCTCGCTCGTCTGCATGCTGAACCGTGCCTCGATCGTCATGAATAAGCAACACACCAACGGTCATCAAGATCTGGCCGGCCTCTATCATTGGCTCAATCCTCTGATGTCGATCAGCACCTCCGAGTAATCTCATAAAGGCGATCCGCCAAACACTCGTGGCGCGGAAACACAGTAAAAAGATACATCTCCATAATCGTGTGTCGCCGGAATTTCGCCCTGGTCAGTCCTCGTTCGTGACGAGCTTGTGCTGACCGCAACTCTAGCCATAGCTCTTCCTGCCGTAACCGTAGCAGCAAAACCAAACTGGTACCGATGAGGCTAGATCAGGAAGGAATATAATACTGAACAAGAAAATGTACATCCTAAGGCTTCATAAGTGGAGTGGCGTGTCGTAAATATGCCGCGGAACATATCAACGGTACGTCACTCTACTTTAGTCACCTATTCCATCAACCAAGGGTCATCCTACGCTCCGAAGGTAAAACCTAACGCTCTGATACCAACTTTGTCACGACCCGAAAGTACGGAACATGACCGGCACTTAAACTACGAACGTCTCGAGGCGTACGTAATCTAAGTAAACCGACAACCCAGAAATCCAAACCAAGAAGAGTAATAGAGAGTAGGAAAAACCAACTTAAAGCAAGTAATTTCAATAGCATAAGCCGAATTATGCGGTTTTTAAAACATCGAAAATTTACTGAAAATTTCGGCAGAGTCTCCTTTGTAAATACTGGCCCCCAAACGGGATACAACATGAATAGTATACGAAATCAAGAAAAAGGCATCCCCAAGCGGGAGCTAGCTCTTCGTCAATCGACGGTCACAACCACACAAAAAAAAAAAATATACAACGCTAACGGCGAGGATCAAAACTCAAAAGGAAACTCAAAACCACCAGAAATATAACGAGCGACTCTAAGGTCGAAAGAATAACCAACACTGGTCTCTATCTCAATAAATACATGTTTGGTTGATGGAACTTCTAGATACAACAGAATAATGATATACAAGATATATATAATGGGGGTATGATACAAGTAAACCCACCTACTAGCAAATCACCCGAATGAAACTGAGCCCGCAAGCCGTAAAGAAACCTGTACGGCAAATCTGCAAGAAACTGGGGCACAACGGGGGTGAGTTGCTAACTCGTGAATAGAAAAACATCTACGCACAGAAATCGCATAAATAACGCAATCCTAGGTCAATGATCATAATATATCCTCAAAATAAGTATATAACATGCAGCCTATAACAAGGCTAGGGTAATTATCTAACCCGAGTGTAAACTCATGTGCCCGTGTCAGTGCCTCAAGTAGCAATATATCCTATGAATGAGGTATGAATGCATGAAAGAATACATGTAAATGAAGAAACTGTTTTCATAAATTAGTGAGATTTCCTTCGTATTTTTAAACTGAGGTATCATAAATGAAATCAGCATCAACAGTGTCTAGCATCGACACAAAACATAAATCTCACTGTCTCGAAATATCAATGTCTCAATCTCAATATTTAGGGCGCCGTCAGTCCAGACCGGCCCCTACCATAAATCTCAAGACCACGACGGTATCCTCCGGATATCCGACGCGTCGGGTAAAATCACCGGTAGGTAGTACTCCCCTGCCAGGCTCAACGTCATCACCACATTCCTCTTGCCCCGGGGTACCGCACCGGGTCCACCATGTACCCGAAACGGTTCATCCGTCTCCTCGAATCGGGTTTCCAAATCCATCAGCAAACTCATGGTGGACGACTCATACATCATGGAAAAACCGCACTTTTTATTTTAAAAGAGAGAATATGTTTATTTGTGTTTTTGCGGTTTTCCTCCAAATCCAGAAAATCTCATAGAAATCCAAATCCAAACCTCAATAGCATGCAAAATAGTGAATATATGCATGAGAATCCATGAACGCGGCATAACAATGAATAACAGTATGCATGAAGTAGCAGGTAATAACTACAATGTCTAAACTATTCGCCAATAGGCTATGTCAAGCAATAATATATTTTCTAAGGTGTACGTGACATGGCAATTACCGATGAAGATGTGTGTGAGCCGGCAAGTAAGTGTACGTGGTACATACGCATCATCGGTAATGGTGCTGGTGTCCTATCAGCATGATATTAAAATGGAGTATGAAACATAATATAAGAATGCGATGCAAAGCGAACCACAAAAAAGTGGGAGCTGAAACTAGACGTAACCAAAACTAATCTGCATTAATCTAATATAAGTCCTACGAATGGTGCCTTTTGAAATAACACGAATCATGGGGTTTTGAAAATAGGGCTACGGTGTTTTTATGAAAAGATACGTCGTTTTTGAAATGTCCGTAGATTCCCTTGAGCTGTCTTTAAAAAATGCCCACGATTCGTTAGTTTTTGAAATAGGTAAGAAGTCTAATCTACTCTAACAACTACACTAAACTATACGGCCGAACTAACAAGCTGAACTACAGGTAAGGAAACCGCCTAACATCTGAGTCGATATATAAATATATATAAGTCGGTGATCCCGCCTCAATAGTATCGCGTACGATACAGTATATCATCTGACATCCTCGAGTCATGAGCGCGGATCTATCATCAATATAGGCTCGTACGGTAAATCGTCGTACGGCATCCTAAAAACTGGGTACGGTTCAATATCACACTATCTCATCACATTTCAGATATCACTTATCATATCATATAATCTGGGGTACTGATCTAAGTCTAGTACAACTGATATCATCTACAAAGTATGAATGCGGGGGTAAACACACATCCCGAACCCGCAAGAATCACATTTCGTATCCCAAATACGAATCATATCAAATCACCGATCTCGCGGCACAAAGCCCACATCATCGACTCAACTCCAAAGTCATCCCATATCATCAAACACCGTGCAAGTATAAGAAACACACAAGTGTATGCGTGTGGGTGCAAATCTATCCTATGGTTCGCAACTAGGAACTACGCTAGTTATTTCTACCCCTAACTAACCATAACACACTAACTATCACACATAAAAATATACTACATGGTACTAATTACGGACTGCGGGGGTGCTATACGCCATCCACCCGACTTCTCCCCGTAGATATAAATCTACTCACCTGGTCCTCGCTAGCCGGTGCCGACGTTGCCACGCGCTTGCTTGTCGTCTCGAAGTCCACATGGGGGTACCTACATATCATAACGCACCATATCTCATTAAAATCCGACCCATGATCAAAACGACGCACGAATCCCACATAGGTCAAAACCTATGGTTGCTTTCACAAATCGACCCAAAAACCCTCAACGTCGGCGTACAAACGCCAGACCATCGAGAAAAACCCAAATACACTCATTTGCACATTCACGAACACAAATTTTAATATAAAATAGGTTAAAACTCACAAAAACCCCAAATTCACTTTAAAAGCCGTTTTTCCGAAAAACTAGCAAGCAAAATTACCCGTTTTAGTACAAACTCGATGTATAAACGAATCTAGCGGCCACAATATTCACTAAATATCTTAAATAAGTCATAAAAACCATTTCCCTAATTTAATCTCATAAATTTGCATAATTTCCAAAATCCTAGTTTGCAAAAATATCAATTTTTAACACATTTTAAAGCAAAATTCACAATTCATCAATTAAGCTTGGTTTTTCATGAACTAAAGTATTAAACCACTCAATATAATATTTATAATGACATGAAACCTTAATTTGAATTTTATTTCATAAGAACATAACTATTTTAGAAACCTAGTTTACAAATTAGCACAATTTTCCATTTTAGCTCAAAACTTGGTGTTTTAATCAACTTTAAATATTTTAACAATTTTAGTGGCCATAATCCTCAATAAAACATATTAACTAAGCCACACAACAATTAACTAGAATTTAATCTCACTACTTTATATAAATTACAAAAATCTAGTTTGCAAAACAATCATAATTAGGACAATTTACATATAACAATTTGCAAACTAACAAGTTGATTATGTTTCACATTCCACAAAATGATCAATTCCACTTGCAACCATAATCACACAACAAAACCCTAACTATAATCTAAAACCATCCACTTCAATTTCCAAACTTGAATTCAAAACCCTTATATTTATTTTAACACACCAATTTAAGCTTGATTTAAACATTCAATTAACAACTAACAAATATGGATGAATCTTTATACCTCATGATCAAGAGATCAACATGAAGATTATAGCCTCCAAAATGCCAAATTTCCTCCAAGATCCATGCTAGCTTGGGCAAAGAAATAAAGGGTAAGAGTTGGATTGAAGAATTATAGAGGTTTTAGCTTGATTTTGAGGCAAAAAGATGGATTTTTTGATGAGAATGAGAGGGGAAAAATAGGGGCTGCTGTTGGGGGGCTGTTGGGGGACCTGGTGCTGAGCCAAGAGGAGAGGAGAGAGAGGGTGTGGTGTGGGGAAAAACCATGTAAAGAAAAGTCCAAGTCAACCCAAACCCATACCTCATTTTCTTATACTTTCTTTTCCTTTTTAATTCTTTCTTTTGTGAAATGAGGGGACAAGGTTTTGGGGCTGCCAAGGGGGGCTCGGCCAGCAGCCTAGGGGGTGAGGAGAGAGAGTGTGGAGAGTGTGGGTGAGGGAAAAAAAAAGATAAATACTATACCCCAATTTCCCTTTACACTAATTTCACCGAAAAAAGCCTTTTTCATCGATAATTTCTAAACCGTTTTGGCAAACGATTTTATTTCAAAAACCACATGATAAACTTTTATTTAATGTTTTATGATGCACAAAATTTGTTTTAACTCATTCCAATTTGTAATTTTCCCTAATTAAATGTATTAGTGACGGCTTAAATAATAATAAAATAATATTTTTTTTCAGAAAATTTGAAATTTCACCAGTGGCTCAATAAACACCAAATACTAGCAATTACATAGCTAGAATATGTATATTTAATTTTTATAATAAGATATTTGTATTTTGACTTTTTACAGAAAACCCCCTTATTTTACCGTTTTTTTCGAAATTCCACCGAAACGATTTTCAAAACGTTACAGATTCGATGACAACGATCGGAGCAGCGATGGACGGCAGGAGCACCAGCCACGGCAGAGGCAGAGGTAGAGCAGTTCTGCCACCCGGAGAGCTGCGTAGGGAGCTTCAGAGGGCCGGTCTTGCACCCCGATCGGAGACCCCTTCGGATGACTCCTTCCGTATGGACTTTACCACACCTCCAGGTATATTGCACGCATATTCATTTTGAATGTAATATTATAGATATACACGCATATTTATTTCAAAATTGCTTATATAGTCAATATTTGATTGTCTAGCTGTTGGCGGTACGTCCACATCAGAGGCAGAGGCTACTCTCGCACCTCCAGGTATGTTTATATATCCTATGGTTCATGCATATTGATTTAGAATATTATATCATAAATATACACACATTCTTTTTGCTCTTACTTAGATAATCATTTTTTATTGTTTAGCAGTAGGTTGTGCCTCCACATCTTGGGCAGAGGCCACCACCGCACCTAGGGTGTGTTTATATATCTTATAGTGCATGTATATTGATTTAGAATGTTATATTATTGATTTACACATTCTTTTTGCAATTATTTATATAATCTATTTTTAATTGTCTAATTATAGGTGGTGTGTGTACATCTAGCGCAGGGGCCACTCCCGCCACTTCCGTACCCTCCGCTCAGTCTGCAGATTAGTATGAATAAATATAAAATATTTATTTATTTTACATATCCTCTAAGAATAAACATGAACTTCATGGAAATTTATCGTCAATGTTTATTTTCTAGCTGGAGGGAATGCGTCCACATCCGGGTCACCGGCTGTTCCTCACAGGAGGAACTATCGTCCCGCTCGTGCTGCTGTCTGGGCCCAGGCTCGTGCTGCTGTCGCCGGAGGTATATATCGCACTTCAATTTTCGTTAAACCTTGATTTTTTAATACCACTTTGTCTTAATATTGATTGTCTTGATATTTCTTGTAGATGCAGGGCAGCCCCATCCCGAGAGGAGGATTTGAGGGCCGAATCAGTTCCACAGGCTGAGTCCCGACAGAGTTAGGGGGCAGGCAGCATTCCCCCTCTTCTTTACCCCTTATTATCTCTATGCCGGCGATTATGCTGAGAGGTTCGACCGGTATATAGGGGATGAGAGCCGCCTCGTGAAGAAGTATCCATTTCACGTTGAGTGGGGCGATCAGCACCGGCGCTCATTTGCCCTCTTCTGAGATCAGGCTCGGGTATTAATATATATTTTCATTTGACTTATCCAATATATTTATTATTATTTAACACTTGCAATTTAAATACATTGTTTTTTTGTATTTGCTGTTGGATTACGACTTTCAGCCTGTACCCGACCCTGATCACCCTGAGAGAGTGCTCGATCTTCACGCTCTGTACAATGACCTGATAAAGAACATGCAATCAAAGGTCCGATACAATAGGAACGAGCTGGAGATCGACTACTATTCCCTGTGGATGGCGACCCTGTTGGGTTACGGCAGCGCCCCGGCCATCAAATCGTGACCAAATGCGGAACAAAAAATTTCTAAACTAGCGCTACCACAACCCGATACCCGGATCTACCCTAAACCCTATACTAGCAAGTAATAAAAAGATTTAGGAATGGTTATACTGAGTTGATCCGTGTCCTTCGGCCTTCAACCTTCATCCCAAGCTCCTAGAGTCTCCTTGATCGAATTTGGTGACCGATATTCCTTCATCTATGATGATCCACCAGAGGGAAATGGCGCAAGCTCCAGCCTCGCCAAGCGAGGCAATCAACGCTCTAAGGTTGCTAGCAATGGATAGTGGAAGTGTAGGAATGTGTTACTATAATTTTTCTCTCATCACAAATGCTCCATGAGCAACCATAGAAGATCAAAAGGATGTTAGGAAACATGTGGCATGAGCAACTAAAGAAAATGGCTAAGTCTCCAAGTGAGAGTGAATGAGAAATTAATGCAAGTGATCAATAAAGTGAAGAAAAGAAATGAGCAAGGCAACTAAGGAATGTGGCCGCCGCCCCCCCCTCTCAATCATGCACACACAAAATATCTCTTTTCATTTTACAATAAACAAATGCAAACCATACCTCTCTACATGCCATCACCCATGCTCATGCCAACTCACCCTCCACCTCATTTCCATAATTGATTTTCTAAAAAGAAAATCAATAATGAGGTGGCCATCTTCTAGAAGCTATTCCGTATAAATACGGAATACTTCCCGGTACACGTATCGAAATACATATACGCGTATTTGTACAAAAATACGAATAACCAAGAGAGCAAATGAATAGTGAATAATAATACTAGAATACATATATATATACATATATAAATTATTAAATCAAAACATGATTTAATAATCCGGCTCAGTCCTAAGCCGCTAGTATTATCAACCGTCCGACTAAAGTCTGTGCAGCCTATACACATATTTAATTGGACACCTGTATGTACCAACATACGTCATCTACACTATATCGCCTGAACCGTGAAAACCCTCTGTGTGGGACTTTAAAGACCCGTCAATATGCTGGCAGTGGGTTTAACCACAAGCACATCAGTGGCACTAGCTGTACGTAACGGCTATCCAGGTATTAAGCGAAAGGAAGGCCGACGTGCAAACTCATCCAAACCCCTACTGAGCCTGACAGTGACAATATCCGTACAGTCCGGTCTGTTCGTCTAAGAGTATCGCATATCGAGTCTAGGGGGGTTGGATAAAGTCAGACCCCTAATAACACGATAATTAGTGTCGGTATGAAACCCATCACCACCTGAGAAACTATCGATCTTAGATCAGTAATTCTCGTCTACCCCGACCGAGGATTTCAGATGATGGTCGCCTGTGCACAACACGACATCAACCCCCAATACCGGGAGAGACGAATCCCCGATGATCCGCTCACTGCCTCCATTTGGCTCGGGATTGTACCCAACTAAAACCTGTTTGCACAACTCCTTTGAGCCGTGGTAAGGTAATAAGCAAAGCACAGCGGGAATGTTTCCCCAATCAGAGCAAAACTCTGTTTTAAAATTCAAAATTTAAAAGTTGAAGCAACGCTTCAGATCCAGCGCTAGGCGCGCTGTGCGCCACGTGTCAAACACGGATGCGCTAGCTCAGGCTGCGCTGCGCTCTGCACTGCGCGCCACGTGTCAAACGTAGGTGCGCTAGCGCTGGAATTAAAAATTCCCCACCGTTAGATCAAAAGATCTAATAATGATAAATTATTAATTAATCAGATTATGGAAAGATCTTTCCAATCTTGTTAAAAACAAGAAGATTACCTTCTGTAAAACAGAAGCCCTAGGATCAAAGATCCAACGGTGGGGAAACATCCCCAAATCAATCAGAGAAAGATCTCTTTAACCGATTTACCAAATCAATTTGCCCTATATAAAGGCCCCAAGACTTCAAGTCTGAGATGGAGAAACCCCCCTACAAACTTTGAGAAAATTCAAAAGAAAGAGAGCAAGTTCTTGAAAGAAGATCATTTCTTCAAGGTAAAAAGAATGATTCTTGAACAAAGAGATGAAATCATCTCATTAGAACAGAAGAATTATCTTCTTAAAAGATCATAGATCTACAAAAGACCAAGGTCTCTTATAAAAGAGATCAAAAGATCTCATCATAGAAACAAAAGAAGTATTTACTTCATTCACAGATCATTGATCTACAAAGGCAAACCCCTTTCAAAAGTAAGAACTATTGTTCTTGAATCTTGAGGCAAAGCCTCCTTTAAAAAGAACATAAACTTGTTTTATGATCATAAATTTGATCAAATACGCTTTGCGCTACTGAAAAGTGCCTTGTACTCACAAACTGCGCTTTTGCGATCCTTGGATCGGCGCTCAGCGCCAAAACGTGCCACGTGTCAACCACGTATGCACTCATGCTTTGCGCTTCTGAAACAGCGCACTGCGCTCATGGGCTGGTGCTCAGCACCAAGCGCGCCACGTGTCACTCACTGGTGCGTCATTAAACTAGCGCAACGCGCTCATAAATTGAAAGCGCAATGAGCTCATAAAATGGCGCTTAGCGCTAAGCACAACACGTGTCCTTTTCGTGTGCACTACTTAGCAGAAGCGCAATGCGCTCTTTAATTGGCGCAAAGCGCCTGGCGCGCTGTCAGAACATACATTGTTCTGATGAATGCTATGCATTCAATACAAGACAAAAAATGTCAGGATTTAATGCTCAGCATTATTAAAAGGGCCAAGCCCAAATAAAGGCTCAATAGCCCAGAACAATAAAATGTTAAACATTTTAATCTTATTGGACTTAGCCCAATATTGGCTATAAGTCCTCAACTTATATTGAACCGAGCCCATCTGCTCACGAATATTTAACAGATCTCAGTCCCAAACTGGACTACAGATCCTTCAACCAACTCACACTGGTTCAAGGGTACATCTCTTTACTCCTCTGATATCTGTCGTTGTAATCCTTCAACGTCTTCAGAGAGGTGACGGGTCCCGATAACCAAACATTCCATAGACTATGGGGTCCTTAAACCCATGTACTATGATGTCCTTAACCTTGGACCGCAAAGTCCCTAAACTAAAACAATAGAGCCCAAATGCTCTTTTGTTGGATCTAAATGATCCCGTTAAGTTGATCTTAGTCTAAAATTAGACTAACGTATCCTTAACAGACGTTTAAGTTGATCTTAGTCTCATATGAGACTAATGTATCCTTAAACCCAACCCCAAACCCAAATCTAAGAAGATACGGATTTGGACTAATCCACGCCCTACGGGCGACAACATAAATTAGTCTCCGTATACAATCCACGGGCAACCACAAACAAAACAAACACCCACGACACGAAGTGACCATCTGGAGAAGGAGAAAGTTGTTACCGCGATGCGGTAGCGTAATTAACTGTAGGGCTTGCGCCTGTAGGGAAGAGCGTCCCCACAATCAAAAATCCCTCAAACGAGGGGAATCTGACGAAGTCTGCTACATCGGCCGCATCCGTTTAAACCTTCGATACACGGTGCCATAAATCAACTTGGCATCTTCGGAGAGGTGGACGGATAGCACCAAATAGCATCTGCCCCCAGATTCAGGCAAGACGTCCGTCTTCCCAGTTTCCGGCGGTAAACAGATTCTGGCACGCCCGGTAGGACCTTTTCCTCTTTCCACTGCACACTTCGTGTGTCGTGTTCCCGAACGAATCACGGTTTGATATGGTTGCCCTTGGGTTCGAGATACTAAGATTTGGTTTCTTGCTTGGAGCAGAAAACGAAACATCAATGGCGTCTACTCGCGCGAAGTGTTCCAGCTGCAACTGCAACTCGCGTTCCGCCTCATCTGGGGGCATAGCTTACGGAACTCAAGCGGCCTCCCTGTTCACGTTGCCGGTGGACCAAGTAACTCAGGCCACCACTGGGCTGTTCTTTGGGACTATGATCCCACCCATGAGCTTCAATACCCCGATGTTGCCGCAAGAAGCCCCAAAGAAGCCGGTCTTCGATCGACTTACCACTACTGTGACCCCTCTCAACGGGTCGTCCAGCTCCGACGCCTCAGTCTTCGCCAGATTGGGCCAAAGTTCATGTGGGCTCATGATGAAGCCTGCAATTCCAGAAAAGGTTATTCCGAAGAGGATAGCCATCCCTGCTCCCGAAGTCGTCAAGGCGGCTTCTCCTGTCAAAGGGTCGGTCTTCACAAGACTGACTGTTCCGGCTCCTGCTCCAGTCAAAGTCCTCAAAGCTACTTCCCCTACTCAAAGGTCTATCTTCGATCGATTAGACACTGCTGCTCGACGGACATCGGTCTTCAAGAGGCTGGTACCCGCGGCGCCTCATAAGAACAGGGGGCATGACGAAGTCACCCCTCAAGCTGAAACAATCCCAACTGCTCGACACGCTCGACGTCGCCACTGGCGCCGAGTAAGGAAAGCTGGGGGCAACTCCCCCTCTGGGCTAACTCCACCAGCCCCAACGGTGGAAGTCAATGCTACTGTTCCAACCGAGAACAGCTTTGAATTGCTGAACAAGGTGCGCAGGAACTCTCCTACCGCCGTACTGAAAAGATCTCATCCACCCGCGGAGAATGTTACAGAAACGAAGCCGGAGCAGCCCCCTCAACGGCTGTCCTCCAAAATTTACAAAGTCTGGCGACGGGTTAAGGACTCAGTAATTGATCAAGATCACTCTCGCCGGCAGAAAAAGGTGAAAGTTCAGCAAGAAGAGAACCGTCCTGTCAAACCACAAAGGACGACAACTACCTGGGTGCCCACTGCAACTGCTCCCTCAACGTCAACCGCCCAAAAGAGAAGGGGGCCGGAGAAAGCCCCTGTGAATGTGGCGAACCGTAAAAGCGCTGAATCCAAATGCCCCAAGTCCGGGGGCATGATGGTATATACCGTTTATATGGCTTCCGGAAAAGAGGAAAGCCGCGCTTCTACGGGTCACCGACCGCTCACCCGATCCGTGACAAAAGTCCAGGAGCAGCAACAGAAGCTTTAGGAAATGCTAACGCAAATGGCCGCACTCACCGGGCCAAAAGAAAGCCCTGAGGCGTCATCGGAGCGGCGTCATGAACAAGAAACCGATGCTGACTTCCTCCGCAAAGTCCTCGAAAAGAAGGACAAAAAAGCGGTAGAACAAGCGGCTAATATAAAACAAATGGCGCTTCTCTTCCAAGACATGGTCGGGATGATGTTACAGCCGGATCCTCCAGCTGAAGACCCTCCTATCATCATTGAAAACGACAGAGGGGAGACATCGAACCCTCCTCCGGCTCTTTCAGCAGCTAAAGAGGAAACCATTTCTAAAGCCACGCTCAATGATTATATAGCTCAACAAATATGAGCTCACTGAGCGAACGAAGCGGCCGGCCAGGTTGTCAAGACTGGACGACCCTATCCGGGCTGGTATGACCAAATAAGTTATCCACCGGGATATACGATCCCCAAATTCCATGTGTACAAGGGGACAGGCAATCCCCATCAACATGTCGCTCAGTTCAGGGCTCTTTGCGGCAACACCGGGGGCGATGATAAACTTTTGCTTCGTCAGTTCGTTGGCAGCTTGGCGGAAACGGCCTTCGAATGGTATTCAGAGCTTCCCAACGATTCCGTCAAAACTTTCACAGAGATGGAGCTACTATTCACCCAGCATTTCGCGAGTGCTAGCGAACGCACCCCGATCACGGCATTAATCACCTCCAGAGTAAAGCCGGGAGAGACATGGGTGCAGTATGCAATCCGGTGGAGGAACCTATGGTCGAGATGCGAACAACGCATAGAAGAAGCTCCTACCGTGAGCATGTTCATATGGACCTTTGACCCTCAGTCGACTATCTCCCAATTCATGATGTTCTTCAAGCCGACCACCTTCCAGGCCTTGATCGACAAGCTGGCCCAGATGGACCAGATGGGCCATAGGCCTTTCCCTTCAAAAGTGGGTTTTCGGAATGAAAAAGGCAATGGGAAAGCGACCTTTGTCGCCAACGCTCAGCGGCAGCCGAGTAACCCGAGACCATCTGTTCGTCAAAGCAATAAGCCGCGATCCCTCGATGAGAAGTTGAAACGTCCTTACTCATTTCCCAGGGATAAAACAAGGAGACTGTTTGAACTGGCAGTGCGCAACGGGTTCATCGCTCTGCCAGATCCAAAACATCCGTCGCAACCGGATGACGTTAGCCATCCTAACTATTTTCCCTACAACAGAGTAATGGGTTACCCACTTGAAGATTGCTACGTCTTCAAAGGATGGATTGAGGATGAATACCAACAGGGCAAATTCGCGTTGTCTGACAACTGGAAGGTAAGCCCGCCACAACCACATGCTCAGAAAAAGATGGACACATCGGGGGCATCATGCTCTTTTATAGGGGAAGCCCCATGAGAAATTGTTCTTTCGGCAAAAACTAAAAGAATGCTGAAAGATCTTCAAACATGTCCGACCTATGAACAACGGACCGAGACGTCCTTAAACTAATGATGGACCACTATGTCCTAAAACTAACTGTTGACCGAGATATCGATAAACTACGGTGGATTGCAGCATCCCAAAGCTGATACAAAAAAAAGAAAAAAAAAGAAAAAAAGAAAAAAGAAAACGGTATGTCCATAAGCAAAATGGGCACGGATGAAAACTCTAAAGGGCTCCGTGAGTAAAAACAGCAGGGCTACCGGCGAGTTTTGTGAAAACCCGAAAGGGCGCAACCTCGTTAGAATAAAAAAGAGAGAAAAAAGAAAACGGTATGTCCATAAGCAAAAGGGCACGGATGAAAAACCCGAAGGGGCTCCGTGAGTAAAAACAGCAGGGCTACCGGCGAGTTTTGTGAAAACCCGAAAGGGCGCAATCTCGTTAGAAGACACTTGCAAGGTCCTCTTGACTTTGTAAGGAGAAACCACCTGCGTGAGATCCTTACGACTCATAAGGGATCCTCACGATTCCTAAGGAGAAATTACACTTGCGAGATCCTCATGACTCGTAAAGAGAACCCTCTTATGGGACCCTCACGGCTCATAAGATTCAAAAGTCTTAAGCTACAGGTATCTGAATCTGTTCTTAAGCAGCCACCACAACCTCCAATAATGACCTACAAGCGGCTCAATATTGACCCTTATATACAATCCACGGACGCGAATAAACATTTCCCTAACAAAGTCCCATCCATGACTAGGGATATGTTTGCACGGTGAACAGCCCTTGTAAGTCCTCTCGACTTAAAAGGAGAAAATACTCTTGTAAGATCCTTACGACTTATAAGAGACCATGAACTTAGGAGTCATCACAATTCCTAAGGAGAAAACACACCTACGAGATCCTCACGACTCGCAGGAAGAAATACCTTTATGAGACCCTTACGGCTCATGAAGTCAAAAGCCTTAGTCGACAGGATCCTAACCCTGTTCGCTAAGCCACCTTTGTTCGATATCGACAGAGGAAAATGATGATTCGCTCCTGGAAATATCCCAGTTGTAGTGGTGCTGATGCCGAAATCGGTATCTAATTCCAGGCTTGCAGCGAAAAGCCAACGAGCCACACATGCATGTAAAATAGCCGAAATGATGGAGCAACTTGCAACAAAATCAGCAAGTAAAATGTATGCATGCAAAATAGCCGAAATGATTGGGCAACTCGCAATAAAAAGCAGCGAGTAAAAACAAAATAAATAGCCGAAATGATTGGGCGCCGCGAAAAATAGCCGAAATGATTGGGCAATCGCGACCTTCGCGATATAAAAGCTGAAATGATAGAGCTTCGCGGAAAGAAATAGAAAAAAATGTAAGAAAATTTATGCCCTACAGGTGATATCACATCAATCCCTGTATACAATCCAGGGGCGCAAATAAAGAAGGAATCACACCTTCCCTCCCCAGGATCCATCAGAAAGCAAAGCCAAATCTTTATGGTTCATAGACAACCTAAAGACAACCTCGACATTTGTCGCAATATTGCAGACACGATGCCAACAAACGAAGCAAAGGAAGATCCCTAGCTTCAGGGTCTCGACGTCAACATCGACAACTTAGAGATCACCAACGACGTTTCTCCTCACTCCAACCTGATGCGGACTTGACGTCAACAACCGACCTCAGGGTCGCAACGAAACGAAGCCATAGCAAAGTCCCTAGTTCCAAATCTCAATGGCCACATCTACGTCCCAGAAACCAATAACAGTGTGCCTCCTCATTCCAGCAGGACACAGATATTACACCATCAATCGGAACCATGGCAAAGTCCCCAGTTCTAAGACTCTACGGTTCATAGACAACCCAGCGTCACCAAATGACCCCGTCGCGGAAACACGTCATCAAATGACCCCGTCTCGGAAATACGTTATCCAATGACCCTGTCTCGAAAACAAGTCAACCAATCCCAGGGAAATCAGTGTCCTTGGCAATCTCCTCGATTCAAGGAAATCAGCGTCCTTGACGAGAGCATCTCGATTCGTGTCGACCTGCAGAGAAATCAGTGTCTTTGCAGGAACACCTCGATTCGTCTCAACTCCGAGGAAATCAGCGTCCTTGGCAAAAAACCTTGATTCAGGGAAATCAGTGTCTTTGATGAGAGCATCTTGATTCGCGCCAACCCGCAGAGAAATCAGTGTCTCTGCAGGAAGATGCAACGTCAACAAAAGACCTCACGATCGAAACAAAGCGGAGTGACGGCAAAATCCCAGCTCCACCGCAGCATTCGTCTCGTTATACCAGACACAATGTCAACAACGGCGTTCCTTCGCAGTCCAGCAGGATGCAGATGCAACGTCAATGAAAGACCTCACGGTCGAAATAAAGCGGAGTGATGGCAAAATCCCAGCTCCACCTCGACGTTCGTCTCGATACAGCAGACAAAATGTCACTACAACGTCCTTCCTCTAACAGGATTCGGACACGCCAAAGCAAACGAGGCGAAGGCCAAATTCCTAGTTTCAGGGTCTTGACGGTAACTCATATAAAACCTGAAAGACTACTGGGGATCATCCCACATCGAGTGATCACCACATCGACGTTCGTCTCGATACAGCAGACGAGATGTCACCACAGCGTTCTTCCTCTAGCAGGATTCAGACACGACAATCAAACAACAGAGCCACGGCAAAATCCCTAGTTCCAAACCTCGACGGTTCACCAGCAACCTAGAGACAACCGCGACATTCGTCTCGATACAGCAGACGCAATGCCAGCAAACGAAGCGAAGGCCAAATTCTTAGCTTCAGGGTCTTGACTGTTAGTTATATGTATGCCCTAGAGGCCATTACTGTACATAGGATGTATATTGTAGTGGATGCTGGGACATATATAGGGAGGACTTTCTTGCTCGACATGATAGTATGCTATCTGGTTGCTCTTTACCTTAATGTGTACTCAGATTGTCTCTCTGTTACATGTTGGTAAAGCCCTTAGGATGTGTACTTGACTACCTGGACTATGATGCGGATCATACTAGTGGGGACATGGTAGTCCATAAGTACATCCTTCAAAGTCCCTAGTCGTGGGTGTATCGAGACGGGGCATTGATATACCAGAGTAGACTAGCGTATACCTTCTCGACCCATACAGATGGGCGATGGATGATCCCATATCCATTGGTGTTTGACATCGGAGATGATATACGGGTGCTCAGTAAAGACTGGGTACACTGGACGGACTCGCCGAGAACTCCCAGATGGTATTATACCTCACGTCAGATGGCAGTTCTCTGGTGACACTGGTACAGAGTAGTCTGTTGACCCGAGATCGTCATAGAGTCTTGTGTGGTTCCCACTGTGCTTTGATTTCCATCTTACCACGTCCAAGAGGGCGTGCAAAACGGTGGTTTTTGGGTACAGTCCCGAGTCACATGGAGGCAATGAGCGATAGGAGGGGATTCGTCTCTCCCGGTATAGGGAGTTGATGTTGCGCTGTGTTCGATTGGCTATAACAGGAAATCCCTGGCCAGGGTTGCTGAGATTTACTGGTAAGTGTTACCAGTAGTTTCTCGAATTGTTATAGACCTCATATCGACACGACTTATCGAGCTATTGGGGTCTGACGTTTACCACCCCTAGGCGAGATATGCGACATATCAGACGATCAGACCGGACTGTACGGTAGTGTTACTGGTCGGATTCACTGGAGTGTGAGCGGGCTTGCTCGTCGATCTTCAGATCGTTCAATACCCGGGTGGCCGTTACGTTTAGCAGACCGCTTGCGGCTTGTGGGTGTTTGATATGATCATCATCTGCTACCGGCGTATTGACGAGTCTTTAGAGTCCTACACAGAGGTTTCCTGGCTCAAGCGAAACGAAATAGGAGCGCATATGAGATATGTGCGGGACCGAGAATAATGCGTGTATGTGATACCGTATTCCATTCTCGCGATGAATGTATCGATTAGGTTATATGTGATATACCCTAGTTATCGAATCAAAGGTTGATTTGATAAGCCGATACATTATATACTAGTCGGTTGTGTGCGACATGACCGGGTCATTGAATCAAGTGTTGATTTAATTATTTAATGCATAATTATATATTTGATATATTACTTTGCATTAACTAGTATCGGTTCACTTTAAATGGATTTTCTCACTCGGGTGTGCGCATTACATATGCGATATGATTTTGTGCATTTCATTGTATCATGTTTGATGATACATGTTTACTTGGTTAAGTGCAAAGAATTAAACCATGGTTAAAAGAATGGTTAGGGTTTCTTTTCCTTTATTAATTCATTTATTTATTTGTTTATTCTTTTTGGAAAAGAGGAGAAAAGAATGGTGGCTTATTTTGGAGTTTAGTTGAAGCTTCATGAAATATTGATCAAGTCAACCATTCTTATCTCATCCTTAACCATAACCATTCCCACTAACCATGATTCATTCTCTACACTTGACTCTAGTTAACATTATGATAAGGTTTTCATTTTTCTATGGTTTTTAAAATAATCTTATCATAATATATTCTTCTTCTTCTTCCTTCACTTGAAGAAGAAAGCTAACCTCATCAATGGTGATTGATGATTAAGAGTGAGAAATCCATTTCCAAAGTTTACCCACATCCTATTTCTTCATCCTCTACCTCTTGCCAAGAAGTAGAGTGTGTTTCCTTCACAAGATTTTAGGGTTTGGTGAAGGTGGAGCTTGATCTTTCGATACCTCGACGTAGATCATCTTCGGCATGGATATCGACGACCTAGCTCGCTTTCTCTCCGACGAAGCCGACTTTAGAGCCCGGATTTCTTTTGGACAGCGGAGACGACTTCGTTGCGGAGCTATGGAGGTGGAGCACCGGATCTACAAAGGTTGTATTTCCGTATTCTCATTAGCTAAGTTGTTAGCTACTTCGTGTTTCGCCTAGACATCTAGTTATAGATCCGTACACTAGGGTTTGTAGGCACCATAATTTTTGAAATTGCCATGGTCGATGGCTTGGGAGACCTCACTAGAGTGCCTAGGAACCCTACAGTGGTATCAGAGCCTAGCTAGAGCCTTAGGCGATCCCCGGACGGAATTAGAAACCCGATCGAACCGAAATCCCATTGCAAAATCGCTCTCTGTACTTTTTTCAAAACTGTTGATTTTTGGCAATTAAAAATATCCAGAAAAACAAGCAGGCTTTTCTGAGAATAACTGTGAAATTTGAGCACACTATTCCACCAAAGCGCGGCGGAAGCGCCGCACAAGTGGGGTTTGTGCGGCCCTTCAGCGGCCAATAAGTTTGCGACACGTGTCAAATTTCACAGTAACTCGTAAAATTCAATGCTCATTTTCCTGGAATATTTAAACTGAACTCAAGAGTTGAGTTGTTCTGAGTTGTTTTGGGAATCATTGTTTCGATCGGAAAGTCTAATTCTGTCTATGTGTTTTCCGGATAAATTTTAGAATATGTTAAAAAGTTCGACCGGATATAAATACCCGATTTTTCCCCTGTCGGGAAATTTCCAAGTGTTGGATTTTTCCGTAGTTTAACGACGTTCTAAGTAGTGCAAGTAACGCGATGGACCCTCTAGAAGACAACAAACCTTAACTCGATTATGTGACCGTCTTGAACTACCCTTTGAACCTTCGGGTTTGGGGCAGTACGGCGTGCCACATGTGAGGCGTTGGCTTGACCCTTCTACGGCTGGACCGTTGGTACTGAGGCACGAACTGAATGTTGTTAGACTTATTTCATGTGTTGATCTGTATCGGGAAAACTTGGGTGTTCGATTGTTCGATCGAAAAGTTTAACATTTTCTGTTTATCTGGAATGGGATACAATAATTGGAATTCACAATAGTTATGTGATAACTAAATGAATGTTATAAACATAGCAGTTTAGTCTCACTTGATCGGTTGCCACGGAATTTTGATGTGATCAAAAGTCCGTCGCAATCACGTAGTGTACGCGGATACTCGCCGGGTAAACTTAATAGACAGCCTCACTCCATAGCCCCGACCAAGTGACTGTAGGAGAACCCCGTCGCCGAAAGCATCCGTTCGGGTGCTCGCGGCAGCGGTGTTCCGCCTTGGTGCACTTCGTCGACGGTATCGGGGGTGCGGCCGCCTACTGAAGTTTGCGACGAGTATTCGATCAGACTGTCGGGAATCTTGTTGAATTGCCCGACTTGATATTGAAAAGAGTTTTCGATTTTGAGACTAAAATGCGGGGTTTATAATTGTTAGGCATGCGATGTCTAAGTAATTCATTTGGTCAGGCATGCGATGTCTGAGGTGGTTGCGGATTCCAACTGTTGTAGTTTTACACTTTCTTTTCTGTGACCGTAAGTGTAATATGTGATATCGCCGGTTTCGTTGCTATATGTCAACGACAATTGGGATGGACATATTTGCTTACGTCGATGACATGTGATGTTATGTGTTGCTGGATATGTTATATTGGATCGTCGTGTTTGAATAGCCGGGGGTTTTTATGTGAGATGAGTGTTTTTCATTTTCATTCATGTAAAAACTTGTATGTAATATTCTTTTATTGGGGCGCTTCCAGGTAGCGGAAGTAGTCACCGTTTGTATATTATTTACTTTTCCGCACTAGGATAGACCCAAGGAGGAGAGCACAAGTAACCGGGTTCTGGAGTCCAGTGGGAGACCAACTCGAGGAGTCGAGGCCGGGTCTCCTAACTCCAGAATTGGTAGGGTTGCTTGACGCTCTCGTAGGGGTCTAGGGGTGTGGGTTTGGCTATTCATCACGACCGTGGAATCCGTGTTTTATACTGGCTCGTATTCAAAACACGGACGTCCTAGTATATCCAATATTTCATATGATTCTTCTGCTGCGATATCTGTGATGAGATCATGTGATGTTCTATGATAGATACAGTATATAGTATATATGATATATTATATAGACGTTACTTATGTTTTACACCCGCGCTAGCCCTGCCCCGCTCTGCCGTTAGTTACCTAACCTAACGGTGCACGAGGGGACATCGAGGCGAATGCGGATGGCATAAGTGTACGTCATATCTATCTGTGATGTTTAGGTATTTAAATGATGGGACTTCATTAATGTGATTAATGAAAGATAAGAAACCTAAGATGTTGTAGAATCGAATTTTTAAAATAAAACAGTAGCTACAGTTCTTGCTTTGCACAGCGGTATATATGATATACCCCGCACCTTATTCGATGAGGAAAGGACCGAGATCCCTTCACCGGGAGTGACTCCTTTAGCAATAACTGGCAGATGCTACACACTCGGTTTGCTTTTGACTGCTTTTGGGTTTTTGCTTTGCACAGCGATATATATGATATATCCCGCACCTCATTCGACGAGGAAAGGACCGAGATCCCTTCACCGGGAGTGACTCCTTTAGCAAAACTAGAAAAGCCTCAAAAACACTCCATTTCAAAATTCATTTGATCCTACAACGATATCAAGTTCATTACGCAATAGGTTTTCAGAAAAACCTGTCGTAGCCCTCCGTCATTTCAGATAAGTTGTATATAGTATTCGTGCTGCATTTGTTGGCTTTCGTCAAGGTGCAGTGTGCGGTAGCTATATGCTGCTTATCTGTTAGCATACGATGCGATTGGATTAGGGTAGTCGTGCGGCTTTGTTGGCTTTCGTCAAGGGTCGTGCGGGTGGGTTTAATTCGATCAAGAAATGTACGGGTTGAACTTGACTAGCGGGCTATGGTTTGTTGGCTTTCGTCAAGGTCATAGCACGCTAGGGGCAAAATATTATCGGGAATTTCAAGTGTTGAAATTTGCAATGAGATTGCATACCTTCTATGAGATAGTTGGATCCCGATACCCGCTGCGAGTAAGTGTTACTCCTGGGAGAGTTTTATACATTACAATTAGCCGATCAAGTAGGTGTCTAGAAAGGTGTCAACGGGGTTACGCCTCTGGAAAACGAGGTTTACATTAATTAGGTTCGTGCGAAAGCACGGGGGACCTCCCTCAAAGTACCGACACTGGCCTGGCTGAAAAATTGGCGAACTCGTAGTGTGTAATTAATCCCGGCTAGTCTTTCCTTTTAGGGTTTGAAGGAAGATTTGATAAAAAGCAGTGGGAGCCATCCTGATTAGATAAAATAATAACCAATCTATTCTTGCAAGAGCGCACGCTGAGTGTTTTCTTCTCTCTCTCTCCTGGTAGCGACCATGTCACGCCTTAATCAAGATAATAATACGGAATATTGACCGAACCAGCTTGTTATACTGAGCTGGGGAACGTTGGTCCCGCTCCAACTTATAATTGTTATAAGACAGAGCAGGAAATTGGGGAATACCAGATTTCCCGTGCCGCCCAAACGAAGAAAGTGCATATGATGCATCATCTTCGGGTGTGTTCATTATACAGAACTGTTTCTCAGTATCCTCCGCATCCTTGGTATATGATACCGGATCAGGATCCCAGATATGTAAGATGTTACATAGGGCTACAAAAGGATAGAAAAACTGAGAACGGGAGATAAGTTTCATGAGGCAGAAAACGGGGCAAGAGTTGCAGCCAAGTCTGTCGGTCACTGTCACCCTGTATTGTAATACATTGATTCTGAACGAATGTTATTAGATACCGAACCTGATATACAAAATCATATCACTCTCTTTATAAGTAAAGAAATGATATAATTCTGTATTGTTGGATAATGTTTTGAACATTTCCTATATCAAAAGTTGATCGGTTCAGGCACGTTATCTAAAAGCATTAATGTTCTAAATCAAACTACAGTTCTTATTATACAGAACACACACAAGAGGAAGAGTTCAGAAATGGACGGATCCTTCTTGTGGTATTGTAGACTAGGTCATATCAATGCGACCCGACTAGCTGGAGTTACATAAAGATGCATATTTAAATTGGTTTGAATTTACATCTTGTGAAACTCGCCAGTCATGTCACAAAGATAAGATGACCATAGCTATGTTTATTGGAAACATAGAAAGAGTTAGTGAACTCTTGGGATGATACATGTTGATGTATATAGGTCCCCTGTCTACACATACCAAGACCGGTTCTTTATACTTCATTACGTTCTCTGATGATCTCTTTAGATTCAGACCTATGTTCCTGTTGAAACACAAGTCCGAACCTTTTGAGATATTCACAGAATATAAGTTAGAAGTAGAGAACCAAAATACGGGTACAAGTATAATGTCCTTTGATGAGATCAAGGAGGAGAATACTTGAGCATGGAATTCTTGGACTATTCTAAAGGAGAATGAGATTCTCTCTCAGCATTACTCCTCCGAATACACCATAGCACGATGGTATATCGGGGTGGAGCAGATACACCCTATATGATAAGGTGCGCTCTATGATGAGTACTACTGAGTTACCTATTTCATTCGGGGTGTTATGCACTTGAGAAGTCGCATACCTATTGAATAGGGTTCCAATCAAATCAGTTGCCTACCGCTTCATATGTGATATGGAAAGGGAAGAGCCCATATCTTAAGTTAGTTAAGATTTGGGGTTGTCCGGCCTATGTCTAAAAGAAAAATCCGGACAAGCTCGAGGCAAGTTCTGTTAAGTACAACTGGAAAGGTTCCAGCTATACTAATGATAACAAATGATTTGATAGAACCAAAGGATTCAGTAGAAACCAACGAACCTCAGCCTCTCCGCCGATCTAGTAGGGTTCCTCACCCACCTGAGAGATACTTCGGTTTCTCTATGACAGTGGGAGCGAGGAATGCATCATGAGATGATGACCCAACTAGCTTCGAGCTGGCCATCAGGAGTGAGACTCTGTAAGAATGGCTGGATGTTTAGCGATCTGAGATGGAATCCTTATACACCAACAAAGTATGGACTTTGGTTGCTATATCTGAAGGGTTAAATCCCCATCAGGAGCAAGTATATCTTGAGAAGATTACTTGGTGTAAATGGAAAAGTTGCGACTTTCAAAGCTTGACTTGTTAAAGGTTTCCGTCATTGACCAGGCATGGATAATGATGAAACCTTTTCTAAGGAGCTATGCTTAAGTCCATCCAGATCCTACTTACCACGGCTACATACCATGACTACGATATCTGGTGGTTGGGTGTCATGACTGCTTTTCTAAATGATGTTTTGGAAGAGAGCGTCTATAAGTACACAGCCAGAGGGCTTCGTAGACAGTGAGAGCAGCGGAAACGTGTGCAAGATGCTTTATAAGATAAAGCAGGCATCGCGGAGTTGGAACATCTGTTTTGATTTGGTAGTCAAAGAGTTTGACATCATCAAAATGGTAGATGAACCTTGTATAAACAAAAGGGTAGTAGGGAGTATTGTGACGATCCTCGTAGAGTACGTGGATGACATACTCTTGATAAGAAAGGAGTTTCTTATGCTACGCTCGATCAATCTCCGCTTATCACAAAGATTCTCCATATAGGATCAAAGTGATACCTCCTTAATCCTGGGTTTTGGATCTATGAGATAGATTTAATTGGATGTTAGGATTCTCACTAGTTGTAGTGAGATGGTATCAAGTGATCCTAGGGAGAATCACTGGAAGTGTTCCAGGGTGATAAAGACGACTGAATGTCAGTCGCAGGCATTGTCTTTACCCTCAGTAAAGGGACGGTATGTTGGAAGAGTTCCAAGCTAGATACCGTGACATACTAGACGATAAAGGCAGGATACATCGCTACTTATGATGCTACCAAAGAGGATGTTTGGATGTATATTAGTTCATGAGATGAACTGCGTTCCTACCATTGTGAGACAATGGAGTTGTGGCTTATGCCGAGGAACGCCGGTCCCATCAGTGATCCAGACTTATTCTAAGGCAGTATCACCTGATCATGGAGATGGTTGATCTCCAGGGTGATCGAGGCAAGGAGAGCAGAATTAGAGGATAACGCAGCGGATCCACTCACGAAGGCCTATTCCCAGAGAGAGACTTTTATGGGATGGTTGGGTATGAGATACTTCGACCACTGCTACAGATGGCCCTAGTGCAAGTGGGAGATTGTTAGTTATATGTATGCCCTAGAGGCCATTACTGTACATAGGATGTATATTGTAGTGGATGCTGGGACATATATAGGGAGGACTTTCTTGCTCGACATGATAGTATGCTATCTGGTTGCTCTTTACCTTAATGTGTACTCAGATTGTCTCTCTGTTACATGTTGGTAAAGCCCTTAGGATGTGTACTTGACTACCTGGACTATGATGCGGATCATACTAGTGGGGACATGGTAGTCCATAAGTACATCCTTCAAAGTCCCTAGTCGTGGGTGTATCGAGACGGGGCATTGATATACCAGAGTAGACTAGCGTATACCTTCTCGACCCATACAGATGGGCGATGGATGATCCCATATCCATTGGTGTTTGACATCGGAGATGATATACGGGTGCTCAGTAAAGACTGGGTACACTGGACAGACTCGCCGAGAACTCCCAGATGGTATTATACCTCACGTCAGATGGCAGTTCTCTGGTGACACTGGTACAGAGTAGTCTGTTGACCCAAGATCGTCATAGAGTCTTGTGTGGTTCCCACTGTGCTTTGATTTCCATCTTACTACGTCCAAGAGGGCGTGCAAAACGGTGGTTTTTGGGTACAGTCCCGAGTCACATGGAGGCAATGAGCGATAGGAGGGGATTCGTCTCTCCCGGTATAGGGAGTTGATGTTGCGCTGTGTTCGATTGGCTATAACAGGAAATCCCTGGCCAGGGTTGCTGAGATTTACTGGTAAGTGTTACCAGTAGTTTCTCGAATTGTTATAGACCTCATATCGACACGACTTATCGAGCTATTGGGGTCTGACGTTTACCACCCCTAGGCGAGATATGCGACATATCAGACGATCAGACCGGACTGTACGGTAGTGTTACTGGTCGGATTCACTGGAGTGTGAGCGGGCTTGCTCGTCGATCTTCAGATCGTTCAATACCCGGGTGGCCGTTACGTTTAGCAGACCGCTTGCGGCTTGTGGGTGTTTGATATGATCATCATCTGCTACCGGCGTATTGACGAGTCTTTAGAGTCCTACACAGAGGTTTCCTGGCTCAAGCGAAACGAAATAGGAGCGCATATGAGATATGTGCGGGACCGAGAATAATGCGTGTATGTGATACCGTATTCCATTCTCGCGATGAATGTATCGATTAGGTTATATGTGATATACCCTAGTTATCGAATCAAAGGTTGATTTGATAAGCCGATACATTATATACTAGTCGGTTGTGTGCGACATGACCGGGTCATTGAATCAAGTGTTGATTTAATTATTTAATGCATAATTATATATTTGATATATTACTTTGCATTAACTAGTATCGGTTCACTTTAAATGGATTTTCTCACTCGGGTGTGCGCATTACATATGCGATATGATTTTGTGCATTTCATTGTATCATGTTTGATGATACATGTTTACTTGGTTAAGTGCAAAGAATTAAACCATGGTTAAAAGAATGGTTAGGGTTTCTTTTCCTTTATTAATTCATTTATTTATTTGTTTATTCTTTTTGGAAAAGAGGAGAAAAGAATGGTGGCTTATTTTGGAGTTTAGTTGAAGCTTCATGAAACATTGATCAAGTCAACCATTCTTATCTCATCCTTAACCATAACCATTCCCACTAACCATGATTCATTCTCTACACTTGACTCTAGTTAACATTATGATAAGGTTTTCATTTTTCTATGGTTTTTAAAATAATCTTATCATAATATATTCTTCTTCTTCTTCCTTCACTTGAAGAAGAAAGCTAACCTCATCAATGGTGATTGATGATTAAGAGTGAGAAATCCATTTCCAAAGTTTACCCACATCCTATTTCTTCATCCTCTACCTCTTGCCAAGAAGTAGAGTGTGTTTCCTTCACAAGATTTTAGGGTTTGGTGAAGGTGGAGCTTGATCTTTCGATACCTCGACGTAGATCATCTTCGGCATGGATATCGACGACCTAGCTCGCTTTCTCTCCGATGAAGCCGACTTTAGAGCCCGGATTTCTTTTGGACAGCGGAGACGACTTCGTTGCGGAGCTATGGAGGTGGAGCACCGGATCTACAAAGGTTGTATTTCCGTATTCTCATTAGCTAAGTTGTTAGCTACTTCGTGTTTCGCCTAGACATCTAGTTATAGATCCGTACACTAGGGTTTGTAGGCACCATAATTTTTGAAATTGCCATGGTCGATGGCTTGGGAGACCTCACTAGAGTGCCTAGGAACCCTACATTGACGGCAACTCATATAAAACCTGAAAGACTATCGGAGATCATCCCACACCAGCGCGGAGTGGTTATGACTCATCGGGGCTCTCCAAAATGAGCCTAACCTCAAGTAAAAAGCGGCATGGAAAATCCCTAACGCTTGCTCTTTCGACGGTAACATCACCTGAAAGATTGCTTGAAGATGTCTTGTCCAGCCCCCGAAGGGATCAGAGATACGACAGTCACGGGGCTACTCGAACAGCAGGATTATGCGTCGAAGAATACACCAGCCAATGCGACGGTGCGACGGGTAAAAAAACCCTAGTACCACATGCCCTAACGAACTTCTATTAGCAGGAGTTAACTGTGACGTTAGGAAATTCCTACGAGAACTGCTCGATTCGTCTCGACTTGTGAAGAAATTAGTGTCTTCACGAGAACTTCTCGATTCGTCTCGACTCGTAGGGAAAAGCCTTAGGCAATGGGGATAAGGACCTGTTTCCTAAGCACTGGGGCCCTGCAGGTCAATCTAAAACGGACTCTTGCATACTATTCACGGGCCACACTCTCCAAAGTCGAATCTCGACAAGGAGGGAAACAGCCACTTGCGAGTCCTTTCGACTTGTAGGAGGGAAAATTCTCTTGTGAGGTCCTTACGACTCTCAAGAGAAAACGCGCTTAGGAATCCTCACGATTCCTAAGAAGAAAATACACCTACGGGATCCTCACGACTCGTAGGGAGAAAAGTCTTTATGAGACCCTCACGGCTCATGAAGTTGAAAAGTCTTAGGCAACAGATCTGAACCTGCTTCCTAAGCCATCACTACCCCTCGAAGAAGCCAAAATAAGATGCTCACCCTATCATCTGCCGGCTATGCTTGCTAAGGTTACATGCTGATAACAAAAGAAAGAAGAAAGTAGAGAGATGGCACAAAACATTGCGAAAGAAATGTATCTTTTATTCATGAATTCAATTGGGTACAAAATACATCACATGAAAGAATAAAAGAATGAATACATTTTATTCAAAATTACAAATGGTACAAAAAAAATTATTGAGAAGGAAGCGTTTTCAACAAGTCCGCTAGCTACTCTCGCACTTCTTTCAGCGCCTTCTCATGATCAGCCGCCGCGGCCAACTCCGCTTCAATTCGAGCCCTTTGCTGCAAGCACGATGATATCTTCTCATCGATTTCCTGTTGGAAAGCTTCGCGACTCTGCATAACCCGCTCAATAGAGTCGAGCTTCTGCCTCAATACAAGCCCGTCTGAAATACATTGCTGCAAGGTGTCAAAGACGGCTCTCAGTTGCGCGGCGTTCGCTTCAACCTGGGCACGCAATTGAACAGACTCAGCGGAAGCCTTCTCGCGTTCCTTCCGCCTCAAGGTCGCTTCTTGTTCAAAATGGCGGAGGAAGGACACACTCTGCTCAACCCATGCAGCCCACTGGGAGTTCAAAACCTGAATCTCAGGAGCAGGACGCATAAGCTCGAGCTCATGCAGGCAGGCCTCAATCTTCCGGAAGTGGTTAACACAAGACTCGACGACGCCTTCGTTATAGAAGTTTACAAGCGTCGCCAGCATTAGGTTAACCTCCGCGGCAAAATCCGCGGCAGATGTAGGAGTCTCCACATCGAGCTCCTCAATATAGTCGCTCACCATGCGCAGACTATTCGCGGTGCCTTTCGAGGATGGACGTCTGGAAAAGGGTCCGGCCGGCATTATGACGCGAGACTCGAACGGGGCTGAGTCAATGTGACCACTGCAAAACAAATCACAATCAGATGACGGCTCAAGAAATAAAGGAAAATACACGAAAAATAGAGTCTACTATACCGGCTGCAACAGGGGGCAGAGCTGGGAGTACTAGTGGCGCAACGATAGCCTCGTCCCCACCTTCGATTTGTAAGGCTATAAGCAGTACAAGGGATTAGCAATAATGTGACTGCCCGTTAAAGAAAGGACGCCGTCTAGAAAAGATACTCACCAGCGCCACTAGATGAAGTAATCTCCGACGGGAAAAAGAAGTGCGGGTTCAGCACCTGATACAAATGATCAAGAAGAACTCCTGCGAGATCACGATGATACATGGTCAGTACACGAAAGATGTTGTCCCCAATTTAAATTTATCACAAACCCATACCTTCCAGCATTTGAGAAGATATAAGAGAAGATGGAGGGGCAGTCACCGTCAAAGCGGCAATTGGTGGCGCTTCCTCGGGTGGCGCAACCTCAACGCCCATCGCAGCTGCATTCAAAACAAAAGTACTGCCAGAAAAGGTAGAAAGGGATTGCAGAATAAAATAGAAGGCGATAACCTGAAATTTACCTGGTAAGTCACCAGTCGAGACCACGACAAGGACATCACTAAATGCAGTGACTGCCTCACCCTCCTCCATGTTCCCAAGCACATCATCAGGGATGTCGGCTGGTATAATAACGTCCGGTGGAGAAGCAGTGACCATTGCTACACGCTCCAATGAAACGACAGTGGCTTCGACCACCTGTCCCACAGTCGCCGGGCCGTCTCCAGAAAGATTCATTGGATCCGCAGCCAACGAAGATGCCTCTTCCAGAGGAGCAATCACCTGGAGAGCAGGAATCACCAAGGGAAGCTCCGTCGCAGGAACAACAATGGCGTCAACCCCCTCCACACTGATTAGTGCCTCATCGGGTTTATCTGTGAAGTCCATAGTCAGGGCGCGACTTGGACTCAGCTTCTCTGCCATCGCCAAAGTCCCAGCAAAGTTTGTACGAGGATAAGGATATATATATATATGTGTGTGTGTGTGTGTGTGTGTGTGTGTGTGTGTGTGTATGTATACAAGCAATACAAAATATTATAAAGAAATACATGAACATACCGATACGCAAGGGAGCTTCTAGTATGGCTTGTTCAAGCCGACGCTCCTTCCTGAGGAGGTACGCTTGCCGAGGTTCGAGAGTAGACTCGTGGCCACCGGTCCACAATGAAAGTGCATCCTCGGCATCGGCTGAGACGGCCTGCTTAAGAGCCCTTTCCCCCCATTCTTCCAGAGGGCCTATGAATAGTCGCCGTATCCACGGAGGGTCTTCATAAAAGATGACGGCAGGGTAAGGCCTTTTCGGGATCCTTACATTCTCGGATTCGTCTTGTGAGCGTCTTATAGCCTCAGCCAATTGTGCGGCTTTCTCGGCAGATGAACCAGGAAAAAGAATACCGTCTTCTGGTGGACTAGTAACGGTCTTCTTCTCCCGCTTTGGTCTAGAGCTAGTGATTGCAGAAGATCGCTTCTTTCCCCTGGCCGTATGTTTTTTGGGCTGCTTCTCGATTTTGACAGGGAGAGGAGACTTCTTCAGGACCTTCGCCAAGGAGATATTATCACTAGGGCTAGGTTTTACCTCCAGAACCGTTACGGTATCCATCATCGGTCGTTCAAGCGAAGCCTCTGTTGGCAATGAGGCGCGAATCCTTTCCTCCTCTTCATAGGTTTTAAGCAAAGCGGCAATGTCTTTTTCTATAGAGGCACCTGTTAAAACAGGAAGCGTCAGTCAAAGTATGATAAAAAAAAGAAGAGTGAAATAAACAGCGGAGAGATAAGGATAAAGTATACCTGACTGCGCAAGGGCGGCCAATTCCTTTTCGAGGGCGGCCGATTGTTTAGAAGCTTCAATGGCAACCTCCAAATCGGTATCATCAAGCATCCCGAATAAACCCTCGTTGGTCCCATATTCGCTCAAGCCTTCACTAGACGGAGCAGGGGGCGTCGAGCCTAATATGGTCTCCAAAGAAAGTACTTGCTTCTTTTTCTTCTGAGAACGGGCACCGATGGCCGATGACATGAGTTTGCGTTTAGTAGACGCCTTTGGACGACGAGTCCCAATTTCTTTTCCTACGTCCAACTCGGGGGACGCGGCAGCCACCTCTTTTTCAGGCGTGCTGGATGGGGGCAACCCGCGCGTAGGGCTTAGCACGTGTGGAGGCTCAACTACAGTGACATCTCTCAGGGGAAGATGAACAATGTTCTATCGCTTTAGAGGAACATTTCGATCACCAGCCGGCACTGCACCCTTGCGATCGAGCAACAATCGCTTCTCTTCCCTGATGACGGCGCCCATTGAATGTTGATACCATGCCGCGTACACATTAAGGGCCTTTGGGACGCAGCTCAGTTCGCTGATAAAGAAGTTGGACCCTGTGTTCAAGCGCATGAAATGATGCAGTGCGCTCCGCATTCCCTCTTCGGTAGCAGCAGGTTCGACCAAAAAGGCCTCAAGTGGGATGCCCTGATTGTAACCTAATTGTTGGGCAAAGCGATGCGGGTTATACCTCATGAATAAAGCCGAGTCGTTCATCTTGAATACAAGAAAGCCCGGCCGGATGCAGTACAGATGAAGAATCTCCCGTGCCGTCAAGACGGAGACCCCATCTTTAAATATGTCCTGCAAGGACAGCACCGTCTTCCCTGACTCCTGGCCGACAGTCAAAACTTTATCAGTAAAAGACATGCCAGCCCCAACCGTGCGCGGGCGAAGAAGCAAGCCTCTAGCTTCCCGTTGCATCGGAGTCACGATAGAAGCGCCGACCAGTTGCATGATCTAAGGGAACCTGCACCTATCATAAAAACTCGGCCTCTTATGGATGCCAAAGACGCCTAGCACGTGTAACTCGAGCCACGACGTGAAATAATGCATCGGGAAATTTATCGACTGCACCCCTGGCTCAGTGGTATCAGCTGTCAAGCTGAGGCCGTGATACATATGGGCTAACCCAGCAATCCCCACAGCTACTGGTATCCCGGCAACCATTCGATGTGCAGGATAGAAGATGGACGGCCTCATGCGGCGAGGGTGCATGGGGAGCGCGAACCAACTCAGCCACAATCCAAGGAACCCTAAAAAGAACATTTCTTCATCAATCCCAGGAGCCGCCAGCTCTGTAAAAGGGATGACCGGGGTGTCAGGTAGAAAGAAGCTTTTCTGATCTACCTCCGCCGCCGGCAGATAGCCTAAACCCAAGCCGAAGGGGTCGTCAAGACTGGCAAATTTATCGACTTCTTCCTTGAACATTTCCGGGCGAAGAAAATCAGCAATAAAAGCCGTAAAATTAACTCCACGACCTTCGGCTGCGAGAGAGAGGTTTTCATACATACTCAACACCTTTATCAAGCTCGGAAATTGGTGTTGAATAGTATTCTCGGGAGTAAGACCCATTGATTTGGTAGCAAAAACATACTCATCCGGGGGAAGCAATTCCTCATAATGTTCCCCCCTAACGGGTAAACCTGAGACCTCTGCAAACTCCTCCAAAGAAATGGAGACTTCTCGATCTGAAGGAGGAAGGTGTGGGTTGGAATGTTCCACTGTTCCAGAAATGCCCTGACCCACTATGTAGGGGGTGTGGAATATTGAAACAAAGAAGTATAAACGGCGGAATACAATCCGAGCTTCATCAACTGTGATTTCCTCGCCGATAAGATATACCGGGCCCACTGCAAATATCCGGCTGGGTGACGGGGAGTTAGTCCTACATTGTACGGCTGTCCCCAAGGACGCGACTCGCCTTGACATATACGTCGCCCTAGGATCTCCAAAGCTACCAGCGGCTGCACGGGTATTATGACGATAGAAGGCCGAAGGAGACCTTCCGAAGTCCAGTTGACCTCCTCCACAGTGTAATTTATCGGAGGCGCATCTGCATAAGCAATCGCTGAAATAGGCTCCGAGGGTGTCGCACAGGAAAAGCTCCATCGGCCCATGATAATTTGGTCATACCATTTACCCCATAAATGAAGGCTCTTGTGCTCCGGGTCATGGTCTTTTATCAACGCAAAAACCTCACGGTCAACGGGTGCTTCAGGGAACCCGTCTTCTGAGCGAATGAACGGGAAGGAGGTGTCGGAAGACATAATGCCTGCGCGAAAAAGAGTGAATTTTCAGCTACCCATGCTATAAATTAAATTCTATTACAAAGTACTATAAGTCCGTACCGCACTGCAATGCAGTTAAAAGGGACCAAAGGGGACCCACAAAATCTAGATGACGGTTCATCATTAATAAAACAGCCTCATCATTGGATGAGGTTGTTATTAAAAGAGGAAATCCTCAAGAGATTCTCATTAAATGAGAGAAATCCCTCGGGCAGAGGAGTAAAACTCCCATTGAGAGCAGCGCTCTTCACTAGACAGACATCTGTCAAAGTTTAATGATGAAGGAATAAAATTCCTCAAGAAGAGCCTTGCTATGAGAAGATGATCCATCAAAAATAAAATTTCATTTTTTGATCTTCAAGATCCATGAACAAACTCTTAAGAGTTCTTCTATATGATCTGAAAGGAGCAAAGCTTCATTAATGGATTTAAAAAAAGTTATAAGTAAAATCCTTTCTGAGAGCAAAGCTCTGTTAATGAAACCCTAAATGGGTTTTCTTTAGATCAAAAATCTATGAAGAGCAAGACTCTGTTAATGGGTAAAACCCTAATTTATTAAAAGTTGTTAACTTTACCTAAGTTTTGACAGAGTTTTACTCTTAAAAAAGTTTTAAACAGGAGAGCTATGCTCTGTGGGAGAATGAAATTCTCAGAACTGAAAATTCTTAAGAAGAAGATGAAAATCATCTAAGAGACCAAGGTCCTATTTATAGGCATTGAAATGCCTCTTCAACTTCTGAGTTGATCCAAGGGCACAGATGTCGCCACCGTTACACTCATATGTGGGGCCACGTGAGAGCAATGGTGGGGGGGGGGCATTTGTTTCCCCAATCAGAGCAAAGCTTTGTTTTAAAATTCAAAATTTAAAAGTTGAAGCAACGCTTCAGATCCAGCACGCTGCGCGCTACTTGTCAAACACGGATGCGCTAGCGCAAGCTGCGCTGCGCTCTGCGCTGTCAAACATAGGTGCGCTAGCGCTGGAATTAAAAATTCCCCACCGTTAGATCAAAAGATCTAATAATGATAAATCATTAATCAGAATTAAAATTCTGTTATGAAAAGATCTTTCCAATCTTGTTAAAAACAAGAAGATTACCTTCTGTAAAACAGAAGCCCTACGATCAAAAATCCAACGGTGGGAAAACATCTCCAAATCAATCAGAAAAAGATCTCTTTAACTGATTTAACAAATCAATTTGCCCTATATAAAGGCCCCAAGACTTCAAGTCTGAGATAGAGAAACCCCCCTACAAATTTTGAGAAAATTCAAAAGAAAGAGAGCAAGCTCTTGAAAGAAGATCATTTCTTCAAAGTAAAAAGAATGATTCTTGAACAAAGAGATGAAATCATCTCATTAGAACAGAAGAATTATCTTCTTAAAAGATCATAGATCTACAAAAGACCAAGGTCTCTTATGAAAAGAGATCAAAAGATCTCATCATAGAAATAAAAGAAGTATTTACTTCATTCACAGATCATTGATCTACAAAGGCAAACCCCTTTCAAAAGTAAGAACTATTGTTCTTGAATCTTGAGGCAAAGCCTCCTTTAAAAAGAACATAAACTTGTTCTCTGATCATAAATTTGATCAAATGCGCTTTGCGCTACTGAAAAGTACCTTGCACTCATGAACTGCGCTTTTGCGCTCCTTGGACCGGCGCTCAGCGCCAAAACGTGCCACGTGTCAACCACGTGTGCACTCGCGCTTTGCGCTTCTGAAACAGCGCACTGCGCTCATGGGCTGGCGCTCAGCGCCAAGCGCGCCATGTGTCACTCACTGGTGCGCCATTAAACTAGCGCAACGCGCTCATAAATTGAAAGTGCAACGCGCTCATAAACTGGCGCTTAGCGCTAAGCGCGTCACGTGTCCTTTTTGTGTGCGCTACTTGGCAGAAGCGCAATGCGCTCTTTAATTGGCGCAAAGCGCATGGCGCGCCACGTGGCGCACTGTCAGAACACACATTGTTCTGATGAATGCTATGCATTCAATACAAGACAAAAAATGTCAGGATTTAATGCTCAACATTATTAAAAGGTCCAAGCCCAAATAAAGGCTCAATAGCCCAAAACAATAAAATGTTAAACATTTTAATCTTATTGGACTTAGCCTAATATTGGCCATAAGTCCTCAATTTATATTGAACTGAGCTCATCTGCTCACGAATATTAAACAGATCTCAGTCCCAAACTGGACTACAGATCATGCAACCAACTCACACCGGTTCGAGGATACATCTCTTTACTCCTCTGATATCTACCGTTATAATCCTTCAACGTCTTCAGAGAGGTGACGGGTCCCGATAACCAAACATTCCATGGACTATGGGGTCCTTAAACCCATGGACTATGATGTCCTTAACCTTGGACCGCAAAGTCCCTAAACTAAAATAATAGAGCCCAAATGCTTTTTTGTTGGATCTAAATGATCCCATTAAGTTGATCTTAGTCTAAAATTAGACTAACGTATCCTTAACAGACGTTTAAGTTGATCTTAGTCTCAAATGAGACTAACGTATCCTTAAACCTAATCCCAAACCCAAATCTAAGAAGATACGGATTTGGACTAATCCACGCCCTACGGACGACAACATAAATTAGTCTCCGTATACAATCCACGGGCAACCACAAACAAAACAAACATCCACGATACGAAGTGACCATCTGGAGAAGGAGAAAGTTGTTACCGCGATGCGGTAGTGTAATTAACTGCAGGGGCTTGCGCTTGTAGGGAAGAGCGTCCCCACAATCAAAAACCCCTCAAACGAGGGGGAATCTGACGAAGTCTGCTACATCGGCCGCATCCGTTTAAACCTTCGATACACGGTACCATAAATCAACTTGGCATCTTCAGAGAGGTGGACGGATAGCACCAAATAGAATCTGCCCCCAGATTCAAGCAAGACGTTCGTCTTCCCGGTTTCCGACGGTAAACATGGAACTCACACGAGACAAATGACGATCTCAGGTCGACAAACTAACCTATACACATGTCACAAGGAAACTGCCATCTGACAATAGGTATAATACCCTATAGCAGGTTCCCGGTGAGTCCGTCCAGTGTACTCATAACCCAATGAGCACCTGTATACTATCTTAGGTGAACAAACTAACACCAATGGCTTGTGAGACCTGGCCACCGCCCCTCGTCGAGGTCTCGATCAGTATACACTAGTCTACTCTGGAGTATCGATACCCAGTCTCGAAACTCTCACGACTAGGGACATTTAAGGATGTGCTTATAGACCATCTAGCTCTCACGTATATGATCACCATCATAATGTTGGTAGTCAAGAAAGAATCATATGGGGGCTTTATCAACATGTAATAGTGATTCTATTTGGTGCTATCCGTCCACCTCGTCAAAGCCCGGGATAACCCACAAACTGCCATTACTGAAACGTGCCTCGAGTTTATCTGGATTCTGGTTTTAAGCATCAGCCGGACAACTCCCTGTACCTTAACATCGTTAAGATATAAATTGATTCTATATATATCCAATATAGAAACAAAAGCACTAATTTATTGGAACCAGATTCAAAATCATGCAGTTGTATCCAGTGCATATCAACTACGTGGAATGAGGCCAAGCAGCATTACTCATCTAGGAGTGCATCCACATATGAGTAACCTGAAAGAGAAGCAAGCTCTCAAAACCATTACTTTCAACGGAATATCAAACACAAGTATCTACATCTTCGACTACCATGAATAATCCTGATACTTCCAACAAATGGTTCTCTTCTTTATTCTTATACCTCTAACTTCTCAAAATCTGGACCTTGTATTTCAACGAAATGCTTGTCTAGAACTGGAGACATAGACAACATACAATACTTTGTACAAGTCCCCTGAGTTCAATAACTCAAACCTTGTGCGTCGTAGGTTGAAAACTGTACTATGGTTAAGAAGAATTACACCGCCATTGAATGCACCTTACCTAATCACCAACTGATATAGGTAAATGTCACAGACATAATTTCAAAAATTTATATCTCACTTTATAAAATAAACGTATAGATATATCAGTATGAAACTGGTGCATAACTACGGATATTCAAAACCAAAAATTTGTCATCCGGCAAAACCCAGGTGATTTCCTCAAATATCACCAATTACAACGAATTCTGATACAAATAGGATATAATCATCTAATTCCCAATATCTTACTCCCACTCACCATCTGTAACATTATACAGATGTGAGAAACGAATCTGGTAAATACATACCTTGGAGTTAGAATCCAATTGGAAAAACAGTTTTTTCAATTAACATTGCACAGTAAATCTGAAACATGAAAATGTTTCGAAGGGGTATCCGGATATTCCTAGTAATGCCTATTCTACTATCCAGATTCAACCGTATATTTCATTTCCGTCTCTCCAATCCCTTTATTTTTCTTTACTCATTACCTTCTGTACACCACACTTAGGCTAATTGATTTTCTTCCTTCCCTACCTTTCGGCACCAGCCTAAGGTTTGGAAGAAGACAATCCAATAAGCATAATAGGTGTACTCTCCTTATACCAGGAGCCCTCGCAACATGAGAGAAGGTAATGGGAAAAGACATCTGAATAATCATATTCTATTTCTCCTGAACCGGAAACCATCCTCGAATCTGGAACGAATTCCTTCGAGTTCGTATGTAACTATACGATGGCATGTCCAAGCATTATAGACGTTCGTAGTGATACGAAGTGTTCTGGAGAAATCCAAAGTGGATGTGGGAGTGGCGGGGGTATACACGGTTTTGTCGTGAAAAATAGCAGTCGCAATTTTCTTTGTCGTTATTCTAATCCCTTTATATGTCTTTACTTATTACTTTCTGTACATCACCTTTATGCTAATTGGTTTTCTTCCTTTCCCACCTTTCGGCACCTGCCTATGGTCTGGAGGAAGACTATACAATAATCTCAATAGGTGTATCCTTTCCTAATCCTAGGAGCCCTCACAATCTGAGAGAAGGTAAAGAGAAAAGACAACTGAATAATCCTATTCAATCTCTCCAGAACCAGAATCCATCCTCGAATCTGGAACAAGTTCCTTCGAGTTCATATGTAACTATACGATAGATTTATCCAATAGGAGTGGATGTTCGTAGTGATACGGGGTGTTCTGGAGAAATGCAAAAGTGATTTAGAAGTGGCAATGATATATGTGACACCTTGACATTCCAAAAATCCAAAATGTTTTTAAAAGGTTCGGTTAACTTGGTTCATGAGTTTTAGTCAAGGGTCGGGCCATGGTCGCTGCCAAAGAGAGAGAGAAAAGAAATACTCAGCGTGCACTCTAATCTAGATCAGAATGGTTACTCACTTTATCTAATAAGGATGTCTCCCACCGTATCCTCGAATTCTCCTCCAAACGCAAAAGAAGAATTAGTCGGGATCATCTAAAGTCACCTAAGGAGTAAACCAACTCATCAGTAGGAATCAGGATCTAACTATCATCGCATGATAACTTGATGGAATCCACTCAAGTCACCATACTCCAGAAGGTATGCACATGTCTGGCAAGTTTCCTGTATGTTTGAAACTCCCGATATGATTTTTTACCCCTAACGACCTATAACCTTGACGCTTGCCAACAAGTTATAGGCCACTAGTCAAGTTCAACCCGTCATTGTCCAGGATTAACTCGAACCCACCCGCACAAACCCTTGACGCTTGCCAACAAAGTTGTACGACTGTCCCGATCAATCGCATATCCATGCTACAAATAAGTATTATTCAGCTACCGTACATTATGCCTTGACGCTTGCCAACAAATATAGCACGGATACTAAATAGTACTATAAGAAATGACGGAGGGCTACGGCTGGTTTTTGGCGAAAAACCTTTAACGTAATGAATTTGATATCGTTGAAGGAACCGAGTGGTTTTATAAATATATAGTGGCAAAAACTTTTGCTAAAGAGGTCACTTCCTGTGAAGGGATCTCGGCTCTTTCCTCGTCGAATGAGGTGCAGGATATTCCTAACCGAATACAATGATGCAAAGCAAAAGAATCGATTATAGTAAAGTTATTATAATGACGCAAACTTATGCCTAAGGGGTCACTCCCGATGAAGGGATCTCGGCCCTTGCCTTGTCGAATGAGGTGCAGGATATTCATAATCGAATACCACTGTGCAAAGCAAAAGATAACGTCTGTAATGTCAGTTTTTAAAAACTTGGTTCCAACAACATCATATATAGGTTTGTTTTATCCTTGCATTGATCAAAATCAACGCAGTCCCATCAATTAATCACACCAAAAAAGAACGAAAATATGAGGTACGTATATGCCATCCGCATTCGCCACTGGGTCCTGTCATCACTCGTTAGGTTACTTAACTAACGACAGAGCGGGGACTGGACTAGCACGGGTGCAAAACATATACTATATCTACTATATATATATATATATATATATATATATATATATATATATAACAATCGTCCCAGGCATGATATAAAGCAACATCACATAATCTCAGCCAAGTAACATAGAGTGGTGGATAATCTTGGAGCCCCGGATTTCACTTGAGCCGCAGATGAGACCCGACGTTCCCCTATCGTGTGGATAGCCTATGCAATGAAAACCTAGACCCCTACGAGTGCGGCAAGTTACTCGCCAATCTCAGAAGCGAGGCAACCCCAATCAACAACGTGAATGGGCCACCCGGCACTTCACGGAATCCGATAACTTAAGCACCCCTCCATAGGTCAACCTATACCCCTACGAGTGCGGCGAATAGCCCGCCAATTCTAGAGTAAAGTCCCCTCCGTCTCAACGCCATGAGATGCGGACCCGTTTCCCTCTAGAACCCGGCTATTCGTGCACTCCACCGCGGGGTAATACTAGTTCAAAAAAGAAAATAATATGTATTAGGGTGACATCGACCTCAACCCGGTCGTGTCCGAAACAAATAATATACAAACTGACAGTGACGGCAGTCCATATGTCGGACGCTCGTCTCGCAATATCAAATGTATAAATGAAACTAAATTGTACTAACATTACACCCAAGCTATCCACCACGACGGTCCAACCACGATCACAGCACAACACAGAATATCAACGTGAATGTCACGTTCGCAAACCCGTCTAAAAGAACATATAGCAGTTAGATGGATTGTACCATTCGAATGACATTCACGGTCGCAGATAGTAATGCATGTACTGTAAACACACAATTAAAATTTTGATCGACTAAATCTTTCCAAATTGGCCCCAAATGTAAAACCAGCACTCAGACAAATCTGGGCCAAAACCATATATACCAAAAATCAAATTTCCATGAACTAAAGCCCCAAAAATAATTTGGGGCACTGCAGCCCAAAAAGCGCGCCATTTTGCTCCGGTTCCGCCGCCGAATTTTGGAGTTACATGCCCAAATTTTTTCCACAGCTATAGTTTTGCCTGCACATATTTTTAAGATATCCAAAAAAAATTTCTGAACAACTTTGAAATTCGACAGCAATCACATGAAATGAAAATTTGATATTCTAACGTTGTGCAAACAAGCTAGTATGGGGTTAAAGGGTTGGCTCTGATACCATGTTGGGTTATGGCAGCGTCCCGGCCATCAAATCGTGACTAAATGCGGAACAAAAAATTTCTAAACTAACGCTACCACAACCCGATGCCCGGATCTACCCTAAACCCTAGACTAGCAGGTAATAAAAAGAGTTAGGAATGGTTATACCAAGTTGATCCGTGTCCTTCAGTCTTCAACCTTCATCCCAAGCTCCTAGAGACTCCTTGATCGAATTTGGTTGCCGGTCTTCCTCCATCTACGATGATCCACCTGAGGGAAACGACGCAAGCTCCAGCCTCGCCAAGTGAGGCAACCGACGCTCCAAGGTTGCTAGCAATGAAGATTGGAGGTATAGGAATGTGTCACTATAATTTTTCTCTCATCACAAATGCTCCATGAGCAACCATAGAAAATCAAGAGAAGGTGAGGAAACGCGTGGCATGAGCAACTAAAGAAAATGGCTAAGTCTCCAAGTGAGAGTGAGAATGAGAAAATAATGCAAGTGATCAATCAAGTGAAGAAAAGAAATGAGCAAGGCAACTAAAGAATGTGGCCGCCCCCCTCTCAATCATGCACACACAAAATATCTCTTTTCATTTTACAATAAATAAATGCAAACCATACCTCTCTACATGCCATCTCCCATGCTCATGCCAACTCACCCTCCACCTCATTTCCATAATTGATTTTCTAAAAAGAAAATCAATAATGAGGTGGCCATCTTCTAGAAGCTATTCCGTATAAATACGGAATATTTCCCGGTACACGTATCGAAATACATATACGCGTATTTGTACAAAAATACGAATAGCCAAGAGAGAAAATGAATAGTGAACAATAATACTAGAATATATATATATAAATACATATATAAATTATTAAATTAAAACCTGATTTAATAATCCGGCTCAGTCCTAAGCCGCTAGTATTATCAACCGTCCGACTAGTCTGTGCAGCCTATACACATATTTAATCAGACACTTGTATGTACCAACATACGTTATCTACACTATATCGCCTGAACCGTGAAAACCCTCTGTGTGGGAATCTAAAGACTTGTCAATACGCTGGCAGTGGGTTTAACCACAAGCACATCAGCGGCACTAGCTGTACGTAACGGCTACCCAGGTATTAAGCGAAAGGAAAGCCGACGAGCAAACTCATCCAAACCCCTACTGAGCCTGACAGTGACAATATCCGTACAGTCCGGTCTGTTCGTCTAAGAGTATCGCACATCGAGTCTAGGGGGTTGGATAAAGTCAGACCCCTAATAACGCGATAATTAGTGTCGGTATGAAACCCATCACCACCTAAGAAATTATCGATCCTATATCGGTAATTCTCGTCTACCCCGGGCGAGGATTTCTGGTGATAGCCACCCGTGCACAACACGACATCAACCCCCAATACCGGGAGAGACGAATCCCCGACGATCCGCTCACTGCCTCCATTTGGCTCGGGACTGTACCCAACTAAAACCTGTTTGCACGACTTCTTTGAGCCGTGGTAAGGTAGTAATCAAAGCACAGTGGGAACTCACACGAGACAAATGACGATCTCAGGTTGACAGACTAACCTGTACACATGTCACAAGGGAACTGCCATCTGACAATAGGTATAATACTCTATAGCAGGTTCTCGGCGAGTTCGTCTAGTGTACTCATAACCCAATGAGCACCTGTATACTATCTTAGGTGAACAAACTAACACCAATAGCTTATGAGACCTGGCCACCGCCCCTCGTCGGGGTCTCGATCAGTATACACTAGTCTACTCTGGAGTATCGATGCCCAGTCTCGAAACTCTTACGACTAGGGACATTTAAGGATGTGCTTATAGACCATCCAGCTCTCACGTATATGATCGCCATCATAATGCTGGTAGTCAAGAAAGAAACCTATGGGCTCTATCAACATGTAATAGTGATCTGTAATACCACCTGAACCATGTACATGATGATAAAGACAAACCAGATAGCATACTATCATCTCGAGCAAGAATGTTCTACCGGTATAGGTCCTCCCACAATTATCACAATCGCGTGCCTGCGATTCAATAATTGACTTGAGGGCACTATAGCCAACAGATCCCCGAAGCAGAGAGAGCGGCTCTCCTACATACTCCGGCCTTTGCGAGAGTATCGTTTAGTATATAATTTATTTTTTGTGTTGCTTAATTAGAAAACTAAATCTGAATGTGTTGTGCAGAAACAGACCGATCAAAATAAAGAGAATAGGAGTCGGCGAAGAGGGGTCGCCCCACCTATACAGGTGGCTCGAGGAACATTATTCGTACCATGAAGGCATCGGTAAATTACAATATATCTATTTTGATATAATGTAATATTAAGAGTTATTTTATAATATATGTAAATTTTTTGCGAATTGCAGAGAGCTCAGACCCTGGCGCTGGGTGGTACAGCGAGTGTGCTGATCGCATATCTTACCATCCAAGGCACTTCGACAGATCCCGCCACGGGCGAGCTTCGATTCCCCGACATCGCTACCCAGGAGTATTGCGTAAGTGTTAATATTTAATACAAGTTTGAAATTTTTGTTTTGAAAAGTTCAAATTTAAATGATATACTTATATTTTAATGGTTAATGTGAGTGTAGGAGCGGGTGGTGGAGCAGGCGGAGTCATCGGGGATCGATTTTACTGGACAAACTGATCCGATGCTGCTGACCGCAATCCTAAACGCCGCACACGGAGGGCACCACGGAGGTTGGGAGAGAGGCCGGGGACTGGGTCCTAGCAGGGCCCATATAAGGTTGGAATCCACTCCGGCGGTTACTTCCCCTACCCTCCGTAAGCGACGTCTAGAGCATGATGTTGCCGTCTTGAAGACCACCGTCGAGGAGTTGAAGGAGATGGTACGTATACTACTTAATAGGAAAATATTATATCACATTATAGATAGTAACATATGCAATATTAGTAGCCTGAGATTATTTGGTTGTAGACTTAGCTTTGATTAAGCATACTTACATAAACCTATCTAATTAAAATAAACCGCGCCTTTCTAAACTAGATACCCAAATGAGGCCTAACTCCCTAAGTATTCTTAGATTGGGGTTTCGCAATAACCTGATAATGATACGAACTCGACTAAAATCTAATACACCGTTCTTACTCGTTTATTACACACAAAATTTAACATATGCGACAGGCTACTTCGGTTGCGGCTCCACATGCATCTCCTTCGGCTGCGGCTCCACAAGCCACTACCTCGGCTGCGGTTGCGCAGACCACTCCTGCAGCTCCACAGCCGGCTCAGACTCCCGCACAGTCCGCTCCTTCATTAGTCGAGTTTTTGACGACTCAGGGCTGCACCGAGGATCAGATGCGCAAGATTACGGCGATTATCAGAGGTGGAGGAGCTAGACCGAGCTAGGGTAGCTTTATTTATATTTTTTAGGATGTATGTACTTATCTGATACATATTGTATAAATTTTGGACGATATTGGTGGTTATTTGTGTTTACCGCCGAAAAAGGAGACGAACCGCGTATGATCGTCTTGCCTGAATTTGGGGGCAGATGCTATTTGGATTTATCCATCCACCTCTCCAAAGATACCAAGTTGATTTATGACACCGTGTATCGGAGGTTTGGACGGATGCGGCCGTTGTAGCAGACTTCGTCAGATTCCCCCTCGTTTGTGAGGGGGTTTTGATTATGGGGACGCTCTTCCCTACAGGCGCAATCCCCTGCAGTTAATTACGTTACCGCATCGCGGTAACCACTTTCTCCTGCTCCAGAAGTTCACTTCGTGTCGTGTGTGTTTGTTTTATTTTTGGTTGTCCATGGATTGTATACGGAGACTAATTTATGTTGCTGCCCATAGGGAGTGGATTAGTCCAAATCCGTATATTCTTAGATTTGGGTTTAGGTTGATTTAAGGATCGTTAATCTCGTTTGAGATTAAGATCAACTTTAATATTTGTTGAGGATACGTTGGTCTAATTTGAGACTAAGATCTACTCAACAGGATTTTGGGATCATTCAGTCCCAACAAAAGAGTATTTGAGCTCTATTGCTTTATTTTAAGGACGTTTCAGTCCGTTGTTGGTTTAAGGATGTTTCAGTCCGTAGCTAGTTTAAGGACGTTGCGGTCCATTGTAGTTTAAGGACGTTGCAGTCCGTATTGGGATGTGCCCATCGGTTTGTGAGTGCATCAAAGAGTTGTTGGTTGTCGGGACCCGCCACCTCTCTGAAGACGTTGAAGAATTACAATGACATATATCAGAGGTGTGGAGAGATGTACCCTTGAACCAATTTCCAGATTGAGGGAAGATATGGGATTAATATCCGTCAGAAGATCATTAGTCATGTCTGGGACTAGGATCAGTTTAGGAAGACATGAGCATGGTGAGCTCGATTGATTGGAGATCAAAGATGTTTTAATCTCAAGAAGATTTAGCCAACTTGAGGCTGGAGTTGATTTCCCATAGTGTTAAACACTAGTATACGTTCAGCACTCATATGTTCCAACGTGAGGTTCTAAAGCAATGTTAAACACTGGATTCCGGGGGCGCTCACGTGTGGCACGTGAGGCACCTCAAAGTTGGTGTTGTACATTGGGTTCAAGTCCCCGTTTATATATAAGTGTTAAACACTTAATTCTCATGGCACTCACGTGTGAGCATGTGAGGCGCCCTAAAGCTGGGTACAGCCTTTTTGGGTTTTATTTCCCTCTTCTTTTATAAGTGCTAAGCACTCGGCTCACGTGCGAGCACATGAGGCGCCCGACATGGGAATTGTTCTCTGAATTTTATTTCTCTTTCTTTTATAAGTGCTAAGCACTTGGACCCTGTGGTGCTCACGTGCGAACATGTGAGGCGCCTTCAAAATGTGAGCGCTGTTTTGGGGTCTATTCCCTTTTTTTATATAAGTGCTAAGCACTTGATTAGGGGTCGCGTGGAAAACACGTGACTGCCCTAGGAGGCACTTCTTGTTCTTTTTAAATGCTCGCGTGTAAAACACGTGACTCGGTCTCAGCCATTCTTTTTTGTTCATCAGAGGTGCTCACGTGGGAAACACGTGAGGTTCCGTTATAGCATTGAACACTAATGAATCACCAGTCATTCCTTCTATGTGCATGAAGATTTTGATCCCATATTAACGATGCTGGGATCTGAGTTTAGAGAATTTCAAGTCTCTTGTTTTATAAGAATTAAATTCTTTTTACAGGTTAAACCCTAGTGTTATCAGAGGAATTAAATTCCTATATCTTTTTGTAAGAATTAAATTCTTGGAATTTAGTTATTTCCCCTAATTTTTGAATCTGCATAACAGAATCTTCCCGATAAGAATTAAATTCTCAACTTGTGGGGAGATCTACTTCTGCAGACCTCAACCAGAGGAAGAACTAAGTTCTTGTACAAAGGGTTAAACCCTTAAAGAGGCGAAGAAGGGATAGGATAATCTCTGTGTTTTCTTCTTACCCAGGGTTTTTTTTTTTAAGAAGGGAATTTTCTTCTTTTAGAGAATTGAATTCTCTTTCTCTTTTTTTCTTTTTTTTTGTATCCTCTCTTCTGTTCCTTTTTTTCATCCTTCTTTATGTTTCTTTTTCTCCTTTTTTTTCTTAAAGTCTTGGGTTCTTTATATAGTGGAGAGAAATTTGTTAATTAGTTTTAAGAAATCTCTCATTGAAAGACTCCAATTGATTTCAGGGTTTTACCCGCCGTTGGATCTTTGATCCAAGGGTTTCTGTCTCATAGGACATATTTTCTTGTTTCTTAATTAGGAAAATATTTTCCTATACAAAATTTATTTTGTAAATTGGTGTCTTTTAATCACCGTTGGATTTTTAATCCAAGGGTGCTTGGTTTAACGGAGCACAATTTTTTTTGTTTTAAAAAGAGATGAAAAATATTTTTCAACTCATGGGAATTTTGATCCACCAATTTTCTGTTTAACAGAAAATATCATTTTCTATTTAAAAGTTCAATAGAATTTAATTCTATCATCATTGGATGTTTGATCCAATGGTTCCTTATTGAGTAGAATTTAATTCTACGTAGGGAAGTGTCCTCACGTGTTTGACACGTAAGGCTTATTAGCTTGGCAATTGTTTTAATTGTTGTGCCTATATGCGTTGTATATAGGCACTCACGTGTTAAACATGTGGGGCTGTTTTAGCCCAGCAATTGTTTTAATTGTTGTGCCTATATGCATTGCATATAGGCACTCACGTGTTAAATACGTGAGGCTGTTTTAGCTTAGCAATTGTTTTAATTGCAGTGCCTATATGCGTTGCATATAGGCACTCACGTGTTAAACACGTGAGACTCTTTGGCCTAGCAATTGTTTTAATTACAGTGCCTATATGCGTTGCATATAAGCACTCACGTATTAAACACGTGGGGATCTTTGGCCTTGCAATTGTTTTAATTGTTGTGCCTATATGCGTTGCATATAGAAACTCACGTATTAAACACGTGGGGTTGTTTTAGCCTAGCAATTGTTTTAATTGCTGTGCCTCTATGCGTTGCATATAGGCACTCACGTGTTAAACACGTAGGGCTGTTTTAGCCTAGCAATTGTTTTAATTGATGTGCCTATATGCGTTGTATATAGATACTCACGTGTTAAACACGTGGGGCTGTTTTAGCGTAGCAATTGTTTTAATTGCAGTGCCTATATGCATTGCATATAGGCACTCACGTGTTAAACACGTGGGGGTTCTTTTAGTGGGTAACTTTCCTTCATCCTTTTTTATAAGGGAACAATTTTTTTGTTCACGATAATTTAGTTTGATATCGTATTCTGTATGTTTATTTCTTTTATATATTATGCGTGAGATGTTGGTTATGAATATTTCTGTATTTGGTTATATGATGTATATATTATTGTGCACAGAGTGGGGAAAAAACATGAAGCCCTTTTTTTTTTAAAAACCCTGATATTTTGTCCTTACGGATTAATCCGTAGGGCCATCTGTTGCACCTACGGATTAACCCGTAGGTGCAAAGTTTACCCCTACACAGTTTGCCGTAGGGACAAAATATCAGGATACATGATATTTTGTCCCTATGGACTCAGTAACAGGGGGTAAAACTTGCCCCTACGCATTTATCCGTATGGGCATTCATCCGGACCTACGGATATATCCGTAAGGGCATTTAGTAGGCCCTACGGATAATGCCGTAGGGACAAGTAATTTATTTTATAAAATAATAAATTAAATAAATATTATGTTTCTACGGAGTAATCCGTAGGGGTACATGTCCCTACGGAGTAAGGCGTAGGGGTAATTATTATTCCGCAGGGGCATGTTCAGGGCAAAGACTTGCACTTGCGGCCTTTGCACCTACGGGCTAATTTCGTGTCCCTACGGCTATATCCGTAGGGGCAGTGGTTTACCCCTACGGATAAATCCGTAGGAGCAACCCATTATTGTAGTAATAATTGTCGATCGATTGACCAAGGCAGCTCATTTCATACCATTTCAAGTTGGTCAGTCGATGGAGGGTTTGGCAGAGCGGTACATGCAGGAGATTATGAGATTGCATTGGGTACCCGTGAGTATCGTTTCTGATCATGATACTTAATTAGTTCCTATCACACTTTTGGAGGAGTCTACAGGAAAGTTTGGGAACTTACTTAAAGTTTAGCACGGCCTATCATTCTCAGACAGATGGCTAGTCTGAAAGAACGATCCAAACTCCTGAAGATATATTGAGAGCATGCATGTTAGACTTCAAGGGTTCGTGGGAGGATCATTTGCACTTAGTGGAGTTTTCATACAATAACAGTTTTCAGGTGACTATACAAATGGCTCCATTCGAAGCACTATACGGTCGTAAGTGTCGCTCGCCTATCTGTTGGGACGATATTGGAGAAAGAAAATTATTGTGACCGGATCTTATTGTGCAAACGGTGGAGAAAGTTAACGTGATCTGAAATCATATGAAAGTGGCAAAAGATCGACAGAAAAGCTGAGCTGATACTGGAAGAAGACCTCTGGAGTTCGCAGTTGGTGATCTTGTGTTCCAGAAGATATCACCGACTAGAGGAGTGATCCGATTTGGCAGTCGAGGCAAACTTAGTCATAGATTCGTAGGGCCTTTCGATATCATCGAGCGTGTAGGAGAGGTAGCTTATCAATTGGCTTTACCACCATCCTTGGTGGGTGTTCATGACGTGTTTCATGTATCTCAACTCTGCAAGTATGTTTGAGATGAGACGTACGTCCTAGATCACTCGGAACTGACAGCAAGGGAAGATTTAACGTATGAAGAGCGACCAATGGCTATTGTGGATCGACGAGAAAAGGTCCTCAAGAATAAAGTTATCTCACTGGTACTCGTTTCATGGGGGAATCGTTCGCATAGAGAATCTACTTGGGAACGTGAAGACGAGATTCGACAGAAGTTTCCACACCTCTTTTCTTAGATCCGTGTCTTCTTGTCTTTTTCTTGTTTCGTGAATTTCGAGGATGAAATTCTTTTGTAGTAGGGTATAATATAACGCCATAGTACTTTTATACTATATATTTGGGTATTTCAAATCTTGCGGTAAATGTCACGCCGCGCGTCCCAGAGTGCGCTAAGATCGGCACGTGACAGAGCCAACCATGCTACCTGTGGCTAGGAAACATCCCTCCACAGTCACATTACGGCTGCCTATAAGATATCAAGAACGGTAAAATAAAAATATATTATCTAGTACATGTCCATATGCCAGAATAAACGAGTCAAGAAATATAAATGTGCGGAAGCAATAAATCCAATAAGTAATAACATCTGGAAAGTACGTCCTAAATACGGGCTCACATCAGGAAATGAAAGTACGGAAATAAAACTAAACTAAACTAGATACTAACAGGATCCTCACTTCTCGGCCTGACGGCGGAAATACTCCTAATCAGCCTGCGAAAGAGACAGGGGATCTGGGCCATGCAAAACCCATACGTCAGTGTGTCATAATATCAACAATAATAAATGAACAGGATACACGAGATATGCAGGCATGAATATAAACAATGACGTGAATATAACCAGTAAATATGGATATGCAACAGTGAAGTGTATACGTGCAGGTGAAGTGCAGTGAGTAATCTAAACTATACTACTGGGTTATCTATTCTTAAGTCTTCGAAATCAATTAATGTAATCCTCATTATAACCCATCGGTCTATGCCCCGTTCATTCCCCACGGGACCACGGTAACAGGATTATTCCGTAACGCCCGGAAAAACAGCAAACAATATATTCCGTAACGCCCGGAAAAACGGCAAACAATATATTTCATAACGCCCGGAAAAACGGCAAACAATATAATAGCCCTTTGAGTTACGTTCGGTTACATTCTTGATTTCCCCTTACCCCCAAGATTATGTGTTCAAGTCAGGTATTGCCAATCGATATCTAATGCCAACACAGGATCAAGCAGGTACAGGTTTTGTTTATACAGACAACAGTAACGTCCATCGGGACAACAAGTCAGGGTTGTCGGCATTAGTAACAGGATCAGGTATCAAGTCAAGCAGTGGTGTATCAGGTCATGTCAGGTGGTGCACAGTGTATCCAATGGATGCCCAACAGTAAAATGTAACTAGTATCGAAACACGGTAAAACACGGATGCACAAGTATTTATCAGGGATCACATCTACAACTCCATGACTAAATAGGATGCACATTATCAAGCATAGGGTGCCAATGTAACAGTAATATGAAATGACATGATCTGGCATGCAGCTAGATGTATAATAAATAACATGGATACGAACGGATATCGGAAAACGGTAAAACTGTAACATGGATGTGAAATGCCACACATGTAATAATTCTATACCAATAAATGTAAAATATGTTGCATAGCCTGTAGCGAGATAAAATTGCATGCAACTAGATATGTAATAAATGATATGGGTATGAACGGCTATCCGAAAACAGTAAAACAGTAACATGTATATGCAATACGATAAACATGTGATATTTTTATTCATATGGATGCAAAATATGTATCATAGCATGTAGCAAGGTAAACTTGCCTGATCGGATCTCAATACGGGTGCGTCTGAAGTCGGGTAAACGTCACAATGTACACGCGGGCGTACAGAACTGAACCAGGCAAAGAAAGAATGTGACCACGCTGGCTGGGGATGTCCACTAGGTCGGCCGGATCGGCTGCGGCGGCACGGCTCCGGTGATGACCGGAAAAATACAGAAACAAGAAACAAGAAGAATAGAAGAACTAGAAGAAGAAGAAGTTTTGTGTTATGGGTTTGGATGTACTGGGATCAGAGGAGAAGGGGTGATGACGGCGATGGGTCGTCGACGACGAGGTCCCCGGCAAGGCAGTGGGTTTTCCGGTTCTTGAAGTCGGGATCGAGGTTCTTGGTGTTGGGGTGTGGGTTTGCAGGTGAGATGAGAGAAGAATGGGTTGAGGTGGTGTCGAGTGTGCAGAGGCGACGGGGTCGGAGCTCCGGCAAGGGTACAGGCGAGGTCGGAGATGTTGGCTCTGGCGTGCAGTGGGGTTTCTTGGTGCTCGGGGTTTGCCGGGAAGGTAAGGATGAGGCCGAGGAGAAGGAGATGATTGTGGAGGAGACGGCGATGTGATGGTGGAGGCGGTGACGGTGATGAGCACGAGGCAGGGCATGGGTTCTCGCGAGGGCTTCGTGAGAGGCGGGAAATTTTTTTGAGAAGAAGAGGGAGATAGACGTGTATGGGGAGGGGTTAAGTTTATATAGGGGTAAAAATATAAAAAGAATATATATGAGAATATTATGTATATGAGAGAGAGAGAGAAGTTACAATCTGATGTTAAAAATATATATTAATATATTTTTATCTGTTAAACATATATATTAATCAGTTATTAATATATAAGGATTTTATATTATATATTTTGAGATTTCAGGTTAATACAAAAATAGTCCAAAACACGTCCGGGTCGGGTCTAAAATTATGGTTTGAAAATACGGATAATATATGTATAAACCAAAACCAAAATAGGATATCCGGGTAACAAGAATGTATACCCCTAAGAACGGATACACGTAGCGTGCACGTAGCTATCCAAACGAGTTTGTTTCACTGAACGAAACGAGAACACGATATACGGATGCTACAACAGAGTTAGGGATATGATGCAGGCCATACTAGATATTTTTAAAATATTTTATTTGACTTTATTTGTTTGATTAAAAAATGCAGATGCTTGATAAAATGCAGTTATATAACATGAAAGTACACGGATTCTCATAACTAGTCGGGATCAATCATAAACAGGAATCAAGACGGGTTTCCAGCAAGCGGGTCGGGTCGGATGCAAATACGGATACCAATTATACTATTCGCACCCAAAACGCAATAAATCAAGAATAGCCATAAATAAAGAAATACCCAAAAATAGAATTGGTATAAATGAACTAGGGTGTTACATTATACCCAACTACAAAAGAATTTCGTCTTCGAAATTCCCAAAACAAGAAAAGACAAACAAACATGAAACTATGAGAAGAGGTGTGGAAACTTCTGTCGAATTTCATCTTCTCGTTCCCAAGACGATTCTCCGTGCGAGTGATTCCCCCATGAAACAAGTACTGGAGGGATAATCTTGTTCTTGAGGACCTTTTCTCTTTGATCAACAATCGACATCGGTCGTTCTTCATATGTCAGGTCCTCCCTTACTGTCAGCTCCGAATGATCCAGCACGTGCGTCTCATCTCGAACATACTTACGGAGTTGAGATACATGAAACACATCATGAACACTTGCCAAAGATGGTGGTAAAACCAACCGATAAGCTACTTCTCCAACACGCTCAATAATCTCGAAAGGCCCCACGAATCCAGGACTAAGCTTGTCTCGGCTCCCAAAACGAATCGCTCCTCTAGTCGGTGATATCTTCAAGAATACAGGATCACCAACAGCGAACTCTAGAGGTCTTCTCGATGTATCGGCCTAACTCTTCTGCCGATCCTGTGCTGCCTTCATGTGATTCCGGATAGTATTAACTTTCTCCATGGTTTGCACGATCAAATCTGGTCCCAACAATTTTCGTTCTCCAATATCGTCCCAACAAATGGGTGAGCAGCACTTGCGACCATACAATGCTTCGAATGGAACCATCTGAATAGTCGCTTGAAAGCTGTTATTGTAAGAAAACTCCACCAAGTGTAGATGATCCTCCCACGAACCCTTGAAGTCTAACATGCAAGCTCTCAACATGTCTTCAAGAGTTTGGATCGTTCTCTCCGACTGGCCATCTGTCTGAGGATGATAAGCGGTGCTAAACTTCAATCGCGTTCCCAAACTTTCCTGTAGACTCCTCCAGAAGTGCGATAAGAATCGGGTATCACGATCGGAAACGATGCTCACAGGTACTCCATGCAATCTCACAACCTCCTGCATGTACCGTTCTGCTAACGCTTCCGTCGACTGACCAACTCGAAACGGTAAGAAATGAGCTGCCTTGGTCAATCGATCAACAATCACCCAAACTGCATTGTTGCCCTTTGGACTCCGCGGTAAAGCTGTCACGAAATCCATGGTTATATGTTCCCACTTCAGCTGAGGAACCGGAAGTAGTTGCAATAAACCAGCTACCCTTTGATGTTCAGCCTTAACTTGCTGACACACCAAGCACTTCGCTATAAAGCGGGCATTCTCCATTTTCATGCCTTCCCACCAGAAATGCTGTCGTAGATCACGGTACATCTTCGTGCCTCCTGGATGTACGGAATATGCGGAACTGTGCGCCTCCTTCATAATTTCTTCACGAATCTTCTGTCGTATCCTGCAAGTCCCAGAAACTTCTGATCTCCGCTGCATTCCTCGGAATCGGCCAATCTTGAACTGCTGCAATCTTCTCAGGGTCAACGGCGATTCCATCTCCGGATACAACATGCCCCAAAAACTTCACTTCTTCAAGCCAAAACTCGCACTTGCTCAGCTTTGCATATAATCTTTCTTGCCTCAACGTCTGCAGTGCGATCTTCAAGTGTTCTGCATGCTCTTCTAGACACCTTGAATAGACCAGAATATCATCGATGAACACCACTATAAACTGGTCCAAGAACGGTGAAAAGATTCGATTCATCAAGTCCATAAATATCACCGGTGCATTCGTGACTCCGAATGGCATCACTAAATACTCGTAATGTCCATATCAAGTTCAGAACGCAGTCTTGCAAATATCCTCTGATTTAACTCGAACTTGATGATATCCGGATCGCAAATCCAGCTTCGAGAATATCCTCGCACCATTAATTTGCTCGAATAATTCGCCAATGCGAGGGATCGGGTACTTGTTCTTAACAGTCACCCGGTTCAATTCTCGATAATCGATGCACATCCTCCTTGTACCATCTTTCTTCTTGACTAGAAGAACTGGAGCTCCCCAAGATGAATTGCTGCTGCGAATCAAACCCTTCTCTAGCAATTCGGTAACCTGCTTCTTGACTTCTTCTAACTCCATCGGTGCCATCGGATAGTATGCGTTTGAGATTGGCGCTGCACCAGGAACAAGATCGATCGCGAAATCCACATCTCGTTTTGGTGGTAAACCCGAGATATCCTCGAACACGTCCATGAACTCTCGAACTACAGTTGGCGCTTCCTCCTTATCAATTTCCATCGACGAAAGAACACTGTTTGTCGGCCTAGCCCTAAACTCGACCGGCCCGACAGAACTGCTACCTCCAGCAAAAACAAACTCCGGATGTCCGGAAATCTGGAAAATCACTTTCTTTGCCCTACAATCAATGTGAGCGTGGAAAATGCCGAGAAAGTCCATTCCCAAGCAACATCATAACTGCCAGTATCTATCACCAAGAAATCTGCAAATAACTCCCGTCCACAGATAACAACCAAACAATCCTTGCACTCACTACTAGATATGATCTTCCCATTCCCAGTGTGTATGTCTCAACAACTAGACAGGGTCGTGCAAGTAATCAAGTGTGCAGTAATAAACTTGGACGATATAAAACAATGGGATGCACCAGAATCGAATAATGCTAATGCGGGAAAATCATGAACAAGTAGGATACCTGAAACGACTTCGTATGAAGTCAAGATACTGAAGAAGATAAGCATGGTAAACAGGATTCAAGCTTGCGATAAAATATGAACCGGTAAGCAATGAAACTGAGAGAAGCAAGGTAATATAACGACCATAGATCAAGGAAATGAATCACGACTAGGATTCCAACTTACTTAAATAGAGTACCGCGTTGTAACCATGCTGCAGTTCATAGTTACAATCATATAACTCCGTTCAAGTCGCCCAAATCCTAGTATTAGAATAGAAAGAAACAATAGGGAACCAGATGGTTTCACGTCAAGATGCAAAGTTGTTTGCATATCGTCAAGACAAGGGTCAAGAGAAAGATATGATTCAAGAATCACGATAACAATGTGGCAGGACATGCTCCTAATTACGGGTTTTCTGATTCATGTATTGGGTCCAATACCCAACTATAAAAGAATCAAACCTGATTAACCTAAATCCTATGGCTCTAATACCAAACAAACCCTGTCACGTCCCGCGTCCCAGAGTGCGCTAAGATCGGCACATGACAAAGCCAACCGTGCTACCTGTGGCTAGGAAATATCCCTCCACAGTCACATTACGACTGTTTATAAGATATCAAGAATAGTAAAATAAAAATAAACTATCTAGTACATGTCCATATACCAGAATAAACGAGTCAAGAAATATAAATGTGCGGAAGCAATAAATCCAATAAGCAATAACATCTGGAAAGTACGTCCCAAATATAGGCTCACATTAGGAAATGAAAGTACGGAAATAAACCTAAACTAAACTAGATACTAACAGGATCCTCACTGCTCGGCCTGACGGCGGAAATACTCCTGATCAGCCTGCGAAAGAGACAGAGGATCTAGGCCATGCAAAACCCAGACGTCAGTGCGTCATAATATCAACAATAATAAATGAACAGGATACACGAGATATGCGGGCATGAATATAAACGATGACATGAATATAACCAGTAAACATGGATATGCAACAGCGAAGTGTATACGTGCAGGTGAAGTGCAGTGAGTAATCTAAACTATACTACTGGATTATCTATTCTAAAGTCTTCGAAATCAATCAATGTAATCCTCATCATAACCCATCGGTCTATACCCCGTTCATTCCCCACGGGACCATGGTAACAGGATTATTCCGTAACGCCCGGAAAAACAGCAAACAATATATTCCGTAACGCCCGGAAAAACGGCAAACAATATATTCCGTAACGCCCGAAAAAAACGACAAACAATATAATAGCCCTTTGAGTTACGTTCGGTTACATTCTTGATTTTCCCTTACCCCCAAGGTTATGCGTTCAAGTCAGGTATTGCCAATCGATATCTAATGCCAACACAGGATCAAGCAGGTACAGTTTTTGTTTATACAGACAACAGTAACGTCCATCGGGACAACAAGTCAGGGTTGTCGGCATTAGTAACAGGATCAGGTATCAAGTCAAGCAGTGGTGTATCATGTCATATCAGGTGGTGCACTGTGTATCCAATGGATGCCCAACAGTAAAATGTAACTAGTATCGAAACACGATAAAACACGGATGCACAAGTGTTTATCAGGGATCATATCTACAACTCTATGACTAAGTAGGATGCACATTATCAAGCATAGGGTGCCAATGTAACAGTAATATGAAATGATATGATCTAGCATGCAGCTAGATGTATAATAAATAACATGGATATGAACGGATATCGGAAAACGGTAAAACTGTAACATGGATGTGAAATGCCATACACATGTAATAATTCTATACCGATAGATGTAAAATATGTTGCATAGCCTGTAGCGAGATAAAATTGCATGCAACTAGATATGTAATAAATGATACGGATATGAACGGCTATCCGAAAACAATAAAACAGTAACATGTATATACAATACAGTAAACATGTGATATTTTTATTCATATGGATGCAAAATATGTATCATAGCATGTAGCAAGGTAAACTTGCCTGATCGGATCTCAATATGGGTGCATACACAGCGTCCAACGTCCGGTAAACGTCACAATGTACACGCGGGCGTACAGAACTGAACCAGGAAAAGAAAGAATGTGACCATGCTGGCTAGGGATGTCCACTGGGTCGGCCGGATTGGCTGCGGCGGCACGGCTCCGGTGATGACCGGAAAAATATGGAAACAAGAAACAAGAAGAAGAGAAGAAGAACTAGAAGGAGAAGAAGTTTTGTGTTATAGGTTTGGATGTATTGGGATCAGTGGAGAGGGGGTGATGACTACGATGGGTCGTCGACGACGAGGTCCCCGGCAAGGCAGTGGGTTTTCCAATTCTTGAAGTCGGGATCGGGGTTCTTGGTGTTGGGGTGTGAGTTTGCAGGTGAGATGAGAGGAGAATGTGTTGAGGTAGTATCGAGTGCGCAGAGGCGACGGGGTCGGAGCTCCGGCAAAGGTGCAGGCGAGGTCAGAGATGTTGGTGCTGCGTGCAGTGGGCTTTCTTGGTGCTCGGGGTTTGCAGGGAAGGTGAGGATGAGGTCGAGGAGAAGGAGGTGATTGTGGAGGAGACGGCGAGGTGATGGTGGAGGCGGTGACGACGACGAGCGCGAGGCAGGGCGTGGGTTCTTGCGAGGGCTTCGCGAGAGGCGGGAAATTTTTTTGAGAAGAAGAGGGAGAGAGATGTGTATGGTGACGGGTTAAGTTTATATAGGGATAAAAATATAAAAAGAATATATATGAGAATATTATATATATGAGAGAGAGAGAGAAGTTACAATCTGATGTTTAAAATATATATTAATATATTTTTATCTGTTAAACATATATATTAATCAGTTATTAATATATAAGGATTTTATATTATATATTTTGAGATTTCATGTTAATAAAAAAATAGTCCAAAACACGTCTGAGTCGGGTCTAAATTTATGATTTGAAAATACGGATAATATACGTATAAATCAAAACCAAAATAGGATATCCGGGTAACAAAAATGCATACCCCTAAGAACGGATACACATAGCGTGCACGTAGCTATCCAAACGAGTCCGTTTCACTGAACGGAACGAGAACACGATATACGGATGCTACAACATGGTTAGGGGTATGATGCAGGCCATGCTAGATATTTTTAAAATATTTTTTTTGACTTTATTTGTTTTATTAAAAAATGTAGATGCTTGATAAAATGCAGTTATACAACATGAAAGTGCACGGATTCTCATAACTAGCCGGGATCAATAATAAACAGGAATCAAGATGGGTTTCCAGCAAGCGGTTCGGGTCAGATGCAAATACGGATACCAATTATACTATTCGCACCCAAAACACAATAAATCAAGAATAACCATAAATAAAGAAATACCCAAAAATAGAATTGGTATAAATAAACTAGGGTGTTACCGTAAAATTCCTTACTATTGTTGCTATTGGGTTGTGAATGATGCAATTAGTAGCTGTGGTTATTATCCAACCCGACCCACATGTTTGAAACCCAATATGATGCGAGATTATATCAAATATTTGCTAGTACAGTGTATCCATGCGAATCGAGTGCTATATATATATATAATATTTTAAACTCTACATATCTCTTTATAATACAAGATAAAAACAAAATAATATTGTTTTCCTATTTAGCCTTGCATGGCAAATTACCCCATATTAGATGGTTGCGCCCATATATTATGTTCGTATCCTAAGAGTTAGACAGACAAATAATTGGATCATTACGTAAATTTACGTAGATTTTATTGAGGGTGTATGTATTTAATTATAAGATATTACATTATGGTTAAAGTTTTTACGTATGCTCTTTATATTTAAAAACTATATTTTAAAAGGGATACGGGTAATATTTGGAGAGATATGGTATTATCTGCAAAATCCTACAATATATATATTTTATATTTTCCTATAACTATATATTTATATATATATATATATAAACTGTATATAGATAAATAATATAAATAAATTTATTATTATAATCTCTCTCTCTCTCCGTCCCTGCATTTCTCTCTCCATATATATATATATATATATATATATATATATATATATATATATATATATATATATATATAATATAAATTTTATTATCAACTCTCTCTCTCCCTCTCGTAGAACCCTAACCCACGTCGTCGCCGTCTCCCTCCCGTCGCCGCCTTCTCTCGTCGTCGTCGTCCCCACTTCCCCATCTTCTCCTCTTCCTCATCGTTAGCACCTCCATCCTCCCCGTCTCCTTCCCCGAGGGCTCACCGAGCCGACCCCCGAGCTAAGAACCTTTTACCTTCCCTCGCCGTCGACCTCACAGCTTGACCCGACCGCCTTCGTCACCTTCCCTCCTCATCGGCAACTCTAGAGCATCCACACACCTCCACCGCACCTTCTTCACCTTCACCTTCTCATTTCCCTATCACCATCTACCCCATCGGCCACGACCCTTCGTCGACGATTTCGTCTCCCCGTCACCTCGTCACCGACCGTCTCTCTCCTCTTCTTGCCTTTGCTAACCCAGAACCCAACAACCCCGCCATCTTCTTCTTTCTTCTTCTTTTCTTCTTCTTTCTTCTTTTCTTCTCTTTTCCAACTACTTCGCCGGAGTTGTTCACCGCTGACGAGCACGATTCAGACAACCCAGTCACCGTCGTCGTCTAGTCCAGTTACCACGCCGTGCAGTTGCTCAATCAGGTCAAGTCCTATGCACGTAGGTTTTGCATCGTATCGGTATTCGGCGTTCGGAACGTGATATCCGGATACTCGTCGTGAGATTTCGATCAGGCAAGTTCTAAATTTGCAACATGCTATTTTGTTATATCAATAGTTATATGAATGATTATAGTACATGTGTTTACTATTCAGCAAATATTATCGATTTACAGTTTTATATTATCGGTCTGTATCCGTACTGATAATGGGTTATCTAGTTCCATGCCGGATCATCACAATATTATTATAATACTATATCAGTTCGGTAATCTTTATCTAGATTGTTATATACCCGGTAACAGACGTAAAACGGTTATTACAGATAGATACATATGCATCCGGGTGTTAATCATGGTTACTATATTTAGATATTGGTTATAGTTTTACATTTGGTATCTATTTTGGTTAATATATATTGCATGAGATGTTCACGACACATTACCCGACCTGTTACTTGGATCTTGTACTAATGCCAACAATCTTAATTTATTGTTCTGATGGACATGACTTGTTGACTAGACCTGTACCTGCTTGATCCTGCGTTGACATTAGACTTATATCATTAATACCTGACTTGAACACAAAACCTGGGGGTAAGGGAAAATCAGTAATGAAACTAGACTTGTAACTCAACAGTTCGATACTTCCAGAGACTGATCAGTCGATACAGGCTTTGGCCGGCCCCAGAATGATGCTGCTAACATCATTCGTCTGTACATGATATCTGTTTTACTGCTTAACGGCACGTCTCGGATTCAGGCCCGAGAGTCTTGACCGTGGTCCCGGGCATGCACGAGATACTATTGAGTTACATCGATGATTCATTTAATTGATTTCAAAGACTTGTATAATAGATAAGCTAGAAGCACAGACTTTAGGATACACATCACATACCTATACCTCACCGTTTTATACATGTGTTTATTATTTATACTTATGTCTAATCATAGTATCCTATCCTGATTATAACTATTGTTTTGATATTATGACGCACTGACGTCTGGGTTTTGCATGGCCCAGTTCCTTTGACTTTGTCGCAGGCAAATCAGTAGTATTTTAGCAAGCAAGCCGAGCAATGAGGACTTAGATGTTTAGTTTTAGAGATGTTTAGTTATTTTATTTACGTAGTTTTATTTTATCGATGTGATCCCATATGGGACGTGATTCAGAGATTATTTTATTGGATCTTGATTCGTTTTTGCTATATACATTTCTTAACTTTTATTTACTGTGGCAGATGGACATGTGTTAGTTAGATTTTATTTATTGTTCTTGATATCCGATTGACAGCTATAATGTGACTATGGAGGGATTATTCCTAACCATAGACAACATGATTGGCTCTGTCACGTGTCGTATTTACGTATTTGGGAAGCGGGGCGTGACAAATCCTACCGCTTGCCATTGTTAATTGCGAGAGAGATGTGGGTGAGGGTTTAGTCAGGGTAGTAACGGGTCGGGTTTAGTATGAAAACAGGCTGGGTTCAGATCGACCTGTAAGTCGAGATAGAACCTAATTGGAATTTCAATGTGATTTGTGAGTTAATATTTAAATTTAGGGGTTTTTTAGTTTACTCATACTTCACTAATTACTAAAATCCCCCCATACTTCGTATTGACATAAAAGAACCCCATACATTTAAATTGCATTAAAAAAACCTTAACAGACCAAAAAGAGAATCTTTTGGTATCTACTCTTACTCCGTTATGAGGCTAAGAGTGAGTATCGGGATAGTGTTCTTAAACCTAGCCCCTCTTCTTCTCTTATATCCCCAATTTTCCCTTAAATTGGTCTTAAGGTTAGGGTTCCGATTGATTTGCATTAAATTGATCATGAAAACCGGCTCGTCTTTCTCAAACTTCTCCAGTAACCAGCTTGCAGAGTGTTGTTGTCCTTTCAAAGATAGTGGGCAATCTTATTTGAAAGAAGAGCCGTTCTTTTGTTGCCCTAAATCTTAATTTTTAACCAAGTGAGGATCTGGGTTCTTTTGTAGGAGAAAGAGCTACCTAAATATCTAAAAGGTAAGAGCACAGCTCAAGCCCAAGCTCGTACTCCAGCCCCAAGTCCATCTCATTAATGGGACATTAATTTTGAATGGAAAACTAACAAGAGGGTTTTTAGTGCTATTTAAATGTATGTGGGGTCTTTTAAGTAAATACGAAGCATGTAAGTTTTTTTATACTAATTAGCGAAGTATGATAAGAGTTTTTAGTAAAAAGATTTTCAGTATCATCGACCAAATTGATAATAATATCATTTTCAAAACTTAGGGCATGTTTGGCAAATATAATGAGGGCTTAACTCCGAAATACCTCCAAACTTTTTAATTAAAATATGAAAAACCCCTAAATAGTTTCAAAATTACGAGAAATCCCAATGATATGCAGTTTTGTGCTATTTATTGCTGATGTGGCACCTGATTTTTTGGGGTTTATCGTAGTATTTGAAAGTTTTTTGTGATAGTTTTTTGTGTGTTTTGAAAGTTTTGTTGTACCTGCTTATGTATTTTAAAACTATTCAGGGGTTTCTCGTATTTTAACTAAAAGATTTTTAGTATTATGAACCAAATTGATAATAATATCATTTTCAAAACTTAAGGCATGTTTGGCAAATATAATGACAAAACTTGTTTGTTCGAAAAGAAAGTGTGAAAAATAATAAGTTGGAGTTTATGCGGTGATTATGGCTAAATAAAATAACTAAAGTTTTAAGAATATAAAGTCTCTTTCTCCCTTTTTTTTCCACTTTCTGGCTTAAGGCTATAAAGTGAAATCAAGAAAAAATCCTAAGTGGCAGGATAGTGTCATCTGCTTCATCCTTCTTTCTTACATCCCAAAAAACGAAGGTGCTGTTCTTCACCTCTTTCTCATTCTCGTCCAGCATCCATGACTTGTAGACTGGTTTATTAGCATCTTGTGTCCGTTGTCTCTATGAATAATGTTAGTACAGACCCCTTTCGTCTAATTCAACAATCTATCAGGCAATGGACGATGAGATGCAAAATTCATTTCATTGTTCATTTATTAATAGATGATAAGATTAGTTGTATGGTTATCTACACTAAAAGTCTAAAATTATTAATAAAGACAGCCCGCTTTCAAGACTTTCACAACAATTTGTACACTGATCTAACCAAACCAAACGCTAATAGAACCATGGAGTTACAAGAAACGAAGTTTATCTTAGAAGTGGTTCGTCTTGACTTACAATTCTAACCACATGTTGTTTGCCTTGTTAGTGGAGTCATGCTGTAAATGCAAAGGTGAGATAAGTACAATTATCCAAACTCCAATACTATCATGTTCCCCCATCAACCAAAAAATTGAGTTAAGAGTCTTTCAAATCGGAGCTGGCATAACCTATACGGTTATTTACAATAAAAATTCATGTTATTTTAGCTCCAATGCCCAAAGTCAAAACATGTCTCGCTAAATATATCCCATTTGATAAAGTTATTAAGGAATCCATATTATACATTATAAGATAAAAACGGATAATCACCAGTCTTAAAAATATATATGCATAATTTTCCTGGGCTCAGATCTATATTGTTTGTGCATGTAAAGGTTAATGTAAATTCCACAAGGCTTAGTTTGGCAACAAGGTTCATGAAAATATCACAATTTTGTTTAAGTTAAAAGGAAACCAGGGTTCTAGAACACTGGGATTTCTGTGACATCATACTTTATTAAACCAAAGTTCTGTTTCACTTTCTTTTTTCAAATACGGGGAGAAAATAAATTGAGATCCATGAGACTTTGCTAAACTTTATTCTTTTTAAGAGGCAAAAAAAATTGGTTTATGCATGCTTTCAAATTTTTTTGAAATGTTGGTTTCAAAATTCTATTTTCATTGCCAAACTATACAGGATTTCAATTTAAAAAAATCGGTATGACCTGTTAATTTGCGGGAAAAAACAGTATGCAAGAGCTTGCACCATGCAAACCAGTTGCAAGCCCTTACATGCCTTCGAAATTTTTTGGAAAAGCCTCCCCATGTGTTCGATTTTTTTTCGGTATGCATCCTTTGGTAAAGCCATTCAAAGCCTTGCAAGAGGCACGCAGTACAGAAGTTTTTACCTTAATTTGCTGCCAAACTTTACCCCTTACAAAAATTTGATAAGAAGACACTTCAGTCAAGAGAGCATGAGGGCATCCTTTTGCTCCTTCCTCTTCTGTTCAAGAAAAGATTCCAAATGCCCATTCATTCACCTTCGCCCTAAACAAAATATTTGACTATATTTCCTAATTAAATATAAGCATATATTACATGTGCTCTTCCTGCCCTTTGTCAACAACCCCATTTCAATGGCTGCTGCTACCCACCTCCTCTCCCCTCATCTCTTCTACCCTTGTTCCTCTTCTGGCAAAAAACCCATCAAATTCTCCTCAAATGGTACTTTCCCATCAATTTCAAGACTTAGGTCTTGCTCCTTTCATCCAAAGACCCAATTCAAGAGGAGCTCAAATGGTAGGATTTTGGCTTTTGGGTCAGAATCTGGCAAAAGACAATTAGAGGTATGACGGGCTTGATTTATTTATTTTTATTAAAATTCCATATTCAATTTTGGTTGGTAATTGGATGTTTTGTGATGGTATGTAGATTGTGTATGACCCTGAGGAAAGGATAAATAAATTGGCTGATGAAGTGGATAAGGACACTAGCCTCTCTAGGCTCTCACTCTTCTCACCTTGCAAGGTAATAATTTTGAAAGCATGTCATTTGTATTAAAATTAGAATTTGTTTGGTTTTATAGATTGAATTGATTAAGGTGGCTTATGGTGTTTTTCAGATTAATGTATTCTTGAGGATTACTGGTAAGAGAGAAGATGGATTCCATGATCTAGCATCTCTTTTCCATGTGAGTGTATAGAATTTGATATCTTTTTTATTTTTCAGTACAATGGTAATATGTCCTCAATAGATGTCTTATGAGCAATTTCCAAAGTTTAGGTGATCAGTTTAGGAGATACAATCAAGTTCTCTTTATCACCTACTAAAACTAGAGACCGTCTCTCCACGAATGTACCAGGAGTCCCTCTTGACGATAGCAATTTGGTGAGGCACAATATTCTGCAGCTTTTCTTATCTTAACTGCTGATTCAAAAAATTTGGCTTTGGATCACCGATTTTCAGATTATCAAGGCGCTTAACCTTTATAGGAAGAAGACAGGAACTGATAACTTCTTCTGGGTAAAAATGCTCAATAGAATGTTGCTGCAATATTTTTTTGTGGGTGAATTATTGTTTAATCTTAAATATATAATTCCTTATGCAGATTCATCTTGATAAAAAGGTCCCCACTGGCGCAGGGCTCGGTGGTGGAAGTAGTAATGCTGCAACCTCATTATGGGCAGCCAATCAGTTCAGTGGTTGTATCGCTACAGAAAAGGAGCTTCAAGAATGGTCGGGTGAAATCGGTTCGGATATTCCTTTCTTTTTCTCTCATGGAGCAGCATATTGTACCGGTAGGGGCGAGGTATGGTAAACACTGATTGTTTGAATCAGAAGAAAACTATTAGAATATAACAAATATATAGATCCCTCAACCCCTACCACAACTTCGGAGTTTTGGTGTAATGTCGGAGCCTTTAAGAGAGCATCAGAGCAACGCGGGTTCAAAAACGGATTAGAAAAATTACCGTTGTTAAAAAGATAAGGTTTTGGCTCACAAATAGATGCTCAATCTGCAGGACATGCTTGATATATTAAATTACATCCCTCAACTTCAACTTCGCAGGTTTGGTGCAGGGGCACGGACTATAAGACACCACCCAATTTTGAGTGTCTGCATATAGTGCTGGCCATAAGCAAACTCCTTCTTGTTTTTATATCCGTATATGCCTTTATAATGGTTATCTGAACGTACTTTGAGAGGGCTTTACGGAATATCCTTTAGCAATTTATATACATTTATCGAGGATGAATGATTTGAGTTTGCAGTAAAACCCGTGTGTGTGTGTGTGTGTTCGTTGTATAATACTTAAGTGATTACTATGATTAAGCCATGGTCTTGTTCCCCTCAAGAAATATACATGGTCTCTAATATAGCAGGAAAGGAAAGGGAACTGCACATTATGTTGAAACCTTTTTGCTTTCTCCTTTTCTGTATTTCTTGACTGAAAATAGCTTTGACCTAAACTGTTTATGATTTGGCTGTAGCACACTTACATAAGTTCAAAATGGATTATTTAACACTTAATCGGTTGTAGCACACTTACATAAGTTCAAAATGGATTATTTAACACCTAACTTTGCCCCAAACAGGAAATTATACAAAATTGATTTATAATAATCCAAATGGTTTGATGATTATTGGTTTATAAATATAATGATGCCACGTTTTATAGGTCCCCACAAATTTCAACAACTTATATATAGAGTAAAATATATCATTGTGAAGGCCTAGTTTTAAGTTTGAAATAGATACTCTTTTGCTCTTTGATGCACCAGCTAACAACATGAATTGCCATGATCATAAGGGTTTTAGCTAGGTGAAAGACTTATTTCTATAACAAAAACTTTATAATATTTAGTCCCGAGACTTCCCGTCATTTTGAAATAGAATATGTCAGGAATGCTACTATAAACTTTTCCTGGACATTTAGCTTTAGACCTCACATAACATGTACAAGTTTATTGTATCGGGAAAAGAGTATAACAATCACTTGCATGGTTCCTTCTCATCTTTGATAATGTATCCCTTGATCTGGTGCGTTTTAATTCCAGATTCATGTATTTTTTTAATAATCAATATGCAAACAGCAAAACCTTCTTAAATTTGTGAAAATTCCATCAATACATATGCCAAAATGTTGCAAATAGAAAGTTCCCACTGAGACAATTATACTGTTTGAACATATCCTACAAATGCAGTGTTTAATAATGTTCTTACATTTCTGTTTATTTCTGCGGACCAATGTTCAAGATTCCTTTAGCGATTGGTATCAGGGTCTCTATTATCGCATTTCCCCCATCAAAATGGAGTCATCTCTAGATGACATTGATAAGGGTGAATGAAAACACATGTAATTTAATAACTTACCGCCAACCAGAAGGTCAACTATATGAGCTCGGGCAAAACAACTGGACAAAAGTATAGGAAAGAGATGAGTTGCGATAACCTTTAGCAGTTAAATAATTCTACTTTATTTTTTATTTTTTGGTTGGGGCATGGTGGGGAGGTGAGGGAGGGTGTTAATTCTCATTTGTTTTCAAATCCGTAACCAAATAGCATCTTTCATTTGCACAGAAGACACATTTTGGTGGCTCTTTTGGGTCTGAATATATAAATTGAACATGGAGACATTTACATCAACATGCAGTAAGCGATTATAGTCAGATACTTGGATGTAGTTTCACATATAACAACCAAAAAGCCTCTTATAGCACCTGTTTTGTGTTGATTTTGAGACATGCCACATTTTCCCCCATTCAAGACCGAATTAAATAAGTTTTTCCAATCACTTGCATGACTTCCATCCGGTTATCCTAGATTTTGGAACCATCTTTTTTAACTCATAACCATTGGTTCTCTTGAGCAAGCTTTAGAAAAAGGACGATTTAAGATTACGTTTATAAACAGTGGAAAATAAATTCAAATCGTAAAATCATTAGCTTTCCGATTAGGAGCTTTTCTGACACGCATGTTAGAAATTAAACTTGTTTTCGGTTACAAAGAATTGAAGAGACATCGGTTATAAAAGGAAGGGATACCAATTCATGAATAGGTTTAATGAAAGGATATGTAACGGTTATTGTAATCAATTGGTATTATGAAGAGTCATAATGAAGGGGCATGTAAACTCCTATATAAGAAGATATTTTGTAAAGTTTTTAAAGAGCAAGGAAAATATAAGAATAGTTTATTGATACTTTCTCCATTCTCTATCCATTCTCTCCTCCAAACACATTCGGCTACATCGTAGACCGAACATAAAGTCGAGAAGATCCTAACAAAGTGGTATCAGAGCAAGGTTCGAAGAAAATGTCGAAGACAACACTCTCGTACAACGCCCCACGCCTCACCAAAGATAACTATGAAAATTAGAGCATCAAAATGAAGACTGTTTTGAGAACAGTAGGCGCTTGGGATGTGGTGGTCCGATGCTATGATCGGCCTCAAGATGAAGCTGCACTGACGGCAGCTCAGAGAACGACCCACGAAAAATTATTCGAGAAAGATTGTACCGCAAGATACTTTATCGAGCAAGGTGTCGATGATTCGACTTTCGAGAAGATTTCGGCTGCCACTAATGGAAAGCAACAGTGGGAGATACTTGAGAAAACCTTCCAAGGAGTCGAGAAGGTTAAAAAGGTACGCTTACAATCACTAAGGAGGGAGTTTGAATTGTTAAAAATGGAGGAGAATGAATCGGTGACTGACTATAATGTCCGAGTGCTTACGGTGGTCAACCAAATGAAGAGGAACGGAGAAAAAATGGAGGATGTAAGGGTGATAGAGAAAATTCTTCGGTCACTACCACCGAAATTTGACTTCATTGTGTTCTCAATTGAAGAGTCAAAGAATCTTGAAGAAATGACGATAGATGAGTTGATGGGTTCACTAAAAGCCCACGAAGAACGGTTCGTGAAAAAGCAAGAACCGATTGAAAAATTACTACAAACACAAGTTAATTTGAAAGGTGATTCGGTTGAAAATGGTCAAAATGACCGAAATCGAGGAAATACACGCGGCCGAGGAAGAGGCCGTGGCCGAGGTCAATTCGGTCGAGGACAAGGTGGTCGAGGAGGTCAAAACAATGACGATAGAAGCCAAAGCCAAAATTTCGGCCGAGGTCGAGGCCGAGGACGATCGACTGGTGGAAGAGGGAGACCGAATGTTCAATGCTATAATTGTAAGAAATTCGGTCACTACGCAGCAGACTGTTGGGGAAAACAGTCGAGGAAAAATCAAACTTTGTGGAGAAAGAAGATTACAATGACGATGTACTTCTGCTGGCTTTTAAAGGTGACGAAGAAAGTGCCGACACTTGGTATCTCGATACTGGTGCAAGAAATCATATGTGTGGCAAGCGAAACATGTTCGTAGACTTGGACGAATCGGTGAGTGGCCAAGTCACATTCGGTGACTGTTCGAAGGTACCAGTAAAAGGCAAAGGTAAAATTTTAATTCGACTGAAAGATGGATCATAAAAATATATCGAAAATGTGTATTATGTGCCGAATATGAAAAACAACATCTTGAGTTTGGGGCAACTCTTAGAAAAGAATTTCGATATTCATTTAAAGGATCGAACTCTTTTCTTAAGAGATAACCGAATGAAGTTGATAGCAAAAGTGCAGATGACGAAGAATCGGCTATTTCTATTGGATATCAAATATGGTGAAGCAAAGTGTCTAAAATCATCGGTGAAAGATTCGGCTCGGTTATGGCATATGAGGTATGAACATCTCAATTTCGGCGGACTAAACTTGTTGGCGAGGAAGAACATGGTCAAAGGTTTGCCGATTATGAATGAACCGAAAGAGTTATGTGAAGGGTGTTTACTTGGTAAACATCACCGAGCAAGTTTTCCAAAAGAAGCCGAGTTTAAAGCCAATGAGCCATTACAACTTGTCCACACCGATGTATGTGGACCAATTACTCCAAATTCATTTGGTGGAAAAAGGTACATTCTAACATTTATTGATGATTTCACAAGGAAAACATGGGTATATTTTCTAAAAAATAAATCGGAAGTTTTTGAAAATTTTAAAAGATTCAAAATGAATGTGGAAAAAGAAAGTGGGTTTTATTTGAAATCGGTCAGGTCAGACCGAGATGGAGAATTCACTTCAAATGAGTTTGAAAATTTTTGCAAAGAAAATGGGATTCGGCATTTCTTAACGGCCTCCTATTCACCACAACAAAATGGAGTGGCCGAACGAAAAAATAGAACCATATTAGACATGGTGAGATGTATGTTGAGTAGTAAAAATATGCCGAAGGAATTTTGGGCAGAAGCGGTTGCATGTGCTGTGTACATTCTAAACCGATGCCCAACCCAGAGTCTACAAAATGTAACATCGCAGGAGATGTGGCATGGTTATAAGCCGAATGTAAGTCACTTTAAAATTTTCGGGAGTTCGGGAGCATAGCATATGCTCATGTCCCCGAACAAAAGAGAGTAAAACTTGATGACCGAAGTTCTCGGTTGATTTTTATCGGTTATGATCTAAGAATCAAAGGCTACAAGCTGTTTGATCCAGTCAATAAGAAGGTCATTGTTAGCCGAGATGTCGAATTTGATGAAGAAAGCTCATGGAGTTGGAGCGATGAAGCCGAAAGCAGCAGACCGAATGAAGTACTCGGTCAAGAAGAAAAGAAATGAAGTCGAAGTTGATGTTCTATCGCCTGCAACAACACCTCGGTTCAATTCGCCTCAAGTCGGTTCTCCACAAACCGAAGCGTCGTCAAGTTCAACTCCACCAAGAAATCCAAGGACGAGGACTATGACCGAGTTATATGAGGTAACCGAAATGCAAAATAATCTAACATTATTTTGTTTGTTTGCCGAATGCGAGCCAATGAATTTTGAAGAAGCGGTCAAAGACCGAAGGTGGAAAGAAGCAATGGACGAAGAAATCAGTGCTATTGAGAGAAATGGAACTTGGGAGATCACCGAACTTCCCAAAGACAAGAAACTCATAGGAGTGAAATGGGTGTACAAGGAGAAAAAGAACGCTAAAGGAGAAATCGAGCGATACAAGGCAAGGTTAGTGGTCAAAGGCTACAAACAACAAGCTGGCATTGATTATGATGAAGTTTTCTCACCAGTAGCGCGACTCGAGACAATTCGACTGATCATTGCTATGGCGGCTCAATTCAGTTGGAAGATATATCAATTGAATGTTAAATCGGCATTCATCAATGGATATCTTGAAGAAGAAGTCTACATCGAGCAACCACTCGGTTATGAGAAGAAAGGACATGAGTCGAAAGTACTGAAGCTAAAGAAGGCTTTATATGGCCTGAAGCAGGCACCGAGAGCATGGAATAGTCGAATCGACATATACTTCCAAGCACACGGTTTCATGAAGTGTCCTTATGAGCATGCATTATACATAAAGAAGTCCGAAAAAGGTGATATTTTTATAGTATGTTTATATGTGGATGATCTCATCTTCACAGGAAACAATCCACGTATGTTCGATGACTTCAAAAGCTCGATGGTTAAAGAATTTGAAATGACCGACATCAGTCAGATGGCATATTATTTGGGAATAGAGGTAAAGCAAAGACCGAATGGGATTTTCTTATCCCAAGAAGGATATGCTCGGTCGATTTTGAGAAAGTTCAATATGGAGCAAAGCAATTCGGTCAATACCCCAGTAGACTGCGGAACAAAATTATCAAAGTTCGATGAAGGGAGCAATGTGGACTCGACGCATTTCAAAAACTTGGTAGACAGTCTTCGGTATCTTACATGCACAAGACCGGATATTCTATATGGAGTCGGCTTGATCAGCCGATACATGGAAGAACCGAAATTGACACATTTATCAGCGGCGAAAAGGATATTGAGATATATCAAAGGTACACCAAATTTCGGTTTGTTCTATTCGAAATCTAACAATTTTGAATTATATGCATATACCGATAGCGATTGGGGAGGAGATATAGATGACCGGAAAAGTACGACAGGGTATATTTTCTTCATCGGTGAATCAACATTTACTTGGTGTTCCAAGAAGCAACCGATAGTGACACTATCAACTTGTGAAGCCGAATACGTTGCTATATCGGCTGGAATTTGCCATGCTATATGGCTAAGAAATCTGCTGAAAGATCTAAAGGTTGAACAGGAAGGACCTACGAAGATGTATGTGGACAACCAATCTGCTATAGCACTGGCAAAGAACCCAGTGTTTCATGAACGAAGCAAGCACATTGATACTCGGTATCACTCAATCAGAGAACATGTGAGGAAGAAAGAGGTCGAACTCGTTCATGTCAAATCACAAGATCAACTGGCCGACATTTTTACAAAGCCCCTAAAATTTGAATTGTTCGCAAAATTGCGAGGAAAGATCGGCATGGTAAAACAAGTTTAAGGGAGCATGTTAGAAATTAAACTTGTTTTCGGTTACAAAGAATTGAAGAGACATCGGTTATAAAAGGAAGGGATACCAATTCATGAATAGGTTTAATGAAAGGATATGTAACGGTTATTGTAATCAATTGGTATTATGAAGAGTCATAATGAAGGGGCATGTAAACTCCTATATAAGGAGATGTTTTGTAAAGTTTTTAAAGAGCAAGGAAAATATAAGAATAGTTTATTGATACTTTCTCCATTCTCTATCCATTCTCTCCTCCAAACACATTCGGCTACATCGTAGACCGAACATAAAGTCGAGAAGATCCTAACAACGCATGCATATCCAAACTTGTCAACTCATTCAGCTAGATCTAGTTTTAATAAACATATCTTAAAAATATTTAGTGCAAACTTTCATGAACAATCTATGATATCTCCTTGGAGAAGAGAGGAGGTTCTGTTAGACTATATCCATTACTAAATTGGAAATACGTTTCGTAAGGGCCTTTTTTCTCTAACTCTAAATTTATGCGCATAGGAATACCAAGCATCAGCCATGAATCATTATTCATAGTTATCTTAAAGTTATTTCTTGGACTATCAGATTCTTGACAGAGTTTTCCACAAAGAATATCACAAAACCATTACAGCGTTGCTTTTTCTTTAACTAAATCGGTCTTACATCCATTTTTAGGAAAGTGTTTTAATGTTCATCACGATGCTTTTCAGGTTGTCGAAGATATTCCTTCGCCAATACCCTTGGACCTGCCAATGGTTCTTATCAAGCCACCAGAAGCTTGCCCAACTGCTGAAGTTTACAAGGTAGCTGGATCCTAAGTTGGCAAATTTTTCACATCCACAATGCCCTTTTTTCCCATTAATGCAGTTTCGGATTATGCAGCGATTTCGACTAGACCGAACTAGTTCCGTCGATCCATTGGCCTTGCTTCAGATAATCAATCAGAATGGAATATCTCAAGATGTTTGTATAAATGATTTAGGTATTTAGCATCAAACATACTTTGACACTATCATTTTTCTATTTGTGCTATTATTTTCATTTGTGCATCAAACCTTTTTTTATACGACTTGTTATTTGTAGAACCCCCTGCTTTTGAAGTTTTGCCTTCTCTAAAGAAGTTGAAACAACGAGTGCTTGCAGCTGGTCGTGGAGAATATAGTGCGGTTTTCATGTCAGGAAGGTATAGTATTATTGGTTAAATCATTACAAGTAATTGGTACTTTGTTATTTGTTAGTAAATTATCGTCTGGGCCTAGTGTTAAAGCTTCGAACATCGAGCAGGATTCAAACCTTGTTTGTGTTGTAAGGATTATGTATCTATGCATAGCGGAAATCCAAGACCTTTGTTTTAGGGTAAATTGAAAAAGAACTATCCGACGGATACCAAATCACACGAAAAGAACACACCAACAACAACACATAAGATTTACCTATGTTCGGCGTAGCTAACACCTAATCTTGCAAACCGCAATGAGAACTTCCACTATGAGAAAGAATTACAATAGATTATCCCGACTACTCGTCTCTTTTACAAAAAAAATACCCTCTTACAAGACCTCTCTATCCCGCGACCGTGTTTGGCCGCCTCTCTCCCACTCTAATCAAACCCTGGGTTATTAGAGAATTATGGATACATAAAAAAAACCCAGAGAAAGCCTCATATATAGGGTAAATAAATGCTAGGAGATAAATTCATATTTAAACTAGAGATGAATATGAATTTAATCTAGAGATTAGATTTAAATCTAAATTAAAAAGATTAGATTTAAATCCTAACTAATCCCGAATTTAAATCAAATTCAAGAATCTCCACCTTAATTCAAATTCGCCGTAATCTTCTCACTTTCTCAATATCTTGAAACTCTGTTCTCGTCGTCTTGTGCCCAAAGACAGCTCAACAATCTATCGCTGGTCCATAATTCCTTAGAAATTCTCGTATTTACCGCCATCGATGGTGACTGATCGATGATATACCCGGTAGTAGATAGAGCTCCAGCCTGAAACTCTCTCGGAAAACCAACCGTAAACCGTAAAGTTATGTTCTTCCCAACTGTCCGAACTATCCGCCCTGCAATACCATCTGACCGAGGATTTTTTAACGTGGTATATTGATGCACGATCCTCTTTGGTCTGCACAACCCTATGAACTCCTGCGAAGTGAACCCTCCGTCTAATCTGAACCAAAGAACCTTTACGCGCTTCTCGGAATGCTTTAGATAGAATTGGTTAGTAAGAGATTTCTTCATATAAACGGACTCCAACTTGTTCCATAATTCTGTCACTATCGTCTCTTGCGCCACTTTACAAAGAACCTTATCGGCCATTGAAAGTTGGATCGAACTGTGGGCTTTATCCTCCATCTCTTCAATCTCAACTGCTGTGGTTGTTACCGGAATCCTGTCTTTCGCAAAGACAATCCTGTGCACAACTTGTTATTTCTGTAGCACCGTCATCTTCAATCTCTATAGACTGAAATTCTTGCGTCCATCGAACCTTTCGATCTCGTAACTTGTAGCAATCGTCTCTCCAATCAACTCCAAAGCGTGAACTTGACGCTCCGATACCACTTGTAAGGATTACGTATCTGTCACGTCCCGTTTCTCAAATTACGAAAATTTCAGGACGTAACAAAGCTAGCCATGCTACCTACGGTAAAGAAACATCCTTTCATAGTCACATTAAGGCTGTCAATTAGTAATCAAGAACAATAAAGTACTAAATCTATCTATCACATGTCCAATAGCCACAAAAACAATAACCGGAAAAGATAGCGGAAGCAATAAAGATTCAAGTAAAACTAACCAGCATAAGGACTATATCAATGAGGTGATTCTCACTGATCGGCGATCCTGTCGAATACTCACGTGCTAAGTCAAGTAGCTGGGCCATGCAAAACCCAGACGTCAATGCGTCAGAAATATCAATAACAATAGTATAATCAGAACATGATGGTATACAAGATGATATACGTATAAATAATAATCGCAGGTATAAAACAGTGTCTATAGGTGTGTCACGTGTATCCTAAAGTCTATGTTTCTAGGTTATTTATTCTACAAGTCTTTAAAACTAATTAATATAACTCTCATTGCAACTTAACAGTATATATCCCGTTCATATCCCCACAGGACCACGGCACAATATACCCCATTCATTCTCCACGGGACCACGGTACAATATACAATGGTTATTCCGTCACGCCCGGAATCACGGCAAACAAGAATAATATCCTCTTGAGTTACATTTCGATTACATTCTTGATTTCCTCCAGGTTTTGTGTTCAAGTCAGGTATTAGATGATATCTACCTAATGCCAACACAGGATCTAGCAGGTACAGGTCTTGTCTATTTAGACAACAAGTCGCGTCCATCATGACAACAAGTCAGGATTGTCGGCATTGGTAATAATCTAAGTAACAAGTCATGAACATGTCAGGCAGTGTGTTAACAGGATAAATACTTGATTGCGTAACCAATCACAATAAAAGCAATAATATAACTGTCATGGTTATCTAGCTATAACAGGATGGAAATACTCCGTATTACTTGTTTAAACATGAATATCTAACCGTATTTATTTCACGCCCGTTAATTATTACAAACTAAATGATATCTACTAGAATAGTTCGCGTCGGCAATATCAGTTGCAACTACAAACGTATCAGCATTACTAAATAATATAATACGAACTATTTTATAAAATTGTATATCGATAATAATTTGCAAATTATAAATATATGTATAATAAATATATATGGTTTGATATATGGTTTTATAGTATGTTGGAAGTTTAGAAACTTGCCTCATATATGACGATGATCAAGACAGAGAGAAGGACGACACGATGACCGGAACAGTGGAGATTGCGGCATTTATAAATGCTCGACGAAATGCCATGGCTCAATTTAGCGTCGATTGGTGCTGTAGAGGGTGCGATGGTGGCGGAACTTGATTGCAATGAGCAGAGGAAAGCTCGTATGGTATACATTGGTGATGGAAGAAGCAACGGCGCCACTAAAGATGAAGGTGTGTAGTTGCCCGACGCGATACGACACGACACGGTGTTGGGCATTACGGTGACACGGGGCTGATGCGATGGTGGCACACAAGTGGGCATGAGCTGAGCACGAAGCGGGCATGGCGTGGCAGAGGAGCATGGCACAGGACGTAACACGGTCTGGGTACGGAGATGGCACGACGGTGGTATGGTCTGGGTATGGTGGTGGTCTGGTCTGGGTACGGTGTATGGTCTGGACATGGTGGTGGTCTGGTGATCGAGAGAGAAAGAAATGGAAATAGACGGGGAGAGAGATGGTTTATTTTAATATAAAATGTTTATAATACTATATATAGTATATAATATATATATATATATTATGGTTTTAGGGTTTTACATATAATATCAAATGTTACCAAATTTTACCCGAATCTTTCTAAAAAATATATTTTTGAGAATAATACACATACGTAAAATTTTAAACCATAATGTGAATCTAATGTTAAATATATATACCCCTAAAAAGATCTAAATAAAGATTTAATAAATATATAAAGATTAATAATTATTTGTCATCTTATATTTTAAGATTTGCATATAAAAGATAAGACTGAAATGAGATATGAGGTGATATACTATGCAACGTCAGGTAGCAACAGAATTATTTTATATATAACTTTTGATATATAAATATAGAACGATCTAAATATATATAATGTGGGTATTATTCTAGATTCACATAGATACACTTCACTGGCAAATCTCAAATACAATCTTGCACCATAGCGGTTTCTAAACATGCGGGTCGGGTCGGATAATGACTACTACTGTTCGAATCATTCGCAACCCAAAAAATAAAATAAAAGAATTATAAAGCAAGACTTAAAATACTAAGTTATATTGTATAAACGTACTAGGGTATTACATTATACCCAACTACAAAAGAATTTCATCCTCGAAATTCACGAAACATGAAAAGATAAGAAGATACAGATCTAAAGAAAGATGAGAAAACTTTTGTCGAATCTCGTTTTTACGTTCTCAAGTAGATTCTCCATGCGAACGATTTCTCTACGAAACAAGCACTAGAGAGATCGCCCTATTCTTGTGAACCTTTTCTCGTCGATCCACAATCGCCATCGGTTGCTTTTTATAAGTCAAATATTTTCTCACTGTCAATTTCGAGTGAACAAGAACGCTTGTCTCATCTCGAACATACTTGCGGAGTTGAGATACATGAAACACGTCATGAACACATGCCAAGGATGGTGGTAGAGCCAATCGATAAGCTACCTCTCCGACATGCTCAATGATATCGAAAACCCCTATGAATTGAGGACTAAGTTTGCCTCGACTACCAAATCGGATTACTCCCCTAGTCGGTTATATCTTCAAGAACACAAGGTCACCAACAGCAAGCTCCAAAGGTCTTCTTCCAGTATCAACTCAACTTTTCTGTCGATCCTGTGCCACCTTCATATGATCGCGGGTCAAGCTAACTTTCTCCACAGTTTGCATAATGAGATCCGGTCTCAATAATTTTCTTTCTCCAATATCGTCCTAACGCGACACTTACGACTGTACAATACTTTAAATGGAGCCATCTGTATATTTGCCTGAAAACTGTTATTGTATGAAAACTCCACTAAATGTAAATGATCTTCTCACGAACCCTTGAAGTCTAACATGCAAGCTTTCAACATATCTTTAAGAGTTTGGATCGTCCTCTCAGACTGTCCATCTGTCTGAGGATGATGGGCCGTACTAAATTTCAAGTAAGTTCCTAAACTTTCTTGTAGACTCCAAAAATAAGATATGAACCGAGTATCACGATCAGAAACGATACTAGCCGGTACATCATGCAATCTCACAATCTCCTCCATGTACCGCTCTGCCAAAATCTCCGTCGATTGACCAACTCGAAATGGAATGAAATGAGCCGTCTTGGTCAATCTATCGACAATCACCCAAACTGCGTTATTGCTCTTTGGACTCCGTGGTAAGGCTGTCACGAAATCCATAGTTATATGTTCCCATTTCTATTGAGGAATCGGAAGCGGTCGCAACAAACCAGTTACCTTTTGATGTTCAGACTTGCTGACACACCAAGCACTTCGATACGTAGCAAGGAATCTCCCTTTTCATGCCTTCCCATCAGAAATGTTGCAAATCTCTATATATCTTCGTGTCTCTCGGATGTACTGAATATGCGGAACTATGAGCCTCCTTCATGACTTATTCACGAACATCTCCTTTAGGTACACACAAACGGCTTCCATATCGTAACGAACTATCTTCATGAATCAACAAATCTGTTCGAAGTCCCGCTTCCACTTCTCCTCGAAATTTCTGTAATCTAGGATAGTGCGACTGTGCTGTCTTAATACTATCGATCAAGGAGGACTATACTTGCAACAGCATCAACTGTCCCGAAGAATCTGGTAGTACTATCTCAAACTCGAATATCTGAAGATCGGTTATAATCTCCTTCCATGCAGTCAACATTCGCATCGCTGGCAATCGATTTAAAGCATCCGGCACTACAATAACTCCCTCCGGATGATACTTTAGATCAGGATCATAGCTGACCATCAGCTCTAACCATCTACGCTGTCTCATGTTGAGCTCTTTTTATGTGAACACGTAGTTTAGGCTCTTGTGATCAGTAAACACTTCAACTCTTTCGCCAAATAGGCAGTGTCTTCAAATCTTCAGCACGAAAATCACTGCTGCTAGCTCCAAATCATTTGTTGGGTAGTTCTTCTCATGGGTCTTCAATTGCCTCGATGCATACGTTATAACCTTTCAATGCTGCATCAGAACACATGCCAAGCCTTTTCCAGATGCGTCGTTATGAATAACTAGTCCTCCGGAACCATCTGGTACTGTCATAACAGGAGCGGTTGTCAATTTTTGCTTCAGCACTTCAAAAGCCGACGCACACTTCTCAGTCCATACGAACGGTACCTCCTTCCGTGTTAGCTTGGTCAATGGTTCTGCTATTCGAGCGAAGTTCTCCACAAACCTTCTATAATATCTAGCAAGCCTAATGAAACTTCTGATCTTTCCCACATTCTTTGGAATCAGCCAATCGTGAATAGTTGCAATCTTTTCGGGGTCGACTACAATTCCATCTCCGGATACCATATGACCCAAGAACTTCACTTCTTCGAGCCAAAACTCGCACTTGCTCATCTTAGCATATAACTTTTCTTGTCTCAATGTCTGCAGTGCGATTCTCAAGTGTTCTGCATGCTCTTCTTTGCCCCTTAAATATATTAGAATATCATCAATAAATATCACTACGAACTGATTCAAAAATTCGGTTCATCAAGTCCATAAATATTGCTGGTGCGTTAGTAACTCCAAATGGAATCACTAAATACTCGTAATGCCCATATCGAGTTCGAACTTTGTCTTGCAAATGTCTCTTTCTTTCAGCCGAACTTGATAATACCTTGATCGTAAATGCAACTTCAAGAATACTCTCGCGCTACTGAGTTGGTCAAATAATTCGTCTATGCGAGGGATTGAGTACTTGTTTTTTAATAGTCATCCGATTTAACTCTCGATAGTCGATACACATCCTCCTTTTTGACTAGAAGAACTGGAATTCCCAATGACGAACCACTGCTGTGAATCCAACTCTTCTCTAATAACTCAGAAACTGGTCTCTTTACCTCTTCCAGTTCCACCGGTGATATCAGATAAAAGCCTTCGAATTAGCGCTGCTACAGTAATAAGATCAATCGCGAACTCCACATCTCGTTCAGACGGTAAACTCGAGATGTCTTTGAACACATCCATAAAATTCCGAATTGCTATCAGTGTTTTATCTGCAACTTGTTTACGAACTTCACCCTTCAGTAAACGGTTCCCTTCATCATGAATTTGCAAGTTTGTTTTAAGACTTATGGGTTATCAGCCCACCACTCTTTCGCTGCGCTACTCTGATAATTTGAGACGGGTCTGTTAAAACTTCTTCAATCAAACATCTTACATTTGATCGTCCTTAAAGCGGTCTGTACCAGCTCCCACTGGGGTTAATCTCGAACTACTGCAAGCATCAAAAGCTTCTCCTGTATTTCTTCTTGTCTTTCGAAACGCAAACGGATTGGTTCTTATGGGACGAGAGCAAAGATATAACGTGGTTGTTGGATTCAAGCCCGCGATGAGACATAAACTCATAAGCAATGACGCCGAGAGATAACAAGGTAATACAACAACCATAAGTCAAGAAAATGAATCAAAATAGGACTCCATGTTACCTAATAGAGTACCGCATTGTAATCATGCCACGGTATATAGTTACAACTACATAACTCCATTCAAGTCGTCCAAATCCTACTATCAGAATCGAGAGAATAAAATGGAAGAAACAATAAGAAACCAAAAGGATTCCAAGCCGAGATGCAATATCATTTCCATATCGTCAAAATAAAAGAGTTAAGGGAAAGATAAGATTCAAGAATTTGAATAACAAGACAATAATGTGGTAGGACATGTTCCTGAAATTTTGGGTTTCCTGGTTAGTGTATTGGGTCCAATACCCAACTCCAAAAGAAACCAAACCCAGCTAACCTAAAACCTTTGCTCTCTGATACCAACAAAACCTTGTCACGCCCCGCTTTCCAAAGTACGAAAATTTCGGGACATAACAAAGCCAGCCATGCTACCTACGGTAAAGAAATATCCTTCCATAGTCACATTAAGGCTGTCAATTAGTAATCAAGAACAATAAAGTATTAAATCTATCTATCACATGTCCAATAGCCACAAAAACAATAATCGGAAAAGAGAGCGGAAGCAATAAAGATTCAATTAAAACTAACCAGCATAAGAGCTATATCAATGAGGCGATCCTCACTGATCGGCGATCCTGTCGAATACTCATGTGCTAAGTCAAGTAGTTGGGCCATGCAAAACCCAGACGTCAGTGCGTCATAAATATCAATAACAATAGTATAATCAGAACATGATGGTATACAAGATGATATAAGTATAAATAATAATCGCAGGTATAAAACAGTGGCTATAGGTGTGCCACGTGTATCTTAAAGTCTGTGTTTCTAGCATATTTATTCTACAAGTCTTTGAAACCAATTAATATAATTCTCATCGTAACTCAACAGTATATATTCCGTTCATACTCCCGTGGGGCCACGACATAATATATCCTGTTCATTCCCCGCAGGACCACGGTACAATAAATAATGGTTATTCCGTGACGCCCGGAATCACGATAAACAATAATAATATTCTCTTGAGTTACGTTTCGGTTACATTCTTGATTTCCCCTTTCCCCCAGGTTTTATGTTCAAGTCAGGTATTAAATGATATCTACCTAATACCAACACAGGATCAAGTAGGTACATGTCTTGTCTATTTAGACAACAAGTCGCATCCATCAGGACAACAAGTCAGGATTGTCGGCGTTGATAATAATCTTAGTAACAAGTCTAGTAACAGGTCATGAACATGTTAGGCGGTGTGTTAATAGGATAAATACTTGATTGCGTAGCCAATCACAATAAAAGTAATAATATAACCGTCATGATTATCTAGCTATAATAGGATGGAAATACTCTGTATTACTTGTTTAAACATGAATGTCTAACCGTATTTATTTCATGCCGGTTAATTATTACAAACTAAACGGTATCTACTAGAATAGTTCGCGTCAGCAATATCAGTTGCAACTACAAACGTATTAGCATTACTAGATAATATAATACGAACTATTTTATAAAATTGTATATCGATAATAGTTTGCAAATTATAAATATATGTATGATAAATATATATGGTTTTATAGTATGTTGCAAGTTTAGAAACTTGTCTCATATATGACGATGATCAAGACAGAGGGAAGGACGACACGATGACTGGAACAGTGGAGATTGCGACGTTTATAAATGCTCGACGAAATGCCAAGGCTCAATTTAGCATCGATTGATGCCGTGGAGGGTGCGATGGTGGTGGAACTTGATTGCAATGAGCAGAGAAAAGCTCGTTGGTCACGAATACAGTATACATCAGTGATGGAAGAAGCAACGACGCCACTAAAGATGGTGTGTAGTGGCCCGGCGCGACACGACACGACACGGTGTTGGGCATTGCGGTGACACGGGGCTGATGCGATAGTGGCACACAAGTGGGCATGAACTGTGCACGAAACGGGCACGACGTTGCACATGAGTAGGGCAGAAGGCGTAACACGGTCTGGGTACGGAGATGGCACGGTGGTGGTCTGGTCTGGGTACGGTGTATGGTCTGGACATGGTAGTGGTTTGGTGATCGAGAGGAGAGAGAAAGAAAGAGAAAGAGACGGGGAGCGAGGGTTTATTTTAATATAAAATGTTTATAATACTATATATAGTAATATATATATATATATTATGGTTTTACAGATAATATCAAATGCTACCAAACTTCACCCGAATCTTTCTAAAAAATATATTTTTGAGAATAATACACATACGTAAAATCTTAAACCATAATGTGATAATCTAATGTTAAATACATATACCCCCTAAAAAGATCTAAATAAAGATTTAATAAATACATAAAGATTAATAATTATTTGTTATCTTATATTTTAAGATTTGCATATAAAAGATAAGACTGAAATGAGATATGAAGTGATATACCATGCAACGTTAGATAGCAACAGAATTATTTTATACATAACTTTTGATATATAAATATATAAAGATCTAAATATATATAATGTGGGTATTATTCTAAATTCACATAGATGCACTTCACTGGAAAATCTCAGATACAATTTTACACCATAACGGGTTCTAAACATGCGAGTCGGATCAGATAACGAATACTACTATTTGAATCATTCGCAACCCAAAAGATAAAATAAAAGAATTATAAAACAAGACTTAAAATACTAAGTTATATTATATAAACGTACTAGGGTGTTACAGTATCTATGCACAACAGAAATCCAAGACCTTTGTTTTATGGTAGATTTAAAAAGAACTATCCGACGGATACCACATCATACGAAAAAAACAGACCAACAGCAACACACAAGATTTATCCAGGTTCGGCACAACTAGCACATAATCCTGCAGACTGCAACCGGAACTTCCACTATGAAAAAGAATTATAAAAGATTACACCGACTACTCACCTTCTTTACAAAGAAATGCCCTCTTAGAAGACCTTCTCTCTATCTCGCGACCGTGCTTGGCCGCCGTTCTCCCACTCTAATCAAATCCTAGGTTATCAGAGAATTATGGATACATCAAAAAAACTTAGAGAAAGCCTCATATAAGTAGGGTAAATAAATATTAGGAGATAAATCCATATTTAAATTAAAGATAAATATGAATTTAATTTAGAGATTAGATTGGATTTAAATCTAAACTGAAGAGATTGGATTTAAATCTAAACTGAAGAGATTAGATTTAAATCCTAACTAATCCCGAATTTAAATCAAATTCAACGGCTTGCACCATCAGAAAAAACCTTTAGTTTAATCGGTACATATTAATTTCTAGATAAATATATTTGGCTTTTTATGTTGGTATAATCACAACTTTTTTCTTGGTTTAGCATGTTGGTGTGCGACACTTGGCTATAGTTTAGAATATAAACTCCAAGCATGTTCATACCGTAATTTTTTAGTCTTGAATTCTTAATAAGCACGTTCAATCTAGTTTGACCCAGAAGGGAAAGAGTCTTAGAAGAGATAACTTAATATGAAGAATGAACGATTCCTAGAAAAGTTGGTTGTAGATACTTTTTTAAATGAATTTCTTGATATAAATTGTTGGCAATGACCTATTACTGTAAGTTCTTGGAGTAAAGTGGTTATATGACATGATATGAGAGCATTTAAGTTACAAATTGTCAGGCTTAAACTTATTGTTGGAAATCTAAAATATATCTGATAGCTACTATTTTTGCGTTGTTTTTGCGAGATTCATTGTTCTTTTTAGCTTATCCTTTTAGGTAAAGTAGATATCTAGGTTCCATCATCCAAAGGAATGGGGAGATCGATAGTGATGTTAATCAAAGGATCCAAGCTGGTTGGTTGAAATGGAGGAGTGCAACAGGGATTTTGTGTGATCGTAACTTTCCGTTAAAATTGAAAGGGAAGTTTTATCGGAGCGCTATTCGGCCTGCCTTATTATATGGTACAGAATGCTGGGCTCCTAAGAAGCATCATACACAGAAGCTGCACGTAGCGGAGATGCGCATGCTTCGTTGGATGTGCGGTAACACTAGAAAAGACAAGGTGCGAAATGAGGATATTCATGCAAAAGTTGGTGTGGCACCCGTGGAGGAGAAGATGCGGGAAAACCGGCTTAGATGGTTTGGTCATGTGCGACGCAGACCTATGGAAGCATCGGTTCGACGAATAGATACTCTCGATATGGGTAATGGCAAAAGGGCAAAAGGGAGACCGAAGAAAACATGGATGGAGGTGATACGAAACGATATGGTTGCCAAAGGACTCGATGAAAGTATATTGTTCGATAGAAGTGAGTGGAGACAGAGGATTCATGTGCTGGACCCGGCGTGATTCTCATGTTGGTTCATGTAGCCTACCCCATATGCTTGGGATAAAAGGCTCAGTTGTTGTTTTGTTGTAGTTGTATGATAACATTCACGCTAAAACAAAAAATGTTAAAGAGTAACGTGATGGGCAACACAGCTAAGCCAACTCAATTATCTTCTTACCTTTATTCCCTTTGAATGAAGGATCAACTAATGAAATAAAGCTAGCCCATCCGATTTTTATGAATGTGCATATGCTACACCAAGTAGCACTAGCCATCACTTCAACTTTGTTATGTTCTGGATTCTCAACTTTATTCCCCGCTATCAAATTATATGTTCACAATCTACATTTGTTTCATGTATTTTTGACCCTTGAAAAGTGCACCACTTGCAAATATTCCTTTTTGCCCTCTCCACACATTTTTGTTCCTTCTATAGATACGCATACTCATGTGAAAAACAATGATCGTTAACAGTAGTTTGGTGAAATTTCACCTTACTATCTATTTTCACCCTCTTGAAGTGCCCCGATTTGTACAAATCAGAACACAGTTCAAACATCTTGAGCCTTGATACTGTAATAGCCTTCGTTTCCTAGTTTTCTACTTGTGTTCACGGGATCATTGCCATGATTTTCTTTCCGTTAATGTTTAACATTCTGTATTTTTGCACCAACACATTCAACACAAGTTGTCGCAAAGAACATTGTTGCTTAATAATTCATCCAGAAAAAGAGAGAGAAAATAAGAAACCGCTGTAAGCCTGCAACCATCTGGTTAAGGGACAAAAATTATAGTTCTGTAACTATATATCTCATTTCATGATGCATTGTCTTACCTGATATATTAGTTATAAAACTTTTCACCCTCTTAAAAAATCAATTGAAATGAGTGTTTTCAAGAGTTTTTGGTTGCGCAGAGGGGGTGTTTGCACCAATGAATCTCTTGAGGGCCTATAAGTTTTATGCCCGGGGTGGGGGGAGGGGGTGGTTGTGCAATGAACCCTAATATTAAACCCTATTAGTAAATAGCTACTGGTAATTTTTGTTTTATGTCTTCTTCTCGTACAGTAAATGAACTTGTATAATGTTATATAAGGCGCAACTCATTGATCATTTCCATAATTTTTACAAATACAAATCCTCGTGTACTATTTTACTTCAATTATCCTCACCTTTCATCGCTTTTGATACAATAGTTGCTGATATATTGGAAATGTTTTGCACAGTGGAAGCACGATTGTTGGGGTTGGTTCGCCCGATCCTCCGCAGTTCATATATGATGATGATGACTACAAGGATGTATTTGTATCAGGTATTATTAAATCTGACCATCTCTGAGGGCACCCTTCGATTACCTTTGTCATCTAAATCTCCTGTGAATATTTCAAAACAAATATTTAATCGAACCATCACTTTTAGATAAATGTCATAAGCTTTACAAATTGCAAATAAATATCGCTAACTTAAGTTGCAAATAAATAGAACAAAATTTTTAAATATAATAACAATTGCAACTGAGAAAATTGGAAAAACCCTGAAAAGCTAATGGCGTTTTTTGCAATTCATGGCGGTAGTTCATGGTATTATAGTAAAATGCAGTCAAATGCAGATGATTTAAGCGCGTCACTCTTTCAATTAGCTGATGAAGTTAATACGTACCTTTGATTTGTTGAATCGAAAAGAAGTAAAAATTAACACAATGTTGAGTGACACGGTTTTTTCAATATCGGTGAGCCCAGATGCATGTTACAGAATAGTTGGTTGAAATGCAATAAAAATTGCTACCTTTGGTTGCTAATTTTTATCTTGAAATGAATTATATGTGAGGCATGCAGAGGCCTCATTTCTCAGTCGTCGGGAGAATCAGTGGTATTTACAGCCGAGCTCATCGCCTGCAGCTTGTTTCAGCAAGGAAGAAGCATCGAATGTAGAATAGAAAGCTTGATACTACTAATATATGAAATTCAAAAATCTCAATTTTGTCAAAAGGTTGTATACTTAAAACAATATATATGCTTCTGGAATTTGCGTTTTATCAACCCAAATAATTAAATAAAAGAAGTCGCCGCAGAGCAATTAAAGGTGTATTCTTTTGTTGAGCATGAGATATCCTATAGGACGACGTGGTTCGAATTTCAAAGGTCCACACCAGTGGGAGTATTAAAATATCATTTTATTCGTTTAGATATACATTGTTAACCCAGACCACACATGCATCTGGCAAAACATCACTAATTTTGGATATACATTGTTAATCCATGACCTAACGGCTTAAACTTTTTGATAAAGAGGTTCTTGACATGGTATCGAAGCCTACCAGATTAAAGAGGTGTAGGTTCAGACCTCTTATTTCATATTTGTTTCCTCCATAACTCCATTTATTATGTCTATATATACTAGCAAGAATTTCTGCCTTTCCACGTGGTCTGAATTTCAAAGGTCCACGTGAGAGGGGTATTAAAATATCATTCTATTCGTTTGATATACATTATTAACCTACATTCTAATAGCTTAAGATTTTGGGTAAAATGGTTCTTGACATATTTACTATAGAAACATTAAAACCAAAATTAATTACATATTTGGTCTAGTATCATGGAGGCATAGTATGTATGATCTTTCAATTAAAAAAAAGCCTGTAATGGATGTATGTTGTTTATCTCAAGAAAATGATTTATGTTGCCGATTCTAAAGTTTAAGATAAAGCCTTGTTTGTTATTAGGACGCATGGTTGAATAGAAATAAATTAGCATGCAACATTTTCATGTTTAATTACTAAAATTTCAAGTTGAAAAATAAGTTTTTAAAACATAACAATTCTTGCAACATTTGGTACCGCTTTCAAAAATATGATCATGCGAATTATTATAGGTGTCACGAGCTTCAGATGCCATCTAAGCTTCAGACACACAATTCCTCTAAATATAATAGATTAAAGACATGTTCCATCAATATATAATATCCATTAGCTTTTGGAATACATGACGGGAAACTTAGGCATTCATGATCTTTTATTAAATTTGGTTTTTAGGTTTTCTCAGATACAGAATGAGAGAGAGAGAGATTTTCTAAGGATTTGGTAGGATTAATTTCCGATTTTGTTTCTAGTTCTTAGATTATTTGGTATGAACCCAAGTATTAATCTTGAACGTCAAATAAAATCAAACGGCTATTATCGCTTCCTCTCATACCTCTCACCTTATACTGCTTCTCATAGCATCATTCCCCTCTCCCCAATCTCTCTCTCTCTCTCAATCTATTTTCCTTGTGGCATAATATCACACCATTAGTTAAAAAAATAAATTGAGTTTCATTGATGTGTGAACATAATCTATTAAACAAGGGAAAGGTTTGGATGTCCACTATCCGACTGTACAATAAAGGTTGGAGAAGGGCAATTAAGATAATATGTGATTTAGAAAATAGTATGGTGGAATTTTTTTTACATTAGCGAGATGAAAAACTGACTGTCCGTCAATTGTTTGTGATTAGAACCTTCATACTATTTTCCACGTCCTAAACTATGGGCACATCAATTTTCATGATGTTTAGATATTCCTCGCCCATTCATTTAGCAACTAAAATGTTCTACTGTCGAAAACCATTGATTTTGCAAGCATTCGACGGAAGGACGAAGAATATCCAATTCACATAAAAACTAACTACACATATCTAAAAATTTGATGATCAAAATGACTAGTGCTGATTGTCGGAAATTCATTGCTTACATTCTTGGATTCTCTTGATCGATTACTATTGATTGATTGTCTTTACAGATCATGGTTGTCTGAGTAAAATAATAATTAGCACTTACAAACATAACCTATTTTCTCAGCATGTTGGAAGAATAGCATCTGAAATATTGCATGCAAGTGGTAACCTGTTTTCCCAGCACGTGCGCTCGGGACTTATTCTAGCATGTTATATGAAGGAAAGGAAAACCAAACATGCTTCTGTATTTTAAAATGCCTTCTATTTTTCTTCGCGTCAAATTTTTTAATGTCAAGATACCCTCAATTTTCTAATTTTATTTCCATCATTCTTAGAAAACTAATAATACCATCTTTATTAAAGAATATTTTGAAACTTAGAAAATTGAACCTTGTTGCATTACAATCAATCTCGTATCCAAAGTCTGGGCCTTTATTGAGCACTAACCGTTGGTATGGACACCAAATCTTTTGGTGAGAGTGCAGGTTTCGAATCCCAGAAACCCTAAATGAGAGAAAATGACCATAAATTAACGTTTTTGGAGAAAATTTATGGATCATCTAGGTTTGGATGTATTTGGTGTGTGTTTAGTTTAGCGTTCACGGACAGATGCCAAAAAAGAAATCCTTGTTCCTTGGGAAGCTTTCACATCGAAGTCTATCCTAAGCACCGAACAAAGCATCTCTAAAAATTACTCCTGGACCCCACTAGCTTACATCCCACACGAGTAACCTCGAGCGATCAGATAGCCAACACGTGTCCCACACGCGGCACACCGTAACCTTAACTGCACCAGCGATAAATCCCACACGGCGAGCGAGAGGAGAGAGAAAAGAAGAGGATCGACGAAGAAGGAAAGGGATCGATCGCCATGGCCACTCTCGGAGGCATTCACAAGAAGGAGGGAACCGAGAACAGCGTCGAGATCGAGGAGCTCGCTCGTTTCGCTGTCGATGAACACAACAAAAAGGAGGTCTCTCTCTCTCTCTCTCTCTCTCTCTCTCTCTCTCGTTAATCCCCATCAGATCTAGCTGCATGCTATGGATTTTTTGTATTTTAGTCTTAAAGTTGTGATCTTGTTGAATCTAACGGTGATCTTTGCTTTGTTTGGTGTGCAGAATGCGCTTCTGGAGTTTGCGCGCTTGGTGAAGGCGGAGGAGCAAGTGGTGGCAGGCACGATGCACCATCTGACTGTGGAGGCAATCGAAGCTGGGAAGAAGAAGATCTATGAGGCGAAGGTGTGGGTTAAGCCATGGCTCAACTTCAAGGAGCTTCACGAGTTTAAGCACGCTGGCGATGCCCACTCTTCTTCGAACATCACCCCCGCCGACCTCGGCGCTAAGCGAGGTAATGCTTGTAACTTGCTATGATTAGTTCAACTGTATCTGTCACAAAATTCGTGTGAGGAACAAAGCGTTGGATTGTTGGGTTTGGCCAAATTCAATATTCTTATAGTGGAAAGGATTTTCTAAATGTCCTCAAATATTATTATAGGAATGCCCTTTAAAGGATGATTTAAATTAACAAACATGTTCATCATCTTGGTGAGCTGCAATTGATCATTTTAGTATTTCCTTCCTCCTTGAGTAGTGTTTACTGATTTATATTTGCTTCGATAATGTGATAAGGCGCCGGATGGTGTGGTGTGCTTTGTATTACATATGTGATCTGTTGAGATAACAAGTGTTTAGGTACCTTTCTTAAGAATGTTAGCGGAGCAAGGATGTTAAAGGTGGGATGGCTGGTGGTTGGTTTGTTCTTTCTTACTACATAGGAAACTGATATTTCCAATTTTAGGTTATCCTTGCAATATAAAGTTCGTCCTTGCACTAATACACAAATACTTCCAATTTTTTATTCCTAAAGCTGAAGTAGACAAATTTTACTATTAATGCTAATGGGGAGGGGTCTTTAAGTTGCCAATTTGATTCTCAGGGTGAATGGCATGTTTTGAGAAAAAATGTTTAAAAAACGAAGTAACAATTCAAATCTTTTAAAATTCCTACCTATCATGTATTGTACGTGCAGAAAGGCTACTTGACCTGACTTCTGATCCTGCCAGTGAAGAAAATCTAGTGCGTTGAAGAAAAATTATGTAATATAAAGTATTTTTATACTTGATTTTGTCACCTAAGATGCAATTGGGGATAATGATGCGCATTAGGATTTTGAAAGTATATATTGTTGCGGAATCCCAATACTTTATTGTGGGTGGCAATCTGTTCTTAAATCTTAACAAAGCTAGAGATATACGATGTGAAGTGTTGTTCAGTCTTCATTGCGGATATTTTGTTTTGCTCCCTAACCAGCAATATAGAGGAGACCTTGGATTTATATTGCCATGAAATGGTTATGGGTTCCTATGCTCTTCATATATTATTGTTACAAATACGACTGTTGCCAAGTAGTGCACTTTTCACACAATAGAAGTCCGAATTAATATCGATTATAATCCCACCGTTTCGAGATGCATGATCTTATAGCCATAGGCATGATAAAGTATATTTTACTGTCTATTATTTTTGAGGTAGGGGTGAATTCATGAGATCCATTGGGAGATGCATAAATATCTTGTCTCTGATCTTACCAGACTCTTAGGACAGTCACTACTACATGGTATGGTTTTGGTCACGGTTATAACCGTGACCAAATACACTTTTGGTCATGGTTAAAACCGTGATACACCCGTTGCCTAAAATCCCGTCACGAGAAACCTAGTAACGTCTAAAACTGACCATATGTTTTTATAGTCACGGTTAAGATCATGACCAGATACTTGAAGTTACCAAAAAGGTTTAAACAACTAAATCAGATCTGTGTGGGTCCATATAAATAGTCACGGTTTTAACCGTGACCATTTATTTGGTCACGGTTTTAACCGTGACTATATATCCTATGGTCACGGTTTAAACTGTGACCATAAGTTGAAACCGTGATGAAGTTATAAGGATACATGCTATTAGCAGGTAACCATGACTATCATTACTATATAGATCCTATGGTCACGGTTTAAACCGTGACCATAAGATGAAACCGTAATGAAGGATGCCTGCTAGTAGCAGGTAACCGTGACTACATCCTATGGTCACGGTTATAACCGTGACCATATAAGTTTTGGTCATGGGTAAAACCGTGACCAAATATGTTATCAATTTTTTAAAATAGAAATTTACGCGTCTCACGCGCGCTGCTTTTATTTACAACCAGCGATAGATAATAATAGTATGATCAAATCTCATCTTATTGATAATAACAATCAAGAAGTAATATGATTAGAATCGCACGCAATTATAAACAAAATATACACCAAACAAACAGTATAATCAATAAACAAACAAAACAAATGTTTGTATCAACAAATCAATAATTTATGGTTGTTAGGACGATCCACCCCCATCGTCCCGTGACTTGAACATACTCCCAAACTCCTCTCATATGGCCTACCTGATGGACTCCGCGTTCGACAACCTCAACTTCTCGATCTGCGCCGCAAGCGTACCCACCCGCTCATTCTGCTGCTACACCCGATCTTGGAGCCGATGAATCTCCTCCTGCGACGCAGCTGCCTCATCTTCCCGCGTCTGGGCCACAACGTACTCGTGGACGGACGAATGCTTAGCAAAGCGTCAGTGGGCTCCGAGACTAACCCCGTGCTCATACCCATCATGATGTTCGCCGGATATTGAATCCAGAACATGGACAATGGCGGTAATCGAGTCGTCGGGGCCAAATCCTAAGACGTCCGTCATCTCTTGAAACTGGGTCTGTGAAGAATATATATATATATATATATATATATATATATATTCGTGTTCTTAAATACAGAATCGACTTGATTATATGAAGCTTACCATGTACTCATCCATGTCCCTGTGTAACGCGGGCCATCCCTTGGCAGCAGTGTAGTTTGAGGGGTCTTTCTTTTTCTGCTATAAAATTAGGATTTATTTCAATAAATAATTTGTGACGAAGAAAACATATATTTTTAAACGTCGAAATACACACGAGCTGATGCTGAGCGCTAGCTTTCCTTGGATCTGGATAGCGCGGTCTTTGACACCCTTGTTCCGGTTCTCCCTGATGCGAACCGACGCCACCTTGCAAATATAAAGAAGATAATATTATATATCACAGAATATGATTTCATGTTATATTATTATAATTTTAAAAATTAAATTTATACCCGAACATCATCGCGCTCATAGTACGCGACCAGCAGCGGCCAATCCTCTCTCGGGACATCCAGAAAAATGCCGTCCATCATTGCCCCCGCTCCTCAGTCGTCGCGGCCCAAGGAATGTAATGGCCCTTTACTTCATATCGGCGTCTCCTCTTGATAGCCCGACACTCGGATTTGGCGTGATGTGCATCGAACGACATAGGCACGCCATCCTCGCCGATGAATCTGTAATGTCCTTGGGTATGAAATTACAAAAATTTAAATAAATATATATATATATATACCGACGATTAAATTTAAATGTATAAAAGGGAATGTGATACCGTGATCGATGCAATAAACTACCGAACATTGTCGATTTGGCGTAGGCTACACCTAATATGGAGCGGGTACTTATAGCAAGTACGGATCTCCGCTCCTATGTAATCCCCCCACTTGATCGAATAATCACCAACATACACACCTGATGTGGTCTACTCCAGCGTCCATGGAGCAGCGTCTCGGCTGTCCTGGGGGAGGAGGGCTTAGTAGGACCCCTCATCCTAACACTGGTAGAGCCTGCAAAAAGATAGATATACATACATAATATTATAATATCTAGAGTATATATATAGTATTTGACAAATTTAAATTACAATCGTTATTTAAAAGTTTTAAGCCATAATGATTATACCGGCCGTTGGCGTGGCGCTAGAACCGACACCAGACCCCATCTTGTCAGTACCATACGGAATTGCATACAGTAAACCGTTAGATGATTCGATAGAATTATTTTAATTGAAAACTAAAAAATGAATAGATAACTATATACCATGTTCAGGAAGAGTGACGGGTAGAAGGATCTGCTACCCCGCTAATAGGGGTAGGCAGCGGGTCTTGTGGTGCTGCGGCTGCTAGGGTGATGGGGGTCCTGTAGGAGGGGAGCCGGTAGGAGGGGCCATGGTAGAGGGACGGTAGGAAGGTCGTTGGTAGGTGGGGTGCTAGTAGGGGGCACGGGTAAGCATAGGCGTTGATGCTGTTGCAATTACTGACATTCCGCCAATCTCGTCTAGACGTTGTTTCTTATGACGTTTAAAGCCTAATCCACAACCTCCCATCTGACCCTACATATTTATTCAAATATTAAAAATTTACTTATAGTCATTATACAATTTAAAACATTTAGTTCAATTTCATTACCTAGCACGTTTTTTCGGTGCATTAGCTGAAAATTCGTTGGATGGATTATCGAAATTTTGATCTGTGACAATCATTTGGCCGGTCACATATTACTAGCGTATTGATGGACGATGCATAATAGTTTGGATCGTTGGTACGTTCAATAGGAGGACTGAGACGTGTTATCGTCTCTTCCTCGTCATTCTCATCTTCAGAGTCAGTCAACGTCGGCACATTATAATAATCTTTTGGTTTCCAACGACAAACAACACTCCAGTCAACTTTCTTCAAGTCCCGAGAATAATATATTTGTGTTGCTATTGAGAGAAAGATAAAGTTATTGTATTCGTAGGCTGTCCATTTGGTGTTTACCAAAGTGAGTTTGTATTCATCGACCTTCAAACCCTCGTTCAGATTTCGTATCTTACCATCTGCATTGGAATATAAAAAAGTGGACAACCTTATACTTGTATGAGACCGCTAGTATCTGCTCAAGAACATCGGGGATTTCCTATGTCGTCGGAGGTTGCGACGCTGCTATTTTGCGTAGATCTAATACACATTCCGACCTTTCGATTTCAAATTTATAGCCGGAAGTCCCGTATCCATTGTAACAAATGAACAAAAGTGAATGCAGATGTCTGCTTTATACATTTCTAATTTGTTTACACAGGACAAATCTATCGGTTATCATACGATTGAATATTAATTCTCGTCACATAGATTACACGACGGTTTTTAGAAACCGAACGATACCGTCCGATATTTAACAACTTTCGTGTAGTTTTATGTCATGACGAACATCACATGTATATTAATTTACAGACGGGAACTAAGTCGCGTTTTGATTTTCACATGTGATTAATTATCGATGAGAATATGAAAATTTCTTTCATATTCTCATCGAGTATCATACACTTTAATATTTAATTTGATTTAGTTTTACGTTCATGTTTCAATTTCAATGTTTCGAAATTTTTAGTTTAGGGTAAAGTTTTTTAAAGTCAAGAATTATCTTAATCGAGTTTAAGATTTTGGATTTAGGGTTGGTGGGATTTAAAAACAGTTCAATGTAGAGGAGAATGATGGTGAATCAAAGTTTGTCCTTGTTTGTATGTGTGTTTGTGTCCGTGTGTATGTCTCTCGGTGTGTATATGTGTGCGCGTGTGCATGTATACTTGTGTGTATGTGCATGTCTGAGCGTGTGCGTGTGTCTGTATGTATTTGGGGTGTGTCTGTGCGCGTGCGCACACATACAGAGTATGTATTTGGCAACGATTATAACTCGGACCCTAATTAACCCTAACCATTAACCCGAACCCTGATCGTAATTAACCCTAACCATTAACCCTGATCCTAATTAACTCTAACCCCCCTAAACAATTCATCTTCTTAAATTAACTAAATTACTATAAATTCCACTAAAATACCTTTAGCTATTATTGGTTTTCCATTAAATTACATTAAAATTTTACTAAAAAACCTCCTTTGCTCAATTTTACTTTTTTTACACTAAAATAGACTTGACTATTGTTGCAATTTCACTAAAATACCCTTAACTACTTTTGTTGCGATTTTACGCTAAAATACCCTAAAACTAGTCCATCTCTAATCCTAACCCTAAACCCAAACCCTAACTCTCCCCTAGCCCTAGCCCTAACTCTCCCCTAGCCCTATTCCCTCCTCGATTCTAACCCTCAACCCAAACCCTAACTCTCCCCTAGCTACTACACCACCAACATCAACACCACCACCATCACCAACACCACCACCTACAACATCAAAACCAACACTAATAACACCAGGAACGAAATTAAAAACAACAGCAACAACAATTCAACAATAGAAAATTTAATTTAGTTTTGGGAAAAATATAATTAAACCAAAAAAATTAAATTCGCACTTACCTCTTGATGATCGGTGGCGAGGTCTTCGACGGGGGCTTGATGAGGGAGGCTACGACCTTCAGCGACGACGACGACCTCACTCCAGCGACAGCTAGGGCTTCGATCGCGGCTTATAGCTTCGATCCACGGCGTCTGGCTCGACGACGGAGTAGAGGAGGTGAGGGCTTCGAAGGGGACGGCCACGGCGGCGACAACAGGCAACTCCGGCGGCGGGAGAGGCAGCGGCGACATGAGGGGATTTTTGGCGTTGGATGAAAAATTGGGCGGGGGATGGGATGGGTTTTGGGATTTATCTTCAGTGCGTTGTGGGGGCCCACCATTATTTTATTAGCAACCGTTAGAATCGTGACCAAATCTTTTATAACCGTGACCATATTTGTAAAGCATCGCTACATAGTCAAAGGTCACAACTACTGGGCACATTTGTAGTAGTGAGTTGGGAACCCATGAGGGTTGTGTTAAAGGTCACAACTTTTATGATGGATTAGACTGCCATGAGTTGTAGGTGTGTTGATTAGTCGCATTTTTTCAAGAAACTTGGATTTGGAACATAACCAGTATAAAAAAATGTAAAAACCTCATAGCGTGCAGGATTTTGGGGTTGCTCATGTCAAGATCCCATGTCCTTCACATTTGTTTATCAATATACCCTACCTATCAAGTCTGAAATAATAACATCCAGCTCATGTATCATAATTTTATTCTAATAAGGACAAATTTTCTTTCTTGTGCATGTGAGCGCCATTTACAAGCACCTAAATGAACGCGCTAGTGATGTACACAACCATTTTAGGTCCTGTGTTTTTAAACAAGTATGATATATTGTTTGAATAGTTGATGTACTAGTGAAATTGATTTGTCTTCTTAGCTAGACATTTTTTAATATAGACTACATCATACATGGATTTAAGTTTCAAGGGTAAGTTGAAATACAAATATTTGGACAATTGCATAATCTTTTAGGGCATTATTTCATGCATGGCTCTTCTCCCCAAATTGGTTGGGTCTTATTTGGTGGTAGATAGGAGTTCAGAAGTTGAAGTTTTATGCGAAAATGTCAGGCAGTGACGGAAAATAAGAGAGTGGATGCAAGAAAAAATTCTTACCTATCAAAGTTTGGGAAAATGATCTCGCCCATATTTAGCATCAATGTTGCAGGGATCACTGCGCTCATTTAAGACTGGAATTTATATTTTATTAGTCATCATATATATTAGTGCCATTTTGGATAATAAAATGGTAATATAAGCCCCATTACATGATATGCCAGATGGGCATGAACCTGGATGGCGCACAGTGCCACCTCACGATCCTGTTGTGAAAGATGCAGCAAATCACGCTGTGAAGACCATCCAGCAAAGATCCAATTCCTTAGCTGCTTATGAACTGCTTGAGATTCTTCTTGCAAAAGCAGAGGTTGGGTTTGATCCTAGTCTCATTGTGCTCCTCTCATTGTTATTCTCAGTTTTCCTTCTTGTCTCATACTTGGTGTCAAGTGTTGTTTATTCTTCATTGCATTAGTTTTTGTGCATGCTTCTGATGATCTTGTTGTTAATGCAGGTGATTGAAGACTTGGCTAAGTTTGACTTGCTTCTCAAAGTGAAGAGAGGAAGCAAGGAGGAGAAGTATAAAGTAGAAGTGCACAAGAACATGGAAGGCAACTTTCATTTGAATCAAATGCAGGAGGAGTGTTAAAAACTCTTGTTGTTAATAAATGTGTTAGAGATACATTACTCTGGTTACTTGTGATGCACTTATGTAGTCTTTTTAAGTATCATATGCTATAGTTGATAAGCTTAATACTGATAATATGGTTTGACTATGTAGCGATGCTTTCCAAATATGCTGGTAGTTTAATTATATTAAATAAGGTTGTGATGGAGTTCACAGTTGGTTTGTAACATGATTTTTGAAGTAGTAGTTTCTGCTTATTTTGTTATTGCAAGAGCAAGCGAGGCTGGTCGTGCTTTGGAGCTTTCTTTCTTCTGTAGTCTGCAGGAGTCTCATTGTTAGCTGCTCAACTTTAGGATTATGAATGTTGGTTGGTTTTCAATGGGTATTGTGCATGTATCTTATGGTCTCAGGAATGAATGTTGTATGAAGGCTGCCGTTTATTCTCAATTTTGAGCAAAGCATCAGTCTTCAAGTAGCAGGATGGCTGGAAACTATTTGTTATCAGTTTTAACACCCCTAAAGGTCTTTGGCAATCTGGGCCTGTCCATCTTCATCCTCAGGAAACCGATTTGCTGAACTCTGCTTTGGTTGATACATATGTGATCTCTCGAATAGTTGTTAACCTTTGAGTACTGTAGCCACAATCATGATACTGGATCCTTTCATCGTGAGGAATAAGAGGAATAAGGATCGGGGAAGGCAGCACAAGTCTACTTACAGTCTTGATGTGTTCCTGTCACAGTTACAATGCTTATGTCTGCACCTGATGCAATAAAGATGGAAGTGGGAAATTTATACTAGATGAACAAATATACATTACTACTTCTCTCATGAATACTGTAGCAAATCTCCAACTGCTCTGCACGGATGTCCATAATATCCTTAGATCTGAGACCTGCAATTTTTTTTCCATTCGCAAGCGGTTTCTCTTGTTTTGGTACACAAACTGATCTTTCGATAGTTGTAGAAGCGAAAAGGTCGACAAATCAGAGGGAAGGAACTGCAGATTCCAATTATGTGTAGTCCGTCTAAAAAAATTCCGATACAGCCACAAGTAAATGTAATAGTATTTTACATTGAACATAAAAATATACAATGAAGTCAAGAGTTGGTCATTCTCTTTAAGCTCACAATTACTTTTGATTTAGATGAAATGTAATAGTATTGATCACTGCATACTGTTTATTAACTCAAAATGATGTGGATTTCGGTTCGAGTCAAGGAATCATTCGGTTCCTAGCATATCTTAATGTGTAATAAGATTGGTTTCATAACAATTTTGTATATTGAAATTCATTACCAACAGCTGAAATACATAATGTTTTCTTGGTCACATGCCATAAATTAGTGTGCCAAACAGGAGTTTAGGCTGGCAACACCTAACAGGTATCTAATTATTTTTTTCTGAAATCAACCCCAATCGAACTTGCACCTCTCACGTTGGAAAGTAAATTGGTATCAATTGAGCTAAGCCTAGTTGGTAACAGGTATCTAAGCATTTTTTAAATCAACCCCTTTGGTGATTAACATGTATCTAAGTTGGTGTTACTCAAACGTCTTGGGCCATAAATTATCTAACTTGAGCTTCATAGGAAGACTTGGGCCTGTCCTATAAACTTCATTGTCCACACCTGCTTTCGGAGCGTTACTCCGGTCACAGTCACAAGATTCGAACTAATAAACTATTTAAGTGTTTCAATCACACTCCGTAAACATACACAATGAGATATGCAGAGCACCTCACTAGCAAAACCATAAACAAGTCTAATATCCAAGAATGAAAGAGTTGGTAAAGCATTTATAATAACAAGATCTCGAATTTATGGCGTCCAATCATCCTATGCATATTCCTACTAGCCTAGAAGCCCGTGATAACTGTTTTCCGCAGTATGTATATATATATGTTTTTGTCATTAATACATTTTCTTATATTTTTGGCCATAATAATAATAGTAGTCATAGTAATAGTAATAATATTATATATATGCGCGTGTGTGTGTCTGTGTTTGTGTTTTTTGCCATTATTATCTTTCTTTACATTCTTGGCCATATTTTAAATTCCTTATATTCTTGATCATGTTTTATATATACGAGAGTGCTCTATTGCAAACTGGTCCGCATTTTTAAAAAACAGAAACTCTCGGTTTACGACATATTTGAACGATCCGATCCGTTCAAGTTGATAACCCCACCCTCAAATGCATGTGTGAAAAATTAAAAGATTTGAAGATCTCTAACCAATGCATCATATGGTGTTTATGTTGCATTATCGAATGCCGTTAAGTTTTTACCCATCCGATGCATTGGTTAGAGATTTTCAAATCCTTTGATTTTTCATACATCAACTTGAGCGGATTGGATCGTTCAGATATATTGTAGACCGAGAGTTCCTATTTTTAAAAAAACACGGATCAGTTTGCGATAGAGCTCTCCCTTACACACATACACACGTGTGTGTGTTTGCCATTAATACCTTTTATTATATTCTTGGCCATATTTTAACATTTATATAATAATAATAATAATAATAATAATAATAATAATAATATACCGATGATGATGATGATGATGATGTAATCATAGTTGTAGTGGTATAATAATTAAATTTTTTTGCCATATATATAATATACAATACATATATTAATTAATTAATAATAAAGATTTAAGACTTTTGCCATTAGTACATATATATTAATTAATAATAAATAAATACATCTTAATAAATTTAGGTTTTTGCCATTAATACATGTCTTATATTATGTTAGTAGCAATAGTAGCAGTATAATAATAAAAGAGTTTTGCCATATATATAATATATAATTTGTATAATTGATAATAATAATAGTAATAGTAATATAATAATAATAATAAAAGAATTTTGTCATATACATAATATATAATCTATATAATTGTTAATAATAATAAAGATTTGGGATTTTTGCTATCTATATAATACAATTATATTAATTAATATATCTTAATTTGATTTTTTCCATATATAATAATAATATAGATTTGTGAGTTTTGCTATGTATAATCTCTGTTGAATAAGATATATGTAAACGAGGACAATGTTATTTAATTTATTTGATTTATGCATGTGTAATAATTTATTTTTTTCTTGCAAGATGACAGAGAAGATTTTGTTATGACTTCAAAGTCTGCCGGTTTGATTGGCACAAGGCATGTATTTCAACTAAGGGTTTGTACTTTTTTAGACTATTGAAGTTTATATGAAATAAAATTTTGAAAGAGACCGATTTCATTCTCAAGATGAAAATTTTCACTTAATTGCATGACTGTCAAATTTATATATATAAATTTGGTTGTACTTAGTTATTGACTTTCAATCATTCACGTTTGAAGAAAATTTAAGCCTGATTTTGCGATGTCTGAAAAGGTTTTAAAGCTTAAATTTTGTTAACTTTTAATGTGCCCTGTGTGTTTACAGATTGGATGATGATGAAGATGAGATTGAACCATTAATACTGAAGTGAGAATTTTGTTAAAGTTGAAATTAATTTTAAATTATGAATGTAAATAAATTTGTTGTTAAAGTTTAATTCATTTGTCATTTTCTTATGATGATATATTGCTTATAAACGCTTAACGTATTTATTATGGAAAATGACTATCTCAAAATAAATACGTAATGAGCCTTGTCATTTGTCTTCACCGTCTTTTGGGAAGCGGGGTGTGATAGTTGCCGTCATAATCATCGCTGCTGTGCTGTTAACATTGTTGTGCCGTTACCATCGTCATCGTCGCTGCCGTGGCGCCGCCGCACAGAGATCAAAACCCGAACTCCATCTTCAAACCAAGCCTTGGTCTTTTCATCGAGCACTTGCATCCATCGCCAAATGCCGTTGTCCTGGTCGCCGTTGTCGCCGTCCAAGCCGTGGCCTCGGTTTCTGTAGCCGTCGCGGTCGTTAACGCAGTCGTCATCACAACACCGCACACGTCTGTCGCAGCCGGTATCGTAGTCGAGCCTCACGTCGCGTCATGCCCGATTCCACAACGTTCATAGCCATCTCATGTGTCGAGATGATCTCCGCGTCCGTGTCGCTTCCAAATCAGCGACCGAAGGCAAGTGGGGTCCTTCCCTTACTAAATCATGCTATTATTATACAAGATAACCCAATGCTAATCAACCACACACACACACTAGTAGTTGTGATTGTGCGAGTTATACTGGCACCCGTCATCGTTTAAAACAAATACGAGATTGCTTGGCTTTGAGTCTAGTACCAGAGGCTATTTGTGTATGTGTGTGTATAGAAATCTTGTGAAATTGTTCAGATAAGATGAGATACTGTTATAGTATGCTAAGTATTCGATGTGAAACTACAGACTGAAACCTACTTGAAAATGACGGAATTTATGATCAAAGGATCCCTTTACTGTTAACTAATGCCATGGAGAAATTTGGTGTCACACCCCGCTTCCCAGAGCGTGCTAAGATAGGCACGTGACAGAGCCAACCATACTACCCGTGGATAGGAAACATCTCTCCACAGTTATATTACGGCTGTCTAGAGATATCAAGAACAGGAAAATATAGTAAACTATCTAGTACATGTCCATATGCCAGAATAAACGAGTCAAGAAATAATATAATGCGGAAGCAAAAGATCCAAATACAATAATAATCTGGAAAGTACGGAAATAACTAAACTAACTGGATCATCACTGCTCGCCCTGTCGGCTGAAGTACTCCTGCTCGGCCTGCGACAAGGGTAGCGGATCCGGGCCATGCAAAACCCAGACGTCAGTGCGTCATAATATCAATAATTCAAGGCAAGCAGGATATAATGAATATGCAGGTATGAAGTATGAACAGTAACAAGTCCTCAGTAACAAGTAAACAGTAACATGAATATAGATCAGTGAACAGGATATAAACAGGTAAAGTGCAGTGAGTAGTCTAAACTGTGCTATAGGGTGATCTACTCTAAACTTATTCGAAATCAATTAATGTAATCCTCATCGTAACCCATCGGTCTATGCCCCGTTCATTCCCCACGGGACCACGGTAAAATGATGTAATAGACTGTGAGTCTATGTCCCGTTCATTCCCCATGGGACCACGGTAAAATGATGTAATAGCCCTTTAAGTTACGTTCAGCTACATTCTTGATTTCCCCATACCCTCAAGTCATGTGTGTAAGTCAGGTATTTATAAATCTGAGACTAATGCTAACACAGGATCAAGCAGGAACAAGTTTGTCTGTATAGACAACATGAAATGTCCGTAGGGACAACAGGTCAAGACTGTCGGCATTAGTAACAAGATCGGGTAACATGTCAAGCCGTGGTACATCAGGTCATGTCAGGTGGTATACAAGTGTCAAGTCATGTCAAGTAGTGCACAAGTATCAAGTCATGTCAGTAGTAGTGTATCAGGTCATGTCAGGTAGTGCACAAGTATCAGGTGGTTGCTCATGATCATATTGTAATAAGCATGGGTACATAAAAACAAGTACGGGGTACTAATAAAACAATAAAATGGAATAATGTGATATGGTATGCAAAAAGATATAAATTCAAAGATATGGATGCACAATTATCGATTAGGGTTACATTTATAGTTCCAACACTAATTAGGATGCACTTTATTAGACATGGGGTGCTAATATCACAGTGTTATGTATTAACATGATCTATGGATGCAGTTATATATATTCTAAATGAGATGGATGCAAACGGGTATCCGAAAAGTTATAAAACTATAAAATGGTAATGTGGGATCACTACTACAAATAAGGGTTGCCCCTACGGATATATGCGTAGGGGCGAAAAAATACCCCGTAGGTGCAAAGGCCGCAAGTGCAAGTTGAGGCCCTGAACTTGCCCCTACGGGCAAATTCTTGCCCCTACGGATTTATGTGTAGGTCCTGTTGCCCCTACGGACTACGCCGTAAGGTAAAAAATTTTATATTATTTACGGTTTTTTTAATATATTAAGTGTACCTACGGACATGTCCGTAGGTCCAAATTATACCCCCTACGGATAGCTGCGTAGGTACCTATCCGTAGGGGATAGGCAGTGGCCCCTACGGATATGTCCGTAGGGGCACTCCCAACCCCATGGTACTGAGATCAGGGAGCAAATGTTAGTTACTGCTGATATTTTGCCCCTACGGATATATCCGTAGGGGCAACATGTGTGCCTACGGCTTAATCCGTAGGTACATATTGTCTGTATTTTTTTTAAAAAAATGGGCTGCTTGGTTTTTTCCCGCCCTGTGCACAATAATATATACATCAATCAAATCATATATTGCAGTATTCATAATCACATCTCACGCATATATATAATATACAAAAGAAACCCAAAAACTGAATATGATATAAATACAAACCAATATCAATATCGTTTCAAAATGTAGTACAATGTGTATGATATAAATAAATACATGTTTCAAAAAATAAGAACCAAAAATCTACCCTAGCTCGGTCCAGCTCCACCTCTGAATAACGATAGAATAACGCGCGCCTGCTCCTCGGTCAATAAACTCTGTAATTCATCGCGAGCGGGAGTCTGAGCGGCATGTGGAGCTGGCGATGTGGTCTGCGCAGCCGCCGTCGAGGTAGTCGCTTGCGGAGCCGCGGCTGCGGGAGTCTGAGTGGGCGGTGGAGCTACAGGAGCTGTCTGCGGAACCGCAGCCGATGTAGTGGCTTGCGGAGCCGCAGCCGAAGGAGATGCATGTGGAGGCTCGGCCGATCTACCCTGTCGCGTCTGGACATAACGTGTGTAAGAAGCGTGTAAGAACTGTGTATTATTCGAATTCGTATCATTATTAAGTTAGTTCGAAACCCTGTTTGGATATCTAGTTTGGAAAAGCGTTGTTTATTTTAATTACATATGTATGTATGATTAATCAAACTTAAGTCTAAAGCCAAATAAGCTCAAGCTACGTACTAATTATGGATATGTTGATATGTATATAATATGAAATGATATTTTACTATAAAGTAGTATACACACCAGCATCTCCTTCAACTCCTGAACGGTGGCCCTCAAGCTATCCAGTTCCTGATGGACATGCCGGTCACTGGAGACGGAGGAAGTAACCGCCGGGGTGGAGTCCAACCTCATATGGGCCCTGCTAGGGCCCAATCTCCGGCCTCTCTCCCAACCTCCGTGGTGCCCTCTGTGTGCGGCGTCCAGAACTGGGGTCAGCAGCCTCGGATTGTTCTGTCCGGTAAAATCGATCCCCGAGGCCTGGGCCTGCTCAACCACCCGCTCCTACACCCACATTAAGCAGTAAAGTATAAGTATAAAATTTAAACTTGAACCTTCCAAAACTAAAATTTCAAATTTGGGTAGAAAAAATATTAACACTTACGCAGTACTCCTGGGTAGCGACGTCGGGATATCGAAGCTCGCCCGTGGCGGGATCTGTCGAGGTGCCGTGGACGGCAAGATATGCGGACAGCACGCTCGGTGTACCACCTGACGCCACGGTCCGAGATGTCTGCAATATTAGAAAGTAACTCTTAATATTAGAAATATTAGAGAATAACTCTTAATATTGCAGAATATTAGAGAATAACTCTTAATTTACCGATAACTCCATGGCTCGAGTAATGTTCCTCGAGCCACCTGTGTAAGTGGGGCGACCCCTCTTCGCCGACTTCCTGTTCTCCGTATTCTGAGCGGCCTGTTTCTGCACAACGCATTAACATTTAGTTTTCTAATTAAGAAACACAAAGAAATAAATTATATCATAAATAATGAATTAAATTTAAAATACATACCTATTTGCGTTGGGAGTCGAAATAAGCGCACAATAGAGGCCATGTCTCTACGTCGACTCTCGCAAACGCCGGAGTAGATAGGAGGGCCGCTCTCTCTGCCTCGGGGGTCGCCATCCACAGGGAGTAGCAGTCGGCCTTCAGCTCATTCCTGTTGTATCGGACCTTGGCCTGCATGTTCTTCATCAGGCTATTGTACAGAGCATGAAGGTCGAGCACCCTCCTCGGGTGATCAGGGTCGGCTACAGGCTGAAAATCGTAATCTAACTGAAAATACAAAAAAAACATTGTTATTAGATTGCAAGTGTTAATAATAAATATATTGGATAGATCAAATGAAAATATATATTAATACATACCCGAGCCTGATCAAAGAAGAGGGCGAATGAGCACTGGTGCTGCTCGCCCCACTCAACGTGAAGTGGATAGTTCTTCACGATCCGGCTCTCGTCCCCCAAATACCGGCCGAACCTCTCGGCATGAGGACCGGTATAGCGATAGTCAAGGGTAAAAAATAGAGGGAATGCTGCCTCCCCCCTAGTCAAGGGTAATAAACCTTCCTGCTAAAATTCAAAAATTTTGATGTTGTGTGTTCATGGCAATGAGGACATGCTTTGTGACTATGTACGGACCAACCTGATAGCATTACATACGCAGGAAAGTCATTAATTGTCCACATTAAAGCCGCACGCAGTATGAAGGTTGTGTTTGTGTTTGAATCATATGTCTCTACACAATCAATGAACAAAGTTTTCAGCTCCTCGATCAGAGGTCGGAGATAGACGTCGATATTGTTCCCCGGTGAGTTTGGTCCGTCGATAAGAAGAGGTATCATAAAGTATGATTGGTCCATAGCCAACCAAGGCAACAGATTATAAATTATCATTACAACGGGCCATGTACTGTGACTTCCAGCCATATAGTTGAATGGGCAGAAGCCATCGGTAGCCAGTCCGAGCCGGACATTGCGAGGATCGCTACTGAATATTGCGTGCCTCCTATCGAAATCCTTCCATGCCGGTGAATCTCTTGGATGGCTCATTTTTCCATTTTCGCTTGGAGGAGCACGGTGATGCCAAATCATTGTCTCGGCTGTTTTCTTGCACCTGAATAGCCTCTGTAGCCTCTGTGTTATGGGAAAATATCGTGCTATCTTCACAGGTATATCAGGCTTCTTATCAGAATCTTTCGGCTTATACCTGGCCTCTCCGCATGTTGGACACTCTTTCAAATCTGAATTCTCTTTCCGGTACAACACGCAATTTTTATGACATGCTTGAATCTTCTCGCACTTTAGGCCCAAATCAGACATCATTTTCTGGGCTTCGTACCAGCTTTCGGGCACATTATTTCCTGGAGGCATAGAATCTTTCAAGAATGAAAGAAGCATTGTGAATGACTTGTTTCTCCATCCATTTAGGCACTTAATCTGGAAAAGTTGGACGAACCATGAGAGGGTGGAATACTTCGCATTCTCATAAATTGGTTTCCTAGCATCATTCATGAAATTTTCATATTTATCCGCACGCGGTCCTTGACCGGAAGGAATGCCATCTTCGGTACGAATAGATTCACCTAGGGCAGCCTCTACCATATCCTCCATTTCTTCTGATGGAAATAAATTTCCGTCTCCTGCCGTATTACCGAATTCTTCTTCTCCTGCCGCATTATCGTGTTCTCCTTCTTCTTCTACCGCAGTACTGCATTCTTCTCCTTCCCCGTGATATTTCCAACTTGAATAAAGTCTAGTAAACCCATGTTTTACAATATGAAGCTCTGCCAATTCTACCTTCTGCCAGTACTTATTGCCACATCTATCGCACGGACAGAGAATCTTCTCTATTATGATCTTATTATGTGCGCGTGCAAATTCAAGGAAAGCAGCAACTCCTGCGACAAACTTAGATTGCATACGTTGTTTCCAATCCACATACATCCAGTCCTTAACTCTGACGTACTCATGGGCCATGTTAGACTGAATAACATATAAATTGTAGGTTATGCTGACTATATTGAGAAATATAAGAACGGGATAGTTACTGACAAAGGAGAAAATCCGTGTATATACTTTGTGTATGCGTTTGTCGTTGAAAAGAATAAATTATCGCACGTTATGTTAACCGATAGACGGGGACTAAGTGGCGCTTTTAGTTTCATATATGAGTATCGATGGGAATATGAAGGTTTCATATTATCATATATTGGTTTTAACCCGAACATCTCGAATCGCTCTCTAATTATGCGTTTGTATGTATGTGTTCCGGCTGTCGGGGGTAGACTTCTATCCCATTAAGAATATATAGAGCGAACGCCCATTACTTATGCTTTCAACCGTTTCGAGTAAATTTCGGCAGCACCTCCCCGCTGTTCTCCGAGTACACTGTAATAGAATAGATAATCATTTCAAAGCTGTGAAACAACGTTGAAATGAACATCTAATCTATCTTTGTACACGGAGAACCAGCGGAAAGGTACCGACGAAATATCTCGAAACGGATGAAAACACAAGTGAATGAAGGCGTTTGCTTTATACATTCTTAACTTGTCCACACGGGACAAATCTATGGGTTACCATACGATTGAATTTTCTCGTCGCGTAGACTATACGACGGTTGTTAGTATCGAGCTATACTGTCCGATATTTAACAACCTTCGTATAGTTCTAGGTCACGACGAGCATCGCACGTATGTTAACCGATAGACGGGGACTAAGTGGCGCTTTTAGTTTCATATACGAGTATCGATGGGAATATGAAGGTTTCATATTATCATCGAGTATCATATATTGGTTTTAACCCGAATATCTCGAATCGCTCTCTAATTATGCGTTTGTTGTGTATTCTTGTTGTATGTATGTGTTCCGGCTGTCGGGGGTAGGCTTCTATCCCATTAAGAATGTATAGAGCGAACGCCCATCACTTGTGCTTTCAACCGTTTCGAGTAAATTTCGGCAGCACCTCCCCGCTGTTCTCCGAGTACACTGTAATAGAATAGATAATCATTTCAAAGCTGTGAAACAACGTTGAAATGAACATCTAATCTATCTTTGTACACGGAGAACCAGCGGAAAGGTACCGACGAAATATCTCGAAATGGATGAAAACACAAGTGAATGAAGGCGTTTGCTTTATACATTCTTAACTTGTCCACACGGGACAAATCTATGGGTTACCATACGATTGAATTTTCTCGTCGCGTAGACTATACGACGGTTGTTAGTATCGAGCTATACTGTCCGATATTTAACAACTTTCGTATAGTTTTAGGTCACGACGAGCATCGCACGTATGTTAACCGATAGACGGGGACTAAGTGGCGCTTTTAGTTTCATATATGAGTATCGATGGGAATATGAAGGTTTCATATTATCATCGAGTATCATATATTGGTTTTAACCTGAATATCTCGAGTCGCTCTCTAATTATGCGTTTGTTGTGCATTCGTGTTGTATATGTAACATGATTTTAAACCATTGAGATCAAGATTGATAGAACTGATCATCCTGCATTGCAATAGCATTCATCAACCAAAAACTATTATTGCAATGGTATTCATTTATAACAATCAACAATTAAAACTACAAATGTAGGATACTGATATCATAAAGCGTTATACGCAACATTGATAGAACTGATAAATAAAAAAACGAAACACAAACCGTATCAAGATTTAACAACTTTGATTATGTCATATACGCGGGCCGATATTTTCATATTAGCCAATAGGCAAAAATAGATTGCGGTCTGGATATGGCATATTGGCAGTTGTTACCTATATGTATACATGCATATTGTCTCCCCATTTTTTCATAAATCAAACCAACTACATACATCAAACTAGTCCATGCCACCAATCAGAAACTCCACTATGTCTTTGAATTATTATTTTTCCAAATAGCATTGAGCTCCTATTGACATTGTCCCATCCAACAAATTTGTTGTGCTTGCCTCGACCTTCATCTAGCTTTCACATGACATACACATTATATGAGTAATATAGTTATAAATTATGGTATTTTGTTGTCATCAATCCACCTAACCCTAACCCCAAGTTGCTCTCTGAAAGCACATATAACCATCCCCCTATTCAAGCATAGCTTTTTCTGTGCAATTGTTCTCATTCTTAATTTCTCACATTCATTACTCTCTCATTTTCTTGTCAACAAATTTGTTGTGCAATTGTTCTCATTCTTAATTTCTCACATTCATTACTCTTTCATTTTCTTGTTTTTTTCCAACTCCCCACCACTTAACCCCAACCCAGCCCCAGCCCCTAGCCCTAGCCCAGCCCCAACCTAACCCTAACCCCAGCGCGGCCAGCTAAACCCCAACACCAACCCTAAGGCAAACCCTAACCCCAGCCCCACCCCAGCAGCAGCCGAACCCCAACCCTAACCCTACCCCGACCCCGACCCCGACCGTGACCCCTGCCCAACCCCAACTCACGCGCGCAACCCCAGACCCAGCCACGAACCCTAAGCCCAAAATAATCCAAAAATTCTTTAATTTACCTCGAGATTTACTCACCTGAACGGCTGCTGCTGGGCTGGGGCGACGACCTGAACGGCGGTGGCAACGACCTAAACCGCGGTGGCGACGAGAACTGCGGTGGCGACGAGGAGAACGACGGTGGCGACGACGGCGTGGCGATTTGGGGATTTTTTTCGCGCGCGATCGAGAGAGAGAGAGAGAAAGTGAGCATAGGCGATCGATCTGGGGTTTTGTTAAATCGATATTTACTTGCCCCTACGGATATACCCGTAGGTCCTTTGTTTGCAGCTCCGTAGGGGAAAACACCAAATTAAGAATTAATATTTTTATTCTTGGACGTCTGTGCCCGTAGGGGCAACCTTTTAGCCCTACGGATTAATCCGTAGGGCCAAGTTAAATCTGCCCCTACGGATTCCAATATCCGTAGGGGCAACCCCCTATTTTACTAGTGGATGTATATGCCCTAGAGGCCATTACTGTATCATACTAGTTTGTATATTACTTGATGGAAGCTTGGGATATTCACAGTTGTATATACAATCTTGCTCGAAATGGTAGTATGCTACTTGGTTTGTCTCTACTTTAATATGTGCATGTGTTTCTTTTAGCATATTGCTGATATACATATTAGTAGAGCCCTTAGGATCTTTGCTTGATTACCAGCGTTGTGATGGCGCTCGCACTCGTGGGAGCTGGGTAATCTATAAGCACATCCTTATACAGGTCCCTGGTCGTTGGACTATCGAGACAGGGCATCGATACTCCGGAGTAGACTAGCGTATGCGCTTCTCATCCCAGTGTGGGAGACGGTCTGTCCCACAGCCGTCAGTATGTCGTACTTGAGATAGTATACGGGTGCTCGTTAGGTTACGAGTACACTGGACAGGACTCGTCGGGGACTGTTGGTTGGTATTATACCTATCGTCAGTTATCAGTTCCCAAGTGACATGAGTACAGCTTAGTCCGCTGACTTGACACTGTCACTTCGCCTCGAGTGTGTTCCCACTGCACTTTGATTACTACCCTACCACGACTCAAAGGAGTCGTGCAAACAGGTAGTTTTTGGGTGCAGTCCCGAAGCACTTGGAGGCAGTGACGGTTAGACAGGATTTGTCTCTCCCGGTATTGGGGGTTGACATCGCGCTGTGTCCAGGAGAGCCATTACATGAGTAGTCCCTGGCCAGGGCAAGCGAGATATACTGGTAGGTTTCCAGTGTTATCTCAGGGTGTTCTGGGCTACACTCCGACACGACTTGTACCGCTATTAGGGGACTGACGTTCACCGCCCCCCTAGGCCCGCCATGCGATATATCAGACGAACAGACCGGACTGTACGGAGACTGTCACATACAGGCTCAGTAGGAGTTCAGATGGGGTTCACCTCGTAAGTCTTCTTATCGGCATCTACCTGGGGACCGTTACGTACAACTAGTGCCGCTTGCGGTCTGTGGTTAAACCCACTGCCAGCGTAGTGTCGAGTCTTTAGAGTCCCACACAGAGAGCTATTCGCCTTTAGGCAAAATGAGTAGAGGTCGCATGGTTTTGCGACAGGGTTCGTTCGCATCCGCGCACTTGTGCACGTTTGCTGCCCGGACAGCTTATACTAGCAGGCTTTGGTTTAAGCCGGATCCTAGTATATGATTTGGGATTGGTTTTTCTCATTGTATTCGTGTTCCTCGGATCACGAATACGGGTGCGTATGCACAGTTGCTTGAGACAGAGGGAGAGGACTTTGATTAGGGTTAATGACTATTGTCATTTTATTAACCCTAATGCTTATGTGTGAATTATGGTTAATTAATATTAGTTTAATAATTGTGCATGGTTATGGTTGTTGACCATTTGACCTATCTTGACTTGTTGACCTTGTTGACACTTTGACCATCATCATTTCATTTGGAAGATACTCTTTGATCCTTGCAATTTGCATTAAAAATGAAATGATAATGGTCATGTCTTGATTAAGCCATGAAAATTATCTCACTAATTATCTAATTAAAATAATTCACACATATATGTGAGAATGGTTATTATTCTCTCATTCTATCATTCCCTTTTCTCTCTCTTGTTCTTCCTCCCCCTCAAGCTATCCCCTCTTATGTGTTGAGAAACACTTGAGCTTGAGAAAAACACCTTCTTGATAATCTCTACTCTCATCTAGGGTTCAAGGATTAGCACTTCTTGCACCTTAGTTACTTCTAGCTTGGAGTTGAAGCCAAAAGTTGAGGCTTTCGGGTGGATCCTTCTTCGACGTGAGAAGACAACAAAGGTGAGCCCCTTTCCACTACTCCAAGGAGCAAGGAGAGAAGGACATAAAGCCCAAGGTATAACCGTTTCTACCCTTAGCTAGTTTCTAGTTAGATTTAGCTTGTTTTTGTTTAGCAAAGATCCTTCTTTGTCTAGTCCATGTTGCCTAAGTTGATAAAAATTTGATTTTTATTCCATTTTCCGCCTCCCCGTAAGCACCGGGATGGACAACGTGGACTTACATACATACATACACACACACACACACACATATATATATATATATATATATATATATATATATATATATATAGAGGGGGGGGGAAGTGATCACGAGAGTGAGAGAGAGAGAAGAGAGAAAGAGAGAGAGCCTGTGCAGTTAGGATGTTAAAGAAATATTTATAGAATATATTCGTTAGTTAGTAGTTAGTTAGTAGAAATATGAGTGAATATATATATATATATATATATATATATATATATATATATATATATATTAGATAAATTTGAGTTTTTGGCTAATACAAAAATAGTCCAAAACACGTCCAGGTCAGGTCTAAAAATCCAGTTTTAAAATACGGAAAATATACGTGTCGACCAAAACTAAAATATGATATCCGGGTAACGAAAATGCATACCCTCAAGAACGGATGCACGTACGTGCGCGTAGCCATCCAAACACGTCTGTTTCACTGAACAGGACGAGAACAAGATGCGCGGATGCTACCACGGGGTTAGAGGTATCATGTAGGCCATGTTAAGTAATTTTAAATTATTTTATATGACTTAAAATGTTATATGGTAAAATATGCAATGCCAGATAAAATGCCAGTATGCAGTATTTATGAAAGTGCACAAGTTTAAGTAACAAGTCAAGATAAATCATAAATATGAATCTAATAAGTTTCAAGCAAGCGGGTCGGGTCGAATGCAATGTAAAATGTAAAATACCATTCGCACCCAAAATATGATAAATCAAGAAAATACCACAAATAAGGAAATACGAGAACTGGAATCGGTATAAATGAACTAGATTGTTACATTTGGATTCAAGATAATGTAGTTTCGCACAAGAAGTGACATCCCGAAGAGAAGACGTCAAAACTGGAATTTACTGAACCTATCACCGTATTAAATTCATAATAAATTGTCTATAAGGGCTCGCATAGAATCCAACGGAATAATATACATCTCTCTGTAATTAGTTACTGGATATTAATATGTTACGCTAATGAAAATGTGATAGAAATACGGCTCTGGACTGCAGTCCAGAGCAGTAACTTCTATCGATACTCTATTTTGAGACACCTATACATCCCTTTACACATATGAAAATACACGGAGCCATCTGTCGTTGCGTAGATAATTAAGTTAGCTAATAAATAGTATTGGTTACATTTAATTTAAGTATTTCTTTCTATTTTAAAAGTATTTTAGATTGTCGACATGTCCTGCAGTTTTCTGCAGTGACAGTTTATACACACCGACTTTAAACTGAACATATCTTCTCGTATACAGTGGATATTATTTACCCGTCTATTGCGTTGGAAACCTAACTGATAAGGATAGATTTTATTTAACTGTAGCACTCCCTGAATCTGATCACAAACTAATGAAAACTGCACTTGAAGTTGCACTTCCAGTTCCGAAACTGTAATTTCAGCAGCTTACACCTATTCTAAAATGAACATAACTCCTTAATCAGAAAACTTATTGATATGAAACCAATTTTACAGCTTAGATAATCAAGTATACTTCATATGCCTTTTATATTGTTTTGCTCAATTCTGTACATGTGATTTACAGTGAATTTTGTAAGTTATATGACATTGGTTGCCCATATTTTATTCGTATCGTATTTGATTGCTTTTTTATCATATCATGTAACTGTTATTCCCTCATTGAATAGTGACCATATACATTGATATCCTAGTGACTATTTTACATTACCGAGTGAAAAGTGTTAGTGATTGGATTGTGGCAAGTACGTTAGTGTAAAAGCGTGATTGAATAGTGGAAGTGACACATACTTATACACAATCAGCGGAACCATTTAGTTATTGCATTGTCGACGTCTATGAAACATATATAAGTGTAACATAACTGGTATGGGACGGGTATGAAAGCACTTATATTAGTGTCACAGGTAAGACATCGAGGATTGTCCACTTATCTTGGATACCGGTCAAGACATGCTTTATGGAGACCCTGTCCCCAATTCTGGTGTAGACTTGTCATGGAGCAACCAGTATTGAGATTCATGGTCGGTGTTTGATATAGACCGTGGGATGTGGAGTAGTTTGAGTATGAGTTCGATTAACGGAATCTTAGGAGTCCCTTTACCGGTTTATTTAATGATTATGTGTTGTTGTGATACTGAGTTGGAACGGTATATTTCGTGATTTCGTGATATTGTTACTGATCGTGATTTAGGCCCGTGTTTCCAAGCTCTTGGATAGGTGCTTGGTGCCTTGGGTTTAAGAATACTCTCGCGGTGTTTGACGCTCACACTCGGACTAACAATAGGTTTAGTGATATGGACCTTGAGATTTAGAGACTGATAGGTTTAGTGACATGGACATTGCATTGATTACTGATCTGATACACATGCTTTACTGTTTATCTGTACCTGTTATTTCATGCTCACGATATTATTGGGGCCAAAATTTACACCCCATTGACTAATTCGAAGTCAACGCCCAAGCCCAAGTCAAGCCCGAGCAAGGGAGGAGCCGGCCTATGCCATGAAGATGCAAAAATTATGTAAATGCAATTTTAGGAAATGAATGTAAAATAAATAGGTAAGAAGCCAACTTTGTAAAAGCCCATGGCTTATATGAAGAGCACATGATATGGGAAAGGCACAAGTGCCATTTTGTAAAGCCCAAGAGGCTATATGTAAAGTGTAAGCCTATAAAAAACATCATAATGAAATGATAACTAACTTCATTCTCTTTCTCAGATATTTTTCTAGGGTTTTGTGTCTTCTTAAGGTTCTTCTTTTTCCATTTTCAGTGATTTAATCTCTTTTTTCAAAAACCGAGTGGTTTTTAACCACAAAACTCATAGAATAGAGAGATGGTCTATCCTCTGATCCAAGAAAAAAAGAGATTTTCAATCTCATCCCTTTCTTCCTTCAAGATCCCAAAAAAGAAGAGGAGGAAGAAGGAGAGGCCATATCAACAAATCTATTTTTAGGGAAGTCCAAGAATTGTAGTAGAAGAAAAGAAATCCCTTTTCATCATCCAGAGTCCAAACCTTTTGGAAGTTTAACTCCAAATCAAAAATCTCTGGAAGTTTAACTTCAAATTCAAAAATCTTTAGAAGTTTTACTCCAAATTAATTTCTTTCGGGAGTTTAATTCCATATCCATTCATGAGTTTAACTCCAAGCCCAGGGGCTTAGCTCCCCTCTTCTGCTGGTGTTCCCAGTGGTTGTGTGCCGCTCACGTGACCTGCTGCGCCAAACGGTCGTGTGCTCATCACGTGACCCGTAGGCGTCCAGCGGTCGAGTGCCGCTCACGTGACCCGTTGGTGCCCAGATGTCGCATGCCACGCACGTGATCCACTGCGTCCAGCGGTCACACACGCCCTTCATGCGTCCTAAGGACACCCTTCACTCCTTGTCCCCCACACTTTTTTTAAAGGAAAAATAAAAAATTAATAGAAAAATGTTTACTAAAATTTTATTCTTTTTAAGCCTTTCTCGTAAATATTCATAAAATAAAAAAATGAAATGAAAACTCCCATACGCTTTTGTTTTAAAAAACACACGCGTTCCACACTCAAAACACTTCTCCTGTTAGAATTTTTTTTTACTGGGACGCTGCCCCGCACCTCGCAAGAGGCTACTAGCTCTTTTTTCCCCCAGCTTGCTATCCGGGTAGCGGGACTCCCATGAACTCTGCGAGGTCCCTGATACGCCCAAAACACCCTCAAAACACACACACATACTGCACATTGAGTTCGCATGATCTTTTTGACCTATTAATTGGAGGTTCCACGCTCCCAAGAGTAAGGGGTAATTAACGACAGTTTAGTCCGCGGCCGCCGGAAATTCGAATCCCCACAATCAATAAAACCTAGGCTGCCTCAGACAGGGAGAATCTGCATACGTTTGAAAAATGCGTGCAAAACGCGTGCATTCCTATCTCAATAGGGTGACGAAAAACACTCTACATACATTACCTTATGCATGTTACTTCATGTTTATTATTGTTGCACATAATATATACTGTTATATTGTATCGCCCTGATGACCTAAGTATGCATGCTCAAAGCGGAAAGTGGACTTAGCCTAAATCAGGACCTACCCTTTTCGAGGATATTGTAGAGATCTAGATCAGCGACGTCAGAGCTATCTTCTGGTTAGTTATTTCTTTTTCTTGTATTCGTTGCACTCTGATTCGTTTAAATGTGATAGATTTAGTGGTTGTGATTCTCATTAGGGTGACGAAAAACACTCTACAGACATTACCTTATGCATGCTACTTCATATTTATTATTGTTGTACATATTATATACTGCTATATTGTGTCGTCTTGACGACCTGAGTATATATACTTAGAGCGGAAAGTGGACTTAGCCCAGATCAGGACCTATCCTTTTTGACCCACCCCCAATATAGACGGTATTGTCTGCTTTACATGAAACCGCACGGTTTTGTCCTTCGGAACGAATCGGACCCGACCAGGGGCCACTTCCCAGGAGGTCAGCCATCCTAGAATTTCCCTGGCTCGAGCACGCTTAACTACGGAGTTCACGCTCCTGTAGTGCCAGTTCACTTAAAAAGCGCATCTGCATTAAAGAGCGGTATCATTCCATTTACAGTATAGATCTTCTCTCTTTCGGAATGTATTTCGAAAATTCCCCATTGTTCTACAGGTGTCCCATGGACTCAATAGGTGGGCCTCTAAGATTTAAGAGGTGGCCCCCACTTTTTGGCGTGACACTTTTTTCCATGTGGCACTTTATTCCGTGAGTAAGGACCGGGGCCCAACATAACTAATCCATCAAATAGACTAAAAAATCGACGGCTTTACGATGTTTGAAAAACAAGATCGTTTGATGGGTGTGTTAGAGCTCTTCAAATCTTGTAAAATTTGATACATAACTTATCTAGCACATATAGATTGCGGTGGCCGGTACAGATCGGTGAAAAACACGGGATTGGATGTTTGAAAAGCTGGCCTCAAAATAAAAAATAAGATAAGATCTCAAAGAATCAACTCCCTACACACACCCCTTTATCCAACAGTAGTATAATAGTAATAAAATATTTTTGCCATATATATAATATATAATCTATATAATTGTTAATAATAATAAAGATTTGGGATTTTTGCTACCTATACAGTACATATATATTAATTAATATATCTTAATTTGATTTTTTTCCATATATAATAATAATAAAGATTTGGGATTTTTGATATGTATAATCCCTGATGAACAAAATATATGTGAACTATGACAATGTTGTTTAATTTATTTGATTTATGTGTATACAATAAATTTTTTTTCTTGCAGGAGGATGGAGAAGATTTTGTTATAACTTCAAAGACTGCCTTGATTGGCACAAGACCCGTATTTCAACTAAGGATTAGTACTTTTTTAGACTATGGAAGTTTATATGAAATAAAATTTTGAAAGAGACCGATTTAATTTTCAAGATGAAAAGTTTCACTTGATTGCATGACTGTCAAATTTATATATACAAAATTGGTTGTACTTGGTTATTAATTTTCAATCATTCATGTTTGAAGAAAATTTTAGCTGATTTTGCGATATCTAAAAAAGTTCTAAAACTTAAATTTTGTTAACTTTAATATATCCCGTGTATTTGCAGATTGGAAGATGATGAAGATGAGATTGACCCACTAATACCGAGGTGAGAATTTTGTTAAAGTTGAAATTTTGGTTGAAATTAATTTTAAATTTTGTTTTTTCTAAATGGTGAGTTTATGATATTTGAAGTGAAACGTTTCCAATAAGTTTTTTATACCATTAATTGTCGTTTTTTCGTTTTCTGAGTTAATTACAATTAATATTGTGAAAAAGTTCTCTCCCATCTTCATGTAGATAAGAATTTGAATCCGCCGCTAAATAAAAAGAAAAACATGCTACAAAAACGAGAAAAGCAATATAAAAAAGAAATTAGTAAAATTTTAACATTTAAGATAATGAAAATAACCGTGCAATCGTACGATGCCTTGAAAAAAAATCTAGTGGTGTCTGTAACTGGAAAGGACAAAAATGATTAGAAGAGATTGATAATAGAAAATAATTTTTTTTCTATTATCGAGATTCCATGCTAGTCATAATTTATAGCCTAATTATAGCTATCTAATTAGTAATATAATATTAACATATATTTTCTATTATCAGAGATTCCATCCTAGCCATAAGAATATAAAATTTGCACCTCACTAACCCCATATAAATTAAATTTTTTTACCGAATTAAATAATAATCCACGAGGATTTCGGATCCTTATCTTCTACTTCCAACAACCAGTAAGCTATCGGTGGCGTTACTAGGAGTCAATTAACGCATGCATTACCTTATGAAAGGAGTGACATGGTGAGATGAAGACTGGAAAACAATGAGGAAAAAAAGAAGGAAAATTTCTAATCAAAAGATATACTAAGAGTCGATTTTACTTGATTTCTAACACAAATTAACAACCAATTACTAGTTTGCGTTCTGTAGACGCATGACCTGTAAATCAACCAGGACTTCTTAAAACATACATATAAGAACTCGCACATCTAAAACTAAAAAGCAATTTAATTTGCGGGCTATATATTTTTTGATATAAATTTGTGGACTGTATTATTGACACATAATGGACAAAAAAGACATTGAAAAATGACGACTGTGGTGCCAATGGAGCAAGAGCTGGGACCCAATGCTGATGTCCTTAAAAGACAAGGTGCGGAAGATAATTTTCCACGCCAGAAATAGTTTAGGTGAACCCATCGGGAACTGAATACAAATATCCCTAAATTACAAGGGGCGTAGGATAATTTTCCTCCCTGAATGAATATTTCTATTTAATTGTGAATGGTTTGACCAAATAATATACGTGTGCATCCTCGGAATGGGCTGATTGAACTAAAAAAGAATTCTTGACTATGCACTCTCGGTGTGTTTGTGTTCGCACATCAATGTTAGCAGATGTATTTTACGAGTCAGCCCGGAAGTAGATCAAATGATTAGTTAACTGTTATTAAAACAGTAGCCAGAAGTCGAATTGCAGTTACTGCAAACAAATCTAGTGTAAATATGGATGATGCAGACACGGATCAGATAGATGAGATACATGAATCCTTTAATGTCGTTCCTGACTATAGTCTTGAAGAACCATTCACGGCCGAGCACTATGACCCAATTGATTTGGATGAATTGATAAACTCAATGCATACAAACCATCATTATGAGGAGGACATAGAAGAAGACCAAGAAGAAGAGAATGACTATGTTGATGTTAATGTTTTAGTAGATAGTTATGTAGAAATTTGACACCTGTTCTATGTTTTGCTGTGGTATAATGTTTATGTTATGCAAACAATTATTTTGGTATATGATTAATTGTTAACTGTTGAGCATTAAGATCCAATTATCTGTAATTTCAATCTTGTTTATTGTGTGTGATTTTAACTAAATGTAATTTGAATTTTATTGTGTTATTTACTTCTCTATTTTTCATTGCAACTAATTAAAAAGTTGTTATATGTCCAGAAACTACTATAATCTTGGCTCGCCTCGTCTTGTTTTAAAGTATATCCATTTTTCTTATATACAATTTTAAGTTATATGATAGTTATTTACTGTCTTTTTTTAGGTATAATGGTCGGTAGAGGTTTGTTTAGTCGCATCAGTGATAGCCTCCTTAGTAGTACTAGTAGTGGTAGGGATAGAGGCAGAGGCAGTGGCAGTCACGTCACAAACAGAGAGCCACAACCTGAAGAACCGCAACCGGAACATGAAGAACCGCATCCGGAATAAGAAGAGCAGGAGCAAGAAGTAGCAGAAGAACCGATCGACGAAGATGCATTTCAGAGGGCATTTGGATTACCCAAAAAAGGATGGGACGTCAAACCCGATGACCGCACAAAAAAGAGAAAGATTGAGTGGAAGGAAGAGGAGTAAGATTCAACACTTTCAAAATTTTCATTAATTTCAATAGTTTTGAGATAATTAGCAATTTTATAAATAATAATATATTTTCGTTTCAGCTTCTTGAATGTTTCCGCTGGTCGTACTATCGGAAAAGTATGGTTCACTCATTTTAAAGAACCTTAGTTTAGTTTCCGAGACGCAGAGGCGCATACTTTATGATGGGTTTAAGGTGTGTTAATTTTTACGTTCAAATTTATTAAATATGATATTATACATGTAATTTAATTGAAATGCATTTTTATGCAGAAACACTACACCTTTTGACAAGAGGAGGGACGATGAATTGTATGCGATATGGACGTCGAAGGCCGGCGGCATCCTCAAAAATGCATTATAGAGGGAGCGAAAAATTCGAAAAAATTCAAAAAAAAAAGAGGAATATCACTATGATGTGCGATTGTCGTAATGACGCCTCTCTGTAGATTGGCAATGAGAAGTGGAATGCGATGATTGCTGCGAGATGGAGAAACGAGATGTACGATGGGTTTGCTACCACATATAAAAGTAACCGCTAAAAGGAGAAGGAGGGGACGAGTCACACATGCGGTTCTACTTCATTTGTTTCTCATGACACACAAATAGTAAGTTAAATTCATAATTGTATTCTTATACCATTGTATTATGCCTTTTCTATTTTGATGTTAAGATTTGATTTTAGGGTTCAATAAATAGGTATTAAGCTGGATTATTAGTCCAAGATTGAAGTCCAAATCTTCGATACTCAATATGTTCTTGGTGTAAAAGAGAGAATCTGGTTTCAGAGTAGAACTAATAATAAATACATTAATATAGCAAGGGAAAAACATGAGGTAATCATTGCAAATGAATCTAAAGCTTAATCACTATTCTTCTCAATTATGTATAGATATATGTTCACACTATAATATTGCATTTAATACCGTCCATTTTTCTGCTCGTTTGTTTATACGCAGGTGCTTTTAATCCGTGTTTACTACATATTTACAGGTTACAGGTTTCTGGTCCAAAATAATGCAAATCATGCAAAATCTCCACAGTTATACCAAAATCCAGAACATCTGCCACAAACAAATAAAATCCGGGTTCTGATCATCCACACATGTCCAGTGCTGCTTACCAGTTCAAAAGACAAGACAAATAACAGTGGTCATTCGTGTCTCGGTCAAGCACAGAGCACGAGAGGGGCAACACAAAATTCAAGAGATGCGCGGAGCTCGAGTGAGATAAAGGTCAAATGAATTAAAAGTGAAGCCATGTTGGCCTGTTGAAAATCTGAACATATTTTGGAACCATTTTGCAATTTTGGACCTGTCAAACAGAAGAAAAAAGCAACAGGAGGAAGCACAGAAAAAAGAGACCCTAATTCCACAAAATGGCGGTGGAACTGCCGCCAAATGTGGGTTTTGGCGGCGGTTCCGTAGCCATGTCGTGTCATCACTTGACCGTCTTTTGGGGGTAGTTTGATAATAATGCAAGCGGTCAGAATATGGCCCTAGGGTTTCAGTTCCCTGCCTATAAATAGTCCAGTTTTGAGCCAAGTGACCATGCTTTTTTCTTTAGTAGAATCAGTGTAGTTTAGTTTGTATTTTCTTCTTCTTCATCATCTATTCTCCATAAAATTGTAGTGAGGGCTCTTGAGTGGAAGATTAATGAAGATAAGGGTTTTTCTTAACTAAAAAAAAATCAAAAATTTATAAAAATTCACCCACCTCTCTACCTTTCACTCTTTTCAAAACATAAGTACTCCAAAACGACCAACTCTTACTGAACTTTGGTATCCACAACCAGACATTTCTTCTTACGGTTCTTGTTTTGGTCGAACTTCGAACGATCCATTCATACCAAAAATTTCTTTGAGAGATCGGATAGACACATTTAGGACCAACAATTGGACACTGCACTCCACTTTGTATCAACCATATCAAACTTTCACAGCTTCTCACGTTGATGCCCCTTCTGAGAGTCATGTTGCGACTCCGAAACCCATGTCCATTGCTGACAGAATTGAACAATCCCGTAACCGATCTTTCATTCTTTTCACCACTCCAAATTTCTTAGGACAACAATTCCAATCATTTTCATATCAGAATGTTGATCATAATCCTGTCCATTTTTCACATCCATTCGATTCTTATCAATCCTACCCGACTTTTACACCGTCTCTAGACATTTCTTCTCAACAGCCATTTGGGAGTTTCACATTTCCAGACAACTTTGAATCTTTTACTGAAACCCCTTCACAACCCATGTCTAGTCTTGAACAGTTATTAGAAGAATTTCGGGTAGCGTCGTGCCAACAGATGATGGATTTGAATGCGTCCATGGCCGTCTTCATACAACCTAACGAACCGGCAGCTAGTTTCCAACTAGCTCCGAATTTTCCGATGTATGATAAGGCGATATGACAGATTGAAGATTTGAGTCGTTAGAGTGAGCAGTACACCCTTCCAAATCAAACCTACCCGTTTCAAATTGAATTCCACAACTCCAGTTTCAAAAGTCTATCGAGTGTCCCAAATGATTCACCAATTGAAGATAGAATGTTTGATGAGTTGTGCGACCTTATAGTATTTGATTTACCCGATTGTGAAGGGTCCATTTCAAGTGAAACCACACCCAATCCTTTTGATCTCTACATCTCCACTCTAGAACCACAATTGATTGAAATCCATGCTTTTGATGAGGTGTCTAAGAAATTTGACTTCACTTGATTGAGGATATCGATGCTGGGAATATTTTGGATGATGAAACCACAGTTTTGGATAAGTTTTTCTCACCAATTCATCATGTCCTTTCACTTCTGTGTGGACATCATCCCGGACCATTAGCTGTCTTTCCCGAACTCCATATGCGTCTAGATATTGATGATGATAAATGCATGGATGAGCTGAATTTTGAAGAGAATTTTGAGGATATTTTTGAAGATGAATTAGTTTTACTTGATGAGTCGGATTTTCCAATTCATCATGTCCATTCCATTAACTGTGCACACCCTCCTGAACGTTTAACCGATACCATTCCTCAATCACTTCCCTCCATCCTTTCCGTCGTTCCCACTTCGCAAGCCACCGTATCACCATCGTTTCCTACGTCTGGTTCACCAAGTTCGGTCGGCCCATGTTTTCTTATGAATCTTGAAAGGTTTGACTCCATTTCTCACCGTGTTGATAGATTATTACAATTCATTTTTACAATTCGATCATTACAAATTATACTAATTTATTCACTCCATTTCCACCCTCAAGTTCGTTTTCCATTTCTTTTTCCCCTCCGCCATTCATCTCCTCTACCGAGACTGTATCCCGCTTCCATCCACACACGGTCTCGTGTATTCTCCATATCTTTTCTCTACGCGTTCTTTCACCAACCCGGTATTATCGCGATAAATTTTTTGAATGGTTGGTGTTAACTTTTGGCCTGTGTAAGGCCTTGTATAGATTAATGACGTTCTCTCCTCCCTAACTCTGAACTTAACGCTTAAACAGTGACAACACTGTTTTACTTAAGTTTGGAGGGACCTTTTTGTGTATATATATTTTGTTTGCTTTTTTCTTTTATATAAAAAAACAGGGGAGCACAGACAATTTTAACCCTCTTGGTGTAGCATGACAGCGAGAGCACTGTCAAGTTTAAGTTTGGGGGTGTGCTCGGTAAACTTTCTATCTTCGCATTCATATATATATTTTGCATTTGCATACTTATTTAAAAATCTACAAAAATTAAAAAAATTTACAAAAATATAAAAACTTTGTCGTCAAGTTGGCTAGTAGGGTAACTTAGATTTTTATTCCGAAAATTTAGTTGATAGGTTAGAAAGAACTAAATCGTAGGCTTAGAAATTGAAAACCCTAAAAATAACCCACCTTCTGTTTAATCTTGGTAAATATACGTTCTTACAGTTTTTTTAGAAGTAGGTAATCTTGAGTTCGGTTCTTAAGTTAAGTCGAGATGAAGCGAAAGTATTGAAAGCTTTATTGAAGGATAAGTCTGAAAAATAGTTTTTATTCTTGAGGCCAAATTCAGAAAGTATATATCCCAAAAATCGCACTTACACGCACCTTGAAACTTGGAATAGTAGAGAATACCTAGAAATACTCTTGCCTGAAAGCCTAGTATGAAAAAACGGTATTTAAAGCTAACCACCAAAAGAGCATCATTGAAAAATATTTCCGGTATTGAAAAGAAAAAAGAAAAAGAAAAAAAGAGGAAAAAAATAATTTCAAGATCTAGAAACTGCTATTTACGCTTTAAGCTCACACATTCAGTAATCGGCTGTTAGTGCCTCAGGAAGCAGTAATAGTCGCATGAAAGGTATGTGAGCAAATCCGTCCATCATTAATGAAAAGAAGTAGTATTAGGTATTAGGGCAAGGGTATTATGGCTTGAATTGAATTCTTTAGTGTAGAGGTGAAAATTTACACACACGTGGGGGTATACGATCGATATTTGGAGGAAAGAAAGGGATAAAGAATAAGACTTATGTTTTCCATAAAGATGATAAAAATTCCGGATTGGAGGCTGCGCTTTAGAAGGAAAACTCAAGAGAAATCGAGATCTTTCTAAACTGTCAAAACGTATAGAATCTTAGGTTGAATAAATAAAAGGTGTGAAAAATAAGGGAGGGCTATTTCTAACTTAGGATAATAGAGTTTCTAACTTAGATACTAAATTGTAGGAGTAGAATCGACGTTAACTTATAGAACTAGTTTGACGGGATTTTGTGGTTAGTATCTGCTGAAAACTCTCAAGAGACAATATTCCTCCTACTAGGGACACTTAGAGGTTTAACGGCTTGTTGCACACGCTAAGTGCAACCGTGATGCCTACGAAAGTGAGCTTAAGACTTTTTTGAGAATAAATGGTTTTGTCGGGACGAGCAAAAGATAAGTTTGGGGGTATTTGTTCACACCAGAATATTGCATTTAATACCACCCATTCGAAAGATCTATATTTTCTTAGTTTTAAGTTTTTACTGAAAATCGACGTACAATATAGAAAACTGCGTTACAATATTAAGCGACGAATCTGGACAGAATTTGTTCTGATTCGCACACTGTTTTTAAATTGGACATAACTCGAACACCCGATGTCCGTTCGTGACAAAATTTAGATGTGTAGATGCACAATTGATAGAAATATAATTTCCTGTATATTATATTACTTAGAAACGCATGAAACAACCCGATATAGGCTTTGCAATATAACATATAGTTGCTGTCCAGAAATCTGAATTTCGGTTTTAAACGTTGATATTAAAACGATCATAACTAGAGCTTCAGAAATCAAAATCGCGCGAATCTTAGTGTTTTGGATAAGTATTTCGAAATACCTACAATTTTCTAATAATTTTTGTAATCTGAAACCCGATAGAAATTAACTCAAACTGCATTTTAAAAATGTGTGATGGTGCTGAACAGATTCTGATCTGTTTTGCGCGACGATACGAAAACATGTATATCTCCCAAACCGGTAGTCTTATTTAGGCGAGACTAGAACTCACGTGTGCATAACACTTAAGGATATATTTTCGTTTATATTCTGATTTCAAATAACTTGATTAACTAGTTGTACATATCATTTATTTACAATATTGTTTTTGGACGTTACTTGTATTCTTATCTCATATCATGTTCTGTGATTGCTTATTTGTTTTTATCTATATGACTTGTGACTAAACTATTACATGCTAGAATTGACTTGATCTTGACACGATTTAATCATGAATACTTGTACCCAGTATGTACACTTGAACCAACTTGACTCGAACCATGAATACAATTGGCTTGACTTGCACTTAACATGACTATATGAACTCAATCTTGGAAACTTAATATCATACATCACCTTTTGTATTCATGGATTCGATCAAGACTCGTAACATTAATCATAGACTAATATACACGGGGTGTTAGGGTAGTTTGAGCATGAATCCAATGGAATCTCATGAGTCCCATTAATACAAATCATGTTGTTGTGGTACTGGGCTGAAATGGTACAAATCTTGTTGCTGTGGTACCGGGCTGAAAGGGTACAAATCATGAATTCACGAATGAGGGCCCATATTTCTAAGCCCCTGGATGATAGCCTGTTGGGTTTGGAATACTTCAACAACAATTGAAGTTCCGCTATTTTGGGCCCGTAATTCCTTGGCCTTGGACGATAACCTTGGGTTCGAGAATACTCTTGAGATTGGTTGACATTCACACTTGAACTCACGTTAGTTAGTTTTACCCTTTTAGAGACCTTTTAGGACGCTTACATTCACTTCACGTTCACTATACCTACACTCCACGGCCATGCTATACTTGTTTGCTACGCTCATATTATTTTGCCATGCTGACATAGTTGACACACATATTACCGTGCACGCTACCATACTTGTTTATATGTTCATGATTTTTATCCATGCTATACTGTATATCATATTACACGTTGCATTTCATTTATATATATAATTCCATCCTTTTGGGGACTTACCGAGCATTAGTTCGCTGACGGGCATTCCACCCATCTTTCTTTCTTTCTTGGAATATTCGTCAGGTGGTATTAAGACAGAGAAGATAAAAGTGGTCGAAGAGGAGTACAACCAGTTCGTATCATAACCGGATGTCTAGTTTCATTCAGCTTTTCATTTCATTTCAGCTTTTTTATTTATGTCTTCTTGTTAAGGCTTATTATGTTATTGTATCTTGTATTCAGATATTTTGTCAATTGCGAACCTTGAATGTAATAAATCAAAATTGGATTTCATTTTTTGGTTTATTCTTGTTAGTTTATATTGCTTATAAACGCTTAGTGTATTTATTTCGAGAAATGACCTTCTCAAAATAAATGCGTCGCGGGCTTGCCACGTCACCGTTTCCGTTCTTTTAGGAAGCGGGGTGTGACATCTGTTGAGATAGTTAAGGTAGAGTCTAGGGAGTCTTCTTCTGCTTCCTTCTCTGCCCTATCCGATTCGTATTCTCCTCATAGAGTTAGGGTTACCCGCGCCACTCGTGGTCAGGCGACGGGAAGGGTCCCCAAAGCGCGCATCGGGAATGCTCGCGATGCGCCCTTCCTCCTAAGAAATGTGGACGAGCTCACCACGATCCGGGCCCGTTTCCATATTCCCCCTAGCTATTCATTTCGTTTGGCTAGGAAGGACAAAAGGGCGGATCAGGTGCAGGGCACGAAGATCGCCTTGTACCTGGATGCGTTCTAGGCTGGAATGCGTCTGCCCTTTCCCCTCGAGGTATGCGGGACGCTACGTTGCTTTCAACTAGCCCCGGGCCAGCTAGTGCCAATCTCATGGAGAATTCTCCTCGGGTTCCTGGTCCGGTTGAGACTTGATGAAATCCCCATCAGTTTGACCCTTCTTCTCTCATATCTTTGTTATAAAAATCATCCCGGCACCCGTAAGGACGAGCCAAACTGGGTGTATGTTTCCTTTAGAAAACGCAGAGGAGGGGCGGCCGGGTCGGGGGTCGTAGTAGTTCCTTCTTCCATCCATGAATGGAAGGAGAAGTTCGTATTCGTCGGGCCACCTGAGGGCGAGGATTGGCCTATGCCTGTACAGTGGCACATGGCTGACTGCCCGCGGGTGAAGCGGTCGTCCTCTCCTAAGGCGAGGGCAGTGTCGATGTGGGAGCCGATCCAACGGGCCGATGTTTTGATTTCCGAGCAGGCCGTCAGTTGGGCCGGGATCAGCCACGCTCGATTCGTGAGTAAGTTAGGATCTTAGCCGACCTGTCTAGACTTGCATATTTTTCTTCTGCTCTTTCTGGCGTCACTAACTCCCTTTGTGTATTTTACTTTTTGCAGAGCAAATAGACCGATCTAAATTCCTGGCTGCCATGGCTGTTAAGAAGGGGAGGAAGACCGGGGGCGCTAGCTCATCACGCCCTGGCTCGAGCCCGGCCCCGAAGGCAGCCGCACCGGCTGGGCCTTCCTCCGCACCCCGAGTTTCGGAAATCAGCCGTGGGGAAAGCCACAAGCAAGCTCGGGAACCGGAGCCCCGGGCGAGGGAGGTGGAGGATGAGGACGACCCTCCCGAGGTCCCCCTAAAGAGGTACAAGAGGACGGTGTCTCGACCTCCGTTCTCCCCGATTTTCATGCAGGAGGGGGGCATCTGCTTCGAGGTGCCCTCGGGGCTTTCTGTCGCCGATAGCTTAATTTCGGAAATGGAGGGATCGGCCGGGGGTATAATTCCCCGGGGGACCCTCAAGGCCCAAGTCGCCGCCATCGCTCAGGAGGCTGTGCATGTCAGTATTATTTTTCCGTTGAGGTTTTCGCCAAGCGTTTTTTGGATGAGATGAATTTTAACCCCTCCTTTTACTTTCCTCAGATCCTCCAGCACCGCGCCCTCATCGTCAACATGGAGCACGAGGAAATTGCCCCGGCGATGCAGAAGGCGGGCGAGCGGGAGGAGGGCCTGTGCCTGGAGCCGCGTCAGGCGAAGGAGAGGATCGCCGCCCTCGAAACTCTGGTGGCCTCCGAGGAGGTGGTGAACTCCAAATGCAAGGATTCCATCCTACTTCTGAAGGAGTCCAATAAGGCCGTCCAAGCTAAGTTGGAGGAGGCCAGGGTGCTCAACGCTACTATGAAGAAGACGCGGGACACCCTTAAGAGGGAAACCGAGGCGGCGAAAGAGGCAGTGAAGGTCGCCGACCTCCGGGCCGCGAAGGCGGTGGAGAGGTACAAGATGTCGGAACAATTCTACGCCGACCTTGCCGACGCCTCTGCCATTTTATGGCACCAGGCTCTCGATGCCGTCAAGGCGTTGATGCCGGGGTTTGCCGATGGTGAGCTCCGGCTCCAGTACCCCATCGAGAATGAGCCGCAGGGGGAGGTCACCGGGAGTGCCGCCGGGGGAGAGGCTGCCGGTGGGAGTGCTGGAGACAAGGCAGTCGCCCTGCTCCCAGTGCCGAAGTTTCTGGTGGGAGCGCCGACCCTAAAGCCGCCACCCCGGCTCCCGACGCCAGCGTTGAGCAGATCGAGGTCCTCTCCGGTGACCGACCGGGAGCTCCTCAGGTAAACCCTAAGTGGCTGCTTTTCTTTACTTTACAACCTTTTCTGACAAGTTCACCTTTTCGTAATGCAGGTGCGGCTAGCGCCGATGCCCCACTGCTCGAGGGAGCGCCTTCAACGACTGCTTTGGCGGTGGTCACCTCTCAACCTTCTCTCATACCCTCGAAGATGTTGGAAGGTCTGTGTTTACGATTTATTAATCTTGTTTTCCAGACATATAATTAGCGTACTAAAGTGACACTGTCGTGTTTTCAGGAGTGCTTTTTGATCACGTATATCAGATGTTGCTCCCACACTTTTCCTTCCCATCTGAGCTTGCTTCTTCTTCTGGTGGCGTTGGTGAGTATGATTTCCGTTGACATCCTTCCTCTCTTTTTTCTTATTGACGGAATTGTCTCTAACCTCTTTTTCTCATCTCAACTGCAGTGCTACAGATTGAAGGAGGGGATGAAAGATCAACTGCGCCACCAGCCCTTCCGACCTTGCCACCTGTCTCAACTGGTACAATGACCATCATATTGGTAACTTTCCTCTCTTTATTTTCTGTACTGTTATCTGATCGCATCCTGTTTCTTTCAGCTGTCGTTCTGGCTTCGGCGTCCTTCGAACCTCGCGTCACAATGCCGGCGGGTCCTTATCTGAGGAGTCTGTCTTCAAAAGGCGCCGCGAATAGTCTGCGCATGTTGAGTGACTATGTCGAGGAACTCGACGTTGAAACTCCTACATCTGCCGCAGACTTCGCTATGGTGGTTAACCCGATGCTAGCAATACTCGTGAACTTTCATGAGGAGGGCATCATTGCATTCTTGGTTAACCATTGTAAGGAGATCGAGGGTCGCCTATATCAGTTGGAGTCGCTGCGTCCCACTCCCGAGACCGTGGCTGCCAATAATCAGAGGACAGCGTGGATTGAGCAAAGCGCTAATTACTTCCGCCATCTCGAACAAGAAGTCATTTCAAGGCGTAAGGAGCGTGGTGAGGCTTCAAGCAAGTCTGCTCAACTGCATGCTCGGGTGGAGGCCAATGCCGCACGGCTGAAGGTTATCTTTGAGGGCCTCCTGCAATGCCTCTCCGAAGGGTTATCATTGAGGCAAAGACTTGACTTTGTCGAGCGAGCTGCAGCCAGCCAGGAAGCAGCCCAGAAGGCGGTAGAGGAGCAACTTTCATTCTTCTTGCAGCAGCGGGCTCAGGTGGAGGCGGAGGTGGCCGCAGCTGTCACTCGAGAGGAAGCGCTGAAGGAAGTGCGAGAGCGGCTTGTGAACTTACTAAAGACACTCCCTCCTCAGTAGCTATCCATTTTTGCAAAGAATGTATATGTATATATTTTTTTATCCCTTGACATAATGTATCCTGTATTTAATCAAGTTTATGAATAAAAGATACACCTTTTTGTAATGTCTTGTGTCACTTCTTCGCTTTTTTCTTTCTTTTCAGCATGACATTTTTAATGCACCTTATTGGCAGGCAAATTCATTTTTGCCAGAGATAATGACGGCCTAGACCGCAGGTTCAGATCTGCCGCCCAGGGCTTTTCAACTCTATGAGCCGTGAGGGTCTCATAGAGGCTTTTCTCCCTACGGATCGAGAGGATCTCGCAGGTGGATTTTCTCCTTAGGAGTCGTGAGGATTCCCAAGTGTGGTTTTCTCTCATAAGTCGAAAGGATCCTATAAGAGAATTTCTCCCTCTTACGAGTCGAGAGGGCTCGTAAGCGGTTGTTTCCCTCTTTGTCGAGAATCGACTTCAGAGAGTGAGACCCGTGAATAGTATACAATAGACCATTTAGGATTGACTTGCAGGGTCCCATTGTTCAGGGAGCAAGTTTTTTGAGTCCTTACTGCCCGAGATGTGAGTCAAAGAGGCTCTCATCACGGAGTGTTTGTATCCGTGAGTTGAGAAGTTTTGCGAGGGATTATTTGTTTCCCAAGCGCCAAGGATTATTTGTGTCCTTGGGGTTTGAAACGAGTCGATGGTTCCCACGGAGGCGCTGGTGGCTCTGCTAGTCGACGCGGATCAGGAGGCTCTCGTCAAGGAGTGTTTGTATCCGTGAGTCGAGGATTTTGCGAGGGATTATTTGTTTCCCAAGCGCCAAGGATTATTTGTGTCCTTGGGGTTTGAAACGAGTCGATGGTTCCCACGGAGGCGCTGGTGGCTCTGCGAGTCGACGCGGATCAGGAGGCTCTCGTCAAGGAGTGTTTGTATCCGTGAGTCGAGGATTTTGCGAGGGATTATTTGTTTCCCAAGCGCCAAGGATTATTTGTGTCCTTGGGGTTTGAAACGAGTCGAGGGTTCCTACGGAGGCACTGGTGGCTCTGCGGGTCGACGCGGATCAGAAGGCTCTCGTCAAGGAGTGTTTGTATCCGTGAGTCGAGGATTTTGCGAGGGATTATTTGTTTCCCAAGCGCCAAGGATTATTTGTGTCCTTGGGGTTTGAAACGAGTCGAGGGTTCCTACGGAGGCACTGGTGGCTCTGCGGGTCGACGCGGATCAGAAGGCTCTCGTCAAGGAGTCTTTGTATCCGTGAGTTGAGGAGTTTTGCTAGGAATTATTTGTTTCCCAAGCACCAAGGATTATTTGTTTCTTTGGGGTTTGAAACGAGTCGAGGGTTCCTACGGAGGAACTGGTGGCTCTGCGGGTCGACGCGGATCAGGAAGCTCTCGTCAAGGAGTGTTTGTATCCGTGAGTCGAGGATTTTTTTTTGTTGAAGTCTCTGGTTTCTTCGGTTGAAATGAACCGTTGAGGTTTGGGTTCGTCGTTTGACGGAATCCGCTGGGGAAGTATGGTTCCTTCCTTGTTTACGCCCTTGAATTGTATACAGGGATCGATGTGATCTTAACTGTAGGGCCGAAGTTTTATCATTTCTTCTTTTTATTTTATTTTATTTCCGCGATGCTCTATCATTTCAGCTTTTATATCGCGAAGGTCGCGATTGCCCAATCATTTCGGCTATTTTTCGCGGTGCCTAATCATTTCGGCTATTTATTTTATCTTTACTCGTTGCTTTTTATTACGAGTTGCCCAATCATTTCGGCTATTTTGCATGCATACATTTTACTTGCTGCTTTTTATTGCAAGTTGCCCCATCATTTCGGCTATTTCGTATGCATGTGCGGCCTACTGGCTTTTCGCCGTAAACCTGAAATTGGACACCGATTTCGGCGTCAGCACCGCTACAACTGGGATATTGCCAGGAGCGAATCATCATTTGCCTCTGTCGTTGTCGAACAAAGGAGGCTTAGCGACTAGGGTTAAGGTCCTGTCGACTAAGGCTTTTGACTTCATGAGCCGTAAGGGTCTCACAAAGGTATTTCTCCCTACAAGTCGTGAGGACCTTGTAGGTGTATTTTCTCCTTAGGAATCATGAGGGTTCCTAAGTGTTTTGTCCCTCTGTAAGTCGTAAGGATCCTACAGGAGGGCTTTCTCCTTGTAAGTCGAGAGGACTTACAAGGGTTGTATACCATGCAAACATATCCCTAGTCTCAGATGAGACTTAGTTAGGGAAATGTTTATTCGCGCCCGTGGATTGTATACAAGGGTCAATACTGAGCCATTTGTAGGGCAATATTGGAAGTTCGTGGGGGTTTGCTTAAGCACAGGTTTAGGTTTCTGTAACTTAAGACTTTCAAATCCTATGAGCCGTGAGGGTCCCATAAGAGAGTTCTTCTTACGAGTCGTGAGGATCTCGCAAGTGTATTTTCTCCTTAGGAATCGTGGGGATCCCTAAGTGTGTTGCTCCTTTGTGAGTCGTAAGGATCTCACGCAGGTGGTTTCTCCTTATAAGGTCGAGAGGACCCTATAAGTGTCTTTTAACGAGGTTGCGCCCTTTCGGGTTTTCACAAACACTCGCCGGTAGCCCTGCTGTTTTTACTCACGGATCCCTTTCAGGTTTTCATCCGTGCCCTTTTTGATTATGGACATACCGTTTTTTTTTGTTTTTTTTTTTTTTAGATCCTTTCACCTTTTGTTATTGAGATCCTTTCACCCTTTATTATTGAGATCCTGACTTTTCAACTCCCCATATTAATAATAATTACGATATTTATAACAAGTATATATGGTTTTACCAAATCCCACTCCATATATCATATGGTGTTAGCAGCATACTCATTGGTGATACCTTGCATCGCTGAACCAAGCCACCAGAGTTCGAATCCCATACCCCACGTGGAAATCTTTCTTCTCTCTTTTTTTTTTACGAGGTCGCGCCCTTCCAGGTTTTCATGAACACTCGCCGGTAGCCCTGCTGTTTTTACTCACGGAGCCCTCTCGGGTTTTCATCCGTGCCCTTTTTTGCTTTATGGACATACCTTTTTTTTTTCTTTTTTCTTTTTTTCTTTTTTTTTGTGTCAGCCTAAGGATGCTGCGGTAGTAGTTTAAAGACGTTTCGGTCTGCTATTAGTTTAAGGACATTTCGGTCCATTATTGCGGAGGCCGGCTACTGCTTATAAAGCTTGAGCTTAGGAAGATAGCGAGCGGACATAGTCGTCGGCATCTATCATTGACCTAGGCCATGGCTTATTAAGCATAGTATTTCTTTAGGAAGCGACCGTTTATTGGCCTGAAAGGCCTTTCACCGTGCATGTCCATGAGTAGATAGGCCCCACCCTGGTAAACTTTATCTATGATGTACGGGCCTTCATAGTTTGGCTCGAATTTTCCTTGCTTGGCACGATTGGGGATCATAGGCCTTTTGACCACTAGCACGAGTTCGCCTTGGCGAAATGTTCTCGGTCGGGTCAATTTTTCATATGAGCGCGTCATCTTCGCTTTATAGGCTTCCAGATTTTGCTGTGCTATGAGCCGGGTTTCATCAAGGGCGTCAAGCTCTTCAAACCGAAGGTGAGCATTTTCTTCGTCTGTCAGCTCGTAGTGGACTGCCACTCGTAGAGAGGGTAATTCTATCTCGAGAGGGAGTACTGCTTCCGTCCTAAATACCAACGCGTATGGCGTTGTGTTTGTGGCCGTTTTAAATGTAGTTCGATACGCCCAAAGAGCTTCTTGCAATCTTTCGTGCCAATCTTTCTTATTTCGTGACACTGTTTTCTTCATGATCTTCGTCAAGGTCTTGTTAAAGGCCTCGGCTAGACCGTTAGCTCGCGGATTATAAACTGAGGAATATCTCCAGTCTATATTGTGCTGTTGTGCGAAGCGGCTAATTTTATGACTTCGGTAGGCTGGCCCATTATCAGAGATGATCCTTCTCGGGGTTCCAAACCGGTATATGACGTGCGTTTTGAAGAAATGGAGGATGTTCTCCGTCTTCACTTCCCTCAACGGTATCTCCTCTGCCCATTTGGAGAAGTAATCAGTCGTCGCCAAGATGAAACGATGTCCCTTTGACGATGCTGGTTCGATGGGGCCGACTGTGTCAGTTCCCCACATTTCGAATGGCCAACTAGCCACTGTTGGATGCAGTGGATTGGGATGCTGATGGATGAAGTCTCCATGAATTTGGCATGAATGATATTTCCTTGCGTATCCCAGGCAATCCTGCATCATCGTGGGCCAGTGGTAGCCCATCCGTTCTATTTTCAACTTCATCTTAGGGCCTGCTTGGTGGGAACCACAGAGTCCGTCGTGAACTTCTTGGACGACCCTTCTCGCTTCGTCAGGTCCTAGGCATCTCAGCCACAGAGAATCGAATGACCTCTTGTATAGAGTATCGTTGACGAAGGTGAAAGACAGAGCTCGTTTCACGAGCTGATGTCTTATGGACGCTTCTTCAGGCATTCGGTGGAACTTGAAGTAATCTATGAAGACTTCTCTCCAATCTTCGGTCTTCTCATGGTCTTTTATTTGTAGGGTCGCCTGCTCAGTTGCTCCCTTTTCTTTATATGATTTTGGATGTATTTCTGCTGGGGCGAGCACTCGATGGCTTTGTATCACGATTCTAACGTCATCGAGGTTCTCGTCAGCCAATTCTTTAGCAAGTTTGGCCAATGCGTCCGCTTTGCTGTTTTCCGCGCGCGGTATACTTTCCAACGTGTAGGAGGGAATTTGGGTTAGCAGTTGCTGCACTTTTTCACCGTATTTTACCAATTCCGGTTTGCATGTTTGGTAATCGCCGTTCACTTGACTGACGACCAGTTGGGAGTCCCCATATATGAGGAGGCTCTCAATTCCCATATCAATGGCGATCTCGAGGCCTGCTATCAAAGCTTCATATTCAGCTTCATTATTCGTCCTCGGCTCTGTTAAGGAGAAGGCGAAGCGCATTATTCCTCCTTGTAGAGTCACAAAGATGAGTCCTACCCCTGATTTGATCATTGGCGTATTTTGTTTGTGCTTTTTCATGGAAGATGCTCCATCGAAATAAAGCTCCCACCGGGTATCACCACTGTCGATTGCGTCAAACGCATGTCTGTCTGGCAAATCGCAATTTAAAGGAGAATCGGCAGGTATGGGATGCTCAGCAAGAAAGTCGGCGATGGCCTGGCCTTTTACTGCCCTGATAGGTTGATATGTTATCGAAAATTCCATCAAGAGCAGGGCCCATTTAGCGAGTCGCCCTGTCAATATGGCTTTTGACATTAGATATTTGAGAGGGTCCACTTTTGAAATAAGACGGACCTCGTGCGCCAACGCATAGTGCCTAAGCTTTGTTATTGCGAAGATCAACGCCAGGCAGTGTTTTTCAATGGGAGAGTAGTTGCTTTCTGCCCCCAGCAGAACTCGACTTAAGTAGTAGAGTGCTCTTTCTTTCCCTTGATCGTTCTCTTGTGCCCATAATGCGCCTAAGGAACCTTCGAGGGCGGTTGTATAAACAATGAGAGGCTTCCCCTTAACCGGAGCAGCCAACACCGGCGGGTTCTGCAAGTATTGCTTGATCTCGTCCAGTGCGCCTTGGCATTTTTGATCCCAAACGAATGGGGTTCCCTTCTTCATCAGGTGACTATAAGGACGGCACTTTCCTGAAAGGTTGGCTATAAATCGCCGTATGTATGCGAGTTTCCCTTGGAGAGACCGCAGCTGTTTGAGAGTCCTCGGCGGAGGCATTTCCATGATCGCTTTAATCTTTGACGGATCTATTTCAATACCTCGGTGTCGAACAACGAATCCCAGGAATTTGCCCGAGGAAACCCCGAACGCACATTTAAGAGGATTCATCTTCAAGTTGTATTGCCGAAGGCGTTGGAATACAGTCTTCAGATGCTCGAGATGTTCCTCGTATGATTTGCTCTTAACCACGAGATCGTCGATATAGCATTCAACGATTTCGTGTATAAGGTCGTCGAAGATCTTTGTCACGGCCCTCTGATAAGTAGCACCGGCGTTCTTCAAACCGAAGGGCATCACTTTATAACAAAATATCCCCAAAGGAGTCCGGAAAGCCGTATGCTTCAGATCTTCAGGATGCATTTTTATTTGATTATACCACGATGAGCCGTCCACGAAGGAGAAAACCTCATGAGTGGATGTATTTTCTATCATCAGTTCGGTGACTGGCACTGGGAAGTCGTCTTTCGGGCAGGCTTTATTGAGATCCCGGAAGTCCACGCATATGCGCACTGTCCCATTTTTCTTCATCACCGGGACAATGTTGGCGATCCATTCAGGGTATTGAACTTCCTGGATGAAGCCAGAGTCGATTAACTTTTTGACTTCGGTATTTATGCTCATCTCAAGCTCGAGTCGCATTCTTCTCGGCGCATGTTTGACTGGCTAGATGTTCGGGGATATTGCTAGTCTATGTACAGCAACTTCTGGATCTAGTCCCGGCATCTCGGAATAGTTCCATGCGAAGCAATCTTTATGCTGCACAAGGACGTCTTTTAACGCAGCCACCCTCTCTTCAGACAGCAGCTCGCTGACGAACGTCGGTCGCGGATCATTTGTTGTCCCCAACCCGATTTTCTTGAGGTTATCTGCAGTAGTATGGATTCCATCCTCCAGTTCTTTCGGAGCTGGGGGAAATTCTGAGATTACCTCGTCGCTGCTGTTTTCAAAGCACCAAGGAAGGCTGTTCATGTCCTCGGACTCTTCTTTTAATATTGTTACCACATGGCAAGTGCAAATTTTCTGCCAATCCCAATGCGGAGTTGGTTCTTCTCTCGCGGCCTCGGGCTCGTGCTTCTGTGGTGGTGCTACCCTCCAGTTGTCAGAAAACGCGAATTTGCCTAGCTGATACTGATCTTCAACCCAATTCATGAAGGTGAAGCAATCTTCAAGAGGGTGTCCCATTACTCGATGGTAAAAGCAATAATTTGGGTTGAACACCTCGCCTGCGTGCTCAGGCTGCTTAGACTTTGGCAACGTAAGCATTTGATGTTTTAGAGCGAGATCGAATATCTTCCTCGTTTTGTTCCGAGGAAATGAGTATGCTCGACCCATTTTCTTCCTGAGGGCTAGGTCAATAACGCTCGACTCTCGGATACGTGGCTTCTTAGCTCTGCTTTGTGGTTGTCGAGCGCCTCTCTTGCCTTTCGACTTGTTTTTGTTTTCGCGTCGAACCTTTTTTGTAGCAGGTTGACAAGGAGCGGCATTTTCTTCCTTCACCGCCTGTTGAAGGAGGCGCTGTGTCTTGGCTTTTTCCTAGATTGCTATTTCACGATCGTGATCGTCTCGGGCTTTTTGACTCGCATCTCTTATGAGTTTGCTCATCTGGTCTTCAAATGATGGGCTGGGCGGTTTTGTATCAGGAACTTTTGCTGGCTCAGGATTAGCGTCCTCCCATTGAGCGTCCGCCTCTTCGTCGAAGTCATACATAACATAACAGCTGTTTACCAGCTCCCGTTTCTTTGACCGGATGTACCCAAGCCCTTTTGTTTCTATTCTCCCGTTAGGCAGCTTGCATTGAGTCCCGGGAACATTCCAGACCTTATCATAGAATTTGGCTTTTCTAACGGTCTGTGTGAAGGATATCCCCTGGCGTTTCAGCAGTTTCTTCAAACCTTCGGTATAATATCTGGGAAGACGGATAGGCTGGAGCCTGTCGAGCGTAGGATCCGCGCCATGCCAAATTTCTTTTTCCACCTTGTTTTCTTCAGAACGGTAGAATAGGATTGCCTTCTCGCCTTTTCGTCCGGGAGGGATATAGAATGTCTGCAATTCTTCTACGCTGTTGGTGTCGAGTGCATCCAGTTCTTTGTAATGTTCAAGCGGCACCATGGTTATCTGCAGACTTCGCTCTTCATCAGCGGAAACCCGTATTGAAGGCCGAGCAGGGAATACAGCATGAACTTCATCCTCAGAATCACTACCGAAGATCAACGAAGGAACGGATGGTCCTGGTCTGGTGGATTGAGATGGACCTGAATAAATTATATCCTCCTCCTCCTCGGTGTCACTGCCGAAGACAGGGATGGTGGCGTTAGTTTTGTTCTCCGGTTTGTGACACCTTTCCGTGTCTTCGAAACTCGGTAAAAAGTATTTGGCATCTTCATACTTGCGAACTTCATTCACGGAAAACGGATTCAACTCTCCCGCCACAGTGTACTCGAGGCCATCCCTAGAATACTTCATGCACTGATGCTGTGTAGAAGGGATGATATTGTACTCGTGTAGCCATGGTCGGCCGAGCAGAGCGTTGTAGCACGTCTTGGCGTCTATAACATGGAATTTGATGTCTGTGACGAGCAACCCGAAGCGCAGCGTCAATATCACAGATCCGAGAGTCTTTGAGGATTGGGAGTCGAAACCGGAGATAGTGATCTTGTCCCGGGCGAGGTGTTGGACACTCATGCAAATCTCCTTTAACACTCGCACATTGAGTAAATTGATAGACGATCCGTTATCGACCAAGATTTTACCTATCTTTATGTCATGGCAATATCCTGAGACATAAAGGGGGCGATTGTGTTCACACGTCCCGAGGAGAAGGTCTTCATCACCAAAAGCAACGTCGGCTGTGTGCACTTCTTCTAATTCGTCTTTCATCTTTTCTTCGGCTAAGAAGGCTTGGAACTGGTCCGGATCTTGTAGCGCCTTAATCAAAGAGTCTCTCGCCTCTTTTGATAGTAACAAGGCATCAAGGACGCTGAGCTGAGAGGGCAGTTTCCTCAGATGTGCCAGAACGTTGTAATCCACCTTACTTCTCTTCGGCGGGTTTTCGGCGTTTAGCTCTTCCAGAACTTGGTCATCTAAGACGATGTCTTCAGAGACCTTTTCTTTCCCTTTGTCTTTCTTGTTTAAGGGTCCGAGATTCTTTTCAGGCAGTGTCCGATTTCGCAGCTGTATATTTTCGCAAGACTTCGGTTCTTCTTCTTTTCCCGAAGTGGATTCTTTGAAGAGGGGACCAAGCTCTAGCTCCTCATCGGAATCGCTCCCAAATGTAGGCACCTGTGACCCGGCGGTGTTAATCATGTGACAATTGTTGGCAGTTCTTTGAAGCTCTTTGGTAGTGTTTCTTTGCTCCCGACGAATCTCACGCTTTTCCCGTTTAAAGCGTTGTCGATTGGCGACATATCCTTGCCACCATCCATTGAAAGCTTTGCAATCCTGGGTGGAATGCGAGATCTTCTGATGATATAGGCAATAAGAGGGGTGCATTTCTACCATGCCAGTAACTTTTTCTTCAGAGGGTGGTAGCTTCATGCCCATCGATATGGCCTTAGCAAACTTCTTTTTTATCTTGGATTGGCTTTTGTCAGCGGTGGAGGCATTTTGCTCCAGCGGGATCATCTCAGCTCTTTCCTCAAGTCGCTGGCGCTTGGCCCTTTCGAATATAGCCGTCTCGCGTTCTCGATCAGCTTTGCTTTTCAATCGAGCTTCATTAAGAAACGCGCCAATCATTTCAACTGATAACCCTGGGGCTCTTGATTCGGCATTTGCCCCCAGCGTTTCAGTGCCAGAAGTCCCTTCATCGTCCGTGGTCGAATGGGAGATCATACGACAGCTCGCCATATATTCCTCGGATTCATCCGATGAACTTTCTCCCTCATCTTCTTTTTGGAAGACGTGATCAAGGAAATCTTGGAGCGTAATGGGAGTCCGCGCTTTTTGGTTGTACTCATCCAGTGCGTCGATTTGCTTCTGTAAGTCCGTGTGCTTGTCGCCAGGCTTCACGGGCTTCTTAGATTTCTTCTTCTTCTTTTTCGAAGATTTTGACGGCTGACTATGAGCGCTTGAACTACCACCATCGGTCCTCGGAGTCGGACGTGGCTTCAACATCCCCTCAATAACCTGCGGTTCAGAGGGGTTCTTCCACTTGACCGCTGGACAGGTCTGAAGATCATTTAGCATTCTCCTCGTTTTGGCTGATAATACAACCTCCCAAGGAGCTTCTTCAATGACGGAGCATGTTGCCCCCGGCGTATTCGTCCCTTTAGAGGTGTGGGGCTGCGGGGGATTCACCTTCCATTTGTCGGATAGCGCAAATTTACCTTGGCGGTACTGGTTTTCAAGCCAATTTTTGAAAACGTAACAGTCTTCGATCGGATGTCCTAGCACTCGATGATAAGGGCAGTAATTAGGCTCGTTGACGTCACTTGGTTGCGACGGACATTTTGGATCTGGCAGATTTATGAGCCTGTTGTGCAATGCCAGCTCGAATAGCCTCCTCGTTTTATCACGGGGGAAGGAGTAAGCACGTCCCATCCTGTCCTCAAGGGGTACGTATGGGCGCGTATTGTTTGGACGAGCAACCGGCTTCGAGTCGTTCGGTTGTTGTTGGGCATTAGCGACGATGATCGCTTTTCCCTTTCCTTTATCGTTTCGGGCGTCCGGCTTCGGGAGAGGGGGTTTATGGCCCATCTGGTCCATCTGCGCCAATTTGTCGATCAAAGCCTGGAAGGAAGTCGGCTTGAAGAACATCATAAACTGTGAAATGGTTGCTTGTGGATCAAGGGTTCCAACAAACATTCCCACCGCAGGGGCTTCTTCTATGCGCTGTTCACACTTAGACCATAGATTACGCCACCGTATAGCGTACTGAACCCACGTCTCGCCGGGCTTTACCCTGGCGTTAATCAGCGCCGTCATCGGAGTACGCTCACTGGCACTTGCAAAACGTTGGGTGAAGAGCAGCTCCATTTCCGCAAAGGTTTTAATAGAGTCGTTGGGGAGCTCGGAATACCATTCGAACGCCGTATCTGATAGGCTTCCAACAAACTGGCGAAGCAAAAGCTTGTCGTTGCCGCCGATGTTACCGCAAAGCGCCCTGAACTGGGCAACATGTTGATGGGGATTGCCGGTCCCTTTGTAGACATGAAACTTGGGAATTGTGTAACCCGGCGGGTATTTAATTTGGTCATACCAGCCGGGATACGGTCGCCCCGTTTTTACGACGTGGCCGGCTGCTTCGGCCGCGTGATGAACCTTTATTTGCTGGGCTATATATTCGTCCAGATCAGTCTTAGAGATTGTATCCTCTTTAGCCGTTGAAAGAACGGGCTGAGGGTTTGACGTTTCTCCCCTATCATCTCCAAGGACGATCGGGGGTTCTTCAGTCGGGGGATATGGCTGTATCATCATCCCTATCATGTCCTGGAAGAGGAGGCCCATACGCTGGATATTGGCTGCTTGTTCGGCAGCCTCTTTGTCTCTCTTTTCCATTACTTGGCGGAGGAACTCGGCGTCGGTCTCTTCCTCTTGACGTTCATCTAAGGACGTCTCAGGATTCTCTTTTGGCCCTGTGAGTGCAGCCATTGTAGTCATCATCTCCTGGAGCTTTTGTTGCTGCTCCTGGGATTTCGTCACGGATCGGGTGAGCGGTCGGTGACCCGTAGAAGTACGACTTTCTTCCTTTCCAGAAGCCATATAAACCGTATGAACTGTTATGCCCCCTGACTTGGGGCGTTTAGGTTCACCGCTTTTAAACTTTGTCAGTGTCACGGAGGCTTTCTCCGGCCTTTTTCTTTTGTGGACCATTGAGGTTGAAGGAGCCGTTGAAGTGGGCATCCTAGCATTTGTTGCCCTCTGCTGTTTAATGGGGCGGTTCTTGTCTTTTTCCACCTTTGCCTTTTTCTGGCGAGGAAAGTGGTCTGAGTCAATCACGAAGTCTTGAACCCTCCGCCAAACTTTATAAATTTTTGACGACAGCCGTTGAGAGGGTTGTTCCTGCTTTGTCTCCGGAGCTTTTTCCATAGGCGGAGGAGACCTTTTCAATGCAGCAATTGGGGAGTTCTTTCTCACCTTCCTCAGCAATTCAAAGCTGTTCCCGGTTGGAACAACAGCGTTGACCTCCACCACTGGAGCAGGTGGGGTCAGCCCTGAGGGGGAGTTGCCCCCTGCTTTCCTTACTCGTTGCCAATGGCGACGTCGCGCACGACGGGCCGTTGGGACTGGCTCGGAAATCGAGATGGTTTCTTGTTGCCCCCTGTTTGAGTATGGGGTAACTGCCGATGTCAGCCTATCGAAGACTGACGCCTTCTGACCAGCTGGGGGAGGAGTGGGAACCGTCAATCTTGTGAAGACCGACTCTCTGATGGGAGAAGCCGCTTTAACGACTTCCAAAGCAGCGGCCGCTGCCCTTTTTGGGACGACCACTTTATAATTCTGACCTAGCCTGGTGAAAACGGAGGCTGTTGGTTTAGTAGCAGGCGACCCGTTGACAGGGGTCGTGGTAGCAGTGAGCCGGTCGAACACCGACTTCTTGTTCGCTTCCGGTGCGGAGATCGGCATAGAGAAGTTTGTAGGTGGGACCATGGTCCCGAAGAACAAGCCGGTGGTGGCTTGGGTCACCTGGTCTACCGGCAGAGTCAGGAAGGAAGCCGCTTGGGGCCCATATGTTACACCTCTCGGTGAGGTGGAGCGTCCGTTGCAGTGGCATTTCAAGCAGTTGGTGCAGTTGGTGGCCATTGAATCTTGAATTCTGCGCCAGGTAAAAGACCAAATCTTAGCAACTTGAAATCCGAAGACAACCATTTAACAAACCGCGATTGGTTCGCGAAGACGACACACGAAGTGTGGAGTGGAAAGAGGAAGAGGTCCCACCGGGCGTGCCAGAATCTGTTCCCCTCCGAACGGCGGCCCGGACTTCGCGTCCGTTGCCTGAGGTTCGGGGCAGATGCTATTTGGTTTTATCCGTCCACCTCTCCGAAGATGCCAAGTTGATTTATGGCACCGTGTATCGGAGGTTTAGACGGATGCGGCCGATGTAGCAGACTTCGTCAGATTCCCCCTCGCTTGAGGGGTTTTTGATTGTGGGGACGCTCTTCCCTGCAGGCGCAAGCCCCTGCAGTTAATTACGCTACCGCATTGCGGTAACAACTTTCTCCTTCTCCAGAATTTCACTTTATGTCGTGTGTGTTTGTTTTGTTTGTGGTTGCCCGTGGATTGTATACGGAGACTGAGTAATGCCGTCGCCCGTAGGACGTGGATTAGTCCAAATCCGTATTTACTTAGATTTGGGTTTGGTGTTTTTAGTTTAAGGATACATTAGCCGTATTGCGACTAAGATCAACTTAAACGTTCGTTAAGGATACGTTAGTCCTGTTTGAGACTAAGATCAACTTAACGTGGTGATCCGTTTATTATATGGCCGTCAGGACTCGTCACCTCTCTGACGTCGTTGAAGGATTACAACGATAGGTGTCAGAGGAGCTCGGAGATGTGCCTTCGAACCCGAGTTGATTTGGAGTTTTATTGTTTATTTAAAGATCTAAGGACACATTAACCGTATTTGGGGCTAAGATCAACTTAGACGGGACCGTTTAGATCCGGCAAAAGAGCGTTCGGGCTCTATTGCGCCAGTTTAGGGACGTTTCGGTCCGATATTAGTTTAGGGACGTTTCGGTCCGATATTAGTTTAAGGACGTTTCGGTCCATTATTAGTTTAAGGACGTTTCGGTCCATTATTGGTGTGTGGTTGTTGGGACCCGTCACCTCTTTGACATCGTTGAGGAATTACAACGATGGATGTCAAAGGAATTCGGAGATGTACCCTCGAACCGGACGTAGATTGATTTAGGAGAGCCATTTTGCTCAGTCAATTTAATTTAAGGACTTATGGCCACGATTGGGCTAAGTCCAGTTCAACATTTTATTTGCTCTTGCATTGTATTTTTTATTTAGGCTCTACCCACAAAAGATACAGAGTATCAATTTATTTTGGGCTCTGCCCATTTGTAGATGATGCAAAGTATCTACCTTGTTTGGGCTTTGCCCCTTTTAAAATGCATAGCATTCTGAATATTTTGTTTGGGCTCTGCCCATTTATAAATGATGCAGAGCATCTGTTTTGGTTTGGGCTCTGCCCCTTAAAATAATGCATTGCATTTTATTAAGCCTGTTAGGCCTTCTTTTAATTGGGCTTGGCCCTTTTTGTAAGCAATACAATGCATCTGCGCTTTGCGCTAAGTAATGAGCGCAAGCTCATATGGTGATGACACGTGTCGTGTTCTGGTGAGCGTAGGCGCACTAGCGCAGTGCAATGCGCTGTTGCGCTGTGCTATTGCGCCGCTGACACGTGGCGCGCTCTCAGCGAGTTGCGCCAATTCCAGAGAGCAAACCTCTATCTTAAGGGCGCTTAGCGCAAATGGTTCTATAGCCGACACGTGGCGCTCTCTTAAGAGCGCAACAGCGCAGTTTGGAAGTGCAAAGCACTAAGAATCTTTTAGATTCAAGAAGGGATGTGCAAAAAACTGTTTAATTTCTTGATCTAAATTAGATCAAAGAAAAATAAAGTTTTCTTTATTCGAAGAACCAGAGGTTCATAAAAGTGCAAAGCACTATTCTTTTATTATTTTGTTATTTTTATTGTTTTTAAAGAACCGAAGGTTCACAAGAAGTGCAAAGCACTGTTTATTATCTAAAGATCATTGATCTTGTTCTTAGATCAATGATTTATTAGAAGGAATTTCTTCTACTTCATGAAGGTTCTTTACCTTTTTCTTGAAATCTTCTCAGAGTTCTCTCTGTTTAGAGTTCTTGATTTTTCAAGAAAAATGTTCATGCCTTTGAATGAGGTCTGGGGTCCTATTTATAGTGCCCACAAATTTGTTGAATTTATTAACAAGATCTTTTCTGAGTGATTTTGGGAATTTTCCCACCGCTGGATCTTTGATCCAAAGGCAGAAGAAAATCTTCTGGTTTTGGAAAGAACAGAAAAGATTTCTTAAAATCTTAATTTAGTTTGGCGCAGATGCCCCAGCGCGTGACACGTGTCGCGCAGCGCAGTGCGCAGCGCACGTGCGCTGACACGTGTCGTGCAGCGCAGGGCGCAGCGCAACTGCGCTAGCTCATCTGCGCTTACACGTGTCGCGCAGCGCAGAGCGCAGCGCCACTGAAGCGTTGCTTCAGGCAAATAGAGCTCTGCTCTGATTGGGTGCGCTTTCTTAGGCGCTGCGCTGACGTATTAGCGCCAAACACGCGGTGCGTTGCGCCCGCGACTTGAAGCGTTGCTTCAAAATTTGAATTTTGAATTCAAACAGATCTTTGCTCTGATTGGGCGAAACATGGATCTCAGTGGGCTTGATTTGGAATGAAGCTGAGCTACCTGCAAAGAGGTCCCGGGGTGGTTGTGCCATCGTGGACCTTCCGACGATCAAGTTAGCCGAGATATTTGAGCAGAGTAGCGGCCTATTGGGGTGAAAATCCTTACTTGAGTCATCTGAGAGAGGGGTTTATATAGCGGCTGACATGGGCTAGCTGGCGCGAGATCGACGCCGGCCTTTACGTCCCTGACGTTACGCGTGCGTGAATGGCGGGATCCCCCATTAATGACGAGATACGCTCGTTAATGGGGGAATGCGACGGCGTGGAACGCGGGATCGTGGGACGGCGGATATCTCGCGTCTGGTGTCACGCCCCGCTTCCCAGTGTACGGCGAAGGGGACGCGGCGAGGTCCGCTACGTATATACTTAGAAGTACATACGCTAAGCGTATCTAAGCAATATAAAATAAATACACAAGAGACAAGAAATGAAAGAACAACAACTTTTATTTATTAACATTCTTTGTACAATGCATGAAAGGAAATACAACTGAAGTAAAACGATGCCTAAATAGTGGCATAACAGGAAATGAAAAGTACTGAAAAGAAAAGTGTACAATGAAACTACAGTGTAGGGTCTTCAATAAAATGCTCCAAGTCTTCTTGTGATGGCTCGATCTCTGCCGAGTCCAGACCACATGACGACATTCAAAGAAGAAAGAAATAGAATGTCGTCAGCGAACAGGTCGCTCGGTAGGTCCCAAAGATGGGGGAGAAATAGACAAGAGTAGGAGAGAGAGAGAGCTTTTAATATTGTATTGTATTATTGTAATGTTGTAATGTTATATTAACGTTGTTGTTTATAGCTTGGTACAGAAGAATGCCGATGTATATGAGAGGGGTCTCTATATGCTAGAGACCAGGGCAAACGGAAATAGAGTACAAGGCTCCGTTATACAACCCGGAACAACGGCAATTGGATTCATGTTAGGTGTCTTAAATCTGACCGTCTCGTGCCACTTTTAACACCTTCCGTACCAATCTACCCCTTAAACCCCGCGATGTCTTGTTTGTATTGTTATGTTGTAAAATTGTATTGATTGCATGATTGATTGACTGACTGACCGAAACCATGATATCAGGAAACGGTTATAACCGTAGAGTCATGTAAATGGAATACTGGGAATCATGTAAAAAGAATATATCTATGGTTCGGTTCAGTCAAGTTGAATAGGTTGTTAACTGGATTCAGGGATTCATGTGTTCATATTGAGTTGGAATATTAAAGAATATAGATTGACTTGAATCATATTCAAGTCAGAAATAGTCAAACTCAAACCCGAGTCAGACTAAAAGAACAGGTATTTGATGTTCTATAATTGTTAGGGTCCTTATTGTAATTTATAAAACTTGAGGGGGTTTTATGTAAAAAGTACTTTTGTATAATTTTCAAGATACACCTCAAGTATTTGTTATTCGTCTTTATAGTTATAATGAGTGTAAATTTTATTTGTGTTATTCTATTGAATATATCCTAATAAAAGTATTAATTTATAATATTGATTTATTTGAAATTCATGGTATTTTAATGTAACTTTTAATCTTGTAATTTTTAGAAAAAAGTGGGAATTTATCTTATAATAAAATAGGTGTTTAAATGATAATCATATATATGTTAATACAAGAATAATTTTAAATAATTATTTTATTTTCCCAAAATCTCGTTTTTCTTAAATGTCGTATTTTAAACCTTTCGAGACCGAATGCTCCTTGCGGAGGTCTGAATCTCGCACTACTAAGCTCGAGGGTGCACGATAAACCGTACTATCCCTAACGAGTTCCCCAAAGGTGGGTTGTGGTGGCGCTTTGCAAAGATTTAATAAATACTAATCATTTAGAAAACAGTTTTATAAAAATAAGGTATTTATTTGTAAAAGGTGTAAATTTCCGTATTTTAGTTTCCAGGGTTCCCTAAGCCAACTAGCCTATTTCTAAAGGTCTAAACGATAAGTCGTTAGAAACCTCAAATCGCCTTTTCACCGCCAATTGTGGCCAGGTAAGTACAAGTGCGGAGGGAGGGATCCGCTCACGAATCGTGAGGCGGGCCTTTTAAAGTTACCTAAGCTCACTTGCCTAGCATAGACACCACAAAGTCAGTTTAGATAAACGATCGATGTCCACAACTTATCGTATTTTCCTAGTAAGAACCATTTACTAAAAGTGTAACAAATCTAAAATCTTTAAGAATGGTTTTATGAAGATTATGGTATTTTAATGTAAAGCCTTGTATTTTCGTATTCTAAATTTTGATGATATCATTTTAGGGTTGTATTTGCGTGTGTGTGGAGGTAGGTCATTATCTCGTGACTTATTTTAAGGTATTGTGATATTTAGGGGTTAAACATGAGGGTATTTAAGTGAAAGAATACGGTATTTGCAAAAGTTATCATTTCATGTGTGAAAACTCATTCAAATTGATTTTTACAAGTTTAGTGATCAAGATGAACATGTTTAGGAATGATGGAATTGATTAGAAGAAGAAAAATAAACATTATGGTATTATTGTGAAAATAATACGATATTACAAGAAAGTTATCATTTCATGTGAGAAACTTTGTCCAAATTAATTTTTATGTGATTAATAGTCATCATGAATATGTTTAGGTGTTATGGAATTGGTGACAAGTGAAATTTTGTAGAAAAACCGAATCGGAAATCGGTTTGTTCCGATTTCCGTCGGGTTTCATAAAGTCGTATTTTGAGAAGTAGAAAAGAGAGAAGAATGGGACTTACGGGTTTCAAACTCTTCTAAAGAGTATAGAGGAACAAGGGAAATGACCGAGATGTTGTTTCGTCGCCGGTTGCTTCAAAGAACGTCGCCGGAAATCCGTCAGCGCTTCGCCGTGAACTCGATTTCAAAACACACTTTTCTTGTGGAAATTTCGAGAGAGTAAATCTAAGGTTTTAGAATGAGAGGGTAGATGGTAGGGGTCTATTTATAGGGTAGCTAGGATAGGGTAGGTGAAAGGTTTTCTTTATTTTAAAAAAATTATAAAAATTAAATAAAAAACATTAAAATTTTAATTAAATTGATTGTATTTAACATTTGAGAACCGATCAAATAAATTGGAGTTAACAGGGGATTATAGAAGACGAAAAGCTAGAATTTTCGTGTTGGCGACTCGGCCGTTCGACCGAGTTCGGTCGGCGGCGCCGGCCGATTAGGCCGGCCGGCCGGCCGACTCGGCCGAGGCCGGCGGCCAAATCGAAGAGGGTCTTCTGGTGGGGCTTATGGTATACTCCGTTTTTAGGGTCCAGTTCATCTTTTGGGAGTTATGGCCTGTGGACTGTTGGGCTTCCAAGAATTTTAAAAGAAAAATAATCTAAAAATAATGTGGGGTATGGGATTTGAACTCTGGTGGCTTGGTTCAGCAGTGCAAGGTATTACTAATGAGCTACAAGCTCCTTCTTGTAATTATTGTGTTATTTAATTACTTAAAATGATAGCAGCAAGAGTAAATACTCCAAGTATACATTAAATTTTAAAGTAATTTCTTGTACACTTAAAATGGAGTTATTTAATTCTTGTAGCTTGTAATTAAAAACAAAAATAATTATCTAAATCTTGTGCTCATGCTAAAATACCACTTTGTGGATTTTAAAAAATATTTGAAAAAAAAATTGTATAGAAAAATGTGTATAAGAAAATTAGGGTTGTTACATCTGGCGAGATTCGCGGAGCCGTGGCGGAGGGGCCTGCGATCTGCGTTCTAGGTCGCTCGATAGAACCGAGGATGACTAGCTTGGCGAGAGGCCTAAAAGAGGGCGGGAAGCCGAGCTAGTTCGGTTCTGTGATAGCTCGGAGGCGAAGGGCCGAGGAGCTCGGCGTATAGGAGGGCTCGGCGGCGAGCCAATGGTCATTTACATGGCGAGCACATGAGTGTTCAGGGAACTCTCGGTGGTCGGGTCCAGACAGCGGGACGGTAGCCCGAGGGACGCCTCCAATATGTGGTTCTTGTCCTGTTTCCGTGTGTCTCGAGACACGTCATCTGCCACGTGTCATGATCTGGAAAGTTCCCACTTATGAGTATCATCAGTATTATATCTAATTAAGCTCAAAAAGTAGAGAGGAGATACATTTGAAACTGAACAATACATTAGCATAAACCAAAACAGCACCAACAATTTACATTATTGCAGCACACAAAGAGGCATATACATATAGTATATGAGAATAATGGAGGAAAGATGCCATAGGAGGGAATTCCCTCCTATGGCGTCGAAAAAATACCCCCTCCATAGTTTTTTCCGACGATCGGCACCCAACATCTTCATTGTCATCATCTTAGATATGGGTATACCAAATTTCAAGTGATTCTACAACTTTTTCACCGTTGATTTAGCAATGTAAAAAGTTCTATTGTCGGCAAACCGTTAATTTTGAACCCACTAAATCAACGGTGAAAAAGTTGTAGAATCACATGAAATTTGGTGTACCCACATCTTAGATGATGACGATGAAGATGGTGGGTGCCGATCGTCGGAAAAAACTATGGAGAGGGTACTTTTTCGACGCCATAGGAGGGAATCCCCTCCTATGGCCTCTTCCCTCCATTAATCTCATAGCATATACCATAACACAAAAGTAAGGAATATGCTCAAAGATGCTGAGTACCTAAACTCATCAAGAAACTCAGCCTCCGGCATTATCAGACAGAAAACTACAACGGACTCATCAACGCCGGCCGGTGGCGACGCTTCTCTTCCTGACCCTGACGGGAAGCCCTCCTCTCATCCGCAACGTCAGTGACAGCGTCTGTTCCGGAATCTTCTCCTTCTCCACCACCTCCACCTCGAACCTCTGCATCACGCACGCCGCGATCGATTTCATCTGTATGTAGGCCATCTCCTTCCCCAGACACATCCTCGGCCTCGCATGAAACGCCAAGAACTTGAACGGGCTCTCGGCCGTAAACCTCCCTTGGGAATCCAACCACCGCTCCGGCTTGTACTCCCTGCAGTCTTTCCCCCATATCGTCTCCATCCGCCCCATCGCGTACGAATTGTACGACATGAACCACCCTTTCTTGATCTCCGTACCGTCCGGCAACACATGGTCCTCCTGGCACATGCTCGTGTTGAACGGTACGGGCGGGTACAGCCTCATCGACTCCGTAATCGCAGCGTGCAGGTACTGCATCTCCCTCAGCTCGTCGAACTCGAACGTCTCTACGTCTCGGCTGCTATAATCCTCGCCTCTTCTGGCACGGACCGACGCGATCTCCGCCAGTATCTTCGCCTGTACTTGCGGCCTCGACGATACGAGCCAGAAGAACCATGTCAGAGCCGAGGAGGTCGTTTCACGGCCTGCCAGGATGAAGCTGATGACGATATCCCGTAAAGACTTGTCGTCCAAATATTCTTCAATCGAGATGAACCTGGACAGTAAATCGTCTGCTTGCCTTTTGGACGACATGTGCATGATCTCCTTCTTACGCGACCGGATGATATTTATAGCAAAATCATGCACGATCCCGATACTCTCTTTGAGTCTACTCTCGGAACCGATCCCAAACAGTTTCTTGACCTTCCACAGAACGGGCACGGCGTACCTAAACCTGCCGGCGCTCAGCTCAGCAGCGTCTCTGAAAGCGTTGGCGAAACCGGAAGAGAGCCTGTCGGTCTCGTTGGACAGGCAAGCAGGGTCTTGGTCGAAGGCGACCTTGCAGACGTTGTCGAAGGCGTACCGTTCGAGCACGTCCTGCATGTCGACAACAACATGATCATCATGATCCGCGCATCTTTTTAACAATGGTAGAAGCCTGTCAGCAGTCTCATGCTGGACGTTCTCGACCACGAAGTTCCGTAGGGACGGCGTGTTAAACTCCAGGCTGGCGGTCTTGCGCTGGACCTTCCAGAGGTGGCCGTCGGCGTTGAAGATGCCGTCACCGAGGAAGTCTTGGAGGATGGAGTGGAACCTCGGGCCTTTGGGGAAGGTGTCGAAGCGGGACTTGAGCATGTGCTCGACGTTGGTCGGGTTGGCGGTGATGACGCCGTTGACGTTTCCGGGGCGGTGGAAGTGGAAGGTGTTGGTGGGGGTGGAGGAGAGGATGTCGGTGGTCCAGTCGAGTATGCGGTGGCGGTGTTTCAAGAACTGCGGGAGGTGGCCGAGGATCGGGTATGGTTTGAGGTCTGGATTGGGATGGTTTAATTTGTTTCTTTTGGGGAAGAGGAAGGAGATGGAGAGGAACAAGAGGGAGAAGAAGAAGAGGAGGCCGAGGTATTGGATATCCATTGGATTGGATAGGGGAGGATAAGGGGACGTGTGTGTGCGTGGGGTGGGCGTGGGGGCGTGGGGGGGATTTATAATATTTAAGGTTGAAGATAAGTTATTTTAGAGCTTTGGACCAAAAAGTAAAGGATTTAGGTGCTGGGTCCAGAAACCAATAGAAAAAGCTTCCTGAATAATATAATCTATTGAAAAACCTTCTGAATCCAAAAAGTTATAGCTTTAGATCTCTATAGCATAACCAATCATTTTTTACTTTTTAATATGAGTAACTTTTTCAGGGAGAATTTCAAGGATATTTTTTGGCCGGAGGCCTTTTTCTATTTCTTTTCAAGCCCAAGGAGTTAGAAAATTTTCCTTTAGTGATGATGCTCATAAGTGAGAATTTCTCGGATCACGACACGTAGCGGATGATGTGTCATCCATATATGCCCACTAGATTCGTGGAGGCTACGGAGCTGGAATAAGTATAATGCATTGGGGACACTCCTCGGCACCTCGTCTCCGAGGCTGCATCCGGCATTTTAGAGACCTTTCCGAAGTACCTTCCATATTCGCCTACTGTCACGCCCCGCTTCCCAGAGTACGCAAGATTGGGCACGTGACATAGCCAACCATGCTACCTGTGGGTAGGAAGTATCCATCCACAGTCACATTACGGTTGTAAGGATATCAAGAACAAGATAATAAACTAATCTAACACATGTCCAAATCCATAATAACAAGAGTCAATAAACAATAAGTGCGGAAGCAAATGATCCAATACAATAAATAAACAGTACGTCCCATAATGCGGGCTCACATCTGGAAATGAAATGAAATGAATAAACTAATCACTAAGGACTCACAGTTCAGCCTGCTGGCTGAAGTACTCCTGCTCAGTCGTCGACAGGGGTAAGGAATCTGGGCCATGCAAAACCCAGACGTCAGCGCGTCATGTCAACCAAATAATATAATATAAACATGGTAATAAGCAATGCAAGTATGAACATGAATAAAGCAGTACTAAGAAATAACAGTGCAGGGTAATGTGCAGTGGTAACTAAACTGTCCTATCAGGTTTCTACTCTATAGTCTTTGAAATCAATTGATGAATCGTCGATGTAACTCAATAGTATCCCGTGCGTGCCCTGGACCACGGTCAAGGTTCTCGGGGCTGAATCCGAGACGTGCCGCTAAGCAGTAATAGGTAGCTGGATGGATGAGTGATGTCAGCATCATCACTCTGGGGCAGGCCAAGCCCGTAAGACTGATCAGAACCGGTATCGAACTGTTGAGTTACAAGTCGGTTTCACCTTTGATTTCCCCATACCCCCAAGTTATGTATGTCAGGTCAGGTATTCAATAATCAAGGATTAATGCCGACACAGGATCAGGTAACCGGTCAGGTTTGTCGACATTAGGCATGAGATCATGGAACAAGTCAGGTTGTAGTCCAATAGGTTGAGTCAGTATGTATAGGGTGTCATGTCCGGTGTATCAGTACATGTGTCAGGTGTATCAAGATCGGTCAATATGTAATGCAATCAAATGTATGCTGATAACAGGTATAGTAACGAATAAGGAACAACAGCAGGAACAGTAAATAACAACATTATTCCATGTAAACACAGTGATGCTTTGTATTCTCTTATTAACAGGTTCAAGCACCCTTGGGGTGCAATAATCACAGTGTAGCGCAATATTAATAACAGCAGACAATAAAGATATAAGTGTGCGACTATTATCCTCTAAGTAGTAAAATGATTAGCAGGTAGTTGTTATTAAGGTTACGGTGGCAAAATACGATTTAGGTGGCAGTATTATAATGTACATCATATTTCGTCCAATGAGACAAGTAGCAATACTTAGTTAATATAGCAAGTTTGTGAGTCAAACATTTAATTAGTTTAACGTAGCATGTAGCAAGAAATCTTGCCTCGACGGTTTCGCAAACCGGAAAGCACGGATGCAATGTCGGCAGAAAACACGAGACGGGTGCACGGGCTACGGATCGAGTCCCAACAGCGAACAGCGGGACCACACGGACCAGGGTACTTCGCTGGAGCGTCGGGTCCAAACGACGGCACGGTCGGAATCCGGCAAAAGTCAAAGCAACAAAGTTAGCAAACACGATAATCGCAACAAGGACCAGCGAGGGATTAAACATGAATGGAAAGCTAAAAGGGATGCTTACAGGGAAGAACCAGGGGCAACTACGACGGGCCCGACGGCGATGGGCGCGCCGGCGGCGAACAGGAGATGCGGCGAGGGCTGGAGTTTTCTTGTTCGCTGGAAAGAGGGTGGTGCTGTGCGATGAGGGGAGGTAAGGGCCGGGTTCTGGTCGCAGGGAAGAGGGGGTGGTCGGAGGTGGCGCGGGTGACGTCGACGAGGGTCGACGGCACGTTTTCCGGCGACCCGGGTGTTGGTGCTAGGGTCGGGCTCGAGTTCTGGTGGTCCGGCGAGGGGAGGAGGAAGGCGACGACGAGGTCGGGACGAGAAGGAAGAGAGGGAGTCTCAGGCGTCGTTGGTGACGGGAGGCGGCGTCGACGGCGAGATCTGCGGCCGGGTGATGTCGTCGGGGGTTGGGTTGCAGGCTCGGGAAGGAGGGAGGAAGGTTGCGGTCGACGCCGTCGAGGTGTGGATGGTGACGGCGAGGTCACGGGAGGGTCGGCGGCGAGGTCACGACGAGGCTAGGGTTAGGGTTCGAGGTTCTCGTGCGGTTTCTCGTGATGGAGAAGAGGAAGGAGGCGGCTGCGATAAATATATAGGAGGAGAGAGAGAGAGATTTGATAAAGAGAGAGAGAGAGAGATTGTAGAGAGGGTTAGAGATAGAGAGAGAATGAGAAAATAGAGAGAGATAGAGAGAGACGGAGAGAGAGAGAGGGGGGGAAGGGGCCCACGAGAGACTTGATTGGCCAGGGCAAATCCCCAAAGGATTTAAAAAGAGATTTTAGAAATATTTGATTGGTTAAAAAAATCTGTAACAGTTAAATCCTTATAGTTTAGTTTAATTAATTAAATTGGGATTTTGGCGCTAAATGCAACATTTTCAAATCGCGCCCGGATTGCACCCAAATATTTCAAATTCAAATTATAGGATTTTAAGCGAGTTCCAAATTTTGAAAAGAGGTGTTTCGTGATTAAAATGCATGCCCCCAAGTCGGACACTTGCACGCGCACGTAGTCGTCCAAACTTGCCTGTTTCACCGAACGAGACGGAATCTCGACACGCGGACGCTACCACGCGACTAGTGGCGACGAGTAGGCCAACATGGATATTTTTAATTTCATTTTAGGTGTTAAAATTTGTTATGTGCCAAAATGACTTAGCCGGTTAAAATTTAGCAATAAACACCAGATAATCAAAATAATTGGAAAGAGCAATATAAAACACTCAACTAGCAATAGAAATAGTATTATTGGGCTCGGGTGTTACATCATACCCAACTACAAAAAGAATTTCGTCCTCGAAATTCCAAGAATACAAGATAGCTAACTACGGGAAAATGTGAGGAAATTTCTGTCGGATCTCGTCTTCTCGCTCCCAAGTGGATTCTCCATGCAATCGATTACCCCAAGAAACTAGCACAAGAGGGATAACTTTGTTCTTAATGACCTTTTCTCTTCGATCCTTGATTTCAACTGGTCGCTCCTCAAAAGTTAGGTCCTCCCGTACAGTCAACTCCGAATGATCCAAGACGTGAGTTTCATCTCGGACATATCTCCGTAGTTGAGATACATGAAACACATCGTGCACTCCTGCCAATGATTGTGTAACGCCAAACGGTACGCTACCTCTCCAACACGCTCCAATATCTCGAAGGGTCCAACGAATCGGGGACTAAGCTTTCCCCGACTTCCAAAGCGAATCACCCCTCTAGTCGGTGATATCTTCAGGAATACCAAATCACCCACGGCGAACTCTAGAGGTCTTCTTGACGTGTCGGCCCAACTCTTATGTCTGTCTTGAGCTGCCTTCATATGCTTCCTGATTGTATTCACCTTCTCGACTGTCTGTATCACCAAATCTGGTCCTAGTAACCTTCGTTCACCAACATCATCCCAACAAACCGGCGAACGGCACTTACGACCATACAACGCTTCAAACGGAGCCATCTGAAAAGTCTCTTGGAAACTATTGTTGTACGAAAACTCTACCAGGTGTAGATGATCCTCCCAAGAACCTTTGAAGTCCAACATGCAAGCCCTCAACATATCTTCAAGGGTCTGGATCGTTCTCTCCGATTGTCCATCAGTCTGAGGATGATAAGCTGTGCTAAACTTCAATCGAGTCCCCAAACTTTCTTGTAAACTCCTCCAGAAGTGCGACAAGAACCGAGTGTCCCGATCGGACACGATGCTTACAAGTACTCCATGCAATCCTACAATCTCCTGCATGTACCGCTCTGCCAAAGTCTCCGTCGATTGACCAATCCGAAAAGGAATAAAGTGAGCGGCCTTGGTCAACCGATCGACAATCACCCATATTGCATTGTTGCCTTTTGGACTCCGCGGTAAAGCCGTCACGAAATCCATGGTTATATGTTCCCACTTCCACTGAGGGATCGGAAGTGGTTGCAACAAACCAGCAACCCTTTGGTGTTCGGTCTTGACTTGCTGACACACCAAGCACTTAGCCACGAAGCGAGCAATCTCCCGTTTCATACCTTCCCACCAGAAGTGCTGTCGAATATCTCGGTACATCTTTGTCCCTCCTGGATGTACAGAGTAAGCTGAACTGTGTGCCTCCTTCATAAGCTCTTCACGCACATCTCCTTTTGGCACACACACACGGCTACCATATCTCAACGAACCGTCTTCATGGATCAGTAAATCGGTTCGTAGTCCGGCTTCAACCTGCTCTCGAAACTTTTGCAGCCTAGGATCCTGCGATTGTGCTACTTTAATCTTCTCAACTAAGGACGATTGTACTTGCAATTGCATCAACTGCCCCGTAGCATGTGGTAACACAACCTCCAAGTCAAATCTCCGAAAATCCGCAATGATCTCCCTTTGTGCGGTCAATACCTGAATTGCTGGTAACCGACTTAGCGCATCTGGCACGGCGTTAACTTTTCCCGGATGGTACTTAAGATCAAGGTCGTAGTCGGCCATCAGCTCCAACCATCTGCGTTGCCTCATGTTCAACTCCTTCTGAGTGAACACATACTTCAAACTCTTGTGATCTGTAAAGACTTCGACTCTCTCGCCCAAAAGGTAGTGTCTCCAAATCTTCAGGGCGAAGATCACGGCTGTAAGCTCCAAGTCATGAGTCGGATAATTCTTCTCATGAGTCTTCAGTTGTCTCGATGCGTAAGCGACGACTTTCCCATTCTGCATCAGAACACATCCCAATCCTTTTCCGGATGCGTCGCTGTGAATCACCAGTCCTCCTGAATTATCTGGTACGGTCAGGATCGGGGCGGTTATCAACTTCTGCTTCAACGTCTCGAAGGCCAATGCACATCCATCCGTCCAAACAAACGGTACCTCCTTGCGCGTAAGCTTGGTTAACGGCTCAGCTAAACGAGCGAAGTTCTCCACAAATCTTCTGTAGTATCCGGCGAGTCCAAGAAAACTTCTTATCTCCGCAACTTTCTTTGGAGTTGGTCAATCTCGAACTGCTGCAATCTTCTCGGGATCAACGGCGATTCCATCGCCCGACACAACATGCCCCAGAAACTTCACTTCTTCCAGCCAAAATTCGCACTTACTCATTTTCGCGAATAATTTCTCCTGTCTCAGCGTCTGCAGGGCGATCTTTAAATGCTCAGCATGCTCCTCCGGACTCTTCGAGTATACCAGAATATCGTTAATGAATACCACAATAAACTGGTCCAGGTATGGTGAAAAGACCCTGTTCATCAAGTCCAAGAATATTGCCGGCGCATTAGTCACTCCGAAGGGCATCACCAAATACTCGAAATGTCCATATCGAGTTCGAAACGCCGTCTTGCAAATGTCTTCTGCCTTCACTCGGACCTGATGGTACCCTGATCACAAATCCAGTTTCGAGAATACCCTCGCGCCACTAAGCTGCTCAAAGAGTTCTCCAATGCGAGGGATCGGGTACTTATTCTTAATAGTCACCCGGTTCAATTCTCGATAATCAATGCACATCCTTCTCGTGCCATCCTTCTTCTTTACTAAAAGAACTGGAGCTCCCCAAGGTAAGTTGCTGCTTCGAATCCATCCCTTCTCGAGTAATTCACCAACTTGTTTCTTAACTTCCTCCAATTCCACCGGTGCCATCGGATAATAAGACTTTGATACTGGCGCTGCACCAGGAATAAGGTCAATCGCAAACTCCACATCTTGCTTCGGCGGTAAGCCTGATATATCTTCAAACACATCCATAAAGTCGCGAACAACTGCCGGCTCTTTATTACTATCCACTTCTATTGCCGCAAGAACACTGTTTGTCGGCCTAGCCCTAAACTCGACTGGCCCGACAGAGCTGCTTCCTCCAGTGAAAGTAAACTCAGGGTGTCCGGGAATCTGGAAAATTACTTTCCTTGCCCTACAATCAATGTGTGCGTGGAAAGTGCCAAGAAAATCCATTCCCAAGACTACTTCATAACTGCCCGTATCTATCACCAAGAAATCTGCAACAAGCTCCCGTCCGCAAACAACAACTGTACAATCTTTACATTCCTTACTAGCTATGATTTGTCCCATTCCCAGTGTGTATGTCCCAAAAACTAGACAGGGTCGTGCAGGTAATCGAGTGTATAGTTATAAATTTGGATGACATAAAACAGTGGGATGCTCCGAAATTAAATAATGCCAATGCGGGAAAACCATGAACGAGTAAATTACCTGAAACCCCTTCTCCTGATGCCTTAGCTTCTTCAACCGTCAACGTGAAAGCTCGAGCCTGATTAGATCCTTGAGTCAACTGTCTCTGCCCTTGGAACGGTCTCTGCGGAGGCTTCTGTGTATCATCTTTCGTGCGAAGCTTCGACGGACAAGGACTAACGGCGTGATCTGCCGCTCCACATCTAAAACAGAGCCCCAGCCTCTTACGACACTCCTTTCGCACATGTCCGGGTACATGGCAGTAGTCACAAATCACGCTCCCTTTCCGATCACCCACAATCGTTTTCTTCATTGGTGCTACGCTGCGCCTGTTCACCGGAATACTTCTACGTACAGACGTTTGTTTCAGTGCAGATGCCGGTTCCAGCTCGGTCTGTTCCTTTAGATTCTCCAGCAATCCCCTTATCACTCTACGCCTGGCGGCTATGACCGCACGTCTTTGGTCCATCTTCAAATTCGTACCGGCCATATTCCTGGAAATCAAAGTACCCAACATTAGCATGATGATAGATTCTGAGTATAGATCAAGGCTAGAACTCCAAGATACTTAAATAGAGTACTGCATTGTAGCTATGCCGCGGTATCATAGCCGCAATTACTTAACTCCACCCAAGTCGCCTAAGTCCTAGAGATAACAAGAAATTAGGTTTTCGAGTTGACAATGCAAAGTAAGTTTGCATGTCGACATGATCCGGAAGAATGATTCAAGGATGGTAAAACGGTCAAGGTGGCAGGACATGTTTCCTAATCACGGGTATTCTGATTTGTGTATTGGGCACAATACCCAACTACAAAAGAATCAACCCAATTAACTTATGTCTCTGATACCAAAAAAACCATGTCACGCCCCGCTTCCCAGAGTACGCAAGATTGGGCACGTGACATAGCCAACCATGCTACCTGTGGGTAGGAAGTATCCATCCACAGTCACATTACGGTTGTAAGGATATCAAGAACAAGATAATAAACTAATCTAACACATGTCCAAATCCATAATAACAAGAGTCAATAAACAATAAGTGCGGAAGCAAATGATCCAATACAATAAATAAACAGTACGTCCCATAATGCGGGCTCACATCTGGAAATGAAATGAAATGAATAAACTAATCACTAAGGACTCACAGTTCAGCCTGCTGGCTGAAGTACTCCTGCTCAGTCGTCGACAGGGGTAAGGAATCTGGGCCATGCAAAACCCAGACGTCAGCGCGTCATGTCAACTAAATAATATAATATAAACATGGTAATAAGCAATGCAAGTATGAACATGAATAAAGCAGTACTAAGAAATAACAGTGCAGGGTAATGTGCAGTGGTAACTAAACTGTCCTATCAGGTTTCTACTCTATAGTCTTTGAAATCAATTGATGAATCGTCGATGTAACTCAATAGTATCCCGTGCGTGCCCGGGAACACGGTCAAGGTTCTCGGGGCTGAATCCGAGACGTGCCGCTAAGCAGTAATAGGTAGCTGGATGGATGAGTGATGTCAGCATCATCACTCCGGGGCAGGCCAAGCCCGTAAGACTGATCAGAACCGGTATCGAACTGTTGAGTTACAAGTCGGTTTCACCTTTGATTTCCCCATACCCCCAAGTTATGTATGTCAGGTCAGGTATTCAATAATCAAGGATTAATGCCGACACAGGATCAGGTAACCGGTCAGGTTTGTCGACATTAGGCATGAGATCATGGAACAAGTCAGGTTGTAGTCCAATAGGTTGAGTCAGTATGTATAGGGTGTCATGTCCGGTGTATCAGTACATGTGTCAGGTGTATCAAGATCGGTCAATATGTAATGCAATCAAATGTATGCTGATAACAGGTATAGTAACGAATAAGGAACAACAGAAGGAACAGTAAATAACAACATTATTCCATGTAAACACAGTGATGCTTTGTATTCTCTTATTAACAGGTTCAAGCACCCTTGGGGTGCAATAATCACAGTGTAGCGCAATATTAATAACAGCAGACAATAAAGATATAAGTGTGCGACTATTATCCTCTAAGTAGTAAAATGATTAGCAGGTAGTTGTTATTAAGGTTACGGTGGCAAAATACGATTTAGGTGGCAGTATTATAATATACATCATATTTCGTCCAATGAGACAAGTAGCAATACTTAGTTAATATAGCAAGTTTGTGAGTCAAACATTTAATTAGTTTAACGTAGCATGTAGCAAGAAATCTTGCCTCGACGGTTTCGCAAACCGGAAAGCACGGATGCAATGTCGGCAGAAAACACGAGACGGGTGCACGGGCTACGGATCGAGTCCCAACAGCGAACAGCGGGACCACACGGACCAGGGTACTTCGCTGGAGCGTCGGGTCCAAACGACGGCACGGTCGGAATCCGGCAAAAGTCAAAGCAACAAAGTTAGCAAACACGATAATCGCAACAAGGACCAGCGAGGGATTAAACATGAATGGAAAGCTAAAAGGGATGCTTACAGGGAAGAACCAGGGGCAACTACGACGGGCCCGACGGCGATGGGCGCGCCGGCGGCGAACAGGAGATGCGGCGAGGGCTGGAGTTTTCTTGTTCGCTGGAAAGAGGGTGGTGCTGTGCGATGAGGGGAGGTAAGGGCCGGGTTCTGGTCGCAGGGAAGAGGGGGTGGTCGGAGGTGGCGCGGGTGACGTCGACGAGGGTCGACGGCACGTTTTCCGGCGACCCGGGGGTTGGTGCTAGGGTCGGGCTCGAGTTCTGGTGGTCCGGCGAGGGGAGGAGGAAGGCGACGACGAGGTCGGGACGAGGAGGAAGAGAGGGAGTCTCAGGCGTCGTTGGTGACGGGAGGCGGCGTCGACGGCGAGATCTGCGGCCGGGTGATGTCGTCGGGGGTTGGGTTGCAGGCTCGGGAAGGAGGGAGGAAGGTTGCGGTCGACGCCGTCGAGGTGTGGATGGTGACGGCGAGGTCACGGGAGGGTCGGCGGCGAGGTCACGACGAGGCTAGGGTTAGGGTTCGAGGTTCTCGTGGGGTTTCTCGTGATGGAGAAGAGGAACGAGGCGGCTGTGATAAATATATAGGAGGAGAGAGAGAGAGATTTGATAAAGAGAGAGAGAGATTGTAGAGAGGGTTAGAGATAGAGAGAGAATGAGAAAATAGAGAGAGATAGAGAGAGACGGAGAGAGAGAGGGGGGGAAGGGGCCCACGAGAGACTTTAAGTCTCTCGTGATTGGCCAGGGCAAATCCCCAAAGGATTTAAAAAGAGATTTTAGAAATATTTGATTGGTTAAAAAAATCTGTAACAGTTAAATCCTTATAGTTTAGTTTAATTAATTAAATTGGGATTTTGGCGCTAAATGCAACATTTCCAAATCGCGCCCGGATTGCGCCCAAATATTTCAAATTCAAATTATAGGATTTTAAGCGAGTTCCAAATTTTGAAAAGAGGTGTTTCGTGATTAAAATGCATGCCCCCAAGTCGGACACTTGCACGCGCACGTAGTCGTCCAAACTTGCCTGTTTCACCGAACGGGACGGAATCTCGACACGCGGACGCTACCACGCGACTAGTGGCGATGAGTAGGCCAACATGGATATTTTTAATTTCATTTTAGGTGTTAAAATTTGTTATGTGCCAAAATGACTTAGCCGGTTAAAATTTAGCAATAAACACCAGATAATCAAAATAATTGGAAAGAGCAATATAAAACACTCAACTAGCAATAGAAATAGTATTATTGGGCTCGGGTGTTACACCTACCAACCAACCAACTGTTGGATATAGTGCTCTCAAGGCAATTATTGTGATTACAAGTAGGCGATTATGATAATTGAGGGATGGCCTATACGGATATAACGGTCTTACTCGAGATGATAGTATACTATCTAGTTTGTCTTCTTCATTGATGAAGCCCATAAGATTATTGCTTGACTGCCAGCATTATGATGACGATCATATATGTGGGAATTGGGTTGCCTATAAGCACATCCTTAAATGTCCCTAGTCGTGGGAGTATCGAGACTGGGCATCGATATTCCGGAGTAGACCGGTGTATATGTTTCTAGACCCCGACGAGGGACGGTGGCCGGTCTCACAAGCCATTGGTGTTGTATCATCTAAGATAGTATACAGGTGCTCACTGGAGGTGAGTACACCGGACGGACTCACCGGGAACTTCTAGATGATATTATATCTATTATCAGATGGAAGTTCTCAGGTGGCATAAGTACAGGTTAGTCTTTTGACCTGAGATCGTCATTTGTCTCATGTGAGTTCCTACTGTACTTTGATTACTACTCTACCACGGCTCAAAGGAGTCGTGCAAACAGGTTTTAGTTGGGTACAGTCCCGAGCCACATGGAGGCAGTGGTTGATTGTCAAGGATTCGTCTCTCCTGGTATTAGGAGTCGATGTCGCGCTGTGTTCAGTTGGCTATCACTAGAAATCCATGGCCACGATGGATAAGATTTACCGATAGTTGATCAGTAGTATCTCTGTTGCCGATGAGCTTGACTCAGACATGATTTATCGGGTTAGTAGGGGTCTGACGTTATCCACCCCTTAGACCCGATATGTAATACTCTTTGACAAAGAGACTGGAGTGTACAAAGATTGTCACATTCATGCTCAGTATGGTAAGGATATACTTGATTGTCGACCCCTCTTTCGGCAAGTATCTGGGTAGCCGTTATGTACAGCTAGTGCTGCTAACGTGCTTATGGTTAAACCCACTGCCAGCGTATTGTCCAGTCTTTAGAGTCCCACACAGAGAGTTTTTCCCAGTTCAGGCGATAGATGTAGAAGCCATATGTTGGTACATGCAGGGGTCCGATTAAATACGTGTACGGGATACACGGACTTTAATCGGACGGTTGATAATACTAGCCGGCTTAGGATTAAGCCGGATTATTAAATCAGATTTTGATTTAATAATATGTATATATATATGTATGTATATATATATATGTATGTGTGTATATATATATATATATTGATATTATTGTTCACTATTTATTTTCTCTTTTTGGTGCTATCCGTATTTTTATACGGATATGCGCATATGTAGCAATACATATACCGGATGAAATATTTCGTATTTATACGGGAATGCTTCTAGAAAAAGGACACCACATAATTATTTTTCTATTTAGAAAAATAAATGGAAATGATGTGGAAAGTGAGGTAGCATGAAGTATGGTTCTTGACATGTAATAAGGTATGGCTTTGGAATTTAATATTGGAAAATCATTTGGATGCACTATTTGACTCATGGTTGTAAAATGGTGGAGCCATTGTTCTTTCTACACTTGATGATTATTCTTGAAGTAGATTCATGGTTGTGAGACTTAGCCATTATTTTTTCTCACCTCTTCTCCTTCTTCTTGCTCTCTTGAGTATGGTTATAGAGAGAAATAATTAGTGAAAAAAATTCCTACATCACCCACAATTCATCCATCGCAAGTTTGGATCGTCGGTTGGAGTCTTTTCCGATTTTTCTAGGATGGATCTTTTTTTGGCGAGGGTGATCGCTTTTCAAGCGCGTTCCCGGCATTTACGAGCTTGGAGGGGTCTTCCATAATTAGGTGGATACATGTCGAAACTTGTATTTCTATATACTCTTGCATGTTTCGTTTGTTAGTTTAGGTGTTTGGATCGATTTCTTGGTTTAGTGTGTTTTGTACTTGCATAAAATTTTTGTTATCGCTTCCGCCTTAGCCGAGGTATCCGCGGCACGAGCACCTAACACCAACATGGTATCAGAGCCAGCCAAACATCTTAAACTAGCAGTAGATGATGCTTTAATTTCAGAAACCGAAAAACTTCGATTTTCAAAACCCGTTTTCTGTTCGAAATTTTTTTGGTCTCTGAATTTTTTTAAAACAGTTGCAGAGGCTTACTCTAGATGTGATAGTGACACACAATGAAAACGAGAAGAATCCATCATAAAAAACTGCCAGTTTTCTCGTTTTGACCGCTCTGTGCGGTTTTATGGTGGTTTCTCGTTCTCGTTTTCATCCAGTGTCTTGGGTTTTGCAATTTGGTATTTTTGGTCTTGTTTGTTTTGCCCCAGATTTCACTTAGTGTTATCTTAGATTTGGGGCAACTCGGGAGTTTTAGAACACGAAACTTTTGCATCGTTAATATCTGTGATATGATATATGTGTTGTTGAACGTTGTTTAATTGCTATTTGTCATTTAGACGGAGTTGCACACATTGTGGTGTTACTTATTTCTGTGGTTATATATATATATCTGGTTATGGTTCAGTCGGATTGTCGTGTTGGATAACCCCCAGTGCAATGGTAGTTGTGCAGTTTAGATTCATTTGTATATTCATTATTGCGGGGCGAGCGTCTGACATGTGGACTGTCGTCTCTGCCAGTTTGTATATTTTTTTATTGGGGTACGGTCGGGTTGAGGTCAATGTCACCATTTGTGTGTGTGTATTCCTTTCTGTACTAGGATTATCCCGCGGAGGAGTGCTCGAATAGCCTGGTTGTAGAGGGCAACGGGCCCACATCTCATGGCGTTGAGACAGGGGGGTCTTACTCTAGAATTGGTGGGCTATTCGTCGCACTTGTAGGGGGTATAGGTTGACCTACGGAGGGGTGCTCAAGTTACCGGATTACATGAAATGCTGGGTGGCCCATTCACTTCGTTGATTAGGGTTGCCTCACTTTCGGGATTGGAGGGTAACTTGCCGCACTCGTAGAGGTCTAGGTTCTTCATTGCACTGGCTATCCATACGACCGGGGAATGTCACGTTTCATTTATGGCTCAAAAGAAACGCGAGGCTCCTAGTTTATCCGTTATTCCATATTGTTGTTCGCATGCCTGTAATGATTTTTATCTTCTTGCGATATAGATATATATATACCCACACTAGATGCTTCTATATGTTTTGCATCCGCGCTAGTCCTGCCCCGCTCTGCCGTTAGTTAAGTAACTTAACGGTGCATGACGGGGCCCCGTGGCAAATGCGGATGGCATATATAAGTATGCTATTTTGGTTGTTTGTTTTGTGGCTTGGAAAGTTAAAATGATGAAAACGCATTATCTGAATAATGCAAGAAAAATAAACCTAAATGATGTTGTCGGAACCAATTTTTAAAACTAGTCGGTTATCTTCAAAACTCTTAGTCGTATTCTTTTCCTTATATAGAGGTATTCGATTAGGAATATCCCGCACCTCATTCTATGAGGGAAGAGACTTGATCCCTTCGCGGGGAGTTCGTTCTTAAGCAAAAATTTATGTTACTAGTTTTAAAAGCGGAGTCTAAATCTCTCCATTTCAAAGCTACTCGAGCTCCTTCAACGATATAAAGTTCATTACGTTAAAGGTTTTTCGCTAAAAACCAGCCGTAGCCCTTCGTCATTTAGTATTGCTTAGTATTCGTGCTATGTTTGTCGTTGCTATTCGCCGAGGCGTAGTATGCGGCAGCTCTGTAATACTTTTCTGTCGCAAGGATATGTGGATTGGTTAGGACAGTCGTACGACTTTATTGATTATTCGTCAAGGGTCGTGCGGGTGGGTTTAACGTAATCAAGACAATGACGGGTTGAACTTGATTAGGACCCTTGATTTGTTGATTATTCGTCAAAATCCTTGGGTCCTTAGGGCAAAAACCATATCGGGAGTTTCAAATATACGGGATACTTGCTAAGTTTGTGCATACCTTTGTTCCCTCATAAAATACAAGGAAAAACCCCAATGGGGCATCAAGTGCACACACGTGATCGGGGGTCACGTGCTGACACGTGATGGCTTCCTGAGGGCTCTGAAATGATAAGAATTAAATCCTAATCAAATGGGGTCATATGCCCACACGTGATGGGCCCACTGAAAAGAATCAAAGGTATAATAAAACAACAAGGAAAAACCCCAATGGGGCATCACGTGCTCACACGTGACCAAGGGTCACGTGCCGACACGTGATAAGTTCATGAGTTCTTCAAAATAACAGAATTAAATTCTGGTTAAATGCTTAATCCGTGGGTCACGTGCCACTACGTGATGGGGTCTTAAAAAACTCTCTGAGTTAAAGGAAAGAAAGCCCTAAAGGGGCATCACGTGCCCACACGTGACAGGGGATAACGTGCCAACACGTGATAGGTTCCTAAAGATCTCTGAACTAATATAATTGAATTCTAATTAAATGGTCAATCAGTGGGGTCACGTGCTAACACGTGATAGGCTCTTAAACTTTCTGAACTAATAGAATTAAATTCTAATTAAGGGAAATCAAAAACCTTAGTTGGAAAAATATTTCCCTAGATCTTTCCAAACAAAAAGATTGCGCTCTGTAAAGTGGAGCACCGTTGGATTAAAAATCCAATGGTGATTAAAAATCACCAATTTATAGAAAGATTCTATACAAGGAAAGATTTCCCTGAAATTTGCCAGGAATAACAGATAAAATATCTTTTGGATTAAAAATCCAATGGTGAATAAAATTCACTGAGTGATCTAAAAGATCATGATTGGTTACAAAATCAATCAAAATCTTTCAATGAAAGATTGACTAAACAAACTGATTCTTTACTTTCTCCTATAAATAGGAGCCAAGAAGAGAAGTGGAAAAAGAGATACAACAACAGAGAGAAAAAAGAAGAGAATTTAATTCTCCGGAGAAAAAGAAGATCTCTTAAAAAAAAAAAGAAACCCTAGGTAAGAGAGGGAAAAAGATCATTCTATAAGCTCCCATAAAACAAAAGAGAATTTAATTCTCAAACTAAGAGTTTAACTCTTCTGAATAAGAACTTAGTTCTTCCTCTGGTTGAAGATCTGCAGAAGCAGATCTTCTCATAAGTTGAGAATTTAATTCTCATCGGGGAGATTCTGTCATGCAGATCTAAAACCTAAGGGAGCACCTAAGTTCAGAGAATTTTATTCTCCCACAAAGCATATAGAAATTTAATTCCTCCAACAAAGATAGGGTTTAACCCTTAATATAAGAACTTAGTTCTTCTTTATGGTAATAGATCGGCAGAAGTAGATCTCCCCATAAGTTGAGAATTTAATTCTCATCGGGGAGATTCTGCCATGCAGATCCAAAACTTCGAGGGAGAATTGAGTTTAAAGAATTTAATTCTTTCGAATATATAGGAATTTAATTCCTCTAAATAAAATTAGGGTTTAACCCTACAAAAAGAATTTAATTCTTAAACAAGAGACTTAGACTTTTCATGCACGTAAAAAGATCAAGTACCCAATATGGTCACGTGCTCCCACGTGACCCTTGGATAAATTCCTCAAAATAAAGAGAATAAGGCCAAGTCAGGACATATTTTGGGCATCTCACGTGTTCCCACGTGACCCCTAGCAATTATCAAACAAAAGAGGATTCTACCCAAGGGCAATGCCCACCTAAAGGATGCCTCGCGTGCTCCCACGTGACCCTTGAACAAACTTCTCAAAATAAAGGCAGAACGGACTTTGGGCGCTCTCACATGTCCCCACGTGACCCCTAACAAACAATTTAGTATCCAAATCATGGATACCCATCACGTGCCCACACGTGATGGCTAAAAAGGCCAAGTGTTTAACACTTACTTGCATATTCTGAGAATAAAATAAAGGAACACTCAAGCGCCTCACGTGACCCCATGTGAGCGCTTCTTTTTTTTAGTGTTTAACACTATTTTGTGCGCTGCATCCTTTGTGTTTAACACTATTTTATGCGCATCACGTGGGAGCACGTGATAGCCGAGTGTACTCTAGTGTTTAACACTATATTCAAACCAGTCTTAGCCCAAATTAGCTAAGTTTTCCAAAGGCAAGACTCCCCTTTGACTGAACCTCAAACACACTTTTGTCTTCCAAAATTGGTCATCTCATATGACATCCAAAGTAAAACCCAGAGCCTTTCAGTCAACTTTGGTTCAAGGGTACATCTCTTCACACCTCTGATACATGTCGTTGTAATTCTTCAACGTCTTCAGAGAGGTGGTGGGTCCCGATGACCAATAACTATCTGGTGCATTTCCAAACCCATGTTTGCATCTGAACTTGGACCGCAATTTCCCTAAACTAAACAATATGGCCCAAATGCTCTTTTGTTGGATCTAAATGATCCTTTTAAGTAGATCTTAGTCTAAAAATTAGACTAACGTATCCTTAACAAACGTTTAAGTTGATCTTAATTTCAAACGAGATTAACGATTCTTAAATCAATCCAATTACAGATCTCCCAACCAAAATTGGTTCAAGGGTACATCTCTTCACTCCTCTGATATTTGTCGTTGTAATCCTTCAACGTTTTCAGAGAGGTGACGAGTCCCGACAACTAAACACTTTATGGATTGTGGGGTCCTTAAACCCATGGACTATGATGTCCTTAACCTCGGACTGTGGGGTCCTTAAGCCCATGGACTATGATGTCCTTAACCTCGGACTGTGGGGTCCTTAAGCTCATGGACTATGATGTCCTTAACCCTGGACCGTAATGTCCTTAAACTAATGGACCGCAATGTCCTTAAACTAAACAATAGAGCCCAAATGCTCTTTTGTTGGATCTAAATGATCCCGTTAAGTTGATCTTAGTCTAAAATTAGACTAATGTATCCTTAGAAAACGTTTAAGTTGATCTTAGTCTCAAATGAGACTAACATATCCTTAAACCCAACCCCAAACCCAAATCTAAGAAGATACGGATTTGGACTAATCCACGCCCTACGGGCGACAACATAAATTAGTCTCCGTATACAATCCACGGGCAACCAAAAACAAAACAAACACACACGACACGAAGTGACCATCTGGAGAAAGAGAAAGTGGTTACCGCGATGCGGTAGCGTAATTAACTGCAGGGGCTTGCGGCTGCAGGGAAGAGCGTCCCCACAATCAAAAACCCCTCAATGAGGGGGAATTTGACGAAGTCTGCTACATCGGCCGCATCCGTTTAAACCTTCGATATATGGTGTCATAAATCAACTTGACATCTTCGGAGAGGTGGACGGATAGCACCAAATAGCATCTGCCCTCGGAATTCAGGCCTGACGTCCCAACGTCCCGGTCGCATCTTTCGGCGGAGAACAACCTTATAGAGTGTGGTAATTTTGGTCGGCTTCGGTCAAAATTATCACACAATGATAGTCGGGTCCTGATTCCCACTGATGAGTAGGCATTACTTTTCGGGAGACTTTCACTTCACAACGAGCTAACCTATTAGGTGTCTAGAAAGTGTCAATGAGGTTACGCCTCTGTGGAAACGAGAATATTAATTGGGTTCGTGCGAAAGCACGGGGGACCTCCTTCAGAGTACCGACATTGGCTTGGCTAAACGGTCAGCAAACTTGTAAAGTGTACATGATCCCAACTAGTTCTCCTTTTAGGATTTGAAGGAGAATTCATGGAAACAGTGGGAGTTATCCTAATTAGATAAAGTGATAAGCAATCTAATTTTGATAGAGTGCACGCTGAGTGTTTCTTTTCTCTCTCTCTGTTACAGCAACCCATGACTTACCTTAAACTAAAACTCATGAACCAAGTTAACCGAACCTTCTTACACCCTTGGGCTTTGGCTTGTCTTGATTCGCGACAAAGTCGCATATGTCCCTGTTACTCCAACTTTCCCCTTTGCATTTCTTCAGAACACTTCATATCACTACGATGATCCATATTGCTTGGAACGACCATCGTATAGTTACATACGAACTCGAAGAAGTTACTTCAGTCGAGAATGACCACAGGTTCTGGAGAACTTGAATAGGATTATTCGGTTGTCTATTTCCTTTACTTTTTCTCAGGTTGCGAGAGCTCCTTGTATTAGGAGAATACACCTATTACGCTTATTGGATAGCCTTCTTCCAAACCTTAGGCTGGTGCCGAAAGATAGGGAAGGAAGAAAATCAATTAGCCTAAGTGTGGTGTACAGAAGGTAAGATGTAGAGACATATAAAGAGATTGAAGTGAGGGCAAAGAAAATTGCGATTACCGTTATGAATCTAGATAATGCAAAAGGCATTACTAGGAATACCCGGCCACCCCCTATGAAACATTTTTATGTTTCAGATTTTCTGTGTATTTGTAAAAGAGAACCGTTTTCCCAATTAATTCTGACTCCAGGATATGTATTTACCGAATTTGGATCTCACATTTGTACGGTATTACAAATGATGAGTAGGAGTCGAATATTGGGAAATGGACGATCTGATCCTCAATGTCGGGATTCGTTGTAATTGGTGATATTGGATTGAATCACCTGGTTTGCCTAACGACAAATATTTAGTTTCGAATAACCGTTGTTATGCACCAAATTTTAAAATGAAATATCTAAACCTTTATTTTATAAAGTGAGATATACATTTTGAAAATTATGTTCTAAACACTTACCTTTATCAGTTGAGGATAAGGTAAGGTGTATTGAATAACGGCGTAAGAAATTTTTAACCAAGATTAAATTTTCAACTTACACTACACGAAATTTGAGTTAGTATACGCTTGGGACTTATACATGAAAATGTATATTGTCTAGTATCCTTCGGGAGAAGGGGTTGGCACTCTTACTTCATTCAGGTTTACCTATGAGTTCTCTGGTTTTAGATACGCATTCGTTGAAATGCAAGATCCAAGATTTTGAGAAGTTCAAAAGTATAAGAATAAAGTAGAGAGCCATACGTTGAAAGTATCAAGATTCTTCGAGATAATTGAAGATGTAGATACTTATACTAGGTATTCCATCATAGTATTGAGAACTTGATTCTCTCACAGGTTGCTCATCCGCGAGTTCGCTCCTTGATGAGTAATGTTGTATTGACCTTTTTCCATTAGGTGATATGCACTGGAAACAGTTGCATGACACTTGAATCTGGTTCCATCTAAATTAGTGCCTTGATTCTATTTGGACATAGAATGGTCACATGTCTTGAGGTTATTGAGATGTGGAGTTATCCATTTTCTATTTAAAAGCAGAATCCGGACAAACTCAAGGACGCTTCGGTAATGACGGTTTGTGGATTATCCCAAGCATTCGCTAGGAATTTTGCTTATACCATTTTAAAGATCAATTGTTATATTGTTCTTGACTCGCCACCTTTTTATAAAAAGGAATATTTTTGCAAAAGAAACAAGTGGGAGTATGGTAGAATTGGAAGTGATTCCAGAACCATAAACGGTTATTGAAAATTTAGTAGAATCTAAGGATTCAATTGGACTTAACAAACCATTAGCCGCTCCGCAGATAAAGTAGATGAGCTCAGCCACCTGAGAGATACTTCGGTTTTCTCGAAGACGGTGACAGGGAGGTCAGCATCATGGTGATGATGGTCCTACTAGTTGTCAGCAGGTCATAGGAAGTTGTAATTTCTAGGTGACCAAATACTTCATATCCAAGATGGACTCCACGCATTTCAGCAAATTATGGATTTTGGACTTTGCGGGGTTTTTCTGAAGGGGTAAAACCCATTAGGAGTAAGTAGATCTTTCGAGATCTGTGCTGGTGGAAAGGTACCAACCTAATAAGGCTAGACTTGTTGTACAGAGTTTTCATCAAATACCCGTTGTAGATTGTGATGAGACTTTTACTTCAGTGTCAATACTGAAACCCATACAGATATGGCTTGACACTGTTGTTCCCCCTACTAGTTATTAGTAGGTCATAGGAAGTGGTAACTTTCAAGTGACCGGATACTTCATATTCAAGATGGACTCCATGCACTTCAGCAAATTATGGATTATGGACTTTGCTGGGTGCTCCTGAAGAGGTGAAACCCATTAGGAGCAAATAGATATTTTGAGATATGTGCAGGTGGAAAGGTACTAACCTAATAAATCTAGACTTATCATAAAGAGTTTTCATCAAATACCCATTGTGGATTTTGATGTGACTTTTACTTTAGTGTCTACGCTGAAGTCCACATGGGTATGATTTGGCACTGATGCAGTTCTTGGCTATGATATCTGGCAGGTAGATGACTATTGTAGGGTGTTTTTCGTCACCCCATTAAGATGGGAATACGCGCGTGCTGGTCAGACGCAATACAGATTCCCCCTACCTAGGGTAGGCTAGGGTTTATTGATTGTGGGGATCCGAATCTCCGGCAGCCGCGGACTAAGCTGCCGTTAATTACCTCTCGCCTTTGGAGCGAGAGAACCTCCGATTAACGGGTTAAACTGGTCATGCGAACTCAATGTGCAGTGTTGTGTTTTGAAGGTGTTTTGGATATATCGGAGGCCCCGCAGAGTTTTTACGGGGGTCCCGCTACCCGTATAGCGGGTTGGGGGTCAAGGGGGCTAGCAGCCCCCTTGCGGGATGCAGGGCAACGCCCCGTTAGAAATTTTTTCTAACGGAAACAGTGTGGTGGAGTATGTGTGTGCGTGCATATATATATATATATATATATATATATAAAGGAAAGGGCATCCATTGGATGCGTGGGAGAAGGCGACGGCGCCTCACGTGAGCGGCATGCGAGCGCTTAGGCGCTTGGGCGCTGGCGCGAGCGCTTTGGGCGCTTGTGCCCCCACATGCCCGGCACGTGGGCACTTGGGTGCTGGCGCTAGCGCTCCACGTGCCCGGCACGCAGGCGCTCGGGCGCTGGCGCTGGCGCGAGCGCCACACGTACCCAGGGCGCTGGCGCTCGGGCGCTGGCACTTTGGGCGCAGGCGCCCCACTGCCCGGCACGTGGGCGCTCGGGCGTTAGCGCTTTGGGCGCTAACACTTTGGGCGCTAGCGCCTCACGTGCCAAGCACGTGGGAGCTCGGGCGCTGGGCGGCAAAAAGAGACTTGGTCCCTGCACTCGGAGTTATACTGTAACACCCTAGTTCATTTATACCAGTTCTACTTCATGTATTTCTTTATTTATGGTATTTTCTTGATTTATTGTGTTTTGGGTGCGAATAGTGTATTTGACATTTGTATTTGCATCCGACCCGACCCGCATGCTTGAAACCAGTATTGATTCATGTTTATGATTTATCCTGACCTGTTACATGGACTCATGCACTTTCATTTTAATTTATACATCTTGAATACTGGCATTTTATCTGGCATTTACATTTTACAATATAACATTTTAAGTCACATAAAATATTTTTAAAATACATTGTATGGCCTGCATGATACCCCTAGCCCCGTGGTAGCATCCGCGCATCTTGTTCTCGTCCCGTTCAGTGGAACGGACTTGTTTGGATGGCTACGCGCACGTGCATGCATCCGTTCTTGGGGGTATGCATTTTTCTTTATCCGGACATTCATTTTTTATTTTGGTCGACATGTATATTTTTCGTATTTTAAAACTGAATTTTAGACCCGACCCGGGCATGTTTTGGACTATATTTGTATTTACCAGAATATCAAAATTTATTTATATAATATTAATTTTATAAATTGATACAAATTAAAATTTAGTTAACTAATAAAAGATTTTTTAAAATTTGAATCTAAACTAATTTCCTAACAAACCAACAACCCCTTTCTCTCTCTCTCTCTCCTCTGCATATATATATTTTATTTATTTAATTTTTCTTTCCTTATTTAATACACAGCCTCTTCTTCTTACTTCTTCTTCTTTCTTCTTTCTTTTTCTTGATCTTGTTTCTTGATTCCGGTGATCACCGCCGGAGCCGTGCTCGTCGCTGACGATCCGAGTGATCCAGTGAACGTACCTGACTTGCGTGATCACCCTCGTGCGTTGTTTGGAACCGTTCCGTGTACCGTGCGCGCGTCGCGATATTTCGCCGACGAAGGACGTTCCGTACACATCCGTTCTTGTTCCGTCTAGGCAAGTTAATCTTGCTACATGCTATATAACTAATTATATACCTATTTAAATAAATATCACACCTGTATTTTAAATCAAGCATCGCATGTTTCATATTACAGCCTTTCAACGTTCCGTTTAAATTTGTATAGTGTATTTCAGATCTAGGGCATGCAAACTAATCTTAATTACATGCTACATTACTTTAGACGCATCTATTTTAACAATGGAATCCCTGTATTTAAAATCATGCACCCCATGTTTAGTTTTATAACTTTTCGATATTCCGTTTGCATCCATTCATATCATTTCAGATCTAGGTCATGAAAACTTATCTTGTTACATACTATACTATCATATACTGCATCAAATTGAATAGTTACATTTCATATTGCTTAGTTATATATTCCGCACTTGTTAGTTTATCATTTTACGATTATGTGATACCCGTTTGCATCCATATCATTTAAAATATATATCGTCGTAATATTTCTTATTATTATCTTTAATTAGTTTATAATCTGCATTTTATAATATTATACATTTAAAAATATTATAGTTTATACATGAAACGTCGTTGAAAAGCGGATACGACAAATCTGAAATTTACTGTACACCTTACCTTATAAAATTCATTATAAATCATAGAAAAATCATTAGTGTACGTTATTTAGTTCGTTATGAATCTAACTCAGAATACTATTACTCTATGAAATATTTACTTGCAAAATAAATTGTTTAAATAACGTAAAATGCAAATGAAAATGTCTTTAAACTGCTGTCCAGGGAAATTCCAGCAGCAAACTTTCAATTTAGAATGTTTATAGCTTTTTGTAGGGACAACCTGAGATGCTTATACTTATAAAAATGAAAACATTATTGAATTATATTTATTTTGGTATAAGACACGTCCCTTTTGGAGAACGTTTGTTATTTTTAAACTATTTTACAAATCAGGATGACGCTGAATTTCTGAACGAAACTTTCTTGTGCATGGTTAATCAATACCACTTTTATAGTTATTAATCGGCTTGAATATGTTATCCATGTTAATATTATTATATCAATATCTATTTAATAAATAATAGTTCTTATGTTTTAATATTCAGCAAATTTTACCGATTTACAGTTTTATAGTATCCGTCTGTACCCGTACGGTTTATTACATATCTAGTTGCACGCCGAGACCATATTATTTCATGTTACTGTTGTATTAGCGCACCATGCTTGATAATTGTGCATCCTACTTAGTCATGATGTGACCCCTGATCGATATTTGTGCATCCATGCTTTTATTGTACATCCGTACTTTCACCTTGATTCAATACTTGCTACAGTTTGATTATGAGCACCCGTTTGACACATGTGCACTACTTGACATGACCTGATACACCACTACTTGACATGACTTGATACATGTACACAACCTGACATGGCCTGATTATATCACTACTTGACTTGTTACCTGATCTTGTTACTAATGCCGACAATCTTGACCTGTTGTCCCTACGGACATTTCCTGTTTTCTATACAGACAAACCTGTACCTGCTTGATCCTGTGTTAGCATTAGCTCCAGATTTATCAATACCTGACTTACACACATAACTTGGGGGTATGGGGAAATCAAGAATGCAGCTGATCGTAACTCAAAGGGCTATTATATCATTTTACCGTGGTCCCGTGGGGAATGAACGAGATATAGACTCACAGTCTATTACATCATTTTACCGTAGTCCCGTGGGGAATGAACGGGGCATAGACCGATGGGTTACGATGAGGATTACATTAATTGATTTCGAATAACTTTAGAGTAGAGAACCCCATATCACAGTTTAGACTACTCACTGCACTTCACCTGTTTATATCCTGTCCACTGATCTATATTCATGTTACGGTTTACTTATGACTTATTACTGTTCTACTTTTATTACTGTTCATACTCGTGCCTGCATGTATTGCTACCCCTTGATTATATTATTGTTGATATTATGACGCACTGACGTCTGGGTTTTGCATGGCCCAGATCCTCTACCTTTGTCGCAGGCTGAGCAGGAGTATTTCCGCCGTCAGGCCGAGCAGTGAGGATCCTGTTAGTATCCAGTTAGTTCAGTTATTTCCGTACTTTCCAGATGTTACTGTTTATTGGATTTATTGCTTCCACATATTATTTCTTGACTCGTTTATTCTGGCTCATGGACATGTACTAGATAGTTTATTTACATTCCTGTTCTTGATATCTCTACAGCCGTAATGTGACCGTGGAGGGATTTTTCCTATCCACAGGTAGCATGGTTGGCTCTGTCACGTGCCTATCTTAGCGCACTCTCGGAAGCGGGGCGTGGCAGGGTTTGTTTGGTATCAGAGCCATAGGATTTAGGTTATTCGGCTTTGATTCTTTTGTAGTTGGGTATTGGACCCAATACACGAGTCAGAAAATCCGTGATTAAGAACCCGTCCTGCCATATTGTTATCTTGATTCTTGAATCATATCTTTCTCTTGACCCCTGTCCTGATGATATGCAAACAACTTTGCATCTCGAGTTGAAATTCTTTTGGTTCCCTATTGTTTCTTCCGTCCTATTTCTTTGATTCTGATACTAGGATTTGGGCGACTTGAACGGAGTTATGTGATTGTAACTATGAACTGCAACATGGTTACAATGCGGTACTCTATTTAAGTAACTTGGAGTCCTGGTCTTGTTTCATTTCCTTGTTTCATGGTCGTTCTATTACCTTGGTTCTCTCCGTTTCATTGCTTACCAGTTTATGTTTTGCAGATTTCTTAGTGACCGATACCGGCAGTTATGAAGTTTTCTTGGAAATTGATGGTCTCACTTTCCACGCTCAAATTGATTGTAGGGAAAAGAAAGTGATTTTCCAGATTCCCGGATATCCGGAGTTTGTTTTGCTGGAGGTAACAGTTCTGTCGGGCTAGTCGAGTTTAGGGCTAGGCCGACAAGCAATGTTCTTTTGTCAATGGATGTTGATAAGGAGGAAGCGCCAGCTGTAGTTTGAGAGTTCATGGACGTGTTCGATGACATCTCGGGTTTACCGCCAAAACGAGATGTGGAGTTCGCGATCGATCTTGTTCCTGGTGCAGCGCCAATCTCAAAGGCGTATTATCCGATGGCACCAGTGGAGTTGGAAGAAGTAATGAAGCAGGTTACCGAATTGCTAGAGAAGGGTTGAATTCGCAGCAGCAATTCACCTTGGGGAGCTCCAGTTCTTCTAATAAAGAAGAAAGATGGCACAAGAAGGATGTGCATCGATTATCGAGAATTAAACCGGGTGACTATTAAGATCAAGTATCCGATCCCTCGCATTGGCGAATTGTTCGAGCAGCTTAGTGGCGCGAGGGTATTCTCGAAGCTGGATTTGCGCTATGGATATCATCAGGTCCGAGTTAAATCAGAGGATATTTGCAATACTGCATTCCAAACTCGATATGGACATTACGAGTATTTAGTGATGCCATTCGGAGTCACGAATGCACCGGCGATATTTATGGACTTGATGAACCGAATCTTTTCACCGTTCTTGGACCAGTTTATAGTGGTGTTCATCGATGATCTTCTGGTCTACTTGAGGAGCATTGAAGAGCATGCGGAACACTTGAAGATCGCACTGCAGACATTGAGGCAAGAAAGATTATATGCAAAGATGAGCAAGTGCAAGTTTTGGCTTGAAGAAGTGAAGTTTTTGGGGCACGTCGTATCCGGAGATGGAATCGCCGTTGATCCCGAGAAGATTGCAGCAGTTCAAAATTGGCTGATTCCGAAGAACGTAGCAGAGATCAGAAGTTTTCTTGGACTTGCCGGCTATAACAGAAGGTTCGTGGAGAATTTTGCTCGTTTGGCTGAGCCTTTGACCAAGCTTACGCGTAAGGAAGTACCATTTGTGTGGACGGATAAGTGTGCGTCAGCTTTTGATGCGTTGAAGCAGAGATTGATAACCGCTTCTATTTTGACCGTACCAGACAGTTCCGGAGGATTGGTGACTCACAACGACACATCTAGGAAAGGATTGGGATGTGTTTTGATGCAGCATGGGAAGGTTATAGCCTATGCATCGAGACAGTTGAAGACCCATGAGAAGAATTACCCAACTCATGATTTGGAGCTAGCAGCTGTGATTTTCGCTTTAAAGATTTGGAGACACTACTTATTGGGCGAAAGGGTCGAAGTATTCACCGATCACAAAAGCCTGAAGTATGTGTTCACACAGAAGGAGCTTAATATGAGGCAGCGTAGATGGTTGAAGCTGATGGCTGACTACGATCTTGATCTTAAATACCATCCGGGGAAAGTTAATGTTGTGCCGGATGCGCTTAGTCGGTTGCCAGCAATTCAGATGTTGACTGCAAAGAAGAAGCTTATAGAAGACTTTCGGAGATTCGAGTTGGAGATCGTGCTACCGCATTCTTCAGGACAGTTGATGCAGCTGCAAGTACAGTCGTCATTGATCGAGAGTATTAAAGCAGCGCAGTCGAAGGACCCAAGATTGCAAAGGTTTCGAGAACAGGTTGAAGCTGGACTTCGAATGGACTTGTTAATTCATGAAGATGGTTCGTTGCGATATGGTAGCCGTTTGTGTGTGCCAAAAGGAGATATTCACAAAGAAGTTATGAATGAGGCACACAGTTCCGCGTATTCCGTACATCTAGAAGGCACGAAGATGTATCGTGATCTATGACAACATTTCTGGTGGGAAGGCATGAAAAGGGAGATTGCTCGCTTTGTTGCAAAGTGCTTGGTGTGTCAGCAAGTTAAGGTTGAACATCAAAGGGTTGCTGGTTTATTGCAACCACTTCCGATTCCTCAATGGAAGTGGGAACATATAAGCATGGATTTCGTAACAGCTTTACCGCGGAGTCCAAAGGGCAACAATGCAGTTTGGGTGATTATTGATCGATTGACCAAGGCAGCTCACTTCATACCGTTTCGTGTTGGTCAGTCAACGGAAGCGTTAGCAGAACGGTACATGCAGGAGATTGTGAGATTGCATGGAGTACCTGTGAGCATCGTGTCCGACCGTGATACCCGGTTCTTATCACACTTCTGGAAGAGCTTACAGGAAAGTTTGGGGACTCGATTGAAGTTTAGCACAACTTATCATCCTCAAACAGATGGCCAGTCGGAAAGAACGATCCAAACCCTTGAAGACATATTGAGAGCTTGCATGTTAGACTTCAAGGTTTCATGAGAGGATCATCTACACTTTGTGGAGTTTTCATACAATAACAGCTTTCAGGCGACCATTCAGATGGCTCCATTCCAAGCGTTGTATGGTCGCAAGTGTCGTTCACCTGTTTGTTGGGACGATGTTGGAGAACGAAGATTGTTGGGACTAGATTTGATCGTGCAAACCGTAGAGAAAGTTAATACTATCCGGAATCATATGAAGACAGCGCAAGATCGGCAGAAGAGTTGGGCCGATATATCGAGAAGACCTTTAGAGTTCGCTGTTGGTGATCTAGTATTCTTGAAGATATCACCGACTAGAGGAGTGATTCATTTTGGGAGTCGAGGCAAGCTTAGTCCTCGATTCGTAGGGCCTTTAGAGATTATGGAGCGTGTTGGAGAAGTGGCTTATCGATTGGAGTTACCACAATCTTTGGCAAATGTTCATGACGTGTTTCATGTATCTCAACTCCGTAAGCATGTTCGAGATGAAACACACGTGCTAGATCATTCGGAGCTGACAGTAAGAGAGGATTTAAATTTTGAGGAACGATTGATGTCGATTGTTGATCGAAAAGAAAAGGTCCTTAAGAACAAGGTTATCCCTTTCGTACTTGTTTCTTGGGAAAATCGCTCGCATGGAGAATCGACTTGGGAACGAGAAGACGAAATTCGACAGAAGTTTCCACACCTATTCTTGTAGATTCTTGATTATTCATCTTTTCTTGTTTTGGGAATTTCGAGGACGAAATTCTTTTTGTAGTTGGGAATAATGTAACACCCTAGTTCATTTATACCAATTCTAGTTCATGTATTTCTTTATTTATGGTATTTTCTTGATTTATTGTGTTTTGGGTGCGAATAGTGTATTTGACATTTGTATTTGCATCCGACCCGACCCGCATGCTTGAAACCAGTCTTGATTCATGTTTATGATTTATCCAGACCTGTTACATGGACTCATGCACTTTCATTTTAATTTATACATCTTGAATACTGGTATTTTATCTGGCATTTGCATTTTACAATATAACATTTTAAGTCACATAAAATATTTTAAAAATACATTGCATGGCCTGCATGATACCCCTAGCCCCGTGGTAGCATCCGCGCATCTTGTTCTCATCCCGTTCAGTGAAACAGACTTGTTTGGATGGCTACGCGCACGTACGTGCATCCGTTCTTTGGGGTATGCATTTTTCGTTATCCGGACATTCATTTTTTATTTTGGTCGACATGTATATTTTTCGTATTTTAAAACTAAATTTTAGACCCGACCCGGGCATGTTTTGGACTATATTTGTATTTACCAGAATATCAAATTTTATTTATATAATATTAATTTTATAAATTGATACAAATTAAAATTTAGTTAACTAATAAAAGATTTTTTAAAATTTGAATCTAAACTAATTTCCTAACAAACTAACAACCACTTTCTCTCTCTCTCCTCTGCATATATATATTTATATATATTTTATTTATTTAATTTTTCTTTCCTTATTTAATACACAGCCTCTTCTTCTTACTTCTTCTTCTTTCTTCTTTCTTTTTCTTGATCTTGTTTCTTGATTCCGGTGATCACCGCCGGAGCCGTGCTTGTCGCTGACGATCCGAGTGATCCAGTGAACACACCTGACATGCGTGATCACCCTCGTGCGTTGTTTGGAACCGTTCCGTGTACCGTGCGCGCGTCGCGACATTTCGCCGACGAAGGACGTTCCGTACACATCCGTTCTTATTCCGTCTAGGCAAGTTAATCTTGCTACATGCTATATAACTCATTATATACCTATTTAAATAAATATCACACCTGTATTTTAAATCAAGCATCGCATGTTTCATATTACAGCCTTTCGACGTTCCGTTTAAATTTGTATAGTGCATTTCAGATCTAGGGCATGCAAACTAATCTTAATTACATGCTACATTACTTTAGACGCATCTATTTTAACAATGGAATACCTGTATTTAAAATCATGCACCCCATGTTTAGTTTTATAACTTTTCGATGTTCCGTTTGCATCCATTCATATCATTTCAGATCTAGGTCATGAAAAATTATCTTGTTACATACTATACTATCATATACTGCATCAAATTGAATAGTTATAGTTCATATTGCTTAGTTATATATTCCGCACTTGTTAGTTTATCATTTTACGATTATGTGATACCCGTTTGCATCCATATCATTTAAAATATATATCGTCATAATATTTCTTATTATTATCTTTAATTAGTTTATAATCTGCATTTTATAATGTTATACATTTAAAAATATTATAGTTTACATATGAAACGTCGTTGAAAAGCGGATACGACAAATCTAAAATTTACTGTACACCTTACCTTATAAAATTCATTATAAATCATAGAAAAATCATTAGTGTATGTTATTTAGTTCGTTACGAAGATAACTCAGAATACTATAACTCTATGAAATATTTACTTGCAAAATAAATTGTTTAAATAACGTAAAATGCAAATGAAAATGTCTCTAAACTGCTGTCCAGGGAAATTCCAGCAGCAAACTTTTAATTTCGAATGTTCATAGCTTTTTGTAGGGAGAACCTGAGATTCTTATACTTATAAAAATGAAAACCTTATTGAATTATCTTTGTTTTGGTATAAGACACGTCCCTTTTGGAGAACGTTTGTTATTTTTAAACTATTTTACAAATCAGGGTGACGCTGAATTTCTGAACGGAACTTTCTTGTGCATGGTTAATCAATACCACTTTTATAGTTATTAATCGGATTGAATATATTATCCATGTTAATATTATTATATCAATATCTATTTAATAAATAATAGTTCTTATGTTTTAATATTCATCAAATTTTACCGATTTACAGTTTTATAGTATCCGTCTGTACCCGTACGGTTTATTACATATCTAGTTGCACGCCGAGACCATATTATTTCATGTTACTGTTGTATTAGTGCACCATGATTGATAATTGTGCATTCTACTTAGTCATGATGTGACCCCTGATCGATATTTGTGCATCCATGCTTTTATTGTACATCCGTACTTTCACCTTGATTCAATACTTGCTATAGTTTGATTATGAGCACCCGTTTGACACCTGTGCACTACTTGATATGACCTGATACACCACTACTTGACATGACTTGATACATGTACACAACCTGACATGACCTGATTATATCACTACTTTACTTGTTACCTAATCTTGTTACTAATGCCGACAATCTTGACCTGTTGTCCCTACGGACATTTCCTGTTTTCTATACAGACAAACATGTACCTGCTTGATCCTGTGTTGGCATTAGCTACAGATTTATCAATACCTGACTTACACACATAACTTGGGGGTATGGGGAAATCAAGAATGCAGCTGAACGTAACTCAAAGGGCTATTATATCATTTTACCGTGGTCCCGTGGGGAATGAACGTGACATAGACTCACAGTCTATTACATCATTTTACCGTAGTCCCGTGGGGACTGAACGGGGCATAGACCGATGGGTTGCGATGAGGATTAAATTAATTGATTTCGAATAACTTTAGAGTAGATAATCCCATAGCACTGTTTAGACTACTCACTGCACTTCACCTGTTTATATCATGTCCACTGATCTATATTCATGTTACGGTTTACTTATGACTTGTTATTGTTCTGCTTTTATTACTGTTCATACTTGTGCCTGCATGTATTGCTACCCCCTGATTATATTATTGTTGATATTATGACGCACTGACGTATGGGTTTTGCATGGCCCAGATCCTCTACCTTTGTCGCAGGCTGAGCAGGAGTATTTCCGCCGTCATGCCGAGCAGTGAGGATCCTGTTAGTATCCAGTTAGTTCAGCTATTTCCGTACTTTCCAGATGTTACTGTTTATTGGATTTATTGCTTCCGCATATTATTTCTTGACTCATTTATTCTGGCTCATGAACATGTACTAGATAGTTTATTTACTTTTCTGTTCTTGATATCTCTACAGCCGTAATGTAACTGTGGAGGGATTTTTCCTATCCACAGGTAGCATGGTTGGCTCTGTCACGTGCCTATCTTAGCGCACTCTGGGAAGCGGGGCGCTGGCGCTTTGGGCGCCGGCGCCCCATGTTCCCGGCACGTGGGCGCTCGGGCGTTATCGCTTTGGGCGCTAGCGCCTCACGTGCCAAGCACGTGGGCGCTCGGGCGCTGGGCAGCAAAAAGAGACTTGGTCCCTGCACTGGGAGTTGTACTCCCAAAAAGAAATACTTATAATTTTGTATATATATATATATATTTATTTTTTTTGAGGAGTTAAACTCCTAAGATATTTTTTGAGCCGATGAAAGGGCTTCTCCGTTGATCCCTGGGTCTCCTCTAAAGTGGGATTTTCGGAGATGGGTCTCCTTCTTCCTCCTCTATTGGCCGGATCTTGAAGAACAAGAGGCATGGGATTTAAAAATCTCTCCTTTTTGAGATCTAATGGAAGATCTGGGCTCCCCTTTGTGGGTTTTGTGGTGAAAATTATTTAGTTTTGGAAAAGGAAGAGTAAAACTCTTGATTTAATTCAAATGAAGGGAAGAAGGTTTTAGAACCTTTTGGAAGGAGAAGGAGGCACAAGAACCCTAGTTTTGGGGGAGATTAAAAAAGTTGTTTTAGATATTTTCATCATGTTGCTTCTTATAAGCTTACACATTTACACATAATCCCTTGGGCTTTACAAAATGGCATTTTGCCTATCTCATGTCTCATGTACTATTTCTTTTTGCACATAAGCCATGGGCTTTACAAAAATTTGGCTTTATGCCTATTTTGCTTACATTCATGCACAAAAAATTACATCAAATTATTTGTTAGATGAATTTTATTTTGGCATGGGGAGGCCGGCCGTGGGGCTCGACTTGGGCATGGGCCCACTTGCTTGGGCTTGGGCCCGCTTACTTGGGGTTGACCTTGACTTTGACCCGGTCGACTGGGGTGCAAATTTTGACCCCAACAACTATAACGTCTTTCCAAATAGGAATTTGGAAGTGCACGTGTATATGACTCTGCCAGAGAGTTATCGTATCCAGTGGGAGCAGCAGAAGGTGTGCATGTTGCTTATGTCTATTCGTAGACTAAAGCATGGATAGCGAAGACGGATTATCTGTTTTGATGTGACAGTCAGGGTGTTTGACTTCATCAAAACAATAGATGGACCTAGTAAGAAAGATGCAGGGAGTACTATCCTGGGATTTGGATGACATACTTCAAATAGGAAGTGATATTCCTTTACCACAATCGGTCAAAATTTGGTTGTCACATAGTATTTTCTCTACGTTGGATATGGATAATATATCAGAAATTCTGGTGACTAGATCTATGGTATTAGATCTAGATTTGGGAAATTTCCCAATCCGAGTACTTAGAAAGAATTCTAAAGGTATTTTAGAATGGACGACTCCTGGTGTGGTGGTGTAAACGTAGGTGATGGAGTCACCCTCTCTAAAAAGGATGTCTTCTAGACTGATGAGGAGAGGGAATGACATGAATGGTATATCATTTGCTTAGGCAATTAAGTCAATCATGCAATGTCTTGTACAACACCAGATATTGATTTTGCAATAGTTATAATAAGCAGATATTAATCCATTCTAGAGAAACAAAGGGAAGCTATTATGAATATAAGTGGATGTTCTTAGTATAAGGTAACGACAACCTCCTCTGGGAGGCGGTTATCTCTTCAGGCTTCCAAGGTGACCTGGATGACAGAGATGCTGTCAGAGTTTTGAGTTTAGCCTCTTCTGAGGATCAGTATGTTGGATAATGTTCTAATAGGAATACTGAGATAATCATGGTGCATGATACTGGTTATGACTCAACAGAGGATAAAACCCAAGAAATTTGTTGGATAGAGTTGTTCATTTATGAACTTGGCCCCATCAAATATCCAGACAAATTCTTGAGGTGGGGTATCGCTCAGTTTGGGAGATTGTTGATCTACGCAAAGTTGAGATATAGAGAGATGAAGTTGGAACATTATAGCGGATCCACTCACTGAGGCTATTTCTCGAACACATTAAGTTTCACAAATATAGTTTGCGAAACTGATTAGAAGAGAAGTTGGGTATTCGATAGCACATAAGCTGTGGGTACGTGATATCGTAATATTTGGCCTTAAGTGCAAGTGTGGGATTGTTGGATATAGTGCCCTCAAGGCAATTATTGTGATTGTAAGTAGGCGATTATGATAATTGAGGGATGACCTATACAAGTATAAAGTCTTACTCGAGATGATAGTATGCTATCTGATTTTTCTTCATCATTGATGAAGCCCGTAGGATTGTTGCTTGACTGCCAGCATTACTTGAGCTGGGTTATCTATAAGCACATCCTTAAATGTCCCTAGTAGTGGGAGTATCAAGACCGGGCATCGATATTCCGGAGTATACTAGTGTATACGTTTCTAGACCTCGACGAGTGGCGGTGGCCGGTCTCACAAGTCATTGGTGTTGTGTCACCTAAGATAATATACATGTGCTTACTGGAGGTGAGTACACCAGAAGGACTCGCCGAGAACTTCTAGATGGTATTATATCTATCGTCAGATGGAAGTTCTCAGGTGGTATGAGTACAGGTTAGTCCTTTGACCTGAAATCGTCATTTGTCTCATGTGAGTTCCCACTGTACTTTGATTACTACCCTACCATGGCTCAAAAGAGTCGTGCAAACAGGTTTTAGTTGGGTACAGTCCCGAGCCACATGGAGGCAATGGTCGATTGTCAAGGATTCGTCTCTCCTGGTATTAGGAATCGATGTCGTGTTGTGTTCAGTTGGCTATCACTAGAAATCCATGGCCACGGTGGATGAGAGTTACTGATAGTTGATCAGTAGTATCTTTGTTGTTGATGAGGTTGACTCAGACACGACTTATCGGGTTAGTAGGGGTCTGACGTTATCCACTCCCTAGATCCGATATGCGATACTCTTTGACGAAGAGACCGAACTGTATGGAGATTGTCACATTCAGGCTCAGTAGGGTAAGGATGTACTTGGTTTTCGACCCCCCTTTCGTCAAGTACCTGGGTAGCCGTTACGTACAGCTAGTGCCGCTGACATGCTTATGGTTAAACCCACTGCCAGTGTATTATCTAGTCTTTAGAGTTTCACACAGAAGGTTTTTCCCGGTTCGGGCGATTGATGTAGGAGCCGTACGTTGGTACGTGCAGGGGTCTGATTAAATACGTGTACGGGATACACGGACTTTAATCGGACGGTTGATAATACTAGCCGGTATAAGATTAAGCCGGATTATTAAATCAGGTTTTGATTTAATAATATATATATATATATATATATATTTTGATATATATATATTTTGATATATGTAATACCCGGTTCTTTTTATACGCCTAAAATCCGTATTTCTCTTTAAACCATAAATTTTGTTATTTAATTATTTTAAAGAAACCCCAAACCCCAAACCTTCACTTTTTCTATTCCCATAATTCACTTAGCCCACTTCTTTAATTAAAGACCAAGCCCAAACTTTTTCCTCAGCCCGTTTCTTTTTAAGCAAAACCCATTTCTCTATTTTTCTTCCCTCATTTTATTTCAGCCCCGGCCCATACCTTATAGTATTTATTCTTTGATTTTTTTTTTCTTTCAAAAAACCGGCCGAGCAGCTTCCAGGCCCACTCCCTTTTATTTTCCCATTTAATTTCGCTTTTAATCCTCCGGCCCGCTTATTTTTTCCCCAATTAATTTATTTTAATTCCCTCAGCCCATCTCAGCCCGGCCCACATCATTCCCCATTTTCTATTTATTTTTCTTCGGCCCGCTCCCTCTTCAGCCCTCAACCGCACCCGCTTCATCTACCCGACCCGCCACCAACAGTGACTTCTTCCCCAACGGCTATTTCCTGATTCCCGCGCGCGTTATCTGCCGTTGTGCCCACGTCGCCGCCCTACACGCGTCGTGCCTCGCTCGCGAGCATTACCACGACGTGCGCCCTCGACCTCTCATCGTCGCAACCCCTCACTCCTCCCTTTTCTAAAAATCTTCGATCTCATTTACCACCCTCTCGCAACCCACTGCGCACCCTTCGTCGCTCACCCCGACGGCGGCAACCGCAACCCCTCATCCTCCTCACCTTCATTCTCTTCTCTCCACCTCCTCCCTCCCTCACACCTCAACTCCTCCTTCTCCCAACACCGCGACCGCCATCACCCCCACCACAGAACCCCGATCCCTGCACCCATCTCGACCCCCCACCCGCGCTCTCGCCGAAGAGCTTCCTCTCACCGGGATCGCCTAGTCGACCGCATCATCATCATCATCATCATCATCGTCGTCGCCATCATCCCCTCTCTCTCTGCAACTCTCTCTGCTCCCCTCTCTCTGTGTCTCTCTCACTCTCTATTCCCTCTCTCTCAATCTCTATCTGTTCTCTCTCTAACTCTCTCTCTCTGATCACTCTCACTCACTGTCTCTCTCTCTCTAACTCTCTCTCTATCTCAAAAACCTCGAGCAAAACCAACCCAACCGAGCTCACCCAACATCTGTGGCACCACTGGAGCTCTACCGCGACGCCGCCGGCCTCCTCCCTGCCATCTCAGTCACCACCCGCTGCACATCAGAGCCCTCAAACTCCACGTCTAGCCGAGGCCAAACCGCAGTTGAGGCCAAATCCTTGCCATTGTTGCCGCGTGTGTCGTGCCCGTGTATACCATGCCATCAATTCATCGTCTCCAGGCAAGTTCTCTACTTGCTACATGCTACTTTATGATAATTACATATTATAATCATATATATTCCATGTTCTACTTTCTGTTTAATATTACGACGTAACTGTTTGATATAAGTTCTCATAGGAAATTATCATTTAATTTGACGGAACTCGATTGTATAAGCTGGCCCGTATGGCTGTGAAACTAGTGTGTGAATTTCGTTGGATAATATGACCGTTAACGACTAAAACGACTATCCCCAAGTTTACTCGTAAAACTGGAATTTTATTGTACCTGAAAACCGTTAAAATCACCATAAATTATATACTTACTGGAATGAGGCTTTCGAGGGCTCAAATCGAAGCCGACTCGACGAACTTTAACCCTATGCAAGTTTCTATTGTTTCTGTACCTAAACTTTGACAATAATTGGATCGGAGTGCGACTCTGGACTGCAGTCCAGAGCGACTCCAGTATTTGTTTACTGTCCCTTAATGGATACCACACTGTTTTCTTAACTCGTAGGTTGCGGAACTCCACTGTTTATATAAGGTGAATCTTTTATCTAGATAATACAAGTGGTTTCACCCTGTTTCGTCAACATTTGCTATTTAACCTGTAATTTAAAAGATCGGGATGCATAACAGTCCCAACAGAATCAGAATTGACATACTAGTATTAAACAGTGTATATCTCCTAACGTACAGATGCGATTGAGAAACCGTCTATTGCGTTGAAAACCTTACTGAAAACCCTAGATTTCATCCAACTGTAGCATTGCTAAATTCTGATCCCAACTGGGATTAAATTGCGTTGCGAAATGGACTTCTGATTCTGAAATCGGATTTCCAGCCGTGAACGTTTAAAATGAAAGGGCTATAATTAATGATCCTGGAACTCGATTGGCATGAAACCAAATTCACTGGATAGATAACTGAACATACTAATTATTACCCGTTCACTGTTTCACTAAACTGTAACCGTATGATTTATGATAAATTATGCAAGTGGTAGATTATTGATTCATGACACCCTAATCATGCTTTACATACTGTTTACGCATCATATCATACACATGTCACTGCATTGATAACCTAGTGATAACGTGCATTACCCAGGGTTAGGTATTAGTGATGATAGTGGCAAGTACGTTAGTGCTCGTGTATCAGTGAATAAGTGAAAGTGATACGTACTTGTGTACAATCAGTGAACCCTATTATTTTATTGCATTGTCGACATCTGTGGAACGCGTGTACATGTGACTATAAGTGGTATGGGACACTTATGGAAGCTCGTGCACGGGTGTCACAGATAAGGCACCAGACACTGCCATTTATCTTAGGTATTAGTCGGGACGTGCTTGATGGAGGCCCTGCCTCCAGTTCTCGCGCAGACTTGTCACAGACCGATTGGTATTTAGAGTTATGGTTAGCGTTTGATGTAGACCACGGGGTGTGGGGTAGTCTGAGTGTGAGTTCAACAGAATCTCGGGAGTCCCATACCGGCTTATATATTTAGGGAGATATATGGAGATTTACAGGGTACATGATTATTACCGTGATATACATGTTGGGCCCGTGGTCCCTTGCCCTTGGGTTCTACCCTTGGGTGGAGGACACTCGCGAGTGGTTGACTCTCACACTTGGACTGACGATAGGCTTAGTGACATGTACAGTGAGACTTAGAGACTGATAGGGATACTGGCATTGATATACCTTACTTACTGTGTTGACATACGTGGCATATCATTCTACTGCTTTCACTGTTCCGCTGCATTGATTACTGCATGTTCATACCCATACTGCCATTGATCTACTGTTATATATATATATATCTATTATCACTGTTAGAATTGTCACATGATTTTATATATATTATATTGCTTTTGTGTCGCTCTGACGACCTGAGTATGCATGCTCAGTGCGAGGAGTAGATTTAGTCGGGACCAGGACCAGACGCACCTTACGGACATCTTGTTTAGCTATCCAGAGTTATACCCTTTTGTTTCCTATCAGGTCAGTTCTTTATATTGTTTCGTTTCAGTTACTGCATTTCTCATTACCTGCGCATTATTTACTGATTACCATGTAAAGCTAGAAGCCGAAGTGTGACTACGGCAGGATGTATCCTTGACCGTAGGAGCATGGTTGGCCTTGTCAACCCCTCGTATTCCATATTTTGGGAAGCGGGCGTGACAATATATATATATATATATATATTTTGATATATATATATATATATTTTGATATTATTGTCACTATTCATTTTCTCTCTTTAGTGCTATCTGTATTTTTATACTGATATGTGTATATGTAGCTATACATATACCGGGTGAAATATTCCGTATTTATACGGGAATGTTTCTAGAAGAAGAATATCTCATATTTATTTTTCTATTTAAAAAATAAATAGAAATGAGGTGGAAAGTGAGATAGCAGGAAGCATGGTTCTTGACATATAGAAAGTTATGGCTTTAGCATTTAATATTGAAAAATCATTTGGATGCATTATTTGATTCATGGTTGTAAAAAGGTCGAGCTATTATTCTTTCTACACTTGATGATTATTCTTGGAGTCGCTTCATAGTTGTGAGACTTAGCCATTATTTTTCCTCACCTCTTCTTCTTGCTCTCTTGAGCATGGTTATAGAGAGAAATAATTAGTAAAAAAGTTCCTACATCACTCACAATCCATCCTTAGCAAGTTTGGATCGTCGATCAGAGCCTTTTTCGGTTCTCTCGGGTGGATCTTCTTCGGTGATGGTGATCTCTTCTATGAGCATTTCCGGCGTCTATGAGCTTTGAGGGGTCTTCCACAATTAAGGGGACACGCGTCGAAGGTTGTATCTCTATATACCCTTGCATGTTTAGTTTGTTAGTTTAGGTATTTGGATCGATTTCTTTGATTAGTGTGTTTTGTGCTCTCATAAAATTTTTGTTATTGCTTCTGCCTTGGCCGCGGCTTCCGCGGTGCGAGCACCTAACACCAACACCAACAGATCACCTCCGAGAAATCCTACAGCCGAACTTCCATTGCTTCCTTGCTCGTCTCCGAGCTGTTACAGAGCTGAGATTACTCGGCCTCCTCGCTCGCCACCGAGCTATCCACCGAGCTGAGCTTCCTCGGCTTCCCTGTTCAACCGAGAGTACGGAGCCTAAGCGTCGCGGTAACAACTCTATATATCTTGCCAAAACGAGATCTCATCCGCTCCACATCCCGTATTCCACGCTGGCGTGTCTCTCCATTAATGGGTGTATCCCGCCATTAATGGATATACCCCGCCATCAACGCGAATGTGAGGCGGGGGCGTAACGGACGACGAGAATCTCGTGCCGGTTCGCTCTATGCGACCGCTATATAAATCTTCTCTTCCAGACGACTCAGGTATCTCGAACTTATTCCAATACGCCGCTACCCCGCCATTATTCCTCGGTACTTACTTGATCGTCGGAGGGTCCTACGGTGGTTTCCCACCTTGGGACTTTCCTTGCAGGTAGCTCGGCGTCAATGACAACCAACAAACCATTGAGATCCATGATTTAGAGAGGTTTTACGATAAAAAATATATTACCGCAATCAAGAACGGCGTCGCTTGGTAGCTAGCCAGTGAGTACGGGTCGGTCCATAGGGATGTTGTGAATTTCCTAATCGCTCAAACGAGTTAATTCCGATGGGTGTTCGGATTGATTATTAAATCTAAAAACTAAATTAATCTATATCTAAGTCTTTCTAGGGTTAGGTCTAGGTTAAGTTTGGAAAGTCTATAAATCTCACCGCTTTCTATACCCATATGAAGATCTAATTAGGTGTTATGGTAATTATTAATAAAAGGGATTAGAATCATCGAGAAGATGTTTTCTTCCTCTAGTTTCTTGTCCTTCCTTTATCAATCCTTACCCTAACCTCCATGGAAAACATCACAACCGGGCCTTTATACTACGGTATCACCGCTACCTCGAGGGATAGGGTGCCGTAGGGAGCGGTATGTGCATGTATGCATGGACTCCTATTAAAAAGTATGATGGGCAAGAAAGGGGATGAGAGATCTTCGTCTCTCAAACCTTCCCCAGATCTAACCCTAACAAGCGATGAGACTACTCGCTCATTAGGGAATTAAAATACATTTATCTAGGGCAGAGAATAAAAGATTAACTAGGGCAAGAAATTAAATTTATCTAGGGCAAGAATAGAAAATTAACCCAGGGCAGAAAATAAAGAACTTACAAAAAATGATGCTCTCCAAAAGAATGCTGAAATTTATTAATGAAGGGAGGCATAGCCTTTACGATGATTTAGAGTTCCTATTTATAGAGGATAGGAAACCCTAGGTTACAATTGATTCGCACATCTGCATTTACAAAAATAACCCTAAGAAAACTGCCAAGAGCTGCAACAACTTTTTGGTAAAAAATTATCTTCTTTGGTCTTTAGACGGCCGCGGAACCGCGGCCGCAGTAGGGATTGGGCCGCGGTTTCCACGGCCCAATGATGGCCTTGAAGTGTGAAATTTTCTTGTCTTGCTCTGGGCTGTTTGGGATTTCTTATTCTTCGGTTCTTTTACCAAAATGGCTTCTACGTTTCTTCCAGATCTCCAGTGAACCATTGCAGTAGACTTTTAACCGTTCGCTTTGTAATCTTGGACCTTGTGCTGTCTTTGTACTCTGTAAACTGATCTTTTGTGTAGGCTTGATCAAGATCCTTCTGTATGTTGGTCAGAGTCCCACTTTTGCATCGTCTTTATATCTTTTTCACTGTTTTAGATCCAAGAACCTGTAACCTGTAATATGTAGCAGACAAGCGTCAAAAGCACCTGTTTATTTATAAAACGAATAAGAATGTGGAATATAATAATGCAATATTATGGTATGAACAAATACCCCCAAACTTATCTTTTGCTCGTACTCGAGCAAACTTAGTTTTATTCTCGACAAAAATCTAACCGCACTTTCGCAGGGAAACGTGATTGCACTGAGCTCGTGCAACAAGCCGTTAAACCTCTAGGTGTCCCTAGTAGGAGGAGTGTTGTCTCCTGAGGGTTTTCAGCAGATACTACCCATAAAATCCTATCAATTCGGCCCATTAACTTTTATTCTCCAATTAGGTTTTCTAACAAGGAATTCTATTATCTTTGACCCGTAAATTATCCACCCATATTCTTCACGCTTCCTTATCATTTAACTTAAGATTATATATGTTCTATAGACTCACTTAGATTTCGGCATCTCTTAAGTTTTCCTTCTAGGGTTCCATCTCCACTTAGGAATTTCTATCAACTCTATTAAAGATACAAGTTCTATTCTTCATTCCTCTCTCTCATCTAAACTCCAATCACATACCCCTACGTGTGTGTAAATATCATCCCTACACTTGGAAATTCAAATCAAGTAATCATACCCTTGTCCGTTGTCCAAAGTACTTATTGGTAGGTGAATTTTTAATTGAATTTTGCTTACACATCCTTCATGCGACCGTTAATACTTCTTGAGGTACCAACAACCGATTACAAGATATGTTTGCACTTTAAAGCGTAATTCCTAGTCTTGCAATACCCAAGACTTTTAGCAGTGACTCCCAAACCAGTTGGTCTAAGGCACTAGGTGATGAAGCACCCTCGCTAAATATTTTTCTATTTTTACAGCCTTAAGTAATCACAAAAACCAGTATTCATTTTTTTTCCTTTTATTTTCTTCGTACTAAGAACTTTAGACAAGAGCATTTCAAGGTCTTTTCTACTATTCCAAGTTTCAAGGTGCGTGATTGTGCAAGTTGTAGGGTATACATTTTCAGAATCTAGACTTAAGCTAGGAATTATTTTTCAAACTTATACTCTAATAAAAATATCAATACTTTTCCTTTGTTTCGACTTAGCCTAAAAAGTTAACTCAAAATTTGCCTATTTCTAAATAAACTACAAAGACATATACTTTCTACCGCTAAACTTTAAGGAAGGTTATCTTTAGGGTTTTTAATTTACTAAGTCTAAGATCTAGTTGTTCCTAGCCAGTTAACCTATTTGTCAAACTCAAATCAAATATGGCCAAAATTGAATACAATAATTTTTATAATTTTTGAAATTTTTCAATTTTTTATGGGTTTTTAAAATAAGTATGCAAATGCAAAAATATGTACAAATGAATGCGAAGGAAAAAGACGTACCGAGCATACCCCCAAACTTAAACTTGACAGTGTCCTCACTGTCATGCCATACCAAGAGGGTCAAAATATCGGCACTCCCCTGTTTATTTATTTATAAAAAAAAAATTTGAATTTTTTTTATTGTTTTGAATTTTTTTTTTTATAGAAAAAGAAAACAAAAAATATATATACATATATACAACAAGGTCCTCCCCAAACTAAACAAGGCCTTACATAAGCCAAAGGTGAGCACCAACCATTCAAAATTTTATCGTCATAATAGTAGGGTTGGTGAAAGGAGGGAGTGGAAAGAAAAGAAATGAGAAGCACACGAGACCGAATGGAGGTAGAAACGGGATACGGTCTCGGTGGGGGAGAAGAATGGCGGAAAAGAGAAAGAAGTGGAGTACGATCTTGAGGGTGTAAATCGAGTGAATAAATTAGCTCAATTTGTGATGACCGATGTGTTAAAAGCGATTGTGCTAACCTATCAACCCGTCGAGAAATGGGGTCAAATCTCTCAAGATTCGCAAGAAGGCATGGGTACGCCGAACTTGGTATTGGAGACGAAAGCGCAACGGTCTCTTGTACGGTCGGAACGATAGGAAGGACGAAAGGGAGTGAATTAGGGATAGTCTCATTCTCACCGTAGTAAACTGTCTCGAACTTGAAAGATTCCATCAATGGTTCGAAACGACTGTAAGCAATCGAGTCTGATGGTTCAACTAACTCATCTGAAAATTCAAAGGACTCAAACTCGGGCGGTGAGTCTTCAACATCTTCCGAAAAAGTGAAACACTCGTAAGTGTTATCGGCTGTGAGAACTGTGTCAGATTCAATGGAAAATTTTTCAAGCTCACAGTCTTCAAGCGTGATCGTGTGCGTGGTCGGAATGATGGAAAGGAGGGAGGGTGATATAGCAGTTAAAGGTTCAGGAGGCTGAATTGGAAAATCCGACACATCAAACAAAAATGGTTCAACCTCAATATTATCCTCAAGACTCTCCTCAATACTATCCTCATAAGTCTCCTCAATAGTTAACTCATCCATGCCATTATCATCAAAATCAAGACGCATATGAAGTTCGGGAGAAACAATCAATGACTCAGGATGATGAATTGGACATACAATTTCAATCAAATCTACGGGGTCATCATCCGAAATATTCCCGGCGTCTATATCCTCAATCAAGTGAAAATCAATTTTTTCTGACACCTCCTCAAAAGCATGGATATTTATCAATTTAGGTTCTAGATTGGAGGTGTAAAGATCGAAAGGATTAGGTGTGGTTTCACTCGAAAGGGGTTCTTCACAATCTGGCAAATCAAGCACTACAAAATCACACAACTCGTTTTTATTTTCAACTGGTGAACTATTTGGGACAATCGATGGAAAATCGGAGTTGTGGGCTGGAATTCGGTATGGGTAGGTTTGATTTGGAAATCCTCTCAAATTCTCACTCTGTCCAACCGCCTCCTCATATATTGGAAAATTTGGAGCTAGTTGGAAACTAGCTACCGGTTCACTCGGTTGCATAAGGGCGGCCATGGACGCTTCCATATTCCTAGTCATTTTGTTTGTTGCTGCAATATAAGCTTCCAACGACTGTTCCAAACTAGACATGGGTGGTGAAGGGGTTTCGGTAAAAGATTCAAAATTGTTTGGATACGTGAAACTCCCAAAAGGCTGTGTAGAAACAGGGTCTAGTGAAGGTGGGAAAGTCGGGTAAGACTGGTAGGAAGTGGATGGTTGGACAGGATTAGGATCAACATGTGGATAAAAAGGTGGATGGACTTGTTGATTCCTAAAACTAGATGAGGGAAGAGGGGTGAAAGATCGGCTACGAGATTGAGCGATATGCTCAGCAATGGACATCGGTTTAGGAGTTACAGCAGGACTTGAAAAAGTGGTATCAACATATGAAGGTGGTAAAGGTTGACTTGGTTGACACAAAGTGGGTTGCAAAGTCGAACTGTTTCTCCAAGATGCTCCTATTTGATCTTTCAAAGAAATTTTGGGCATGTAGGGGTCTTCCTTAAATCGACCGAAACAATTGACGTGCGAGGCAAAGTTAGGTTCGGGATACCAAAGTTCGGAAAGTGATTTACGATGTGGGGTGCCCATTATAGAAGAAAGGGGAAAGAAAGAAGATTTGGATGCACGGCTTTCTTAGCGACAAAATTTGCAAGTTGTTAAAAAAATTTCCTTTTTCCGTTTTATTTATTTTTTTGGAACTTTTTGCAAAAAAGATTTTCGATAAAGGGCTAAGACACACTTTCGATCAACCAAAAATGCACAATCAGGCTTAGATCTAGGGTCACCTAGGTCAGCTAGACAGCTCCTAACTGTTCCAAAGGGCTAGAAATAGGACCTCAAACCGCCTCTTCACCGCCAATTGTGGCCAGGTAAGTGCCAGGTGAGTGGGAGGCTCCCCGCTACAAGTAGTGGTCCTAATTAAGTAACCACTCGCCTTGGACACACATGCCTAGACACCTGTTCCCCTCCGAACGGCGGCCTGGACTCGGGCGTCCGTGCCTGAGGTTCGGGGCAGATGCTAATTGGTGTTATCCGTCCATCTCTCCGAAGATGCCAAGTTGTTTATGGCACCGTGCATCGGAGGTTTAGACGGATGCGGCCGATGTAGCAGACTTCGTCAGATTCCCCCTCGTTTGAGGGGTTTTTGATTGTGGGGACGCTCTTCCCTGCAGGCGCAAGCCCCTGCAGTTAATTACGCTACCGCATCGCGGTAACAACTTTCTCCTTCTCCAGATGGTCACTTCGTGTCGTGTGTGTTTATTTTATATTTTGTTGCCCGTGGATTGTTTACGGAGACTGAGTTATGTCGTCGCCCGTAGGGCGTGGACTAGTCCAAATCCGTGTTTATCTTAGATTTGGATTTGGGGGTCTGGTTTGAGGATACATCAGCCATACTTGAGGCTAAGATCAGCTCAAACGTTTGTTAAGGATACGTTAGTCCGATTTGAGACTAAGATCAACTTAACAGGATCGTTTAGATCCGACAAAAGAGCGTTTGGGCTCCATTGTTCCAGTTTAGGGACATAGTGGTCCATCGTATATGTGGCCGTCGGGACCCGTCACCTCTCTGACGACGTTGAAGGATTACAACGACGGATGTCAGAGGAGTTCAGAGATGTACCCTCGAGCCAGAGTTAATTTGGGGGATTCATAGTCCAGTCTGTTTGAAGGTTTAAGGATACGTTAGCCATCTTTGAGGCTAAGATCAACTTAAACGGGACCGTTTCGATCCGACAAAAGAGCATGCTGGGCTCTATTGTTCTAGTTTAAGGACATTGCGGTCCATGGGTAGTTTAAGGACGTTGCGGTCCATGGGTAGTTTAAGGACGTTGCGGTCCATTGTTAGTTTTAAGACATCTCGGTCAAGGTTAAGGACGTCATAGTCCATGGGTTTTAAGACATCTCGGTCAAGGTTAAGGACGTCATAGTTTCACAGTCCGGTATGTGCTCTGGATGCTTCACACGGGTTCACTGCCGTGCTTGGCGAGGACCAGGCTCCGCTCTGGGCGTTTTCCGCGGGGTCAAAGAGTGACGTTATCCACGTTCCACGTAACCAGGAATTTTGCACTAGATGCTTCACACGGGTTCACGGCCGTGCTCGGCGAGGACTAGGCTCCGCTCTGGGCGTTTTCCGCGGGGTCAAAGAGTGACGTTATCCGCGTTCCACGTGACCAGGAATTTTGCATTAGACATGGGTTTAAGGACCCCACAGTCTATATTATGGGTGGTCATCGGGACCCGTCACCTCTTTGAAGACATTGAGGGATTACAATGCCAAGTATCAAAGGAGTGAAGAGAAGTACCCTAGAACCGGAATGGATTAAATAGTCCTTGGCCCAATTTGGGATCAAGACCCATTAATTATATTATGAGCCCATTGGCCCAGTTAATTACGAATTGAGGACTTATGGCCAGCTTGGGCTAAGTCCTATCATGTCTGGAATATTGACTTCTTGTGGGTCCATTGAGGGAGAGGCTTTGCCTCTATCCCTTTAGCCAATTGGGCCAAAGCCTAGTGTTAAACACTTCAGAGCAATCAGTGTTGAACACTGGGAATGAGGTTGACAAGTTAGTGTTTAACACTAAAAGATAATTGGTGTTAAACACCAGCAACAAGGCTTTCAGATTAGTGTTAAACACTAAAACAGATCAGTATCAAGCATCGGCAACAGAGCTCTCAAATTAGTGTTAAACACTAAGGTAGTCAGTGTTGAACACTGCAAGTAAAGTTCTTTGATTGGTGTTGAACACTACGGCCCAACAGTGTTTTAACACTGGATTCAGGAGTTCCAACTTAGTGTTAAACACTAAAGCAAGAGGGGTCACGTGGCGACACGTGAGAGCGCCCTCTCTCCATTCATTCTGCTGAGATTATTGCATCTTTCAGAGCATCACGTGCCATCACGTGACGGGCATTCATATGCCTATGTGTTAGAGCTTCTGTCAAGGGTCACGTGGGTTACGTGGGGGACTGCCTCAAAGGGCTTTCTGTAGATCTTTTGAGGGGGTCACGTGGTGGCACGTGACCCTGCCTCCATGTATATTGTTTAGAGAATCTGTTGATCCTTTTTCAGGAATTAAATTCCTCGAGCTTTAATTTTCAAAGGAATTAAATTCCTACTTCCTTTTGAAGACTTATATTTTGGAGTAGAATTGAACCCTGAATCTTCTGTAGGAATTAAATTCCTCGTTTATGTGAAGAACTGAATAGGGTTAAACCCTAATAAAAGCTTTTTAAGGAATTAAACTTCCAGTCCCTGTTAAATTGTGATTAAGGGAATTGAATTCCCGTTGTTTCAACAGAACTAAGTTCTTAATTAGGGTTAAACCCTGTTTCTCTCTGTTCTGAAGGAATTAAATTCCCATAACACAGGGTCAAGCCCTACTTTTATCTTAGAGGAATTAAATTCCTATAGTTCTGTGAGAATTAAATTCTCGTTTTTCCATTCTCTCTCCATGTTTTGGATCTGCATGGCAGGATCTCAACCCATTGAGAATTAAATTCTCAACCTAAAGGGGAGATGTGCACTTTGCAGATCCTCTATCAAAGAGAGAAGAAATATGTTCTTCTGTTTTTTATTTTGTCAGAGTTAAACTCTGTTGAGAATTAAATTCTCCTTCTTTCAGGAAGCCTTCCCTTTCTTACCTAGGGTTTTCTTTTTGCAGAAGCTCCAAATTCCTCAAAGTATCAAGGCTCTCTCCTTTTTTCTCCCTCTGCGTGTATCTATCCCTCCTCTTTTGTGTCTCTAGGCTCCTATTTATAGGAGAAGCAGCCGAATCAATTAGTTTTTGATGAATCTTTATTAAGAGATTTGATTTGTATCCATCATTTGTTTTTGACCCTTGGATTATTAGGTGAATTTTATTCACCATTGGATTTCAAATCCAGGGATTCTCCTTTGTTATTTCGGTTAGATTTAAAGGGGAAATCTTTCCAAACTCGAGATTTTCCCATAGATAGATGATCTCTGAATCTTTAATTCGATCTGCTCCAGATAATCGCTTTCCTTTGGAAAGATTTGAATCTCTTTCAGAATTTAATTCTGTTAGCAAAACGGGCTTTGAAAGCCGGTCACGTGTGACCACGTGACCCATGGTCACGTGTGGACACGTGACTCCCTTGTAACGAGCCCTTTCCTTCTTTTGCACTCTGCCTTCTTCTGATGCTTAGCCGTCACGTGCCACCACGTGACCCCTGGTCACGTGTGAGCACGTGACCGTTGTCTGGACTCTTTTTCTTGATTTAACTGGAGAACAATTCTGATGTTTTGAGCGTCACGTGCTAACACGTGACCCCTGGTCACGTGGGAGCACGTGACATCTTTTGAAGCTTTTTCCTTGATTTGATCAGGGATCCGGTGTGCCTTTGACGCTGGTCACGTGGGAGCACGTGACTCTTTCTGAAGCCCTTTTCTTCGATGTAGTCAGGAAACTGAACTTGCCTTGATGATGCGCTTAGGTGTCACGTGTCGACATGTGACCGCTGGTCACGTGTAAGCACGTGACCCTCTTCTGAAGCTTTTCCCAGAAGCTTTCCTGATTTTAAATCAGGAAACAAATGCCCCCACAGCGTTGTTCTCACGTGTCTGCACGTGAGTGCAACGCTGTCACCTCTTGTGACCGTTGGATTCCTCTAGGGATCTGGGGAGATGAAACGTTTCCACTGCCTTCTATAAATACCTCTGTCTCTTCATAGGAGCCTTCACTTTGCTCATCTTCTTTTTCTGAGAATTTCTTCCTTGAGAATTTAATTCTCGCTTTCAGAGCTTAGTTCTCTGCCTCGAAACATTTTCAGAGTTTAACTCTGTTTAAAATGACTCTTCCTCCTCAGGTAATGGTGATCGAAGCGCCTTCAATTTGACAGCACTCTCTGGATTTTAAATCCATATCAAGGGTTTCACAAAGAACCCATTTTTTCTCTAAGTTCTTTAGCCAAAATATGAGACCACTTAACCTCCAACAGCAGATCTCTTAGGATTTAGATGATCTTTGGGGAAATGATGATGGCGTTTCAACCCCATGGAATTTAATTCCATCTCAAAAAAAGTTTTCTGGGAATTTAATTCCTTTTCTTAATAAGGAATTTAATTCCAATGAAGGACTCAGTTTCTTCACACGGAGGCTTCTTGGGGTTTCCTTGTCATTCTATGATTAGTGAAGAAGAAGAGGGTTTGTAATAAGTCGTCCTGATTTTTATTTCAGGTATCATGGACGCTCATTTGTATAATCTCAATGAAATCATTTCCTATGGGAATATTCGTGCCCTGGGCCGTAGTCAGAATCAGGAGTTCACCAACGCTCAGTGTGCTGAGATTATGAACCGCTTTGACGAGTACAACCATCGGCTCCTCCCCCATCGCTCTTCTCTTCTGAGGCTCATCGTGCTGGCGATTTGGGAGGCGCTTCCTCTCTTCTGCGCCGGTGTGCCACTCAGGGCATTGGACGTTGCCGAGGATAAGATACATTCGGTGTATCTGATGAGTCTGATCTCGAAGAGAAGGCGTGACAACCTCATTGATCTTTTGCACCAGGCGTTTCAGCAGTCGGCCATACTTGCCGCCTACCGGAGGGTGGAGGACATCCGCGAGGACCCCGACGCTTGCGATCGCGAGAGAAAACATACTCGGGCGGTTCGAAATGCTTGGAGGATCTTGGACAAGGTCAAGCTTGAGTTTCTCAATCCGTGCCCCGCGCCTGAGGTCTTGCTGTTGTAATCATTTTCTTTTCATTTTGTATGAACCTTTTTAAAGCATGAATGATAAACTTATCGTGTCCTTTGTATGTTTGCATGCTTTTCTGTGAGATTTTATCATTTCACTATTGTTGTTGCTGGTGCTTTTAATATGCATGGTGCTATTCCATTTTTTAGTGCACGTCAAATTTGGGCCTCACGTGTTCCGTACGTGGGATCATTTGATGGGACTATTCACAAAATTTTTCATGCCGTATCTTTAGTGCACAGTATCAGATGCAGAAAAGGAGCCTTGGAAATATTCCATCTCCTTGATTTTCGATGCCTTTCCTTTTTTGGGCTTTGGAAACAGCTTTCACATGCAGGATTTTCCGCGCATAGCACTTAATGCACCTCTTTGTATCTGAGGCAATGGCCTTCCTTTTCTCTTCACAGAGAACTTTTATTCCTATTTTGACGCGATTCAATTCGAGAACAACTAAGTGCCATGGCCTGCAATCGTCCACGCGCTCGTCGACAGCCATGGGAAGTGCCTATCGAGGAGATGATTCCTCGCTTTGCTGCACGATTGGTGGACCCTCTCCTTACCGACGACGAATGTGACTCAGCGGCGTACGAGCTCTCGATTCGTAGGGGGTCCTCTCTTCCAATGGGCTCCCTCTGGCTCCGGATGATTCTTGCCGCCGTGTTTGCCGACGTCCCTCCTCACCCGGCGGAGATGACCCTAGCGATGCTCGATGCGGCTGAAGAGAAACTCGAAGGCTTTCACGAGGCCTGCATGATTACTCAGGCTCTGAAAGATCGCTCAGTTCATCTTTTGAGTGAAATAAGAGTCCGACGGGCTGTTATGTCTGCTTTTGCAGATGACCATGGCGCCAATCGATGGGGAGCGACTCCTCGCGAGAACCGTCGCTTTGATGTGTTGGAGAGAGCAGAGAGAGAGATGGAGAACCTTGTTCTTTGTTTTGTTAACCCTTGTGCCATTGATCCCGTGTTTGGTGACCTTTTCCCGTTAGAGTAGCATTTTTAAATTAGTCCCTCCTTTTCTGTGCTTTATGCCGAACTTCCATGTAGGCTTGGTACTAGTATGTATGTTTCCGCTCGCATAAATAAACTTTGTATTCTTCTTATGAGAACTTTCTTTAATTGCGAATGCTATCATCACTTTCATGCATATCAGACCTTTTTGAGCCTTATGAATGTCCATACGATTGCAAATGCATGCTTGAAATACGTCGGAAATCTTTCTTGTTGCTTTTCACATCAGGTGATGTGAGTGCGCTTTAGATCGATTATTCCCGTCGACTGGAAACCCATTTATACGGTCTTGTAAATATCTTGTTTCCAAGGCTGCGGTCACGAAAGCGAGCTTACGTGGCTTGATAGAGCGACACGTAGCGAACGTATTGTTGTGTGAGAAAAGGGCTCGGCCGTAAATTTTCGGAGAGGGAGCTAGCTTCCAAGGCGCTGAGCGAGCTTCATGCCAGCCTCACAGCCAAGGCCAACAAAGCATACGAACTCTGGCGGGTGCTTCAGGAGTCCATAAAAGAGGTGGTGGCTCTCGATAAAGCTGCCACGTTCACTCGTGAGAGGGTCGAGGCTCATAAAGCCACCGAGAAAGAGCTCGAAGCTCGGCTTGCTTCGGATCAGGCTCAGCAAGCTCAGGCGGAGGCTCGTCTTCTGGAGATCTTGCGTCATGAAGCCGTGGCTCAGCAACAGAACGATGAGCTGGTAAAATTACTACACCGCCCGCCGGCTTGAGGACTTGTATCTTTTCTCCCTTTTTTGTACATACTCATGAATGAGAGTATCTCTTTTTTCTGTTTCTTTCATAAATTGTACTTTGTATCTATTTTGGTTTATGAATAAAAGATACATTTTTCCTCTCAATGGTGTGTCCCCTTTTTATTGAATGTATTCTGCGGATATTCTATCTTGATCTCTTTGCAGGACAGCGATGGCTTAGGATTCAGGGTTAGGATCTGCTTCCTAAGGCTTTTGCATTTTATGAGCCACGAGGGTCTCGTAAAGAGTTTTTCTCCCTACAGGTCGAGAGGATCCCATAGGTGTAAGTTCTTCTTAAGAATCGTGAAGATTCTTAAGCGGGTTTTCCCTTGAGAGTCGCAAGGATCTCACAAGAGAAATTTTTCTTCCTTACAGGTCGTGAGGACTTGTAAGTGCTGGGTGTGGTCGCCCTTGTCCGTGTTTTACGGAGTCAGGGGTTTCTCCAGGTATTGTAGTTTAAAGACGTCGCGGTCAAGGTTAAGGACCTCATAGTCCGTGGATTTAAGGACTCCACAGTCCGATGTTAGTTTTAAGATATCGCGGTCAAGGTTAAGGACCTCATAGTCCGTGGATTTAGGGACTCCACAGTCCGATGTTAGTTTTAAGACATCACGGTCAAGGTTAAGGACCTCATAGTCCGTGGATTTAGGAACTCCACAGTCCGGTGTTAGTTTTAAGACATCACGGTCAAGGTTAAGGACCTCATAGTCCGTGGATTTAGGGACTCCACAGTCCGGTGTTTGGTTGCAGGGACCCGTCACCTCTTTGAAGACGTTGAGGAATTACAACGCCAGGTATCAAAGGAGTGAAGAGATGTACCCTTAAACCAAGGTAGAATCCGTAGGGAATCGGGGGGGGGGGGTTGATCGTTAGTTTTAAGACATCACGGTCGAGGTTAAGGACGTCATAGTCCGTGGATTTTAAGGACTCCACAGTCCGGTATTTGCTCTGGATGCTTCACACGGGTTCACTGCCGTGCTTGGCGAGGACCAGGCTCCGCTCTGGATGCTTCACACGGGTTCGCTGCCGTGCTTGGCGAGGACCAGGATCCGCTCTGGACGTTTTCCACGGGGTCAAAGAGTGACATTATCCGCGTTCCACGTAACCAGGAATTTTGCGCTAGATGCTTCACACGGGTTCACTGCCGCTTTAGGCGAGGACTAGGCTCCGCTCTGGATACTTCACACGGGTTCACTGCCGTGCTCTGCGAGGACCAGGATCCACTCTGGACGTTTTCCACGGGGTCACAGAGTGACATTATCCGCGTTCCACGTAACCAGGAATTTTGCACTAGATGCTTCACACGGGTTCACTGCCGCGTTAGGCGAGGACTAGGCTCCGCTCTGGATGCTTCACACGGGTTCACTGCCGTGCTCTGCGAGGACCAGGATCCGCTCTGGACGTTTTCCACGGGGTCAAAGAGTGACATTATCCGCGTTCCACGTAACCAGGAATTTTGCACTAGATGCTTCACACGGGTTCACTGCTGCGTTAGGCGAGGACTAGGCTCCGCTCTGGATGCTTCACACGGGTTCACTGCCGTGCTCTGCGAGGACCAGGATCCGCTCTGGACGTTTTCCACGGGGTCAAAGAATGACATTATCCGCGTTCCACGTGACCAGGAATTTTGCACTAGATGCTTCACACGGGTTCACTGCCGCGTTAGGCGAGGACTAGGCTCCGCTCTGGATGCTTCGCACGGGTTTACTGCCGTGTTCTGCGAGGACCAGGATCCGCTCTGGACGTTTTCCACGGGATCAAAGAGTGACGTTATCCGTGTTCCACGTGACCAGGAATTTTGTTGATTGTATCCGCATTTCACGGGATGGAGGTTTGACTCTTGGTGATATGTATCGCCGAGCAATGGAACTGGGGGTTGCCGCTGTTCCGTTTCGCTTGATGTTGTGTCTGCTGCCATGAGACGGACGTCGAGATGAACTCTAGGCTATCTGTGAACCGTCGAGATTTGGCTTCTCCTTATGATGAAACCTGGGGAAGGAGTATGATCCCTTCTTTGTTTGTGCCCCTGGATTGTATACAGAGGTAGATGTAACATCACCTGTAGGGCGAGGATTTCACTTTTATTTTATTTCTTTTTCCGCGATGCTCTATCATTTCAGCTTTTATATCGCGAAGGTCGCGATTGCCCCATCATTTCGGCTATTTTTCGCGGTGCCCAATCATTTCGGCTATTTATTTATTTTCTGCTCGCTGCTTTTTATTGCGAGTTGCCCCATCATTTCGGCTATTTTTCATGCCTTCATTTTTACTTGCTGTTTTTTTATTGCAAGTTGCCCCATCATTTCGGCTATTTTGTAGGCATGTGTGGCTTGCTAGCTTTTTCGCTGCAAGCCTGGATTTTAGGCACCGATTTCGGCATCAGTACCGCTACAACTGGAATATTGCCAGGAGCGAATCATCATTCGCCTCTATCGATGTTGAACAAAGGTGGCTTGGCAAACAGGGTTAAGGGTCCTGTCGACCAAGGCTTTTGACTTCATGAGCCGTAAGGGTCTCACAAAGGTATTTCTCCCTACAAGTCGTGAGGATCTTGCAGGTGTATTTTCTCCTTAGGGATCGTGAGGAGTCCTAAGTGTGCGCTCCTCTGTAAGTCATAAGGATCCTACAAGAGGGCTTTCTCCTTATGGGTCGAGAGGACCTACAAGGGTTGGACTTTGCTGGGGAAATGTTTATTCGCGCCCGTGGATTGTATACAAGGGTCAGTATTGAGTCCCTTGTAGGGCAATATCGAAGGTTGTGGGGGATCTGCTTAAGAACAGGTTTAGGTTTCTGTAACTTAAGACTTTCAAATCTCGTGAGCCGTGAGGGTCCCATGAGAGAATTCTCCTTACGAGTCGTGAGGATCTCGCAAGTGTATTTTCTCCTTAGAAATCGTGAGGATCCCTAAGTGTGTTACTCCTTTGCGAGTCGTAAGGATCTCACGCAGGTGGTTTCTCCTTACAAGGTCGAGAGGACCCTATAAGTGTCTTTTAACGAGGTTGCGCCCTTTCGGGTTTTCACAAACACTCGCCGGTAGTCCTGCTGTTTTTATTCACGGAGCCCTTTCGGGTTTTCATCCGTGCCCGTTCTGCTTGTAGACGCACCGTTTTTTTATTTTTTTTTTCTTTTTTTTTTATCTCGTCAGCCTAAGGATGCTGCGGTAGTAGTTTAGGGACTTTTCGGTCTGTCGTTAGTTTAAAGACATTTCGGTCCGTCGATAGTTTAAGGACGTTTCGGTCCGTCGTTAGTTTAAGGACGTTCCGGTCCATCGTTAGTTTAAGGACGTTTCGGTCCATCGTTAGTTTAAGGACGTTTCGGTCCGTCGTTAGTTTAAGGACAGTCCATTGTTAGTTTAAGGACGTTTCGGTCCGTCGATATGGGAGGGCCAGCCACTGCTTGCAAAGTCTGAGCCTAGGAAGATAGCGAGCGGACATAGTCATCGTCATCTATCATTGACCCAAGCTATGGCTCATCAAGCATAGTATTTCTTTAAGAAGCGGCCGTTTATTGGCCTGAAAGGCCTTTCACCGTGCATGTCCATGAGTAGATAGGCTCCATCCTGATAGACCTTGTCTATGATGTAGGGGCCTTCGTAGTTTGGCTCAAATTTCCCCCGTTTGGCACGATTGGGGATCATAGGTCTCTTGACCACTAGCACGAGTTCGCCTTGGCGGAATGTCCTTGGCCTGGTCAATCTCTCGTACGAGCGCGTCATCTTTGCTTTGTAGGCTTCTAGATGTTGTTGCGCTATGAGCCGAGTTTCGTCGAGGGCATCAAGCTCCTCAAGCCGAAGGTGAGAATTTTCTTCGTCCGTCAGCTCGTGGTGGATTGCCACTCGTAGAGAGGGTAACTCTATCTCGAGGGGGAGTACTGCTTCCGTCCTAAATACCAACGCGTACGGCGTTGTGTTCGTGGCCGTCCTGAATGTAGTTCGATAAGCCCAAAGGGCTTCTTGCAGCCTCTCGTGCCAGTCTCTCTTATTCCGGGAAACGGTCTTTTTTATGATCTTCGTCATGGTCTTATTGAAAGCCTCGGCTAGACCGTTAGCTCGTGGATTGTAAACTGAAGAATATCTCCAGTCTATATTGTGCTGCTGCGCGAAGCGGCTAATCTTATGGCTTCTGTAGGCTGGCCCGTTATCGGAGATAATCCGCCGTGGGGTTCCGAACCGATAGATGACGTGCGTCTTGAAGAAATGGAGGATATTCTCCGTCTTCACTTCCCTCAATGGTATTGCTTCTGCCCATTTGGAGAAGTAATCAGTTGTCGCTAGGATAAAACGATGTCCCCGGGATGATGCTGGCTCGATGGGGCCGACTATGTCAGTCCCCCACATTTCGAATGGCCAACTAGCCACCGTTGGGTGTAGTGGATTCGGATGTTGGTGGATAAAGTCCCCATGAATCTGGCATGAGTGGCATTGCTTCGCATACTCAAGGCAGTCCTGGATCATCGTGGGCCAGCAATAACCCATCCGTTTTATCTTCAACTTCATCTTAGGGCCTGCTTGGTGGGAACCGCAGAGTCCGTCATGAACTTCCTGAATGACTCTTTCCGCTTCGTCAGGTCCTAGGCATCTCAGCCATAGAGAATCAAACGACCTCTTGTATAGAGTATCGTTGACGTAGGCGAAAGATAGAGCTCGCTTCATGAGCTGATGCCTGGAGGATGTATCTTTGGGCATTCGGTGGGATTTAAAGTAGTCTATGAGGACTTCCCTCCAGTCCTCGGCCTTCTCATGGTCTTTTATTTGTAGGGTCGTCTGCTCAGTCGCTCCCTTCTCTTTATATAATTCCGGGGGTATTTCTGCCGGGGCAAGCACTCGACGGCTTTGTACCACGATTCTTACATCATCGAGGTTTTCATCCGCCAGTTCTTTAGCAAGTTTGGCTAACGCGTCTGCTTTACTGTTTTCCGCGCGCGGTATATTCTCCAAAGTATAGGAGGGAATTTGGATCAATAGTTGTTGCACCTTTTCGCCGTACCTCACCAACTCCGGTTTGCACGTTTGGTAATCACCATTTACTTGACTAACAACCAGTTGAGAATCCCCGTATATAAGGAGGTCTTCAATTCCCAAGTCGATGGCGATTTCGAGGCCCGCTATCAGAGCTTCGTATTCAGCTTCATTGTTTGTCCTCGGCTCTGTTAAGGAGAAGGCGAAGCGCATTATCCCTCCTTGTGGAGTTGCAAAGATGAGGCCTATCCCCGATTTGATCATTGGGATACCCTGTTTCTGTTTCTTTACGGAGGACGCTCCATCGAAATAGAGTTCCCATCGGGTGCTACCGCTGCCAATCGCATCAAATGCATGCTCGTCCGGCAAATCACAGTTCAGAGGAGAATCGGCCGGTATCGGGTGCTCGGCGAGGAAATCAGCAATGGCTTGGCCTTTTACTGCCTTGAGAGGTTGATACGTTACCGAGAACTCCATCAAGAGTAGGGCCTATTTAGCGAGTCGTCCCGTCAATATGGCTTTCGACATCAAGTATTTAAGGGGGTCCACCTTTGAAATGAGACGGACTTCATGCGCCAACGCATAGTGCCTGAACTTTGTTATCGCGAAGATCAATGCTAAGCAATGTTTTTCAATGGGAGAGTAGTTGCTTTCTGCCCCCAGCAGAACTCGACTTAAGTAGTAGAGTGCTCTCTCTTTTCCCTGATCGTTCTCTTGCGCCCAAGGAACCTTCGAGGGCGGTTGTATAAAGAATGAGGGGTTTTCCTTTGACCGGCGCGGCCAACACCGGAGGGTTCTGCAGGTATTGCTTGATCTCGTCTAGTGCACCTTGGCATTTGTGATCCCAAATGAACGGAGTTCCCTTTTTTATCAGGTGGCTGTAAGGACGGCATTTGCCGGAAAGATTGGCGATAAATCGCCGGATGTATGCGAGCTTCCCTTGAAGAGACCGCAACTGTTTGAGAGTTCTTGGCGGAGGCATTTCCATGATCGCTTTAATCTTTGATGGATCTATTTCAATTCCTCGGTGTCGAACGATGAATCCCAGGAATTTGCCCGAGGAGACTCCAAACGCGCATTTGAGGGGATTCATTTTCAAATTGTATTGCCGAAGGCGTTGAAATACAGTCTCCAGATGCTTTAAATGATCTTCGTATGACATGCTCTTTACTACGAGGTCATCGATATAGCACTCGACGATGTCATGTATGAGGTCGTCGAAGATCTTTGTCATGGCCCTTTGATAGGTAGCGCCCGCGTTCTTTAGACCAAAGGGCATAACCCTGTAGTAGAATATACCCAAAGGGGTCCGGAAAGCGGTGTGCTTCTGGTCTTCGGGATGCATCTTTATCTGATTGTATCCTGACGAACCGTCCATAAAGGAGAAAACCTCGTGAGTGGACATGTTATCTATCATCAGCTCGGTTAACGGTACCGGGAAATCATCCTTTGGACAGGCTTTATTGAGATCCCTGAAATCCACACATATGCGTACTGTCCCATTCTTTTTCATTACCGGGACGATATTGGCGATCCAATCGGGATATTGGACTTCTTGAATAAATCCAGAATCGATCAGCTTCTTGACTTCGGCGTTGATGCTCATCTCAAGCTCGAGTCGCATCCTTCTTGGCGCTTGCTTGACTGGCTTGATATCCGGGGATATTGCTAATTTATGCACGGCAACCTCCGGATCTAATCCTGGCATCTCAGAGTAGTTCCACGCGAAGCAGTCTTTATGCCGTAGAAGCATGTTCTTTAACGCGACCACCTTTTCTTCAGAGAGTAGCTCGCTGACAAATGTCGGTCGCGGGTCATCTGCCGATCCCAACTCAATCTTCCTGAGGTTATCCGCCGTAGTATGTATACCATCTTCCAGTTCTCTCGGAGCTGGCGGAAATTCTGAGATCACCTCGTCGTCGCTGTTCTCAAAGCACTGGGGAAAGTCATCCATGTTCTCGCGCTATTCTTTTAATATCGTAATTGTATAACAGGTGCGAATCCGCTCCCAGGACTGAGGCGGATCCGGTTTTGCTCTTGCGGCCTTGGGTTCATGCTTTTGTGGCGGCGTTACCCTCCAGCCGTTGGATAAAGCGAATCTGCCCCGTTGGTACTGGTCATCGACCCAGTTCTTGAAGGTGAAGCAGTCTTCGGTAGGATGTCCTATGGCTCGGTGATAAGAGCAATAGCTCAAACGAGAAGCCTTGTTAGCTTGCTCAGGGTGTCTAGACTCTGGAAGCGCGATCATTTGATGTTTTAAAGCGAGCTTGAGTAACTTCTCCGTCTTGTCTCGGGGGAAGGAATACGCTCGACTCATCTTTTCCATGAAGGACGAATCTGAGCCGCGCAGTACCCGTAACCCTCTAATCCTGCGTCGTTGTTGTCGGCTATCATCGGTAAACGAGTGGGAGATTACGTTACAACTCGCCACATACTCTTCGGATTCATCCGATGAGCTCTCTTCATCATCTCCCTCTTGAAAGATGTGGTTGAGGAACTCTTGCAATGTGACAGGAGTTCGCGTCTTTTGATTATACTCTTCCAGCGCGTCGATTTGCTTCTGCAAGTTCGTATGCTCGTCTTCAAGCTTCGCGGGCTTCTTGGATTTCTTCTTCTTTTTCTTCGAAGATTTTGACGGTTGGGCGTGAGTATTTGGGCCCTTATCACGAGCCTTCGTAGTTGTGCGGGGCTTCAACATCCCCTTGATAATTTGAGGTTCAAGAGGGTCTTTCCATTCGATCGCAGGGCACGCGTGAAGGTCTCTCAGCATTCTTTTGGTTTTCGTTGATAGCACGACCTCCCATGGAGCTTCTTCAATAAAGGAGCAGGTTGCCCCCAATGTATCTGTTTTCTTAGGAGTATGCGGCTGTGGTGGGCTCACCTTCCACTTCTCGGACAGTACAAACTTCCCCTGGAGGTATTGATCTTCAATCCATCCTTTGAAGACGAAGCAATCTTCAATCGGATGACTTACCGTTTGATGGTAAGGGCAATAGCTAGGGTTATTCACCTCGGTGGGTTGTGGCGGTCGCCTTGGATTTGGTAGGTTTATAAGTCTGTTGCGTATTGCCAGCTCGAATAACCGTTTCGTCTTGTCTCGTGGGAACGAGTAGGGATGTTTCATCTTCTCATTATAATACCGGCGTCTTTCTTCCAATTGATCTGCCGGTTTCGGGGCGTTAGGTTGCTGTTGGGCATTTGCGACGAAGGTTGCCCTTCCTTTACCCTTGTCATTCCGAGGTTCTGACTTCGGGGGAGGTGGTCTATGACCCATCTGGTCCATCTGAGCCAACTTGTCGATTAAAGCCTGGAATGTGGTTGGCTTAAAGAACATCATAAACTGGGAGATAGTTGCGTGGGGGTCTAGGGTTCCCACGAACATGCCCACTGCGGGTGCCTCCTCAATGCGTTGCTCGCATCTCGACCACAAGTTCCGCCAGCGTATAGCATACTGGACCCAGGTTTCGCCTGGTTTGACCCTGGCGTTAATCAAAGCAGTTATTGGAGTGCGTTCGCTGGCGCTCGCGAATCGCTGAGTGAATAGCAGCTCCATTTCAGCGAACGTTTTGATAGAATCGTTCGGGAGTTCCGAATACCATTCGAACGCTGTTTCTGATAAGCTACCTACGAATTGGCGGAGCAACAGTTTATCATCACCGCCGGTGTTACCGCAGAGGGCCCGGAACTGGGCGACATGTTGATGGGGATTGCCGGTCCCCTTGTACACGTGGAATTTTGGTATCGTATAGCCTGGCGGGTATTTGATTTGGTCATACCAGCTTGGATACGGCCGCCCCGTTTTTACGACTTGACCAGCTGCCTCAGTCGCATGATGAACCCGGATTTGCTGGGCTATGTTGTCAACCAAGTCAGCCTTAGAGATTGCCTCCTCCTTGGCCGTTGAGAGGGCTGGTGGTGGATTTGACGTTTCTCCTCGGTCGTCTTCAAGAACGATTGGGGGATCCTCGGCGGGTGAGTCCTGTTGGATCATCATTCCTATCATATCTTGGAAGAGAAGGCCCATACGTTGTATGTTGGCTGCCTGTTCGGCAGCCTCTTTGTCTTTCTTCTCCAGTATCCGGCGAAGGAATTCAGCGTCGGTTTTTTCCTCCTGGCGTGCGTCTGAGGACGTTTCTGGGCTTTCTTTTGGCCCGGTAAGTGCGGCCATAGCATTCATCATTTCTTGAAGCTTTTGTTGTTGCTCCTGGGCTTTCGTCACGGATCGGGTTAGCGGTCGGTGGCCCGTAGAAGTGCAGCTTTCCTCCTTTCCAGAAGCCATATAAATAGTGTGCACCACCATGCCCCCAGACTTCGGGCGTCTGGGCTCAGTGCTTTTAGCCGTCATTGCAGGCTGGGGGATCTTCTCTGGCCTCCTCCTTTTATGAGCCATGGAGGTTGAGGGGGCCGTTGAGGTGGGCGTCCAGACAGCCTTTTGGGGTTTAGCCTGGTGACCAGCTTCCGGTTGGATTTTCAGCTTCTTGTGCTGGCGGGAGAAGTTTGGATCGATGATCGAGTCTCGGGCCTGCCGCCAAACCTTATAGATTTTGGAAGACAGCCGTTGAGGGGATCGGGGCTGTTCTGATTTTATTTCCACAACCTTTTTTAATGGGGGAGGAGACATCTTTAGCACTGCAGTAGGAGAATTCCTTCGCACTATATTTAGCATCTCGAAGCTGTTCCCAGTTGGAACTGCAGCATTAACTTCTGCCATCGGGGCTGATGGAGTCAACCCGGAGGGGGAGTTGCCCCCAGCCTTCCTTACTCGGCGCCAATGGCGATGTCGAGCGTGTCGAGCGGACGGCGTTGGGTCAGCGGTAAGAATGGTTTCGTCTTGCCCCCTGTGTGGGTGGAGGGTCGTTGCTGGTGTTAGCCTGTCAAAGACCGACGTCCTTTGGATAGCAGGAGCGGGAGCTGGAGCCGTCAATCTTGTAAAGACCGACTTTGTGGCAGGGGAAGTCGCTTTGATGTCTTAGGAGCAGGACCGGTCACTTTCTTAGAAGCAGCCTTCTCTGAGATTGTAGGCCCCATGATGAGTTCGCAGGATTTCTGGCCCAATCTAGAGAAGACCGAGGCTTTGACGTTAGGCGACTCGTTGAGAGGAGCCGCGGCAGGGGTAAGACGATCAAAGAACGACTTCTTGAGAGCTTCCTTTGTCAGCACCGGCGCCGCGAAGCTTGTTGGTGGGAGTATAGTCCCAAAGCACAATCCGGTAGTGGCCTGAGTCACCTGGTCCACCGGCATTGTGAATAACGAAGCAGCTTGGGGTCCGTAGGCTATACCTCCTGGCAAGGCAAAGCGTTGGTCGCAATTGCATTCTGAGCGGTTGGAGGATTTCGCAGAAGTAGAAGCCATCGATCCTTTGCTTTCTGCAATAAGCAAGACGCCAATTCTTAGTATCTTGAAACCCAAGGGCAACCATTAGCGAACCGCGATTGGTTCGCGAGTCACGACACACGAAGTGTGGAGTGGAAAGAGGAAAAGGTCCCACCGGGCGTGCCAGAATCTATTCCCCTCCGAACAGCGGCCTGGACTCGGGCGTCCGTGCCTGAGGTTCGGGGCAGATGCTAATTGGTGCTATCCGTCCATCTCTCCGAAGATGCCAAGTTGTTTATGGCACCGTGCATCGGAGGTTTAGACGGATGCGGCCGATGTAGCAGACTTCGTCAGATTCCCCCTCGTTTGAGGGGTTTTTGATTGTGGGGACGCTCTTCCCTGCAGGCGCAAGCCCCTGCAGTTAATTACGCTACCGCATCGCGGTAACAACTTTCTCCTTCTCCAGATGGTCACTTCGTGTCGTGTGTGTTTATTTTATGTTTTGTTGCCCGTGGATTGTTTACGGAGACTGAGTTATGTCGTCGCCCGTAGGGCGTGGACTAGTCCAAATCCGTGTTTATCTTAGATTTGGATTTGGGGGTCTGGTTTGAGGATACATCAGCCATACTTGAGGCTAAGATCAGCTCAAACGTTTGTTAAGGATACGTTAGTCCGATTTGAGACTAAGATCAACTTAACAGGATCGTTTAGATCCGACAAAAGAGCGTTTGGGCTCCATTGTTCCAGTTTAGGGACATAGTGGTCCATCGTATATGTGGCCGTCGGGACCCGTCACCTCTCTGACGACGTTGAAGGATTACAACGACGGATGTCAGAAGAGTTCAGAGATGTACCCTCGAGCCAGAGTTAATTTGGGGGATTCATAGTCCAGTCTGTTTGAAGGTTTAAGGATACGTTAGCCATCTTTGAGGCTAAGATCAACTTAAACGGGACCGTTTAGATCCGACAAAAGAGCATGCTGGGCTCTATTGTTCTAGTTTAAGGACATTGCGGTCTATGGGTAGTTTAAGGACATTGCAGTCCATGGGTAGTGTAAGGACGTTGCGGTCCATGGGTAGTTTAAGGACGTTGCGGTCCATGGGTAGTTTAAGGTCGTTGCGGTCCATTGTTAGTTTTAAGACATCTCGGTCAAGGTTAAGGACGTCATAGTCCATGGGTTTAAGGACTCCACAGTCCGGTATGTGCTCTGGATGCTTCACACGGGTTCACTGCCGTGCTTGGCGAGGACCAGGCTCCGCTCTGGGCGTTTTCCGCGGGGTCAAAGAGTGACGTTATCCACGTTCCACGTAACCAGGAATTTTGCACTAGATGCTTCACACGGGTTCACGGCCGTGCTCGGCGAGGACTAGGCTCCGCTCTGGGCATTTTCCGCGGGGTCAAAGAGTGACGTTATCCGCGTTCCACGTGACCAGGAATTTTGCATTAGACATGGGTTTAAGGACCCCACAGTCCATATCATGGGTGGTCATCGGGACCCGTCACCTCTTTGAAGACATTGAGGGATTACAATGCCAAGTATCAAAGAAGTGAAGAGATGTACCCTAGAACCGGAATGGATTAAATAGTCCTTGGCCCAATTTGGGATCAAGACCCATTAATTATATTATGAGCCCATTGGCCCAGTTAATTACTAATTGAGGACTTATGGCCAGCTTGGGCTAAGTCCTATCATGTCTGGAATATTGACTTCTTGTGGGTCCATTGAGGGAGAGGCTTTGCCTCTATCCCTTTAGCCAATTGGGCCAAAGCCTAGTGTTAAACACTTCAGAGCAATCAGTGTTGAACACTGGGAATGAGGTTGACAAGTTAGTGTTTAACACTAAAAGATAATTGGTGTTAAACACCAGCAACAAGGCTTTCAGATTAGTGTTAAACACTAAAACAGATCAGTATCAAGCATCGGCAACAGAGCTCTCAAATTAGTGTTAAACACTAAGGTAGTCAGTGTTGAACACTGCAAGTAAAGTTCTTTGATTGGTGTTGAACACTACGGCCCAACAGTGTTTTAACACTGGATTCAGGAGTTCCAACTTAGTGTTAAACACTAAAGCAAGAGGGGTCACGTGGCGACACGTGAGAGCGCCCTCTCTCCATTCATTCTGCTGAGATTATTGCATCTTTCAGAGCATCACGTGCCATCACGTGACGGGCATTCATATGCCTATGTGTTAGAGCTTCTGTCAAGGGTCACGTGGGTCACGTGGGGGACTGCCTCAAAGGGCTTTCTGTAGATCTTTTGAGGGGGTCACATGGTGGCACGTGACCCTGCCTCCATGTATATTGTTTAGAGAATCTGTTGATCCTTTTTCAGGAATTAAATTCCTCGAGCTTTAATTTTCAAAGGAATTAAATTCCTACTTCCTTTTGAAGACTTATATTCTGGAGTAGAATTGAACCCTGAATCTTCTGTAGGAATTAAATTCCTCCTTTATGTGAAGAACTGAATAGGGTTAAACCCTAATAAAAGCTTTTTAAGGAATTAAACTTCCAGTCCCTGTTAAATTATGATTAAGGGAATTGAATTCCTGTTGTTTCAACAGAACTAAGTTCTTAATTAGGGTTAAACCCTGTTTCTCTCTGTTCTGAAGGAATTAAATTCCCATAACACAGGGTCAAGCCCTACTTTTATCTTAGAGGAATTAAATTCCTATAGTTCTGTGAGAATTAAATTCTCGTTTTTCCATTCCCTCTCCATGTTTTGGATCTGCATGGCAGGATCTCAACCCATTGAGAATTAAATTCTCAACCTAAAGGGGAGATGTGCACTTTGCAGATCCTCTATCAAAGAGAGAAGAAATATGTTCTTCTGTTTTTTATTTTATCAGAGTTAAACTCTGTTGAGAATTAAATTCTCCTTCTTTCAGGAAGCCTTCCCTTTCTTACCTAGGGTTTTCTTTTTGCAGAAGCTCCAAATTCCTCAAAGTATCAAGGCTCTCTACTTTTTTCTCCCTCTGCGTGTATCTATCCCTCTTCTTTTGTGTCTCTAGGCTCCTATTTATAGGAGAAGCAGCCGAATCAATTAGTTTTTGATGAATCTTTATTAAGAGATTTGATTTGTATCCATCATTTGTTTTTGACCCTTGGATTATTAGGTGAATTTTATTCACCATTGGATTTCAAATCCAGGGATTCTCCTTTGTTATTTCGGTTAGATTTAAAGGGGAAATCTTTCCAAACTCGAGATTTTCCCATAGATAGATGATCTCTGAATCTTTAATTCGATCTGCTCCAGATAATCGCTTTCCTTTGGAAAGATTTGAATCTCTTTCAGAATTTAATTCTGTTAGCAAAACAGGCTTTGAAAGCCGGTTACGTGTGACCACGTGACCCATGGTCACGTGTGGACACGTGACTCCCGTGTAACGAGCCATTTCCTTCTTTTGCACTCTGCCTTCTTCTGATGCTTAGCCGTCACGTGCCACCGTGTGACCCCTGGTCACGTGTGAGCACGTGACCCTTGTCTGGACTCTTTTTCTTGATTTAACTGGAGAACAATTCTGATGTTTTGAGCGTCACGTGCTAACACGTGACCCCTGGTCACGTGGGAGCACGTGACATCTTTTGAAGCTTTTTCCTTGATTTGATCAGGGATCCGGTGTGCCTTTGACGCTGGTCACGTGGGAGCACGTGACTCTTTCTGAAGCCCTTTTCTTCGATGTAGTCAGGAAACTGAACTTGCCTTGATGATGCGCTTAGGTGTCACGTGTCGACATGTGACCGCTGGTCACGTGTAAGCACGTGACCCTCTTCTGAAGCTTTTCCCAGAAGCTTTCCTGATTTTAAATCAGGAAACAACACCGTAAAGTCAGGTTAGGATTAACGGATGATGCCTATAACTAGTCCTCTGTCCTATTTAGCTCGAAGTCCTTAGGGCTGAGTCTAGTATTTTTTAATTAAGATATGGTCAATGCAAATGCCTTATGTGATTTCTGGGGTCCTGGGAAGGGTGATGAAATCCCCACCCAATTTGAATTGGTCAAAAGCCCCTTAAAGTCAGTTTTAAAGATATGCAAAACAGAAAAATCACTTGCAATCAAATCTTTTTATTTTATGCGCGGCGCAAAGAATCCTGCACAAGATTGTTATTTGGAAGGCGGAAGATTTTTAAAGCGCACGGAATCCTGCAGTAATTTTTCAGAAAAAATATATCTAGATTTCCAGATCAAGAATAGAGGAGCTTACAGTGCAATTTTCTCAAGATGATTTGACGAAACCGCCGCTTTTCCGCGGTATTAGTGGGTTCTTGCCGCTGAAACGCGGTCTGCAGAGGGAATCAGGCCGCCAGAAAAAATTGCAGAGGCTGACGTCACTTTCCCGCCGCGTTTCCGCGGTCAGATCGGGGTTTGCGCGGCGGAAACGCGGTCGGGGTGTCGGTTCGGGGCTTCAGATTTCTTCTGCACCTTTTCTGTTGTAATCCTCTATTTTTAAGATTTTCTGTTATTTGTTTCGCTTTCTGGATTTTTCCAGATCCGAAGTTGTGTGTAGATCCTGCAAAATTCTCATAAAAATACCCTTTCCAAAAATAACAGATGATATATATTTTAATATTTTTTTGATTTTTATGATTTTTTAATTTTGATTAACCCGAAATTGTAAAAAGGAAATAACACGCCATCCCCGGCAACGGCGCCATTTGATTGTATGTCAAAAATTATCTATAACCGGCAGACATGCGTCAAAAGCACCTGTTTATTTATAAAACGAATAAGAATGGGGAATATAATAATGCAATATTATGGTATGAACAATCCACACACTCAACCCTTATCTCAAATCTCAACCGTTCAGCTTCACGGGTAACAAGATCGACGGAGGACAACATCTGAGGGAGATTCCGACCTCCATCAGTTGGCGCCGTCTATGGGAGTTGAGAAGCTTTTCCACCCGAAAGGTTGATCTTCCGCCTTCGATTCAATGGCCAGCGATAATCGCAATGATACTAGCATGAGCCATCCCATCCTCCACAACGGAGGTGGGGGCGGTTCTATTCTACCTCCCAACATCGTCGATGCTTTATCTGCACGGATCGACAGGCTCACGGTGATAGTGGACGCGATCGCTTGTGTTCAAATGGCCAGTCATGCCAGTCATGCCTGCCAAACCGCTGTCCCTACTCCCCGGAACGACGGTATGCGTGGGGTGACGGAGGGGTGCATTCAGGCCTTCGACCTCGCTCATGCCTATCTCGATGTCACCGAACACCGGCGTGCCGATTCCGGTAGTCACGACCCACATACGAGGAATGATTCCATAACTCGTTGGGCACCGAATAGTTCGACACCAAGATCTCAGAAGAGACCAGGCTATCGCTTTAATGCCCGCCGCGCTCTCTTTCCCCCTGAAGAGACGTCGGTCAAGTCGCTTGATTCTGGTCAAGACTGACGTCACCACACCCATCGAGACCATGCACATGGCGAATGTCAGGGCTATCCATGAAGGGTCCACCTCGAGGATCTAAGGAACATGATAGAGTGAAGCCAAAACCGCTCCATCGTGCAAGCCCGGAGCAGAGATAGCAGGCACTCCGACTGTGGAGAATCCTCGGGGTACCAACAGCGAATCGAGGTCCTCGAGAAGAAAATTAAGGACATGCGGCTCGCCTCCCGTTCAGCCGGAGGAGTGGCAAAGCACTCCGCAGATTCGCTCATGAGATCCTTCACGGAGCAGTTACTAGGTGAGCGGGTCTCGTCTCTGAACAAACCGTCCAAGGTGGCCCTCTTCGACAGGAAGTCTGACCCGAAGGACCACTTGGATGCATTTACGGCAGGCAAGAGCTTCCAAGACAACTCAGACATGACTCATTGCCAAGCATTCCCCACCACCTTCATCCGAGAAGGACGAGACTGGTTCCGCGGCCTGACTCCACACTCGATCTCGACCTTTGAAGAATTAGCCACGTAATTCCTCAGCCACTTTGTCGGTAACCGGCGACAGAAGAGGTCGGTTGACTACCTGTTCACTATTAAGTGCGAAGACAGGGAGTCTTTCAAAGACTATATTGCCCATGTCTACAATGCCTTTCTGGAGGTACCTGTGCACCGGGACGAAACGGTCATCACCGCCCTGAGGTATGGTCTCAGGCACAAAGAGTGGCTCCTCTCTTTTGCATTGGAGCAACCTAAGACCTTGGTCGAGGTAAAGGTCTAGACCGAGCGGGAAATCTAACTCGAATCCGAGCTTAATGCTCATCTTTCCCAAGGATACCGAACATACAAAAAGCAAAGGGACCTGGAAGAAGACTAGAAGAAGGCTGATCGGTCGAAACCTTATACGCCAAGGTTTCGTGAGTACATGCCTCTTAATGCCTCACACGTCGAGCTACTAGAGGAGGCGAAAAGCGAAAGATTCTTCAGGTTACCGCTGATGACACGAAAGCCGGGCAAGCGACTCCGCGCCTGTATTGTGCCTATCATCAGACACAAGGACATCCGACTGAGGATTGTAAACAGCTGCGCGATTACATTGAGGAGCTGACCCGCTCTGGTCACTTGGCAAAATACCTGCGAAACAAACGTCAAAAAGAAAATGGGCAACCCGACCAACTTGAAGCCGGAGAGCTAACGATTATGAAGATCATGGTCGTCACCGACTGACCCGAGTCTGAGCAACAAGAGCACCCACCGTATCTGGTCATTCGATGCAGGAGAGTATAGACTGTATCAACGAATCTGTATTTTCTTTAATAAATAAAGATTTTAGCTTCCCTGCAATCAAAATTGTTTCTTTTTTTTTCCGAGCTAAGACGCCGTACGAGGCTGCCGAGAAGCTTCCTGCTCGGCCCATCTACAGTGGGCAGCTTCCTGCCTAACAACGTTGTGGATCCAAAGCCCTCGCTATGAGGCCACCGGGCAGCTTCCTATTCGGCTTATCCACAGTGGGTAGCTTCCTGCCTGAAAACATTGTGGATCCAAAGCACTCATCACGAGGCGGCCGGGTAGCTTCCTGCTCGGCCCATCCACAGTGGGTAGCTTCCTGCTTAACAACGCTGTGGATCCAAATCCCTCACTATGAGGCTGCCGGATAGCTTCCTGCTCGGCCCATCCACAGCGGGTAGCTTCCTCCCAACAACGTTGTGGATCCAAAGCCTTCTCCATGAGGCCACCAGGAAGCTTCATGCTCGGCCCATCCGTAGCGGGTAGCTTCCTGCCTAACAATGCTGTGGATCTAAAGTCCTCATCTTAAGACGGCCGGGTGGCCTCCTTCTTGTCCTATCCACCATGGGTTGTTTCCTGCGCAATGAAGACGTAGATCAAAAGACCTCGCCATGAGGCCACCAGACAGCTTCCTGATCGGCCCATCCACAGTGGGTAGCTTCCTGCCTAACAATGCCATGGATCCAAAGCCCTTGCCATGAGGCCGCTGGGCAGTTTCCTGCTCGGTCCATCCACAGCGGGTAGCTTCTTGCCCAACAACGCCGGCCACCGGGAAGCTTTATGCTCGGTCTATCCACAACGGGTAGCTTCCTTCCCAACAATACTGTGGATCCAAAGCCCTCATCACGAAGCGTCCGGTTAGCCTCCTGCTCGGCCAATCCATCGCGTGTATCTTCCTGCCCAATGAAAACGGAGATCCAAAGCCCTCGCCACGAGGCCGCCGAACAGCTTCCTTCTCGGCATATTCGCAATGGGTAGCTTCATGTCTAACAATGCTGTGGATCCAAAGCCCTCGCTACGAGGCCGCCGGGCAGCTTCGTGCTCGGCTCATCCACAGTAGGTAGTTTCCTGCCCAACAATGCCGTGGATCCAAAGCCCTCATCACGAGACGGCCGGGTAGCCTCCTGCTCGGCTCATCCGCAGCGGGTAGCTTCCTGCCCAACAACGATGTGGATCCAAAGCTCTCGCCACGAGATCGCCGGGAAGCTTCCTGCTCGGCCCATCCGCAGCGGGTAACTTCCTGCCCAACAACATTGTGGATCCAAAGCTCTCATCATGAGGCGGTTGGGTAGCCTCCTGCTCGGCCCATCCATTGTGGGTAGCTTCCTGCCCAACGAAGACGTGGATCCAAAACCCTCGCTACGAGACTGCCAGGCAGCTTCCTGCTCGACCTATCCACAGTAGGTAGCTTCCTGCCTAACAACGCTGTGGATCCAAAGCCTTCGCCACAAGGTCGCCTGTCACGCCCCGCTTTCCGGTGTACGGATAAAGAGACGCGACGAGGCACGCGACATAATTACTCAGAAGTAAACACGTTAAGCGTAAATAAGCAATATAATATAAACGCACTCAAGAGAGACATGAGATGTAAATGAATAACAACTTTTTATTTATTAAACATTCTTTACAATACAACTGAAAAGTAAATACAATGTGGAAAGCAATGCCTAAACAATGGCATGAACTGAAGGTAAAGTATATACAAGTGACTAGAGCTCGAGGTCCTCAATAAACTGCTCCTAGTCTTCTTGGCTGGGCTCGATATCCAGAGAGTCGGGTCCTCCTGACAATATTCCAAAGGAAGAATAGAAAAAGAATGTCGTCAGCGAACAATCGCTCGGTAAGTTCCAAAGAAATATAGAAATAGAATAGACAGATAAGAGAATATAACCGGTATATGTCTGTTTCTTATGTTAACATAGTTGTTTGTAGTTTCGTACAGAATGTGCCAGTGTATACGAGAGGAGTCCAACTTTCTCCATGGATTAAGGTATAAGGAGTACAAGGCCCTTTCAAAACCCATGGGTCAATGACAACGGATGTTCAGGTTAGGTGTGTTAAAGTGACCATCATCGTGCCACTTTTAACACATTCCGTACCAGTCTACACCTTTAAAAACCCCGTAAATGAATATTGTATTGTTTGTAAAGATTTGTTGTATAAAACTTGCCGAAACCATGATATCAGTTGTTCATGTAAACGGATCGGATGTAAACGTATAGTCATGTAATCAAGTCAATATATATTCATGATTCGGTCCAGTCGAGTCATGTTGGTATTTGATAGTATTCTAGTATTCATGTTCAAGTTCCAGTATATATGGATTCATGATGTATTGGAGTTATATTTGAATTGTATGTAGATTGGAATTGTATTCAGATTAGACGAGACTCTGTCTGAGTTAGACACTTAAACAGAATTTGATTCCTGAATTAGGTTTTGGAGTTATCGGTAACTGCTGCACATAGACGGTAGGATTTGTGACTTTTTCCAAGCCAATTATCGTATTGATAACCCCGGTTTAGTTTCCTACCTTAAATTGGCAAGCGCTCACTTTCTCCGGCTCCCTGAGGCTCAAGAGAATTGGTCCCGCTTAAATCTATATTTACTAGTCTTTATTGTAAATTAATAAATTTGAGAGGGTTTTATAAAAAAATAGTTTTGATAAACTTTCAATATAAGCCTCAAGCATTTATTTATTGTATTTAGGGTTTTCATGGATGTAGATTTTAAAAGTGAGTTATTCTAGTGAATAAATATCTAGCTTTAATAATATATGGTATTTTTGTGTAAATTGGAATTGTATGGATTGATAATGGTATTTACTTAAAACTTGTGATTCTTTTTTTTTATTTAGAAAATATGGAGCAATGTTCAAAATAGCGATAGCGTGTTGCGTAGCGTTCTATTACTAAATAGCGAAAACGCAAAAAACGTTGCGCATAGCGTAAGCTACATGAATTATTAATTATTACTATAATCATCTCATTTACAATAAATTATATTATTATAAAGATATAAAATTGGCTTGGGAACATAGAAAAATAAGTAATATAACAATATTTTTTACAGTAGTAGTTTCTCAGCTCCTCGAAATTCTAAAAAAAAATTATTTTCAAAATTTTCAATACTTGAGTTCATATATATGATTCATACTAGATTAAACCTATCAAAAATCAATTAAATAATCTCTGTTTGAGAATCATGTCTACTAAATATGATTTCAAATTAAGAGGTTAGAACTTTAATGAAACTGTGTTCGTATAGTTTAGGATTAGATACTGAAATTTTAAGAATTTCAATAGAAAATTTTATATGAAAATAGCGTACGCATAGCGTAGTATATACTATTTGTTAAAAAACGTAAGCTATTTGAAGAAAAAACATAAGCTACTTTGTATTTGAGTTTTTTTCCAAAGTTACGTAGCGAATATACTAAGGTATGCTACGTAGCGCAAAATAGCGAGCTACGTAGCGAGTTATTTTAAACATTGATATGGAGTTTATTATCTATTTAAAATAGATAGCTTGATAATATTATATATATAATTAATAAAAATAAATTTTATTTATTAAATAGAAATTCACGTTTTTCTTGAAAATTGTATTAAAAATTCCATCAAGATCGGATGCTCCGTGAGGAGGTCTGCATCTCACTCTACTAGTTCTGAGGATGTGCGATAACCCGCACCATCCAAATTGGGTTCCCTAAAATGGGTTGTAGAGACTTAATTGCAAGGAATTTAATTAAAATAATCTTAAAGAATACGGTTTTATTAGTTTAAGGTATTTTATTGTAAGATTGTATTTATCCCACAAAATACTGTTCCAAAAGCCATCGTGCCATGTCATGATGAGTGTTGTGATGAGCTAGGTCATTACTGTAAGTGCACGGCGGCGCCCCGGCTGTCGATCCGACGCCGGAAACGCGGAAACGAAAACCTTTGCAAACTAGCAAACCGGCACCACCGCGCACAAAAATCCCGGATCGGGCCATTAACCTAGCTACTAGCAAACTAAAAGATGGGTGAAGAGATATACCAAGCGATCCGTGTCCTTCGGTCTTCGTCTCCACTCCAATCTCCCGCGGAATCTCCGTCCGTCACCACCTCGTCGGAAAGGGCACCACGTAGCCGGATACTTTTACGGGCTCCCACCTCTGGACCGAGGCAACTCGGGCGCGAAGTTGGCTAGCCGACGCGTCCAAGATTTGCTGTAGATATAGTGTAGTAGGCTATGTCTCTTTGGGGTTTATGTTGTTGCCATGGTAAAGGAGAAAATGAACTATTAAGTGAACTAGTATTTTGTGGCAAGAAGAATGAAATGAGATCATAATTTTTCTCTCCAAAAATCACACCCCCTCTCCTCCCAATAATGTGGCCGGCCACTCAAGGAATGGTGGAGGAAAAATCCCATGGAATAATGCAAGAGGAGAAGAGAAAGATAATGAGAAAAATGGTCATTACAAAATCAACTCAACATCCAACTCAATCCTATCATAATAAATGCAAGTGATGAGATTAAAATGGAATCTCATGATGAAGCCACATAATGCAAGAAAACCCCTCCACAAAATGTTATTTGCACACTTGCAAATAACCCCCCTCCACCAGAAAGTCCGGCCGTGAAGGAACAAAAGAAAACTGGCCGGAACATAATGCAAACTGGCAACTCCAGAAAACCGATCCCGTAATAAATTACAGGAAAACCCTGCTACTGCATATACATGCCCGCATTTGTATTCCCACTGAATACAAATGCAAAGAGACAAAACTACACTATCTAATACTAGGATCCGGCTTAAACCAAAGCCGGCTAGTAAAATCCGTCCGATCACGATCCGTGCAATACCGCACGTATCAGATCGAACCCTGCCATATCTCCATACGGCCTCTACAGTGTTTCGCCCGAAACTTGAGTAACTGTGTGTGGTGGACTCTAAAGACTCGTCGATACTATGGCTGTGGATTTAACCACTAGCACGTCAGAGGTATTAGCCATACGTGACGGGCTACCAGCTATTGACCAAAAGGGACGTCGATGAGCCAACTCATCCTGACACCCTACTGAGCCTGTCAGTGACAATATCCGTACAGTCCGGTCCGTTCGTCTATGAGCATCGCATGGCGGGCCTAGGGGGTTGGTAAAAGTCAGACCCCCAAAAGCGGTACAAGTCGTGTCGGAGTGTAGCCCAGAACACCCTGAGATACTACTGGAATACCTACCAGTAAATCTCCTGCCTTGGCCAAGGACTTTTCATGTACTAGCTCTCCTAGACTCAGCGCGACCTCACCCCCAATACCGGGAGAGGCGAACCCCTGCAGATCCGCTCACTGCCTCCATTTGGCTCGGGACTGTACCCAACTAAAACCTGTTTGCACGTCTCCTTTGAGCGTGGTAGGATAGTAATCAAAGCACAGTGGGAACTCACACGAGACAAATGACGATCTCAGGTCGATGAACTAACCTGTACACATGTCACTAGGGATCTGCTATCTGACATCAGGTATAATACCAACTAGCATGTTCCCGGCGAGTCCTGTCCGGTGTACTCATAACCCAATGAGCACCTGTATACATCTTGGGTGAACCAAATGACACCAGCGGCTTGTGAGACCGGCCACCGCCCCTCTTCGGGGTCTCGACTGTATACACTAGTCTACTCTGGAGTATCGATGCCCTGTCTCGAAACTCCCACGACTAGGGACCTTTTAAGGATGTGCTTATAGACCCCAGCTCCCACGTATATGATCGCCCTCATACTGCTGGTAGTCAAGCAAGAATCCTAGGGGCTCTATTAACATGCAATAGCGACTCGTAAGGTCACCTAAAGCAGTACATGATGATAAAGATAAACCGGATAGCATACTATCATCTTGAGTAAGACTGTCCTACCGGGATAGGTCCTCCCTCAATCATTGCAATCACTTGCCTGTGATCCAATAATTGACTCTGAGGGCACTATCTCCAACAATTACTTCGTGAGTTTTCTAAAGGTAATATAAGAAAATATGATGAAAGATGTCGAATAGAAAGTTTGTGGTATTTAACAGTAAAAGTGAAATAAAAGTTGCATAGCATGGTATTTTAAATTGAAACTTGTTCTAAATGTTGGTTTATGGTTGCTAAATAATATATAAAGAAATGGTTGATTTTTTATTAAGAAAAGTTAGGTTTTTTAACAAATTAGAATCGAATGTCAGATTAACTCCACTTCCGACGAGTTTTGAAAAAAGAACTTTTTGAGAGGTGAAAAGGAGAGAAGAGAAGGGACTTACTGGACGAAAAGAGAGAGAAGAGGTAGAGGAAAGGTTTGAGAGCTTCGTGGAGTCACGGTGTCACCGGATTTGTCCCGAGTCGTCACCGGAAGATGACCTTGGGCTAACTCCACTTGTACAACTAAATTGACCTAGAAAAATTTAAGAGTTTTGATGATAGATTTCAGAATGGAGAGGGCTAGGGTGTGGGGTGATATTTATAGGATAAAATTAGGGTTTAGGGAATTAAAAAATGAGAATTAAAATGCATTAAATATTGGATTAATGGGTGATTTTAATCCTCTGTTAATTTGCAGGAAATTCAAATGGTACTGGGGTTAAGGGGGAGGCCAAGAGACTAGGGTTCAATAATTGGAGGCATTCCCGACGGTTTGGACCGGCGACACCGGCCTAATGCACAATCTCGCCGGCTATTCTAGGGGTGTGGGGCTCTGGTTTCTTGCCATGTGTCAGGGTCGTTTCATATATCTCAGTGCATATGTTTGTTTAATCTGACTTTTCATTTTTATGTGTATTACACGTGTAAACTTTTGGGCTACCAAAAAGTTTAAAAGAAAAATCATTGAAAATAATATGTGGCTGAGGGGATTCGAACACAGGGGCTACGTCACAGCTGTGCAAGGCTTTACCAATGAGCTACAAGTTGTTTCTTTTCGTTCTTAAACAAATTAAATACTTATAGCATATTCAGGTTTGCAAATACTCCATTTAGTACTTTAACTTTAAACAAATTTCTGTACATTAAAAACAGAGTCGTTACATTCTACCCTCCTTACAAAAATTTCGTTCTCGAAATTTATAATTATTTAAGGACTAATTTACAAACAAATAAGGGTATCTTGCACGCATGTCGTCTTCTCTTTCCCATGTTGATTCTCCTGGTGAATATTTTTTCCACATCACCCGAACCAAGTTTATTTCCTTGTTCCGAAGTGATTTCACCTTTTTGTCCAGGATCTCAACGGGTTGTTGCTCACAAGATAAATTCGTCTATACAGTGAGCTCAGAATGATCAACGATGTGGTTGGGGTTGCTCACATATCTTCAGAGCTGGGATATGTGGAACACGTTGTGCACTCATTCCAATGAGGGTGGAAGTGCCAAGCGATATGCTACTTCTCCGACTCGTTCGAGTATGTCAAACAGTCCAATGTACCTCGGACTTAGCTTACCCCTCTTTCCAAAACGAATCACTCCACGGTTTGGAGAGATCTTTAGAAAGACATGATCTCCTGGTTGTAACTCCAAGTGTTGGCGCTTTGCATCTGCCCAGTGCTTCTGTCTGTCTTGGGCTATGCGCATTCATTCTCTGATAATGCGAACTACATCTATAGTCGCCACTATCATTTCAGGTCCAAGGAGTTTCCTATCTCCGATGTCGTCCTAACTTAATGGTGAATGACACTTCCTTCCATAGAGCGCTGCAAAGGGTGCCATTCCAATACTCGCTTGGTAGCTGTTGTTGTATGAAAACTCCACAAGATGTCGGTGATCTTCTCACGATCCCCCGAAATCTAGTATACAAGCTCTTAGCATATCTTCAAGGATCTGAATCGTTCGCTCAGACTGTCCATCTATTTGTGGATGGTAAGCTGTGCTAAAGTTCAGACTCGTTCCCAAGTTAGCTTGCAGACTTTGCCAAAATTGCGATCGGAATCTGGTGTCACGATCGGAGACAATGCAAACCAGTACTCCATGTAATCTCACGATCTCCTGCATGAGTTCATGGGTTTCAGAAATAGTACACTATGAAGAGTTAAATCTTACTTAGATTCAGACTTACTTCCATGTACTTCTTTGCTAGTGTCTCAGTAGATTGACCAACTCGAAATGGGATGAAGTGAGCCCACTTTGTGAGTCGATCTACAATAACCCATACTGCATCGTTACCTTTCGTGCCGCGAGGAAGAGCAGCCACGAAATCCATGGTAATATGTTGCCACTTCCATTCTGGGATAGGTAACGGTTGAAGTAGACCGGCAGTCCTGTGATGTTCAGCTTTTACTTGCTGACACACCAAGCATTTGGCTACGCTTCTGGCTACTTCACGCTTCATTCCATGCCACCAGTAATATTGATGTAGATCTTTGTACATTTTTGTACCACCAGGGTGCACTGAATATGGAGAACTGTGAGCTTCTTTCATTAACTCTTCCCGAACAGAACCTTGTTGTAGGGTGTTTTTCGTCACCCCATTGAGATGGTAATACGCGCGCGCTTGTCGTACGCATTACAGATTCCCCATGCCCAGGATAGGCTGGGGTTTATTGATTGTGGGGATCCGAATCTCCGGCAGCTACGGACTAAGCTGCCATTAATTACCCCTCGTCTTTGGAGCGAGGGAATCTCCGATTGACGGGTTAAACAGGTCATGCGAACTCAATGTGCAGTGTTGTGTTTTGAAGGGGTTTGGCTATATCGGGCACCCATGGGTCACATGCCTGGTGTGTAGGCACTAGCGCCCGTGGGTCACGTGCCTGGCGCGTGGGCGCTGGGCGCCAGCGGGTCACGTGTGCAGCACGCGACCACTGGGCGTCAGCGGGTCACGTGCGCCTCACGCGACCCGCGGGCGCTGAGCGCTTAGCGCCCGCGGGCCACATGCCTTGCACGCGCCCGCGGAGCGCCCGAGGGCCACGCGCCTTGCATGCGACCGCGGGTCACGTGCGCTGCATGCGACCGCTGGGTGCTGAGCGCCCTCGAGTCGTGTGTGGCGCAAGTGGGCGCTTTATCGCCCGCGGGTCACGTGCGCTGCATGCGACCGCTGGGTGCTGAGCGCCCTCGAGTCGTGTGTGGCGCAAGTGGGCGCTTTATCGCCCGCGGGTCACGTGCCCTGCACGCGACCGCTGGACGCCCGCGGGTCACGTGCCCTGCACACGACCGCTGGGCGCCCGTGGGTCACGTGCGCGGCACGCGACCGCTAGGAACACTAGCGGAAAAGGGGCTTAGCCCCTGGGTTAAGAGTTAAACTCCCAAGGAGGGCTTTGGAGTTGAATCCTAACAAGGATTATGTATAGAATTGGAGTTAAACTCCTAAAAAGGGGTTTGATTTATGGAGTTAAACTCCAATAGATCTGGAATGGAGTTAAACTCATAGAGATCTTTGGATTTTGTTTTGAGCCTTGGATCCTCCCGGAATGGGATTTTTGGAGATGGGTCTCCTTCTTCCTCCTCTTCGTTGGCTGGATCTTGAAGGAAAAGGGGGGTGAGATTCAAAATACCCCCTTTAGAGATCTGATGGGAGATCCGAGCCCCCCTATGTGGGTTTTATGGTGAAAAACTATTTCTTTTAGCGACGTGGACGGTCGGTGCTGCCCTTTTAGCGACGTGGACGGTCGGTGCTGCCCTTTTAGTGACTTGGATGGTCGGTGCTGCCCTTTTTGCGACGTGGACAGTCGGTGCCACCCTTTTAGCGACGTGGACGGTCGGTGCCACCCTTTTAGCGACGTGGGCGGTCAGTGTCTCCCTTTTAGCGACTTGTACGGTAGGTGCTGCCATTTTTGCGACGTGGACGGTCGCTGCCGCCCTTTTAGCGACTTGGACGGTCGGTGCTGCCCATTTTGCGACGTGGACGGTCGGTGCTGGATTTGACTTGCTCCGCTTCTTGTGGTGTCAGGGATGAAGTTGACTTGTTTCCGAGGTGGATCTTGATTCTGCCAGGGAGGTCATTGGTTGTTTTGCTGATTTGATGTGATTTGGGTTGACATCAGCACCGCTACACTGGAATATAGTACCAGAAGCGAATCATCATCTGCCATGACAGGATTTGGGGATTTAGGTTTTTGGGTCGGCATCTGCATTGCTGCACTGGAATAATGCCAGGAGTAACTCATCATTTGCCCCGGGAGGATTTGGGAATTGGTTTTTGGGTCGGCATCTGCACTGCTGCACTGGAATAATGTCAGGAGCAACTCATCATTTGCCTTTGCCTATTGGGGAGCGATGGCTTAGGAGACAGGTTTAGATCCCTATCACCTAAGGCTTTTCAATTTTATGCGCCGTAAGGGTCTCATAAAGCATTTTCTCCCTACGAGTCGAAAGGATCCTGCAGGTATATTTTCTCCTTAGTAGTCGTGAGGACTCCCAAGTGTGTTTTTCCTTTGTGAGTCATAAGGATCCCACGAAGGTTTGTTCTCCTCATGTATCGTAAGGACACATGAGTGAGTCTTCCCAAATGGAGCATAATTCCAAGGGCGGAGACCAGCCGCGTAACTGGTGATTGCTGTAGGGCATGGGTATGATGAGAATTATTTGAGTCCGTGGATTGTATACGATAGTCAACTTGTGGAACAATCATAGGGCTGGAAGAATTTTGGGAAATTGGATTTTGGCTGGTGTCTGCATCGCTGCACTGGAATATGGTACCAGGAGCGACTCATCATTCGCCGTTGGGAATTTGAGTTTTGGACGGCTTCTGCATCGCTGCACTGGAATATGGTGTCATGAGCGACTCATCATTCGCCGTTTTTTTTTACCGCGATTGCTCTATCATTTCATCTTTTCTTATCGCGAAGGTCACGATTGCCCTATCATTTCGGCTATTCATTCGTGGTTGCCCCATCATTTCGGCTTTATTTTCATCTTTTTTTACTCGCTGATTTTTATTGCGAGTTGCCCCATCATTTCGACTTTATTTTCATCTTTATTTTTACTCGTTGATTTTTATTGCGAGTTGCCCTATCATTTCGGCTTTTATTTTATTTTATTGTTTTATTTACACATTTTTACATCCCCAGTTTAACGACTTAGAGGTCGACTGTTCCCAGTTTAACGACGTGGTGGTCATCGGTTCCCAGTTTAACGACGTGGTGGTCATCGGTTCCCAGTTTAACGATATGGTGGTCGATCGGTTGTCCCCCAGTTTAACGATGTGGTGGTTGATGGTGTAGCAGATTCCCAAAGCGCTTCGGTTTCCATTTGTATGAAATTGGCGGTCGCAGCTTGTTTGTTCGCTAACACGCCAGGGGACAACGAGATTTCTCCCGCCTTATATTGTTTTTCGACCCAATTTTTGAAGACGAAACAGCCCTCAATAGCATGACTTATCACTCTATAATAAGGGCAATATTTGGGGTCGTCGGTCATATTCGCTTCCTGCGGTCTTTTTGATTCTGGCTACTTCAGACCGTTTTGTAGGGCATCCTTGAATATTTTATGGACTTTGTCTCTTCTGAAAGAATAGACCTTATCCAGCTTCTCTTTCAGTGGAGATTCTTCTCCCTCTCCGAACACTGGCTTCCGAAGCTGGTTGGCATTAGGCCCGCTCATCCCTTGCTTATTTCGATTGGCCGAAGTGTTAAAAGATTCAGCATCGTCAGAATTTCCGCCTTTATGATTTTCGTCCTTTCGGTTTCTCCAGGACCTATTGTTATTTTGGGAGTCAGAGGAAGACTCCTGCTTTGAGCGTTCCAACATTTGAACTTTCCTGGTCAGCTCTTGGAATGTTTTGAGACCCGAGGTGTATAGAAACGGGGCCATCCAATTGTTGAGATTTCTGACAAGGAGACTGACAGATTGGTCCTGATCTATCGGCGGTTCACATTTGATGGAGAGATTGCGCCATCGGGTTATCCGTGCTGCTTTCATTGTTCTTTGGCTTGGTCTTTACGAGATCGGCAATGGTGATCTTATCGCTGACGCTCATGAACCTCTGCCGAAACAGAGACTTCATTTGGACGAAAGTTATGACGGAGCCATCTGGTATGCTCGCGTACCAGTCGAAAGCAACATCGGTCAAGCTATTAACGAACTGGCAGAAGAGAAGCGCATCATTGCCCCCAGTATTCCCGCATAAGGCTTTAAAATGGGCGATGTGCTGATTCGCATTTCCTGTCCCATCAAATCTTCCGAATTTGGGGATGACATAGCCGCTAGGAAATTCTACAAGATCATACTGAGTAGGATATGGTCTCTCACTACTGCTGATATCTTTTTGCGCTTCAGCTACCAATGTTTTGACTTTGTTGGCAACCAAATCCATTATTTGATCTTGAGTTAGCGGGCTACTGTCATCGGTAGCCAAGACATTTCCCGAGATAGGATGCGACTGACTTTTGTGCGGTCCGCCCACCTTTGGATTTGGGGGAATAGGCGTCTGCTGCCTCGGGACACCGTTTCCCGGTTCATGAGCAGAGCCCTGCACTTGATTGGGCGGCTGAAAGGAAAGTTGGGCCGTGAGCTGTAAGACGACGTTTGTCAAGTCGTCAATTTTTGAGTAGAGCTTGGCCATCTCCTTGTCTTTGTTTCTGAGCTGCTTTCGGAGCTCCTGGAGAAGGTGCTGCTCTACGGTCTTAGGATGGATAGTTGGCCCATCTTCGCTTTCCGAGCCTGATTCCTTATGAACTGAGGGCTCTCTCTGCTTATCAGCCTCACTGGAAGGGTCTTCATTACCATCCAGAGGAGGCTGGTCTTGGAATGTGGCAGCCATAGTCACACCAGATTGGATTTGAGATGCGGTGGCCCCATCCTTGCTTTTGCTGCGAAGGTTGTCCCTGGGACGCGTGCCCACCATGTAGACGGTGTGAATAACACATTCAGCCATCCTTTCATCACTGGCAGCTGGTTTCGCGGAGCGGTCTGGGCTTTGGAAATTCATAAATTTCAACATGGCCGGAGCCCTAGCCCTTTTGTTGGCTTTGTATCTGAGCCGCTTTTGCGTCAGCTTCTCTGAATTGAGCGCTTGACAGGCTTCTGCTCTTCGGGAAGCCGCCATAGGCCGAGTGATGGGGAGTCTTGAGAAGACATCCACTCGCATGTAAGTTGAAGGTATCTCCTGGGCTTGCCTGCGACGTCTGACAACTTCTTTTGTTCTGATGGCTTTGCCCCCAGCTGGGGCCCTGGAGAGCCGTTCGGAAACCGACTTGCGTTTAGGTCGAGGTGCCCTCAAGACCACCACATTTGGCCTCTTGCCTTTCGAGGCCGGTTTGTCGGTTACCGAAGCTTGAGGAACTGGGATGGTGCTAGCTGGCATGAATAGAATAGAGCCGAACTGTAGCAGCGGCTCCTCCCACTGTCGCCCAAGACTGGCCGGAAGGACCGTCCTGGCGTCCATCTTCATCGTGTAGGAGATGGGAGCGGTATTGAGAGCTGATCTTGTCCTCGGAGACATTTTTGCCACGTCCGAAGATTGCAATTGGAAACTGTTAACCTGCACAAAGAAGCATGATTTCAGTACATGCAATCGATATGTATATTTATTGAGTTTGCATGAACGTTTAACCCGAAATATGGGAGGAGAGATTTGTCCCACCGGGCGTGCCAGAATCTGTAGGATGTTTTTCGTCACCCCATTGAGATGGGAATACGCGCGCGCTTGTCGGGCGCATTACAGATTCCCCCTGTTTAGGGTAGGCTGGGGTTTATTGATTGTGGGAATCCGAATCTCCGGCAGTCGCGGACTAAGCTGCCGTTAATTACCCATTGTCTTTGGAGCGAGGGAATCTCCGATTGACGGGTCAAACAGGTCATGCAAACTCAATGTGCAGTGTTGTGTTTTGAAGGGGTTTTGGATATATCGGAGGCCCCGCAGGGTTTTTATGGGGGTCCCGCTACCCGGATAGCGGGCTGGGGGTCAAGGGGGCTAGCCCCCTTGCAGGGTGCGGGGCAGCGCCCCGTTAGAAATTTTTTCTAACGCGGGAAGTATATGTAGTGTGGAGTGCATATAAAAATGGGGGGAGTGTCTTAAAGAAGCGTGCATGGCACGTGGGCGGTGGGCGCCCACGGGTCACGTGCCTGGGGCGTGGGCACCGGCGCCCGCGGGTCACGTGCCTGGCGCGTGCGCGCTTGGAGCCCATGGGTCACCTGCCTGGCATGTGGGCGCTGGGCGCCAGCGGGTCACGTGTGTAGCACGCGACCGCGGGTCACGTGAGACGCACGTGGGCGCTTAGCGCCCGTGGGCTACGTGCCTTGCACGCGCCCGCGGGTCACGTGCGCTGCATGCAACCGCTGGGTGCTGAGCGCCCTCGAGTCATGTGAGGCGCACGTGGGCGCTTTATCGCCCGCGGGTCACGTGCCATGCACGCGACTGTTGGGCGTCCGCGGGTCACGTGCGCGGCAAGCGACCACTGGGTGCCCGTGGGTCACGTGCGCGGCACGCGACCGCTAGGAATACTAGCGGAAAAGAGGCTTAGCCCCTGGGTTAGGAGTTAAACTCCCAAGGGGGGCTTTGGAGTTGAACTCCTAACAAGGATTATGTATAGAATTGGAGTTAAACTCCTAAAAAGGGGTTTTATTTATGGAGTTAAACTCCAATAGATCTGGAATGGAGTTAAACTCCTAGATATCTTTGGATTTTGTTTTGAGCCTTGGATCCTCCCGGAATGGGATTTTTGGAGATGGGTCTCCTTCTTCCTCCTTTTCGTTGGCTGGATCTTGAAGGAAAAGGGGGGTGAGATTCAAAATCCCCTCTTTAGAGATCTGATGGGAGATCCGAGCCCCCTATATGGGTTTTATGGTGAAAAACTATTTCTTTTTGAAATAGGAAGAGTTAAACTCTTGATTTAATTTAAAGAAGAGAAGAAGGTTTAGAACCTTGAGGAAGGAGAAGGAGGCACAAACCCTAGTTTTTTTTAGAATGGAAAAGCTATTTTTTATTTTATTATCATGTTGCCTTTTATTGGCTTACAAATATACATATAGCCCATTGGGCTTTACAAAATGGAATTTTGCCCATCGCATGTCTCATGTGCTCATTTCTTTTGCACATGAACCATGGACTTTACAAAAAAATGGCTTTATGCCCATTTTTCTTACATTCATGCATAAGAAAATACATCAAAATTATTTATTACATGATTTCATTTTGGCATAGGGGAGGCGGGCCGCGGGGCTCGACTTGGGCATGGGCCACTTGGCCTGGGCTTGGGCCCACCTGGCTTGGGGTTGACTTTGACTTTGACTTGGTCAACTAGAGTGTAATTTTTGACCCCAACACTTGTGGTACACACAATCTGCTTCCGTATCTCAAAGATCCGTCTTCGTGGATGATGAAGTATATTCTAAGTCCACTTACTATTTGGTCTCTGATCTTTTACAACTTGACATTACTTGCTTGAGCTGCTTTGATCTGATTGACAATAGTAGACTGAAGTTGTAAGTTCATCAACTTTGAAGTATTACCCGGCATAACCACTTCAATCTCCATTTTGTGCAAATCTTGCTAAAGCTTCCACCGTGCGGTGAGATTCATTGATAGTGGTTGGCGACTAAGTACATCAGTAACTACATTCACCTTCCCTGGATGATATTGTAGGTTGATGTCGAAGTCCGCCATAAGTTCTAACCATCTTCTCTGCCGCATATTCAGTTCTTTCTGAGTAAACACATACTTTAGACTTTTTTGTTCTGTGTATATATCTACCCGTTCTCCAAGAAGATAATGACGCCAAATCTTCAGTGCAAATATAACAGCTGCCAACTCTAAGTCATGCGTCGGATTGTTGCTCTCATGAACCTTCAGCTGCCTTGATGCATAAGCTACAACTTTACCGTGCTGATGTAGAACAAATCCTAATCCCTTATCGGATGCATCGCAATGCATTAAAAAACCTCCAGATTGGTCTGGTATGACGAGAATACGTGCTGATGTCAATCTTGACTTGAGTTCTACGAAAGCTTATTCGCATGCTTCTGACCACACGAATTCTTCATCTTTACGTGTGAGCTTGTTCAGGGGTGTTGCAATCTTCGATAGTATCCCGCTAATCCCAATTAATTTCGAATGTCCTTCCCTGTCTTTGGTGTCGGCCATTCGCTTACTGCTGATACTTTAGCTGGATCTACAGAGATTCCTTCGCCTGAAACTATATGCCCGAGAAATCCGACTTGTTCTAGCCAAAACTCCCACTTGCTGTACTTGTCATAGAGTTCATGCTGTCGCAAAGTCTTTAGGACAATTCTCAAATGTTCAGCATGCTCTTTCCGATTCTTCGAATATACCAGGATGTCATCGATGAATATGACAACAAACCTGTCTAGATACTTTCGAAAAACTTGATTCATCAGGTTCATGAATATGGCTGGTGCATTGGTCACTCCAAATGGCATCACGAGAAACTCATAATGACCATAGAGAGTCATAAATGCCATCTTCGGAATATCAAACTCTTTGACTTTCACCTGATGATAACTCGAACGAAGATCTAATTTTGAGAAAACGCATGACCCACTTAGCTGATCGAACAGATCATCGATGCGCGGTAGTAGATACTTGTTCTTTATCGTGACTTCGTTCAAAGCTCTATAATCAATGCACATTCTGTATGAACCTTCCTTCTTCTTCACAAGCAAAACTGGAGATCCCTAATTTGAAGTACTGGGACGAATCCATCATTTCTGCAGAAGTTCGTCCAGCTGAGTACGGATCTCCTTCAAACCTTCTGGACTTACGCGATATGGTGCTTTGATCACCGGTTGTACACCAGGTACTAAGTCAATACTAAATTCAAGAGCTCGATCGGGAGGCAAACCTGATATATCTTCAGGAAATACATCATTGAACTCTCGAACTGCCTCTGGCTTCGATTCTTCAGCTTGTGTTGTTGCAATCACCGCTTTCCTTGGCTTAGCCTTGTAGGTGCTAGGTTCCAGAGTATGGTCTCCACTTTCGAAATAAAAGACTGGATGGTCTAGAATCTCAAACACTACCCTCCTTTGACAACAGTCGATGGTAGCGTAGAAAGTTCCTAGCCAATCCATACCCAAAACTACATCGAAGTTCGGTATGTCCAGCACCTTGAAGTCAGCATAAAATTCTCTGCTGCAGACGACCACTGGACACATGCCGTATCCCATTGTTGCCTTTAGAACGTCATTCCCTGAACTGACATTCCAGCTGGATACGAGCGGTTTAACTGGAATCGCATGAGTTCGGACGAACCTTTGCGACATAAAGCAATGAGATGCTCCAGTATCGAAAAGTGCTAGTGCAGGTAGTGGGGCTACTAAGATTGTACCTAAATTATGTGGGATATGTTTAGGTATAGGAAAAGATATTTTGATATGTATAAAGATTGAAAGAAAGTTTGAAAGAAAGGAGTTACCAGTGATGACTTGGCCAGTGGCTTTAGCTTCTTCCACAGTCATTGTGAAAGTATGTTGCCTAGATACATTCCTCCTTGCTAGGGGAGCATTACTCTGTCTGTTCCTCTGTCCTTGAAGTAGATTCCTTTGTGCATGTTGGAACTGACGAGGAGGAGGTGCAGTAGGTCTATAAAGAAGTGGAGCTGGGAGAACAAGACGAGGAGCAGGTGCCTGGATAGATGGCCGCTGTGGATAGATGATTGCTGGTCTGGGTGCAGTATTCTGATTGAGTCTATGAGGACAAGACCCAATATCATGTGTGGATGAGCTACAGACTAATCAGAGGCGATTAGCACGCCTACAATCCTTCGCCAGGTGACCATTCCTTTTGCAATAAAATCAGAAATCTGGACTGGGTCGGTTGAATAGTACTCCCGGTCTCCTAGGTACAAACGGTGGCCTAAAAGAGGCTCCTCCTGCTATCTGAGTAGCAGGGCGCTTCATCCCGGCAGATTGAGGTCTGCCCTTCTTCTTTACCATTACCTCATATCTTCGGGCAACCTTCAAAGCTATGTCATGGATTGGAAAATCCCCTGTAGCTAAAGCAGTTTGGATCTCCTGGTCCAATCCTTGCTAAAATCGTCTGGCCCCGATCTCAGCAGTCGGTATGAGATGTGCCTCGAACCTGTTACGGTCTTGTGTTAGCTGTGTAGTATGTGATATTAGAAAATCGAATATTTGAGACATTTCTTACCTGCTCAACATAGTGAACTCAGTATCATACTCATCCACAGATTTGGTCTACATCGAATCTTATTGCAAGTGGATGAATTGCTGCTCCATGTCGAATCGGGAAGTCTCGGGGAAATATTTCGCGTCGAACATCTCGCGAAAAATCCTCCATTCGATCGGCTGGGTAAGACGGTTTTCTTTCGCCTTCCACCATACTCGGGCGTTATCGGTAAGTTGCAGCTTCACAACCCTTACCCAAGCAATTTCTGGCACTTGTGCTGCTGCCAGATCATTTTCAATCGACTGAGCCCATTTTTCAGCTTCCAAGGGGATCTCTTTCCAAGAGAATTTCTTCGGATGCAGTGCCCGGAATTGCTTCACTCCAAGGGCCTCAGATTCTGGGCGATGCAATAAAATAGCAGTCTGCTATTGCTGTCTCTCCAAGAGGCTCTTAATTACCTCAAGCAATACCGTCTGCTCGTTGATAGGAGATGCTACAGTAGGTGTAAATGGTAGAGGAGGTGGTGTGGTGTTGCCATTGACGTTCGTGCTTGTGTTGTTCGGAGAATCCATAACCTTGAAAGAAAAAAATAGAGTTAGGATAGATTCAAAGAATAGGAAATGTAAAGAATGTTTTAGTTGCTGTTCTTGTGATATATTGCTTAGGTTTCCATGCAGAACTGACCCTGCATGGTATGACTTTATGCAGAACCGACCTGCACGGGCCGCCAACAAAACCTGTCACGTCCCGCTTCCCGGTGTACGGATAAGGAGACACGACGAGGCACGCGGCGTATTTACTCAGAAGTAAACACGTTAATCGTAAATAAGCAATATAATATAAATATACACAAGAAAGACATGAGATGTAAATGAACAAAAACTTTTTATTTATTAAACATTCTTTACAATACAACTGAAAAGTAAATACAATGTGGAAAGCAATTCCTAAACAATGGCATGAACTGAAAGTAAAGTATATACAAGTGACTAGAGTTCGGGGTCCTCAATAAACTGCTCCAAATCTTCTTGGCTGGACTCAATCTCCAAAGAGTCGGGTCCTCCTGACAACATTCCAAAGAAAGAATAGAAAAGAAATGTCGTCAGCGAACAATCGCTCGGTAAGTCTTAATGAAATATAGAAATAGAATAGATAGATAAGAGAATATCTGTTTGTTATGTTAACGTAGTTGTTTGTAGCTTGGTACAGAATGTGCCAGTGTATACGAGAGGAGTCCAACTTGCTCCGTGGACTAAGGTATAAGGAGTACAAGGCCCCATCAAAACCCATGAGACTAAGGTATAAGGAGTACAAGGCCCCGTTAAAGTGACCATCATCGTGCCACTTTTAACACATTCCGTACCAGTCTACCCCTTTAAAAACCCCATAAATGAATATTGTATTGTTTGTAAAGATTTGTTGTATAAGACTTTCCGAAATCATGATATCAGTTGTTCATGTAAACAGATCGGATGTAAACGGATAGTCATGTAATCAAGTCAATATATATCCATGGTTCGGTCCAGTCGAGTCATGTTGATATTTGATAGTATTCTGGTATTCATGTTCAAGTTCCAATATATATGGATTAATGATGTATTGGAGTTAGATTTGAATTGTATGTAGATTGGAATTGTATTCAGATTAGACTAAGACTCTGTCTGAATTAGACACTTAAACAGAATTTGATTCCTGAATTAGGTTTTGGAGTTATCGGTAACTGCTGCACATGGACGGCAGGATGTATAACTTTTTTCAAGCCAATTGCCGTATTGATAACCCCGGTTTAGTTTTCTATCTTAAATAGGCAAGCACCAATTTTCTCCGGCTACTTGAGGCTCAAGAGAATTGGTCCCGCTTAAACCTATATTTACTAGGGTCCTTATTATAAATTAATAAACTTGAAGGGGTTTTATGAAAAATAGTTTTGATAAACTTTCAAAATAAACCTCAAGAATTTATTTATCGTATTTAGGGTTTTCAGGGATGTAGATTTTAAAAGTGAGGTATTCTAGTGAATAAATACCTAGCTTTAATAATATATGGTATTTTTGTGTAAATTGGAATTGTATGGATTGATAATGGTATTTTCTTGAAACTTGTGATTCTTTTATTTTATTTAGAAAACATGGAATTGATTATATATTTAAAGTACATAGATTGATAATATTATATATATAATTATTAAAAATAAATTTTATTTATTAAATAGAAATTCACGATTTTCTTGAAAATTGTATTAAAAATTCCATCGAGATTGGATGCTCCGTGAGGAGGTCTGTATCTCGCTCTACTAGTTCCGAGGATATGCGATAACCCGCACCATCCAAATCGGGTTCCCCAAAATGGATTGTAGAGGCTTAATGGCAAGGAATTTAATTAAAACATTCTTAAAGAATACAGTTTTATTAGTTTAAGATATTTTATTGTAAAATTGTATTTATCCCATAAAATACTGTTCCAAAAGCCATCGTGCTATGTCATGATGAGTGTTGTGATAAGGTAGGTCATTACCTCGTGAGTTTTCTAAAGGTAATATGAGCAAATATGATGAAAGATATCGAATAGAAAGTTTGTGGTATTTAACCGTAAAAGTGAAATAAAAGTTGCATAGTATGGTATTTTAAATTGAAACTTGTTATCAATATTGGTTTATGGTTGCTAAACAATATATAAAGAAATGGTTGATTTGTTATTAAGAAAAGTATTATTTTTTAACAAATTAGAATCGGATGCCGGATTAACTCCACTTGCGACGAGTTTTGAAAAGAGAATTTTTTGAGCGGTGAAAATGAGAGAAGAGAAGGGAATTACTGGAAGAAGAGAGAGAGAGAAGATGTGGAGGAAAGGTTTGAGAGCTTCGTGGAGTCGCGGTTTCGCCGGATTTGTCCCGAGTCGTCGCCGGAAGATGATCTTGGGCAAACTCCACTTATACAACTGAATTGACTTAGAAAAATTTGAGAGTCTTGATGATAGATTTCAGAATGGAGAGGATTAGGGTGTGGGGTGGTATTTATAGGATAAAATTAGGGTTTAGGGAATTAAAAAATGAGAATTAAAATGCATTAAACATTAGATTAATGGGTGATTTGAATCCTCTGTTAATTTGCAGGAAATTCAAACAGTACGGGGGTTAAGGAGGGAGGGAAGAGACTAGGGTTCAAGAATTGGAGGAATTCCCGACAGTTTAGACCGGCGACACCGGCCCAATGCGCAATCTCGCCGGCCATTCTAGGAGTGTGGGGCTCTGGATTCCTTCCATGTGTCAGGGTCGTTTCATGTATCTCAGTGCACATGTTTGTTTAATCTGACTTTTTATTTTTATATGTATTGCACGTGTAAACTTTTGGGCTTCCAAAAAGTTTAAAAGAAAAATCATAAAAAATAATATGTGGCCGAGGGGATTCGAACACATGCCCTACGTCACAGCAGTGCAAGGTTTTACCAATGAGCTACAAGTTGTTTCTTGCTGATCTTAAACAAATTAAATACTTATAGCATACTCAGGTTTGCAAATACTCCATTTAGTACTTTAACTTTAAACAAATTTCTGTACATTAAAAACAGAGTCGTTACACCGCCGGGCAGCTTCCTGCTCGGCCTATCCGCAGCGGGTAGCTTTCTGCCTAACAACGCTGTGGATCTAAAGCCCTCTTCATGAGGCGGCCGGGTAGCCTCCTGCTCGGCCCATCCGCAACGGGTAGCTTCCTGCCCAACAATGCTGTGGATCCAAAGCCCTCACCATGAGACCTTCGGGAAGCTTCCTGCTCGGCTCATCCGTAGTGGGTAACTTCCTGCCCAACAATACTGTTGATCCAAAGCCCTCATCATGAGGCAGCCGGGTATCCTCCTTCTCGGCCCATCCAACGCGGGTAGTTTCCTGCCCAACGAAGATGTGGATCCAAAGCCCTCGCCGCGAGGCCGCTTGGCAGCTTCCTGCTCAGCCTATCTACAGTGGGTAGCTTCCTGCCTAACAATGTTGTGGATCTAAAGCCCTCGCCACGAGGCCGCCGGGCAGGTTCCTGCTCGATCCATCCACAACGGGTAGCTTCCTGTCCAACAACTCTGTGGATCCAAAGCCCTCATCACAAGGAGGCCGGGTAGCCTCCTGCTCGGCCAATCTACCATGGATAGCTTCCTGCCCAACAATGCTGTGGATCCAATGCTCTCATCACGAGACGAACAGGCAGATTCTTGCTCGGTCCATCCACAGCGGGTAGCTTCCCGCCTAACAACACTGTAGATTAAAGCTCTCATCACGAGACAGCCGGACAACGTCTTTCTCGGCCCGTCCACCACGGTAGCTTCCTGCGGAACAGCGCCGTGGATCCAAAGGCCCTCGTCATGAGGCTGCCGGATATCTTCCTGCTCGGCCTCAATGGTGGATCCTTAAGCCTCGCATTAAACCAGCAGGCAGGCCTCTACCCGGCGCACGTACCCGAAATAAGCAAACTCCTAACATGGCCTAAGTAAATAAAGCTCGAGTTCGGTCGATAGCCGGCCCGAACAGACGAAGGGACGACTCCATTAAGACGCTTCCCTTTCTGTGATCCACTGACGTCATCGGGGATACGCGCAAAAATTAAGATGCGCGCTGAGACGCCACGTGGACTTGAAGATCAAAAAGACGCAATCGCCAAACACCATGTTGTTCTCGGACAATCCACCATGAATAATTCTTGGCACTAAGCTGAGCAGAGAAAACCAAGCAGACCAATCTCGACCCAACCCATAAATAGGTCAGAACGAGAATGAGGGGCTAATGATGATGCTCATAAGTGGGAATTCCCTAGATCACGATACGTAGCGGATGACGTGTCATCCACGTAAGCTCGCTAGATTTCTGGGGGATACGAAGCTGGAATAAGTATGATGCATTGGGGACATTCCTTGGCATCCCGTCTCCGAGGTTGCATCCGACCTTTTGGAGACCTCCCGTACCTTTCATATTCTCCTAGCAACCAGCCAACAGTTCACCTCTGAGCAATCCTACAGCCGAGCTTCCACAGCCTCCTTGCTCGTCTCTTAGCTGTTACAGAGTTGAGCTTCCTCGGCCTCCTCGCTCGCCTCCAAGCTATCCACGGAGCTGAGCTTCCTTGGCTTCCCTGTTTAACCGAGAGCACGGAGCCCAAGCGTCGCCGTAATGGCTCCGTGTATCTCGCCAAAACGAGATCTCCGCCGCTCCACGCCCCGCATCCTACAGTGGTGCGTCTTTCCATTAATGGGCGTATCCCGCCATTAATGGACGTACCCCGCCATCAACGCGAACGTGAGGCGGGGGTGTAATGGACGGCGAGAATCTCGCGCCGATTTGTTCCATGCGACCGCTATATAAACCCTCTCTTCCAGGAGGGGGTGTAACGGGAAGCTTTCTGCTCGGCCTATCCGCAGCGGGTAGCTTCCTGCCTAACAACGCCGTGGATCCAAAGCCCACATCACGAGGCGGACGGGTAGTCTCCTGTTCGGCTCATCCGCAGCGGGTAGCTTCCTGCCCAATGAAAACGGAGATCCAAAGCTCTCGCCACGAGGCCGCTGAACAGCTTCCTGCTCGGCATATCCGCAATGGGTAACTTCCTGCCTAACAATGCTGTGGATCTAAAGCCCTCGCCACTAGGCCGCCGGGAAGCTTCCTGCTCGGCCCATCCGCAGCGGGTAGCTTCCTGTCCAACAACGCAGTGGATCCAAATCCCTCATCACGAGGCGGCCGGGTAGCCTCATGCTCGGCTCATCCACAGCGGGTAGGTTCCTACTCAAGAACGATGTGGATCCAAAGCCCTCGCCACGAGATCGCCGGGCAGCTTCCTTCTCGGCTTATCCGTAGTGGGTAACTTTCTGCCCAACAACGCTGTGGATCCAAAGCCCTAATCATGAGGCGGTTGGGTAGCCTCATGCTCAGTCCATCCACTGCGGGTAGCTTCCTTCCCAACAAAAACGTGGATCCAAAGCCCTCGCCACGAGGCCGCCGGGCAGCTTTCGGCTCGACCTATCCACAGTGGGTAGCTTCCTGCCTAACAACGTTGTGGATCCAAAGCCCTCGCCACGAGACCGCAGGGCAGCTTCCTACTTAGCTCATCCACAGCGGGTGGCTTCCTGCCCAACAACATTGTAGATCGAAATCCCTCATCATGAGGCAGCCGGGTAGCCTCCTGCTCGGCCCATCTGCAGCGGGTAGCTTCCTGCCCAACAACGCTGTGGATCCAGAGCCCTTGCCATGAGACCGCCGGACAACTTCCTGCTTGGCCCATCCGTAGTGGGTAATTTCCTTCCCAACAACACTGTCGATCCAATGTCCTCATCAAGAGGCAGCCGGGTAGCCTCCTGCTCGGCCCATCCAACGCAGGTAGCTTCCTGCCCAACGAAGATATGAATCCAAAGCCCTCGCCACGAGGCCGCCTGACAGCTTCCTGCTTAGGCTATCTACAGTGGGTAGCTTCCTTCCTAACAACGCTGTGGATCTAAAGCCCTCGCGATGATGCCGTCGGGAAGCTTCCTGCTCGGACCAAGCTTCCTGCCCAACAATGATGTGGATCCAAAGGCCTCATCACGAAGCGGCCAGGTAGCCTCCTGCTCGGCCCATCCACCATGGATAGCTTCCTGCCCAACAATGCTGTGGATCCAAAGCTCTCATCACGAGGTGGACGGGCAGCTTCCTGTTCGGTTCATCCACAGCGGGTAGTTTCCTTCCTAACAACACTGTGGATTAAAGTCCTCATCATGAGACAACCAGACAACGTCTTTCTCGACTCGTCCACTACGGTAACTTCCTGCCCAACAGCGCCGTGGATCCAAAGGCCTTCGTCACGAGGCCGCCGAATATCTTCCTGCTCGGCCTCAACGGTGGATCCTTAAGCCCCGCATTTAACCAACAGACAGGCCTCTACCCGGCGCATGTACCCGAAGTAGGCAAACTCCTAGCATGGCCCAAGTAAATTAATCTCGAGTTCGGTCGATAGCCGGCCTGAATAAACGAAGCGACGTCTCCATTAAGGCGCCGCCTTTCGGTGATCCACTGACGTCATCGGGGATACGCGTGAAAATTGTTGGAGATAGTGCCCTCAAAGTCAATTATTGGATCGCAGGTACGTGATTACAATGATTGAGGCAGAACCTATACCGATATGACAGTCTTGCTCGAGATGATAGTATGCTATCTGGTTTGTCTTTATCATCGTATACATGCTTTAGTTCGCTATTGCATGTTGATAGAGCCCATAGGATTCTTGCTTGACTGCCAGCAGTATGATGGCGATCATATACGTGGGAGCTAGGGTCTGTAAGCACATCCTTAAAGTGTCCCTAGTCGTGGGAGTTTTGAGACAGGGCATCGATACTCCAGAGTAGACTAGTGTATACAGTCGAGACCCCGACGAGGGGCGGTGTCCGGTCTCACAAGCCACTGGTGTCAGTTGGATCACCTAAGATGTATACAGGTGCTCATTGGGTTATGAGTACACCGGACATGACTCGCCGGGAACATGCTAGTTGGTATTATACATATCGTCAGATATCAGTTCCCTGGTGACATGTGTACAGGTTAGTTTGTCGACCTGAGATCATCATTTGTCTCGTGTGAGTTCCCACTGTGCTTTGATTTCTACCCTATCACGCTCAAAGGAGACGTGCAAACAGGTATTTTTTAGGTACAGTCCCGAGCCACATGGAGGCAGTGAGCGGATCGTCGGGGATTCATCTCTCCCGGTATTGGGGGTTGATGTCGCACAGTGCACGGGTGGCCATCACTAGAAATCCTCGGCCGAGGTAGTGGAGAATTATTGATTTGGATCAATAGTTTCTCAGGTGGTGATGGGCTTCATGCCGACACGATTTATCGCGTTTTTAGGGGTCTGACTTTATCCACCCCCCTAGACTCGATATGCGATACTCTTTAGACGAACGGACTGGACTGTACAGATATTGTCACTGTCAGGCTCAGTAGGGTTTATGGATGAGTTCGCTCGTCAGCTTCCCTTCCAATCAATACACAGGCAACCGTTACGTACAGCTTGTACCTCTGACGTGCTAGAGGTTATACCCAGTGCCAGTGTGTTGATGAGTCATTAGAGTCCCCCACAGACCGTTTCCCAAGTTCGGGCGAAACATTGTAGAGGCCGTATAGTTTTATGGCAGGGTTCAGAAAATGTACGTGCGTTTTCGCACGTGTCATTTTTCGGGCAGATAATACTGGTGGGCTTTGGTTTAAGCCGGATCCGAGTATTATACAGTGTAGATATAATATCTTTGTCTCAGTTGCATTTGTATTCGGTCGTAATACAAATGCGGGTATGTTTATACTGTTACGGGGTTATCCTGAAATTCGTTTCAGGATCGCTTTTGGAAGTTACCAGTTTCCAGTTTTCTATCAGCCGTCTTTAACATTCGGTTAAAGACGGATTTATCTTTTCTTGAAGAGTGTGGAAGGTTCTAGATGCTTCTAGCTTGGTGACAAGGATTGTGACTCATTCATTATCATTAATTGGATGATGACTTGTTAAGGTGACTCATTAGTTTTCATTTAATGTTTTGATGATGTGTTTAATGAGTCACCCTTTTCAATTAATTCCCTTGTTTTTGATTAAGATCTTTTGCCTTGTGGTCAACTCCCCCTTTCCTACACTCACCCCCCCACCTCCATATAATGGCCGGCCACTTCTTATGGTGGATAATGGTTGTTCATTTGGAAAAATGATTAGAAATTTGTTTCATGGAAATTTCATATGCCCATTTCTCATTTCCCCGATTCAAAAGGCAACTTCATTAACTGTTCGTCCATAGCCTTGGACGTAACGAGACAAAGTGTTCTACTCATTCTCTACATCAATCTTGGTCATCTCTTTTAGCAAACTTGATGATCGAGTTGCCTCGGTTCAGAGGCAGGAGCCCGTTTAAAGATCCGTCGACGTGGTGCCACCTGGACGAGAAGATTGGAGATTCAGGAGATCGGAGCAGCCGCAAAAAAGCGTGGGATGATGGTTGAAGACCGAAGGACTCGGATCGTTCGGTATAACATTTCTACCCACTTTGTAGTTTGTTAGTTTAGCTTTAATGGCAGATCCGGGTTATAGTACGTGATAGTGCCAGTTGTAAAAGTTTTTGTTCCGCATTTGGCGTCTGTTAGACGTCCGGGGCGCTACCGTGGACTTACAGTGGTATCAGAGCCTCACCATTAAGCTATACTAACTTGTGCTAACACGTTTAAAATATCGATCGAACGGAATTTCGAAAATCACATTTTTCAGCACTAAAGTTTCTGTCGATTTTTAAAAGGGTCTTAAAATTATTTTGAGCATCACAGAAAAACAAGCAGGCTTTTTAAAGAATAATAGAGAAAAACGGTCTATTGAATCGTCCGTACGACCGCGGAACCGCGGCCGTCTTGGTGTTTCATTTTGTCTTTTTTCTACTGGTGATTCTTTGTTGGAAATTGTGATTTCTGGTATAGTTCTTTTGGGACCAGTTTTTGTCACTGTACAGCAGATGTCGTGGGGCCCACTTCCGGAAGTTTTGTTGATCGAAATTTTAAACTTGTTAGTATACAGTACTTACTTTATATCTCCGACCGGGAATGTCATTCGAGCGGTAAATTGCGTCTAATTGCTATAGTTCTTTTAGACGGATTTGCGAACGTGACATTCACGTTGATGTTCTGTGTTGTGCTGTAATGTTGCGGATTTGTCATGGTGGATAGCAGTGTGCAATGGTAGTGCAGTTTGGATTTATTTGTACATTTGATATTGCGGGGCGAGCGTCCAACACGTGGACTGCCGTCACTGCCTGTTTGTATAATATTCTTTTGGGGCACGACCGGGTTGAGGTCGATGTACCCGTTGTACATATTTTTATTTCTGTACTAGGTTTATCCCGTGAAGGAGTGCACGGATAGCCGGGTTCTGGAGGGCAACGGGTCCGTATCTCATGAATTTGAGAGGCAGAGGGACCTCACTCTAGAATTGGCAGACTATTCGCCGCACTCGTAGGGGGTACAGGTTGACCTAAGGAGGGGTGCTTAATTTACCGGATTCGTGAAGTGCCGGGTGTTCCATTCACTATGCTGTGGGGGACTACCTCGCTTCAGGTTTCGGCGGGTAACTTACCGCACCCGTAGGGGTCTAGTTTTCATTGCACGGGCTATCCACACGACCAGGGGAACGTCAGGTTTCAGTAGCGGCTCTGTGAAACCCGGGGATCCCAGATTATCTGTCTTGTTCTGTGATGCTTATTACTTTTCTGTAATGTTGCATATTTTCACGCCTAGAGCGATTATTGTATATTGGTATATATACTATTAGATGTTGTATATGTTTTACACCCGCGCTAGTCCAGGCCCCACTCTGTCGTTAGTTAAGTAACCTAACGGGTGATGACGGGACCCAGTGACGAATGCGGATGGCATATACGTACATTTTATTTTCGTTCTTTTCTGGTGTGATTGTTTGATGGGAATGCATTGATTCTTATCAATGCAAGGATAAAACAAACCTATATTTGATGTTGTTGGAACAAATTTTAAAAGGTGTTATTACAAAGATGTTTACTTTTGTTTTGCATAGCGGTATTCAGTTGGAATATCCTGCACCTCATTCGACGAGGCAAGGGCCGAGATCCCTTCACCGGGATTGACCCCTTGGGCAGAAGTTTACGTCAGGGTAATAACTTCAATATAGTCGATTACAAGTTGCTTTGCATCGCGGTATTCAGTTGGAATATCCTGCACCTCATTCCACGAGGAAAGAGCCGAGATCCCTTCACCGGGAGTGACCTCTTTAGCAAAAGGTTTTCGCCACTATATCTTTATAAAAAGCTATCAGTTTACTTCAACGAGATCAAGTTCATTACGTTAAAGGTTTTTCGCCAAAAACCAGCCGTAGCCCTCCGTCATGTCTTATGGATGGTCAGTAGTATTCAAGCTATGTTTGTTTGGCCAAAGTCAAGGCATAGTGTTTGGTAGTTGCTGGGTATTCATCTGTTGCGTAGATAGATGCATTGGTTTGGGACAGTCGTATTACCTTGTTGGCCAAAGTCAAGGGTATGTACGGGTGGGTTCAAATTAACCTGGATAATGACGGGTAGAACTTGGCATGTGACTTATGATGGGTTGGCCAAAGTCACGATCATAAGAGCATGGGGCAAAAATCACATCGGGAGTTTCAAACATACACGAAACTTGCCAGGCATGCGCATACCTTCTGGAGTGTGATAACTTGAGTGGCTTCCATCAAGTTATCATGCGATGATAGTTGGATCCCGATTCTCACTGATGAGTTGGTTTACTCTTCGGGTGATCCCGACTAATTCTTCTTTCGGGTTTAGAGGAGAATTTGAGATTACAGTGGGAGGTTTCCTGATTAGATAAAATGATAACCATTCTGATCTAGGTTAGAGTGCACGCAGAGTGTTTCTTTTCTCTCTCTCTCTTTGGCAGCGACCTTTGACCGACCCTAGACTATGACTCAGTGACCAAGTTGACCGAACCTTCTTAAAATACTGGCTTTTGGATTGTCCAAGTTGCATAAGTCATCGCCGCTCCTTCTTTTACCCTTTGCATTTCTCAGAACACCCCGTATTACTACGGACATCCACTTCCATTGGATAGATCCATCGTATGGTTATATACGAACTCGAAGGGACTTCTTCGAGGATGGATCCAGGTTCAAGAGAAATAGAATTGGTTTATTAAGTTGTCTTTTATTATCACATTCTCTCAGGTTGCGAGAGCTCCTTAGTTTAGGAGAGTACACCTATTACGCTTATTGGATAGTCTTATTCCAAACCATAGGCAGGTGCCGAAAGGTAGGGAATGAAGAAAACCAATTAGCCTAAGTAACGTGTGTAGAAGGTAATATGTAAAGACAAAATAAAGGGATTAGAAAGAGGGCAAAGTAAATTGCGACTGTTATCATTCACGACCAAACCGCGTACTTCATCGCCACTCCTTTTTCACCTTTAAAAGAATAAGGTATTATTCAGTTGTCTTTTATCACCACCTTCTCTCAAGTTACGAGTACTCCTAGGATTAGGAGAGTACACCTATTATGCTTACTGGATAGTCTTCTTCCAAACCATAGGCTGGTGCCGAACGGTAGGGAAGGAAGAAAACCATTTAGCCTAACGATGGTGTACAGAAGGTAATGACTAAAGACAAACAAAAGGGATTTGGAGAGATGACAAAGAAATATACGGTTATAGTCATGAATTGGATTATGGAAGAGTCATTACTAAGAATACCAGGATACCCCTACGAAACATTTTCATGTTTCAGTGCATTGTTAATGGAAAACTGATTTCCCAATTAGATACTTACTCCAGGGTATGTATTTACCAGGTTTCATTCTCATATCTGTATGGTTTTACAGATGATGAGTGGGAGTAAGTTATTGGGAATTAGGTGATCATCCTCATTATATCGGAATTCGTTGTAATTGGTGATATTTGAGGAAGTCACCTGAGTTTTTGCCAGACGACATGTATTTGGTTTTGAATATCCGTTGTTGTACACCAATTTCAAAATGATATATCTGTACGTTTATTTTTATAAAGTGAGATATAACTTTTTGAGATTATGTCTGTGACATTTACCTATATCAGATACGATTGGGTAATGAGCATTGAACAACGGAGTAGTTCTTAACCATAAGTACAGTTTTCAACGTACGATGCACAGGTTATGAGTTATTCAACTCAGCGGACTTATACAGAGTATTGTATGTTGTCCAGTGTCCGTCAGGACAAATGGGTTGGTCCTCATACTATGTTCTATTTACTTGTGACTTCTCTAAGTTTTTAGACAAGTGTTTCGTAGAAATACAATGTCTAAGTTTTGAGAAGTTATGGGTATAAGAATAAAGTAGAGAACCAGATGTCGCAAGTATCAGGATTCTTCAAAGAGATCGAAGATGTAGATACTTGTGATTGGTATTCAGATGATAGTAATGGTTTTGAGAAACTTGTTTCTCTTTCAGGTTACTCATAATTGGATGTATTCCTAAGTTGAGTAATGCTGATTAGCCTCTCTCCATTAAGTTGATATGCACTGGAGACAGCTGCATGATTAGAATCTGGTTCAAATTAAATAAGTGCCAAATGTTTCTATATGGTATATAGAATGGTTCATATCTTAACTATGTTAAGATACGGGGAGTTGTCCAGCTTATGCTTAAAACCAGACACTGGATAACTCAAGGCACGTTTCTGTAATGACAGTTTGTGGGTTGACCCTGGCTTTGACGAGGGTTGACATTTCTACCATCTGGAAGATCAATAGTGATATTGTTCTTGACTCGCCACAGTTTTATTAAAATGGATTTTTTCAGAAAACAGTAGTGGGAGTATGATAGAACTGGAAGTGATTCCAGAACCGCAAACGATTACGGAAAATTTAATAGGACCTATATATTCAATCAGGTTTGACATTCCATTAGCCACTCCGTAGACATGGTGGGTAACCTCAGACACCCGAGAGGTACTCCGGTAGCCTCAAGGGCGGTGACAGGGAGGTTCTTGTTTACCCAGACTTGACACTACTGTTGTTCCAGATTATGAGACCCAGCAGGAGGATATGTATAGCGTCGTTCTAAACTAGCTTTAGAAGTGTACGTATATTTATTATTCTGCCATAGGGTTTTTGTGGTCAGTGGGAGCAGCGGAAGCATAGCGGGCAAGTAGCTTATGTCTATTTATAGGCTTGAGCAGATATAGCGGAGATAAGATCATCTATTTTTGATGTGACAGTCATGGATTTGACTTCATCAGAATAGGGGATGGATCTGTTGAGAAGGTAGTAGGGTGTGATGTCCTAGTATTTGGATGACATACACAGAGTAGGAAGTAAAATTCCTATACTATGATCGGTTGTACTTTGGTCGTCACACAGTTGTTTCTCCACAAAGGATATGGATATAATATCAAACATTCTGGTTACTAGATCTATGGTTTTAGATCTAGAATTGGGTAGTTTCCCAATCTGGGTACTTTGACAGTATTCTAATGGTATTTTAGAATAGATGACTCCTGGCATGGTGGTGTACCTGCAGGTGATGGAGTCACCCTCTCTAAAGGTGTCTTATAGACTGAAGTGGAGAGGGATGTGCATGATTGGCAGATCACTTGCTTAGGCAATTGAGTCAATCGTGAGATGTCAAGTACCACACCAGATGTTGTTTTTGCACTAGATGCGATAAGTTTATATTAATCCAATCCTGAAGAAACATAAGGAAATAGTTTTAGAACATGAATGGATGTTCTATGGATTTGATAATGGCAGACTCCTTGAGGAGACGATTATCATTCCAGGCTTCCAAGGTGACATGGATGACAGAGTGATTGTCAGAGTTATAGCTTTCCCTCTGACGAGGGACAGTATTATGGACAGGTGGTCCAAGAGGATACTGTGGGAGGCATGGTGCTGAATACTGATTAGGTTCAGTTATCAATAAAGTCTAAGAAGTTTGGATTTGGAGTTCATTTATGAACTAAGTCCCATCAGATATTCAGACATATTCTAAGACAGGTATTACTCGATTCGGGAGATGGCTTTCTCCGCGAACTTGAGATTAAGAGAGACATAGAAAGAAACATCATGGCGGATCCACTCACTGAGGCTATTTCTCGAACACAAGAGTTTTACAAACTAGCTTTGTGAAACTGATTAGTAGAGGAGTTGGATGTTCGGTATCACACAGGCTGTGAGTATGCGACATCGCAATAATTAGCCTTAAGTACAAGTGGGAGATTGTTGGAGATAGTGCCCTCAAAGTCAATTATTGGATCCCAGGTACGTGATTACAATGATTGAGGCAGGACTTATACCGATATGACAGTCTTGCTCGAGATGATAGTATGCTATCTGGTTTGTCTTTATCATCGTATACATGCTTTAGTTCGCTATTGCATGTTGATAGAGCCCATAGGATTCTTGCTTGACTGCCAGCAGTATGATGGCGATCATATACGTGGGAGCTGGGGTGTGTAAGCACATCCTTAAAGTGTCCTTAGTCGTGGGAGTTTCGAGACAGGGCATCGATACTCCAGAGTAGACTAGTGTATACAGTCGAGACCCCGACGAGGGGCGGTGTCCGGTCTCACAAGCCACTGGTGTCAGTTGGATCACCTAAGATGTATACATGTGCTCATTGGGTTATGAGTACACCGGACATGACTCGCCGGGAACATGCAAGTTGGTATTATACATATCGTCAGATAGCAGTTCCCTGGTGACATGTGTACAGGTTAGTTTGTCGACCTGAGATCGTCATTTGTCTCGTGTGAGTTCCCACTGTGCTTTGATTTCTACCCTACCACGCTCAAAGGAGACGTGCAAACAGGTATTTTTTGGGTACAGTCCCGAGCCACATGGAGGCAGTGAGCGGATCGTCGGGGATTCGTCTCTCCCGGTATTGGGGGTTGATGTCGCACAGTGCACGGGTGGCCATCACTAGAAATCCTTGGCCGAGGTAGTGGAGAATTACTGATTTGGATCAGTAGTTTCTTAGGTGGTGATGGGCTTCATGCCGACACGATTTATCGCGTTTTTAGGGGTCTGACTTTATCCACCCCTGGACTCGATATGCGATACTCTTTAGACGAACGGACCGGACTATACGGATATTGTCACTGTCAGGCTCAGTAGGGATTATGGATGAGTTCGCTCGTCAGCTTCCCTTCCAATCAATACATAGGCAACCGTTACGTACAGCTTGTACCTCTGATGTGCTAGAGGTTATACCCAGTGCCAGTGTGTTGATGAGTCATTAGAGTCCCCCACAGACCGTTTCCCAAGTTCGGGCGAAACGTTGTAGAGGCCGTATGGTTTTATGGCAGGGTTCGGAAAATGCACGTGCGTTTTCGCACGTGTCATTTTTCGGGCAGATAATACTGGTGGGCTTTGGTTTAAACCGGATCCGAGTATTATACAGTGTAGATATAATATCTTTGTCTCAGTTGCATTTGTATTCGGTCGTAATATAAATGCAGGTATGTTTATACTGTTACGCGGTTATCCTGAAATTCGTTTCAGGATCGCTTTTGGAAGTTGCCATTTTCCAGTTTTCTATCAGCTGTCTTTAACATTCGGTTAAAGAAGGATTTATCTTTTCTTGAAGAGTGTGGAAGGTTCTAGATGCTTCTAGATTGGTGACAAGGATTGTGACTCATTCATTAGCATTAATTGGATGATGACTTGTTGTTCAGTTGATAAAACTGCACATTTGTTATTACATTTTTCCTACTAATTCCATATTAAAAAAGGTCTTTATTATAATATATCATACATATGAGGGCTTATCTGTAAAAATAACATTTTCCATGTGTTGATATATTATAATTAGCATTTGGTAGGAAAATGTATGCAAATAATATCATTGACCAAATCTTAACTCTACTAAATATTATTTGAGTTGTTGTGCAGAATTTTCAGGTCTAAATCAAAGAAATCAAGTTGTTAAAGCAAACCTGCATAATTAAGAAATCAAAATTAAGAAATCAAGACTGGCAGCAACTACGAGAAGATTTCCAAAGTCCAAAGCTTCCAGAGATTTCCACATGTCACAAGGATCTACCCAAAGAAAAATGATGAAGAGATCTTGACCATTGGCCGCGGATCCGCGGCCATACCCCCCTTTGGGCCGCGGATCCGCGGCAATATTGAGGAGTTAGAGGGTGCAATTTTCTAGGGTGAATCTATACAGTTATCTTCCTAATTTGGAAGCCGGAGTTCTGGCTTTTGGAGTATAAATAAGGACCGAGAGCCTCTTGGAAAAATCATCAAGTCGACGAGATCACGAAGTCCAAGACGGCTCACGCATCTAGACTGATCATCAACTGTTTGCTCCTTGGAAGAGATCGAGAAGAAAACTAGTATTTGTAATCATTTTCTAAGGAATCAAAGTGTAATGAATATTGTTGATTAATAAAGGTAGCTTTCTTTTTCTTATTCTATTTCTTCGTAATTTAATTATACATTTTCTCTCCATCTCTTTTTCTCCCAACATGCGCGAGTAATTCTCCGCTTGTTAGGGTTCGTAGGATTAGGGTAGGCTAATGGATGATCAACATCCCTAAACTCTTTTAAGTCCTATAAAGTTTATAAACTTTATCAAAAGAATCATTAACATCCTAATCGGACGCGCTAACAATTCATTGTTAGTCCCGACCGTGATTAGAGATTAGATTAATGATTGTTTTGGTAAAGGCTAGATATGAACGGAGTTCCGTGTCGAGATAAGGGTTAAGAGTGGGATTCCTTTTCCCTCCAGAAACCCTAATCTACACGCATCACCGTCTTTCTAGTTTTAAATCTATTAAAGGATAAAAAGAGTAATTTTTAATTAATCATCCATAACTACTAAATCCTAATGAACCCTACAAGCCCTCTTCTTATATAAACTTACATCCGAAGTTAATCTAGATCTATATTTTGCATTCTTGTTTAACGTAGATCTAGATCCTACAACCATTCTACAATCTTATTTCTTTCTCCTCTCTTTTTCAACACATTTAAAGTAAGAATAAAAGATTCAACGTTTCCCAGAGGACGACCCGTACTCACCTCGGTCTAGCTACACGCGACACCGTTCTGATTGCGGTTAATTACTACAAACACACTTTTGCGAATCAATCAAATGGCGCCGTTGCCGGGGAAACGTGCGTAATTTTTTTATTCTTACTATTTGTGTTGAATTCTTACTTGATACATATCATAACTAAAACAAAACTGCAAATTGCATATTTAACGATTGTGCGTGAATTTTTGCAAGGAGATCTGGAGTCGCAGACTTGAAGAAATAGGAGACAGAGACAGTCTTAGAGATCCAGAGGAGTACAGGAGGCCAAAGAAAAAATTTCATCACCTGATCCCTCCACTTCGCGGCGGAACCGCGGCACGAAGGCCCTTTCGGCGGTGGAAACGCGGCGTAACTAAGGAGTTAGAGTTAAAAACTTCTCTGGTAAGATTCTCAACTATTCCTCTCTCCTCTAAAATCTAATAAAATCTATTTTCTGCAGGATTCTTTGCAAAATAGCGTCGCTCAAAAATCTTTTTGTAAAAGTTTTGTGATTGGTTTTGTTTTGCATATTTTAATACGGACTTTAAGGGGCAAAGACCAAATCCAGATTAGGTGGGGATTTCATCACCCTTCCTAAGCCCCACAAATCACAAACAGAGCATCTGCATCAACCCTACATTAATTTAAAAAATATCTAGACCAGACTCTAAGGACTGTCGTGCTCAATAAGGATATAGGAAGGTCGTGGGTAATCTATCGCTTATCCGCATTACTTTTGTGGTGCCTAGGCAAGTGTGTCTAAGGCAAGTGGTTTACTTAATTAGGCCCGCTATTTTCGGTGATTCGTATAGCGGATACTTCCCACTTACCTGGCACTTACCTGGCCACAAGAGTTGTAAAGAGGTGGTAGAGGATTGATCCTACGGCTTGTCCTTTGGAAGTCTAGGAACGGTCTAGAGACTGGACCTAGGTAACCTTAGTTCTAGGGTTGTTTGTGCATTTTAGAGTGATTTGTCTTGAGTCCCACTTTTTTCAAAACAGACCAATTTTAAATCACACACGCTGCCACTTGCACTAAACCCGCTTAGTGCATGCTCGGCTGGACACGGGATTCTAGTGCCCGTCTTGTCTGCGTTCCTGCTATCGACACCGAAGTCGGTACTTCTTCATCTTCTTTTCCCCCACCATACACCACAACCGAGATGGACGGTACTCCATCAGATTATAACACCACGCTGCCACCGCCCGTAGGTGCGCAGAATCCACTGTGCATCTCTCTCCAAGAGAGATGCTATCCTATCCGTGGTCCTCTTCCCACTTGTCTATCTATTCCATCAGCTAACGGGGATAATTTTGAAATTAAACCCCACTACATCAATCTGTTGCCCAAATTTCACGGGCTTGAGTCGGAAGACGGGTACGTTTTCATCACCAAATTCGAAAACGTATGCGCAATGATGGGTACTTCATAATTGACTGTGGATGCTATGCGCTTGCGTCTTCTCCCATTCACACTGTGCGACTTGGCAGAAAAATGGCTTTAAAATAATGCCGCACACTCTATCACTAATTGGGATGAATCCGTAATAGCATTTCTTAAGAAGTTTTACCCAAACCATAAGACCGCCCATATTAGGAGCGAGATCAACCAGTTCACCCAGCTTCCCAATGAACCATTTTGGAAGTGCTTTGAACGTTTCAAGGATCTGCTTGTCCAATGTCCTCATCGTGGAATACAAAGATGGGATTTATGCCGAATTATATATGAGGGCATTAATCCAGCGACAAAGCAGATGCTTGAAACAATGTGTCAATGCAATTTCATGTCTATAGATGACGGCGAAGCTTGGAAATAACTGGAGGATCTCGCTGAAAACACGTTGCAGTGGGAAAGCGTAAGACCGCCATCATCAGGGGAGGTATTCACCAGCTCGATGTTTCCATCGCAGTGAAAACCGAAATGGCAGCGATGCAGAAGAAACTCGACGCTATTGAGAACAAATTTTCATCATTCTCCCTAAATCAGGTTACGCTTCCCAAGACCGTCTGTGGTTGCTGTTAAGATCCTTCACACTTAATGGAAGAATGTCCTATGAATGCATCGTTTCAAACTAATGCAGCTTTTCAGCAGCGACGTAGAAACGATCCTTATTCTTCCACGTACAATCAAGGATGGAGGAATCATCCTAACTTTGCTTGGAATCAAAACCAACAAAGCAATTATCAAAGACCTCCTCCACAGCAACTACAACCACAAAGTCAGCTCCCCTTTCAGTCACAAAATTTTCAAAATCCGGTCAACACATCTACACCACAAGTGGCCGGTACTAACAACTCTTCACTCGCACAAACTTTAGATATGTTTATGAAACATACCATTCAAATGTCGGCTGATATGAAATCTTCTATTGATACCATACAGAAAAACTCTGCCTCCAACGGTGAGATATTAAATCAATAGAAAACCAAATTGCACAGTTGAACGCCGCAATGAGTGCGAGAGAGAAAGGGAAACTCCCATCTCAACCCATACCTAATCCTGGCCACTCACAAAGTTATAATGTGAGTGCCGTTACTACGTTGAGATCGGGAAAAGTGCTGAATAACCGAGTGGGTGAGCAATGTGATGATAGTGACACCAATGATACCCCGGCTTCTTCTTCTTCCCCTAATTCGTTTAGTCTCCCACCTTCATCCGAGCCTATTCTCCGTTTTTCCCAAGGCTCGAACCCTTCGCCCATTTCCTCGAATCTACCTAAAACGATCCCCACTCCAATTCTGGGATCCACTCCATCCCCACAATCCTCTCCAATGTTGGACCAAACCATTATTGATAAAGCACCTTATCCAAACAGGTTAAGGGGCAACAGACCAAGTCCATAAATGGAGAAGATTGTGGAATTTTTAAGCAAGTTAACATAAACATTCCTCTCCTAGATGCTATTCAACAAGTTCCGTCATATGCGAAAATCCTAAAGGACTTGTGCACTAGGTAGAGAAAAGTTCAAGTATCTAAAAAAGTTTTCCTTGCGAGTAATGTGAGCACTGCTTTTACACAACAACTACCCAAGAAACGAAAGGACTCCGGAAGTCCTATAATTTCAATTTCTATTGGGGGTAAAAATAGCAATCGTGCTCTACTCGATTTAGGTGCTAGTGTTAACTTGCTTCCGTATTCTGTTTATGAGCAATTAGGGATCGGAGAGTTAAAGCCTGCGCATTGCACTCTTCAGATGGCCGATCGATCTATCACTCAGCCTAGGGGTGAGCTAGAGGATGTGTTAATCAAAGTCGGGGAATTCATATTCCCTGTGGACTTTATCGTTATAGATACACAACCTATGGCAAACCCACGCAATCAAATTCCGGTGATACTCGGTCGACCCTTTTTGGCTACTTCCAACGCAGTAATCAATTGTAGAAACGGCTCCATGACCCTATCCTTTGGAAAGAAGTCAATTGAGCTTAACATTTACAAGTTGGGAAGTGAACCCTCCGAACCCTATGCTCATGTGTGTTCTGTCGAATTAATGGATGTCGACAGCGGCGAATTTGATCAACCTCATGATACTGACTCTTTTCATATGTTGTTGTTTGACCCAACCATGTATTCTTCCGGGTCAACATCTAATGCTGATGAGGAACTTTTTATAGAGTCTGACGATCACCCCATTTTTTCTGATGACATTATTCTTCGGGGTATCGACGAAAGCTTTGAGGAAATTTTCGCTGATGAACTCGTATTTTTACAAGACACGGGTGTTGAGATGAATCAACTCCAAGACAAAGAAATTGAACCTCCACCCCTTCTTCTGGACAATCACGATAATGTGAGTAATCCATCATCACTATCACTGTGTCGTCTCTCTAAATTGAGACGCAATCATTTTCCATTACACCTCTTATCACCTCCCAACTTCTTCACGTCGAAAGGTGACATGTTCTTCCACCAACCTTGGTGCTTCATCGATAAAATTTTTGAATGGTTGGTGTTGACCTTCGGTCTTTGCAAAGCTTGACATTGACCAATAACCTTGACCCCCTCGTGTGATTTTAAAAGATTAACATAATTTAACTCAAGTTTGGGGGATGGGATATTTTGGCTCTTGAAAGAAAATGATTTTTATAAGATTGTGAGCCAAAAATAAGTTTGGGGGAGGATTTCACTTGCATTATTTCTTGTCCCCTTTCTCCTCCCAAGTGTCACGCCCCGCTTCCCAGAGTACGCTAAATTGGGCACGTGACATAGACAACCATGCTACCTGTGGGTAGGAAGTATCCATCCACAGTCACATTACGGCTGTAAAGATATCAAGAACAAAATAAAACTATCTAAAATACATGTCCATAAGCCAAGATAACATGAGTCAAGAATAATAAAAGTGCGGAAGCAAAAGATCCAATACAAAATAACTGGAATGTATGTCCCATAATGCGGGCTCACATCAGGAAATAAATGCAGGAAATAAATAACTAACTACTAGCGACACCTCACAGCTCAGCCTGCTGGCTGAAGTACTCCTGCTCGGACTGCAGCAACGGTACATAATCTGGGCCATGCAAAACCCAGACATCAGCGCGTCATGTCATCAAGCAATAAAATATAAACAGGATAACAAGCAATGCAAATATGATCATGAATGGTAAAGCAGGGGTAACATCAATATAAATCAGGGCAGTGTGGGGCAGTGTGCAATGTGTAAACTAAACTGTTCTATTGGGTTTTCTGTTCTAAAGTCTTTGAAATCAATTTGATGAATCATCGATGTAACTCAATAGTATCCCGTGCATGCCCGGGACCACGGTCTACAGACTCTCGGGCTGAAACCGAGACGTGCCGCTAGGCAGTAAAAGGTAGCAGGTACAGACGAGTGATGTCAGCATCATCACTCCGGGGCTGGCCTAGCCTGTAAGACTGATCAGAACAGGTATCGAACTGTTGAGTTACAAGTCAGGTTTCACCATTGATTTCCCCATACCCCCAAGTTATGTATGTCAAGTCAGGTATTCAGTAATCAAGAACTAATGCCAATACAGGATCAGGTAAGAGCAAGTTTGTCTGGATAGACAGCAGGAACGGTCCGTGAGGACTACATGTCAGGTTTGTTGGCATTGGACACAAGATCAGGTAATGGGTCAAGCCATGGTACATCAGGTCAAGTAAAATAGTGTACGGTACCATGTCAGGTCAAACAATATGTGTGTAGCAAGTCATGTCAAGGTGTAAAAGATATCAGGTATGTGCTCATAATCAGCTAGCATAATCAGGGTTATAAATGATCAAGCATGGGTATCAACAACACGATACCTTGGCACATGTGATAGGTTAAGCAATGAATGCAAGTTTAATTAATTTAGCCGTACGGTTATCAATGTGTGCTTAAGAGATGGTGTCAACATTATATGAATACCGTATAACAGATGTGACTGCAGAAGAACAGGTTAATAAGCATCGAGTAATCTATGGATGCGACGACATGTATAATCTGTTCCATGGAGGCAGTTGTAATTAAACCGGTTAAAGTTGCACAAGAGTGTCCGATAGGTTAAAAGGGTATCAAGGCTATGAACAAATGTGGCCTATTATGTACAGGTGATTGTTAGTTATAATTAATTAGATGCAAGATTAAGTTTCAAGTTCGGAATCATAAAAATGTGTAACGGAAATTTATACGGTTAACTTGAAATCTATTTCTTTCGATTCTAATTAGAGATTTAACAGGAAATAAGTAATTTAGCATATGAATAGTTTAAAGAATCATGTAGCAAGTTTCACTTGCCTCGACGGGTCGCGAAATGGAAAACGGAACGTTACGCGTCGGCGGGGAAAAATCGCGACGCGCGCACGGTACCCGGAAAGAGCCCAAACGACGAACAGTGAGTCACACGGGTCAGGAGTCCTTGCTGGGTCGTCGGGAAACGTCGCCGGCACGGTCGGATACCGGCAAGACAGAAAACAATAAGTATTATAATCGACAAGAGACGCATGGAAACGAAGCAAGAAGAAGACAAGAGAATGGAGGGAATTAATGAAGGAGACTTACTCACTGGATTGCAGGAGATGACAGCGTCGTCGGCGCGTCGTCGACGGGGCTCCGGCGACCTACAGAGGATCACAAAATTTAACAGAGAAGAAAAACTGAAATGAAAAGAAGAGGAAGAGGAGGAAGATAAAGAAGAAGAAGAGGAAGGAGAAGAAGAGGAGGGTTGCTTATGGGGTTTGGGAGACGGCTGTGCTACCAAGGTGGGTAGTCGTCGGCAAGGATCTCCGGCAGCGCGTTCAAGGTTTCAGGGAAGGTCTCGGTGCTCGGGTGCTAGGGTTTGGTGTAGGTTGGGGTTTATATGAAAGGTTCTGGCGTTGTAGGGAGAGCAGAGGAGAGGAAGGAGGTTGTAATGGCGAGGGTGGTCGGCGGCGAGGTCGGTGAAGAGAGGAGTTATGGTTGTAGGGTTTTTCTCGGGTGTTGTGTGCAGGGTGGTTCTGCAGGTGCTTGGGATAGAGGAGAAGAAAAAGATGATGACGAGGAGGAGGAGGAGAAGATGATATGGAGGTGGTGACGAGGTTAGGTTCGAAGAGGCAGAGGAGGCGGCGAGCGCTAGGGTTTTAGTTTGCAATGGCTTTTTTTTTTTTGAAATGAACAGAAGAAGATGAAGAAGAAATAGAAAGAGGGAGGTGACGGGATACCCACGGCGGTGACGCGACTCGAGGAGCGCACAGTAATCGTGAGAGGAGAGAGAGAGGGCGCGAGAGGAGAGAGAAAGAGAAGGGAGAGAGAAAGAGATCTCGTGGGGGAGGAGAGAGAAGGAGAAAGAGAAGAGGCTGAGAGAGCGCGTGGGGGCCACCAGAGAAAAGAAAGAAGGCGATTGGCTCGTGGTGAATCACAGAAAAATGAGAAGGAGAAGAAAAGAGATTTTCTGATTGGTGGAAAAGAGAGACCAAGAATTGTGGGGCCCGGGGTGAAAAGGACTGTGATTAGCTCAGAAGGATTTCTGGGGCTTAAAGATTGGTTAAGGAAAAATATAAAAGATATTTAACAAACTAACAGAACTCCAAGCTGAAAGATTTGCCCAGTAATTATTTCCATGCTGATAGAAATATACGCTAGATTAATTAAATATTTAAAGTTGATTTTAAATGAATTTAAGAATAATAGGATTTGGCGTAAAAGAAAAATATTTCAGAATTGCGTCCGGATCGGGTCCAAAAATTTTAATTTGAAAAACGAGAATTATTGCCGGGTTCCAAAAATTAAAATGAAGTATTCTATAATTAAAAAGCATACCCCCAAGAACGGACGCACGTGCGTGCGCGTAGCCGTCCAAACACGTCCGTTTCACTGAACGGGATGAGAACACGATGCAAGGACGCTACCACAGGGTTAGGGGTGTCGAGCAGGCCATGACAAGTATTTTTAATTTAATTTTAGATGAATTAAATTGGTATATGCAGAATTTGAATTGTCGGGGTAAATTTATAACTGGCAATAGTCAAGCAAGATAAATGAAATAAATACCACACACTACACATGCGGTAACTGAAATTTGTAGAACTGGACTCGGTTGTTACATTATACCCAACTACAAAAAGAATTTCGTCCTCGAAATTCCAAGAACACAAAAGATAAACGACCGACAACTACAAGAAAAGATGATGAAACTTCTGCCGGATTTCATCTTCACGTTCCCAGGTGGACTCTCCATGCGAGCGATTACCCCAAGAAACAAGTACAAGAGGGATAACCTTGTTCTTAAGAACCTTTTCCCTTCGATCCACAATTTCAACCGGTCGCTCCTCAAAAGTCAAGTCTTTTCATACCGTCAGCTCCGAATGATCCAATACATGCGTTTCATCCCGAACATACTTACAGAGTTGAGATATGTGAAACACATCGTGCACATTCGCCAAGAACTGTGGTAACGCCAAACGATACGCTACCTCACCAATACGCTCCAAGATCTCAAAGGGTCCAACGAATCGAGGACTGAGTTTTCCTCGACTTCCAAAACGAATCACCCCTCTAGTCGGTGATATCTTCAAGAATAACAAATCACCCACGGCGAACTCTAAAGGTCTTCTCGACATATCTGCCCAACTCTTCTGTCTGTCTTGAGCTGCTTTCATATGATTTTTGATAGTGTTAACTTTCTCTACTGTCTGCACAACCAAATCTGGTCTCAACAATCTTCGTTCACCGACATCGTCCCAACAAACGGGCGAACGACATTTGCGACCGTACAGAGCTTCAAATGGAGCCATCTGAATAGTTGCCTGGAAACTGTTGTTGTAAGAAAACTCCACCAAATGTAGATGATCCTCCCAAGAACCCTTGAAGTCCAACATGCACGCCCTCAACATTTCTTCAAGAGTTTGTATCGTTCTCTCCGACTGACCATCAGTTTGAGGATGATAAGCTGTGCTAAACTTCAATCGAGTCCCCAAACTTTACTGTAAACTCCTCCAGAAGTGTGATAAAAACCGAGTGTCACGATCGGACACGATGCTCACCGGTACTCCATGCAATCTTACAATCTCCTGCATGTACCGCTCCGCCAAAGTTTATGTTGATTGACCAACCCGAAAAGGAATGAAATGAGCTGCCTTGGTCAAACGATCAACAATCACCCATACTGCATTGTTGCCTTTTGGACTCCGCGGTAGAGTTGTCATGAAATCCATGGTTATATGTTCCCACTTCCACTGAGGAATCGGAAGTGGTTGCAATAAACCAGCAACCCTTTGATGTTCAGCCTTAACTTGCTGACACACCAAGCACTTTGCCACAAAGCGAGCAATCTCCCGCTTCATGCCTTCCCACCAGAAATGCTGTCGTATATCTCGGTACATCTTCGTGCCTCCTGGATATACGGATTAAGCTGAACTGTGTACCTCCTTCATAAGTTCTTCACGAATATCTCCCTTCGGCACACACAAACGGCTACCATATTTCAATGAACCATCTTCATGGATCAATAAATATGTTCGTAGTCCGGCTTCAACTTGTTCTCGAAACTTTTGCAATCTAGGATCCTGCGATTGCGCTGCTTTAATATTCTCGATCAACGACGAATGTACTTGCAGCTGCATCAACTGTCCCGAAGAATGCGGTAGCATAACCTCCAAATCAAATCTTCGAAAGTCTTCCACGAGTCCCTTCTGTGTAGTCAACATCTGAATTGCTGGTAACCGACTGAGCGCATCCGGTACAACATTAACCTTCCCCGGATGGTACTTGAGATCAAGATCGTAGTCAGCCATCAGCTCTAACCATGTACGTTGCCTCATATTAAGCTCCTTCTATGTGAACACATACTTCAAGCTCTTATGATCAGTAAAAACTTCGACCCTTTCGCCTAAAAGGTAATGTCTCCAAATCTTCAAAGCGAAAATCACAGCCGCAAGCTCCAAGTCGTGAGTTGGGTAATTTTTCTCATGGGTCTTCAGCTGTCTTGATGCGTACGCTACAACCTTCCCATGCTGCATCAAAACACATCCCAATCCTTTCCCAGATGCGTCGCTGTGAATCACCAATCCTCCGGAATTGTCTGGCACGGTCAGAATAGGGGCAGTTATCAATTTCTGCTTCAACGTCTCAAAAGCTGACGTACATCTATCCGTCCACACAAAAGGTACCTCTTTGCGCGTAAGCTTGGTCAACGGCTCCACCAGACGAGCAAAGTTCTCCACAAATCTTCTGTAATATCCGGCGAGTCCAAGAAAGCTTCTTATCTCCGCAACATTCTTTGGAATCGGCCAATCACGAACTGCTGCAATCTTTTCGGGATCGACGGCGATTCCATCGCCAGACACAACATGCCCCAAAAACTTTACTTCCTCCAGCCAAAACTCGCACTTGCTCATCTTCGCATATAACTTCTCCTGTCTCAACGTCTGCAGTGCGATCTTCAAATGTTCAGCATGCTCTTCAAAACTCTTCGAGTAAACCAGAATATCGTCAATGAACACCACAATAAACTGGTCCAAGAATGGTGAAAAGATTCGGTTCATCAAGTCCATGAATATCGCCGGTGCATTCGTTACTCCGAAGGGCATCACTAAGTACTCGTAATGTCCATACCGAGTTCGGAACGCCGTCTTGCAAATATCATCTGCTTTCACTCGGACCTGATGATATCCGGATCGCAAATCTAAATTCGAGAATACCCTCGCGCCACTAAGCTGCTCAAAAAGTTCGCCAATGCGAGGGATCGGATACTTGTTCTTAATAGTCACCCGGTTTAATTCTTGATAGTCGATGCACATCCTTCTCGTGCCATCTTTCTTCTTAACTAGAAGAACTGGAGCTCCCCAATGCGAGTTACTGCTTCGAATCCAACCTTTCTCAAGCAATTCAGCAACCTGTTTCTTGACTTCTTCCAACTCCACTTGTGCCATTGGATAATACGCTTTAGATACTGGCGCTGCACCAGGAATAAGATCAATTGCGAACTCCACGCCTCGCTTCGGCGGTAATCCCGATATATCTTCAAACACGTCCATAAAATCGCGAACAACAGCTGGCTCTTCACTTTTATCAACCTCCATTGATGCAAGGATATTAGTTGTCGGCCTAGCCCTAAACTCGACTGGCCCGGCAGAACTGCTTCCTCCAGTGAAGGTAAACTCGGCATGTCCGGAAATCTGGAAAATTACTTTCTTTGCCCTACAATCAATGTGAGCATGGAAAGTGCCAAGAAAATCCATTCCCAAGACGACTTCATAGCTGCCCGTATCGATCACCAAGAAATCTGCAAAAAGCTCCCGTCCGCACACAACAACTGTACAATCTTTACATTCCCTACTAGATATGATTTTCCCATTCCCAGTGTGTATGTCCCAGAAACTAGACAGGGTCGTGCAGGTAATCGAGTGTGTAGCTATAAACTTGGACGACATAAAACAATGGGATGCACTAGAATCAATTAACGCTAATGCGGGAAAACCATGAACGAGTAGAATACCTGAAACAACTTCTCCTGACGCCTTAGCTTCCTCAGCTGTCAACGTAAAAGCTCGAGCCTGATTAGGTCCTTGAGTCAGCTGCTTCTGTCCCTGAAATGGTCTCTGCGGAGGCTTCTGAATATCATCCCTCGAACGAAGCTTCGACGGACAAGCGCTGACAGTGTGATCTGCCGCTCCACAAACTAAACAGAGTTCCTGCCTCTTTCGACACTCCTTTTGCACGTGTCCCGGTAAATGGCAGTAGTCACAAATCACGCTCCTCCTTCGATCAACGACAACCGGCTTCTTCATCGGTGTTACTCCACGACGGTCTACGGGAATACCTCTGCGTCCATGAGCTCAGTTTGGTACAAATGCCGGCTTCCTTATCGCAACTGTTGTCTGCTGTGAACTCCCAGTCTTCCCCGATAGGCTCTGCTGTTCTCGGGCTGCCGTAAGTACCTGTGAGAAAGTGGTCAAACCCAGGGAGACAATCTTCCTCTGGATGTCCACATCCAAGCTGCGCATGAACCTCCTTTCCCTGTCTGCATCGTTGGCAACTAAAGGTCCAGCGAATCTACTGAGCCGTGTCCACTCTGCTGCATGTACGTCTACGGGTGCACCATTCTGCTTCAGACTGATGAATTTCTCTTCCATTACCTCTCGTGCAGTCCGCGGGAAGAACTTCTCCAGGAAACTCTTCGAAAAATCCGCCCACTTGATCGGCTTGGGCAAGCGGGTCTCCTCCACAAGCCACCATTCACGAGCGTAGTCCACTAACTGAATACGCACCACATCCACCCTTTTATCTTCCGGGATCTGCGCCGCAATAAGTAAGTTCTCCGTGTCAACTAGCCACTGCTCCGCTGGCAACGGCTCCTCCAAACCAGTAAAGACAGACGGACCCAAACGCCTGAAATCTGCTACGGTCCCTACACGATCAACTGGTTTAGCTCCAACATTGTTCACGGACTGCTGAACGGTCTGCAGACCTTCCTGAAACGATTTAGCTTGCTGCTGGATCAGCTCGGTCTGCCTCTTTTGATTCTCCAGCATTCCCCGTATCACTCCAAGCATGGCGGCTTCGTCAACACGCCTTTGGTACGTCTTCAGATTCTTGCCTGCCATACCCCTGAAATCAAAACACCCAAGATTAGCATGATAACAAATTTACAATATGGATCAAGGCTAGAACTCCAAGTTACTTAAATAGAGTACCGTATTGTAACTATGCCGCGGTATCATAGCTACAATTACATAACTCCACCCAAGTTGCCTAAGTCCTAGTGATAACAAGGAATCAGTTTTTCGAGTCGATATGCAAAGGAAGTTTGCACATCGTAAAAGATATTATCAGGAAGAACTTGATTCAAGAACGGTAAAACGGCAAGGTGGCAGGACATGTTTCCTAAACACATGTATTCTGATTCGTGTATTGGGTACAATACCCAACTACAAAAGAATCAACCCGACTAACCTATGGCTCTGATACCAAAAGAACCATGTCACGCCCCGCTTCCCAGAGTACGCTAAATTGGGCACGTGACATAGCCAACCATGCTACCTGTGGGTAGGAAGTATCCATCCACAGTCACATTACGGCTGTAGAGATATCAAGAACAAAATAAAACTATCTAAAATACATGTCCATAAACCAAGATAATATGAGTCAAGAATAATAAAAGTGCGGAAGCAAAAGATCCAATACAAAATAACTGGAATGTATGTCCCATAATGCGGGCTCACATCAGGAAATAAATGCAGGAAATAAAGAACTAACTACTAGCGACATCTCACAGCTCAGCCTGCTGGCTGAAGTACTCCTGCTCGGACTGCAGCAACTGTACAGAATCTGGGCCATGCAAAACCCAGACGTCAGCGTGTCATGTCATCAAGCAATAAAATATAAACAGGGTAACAAGCAATGCAAATATGATCATGAATGGTAAAGCAGGGGTAACATCAATATAAATCGGGGCAGTGCGGGGCAGTGTGCAGTGAGTAAACTAAACTGTTATATTGGGTTTTCTGTTCTAAAGTCTTTGAAATCAATTTGATGAATCATCGATGTAACTCAATAGTATCCCGTGCATGCCCGGGACCACGGTCTACAGACTCTCGGGCTGAAACCGAGACGTGCCGCTAGGCAGTAAAAGGTAGCAGGTACAGACGAGTGATGTCAGCATCATCACTCCGGGGCTGGCCTAGCCTGTAAGACTGATTAGAACAGGTATCGAACTGTTGAGTTACAAGTCAGGTTTCACCATTGATTTCCCCATACCCCCAAGTTATGTATGTCAAGTCAGGTATACAGTAATCAAGAACTAATGCCAATACATGATCAGGTAAGAGCAGGTTTGTCTGGATAGACAGCAGGAACGGTCCGTGAGGACTAAATGTCAGGTTTGTTGGCATTAGACACAAGATCAGGTAACGGGTCAAGCCATGGTACATCAGGTCAAGTCAAATAGTGTACGGTACCATGTCGGGTCAAACAATATGTGTGTAGCAAGTCATGTCAAGGTGTAAAAGATATCAGGTGTGTGCTCATAATCAGCTAGCATAATCAGGGTTATAAATGATCAAACATGGGTATCAACAACACGATACCTTGGCACATGTGATAGGTTAAGCAATGAATGCAAGTTTAATTAATTTAGTCGTACGGTTATCAGTGTGTGCTTAAGAGATGGTGTCAACATTATATGAATACCGTATAACAGATGTGACTGCAGAAGAACAGGTTAATAAGCATCGAGTAATCTATGGATGCGACGACATGTATAATCTGTTCCATGGAGGCAGTTGTAATTAAACCGGTTAAAGTTGCACAAGAGTGTCCGATAGGTTAAAAGGGTATCAAGGCTATGAACAAATGTGGTCTATTATGTACAGGTGATTGTTAGGTATAATTAATTAGATGCAAGATTAAGTTTCAAGTTCCGAATCATAAAAATGTGTAACGGAAATTTATACGGTTAACTTGAAATCCATTTTTTCGATTCTAATTAGAGATTTAATAGGAAATAAGTAATTTAGCATATGAATAGTTTAAAGTAGCATGTAGCAAGTTTCACTTGCCTCGACGGGTCGCGAAATGGAAAACGGAACGTTACGCGTCGGCGGGGAAAAATCGCGACGCGCGCACTGTACACGGAAAGAGCCCAAACGACGAACAGTGGAGTCACATGGGTCAGGGGTCCTTGCTGGGTCGTCGGGAAACGTCGCCGGCACGGTCGGATACCGGCAAGACAGAAAACAGTAAGTATTATAATCGACAAGAGACGCATGGAAACGAAGCAAGAAGAAGGCAAGAGAATAGAGGGAATTAATGATGGAGACTTACTCATTGGATTGCAGGAGATGACAGCGTCGTCGGCGCGTCGTCGACGGGGCTCCGGCGATCTACAGAGGATCACAAATTTTAACAGAGAAGAAAAACTGAGATGAAAAGAAGAGAAAAAGGAGGAAGAGAAAGAAGAAGAAGAGGAAGGAGAAGAAGAGGAGGGTTGCTTACGGGGTTTGGGAGACGGCTGTGCTACCAAGGTGGGTAGTCGTCGGCAAGGATCTCCGGCAGAACGACGGCAAGGTAGCGCGTTCAAGGTTTCAGGGAAGGTCTCGGTGCTCGGGTGCTAGGGTTTGGTGTAGGTTGGGGTTTAGATGAAAGGTTCTGGCGTTGTAGGGAGAGCAGAGGAGAGGAAGGAGGTTGTAATGGCGAGGGTGGTCGGCGGCGAGGTCGATGAAGAGAAGAGTTATGGTTGTAGGGTTTTTCTCGGGTGTTGTGTGTAGGGTGGTTCTGCAGGTGCTTGGGATAGAGGAGAAGAAAAAGAAGATGACGAGGAGGAAGAGGAGGAGAAGATGAGATGGAAGTGGTGACGAGGTTGGGTTCGAAGAGGCAGAGGAGGCGGCGAGCGCTAGGGTTTTAGTTTGCAATGGCTTTTTTTTTTTGAAATGAACAGAAGAAGATGAAGAAGAAATAGAAAGAGGGAGGTGACGGGATACCCACGGCGGTGACGCGACTCGAGGAGCGCACAGTAATCGCGAGAGGAGAGAGAGAGGGCGTGAGAGGAGAGAGAAAGAGATCTCGTGGGGAAGGAGAGAGAATGAGAAAGAGAAGAGGCTGAGAGAGCGCGTGGGGGCCACCAGAGAAAAGAAAGAAGGCGATTGGCTCGTGGTGAATCACAGAAAAATGAGAAGGAGAAGAAAAGAGATTTTCTGATTGGTGGAAAATAGAGACCAAGAATTGTGGGGCCCGGGGTGAAAAGGATTGTGATTGGCTCAGAAAGATTTCTGGGGGTTAAAGATTGGTTAAGGAAAAATATAAAAGATATTTAACAAACTAACAGAACTCCGAGCTGAAAGATTTCCCCAGTAATTATTTCCATGCCGATAGAAATATACGCTAGATTAATTATATATTTAAAGTTGATTTTAAAGGAATTTAAGAATAATAGGATTTGGCGTAAAAGCAAAATATTTCCGAATTGCGCCCCGGTCGGGTCCAAAAATTTTAATTTGAAAAACGAGAATTATTGGCGGGTTCCAAAAATTAAAATGAAGTATTCTATAATTAAAAAGCATACCCCCAAGAACGGACGCACGTGCGTGCGCGTAGCCGTCCAAACACGTCCGTTTCACTGAACGAGACGAGAACACGATGCAAGGACGCTACCACAGGGTTAGGGGTGTCGAGCAGGCCATGACAAGTATTTTTAATTTAATTTTAGATGACTTAAATTGGTATATGCAGAATTTGAATTGTCGGGGTAAATTTATAACTGGCAATAGTTAAGCAAGATAAATGAAATAAATACCACACATTACACATGCGGTAACTGAAATTTGTAGAACTGGAATCGGTTGTTACACCAAGTCTACAGGTTTTTGAGCTTAACGGATGACATCAGTGAGGACACTGCTGTAAACAGGTTTGGGGGAGGTTTGTGCTTATTTACGCATCAATTTGCATTATACTTTGCATAAGCACAACATTTTCAAAAATTTTAAATTTTTTTCTTTTATAACAAAAGAGTAGAAAGTGAAAAATTATATCCAAAAGATAGGAATAGTTTAAGAAAACCAAGAAAATTAGAAGTTTTCTTAAACGAACTGGTAATAAGTAGTTATGAGCTGTTGTCCCAAGGGTTAGTAAGATGAAGGAAGTCACTAATCTGAGGATAAAAATAAGTCTGAAAAATAGTTTCTATTCTGGAAGCCAAACATTTGAATGTTGATACCCTACTATACGCACTTACACACGTCTTGAAACTCGGGATAGTAGAGGATACCTTGAAATGCTCTTGTCTAAAAGCCAAAGTATGAAGGAAATAATAAATGAAGAAAATATAAAAATGGTGAAAAGAAAAATGAACACTGGTTTTGTTATCGCCAAGGCAGCAATAAAAAAATATAGCAAGGATGCTTCATCACCTAGTGCCTTAGACCAACTGGTCTGGGAGTCACTGCTAAGCCTTAGGTGGTGCAAGACGAGGAAAATACTATCACCTAATTAGCAAGCACAGGAGTAATCGGTCGGTTAGTACCCCAAGAAGTATTAACGGTCGCATGAAAATGTGTGAGCAAATCCATAAATATTCATCAAGTTAAAAAGTACTGAGATAAATGGACAAGAGTATGATAGCTTGAATTGAATTCTCCGAGTGTAGGGATGTTCTATTCACACACGTAGGGGTATATGATCGATGTTTGGATGAAAGGTAGGAATGAAGAATAAAGACGATGTTTTATTGAGGGATAATGTGATTTCTAACCTTTTTTTCATGACTATTAAGATAGGGCTCATGACAACTGAAAGGCTAGTATAGTTGGAAACTCTTATTTTCAAAGTCTTTCTTTTATGGTTCTTATCTTTATATGTAAATTTCACCATCTCTCTTTTATTATAGGATTTTGTGGGTGTAATCTGCTGAAAACCCTCAGGAGAAAACACTCCTCCTACTAGGGACACCTAGAGGTTTAACGGCTTGTTGCACATGCTCAGTACAATCGTGTTTGCCTACAAAAGTGTGCTTAGTTTTCTCCTTTCTTTTCTCCTTCTCTTGAATAAACTAGTTTGCTCGGGACGAGATCGAGAAGCAAACTAGTATTTGTAATCATTTTCTAAGGAATCAAAGTGTAATGAATATTGTTGATTAATAAATGTAGCTTTCTTTTTCTTATTCTATTTCTTCGTAGTTTAATTATGCATTTTCTCTCCATCTCTTTTTCTCCCAACATGCGCGAGTAATTCTCCGCTTGTTAGGGTTCGTAGGATTAGGGTAGGCTAATGGATGATGAACATCCCTAAACTCTTTTTTAAGTCCTATAAAGTTTATAAACTTTATCAAAAGAATCATTAATATCCTAATCGGGCGCGCTAACAATTCATTGTTAGTCCCGACCGCGATTAGAGATTAGATTAATGATTGTTTTGGTAAAGGCTAGATATGAACGGAGTTCCGTGTCGAGATAAGGGTTAAGAGTGGGATTCCTTTTCCCTCCAGAAACCCTAATCTACACGCATCACCGTCGTTCTAGTTTTAAATCTATTAAAGGATAAAAAGAGTAATTTTTAATTAATCATCCATAACTACTAAGTCCTAATGAACCCTACAAGCCCTCTTCTTATATAAACTTACATCCGTAGTTAATTTAGATCTATATTTTGCATTCTTGTTTAACGTAGATCTAGATCCTACAACCATTCTACAATCTTATTTCTTTCTCCTCTCTTTTTCAACACATCTAAAGTAAGAATAAAAGATTCAACGTTTCCCAGAGGATGACCCGTACTCACCTCGGTCTAACTACACACGACACCGTTCTGATTGCGGTTAATTACTACAAACACACTTTTTCGAATCAATCACTTGTTAAGATGACTCATTAGTTTTCATTTAATGTTTTGATGATGTGTTTAATGAGTCACCCTTTTCAATTAATTCCCTTTGTTTTTGATTAAGATCTTTTGCCTTGTGGTCACCTCCCCCTTCCTACACTCACCCCCCACCTCCATATAATGGCCGGCCACTTCTTATGGTGGATAATGGTTGTTCATTTGGAAAAAAGATTAGGAATTTGTTTCATGGAAATTTCATATGCCCATTTCTCATTTCCCCGATTCAAAAGGCAACTTCATTAACCGTTCGTCCATAGCCTTGGACGTAACGAGACAAAATATTCTACTCATTCTCTATATCAATCTTGGTCATCTCTTTTAGCAAACTTGATGATCGAGTTGCCTCGGTTCATAGGCGGGAGCCCGTTTAAAGATCCGTCGACGTGGTGCCACCTGGACGAGAAGATTGGAGATTCAGGAGATCGGAGCAGCCGCAACAAAGCGTGGGATGATGGTTGAAGACCGAAGAACTCGGATCGTTCGGTATAACATTTCTACCCACTTTGTAGTTTGTTAGTTTAGTTTTAATGGCAGATCCGGGTTATAGTACGCGATAGCGCCAGTTGTAAAAGTATTTGTTCCGCATTTGGCGTCTGTTAGACGGTCGGGGCGCTACCGTAGACTTACAAAAATTAAGGCACGCGCTGAGACGCTACGTGGACTTGAAGATCGAAAAGACGTAACCGCCAAACGCCATGTCGTTCCTGGACAATCCACCATGAAGAATTCTTGGCACCAAGCTGAGCAGAGAAAATCAAGCAGACCACTCTCGACCCGACCCATAAATAGGTTGGAACGAGAGTGGGGGGCTAAAAATGATGCTCATAAGTTGGAATTCCCCGGATCACGACATGTAGCCGATGACGTGTAATCCATATAAGCCCGCTAGATTTTTGGAAGCTACGGTAGCTGGAATAAATATGATGCATTGGGGACATTCCTCGGCACCTCGTCTCCGAGGTTGCATCCGACCTTTTGGAGACCTTCCCGGAGTACCTTCTATATTCGCCTAGCAACCAGCCAACAACTCACCTCTGAGCAATCCTACAGCCGAGCTTCCACAACCTCCTTGCTCGTCTCCGAACTGTTACAGAGCTGAGCTTTCTCGGCCTCCTCGCTCCCTTCCAAGCTATCCACCGTGCTGAGCTTCCTCGGCTTCCCTGTTCAACCGAGAGCACGGAGCCCAAGCGTCGCCGTAATGGCTCCGTGTATCTCGCCAAAAGGAGATCTCCGCCGCTCCAGTTCCGCATCCCACGCTGGCTCGTCTTTCCTTTAATGGGCATATCCCGCTATTAATGGACGTACCCCGCCATTAACGCGAACGTGAGGGCGGGGGCGTAACGGACGGCGAGAATTTCGCGCCGGTTCGCTCCATGCGACCGTTATATAAACCCTCTCTTCCAGATGACTCAGGTATCTCGAATTTATTCATATACGCCGCTACCCTGCCATTATTTCTCGGTACTTACTTGATCGTCGGAGGGTCCTACGGTGGTTTCCCACTCGGGACTTTTCTTGCTGGTAACTCGGCATCAACGACAACCAACAACCCATTGAGATCCACACGCTTAACCCTCATCTCAAATCTCAACCGTTAAGCCTTGCGGGCAATAAAATCGACAGAGGACAACATCTGAGGAAGGTTCCAACCTCCATCAGTTAGCTAGAAAACAAAACCCTTCAATTTGATGTCACGTGCTTTGTTGTTTGATAGTTAATTATTACTTGGATGTTTATGTCATGGTTGATGTCGAGATAGCAAAAAAGTCTTCATAGTGGGATTATGTCAAAAAGCAAAGGAACATTTTCACATGGCAAAGGGTTTGAAGGAATATATTTTAATCAGAAATGATAATGAACTATTTAGATCAAGAGGCTGGTGGCCGAGCACGAGCAAAACCCTATGCAACAGGATGAAACAAAAGGGACGGGACTCATGGGGCATGTCCCTACTTTGTTCCTGTGGGATTTGCGACAATCCCTCTCATATCTCATGACCATATTTGCCAAGTGACTTGAGTGCTGTCTAAGTCAAACATGAATGAGTCGATTCTTGGGAAAGCTTGGTAAGATATTCTTCTTTATTCGAGTTCGGTCGGTATCAAAAACCGGATGATCCAGTTTTCTAGCTCATGTTTAATCTATTAATGGAGCATCCTAGCTTCAAATAGGCTTTTAGCGAGTCAAACCCTGGCCGATCTAATTCTGTTATCATTACTAAGGATCGAGGTAATTGAGAAATAAGTAAAAGAATATGGACAACGATGTTGACAGAGAGGAAGTATAGTTTGGGAGGTCATGACAAGTCGAAAAGGTTAAATTCTTAATATTGGATTTCGGATATGTTATATTAAGTTTAACATTTTCAAGTATAGGAGAGGTAACTTGTTTCCGAGTTGTTAATTGTATAAGCCAGTTTTCTGACCCAAAATCAATTTTAATAAACTGAAAAATCTGAAGTATTATTTTATTGCTACTTTTCTCTCTCATCTTTACCTTTTACCTTCTCTATCCCAATTCCCAAAATCCAATTCTCATTTTCTTTTTGAAGCAATCAAACAAGAAGCAATCAAACAAAGAAATAAATTCAAGGAGCAAAATTATATCAATTTTTCATAAACTAACAATGGAATGGCAATTCCAAGACATAAAAGTCATTTTAAAAATTTGGCGGACCGCAATTCCCATTCTAGCAAAAAACGGCCCCTTATCTAAATAATGCTATTTCTGATAGAATTACTTCTCTCTTATTTATGTTTAAATGCTCACCATAATTTAAATAAGAATTTTTTCTTATAATATCCATAACGAACTACTTACTAAAATTTAAACAATTTTCAACAAACCTTCACTATAACTTCATGCATATTAGTTTCTTGGGTGTGTTCATTTCCTATATCAATTAGTATACCGTTTTTTTTTCACTGATCCGTAAGCTCTAACATATGCATACAACACACCCACACGTACCAAGCAGAGGACATACGAATTTTCCTCGAAAGCGTTATGGCGACTTCCCTCCACCGGAGATCGAACCCTGTCACTCTTCCGAAGGAGGAAGAGCCATACCAACTGAGCCATTGCTCATTGGTAATACCACAATAATAGATTAAAACCCACCCAGGTCCAAATTGGACTTTCCCAAGAATCCGCTTAGGTGCTCAATTGAGTCACGATGGAGCCCTCGCTTAATTTTCCATCTTGAATCAAATTGATCCCTTGAGCCTAACAATCGAAGAACTGTTGGTTGTTTTGGCGATCCTCTTCGCATACACACTTGTGCATACACCCTGCTCCATTTTCTAGGAATCCTTATACCTCATCATTGTCTTCATCTTGAATATCTTAACAAAATTACCGGCTCGCCAGCACACTCTTCCTTTCAAAAAACAAAAAGAAAATAAAAGGACAGATCATACTCAATTTCGAACACTCATGACCACTACACAACTCTAAATCTTGGCCCTAAGGCCTCCTAAGTTGGAGACACGAAAATATACTCATGTGCTACACCATGCTTAAACGAAATGCACCTATTCGTGCCGCCCATGGAGGCTCGATCCTTGTTTTATACCTAATTTAGCTAATTTAAATCATGTATAATTATTTATCTTAATAATTTGTTGGATAATATAGCTATGTATAATATTGACATTATCTTAAGAAATGGATTATTTAATAACTAGTATTTAGCACCATCCACGTTTGCACGTTTGTTTATTTTAAATTGAAAAAGATTTGAGATTTTTTCAAAGAATTAGATAAAATAATATAGATTTTAAAAGTTTTTACCAAGATTTTTGTTTTCTAAAAATTTAATGAGTTGGCTATCTTAAATAATTTTTAAAAATCGTTATTATCTTAACTAAAAGTATTTAAGATATTTCTCAAAAAAAAATTAAAGTGATTTAAACTAAAACTACTAACAAATATTTTTTTTTATATATCTTATTAATTTAATTATATACATTACATGTGTCATAATAAGTTGACACGGCATCGCTGCTTATTGGCAACAAACTAGAGGAGTTTATTTTGCTCTTACTCCCATACATCTCTTCTTGACACTAATATAGTAAAGATAATGACGGTGGCTGCAGTAATAATAAATAATTGATAATTATCTCTATCATTTCATCTCCAAATGGAGTGGTCTCAAATTGAAAAGCCAGATTATTTTCGGCATGATGCAAGAAAATAACAAAACAAAACAAATTAATTTTTAAGTTACTATTTGTTTAAATATTCTTAATCCTCTAATGGACAATTTTTCAACAACTTATAACACACACAAGACACACACATCTACGTACGGGCGAGCGGGCACACACAATACGTGAAGTGTTCGCGCGCAACACTGTATCATTGAATGATAACAACAGTAGAAAATTGGATTTCCCTGAATAACCTTATTTAATTAATTAAATCTCTAAATAACTCCCGAATGAAATTAATTCTCAAAATAACTCTGGGCCTAGACAACATAGAATTTGGATACCACGTCACTTAAAAACGCTGTCTGGGAATATCATCTTCAAGTTGGAATGAACCCACACAATTTTGAAAATGCGCATAGGGTGAAGTGTTGGAGTGGTTCTTCGATGAGGTCCTCATAGACGCTATTTGAAGCTCTAACCAGCGAAAAGGGCCCCACCCACTCCCGCTACTTAATTGCTCGGGACTCACTCCTCACTCCTCTTTTCACCTCTCCAGAAAATTCCGTAACTCAAAAACAAAAAACTTTGCTCTCCTTCTTCGTTCGATCGGCTCTCCTCCTTCCCCCACTCTTTTCGATCAGTCTCCTCTTAGAAGTTTTCAAATGCCAGGGTAAGATTCTGATGATATTCGATATCGGTGATCTCTCAGATCATGGCACGTGGTAGATGACGTGTCCCAAAGATCACAAGAAAGGACCTACAGTGGCCGACCGGACCACTCTTATGCCCGTCCTACAAACAAACGCTGGCTCACCTCCGAGCCCCCTGCACAATTGGCCTCATCTGCCTCCCAGCTCGTCTCTGGGCTACCGCAGAACCAAGATACCTCGGCTCTCCCGCTCGTCCGCGAGCTCTCCCGCCGAGGTCATCTTGCTCGGTCTCATCGACCGGCCAATGGCACCGCTCACAGGCGCAACCGCCATCCCGCGAATCTCACCATGCGCGAGATATCCGCCGTCCACAGTCCCATGTTCCACGCCATCATGATCCCCCATTAACGAGCTGTCTCGCCATTAATGGGAGATCCCGCCCATTACGCGGGCGTGACGTCGGGGGCGTAACGGCCGGCGTGATTCTCGCGCCTGTCTGCCTGCTGCCACCGCTATATAAACCCCTTCTTCAGACGGTCCAAGTAAGCCATTTTTACTCTACTAAGCCGTTACTCTGCTCGGATTTCCTCTCTAACTTGACCGTCGGAGGGTCCTCGGTGGTACAACCACCCCGGGACTTCCTTGCAGGTAGCTCGGCTTAACCAACCTCAAACCCATTGAGATCCACACGTCTCAGGAGCCAGCCTCCAGATCCAATCTCAGCCATCCATTGCCGCCATCAGCAGATCAACGGAAGGTAACATCTCGGCGTGATCCCGGTCACGTCAGCTGGCGCCATCTGTTGGAAGATCTTGATTCCACAAAAACAAAAGTTCATCTTCCGATCTCAACCAAATGGCGAGCGGTCATCACGACAATCCAAGCACTAGTCGCCGCCTCCCCCTTAACGGAGGCGCGGACGAACCTCCTCCACCGAATGCCATTAATGCCCTTGCCGGCCGGATAGACCGACTCACGTCCGTCGTGGAGGCGCTCATCCGTGTCCAAACGGTAGGGCAAGATCCCCAGATCGCCGCTCCCCCACCTCGAGACCGGGGCCCCTACAGGAGGAGAGAAGACTCCGCTCGCGTCGGCACTGCTGACCACCGCCTCGCTACCTCCCACAGCCTCAGATCTCCCGGGCCAATACATTCCGCGACCCGCTGGGCGTCCCACAGTTCAATACCGAGGTCCGTCGCCTGAGCGCCTTGCCCCGAGCCTCTTCGCGACCCTTTCCCTCCCGAGGAGATGTCGGTTAGCTTGCCTGTTCCCAGGCATCACCGACACCCCCTCCCTCGACGGGGTCGTGCGGACGGGACTCGCCACGGCGGCTCGAAGACTACCTCGCCGGGGGATCTAAAGAACCTCATTGAGAGGAACCAGGTTCGCGGCCAGACGCAGGTCTCCAACGGCAGAAGCCAGGGATCATAATATGCCGAATCATCGGGGTACCACGGCCAACTCGACGCCCTCGAGAAGAAGATCGAAGGTATGCATCAGGAAGGTCACCGTTCGAGAGACGGGGCTACGTACGCCGCCGACTCGCTCACCAAACCATTTACCGAGGAGCTGCTCGTTGTCCGCGTCTCCTCTCGCAACAAGCCCCCAAAGGTCTCCCTCTTCGACGACAAATCTGACCCGAAAGACCATTTGGATGCATTCACCGTGGGGATGAGCTTCCAAGACAACTCCGACGCTGCCCAGTGCCGAGCTTTCCCGGCCACTCTCATCCGCTCCGGACGAGATTGGTTCTGAGGACTCGAGTCATGCTCGATCTCAACTTTCGACGAGCTGGCCACCCAATTCCTCGGCCACTTCGTCGGGAACAGGCGGCAAAAACGCACAGTTGACCATATCTTCACGATCAAGAGCGGGGGCAAGGAGACGTTCAAAGAATACGTCACTCACTTCTACAACGCCCTCCTCGAGGTCCCAGAGCACCGGGACAAGACGGTCATCACAGCCCTGAGGTATGGTCTCAGGAACAAAGAGTGGTTACACTCCTTTGCATTAGCGCAACCTAAGACCATGGCCGAGGTAAAGGCCTAGACTGAGCGCGAGGTCCAGCTCGAATCCGAGGTGAACGCAAATCTCCCCCGGGCAGAGCAAGCCGACCAAAATAAAAGGGCAAGGGAAGAGAGAAGAGGACCTGAGCGGGCAAAACCCTACTCTCCAAAGTTTCAGGAGTACACCCCGCTCAACGTCTCCCAGATGGTACTGCTTGAAGAGGCCAAGGGAGAGGGGTTCTTCAAGCTCTCCCCTATCTCATGAATGGCCTCAAAGCGAACCCGGGGGCCCTACTACGGTTTCCACCGGTCGTTAGGCCACTCCACGGAGAGCTATAAGCAGTTCCGAGACTACATCGAGGAGCTCATTCGTTCGAGGCACCTCGCAGCGTACTTGAGGGACAAGCGGCAAGCTGACCGCGAGTAGGAGCAGCGTTCCCCTCCCGCCGAGATGACCATCGGCCAAATCATGATCGTGTCAGCGGAGGATACGTCTGGTACCTACGAAGCTCAGTACCCTAGGTCGGGCGTTGAGGCCAACAGACAACCGATGGGCTCAAGCTGCACGAATAAGAACATCTACTAGCATGTATTTCCCTTTAAAGCAATGTAAACCTTTCTTGAAATCTTTTTGTTTATATAATAAAAGGGATAAATAAAGCATTGCAAAAAAAGAAAAAGAAAAAGAAAAAAAATCTTATTCATTCAAAAGGAACTGTGGGCTCCTCAGCCGTACACGATCCAAAAAGAAAAATTACAGTAGCGGGGGAACGGTGTGCAGGAAACATTGCTCGTGGTACTCCGAGAAGATCTCTGCCAACCGAGCCCTCGCAGCCTCAGACCTCTGCCCCCGGTGCCGCCCGCGAACGTCGGCGTCATGCCTCAATTAGTATCACTCAAGGATGAGCGCCGCCGAGCGGTCCCACCGACCCGCGGAGATCGGGCCGAAGCACCACAGAGACCTTAACTTACCGACCACCTCATCCCTCAGCAGCTCGAACAAGGGGTTGTAGAGCCCTGGCGACGCCCTCTAGATGGATTACATTAGCAGTTGTAGCAAAGGGGAACGTCGGGAAAGCAGACGGTCGAAGTGATCCTCAATGCGACCAATCACTAACCGCACCATGTCCTCGGTGCAGTGCTGGTCATAGAGGTAGACGTCCTCGAAGCTCACAATGTCGAGGATGGCAAAAAAGAAGTCCTCCATTCTTACGTTTTGGGTGTGAAGGATGGAGTGATCAACACTCCCTCCGTTTTATAGCGAAAAACCCCCAGGAGTCCAACAGTCGCGCACCCACAACTGTGCTGCCACGCGGCAGGCACCTAGCCTCTCTCGACGAAATCGAAACGACGTAGCTCCGGTGCTTCGCCTCCTCTACGCGTTCATGGCCCGTGTCACCCGCGACTGTCCCTCTTCCCAAAGTCCTCTCCAAGAGGCAGCCGAGCGGCTATCCCGCTCGACTATCCCTGGATGGTAGCTCCCTACCCCACAACGCCAGGGATCAAAGCCCTCGCCAAGAGGCAACTGAGCAGCTTCACTACTTGGTTCATCCTTTGTACGCCACTTACGGCCCCTCCCGTGTTAAGGATCTAAGCCTTCACTAAGAGGCAGCCGAGCGGCTACCCTGCTCGGCTAGCCCTGGCTGGTAGTTCTCTACCCCACAACGCCAGGGATCAAATCCCTTGCCAAGAGGCAACTGAGCAGCTTCACTGCTTGGTCCATCCTTAGTAGGCCACTTACGGCCCCTCCCGTGCTAAGGATCTAAGCCCTCACGAAGAGGCATCCCAGCAGCTACCCTGCTCAGCTATCTCTGGCTGGTAGTTCCCTACCCCACAATGCCAAGGATCAAAGCCCTTGCCAAGAGGCAACTGAGCAGCTTCACTGCTTGGTCCATCATTAGTAGGCCACTTACGGCCCCTCCCATGCTAAGGATCTAAGCCCTCACGAAGAGGCAGCCCAGCAGCTACCCTGCTCGGCCATCCCTGGCTGGTAGTTCCCTACCCCACAATGCCAAAGATCTACATCCTCACCAAGAGGCAGCCGACCGGCTACCCTGCTCGGCTATCCTTGGCTGGTAGCTCCCTACCCCACAACGCTAAGGATCAAAGCCCTCGCCAAGAGGCACCGGGCAGCAACCCTGCTCAGCCATCCTTAAGAATCAAAACCCTCGCCAAGAAACACCGGGCAGCAACCCTGCTCAGCCCGTCCTTAGTAGGACACTTACGGCCCCTCCTGCGCTAAGGATCAAAAGCCATCGCAAGAGGCAACCGGGCCCGCCCTTGCTCGGTTATCCCTGGCTGGTAGCTCCCTACCCAACAACGCCAGGGATCAAAGCCCTCGCCAAGAGGCATCGGACAACAACCCTGCTCGGCCCGTCCTTAAGGATCAAAGCCCTCGCCAAGAGGCACCGGGCAGCAACCCTGCTCGACCCATCCTTAGTAGGCCTCTTACGGCCCCTCACGCGCTAAGGATCGAAATCCCTCGCAAGAGGTAACCGGGCCCGCACTTGCTCGGTTATCCCTGGCTGCCCCAAAACGCCAGGGATCAAAGCCCTCGCCAAGAGGCAACTGAACAGCTTCACTGCTCGGTCCATCCCTAGCAGGCTTTGTACGGCCCTTACAATGCCAGGGATCAAAGCCCTCGCTAAGAGGCAACTGAGCAGCTTTACTGCTCGGTCCATCCCTAGCAGGCCTTATACGGCCCTTACAACGCCAGAGATCAAAGCCCTCGCCTAGAGGCACCGGGCAGCTCCCCTGCTCGGTCCATCCTTAGCATGCCTCTCTGAGCCTTCCACGCTAAGGAAAATGACCTCACCAAGAGGCATCCGGTCTATCTATGTCTGAGCGATCTCCACCTTAACTTCGGGGCCATGGAGATACCGTCTTCCCGTCGGTCTTTGAACACTTGGCAAGTGAACAGATTCAACTCGACGCGTAATCTCTAGACGAAGAACCGACATAATACGAAGGCAGTACTGTGCAAATACAAGTGTTTACCGACAAAGAAAAATACGCGCGCAAATACTACTGTAAAAACAATTCATTTCCAAAATCAAAGTCTTTACAAGGGTATTGGAGGCTCCCCAGCCTTACAAAATGCCCAGAGGCCCACAAAATTCCCGATGCAACAAAAAAAGAAACAATAAGACAAGGGGATTCAGGCCTCAGAGCCAGGCACAACCCCGCGAAGCTCAGTATCTACCACGACATAGGCGACGTCTGGGGGCTCAGCGCCCATCACAGGAGCCTCGGTGTCGCCCTCGCGGGGAATCTCTTCCCCGGCCTCATCCTCGAGGTCGTCCCCCTGCTCATCATCCCCGAGAGGATATTCAGCTCGGAGCTCTGCGTCAGCGAACTCCGGCATCCGAGCCTTGACGGCGTCAAGGGCCTCATGCCAGATGACGGTACTGGCCGAGGCTAGGACGGTGTAAAAATGTTCCGACTTCTTGTAGTTCTCCACCTCCTTCGCCGCTCTGAAACCGGCTCGTTTTGTCCCCTCTACCGCCGCCTCCAGCTCCTTCCGGAGGGTGCTTGCCGACTTCTTCATGGTACCGACAAGCATCTTCGAGTCCTGAAGCTTGGCCTCTGTGGACTGGGTGGCCTCGCGGTACCTGGCAACCTCCTGCTTCACGGCCGCCACCTTACCCTCCATGGCAGCGACCCTCGCCATCGCTGCCTCTAGCTCCATGTTTGAGCTCTCCTCCAGCGAGGAGAGCTCGCCGGCAGCTCGCATCGCCGCGGCTATTTCCTCCTCCTCCATCTGGATGACAAGGACGACGTGCTAGAGGACCTGAAGAAATCAGAGGGGGTCAGAAAGAAAAGGGGGCACCAAATCTCGCGAATGATGAGATGCAGAGTGAAAAATCGAGTGAGGTACGAGCACTAACCGACACGGCCTTTTGGGTGATGGTCGCCATTTGCACCTTGAGAGTCCCCCGAGGGACCTTGCCCCCAGCCGACCTCTCCATGTCGGCCAGCAAGTTGTTGGCGACAGAGAGCCCCGAGGCCACCTCAAAGCGGAGGTCCCCCTCATCCACCAAGATCGGGAAGGCCGGGGTCCGCGGAACCGTTCGGGGGAACCTCTTGAGAGCCGACGGCGGAGAGCTGGTCTCTATCTCCCAAGCCAAGGCCTCCTGCCCCCGAACCCGCTTTCGGCTCGGCGCCTGGCTGGGCTCCGGGGCATGGCCCGCGCTCGAACGCTGGAGTAGGACGGCTTCCAGGGGAGCCGAGACCGACGTCGGACGAGAAGAGCTAGCACCTCCAGCCTTCGATCCCTTCTTCGTCTTGTGCATGGCCACTCGAAGGTGGCTCAAGTCCATGGGTTCTGCACAAGACAAGATACAATGGAGTCAGCAACACAAACAAAAGTGAAAGCAAACGCAAACCCAACAGATCGCCTACAAGCTCCTAACTTACTGACAAACTGGGCGGGGCTGAGCCCAGCCCAACTAAAGGCCCGCTCAGAAAGCAACACGTCAGCCTGGAGAATGGGCTCCCACTCCGCCACTCTCACCGTGTCGGGATCGTTGGACGGTCTTCCCCACCAGCACCTATCCCTAGACTACCGGGTGGGTACAGGCCAGTCATCACCCTCTGGCGGCCCAACAAAGAAAAACTTCTTCTTCCAATCGTGGATAGAAGAACGCAACACGACGACTCCCAATCCGGCTGCACTCTCCCGTTGTTTCCTAAAGGAGAGGTAAACCCACCTCGGGTCACCTGCGTGAGTGCCAGGGTGACCTTTGTAAATGAGAGAGGAGGTAAGGATGGACAGACCGAAAGGGATCATCTGCAACTTCAAACGGACCAGGAACCGGAGGAGAATCCTCTAGGAGTTTGGCACTAGCGGGCCCAGGGCTAACCCAAAGTAATTTAGCGCTCTAACAATCTCGGGAGAGAAAGGAAGGCACATTCCGGCCCAAAAGGCTTCCAGGTACAAAGCAATCTCTTTACCCCATACCTGATCTACCCTCTCTCCTTCCTCGGCCAAACGTAGCGTATAGCCGAAAGGGATGTGGAAATGATCCCGAGCGGTGGCAAGCTCGTCCTCATACCTCACAAGGATGACACACCAGGGGCGTCCGCCGCCTCCGCTCTAGGAACCGCCCCTGTCGCGTGACCCTGGGAAGAGGATCTGACCCTAACTCCCCGGGAAGACTCTGACTCAGTAGAAGAACCCCTAGAATCTACCCCGACGACATCTACAGAATCCTCAAATGAAGACATTTAACCTGATGGAGAGAATTCCTCGGGAGATAAAACGCAGAGATCCGACCTAAAATGAAGAGCGCCGAGCTAACAAGACTCAGAACGAGGAAAATATGAAGAGATATGGGTCATGAAGTGGACCCCGCCTCTATTTATAGCTGCCAGTGTGAACATCCTACGGCGACGGTCATCTCCCGCCGAAACGGCTCAGTGCATTCGACGGCCACGATCGCTCCACCTACCGCATGTGCATTAGCCGTATCCCATCAGACGCCAGAGGTCTGCAGCCCGTCGCGTCAGCCAACCAGCGCCCGACACGTGGGCTGTCGCTTCAGCGAACGTACACATGATCCGGTACACCCTCTTTAATGCAGAGATCGCACCTCTGATTCGCTGGCGTCATCCAGAATATATAACAGATCACCCGGTAACACGCCCCGACGATATCTTCGAAAAGGAGCTCACCTCGGGTGACCCGGCAGACCACTCTCGATCCGACCCGACAGCTGTTCTGTATGAGAGTGGGGGTCTAATGATGATACCCGATATCGGTGATCTCCCAGATCATGACATGTGGCAGATGACGTGTCCCAAAGCTAACAAGAAAAGACCTACAGTGGCCGACCGGACCACTCCTATTCCCGTCCTACAAACAAATGCTGGCTCACCTCCGAGCCCCCTGCACAATTGGCCTCCTCGACCTCCCAGCTCGTCTCCGGGCTACCACAGAACCAAGATACGTCGGCTCTTCCGCTCATCCGCGAGCTCCCCCGCCGAGGTCATCTTGCTCGGTCTTATCAACCGGCCAACGGCATCGCTTACAGGCGCAACTGCCATCCCGCGAATCTCGCCATGCGCGAAATATCCGCCGGCCACGACCCACGTTCAACGCCATCTCGATCCCACATTAACAAGCATGTCTCGCCATTAATGAGAGATCCCGCCCATTACGCGGGCGTGACGTCGGGGGCGTAACGGCCGGTGTGATTCTCGTGCCTGCCTGCTGCCACCGCTATATAAACCCCTCCTTCAGACGGTCCAAGTAAGCCATTTTTACTCCACTAAGTCGTTACTCTGCTCGTATTTCCTCTCTAACTTGACCGTCGGAGGGTCCTCGGTGGTACAACCACCCCGGGACTTCCTTGCGGGTAGCTCGGCCCAACCAACCTCAAACCCATTGAGATCTACATGTCTGAGGAGCCAGCCTCCAGATCCAATCTCAGCCGTCCATCACCGCCATCAGCAGATCAACGGAAGGTAACATCTCGGCATGATCCCAGTTACGTCAAATTCTAAGCTTTATTTCTTCTTTACCGCTCGGCTCTCTAAAAAAATTTAAGGTTTCGGTTGATATTCTTTTGCGATTTTCGTTCGATTTAGGGTTTAGATGTTATGCTAAAAATCATTTTTTGTTGCTTTATTTTGTTGGTGGTGTAGATTTCCTCCAATTTTTGATCGATTTATGATTTGTTGGTGGTGTTAATTTTCCCCAAATTTTGTTATGGGTGATTAACAAAAAAAAGATGTGTCCTTGGTATATTAGTTTTTTTAATTATATTTTATTATCTTATGGCATCGAATTGTTTGAGACTTCGCCTTGTTATATTTTATTATATTTACTTGATGTCTGAAGACGTTTGTGTTAAGGATCGGTCCTAAAGTCGTGGCATTCACGGACCCGACGGAATATGAAAAACAATAATTTTCTAATATAGGACCAATCCATATCTTAGAATCAACAAATACTCAGCAATTGTGAAAACTAGAAAAACTTAGAGAGAAAGTTTAGAGGCTATAACCTTTGTAGCGTGTTCGATCACCATCAGAAGACCCGTGCTAGACTTTGTGAGCTCCCGGAGAGTGTACAAGCCAACCGCCTTGACGTAGATGATTCGCGATGAAGGTGAAATGCCCAAAGCTCCATCTTCTCATCGAATGAGAGGAAACTCCATTATGAAACTTGCTAGGTGTTAATGTGTTGGGTATGTATGCCTTAGAGGCTATTATTGTGTGCGTGTAGTGGATACTTGGACATATGTACGTACATGACAATCTTCCTCGATATGATAGTATGCAATTTGGTTTGTCTTTATCTTAACATGTCTATATGTTTTACTTGTTATTATGTATCGTTAATACATGTTGATAAAGCCCGTATGATTATTGCTTGACTACCAGCGTTATAATACGATCATATATGTGGGGGCTAGGTAGTCCATAAGCACATCCTTAAATATCTCTAGTCGTGGGAGTATCGAGTTTAGGTATCAATATTCCGGAATAGACTGGTGTATACGTCTCTTGACCCCGATGAGGGGTGATGGTTGGTCACACAGCCATTGGTCTATGGCACCTAAGATCGTATATATACAGGTGCTCACTAGGGATGAGTACACTGGACGGACTCGCCGAGAACTTCTAGATGATACTATACCTATCGTCAGATAGCAGTTCTCAGGTGACATGAGCACATGTTAGTCTTTAGACCTGAAATCGTCATTTTTCTCGTGTGAGTTCCCACTGTACTTAGATTACCACCCTACCATGGCTCTACTGAGTTATGCAAACATGTTTTAGTTGGGTACAGTCCCGAGCCACATAAAGACGGTGAGAGATTGTTAAGGATTCATCTCTCCCGGTATAGAGAGTCGATATCGCACTGTGTTCGGTTGGGCAGCACCATAAGATCTTGGCCAATACAGTTGAGATTTACTGATAGTAAGATTAGTAGTTTTTTGGATTGGCCCTGAGCCATATTGGCAAGAATTATCGGGTTATTAGGGTCCGACGTTTACTACCCCTAGACCGATATGCGATACTCTTAGACGAAGAGACCGAACTGTACGGAGATTATCACAGATAGGCTTAGTAGGGATTCGGATGAGTTTGCTCGTTGGTCTTCCTTCGACAATTACCTAGGTAGTCGTTACATACAGCTAGTGCCGCTAATGTGTTTATAGTTAAACCCACTGCCAGCATACTGTTGAGTGTTTAGAGTCTCACATAGAGAGTTTCCTCGGTTCAGGCGAAATGATTTAGTGGCCGTATTTTGATACGTGCATGGTTCCAATCAAATGAGTGTACTAGCTACACGGATTGTTGATCGGACGGTTGATGGTACTAGCCGGCTTAGGATTAAGCCAGATTGTTAAATAAAGTATTGATTTAATAGTTTATCTATATATATATATATATATATATATATATATATATATATATATATCGATATGTATATTTTAGTATTATGTTCATTGTTTTTTCCTATCTCTTGGGTATTCATATTTATACAAATACGAGTATGTATTTGCGGAGACGTATTTTTGCATGTATACAAAGATGCTTTCTAGAAGGAGGACATCTCATTTCCTTTGTATTTCCATTTATGGAGGGGTGAGGTGGATTAAGAATGGTGGGAGGCATGGATGAATAGGGTAGACAAATGAATTGTTACTATTCAAGTATGGTTGGTTTTTTAATATTGCAAAAAATGATTTATCAAAAACATGCTAGCCTTAATTTTGGATGAGATTTTTTCATTTTCACCATTCTTTTTCTCTCTCCTTCTCTTGAGCTCCTCCTTCTTCCTCCTTACACTCTCATGTGTCGAGAATCAAAGATGGAAGAGTGATAAAAAAATTACTAGAACAACTCACTACATTTCTAAGCATCCTAGTATAACAAGTTAGAATCTTTAGTTGTTTCACTTGTGTGAAACTAGAGACTTGAACCATATCTCTCGGATGGATCATCTTCGACTAAGAAAGACCGGCAGTCAAGTTTGATCATGGAGACTCGATGAGCTAAAGAAGAGGAGTAGAAGACCGAAAGACACGGATCTTGAGGTATAACATTCTAACAGAGCAGTTAGAATCCTCTTAGTTTATAAGTTTTAGTGTTTGGTTAGATTCTAGGTCGTAGTTGCTAGCGCCAGGTTTTTAAAAGTTAAAGTTTTTCGTTTCGCAATGGCCGTGGTTAGCAGGTAGGGCGCTTGGAACTCCAACATGGTATCAGAGTCACCCAAACACTATAAACTAGTAGTAGACGATACTTTAGTTTCAAAACCAAAAACTTCCGATTTTCAAAACCCAACTTTCTATTCGAAATATTTTTGATCTCTAAATTTTTTTTTAAACAAGTGTAGAAGTGAGATCTTGAAGTGCAGTTGACACAGAATGAAAATGAGGTAGAACTGACATAATAAAACCGCCAAAAATTCGATTTTAACCGCTACTGGAGGTTTTATATTGTCTATTGGTCCTCGTTTTCATTCAGTGTCTTGTGGTTTGAGAATTGGGATTTTTGGTCTTGTTTAATTTGCCCCAGATTTCATTCAGTGTTATCTTTATATTCGAGCAACCCGGAAAGTTTTATAACTCGAAACTATTGCATCATTGATATCTGTGATATTGTTTATGTGTTTTCAAACGTCATCTAATTGCTATATGTCATTTAGACGGGGTTTCATATATGCTTCTGCTGCCGTGATGTTTATCTCTGTGATGGTTTATTCGGATTGTCGTGTTGGATAGCCTCTCGTGCGATGTTGGTTGTATAGTTTTATATCATTGTATATTCATTATTGCGGGGTGAGCGTCTGACATGTGGACTGTCGTTTCTGCCTGTTTGTATTATTTTTTATTGGGACACGTCCGGGTTGAGGTCGATGTCACCATTGTATATTATTTCTTTTCTGTACTAGGATAAACCCCGCGGCGGAGTGCTCGAGTAGCTGGGTTCTTAAGGGTAATGGGCCTCCATCTCATGGCGTTGAGACTGGGGTGCCTTACACTAGAATTGGCAGCTTATTCGCCGCACTCGTAGGGGGTATAGAATTGACCTGCGGAGGGATGCCCAAGTCATCAGATTTTTGAAGTGCTGGGTGACCCACTCTCTTCGTTAATTGGGGTTGCCTTGCTTCTGAGATTGGCGGGTAACTTGCTGCGCTCGTATGGGTCTTGGTTCTATATTGTATGGGCTATCCATACGGCCGGAGAACATCGAGTTTCATTTGCGGCTTAAATAAAACCCGGGGCTCCTAGATTATCCGCTATTCCATTTTTCTTATTACTTTTCTGTGATATTTTTTATATCATGCCTGTGATGAATGGTTATATATATATATATATATATATATATATATATATATATATATATATATATGTTGTATATGTTTTGCATCCGCGCTAGCCCTGCCCCCGCTCTGCCATTAGTTAAGTAACCTGACGGTGCATGATGGGCCCCGTGGCGAATGCGAATGGAATATACAGATATTCTATTTTCGTTCTTCTCTGGTATGATAGGTGTTAATTGATGGGACCGCATTAATTTTGATTAATGCGAGAAAAAATAAACCTAAAAAATGTTGTTGGAACTAATTTTTGAAAAACTATAATCGTATTCTTTTGCTTTGCGTAGAGGTATTCGATTAGGAATATTCTACACCTCATTCGACGAAGAAAGAGCTTTGATCCCTTCACGGGGATTTCGCTCTTAAGCAAAAGTTTGTGTTACTATAAATTACTCGGTTTTCTTCAAAACCACTAGTTTTCAAAAGCAAAGCCTAAACTGCAACGACTCGCTATATTTGAATCTATCTTACTTCCTTCATTTGATTTTCATGAAGATCACTTCTAGCTGTATGTAACGGCTGTCTAGGTATTGAACGAAAGGAAGTTCGATACGCAAACCCGTCCATATACCAACTGAGCCTGAAAGTGACAATCTTCGTACAGCCAGGTCTCTTCGTCTGAGAGTATCGCATATCGGGTCTAAGGAGTGGAAAACGTCAGACCCCTAATAACCTGATAAGTCGTATCGATGTGGCTCAAAACCATCCCAAAAAACTATTGATCTCACAATCAATAAATCTCAACTTCCTTGCCCAAGGTCTTATGGTGATGACCAATCGAACGCTACGCGACATCGACTTCCTTTACCGGGAGAGACGAATCCCTTCTATTGCTCATTGCCCCCAAGTGCGTCGGGACTGTACCCAACTAAAATATGTTTGCCCGACTCTTTAAAGCCATGGTATGGTAGTATCTAAGTGCAGTGGGAACACACTCATGACGAATGACGATATCAGGTCTAAAGACTAACATGTATATATATCACCAGAGAACTGCTATATGACGATAGGTATATTACCATCTAGAAGTTCTCGGCGAGTCCATCTAGTGCAACTCATAACCTAATGAGCATATGTATATTATCTTTGGTGTCGTACACCAATTGCTGTGGGACGGGCCACCTTTCCTTACGGGAATAAGAAACGTATACACTAGTCTACTCCGGAATATCGATATCTTGTCTCGAAACTCCGACGACTATGGACAATTTAAGGATGTGCTTATAGACTACCTAGACCTCACGAGTATGATCGCCATCAGAACTCTAGTAGTCAATCAAAAATCCTACGGGCTTTACCAACATGTATTCGATATACGTATTATAAATAGAACATATACACATGTTGAAGTAAAGACAAACGAAATAGCATACTATTATATCGAGTAAGACTGTCATGTACATATATATTCCAAGCATCCATATGTAATATACAATCCTATACTATACAATAATAGCCTCTGGGGCATATACATCCAACACGAACTCTGATAGCAAACCAAATATTTCGAGTATAATCCAAATAGCATTCATAAGAATCATCTAGTGAATTGAATATCATGCCAATTTGAGGTTCTACCTAATCACATGTAGTATTCTCAAAATTTTCATATTTTGAATCATTTGTTACACCCCGTTCGTTATTCTCATTAGGACTAACTTTAGGAGACGGAACATTTTTATATTTGCTTCCATTAGTTGATGATATAAACTCAAAATTTTCACAGTTTGAATCACTTGTTACCCATCGTTCGTTATTCTCATCAAGACTGATTTTAGGAGATAAAACATTTTTACATTTACTTCCACTAGTTGACGATATAAACTTAACATTTTTCCTTTCAGGAGTTATTAAATCGATAGGAATAATAGATTTTTTCAAGTATTGATTTTCGTCTGTTTCCACTACTGTTCCTTCTTCATCTTCTTCAAATTCAGGGATAGTCCACTCATATGCTTGATTAATCGACATGCTAGAATATGTAAACTTAAAAGTGAAAAATTTACTACAAGCACTTTGAAAAACTTCGTTGAGAAAGACGTAGACGTGCTCTGGTAGAAACTAGGGTTTCAAAATCGAGAGATCATTTCGAAAAAATTCGTTAAAGAAGACGCAGAATGCTCCGGCGATCTCTAGGGTTCGAAAATCGATAGGTGATATATTTTTCAACCGTTAGAAAAAAATTTACTTAAGTAGCGGTTTGATATTTATTTTCAACCGCTACTTTAAGTGGCGGTTAAATAAAACCCGTTGGATCTTAACCGCTTCTTAAAGTAGCGGTTGAGTTTGCTCGGTCCAGAATTGTTGGATAAATTAACTTTTGATGCTAACCGCTACTTTAAATAGCGGTTAAATAAGGACCGTTGGATTTTAACCGCTTCTTAAAAAATCGGTTAATATTGAACGGTCCTGATTTGCTGGATAATTTTTTTTTATCTAACAGTTCCCTGTTAATATTGATCAAAAGAATACAAGTCAAAATGTCTCAACATAATTTCCTTCTGAAATTATAACTGTCAATAATATGATCAATTATTTCAGTCATGGGTTACTTGTGGGTCACTTGTACCTTCAGCAACCCCAAGCTCTTGGAAGTTTAGATGGCACAAAATACTTCACATTTGGCCTGGTGCTGTTAAACTAGCGAAATGAGCTGAGTTTTCGCTTGTTCGGTTTGGCACAGTTATTTAAACGGGCTTAAAAACTTGTTCAAGTTTTGCTCGTTTATTTATCAAATGAGCCCGCGAGCCGAGCCTTTATGGAGTCTGGACGAGCTTTGAGGTTTATCGAACCTATCTAAAATCTTGAAAAAAAGCTATAAGTAATTGCATCAATATATAACAACATCATATTAATGTTCGATATGATATCTGACAAAGTGAGCAGCTAGGAATACAGTATTATAATTAAATAAATGAGTTTAAACCTTGTTTTGAACTTTTGTCAAGAAAATTTGAAGCTATTAATTATTTAAATTCATCAATATATTAGCATAAAAATATTTATCATGATGCAAGTCTCACATAACATCAATAAACTAATAATTATAATGTAAGTTTAAGAGTAGGTGATCATATATTTATTCGTAGTAAGTATCAAATAAGATACAAATTATCCAACTTTACACGAGTCTTAAACAAACCAAGCATGAACACGAGCCGAGCTAGCCCGCCGTGTTCGTATTTGTTTGTTTATTTCACCGAGCTTAGATTTTTGTTCAAGTTCAGCTCGTTTAGTTATTGACGGATTATTGAATCTCCTTCAGATGCTATCTTCCGTTGATCTCTTCGCGTGTTGATGGATGGCTGGGATTTGAGTTGGAGGGTTGACTCCTGAAGCGTGTGGATCTCAATGGGTTTTGAGTGGATGCGGCCGAGTTACCTGCAAAGAAGTCCCGGGACGGTTGTGCCACCGAGGACCCTCCAACGATCAAGTTAGACGGGAGATTTTGGCAGAGTAACGGTCTAGTTGAGTAAAAATGGCTTAACTCGATCGTCTGAGAGAGGGGTTTATATAGCGGCAGCAATGGGCGGGCGGACATGAGAATCACACCGGCCGTTACGCTCCCAGCGTCCCGCCCGCGTGATAGGCAGGATCCCGTATTAATGACGAGATATGCTCGTTAATGGGGGATCGTGGTGGCGTGGAACGCGGGATCGTGGGTGGCGGATATCTAGCGCATGGCGAGATTCGCGGAGCCGTGGCATAGACACCTGCGATCAGCGCTGTGGGTCGGTCAGGATGAGACCGAGGAAGATCATCTCGGCGGGAGGCTTGGGCACAAGCGGGAGGCCGAGGCGTCGTGGTTCTGTGATAGCTCGGAGGCGAGTCGGGAGGTGGTCTGGGAGTCCACTGAAGGTCGGGAGACTCCTCGGACAGGAGGCCCGAGGCATGATCCCAACTGAAGTTCTTGATCCCTTCTTGCAAGTTCTGAGACACGTCATCTGCAACATGTCAGTATTTGGAGAGTCACGATATCGAGCCTCATCAGTTATCAAATGAGTCCGAGCCGAGCTTTTAACAAGCCAATCCTGAGCCGAGCTCCCAGCTTTGATCTTTTTTAACAGCACTACATTTGGCATTAAAGACTAAAAAAATCCATGGTATTATAGTTCAAATCCATTTAGGATTTGCAATTTAGGATGGCAAACTTTTTCATGAATGAAATGTTATTTTTACCGACTTCAGTTTTTGTTGCACGTGCTACGTGCAACGTGCAGACGGCAAATCTCAAATGCTAGTATTTCCTTTTCCCGTCGGTTAAATTAAGTCGGAAAAACAATTAAAATGTTTTTGGTACCGACCTCATCAGTTGATGGGAAGACTAATGTTTGTTGTCTTATGGTAATGAATTATCCGATATCTATCGATAAATCAGTCATTTTGTCATAAGCTCTAAACAAAATGGGACAACTAATTAAAAAAATCTTAAAGGTTATACATACCCCCCTAATCTGTTAAATCTTTCATGTTATTTCAAAAACAACTTTGTCATTAGTGTGAGCAAAATATTAACTCTTTGAAGTTAAAAATACAATATCTGTCTTATACTTTTTAAACCAGCGTTTATTTTCGTGGACAAATATCGTGACTTATGATACCTTACTTGATGTTCAAATTTACCACACAAAACCATCACATTTAGGTCCATATTTAAGCTAAAAATGAATATGATGCAATAAAATAGAGGATAAAGATGATAAAATAGGATAATCTCAAATAACATGACAAAAGTTTAAAGAAATATATTTCATATACACGATTAATAAATATAGGTAAAAAGCTATAATAATAGATTAAAAAGATTGTTCATTTTCCTTTTCCTAATATAAATACAAATAAACATTTATCACATAACTCGAAACAATTAAGTTTTGAACAAAACATCAATGATAAAATGTTGGGTTTTTCTATGTCTCGGCCCAAAACTTGCTTATTTCTAAATTTCATCCTCAAAACTTTGATATTTTCATATATCATCCTAAAAACTTGTAAGTTATCCAAATTTCACCCCTAATCTAATGTTCGGATGAAATACTCCTTTATAATGGAAACCGATTGTTTCTCCACATTAATGGCGTAAAGATAAAGTCAAGCATTAGTTTTGTTAAGAAATCAAGGATTTCATGCATTCTTATGGATTAAATAAAATGAATTTGAAAACAAGAACTTAAGAGTGAAAAATAAGAAAGAAAGAAATTAATTGTGATTTTATATTTCGTAAACCCGCAACCCTAGTTAAGTTAACCCGACACGATTTTAAAAAGTTGACATTGAAAACTAACGGAGTTGATTTTTGGCTAATGACAATATTTTGAATGTGTTTTTTGGATATCTTGTATGTTTTTTGATGATATTTTGGACAACTTACATGTTTTGATGGCAATATATGGAATATTAAAGTTTTAGGAGTGATAATTATAAATAAGAAGGCAAAAAAGCCAAAAATATTTTGTCTTGAACAATAATTAGAATTTCAAGATGGTTATACCATACAGAACATACAAGGGTTATACATAACACAAAAGCATTAAAGGTTGCCTTTACGGATAGATAAATTCGTAGGGGCAACTTTTTATTGTCCCTACGGATTACTCCGTAGGGGCATTATTTGTCCATACGGTGCCCACCGTAGAGACATAAATACATTAAAAATAATTAAAATGCAATCTTTTTATTTGGTCTTACGATGCCGTAAAAGAAAGCCCTACGGATTAATCCGTATGGGCAATAAAGGGTTATTTAAAATAAAAATAAAGCTAAGTAATTTTCCACCGTTCCCCAAAATTTTCCACCAACCCTTTTATCTCTCCCGCGCCCTTGATCGATCGTCAATCAATCCCTCGTCGTCGAAAGCGTCGTCGCCGATCAAGCTCGTCCCCGATCAAGCGTCATCCCTCGTCGTCGACTTCCTCGTCGGCGATCATGCTCGTCGGCGAGTTCCTCCTCCATCGCCGTCGATCGAGCTCGTCGTGGACTTTCTCGTCGCCGCCAATCTATATCGAGCTCCTCATCGCCGCCTCCACCTCCTCGAGCTCTTTGCCGTCGGCCGGTATCTGACAGAGGTGAGTTTATATATTTAACAGTGCTTGAATTTTCCTAATTAGTAATGTTTTTGATTTCTGTAAATTAATTAGGAATTTAATTTATAATTTTATGGTTTTTTGTGTTATTGTTGTTGATTCTAGGGTTAGGGTTAGGGTTATAGAGCCGGGTTAATTAGGGGTTAATTTGGGTTAGGGTTAGGGTTTGGGAGATGATTAGGGTTAGGGTTAGTTAGGTAAAATAGGGTTAGGGTTAGCGTTTGGGTGATGATCAAGGTTAGGACTAATCTGGATTAATTAAGTAAAATAGGGTTGATGATGATTAGGGATAGGGTTAGAGTTAATTAGATTAATTAAGGTTAATTTTGGTTTAGGTTAGGATTAATTTGGGTTAGGGTTTGGGTGATGATTAGGGTTAGGGTTAGGGTTAATTTGTGTTAATTAGGTAAATTAGGGTTAATTTCGGTTAGGGTGTTGATTACGGTTAATTTGGCTTAATTAGCTTAATTTTGGGTTAATTAGGGATAATTTGAGTTAATTATGTTAATTTGGGTTAATTTTGGGTTAATTATGGTCTTACGTTTAGGGTGCACTATTTCCTTCAGTAGGATACTCGATGATAACGTAAACGTCAAATTTTACCGTAAACGTAAGAAAACATTATCCTAAACTAAAAATTTCAAACCCTTAAAAACGAAACGTAAACGTAAAAGCTATTCAAGTTAAATGTTCAAGTTAAAACCAATATATGATACTCGATGATAATATGAAACTTTCATATTCTCATCGATACTCATATGTGAAAATCAAAGAGCGGCTTAATCCCCGTCTATCGGTTAACATACGTTCGATGTTCGTCGTGACATAGAACTATACGAAGATTGTTAAATATCGGACGATATTGTTCGGTGCTAACAACCGTCGTGTAGTCTATGTGACGAGAAGATTCAATCGTATGATAACCGATAAATTTGTCCAGTGTGGAAAAGTTAGGAATGTATAAAGCAAACACCGCATTCACTTGTGTTTTCATTCGTTTCGAGTTATTTCGTCGGTACTTTTTCGCTGGTTCTCCGTGTACAAAGATAGATTAGATGTTCATTTCAACGTTGTTTTACAGAATTGAAATGATTATCTATTCTATTACAGTGTACACGGAGAACAGCGGGAAAGTTCTGCCGAAATTTACTCGAAACGGATGAAAGTACAAGCGAATGGGTATCTGCTCTTTACATTCTTAATGGGATAGAAGCATTACCCCCACAGCCGAAACACACACATACAACACGAATGCATAACAAACACACACACAAAGCACATACACACTAATAACCCTACATCTAAGCGAAATCATAAATTGAAACACACATACACAGAATATAACTCATACTTGGGTATTGTTTACCGCCGAAAACGGGAGATGGAACTGTGTAGACCGTCTTGCCTGAATTTGGGGGCAGATGCTATTTGGTTTTATCCGTCCACCTCTCCGAAGATGCCAAGCTGGTTTATGGCACCTGCATCGGAGGTTTGGACGGAGGCGGCCGTTGTAGCAGATTTCGTCAGATTCCCCCTCATTTACGTGGGGTTTTTGATTGTGGGGACACTCTTCCCTGCAGGTGCAAGCCCCTGCAGTTAATTACGTTATCGCATCGCGATAACCAATTTCTTCTGCTCCAGAAGTTCACTTCGTGTCGTGTGTATTTGTTTTATTTTTAATTGCCCGTGGATTGTATACGGAGACTAGTTTATGTTGGCGCCCGTAGGGCGTGGATTAGTCCAAATCCGTATATTCTTAGATTTGGGTTTGGCTTGATTTAAGGATCATTAATCTCGTTTGAGATTAAGATGAACTTAAATATTTGTTGAGGATACGTTAGTCTAATTTTAGACTAAGATCTACTCAACAAGATCATTTAGATCCAACATAAGAGCATTTGGACTCTATTGCTCTTGTTTAAGGACGTTGTGGTCCGTTGTTAGTTTAAGGACATTGCGGTCCGTAGGAATGTGCTCATCGGTTTGGGAGTGCACCAAGAGTTATTGGTTGTCGGGACCCTCCATCTCTCTGAAGACGTTGAAAAATTACAACGACATGTATCAGAGGTGTAGAGAGATGTACCCTTAAACCAAATTCCAGATTGAGGGGAGAGATCATGGTGGACCATCTAAGAATCATTGGTCATTTTTGGGAGACTAAGATTGATTAGGAGATGTGTGATGGACATTGTTCTGGTCAATTAGTTTGGGAAGCCATGAGCATAGTGGCTCGGTCTATTTGGAGATCCAAGATATTTTAATCTCAGGAAGACTTAGCCAATTTGGGGCTGAAGTTGATTTCTTATAGTGTTAAATACTAATATGTGCTCGGTGCTCACGTGCTCCCACGGGAGACTCTAAAGCAGTGTAAAACACTGAAATTTAGGGCGCTCACGTGTGGCACGTGAGGCGCCTGAAAGTTGGCGCAACACACTTGGGTCCAAATCCCCGTCTGTATATAAGTGTTAAACACTTAATTCTTGTGGCCCTCACGTGTGAGCACGCGAGGCGCCCTAAGGTTGGGCACTTCCTCTTTGGGTTTATTCCCTATTTTTTTTATAATTGCTAAGCACTTAGCTCATATAGTGCTCACGTGCGGGCATGTGAGGTGCTCAAAATGTGAGCGCTATCACTGGGTTTATTCCCTTTTCTTTCATAAGTGTTAAGCACTTAATTCATTGATGCTCACATGCAAACACGTGAGGTGCCCTCAAAACGTGAGTGCTGCCTTTGGGTTTATCCCTTTTTCTGTATAAATGCTTGGGGTCATGTGGGAACACGTGACTGCCCTAGGAGGCGCCTCTTGTTCTTCTTTTTTTTACGCTTGCGTGTGAATCATCAGTTTTTCCCTCTATGTGCATGAAGATCTTGATCTTAGTTTTAAGAATTTCAAGTCCCTTATTCTATAAGAATTAAATTCTTTTTACAGGGTTAAATCCTAGTTTTATCATAAGAATTAAATTCCTATATACTTTTAGAAGAATAAAATTCCTTGGACTTAGTTTTTCCCCTAAGTTTTGAATCTGCATAACAGAATCTCCTCGATGAGAATTAAATTCTAAACTTGTGGGGAGATCTACTTCTGCAGAGCTCAACCAGAGGAAGAACTAAGTTCTTTGAGAAGAGTTAAACTCTTGGCTTGAGAATTAAATTCTCTTTTGTTTTGTGGGAGCTTATGGGGTGGTCTCCTTCTTTTAGAGAATTAAATTCTCTCTCTATTTTTCTTCCCCTCTCCTTACTCCTATTTATATGAGAAGAAAAATAATCAATTTGTTAAGAATCTCTCATTGAGAGATCATGATTGATTCCATAATCTTTTAGATCAATCGGTAAATTTTATTCACTGTTGGATTTTTAATCCAAACGCTATCTGTTTAACAGAGAGGATTTCTTGTTTGCTTAACAAGATTATGAATATCTTGTTAGTTTTAACAGGATCAGAAATATATTTTCTTAATATAGAATTTAATTCTATCATATCTTTTTAGTTTAACAAGATCAGAAATATATATTTTTATATAGAATTTAATTCTATCATATGGATATCTCGTTAGTTTAATATAGAATTTTATTCTTATCATATGATTATCTTGTTAGTTTAACAAGATTAGGAAAATATATTCCTATGATAGAATTTTATTCTACCAGACGATCATCGTTGGATCATTGATCCAAAAGTTCTCTGTTTAACAGAGAAGATATTTCTAGTTTGAGGAAGATCAGAAAATATTTCCCAAATAGAATTTAATTCTTGAATTTGATAGGAGCATTTTAAATTGGGGCGCTCACATACTTTGCATGTGAGTAGTAAGAGCACTCACGTGTTTAACACGTGACCCATAATGTGGGTTTTAGCCTGTTTATGTTCAGCACTCATATGAGCATATGAGCGTTCACGTGTTTTACACATGAGGCCTGTTTGGCCCTTGGTTATTTATGTTCAGCGCTTATATACTTTGCATATGAGCGCTCACGTGTTTTACACGTAAGGCCTGTTTGGCCCTAAGTTATTTTCTTTCAGCGCTTATATGCAAAGCATATAAGCGTTCACGTGTTTAACACGCGACGTCCAACCGTGAATTTTTTCCCTCTTTCATCTCTCCCTTTTTTAAGGGTTATAAGGGAACAAATAACTCTTGGCCGAAAATTTTAGCGTGAACAAATGCCCCCCACTACTTTGCCCACATAAGTATGTACGTGGGTGAAGTAGTGCAAACTAATGCGTGACCATAGAATTGATGTCTTAGGAGATAAGTTTAGGGTCCTTAAAGCCTAAGACTTTTTTCTTTTCATCTTCATGAGCCGTAAGGGTCTTACAAAGGTTTTTTCCTCCCTAAGAGTCGATAGGTTCTCGCAGGAACATTGTTTTCCCTACGAGTCGAGACGAGTCGAGAAGTTCCCGCAAGGACATTATTTTCCCTGCGAGTCAAGACGAATCGAGAAGTTCCCACAAGGACATTATTTTCCCTATGATTCGAGACGAATCGAGAAGTTCTCGTAAGGAAATTATTTTCCCCACGAGTCGAGAAGTTCTCACAAGGACATTATTTTCCTCACGAGTCAAGACGAGTCGAGAAGTTCTCGCAAGGACATTATTTTCCCTTCGAGTCGAGACGAGTCGAGAAGTTCTCGCAAGGACATTATTTTCCCTACGAGTCGAGACGAGTCGAGAAGTTCTCGCAAGGACATTATTTTCCCTACGAGTGGAGAAGTTCTCGCAAGGACATTATTTTCCTTACGAGTCGAGACGAATTGAGAAGTTCTCGCAAGGACACTTGTTTTTCCCATGAGTCAAGACGAGTCGAGAAGTTCTCGCAAGGACATTATTTTCCCTACGAGTCGAGACGAATCGAAAATTTCTCGCAGGAATGTCCTAACGTCACAGTTAACCTCTGCTGATAGAAGTCCATTAGGGTCTATGGTACTAGGGTTTTTGTCCGTCGTACCGTCGCGTTGGCCGATATATTCCCCGATATGCAATCTTGCTATTCGAGTAGCCCCACGACTGTCGTGTCTCTGATCCCTTCGGGGGCTGGACAAGACGTCTTCAAGTAACCTCACAGGTCATATTACCGTCGGAAGTGCAAGCGTTTGGGATATTCCATGCCGCTTTTTACATGAGGTTAGGCTCAGTTTGGAAGCCCCGATGAGTCATGACCACTCCACGCTGGTGTGGGATGATCTCCGATAGTCTTTCAGGTCTCATTTGAGTTGTCGTCAAGACCGTGAAGCCAGGGATCTTCCTTTGCTTCGTTTGTTGACATTGCGTCTGCAATATTGCGACGAATGTCAAGGTTATCTCTAGGTTGTCTGTGAACCGTCGAGTCTTGGAACTAGGGACTTTGCCATGGCTCCACTGTTTTGACCCTGGTGTCGGTTGATGACGTTGCATCTGCATCCTGCTGGAGTTAGAAGAAACGTCGTTTTTGATCTCTAGGCTGTAAATTTCGCCGTTAAGACCCTGAAGCTAGGGATCCTCCTTCACTTCGTTTTGTTGACATTGTGTCTTCTATATTGCGACGAATGTCAAAGTTGTCTCTAGGTTATCTATAAACCGTCAAGTCTTGGAACTAGGGACTTTGCCATGGTTCCATTTTGTTGACATCGCGTCCGCATCCTGCTGGAGTGAGAAGAAACACCGTTGTTGATCTCTAGGCTATAGATGTTGCCGTCAAGACTTGGCTCTCCTTCTGATGGAGCTTGGTGGGAAAATGTGGTTCCCTTTTTCGTTTGCGCCCGTGGATTGTATACAGGGGTCGACGTGGACTCGCCTGCAGGGCAGAAGTTTCATTTTTCATTTTTTTGTTTCCACGATGCTCTATCATTTCAGCTTTTTATATCGCGATTGCCCAATCATTTCGGCTATTTTTTGCGGTGCCCAATCATTTCGGCTGTTTTTTCTTTTTACTCACTGCTTTTTTATTGCGAGTTGCCCAAACATTTCGGCTGTTTTTATATGCATATATTTTGCTCGCTGATTTTTTATTGCGAGTTGCCCAAACATTTCGGTTATTTCATATGCATTTTTTTGCTCGCTGATTTTTTATTGCGAGTACGGAACTCAAGATCCGATACCAATCTTAGCACCAGCATCGTTGCGACTGGAATATTGCCAGGAGCGAATCATCATTTGCGGTGAAAGTACTTGGAATTTGATACCGATTTAGACATCATCATCGCTACTATTAGGATATTGCCAGGAGCGAATCATCATTTGCCTTTGTCGATTTAAACACAGGTATCTTAGCAAACAGGGTTAGGATCCTGTTGACTAAGGATTTTCGACTTTACGAGCCGTAAAGGTCTCATAAAGGTGTTTCTCCCTATGAGTCGTGAGGATCTCGTAGGTGTATTTTCTCCTTAGCAGTCATGAGAATTCCTAAGTGATATCTTCTCTTGTAAGTCGTGATCTCACAAGAGTATTTCCTCCTTGCAAGTCGAGAGGACCTTTAAGTGTTGTTCACCAAATGGGGAAATTTCGCGCCATTGGTGGAACTAGGTGAGGAAACGTTTATTTGTGCCCGTAGATTGTATACAAGGGCCAATATCAGACCGCCTATAGGAAAACTTGGGGAGTGTGATGGCTTATGAACAGGTTCAGGTCCCTGTATGTTTAGGCTTTTGAATCCTATGAGCCGTCAGGGTCTCATAGGGGGGAATTCTCCCTACGAGTCGTGAGGATCTCGTAAGTGTAATTTCTCCTTAGGAATCGTGGGGATCCCTAAGTGTGTTGCTCCCTTGTGAATTGTAAGGATCTCACGCAGATATTTTTTCCTCACAAGATCGAGAGGGCCTTGCAGGTGTTTTTATTTTAACGAGATTGCGCCCTTTCGGGTTTTCACAAACTCGATGGTAGCCCCGCTGTTTTTACTCACGGCGCGCTTTCGGGTTTTCATCCATACCCATTTCTCTTGTGGACATACCATTTTTTTACAACGAGATTGCGCCCTTTCAGGTTTTCACAAGCTCGCTGGCAGCCCTGCTGTTCTTACTCATGGAGCTCTTTCGGGTTTTCATCCGTACCCATTTCGCTTGTGGACGTACCGTTTTTTTTACAACGAGATTGCGCCCTTTTAGGTTTTCACAAGATCGTCGGTAGCCCTGCTGTTCTTACTCACGGCACCCTTTTGGGTTTTCATTTGTACCCATTTCGCTTGTGGACGTACCATTTTTTTTAAATGGCACTTAGAAGGGATTTCGCCACCGGGGTCGCTACGTAGCCAGCGGGATTTGAGTGGCAGCTCTTTCCGTTGGGACTTGTGTACTTGCATTCCATTATCGCCGCGCTTGAGGCGACGTATTTAGTTTAAAAACATTGCGGTCCATTGTTAGTTTAGGGACATCTTGGTCCATTGTTAGTTTAGGGACATCTCGGTCCATGGGGATTTTGAGGCGAAGTTTTGCCGGATACTACTTACAGAGTCTTGACTTAGGAAGATAGCGAGCGGACACGAGCGTCGTCATCTATCATTAACCTGAGTTGTGACTTGTCAGGCGTAGTATTTCTTAAGGAATCGACCGTTTATTGGCCGGAAGGGTCTTTCGCCTTGCATATTCATGAGCAAGTATGCCCCACCTTGGTAGACCTTTTCTATGATGTACGGGCCCTCATAATTTGGCTCGAATTTCCCCCGCTTTGCACGGTTGGGGATCATAGGTCTTCTGACAACTAGTACAAGTTCGTCTTGGCGGAATGTTCTCGGCCTAATTAGTCTTTTGTATGAGCGCGTCATCCTTGCTTTGTAAGCTTACAGGTTTTGCTGCGCTATCACGCCCCACTTCCCAGTGTACGGCGAAGTGGACGCGATGAGGCCCGCTACGTATATACTCAGAAGTACATACGCTAAGCGTAACTAAGCAATATAAAATAAATCACAAGAGACAAATGATGTAGAAATAACAGCAACTTTTATTAATAACACTCTTCGTACAATGCATGAAAAAAAAATACAACTGAAATGAAAAGCGATGCCTAAACAGTGGTATAACAGTAAATGAAAATACTGGAAAGAACAAGGTACGATATCTAGAGCTCGGGGTCTTCGTTAAACTGCTCCAAGTCTTCACCGGTGGGCTCAATCTCAGCTTGATTCAACGCACGTGACGACATTCAAAGAAGAAAGAAATAGAATGTCGTCAGCGAACAGGTCGCTCGGTAAGTCCCAAGCTAAAGAAGAATTAGGAAGATAGTGTAAAAGTATTTTCTAAAGTATTATATTGTTGAATATTATGGAATATTGAGTTAACGCTGTTGTTTGTAGCTTGGTACAGAAGGATGCCAGTATATACGAGGGGAGTCTCACTTGCCAGAGACTAAGGCACGTGTAGTACAAGGAACCGTTATGCCACGGTACAACAGCAATATGATTCAGGTTAGGTGTCTTAATCTGACCACCTCGTGCCACCTTTAACACCTTCCGTACCAATCTACCCTTTAACCCCGTAGTGTTTTAACAGTAATGTGGTATTATATTGTGTCAATTGGGTGACTGATCAAAGCCATGATATCAGTAAACATGTTGTAACTGTATAATCAGGTAAATGGAATATCAGGATAATGGATGAATATCCATGGTTTGATTCAGTCAAAATGAATATATTGTTAACTGGATTCAGGGATTCATGCATTTAAATTGTATTGGAATATAAAAGAATATAGATTGACTTGAATCATATTCAAGTCAGAAATAGTCAGACTCTAACCCGAGTCAGACTAAAAAAAAGGTAATTTGAAGTTCAATATTAGTTAGGGGCCTTATTGTAATTTGTAAAATTTGAGGGGGTTTTATGTAAAAAGTACTTTTGTATAATTTTCAAAATACACCTCAAGTATTTATTATTCGTTTTTATAATTACAATAAATGTGAAATTTTATTTGTGTTATTCTAGTGAATATATCCTAATAAAAATATTAATTCTTTTATTAGAATTTCATGGTATTTTAATGTAACCTTTAATCTTGGAATTTTAGGAAAAAGTGGAAACTTTATATTATAATAAAATAGGTGTTTAAATGGTATTTAAATATATATTAATACAAGAATAATTTTAAATAAATATTTTAATTTCCCAAATCACATTATTCTTAAATGCTGTATTTTAAACCTTTCAAGACCGAATGCTCCTTGCGGAGGTCTGAATCTCGCACTACTAGCCTGCGGGTGCACGATGAACCGTACTATCCCTAACAGGTTCCCCAAAAGTGGGTTGTAGCGGCACTTTGCTTAGGTTTTATAAATACTTTTCATTTAGGAAAACGGTTTTATAAATATAAGGTATTTATTTGTAAAAGAGTATAGTTTTCCGTATTTTAGTTATTAGGGTTTCCTAAGCCAACTAGCCTATTTCTAAGGTCTAAATGATGTGTCATTAGAAGCCTCAAATCGCCTCTTCACCGTCAATTGCGGCCAGGTAAGTGCCAGGTAAGTGGGAAGGAACCACAGTCGTGGGCCTAATTAAAAACCACTAGCTTAGACACACTTGCCTAGACACCACAAGACAGTTTAGATAAACGATCGATGTCCATGACCTATCGTGCTTTCATTTTATTTAAAAATTTTATACAACTTAATGTTTTCAAGTAAAGGTTATAAAGAATATGGTATTTTAGTGAAAAGTCCTGTAATGTCGTATTCTACGTTTTGACATTTATCAGTTAGGGTTATATTTGTGTGTGTGTAGAGGTAGGTCATTACCTCGTGACTTGTTTTAAGTTTTGATGACGTTTAGAGATAAAACATGATATGTTAAACTTGAAGGTATTAAAGCGCAAGAATACGGTATTTGAAAACGTTATCATTTCATGTGTGAAATTTCATTCAAATTGATTTCTACAAGTTTAGTGATCAAGATAAACATATTTAAGAGTGAGGGAATTAATTAGATCAAGAAAAATAAACTTCGTGGTATTTTTATGAAAAGAATACGGTTTTGCAAAGAAGTTATCATTTCATGTGCGAAAGTTTGTTTAAATTAGTTTATGGGTGATTAATAGTCAACATGAATATGGGTAGGTATTATGTATTAGGTGACAAGTGGAAATTTGCAGAAAAACGAATCGGAAATCGTTTTGTTCCGATTTCCGTCGGGTTCCAAAAAGTCGTATTTTTATATTAAAGAAAAGATGGATAGAAGAGGTGGGACTTACGGGTTTGGACAAGCTAAGGAGGCTAAGGAAGGTGGTGGTTGTCGATGCGTCGCGAAGGTCCTCGTCCGGTCGCCGGAATCCGTCGTCGGTTTCGGCAGCGCTTCGCTTCTCGCTCTTTGTACCGAGTTCTCGAGAATTTGGGAGAGTGGACTTAGAGTTGTAAGGTGAAAAGGTAGAGGGTAGGGGTCTTTATATAGGGCTAGGCTAGGGTTATGGTTTGGATTAAAAAAATATTTAAAAAATGTAAAAATTCATTAAAAATTCATTAAATTTGGACTTAAAAGAGGTTTAATGAAAAATCAGTAACAGTACAGGGAAAATGAACCATGCAGGGGGGTTGACCAAGTCAACACGAAACTTTTTCGTGTTGACGACTCGGCCGACCGGCCGAGTCCGGCCGGCGGCGCCGGCCGAGTCTGGGCCGAGTCGGGTGTCGTTGGGTGGGGAATTGTCTGGGGGAGATTTTGGTATACTTTATTTTTTATAAATTGCATTAATTTGTGAGTTATGGCTGTTTGACCGTTTGACTTCCCAAAAAAATTAAAACAAAATGATATAAAAATTATGTGGGGCATGGGATTCGAACTCTGGTGGCTTCGTTCAGCAGTGCAAGGTATTACCAATGAGCTACAAGCTCCTTCTTATAATTATTGTGTTATTTAATTACTTAAACTGATAGCAGCAAGAATAAATACTCCTAGTATACATTAAATTTAAAGTAATTTCTTGTTCACTAAAAGTGGAGTTATTTCATTCTTGTAGCTTGTAATTAAAAACAAAAATAATTACCTAAATCTTGTGCTCAGGTTTAAATACCCCTTTGTGGATTTTAAAAAATATTTTGAAAAAAAATTTGTATAGGAAATTTAGGAGTGTTACATTCTATCCTCCTTATAAAAATTTCGTCCTCGAAATTTGTAAAAGAAGGTGTAACAGTTTCAAGGAAGGTTTTGTGACAGAACTATTGGTAGTGTATGAAAATATTTAGAAGGAAGAAATATTGAAAAATGGTTTGGTCAAAGTGAGGGAGTTACCTGGGTTACCTTGGTTCTTAGTCTCAGGTTCTAAGGCCGTTAAGGTGGAAGCTTGACGTCTCGACACATTTTTCTGAGTAAGCCGATACATCGATGCCTGACTAGGTAGGGATGGTCCATGTGGAGGTGGTGCTGGGAGTGCAAGACTAGGTGTAGGAGTCTGGATAGCTGGCTGCTTCGGGTAGATAGTGGGTGTGTGGGCTGAGCTGCGTCTCCAATTCTATGATCGGATGCGCCGCAAACTAGGCACAAGCCGTTTGCGCGCCTACAGTCCTTCCACAAGTGTCCATTCCTATGGCAGTAGTAGCAAAATTCTGAACTTGACTGGTTAATTGTTTCCTTCAGTCTCTTGGGTTTTGCAGGTTGTGTAGTGTAGGTTCCTCTTGCCATCTGGGTGGCAGTGCGTTTCCTGACGGTTGCTCCTGCTTCTGGTCGGTTCAATAATATGGCAGTCTGCTGCTGCAGTCCAACTAGGAGGCTTTGGATTTCCTTAAGCAGAACCGTCTGCTCGTTGGGTGGAGCAGGAACGGCAGATATGAGAGGTAGTGTTGGAGGTGTAGGTGTGTTGACATTGGTACTGATGTTGTTCGGGGAATCCATAATCCTGAAGAAGAATTTGGATTAGGACAGATTCAAATACATGAAATGATAAGATTCAAGGAATAGGAATTTGCAAGATTCAAGGAACATGAATTGTAAAGAATGTTTTAGTTGCTGGTTCTTGTGATATATTGCTTAGGTTGTTCACACAGACCAGAACTGCATGATAGGGATTCATACAGCTCTGACCTGCATGGGCCACCAACAAAACCTGTCACGCCCCACTTCCCAGTGTACGACGAAGTGGACGTGACAAGGCCCGCTACGTATATACTCAGAAGTACATACGCTAAGCGTAACTAAGCAATATAAAGTAAATCACAAGAGACAAATGATGTAGAAATAACAGCAACTTTTATTAATAACACTCTTCGTACAATGCATGAAAAAAAAATATAACTGAAATGAAAAGCGATGCCTAAACAGTGGCATAACAGTAAATGAAAATACTGGAAAGAACAAGGTACGATATCTAGAGCTCGGGGTCTTCGTTAAACTGCTCTAAGTCTTTACCGGTGGGCTCAATCTCAGCTTGATTCAACGCACGTGACGACATTCAAAGAAGAAAGAAATAGAATATCGTCAGCGAACAGGTCGCTCGGTAAGTCCCAAGATAAAGAAGAATTAGGAAGACAGTGTAAAAGTATTTTCTAAAGTATTATATTGTTGAATATTGAGTTAACGCTGTTGTTTGTAGCTTGGTACAGAAAGATGCCAGTGTATACGAGGGGAGTCTCACTTTCCAGAGACTAAGGCACGTGTAGTACAAGGAACCGTTATGCCACGGTACAACAGCAATAGGATTCAGGTTAGGTGTCTTAATCTGACCACCTCGTGCCACCTTTAACACCTTCCGTACCAATCTACCCCTTAACTCCGTAGTGTTTTAACAGTAATGTGGTATTATATTGTGTCAATTGGGTGACTGACCAAAGCCATGATATCAGTAAACATGTTGTAACTGTATAATCAGGTAAATGGAATATCAGGATAACGGATGAATATCCATGGTTTGATTCAGTCAAAATGAATATATTGTTAACTGGATTCAGGGATTCATGTATTTAAATTGTATTGGAATATAAAAGAATATAGATTGACTTGAATCATATTCAAGTCAGAAATAGTCAGACTCTAACCCGAGTCAGACTAAAAGAAAGGTAATTTGAAGTTCAATATTAGTTAGGGGCCTTATTGTAATTTGTAAAACTTGAGGGGGTTTTATGTAAAAAGTACTTTTGTATAGTTTTCAAAATACACCTCAAGTATTTATTATTCGTTTTTATAATTACAATGAATGTGAAATTTTATTTGTGTTATTCTAGTGAATATATCCTAATAAAAATATTAATTCTTTTATTAGAATTTCATGGTATTTTAATGTAACCTTTAATCTTGGAATTTTAGGAAAAAGTAGAAACTTTATATTATAATAAAATAGGTGTTTAAATGGTATTTAAATATATATTAATACAAGAATAATTTTAAATAAATATTTTAATTTCCAAAATCACATTATTCTTAAATGCTGTATTTTAAACCTTTCGAGACCGAATGCTTCTTGCGGAGGTCTGAATCTCGCACTACTAGCCTGCGGGTGCACGATGAACCGTACTATCCCTAACAGGTTCCCCAAAAGTGGGTTGTAGCGGCACTTTGCTTAGGTTTTATAAATACTTTTCATTTAGGAAAACGGTTTTATAAATATAAGGTATTTATTTGTAAAAGAGTATAGTTTTCCGTATTTTAGTTATTAGGGTTTCCTAAGCCAACCAGCCTATTTCTAAGGTCTAAACGATGAGTTATTAGAAGCCTCAAATCGCCTCTTCACCGTCAATTTCGGCCAGGTAAGTGCCAGGTAAGTGGGAAGGAACCACAGTCGTGGGCCTAATTAAAAACCACTAGCCTAGACATACTTGCCTAGACACCACAAGACAGTTTAGATAAACGATCGATGTCCATGACCTATCGTGCTTTTATTTTATTTAAAAATTTTATACAACTTAAAGCTTTTAAGTAAAGGTTATAAAGAATATGGTATTTTAGTGAAAAGTCCTGTAATGTCGTATTCTACGTTTTGACATTTATCAGTTAGGGTTATATTTGTGTGTGTGTAGAGGTAGGTCATTACCTCGTGACTTTTTTTAAGTTTTGATGACGTTTAGAGATAACATGATATGTTAAACTTGAAGGTATTAAAGCGCAAAAATACGGTATTTGAAAACGTTATCATTTCATGTGTGAAATTTCATTCAAATTGATTTCTACAAGTTTAGTGATCAAGATAAACATATTTAAGAGTGAGGGAATTAATTAGATCAAGAAAAATAAACTTTGTGGTATTTTTATGAAAAGAATACGGTTTTGCAAAGAAGTTATCATTTCATGTGAGAAAGTTTGTTTAAATTAGTTTATGGGTGATTAATAGTCAACATGAATATGGGTAGGTATTATGTATTAGGTGACAAGTGGAAATTTGCAGAAAAACGAATCGGAAATCGTTTTGTTCCGATTTCCGTCGGGTTCCAAAAAGTCGTATTTTTATATTAAAGAAAAGAGGGATAGAAGAGGTGGGACTTACGGGTTTGGACAAGCTAAGGAGGCTAAGGAAGGTGGTGGTTGTCGATGCGTCGAAAACGTCGCGAAGGTCCTCGTCCGGTCGCCGGAATCCGTCGTCGGTTTCGGCAGCGCTTCGCTTCTCGCTCTTTGTACCGAGTTCTCGAGAATTTGGGAGAGTGGACTTAGAGTTGTGAGGTGAAAAGGTAGAGGGTAGGGGTCTTTATATAGGGCTAGGCTAGGGTTAGGGTTTGGATTAAAAAAATGTTTAAAAAATGTAAAAATTCATTAAATTTGGACTTAAAAGAGGTTTAATGAAAAATCAGTAACAGTACAGGGAAAATGAACCATGCAGGGGGGTTGACCAAGTCAACACGAAACTTTTTCGTGTTGACGACTCGGCCGACCGGCCGAGTCCGGCCGGCGGCGCCTGCCGATTCGGCCGAGTCTGGGCCGAGTCGGGTGTCGTTGGGTGGGGAATTGTCTGGGGGAGATTTTGGTATACTTTATTTTTTATAAATTGCATTAATTTGTGAGTTATGGCTGTTTGACCGTTTGACTTCCCAAAAAAATTAAAACAAAATGATATAAAAATTATGTGGGGCATGGGATTCGAACTCTGGTGGCTTGGTTCAGCAGTGCAAGGTATTACCAATGAGCTACAAGCTCGTGTTGTTCCTTGAACCGAGTTTGATGTTTTTGTAATTATTGTGTTATTTAATTACTTAAACTGATAGCAGCAAGAATAAATACTCCTAGTATACATTAAATTTAAAGTAATTTCTTGTACACTAAAAATGGAGTTATTTTATTCTTGTAGCTTGTAATTAAAAACAAAAATAATTACCTAAATCTTGTGCTCAGGTTTAAATACCCCTTTGTGGATTTTAAAAAATATTTTGAAAAAAAAATTTGTATAGGAAATTTAGGGTTGTTACATGCGCCATGAGACGAGTTTCATCGAGGGCATCGAGCTCCTCAAACCGAAGATGGGCATTTTCTTCATCCGTCAGCTCATATTGAACTGCTACTCGTAAAGAGGGTAGCTCTATCTCCAAGGGAAGTACCGCTTCCGTGCCAAATACCAATGCGAATGGCGTTGTATTCATGGCCGTTTTGAACGTGGTTCGATACGCCTAGAGAGCTTCATGCAGTCTCTCGTGCCAGTCCTTTTTATTTCTGGACACCGTTTTCTTTATGATCTTCGTCAAGGTCTTGTTGAAAGCCAGAGCCATACCGTTAGCTCGGGGATTATAGACCGAAGAGTATCTCCAATTTATATTATGCTGATGTGCGAAGCGGTTGATCTTATGGCTCCTGTAGGCTGGCCTATTATCCGAGACGATTCATCATGGGGTGCCGAACCGGTAGATGACATGTGTCCTGAAGAAACGGAGGATGTTCTTCGTCTTCACCTCCCTTAGCGGTACTGCCTTTGCCCACTTAAAGAAATAATCGGTTGTTTCCAATATGAACCGATGTCCCTTTGAAGATACTGGTTCGATGGGCCCGATTATATCGATTCCCTACATTTCGAACGGCTAACTAACCAATGTTAGGGTGTAGCGGATTCAGATGCTGGTGAATGAAGTCCTCGTGAATTTGGCACGAGTGACACTGCTTCGCATATTCGAGGCAGTCTTGAATCATTGTGGGCCAATAGTAACCCATTCTTTTGATCTTCAGCTTCATCTTTGGCCCGGCTTGATGAGAACCGCAGAGTCCGTCATGAGTCTCTTGGACAACTCTCCTTGCTTCTTCCGGTCCCAGGCACCTTAGCCACAAACTATCGAACGATCTCATATATAGAGTATCATTGACGAAGGAGAAAGATAGAGCTCGCTTCATGAGCTGATGTCTTGACGACGCGTCTTCGGGTGTTCGATGGGATTTGATGTAGTTTATGAAAACTTCTCTCCAATCCTTAACCTTTTCTTCGTCCTCTATTCGGAAGGCTGCTTATTTGGTTGCTTCTTTTCTTTCAGACGGCTCCGAAGATATTTTTGCTGGCGCGAGAATCTGGCGGCTTTGCACAATGATCCTTACGTCATCGAGGTTTTCGTCGGCCAATTCTTTAGCGAGCTTGGCCAACGCATCCGCCTTGCTATTTTCCGTCCGCGGTATGCTTTCCAGACAGTAAGAGGAAACTTGAGTCAGTAGTTGTTGCACTCTTTCGCCTTATTTTACCAACTCTGGCTTGCACGTCTGATAGTCGCCATTTACTTGGCTAACGACCAGCTGGGAGTGTCCATATATGAGGAGGTTTTCGATTCCCATGTCAACAGCGATCTCAAGACCCTCTATCAAAGCTCCATATTCCGCTTCGTTGTTTGTTCTCGGCTCTATTAAGGAAAGGGCAAAATGCATTATCCCTCCTTGTGAAGTCACGAAGATAAGGCCTACCCCAGCTTTAATTATGGGGGTGTTTTGCTTTCGTTTCTTCATGGAATACGCTCCGTCGAAGTAGAGTTCCTATTGGACATTATTTTCCTCTGTCTTCCCTTAGATTGTGTCGAACACGTGTTCATATGGAAATTCACAATTTAAGGAAGAATCAGCTGGTATCGGATGCTGGGCGAGAAAGTCGGCGATGGCCTGGCCTTTTACTGCCTTGAGGGGTCGATATATTATCGAAAACTCCATCAAGAGTAGGGCCCATTTGGCAAGCCTTCCTGTTAGTACGGCTCTTGACATCAAATATTTGAGAGGGTCCACCTTTGATATGAGATGGACATCATGTACCAAGGCATAGTGCCTAAGATTCGTTATCGCGAAAATCAATGCCAGGCAATACTTTTCAATGGGGGAGTATTTATTTTCTTCCCCCAGAAGGACTCGACTCAAATAATAGAAAGCTCTCTCCTTCCCCTGTTCGTTCTCTTGTGCCCATAGCGCGCCTAGAGAACCTTCAAGGGCTGTTGTATACAGGATGATGGGCTTTCCCTTGACCGGAGCGGTCAGTACCGACGGGTTCTGCAGGTATTGCTTGATTTCGTCCCGTGTACTTTGGCATTTCTGATCCCAGACGAACGTGGTCCCCTTCTTCATTAGATGGTTGTAGGGACGACACTTGCCAGAGATGTTGACTTGGAGTTTTACACCTGTTTAGGAATCAGTATCGCTACAACTGGGATATTGCCGGGAGCGACTCATCATTTGCCTTGAGAGGACTCGGAATTTGATACCGATTTAGGCATCAGTATCGCTACAACTGGGATAGTGCCAGGAGCGAATCATCATTTGCCCCTATCGATTTGGACAAAGGTGGATTAGTAGACAGGGTTAGGATCCTGTCGACTAAGACTTGACTTTATGAGTCGTAAGGTTCTCATAAAGGGTTTTCTCCCTACGAGTCGTGAGGATCTCGTAGGCGTATTTTCTCTGTAAGAATCATGGGGATTCCTAAGTGATGTCCTCTCTTGTAAGTCGTAAGGATCTTCCAAGAGTGTTTTCTCCTTATAAGTCGAGAGGACCTACAAGTGTTATTCATCATATGGGGACATTTCTTGCCATTTGTAGAACATGGCAAAGAAATATTTATTCGTGCCCCTGGATTGTATACAAGGGTTAATATGGACCGCCTGTAGGACAATTTGGGGGATATGACGGCTTAAGAACAGGTCCAGATCCCTGTAACTTAAGGCTTTTAAATCCTATGAGCCGTGAGGGTCTCACAGAAGGGTTCTCCTTACGAGTCGTGAGGATCTCGTAAGTGTATTTATTTTAAGGAGGTTGCACCCTTTCGGGTTTTCACAAGCTCGCCAACAGTCCTGCTGTTTTTACTCACGGCGCCCTTTTGGGTTTTCATCCGTGCCCATTTTGCATGTGGACATACCATTTTTTTAGCGGGGCATTCCACTAGATTGTAAGACTTGTTTGTAGGCCCATTAGTATCCTTCCTGTCTTTTAAGAAGAAAGGACCATTCTACATAGAGATTCTTCTGCCAGTGAGGAATATGCCCCCTGTGTATATCTCGGGGGGAATGAGTACCCACGCCGTCGCTATTTTGGCGACAGGTTGCTTCATAGCCGCTTATTTTTGTTGAGCGTAGGCGACAAATGCCATCTTGCCTCCACTTTTCACTCGTCATCATCGGATGAGAAAGAGTCTTGACCCAATTGATCCAATCAAGCCATTTTATCCATAAGTTCTTGGAAGGTCGGGAACGCCTTTGAATTTGGGTCAAGGGTGGCTATGAGCATTCCCATGGTTGCAACTTCATCGATGTGTTTCTTGTATTTGACCAGAGATTTCGCCATTGGGTAACATATTGAACCCAAGTCTGATTCGGTCTAACCCTTTCGTTGACCAGTGCTGTCACGGTAGTATGTTCGTTCTCATTAGCGAATCCCTGACAGAAGACCATATCCACTTCGTTGAATCTCTTCACAAAATCATTTAGGAGTTCCGCATACTATATGAAGGCGATGCCCGCTAGACCGCTGACGAACTGTCGGAGGAGTAGTATATCATTCTCTCCAGTGTTACAGCACATGGATTTAAATTGCACGATGTGCTGGTGAGGATTTCCGGTTCCTTTGTACATGTGGAACGTTGTAAGTGTGTACTCTGGCGGGTACTGTATTTGATCGTACCACGTCGGATACGGTCGACCAGTTTTGATTGATCTATTTGCGGCTTCACTGGCGTAGTGAGCTTTGATTTGCTGAGCGATATATGTGTCCAGCTTTTCTTTAGGAATCATTTCCTCCTCAGCCGTTGATGAGGTTTGCAGAGGATTTGAAATATCACCCTTTTCTTTAAGACCAACTACCGGCAGTTCATCTGCCAGTTGTTCTGATTGAACCATCATTCCAGCCATATTTTGAATCAGAAGGACCATCTGGTTCATTTGAGTGGACATTTCTGCCGCTTCTGCATCTCCCTTTTTCAGAGTGCGCTTTAGGAAATCAATATCCGACTCCTTCTCTATTCTTTCTTCGGGCGCGTCCTCGGGATTTTCCTTAGGCGATAGATTACTGTTTGCTGCCGCCTGAGCGAGCATCTCCTATAGCTTTTCACGTTGCAATTAAACCTTTGTCAGGGACCGAGTTTGAGGTCAGTGGCTAGTAGAATCTCGAACTTCGTCTTTGGATTTCACTATATGGATTGTATAAACTGTCATGCCCCCAGGCTTGGGGTGTTGAGTTTACTTCGGACACTTGGGCTTTAATAGGCCTCTCTTTTTTGTGAGAAGCCGCTTTGTTTTTTTTTTTTTGGAGGAATCGCTTTATCAGGATTCTTCTTAGGATGAGTCCCCTTGTATTTGAAAGAGAATTTGTCAGAAATTGGCTGACGTCTAAGGGAAGAGCCGCGGTTGACGACAGAGACCTTCACCTGCTTCCACACCTTATATAGAGATGATGAAAGTTGTTTTAGGGAGCGAACTGGTTTCTGCTCTCGTGGGATCTCCATGGGCTGTAGAGATTTCTTTGATATTGCGGTAGGAGAATTTTGTCTGACCCTTTGCAACAGTTTGAAGCTATTCCCAGTTGGAACAACATTCACCACTGGGGTTGAAACATGACCATACAGAGAACTGCCCCCAGCTCATTTTGTATGATGCCGTTATCGACGTCGACCATTTCTTATAGCCCGGATTTGATTAGCTTCAGGATTTTTCCGAGCCTGTCCCCTATTTTCTTTGAGAGCTTGAATATTCTACCCCCTGCATCGACCTTGGTCCTTGGCATGTGCCAGTTGTTTAAGAACTGATTCCGTCGGCAAAGCAGCTGCTTGGGGAGCCAGCCTGTGGAAGACAGACTTCCTCTGGGCTTCCTCCATTGGCGTTGAGGCACCGAGGGTGAGAGGTGGGAGTATTGACCCAAAGAGAAGCCCGTTGATTTCTTGAAGAGCCGGATTGCAAAGATTTGAGGCTGCAAGTGACCCATACTTGACTCCGCCAGATGTGACAGAGCCTGAGTTGCAGTGAGTGAAAGAAAATGCCATTCTCAAAAAAGACGAAACGCCGGATTCAGTATCCCATCATCCAAGGGCAACCACAAATATATATACCACGATTATTTGATCGCGGAAAAACACGACACAAGAAGTGTAGAGTGGAAAGAGGAAAAGGTCCCACCGGGCGTTCCAAAATCTGTTTACCGCCGAAAATGGGAGACGGAACTGCGTAGGTCGTCTTGCCTGAATTTGGGGGCAGATGGTATTTCGTTTTATCCATCCACCTCTCCGAAGATGCCAAGCTGATTTATGGCACCGTGCATCGGAGGTTTGGACGGATGCGGCCGTTGTAGCAGATTTCGTCAGATTCCTCCTCGTTTACGAAGGGTTTTTGATTGTGGGGACACTCTTTTCCTTCTCCAGGAGTTCACTTTGGCCCTTCAGTTAATTACGTTATCGCATAGCGATAACCACTTTCTCCTGTTCCAAAAGTTCACTTCGTGTTGTGTGTGTTTTATTTTTGGTTGCCCGTGGATTGTATACATAGACTAATTTATGTTGCCGCCCGTAGGACGTGGATTAGTCCAAATCCATATATTCTTAGATTTGGGTTTGGGTTGATTTAAGGATCGTTAATCTCGTCTGAGATTAAGATCAACTTAAATATTTATTGAGAATACGTTAGTCTAATTTTAGACTAAGATCTACTCAACAGGATCATTCAGATCCAATATAAGAGCATTTGGACTCTATTGCTTTAGTTTAAGGACATTGCGGTTCGTTGTTAGTTTAAGAACGTTGCGGTCCTTAGTTAATTTAAGGACGTTATGGTCCGTTGTTAGTTTAAGGACGTTGCGGTCCGTAGCTAGTTTAAGGACATTGCGGTCCGTAGGGATGTGCTCATCGGTTTGGGAGTGCACCAAGAGTTGTTGGTTGTCGGGACCCTCCACCTCTCTGAAAACGTTGAAGAATTATAACAACATGTATCAGAGGTGTGGAGAGATGTACCCTTGAACCAAATTCCAAATTGAGGGGAGAGATCATGGTGGACCATCTAAGAATCATTAGTCATTTTTGGGAGACTAAGATTGACTTAGGAGATGAGTGATGGACATCGTTCTGGTCAATTAGTTTGGGAAGTCATGGGCATAGTGGCTCGGTTTATTTGGAGATCCAAGATGTTTTAATCTCAGGAAGACTTAGCCAATTTGGGACCGAAGTTGGCTTATTATAGTGTTAAATACTAATATGTGGTCGGTGCTCACATGCTCCCACGTGAGACTCTAAAACAGTGTTAAACACTGAAATTTGGGGCGCTCACGTGTGGCACCTGAAAGTTGGCGCTGTACACTTGGCTCCAAATCCCCCTCTGTATATAAGTGTTAAACACTTAATGGCCCTCACGTGTGAGCACGTGAGGCACCCCAAAGTTGGGCACTACCTCTTTGGGTTTATTCCATATTACTTTTATATGTGCAAAGCAATTAGCTCATATAGTGCTCACATGCGGGCACGTGAGGTGCTCAAAATGTGAGCGCTATCACTGGGTTTATTCCCTTTTCTTTCATAAGTGCTAAGCACTTAATTCATTGATGCTCACGTGCAAGCACGTGAAGTGCTATCAAAACGTTAGCGCTGCCTTTAGGTTTATCCCCTTTTCTGTATAAATTCTTGGGGTCACGTGGGAACATGTGACTGCCCTGGGAGGCGCCTCTTGTTCTTTTTTTTTTGACGCTTGCATATGAATCATCAGTTTTTCCCTCTATGTGCATGAAGATCTTGATCTTAGTTTTAAGAATTTCAAGTCCCTTGTTCTATAAGAATTAAATTCTTTTTACAGGGTTAAATCCTAGTTTTATCATAAGAATTAAATTCCTATATACTTTTAGAAGAATAAAATTCCTTGGACTTAGTTTTTCCCCTAAGTTTTGAATCTGCATAACAGAATCTCCCCGATGAGAATTAAATTCTAAACTTGTGGGGAGATCTACTTCTGCAGAGCTCAACCAGAGGAAGAACTAAGTTCTTTGAGAAGAGTTAAACTCTTGGCTTGAGAATTAAATTCTCTTTTGTTTTGTGGGAGCTTATGGGGCGGTCTCCTCCTTTTAGAGAATTAAATTCTCTCTCTATTTTTCTTCCCCTCTCCCCTCTGTGTGTTTCTTTCCTCCTCTCCTTGCTCCTATTTATATGAGAAGAAAAAGAATCAATTTGTTAAGAAAATCTCTCGTGAGAGATCATGATTGATTCCTTGATCAATCGGTGAATTTTATTCACCGTTGGATTTTTAATCCAAAAACTATCTGTTTAACAGAGATGATTTCTTGTTTATTTAACAAGATTATGAATATATTGTTAGTTTTAACAAGATCAGAAATATATTTTCTTAATATAGAATTTAATTATATCATATCTTTTTAGTTTAACAAGATCAGAAATATATTTTTTATATAGAATTTAATTCTATCATATGGATATCTCGTTAGTTTAACATAGAATTTTATTTTTATCATATGAATATCTTGTTAGTTTAACAAGATTAGAAAAATATTTTCATATGATAAATTTTATTCAACCAGACGATCAACGTTGGATCTTTGATCCAAAGGTCCTTTGTTTAACAAAGAAGATCTTTCTAGTTTGAGAAAGATCAGGAAAATATTTCCCAAATAAAATTTAATTCTAGAATTTGATACGAGCATTTTAAATTGGAGCGCTCACATGCTTTGCATGTGAGTAGCAAGAGGACTCGCGTGTTTAACACATGACCCCTAGTGTGGGTTTTAGCCTGTTTATATTCAGCGCTCATATGAGAATTCACGTGTTTTACACGTGAGGCCTATTTAGCCTTTGGTTATTTATGTTCAGCGCTTATATGCTTTGCATATGAGCGCTCACGTGTTTTACACGTGAGGCATGTTTGGCCCTTAGTTATTTTCTTTCAGCACTTATATGCTTTGCATATAAGTGCTCACGGGTTTAACACGTGACGTCCAACCGTGAATTTTTTTCCTCTTTCATCTCTCCCTTTTTTTTAAAGGGTTATAAGGGAACAAATAGCTCTTGGCCGAAAATTTTGGCGGGAACAGGTATCTTCAAATCTAACTTTGTTAATCGATAATTTATTCTTTTCAACGACAAACTTTCCTCTACGAATTTTCTTCTTTGTCAGTAACCATATCGTTCTTAGATTTCTCAATATAGTCACCATAACCTACAATTTATATATTATACAGTCTAACATGGCCCATGAGTACATCCGAGTTAAGGACTGGATGTACGTCGATTGGCAACAACGCATGCAATCTAAGTTTGTCGCAGGAGTTGCTGTTTTCATTGAATTTGCACGTGCATATAATAAGGTTGTGTTAAAGAAAATTCTTTGTCCGTGCGATAGATGTGGGAATAAGTTCTGGCAGAAAGTAGAAATCTTCTGATGCTTATGATGGATGGAGCAACAAGTCTTTCACAATGCTTCTGATGTTCTTGAAAGATTCTATGGCCCGGGAAATAACGTGCCCGACAGCAGGTACGAAGCCCAGAAGATGATGTCTGATTTGGGTCTGAAGTATAAGAAGATTCATGCATGCCCCAAAGATTGCGTGTTGTACCGGAAAGAGAATTCAGATTTGAAAGAGTGTCCAACATGCGGAGAGGCCATGTATAAGCCGAAAGAATCTGATAAGAAACCCGATATACCTATCAAGATAGCATGATACTTTCCTATAACACAGAAGCTGCAAAAGCCATTCAGGTGCAAGAAAACAACCGAGACAATGATTTGGCATCACCGTGCTGCTCCAAGCTAAGATGGAAAAATGGGCCATCCAAAAGATTTACTGGCATGGAAGGATTTCGATAAGAGGCACGAAATATTCAGTAGTGATCCTCGCAGTGTCAGGCTCAGACTTGCTAGTGATGGCTTCTGCCTATTCAACTATATGGCTGGAAGCCACAGCACATGGCCCGTTGTAATGATAGTTTATATTCTGTCGTCTTGGTTGGTTATGGATCAATCCTACTTTATGATGCCTCTTCTTATTGACGGACCAAACTCACCGGGAAACAATATTGACGTTTATCTCCGACTTCTGATCGATGAGTTAAAATCTTTATTCATTGATGGTGTGGAAATTTACGATGCAAACACAGATACAACTTTCGCAATGCGTGTGGCTTTAATGTGGACAATTAATGACTTTCCTGCGTATGGAATGCTATCTCCGTACATGGTCACAAATCATACCCTTATTGCCATCAATATACAGCATCGAAATGGTTGAATTTTAGCAGGAAGGTTTGTTATTGCGATCATCGGCGTTTCCTGCCACTAGGCCATTCCGACAGGTTAGACGCTGCTCACTTTAATGGTCATTAGGAGTTTCTTGGGCCTCCACCCTCATTGTCCAGAGAGGACGTGATTGCTCAGTGGGATGGTTACAATAATGTGACCTTCAGGATAGATCCGGTAAAACAGGTCAAACCGTCCTATTGGAACAAGTTAAGCATTTTCTACGAGCTTCCGTACTGGTCAACAAATTTAGTGTGTCATTGTCTGGACGTCATGCACATAGAGAAGGGTGTATCCAAGCACGTACTCAACTTGCTTCTTTGTAAAGACGGAAAATCAAAAGACAACCTCCATGCTCGGATGGATCTTTAGGACCGGGAAATTAGAAGTGAATTGCATCCTAAACCGATAGCGAGTAAACCAGGCAAGTTTGTACTTCCCAATGCCGTGTATCATATGTCACAACCGGAGAAGAAAAGGTTCCTGCAGGTGTAGCATGATTTGAAAGTTCCCACGAGTTTCTCAGGATCATTTAGCAAGAAGATAAAAATTATGAAAGGCAAGATCGATAAGCTGAAAAGTTATGATCACCATATTATTATGGAACACCTTCTCCCATTAGCCCTGATGACTTCCCTTCCTGAATAGGTTGGTCTAATAATCAATGGCCTATGAGTACATCAGAGTTAAGGACTGGATGTACATAGATTGGCAACAATGCATGCAATCTAGGTTTGTCGCAGGAGTTGCTGCTTACATTGAATTTTCACGCGCCTATAATAAGATCGTGTTAATGAAGATTCTCTGTCCGTGCGATAGATGTGGGAATAAGTTCTGGCAGAAAGTAGAAATCATAGAGCTTCACATCGTTTAATATGGTTTAGAAACGTTCTTCCAAGCAATCGGGATCATTTTTACTAGATTTTATACAATTTAGTTATATCACGGGAAAGGACAAGAAGAAGACGGTAATACAGCAGAAGAAGAAGGAGAAGACGGTAATGCAGCAGAAAAAGAAGAAGAAGACGATAACTTCTTTCCAGAAGAAGAAATTGAGGATATGGTAGAGGCTGCCCTCGGTGATAGTATTCCTATCGAAGATGACATTCCTTCCGGTCAAGGACCGCGTGCGGATAAGTATGAAAAGTTCATGAATGATGCTAGAAGACCAATTTATGAGAATGCAAAGTATTCCACCCTATCATGGTTCATCAACTTTTCCAAATTAAGTGCCTAAATGGATGGAGTAACAAGTCATTCACGATGCTTCTGATGTTCCTGAAGGATTCTATGCCCCCGGAAAATAACGTGCCCGACAGCTGGTACGAAGCCTAGAAGATGATGTCTGATTTGGGTCTGAAGTGTGAGAAGATGCATGCATGTCCCAAAGATTACGTGTTGTACCGGAAAGAGAATTCAGATTTGAAAGAGTGTCCAACATACGGAGATGCCAGGTATAAGCCGAAAGAATCTGATAAGAAGCCCGATATACCTGTCAAGATAGAACGGTACTTTCCTATAACACAGAGGCTGCAGAGGCTATTCAGGTGCAAGAAAACAACCGAGGCAATGATTTTGCATCACCGTGCTGCTCCAAGCGAAGATGGAAAAATGGGTCATCCAAGAGATTTACCGGTATGGAAGGATTTCAATAAGAGGCACGAAATATTCAGTAGTGATTCTCGCAGTGTCAGGCTTTGACTCGCTAGTGATGGCTTCTGCCTATTCAACTATATGGATGGAAGCTACAGCACATGGCCCGTTGTAATGATAGTTTATATTCTGTCGTCTTGGTTGGCTATGGATCAATCCTTCTTTATGATGCCTCTTCTTATTGACGGACCAAACTCACCGGGAAACAATATTGACGTCTATCTCCGACCTCTGATCGATGAATTAAAATCTTTATTCATTGATGGTGTAGAGACTTACGATGCAAACACAGATACAACCTTCACAATGTGTGTGGCTTTAATGTGGACAATTGATGACTTTGCTGCGTATAGAATGTTATCTCAGTACATAGTTACAAAGCATGCCCTTATTGCCATCAATATACAACATCGAAATGGTTGAATTTTAGCAGGAAGGTTTGTTATTGCGGTCATCGGCGTTTCCTTCCACTAGACCATTCCTACAGGTTAGACGCTGCTCACTTTAATGGTCATCAGGAGTTTCTTAGGCCTCCACCCTCATTGTCCGGAGATGACGTGATTGCTCAGTGGGATGGTTATAATAATGTGACCTTCGGGATAGATCCGGCAAAACAGGTCAAACCGTAATATTGGAACAAGTTAAGCATTTTCTACGAGCTTCCGTACTGGTCAACAAATATAGTGTGTCATTGTATGGACGTCATGCACATAGAGAAGGGAGTATCCGAGCACGTACTTAACTTGCTTCTTTGTAAAGACGGAAAATCGAAAGACAGCCTCCGTACTCGGATGGATCTTTAGGACTGGGAAATTAGAAGTGAATTGCATCCTAAAACGATAGCGAGTAAACCAGGCAAGTTTGTACTTCCCAATGCCGCGTATCATATGTCACAACCGGAGAAGAAAAGGTTCCTGCAGGTGTTGCATGATTTGAAAGTTCCCACGAGTTTCTCAGGATCATTTAGCAAGAAGATAAAAATTGTGAAAGGCAAGATCGATAGGCTGAAAAGTCATGATCACCATATTATTATGGAACACCTTCTTCCATTAGCCCTAAGGACTTCCCTTCCTGAATCGGTTGGTCTAATAATCAATGACCTTTGTTGCTTTTTTAGAGAATTGTGCGCTAAAATCTTGGATGCTGTGACGCTGGATAATCTAGAAAATTCTATTTCATTGATACTTTGCAAGCTTGAGCGTATTTTCCCACCGTCATTCTTCGATATCATAATACACCTGACTGTCCATCTTACAACCGAGGCTAAGTTTTCCAGACCGGTACAATTCGATGGATGTATCCCGTCGAAAGGTATGTGGAATTTTTCGTTTCACGCAATTTGTAAAATTATTGTTGTCTTATATGCTCGTATTTATTTATTTAACATATTTTTCTTTAGATACCTCCACACTCTAAAAAAGTATATATGCAATAGAAATCGACCAGAGGGTTCTATCATACAAGGTTATCTTCTAGATGAAGTAACCACATTTTGTTCCCGCTATCTGAATGAGAACATTGAGAAGAAGCTTAACCGGCCTCGGAGAATTCAGGATGGGCCATATGGTAAAACTGATTATAAGAAAATAGACATTATGTTTATCAACAAAATATATCGGTTTATCCTCCTCAATAGCGTATGTCTTGAAGAAATTAGAGAGTAAGTTTTTTGGAATAATTGTTATATTTGTGTTTGTGTGTGTATAAAATAATATAATATTACTATCATAATTTATTGTTGAGAACATAATTCATATTAATGAGGTACGTGAGGGGCATCCTGATTGGAATGATGAACGATTGGAAAAATATCATCAGGATAATTTTTGCGATTGGGTTGCAGATCATGTAAGTTGTTCGAATAATATGTTATTGCTACCAGTTTTAATCTAAACTTATATCGTTATGCATTTGCCGTAAAATTTGTTTTGTCAGATCCACGATCCGAACTTGTTTGCATGATCAGAGAGAGATTCAAGATATTTAGCTCAGTTTCCTAGTATGGAGCTTGCATATTATAAAGGATTCGGCATCCTTGGATACAAATTTAAAGTTAAGGACATAGAAATATCTCGAACCACTCAGAATAGTGGGATTGTGACGGTAGGATCAGATGGTGTGATTTATTATGGATACTTAAATTTCATACTTGGCATTCCATATCTCGGACGATAAGAACTATTTTATATATTTCAGTGTATTTGGTAAGATACACGAACCGATACGGATAAGTGGAGAAACAATCTTGGGACTTGGAAAGATGAATATGGATTGACTAGTGTGAACACACTTCGATTTTACGGTCAGGACGATCCATTTATCTTTCCGAACCAAGCATTCCAAGTATACTACTCACAATGCTTGGAGCATCCGGGATGGAGTGTCGTATGCCGTTGGAAACCCAGGGATGTTTACGATGTCTCAGAATTCGAGGATCGTATGGAGGACAGCAAAGAGGATAAAGAAGAGAGAAGACTTAGAGTGCTCAGACCGTCTGTTTCAAAAGACGAGTCGTCTTCGGCTGATCGTGAAGTTATGTGGGTTAGAAATAATATCAATGATGAAATCCAAGTAGATATGTCTAATGCGTCTACGAAACGAAAAAGGTTATCAGTAATGTTATATTATTACTTTGTATTTCTATGATCTATACATATATTGCATGCATATGTAATGATTTTACTTTTATCTAGGTCTGATGACGAAGCCCGAAGAAGCGAGGGGCGGCAGGAGCACCAAATACGACAGAGGCAGAGGCAGAGCGGTTCTGCCATCCGGGAAGCTGTGTAGGGAGCTCCAGAGGGCTGGTCTTGCACCCCGATCGGTATCCCCTTCGGATGACTCCTTCCGTGTGGACTTTGCCACACCTCCAAGTATATTGCACGCATATTCATTTTGAATGTAATATTATAGATATACACGCATATTTATTTTAAAATTACTTATATAGTCAATGTTTAATTGTCTAACTGTTGGTGGTGCGTCCACATCAGAGGCAGATGCCACTACCGCACCTGCAAGTATGTTTATATATCCTATAGTGCATGCATATTGATTTAGAATGTTATATCATAAATATACACATATTCTTTTTTTTCTTACTTAGATAATATTGTCTAGCTGTAGGTGGTGCCTCCACATCTTGGGTAGAGGCCACCACCGCACCTGCGGGTATGTTTATATATTCTATATTGCATGCATATTGATTTATAATGTTATATTATAGATATACACATTATTTTTACAATTACTTATATAATCTATTTTTATTTGTCTAATTATAGGTGGTGCATCCACATCTAGTGCAGAGGCCACTCCCGCCACTTCCTTACCCTCCACTCAGTCTGCAGGTTAGTATGAATAAATATAAAATATTTAGTCATTTTACATATCCTCTAAGAATAAACATGAACTTCATGTAATCTTATCGTCAATATTTATTTTCTAGTTGGAGGGGATTGGTTGATCGTGCGAAAAAGCAGTGTTTTGTAAATAACCGCAATGAAAACAGTGTCGGTAATAACTAGCCGTGATGAGTACGGGTCGTCCGCAGGGAAACGTGAACTCTTTTTTTGTTTTAGACGATTTGATAAAAGAGATGGGTGATTGTTGTCGTTTATTTTAAAACGGATATAAAGTTTATAATAAAAAAGCTTGCAGGGTTCATAGGATTTAGTAGTTAATGGATAAATATTTAAAAATAACTCTTTTATTTTTTAATAGTTTAAAAAGAGCGATAGTGATGAATGTAGATTTGGGTTCTTGGAGGAAACTAGGGTTTCCCTCTCTTGACCCTTGTCCTTCCATTGATCTCTATTCATGTCAAGCCCTTAACAAAACAAGTGTTTAACTACTCTCAAATCGTGGTCGTGACTATCAATAAATTGATAGCGAGCCCGATAAGAAGGTTAATATTTATTTTGCTAAAGTTTATAAACATTAAAATGTTAAAATAAATTAAAAGATTTTTCAATTATTATCCTACCCTATCCTACAAACACTAGCAAACAAAGAATTACTTGCTCAAGGTTAGTGGTGATTTAGAAGAAATGTTGAAAAAAAATGAAATCATAATTAAGATGTAGAAAAGTAATGCGTAAAAACTAATGCGTAAAGTAAATGTGGAATATAAATGCAAAAATAAATAAAATAAAAACTAACTTTATTAATCAACTATTGCATTTACAACTTTTCTCATTAGAAAGAAGATTACAAGAACCCTAGTTTGCTCTAGATCTCTCTTTTTTAGGAGGTAGATGAATAGATGATTATATGATCACTTGGATAATTTTGAATGCACAGCTTTCGGTCCTTTATATAGTACCTAAAACCAGAAACCCTAAATTCCATATGTGAGTAGATGCATTTAAGATCATGATCCCAAAATCCCACATCGAATGGATATCAAAGAGCTGCGGAACCGCCGCATAATGCCATGTTTGGCAGCGGTTCAACCGCATCCTAATGGAATCTTGTTTTGAGATTTCTTCTTGCTTTTTGTGTTGATATTTGGAGATCATTTTGATGTATAGATTCTGAAAATATTGCTCTGAGTTTCTGCAGTTGCTAGATTCCTCGATTTGCTTCTAAAATTTGGCAGATTCGGTTTCAATATCCCGATTTGACTTGGATCTCTTACTTGGATTCGAGACCTGAGCTAATACCTGCACAATATCTCAAATCAAAGTATGAGTAGTATTTGGTATTTTTGAGATATTATTCCAACCATTTATATGATATAATATCTTTAAGAATATTGATTAGGAATATTTGATATGATACGCGTATTTTAATTACTAATATTGATTAGGAATATTTGATATGATTTAAATATTATATGCATTTATTTTTCCTAATTATATTAATTAAAATGAAGAAACATATGATAATAATCTTTTTACAAATAAACCCACATATGTTCTATATTTACAATTAACACCTTTTAACACTTAACAATAGTAAGGAAAATGTTCATTCAAATGTGCAATATTTTAGACTAATCAAATACCCCCAAACCTATCCTTGATTGTCCCGAGCAAATTATTTATTAAAGAGAAAAGAAAAAAAAAAGAAAAACCTAGCACACTTTCGTAGGCAACATAATTGCACTTAGCACGTGCAACAAGCCATTAAAGCTCTAGGTGTCCATAGTAGGAGGAGTGTTATCTCATGAGGGGTTTCAGCGGATTATACCCATAAAATCCCATAATAAAAGAAAGAAAACGAAAGTTACATACAAAGATAAGGAATATAAAATAGAAAGAACTTGAAAAGAAGAGTTTCAAACTACACTAGCTTTTTAGTTTCCATGAGCCCTATCTTAATGGTCTTGAAAAAATGTCAAAAATCACATCATATCTCAATAAAACATCGTCTTTAGTCTTCCTCCCTACCTTTCTTCCAAACATCGATCATAAACCTCTACGTGTGTGTAAAAGACATCTCTACACTTAGAGAATTCAATTCAAGCTATCATACTCGTGTCCATCTTCCTTAGTAATTTTTAGTCGGTGAATGTTTTTAGATGGAATTGCTCACACATTCTTCATGCGAACGTTAATATTTCTTGAGGTACTAACCAATCGATTACCAAATGTGCTCACTCATTAAGGCGTAATTAGCAATATCCTAGTCTTGCAACACCTAAGACTTAGTAGTGACTCCCAAACTATTTGGTCTAAGGCACTAGGTGATAAGACACCCTCGCTATATTTTTTTATGCTTCCTTAAGTAATTACAATACCAATGTTCATTTTTTTTCACCTTTTATATTTCATGTGTCATTTATATTTTTGTTTATATATATTTTTTTCCTTCATACTAAGGCTTTGAGACAAAAGAATTTCAAGGTATCCTCTACTATTCCAAGTTTCAAGATGTGTGCAAGTGCGTATAGTAAGGTATCAACGTTTAGATATTTGGACTCAAGAATATGGACTATTTTATAGACTTATTTCTATTCTCAGATTAGTAATTTCTTTCATCTTACCAACCTTTGGGACACCAGCTCATGAATATCTATTACTAACTTTGTTTTAAAACATCTAATTTTCTTGCTTTTCTTAAATCTCTTCATGTCTTTCATATGTATTTTTAACTTTTAACTTTTATTATCAAAAAAAATTTAGTGCTTTTATTTAGTATAATGAAAAATGATGCGTGAATAAGCACAAACCTTCCCTAAACCTATTTGCAGCAGTGTGCTCACTGATATCATCTTTTAAGCTCAAAACCTGTAGACTTGGGAGGAAAAGTTCTCAATGATTAGTAAAGGGGACAAGAATTAATGACGGTGAAATGCTCCCCAAACTTATTTTTGGCTTACAATCGTGTAAAAAATTTCTTTTCGTTCTACAGCCAAAATATTGTTCTCCTCCCCAAACTTAATTAAAACAGTGTTTTCATTACTAAGCATTTAAAATCATAAGAAGGGGGGGTAAAATTATTGGTCTATGCAAAACTTTACAAAGATCAAAAGTCAACACCAAACGTTCAAATATTTTATCAATGTAACACCATAGTTGGTAGAAGATCATGTTACATATAGACGTGAAGAAGTGGGGAGGAGATAAGAGGAGTAATTGAAATGGTTTACGTCTCGGTTGGTAGAGACGAAACAATGATGGTGGATGAAAACGAGAATATGAATGATAAGGAATAGGTGGAATATTCGCATCCTCATACTTGAGAAGAAGAAAGGGTGGCGGTTCAACTTTTTCGGGTGGAGGTTGATTCATCACAACACCCATATCTTTTAGGAATTTGAGTTCTTCGGCAAAAATGACTTCAAAACTTTTATCGATATTCCGAATGATAATCTCATCGGAAAGAAATGTATAATACTCGGACTTCATAACAGGTTTATTTCTAGTGTAAGGGACTAACTTGGATAGCTTGACTAAGTCATTCAACAAGTCAAAGGATTCAGACTTGGGTGTGGACTTGTCGACAGAAGGGTCCTCATGTGTATAATAAACAGCAGGATTAAGCAATAACGCACTAGTGGCGTCGAAATCAGTATCGTGAAGCTCCTCAAATTCGCAACTGTCGGAAGCTATCTTGTTGACAGAACATACATCAATTATATGAGCATAAGGTTCGGAGGGTTGACTTCCTAACTTGTAAATATTAAGTTCAATTGTTATCTTACCAAAGGATAGGTTCATAGAACCGTTACGACAATTGATTATCGCGTTGGAAGTTGCTAGAAATGTTCGACCTAGAATCACCGGAATTTGGTTCTGTAGGTTTGCCACAGGTTGTGTATCTATAACTATAAAATCCACAGGGAATATAAATTCCCCAATTTTGATCAACATGTCCTCTAGCTTACCCCTATGATGGGTGATAGATTGATCGGCCATCTGAAGAGTGTTGTGTGTAGGTTTCAACTCTTCTATGCCTAATTGCTCATAAACAGAATAAGGGAGCAAATTAACACTAGCACCTAAATCGATGCAACAACTCCATTTTTAATATACAAAGAATTGATTTAAATTCAATGTATACTTGGAGTATTTATTGCGGCTGATATCTCTTTATGCATTTATTTCACTCCATAATTACAAGAAGGAGCTTGTAGCTCATTGGTAATACCTTGCACTGCTGAACCAAGCCACCCGAGTTCAAATCCCATGCCCCACATTATTTTTGTATTTATTTTGTTTTAATTTCTTTTGGAAGTCAACAGTCAAAAGGCCATAACTCCCAAAATATGTACTGGACAACAAAAAGTAAATATACCAAATTGTACCCCCGAAGATTCCCCGGCCTCTGGTGGTGTGACTCGGCCTGATTCTGGGCCGCCGGCCGGACTTGGCTGGATGGCCGAGTCACCAACAGAGAAAAGTTGGGTCTTGAAGTGGTCAACCCTCCTACACACTTATTATACCTGGATCGGTTTTAAATTGCCCAATAAATCTCTTTTACTCATAGGGTTAATGAGTTTTAATGAATTTTTATATTTTTTTTTATTAAAAACCCTAACTCTAGCCTAACCCTATATAACCCCACCATACCCTCTACCCTCTCATCACTTTTTCTAAGTCCACTCTCCCAAAATTCCAAGAGAACTTGGTACGTTAGAAAACGAGCAAAAGGCGAAGCGCTGACGAAATCGACGGCGAAATTCCGACGATCGTGCTAGGACCTCTCAACGACGTTTCGACGCACCGGCAAACCCTCTACCTCTCTCTTACTCTCTAGCGTTGTCCAAACCCGTAAGTCCCCCTTTTCAATCCTTCTTTTCTTTCATTAAAATACGAATTTATAAACCCGACGGAAATCGGAACAAACCGATTTCCGATTCGGTTTTCTATCAAATCTCACTTATCACTAATTCCATAATGGTTAAATATCTTCATGTTGACTACTAATCACTTAAAAATCAATTTGAACAAGTTTTCACACATGAAATGATAGCTTTTGCAATATATCGTATTCTTTCACTTAAATACCACCATGTTTAGTTTATCACATTTAACCCATTAATATTGCTATACCTTAAAGTAGATCACGAGGTAATGACCTACCTCCACACACACTCATATGTAATCATAACACGCTACTTTGAAAACTTAGAATACGATAAAACAAGATTTTACATTAAAATACCCTTTTCTTAATAAAACCTTTTCTAAAAGTTCTAAGTTTTATACAATTTTAAAACAATATCTTTTAATAAGAAATACGATAAGTTGTGGACATCGATCGTTTATCTAAACCTGACTTTGTGGTGTCTAGGCAAGTGTGTCTAATGCGAGTGGTTACTTAATTAGGGCCACTACTTGTAGTGGAGAGCCTCCCACTCACCTGGCACTTATCTGGCCGCAATTGGCGGTGAAGAGGCGATTTGAGGATTCTAATGACTTGTCGTTTAGACCATTTAGAAATAGGCTAGTTGGCTTAGGAAACCCTAGAATCTAAAATACGGAAATTTACACCTTTTACAAATAAATACCTTATCTTTATAAAACCGTTTTCTAAATGATTAGTATTTATTAAATCTTTGCAAAGCGCCACTACAACCCACCTTTGGGGAACTCGTTAGGGATAGTACGGTTTATCGTGCACCCTCAGGCTTAGTAGTGTGAGATTCAGACCTCCGCAAGGAGCATTCGGTCTCGAAAGGTTTAAAATACGACATTTAAGAAAAATGAGATTTTTGGAAAATAAAATATTTATTAAAAATTATTCTTGTATAAACATATGTATATTTATCATTTAAACACCTATTTTATTATAAGATAAAGTTTCCACCTTTTTCTAAAAATTACAAGATTAAAAGTTACATTAAAATACCTTGAATTTCAAATAAATCAATATTACAGATTAATACCTTTATTTATGAAATTAGGATATTTTCACTAGAAATAATACAAAATAAAATTACACTCATTATAACTATAAAGATGAATAATAAATACTTGAGGTGTATCTTGAAAACTATACAAAAGTATTTTTACATAAAACCCCCTCAGGTTTCATAAATTACAATAATGACCCTAACAAATATAGAACTTCGACTTACATTTCTTTTGGTCTGACTCGGGTTTGAGTCTGATTATTTCTGAGTTGAATATGATTCAAGTCAACCTATATTCTTTAATATTCCAACTCAATATGAATACATGAATCCCAGAATCCAGTTAACAATCTATACAACTTGACTGAATCAAACCATGGATATACATCCATTATTCCGTTATTCCATTTACCTGATTATGCAGTTACAATCCGTTTACTGATATCATGGTTTTGGTCAGTCATCTAACTTACCCATTACAATACAACAATACAATCAAAACACTACGGGGTTAAGGGGTAGATTGGTACGGAAGATGTTAAAAGTGGCACGAGACGGCCAGACTTAAGACACCTAACATGAATCCAATTGCCGTTGTTCCGGGTTGTATAACGGAGCCTTGTACTATATTTTCCGTTTTCCCTGGTCTCTAGCATATAGAGACCCATCTCGTATACACTGGCATTCTTTTGTACCAAGCTACAAACAGCAGCGTGAACATAATATTCTACAACATTATACTTTAGAAGATACCTCTTATTCTGTCTTTCTAATTCCTCCTTATCTTTGGGACTTACCGAGCGACCTGTTCGCTGACGACATTATATTTCTTTCTTCTTTGAATGTCGTCAGGTGCTTTGGACCCAGCAGAGATCGAGCCCACCGGTGAAGACTTAGATCGGTTTCACGAAGACCCCGAGCTCTAGATATTGTACCTTGTTCTATTCAGTATTTTCATTTCCTGTTATGCCATTGTTTAGGCATCGCTTTTCATTTCAGTTGTATTTACTTTTCATGCATTGTACAGAAGAATGTTATTAATAAAGTTGCTGTTATTTCTATATCTCTTGTAATTTACTTTTATATTGCTTAGATACGCTTAACGTATGTACTTCTAAGTATATACGTAGCGGACCTCGTCGCGTCCCCTTCGCCGTACACTGGGAAGCGGGTCATGACAATCGAGTAGAGCGCGATTGATATTTTCCCCCAATAGCAATAGATATTGTAGGACAACAGGGGTCCTTACGTTTCTTGGGCACAAATTGGGTAAGAGAATTGCTCATATTACTCGCTAAGAAAACTTTTTTAGCTACTTGAATTTTCCTTTTTCTAGTGCACGAGTCCTTTAGAATTTTCGCATAGGATGAAACTTGTTGGATAGCATCTAAAAGAGGAATATTTATGTTAACTTATTTAAAAATTCCACAATCTTCTCCATGTTTGGACTTGGTCTGTTTGGCCTCAACCGGTTTAAAAAAGAAGCTTTATTAACAAGGGTTGGGTCCAACTCTTGTGGAGAAGTTTGTGGGGATGGAATGGATCTCAATATTGGATTTGGGATGATCTTAGATGGTAACTCATTCAAGGAAGTGGGATGAGGGTTCGAGCTTAATTGAAAATGGAGAATAGGCTCTGAATAAGATGTTGGATTAGACGAAGTAGGAGTAGAAGTAGTAGCCGGGGTATCATCTGTATCATCAACATCAACTTGTTCACTAACCTGGTTATTCAGCTCTCTTCCTGATCTCAACATAGTTGCGGCACTCACGTTATGATTTTGTTGGTTAAGGGTGATGTTTGTGCTTTGTGAGTGGCCGGGATTTGGTAGAGCTTGAGATGGAAGTCTCCCTTTCTCTCTTTCACTCATCGCGGCATTTAACTGTGCAATTTGTGCTTTGATCAATTTTATGCTTTCACCGTTGGAAGCAGTGTGTTGCACTAACGTTTGAATAGAAGACGTTAAATTAGCCGTTGTTTGTGTGGATTGTTTAATAAACGTTTCTAAGCTTCGCTTGAATGCAGAGATTCTATCGGTACCGACCGTTGGAATATTAATCTGTGATTGGAAAGAATTATTATAAAGAGAAAAGTTGTTGGCCGGATTGTGAAAAGATTGTGGTTGAAAAGGCTGCTGAATTTGTTGTGGTGGCTGTTGTTGCTGTGGAGGAAGCCTTTGATTTTGGCTTGGGAACTGATTTTGAGATTGGTTTTGGTTTCAAGCAAAATTAGGATGATTCCTCCATCCCTGATTATATGTGGATGAATAAGGGCCATTCCTAGGTTGTTACTGAAAAGCAGCATTGGTTTGTTTTCAACCTTGAGACGGAGGATTCAAAGGACATTCTTCCATTAAATGTGATGGGTCAAAACAGCAACCACACACGGTTTTAGGGAGCGTAACTTTATTTACGGTGGCTGAAGAGAATTTGTTTTCCATAGCCTCGAGTTTCGTTTGCATCACGACCATTTCGGATTTTACTGCGATGGAAATATCGAGCTGATAGATACCTGCCCTAGATGAAGATGATGTTGGTCTAGCGCTCTCCCACTGTAATATTTGTTCGGCGAGATCTTCCAGAAATTGCCATGCTTCCCTGTCGTCTTTTGACATGAAATGACATTGACAAATGGTTTCAAGCATTTGTTTCGTGGCTGGATTAATACCCTCATACACAATGCGGCAAAGTTGCCATCTATCGATTCAGTGATGAAGGCATTGGACAAGAAGATCTTTAAACCGTTCAAAGTATTTCCAAAAAGGTTCGTTGGGAAGTTAGGTAAACTGGTTAATCTCGCTCGGAATACGTGCGGTTTTGTGATAAGGATAAAATTTCTTAAGGAATGATATAACAAATTCATCCCATTTAGCGATAGAATGTGCGGCGGTGCTATAAAGCCACTTTTCTGCGAGATCGCACAAGGTAAAAGGAAGAAGACGTAATCGCAGAGCATCCCCTGAAAGTTGGGTGGTACTCATCATAGCACATACGTTTTCGAATTTGGTTATAAAAACGTATGCATCTTCGGATTCAAGTCCATGAAATTTTGGCAACAAGTTGATGAAGTAGGGTTTAATTTCGAAATTATCCCCATTGGCTGGTGGAAGAGGCAGACACGTAGGATGGGGTCCATGTACGGGGTAGTATCTTTCTTGAAGAGAGATGCGTGGTGGATTTTGCGCACCTACGGGTGGTGGCATGGTGGTGTCGGTAACACCCGATGGAGATCCATCCATCTCGAGAGATGTGGTAGGTAGAGGAGAAATAGAAGATGAAGAAGTATTGACTTTGGAGTTGACAGCAAAGACACGGACTAGACGGGCACTAGAATCCTGTGTCTAGCCGATCATGCACTAAGCGGGTTTAGTGCACATGGCAGTGTATATGTGTGAATGATTTTAAGAAGGTTTGTTTTGGAAAAAAATGTCGGACATGAGGCTTGACTCAACAACTCACAAAATGCACAATCAATCCCTAAAACTAGGGTCACCTAGATCAAGTGACTAGACCGCTCCTAGACTTCCAATTGATAAGTCGTAGGATCAATCCTCTACTACCTCCTTATCAATCTTGTGGCTAGGTAAGTGGGAGGTATCCGCTATACAAATCACCGAAATAGTGGGCCTAATTAAGTAACCACTTTTCTTAGTCACATTTGCTTAGACACCACAAGAGAGACGCGGATAAGCAATAGATTACCCACGACCATCCTCTGTCCTAATTGAGCGTGACAGTCCTTAGAGGCTTGGTCTAGATATTTTTTATTAATGTAGGACGATAGTATATTCGTTTGTGATTTGTGGGGCCTGGTAAGGATGATGAAATCCCCACCTAATCTAAATTTGGGTTTATTTCCCCTTAATGTCCGGTTTAAGTATGCAAAACAAACCGAAATTAAAACACGCAAAAAGATTTTTTTGCGGCGTTGTTTGCAAAGAATTCTGTAGGTAAAATCAGATTATTAGAGCTTTAGAGGAGAGAGAAAGATAATAGGAAAATACCATAGGATTTTGGGGACCCAACTCCTCAAGAAAGCCGCGCTTCCGCTGCCGAATGCTCCCAAATGCTGCGATTCTGCCGCCTAATTGAAGGGTCTTTTGCTTAATTTTCTTCAGAGCACCCTATGCTCCTTTGGTCCAAGTTGAAAGTCCCTGAATCTCTATTTGCCTACTACAACTACTTCAGATTCCCTTGCAAAACTCGCACAATAATTGTTAAAAACGCAAGATGCGGTTTTGGTTCTCGTTTATTTTATTTTTGCTGGATTTTATAAGAAATCAACCCGAATAATAAGAAAAAATTACGACCGTTTCCCCGGCAACGGCGCCATTTGGTTGATCGTGCGAAAAAGTAGTGTTTTGTAAATAACCGCAATCAAAACGGTATCGCTAATAGCTAGCCGTGATGAGTAAGGGTCGTCCGCAGGGAAACGTGAACTCTTTTCTTACTTTAGACGAGTTGATAAAAGAGATGGGTGATTGTTGTCGTTTATTTCAAAACGGATATAAAATTTATAATAAAAAGACTTGTAGGGTTCATAGGACTTAGTAGTTAATGGATGGATATTTAAAAATGAATCTTTTATCTTTTAATAGTTTAAAACTAGAGCGATAGTGATGAATATAGATCAGGGTTTTTGGAGGAAACTAGGGTTTCCCTCTTGACCCTTATCCTTCCATTGATCTCTATTCATGTCAAGCCCTTAACAAAACAAGTGTTTAACTACTCTCAAATCGTGGTCGTGACTATCAATAAATTGATAGTGCGCCCGATAAGGAGGTTAACATTTATTTTGCTAAAATTTATAAACATTAAAATCTTAAAAGAAATTAAAAGATTTTTCATCCATTATCCTACCTGTCACGCCCCGCTTCTCAGTATACGGGTGGAGGACGCGACGAGCCCGCTACGTATTTACTCAGAAGTAAACACGCTAAGCGTATCTAAGCAATATAAATAAAATGCACAAGAGACAAGATGTAAATAAACAATAACTTTATTTATTAACATTCTTTTTACAATACATCTAAAAAGTAAATATATGGAATGAAAAGCAATGCCTAAACAGTGGTATAACAAAAATGGAAAATACTGAAATGAAATGTACAACTAACTAGAGCTCCAGATCGAAGGCTAGCTGATCCAAGTCCTCGAAGGTGGGCTTGATTTTCTGAAGGTCCGAATCACCTGACGACATTCCAAAGAAGAAGAAAGAGAATGTCGTCAGCGAACAAATCGCTCGGTAAGTCCCAAAAAGGAGGGAGAAGTAGAATAGACAGAGAGAGAGAGAGTATAACTATTATAGTGTTGTTTGTTATATTAACGTAGTTGTTTGTAGCTTGGTACAGAAGTGGCCAGTGTATACGTGAGGAGTCCAACTTTTCCCATGGACTAAAGTATAAGGAGCACAAGGAACCGTTCAGCCACGGTACAACGACAATGGATATTCAGGTTAGGTGTATTATGGTTACAGTCTCGTGCCACTTTTAACACCTTCCGTACCAATCTACCCCTTTATAAACCCCACGATATCTTGATGGTATTATTTGTATTGTATTGTCTCGATTTATATAGATGAATGACTTGCTGGAACCATGATATCAGTAAATGAATGTAACAGTAGAATCATGTAGATGAATGTATATCCATGGTTCGGTTTAGTCAATATAGATTGAATAGAATGAACAGATTGAATATATGGATTCATATTGAATTATAGTTTTGTAATTTCATACTTGAATCATATTCAAGTCAGATTGATTATATTGAGAATCAGTCTGAGTCAGACAATTAGAAAAGAAATTGAAGTCATGAATTATGTTTTGGTGCTATCGGTAACTGCTGCACATGGATGGAAGGATTTGCGACTTTTTCAAAGACAATTACCATGTTGATAACACCGTTTGTTAAGTTGGCTACCTTAAATAGGGAAGCACCCATATCTCCGGCTTCCTGAGGCTCAAGAGACTGGTCCCGTTTAAACCTATATTTACTAGGGTCCTTATTGTAATTTAGTATAACTAGAGCGAGTTTTATGTAAAAAATAATTTTGTATAATTTTCAAAATACACCTAAAGTATTTTATTATCGTCTTTAGAGTTTTCATTGATGTATATTTTATCAATGTGATAGTTCTAGTGAATAAAACCTAATTTCATAATATATGATATTTATTTGTAATATTGGAATTGTATGGTATTTTCTTGTAAATGAGATGTTTTTCTGGAATTTTTGAAATGTGAAATATTATAAATATTAAAAATAGATATTTTGATATTAATTATATATATATATATATATTTATTAAAAATATAAGTTTTATTTATAATAGAAATCATATTTTCTGAAGAAAAATTGTATTAAAAATCTTTCGAGATCGTATGCTCCTTGCGGAAGTATGCATCTCACTCTACTAGGCCGAGGATGTGCGATAATCCACACCATACCGAACGGGTTCACCAAAATGGGTTGTAGAGACGCAATTGCAAAGATTTCTTAAATACACTTCTTATAGAAAAATGTTTTATAAGTTGAAGGTAGTTATATGCAAAGTCGTATTTTCCGAATCTATGTTCCCAAATTCCATCATGCTATATTAGATATGTGTGTTCTGAGGTGGCAGGTCATTACCTCGTGAGTTTTCTAAGGTAATACGGTTTTTAAAAAGTTTAAGCATGTCGAAATGAAACATGAAAGTATTTTAATGTAAAAGTGGAATAAAACTTGCTACGATTATTATTTTGATGTCAAACTTGTTCTATTGCCTTTGTTAATGTTTAATGGTCATAGCAGAAGAGTTTGATATGATTGTGTTTAATAAAAATAGAACTTTTTAAGGAAAATCCGAATCGGAAGTCGGATTAACTCCGCTTCCGTCGGGTTTTATTTTTGAATGTTTTTAGAATAGAGAAAAGAAGGAGAAGTAGGGACTTACTGGATGATTGGCTAGAATAGAGGAAGAGGAAGAGGTGAGAGTTGCCGGTGCATCGTTTCATCGTCGGAAACTCCTTGAGTTGTCGCCAGAAGTTCGTCGGAGCTTCGCCCTTTGCTAGCTCCACTTGCACACAAAAGGATCTTGGAATTTTCTTGAAAGTTTTGGCAGGGATTTGTGAGTGAGGATGGGGTGATTTGAGGATGGTAATTATAGGAAAAATTAGGGTTTAGGGTAGTGAAAGGGTGTATTAAAATTTGTAATAAAATGGATTAAATGTGAGTTTTATTGTGCTCTGTAAATGTGCAGGAAAAACAAATAATACTGGGGTTATGGGGGGAGTCCAAGAGTCGCCAGAGTTAAAGAAAATTTGGGTTTGGTTCAAAGAAAACCGGCGGCGCCATCCCGGTTCGTGATCTCGTCGGTCCGATCAAGGGGGTGGGGGCTTGGATTGGTACCACGTGTCTCTGACGCTTGGTCTAGCCTATTGCACCTGTTAGATTATTCTGTAACTTACCCTATTAAGTGTATAGCACGTGTAGACTCTTGGGCTTCTAAAAGATTAAAAGAATTTTAAATAAAAAGATATTGTGGCTGATGGGATTTGAACTCTGGTGCTATGGTTCAGCAGTGCAAGTCTTTACCAGTGAGCTACAAGTTGTTTCTTGTTGTTCAAAAGCAAATTAAATTAATAACTTGTGCTCAGGCTCAAATACCCCTTTCTGTATTTTTGAAAAAATTATACAGAAAGTTTAGGGTTGTTACATTCTACCCTCCTTATAAAAATTTCGTCCTTGAAATTTGTAAAAGGAAAATTGTAACAGATTCAAGGAAAGTTTGGTGATAGAAGTACTGATAGTGTATAAAGTGGTACAATGGTTTGAAAAGGTTGAAGAGAATTACCAGTGTTACCCTGGTCTACAACCTCTACTTCTTCAGCTGCTAAAAGGAAAGCCTGATGCCGTGGTACATTCCTCCTAACTTGAGGCACATTCCTCTGTCCTTGGGGCATGTTTCTCTGCCCCCGAGGCATGTTCCTCAGTGCCTGATGAAATTGGCGATTAGGCTGTGCAGGAGCTGGTGCTGGGAGTGTTAGACGAGGTGCAGGAATCTGGGTAGTTGGTGGGTGTGTGAGCTGGGTTGCGTCTATAAGGACAGTTCCCAATTCCATGATTGGATGCATCGCAAACTAGGTATTGGCCTTTAGCGCGCCTACAGTCCTTCACCAAATGTCCATTCCTCTTGCAATAGAAGCAAAAATCAGGACTTGGCTGGTTATTGGGTTCTTCCAGTCTCCTCGGTTCAACAGTTAGATTTGAAGAGGCTCCTCCTGCCATCTGAGTGGCAGGGTGCTTAACTCTGGCAGATTGGGCTCTACCCTTCTTCTTCACTACTGCCTCGTATCTTCGGGCAGCCTTCAAAGACAAATCATGGGTTGGGAAATCCCCTGTAGCTAATGCAGCTTGGATTTTCGGGTCCAACCCTTGCTGAAATCTTCTATCCTTGATCTCAGCAGTCGGTATGAGATGGGCCGCAAACCTGTTACGGTCTTGTGTTAGCTGTGTAATATGTGATATAAAATCGAACATTGAGTTATATCTTACCTGCTGAGCATGGTAAACTCAGCATCATACTCATCTATTGATTTGGTCAACATTTAACCTTGTTGCAGATGTATGAACTGCTGCTCCATATTAAAGCGGGCAGTCTCAGGGAAGTACTCGAACATGTCATGGAAAGTCTTCCATTCGATGGGTTGATCAAGACAGCTTTCTTCCACCTTCCACCAAACCCGTGCATTGTCCGTGAGCTGCAGCTTCGCAACTCGGACCTAAGCTATCTCTGGCACTTGTGCCGCTGCCAGATCATCTTCAATGCTTTGAGCCCATTCCTCAGCTTCTAGAGGGCTCTCTTTTCCTGAGAATTGCTTGGGGTGCATGGCCCTGAATTGCTTCACCTCAGGTGTTTCTGCCTCGGGACGGTTCATTAGAATAGCAGTCTGCTGCTGCTGTCCTTCCAGGAGGCTGCAGATTGCCTCAAGCAGAACCGTCTGCTCGTTGATCGGAGCAGCGATGACAGGTGTGAGTGGTAGTGGTGGGGGAGTGTTGTTGATATTTGTGCTGATGTTGTTTGGGGAATTCATAACCTTGAAAGAAAATTTTGGGTTAGGATAGATTCAAAGTATATGAAATGATGAGGTTCAAGAAGTATGAATTGTAAAGAATGTTTTCAGTTGCTGGTTCTTGTGTTATATTGCTTAGGTTGTCCACACAGAATTGAACTGTGTGGTAGGATTCCATATAGCTCTGACCTGCATGGGCCACAAACAAAACCTGTCACGCCCCGCTTTCCAGTATACGGGTGGAGGACGCGACGAGGCCGCTACGTATTTACTCAGCAGTAAACACGCTAAGCGTATCTAAGCAATATAAGTAAAATGCACAAGAGACAGGATGTAAATAAACAATAACTTTATTTATTAACATTCTTTTTACAATACATCTGAAAAGTAAATACATGGAATGAAAAGCAATGCCTAAACAGTGGCATAACAGAAATGGAAAATACTGAAATGAAATGTACAAGTAACTAGAGCTCCGGGTCGAAGGCTAGCTGATCCAAGTCCTCGAAGGTGGGCTCGATCTCCTAAAGATCTGAATCACCTGACGACATTCCAAAGAAGAAGAAAGAGAATGTCATCAGCGAACAAATCGTTCGGTAAGTCCCAAAGAGGAGGGAGAAGTAGAATAGACAGAGAGAGAGAGTATAACTATTATAGTGTTGTTTGTTATATTAACGTAGTTGTTTGTAGCTTGGTACAGAAGTGGCCAGTGTATACGTGAGGAGTCCAACTTTTCCCATGGACTAAAGTATAAGGAGCACAAGGAACCGTTCAGCCACGGTACAACGACAATGGATATTCAGGTTAGGTGTATTATGGTTACAGTCTCGTGCCACTTTTAACACCTTCCGTACCAATCTACCCCTTTATAAACCCCACGATATCTTGATGGTATTATTTGTATTGTATTGTCTCGATTTATATAGATGAATGACTTGCTGGAACCATGATATCAGTAAATGAATGTACCAGTAGAATCATGTAGATGGATGTATATCCATGGTTCGGTTTAGTCAATATAGATTGAATATATGGATTCATATTGAATTATAGTTTTGTAATTTCATACTTGAATCATATTCAAGTCAGATTGATTATATTGAGAATCAGTCTGAGTCAGACAATTAGAAAAGAAATTGAAGTCATGAATTATGTTTTGGTGCTATCGGTAACTGCTGCACATGGATGGAAGGATTTGCGACTTTTTCAAAGACAATTACCATGTTGATAACACCGTTTGTTAAGTTGGCTACCTTAAATAGGCAAGCACCAATATCTCCGGCTCCCTGAGGCTCAAGAGACTGGTCCCACTTAAATCTATATTTACTAGGGATCTTATTATAATTTAGTATAACTAGAGGAGGTTTTATGTAAGAAATAATTTTGTATAATTTTCAAAATACACCTCAAGTATTTTATTATCGTCTTTAGAATTTTCATTGATGTATATTTTATCAATGTGACATTTCTAGTGAATAAAACCTAATTTCATAATATATGGTATTTATTTGTAATATTGGAATTGTATGGTATTTTCTTGTAAATAAGATATTTTTCTTGAATTTTGGAAATGTGGAATATTATAAATATTAAAAATAGATAATTTGATATTAATTATATATATATATATATTAAACATATAAGTTTTATTTATAATATAAATCACATTTTCTAAAGAAAAATTGTACTAAAAATCTTTCGAGATCGTATGCTCCTTGCGGAGGTCCGCATCTCACTCTACTAGGCCGAGGATGTGCGATAATCCGCACCATACTGAACGGGTTCCCCAAAATAGGTTGTAAAGGTGCAATTGCAAAGATTTCCTAAATACACTTCTTATAGAAAAATGTTTTATAAGTTGAAGGTAGTTATATGCAAAGTCGTATTTTCCGAATCTATGTTCCTAAATTCCATCGTGCTATCTTAGATATGTGTGTTGTGAGGAGACATGTCATTACCCCGTGAGTTTTCTAAGGTAATACGGTTTTTAAAAAGTTTAAGAATGTCGAAATGAAACATGAAAGTATTTTAATGTAAAAGTGGAATAAAACTTGCTACGATTATTATTTTGATGTCAAACTTGTTCTATTTCCTTTGTTAATGTTTAATAGTCATGACATAAGAGTTTGGTATTATTGTGTTTAAGAAAAATAGAACTTTTTAAGGAAAATCCGAATCGGAAGTCGGATTAACTCCGCTTCCGTCGGGTTTTAGTTTTGAATGTTTTTAGAATAGAGAAAAGAAGGAGAAGTAGGGACTTACTGGATGATTGGATAGAGGAGAGAAAGAAGAAGATGTGGGAGTTGCCGGTGCGTCGTTTCGTCGTCAGAAACTCCTTGAGTTGTCGCCGGAAGTTCGTCGGAGCTTCGCCCTTTGCTAACTCCACTTGCACACAAAAGGATCTTGGAATTTTCTTGAGTTTGGGCAGGGATATATGAGTGAGGAGGGGTTATTTGAGGGTGGTATTTATAGGAAAAATTAGGGTATAGGGTAGTGAACCGGTGTATTAAAAATTTGTAATAAAATGGACTAAATGTGAGTTTTATTATGTTCTGTAAATGTGCAGGAAAAAAAAATAATACTGGGGTTATGGGGGGAGTCCAAGAGTCGCCAGAATTAAAGAAAATTTATGTTTGGTTCAAAGAAAACCGGCGGTGCCAGCCCGGTTCGTGATCTCGCCGGTCCGATCAAGGGGGTGGGGCTTGGATTGGTACCACGTGTCTCTGATGCTTGGTCTAACCTACTGCACCCGTTAGATTATTCTGTAACTTACCTTATTATGTGTAGTGCACGTGTAGACTTTGGGGCTTCTAAAAGATTAAAAGAATTTTAATTAAAAATATATTGTGGCTGATGGGATTTGAACTCTGGTGCTATGGTTCAGCAGTGCAAGTCTTTACCAGTGAGTTACAAGTTGTTTCTTGCTGTTCAAAAGCAAATTAAATTTATAACTTGTGCTTAGGCTCAAATACCCCTTTCTGTATTTTTGAAAAAAATTTACATAAAGTTTAGGGTTGTCACACTACCCTATCCTACAAAACCTAGGAAGTAAGGAATTACTCGCTCATGGTTACTGGTGATTTAGAAGAAAGGTTGAAGAAAAATGAAATCATAATTAAGATGCAGAAAAGTAATGCATAAAAAGTAATGCGTAAAGTAAATGCGGAAAATAAATGCTAAAAGACTTAAAATAAAAACTAGCTTTATTAATCAACTATTCCATTTACAACTTCTCTTCTTAGAAAGTAGGTTACAAGAACCCTAGTTTGCTCTAGGTCTCTCTCTTTTACGAGGTAGATGAATAGATGATTATGTGATCACTTGGATAATTTTGAATGTACAGCTCTCGGTCTTTTATATAGTCCCTGAAACTAGAAACCCCAGATTCCATATATGAGTAGATGCAGTTAAGATTATGATCCCAAAATCCCACATCGAACGGTTATCAAAGAGCGGCGGAACCGCCGCATAATGCCATGTTTGGTCGCGGTTCAGCCGCATCCTAGTGGAATCTTATTTTGAGATTTCTTCTGGTTTTTTGTATTGATATTTGGAGATCCTATTGATGTATAGATTCTGAAAATATTGCTCTGAGTCTCTGCTATTGCTAGATTGCTCGATTTGCTTTTAAAATTTGGCAGATTCGGTTTCAATTTCCTGATTTGAATTGGATCTCTTACTTGGATTCCAGATCTGAGCTAATACATGCACAATATCTCAAATCAAAGTATGAGTAGTATTTGGTATTTTTGAGATATTAGTCCAACCATTTATATGATATAATATCTTTAAGAATATTGATTATGAATATTTGATATGATATGTATATTTTAATTACTAATATTTCATTTAAATATTATACGCATATATTTTTCCTAGTTATATTAATTAAAATGAAGAAACATATGATGATAATCTTTTTACAAATAAACCCACATATGTTCTATATTTACAATTAACACCTTTTAACACTTAACAATGGTAAGGAAAATGTTCATTCAAATGTGCAATTGTCACGCCCCGCTTCCCAGTGTACGGGGAAGTAGACGTGACGGGCACGCGACGTATTTACTCAGAAATAAATATGTTAAGCGTAAATAAGCAATATATAACTAAAATGCATAAGAATGACAAGCGATGTAACACAAACATCAAATTTTATTAACATTCATATTTACATTACAACTGCTTTGAAAAGAAAAGTAAAATGATGAAAGCAATGCCTAAACAGTGGCATACCAAATGGAAATAAGTATAAGAAAAACTAGAAGTCTGGTTGTGCCTCAATCTCCTCCAAGTACTCCTGCCTGGGCTCGGTCTCCTGAAAGTCGGATCCTCCTAACAAACATTCCAAAGAAAGAAAGAGACAGGAATGTCGTCACCGAACTAGCGCTAGGTAATTCCTAAAAGAAAAAATAGAATAGTACAAGTAGAAAGAATAGAACTGGTAATTTGTATAAGTATATGTCTGTTGTACTAATGTAGTTGTTTGTAACTTGGTACAGAAGGTATCAGTGTATACGAGAGGAGTCCAACTATCCCGTAGACTACGGTAACAGGTAAATACAAGGCCCCATCAAAAACCACGGGACAATAGCATGAGAGTTCAGGTAGGTGTCTTTTAGTGTCCATCATCGTGCCACTTTTACTACATTTCGTACCAATCTACCCCGTTAAATCCCGTAATGCATTGTATTGAATTATAGTTACCAGACTTGCCAAGACCATTGATACAAGTTGTTCAAGTAATCAGGTTCAGGATGTAAACAAGTAGTCATGTAATCAAATCAAGCTATAGCCATAGTTCGGTCAAGTCAAGTCATGTTTGCATGTTGATATTGTTCTGGTATTCAGGTTCAGGTTCAAGTATTCATATTATAGTTTGGATTCATATTTGGATTAGACTCAGAATTGATTTAGACTAAGACTTGAGTCAAACACTTTAAACTAATTTGTATTCTGAATTAAGTTCGGGTGTTATCGATAACTGCTGCACATGGACGACAGAATTTGTGTCTTTTTCCAAGACAATTACCATTGATAACTCCGTTAAGTTTTTCTATCTTAAATAGGCAAACACTCACTTTCTCCGGATGCCTAAGGCTCAAGAGAATTGCTCTCGCTTAAACCAATATTTACTAAAGTTTTTAATTGTAATTTTATATAACTCGAGGGGGTTTTATGAAAAATATTTTATATACTTTCAAAAATAATCTCGAGTATTTATTTATATTATTTAGGGTTTCCATAATTGTGAATTTTAAGAATGTGATGTATTTTAGTGATAATAGTTTAACTTGGATAGTTCAAGGTATTTTAGTGTAAAACCTGTCTTTTCGATAAGTTGAAGGTATTTTGATGAAACGTGTCATTCTTTTATTTTGTAGAAAACATGGAATTTTATTATATCTTGAAAATATATGGTTTAATAATATTTATATAATTATTAAAAATTAATTTTATTATTAAGTAGAAAATTTCGTTTTTATTAAAAATCGTATTAAAATTCTTTTGAAACTGAATGTGCTGTGAGGAGGTCTGCATCTCACTTTACTAGCCCGAGGATATGTGATAATCCGCACCATCCAATAATGGGTTCCCTAAATAGGTTGTAGAGGCATAATCGTAAAGAGTTTTGATAATACAATTCCAAAGAAAACCGGGTTTTTATAATTCATGGTATTTTGATAAAATATTGTATTCGCCACAAAAAAATGTTCAAAGAATATCGTGCTATGTATACATGTGTGTATGTGAGGGGTAGGTCATTACCCCGTGAAGTTTTCTAAAGGTAATATTAAGCAAAACAATTAAATACGGTAGATACAAAGTTCATGGTATTTAAATGTAAAAGTTGATTTAAAGTTAGGTTTCATGATAATTTTTAGTGAAAGTTGTGCTAAACATCAGTTGTATGATTAACAAGTAAGGTGTAGGAATATGCATGAGCAAGGTTTAAGAAAAATGTAGTTTTTAGGGTTTTAGAATAAGGTGTCGGTATAACTCCACTTAGCGACACGTTTTGAAAAAGAGAATTTTTTAAGTAGAAAGAGAAGGAAGAGGAAGGACTTACTAGCTAGAATAGTGAAGAGGAGGTAGAAGGAGATGGGGTAGTTGCCGTGGTGTCGCGGTATTGCCGGAACTTACTCGATTTCTCGCCGGAAGTTGGTCTTTGACTCCACATGTACTCTTCTTGTACTTAGAAAATTTGAGGGTTTTGGTTAGAATTTTCAGAATGAGGAAGTGATAGGGTATGGGGTTGTATTTATAGTATGGAATTAGGGTTTTGGAATTGAACGAATGAATTAAAATGCATTTAAATTGGATTTAAAGGTGAAATTGAAGTCTCTGTTTAATTTCAGAGAAATCAAACAGTGTAGGGATAATTGGGGTAGGCCAAGGGTTTTGTGTGCAAAGCACGAGCAACATTAGCGACGAGGAGACCGTCGGCGCCGGCCCAAACCTCCGTCTCGCCGGTCATTTGCTAAGGGGGTGCCGTTGGATCTTTGCCACATGTCTTATTCTTTGTTTATAATATTATGCACATGTTTGTTTTTCCTGACTTTTCATTTCTATGTGCAGTGCACATGTAAACTTTTGGGCTTCCAAGAAGTTTAAAAAAATTCAGAAAAAATATAATGTTCTTGAGGGGATTCGAACACAGGGGCTACGTCACAGCAGTGCAAGGCTTGATGTTCTTAACAAAAATTAACTTTTAAAGTGTACTCAGGCTTGCAAACTCCATTCTGTACATTAACTTAAAAATTTTCGTACAGTAAAATCAGAGTCGTTACATTCTAACCTCCTTATAAAAATTTCGTTCTCGAAATTTACAATTACATAAGGACTAGTTTACAAATAAGAAAGGGTATCTTGCACGCATGTTATCTTCTCATTCCCACGTTGATTCTCCTGCTGAATCTTTTCTCCACATCATTCGGACCAAATTTACTTCCTGGTTCCCAAGTGTCTTTACTTTCCTGTCCAGGATTTCAAGAAAAGATGCAAGATAGATTTGTCTGTACATTGAGCTTGGAATGATCAGGGATGTGGCTGGGGTTGCTCACATATCTTCGAAACTGGGATATATGGAACACGTTGTGTATTCCTTCCAATGAGGGTGGTAGTGCCAAACGGTATGCCACTTCTCCGACTCGTTCGAGAATGTCGAATGGTCCTATATATCTCGGACTGAGCTTACTCCTCTTGCCAAAGCAGATTACTCTTCGGTTTGGAGAGATCTTTAAGAAAACATGATCTCCAGGTTGGAACTCTAAATGTCGGTGCTTTGCATTAGCCCAATACTTCTGTCTATCTTGATCTATACGCATTCTTTCCCTAATCGTGCGAACTACGTCCATATTTGCCACGATCATCTCTGGTCCAAGGAGTTCCCAGTCTCCGATGTCGTCTCAACTTAGTGGTGATCGACACTTCCTTCCATAGAGAGCTGCAAATGGTGCCATTCTAATACTCACCCGGTAGCTGTTGTTGTATGAGAACTCCACAAGATGTAGGTGATCTTCCCACGAACCTCCGAAGTCTAACAAACAAGCTCTTAGCATGTCTTCTAGAATCTGAATTGTTTGCTCAGTCTGTCCATCTGTTTGTGGATGGTAAGCTGTGCTAAAGTTCAGACTCGTTCCCAGGCTAGCTTGCAGACTCTACCAAAACTGTGATCGGGATCTGGTATCACTATCGGAGACGATGCAAACTGGTACTCCATGTAATCTCACGATCTCCTCCATGTACTTATTTGCTAAAGTCTCAATAGATTGGCCAACTCGAAATGGGATGAAATGTGCCGACTTGGTGAGTCGATCTACAATAACCCATACTGCATCGTTACCCTTCGTGCCGCGAGGAAGAGCAGTCACGAAATCCATGATAATGTGCTGCCATTTCCATTTTGGGATTGGTAACGGTTGAAGTAGTCCAGTAGTTCTGTGATATTCAGGCTTTACTTGCTGACACACCAAACACTTGGCTACGCTTCTGGCTACTTCGTGCTTCATTCCATGCCACCGTAGTGTTGCCGTAGATCTTTATACATCTTTGTACCACTAGGGTGTACTGAGTACGGAGAGCTGTGGGCTTCTTTCATCAACACTTCCGAACAGAACCTTATGGTACACACAATCTACTTCCATATCTCAAAGATCCGTCTTCGTGGATGATGAAGTCTGTTCGAAGTCCGCTTTCTACCTGTTCTCGGATCTTTTGCAGCTTGGCATCACTTGCTTGAGCTGCCTTGATCTGATTGACAATAGTAGACTGAACTTGTAAGCTCATTAAATACGAAGCGTTACTTGGTATAATCACTTCTATCGCCAATCCGTGTAATTCCTGCTGAAGCTTCTACTGAGCGATGGGATTCATTGATAGTGGTTGGTGACTAAGTGCATCAGGAACTACATTCACCTTTCATAGATGATATTGTAGATTGATGTCGAAGTCCTTCATCAGTTCTAGCCATCTTCTCTGCCGCATGTTCAGTTCCTTCTAAATAAATACATACTTCAGACTCTTGTGGTCAGTGTATATATCCACTCGTTCTCCCAGAAGATAATGGCGCCAAATCTTAAGTGCGAAGATAACGGCTGACAACTCCAGATCATGTGTTGGATAGTTGCACTCATGGACATTCAGCTGTCTTGATGCAAAAGCTACAACCTTTCCATGCTGGTGTAGAACACATCTTAATCCCTTACCGGATGCATTATAATGCACAACAAATCCTCCAGATTGGTCCGGTATTACTAGAATAGGAGCAGAAGTTAACCTCGAATTGAGTTCTACAAAAGCTTGTTCACATGCTTCTGACCACACGAATTCTTCATCTTTACGTGTGAGCTTGGTCAGGGATGCTGCAATCTTTGAGAAACCTTCAATGAATCTTCAGTAGTATCCTGCTAATCCCAAGAAGCTTCGAATATCCTTCACCGTATTTGGTGTCGGTCATTCGCTGATGGCTGATACCTTAGCTATATATGCTGAGATTCCTTCGCCCGAAACAATGTGTCCGAGAAATTCGACTTTCTCTAGCCAAAATTCACACTTGTTGTACTTGGTATAGAGTTGATGTTGTCGCAATGTCTCCAGGACAATCCACAAATGTTCGGCGTGTTCTTTCCGATTCTTTGAATATACCAGGATGTCGTCTATGAAAATAACAACAAACCTGTCTAGGTACTCTCGGAAAACTTGGTTCATCGGATTCATAAATATAGCAGGTGCATTGGTCAGTCCAAATGGCATCACGAGAAATTCATAATGACTATAGCGAGTCCTGAATGCCGTCTTCGGAATATCAGACTCTTTGACCTTTACCTGATGATATCCCGAACGGAAATCTAACTTTGAGAATACGCAAGACCCACTTAGCTGATCGAACAGATTGTCGATGCGCGGTAGTGGATACTTGTTCTTTATCGTCACTTCGTTCAGAGCTCGGCAGTCTATACACATTCTGTATGAACCTTTTTTCTTCTTCATGAGCAAAACTGGAGATCCCCAATTTGAAGTACTGGGATGAATCCAACATTTCTTCAGAAGTTCGTCCAACTGAGTACGGATCTCCTTCAACCCTTCTGGACTCAACCGGTACGGAGCTTTGATCACCGGTTTCGCACCAGGTACTAAATCGATACTGAATTTAAGAGCTCGATCGGGGGGCAAACCTGTTATATCTTCAGGGAACACATCCTCAAACTCTCGAACTACCTCTGGCTTTTCTTCTTCCGTCTGTAGTATTGCAATCACTGCCTTCTTTGGTTTAGCCTTGTAGGTGCTAGGTTCCAAGGTACGGTCTCCACTCTTGAAATAAAAGACCGGATGATCTGGTATCTTGAACACTACCCTCCTTTGTCGACAGTCGATGGTAGTGAAGAAAGTTCCTATCCCGTCTATTCCCAAGACTACGTCGAAGTTCGGTATGTCCAGCACCTTGAAGTCCGCATAAAATTCTCTACCGCAGACGACCACTGGACACAGATCGTATCCCATAGTTGCCTTTAGAACGCCGTTCCCTAAACTGACATTCCAGCTGGATACGAGAGGTTTAACTCGAATCGCATGAGTTCAGACGAACCGTTGCGACATAAAGCAATGTGATGCTCCAGTGTCGAAGAGTGCTAAGGCAGGTAGGGAGGCTACTAAGATTGTACCTAAGTTGTGTGGGATATGTTTAGGTATAGGAAAAAAATATATTGATATAAACAAGGATTGAAAAGGTTTGAAAGATTGGGAATTACCAGTGATGACTGTTAGTTGTATATATGCCCTAGAGGTCATTGTTGTACATACGATGTATATTATGATGGATGCTTGAATATATAGAGAGAGTACTTTCTTGCTCGATATGATAGTATGCTATCTGGTTTCACTTTGTCTTAACATGTTGACTTGTATTGGTTTACTGTCTTACTCTCACATGTTGATAAAGCCTTTAGGATATGTACTTGACTACTAGGACTATAATGAGTTCATACTAGTGGGGCCAGGGTAGTCAACGAGTACATCCTATAACTGTTCCTAGTCGAGGGTGTATCAAGACAGGGCATTGATGCACCAGACTAGACTAGCGTATATGCATCTTGACCCATATGATGGGCGATGGATGATCCCATATCCATCGGTGTTTGACATCAAAGATGGTGTACGGGTGCTCAGTGGAGACTGGGTACACTGAAAGGACTCGCCGAGAACTCCTAGATGGTATTATACCTATCGTCAGATAGCAGTTCTCCGGTGACACTGGTACAGGTTAGTCTGTAGACCCGAGATCGTCATAGAGTCTTGTGTGATTCCTACTGTGCTTTGATTTCCACATTACCACGTCCAAGAAGACGTGCAAAACAGTGACTTTTGGGTACAGTCCCGAATCACATGGAGGCAATGAGCGATAGGAGGGGTTTCGTCTCTCCCGGTATAGGGAGTTGATGCTGTGCTGCGTTCGATTGACTATAACTGGAAGTCCCTGGCCAGGGCTGATATGGAGTGCTACTGGTAAGAGTTATCAGTAGTTTCTTGACCTGTTATGAGCCTCACATCGACACGACTTATCGGTTACTGGGGTCTGACGTTTACCACCCGTAGACTTGATATGCGACATATCATACGAAGATACCGGACTGTACGGTAGTGTTACTGATTGGATTCACAGGAGAATGTACAGGCTTTCTTGTTGATCTTCTGATCGCTCAATACACGGGTGGCTGTTACGTTTAGCTGACCGCTTGCATCTTGTGGGTGTTTGATATGATCATCACCTACTGTTGGCGTATTGACGATTCTTTAGAGTCCTACACAGAGGTTTTCTGGCTCAGGCAAAACGGAGTAGGAGAACATATGTGATATGTGCGGGCCCGAGAATAATACGATTTGAGATACCGTATTCTATTCTCGCAATATGTGATATCGGCCGGGTATATGTGATATAGCCGGGTCATCGGATCAAGTGTTGATTCGATGAATTGGTACATGTTATATTAGTCGGTTATATGTCAAATAGCCGGATTATCGGATCAAGTGTTGATTCGATAATTTAATGTATAATTATATATGTGATATATTACGTTACATTAACTAATATAAGCTCGCTTTATTGATTCTTTTTCTCACTGGATAATACATTGATGTATATGCGATTTATGTTAATTGTATTATTTTCTTTTGTTACATATATATTATATATGAAATATATAATTTTGTAACATGTTAGGCTTACAAATGCAACATGGATTTTGAGTTTAAACTAAGTTAGGGTTTGGATTAGGATTAACTATTTGGATGAGCTTTCATGAAGCTTCATGAAGGTTTGACTTTTGTCATCTTTCTCTGATATTTTGTGGAGATATTTGTTAACCCAACCCAAACCTCTACCCATGATTTATTCTCTACAAGGTTTAAGGATCTCATTCTTAACCCATGGTTGCAATTGTAAGCACAACAATAATTTCATTATTCATTACAAAAGCTTTTGTTCTTCTTCTTCCTCTTGAAAAGCTTCACTAGCTTTTTGTTATGTGATGATTCTAAGTGAGAAATTGAAAACAAAAGAGTGTAAAATTCCTACTTCATCATCCTCATCTATTCTATCCACTTAGATTAGGATGTTCACTTCTCTAATTACTTCATTAGTGAAGTGTAAGCTTGGGTTAGAGATTCTTTAAGGTAGATCATCTTAGATCAAGAAGAATTCAAACAAGATGCATCATTCACCTCATGGAGCATCTCGAGAGTCGGAGTTCTTGATGATCGCAGCGAAGGGACCTCAACACGGAGCTTATGAAGCGAAGGAACGGACTACAAAGGTTTTAATCCTTAACTCTATGTGATAGATAGTTCTTTGTATGTGATACAGACTTTGTTACCCTAATATTTCTAGCAAAGATTCATGGTTTGTTTTCTTTGCACCTCTCTAATTTTTAAAGTGGCATGAGTGATGCTACCAAACCTTAGACTAGGTGCAAGGGAAACCCAACAGTGGTATCAGAGCTAAGCTAGAATTTTAGAAACAGTGTTAAAACAATTACGAAAACGAAACCGACTCCGAAATACGGTATTATGAAACCCTTAGAATGCTCTCTGTAAATTTTCTAAAAATTCCTTTAAAAAATTTTCAAACAGGTGCAGAATATTATATGGGAGATCCTAAGAACATGGGTGAAAAATGGAGTGAGGGGCTCGGATTTTGGCCGAGCACCAGGCCAGAAATTCCGGCCTAGCCAGCCCCCTTACCCCCTATGGACTCCGTTTTTCTCTTGTGCTCTTATCTTCTATATTTGGGGTTTTTAGTATTGTTTACTTAGCCCAATTTTCATATGATGATTATTTTGATCTGGGGCTAATTCGTAGTACTTCGTAGTCGTATAATTTAACACTGTATTGATAACCTGGACTATATTTAACAGTTCGATCGAACTTCGAACACCACATTTTGTACCCCGCTGAAATTTCCAAGTGTTGTAATTTTCCGAAGTTGATTGTACTCGTAAAATCGTGCAAGTACCCCTATGGACCCCCTAGAAGACTATACTAACCTTAACTCGATTCTATGCCCACGGAACTGCGATTGAACCCTAGGGTTTGCCGTAGTTCCATAGTGTCATAGGTGAGGCATTGGTTAACTCCTTCTACAGCTGGTCCATAGACACCATGGCACGGTTTTTGAGTGTTTTAATTTTGCTCAAGTGTTGAGCTCACGGGGGTAATTTGTGAGTGTATGTTGATTTGATCGAAATGTTAAATATCGTCTTAATATTCTGTGATTGTGATACAATATGTGGAATTCATATAATTAGGCATGAAATCCGTAATATGTGATATTTCGGGTTTACGATGTCTAAGGAGATTATGGATTCCAAATGTTGTAGTTTTTCATTTTCTTTTCTGCGACCGTAAGTGTAGTATGTGGGGTATTGCCAGCTTAGTTGCTATACATCAACGACAATCGGGATACGCATACTTGCTTACGTTGATGATATGAGATATAATGTGTTATTATGATATATTATATTGGATCGTCGTGTTTTGAATAGCCGGGGGTTTTATGTGAGTTGAGGGATTTTATTTTCATTCATGTAAAATTCAATTGTATGTAATATTCTTTTATTGGGGCACTTCCGGGATGAGGTTGATGTAACCATTGTATATTATTTACTTTTCCTCATTAGGTAGACCCAAGGAGGGGAGCACAAGTAACCGGGTTCTAGGGTCCAGTGGGAGGCCATCTCGAGGAGTCGAGACCGGGTCTCCTAACCCTAGAATTGGCAGAGTTACTTGCCGCTCTCGTAGGGGTCTAGGGATGTGGGTTTGGCTATTCAACGCGCCCGTGGAATCCGTGTTTTATACAGGCTTGAAATAAAACATGGACCTCCTAGTATATCCAATATTTCATATGTTTCTTCTGCTGCTGATATACTGCGATGTGATCATATTATATACGTGAGACGAATGCTTTATTATTATATATATGATATATAATAAATGTTGCTTATGTTTTACACCCGCGCTAGTCCCGTCCCGGTATGTCGTTGGTTAAGTAACCTAACGGTGCATAACGGAACATTGTGGCAAATGCGGATAGCATAAGCGTATGTTGTATTTTCGTTTCTTCTGTGATACTTAGGAAGCATAAATGATGGGATTTATTAATGAGATTAATAATAGAAAAGAAACCTAAAAGATGTTGTAGAATCAAATTTTCAAAAAGGGTAGCTACAGTTTTTTCTTTGCATAGTGGTATATGTGATATACCCTGCACCTTATTCGATGAGGAAAGAGCCGAGATCCCTTCACCGAGAGTGAACTCTTTAGCAAAACTGGCAGATGCTACAAACTCACGGTTTAGTTTTTGGTTGCTTCTATAGTTCTTGCTTTGAACAGCGGTATTTATGAAATATCGTGCACCTTATTCGATAAGGAAAGAGCCGAGATCCTTTCACCAGGAGTGACCTCTTTAGAGAAACTAGAAAAGCCTAAAAAACACTCCTTATCAAAATCACTTGTTTCTACAACGATATCAAGTTCATTACGCTTATGGTTTTCTGAAAAACCTGCGTAGCCCTCCGTCATTTCGGATAAATACTACTTAGTATTCGTGCTACGTTTGTTGACTATGTTAAGGCGTAGTGTGCGGTAGCTAATTAGTGCTTATCTGCTAAAACATGAGATGTGATTGGATTAGGGTAGTTGTACGAATTTTTTGACTATGTTAAGGGTCGTGCAGGTGGGTTTAATTCAATCGGGAAATGACGGGTTGAACTTGGCTAGCAATTATGATTTGTTGACTATGTTAAGGTCATAAGTTGCTAGGGGCGAAAGTATTATCGGGAATTTCAAGTGTTGAAATTTGCAATGAGATTGCATACCTCCTATGAGATAGTTGGATCTCGATACCCACTGTGAGTAAGAGTTACTCCTGGGAGAATTTTACACAGGACAAATAGCCGATCAAGTAGGTGTCTAGAAAGGTGTTAAAGGGGTTATGCCTCTGGGAAAATGAGGTTTATTCTAATTAGGTCCGTGCGAAAGCACGGGGAACCTCCCTCAAAGTACCAACACTGGCCTGGCCGAAAGATTGGCGAACTTGTAAAGTGTAATTAATCCCTGCTAGTCTAACCATTTAGGGTTTGAAGGAAGGTTTGATAAAAAGCAGTGGGAGCCATCCTGATTAGATAAGATAATAACCAATCTAATCTTGCAAGAGCATACGCTAAAGTGTTTTCTTCTCTCTCTTTTCAGGTATCAACCTTGTCAGGCCTTAATCAAGATAATAATATGGATGTATTGACTGAACCCGCTTGTTATACTGAGCAGGGGAATGTTGGTCCCGCTCCCACTTATAATTGTTATAAGTCCGAGCAGGGAATAGGAGAATATCTGAATTCTTATGCCACCCAAACGAAGAATAAGCATGTTAATGCATCTTCTTCAGGTGTGTTAGTTATCGAGAACTGTTTCTCATTCACTCTACGTCCTGGGTATTAGATACCGGATCGGGATCCCATATATGTAATATGTTACATGGGCTACGAAAAGGTAGGGAACTGGGAGAGGGTGATCATTCTGTAAGGGTTGGGAATGGTGCAAATGTTTCAGCCAAAGCTGTTGGCGAATATCACCTTGTGTTACCAAATGGTAATACATTGATTCTGAACGAATGCTATTACATTCCGAGCATGATATGTAATATTATATCAGTTTCTTTATTCAGTAAAGAAGGATGTAATCTTGTAATACAATATAATGTTATGAATATATTCCTGAATCAAAAGTTGATTGGATCAGGTTCGTTATTTAATAGCATAAACGTTCTCAATCAAACTACAATACTTAATGTACAGCACACACACAAGAGGAAGAGTTCAGAAATGAACGAATCCTTCTTGTGGCATTGTAGACTAGGTCATATCAATGCGACACGGCTAGCTAAATTTCATAAGGATCGATATTTGAATCCGTTCGAATTTTCATCTTGTGACAATTGACAGTCATGTCTCAAAGGAAAAATGACCAAAACTCCGTTTAGTGGACACGGAGAAAAAGTTACTGAACTCTTAGGGCTGATACATAGTGATGTATGTGGTCCCATGTCTACACATGCCAGGAAAGGTTTCTCATACTTCATTACATTCACTGACGATCTCTCAAGATACAGACATATTTTCCTGTTGAAACACAAGTATGAAGTTTTTGAGAAATTCAGAGAATATAAGAACGAAGTAGAGAACCAAACGGGAAAAAGTATTAAGATCCTTCGATCTGATCGAGGAGGAGAATACTTGAGCAATGTGTTCCTGGATTATCTAAAAGAGAATGAGATTCTCTCTTAGTTTACTCTTCCCTATACACCACAGCACAACGGTGTATCGGAGTGGAAGAATCGCACCTTATTAGATACGGTGCTCTCTATGATGAGCACAGCTGAGTTACCTATTTCATTTTGGGGTTATGCGCTTGAGACAGCGGCATACCTATTGAATTAAGTTCCGTTTAAATCTGTATCTACCACACCATATGAGATATGGAGTGGGAAGAGACCATATCTTAAACGAGTTAAGATATGGGTTCGTCCGGCCTATGTCAAAAGGAAAAATCCAGACAAACTCGAGGTACGATCAGTTCTTTGCAAGTTTGTGGGATATTCTAAGAATTCCCAAGGATATATTTTCTACCACGCTGAGGAACAAAAAGTGTTTGTTTCTCAATACGCCACCTTTTTAGAAAAGGAATTTCTTGTAAAAGAAATTAGTGACGAAGAGGTAGAGCTGGAGGAAGTTCCAGCACCATAAACTACAACTGAAGATTTAGTGGAACCAGATGATTCAGTAGTTCCCAACGAACCACAGCCTCTTCGCCGATCTAGTAGGGTTCCTCATCCACCTGAGAGATACTACGGTTTTCTCATAGATGGTGGGATAGAGGATTGCATCATGGAAGATGATGACCCAACTAGCTTCGAGCAGGATATCACGAGTGGGGACTCTGTGAAGTGGCTGGATGCAATGCGATCTGAGATGGAATCCATGTACACCAACAAAGTATGGACTTTGGAAGTTGCTCCTGAAGGGGTAAAACCCATTGGGAGCAAGTGGATTTTTAAGAAGAAACTTGGTGTAGATGGAAAAGTGAAGACTTTCAAAGCTAGACTTGTTGCAAAGGGTTTTCGTCAACGACCAAGTGTGGAATATGACGAAACCTTTTCTCCAGTGGCTATACTTAAGTCCATCAGGATCCTGCTTGCCATTGCTGCATACCATGACTACGAAATCTAGAAAATGGATGTTAAGACCGCCTTTCTAAATGGTGATTTAGAGGAGTGCGTGTACATGAGTCAGCCAGAGGGCTTCGTAGATAGTGGGAGCAGCGGAAAGGTGTGCAAGCTGCTTAAATCCATCTACGGGTTAAAGCAGGCATCGATGAGTTGGAACATCTATTTTGATGTTGTAGTCAAAGAGTTTGACTTCATCAGGAACGTAGGTGAATCTTGTATATACAAGAAGGTTGCAGAGAGTAAGGCCATCTTCCTCGTATTATACGTGGATGACATACTCTTGATAGGAAATGATGTTCCTATGCTGCACTCGGTCAAGCTCTTCTTATCACATCGATTCTCAATGAAAGATCTAGGTGATGCCTCCTGCATTTTGGGAATCAAGATCTATAGAGATAGTTCTAAACGAATACTGGGATTGTCCCAATTCAGGTACATTGACACCATACTAAAGAGGTTTAGTATAGAAGAATCCAAGCGTGGGAACCAACCCACGATATCTGGACTCACTCTCTCCAAAGAGATGTCTCCCAAGACTGATTTGGAGAGAGCTCGCATGCAAGGGATGCCCTATGCTTCAGCAGTAGGCTCTATCATGTACGCGATGCTATGTACCAGACCCGATGTAGCATACTCATTAAGTGTAGTGAGTAGCTATCAAGCAGATCCAGGAGAGAGTCACCGGACAGCTGTGAAGAACATTCTCAAGTACTTGAGAAGGACTAAGGAGATGTTCTTGGTGTATGGTAACAGAGAACTCCAAGTGGAGTCCTTTACCGATTCTAGCTTCCAAAGTGATAAGGACGACTCTAAGTCGCACTCAGGATTTGTCTTTACCCAAAATGGAGGGGCGGTTTGTTGGAAGAGTTCCAAGCAAGAAACCGTGGCAGACTCGACGATGGAGGCTGAATACATCGCTGCCAACGATACTGCCAAAGAGGCTGTCTGGATGAAGAATTTCATCACTGAACTTGGTGTGGTTCCGTCCATTGAGTATCCATTACCTTTGAATTGTGATAACAATGGAGTTGTGGCTTTGGCCAAGGAACCCAGGTCCTATCAGAAGTCCAGACATATTCTGAGGCGGTATCACCTGATCCGGGAGATTGTTGATCGCCGCGAGATCAAGGTCAGGAGAGTTGACACGAAGGACAACACTGCGGATCCACTCACGAAGGCCATTCCCCAGATACAATTTGAGAGACTCATCGGGATGTTGGGTATGAGATACTACAACAGCTGGCCTTAGTGCAAGTGAGAGATTATTAGTTGTATATATGCCCTAGAGGCCATTGTTGTACATACGATGCATATTATGATGGATGCTTGGATATATAGAGAGAGAACTTTCTTGCTCGATATGATCGTATGCTATCTGGTTTCATTTTGTCTTAACTTGTTGACTTGTATTGGTTTACTGTCTTACTCTCACATGTTGATAAAGCCCTTAGGATAGGGATATGTACTTGACTACTAGGACTATGATGAGATCATACTAGTGGGGCCAGGGTAGTCAACGAGTACATCCTATAATTGTTCCTAGTCGAGGGTGTATCGAGACAGGGCATCGATACACCAGAGTAGACTAGCGTATACGCATCTTGACCTATATGATGGGCGATGGATGACCCCATATCAATCAGTGTTTGACATCAAGGATGGTGTACAGGTGCTCGGTGGAGACTGGGTACACTGAACGGACTCGCCGAGAACTCCTAGATGGAATTATACCTATCATCAGATAGCAGTTCTCTGGTGACACTAGTACAGGTTAGTCTGTAGACCCGAGATCTTCATAGAGTCTTGTGTGATTCCCACTGTGCTTTGATTTCCACCTTACCACGTCCAAGAGGGCGTGAAAAACGGTGGCTTTTGGGTACAGTCCCGAATCACATGGAGGCAATGAGTGATAAAAGGGGTTTCGTCTCTCCCGGTATAGGGAGTTGATGTTGTGTTGTGTTCAATTGGCTATAACTGGAACTCCCTGGCCAGGGCTGATATGGAGTGCTACTGGTAAGAGTTATCAGTAGTTTCTCGATCTGTTATGAGCCTCATATCGACATGACTTATTGGTTACTGGGGTCTGACGTTTACCACCCCTAGACTTGATATACGACATACCAAACGAAGAGACCGGACTGTACGGTAGTGTTACTGATTGGATTCACAGGAGAATGTACAGGCTTTCTTGTTGATCTTCTGATCACTCAAAACAAGGGTGGCTGTTACGTTTAGCTGACCGCTTGCAGCTTGTGAGTGCATGATCATCACCTACTGTCGGCGTATTGACGATTCTTTAGAGTCCTACACAGAGGTTTCCTAGCTCAGGCAAAACGGAGTAGGAGCACATATGTGATATGTGCGGGACCGAGAATAATAAGATAAGAGATACCGTATTCTATTCTCGCGATATGTGATATCGGCCGGGTATATGTGATATAGCCGGGTCATCGGATCAAGTGTTGATTCGATGAATTGGTACATGTTATATTAGTCGGTTATATGTCATATAGCCGGATTATCGGATAAAGTGTTGATTCGATAATTTAATTTATAATTATATATGTGATATATTACGTTACATTAACTAATATAAGCTCGCTTTATTGATTCTTTTCTCACCGGATAATACATTGATGTATATGCGATATATGTTAATTGTATTATTTTCTTTTGTTACATATATATTATATATGTGATATATAATATTGTAACATGTTAGGGTTACAAATGCAACATGGATTTTGAGTTTAAACCAAGTTAGGGTTTGGATTAGGGTTAACTATTTGGATGAGCTTTCATGAAGCTTCATGAAGGTTTGACTTTTGTCATCTTTTTTTGATATTTTGTGGAGATATTTGTTAACCCAACCCAAACCTCTACCCATGGTTTATTCTCTACAAGGGTTAAGGATCTCATTCTTAACCTATGGTTGCAATTGTAACCACAACAATAATTTCATTATTCATCACAAAAGCTTTTGTTGTTCTTCTTCCTCTTGAAAAGCTTCACTAGCTTTTTGTTATGTGATGGTTCTAAGTGAGAAATTGAAAACAAAAGAGTGTAAAATTCCTATTTCGTCATTCTTATCTATTCTAGCCACTTAGATTTGGGTATTCACTTCTCTAATTACTTCATTAGTGAAGTGTAAGCTTGGGTTAGAGATTCTTCAAGGTAGATCATCTTAGATCAAAAAGACTTCAAGCAAGATGCATCATTCACCTCATGGAGCCTCTCAAGAGTCGGAGTTCTTGATGATCGCAGCGAAGGGACCTCAACACGGAGCTTATGAAGTGAAAGAACAGACTACAAAGGTTGTAATCCTTAACTCTATGTGATAGATAGTTCTTTGTTTGTGATACAAACTTTGTTACCCTAATATTTCTAGCAAAGATTCATGGTTTGTTTGCTTTGCACCTCTCTATTTTTTAAAGTGACATGAGTGATGCTACCAAATCCTAGACTAGGTGCAAGGGAAACCCAACAATGACTTGGCCAGTGGCTTCAGCTTCCTCAATAGTCATTGTGAAAGCCTGACACCGGGGTACATTCCTCCTAGCTGGAGGCACATTCCTCTGTCCGTGGGGTACGTTTCTCTACCCTTGAGGCATGTTCCTCTGTGCTTGATGGAACTGACGAGGAGGGTGTACAGGAGGTCCATATGGAGGTGGAGCGGGTAGAGCAAGACGAGATGCAGGAGACTGAATAGCTGGCCGCAGCGGAAAGGTGATGGCCGGTCTCGGTGCTGGAGCTGGGTTGAGTCTATGAGGACATGCTCCAATGGCGTGAGTGGATGCGCCACAAACTAAGCACAGGCTTTTTGCACGCCTGCAGTCTTTTGCCGGGTGTCCATTCCTCTTGCAATAGAAGCAAAATTCTGGACTGGGCCGGTTAAAAGTTACTCCCGGTCTCCTGGGTGCAAATATTGGCCTGGAAGAGGCTCTTCCTATCATCTGAGTGGCAGGACGCTTCACACCGGCAGTTTGAGGTCTGCCCTTCTTCTTCACCACTGTCTCATAACGTCAGGCAACCTTCAGAGCAAGATTATGGGTTGGGAAATCCCCTGTAGCGAGTGCAACTTAGATTTCCGGGTCCAACCCTTGCTGAAATCTTCGTGCCCGAATTTCCGCAGTCGGGATCAGATTTGTTGCGAACCTGTTACGACCTTGTGTTAGCAGTGTAGTATGTGATATTATGGAATTTGAATATTGAGACATATCTTACCTGCTAAGTATGGTAAACTCAGCGTCATATTCATCCACGGACTTGCTCCACATTGAGCCTTGTTGCAAATGGATGAACTGCTGTTCCATATCGAAACGGGCAGTCTCAGGAAAGTACTTCGCGTCGAACATATCGCGAACTATCTTCCATTCAATCGGTTGGGCGAGTTGGCTTTCTTCATCCTTCCACCAAACTCTGGCGTTATTTGTTAGTTGCATCTTTGCAACTCTCACCCAAGCAATCTCTGGCACTTATGCTGCTGCCAGGTCATCTTCGATTGACTGAGCCTATTCTTCTGCCTCTAGGGGGCTCTCTTTCCTATATAAATGTTTCGGATGAAAAAACCGAAATTGCTTGACTCCGGGTGCCTCAGCTTCTGGGCGGTGCATGGGGATAGCAGTTTGCTACTACTGACCCTCCAAGAGGCTTCTTACCACCTCAAGCAATACCGTCTGCTCATTGATAGGAGCTGTTACGGTAGGTGGTAGTGGTAGAAGAGGTGGTGGAGTGTTTCCATTCACGTTGGTACTTGTGTTGTTCGGTCAATCCATGACCTTGATAGAAAAAGAAAGGTTAGGATAGATTCAAGGAATTTATAATGTAAGGAATGTATAGTTCCTGAATCTTATAATTCTTAGGATATATATTACTTAGGATTCCATACAAAACTAACCTGCGTGGGCCGCTAACAAAACCTGTCACGCCCGCTTTCCATTGTATGGGGAAGTAGACGTGACGGGCACGCGACATATTTACTCAGAAATAACTACGTTAAGCATAAATAAGCAATATATAAATAAAATGCATAAGAATGAAAAGCGATGTAACATAAACAACAGCTTTTATTAACATTCATATTTACATTATAAATGCTTTGAAAAGGAAAGTACAATGATGAAAGCAATGCCTAAACAATGTCATACCAAATGGAAATAAGAACAAGAAAAACTAGAAGTCTGGCCGTGCCTCAATCTCCTCTAAGTACTCCTGGTTGGGCTCGGACTCCTAAGAGTCGGATCCTCCTAACGAACATTCTAAAGAAAGAAAGAGACATGAATGTCGTCAACGAACTAGCGCTCGGTAAGTCCCAAAAGAACAAATAGAATATGACAAGTAAAGAGAATAGAACCGGTAATTTGTATAAGTATATGTCTGTTATACTAATGTAGTTGTTTGTAGCTTGGTACATAAGCTATCAGTGTATACGAGAGGAGTCCAACAATCCTATGGACTATAGTAACAGGTAAGTATAAGGCCCTGTCAAAACCCATGGGACAACGGCACGAGAGTTCAGGTAGGTGTCTTTTAGTGTCCATCATCGTGCCACTTTTAATACATTCCGTATCAATCTACCCCGTTAAACCCCTTAATGCACTGTATTGAATTGTAGTTACCAGACTTGACGATACCATGGATACAAGTTGTTCAAGTAATCAGGTTCAGGATGTAAACAAGTAGTCATGTAATCAAATCAAGTTATAGCCATGGTTCGGTCAAGTCAAGTCATGTTTGCATGTTGATATTATTCTAGTATTCAGGTTCAGGTTCAAGTATTCATGTTATAGTTTGGATTCAAGTTTGAATTGGAATCATGTTTGGATTAGACTCAGAATTGATTTAGACTCAGACTTGATTCAGACACTTTAAACTAATTTGTATCCTGAATTAAGTTCGGGTGTTATCGGTAACTGCTGCATATAGACGACATGATTTGTGTCTTTTTCTAAGACAATTACTATTGATAACTCTGTTAAGTTTTTCTACCTTAAATAGGAAAGCACTCACTTTCTCCGGCTCCCTGAGGCTCAAGAGAATTCATCCCGCTTAAACCTATATTTACTAAAGTCCTTAATTGTAATTTTATATAACTCGAGGGGGTTTTATGAAAAATATTTTATATACTTTCAAAAATAATCTCGAGTATTTATTTATATTATTTAGGGTTTCCATAATTGTGAATTTTAAGAATGTGAAGTATTTTAGAGATAATAGTTTAGCTTGGATAGTTTAACGTATTTCAGTGTAAAACTTGTCTTTTCGATAAGTTGGAGGTATTTTGATGAAACTTGTTATTCTTTTATTTTTTAGAAAACATGGAATTTTATTATATCTTGAAAACATATGGTTTAATAATATTTATATAATTATTAAAAATTAATTTTATTATTAAATAGAAAATTTTGTTTTTCATAAAAATCGTATTAAAATTCTTTCGAGTCCGAATGCTCCGTGAGGAGGTCTGCATCTCGCTTTACTAGCCAGAGAATGTGCGATAATCCACACCATCCAATAATGGGTTTCCCAAATGGGTTGTAGAGGTATAATCGCAAAGAGTTTTGATAATATAATTCCAAAAAAAACCAGGTTTTTATAATTCATAGTATTTTGATGAAATATTGTATTTGCCACAAAAATATGTTCAAAGAGTATCATACTATGTAAACTTGTGTGTATTTGAGGGGTAGGTCATATTAGGCAAAACAATTAAATATAGTAGATACAAAGTTCATGGTATTTAAATATAAAAGTTGATTTAAAATTAAGTTTCATGATAATATTTAGTGAAAGTTGTGCTAAACATTAGTTGTATGATTAACAAGTAAGGTGTAGGAATATGCATGAGAAAGGCTTAAGAAAAATGTAGGTTTTAGGATTTTAGAATAAGGTGTCGGTATAAATCCACTTACCGACATGTTTTGAAAAAGAGAACTTTTTAAGTAGAATGAGAAGGAAGGGGAGGGACTTACTAGCTTGAATGGTGAAGAGGAGATAGAAGGAGATGGGGTAGTTGCTGTGGTGTCGCGGGGTTGCCAGAACTTGCTCGATTTCTCGCCGGAAGTTGGTCTTTGGCTAACTCTACTTGTACTTAGAAAATTTGAGTGTTTTGGCTAGAATTTTCATAATGAGGAAGGGTTAGGGTATGGGGTTGTATTTATAGTGTGGAATTAAGGTTTTGTAATTGAAATAATGAATTAAAATGCATTTAAATTGGATTTAAAGGTGAAATTGAAGTCTTTGTTTCATTTCAGAGAAATCAAACAGTGCACGGGTAATGAGGGTAGGCCAAGGGTTTTGTGTGAGAAGCACGGGCACCATTAGCGATGGGGGGACCGTCGGCGCCAGCCCAAACCTCCATCTCGCCAGTCATTTGGCGAGGGGGTGCCGTTGGATCTTTACCATGTGTCATATTCTCTGTTTATAATATTATGTACATGTTTGTTTTTCCTGACTTTTCATTTCTATGTGCAGTGCACGTGTAAACTTTTGGGCTTCCAAAAAGTTTAAAAGAAAATTCAGAAAAAAATATAATATGCCTGAGGGGATTCGAACACAGGGGATACGTCACAGTAGTGCAAGGCTTTTCCAATGAGCCACAAGCTATTTCTTACCGTTCTTAACAAAAAATAACTTTTAAAGTGTACTCAGGCTTGCAAACTCCATTCTATATATTAACTTAAAAAATTTCGTACAGTAAAATCAGAGTCGTTACAGCAATATTTTCGATTAATCAGGGATGCGTCCACGTCCGGGTCACCAGCTGTTCCTCACCGGAGGAACTATCGTCCCGTTCGTGTTGCTGCACGGGCCTTGGCTCGTGCTGCTGTCTCCGGAGGTTTATATCGCAGCTCAATTTTCGTTAATCCTTGATTTCTCAATACCGTTTTGTCTTAATATTTCTTGTCTTGATATTTCTTGTAGATACGGCGCAGCCCCATCCCGAAAAGGGGACTCAAAGGCCGAATCAGTTCCACAGGCTAAGACCTGATAGAGTTAGGGGGAGACACCATTCCCGTTTTCTTTACCCGTGATTATCGCTATACTGCCGATTGTGGCGAACAGTTCGGCCGGTATATGGGGGATGATAGCTGCATCCAAAAGAAATATCCACTTCACATTGAGTGGGGCGATCAGCATCGGAGCTCATTTGCCCTCTTGTGGGATCAGGCTCGGGTATTCATATATATTTTCATTTGACTTATACAATAAATTTATTATTATTTAACACTTGTAATTTAAATACATTAATTTCTTGTATTTGCAGTTGGATTACGATTTTCAGCCTATACCCGACCCTGATCACCCTGACAGAGTGCTCGATTTTCACGCTCTGTACTTGGGCCTCATGAAGAACAAGCAATCTAAGGTCCGATACAATAGGAACGAGCTGAAGATCGATTGCTATTTTGTATGGCTGGCGACCTCCGAGGCAGAGAGCGGCTCTCCTACATACTCCGTTCTTTGCCAGAGTCGACGTAGATACATGGCCTCTCTTGTGCCAATATTACGACTTTCAGCGCAAACAGGTTTGTAATTTAAATGTAATTCATTGTTTAGTATATAATTTATTTTTTTATGTTGCTTAATTAGAAAACTAAATCTGAATGTGTTGTACAGAATCATGCCGATCAAAATAAAGAGAATATGAAGTCGGCGTAGAGGGGTCACCCCACTTATATAGGAGGCTCGAGGAACATTACTCGTGCCATGGAGGCATGGTAAATTACAATAGATCTATTTTGATATAATGCAATATTAAGAGTTATTTTATAATATATATAAAATTTTGGCAAATTACAGAGAGCTCAGACCCTGGCGTAGGGTGGTACACCGAGCGTGTTGACCGCGTATCTTGCCGTCCACAACACCTCGACAGATCCCACCACGGGCGAGCTTCGATTCCCCAACACCGCTATCCAGGAGTGTTGCGTAAGTATTAATATTTATTCTAATTCGAATGAAATTTTTGTTTTAATAAGTTCAAATTTAAATAATATACTTATATTTTAATGGTTAATATGGGTGTAGGAGCAGGTGGTGGAGTAGGTGGAGGTATCGGGGATCGATTTTAGTGGACAGATCGATCTGATGCTACTGACCCCGTCCTAGACGTCGCACACGGAGGGTACCACGAAGGTTGGGAGAGAGGCCAGGAACTAGGTCCTAGCAGGGCCCATATGAGGCTGGTCTCCACTCCAGCGGTTACTTCCCCTACCCCCTGTGAGCGACGTCAAGCCTGAGCTTATTTGGTTGTAGACTTAGTTTTGATTAATCATACTTACATAAAACTATCTAATTAAAATAAACTACGGTTTTCCAAACTAGATACCCAAACTATGCCTAAGTCCCTAAGTAATCTGATAATGATATAAATTCGACTAAAATCAAATACACCGTTCTTACTTGTTTATTATACACAAAATTTACCAGATTCGGCAGGCTACTTCGGCTGTGGCTCCACATGCATCTCCTTCGGCTGCTGCTCCGCAAGCAACTACCTCAGCTGTGGTTGCGCAGACCACTCCTACAGCTCCACAGCCCGCTCAGACTCCCGCACATTCCGCTCCTTCATTAGTCGAGTTTTTGACGACTCAGGGTTGCACCGAGGAGCAGATGCGCTAGATTACGACGATTATCAGAGGTGGAGGAGCTGGACCGAGCTAGGGTAGCTTTATTTATATTTTTGAGGATGTATGTACTTATCCGATACATATTGTATATATTTTGGACGATATTGGTGGTTGTTTGCTTGTTCACGATGATTTAGATTGATATCGTATTCTGTTTGTTTATTTGTTTTATATATTATGCGTGAGATGTTGATTAAGAATATTTCTGTATTTGGTTATATGATGTATATATTATTGTGCACGGAACGGGAAAAAATGGAAAGCCCTTTTTAAAAATAAACCCTGATATTTTGTCCCTACGGATTTATCCGTAGGGGCAACTATTGCACCTACGGATTAATCCGTAGGTGCAAGGTTTACCCTTACACATTTCGCCATAGGGACAAAATATCAGAATATCTGATATTTTGTCCCTATGGACTCAGTAACAGCGGTAAAACTTTCCCCTACGAATTAATCCGTAAGAGCATTTCTCTAGACCTACGGATAAATCCGTAGGGGAATTTATTAGGCCCTACGGATAAATCCGTAGGGGAATCCCTACGGAGTAATCCGTAAAGATAAATGTCCCTACGGAGTATGGCGTAGGGGGAATTATTACTCCGTAGGGACATGTTCAGGGAGAAAACTTGCAACTGCGGCCTTTGGACCTACGGAAGAATTTTATGTCCCTACGGATATATCCGTAGGGGCAGTATTTTGCCCCTACGGCTAAATCCGTAGAAACAACTCATTATTGTAGTAGTGAAGGTTGCAGGGTATACCAACTTCAAGGATTTAGCTCATGTAACATGCATTTTAGAACCATACAATATCTGCTACACATCCACATGCACCGTGCGTGCAAAATATTAATACATATCCACATACAAGGGTTATATATAACACAAAAGGTTGCAGGGTATACCAACTTCAAGGATTTAGCTCATGTAACATACATTTTAGAACCATACAATATCTGGTACACATCCACGTGCACCGTACATGCAAAATATTAATACAGATAAATCAAAACCTTAAAGAAGAGGGCATCTGTAACACTCTAAAACGATCGTACGTTATTTAATTATATTAAATAAATAGGTTGGACATTCTTTTACTTATTATTGTTATTAGTGTTTGGGTAGTTATGCGTGTTATCATGTTTGTACCCAACCCACTTGCATCTAAACTGAATATTCTATCTATAATTTCTAATAAGCATAACAATGATATTAGTTACTATGATATTTTTGTTAGAATTTAATACTTCTTATTAATTTATTTGTATCTTGTTAGTGTGTGTGTGTGTGTGTAGTTTTGTCACGACCCAAAATATCAGCTCGCGACCAGCACTTAAATCACGCGACGTCTACAGGCATAACGTAATTCAAGTAAGCTGAAACCTAGAAATCTAAATCTTTTTAAGAAATAAAAAGATGAAGCTTTGAAATAAAGGTATAGTAAATCATGTTTTGTCTTTTGAAAATTTGGACAGCACCTCCCTTGTAAAAACTAACCCCGAAAACGGGTACAAACAGAATATAAATAAAGCATGCCAAACGGGAGCAAATCACGCCCAACAGGGGAAACAACCACCACAAGTATAAATAACAAGTTTATGACGCCCAACGGCGAAAATCCATATAAGGAAATAAAGTAAAATAAGATAACAACCCCAAAAGCGAACATAAAACCCATCGCTCAAGTCTCGCAATTACAAGTCTTCTAAGTCTGGAACATATACAATAACTAGTTTCTGAATTAATGGAGTGACTAGATACAATTTTAATAATGAATACAAGAGGGGCATGATCCAACATGTACCACCTACCACAAGCAAGGCACCTGAAAACAGCTGTGTGCTAGCGATGCCGCAACTGATCCATGCGGTCAACCTGCAAGAACTGTGGCACAACGGGGGTGAGTTGCCAACTCGTGAATAGTTAATAACATATGCAGGTAATCACAAGTATGCACGTACAGCGCGAATCTAATACATATGCAAACTAATCACAATAAATGGTCATATGTAAGCAATAGTCATGAAAGGTACACTAGTAGATACAACTAATACATTAAGCAATAATATGACAATCTGTATGCGACAATCATGTAAGGTACACTATCAGGTACAACTAATACATGAAACAATGCATATAAAATAAGTATGTAAATGCAACAGTCATGGAAGGTACTCTATCAGGTACTACTAATACATGAAGCAGTGCATAAACAATAAATACGGAGTATGGGATAAAACATGTCATTCCCACGGAATCCTGACCTCGTGGTAGGACCAAAATCTATCAAGACAATCCGAATCCAAATTTCCTCAATTTAGCCCCCAAATTAGCTCTCATATCATGTAAATCTCATAAATCCCGAATGTACAATATCAAGTAAATCTCATATATTATGTATCCAATATCAAGTAAATCTTATGTATCCTGTATCCAATATCAAGTAAATCTCATGTATCATGTATGTACAATATCAAGTAGATCTCATATATCCTGAATGTACAATATCAGTATCGAGTAAGTTTCATATAAGGTGAGTGTTCAACATCGACACTTAAAAACATCATGAAACAAGTGTCTAGCATTGACACATAAATACTCATATCCATACGTTCCTCGAATCGTAAGTGTCCGGTATCGACACCCGTGATCCACGTATCGGTCTTTCTTATATTCATACGTTCCTCGAATCGTAAGTGTCCGGTATCGACACCCGTGATCCACGTATCGGTCTTTCTCTTATCTATACGTTCCTCAAAACCCAAGTGTCTCACCTCGACACTTGTGTTCCACGTATCGGTATATATGTCCTCTAAATCTTAAGTGCCCCAACATCGACACTCTCGATCCCGTATCGGTTTAAAAAAAATCCCAGTGGATACATACAAATATCAAGTAAAGTATAAGAATACTTGCATAATTTCATGAAACCACCACGGTCCTCAAATCCAGAAAACATCAAGTAATGAATAAGTATAACTGCATGAATCAATACATATATATCAGCGTCCCATTCCACTAATATATATATATATATATATATATATATATATATATATATATATATATATATAACAACGTCCTATTCCACTGTTATATATACTTCGGAGTAAAAATATCAGAGAACATTATATGAAATCCATGAATGTAGTATATGCAACATGAAACAGTAATATGAGCATATAAAAGAAAAACTGCTATTTAACTCCATCAAGTTAATATATATATCATGTGGTTCCTAATTTCTCCAATTCTATATAACATCAAATAAAGGTAACCATATAGCTATAGCCAGATATATGTGTAAACATAAAGGTATAGCAAAGTATATGTATCTACCTATCAGTAATGATGTAATATACCCTCCGGGTATAAGTGAAGTATGTATGCAAGGTATACATATAGCTATATCATTATGTGTGTATATACCTATCGCTAATGATACAATACCCTATAGGTATACAGGTAACCAGCATGTAATATGCATAAAAGGAAATAGGGATCATGTCTCAATGTCCCTAACCAAACAATATCGTATAGGTATGTGTGTTGTGCGTGTCATGGCAATTATTGACGGTGTGTGTGGCATACAATCAGTGCTAGTGCAACATGAGCCGTCAATAATAGTGCAGTGTCCTGAGGGTACAAGTCCAAGCACAACAAGTAACTAAGCAATAAAGTGTATGCGCAACTCTATATATCAAATAGAATATACGACAAATCAAGTTATCTCTAGCCCAGACGCATAACGCCATGCGGGCGATTTCCCCTGTAGATGTTATATCTACTCACAACAAATCTCCTCGCCTAGCCGAAATCGATGTGCTTCGTCATCTCGGAATCCACGCGAAGGTACCTACAATCAATACCAAATCGCAAAGCTATCAAATCAAGTTTCGAAATCCAATACGGCACGCGGTGCGCTCATAGGTTAGAACCTATAGCAATCTCATGCAAAACCACCAAACAACCCTCGTCGTTGACGTACAACGTCCAACGACCAAATACCATATCCAGTCGCAAAACCAAGAAATCCAAATACCGGAAAACATAACCAAAACTCTCACCAGGGTCGCTATATATGAAAACTGCCACGCCAAAAACCCAATAGTACCAATACTTGTTTACAACACAATAATTATCGTCGATAATAATATTCACGTCATCCAAACATCCGTTAAAACTCACGTCTATGTTTTACCGAAAACCTAGTAAGCAGATTTTATCATTTTTAGCTCATTTTAACACAAAGCTAGAAATTTAACAATTCTAGCGATCACAAATATCGCCAATCAGCATAACTAAGTTATCCAAACCATAACCATAATTTTAATCTTTTCCAAAAATGATTTAGAAAAACCTAGTTTGCGATTAAGCTTAATTAGACATTTAGGAAAAATAACAATTAATATTTTCACAATATACTTAAGTTTTCCAAGTCTACACATCTTGCTTAACAACATAAACACATCAAAACCCTAACTTGATTTCATAATAATTTTCATGAATTAATTTAAACATGAACTTTAAAACTATTTTAAACACTTAAATAAGCAAGCTTAAGAATTAAGGAACAATTTAGAAGATTGGGGTTATGAATTATACCTCACAAACAAGATCTCAATTTTAGCAACATCACCAAAATTAACCTTCCAAAATGAAGCTCTTTCATGAAGATCCATGCTAGATTAGAGATGAAGAATAATGGGTATTATTTATGAATTTGTGGAATTATTTGTGGATTTTTGAACAATTTTTGAAGCTGGAAGATGATGAAATGAGAAGGGAAAGAGAAGAGGGCAGCCAAGTAATGGGTCGGCCAAGGGAAGTTTATGGGGGGTTTTGTGAAAAAAAAGTAGAATTTTCTAGCTAAAATTTAGCATTAAATGCTAATAAATGCTTAATGCCACCTTTTCATTTCTTTTCTTTTCTTTAAAAAAATAAATCCTTTTGCACAAAAAAATCTAGATATTTCAAGAGAATGTTCTAAACTAATTCTATTGATTAGATTAGCAATGAACCCAATTAGAACTAATTAACCCACACAAAAAAGTAATTTCCACTAATTAAGTGCATAAATAATACATTAAAATAATATTTAGTTAGGGAAAAATTATATATGAACCAAAACTTCCCATTGACCTCCAAAGTCCGCACACTAGTTTTATTCTAGCTAAAGTAGGCGCCGACAAGTTTATACGGAAGTTTGATCAAAATCGGTTAAAACGGAAAATACGGACTATTTTACCCTAAAACGGAAAAATTCGCATAACGATTTCAGAAACGTTACAAGTTTTAAACGGGATATGAGAAAATATTCGAAAATCCTTTTAAAAAATCTTTTACAACAAATTTTAGGGGTGTGATACGAGAAGATTAAGTTTTAGGGGTTTATTTGAATTTTATGTCAATACCTATTTAAACAAATCCTCTCACTCTCATCAAATTATATTCCACCTCCTTCTTCCTCAAACAGCGCCGCCTTCTTTCCCTCGACTTCTCCTCTCTCATCTTCAACTCCTCCTAACCCATCACCAGCCTCTTTTCCAAGCACTCATCGCCCTCGTCATCATCCATCTTCACCGAGCAACTTCTCAACCCCAGCACCACCAACTTCTTCCCTCGTTTACCCATCACCGTTGCTTCCTCGTCATACCGAGCACCCATCTTTTTCATCCCCTAAACCCACCATTATCATCATCGCCTCTCATCCCAATCTCAACCGAGAACTCATTTCGTCGATTCCCTTCCTCTCCTTCCCCAGAACACCCGCACCCATCACCTCAACCCCATGACACCAATAGCCGTCGCCGATCTCCTGTGACTCCAAACCCTAGCTGAGATTCAATCCGCTGTAGACCCTTCTCCATCCATCGCCTCGCTTCATCGTTTCCATGACCGTCGTCTTCAATGCTGACACATTATCCCTCGGTTGCAATCCAGATCCCAGATCGAGATCCATATCGAAGCTCAAGTTCAGGCCAAAGTTCCAAGCTTCGATCTTGCAACGTGGGTGTCTTCGTGTCATCGTCTCCATGATCGTTCATCTCCAAGCAAGTTCTTTACTTGCTACATGCTATAGTTATGGCAAATTTACACCGTGCCATAACACTATTATAATCATATCATTTCATGTTACGTATATTTTAATAATAAGTTTAATATATAATAATATTTTATGTAAATATAATTAATTAACAATATTTGATAAGTTAACATTATGAGATAAAAGTTTAAATACAAAATACAAAAGTTTAAATATAAAATAATAGTTTAAATATATTGATGGTTACATTTGCGTTTTACTAGTTTAATAACCGTGTCTTTGTTATAAGTTTAAATATCGAGTATAAAATATTCATATTAATCAATACTGGTAAAATAAAATACTATATGTATTATTTCATGCAATCAATTAATTTGATATGTATAAGTTTAATCTATATTGTTATATATTTGACTAACAATATTCAAGAGTCGTGACAAAATACTATTCTTAATCCAGTCAGATTAATATCATGAACAAGTAATAGTTGATTTGATCATATAACTAATTAAGCTTAAACATGACACGCTTGTTAATCTATGTCCGTTAGTGTTTGTCGATATTCGGTTACAACAATATTTCCTGATGTATACCATGACTTGATTATGATGTGTGACTGTGATGTAGACACCTTACCCGACTGATTACATCATCTCCGATATGTCTGTACACTAACTCATGACTTGTACCCTGCCATCCTGTTACTATTACCGTTATCATGGTAGTACCTATTTTTCGTAATATTTACCAATGCCAACAAATCTTACTTGACTTGATTGACTTGACATGTTGTTCTGATGGATGTATAATGTACCCGATTGTTCCTGTGTTAGTATTAAGTAGATATTGTATTGTTATCTCACATGAACATGAAACATTAGGAAAAGGGTAAATCAAGAATGAAACCCGACTTGTAACTCAACAGTTCGCTACTTGCCAAAGATTGATCAGTTGATACGAGCTTCGGGCTCCGGGATGATGGTGCTGACATAATTCATCTATATATGACATTTTTTTATTGTCTAGCGGCACGTCTCGGATTCAGCCTCGAGAATCATGACCGTGGTCCCGGGCATGCATGGGATACTATTGAGTTATATCGAGAATTCCATTGATTGGTTTCAAATACCTTTAGGATAGATAAGATAGCGACATGGACACTTAGGATACACATGAAATGATTGATATTGATATCTTGCTTGTTACCTCACATGTTACTAATATTAATTATTTTTTATACCCATGACATCGAGTTTATTGCATATAGTATACTATATTTCATACTAGTTATATTATTATTATGATATTTATGACGCACTGACGTCTGGGTTTTGCATAGCCCAGATCCCTTGACTTTAGCACAGGAGGATCGTGAGTATTTCAAGAAACTTGCCGATCAGTAAGGAGCTTTCCACTAATCTAGTTGTTAGCTTTGGTTTAGTTTCTTTCTAGTTTTGAGCTTGTTAGAATTATCGTTGTAATCCCATAAGGGACGACTATCAGTTATTATTTCTTTTAGTTATTTGGACTGTTATTGCTTCAGCTATTGTTTCCTATTATTATTTTTTATGGCTATTGGACATGTGATAGATAGATTTCTTATTATATTGTTTTTGATTACTGATTGACAGCTGTAATATGTCTATGGAAGGATGTTTCCTTACCGTAGGTAGTATGGCTGGCCGAGTTACGGCCCAAAATTTTGGTATCATGGAAAGCGGGGCGTGGCAAGGTTTTGTTGGCATCAGAGCATAGATTTAGATTAGCTGGGTTGGGTTCTTCTTATAGTTGGGTATGATACCCAATACATTGACTTTAAAATCCGGAATTATAGGAATATGTCCTGCTACACTATTGCTATGTTGTCATTGAATCCATTATTCGTTGAATCCTTGTTTTATTGAATCTTGTTTCCCTTGCTAAATCTCGTCGTTTGTTCTTGACTTCAGAATCATGGAGGTAAAAGATATACGGGCGTATCAGAGGTGTGTCGATGACGCCGCACTACTTAGGGTCATACGCAGCATACTGGAGAACTAAAAATGTCAAACAGAATTGGACTAGCGTCATGCTGAGGCTTTCCAAGAAGGTTTAAGGACGGCCTAACAGACTGCTATCACGGCAGCTGAGAGGGCGGTAGTTTCTAGACCAGCTCAGCGTGAGAGTAGTGTTGCAGACTTCAGAAAGCTCAGTCTGGCAACATTTACAGGATTGGAGGAGCCATTGCCGACGGAGCAGTGGCTGGTGGATACGGAAAATTATTTAGTCGCTGCACAGATTCCAGATGAGAAAAGGGTGGACGTGATACGCATCTAGTTGGTGGATTATGCTCGCGAATGGTGGCTTGTTGAGGAGACACGTTTGGCAAAGCTGATCAGCTGGGTGACTTTTACACGGAGTTTCTTGGAGAAATTCTTTACGTAGTCTGCTAAGGAGGAAACGGAAGAGAAGTCTATTGGTCTAAAGCATAATTGCAGATCTGTGGATGCATATGTGACTGAGTGGACCCGGCTCGGTCGATTTGCAGGGTCCTTGGTAGCCAACGAGGCGAATAGGGCAAGGCGGTTGTCACAACCCAGAATTTGGCACGTGACCGGCATGAGAATCACTCAACGTTTAAAGGCGTAACGTAATTCAAGTAAGCCGAAACCCAGGAATCTAAACCTTTTTGCGGAAAATAGTGGAAATGCGGTTTTGAAATAAAGGTATAATGAAATCAAGTTTTTCTTTAAATGTATAAATAATAATTGTCATGCTCCGCTTCCCAGAGTGCGCTAAGATCGGCACGTGACAGAGCCAACCATGCTACCTGTGGCTAGGAAATATCGCTCCACAGTCACATTACAGCTGTCTATAAGATATCAAGAACAGTGAAATGAAATAAACTATCTAGTACATGTCCATATGCCAGAATAAAAGAGTCAAGAAATAATATGCGGAAACAATAAATTCAAAAACAATAACAATCTGGAAGGTACGTCCCAAATATGGGCTCACATCAGGAAATAAAAAATGCTGAAAGGAAATTAAACTAGAATACTAACAGGTCCTCACTGCTCGGCCTGTCGGCTGAAATACTCTTGCTCGGCCTGCGACAAGGGTAGCGGATCTGGGCCATACAAAACCCAGACGTCAGCGCGTCACAATATCAACAATAATATAATCAGGGGTAACTGGATATGCAGGAAAGAATTATAAAATAGTAACATGAATGTAATAAGTGAGCAGGGATAAAGAATAGTGAAGTGTAACAGTATATGTGAAGTGCAGCGATAAAACTAAACTGTGCTACTGGGTTAACTACTCTCAAGTTTGTGAAATCAATTTAATGAATCGTCGATGTAACTCAATAGTATCCCGTGCATGCCCGGGACCACGGTCAAGACTCTCAGGTTGAATCCGAGACGTGCCGCTAGGCAGTAAACAAGTAACATGTACATACGAATGATGTCAGCAACATCATCTCGGGGCTGGCTTAGCCCGTAAAACTGATCAGTATAAACATCAAACTGTCGAGTTACAAGTCAGGTTTCATCATTGATTTTCCCATACCACCAAGTTATGTGTTCAAGTCAGGTATTGATAAATCTGGAGCTAATGCCAACACAGGATCAAGCAGGTACATGTTTGTCTATACAGACAACAGGATATGTCCATCGGGACAACATGTCAGGATTGTCGGCATTAGAAACAGAATCAGGTAACATGTCAAGTAGTGATATATCAGGTCATGTCAGGTAGTGTACATATATCAAGTGGGTGCCCAACAGTAAAATGTAGCAAGTATCGAATCACGGTAAATGTACGGATGTATGGTGAAAGCATGGATGCACAATATCTATCAGGGGTTACATCATGACTATGTAGGGTGCAAATTATGAAGCATGGGGTGTTAATATAACAATAATATGAATTAATATAATATGACATGCAACTAGATATGTAGAATTAATGGTATAGATACACAATAAAACATGGATGCCCAAATATCTATCAGGGGTTACAATTACAGCTTCATGATTATGTAGGATGCACATTATCAAACATGAGATGTTAATATAACAGTAATATGAAATAATGTGACATGGCATGCAACTAGTTATAATTAATGGTATGGGTGCACAAATATCGATCAGGGGTCACATTTACAGCTCCAAGATTATGTAGGATGTACACTATCAAGTATGGGATACTAATGTAGCAGTAATATGAATTAATGTGATCTGTAGATGCAGCTACATATATATTAAATGATATGGATGCATACGGGTATCCGAAAACAGTAAAACTTTAATATGGATGTATAATGCAATCAACATGTAATATTTGTATTCATGTGGATGCAAGATAAGTATTATAGCATGTAGCAAGATAAACTTGCCTGAACGGAACACACGAAGGGTGCGTACGGCACGTCCAACGTCGGGTAATCATCGCAACGCACACACGGCATGCGGAACGGGTCCACGGAGGTAACCACGCAGGTTGTCAGCGTCGAGCACGGCTCCGGCGGGTGATCACCGGAAAGAAACGAGATCAAGAAAGAAAGAAGAAAGAAGAAGAAGGAGGAGGATTGCTCTGGGGTTGGTTTCTGGTCTGGTGCTGGGGTTTGGGAGAAGGCGAAGAGGTGGTTGCGAAGGTGTGAGGTGACGGCAAGGGATCGTCGGCGAGGCAGTGGGTGTTCTTGGTGGTTGTGGGGTCTGGTTTGGCTGTTGGGGTGTGCAGGGAAAGCTCTGGGTGCAGGGGAGTGGAGAGGAGGTCGAGGTGATGAAGATGGTGATGACGGGGATGTGGAGATGACGACGAGGTCAGATCTCCGGTGAGGCGAGGGTGTGCAGGCACGGCTAGGGTTGTAGGCGAGGTGAGGTGAAGGCTGTGGGTTGCGAGGAGGAAATGAGGAGGTGATGATGACGAGGAGGTCGAGGAGAAGGGAAGGAGATGAGAGGAAAGCGACGAGAATGGGTTAGGGCTAGGTTTGCGTTCTCATCGCGGGGCAATGGGTTTAAAAGAAGAAGAAAAGAAAAGAAGAAGGGAGAGAAGAAGGGAGGTAATCGTAGGAAGGAAGTGGTGATGAGATCCACACGAGGAACAATACTCGCGAGGGAAGAGAGAAAGGGAGAGAGAAAAAGAGATAGAGAAAGTCAGTTAAAGAAAGATTTCTTAAAATTTAAAAAAAAAATTAGTTAAAGATTTTGTTAAACGTACGTATTAATATTAACTGTTAGAATTATATAAAAATATAATGTTAATAAAATATGATATTTTGGCTAATACAAAAATAGTCCAAAACACGCCCGGGTCGGGTCTAAAAATCCAGTCTTAAAATACGGAAAATATACGTGCCGACCAACATTAAATCAGAACATCCGGGTAACGAAAAAGTATACCCCCAAGAACGGATGTACGCACGTGCACATAGCCATCCAATCGAGTCCGTTACACTGAACGGGACAAGAACAAGGTGCGCGGATGCTACGACAGGGTTAGGGGTATCTTGCAGGCCATACTAGATATTTTTAAAATATTTTATGTGATTTTAAATGTTATATTAAAAAATGCAGATGCCAGATTTAATGCCAGTATGCAGTATAAAATAATGAAAGTGCACAGATCCATATAATTGGCCGAGATAAATCATAAACAGGAATCAAGACGGGTTTCCAGCAAGCGGGTCGGGTCGGATGCAAATATAAATGTCAAATACGCTATTCGCACCCAAAACACAATAAATCAGGAAAATACCATAATTAAAGAAATACTCGAAATAGAATTGGTATAAATGAACTAGGGTGTTACATTATACCTAACTACAAAAAGAATTTCATCCTCGAAATTCCAGGAACAAGAAAAGATAAACAATCAAGAATCTACAAGAATAGGTGTGGAAACTTCTGTCGAATCTCGTCTTCTTGTGCCCAAGACGATTCTCCATGCGAGCGATTCCCCCATGAAACAAGTACGAGAGGGATAACCTTGTTCTTGAGGACCTTTTCTCTTTGATCAACAATCGACATCGGTCGTTCCTCAAAGGTCAAATCTTCCCTTATAGTTAGTTCCGAATGAACTAGTATGTGTGTCTCATCTCGAACATACTTACGGAGTTGAGATACATGAAACGCATCATGAACATTCGCCAAAGATGGTGGTAAAGCCAAACGATAAGTCACTTCTCCAACACGCTCCATAATCTCGAAAGGCCCCACGAATCGAGGACTAAGATTGCCTCGACTCCCAAAATGAATCACTCCTCTAGTCGGTGATATCTTCAAGAATACCAGATCACCAAAAACGAACTCTAGAGGTCTTCTCGATGTGTCGGCCCAACTCTTCTGCCGATCCTGCGTTGCCTTCATATGATTCCGGATAGTATTAATTTTCTCCAAGGTTTGCACGATTAAATTCGGTCCCAACAATCTTCGTTCTCCAACATCATCCCAAAAAACAGGTGAGCGACATTTACGACCAAACAGCGCTTCGAATGGAGCCATCTGAATAGTCGCCTGAAAGCTGTTATTGTAAGAAAACTCCACCAAGTGTAGATGATTCTCCCACGAACCCTTGAAGTCTAACATGCAAGCTCTCAATATGTCTTCAAGACTTTGGATCGTTCTCTCTGACTGGCCATCTGTTTGAGGATGATAAGTTGTGCTAAACTTCAATCGCGTCCCAAAATTTTCCTGTAAACTCCTCCAGAAGTGCGATAAGAATCGGGTATCACGATCGGAAACGATGCTCACAGGTACTCCATACAATCTCACAATCTCCTGCATGTACCGTTCTGCTAACGCTTCCATCGACTGACCCACTCGAAACGGAATGAAATGAGCTTCCTTGGTCAATCGATCAACAATCACCCAAACTGCATTATTGCCCTTTGGACTCCGCGGTAAAGCTGCCACGAAATCCATGGTTATATGTTCCCACTTCCACTGAGGAATCGGAAGTGGTTGCAATAAACCAGCAACTCTTTGATGTTCAGCCTTAACATGCTGACACACCAAGCACTTCGCTACAAAGCGAGCAAACTCCCATTTCATGCATTCCCACCAGAAAATGCTGCCGTAGATCACGGTATATCTTTGTGCCTCCTGGATGTACGGAATATGCGGAACTGTATGCCTCCTTCATAACTTTTTCGCGAATGTCTCCTTTCGACACACACAAATGGCTACCATATCGCAACGAACCATCTTCATGAATCAACAAGTCCGTTCGAAGTCCCGCTTCAACCTGTTCTTAAAACTTCTGCAATCTTGGGTCTGTGACTGTGCTGCTTTAATAATCACGATCAACGACGACTGTACTTGCAGCTGCATCAACTGTCCCGAAGAATGCAGTAGCACAATCTCCAACTCGAATCTCCGAAAATCCTCGATAAGCTCCTTCTGTGCAGTCAACATCCGAATTGCTGGAAACCGACTAAGCGCATCCGGCACTACATTAACTTTTCCCGGATGATACTTGAGATCAAGATCGTAGTCAGCCATCAGCTCCAACCATCTTCGCTGCCTCATGTTAAGCTCTTTCTGTGTAAACACATACTTTAGGCTTTTGTGATCGGTGAATACTTCGACCCTTTCGCCCAGTAAGTAGTGTCTCCAAATCTTCAAAGAGAAAATCACTGCTGCAACCTCCAAATCATGAGTTGGGTAATTCTTCTCATGGGTCTTCAACTGTCTCGATGCGTAGGCTATGACCTTTCCATGCTGCATCAAAACACATCCCAAACCTTTCCCAGATGCGTCGCTTTGAATCAAAAAATGACGCATCCCAATCCTCCGAAACCGTCTGGTACGGTCAAAATAGGAGCAGTTATCAATCTTTGCTTCAACGCCTCAAAAGATGAGGCATAACTATCCGTCCATACGAACGGTACTTCTTTTCGCATAAGCTTGGTCAAAAGCTCAGCCAATCGAGCAAAATTCTCCACGAACCTTCTGTAATATCCGGCAAGTCCAAGAAAACTTCTGATCTCTGCTACGTTCTTCAGAATCGGCCAATCTTGAATTGCTGCAATTTTCTCGGGATCAACGGCGATTCCATTTCCGAATACGACGTGCCCCAAAAACTTCACTTTTTCAAGCCAAAACGCGCACTTGCTCATCTTCGCATATAATCTTTCTTTCCTCAATGTCTGCAGTGCGATCTTGAAGTGTTCTGCATGCTTTTCTAGGCTTTTCGAATATACCAGAATATCATCGATGAACACCACTATAAACTGGTCCATGAACGGTGAAAAGATTCGGTTCATCAAGTCCATAAATATCGCTGGTGCATTCGTGACTCCGAATGGCATCACTAAATACTCGTAATGTCCATATCGAGTTCGTAACGCGGCCTTGCAAATATCTTCTGATTGAACTCGAACCTGATGATATCCGGATCGCAAATCCAGCTTTGAGAATACCCTCACGTCACTGAGTTGCTCGAACAATTCGCCAATGCGAGGGATCGGGTACTTGTTTTTAATAGTCACCCGGTTTAATTCTCGATGATCGATGCACATCCTCCTTGTGCCATCTTTCTTCTTTACTAGAAGAACTGGAGCTCCCCAAGGTGAATTACTGCTATGAGTCCAACCCTTCTCTAGCAATTCAGTAACCTTCTTCTTTACTTCTTCTAACTCCACTGGTGCCATCGGATAGTACGCCCTTGAGATTGGCGCTGCACCAGGAACAAGTTCGATCGCGAACTCCACATCTCGTTTTGGCAGTAAACCCGAGATGTACTCAAACACGTCCATGAACTCTCGAACTACAGCTGGTGCTTCCTCCTTATCAACTTCCATCGACGAAAGAACGACGCTTGTCGGCCTAGCCCTAAACTCGACTGGCCCGACAGAACTTCTACCTCCAGCAAAAACAAACTCCGGATGTCCAGGAATCTAGAAAAACACTTTCTTTGCCCTACAATCAATGTGAGCGTGGAAAGTGCCGAGAAAATCCATTCCCAAGACAACATTATAACTGCCGGTATCGATCACCAAGAAATCTGCAAATAATTTTCTTCCGCAAATAACAACTGAACAATCCTTACACTCACTACTAGCTATGATCTTCCTATTCCCAGTGTGTATGTCCCAACAACTAGACAGGGTCGTGCAATAAATTGAATGTGCAATAATAAACTTGGATGACATAAAACAATGGGATGCACCAGAATCGAATAATGCTAATGCGGGAAAATCATGAATAAGTAGGATACCTGAAACAACTTCATCTGAAGCTTTGGCCTCTTCAGTCGTCAGAGTAAAGGCTCAAGCTTGATTAGGTCCCTGAGTTATCTACTTCTGCTCCTGAAACTGCCTCTGCGGTGGCCTCTGAACATCATCTTTCAAACGAAGCTTCGATGGACAAGCATTGATAGTATGATCCGCTGATCCACAAACCAAACAAAGTCCCCGCATCCTTCGACACTCCCTCTGCACGTGTCTGGGTAAATGGCAGTGGTCACAAATCACGCTCTTTCTTTGATCTGCTACGGTGTGCTTCTTCATCGGTACTACGCCACATCGGTTCACTGGAATACCTCTGCGTATAAGCGCTCGGTTCGGCGTAAACGCCGTCTTCCGTACCAAAACTGCTCGCTGCTGTGTACCCCCTGTCTTCACTGATAAGCTCTGCTGCTCTCTAGCCGCTTTAAGCACTTGCGAGAAAGTGGTCAATCCCAGAGATATAATGTGCCTCTGGATTTCCACGTCCAAACTGCGCATAAACCTTCATGCCCTATCAGCTTCTTTGGCCACCAAAGGTCCAGCGAATCGACTGAGCCGTGTCCACTCAACCGCATGCGCATCCACGGATCCGCCATTCTGCTTCAGACTGATAAACCTTTCTTCAATTTCTTCCCGTGCAGTCTGCGGAAAGAACTTCTCCAAGAAACTTTGCGAGAAAGTTGCCCAACTGATCGGCTTGGGTAAATGGGTCTCTTCCACAAGCCACCACTCGTGGGCATAGTCCACCAATTGGATGCGTACAACATCCACTCTCTTGTCCTCCGGGATCTGTGCTGCAACGAGTAGATTCTCCGTATCGACCAGCCACTGCTCCGCTGGCAACGACTCCTCCAAACCAGTGAAAATGGACGGACCAAGTCTCCTGAAATCCGCCACGGTACCCACACGCTCTACTGGCTTGGCCGCAACATTGTTTATGGACTGCTGAACGGTCCGCAAACCTTCCTGAGAAGCTTCGGCTTGCCGCTGGTTCAGCTCGATTTGCCGCTTCTTGTTCTCTAGCAACCCACGAATTACTCCAAGCAATGCGGCGTCATCAACACGCCTCTGGTACGATCGCAGATTCCTGTCTGCCATGATCCTGCAATCAAGACACCAAAGAGGATTAGTATGATAAACAAGATTCAAAACTTGCAATAAAATATAAAATGGTAAGCAATGACCATAAAACGAGGGAGTGAATCAAGACTAGGACTCCAAATTACTTAAATAGAGTACCGCATTGTAACCATACCGCGGTACATAGTTACAATCACATAACTCTACTCAAGTCGCCCAAATCCTAGTATCAGAATCAAAGGAACAGGGAGGGAGAAACAATAAGGAAACCAAAAAGGATTTCAAGCAGAGATGCAAAGTTGTTTGCATAACGTCACGACAAAAGAGTCAAGAGAAGGATATGATTCAAGAATTACGATAACAATGTGGCAGGACATGTTCCTAATTATAGGTTTCTGATTCGTGTATTGGATCCAATACCCAACTACAAAAGAATCAAACCCGATTAACCTAAATCCTATGGCTCTGATACCAAACAAACCCTGTCACGCACCGCTTCCCAGAGTGCACTAAGATTGGCACGTGACAGAGCCAACCATGCTACCTGTGGCTAGAAAACATCCCTCCACAGTTGTCTATAAGATATCAAGAACAATGAAATGAAATAAACTACCTAGTACGTGTCCATATGCCTGAATAAAAGAGTCAAGAAACAATATGCGGAAACAATAAATCCAAAAACAATAACAATATGGAAAGTACGTCCCAAATATGGACTCACATTAGGAATAAAAAATGCTGAAAGGAAACTAAACTAGAATACTAACAGGTCCTCACTGCTCGGCCTGACGGCTGAAGTACTCTTGCTCGGCCTGCGATAAGGGTAGCGGATCTGGGCCATGCAAAACCCAGACGTCAGCACATCACAATATCAACAATAATATAATCAGGGGTAACATGATATACAGGCATGAATTATTAAATAGTAACATGAATGTAATAAGTGAGCAGGGATAAAGAACAGTGAATTGTAACAGTATATGTGAAGTGCAGCGATAAAACTAAACTGTGCTACTGGGTTAACTACTCTCAAGTTTGTGAAATCAATTTAATGAATCGTCGATGTAACTCAATAGTATCCCGTGCATGCCCGGGACCACGGTCAAGACTCTCGGGCTGAATCCGAGACGTGCCGCTAGGCAGTAAACAAGTAACATGCACATACGAATGATGTCAGCAACATCATCCCGGGGCTGGCCTAGCCCGTAAAACTGATCAGTATAAGCATCAAACTGTCGAGTTACAAGTCAGGTTTCATCATTAATTTCCCCATACCCCCAAGTTATGTGTTCAAGTCAGGTATTGATAAATCTGGAGCTAATGCCAACATAGGATCAATCAGGTACATGTTTGTCTATACAGACAACATGATATGTCCATCGGGACAACATGTCAGGATTGTCGGCATTAGAAACAGAATCAGGTAACATGTCAAGTAGTGATATATCAGGTCATGTCAGGTAGTGTACATGTATCAAGTGGGTGCCCAACAGTAAAATGTAGCAAGTATCGAATCACGGTAAATATACAGATGTACGGTGAAAGCATGGATGCACAATATCTATCAGGGGTTACATCATGACTATGTAGGGTGCACATTATCAAGCATGGGGTGTTAATGTAACAATAATATGAATTAATATAATATGACATGCAACTAGATATGTAGAATTAATGGTATGGATACACAATAAAACATGGATGCTCAAATATCTATCAGGGGTTACAATTACAGCTTCATGATTATGTAGGATGCACATTATCAAACATGGGGTGTTAATATAACAGTAATATGAAATAATGTGACATGGCATGCAACTAGTTATAATTAATGGTATGGGTGCACAAATATCGATTAGGGGTCACATTTACAGCTCCAAGATTATGTAGGATGCACACTATCAAGTATGGGATACTAATGTAGTAGTAATATGAATTAATGTGATCTGTAGATGCAGCTACATATATATTAAATGATATGGATGCATACGGGTATCCGAAAACAGTAAAACTTTAATATGGATATATAATGCTATCAACATGTAATATTTGTATTCATATGGATACATGATAAGTATTATATCATGTAGCAAGATAAACTTGCCTGAACGGAACACAGGACGGGTGCGTACGGCACGTCCGACGTCGGGTAATCGTCGCAACGCACACATAGCACGCGAGACGGGTCCAGGTAAGGCAAGAGGGTAACCACGTAGGTAGGGGACATTCACTGGATCTCCTGGGTCGTCGGCGTCGAGCACGGATCCGGCGGGTGATCACCGGAAAGAAACGAGATCAAGAAAGAAACAAGAAAGAAGAAGAAGAAGAAGGAAGAGTGCTCTGAGGTTGGTTTCTGGTGTGGTGCTCGGGTTTGGGATAAGGAGAGGAGGTGGTTACGAAGGTGTGAGGTGACGGCAAGGGATTACCGGTGAGGCAGTGGGTGTTCTTGGTGGTTGCGGGGTCAAGTTTGGTTGTTGGGGTGTGCAGGGAAAACTCTAGGTGCAGGCGAGTGGAGAGGAGGTCAAGGTGATGAAGATGGTGGCAACGAGGATGTGGAGACGACGACGAGGTCGGAGCTCCGATGAGGAGAGGATGTGCAGGCACGACTAGGGTTGTAGACGAGGTGAGGTGAAGGTTGTGGGTTGCGGGGGGGAAATGAGGAGGTGATGATGACGAGGAGGTCGAGGAGAAGGGAAGGAGATGAGAGGGAAGGCGACGAGAATGGGTTAGGGCTAGGGCTGCGTTCTCGTCACGGGCCGGTGGGTTTAAAAGAAGAAGAAAAGAAAAGAAGAAGGGAGGTAATCATAAGGAGGAAGTGGTGACGGGATCCTCGCGGGGAACAGTACTCGCGAAGGGAGAGAGAAAGGGGAGAGAGAGAAAGGGAGAGAAAGTCAGTTAAAGAAAGATTTCTTAAAATTTAAAAAAAATTATTTTAGTTAGAGATTTTGTTAAACGTACGTATTAATATTAACTGTTAGAATTATATAAAAATATAATATTAATAAAATATGATATTTTGGCTAATACAAAAATATTCCAAAACACGCCCGGGTCGGGTCTAAAAATCCAGTTTTAAAATACGGAAAATATACGTGTCGACCAACATTAAATCAAAACATCCGGGTAACGAAAAAGTATACCCCCAAGAACGGATGTACGCACATGCACGTAGCCATCCAAACGAGTCTGTTACACTGAACGGGACGAGAACAAGGTGCACGGATGCTTCGACAGGGTTAGGGGTATCATGCAGGCCATGCAAGATATTTTTAAAATATTTTATGTGACTTTAAATGTTATATTAAAAAATGCAGATGCCAGATTTAATGCCAGTATGCAGTATAAAATAATGAAAGTGCACGGATCCATATAACAAGCCGAGATAAATCATAAACAGGAATCAAGACGGGTTTCCAGTAAGCGGGTCGGGTCGGATGCAAATACAGATGTCAAATACACTATTTGCACCTAAAACACAATAAATCAGGAAAATACCATAATTAAAGAAATACTCGAAATAGAATTGGTATAAATGAACTAGGGTGTTACAATAATATATGAAAACACAAGTGGATTATATATACTAGTTGAAAACATGTTTTCATCCTTTAAAAATTTGGGCAACACCTCCCTTGTATATTTTGATCCAAAAACCACATACATGTAAATAAATGGCATCCCCAAGTGGGAGCTAGCTCTTCGCCAATTGGCGGAATAACAACTACCCAGTAAAGCAGTAAATATACGACGCACTACGACGAAGATCAAATACAGAGAGAACAATAAGAAAAGTAAGACATTAAAAACCTCAAAAGAAGCGAACATACACCCATCTCTCTAAGTCTCACAAACACAAGTTTGTCTAGGTCTACCAATATACAAAATCTAGTTTCTGATCTGATGGAGTTATCTAGATACAATAAAAATAATAAGTACAAGAGTGGGCACGATCCAAGGTGTGTCCCACCTACCATAGCAAAACACTCTGAATAGAGTTGTGTGCCAACGATACCGCTACTAATCCAAGCGGTCGAACCTGCAAGAAAAATGTGGCACAACGGGGGTGAGTTGCCAGCTCGTGAGTAGAAAACATCAGAAGGTAGAAATCGAATAAACAACGATTCCTAGGTCATAATGTATCATGAAGGTAATATTATGATATCTAGGGTGACCATGTCTGCATATATATCAACAATAGAGTTAATACCAATAACATGTAAAATCCAATCATCTGAATGATATGCATGTATGTATGTGAAATCAATCAACGCGTGTCCATCAACGACACATCAATATCATGGAACCTGAGTGCCCAACATCGACACTCGAAAACATCATGAAACCCGTGTCCAGCATCGACACGTAAATCCTCGTTTTTTGTTCTTTTCAGGCGTTGCATCATCGGATCGGCCCTCATATCCATCTCTCGACTCCGGTCAGTATCCTCCGGATAACCGCCGGGTCCAAACTATCACCGGTAGGTAGTACATCCCCTGCCAGACTCATCTTATACACCTCGAGCTTATTGCCCCGGGGTACCTTACAGGGCCCACCATTTACCCGCAAACGGCTCATCCAACTCCTCGAATTGGGTATGATCATAGCTCAGAACCGAGAAAACTCACGATGGACATGAAATATCATATCAAGAGAAACCTTGTTTTTAACACAATATAAAATTTCTTTTTGAACTATAACCGCGGTTCTCAAATCCAGAGATCTCATGAAAACAACATCTCAATGTATATAACCATAAAGTACGATATATGCAATATAGAACAGTAATGTGAGCATATCAATTATATCATGTAAACATGTCATATAATAGTACTGAACAATGGGTGCACTTTACAGTTAAGATTAATATCATGATATGGCAGTTCTACTGTGCAAGTGGTATAAGAATTACAGATGATGAATGTGTGTGATCCGGCAAATCTGTGTAAGTGTAACATGCGCATCATCGATAATTGTGCATGTGTACTAGAAGACGATATCATAAAGCGGTAAATACCGGAAACATAATACGTATACTGACGAGGGATAAGCCAACAATAACATGAACTATAATAAGGTATACATCTACACATGAACCATACGGCCAGTTTAAAAGATACGAATCATAGTTTTGAAAGTGGGGGCTACGGTGTTTTTGAGGGAAAGACATCATTTGAAAATCAATAGCTTCTCTTGAGGTTTCCATTTAAAAGTGCTTACGATTCTTCGGTTTTGGAAATAAGTATGGTTCAGGTGACATCTTCACGTTGGCGATCCAGCCTCATAGTATCCGATATGGAAATATTCTCGACCATCATCCGAAAATCATGAGCGCGGATCAATCCTACGGTATATCTCATCGCGTACGGTAATCCATCGTACAGTGACATCAAACAGAATAGGGATTCTATCGTCCTATTCATCAACAATGGTACGGATCTAAGGTCTCGTACAACATATCATCTTTTATTCCCCTATATACCTATATATATACATCTCATATCATATCATTAACAATCTCATTTCTGTATCTAGGCATATGTATATAAACATTCACATCGTCTCACATCCCCAAATCAAGCATATCCGCTCATATCCTTTTATATCACCATATTGACATCTCAATTCATGTCATCTTGTATTAATCATCTCATACTCAATATTTTGATCATATCCGTAAGTTCATAACATATCTTTTCTCCAATTTATAATTTATATATCGATTTTCTATATCAATGGTTGCGGGGGTGCTATACGCCATCCATCCGACTTCCCCCGTAGATATAAATCTACTCACCTGCAATCTCCTTGCTTAGTTGAAGTCGATGTGCTTCGTCGTCTCGGAAGTCCACGCAAAGGTACCTACAATCAAAACACATCGTAATACTATTAAAATCATGTCCGAAAACCAATACGGCACACGAAGTGCTCATAGGTTAGAACCTATAGCCTACGCATGCAAAAACAACCAAATAACCCTCGTCGTTGACGTATAAACGTCCAACGACTAAATCCAAACTCAAATATCAAAACCCAAGTTTCAGAAATCGGAAAACACAAAATCAGCAACATAGAAAACCACTCCCAGATTCTACCCTAGGTCAAATTAAGACATTTTAAATATAAGGTAGATCTAAATATCAGATAACCAAGCCATACACCAAAATCCAACATCAGTCTCCACAGTGTGGCCGCAAATTACGGCCACAGGGATTAAATCTGCGGCCAATCTTTTAGGTTTGGGTCTCGGGTTTCAGGGAAAAACTACTGGTGACCTGCACGTCTCACTGTGATGGGAACTTAATTTATGGGTCTTTCGGGTCATCTCAGATTCCAAAATATCCTCACAATCTGTCAAAAACCATTGTTGGGCAAATTCGAAGTTCTTGGTTTTTGGTTCTAGTCTTCTAGTTGTCCAGAAAATCATCACTACGGGTTTGTAAACACTCACTACACCTCAATAGCCACCTTACAAGTCAAGTCTTCCACTAAACATGATCCTACAAAATTCCAAGATCATAAATCTCTCTAAATCGAACTCTAAACTAAACTAGAAAGTTAGGAAACTAATTACAAGAGGAGAAGTGGAATTTATACCTCTTGGAAGCAACTCAAGAAAAACTCTAGATGCTCTAAGTGCTCAAAATCCAAACTTGGTTCCACTATGAGGTGTAGGATGAGGTAGGGATCATTTTTAATGAAAGTAGTGTGGGGGTTTTGAGATGGTTTTGGGGATGATTCGTGGAGGTAGAAGAGGGTGAAGGAGGAGATGAAGGAGATGAAGAAAAGGAGTTGAAGAAAGAAAAAGATGAAGTGAAGAAAGAAAGGGTGTAGGAGCCATACTCTTATCTCTCTCTCTCTCTCTCTCTAATGGCAGCCGATGCCTCATGTCATAATTTATCCCCCACTCTCTCTCTTCAATCATCATGCCACCTTATCACTTTTTCCTTTCTTTCTCTTTCTCACAAATAAATCACAAGTCATAAATACAAATGAACAACATGCAACATGTCATGGTGCACTAGCAATAGTTAATTAAAAATACGGATTTGGCTTAATTATGATTAGTAGTGTACTAATCAAGTTTAATTTAAACCTGCATATAATAATTGCATAATTATTTATAAAATGCCCAAATCCAAATCAATACCTTTTAAATAATTAATACATATTAATCTCCAAATATTTTCCAAATATTGGTATATAATTATACCATTTTACGAAAACCCCAATTCGCAAATCGAATAGTTTTCGTGAAATATATTATTTTATTATTTAAATTCCAAAAATAATATTTTATATTTCTGAAATGTTACAATCTTCCCCCTTAAATAAATTCGGTCCCCGAATTTAAATTTAAACCCTCAAATACTAAAACATTTCAATAATCAGTTCAAATCAACGGGGCTCCGAAATTACAGAATACTCAACATAACACAGCGCATCGAGCGTGCATGAAATCGAATGCGAAACTCAAAACCAAACTCCGTCAAACGTCATGCAATCACTGGAGTTATAATGGAAATACAAATCTCGAAATCCACTACTGAAATCCAAATATACTATAGTCAAAATCATAATACGTATATAGAACGCATCCTTGTAAAATCCTCTAAAAACTGAATAAAACACATGCAAATTTTTTTCCGAATCGCCGTGTGATGGGTAACTCACGGTACAAATAGCGGACACTCATTTGTAAAGTATTAATTATACGTTCATATATGTTTTGCTCAAAATATACGTTCCGCCCTTTGAAAAATCCCAGAAGGTTTTCCTTCGTAAAAGTTCGTGTCACTCAAGGACACGTAGGATATAGTGAGACTATAGCTCCTTTTTGAAAACCCCTTGGTAAACTTTATACATGCTAAAGTACTCAAGTCCTATCCTCAGATCAGTCCTATTCGGCTACTATATAATATAGTACCAATCATGAAAAATACGATGCTCATGAGTAAAATTAGCCTCAAAAGGCGTATCCAACATCACGTGCGTCTGGTGCGAATGGAAATCCATGTCAAAAAAAGTGCCACGAATGTGCACAAAAAAAAACTAAGTGCAACGGGTGTGCACGAATTCATTTGTCAAGCGCAACTGGTGTGCACGACAACAACATCAAGTGCATTTAGAATGCACGAAAATCTCAATCAAGTGCAACTAACATGCACGGATAAAATCTCAATTAAGTGCATCCGGTGTGCACAAAATCAAATCCCATGCGCCCAATATGCACGAAAATCTAAATCAAGTGCGCCAGGTCTGCACAAAACATCTAGTGCAGTAAATGCATGAAAATATAAATCTGGTGCAACAAAGGCACGAAAACAAATATCAGGTGCGCTAGGTGCCCAACTACTCGTCAATATACCAAAAGCGCACAAAACAACACCGAGCATGCCAAGGTGTACAAAATCATAAACGTGTGCAACTGTGTACACAAAACACGTATCAATGCACTGCAAGCACATGTGAGCAATACCGAGTGCATAAATCAAGTCAAGTGCATACATCATACACGAAATCAAATCGACAGTATCGAAATCCACGGAATCATAAATATGTGCAGCCAAGTCACAAAATCGATATCAAGTGCAATAGATATGCACAAATCATAAATCAATCTAGCGGTGTATAAAACATAAATCAAGTACAATAACTGTGCACAAATGAATCCAATAAGTGCAGCCATGGTGCACGAAAACAAATATCATGAAATCCAATCATCAAAACTCAAAGTCCAAACGATAACAGTGTGATGCTCGGATCACAAAACGCAAATCGCAATAAATGACATTGAGGTAAACCTCCTTTAATGTCGAAAAATACCGGTGCCCCCAAAGCTGGCAGAGAAAGAACATCCACTTACCTCCTGCTCACGGTCCGGCATCCTCTATCTCTGGGTCTTCATTTTCTCTGTGGATTACCAATCTCACAATCTTTCCGCTCATCGGCCCGGTTGGGTATAATGATGGAACAGTTCTGCTCTGGCACTCAGCTGATCCTCTCTTGGCCACTCGTAAAACGGCATGTTACCGATGGCGGCATCTGGCCTTCTGAATACGCACGATACAACTGATCCTGGGTGCAAATCTTTATCACTACGACATCCTGAAAAGAACCTACTTAAGGTCTCTTCCGATCTCACCTATGACGAACTATACGGAGGTTGGCACTCTTTATTTAAATCCTTTTTCTCATAACCAGAAAGCTGCGTCCTCAGCACGGCTTTCCTCTAAAATCGGCCGTATCCAACGCCTATGCATACATATCAATCCTCTGGCATCAACGGGGAGTAACACAGCTCGTTAATATCTCGCACGAACCTATTGTTCCACCTGTCTTCATTATCATCCACTTCAATGTCATATCTTTCTGGCTGCGTGCTATAATTCATTCTCGGCTACAGATAATCCCGAGTCTTTCACAAGGACTCGAAATTACGAACTCGAGTATCTTTACCACTCTGTGGAAGATATCTAGCCGATTACATCCTCGGGAACTCGTCCAATTTATCGGAAGAATACGCTTCATTCGTCCGTTCTTGATCAACTCACTTCGCATCTGGGTAAGGTCCTTCTATCCGAAGCTGGTCAACTTACTGATCTCACATCAGAGCATCCAACAAACATCGTCCTCTCTTGTCCGACTTACTCTAGATCTGAGTAAAATCTTCCAAATTGGAATTCATCAACTTAACTGATCCTGCGCCGGCTCATCCAATTAGATGAATCATCTCAGTCACTCAATTCAAGATGGATTGGCTATCTTCGGTCACATCTCTGTCTGAAAGCTCCTGTGGTTTCAGCTCGTAAACTCTGGAGGCAACATCCCGTCAATCTCAGCAACAGCTGGGTCATCTGTCTGTATGGTAGACAAAATCACGAACTCTAAGGTAGGTTGTACATCAATAGTCCTCTCAATCTGTCAGCTTCTATCAATGGCCCGATCATCCGGTGCAAATCCGAACACTCTCCTCAAACGAGAGATTTCAACACAAACACAATACCGATACGTCCCTATGTCACCAGAAAATATCATGGTCAGCCCTCGTCCGTGACGAGCTTGCTCTGACCGCATCTCTAGCAGCATCTTTCTTTGCGCTCAAAACCCTGGTGATAGGAACCTCAAGCAGGTATCGATGAAGATAGATCGAAGGGACGAAAGAAATCAATAGGTGGTTTGAATGGTGCGGTAGCACATCCGTTTTCTTGCTCAAGTCAACTACCTTGGATATGTACCTTAAAATATATTCACTCCCCATGTAAGCAAGAAACTTGCAAGAATGGATATATGAACATATGAAAGAATGAAATCAATGAAAGTATGATCATAGGAATGACATAAGCACGGATCTTAAGAAATGTACATCCTAAGGTCATTTAAACGGAGCAGCGTGTCGTAAGTATACCACGGAACATACACACGGTACGTCACTCTACTCAATCTACCTACTCCATCAACCAAGGTCAACCTATAAGGTGAAAACTAGGGTCCCAAAAACCCCCTAGTCAAGTATAAGTTTCATAAGGTTAAACCTAAACTCGAACCAAGGTTAAACCTAACGCTCTGATACCAACTTTGTCATGACCCGGAATTTGGCACGTAACCGGCACAAGAATCACGCAACGTCTAAAGGCGTAACATAATTCAAGTAAGCCGAAGCCCAGAAATCTAAACCTTTTTGCGGTAAATAGTAGAGGTACAGTTTTGAAATAAAGGTATAATAAAATCAAGTTTTTCTTTAAATATATAAATAATAATATATGAAAACACAAGTGGATTATATATACTAGTTGAAAACATTTTTTTGTCCTTTAAAAATTTGGGTTGCACCTCCCTTATATATTTTGATCCAAAAACCACATACATGCAAATAAAAGGCAACTCCAAGCGGAAGCTAGCTCTTCGCCAATTGGCGGAATCGCAACCACGCAGTAAAGCAGTAAATATACGACGCACTACGGCGAAGATCAAACATAGAGAGAACAATAAGAAAAGCAAGACATTAAGAACCTCAAAAGAAGCGAATATACACCCATAGCTCTAAGTCTCGCAAACACAAGTCTGTTTAGGTCTACCAATATAAAAAATCTAGTTTATGATATGATGGAGTTATCTAGATACAATAGGAATAATAAGTACAAGAGTGGGCACAATCCAAGGTGTGTCCCACCTACCATAGCAAAACATCCTGGATGAAGCTGTGTGCCAGCAATACCGCTACAGATCCAAGCGGTCGAACCTGCAAGAAAACTATGGCACAACAGGGGTGAGTTGCCAACTCGTGTGTGGAAAACATCAGCTGGTAGAAATCGAATAAACAACGATTCCTAGGTCATACTGTATCATGAAGGTAATACTATGATATATAGGGTGACCATGTATGCATATATGTCAACAATAGAGTAAATGCCAATAACATGTAAAATCTAATCATCTGAATCATATGCCTGTATGTATATGAAATCAATCAACATGTGTCCATCAATGACCCATTAACATCATGGAACCTGAGTGTCCAACATCAACGCTCGTAAATATCATGAAACCCGTGTCCAGCATTAACACGTAAATCCTCATTTTTTCTTTTCAGACGCCGCATCATCAGATCGTCCCTCATATCCATCTCACGACTCCGGTCGGTATCCTCCGGATAACCGTCGGGTCCAAACTATCACCGGCAGGTAGTGCATCTTCTGCCAGGCTCATCGTCTACACCTTGAGCTTATTTTCCCGGGGTACCTTACCGGGCCCACCATGTACCCGCAGACGGCTCATGCAACTCCTCGAATCGGGTATGCTCATAGATTAGAACCGAGAAAACTCATAGTGGACACGAAATATCATATTAAGAGAAACCGCGTTTTTAAAACAATATAAAATTTCCTTTTGAAATATAACCGCGGTTCTCAAATCTAGAGATCTCATGAAAACAACATCTCAATGCATATAACCATAAAGTACGATGTATGTAACATAGAATAGTAATGTAAGTATATCAAGTATATCATGTAAACATGCCATATGATAGTACTGAACAATGGGTGTACTTTATAGTTAAGATTAATATCATGATATGGTAGTTCTACTGTGCAAGTGGCATGGCAATTACCAATGATGAATGTGTGTGAGCCGGCAAATCTGTGTACGTATAACATTCGCATCATCGATAATTGTGTAGGTGTACTAGCAGACGATATCATAAAGTGGTAAATACCGGAAACATAATACGTATATAGAAGAGGGATAAGCCAACAATAACATGAACTATAATAAGGTATACATCTACACATGAACCATACGGCCAGTTTAAAAGATAGAATCGTAGTTTTGAAAGTGGGGGTTATGGTGTTTTTGAGGGAAAGACATCATTTGAAAATCCATAGCTTCCCTTGAGGTTTCCATTTAAAAGTGCTTACGATTCATCGGTTTTGGAAATAAGTATGGTTCAGGTGACATCTTCACGTCGGCGATCCAGCCTCATAGTATCCAATATGGCAATATCCTCAACCATCATCCTCAAATCACGAGCGCGGATCAATTATCCGGTATATCTCATTGCGTACGGTAATCCATCGTACGGTGACATCAAACAGAATAGGGATTCTATCGTCCTATTCATCAACAAAGGTACAGATCTAAGGCCACGTACAATATATCATCTTTTATTCTCCTATATACCTACGTATATACATCTCATATTATATCCTTATCGATCTCATATTATATCATTAACAATCTCATTTTCGTATCTAGGTATATGTATATAAACATTCACATCGCCGCACATCCTCATATCAAGCATATCCGCTCATATCCTCTTATATCATCATATTGACATCTCAATTCACGTCATCTTGTATTAATCATATCATCTTATACTCACTCTTTTGATCATATCCGTAAGTTCATAACGTATCTTTTCTCTAATTTATAATTTATATATCGATTTTCCATATCAATGGTTGCGGGGGTGCTATACGCCATCCACCCGACTTTCCCCGTAGATATAAATCTACTAACTTGCAATCTCCTTGCTTAGTTGAATTCGATGTGCTTCGTCGTCTCAGAAGTCCACGCAAAAGTACCTGCAATCAAAACGCATCGTAATACTATTAAAATCAAGTCCGAAAACCGATACGGCACACGAAATGCTCATAGGTTAGAACCTATAGCCTACGCATGCAAAAATAACCAAATAACCCTCATCGTTGACGTACAAACGTCCAACGACTAAATCCAAACTCAAATATCAAAACCTAAGTTTCAGAAATCGGAAAACACAAAATCAGCAACATAGGAAACTACTCCCAGATTCTATCCTAGATCAAATCAAGACATTTTGCATATAGGATAGGTCTATATATCAGATAACCAAGCCATATACCAAAATCCAACATCAGTCTCCACAGTGTGGCCGCAAATTGCGGCCACAGGGATTAAATCTGTAGTAAATCTTTGAGGTTTGGGTTTCGGGTTTCAGGGAAAAACTACTGGTGGCCTGCATGTCTCATTATGATGGGAACTTAATTTATGGGTCTCTCGGGTCATCCCAGATTCCAAAATATCCTCACAATCTGTCAAAAACCAATGTTGGGAAAATTCTAAGTTCTTGGTTTTGGGTTCTAGTCTTCTAGTTGTCCAGAAAACATCACTACGGGTTTGTAAATACTCACTACACCTCAATAGCCACTTTACAAGTCAAGTCTTCCATAAACATGAACCTAGAAAATTCCAAGATCACAAATCTCTCTAAATCGAACTCTAAAATAAACTAGAAAATTAGGAAACTAATTACAATATAAGAAGTGGAATTTATACCTCTTGGAAGTAACTCAAGAAAAACCCTAGATACTCCAAGTGCTCAAAATCCAAACTTGATTTCACTATGGGGTGCAGGATGAGGTGGAGAACATTTTTAATGAAGGTGGTGTGGGGTTTTGAGATGGTTTTTGGGATGATTCATGGAGGTAGAGGAAGGTGATGGAAGTGGTGAAGGAGATGAAAAAAGGAGTTGAATAAAGAAAAAGATGAAGTGAAGAAAGAAAGGGTGTAGGAGCCATACTCTCATCTTTCTCTCTCATGGCATGCCCATGCCTCATGTCATAACTTGTCACCTACTCTCTCTCTCTCTTCATTCATCATGCCACCTTTTCTCTTTTTCCTTTCTTTCTCTTTCTCACAAATAAATCACAAGTAACAATTACAAATGAACAACATGCAACATGTCATGGTGCACTAGCCATGATTAATTAAAAATACGGATTTGGCTTAATCATGATTAGTAGTGCACTAATCAAGTTTAATTTAAACTTGCATATAATAATTGCATAATTATTTATAAAAAAATAAATACCTTTTTAATAATTAATACATATTAATCTCCAAATATTTTCCAAATATTGGTATATAATTATACCATTTTATGAAAACCCCAATTCGCAAATCGAATAGTTTTCGTGAAATATATTATTTTATTATTTAAATTCCAAAAACAATATTTTATTTTTCTGAAATGTTACAGCGGTTGATGTGCAGTCTGGATGTGGATATTCAGAGGCATATCATATCGTTGGGGTTGACCACTTTTCCTCAAGTTCTCACGACAGCCAGGGAACGTCAGAGATTATCAGGGAGAGAAAAGGGTACACCTCAGCAAGATGGTTCGGCACAGAAGACAGTTCATGCATAGACCAGTACTTTAGGATATAGGGACATTCCGGTCAGGAGACAGGGGACAGTCCTTATGAAGCGTTCTTATGTTGCGGCTCCAGATCGGAGGAGAACAGTAGTCTGTGACTTTTGCCAGAGGCCAGGTCATATTCAGAGGGATTGTCGGAGGAAGCTTGGAAAGTGCTTAGTTTATGGGTCTACTGATCATCAGATCGACAGTTGTCCGTCGAGGTATCGGACAAAAGATGATGTCAAGAAGGCGCCATTGGTACCGTAGAAGCAGACTTACGAACATAGGCAGATTACTCAGGGGCCTAATCGGGGACGAGCTTTCACCCTAATGGCCAAGGAGGCAGAAGCTTTGGAAGATGTAATTTCAGGTATCTTATTCATTTGGGTTTTTTTTTGCATTAGCCTAAACTGTTTCTATAGCGTTCCATTGTTTGTTTCCCTAGTTCGTTAGTTAGGTTTCTAGATAAAACTTTTACATAAACTGTAGGATTAGTTTGTAACGATTACACCCCAGGTTCATTCTGAATCCTTTCTACTTTTCTGACGATCGTATCTCGGCAAAATGGAAACAGAATTTCGAACCTTTCATCCCTGTTGACCTTATCATGTAATTATTTTGATTTTCCATATTGTTTTTTAAACTGTATTACATTAACTCTGATAGTAGGATTTGGACAACTTAGATGGAGTTACGTGATTGTAACTATGTATCGCGGTATGGTTACAATATGGTATACTGCTTAGATAACTTGGAGTTTTACTCTTGATTCATTTTCTTGATTAGATGATATGTACTACCTTACTTATCCATTGTCTTTTTATTTCCAAACCCATGTCCTATCTTGAACATCAAATCTAACAACCTTTGTATTCTTTCTTACCTGACCGTTTGAGTCTGATGGTGACAGGCGACCGCGTTATTCTTTATCTTGTCAAGTAACGATGAGTATTTAAGGATTATACTTTAGACCTTAAAGAAAGATATTTGGCTGGATGAAATGAAGTTTTAGGCCACGTCAAATCAGGAGATGACATAGCAGTGGATCCAGAGAAAAGGATTATAGCAGTTCGGGATTGGCTTGAGTGGAGACTAGTATTCAAGTACAGTCATCTTAGATAAACTGCATCAAGGACGCTTAGGCGTATGATGCACGATTGAAGAAGTTTGAAGATCTGCCTCAACTTGTCAGAGTGGCACCGTAGAAGCATGGTAGACCCATGACCCACAAGTCTTGAAACAAATTGTTAGGAACTCGGTGCAAAGGTCATGACACTCACAGACCAAGTGGAAGAATAACAAAAAATTTAAAGAGAAGCATGCACCAAAATCCTACCAAGATCAACATTCACTACTAAATTTCACACACAAAAGAATTAGAAAGAGGCGAATGCTACAATGTTTGTAGCGCGTTGACCATCTCTCCTTGGGCTCTTGCTAGACTACGTCGAAGTCACGAACAAGCTCGGTGGCCGACCATCTCGTCGAAGAAGATCCACTTGAAAGTGTGTGCCCAAAGCCTCAACTTCATTACACTAATGAAGTAACTAGCTTAAAATCCTTGCTAGGCAAATTGAGGTAGAGATGGTGTGAATTAAAACCTCTCATTTTTAATCTCCATTGAAAACTAGAGAGCATGAAAAATGAATAGGAACATGATGAAGCTCTCTATTTTTTTTAAAGAAGAAGAGAAGAGATAAGGTTGTATAGATTTTCCACTCACAACTCAAGAAGAATATAATAATTCCACTCACTTATACTTATCTCTTCTTCTTCTTCTTTTAAACCGTATCCTCTCTTTACTATATATATATATATATATATATATATATATATATATATATATATAAATACACACACACACACACATGTGTGTGTGTATGTATATATATTAATATATATATATATATATATATATATATATGTATGTATGTATTTATATGTACATATGTGTATGTATATGTATATGTATGTATGTATGTATGTATGTATGTATGTGTGTGTATATATATATATATATAAAGATGTTTAATCCTATCCTCTATCTCCATTAACCTTAGACATTCCAAATGAAGTGGGCCCCACATAAACTTTTATCACAACTTGACAAAGAAAATGTATTTATATCAAAATACGAATACACATCGTATCATAATACGAAGCATGTGCTATATGTATCCAATACATATAAATGAGAGAGAGTGAATACGTATCCATATACGTATATGTATCATGTATCCATATATATAATAATAATATATAACATTAAAAAGAAGAATGCATGTATCAAATATATACACAAGTTACGTATCATATACATAACAATACATTGGTATCAAATACCAATAAGAGAGAACATATATCATATACATAATACTAGAAAACATATCATATATATATGGTTATCAAGTCAACACTTGACTCAATATTCCAGCTTATAAGTAAGCCAGCTAGTATTATCCATCGTTCGATTAAATCACGCGTATCGCATACACGTATTTTATCGATCCCCGTACGAATCCTTATACGCACGACACATCATCATTTCTCCTTGGGCAGGCACTTTCGTTGTAGGACTCTAAAAACCTGACAATACGCTAGCAGTAGGTCAAATAGGATCATATCCGATTGAATCTGAAACACTTTCAGATTCAATCTCCTCATAGATTAACCTACAAGCACGTCCGTGGTACTAGCTGCACGCAACGGCTACCTAGGTATTGAACAGAGAGGTAGGTCAACAAGCAAACTCATCCGTACTCAACAAAGCCTATAAGCGACGAGTGCCATAGATTATCGCATACCGGGTCTAGGGGGTGGAAACTGTCAGACCCCTAGTAACACGATAAGTCGTGATGATATAAAACTGATAACCACCTGAGATATAACTAATAACACTTATCAGTTTATCTCAATTTCCTTGGCCAAGGATTTCTGATTATGGTTAATCATGCACAATGCGATATCAATTCCCTATACCTGGGAGAGACGAATCCCTTCGACCGCTCACTGCCTCCATGTGCTTCGGGACTATACCTAACTAAAACCTGTTTGCACGACTCTATAGAGCCATAGTGGGGTAGTAATCAAAGCATAGTGGGAACACACACAAGACACTATGGAGATCTCAGGTCAAGAGACTACCGTGTACTATCGTCACCAGAGAACTGCTATCTGACATGGGTATAAAACCATCTAGGAGTTCTCGGCGAGTCCACCCAGTGTACTCATTCTCCAATGAGCACCTAAACTTGCAAAAGCATCATGCTGAGTGTTTTCTTCTCTCTCTCTTAATTGCAGCGACCCAGTGACCACACCTAGGTTACATCTAGATAATAAAATGACTGAATCTGACTGTTATGACTGGCAAAGGTCTGTCCAGATGTCTATTGCCCATGACAAGCTGGGACACCTTTTAACTAATCCAACCCTTGCCGTCTTAGGACCGGTTTTCCCTGTCACGGATATTGATATCCGTAAGACATCGGAAAAAGACTGTGCAAAAGCCAAGTGCCTCGTGTTAGCCTCAGTTGATGGTGGATACCAGAGGTAGCACGAGAAGATGGACTTAGTTTCTATCTTCCTCCATAACAAAGATTTATATGGAGAGCAATCTCGTATCGCAAGATATGAGACCTCGAACGAATTGCTTCCAGCGAGGTTGGCTATCAAGTCATCTGTAGGGGAAACGTCCTTACAGAGACCAGCTATTTTGGGCTCATGGACCTGAAGACCACCTTGAAGAACAGGTCAGATGCCGACTTGATTCTACAGTCTTTACCTTCTACCCTGAAAGAAACCAGGGAAGTAAAAGGAAAGGGAAGGGCAGAAGTTTCAGGACTGGATGTAGTAAAAGAGGCACGTTCCTATTGTTACGGGAATGAACATTGGCAGAAAGATAGCAGGGCTAGCAAAGCCAGTAGCCAGGATTCGAAGAATATTGTGGCTTCGGCTTCGGGTGTTAGTAATAGAGAACTGTATGTCAGTTAACCCTACTTCCTGGGTATTGGATACCGGATCAGGATCTCACATCTTTAATTCATTACAGGCTCTGAGAAATCGTAGGGTTATCAAGATAGGTGATATGACTTTCAGGGTTGCTAACGGAATGAGCATGTACGCTGAATCCGTAGGGGAATATCATCTTGGACTGACAACTGGGAAGATATTGATTCTGCGTGACTGTTTTTATGTACCAGGTGCGACTTGTAATATCATATATGTATCCTTACTTTCTAAGGAAGGATATGATTTTACTTTTGTAAGCGATGTGGTCAACATCCACCTAAATCAAGTTCTGATTGGGTCAGGTACATTAAAAAACGGGATATACGTATTGAATCAAGCTCAGATTTTCAGTGTCTAGTACACACTTAAAAGAAAGTCTCCGGAATTAAATCAGGCTTTCTTATGGCACTGTAGACTGGGTCATATTAATAAGACACGGTTAACAAAGTTATGTAAAGAAGGATACTTGGATCCGTTCGAGTACCAGTCTTATGCCACTTGTGAATCTTGTCTCATGGGAAAGATGACAAAGACTCCGTTCACTGGACACGGAGTAAGAGAAAGCGAGCTCTTGGGACTCATACACAGTGATGTGTGTGGTCTAATGTCTACACATGCGCGAAGTGGTTATTCATACTTCATTACTTTCACAGATGATTTCTCTAGGTATGGACATGTCTTCCTGATGAAGCATAAATTCGTGGCCTTTGAGAAATTTCGGGAATACAAGAATGAAGTTGAAAAACAAACATGCAAAAGTATCAAGACACTGAGATCGAATCGAGGTGGTGAATACTTGAGTGCTGAGTTTTTGGACTACTTAAAAGAGAATGGAATTCTCTCTCAGCTTACTCCTCCATACACACCACAGCATAATGGTGTATCGGAATGGCGGAATCGAACCCTATTGGATATGGTTCGTTCCATGATGAGTAAGGCTGAGTTACCGCGATCCTTCTGGAGTTATGCACTAGAAACAGCTGCATATCTTTTGAACCAAGTTCCTACTAAGTCAGTACCTACCACACCATATCAGATGTGGAGTGGGAAGAAACCCTGTCTTAAACACTTTAAAACATGGGGGTGTCCAGCTTTTGTTAAAAAGCAGCATGCGGACAAGCTCGAGGCACGTTCAGTACAGTGTAAGTTTGTGGGATACCCAAAGAACTCCAAGGGGTATCTTTTCTATTACGCAGAGGAACAAAAGGTTTTTGTTTCTCGTCATGCCTGCTTCTTGGAAACTGAGTTTTTGGAAAATCAAATAAGTGGGAGCGCAATAGAACTGGAAGAAATTCTAGAACCACGAGCTATTACTGAAACCTTAGTAGAACCAGAAGGTTCAGGAGAACCGTACATCCCAGTGCCACTCCGCAGGAGTAGTAGGCAGTCTCATCCGCCCGAGAGATACTACGGTTTTCTCATAGACGGGGATAGAGAGGATTGCACTATTGTTTATGGAGAGCCTACTAGCTTCCAGCAGGCCATTCAGAGTGTTGACTCGGTAAAATGGCTGGATGCAATGCTGACCGAAATGGAGTCCATGTACACCAACAAAGTATGGACTTTGGACGTTGCTCCAGATGGGGTAAAACCCGTAGGATGCAAGTGGATCTTCAAGAGGAAGATTGGTGTAGATGGACAGGTTGAGACCTATAAAGCTAGACTTATTGCAAAGGGTTTTCGTCAAAGACCTGGTTTGGACTATAACGAAACCTTTTCTCCAGTGGCTATGCTGAAATCCATTCGGATCCTTCTTGCCATTGCTGCCTTCCACGATTATGAGATTTGGCAGATGGACGTAATGACCGCTTTTCTAAATAGAAATTTAGAGGAGTGTGTCTATATGGACCAGCCAGAGGGTTTCATTCAGAATGGGAGCAGCGGAAAGGTGTGCAAGTTGCTTAAGTCCATTTATGGACTAAAGCAGGTATCGCGGAGTTGGAACATCTGTTTTGATGAGACGTTCAAAGAATTTGGCTTTATCAAAAATCCAGATGAACCATGTAGCTATAGTAGATTTGTAGCAAGAACTGTCGTATTCCTCGTTTTATACGTGGATGCCATTCTCTTGATAGGAAATGACATTCCTATGCTACAATCTGTCAAAGGGTTCTTGTCACACAAGTTCTCCATGAAAGACCTGGGTGATGCCTCCTACATTCTGGGGATCCGGATCCATCGTGATTGATCCAAGAGGATATTAGGACTTTCGCAGTCCAGGTACATCGACACCATACTGAAAAGATTCAGTATGGAAGATTCCAAGCACGGTAATCTACCGGCTTGTCACGGGATCACCCTCTCCAAAGAGATGTCTCCCAAGACTGATTTGGAAAGGGATCGCATGTCTATTATACCCTACGCTTCTGCGGTAGGCTCTATAATGTATGCGATGTTGTGTACCAGACCAGATGTTGCTTATGCACTGAGTGTGGTAAGCCGGTATCAGTCAAACCCTGGGGAGAAGCACTGGATAGCGGTAAAGAACATTCTCAAGTACCTGAGAAGGACTAAGGAGATGTTATTGGTGTATGGCGGAAAAGACCTCCAGATCGAGGCCTTTGCTGACTCTAGCTTCCAGAGTGACAAGGATGATTCCAAGTCCATGTCGGGTTTTGTCTTTACCCTCAATGGAGGGGCGGTGTGTTAGAAGAGTTCCAAACAGGAATCCGTTGCTGACTCGACGATGGAAGCGGAATATATCGCTGCATCTGATGCCGCAAAAGAAGCCGTCTGGATGAGGAAGTTCTTGAAAGAACTTCAGGTGGTTCCGTCCATTGTTGATCCAATACCTCTGTATTGCGACAACAACGGGGCTATAGCTTTAGCGAAGGAACCCAGGTCCCATCAGAAATCCAGACACATCTTGAGGCGGTATCACCTGATCAGGGAGATCGTGGATCGCCAGGAGATCGAGGTTCGGAGGGTTGCTTCAGAAGATAACACTGCAGATCCATTCATGAAGGCCTTACCCCAGACTCAGTTCGAGCGGCTGATCGAGATGATAGGTCTTCGATACGCCAGTACATGGCCTTAGTGCAAGTGGGAGATTGTTAGTGTATATTCCCTAGAGGCCATTACTGTATCATACTAGTATGTATATTACTTGATGGAAGCTTAGGATATTCACAGTTGTATAGACAATCTTGCTCGAAATGGTAGTATACTACTTGGTTTGTCTCTGCTTTAATGTGTACATGTGTTTCTTTTTGTATATCACATATACGCATTATTGGAGCCCTTAGGATCTTTGCTTGATTACCAGTGTTGTGATGGCAGTCACACTCGTGGGGGCTGGGTAATCTACAAGCACATCCTTATAAACAGGTCCCTAGTCGTGGGAATATCGAGACAGGGCATCGATATTCCGGAGTAGACTAGCGTATGCGCTTCTCATCCTAGTAGGGGAGACGGTCTGTCCCACAGCCGTCAGTACGTCGTACTTGAGATAGTATGCGGGTGCTCGTTAGGTTACGAGTACACTGGACAGGACTCGTCGGGAATTGTTGGTTGGTACTATACATATCGTTAGTTATCAGTTCCCAGGTGACATGAGTACAGCTTAGTCCGCTGACTTGACACTGTCACTTCGCCTCGAGTGTGTTCCGACTGTACTTTGATTACTGCCCTACCACGGCTCAAAGGAGTCGTGCAAACAGGTAGTAGTTGGGTGCAGTCCTGAAGCACTTGGAGGCAGTGACGGTTAGATAGGATTCGTCTCTCCCGGTATTGGGAGTTGATATCGCGATGTGTCTAGGAGAGCCATTACACATAGTCGTCCCTGGCCAGGGCAAGCGAGATACACTGGTAGGTTTCCAGTGTTATCTCAGGGTGTTCTGGGCTACACTCCGACACGACTTGTACCGCTATTAGGGGACTGACGTTTACCACCCCCTAGGCCCGCCATGCGATATTCTCAGACGAACAGACCGGACTGTACGAAGATTGTCACATACAGGCTCAGTAGGAGTTCGGATGGGTTTACCTCATCGGCCTTCTTATCGACATCTACCTGGGGACCGTTACGTACAGCTAGTGTCGCTTGCGGTCTGTGGTTAAACCCACTGCCAGCGTAGTGTAGAGTCTTTAGAGTCCCACACAGAGAGTTTCCCTGCACTGAGCGAAATGTGTAGAGGCCGTTTGGTTTTATGGCAGGGCTACGATCACTTACGTACACTTGTGTACGTATGCTGTTCGGGCAAGCAATACTAGTGGGCTTTGGTTTAAGCCGATCCTAGTATTGCACGGATGGATTTGTTTTGTCTTCTGTGCATTCGTATTCTACGGAATGCGAATGTGGGTGTGTATGCACAGTTTTGAGGAGCGAAGAATGAGGTGGTGCCTCATTAGGGTTTTGACAGTTGATTCGGTCAAAACCATTATGAGGCGGACTCATTAGGGTTTTGGCAGTTGGTTCGGTCAAAACCATTATGATCCGGGGACATTATTTACTAATCTTTTTAGTGATAATTATGTGATGGCTAGTTGCTTTGACCATTTGACCGTACTTGACTTTGTTGACCGTTTGACCAAAGTTGACTTGGACCTTCATGAGAGGTCTAGAGTTTTCTTTGCTTTTCTTTTTCTTTTTGGATATGAAAATGGTCAAGTCAATTGTTGCCATCAACTTTATCTTGAAAAGATTAGTCGTAATGATGTTGGTGTATTATTGAACCATGGTTCATTTTCTTAGTTCATTCTTGATTTCTCATTCTCTCTCTTAGAAAATGAAATGAGAAAGCTCCATGGTTCTCCTTCATCTTTCTCCTCTTGAAAAATTCCTTTGATCTCATGTGTTGAGAGAAAAAGGATCCAAATAGACAAACACATCCATCTACTACTTCCACACAACCTAGGATATCAAGACTAGCGATCTTGTTGCCCTAGTTGCCTCGGCTCGAGGTGGAGCTCGGAGCACAACTCTCGGGTGGATCGTCTTCGACTCAAGAAGGCCGCGGAGATGATCAAGATTCGGATCGACCCTCGGAGCGTGGATGGACGAGCAGGACAGCGGAATGAAGACCCGAAGGACCGGTATCGTGAGGTATAATCTTTATGATATAGTAGATAGCACCTCAAGTAGTTTGCTAGTTTGTAGTTTAGCAAAGATCCTTCTTTTAGTCCATGTTGCCTTTGCGCCAAAAATTGTTTTTCGCCATTTCCGCCTCCCCGTAAGAACCGGGATGAGCAACGTGGACTTACAATGATCTCTTTTGTAAAAAGACCTTAGTCTTATAGATCTATGATCTGTGAGAATAATTATGTTCTTCTTCTTATTCTTTGATGATGAGATCCTTTGATCTCTTTGTGAAAGACCTTGGTCTTATAGATCTTATGATCTTAGAAAAGAAGTAAATTCTTCTTTTATATGAGACGATTTCGTTTTTCTGTTCTTTTACCGTGATGAAAATCTTCTTCTTCCGAGAGCATGCTCTTTTTTCTGAGATTTCTCAAAGCTTATAGGGGGATCCTCTCTTTGTTTCTTTATCTCTGAGACTTGAAGTCTTGGGGCCTTTATATAGGGCGAGCTAATTTGTTCAATCGGTTAAGGAGATCTTTTCTCCAATTGATTTGGGGATTTTCCCATCGTTGGATCTTTGATCCAAGGGCTTCTGATTTACAGAAGGCAATTTTCTTGTTTTTAACAAGATTGGGAAATCTTTCTCCACACAGAATTTATTCTATATTTTAGTGATTTTTAATCACCATTGGATCGTTGATCCGATGGTGCTCTGATTTACAGAGCACAATCTTTTTGTTTGAAAAGATTTTGAGGAATCCCTACGACTCACAAAGGTGAGAGACACCTGGAAATCCCCACATTTTCTAAGGAGAATACACACTTACGAGATCCTTCCGACTCGTAAGTAGAAAATACCCCTTTATGAGACCATGAGGGCTTATAGAATTCAAAAGCCTTAGGTTGCAGATCATACCCTGTGCGTAAGCCACCATATACCCCTCTAAAATAGCCCTACAGGTAGTTCGATTTCGACTCTTGTACATAATCCACAGGCACAAATAAGCATAAATAAACCCGAGTTCTATATGGTGGACAACACTTGTAAGTCTTTTCGACTTACAAGGAGAAAAATACTCATGTAAGATCCTTATGACTTACAAGATTCACTTAGGAACCTTATGATTCCTAGGGAGAAAATACACATATGAGATCCTCTCGACTCTTATGGAGTAAATAACTTTACGAGACTCTCACGGCTCTTAAACATTGAAAATTCTTAGTTGATGGAATCCTAACCTCGTCTTCTAAGCCACCTTTGACCAAAGAAAGCAATGGTAAATGATGAGTCGCTCCTGACATTATCCCAGTTGCAGCGATACCGATGCCAATGTTGATATCAGACTCAAAAATATACATATGAAATAATCAAAATGATTGGGCACCGTGAATAAAATAGCCGAAATGATTGGGCAATCACGACTCTCGTGATATGAAAAGCTGAAATGATAGAGAATCGCGAAAAAATAAAAAAATGAATGATAAAATAAATTTTTTTCTTCCCCGCAGATGGTTCGAATCTCGACTTCTGTAGGCAGTTCAAGGACGTCCGACTCACTCTGGTGAAGTGCGCTTATGACACCGGCAAGGACCAAAGGGTCAAGTTAAAGTGGAGTGATGGAAAAATCCTAGCAGTAGATCTCGATGACAACATCTACAACCTAGAGATTATCTCGACGTCCTCCCAGTAGAGTGCAAACGCGACATCATGAAAGCTCTAAGGGGACAAAGTTAAAGCAAAGTAATGGCAAAGTCATAGCTCCAGATCTTGATGGCAATATCTACAGCCTAGAGATTATCTTGACGTCCCTCCAGCTTTGATTAAACACGTAGGATTAAACAAGAAGGTAATATGCAAATCAAAATATCTTTTTATTCATCTATCAAAATTGAAGGGAGGATACAAAGGTGTTTATAAAAAGGGAGGAATACAACTAAGAAAAAGCCTAGGACGGCGGATTCTTCAGCAAGCTAGCCAGATGACCGCTCTTCCGTTGAACCTCCATCTCGAGCTCTATCAGTGCAGCAAGATGAGCTCCTGCTTGTTCTTGCTATCGTTGATACAAGGCGAATCGGCGCTGGAGCTCCCCCTCGACAGCCTTGTGACCCTCCACCATTTCTTTTGTGAAGCTAACGGCTCTATAAAGAACCACCACTTCCGTCATGACTTGTTGAAGAGATCGACAGATTTTATAAGCCCGTGTGGCATTGGCCGCTAGTTGGGCTTGGAGATCTTCTAAGGCCTTCGAAGCTAGCTCCTTCTCTGAAAATTTCCGAGTTAGCTTCTTCTCACAAGTCCGGAGATTGGCGCCACATCTCTCAATCCACTCATTCAACCTGGCCTTCAGAGATGAGATGTCCGAGGGAAGGCGTTTATGTTCAAGCTTTATGAAAAAGGGCTTCTACTCGCCGACAGTTGTAACAAATCTGAAATCATTGTATAGAATTTTCTTATTATTGTACAAAAAAGGGTATTTCAGCCTGTGTAAGAGTTAAAAGTTATTTTTGTTAAATAAAAACAAGAAACTACTTGTAGCTCACTGATAAAACCTCTACACTACTGCGACATAGCCTGTGTGTTCGAATCCCATCAGTCCTAATTATTTTTAGATTTTTTCTTTTTAATTTTTGGAAGCCTAAGAGTTGCACGTGCAATACACGGAGAAATGAAAAGTTTCAGAAAAATCAAACAAGCGCAATGAGGTGTACACACCCAAATCGACACGTATCACGAATCTCGAAGCAATGCCTCAAGATCTGACCACCCAAATTCCTCCTAGGGCCGGTGCCGACGGTCGATCTTGCCCCAATTGCTTCCGTGTTTTACACACACACACCTTCGACTCTCCTTAATTTCCCTACACTGTTTGATTTTCCTGCAATCAAACAGATACCCTTCAATTCACCATTTAACACCATTTTAATACTTTTTAATCCAAAATTTTAATTCCCAAACCCTAATTCTCCACTATAAATACCACCTCATGCCTTAGCTCTTCACCATCATGAAATTCTAGCAAAAATTCCCTCAAAACTTTCTAAGTGCCAAGTAGAGTTAAGCCCCATAAGTGGAGTAGCTAGTCAAACTCGACGACCGGAGCATCTCCGATGAAACCAAGACCCCCGGGAGTTTCTTCAATCTCTTCTTAACCTTCTAAAAACCGTAAGTCTCTCTTCTCTCAAATTCTTTCATCTCAATTTGTCGTTTAAGAAAACATCGACAAAAGTGAAGTTAACACGTAACAACCTTCGTTTTTAAATATTTTATCATGCTTGATAGGTCTAAATGTCACATAATCACTCTAATATCTTTTTAAAACAAAACTCACATCTATTGTCTTTTGACGTAACCAAAATTTCATGTTCAATACTCAAATAATGAACTTTTTCATTAAAATACCATGAACTTTAGTGTAATTTCTTTTCGATATCTAGTATACCCAAACCCTAGAATCTTCATGAGGTAATGACCTACCCGACACGCACACTATGGTTTCATAGCATGGTATTCTAAGCATATGGGTAATTCAAAGTAAAAGCTTTTTCATTAAAATACCATATCTTTAAATCGGTATTTCGAAATCCTTGGCAATTACGCCTCTACAACCCTCGCCAGGGGACCCGCTAATGGATGGTATAGATTATCACACATCCTTAAGACAGTAGAGCGAGATGCAGAACTCCTCACGGAGTATTCGATCTCGAAAGGAATAAAAAATACGGTTTTAAGAAACGCGATTTTTCTAATAAAAACTAATTTTTGGGAAAATTATATAAAATTATGAAATCCGTATTTTCAATAAAAACAAATTAAGAAACTATATTTTTAAAAAAAATTAAAATTGTAAAGAAAATACCACCAAGTTTCCAAAAGTAGTAGTTTTCATAAAAATATCACAAACTTTCAAAAAAGCTAGGCTTTATCACCAAAACAACACAACAATTAAAATACATGTTCATGAAAACCCTAAATATTATAAATCACTCTCAAGGTTGTTTTTAAACTATATTAAAGTATTTTTCATAAAACCACATCGAGATATGCAAACAATACTAAGGACTCTAGATTAATATAGGTTTAAGCGGGATCAATTCTCTTGAGCCCCAGGTAGCTAGAGAAAGTGAGTGCTTGTCTATTCTGGTTAGACAATTTAACGGAGTTATCAATGGAAATGATCTTGGAAAAAGACACAAATCCTGCCGTCCATGTGCAATAGTTATCGATTTCTCTTCAACATAAGATTTTAACAATTTACATCAATTCACATGAAAGGAAACGAACTAAAATCCAAACTCAAATCTAAACTTGAACTCGAACTCGAATACAAACTCGAACTCTAGCCTAAATCAAATCTAAACTCGAATCCAATCTACTCGAACTAGCTTGACTCGAACCCAGATCACAATTGTAAGGACTCACACATCACTCGACTCACTCGAATACAATCTACACCTTTCGAAATCTAGGGTTTCGATCAAGACATGTCAATCAATTAATCAAATCAATTAAGTATATTAACTAGTTATAATATATTATACACAGGGTGCTTGGGATAGTTTCTTGTGTGAATCCAACGAAGCTTCAAGAGTCCCGTATTAATCTCTGTTTTATTTTACTCGAATATCAGTCGGATTGACTCAACCACAGCCTAGAGCCCCGATGCTAAAACATAAAATAGGCCTGTGTTTCCTTGCTCCTAGGGCCCCACTCTTGAGCTCGTGAATACTTCTACGGCTGCGTTGACATTCACACTTGGAACTTAACGTTAACATAGTGACTCTATAGACCTATAGTATATATTTACCCAAGATCATATAATCTTACTCGTCATATATATTGTCACGCCCCGCTTCCCAGTGTACGGGTAAGAAGGCGCAACGAGGTCCACTACGTATTTACTCTGAAGTAAACACGCTAAGCGTATCTAAGCAATATAAAGTAAAAAGTACACAAGAGACATAAATATAAATGAACAACAACTTTTATTTATTCAACATTCCTTTACAGTACAACTGGAAATATAAATACAAGTCTGGAATGCAATGCCTAAACAATGGCATAACAGAAATGAAAAGTATGTACAAGTAAGGTCAATGCTCAGGGTCTTCTGTGAACTGCTCCAAGTGCTCCTAGACGGTCTCGAACTCCTCAGAGTCGGGTCCTCCTGACAACATTCCAAAGAAGAAGAGAAATAGGAATGTCTTCAGCGAACAATCGCTCGGTAAGTCTCAAAGAAAGAAATAAATAGAATAGACAGGTGAGAGAATATAATTGTTTAATTATTATGTTAACGAAGTTGTTTGTAGCTTGGTAAAGAATATGCCAATGTATACGAGAGGAGTCCAACTCACACCGTAGACTTTGGTAACCCGTAGTACAAGGCTCCGTCGAACAATGACATGGATGTAATAACGTCTTTTAGTGACCACCTCGTGCCACCTTTAACATGTTCTGTGCCATTCTACCCCTTTATAAACCCCGTAATGTCTATTGTATTGATTGTATTATATTGACTTGTAGTAAATGGAAGACTTGTTGAAACCATGATATCAGTAAACGGAATGGATATAAATGGATAGTCATGTAATCAGAGTATATCCATGGTTCAGTTTAGTCATGTTCATATTGATATGGATTGTATTCTGGCATTCATGGATTCATGTTGTATTGCAGTTTTACTTGAATTGAATTCAAGTCAGATTGTATTCAGATTTGACCACGACTCGAACTGAGTAAAACTTTTAAACAGAATTGAAGTCCTGATTGTTTTGGAGTTATCGGTAACTGCTGCATATGGACGGCAGGATTTGTGTCTTTTTCCAAGATAATTACCGTGTTAATAATACCGTTGTTAGGTTTTCTACCTTAGATAGACAAGCACCCATATTCTCTGGCTCCCTGAGACTCAAGAGAACTAGTCCCGCTTAAACCTATATTTACTAGGGTCCTTATTATAAATTAATATAACTTGAGGGGGTTTTATGAAAAATAGTTTTGATATATTTTCAAAATACACCTCAAGTATTTAATTATCGCCTTTAGGGTTTTCATAATTGTAATTTTTATAAAGTGAAATATTCTAGTGGTTATAACCAGGATTTCATTGTATATGGTATTTTAGTAAAATAATGGAATGATATTGAAATGTAAAGGTAGTTTCATGAAATTGGTGATTCATTTGATTTAGAAAACATGGAATATATATATTTTATACTTAAAGTAGATATTTTGATAATATTTATATATATCTAATATTTATAAAAAATAGAATAGAAATCACAAATTTTTTAAATTGAATTAAAAATTCCATCGAGATCGAATGCTCCTTACGGAGGTCTGCATCTCTCTCTACTAGGCCCAAGAATGTGCGATAACCCACACCATCCCGATTGGGATTCCCAAAAATGGGTTGTAGAGGCTCAATTGCACGGAATTAAATAACACACTTTTTAAAGAAAATGGTTTTTGAATGTTTAAAGTATTTATTCGTAATCTCGTATTTTCCCATAAACTAAAGTCCCAAAATTCATCGTGCTATGTCTAGAATGCATGTTATGATGAGATAGGTCATTACCTCGTGAGTTATCTAAAGGTAATACGGTTAAATTGATAATTATAAGTTGTATGTAACATGATGGTATTTTACTGTAAAAGTGAAATAAAAATTGCAACATGAATTATTTTGAGATGAAACTTGTTCTAATGTTTTTATTTATGTTTGTTAAACATTATGAAAGAATATGACATTTTATTATTTAAGAAAAATAGGGTTTTTAAAGAAAAATGATTCGGAAGTCCGAATAACTCCGCTTCCGACGACTTTTCGAAATAGATTATTTTAGAATAGAGTTGGAGGAGGTGAGTGGGGGATTACTGATTGTAAAAAAAGAGGAGATAGAGGGGAAGCCATTGGATCCATCGGGAAGTCGTTTCGTCGCCGGATTCTTCTCGAAACGTCGTCGGAACTTCGCCTCTTGCTAACTCCACTTGTATAATTTGGGATATGGAAATTTTGGAGAGTTTTTGTAATGGAATTCTGAATGAGGAGAGGTGAAATGTGGTGTGGTATTTATAAGGAAAATTAGGGTTTAGTGTAATGAAGAATAGAATTAAAATGTGCATTAATATGTGGATTAATTCCCATTTTTAATTCTCTGGAAATGTGCAGAGAAATCAAACATCATAGGAGTAGTGGGGGGAGTCCAAGAAGTTTAGAGTTAAAAATTGGGGAGCATCCCCTACGGGGGGCCCGGCGGTGCCGGTCTCCAAGCTAATCTCGCTGGTCGAGATCCGGTGAGGGACGGTAGGATCTTGGACACGTGTCCCTGCCGCTTGGTATAACTCAGTGCATATGTTTGTTTAATCTGTGACTTTTCATTTTACGTGTAGTGCACGTGCAAACCTTTGGGCTTCTAAAAAGATTAAAAGAAAAATCAATTAAAAATATATGTGGCTGGGGGATTCGATCACAGGGGCTACGTCACAGCAGAGCAAGGCTTTACCAATGAGCTACATATATTTTCTTGCTGTTAAAAAAAAAATTAAATTTATAAATTGTGCTTAGGCTCAGGTGTTTCTTTCTGTATTTTTGAAAAAAAATTTGTACAGAAATTTTAGGGTTATTACATTCTACCCTCCTTATAAAAATTTCGTCTTCGAAATTTGTAGAAGGAAAGTGTAATAGATTCAAAGCAATTTGGTGATAGTGATGGTGATAATGCATAAAAATAATTGGAAGAAAGTAACAATGCAAAAGTTTTGGTAGGATTAAAAAAAATGTGAGGGAATTATCAGGGTTATCTTGGTCTACAGTCTCGGCTTTTACGGCTGCTAATGTGAAAGCCTGACGCCGGGGAACATTCCTCCTAGTTGGAGGCGCATTCCTCTGTCCTTGGGGTATGTTCCTCTTCCCTCGAGGGATGTTCCTCAGTGCCTGATGGATTAGGCTGTGCAGGAGGTCCACATGAAGGTGGAGCTAGAAGAGCAAGACGAGGTGCAGGAGCCTGGATAGCTGACCGCTGCGGATAAGTGTTGTGAGTTGGAACTGTGTTGCGCCTATAAGGACATGTTCCAATTCCATGATTGGATGCGCCACAAACTAAGCACAGGCCTTTTGCGCGCTTACAGTCCTTCCATAGGTGTCCATCCCTCTTGCAGTAGAAGCAAAAATCTGTACTTGACCGATTATCTATTTCTTCCGGTCTCCTGGGTTCAAAAGTTGGCCTTGAAGAGGATCCTCCTGTCATCTGAGTGGCAAGGCGCTTCGCTCTGGCAGATTGAGTCTACCCTTCTTCTTCACTACTGTCTCATATCGACGGGCAGCTTTCAGGGCCAGTTCGTGGGTTGGGTAATCCCCTGTAGCTAAGGCAGCTTGGATCTCCGATCTAACCCTTGCTGAAATCGTCTGGACCTGAACTCAGCAGTCGGTATGAGGTGTGCCGGAAACCTGTTACGGTCTTGTGTTAGCTGTGTAGTATGTGATATTAGAAAATCGAATATTGAGACATATCTTACCTACTGAGCATGGTAAACTCAGCATCATACTAATCTACAGATTTGGTCCATATCGAACCCTGTTGTAGATGGATGAATTGCTGCTGCATATCAAATCGGGCAGTCTCTGGAAAGTACTTCGTGTCGAACATGTCGCGAAAGGTTTTCCATTCGATCGGTTGGTCAAGACAACTTTCTTCCTCTTTCCACCTAACTCGGGCGTTGTCGGTGAGTTTGCAGCTTCGCAACTCGTACCTAAGCGATCTCTGGCACTTGTGCTGCTGCTAGATCATCCTCAATGCTCTGAGCCCATTCTTCAGCTTCTAAAGGGCTCTTTTTCCCCGAAAATTGCTTTGGTTGCAATGCCCGGAATTGCTTTACTTTGGGCGCTTCCGCTTTTGGACGGTTCAGTAATATAGCGGTCTGTTGTTGTTGTCCTTCCAGGAGGCTTCGGATTGCCTCAAGCAGTACCGTCTGTTCATTGATCGGAGTAGAAACGGTAGGTGTAAGTGGTAGAGGTGGTGGTGTGTTGTTGAAGTTGGTACCGGTGTTGTTTGGAGAATCCATAACCTTGAAAGAAAAATATGGTTAGGATAGATTCAAAGTATATGAAATTGTAAGATTCAACGAATATGAAATGTAAAGAATGTTTTTAGTTGCTGATTCTTGTGTTATATTGCTTAGAACTTTATGCAGAATTGACCTGCATGTCCATATAGAACTGACCTGCATGGTAGGGTTACATGCAGCACTGACCTGCATGGGCCGCCAACAAAACCTGTCACGCCCCGCTTCTCAGTGTACGGGTAAGAAGGCACGATGAGATCCACTATATTTTTACTCAGTAGTAAACACGTTAAGCGTATCTAAGCAATATAAAGCAAAAAGTACACAAGAGACATGAATATAAATGAACATCAACTTTTATTTATTCAACATTCCTTTACAGTACAACTGGAAATATAAATACAAGTCTGGAATGCAATGCCTAAACAATGGCATAACTGAAATGAAAAGTATGTACAAGTAAGGTCAATGCTCAGGGTCTTCTGTGAACTGCTCCAAGTGCTCCTAGACGGTCTCGAACTCCTCAGAGTCGGGTCCTCCTGACAACATTCCAAAGAAGAAGAGAAATAGGAATGTCGTCAGCGAACAATCGCTCGGTAAGTCCCAAAGAAAGAAAGAAATAGAATAGACAGGTGAGAGAATATAATTGTTTGATTATTACATTAACTGTTAGTTGTATGTATGCCCTAGAGGCCAGTATTGTACAGATGATGTATATTATATTGGATGCTTGGACATATATAGAGATGACTTTCTTGCTCGATATGATAGTATGCTATCTGGTTGCACTTTATCTTAACATGTATACCAGTCTCTTTAAACTGTCTTAAAGTTACATGTTGGTAAAGCCCTTAGGATGTGTACTTGACTACCTGGACTATGATGCAGATCATACTAGTGAGGACATGGTAGTCCATAAGTACATCCTTCAAGGTCCCTGGTCGTAGGTGTATCGAGACGGGGCATCGATATACCAGTGTAGACTAGCGTATACGCTTTTCGACCCATGAGATGGGCGATGGATGATCCCATATCCATTAGTGTTTGACATCAGAGATGGTATACGGGTGCTCAGTGGAGACTGGGTACACTGGACGGACTCGCCGAGAACTCCCAGATGGTATTATACCTCACGTCAGATGGCAGTTCTCAGGTGACACTTGTACAGGTTAGTCTGTAGACCCGAGATCGTCATAGAGTCTTGTGTGATTCCCACTGTGCTTTGATCTCCACCTTACCACGTCCATGAGGGCGTGCAAAACGGTGGTTTTTGGATACAGTCCCGAGTCACATGGAGGCAATGAGCGATAGGAGGGATTTCGTCTCTCCCGGTATTGGGGGTTGATGTTGCGCTGTGCTTGATTGGCCGTAACAGGGAAGTCCCTGGCCAGGGCTGATTCAGAGATTTGCTGGTAAGTGTTACCAGTAGTTTCTCGACCCGTTATGAGCCTAACATCGGCACGACTTATCGGTTATTGGGGTCTGACGTTTACCACCCCTAGACTTGATATGCGACATATCAGACGAGGAGACCGGACTGTACGGGAAGTGTTGCCGATCGGCTCGACGGGAGTTGTAGCAGGTTCGCTTGTTCTCTTCTGATCGCTCAATACACGGGTGGCCGTTACGTTTAGCTGACCGCTTGCGGCTTGGGGGTGATTGATATGATCATCACCCACTGCCGGCGTATTGACGAGTCTCAGAGTCCCACAATGGAGTTTCCTAGTCCAGGCGAAACGTTGTGGTGCGCGTATGCGATACGCGCATGGACCCGATTAAAATGCGCGTATAGGATACCGTATATTGATCGTGCGGCTTGCTTTTGGTAGGGGTCATATGTGATATGGCCGGGTTGATAAATCAAGTGTTGATTTATCATTTAACCATTAGTTTCTCACTTGAAATCCTTTCTTGAGTTAGTTGGATGTATGCATGCATGTATGCCTTCTTTTTGATTCATGCACATATGGATGTACAAATACACATACATACATACATACATTCATCATGGTTGCTTATACAATGAGAATGGTGGCAATATAAGAATCACACCATGGTTATTATATGGATTTTTCATTGCTTTTGAATTAAAACAAAAAAGGGAAAAGAAAAAGGGTTGAATGATAGAATGTTTCTACACTCTTCTTGACTTTACCATGCTCACCTACCTTTTAACCCATGGTTTATTTTCCTTTTGTGCTTTTAACTCCATTGCAATAATATCTATATAATTAACCATGGTTTGAAATGAGAGATGGAAAATATATATACTTATATTTTCATTTTTCAAGATAGAGCTTATTCTTATCTTCTTCTCAAAAGCCATCATCTTCATCAACCTCTCTCTTTTTGCTCTCTAGTTCTTTGTAGTGAGCAATATACTCATCAAGATTGGATTTTGAAGTGAGAAAGAGAACCACAACACCATTCTACACAAGTCTAGCCCACTTGTTTAGAGTTTTAGCTTGATTTCGTTCACTTGATCGGATAAAGTTGCAAGCTTGGACAAAGCGGACTCCGGGTGGATCATCGGTGACATCGAGGAGTTCAAGCGGAGTTTTTTCAAACCCTAAGTAGCCGAGGAGTCTAGCGTAGGGAGCTACAAAGGTTATACTCTCTAAACCCTAGCTTTCTTTTCATATGTTGATGTGAAAATTTTAGAAACCCTAATTTTCTAGGCACGATCCGATGATTGTTAACTTAGCACCCTAAAGACTCTACCTTTGGTACATGTGATGCTTCCAAACCCTTCATGAGGTGCTAGGCTAACCTTTCACTGGTATCAGAGCCGACCTAGAACATTAGGCGACCTTTTTACGAAGTTAAAACTCCGATCGAACCGAAAATACGGTTTTTTGGGTGCTCTCTGGACTTTTTTCAAAATCTGGTTATTTTCAGAATTAAAAATATGCAAAAAATTCAGCAGGTAAATATAAGAGTTATTGTAAAAAACGAGAGCATGAACAGTTAAAACGACCGCGAAACCGCGGCTATATCCTGCTTAGGCCGCGGTTCCACGGCCATTCTGTTGAGTCATGGTCTGGTCTTTCTATAGTAATTCATGACTCTGCTTGTTTATGTTTTTGGAGTATTTTTAATCTGAAATTGGTTCAGTAAATTCTGGAGATGTTTTTGGACTCGTCGGTTCGATCGGAATTTTGATTTCGTGACTTTTTCGGGTAAATCTAGAAAGTACTGAAGTGTTCGAACGACTATCATTTGCTCACTTTTCACGGGGTTTAAAATCTTTCGGAAATACGTGCAAGTTTGTTTGTGGTGGACCCTCTAGAAGACAACAAACCTTAACTCGATTATGTGACCGTCTTGAACTGCCTTTTGAACCTTAGGCTTTGGGGCAGTACGACGTGCCACATGTGAGGCGTTGGCTTGACCCTTCTACGGCTGGACCGCTACCATTGTGTCACACTCCAGGTTTTTGAACTCCGCTCAAGTGTTGAGCTTTAGGGAATCTTGGGTATTTGATCGTTCGTTCGAAAACTTTAATACTGTCTAATTATCTGGAATGAGATGCAATGTATGGAATTCATATTATAAGACATGAAATACGAGGTATGTGATATTTCACATTTATGATGTCTAAAGAGAATGTGGATTCCAGATATTGCAGTTTTACACTTTCTTTTTTGTGACCGTAAGTGTAGTATGTCAATATCGCCGGTTTCTTTGCTATACGTCAACGACAATTGGGGTACGCATACTTACTTACGTTGATGATATGTGATATTATGTGTTGCTGAGATATGATGTGCAGGATTGTCGCGATTGAATAGCCGGGGGGTTTTATGTGAGATGAGAGTTTTATATTTTCATTCATGTAAATTCAAATGTAATGTAATATTCTTTTATTCGGGGCACTTCCGGGTTGAGGTCGATGCCACCTGTGTTGTATTTTATTTACTTTTCCGCATTAGGATGGACCTAAGGAGGGGAGCACGGGTGACCGGGTTCTGTGGTTCAGTGGGAGGCCATCTCGAGGAGTCGAGACCGGGTTTCCTAAACTCCAGAATTGGTAGGGTCGCTTGCCGCTCTCGTAGGGGTCCAGGGTGTGGGCTTGGCTATTCATCGCGGCTGTGGAATCCGTATTTTCTATTGTTGGCTAAATACTAAATACGGACGTCCTAGTATATCCCACATTATATCTATGTTTCTGCTGCGATATCTGTGATGTGATCATTAGATATGTTCTGTGATGGATACTGTATATAGTATATATGATATATTATATAGGCGTTACTTATGTTTTACACCCGCGCTAGCACTGCCCTGCTCTGACGTTAGTTACCTAACCTAACGGTGCACGAGGGGACATCGAGGCGAATGCGGATGGCATAAGTGTACGTCGTATTTATCTGTGATGTTTAGGTGACTTAAATGATGGGACTTCATTAATGTGATTAATGAAAGAAAAGAAACCTAAAAGATGTTGTAGAATCAAATTTTCAAATAAAAGGGTAGCTACAGTTTTGCTTTGCATAGCGGTATATATGATATACCCTGCACCTTATTCGATGAGGAAAGGGCCGAGATCCCTTCACCGGGAGTGACCCCTTTAGCAATAACTGGCAGATGCTACACACTCGGTTTGCTTTTGATTGCTTTTGCAGTTTTTCTTTGCACAGTAATATATATGATATATCCCGCACCTCATTCGACGAGGAAAGGGCCGACGATCCCTTCACCGGGAGTGACCCCTTTAGCAAAACTAGAAAAGCCTCAAAAAACATTCCATTTCAAAACTTCACTTGATTCTACAACGATATCAAGTTCATTACGTAATAGGTTTTCAGAAAAACCTGACGTAGCCCTCCGTCATTTCAGATAAATCCTACTTAGTATTCGTGTTACGTTTGTTGACCTCCGTCAAGGCGTAGTGTGCGGTAGCTAACTAGTATTTATCTGCTTATGCATGTGATGCAGATTGGATTAGGGTAGTCGTACGACCTTGTTGACCTCCGTCAAGGGTCGTGCGGGTGGGTTTGATTCAATCAAGAAATGACGGGTTGAACTTGACTTGCACCCTGTGGTTTGTTGACCTCCGTCAAGGTCATAGGATGCTTGGGGCAAAATATTATCGGGAATTTCAAGTGTTGAAATTTGCAATGAGATTGCATACCTTCTATGAGATAGTTGGATCCCGATACCCACTGCGAGTAAGAGTTACTCCTGGGAGAGTTTTACACAGGACAATTAGCCGATCAAGTAGGTGTCTAGAAAGGTGTCAACGGGGTTACGCCTCTGGAAAAACGAGGTTTACTTTAATTAGGTCCGTGCGAAAGCACGGGGAACCTCCCTCAAAGTACCGACACTGGCTTGGCTGAAAGATCGGCGAAGTTGTAGGGTGTAATTAATCCCGGCTAATCTTTCCTTTTAGGGTTTGAAGGAAGATTTGATAAAAACCAGTGGGAGCCATCCTGATTAGATAAGATAATAACCAATCTGATCTTGCAAGAGCATACGCTAAAGTGTTTTCTCCTCTCTCTCTCCAGGTAGCGACCATGTCATGCCCTAATAAAGATAATAATATGGATGTATTGACCGAACCCGCATGTTATACTGTGCTGGGGAACGTTGGTTCCGTTCTTTCTTATAAGAGTTATAGGACTGAACAGGATATAGGGGAATATCAGGATTCCCATGCCACCCGAATGAAGAAAGTACATGTTGATGCATTTTCTTCGGGTGTGTTCGTTACAGAGAACTGTTTCTCCATTTGCCCTACGTCCTAGGTATTAGATACCGGGTCAGGATCCCATATATGTAATCAGTTACATAGGCTCAGGAAAGGTAGAGAACTTGGAGAAGGTGATAAAGACATTAGAGTTGGAAATGGTGCAGTTGTTGCAGCTAAGACTGTCGGGGAATATCACCTTGCATTACCAACTGGTAATACATTGGTTCTGAACGAATGCTATTACATGCCAAACCTGATATGCAACATTATATCGGTTTCTTTGTTGAGTAAAGAGGGATATAATTTTGTATTACAGGATAATGTTATGAACATTTTCCGTAACCAAAAGTTGGTTGGATCAGGCACGCTGTGCAATAGCATTTATGTTCTAAATCAATCAACAGTTCTGAGTATAACAAACACACACAAGAGGAAGAGTTCAGATCTGAACGAATTCTTCTTATGGCATTGTAGACTGGGTCACATCAATGCGACACGACTGGCTAAGTTGCATAAGGATGGATATTTGAATCCGTTTGAATTTTCATCTTATGACACTTGCCAGTCATGTCTCAAAGGTAAGATGACCAAAACTCCGTTTACGGGACACGGAGAAAGAGTTAGTAAACTCTTGGGACTGATACATAGTGATGTATGCGGTCCTATGTCTACACATGCCAGGGATGGTTCTTCATACTTCATTACATTCACTGACGATCTCTCTAGGTTCGGGTATGTGTTCCTGATGAAACACAAATCAGAAGTTTTTGAGAAATTTAGAGAATATAAACAAGAAGTTGAGAACCAAACCGGAAAAAGTATTAAAATCCTACAATCTGATCGAGGAGGTGAATACTTGAGCATTGAATTCCTGGACTTCCTAAAAGAGAATGGGATTCTCTCTCAGCTAACTCCTCCATATACACCACAGCACAACGGTGTATCAGAACGGAGGAACCGCACCCTATTAGATATGGTGCGCTCTATGATGAGTGTAGCTGAGTTACCTATTTCCTTCTGGGGATATGCACTGGAAACGGCAGCATACCTACTGAATAGGGTTCCTACCAAATCTGTGCCTACCACACCATATGAGATATGGGAAGGGAAGATACCATATCTTAATTTTATAAAGATATGGGGTTGCCCGACCTATGTCAAAAGACAAAAACCGGACAAACTCGAGGCAAGGTCTGTTTTGTGTAAATTTGTTGGATATCCCAAGCATTCGTGAGGGTATATCTTTTACCACAGTGAGGAACAAAGAGTATTTGTTGCTCAACATGCCACATTTTTAGAAAAAGGAATTTCTTGCAAAAGAGATTAGTGGCTCTGAGGTAGAACTGGAAGAGGTTCCAGCTGAACAAAACACAACAGAAGATTTAGTGGAACCAGAGGATTCAGTAGCTCCCAACGAACCTCAGCCTCTCCGCCGATCTAGTGAGGTTCATCGCCAACCTGAGAGATACTACGGTTTTCTCATGGATAGTGGGAGCGAGGATTGCATCATGGAGGATGATGACCCAACTAGCTTCGAGCAGGCCATCACGAGTACGGACTCAGTGAAATGGCTGGATGCTATGCGGTCCGAGATGGAATTCCATGTACACCAACAAAGTATGGACTTTGGAAGTTGCTCCTGAAGGGGTAAAACCCATTGGGAGCAAGTGGATCTTCAAGAAAAAACTTGGTGTAGATGGGAAAGTGGAGACTTTCAAAGCTAGACTTGTTGCAAAGGGTTTTCGTCAAAGACCAGGTGTGGACTATGACGAAACCTTTTCTCCAGTGGCTATGCTTAAATCCATCCGGATCATGCTTGCCATCGCTGCATATCATGATTACGAAATCTGGAAAATGGATGTTAAGACCGCATTTCTAAACGGTGATTTAGAAGAGTGTGTGTACATGACTCAGCCAGAGGGCTTCGTAGATAGTGGGAGCAGTGGGAAGGTGTGCAAGCTGCTTAAATCCATTTATGGATTAAAGAAAGCATCGCGGAGTTGGAACATCTGCTTTGACGTCGTTATCAAAGAGTTTGATTTCGTCAAAAACCCAGATGAACCTTGTATCTACAAGAAGGTGGCAGAGAGTAAGGTTGTCTTCCTCGTATTGTACGTGGACGACATACTCTTGATAGGAAATGATATTCCTATTCTGCAATCGGTCAAGCTCTTCTTATCACAAAGATTCTCAATGAAAGATCTTGGTGATGCCTCCTGCATATTGGGAATTAGGATCTATAGAGATAGATCCAAACGGATATTGGGATTGTCCCAATCCAGGTACATTGACACCATACTAAAGAGGTTTAGTATGGAAGAATCCAAGCGTGGGAACTTGCCCACGATCTCTGGAGTCACTCTCTCCAAAGAGATGTCTCCCAAGACAGATTTGGAGAGAGCTCGCATGCAAGGGATACCCTATGCTTCGGCTGTAGGCTTTATCATGTACGCGATGCTATGTACCAGACCCGATGTAGCATACTCACTAAGTATAGTGAGTAGGTATCAAGCTGATCCTGGAGAGAGTCACTGGACAGCTGTGAAGAGCATTCTCAAGTACTTACGAAGGACTACAGAAATGCTCTTGGTGTATGGTAACGGAGAACTCCAAGTGGAGTCCTTTACCGATTCGAGCTTCCAGAGTGATAAGGACGACTCTAAGTCGCAGTCGGGATTTGTCTTTACCCTTTACGGAAGGGCGGTTAGCTGGAAGAGTTCCAAGCAGGAAACCGTGGCAGACTCGACGATGGAGGCTGAATACATCGCTGCCAACGATGCTGTCAAAGAGGCTGTCTGGATCAAGAAGTTCATTACTGAACTTGGAGTGGTTCCATCCATTGAGCATCCAATATCTTTGTATTGCGATAACAATGGAGCGGTGGCTTTGGCCAAGGAACCTAGGTCCCATCAGCGATCCAGGCATATTCTGAGGCGGTATCACCTGATCCGGGAGATAGTTGATCGCCGGGAGATCGAGGTCAGAAGTGTTGACACGAAGAATAACACAGCGGATCCACTCACGAAGGACATTCCCCAGATACAGTTTGAGAGACTCTTCGGGATGCTCGGTATGCGATACTACAGTAGCTGGCCCTAGTGCAAGTGGGAGATTGTTAGTTGTATGTATGCCCTAGAGGCCAGTATTGTACAGATGATGTATATTATATTGGATGCTTGGACATATATAGAGATGACTTTCTTGCTCGATATGATAGTATGCTATCTGGTTGCACTTTATCTTAACATGTATACCAGTCTCTTTAAACTGTCTTAAAGTTACATGTTGGTAAAGCCCTTAGGATGTGTACTTGACTACCTGGACTATGATGCAGATCATACTAGTGGGGACATGGTAGTCCATAAGTACATCCTTCAAGGTCCCTAGTCGTAGGTGTATCGAGACAGGGCATCGATATACCAGTGTAGACTAGCGTATACGCTTCTCGACCCATGAGATGGGCGATGGATGATCCCATATCCATTAGTGTTTGACATCAGAGATGGTATACGGGTGCTCAGTGGAGACTGGGTATACTAGACGGACTCGCCGAGAACTCCCAGATGGTATTATACCTCACGTCAGATGGCAGTTCTCAGGTGACACTTGTACAGGTTAGTCTGTAGACCCGAGATCGTCATAGAGTCTTGTGTGATTCCCACTGTGATTTGATCTCCACCTTACCACGTCCATGAGGGCGTGCAAAACGGTGGTTTTTGGGTACAATCCCGAGTCACATGGAGGCAATGAGCGATAGGAGGGGTTTCGTCTCTCTCGGTATTGGGGGTTGATGTTGCGCTGTGCTCGATTGGCCGTAACAGGGAAGTCCCTGGCCAAGGCTGATTCAGAGATTTGCTGGTAAGTGTTACCAGTAGTTTCTCGACCCGTTATTAGCCTAACATCGGCACGACTTATCGGTTATTGGGGTCTGACGTTTACCACCCCTAGACTTGATATGCGACATATCAGACGAGGAGACCGAACTGTATGGGAAGTGTTGCCGATCGGCTCGACGGGAGTTGTAGCAGGTTCGCTTGTTCTCTTCTGATCGCTCAATACCCGGGTGGCCGTTATGTTTAGCTGACCGCTTGCGGCTTGGGGGTGATTGATATAATCATCACCCACTGCTGGCGTATTGACGAGTCTCAGAGTCCCACAATGGAGTTTCCTAGTCCAGGCAAAACGTTGTGGTGCGCGTATGCGATATGCGCATGGACCCGATTAAAATGCGCGTATAGGATACTGTATATTGATCGGGCGGCTTGCTCTTGGTAGGGGTCATATGTGATATGGCCGGGTTGATAAATCAAGTGTTGATTTATCATTTAACCATTAGCTTCTCACTTGAAATCCTTTATTGAGTTAGTTGGATTTATGCATGCATGTATGCCTTCTTTTTTATTCATGCACATATGGATGTACAAATACACATACATACATACATACATACATACATTCATCATGGTTGCTTATACAATGAGAATGGTGGCAATATAAGAATCACACCATGGTTATTATATGGATTTTTCATTGCTTTTGAATTAAAACAAAAAAGGGAAAAGAAAAAGGGTTGAATGATAGAATGTTTCTACACTCTTCTTGACTTTACCATGCTCACCTACCTTTTAACCCATGGTTTATTTTCCTTTTGTGCTTTTAACTCCATTGCAATAATATCTATATAATTAACCATGGTTTGAAATGAGAGATGGAAAATATATATACTTATATTTTCATTTTTCAAGATAGAGCTTATTCTTATCTTCTTCTCAAAAGCCATCATCTTCATCAACCTCTCTCTTTTTGCTCTCTAGTTCTTTGTAGTGAGCAATATACTCATCAAGATTGGATTTTGAAGTGAGAAAGAGAACCACAACACCATTCTACACAAGTCTAGCCCACTTGTTTAGAGTGTTAGCTTGATTTCGTTCACTTGATCGGATAAAGTTGCAAGCTTGGACAAAGCGGACTCCGGGTGGATCATCGGTGACATCGAGGAGTTCAAGCGGAGTTTTTTCAAACCCTAAGTAGCCGAGGAGTCTAGCGTAGGGAGCTACAAAGGTTGTACTCTATAAACCCTAGCTTTCTTTTCATATGTTGATGTGAAAATTTTAGAAACCCTAATTTTCTAGGCACGATCCGATGATTGTTAACTTAGCACCCTAAAGACTCTACCTTTGGTACATGTGATGCTTCCAAACCCTTCATGAGGTGCTAGGCTAACCTTTCATTAACGCAGTTGTTTGTAGTTTGGTATAGAATATGCCAGTGTATACGAGAAGGGTCCAACTTACACCGTGGACTTTGGTAACCCGTAGTACATGGCTCCGTCGAAAGTACCACGGAACAACGACATGGATATAATAACGTCTTTTAGTGACCACATTGTGCCACCTTTAACATGTTCTGTGCCAGTATACCCCTTTATAAACCCCGTAATGTCTATTGTATTGATTGTACTGATTGTATTGTATTGCCTTGTAGTAAATGGAAGACTTGCCAAAAACATGATATCAGTAAATAGAATGGATATAATGGATAGTCATGTAATTACAGTATATCCATGGTTCGGTTTAGTCATGTTCATATTGATATGGATTGTATTCTGGCATTCATGGATTCATGTTGTATTGCAGTTTTACTTGAATTGAATTCAAGTCAGATTGTATTCAGATTTAACCACGACTCGAACTGAGTCAAACTTTTAAACAGAATTAAAGTCCTGATTGTTTTGGAGTTATCGGTAACTGCTGCATATGGACGGCAGGATTTATGTCTTTTTCCAAGACAATTACCGTGTTGATAATACCGTTGTTAGGTTTTCTGCCTTAGATAGGCAAGCACCCATATTCTCCGGCTCCCTGAGGCTCAAGAGAACTGGTCCCGCTTAAACCTATATTTACTAGGGTCCTTATTGTAAATTAATATAACTTGAGGGGGTTTTATGAAAAATAATTTTGATATATTTTCAAAATACACCTCAAGTATTTAATTATTGTCTTTAGGGTTTTCATAATTGTAATTTTTATAAAGTGAAATATTCTAGTGGTTATAAGCTGGATTTCATTGTATATGGTATTTTAGTGAAATAATGGAATGGTATTGAAATGTAAAGGTAGTTTCATGAAATTGATGATTCCTTTGATTTAGATAACATGAAATATATATATTGTATACTTAAAATAGATATTTTGATAATATTTATATATATCTAATATTTATTAAAAAAAATAGAATAGAAATCACATTTTTCTTAAAATTGCATTAAAAATTCCATCGAGATCGAATGCTCCTTGCAGAGGTCTGCATTTCACTCTACTAGGCCCGGGGATGTGCGATAACCCGCACCATCCCGATCGGGGTTCTCTAAAATGGGTTGTAGAGGCTCAATTGCATGGAATTAAATAACACACTTTTTAAAGAAAACGGCTTTTGAATGTTCAAGATATTTATTCGTAATCTCGTATTTTCCCATAAACTGGAGTCCATAAATTCATCGTGCTATGTCAAGAATGTGTGTTGTGATGAGGTAGGTCATTACCTCGTGAGTTATCTAAAGGTAATATTGTTAAATTGAATAATTATAAGTTGTATGTAACATGATAGTATTTTACTGTAAAAGTGAAATAGAAATTGCAACATGAATTATTTTGAGTTGAAACTTGTTCTAATGTGTTTATTTATGTTTGTTAAACATTATGAGAGAATATGACATTTTATTATTTAAGAAAAATAGGGTTTTTAAAGAAAAACATTTCGGAAGTCGGAATAACTCCGCTTCCGACGAGTTTTCGAAATAGATTATTTTAGAATAGAGTTAGAAGAGGTGAGTGGAAGCTATTGGAACCGTCGAGGAGTCGTTTCGTCGCCGGATTCTTCCCGAAACATCGTTGGAACTTCACCCCTTGCTAACTCCACTTGTACAACTTGGGACTTGGAAATTTTGGAGAGTTTTTATAATGGAATTCTGAATGAAGAGAGGTGAAATGTGGTGTGGTATTTATAGGGAAAATTAGGGTTTAGTGTAATGAAGAATAGAATTAAAATGTGCATTAAAATGTGGATTAATGCCAATTTTTAATTCTCTGGAAATATGCAGAGAAATCAAACAGCATAGAAGTAGTGGGGGAGTCTAAGTGGTTTAGGGTTAAAAATTGGGGAGCATCCCCAACGGGAGGCCCGGCGGTGCCGGTCTCCAAGCTCATCTCGCCGGTCGAGATCCGGTGAGGGATGGTGGGATCTTGGCCATATGTCCCTGTCGCTTGGTATAACTCAGTGCACGTGTTTGTTTAATCTATAACTTTTTATTTTACGTGTAGTGCACGTGCAAACCTTTGGGCTTCTGAAAAGATTAAAAGAAAATCAATTAAAAATATATGTGGCTGGAGGGATTCGATCACAGGGGCTACGTCACAGCAGAGCAAGGCTTTACCAATGAGCTACAAGTGCTTTCTTACTGTTCAAAAATAAATTAAATTTATAACTTGTGCTCTAGCTCAGGTGTTTCTTTCTGTATTTTTGAAAAAAAAATTGTACAGAAAGTTTAGAGTTGTTACATATATATTCTACACTTGTCATTTTCTTTACTCTTACCCATCTTTAGGACTTACCGAGTGCTAGTTCGCTGACGGGCCTTCCACCCACATTTCTTCTCCTGGAATGTTCGTCAGATACTGTCGAGATGGAGGAAGTTGAAGCAACAGAGGAGGACTATGACCAGATAGCACTTAGGGCTAGCTCAGCTTTATTTTTCTTCAGTTTATGTTTGCCACTTGTTTAGGCATTTTCCTTATTGTATTTACTTTCCAGCATAAACTCATGTACTTATACATATTGGAAGTTGAATGTAAATAAAGATGTTTGTTGAAAAATTTTACAGACTCAATTTATTCTTGCATTGTGTATTATTGTTTCAATACGCTTAGTATATTTATTTAGGGAATGTCCTTCTCTGGATAAATATACTGCGGGCTTGCCACGTCACCGTTTCCGGCTATTGGGAAGCGCGGCTTGACAGATTTTATTGGTGGCCCATGCAGGTCAGTTCTGCATGAAGTCGTAAACAGTATACCACAAGAATTAATGAGTTCAACAAACATTTATATTCCTTGCATTTCAAATTCCTTGAATCTATCCTAACCTATCTTTTATGTCAAGGTGATAGACTCTCCGAACAATACCAGCACAAACGTCAACGGCAATACTCCACCGCCTACTTTACAACCACCACCTACCGTTGCAGCTCCTATCAATAAGCAAACGGTACTGCTTGAGCCTATCAAGTGCCTATTGGAGGGTCAGCAGCAGCAGACTGCTATCCTCATGCACCACCCCGAATCCGAAGCACCCAGAGTTAAGTAGTTTCGGGTACTGCACCTAAAGAACTTCTCAGGTAAGGAGAGCCCACTTGAAGCGGAAGAATGGGCTCAAGCGATCGATGATGACCTGGCAGTAGCTCAAGTGCCAGATATTGCTTGGGTAAGAGTTGCTAAGTTGCAATAGACTAATAACGCCAGAGTTTGGTAAAAGGCTGAGGAGAGCTGTCTCGCACAACCGATAAAATGGAGAACATTCTGAGACCTCTTCGATGCCAAGTACTTTCCAGAGACTACCCGCTTTGACATGGAGCAGCAGTTTATCCATCTACAGCAGGGCTCGATGTGGGTCAAGTCGGTGGATGAATATGATGCTGAGTTTATTCATCTACAGCAGTTTATTCTGAGACCTCTTCAATTTTCTGATCTCACTCATAACACTGCTAACACAAGGTCATAACAGGTTCGCTGCACATCTTATTTCCACTGCTGAGATCCGATCACGACGATTTCAGCAAGGGTTGGAACCTGAAATCTAAGCTGCACTCGCTACAGGGGATTTCTCAACCCATGAACTTGCTTTGAAGGCTGCCCGACGCTAAAAGGTGTTAACCGCCCAAAATAGAGACGAACTGGGATGGATCGTCTTGCCTGAGTTTGGGGGCAGATGCTATTTGGATTTATCCATCCACCTTTCTGAAGATACCAAGTTGATTTATGGCACCATATATCGGAGGTTTAGATAGATGCGGCCGTTGTAGCAGACTTCATCAGATTTCCCCTCATTTTATAAGGGGTTTTTGATTGTGGGGACGCTTTTCCCTGCAGGCGCAAGCCCCTGCAGTTAATTACAATATCGCGTTGCGATAACCAATTTCTTCTTCTCCAGCAGTTCACTTCGTATCGTGTGTATTTTTGTTTGTTTTGGTTGCCCGTGGATTGTATATGGAGACTAGCTTATGTCGTTTCCCGTAGGGCGCGGATTAGTCCAAATCCGTATATTTTTAGATTTGGATTTGGTTTATTTAAAGACCGTTAATCTGGTTTGAAATTAAGATCGACTTAAACATGTGAGCATTTGGGCCTAATTATTTTAGTTTAAAGACATCGAGGTCCATTATCGCCACGTTTGAAGCGAATATTAGTTTAGGGACATTTCGGTCCAACATTCCCATTTTGGGGACGAATATTAATTTAAGAACGTTTCGGTCCCTTATCACCATGTTTGGAGGCGAATATTAGTTTAGGGATATTTCGGTCCAACATTCCCGTTTTGGGTACGAATGTTTGTTTAAGGACGTTTCGGTCCCTTATCACCATGTTTGGAGGCGAATATTAGTTTAGGGATATTTCGGTCCATCGTTCATCTTTCATACACGTGTATTTGTTGCATGGCAGAGTGAATGATGGTGACATGGAATGTACCCAATTTGCGGTGCGATCCGATTTGGGGTGTGCACGTCAATTTGGATGTGCATCAATATATGATGAAAGGAGTTGTTGATTGTCAGGACCCGCCACCTCTCTGAAGACGTTGAGGAATTACAACGACATATATCAGAGGTGTGAAGAGATGCACCCTTAAACCAAATCCCGTATTTGAGGGGAAAAGGGCTGATGGTCCTGAGAATCGTTACTCATATTTGAGACTAAGATTACCTTAGGAGATATAGGATGAATATCATTTTGGATATCATCAATGAGAGATCTTTAGTCATGTATGAGACTAAAATCAGTTTGGAAATCACGAGCATATGGGCTTAGTTGATTTAAAATCAAAGAGATTTAACCTCAGGAAACTTAACAAATTTGGGCTGAGATTGGGTTTCTATACTTACCCAGCAGTGCTAACCATTAAGACATGCAGCGCTCACGTGTGTTTCACGTAGGGCGTTGGATTAGTGCTGAGCAATAATGTTCTGTGGCGCTCACGTGAGGCGATCAGATATGGGCACCGCCCAATCAGTGCTAAACACTTTAGTCATTTTGACTGATCATAGAGTGATAAACACTTTGCATGGCACTCACGTGGGAAGCACGTGAGTGCTGATTGATTTTGGGTTTTGTTTGTTCACCCCCTTTTTCTTTAGACAAAAGTGCTAAGCACTTGGCTAAAGCCATGGTGTTCACGTGTGAATCACGTGAGGCACTCAGCCTCTTTTTTGTTTCACGTGTATTTCACGTGATTGCTCTATTTTTTGGATGCTGGGTTGTTTTATTTGGCGGCTGCCCAATCAACACAAATGAGTTTTCTTTTATTCTTTGGACGCTCATGTGGGAAGCACGTGATGCGTTTTAGCTCTTCTTTTGTTTGTTTTAGGCACTCTCGTGGAAACACATGTGAGGCGCTATGATAGTCCTAAGCACTAATTTTGCTCACGTGTGTTCCACGTGAGACGCCAAGTTTTTGTTTAAAGAGATGCTAATCTCTGTTAATGACATTTTAGTCATGGAGGATCATCAAGATATCTGTTTTGAAGATCTCTAATCATTTTTTTATTGGAGAACTAAGTTCTTCTTTTATTTTTATAAGAACTAAGTTCTTTATGTAGGGTTAAACCCTAATTTTGGAGGAATTAAATTCCCATCTGTCCTTTTCTTTCTCTGTCTTTTTAACCTAGTTCTTTTCCCCTATGTTTTGAATCTGAAGAACAGAATCTTCCTGATGAGAATTAAATTCTCAACTTGTGGGGAGATTTGCTTTTGCAAATCTCAACCAGAGGAAGAACTAAGTTCTTATGTTAAGTGTTAAACCCTTAGATAGGTAAGAGGGGTATTATGAGCTTCGTGTTTTCTTTACCTAGGGTTTTAAGGAGGAAAGTATTTTTCTTTGAGAATTCAATTCTCTGTTCTTTCAAGAGCTCACTGTATATTTTCTTTTTGCAGAAGCTTGTAGGGGGCTTTTTCTATATGAGACTTGAAGTCTCGGGTCCTTTATATAGTGGAGGCAAGTTTGTTAATTAATTTAGAGAAAATCTCTCATTGAGAGATTCCAATTGAGTTAATTGGACTCAAAATTGATTTGGGGAATGTTACCCACCATTGGATCTTTGATCCAAGTGTTTCTGTCTTACAGAATATATTTTTTTGTTTTAACAAGATTGAGGGAATATTCTCCCATATATAGAATAAAATTCTATTGAACGGTGATATTTTTATCACCATTGGATTTTTAATCTAAGGGTGCTCGGTTTAACAGAGCACAATCTTTTTTTGTTTAGAAAGATATGGCAAATATCTTCCATCTCCTTGGAACTTTGATCCACTAACTTTCTGTTTAATAGAAAATATTTTTCTCAATAGAATTTCATTCTATGCTTAATCACCATTGTGTCTTTGGTCCAACGGTTCCTTGTTTGAGTAGAATTTAATTCTACGTAAGGAGGTTCCCTCACGTGTTTAACACGTGGGGCTTATTTAACTCCTCTAATTTGGTGCCTATATGCCTTGGATATGGGCGCTCACGTGTTTAACACATGAGGCCAATTTAGCCTATAGTTGTTTGACTGCAGCGCCTATAGGCTTTGCATATAGGTGCTTATGTGTTTAACACGTGAGGCTTATTTAGCCTATCAATTGTTTGATTGCAGCGCCTATATGCTTTTCATACAGGCACTCACGTGTTTAACACATGAGGCTCATTTAGCCCATTAGTTGTTTGATTGCAGTGCCTATATGCTTTGCATATAGGCGCTCACGTGTTTAACACGTGAGGCTTGAGTTATGGGCAATTTTCTCCCCTCTTTTTTATGAGGGAACAAATGCCCCCCACCGTTGTTCTCACGTGGTTTGCACGTGAGTGCAACGCTGTCCACCTTTATCACCGTTCGATTGCTTAGGAGAATGTGAAGCCGAATCGCTTCCCATCACGTCTTATAAATGAGGCCTTTGGCCCTTGAAATGACCACCGTTTCTTCATCTTTTTCCCTAACTCTTTTCTTGAGAATTTAATTATCCTTTCAGAGCTTAGCTCTCTGCCCATAGAACTCCAGAGTTAAACTCTGCAAAAACTCTTCTTGGTAAGGATTATGAATAGAATTCATTTCCTAGGAAACCCCTTTTTTGTTCTTGCCTTATATTTTAAATCCATCAACAGAGCTTTGCTCTTTTCTTGAACCGATCTCTTAGAGATCTAAAAAAACTCTTTTTTTAAAGTAGACTCTGGGGTCTTGAATCAATGAGGATTGTTAGTTCTCCTCTTAGGGTTTACCCTATCACCGATCTTTGAGGATCCTTGGAATTCAATTACATTTTCTTTGTTTTCCCACCATGGGGTTTCTGGGATTTAATCGCACTATTAAAGGAATTTAATTCCATTTTCTTACAGAGCTTAGCTCTGAGAGATTCAGAACTTTTGGTAATTTTATTCCCCTTCCTGTTCTTCTGCATTTTCCTTTTTAGGGTTTTAATACCTTTTTCACAGATTTGAATATGTTGTCCATTTTAACAAAATTCGCTTTTCAAGGACGTTAAGAGTTTTTTAAATTCCACTGTTTATTTAATGAGAATCCTTTTGGATTCTCACAATGATTATCTTGCCTCATCATTGGTGAGCCGCCATTTTGATTTTGTGGGGCCTACTGGCTTTGTAGTTAGTAGTCCTATGAAACAAACTCACACTTTTCATTAATAGGTTTTCTTCTTCTTCTTTTTAGTTACAATGGCTCCACTTCCCTACTTCCCTTACACACACTCGGAGGTCACTTTCGTACAGTCGCCATCAGACGAGAAAGTTATGGCAATGATTAGGGAACATGGTAAGGACAATAAGAGCCTTCTCCTATAGGGAGTTTGGTACGGTCACATCATTAGAGGCCGCCGTAGTTTTACATGCGAAGTACCAACAGAACCCATCCATTCAATGTCATTTACGGAGCGTCCGCGTACTGCTTATGCAGTGGAGGCGGCTAGTTGGACCCCCAAGGGCCGGCTTGGGCCATCAACGACAGGGATACCCAATCAACCCATGATGGCTATCAATATTTTGGGACGCAGAATACGTCAGAGTGAAGCTCGACCCTGGGGGCAGGTCTATAAGATTGGTGTTACCCCACGCCATCCAGTGGGCTACCTTCCCTGGGCCGGGTACATTCTCTTCTCCCAACGCTCACGGTTGCAGAAAGTTGGGCTATATCAAGCAGTGTACACATCACTGTTCTACTACCATGCTCCCCACTTCTGGTAGGTCAAGGCTTTTTTGAACCAGTGGAATCTTCCAACGAATATGTTTCTGCTAGGAGACCGCGAAGTGTCTATTTCACTGGAGGAGTTACGAGAAATTTCAGGGCTTCCGATTAGGGGAGAGCACTATGAAGAATTATTGCCTCCTGACGAGTATATATTTGCTCCAGTGCCAACTATGCTTGAAGGCTTGACAACCGAGAATGTTGTTCGGCACAAGAACCCGAGTCTAATCAAGGCCTTGGGCATTTTTGATAGACTATTCGTGGCATCGGAAGGACAATGTGTCACTTTTGACGCTTTCATTGCTTGCTTTCTCTGTAAAGATGCTCTATCCAAGAAAGCTCCAAAATTCATGAAGGTCGAGGATCCCTCGGATTCGGCTTTGATAAATTGCTGGCCAAAGAAGATGACATGTCGCAGTTTTACATTCCAAATTCGTCAGTCGTGACATTTGACACAATCTCTGCCCCTGGAATAAACGAAGAAACATTCTTTGTCGGTTTCATCAGTCTCTGGCTTAGCTGGTTCGCCATGCCGATGCATCATCGTTTTATGAGAGCCTCCGTATTCTATCCTGCCCATCGCATAGCCGAAGGAGCGCGATTGACTATTAGCATTGCAGGGTTATCACACCTATACTATGGTTTAAGTACCGCCACCAACACTTCAAATCCAGGAGCAGACACCGTGAATTTCTCCTTCCACTACTTCACGTCGTGGATCGAGGTGCATGTGTTGGGCGCATTTGTTGTGCTCCGGCTGCCTGATTTCTATGAGTCATACACCTTCCCATGGGTCATGAGGCTGGTCGATACTTCCGCTCCTGATCTGACTCAGTTAGGGGCTCTGCGCGTATTGCTTAATCCGTATTCAAACGAAGACGGGATAGTTTTCAATGATTGAGTCCTCTCTGAGCCAGCGGGGCCCGTTCAACAGTTATTCGATTTTTCGAAGAATGGGGCTCCGGCTTTAAAACACAAAGGGATCATGCATTTATATTCAATCAGGCTGGGATACTTAGTGTTCTGCCTAAATGACACTGCTCTCTTTATGCGGTATAATGCGCATCGCTTCGCCCAGCAGTTAGGTTACAACCAGGGCGTCTCCCTCGAAGCCTTTTTAGTTGAACCTACTCTCTCGCTGGAGGCCGCCCGCGACATTATCCATCATTTCATGCGGTTAAATACCGGTTCCCTCTTCATGATCTCGGAGCCCGACTACCTTCCAAGGCCCGTGGGACCCTTCAAGGGCTGGTATTGTCACCAGGTTAGTCCTATCATCGCAGAGGAGATACGGGTGCTCTTCGAGTGTAAAGCTTCTGCTCCAACTCAATTCATCAGCGCCCCGTTGTGTCCACGGTCGGTTGTTCACCCTCCTATGAGGGACAGTGATTCAACGCTTATTCCTAAAGCCGCTCGAGCGGAATCAGTCCCCCGTACTGCTGGTATGCCGGTTCGCACTAGAGTCGGGGCAGAGATTCCTGATAAAGTACCAGCAGCGGCATCACCAAAGGCAGATACCGAAGGCGAGGTTGGGTAGCGCCGTGCAAAAGTGTCGAAGGGGAGGAAGGGCCCTTCTACTAGTGCTAGCTCGGGCCCTAAAAGGAGGAAGAAATCGGCCACCGGTTTACTCGATGCCTTGCTCGAGTCTGAGCCTCTTCATGATGAACCTATATCTGCGCATGAACGAGACGACGGTCTCCTCTTTCCTAGTACATCCTCCGAGGAAGCCGCTCAGTTGGATGAAGCTTTGAAGCGTTTACAGGATGAAGCCGAAAACGTGAACCCTAAAAAGGGACGCTTTCCCCCTGTTGAATTCCGTGATGTTGATCCGGTCCCGACTATGTTACCAGTGGTTCCTCTGATGCTGGAAGAAGAATGGGTTCTCAAACAGCCAATCTCGGCCACTTCTGAAGACGAGGCTGCTCTGAAGGAGGGCAGGGATTTATCTTCAATTGAAGCCCGACGAGCGCGACTAAACAGAAAAGTGCAGTGGCTCGAAAAGGCTATACTTCAGGCTCCCTGGCGTATCTGTACGTTTTTTTACGTCTCTTTCAGCAAATAATTTATATTACTTTCATATCGTATCGTCTTTATGTAAGTCCACAATGCTCACCCCGGTTCTTACGGGGAGGCGGAAACGGTAAAAAACGATTTTTGAACACAAAGCAACATGGACTAAAAGAAGGATCTTTGCTAAACAAAACCAAGCAAACTATATGAGGTTCTATCTACTGTGTCATAGAGATTATACCTCACGATACCGGTCCTTCGGGTCTTCTCTCCGATGTCCTGCTCGTCCATCTAAGCTCCGAGGATCGATCCGGATCTTGATCACCTCCGCGGCCTTCTTGAGTCGAAGACGATCCACCCGAGAGTTGTGCTCCGAGCTCCACCTCGAGCCGAGGCAACTAGGGCAACAAGATTGCTAGGCTTGAGGTCCTAGGTTGTGTAGATGAAGTAGATGGATGTGTTTGTCTATTTGGATCCTTTTTCTCTCAACACATGAGATCAAAAGAAATTTCAAGAGGAGGAAGAAGAACTAGCAACCATGGAGCTTTCTCATGTCAAGAGAGAGAGAATGAGAAAAGAATAATAAGCTTAAGAAAATGCACCATGGTTGCAATAATACATAAACATCATCATGACTAATCTTTTCATGATAAAGTTGATGCTTAGCTTGACTTGACCATTTTCATCACAAAAAGAAACAGAAAACCAAAGAATACTCTAGACCTCTCATGAAGGTCTAAGTCAACTTTGGTCGAACGGTCAACAAAGTCAAGTATGGTCAAATGGTCAAAGCAATTAGCCATAACATAATTATCATTAAAAAGATTAGTAAATAATGTCCCCGGCTCATAATGGTTTTGACCGAACCAACTGCCAAAACCCTAATGAGTCCGCCTCATAATGGTTTTGACCGAATCAACTGTCAAAACCTTAATGAGGCACCACCTGCTTCTTCTCTCCTCAAAACTGTGCATACACACTCGCATCCGCATTCCGTAGAATGCGAATGCATAGAAGACAAAACAAATCCATCCGTACAATTCTAGGATCCGGCTTAAACCAAAGCCCACTAGTATTGCCTGCCCGAACAGCATACGCACACAAGTGCACGTAAGTGATCGTAGCCTTGTCGTAAAACCATACGGCCTCTACACGTTTCGCTCAGTGCAGGGAAACTCTCTGTGTGGGACTCTAAAGACTCGACACTACGCTGGCAGTGGGTTTAACCACAGACCGCAAGCGGCACTAGCTGTACGTAACGGTCCCCAGGTAGATGTCGATAAGAAGGCCGATTAGGTAAACCCATCCGAACTCCTACTGAGCCTGAATATGACATCTCCGTACAGTCCGGTCCGTTCGTCTGAGAACATCGCATGGCGGGCCTAGGGGGATGGTAAACGTCAGTCCCCTAATAGCGGTACAAGTTGTGTCGGAGTGTAGCCCAGAACACCCTGAGATAACACTGGAAACCTACCAGTATATTTCGCTTGCCCTGGCCAGTGACTACTATGTGTAATGGCTCTCCTAGACACAGCGTGATGTCAACCCCCAATACCGGGAGAGACGAATCCTGTCTAACCGTCACTGCCTCCAAGTGCTTCGGGACTGCACCCAACTACTACCTGTTTGCACGACTCCTTTGAGCCGTGGTAGGGTAGTAATCAAAGTACAGTGGGAACACACTCGAGGCGAAGTGACGGTGTCAATTCAGCGGACTAAGCTGTACTCATGTCACCTGGGAACTGATAACTGACGATAGGTATAGTACCAACCAATCAGTTCCTGACGAGTCCTGTCCAGTGTACTCGTAACCTAACGAGCACCCACATACTATCTCCAGTACGACGTACTGATGGTTGTGGGACAGACCATCTCCCCTGCTGGGATGAGAAGCACATACGCTAGTCTACTCCGGAGTATCGATGCCCTGTCTCGATAGTCCTACGACTAGGGACCTGTATAAGGATGTGCTTATAGATTACTCATCCCCCACAAGTGTGACTGCCATCACAACGCTGGTAATCAAGCAAAGATCCTAAGGGCTCTACTAATATGTATAAGCGATATGCTAAAAGAAACACATGCACATATTAAAGTAGAAACAAACCAAGTAGCATACTACCATTTTGAGCAAGATTGTCTATATAACTGTGAATATCCCAAGCTTCCATCAAGTAATATACAAACTAGTATGATACAGTAATGGCCTCTAGGGCATATATACTAACAATCTCCCACTTGCACTAAGGCCATGTACTGGCGTATCGAAGACCTATCATCTCGATCAGCCGCTCGAACTGAGTCTGGGATAGGGCCTTCGTGAGTGGATCTGCAGTGTTGTTGTCCGAATTTACTCTCTTCACCTCGATCTCCCGGCGATCTACGATCTCCCTGATCAGGTGGTACCGCCTCAAAATATGCCTGGACTTCTGATGGGACCTGGGTTCCTTCGCTAAAGCTATAGCGCCGTTGTTGTCGCAATGCAACATCATTGGATCAATAATGGTAGGAACCACCTGAAGCTCCGTGAGGAACTTCTTCATCCAGACAGCTTCCTTTGCGGCATCGCAAGCAGCTATGTACTCCGCTTCCATAGTTGAGTCAGCAACGGTTTCCTGCTTGGAACTCTTCCAGCAAACCGGCCCTCCGTTGAGGATAAAGACATAACCCGACATGGACTTGGAGTTATCCTTGTCACTCTGGAAGCTGGAGTCAGCAAAGGCTTCGATCTGGAGGTCTTTTCCGCCATACACCAAGAACATTTCCTTAGTCCTTCTCAGGTACTTGAGAATGTTCTTTACTGCTATCCAGTGTTTCTCTCCTGGGTCCGACTGATACCGGCTTACAACGCTCAATGCGTATGCTACATCTTGTCTGGTATATAACATCGCATACATTATAGAGCCTACCGCAGATGCGTAGGGTATAGATGACATGCGAGCCCTTTCCAAATCAGTCTTAGGAGACATCTCTTTGGAGAGGGTGATTATGTGATAAGTCGGTAGATTACCGCGCTTGGAATCTTCCATACTGAATCGTTTCAGTATGGTGTCGATGTACCTGGACTGCGAAAGTCCCAACATCCTCTTAGATCTATCACGATAAATCTGGATCCCCAGAATGTAGTTGGCATCGCCCAGGTCCTTCATGGAGAACCTCTGTGACAAGAATCCTTTGACTAACTGTAGCATAGGAATATCATTTCCTATTAGGAGAATGTCATCCACGTACAAGACGAGGAATACCACAGTTCTCCCTACAATCTTACTGTAAATGCATGGTTCATCTGGGTTTTTGATAAAGTCGAATTCTTTGACAGTATCATCAAAGCAGATGTTCCAACTCCACTATGTCTGCTTTAGTCCATAGATAGACTTGAGCAACTTGCACACTTTACCGCTGCTCCCACTCTGAATGAATCCCTCCGGCTGATCCATATAGACGCACTCTTCTAAATTCCCATTTAGGAAAGACGTCTTTATGTCCATCTGCCAGATTTCATAATCGTGGAAGGCAGCAATGGCAAGAAGGATCCGAATGGATTTGAGCATAGCCACTGGAGAAAAGGTCTCGTCATAGTCCAAACCAGGTCTTTGACGAAAACCCTTTGCAACAAGTCTAGCTTTATAGGTTTCAACCTGCCCATCTACACCAATCTTCTTTCTGAAGATCCATTTGCAGCCTATGGGTTTTACCCCTTCTGGAGCAAAGTCCAAAGTCCAAACTTTGTTGGTGTACATGGACTCCATCTCGGTTCGCATTGCATCCAGCCATTTTACTGAGTCACCGCTCTGAATGGCTTGCTGGAAGCTAGTAGGCTCATCATAATCAATGGTGCAATCCTCTCTATCCCCGTCTATGAGAAAACCATAGTATCTCTCGGGCGGATGAGACTGCCTACTACTCCTGCGGAGTGGCGTTGGGTTGTCCGGTTCTCCTGAACCTTCTGGTTCTACTAAGGTTTTAGTAATAGCTTGTGGTTCTGGAATTTCTTCCAGTTCTATTGCGCTCCACTTATCTGATTTTCTAAAAACTCAGTTTCCAAGAAGCGGGCATGGCGAGAAACAAAGACCTTTTGCTCCTCTGCGTAATAGAAAAGATACCCCTTGGAGTCTTTGGGTATCCCACAAACTTACACTGTACTGAGCGTGCCTCGAGCTTGTCCGCATGCTACTTTTTAACAAAAGATGGACATCCCCATGTCTTAAAGTGTTTAAGACAGGGTTTCTTCCCACTCCACATCTGATATGGTATGGTAGGCACTGACTTAGTAGGAACCTGGTTCAAAAGATATGCAGCTGTTTCTAGTGCATAACTCCAGAAGGATCACGGTAACTCAGCCTTACTCATCATGGAATGAACCATATCCAATAGGGTTCGATTCCGCCTTTCCGATACACCGTTGTGCTGTGGTGTGTATGGAGGAGTAAGCTGAGAGAGAATTCCATTCTCTTTTAAGTAGTCCAGAAACTCGGCACTCAAGTATTCACCACCTCGATAAGATCTCAGTGTCTTGATACTTTTGCCTGTTTGTTTTTCAACTTCATTCTTGTATTCCCGAAATTTCTCAAAGTCCTCGGATTTATGCTTCATCAGGAAGACACGTCCATACCTAGAGAATTCATCTGTGAAAGTAATGAAGTATGAATAACCACTTCGCGCATGTGTAGACATTGGACCACACACGTCACTGTGTATGAGTTCCAAGAGCTCGCTTGCTCTTTCTCCGTGTCCAGTGAACGGAGTCTTTGTCATCTTTCCCATGAGACAAGATTCACAAGTGGCATAAGACTGGTACTCGAACGGATTCAAGTATCCCTCTTTATGTAACTTAGTTAACCGTGTCTCATTAATGTGACCCAGTCTACAATGCCATAAGAAAGCCTGATTTAATTCCGGAGACTTTCTTTTAAGTGTGTTCTGGACACTGAAAATCTGAGCTTGATTCAATACGTATATCCCGTTATTTAATGTACCTGACTCAATCAGAACTTGATTTAGGTGGATGTGGACCACATCGCTTACAAAAGTAAAATCATATCCTTCCTTAGAAAGTAAGGATACAGATATGATATTATAAGTCGCACCTGGTACATACAAACAGTTACGCATAATCAATATCTGCCTAGTTGTCAGTCCAAGATGATATTCCCCTACGGATTCAGCGTTCATGCTCATTCCGTTAGCAACCCTAAAAGTCATATCACCTATCCTGATAACCCTACGGTTTCTCAGAGCCTGTAACGAATTACAGATGTGAGATCCTGATCCGGTATCCAATACCCAGGAAGTAGGGTTAACTGACATACAGTTGTCTATTACAAACACACTCGAAGCCGAAGGCTCAATATGCTTCGAATCCTGGCTACTGGCTTTGTTAGCCCTGCAATCCTTCTGCCAATGTTCATTCCCATGACAATAGGAACGTCCCTCTTTTACTACATCCAGTCCCAAAACTTTTGCCCTTCCCTTTCCTTCTACTTCCCTGGTTTCCTTCAGGGTAGAAGGTAGAGACTGTAGAATCAAGTCAGCATCTGACCCGTTCTTCAACGTGGTCTTCAGGCCCGTGAGCTCAAAATAGCTGGTCTCTGTAAGGACGTTGCCCCCTATAGATGACCCGATAGCTAACCTCGCTTGAAGCAATTCGTTCGAGGTCTCATATCTTGCAATACGAGATTGCTCTCCATATAAATCTTTGTTATGGAGGAAGATAGAAACTAAGTCCATCTTCTCGTGCTGCCTCTGGTATGCACCAACAACTGAGGCTAACACGAGGCACTTGGCTTTCGCACAGTCTTTTTCCGATGTCTTACGGATATCAATATCCGTGACAGGGGAAACTGGTCCTGAGACGGTAGGGATTGGATTAGTTAAGAGGTGTCCCAGCTTGTCATGGGCAATGGACATCTGGACAGACCTTTGCCAATCATAACAGTCAGATTCAGTCATTTTATTATCTAGATGTAACCTATGTGTGGTCACTGGGTCGCTGCAATTAAGAGAGAGAGAAGAAAACACTCAGCATGATGCTCTTGCAAGTTTAGATTGGTTTTTAATTTATCTAAACAGGATGGCTCCCACTGTCTCTCGAATCCCTCATCAAACCATAAAGGAAGAATTAGTCGGGATCAATCTCACCGTACAATACTTGCTTAACCGTTCAGCCAGGTGTTCATACCATAATATTGCATTTTCTATTCCCCATTCTTATGCATTTTACAATGATAAACAGGTGCTTTTGATGCATGTCTGCTACATATTACAGGTTACAGGTTCTTGAAGCGAAAACAGTGAAAAAGACAAAAGATGATACAAAAAGTGGACTTTGACCAACAAATAGAAGACTCTTGATCAAGCCTACATCAAACATAAAATTCACAGAGTACAAGGCAATGCAAGGTCCAAGATTACAAAGCGAACGGTTAAAAGCCCACCGCAATTATTCACTGGAGATCTGGAAGAAACATAGAAGCTATTTTAACAAAGAACCAAATAATAAGGAAGCCCAAAGATCCAAGGCCCAATACTTTCTTTTAAAGAGACATAAAATTTTACCAAAGCTTGAAGTCTACTTTGACTAGGTCTTCCTAAGGATATTTTGGTAAATGTAGACATGCAAATCAATTGTAACCTAGGGTTTCCTATTCTCTATAAATAGGAACTCTACTCATTGTAATTTCTCATGCCTCCCTATGCCTCCCTATGCCTCCCTTCATTAATAAATTTTAGAATTCTTTTGGAGAGCATCGGTGTTTCTTTTCAATTCATGAATTCAGATCTGACAAACCTGCGTTGATGATTGGAGAGATGCATCAGTAAGTAGGTTATTTTCCTTGCAGTAGTTGTAGTTTTTCATATCTGCTCTAGGTAAATTATTTTCTCGCCTTAGTTTAATTTAGTTTAGCTTTTATTAACTTGCAATCGATGTTTTCTCTCTTTAATAAAATCATGTCTTTTTTCATTTCTCAATGAGCGAGTAGTTTCCTCGCTTGTTAGGGTTAGGAATAGGGAAGGATTTGAGAGATGAAGATCTCTCATCTCTTTTCGTTGCCAAACTTTTATGAACATTAGAACTCCATGCATACCTTCTTATTCCGCTCCCTACGGCACCCTACCCTCGAGGTAACGGTGATTCCGTAGTCTAAAGGCCCGGATTTTAAGGTTTTCCATGAAGGTTAGGGTAAAGATTAAGAAAGGAAGGACAAGGATCTAGAGGAAGAATCAATCTTCCCAATCATTCTAATCCCCTTTGTTAAGATTTACCATAACACTAATATGATATCTTTAATTAAATGCAATGGAAAGAGATGTAGATCTTTGTTTACCAAATTTTCCTTAAACCTAATCCTAGCAAGTTTCTAATCCTAGTATCATACAACTTCAATTTTTAGATTTAATAATTAATCCGAACACCCTTCGGAATTAACTCGTAAGCGCGAATCGGAAACTCACAAAATCCCTGTGGACCGACCCGTACTCACCGGCTAGCTGCAAAGCGACGCCGTTCTTGATTGCGGTTACAAATATTTTTGATCTATTTTTTTAGAAAGCGCAAGCACGCTAAATCTCAGCCAATCACCAGGCCAGTGTCGGTACTTCGAGGGAGGTTTTCCAACGCTTTCGTGAAGTTCCTTAATTTAAGAACCTCTTTTCCCTGTGGGCGTAGCCCCGCTAACACCTTTCTAGACACCTACTTGGTTTATAGCATTGATCGTTAAGTGAGACAGTTCCCGAGGAGTAGCATATACTCACAGTAGGATCGGGATCCAAATATCATCGTGTGATAAAACTGAAGGAATCCTACCAGAATCATCACACTCTAAATGGTATGCAACACTAGCAAGTTTCAGTTTCTTTAGAAACTCCCGATGTGGATTTTTGCCCAATGCTCTTATGACTTTGACGAAGGTCAACAAATCATAAGTCACATGTCAAGTACTACTCGTCATTGTTCAGGTTAATTTGAACCCACCCGTATATACCCTTGATGAAGGTCAACAAGGTAATACGACTGTCCCAAACCAACGCATCTATCTATGCTACATATGAACACCCAACAGCTACCAATCACTATGCCTTGACGAAGGTCAACAAACATAGCTTGAATACTATTGAATATTCATACGAAATGACGGAGGGCTATGAATGGTTTTGGCGAAACCGTGAACGTAGTGAACTTGATATAATCGAAGGAACGAGATAGCTTTTAAAAGGAGTGGTTCAAGCTCCGCGTTTAAAAGTTGGTTTTTGAAAAGAACCGAGTGGTTTTGAAATTGTTCCAACGACTTTACTTTGGTTTATTTTCTTGCATTAATTTTAATGCGTCCCATCATTTAATCCTACCATTGCAGAAAACAACGAAAATATGACGTACGCTTATGCCATCCGCATTCGCCACGAGGCCCCGTCATCACCCGTTAGGTTACTTAACTAACGGCAGAGCGGGGGCTGGACTAGCGTGGATGCAAAACATAAGCAACGCCTAAATAGATATCATATATAGATATATACATTCGTCAGATGCAATGATAGCCATTCCAGATCACAGATGAACACTTCGGATATACTAGGAATCCGCGTTTTTTTCAAGCCTGCAATGAAAGACGGATTACACGGTCGTGATGAATAGACAACACCCCACCCTAGACCCCTACGAGTGCGGCAAACTACCCGCCAAGTATCCGAAGCGAAGCAACCTCCCTCAACAACGTGAGTAGGCCACTCGGCACTTCGAGATACCCGGTAGTTTGTGCACCCCACCTTGGGTCTATCCTAGGAGCAAAAACAGTAAAAGAAATTATACAATGGCGGCTACAACCTCATCCCGGATGTGCGGCCATAAAATAATATTACATCAAATACAAATTTTACATTGAATGAGAGAAAAAGAAACTCTCATCTCACATCTCCCGGCTATTCATCCGCGACAATCCAACGAGTTCATATACACAAACCATCAACATTATAGATCACAGATATGTATAACCCCCACTAATCGACGTATAGCGATTAGCAGACGTTCAATACATATATCACATCACGGATAAAATCCATTAGCTAAAGTCTACGGAATTTCGATCAAAATACGGATTTGTAACCACCCCAAACACAAATTTGTTCTCTGGAAATTCTGGGCAGAAACAAACTATCACAAAAAATCCCAAAACATCACAGTATGAACAATGCACCAAAAACGGTCCACGGCCGAGTCAACTCGGCCGCGGATCCGCGGCAAGAAGCATGTTCTTGCCGCGGTTCCGCGGCGCTTTGACCGAGTCACTGGATCGTTTTTGGTGGGTGTTTTTAGAAAACCCTGAGCAGATATTTCATGTATGTCAAATAATTTTTAGAGCAGTATAAAAAATCGGCAGAAAGTTGGTTTTTCCGGACGTGTTTTGCGATTTTTTTCCGATCAAAATTCTATATGCTTTGCTAACATGCTAGTTTGTGTTTAGCTAGGCTATGATACCACTGTAAGTCCACGTTGCTCAACCCGGTTCTTACGTGGAGGCGGAAACGGTAAAAAATGATTTTTGAACACAAAGCAACATGGACTAAAAGAAGGATCTTTGCTAAACAAAACCTAGCAAACTATATGAGGTTCTATCTACTGTGTCATAGAGATTATACCTCACGATACCGGTCCTTCGGGTCTTCTCTCCGCTGTCCTACTCGTCCATCTAAGCTCCGAGGATCGATCCGGATCTTGATCACCTCCGCGGCCTTCTTGAGTCGAAGACGATCCACCCGAGAGTTGTGCTCCGAGCTCCACCTCGAGCCGAGGCAACTAGGGCAACAAGATTGCTAGGCTTGAGGTCCTAGGTTGTGTAGATGAAGTAGATGGATGTGTTTGTTTATTTGGATCCTTTTTCTCTCAACACATGAGATCAAAAGAAATTTCAAGAGGAGGAAGAAGAACTAGCAACCATGGAGCTTTCTCATGTCAAGAGAGAGAGAATGAGAAAAGAATAATAAGCTTAAGAAAATGCACCATGGTTGCAATAATACATAAACATCATCATGACTAATCTTTTCATGATAAAGTTGATGCTTAGCTTGACTTGACCATTTTCATCACAAAAAGAAAAAGAAAACCAAAGAATACTCTAGACCTCTCATGAAGGTCCAAGTCAACTTTGGTCAAACGGTCAACAAAGTCAAGTATGGTCAAATGATCAAAGCAATTAGCCATAACATAATTATCATTAAAAAGATTAATAAATAACGTCCCCGGCTCATAATGGTTTTGACCGAACCAACTGCCAAAACCCTAATGAGTCCGCCTCATAATGGTTTTGACCGAATCAACTGTCAAAACCGTAATGAGGCACAACCTCCTTCTTCTCTCCTCAAAACTGTGCATACACACCCGCATCCGCATTCCGTAGAATGCGAATGCACAGAAGACAAAACAAATCCATCTGTACAATACTAGGATCCGGCTTAAACCAAAGCCCACTAGTATTGCCTGCCCGAACAGCATACGCACACAAGTGCACGTAAGTGATCGTAGCCTTGCCGTAAAACCATACGGCCTCTACATGTTTCGCTCAGTGCAGGGAAACTCTCTGTGTGGGACTCTAAAGACTTGATACTACGCTGGCAGTGGGTTTAACCATAGACCGCAAGCGGCACTAGCTGTACGTAACGGTCCCCAGGTAGATGTCGATAAGAAGGCCGATGAGGTAAACCCATCCGAACTCCTACTGAGCCTGAATATGACATCTCCGTACAGTCCGGTCCGTTCGTCTGAGAACATCGCATGGCGGGCCTAGGGGGTGGTAAATGTCAATCCCCTAATAGAGGTACAAGTCATGTCGGAGTGTAGCCCAGAACACCCCGAGATAACACTGGAAACCTACCAGTATATCTCGCTTGCCCTGGCCAGGGACTACTATGTGTAATGGCTCTTCTAGACACAGCGCGATGTCAACCCCCAATATCGGGAGAGACGAATCCTGTGTAACCGTCACTGCCTCCAAGTGCTTCGGGACTGCACCCAACTACTACCTGTTTGCACGACTCCTTTGAGCCGTGGTAGGGTAGTAATCAAAGTACAGTGGGAACACACTCGAGGCGAAGTGACGGTGTCAAGTCAACGGACTAAGCTGTACTCATGTCACCTGGGAACTGATAACTGACGATAGGTATAGTACCAACCAATCAGTTCCCGACGAGTCCTGTCCAGTGTGCTCGTAACCTAACGAGCACCCACATACTATCTCCAGTACGACGTACTGATGGCTGTGGGACAGACCATCTTTCCTGCTGGGATGTGAAACGCATACGCTAGTCTACTCCGGATTATCGATGCCCTGTCTCGATAGTCCTACGACTAGGGACCTGTATAAGGATGTGCTTATAGATTACCCAGTCCCCACAAGTGTGACTGCCATCACAACGCCGGTAATCAAGCAAAGATCCTAAGGGCTCTACTAATATGTATAGGCGATATGCTAAAAGAAACACATGCACATATTAAAGTAGAAATAAACCAAGTAGCATACTACCATTTTGAGCAAGTTTGTCTATACAACTGTGAATATCCCAAGCTTCCATCAAGTAATATACAAACTAGTATGATACAGTAATGGCCTCTAGGGCATATACACTAACACTTTACACATTTTTCCTCCGTAAAGCCTTCTGCAGCGGGCATAGTTTCGAGCCTAGATCGCGCCTCAGAGCCTCCGGTGATGGCCTATATTCCTCCAACGGAGGTTGCCAGACCGGCCATAGACTCTTTAAATATCTCCAGTGATGCACCGGAGAGTGTAGAGGAGATTAATGAAGCTGCTATCCCTCCAGTCCAGAATGGACGAAGTATCGAAGGTAATCTACACATATATTTTTTTTTAACGACCTTTCCATATGTCTGACCCTTTTTTTCTATCAGAATTGTGAGTGTTAGTGTCATTTATTGTAGATCTTTCTCCGGAAGAAACCTTCCAGCATTTACTTAATATGGCGGCCCGCACGCGATACCCCCTGGAGCATCGTCCTTTCCTCTGGCCAAGGTTGGTATTCCTTTGCCTTTCCGTTTTATATTTTCATAATGATGCTGATGTGCCTTTTATTTTAAACCACAGTATTAGAGGCTGATGACAAAGTTGAAGTTCTCGATTGGACTGGAGATCTCTCAGATCCGCCTTCTGTGGCTGTAGGTAAGAGACGCTTTAGCACTGGCATTCTTTTACTTATTCCCTGTTCGGAAAAGCAACTAACTATACATGTATTTTCACAGTTTTGCCAACCCTAACTCCACTAGAGTCCAGGATTTGAATGCCGCTAGGCCCTTACGCTAGACGCGTGTCTGAGAGGATGGTAAAACAGATCATTCACTCACTGGCGACTCTAATTGAAGATCTTCACACTGGAACTTCCGTCATGGCTGAAGAATTTGTTGTTGAAGCCAATGCTTCTTTGTCCATTCTTGCCACCTACCATGACGAGGCGCTGGTGCGTACCTGGGTCGAATATTGCCATCAAGTGGAGGCTTCCCGACATGGAGTCGAATGCGTACGTCTTCCCTCTGATATCTTATCAGTAAATGCCAGCTTGCGTGGATGGATCGATTGGTATGCAGCTAATCTCCAGTCTTGTGAGAAAAGGCTCAACCGAAAGTTTTCAGTAAGGGAGTTAGCTTCGAAGGCTTTGAGGGAACTTCAAGCCCAGCTCACCACCAAGACTACCCGGGGTTATGAAATTTATCGGGTCCTTTAGGAGGCTCTTACGGAGGTGGTGGCTCTTGATAATGCCGTCATTTTTACACGCGAGATGGTTGAGACCCACAAGATTGCCGAGTAAGAGCTTGAAAATCAGTTTTCTTCATATAAAAAAAAACAAGCACAGGCAGGGGCTCAGCTTGCAGCGTTGCTAGAGCTAGAGGCGGAGGTCCGGCGGAAGAATGATGATTTAGCTGGCCTATTGAATCGTTCTCCATCTTAAAATTTTTGTCGCCGTATATTTTCTTCTTTTTTTTGTATCTTGTATTCATTTTGATTTATGAATAAGAGACATATTTTATTTCATGCTTGCACCTCTCTATCCTTTGATGTCTCGATTTGGCGTAAAGTAGTTTATATACCCATTTTGGAGTTTGTAGTTTATTCACTCATTTGGGAGTCTCTAGTTTATGTACTCATTTCGGAGTTTATAGTTTATTCACTCATTTCGGAGTCTCTAGTTTATGTACTCATTTCGGAGTTTATTTGGTTTGCCTCTCTTGGGTTTATAGGCAAACTTGTCCTAACGTTGTATAAAGATAACCCACATTCTTTATGACGGAGGTCCGTTAGGTTTGTGGTATTAGGGTTTTAGTCCGTGGTATCGTCGCGTTGGCTGATGTATTCCATGATATGCAGTCTTTAAGCTGTAGTTCGAGTAGCCCCGCGACTGTCGTGTCTCTGATCCCTTCGGGGGCTGGACAAGACGTCTTCAAGTAATCTCCTTAGGTCATATCACCGTCGGAAGAGCAAGCGTTAGGAATTTTCCATGACGCTTTTTACTTGAGATTAGGCTCAATTTGGAGCCTCGATGAGTCATAACCGCACTTTTCTGGGATGGGATGATCTCCGATGGTCTCTAGGCTTTATATGAGTTGCCGTCAAGACCTAAAGCTGAGAATATGCCGTCACTTTTTCTTTGACGATGCCGCGCCGATTTTTTTTACTGAAATAGGGTAGACATCTGTAGGACCTCTGTGCTGCATGTATTGCAATTGAAGTCCGGAGCTAGGAATATTCTATTGCTCCAATTTCATTTGATACTTGCATCCGTTTCCTGCTGAAATGAGGGGGAACGCCGTGATAGTCTCTAGGTTGTATATGAACTGTCAAGACTTGGAGCTAGTATTTTGCCATTACTCCATTTTTGTTTCGACCCTTGGGTCTTTTGTGGACATTGCGTCTGCATCCTACTGGAATGTGAAGGAACGCCGGGATAGTCTCTAGGTTGTATATGCACCGTCAAGACTTGGAGTTAGGATTTTGTCATTCCTCCATTTTTGTTTCGACCCTTGGGTCTTTTGTTGACGTTGCGTTTGCATCCTGCTAGAATGAGAAGGAACTCCTAGATAGTCTCTAGGTTGTATATGCACCGTCAAAACTGGGAGCTAGGATTTTGCCATTACTCCTTTTTTTTGATTTGGCTTCTTGGAACCTTTGTTGACGTCGCATCTACATCCTGTTGGCATTAGAAGAACGTTGAGTTGATCTCTAGGTTGTATATGAACCGCCAAGATCTGGCTCTCCTTTTGACGGAGCCTAGTAGGAAAATATGGATCCCTTTTCCCTTATTTGTGCCCATGGATCGTATACAAGAGTCAATATGAACATACTTGCAGGGCAGAGAAAATTTCATTCTTTTTTGTATATATATTTTTTATTTTTCCACGATGCTCTATCTTTTCAGCTTTTATGTTGCGAAAGTCGCGATTGCCCAATCATTTCGGCTATTTTATTCGCGGTGCCCAATCATTTTTGCTATTTCATTTTTTTATTACCCGCTATTTTTATTACGAGTTGCCCAAACATTTCGGCTGTTTCATATGTATATATTTTTTGTTCGCTGATTTTTATTGCGAGTTGCCCATCTTTCGGCTATTTCATATGCATTTTTTTGCTTGCTGATTTTGTTGCAAGTTGGGGACTTGAGTCCTGATACCGATCAGTATCGCTACAACTGGAATATTGCAAGGAGCGGATCATCATTTGCCGTGAGAGGACTTGAAGTTTGATACCTTTTTAGGCATCAGCATCGCTATGACTGGAATATTGCCAGGAGCGACTTATCATTTGCCTTTGTAAATTTGAACAAACGTGGCTTAGAAAACAGGGTTAGGATCCTATCGAATAAGGCTTAAGGGTCTCATAAAGATATTCTCCCTACGAGTCGTGACGATCTCATAGGTGTATTTTCTCCTTAGGAGTCGAGAGCATTCCTAAATGTGTTTTCTCATGTAATTCGTAAGGATCTTACAAGAGTATTTTCTCCTTATAAGTCGAGAGGAATTACAAGTGTCGTTCACCATATAAGGACATTTCTAGCTATTGGTAGAACTTGGTAAGGGATCATTCATTCGTGTCCGTGGATTGTATATAAGGGTCAATATTAGACCTCCTGTAGGGGAACCTGGGGGATATGACGGCTTAAGAATAGGTTCAGATCCCTGTAGCTTAAGGCTTTTGAATCCTGTGAGCCGTGAGGGTCTCATAGGAGGAAATTCTCCTTTCGAGTCGTGAGGATCTCGCAAGTGTATTATATTTTTTTACGAGATTGCGCCCTTCCGGGTTTTCACAAGCTCGCCGGTAGTCCTGCTGTTTTCACTCACGGCGCCCTTTCGGGTTTTCATTCGTGCCCGTTTTGCTTATGAAGATATCATTTTTTTTTTGCGAAACTCTCAAGAGTAGCTTCGTCGCAGGCACCCATCAATTTTTCGGTAGGACTTAGGGGTGGCTTCATTGCTGGAATAATTGTGCAGCTAGTGGGACTTGAGTTGCAATCTTTGCTACAAAGACTTCGATTGCAATATATATCCCAAGGGAATGTGTCGCCGTATTTAGGGTGATGCGCTAGTTTAGGGACGTTCTGGCCCATTATTGCCAAGTTTGAGGCGGCTAGTTAGTTTAAGGACATCTCGGTCCAATATCGCTGTGTTTGAGGCGGAGTTATAGTTTAGGGACGTCTCGGTCCTTTATCGCCATGTTTGAGGCGAGGTTCTAGTTTAGGGACATCTCGGTCCGATATCGCCATGTTTGTGGCGAATAATTAGTTTAAGGACTTTTTGGTCTTTTGTTTCCGTTTTCGAGGCAAAGGAGCTTTTTGAATACTACTCTCGGAGTTATGATTCAGGAAGATAGCGAGCGGACAGGGGCATCGTCATCTATTATTGACCTAAGTCCTGACTCGTCAAGCGTAGTATTTTTTGAGGAATTAGCCATTTATTGGCCGGAAGGGCCTTTCGCCATGCATATCCATGAGCAAGTAGGCTCCATCTTGGTAGACTTTATATATGATGTACGGGCCTTCATAGTTGGGCTCGAATTTCCCCCGTTTTGCATGATTGGGGATCATGGGTCTTTTGACGACTAGGACGAGTTCGCCTTGGCGAAATGTTCTCGACCTGGTCAGTTTTTCGTATGAACGCGTCATCCTTGCCTTATAAGCTTCCAGATTTTGTTGTGCTATAAGGCGAGTTTCGTCGAGGGCATCGAGCTCCTCAAGCCGAAGATGGGCATTTTCTTCATCTGTCAGCTTATAACGAACCGCTACTCGTAGAGAAGGGGGTTCTATTTCTAGGGGAAGCACTGCTTCCGTACCGAATACCAACGTGTATAGTGTTGTATTCGTGGCCGTTTTAAACGTTGTTCGGTATGCCCAGAGAGCTTCATGCAGCCTTTCGTGCCAGTCTTTTTTTGTTTCTAGACACCGTTTTCTTTATAATCTTTGTTAAGGTCTTGTTGAAAGCTTCCGCTAGACCGTTGGTAAGCGTATTATAGACTGAAGAGTATCTCCAATCTATCTTATACTGTTGTGCGAAGCGGCTGATTTTATGGCTTCTATAAGCTGGCCTATTATCCGAGCAAATTTGTCGCAGAGTGCCAAACCGATAGATGACATATGTCCTGAAGAAATGGAGGATATTCTCTGTCTTCACCTTCCTTAGTGGTACCGCTTCTGCCCACTTAGAAATGTAGTCGGTCGTTACCAGTATGAACCGATGTCTTTTTGATGATGCTGGTTCAATGGGGCCAATTATATCGGTTCCCCATATTTCGAATGGCCAGCTAGCCATTGTTGGGTGTAGCGGATTTGGATGTTGGTGGATGAAGTCCCCATGAATTTGGCACGAGTGATACTGCTTCACATATTCGAGGCAGTCCTGAATCATTATGGGCCAATAGTAACCCATTCTTTTTATTTTCAGCTTCATCTTTGGCCTAGCTTGATGAGAACCACATAGTCCGTCGTGAGTTTCTTGGACGACTCTTTTCGCTTCTTCCGGCCCCAGGATCTTAGCCATAGACAGTCGAACGATCTCTTAAATAGAGTATCATTGACGAAGGGGAAGGACAAAGCTCATTTCATGAGCTGATGTCTAGACAATGCAGTTTGGGGAGTTCGTTGAGATTTGAAGTAGTCTATGAAAACTTCCCTCCAATTGTTGACCTTTTCTTTGTCCCTTATTTGAAGGGTTACTTGTTCGGTTGTTTCTTTTCCTTCGGATGGCTCTGTTAAGTCTCCCGAAGATATTTCTGTTGGCGTGAGAACAATGCGGCTTTGCACAATGATCCTTACGTCGTCGAGGTCTTTGTCGGCCAATTCCTTAGCCAATTTGGCCAATGCATCCGCCTTGCTGTTTTTTGCACGCGGTATACTCTCCAGGACATAGAAGGGGATTTGTGTCAGCAGTTGCTTCACTCTTTCACTATACTTTATCAGCTCTGGCTTGCACGTCTGATAGTCTCCATTTACTTGGCCAACGATCAGCTGGGAGTCTTCATAAATGAGGAAGTCTTTGATTCCCATGTCGACAGCGATCTCGAGACCTGCTATCAATGCTTCATATTCAGCTTCATTATTAGTCCTTGGCTCTGTTAAGGAAAGGGCGTAGCGCAATATCTCTCCTTGCGGAGTCACGAAGATAAGGCCCACCCCAACTTTGATTATGGGGGTGTCTTGCTTTCACCGCTTCATGGAAGATGCTCCATCGAAGTACAGTTCCCATTGGAAATCATGTTCTTCTTGGATTGCATCAAATAAGTGTTCGTCCGGCAACTCTCAACTTAAGGAGGAGTCAGCTGGTATCGGATGCTCCGCGAGAAATTCGGCGATGTCTTGGACTTTCACTGCTTTGAGGGGTCGACACATTATCGAGAACTCCATCAGGAGGAGGGCCTATTTGGCAAGCCTTCCTGTTAGTATGGCCATCGACATCAGATATTTGAGAGGATCCACCTTTGATATGAGATGGACCTAATGTGACAAGGCGTAATGTCTGAGCTTCGTTATTGCGAAGATCAGTGCCAAGCAATGCTTTTCGATGGGGGAGTACTTGTTTTCTGCCCCTAGGAGAACTCGACTCAAATAATACAGATCTCTCTCCTTTCCTTGATCTTTCTCTTGTGTCCATAGTGCACCTAGAGAACCCTCAAGGGCTGTTGTATAAAAGATAAGGGATTTTCCGTTAACCGGAGCGGTCAATACTAGCGGATTTTGCAGGTATAGCATGATTTCGTCTAGTGCATTTTGGCACTTTTGATTCCAAATGAATGGGGTCCCCTTCTTCATTAAATGACTTTAAGGATGGAATTTTCCGGAGAGGTTGGCTATGAACTACCGGATATATGCGAGCTTTCCTTGAAGAGACCGCAATTGTTTGAGAGTTTTTGGCGTGGACATTTCCATAACCGCCTTGATCTTTGAAGGATCAATTTCGATGCCCCGGTGCTGCATGATGAATCCTAGGAATTTATCTGAGGAGACTTCAAACACGCATTTCAGAGGGTTCATCTTCAGATTATACTTCCGAAGACGTTGGAACATTATGTTTAGTTGTTCCCAATGTTCCTCGTGTGATTTGCTTTTCACCACAAGGTCGTCGATGTAGCATTCGAAAATCTCATGGATAAGATCATCGAAGATCTTTGTCATGGCCCTCTGGTAGGTAGCGCCAGCGTTCTTCAAACCGAAGGACATCATTTTATAGAAGAATATACCCAGCGGAGTTCAGAAAGCGGTATGATTTTGGTATTCAGGATGTATTTTTATTTAGTCCTGAAGATCCATCCATGAAGGAGAAGACCTCATGGGTAGACCTCGGTAACAGGTACTGGGAAGTCATCCTTTGGGCAAGCTTTATTAAGGTCCCGAAATTCCACGCAGATGCGCACCGTCCCATTTTTCTTCATCACCGGAACGATGTTAGCGATCTAGTCAGGATATTGAACGTCTTGGATGAAGCCAGAGTCGATTAGTTTCTTAACTTTAGTGTTGATACTCATCTCAAGTTCGAGTCTCATCCTTCTCGGCGCCTGTTTGACTGGCTTTATGTCCGGCGATATGGCCAATTTATGTACTGCCAACTTTGAATCTAGACCGGGCATCTCAGAATAGTTCCATGCGAAGCAGTCTTTATACTGCATGAGGACGTCTTTTAATGTGGCTACCTATTTTTCAGATTGTAGCTCACTGAAGAACGTTGGCATCGGATCATTTTCCGGTCCTAATTCAATTTTTTTTAGGTTGTCCGCCATGGTGTGTATCCCATCTTCCAGCTCCTTCGGTGCCGGTGGAAACTTTGAGATTACCTTGTCCTCATCTTCATTTTCGAAGTACATGTGGAGGTCATCCATAGTCTCGTGCCCTCCCTCTTTTGACAGTGTTATCATATGGCAGGTACGAGTTCGCTTCCCTTTTTGTGGTTGAGCTGGTCCTATCCTTACGGTATAGGTCCTTTTTGGCTCATGCTTCTGCGGCGGGGTTACCCTCCAGCTGTCGGATAAAACGAACCTGCTTTGTTGATATTGGTCTTCTACCCAGTTTTTGAAGGTGAAGCAGTCTTTAAGGGGATGACCTATTACTCGGTGATAGGAGGAATAATCCGAATGATGGACCTCGTTCATTTGTTCGGGATGCCGAGACTCCGGAAGTGTCATCATTTTATACTTCATGACAAGGTTGAATATTTTCCTTGTCTTGTCTTAGGGGAAAGAGTATTCTCGACCTATCTTCTTTATAAAGGACGGGTTCCAATCGAATTTTTCTCGATTGCACGGCTTCTTGGATCCACTTTGTTGTTTTTGAACGTTGTTTTCGTTCTTTACCCTGTATTGTCTCTATTTCGGGATTTTCCATTTTCTTGAGGACATGCAGCGGGTCGGGGATGAAGAGCATTATAGTCTTCCTTCTTCGCAGACTGCTGATTAAGACGTTGCGTCCTGGCCATTTCGTGACTGTGATTGTCTCAGCTCTTTTGACAAGCTTCTTTTATTAGCTTGTCTATTTGTTCTTCGAGCAACGGACTTAACGTTCTTTGAGCGGAATTTTGCTCTGTTTCAACGTCATGGCCATTCGGAAGAGCTTTTTCCCCTTCGCTGGAGCTGTTTATGACACGACAGCTATGGAACTGCTCCCGTTTCTTGGACCGACCGTATCCGAGCGCAGTTGTCTCCATCTTCCCATTGTGCATCTTTCGCTGGGTCCCAAGGATATCCCAAATCTTTTTATAGATTTGGGCTTGTCGAACAGTTTGTTCGAGGGGTACACCTTGGCATCTTAACAGCTTTTTCAATCCCTCCGCGTAGTATCTTAGCAGACGGATTGGTTGAAGCCTGTCGAGTGCGAAATCGGTGCCCTGCCAGACTTCTTTCTCTACTCTGGTCTTCGTAGATTGGTAGAAGAGGATCGCCTTTTCACCTCTTCGCATGGGAGGCACGTAGAAAATCTGTAGTTCCTGTACGATGTATGTATCGAGCACATCAAGTTCCTTGTAGTGCCGAGGCAGAGCCATTGTGATTTGCAGGCTCTGATCTGCTCCAGTGAAGGTTTGCACTGACGGGAAGATGGAGAACACAGCGTTAGCCTCGTCCTCAGAGTTGCTGCCAAAGACCGGAATATGAGTAGATGTTCCGGGCTTATTGTTTTAGGGTTGGCCCGAGTAGACTATTTCTTCATCTTCCTCGGTATCACTCCCAAAGATCGGGATAATAGCGATGGACCTCTGTTTATCCTCTGGCTTATGACACCTCTCCGTATCCTCAAAGTTTGGTAGGAAGTACTTTACGTCTTCATATTTTCGGACATGGTTTATAGAGAACGGATTTAGATCCCCTGTGATGGTGTATTCCAGGCCGTCTTTGAAATACTTCATACATTGATGTTGTGTAGAAGAGATGACGTTGTATTCATGTAACCAAGGCCTGCCGAGCAGAGCATTATAGCAAGTCTTGGCATCAATGACATGAAATTTGATGTCAGTGACGAGCAGCCCAAAACATAGCATCAATATTACGGACCCAAGCATCCGTGACGACTGTGAGTCCAATCCGGAAATGGTAATTTTGTCTCGTGCGAAGTGCTGGACATTCATGCAAATCTCGTTCAGCACTCTCACGTTGAAAAGGTTGACGGAGGATCCGTTGTCAACAAGGATTTTCCCTATCTTGATATCGTGGCAGTACCCGGTGATGTATAACGGGTGATTATGTTCGCATGTACTGAGGAGGAGGTCTTCATCACTGAATGTAATGTCAGCTGTGTGAACCTCTGCCAGCTCATCCTTCATTTTCTCTTCTACGAGGAAAGCTTGGAACTGATCGGGCTCTTGTAATGTCTTGATCAGAGAATCTCGTGCCTCTTTGGACAGGAGGAGAGCATGTAACATGCTTAGTTGCGAGGGTATTTTCCTCAGATATGCTAGGACTTTGTAATCCACCTTATTTTTCTTAGGCGGGTCCCTGGCTGCGAGCTCTTTGACAACTCCATCGTCGAGGGCAATTTCCTCAGGGAGTTTTTCTTTCCCTTTGTCTCTTTTGCTCGAACTTTTGTTTGTAGATCCGAGATTCTTCTCAGGTAGCATGCGGTTAAGCGGCTGAATGTTCTCACAGTTCTTCTCCTCCTCTTCTTTTTCGGAGGTGGAGTCTTTAAAGAGAGGGCTGAGGGGTATTTCCTCCTCAGAATCGCTCTCGAAGGTAAGAACATGGGGTTTCCCCCCTTCTGGAGTGGTATCAACCATATGACAGTTGCCAGTCGTTTTTTCACGCACATCTATCGCACTTTTTTGCCATCGATGAGTTTCACGCTTCATCCTCTTGAAATGTTTTTGATGGGCAACGTATCCTTGCCACCACTTCTTGAAGGCACTGTATTCCTCGGTGGGGTGAGTAACCCTCCGATGATATAGATAGTAGTTTGGATGTGAATCCTTGTAAGTGCACGGCAGCGCCCCGGCCGTCATACCGAGGCCAAAATGCGGAAACGAAACTTTTCTTTAACTTTAAAAACTGGCGCTACCGCGTACTAAAAACCCGGATCGGGCCATTAACCTAATGCTAGCAAACTAGAGAATGGGTAGAAAGCTATACCGAGCGATCCGTGTCCTTCGGTCTTCGGCCTCCATCGCGATCTCCTCGTGGAATCTCCGGTCTTCATCTCCTCGTCGGAACGGGCACCACATCACCGGGTTCTTTTACGGGCTCCCACCTCTGGACCGAGGCAACTCGGGCACGAAGTTGGCGAGTCGACGTGTCCAAGAATGCTGTAGGCTAGTGTAGAATAGTTTGTCTCTATTGGGGTTGTTGAAGTTGCCATAATGATGGAAGAAGGAGATATGGAGATCAATGATTTTTGTAGCAAGCAAAAATATGAGATGAACATTTTTCCTCACCAAATGAAAATGCCCTCTCACTCTGTTCAAATGTGGCCGGCCATGCATAAATGGGAGTGGGAAAAATGCAAGGGAGGTGAGCACAAGAGAGTGTGTGGTGACCATAAAGAAATGGGTGATAACAAGGAAATTTAGTCACACTCAAAATAAATCAATCCAATCTCAAATCCTTTCTCATTAATGCAAAACCATGATGAATGAAAAAGAAAAGATGCTAGAACCATCATAATCCTCCATTTACAAATAAACCCCTCCACAATTGCTAATTTGCACATTTGCAAATTATCCCCTCCATCAGAAAAATCTGGCCATGAAGGAACAAAGGAAAACTGGCCGAAACGGAATACAAACTGGCAACTTCAAAAAATGATCCCGTACTAAATTACAGGAAAACCCCGCGACCGTATATACATACCCGCATTTGTATTCCGACCGAATACAAATGCAATGAGACAAAATCTACACAGTACAATACTAGGATCCGGCTTAAACCAAAGCCCGCTAGTATTATCCGTCCGATCATGATCTGTGCAATACCGCACGTATATGATCAAACCCTGCCATATATCCATATGGCCTCTACAGCGTTTCGCCTGAAACTTGAGAAACTGTCTGTGGGGGACTCTAAAGACTCGTCAATACTTTGGCTGTGGATTTAACCACTAGCACGTCAGAGGTATTAGCCATACGTAACGGGCTGCCAAGTATTGACCAAAAGGGACGTCAATGCGCGAACTCATCCTGACACCCTACTGAGCCTGTCAGTGACAATATCCGTACAGTCCGGTCCGTTCGTCTATGAGCATCGCATGGCGGGCCTAGGGGGTTGGTAAAAGTCAGACCCCCAAAAGCGGTACAAGTCACGTCGGAGTGTAGCCCAGAACACCCTGAGATATTACTGGAATACCTACCAGTAAATCTCCTGCCTTGGCCAAGGACTTCGTGTAATGGCTCTCCTAGACACAGCGCGACCTCACCCCCAATACCGGGAGAGACGAACCCCTGCAGATCCGCTCACTGCCTCCATGTGGCTCGGGACTGTACCCAACTAAAACCTGTTTGCACGAATCCTTTGAGCCGTGGTAGGGTAGCAATCAAAGTACAGTGGGAACTCACACGAGACAAATGACGATCTCAGGTCGATGAACTAACCTGTACACATGTCACCAGGGAACTGCTATCTGACGTCAGGTATAAGACCAACTAGCATGTTCCCGGCGAGTCCTGTCCGGTGTACTCATAACCCAATGAGCACCTGTATACATCTTAGGTGAACCAACTGACACCAGTGACTTGTGAGACCGGCCACCGCCCCTCGTTAGGGTCTCGACTGTATACACTAGTCTACTCTAGAGTATCGATGCCATGTCTCGAAAACTCCCACGACTAGGGACCATTTAAGGATGTGCTTATAGACCCCAGCTCCCACGTATATGATCGCCATCATACTGCTGGCCGTCAAGCAAGAATCCTAAGGGCTCTATCAACGCGCAATAGTGACATGTAAGGTCACCTAAAGCAGTACACGATGATAAAGATAAACCAGATAGCATACTATCATCTTGAGTAAGACTGTCCTACCGGCATAGGTCCTCCCTCAATCATTGCAATCACGTGCCTGTGATCCAATAATTGACTCTGAGGGCACTATATCCAACAATCCTGTCCGTCGAGGCATATGACCCCGGTAGTGTTCCTCATGAGAGGTGGCAGCTTCATCCCCATTGACAGGGCTTTGGCGAACCGCTTCTCTATCTTGATCCTGCTCTTATTTGTCTCAGGTGTGCTTTGGTTTCGTTGGAGTACTTTACGACTCATCCTTACCGCAGCTTCTTCATCTTGACGCTGACATTTAGCCTTTTCGTATATGGTTGTTTCGCATTCTCGATCAGTTTTGTTTTTTCGAAAGGTTTCGTTTAATAGCCTATCGATCAGGTCTTTTGGTAGTTCCCGAGATTTTAGCGCCGATCCTGCCCCCAGTTCCTCCGCGTTGTTTTCTGACACTGAGAGAGTTTCTTCATCATTTAACAACGAATGGGAGACCATGTGGTAACTTTCTACATAGTCTTGGGTTTATCTGATTAGTCATTTTCCTCATCGTTGACACTATCTTCGCTCTCAAGAATATGCTTGAGGAATTCTTCGAGGATGACCGGTGTCCGCGCCTTCTGGTTGTACTCCTCCAGCGCGTCGATGTGCTTTTGTAGGCTTGTCGTCATACTCGGCAGGCTGCACAGGCTTCTTTGTCTTCTTCTTTTTCTTCGAAGACTTTGAAAGCTCGACTTGGGGATTTTGCCCTTTATCAACAATTTTTGGTACGGGACGCGGTTTCAGCATCCCTTCGATGATTTCAGGTTCAAGTAGGATTTTCCACCTGAATGTCGGACATGCCTGTAGATCCTTCAGCATTCTTTTGGTTTTAGCTGAAAGAATGACTTCCCATGGAGTTCTTCTACGAGCGAGCATGATGCCCCGGCGCATCCGCATTTCTGGGAGTGTGGTTCTGGGGAGGGTTCACCCTCCAGTTCTCAGACAGCGCGAACTTCCCCTATTGATATTGGTCATCGACCCAGTTCTTGAAGACATAGCAATCCTCAATTGGGTGGCTCACCATTCTGTGATAGGAGCAGTAGTTGGGGTTGTTGATGTCGCCGGGTTGCGGTGGACGCATGGGTCTGGCAATATGATGAGTTTGTTAGGCACTGCCAATTCAAACAGTCTCCTTGTCTTTTCGTGGGGAAATGAGTAAGCGCATCCTAGTTCAGTATTTTACACTGATTCAACATCTCACGTGGGCATACGTGAGTACTACGTTTACCAGTGCTTAGTACTGCAGAGGTAATTATGGAGACTCAAACCTAGACATAAATTGGCTAAGTCTTTCCGAGGTCAAAACCTTTTTGATCTCCAAATCGACCGAGCCTTTGTGCTCATGACTTCCCAAACTGATCTTAGTCCCAAATACGACTATTGATCTTCCAACTGATGATATAAAAAACGATACTCATCCCACTTCCTCCCAAGGAAATCTTAGTCTCAAAATATAACTAATGATTTCCGGGTTTAACACTAACTCCTTTTTCCCTCAAATACAGGAATTGGTTCAGGGGTACATCTTTCCACATCTCTGATCCACGTCATTGTAATCTCTCAACGTCTTCAGAGAGGTGGGGGGTCCCAACAACCAACAGCTTTTTGGTGCATTGATGTGTATACCTCAAATCAGACCGCACCCCAAACTGAGTGCATCCCATATCATCGTTGTTCATCCCGTCACGTAACAAATACACGTGTGCGCAAGATGATCAACGGACCGTGACGTCCTTAAACTAAAATCTCGCCTCCAAAAATTTCGATCAACGGACCGAGACCTCCTTAAACTAAAACCTCACCTCCAAAGATGATCAATGGACCGAGACGTCCTTAAATTAAAACGTCACCACCAAAGTGGTGATCAACAGACCGAGATGTCCTCAAACTAGAACTTCGCCCCCAAAATGGCGATAATGGACCGAAATGTCCCTAAACTAAGACAACATAGCCCAAATGCTCTCTTGTTGGATCTGAAACAAAAATGATCCTAAAACCTTGTTAAGTAGATCTTAGTCTCAAATTGGACTAACGTATCCTTAACATAAAACCAATCTAGCCCCAACTGCTCACATACATTTGAGTCGATCTTAATCTCAATCTAGATTAACGATCCTTAAATAAAACAAAACCAAATCTAAGATATACGGATTTAGACTAATCCACGCCCTACGGGAGACAACATAAATTAGTCTCCGTATAAAATCCACGGGCAACCAAAACAAATAAAACCACACACGACACGAAATAAACTTCCAGAGCAGGAGAAAGTGGTTATCGCGATGCGGTAACATAATTAACTGCAGGGGATTGCGCTTGCAGGGAAGAGCGTCCCCACAATCAAAACCCCTCGCAAACGAGGGGGAATCTGACGAATAAATCAACGGCGGCATCTGCCCAAACATCTGATATACGGTGCAATAAATCAACTTGGCATCTTCGGAGAGTTAGACGGAAAAAATAGCATCTGCCCCCAAAATTCAGGCCAGACGTCCTAACGTCCCGGTCGCGTCTTTCGGCGGTGAACAGTTACCTGTCCTATTTTACACATGGAACTTGGGGATCGTATATCCTGGCGGATATTTAATTTGGTCATACCAACCCAGATATGGTTACCCAGTTCTGACGATCTAGCCTGCGGCTTCATTAGCTTCTTGAGCTCGTATTTGTTGAGTGATATAATCATCAAGGGCAGCCATGGAGATTGTTTCCTCCTTGGCTACTGATAACAGAGACTGCCAGAATCTGTTTGGGGGCATGCCAGAATCTGTTTACCGCCGAAAACAGAGACGAATTGGAATGGACCGTCTTGCTTGAGTTTGCTGGCAGATGCTATTTGGATTTATCCATCCACCTCTCCGAAGATACCAAGTTGATTTATGGCACCATATATTGGAGGTTTGGATAGATGCGGCCGTTGTAGTAGACTTCATCAGACTCCCCCTCATTTTATGAGGGTTTTTTTTTATTGTGGGGACGCTCTTCCTTGCAGGCGCAAGCCCCTGCAGTTAATTACGTTATCGCATTGCGATAACTATTTTCTCTTTCTCCAGCAGTTCACTTCGAGTCGTGTGTATTTTTGTTTGTTTTGGTTGCCCGTGGATTGTATACGGAGACTAGCTTATGTCGTCGCCCGTAGGGCGTAGATTAGTCCAAATCCGTATATTTTTAGATTTAGGTTTGGTTTAATTAAGGACCGTTAATCTGGTTTGAGATAAGATCGATTTAAACATGTGAGCATTTGTGCCCAATTATTTTAGTTTAGAGACATCAAGGTCCATTATCGCCATATTTGTGGCGAATATTAGTTTAGGGACATTTCGGTCCAACATTCCCGTTTTGGGGACGAATGTTAGTTTAAGGACGTTTCGGTCCCTTATCGCCATGTTTGGAGGTGAATATTAGTTTAGGAACATTTCGGTCCAACATTCCTGTTTTGGGGACGAATGTTAGTTTAAGAACGTTTCGGTCCCTTATCGCCATGTTTGGAGGCGAATATTAGTTTAAGGACATTTCGGTCCATCCTTCATTTTGCATACACGTGTATTTGTTACATGGCGGAGTGAACGATGGTGACATGGAATGCGGCCAAATTGGGGTGCGATCCGATTTGGGGTGTGCACGTCAATTTGGAAGTGCATCAATGTATGACTAAAGGAGTTGTTGGTTGTCTGGACCCGCCATCTCTCTGAAGACGTTGAGAAATTACAATGATATATATCAGAGGTGTGAAGAGATGTACCCTCAAACCAAATCCCATATTTGAGGGAAAAAGGGGTGATGGTTCTAAGAATCATTAGTCATATTTAAGACTAAGATTACCTTAGGAGATATAGGAAGAATATCATTTTAGATATCATCAATGAGAGATCACGAGCATATGGGCTCGGTTGATTTAAAATCAAAGAGGTTTAACCTCAGGAAACTTAGCCAATTTGGGCTGAGATTGGGTTTCTATAATTACCCGATAGTGCTAAGCATTAAAACATGCAGTGCTCACGTGTGTTTCAGGTAGGGCACTGGATTAGTGCTAAGCCCTAATGTTCTGTGGCGCTCACGTGTGAAATACGTGAGGCGCTCAGATATGGGCACCGCCTAATCAGTGTTAAGCACTTTAGTCATTTTGACTGATCATAGGGTGCTAAGCACTTTGCATGGCACTCACGTGGGAAGCACGTGAGTGCTGAGCATTGATTTTGGGTTTTGTTTGTTCACCCTTTTTTTCTTTAGACAGAAGTGCTAAGCACTTGGTTAAAGCTCTGGTGCTCATGTGTGAATCACGTGAGGCACTCAGCCTCTTTTTTTGTTTCACGTGTATTTCACGTGATTGCTCTATTTTTAGGGTGCTAAGTTGTTTTATTTGGCGGCTGCTCAATCAACCCAAATGAGTTTTCTTTTATTCTTTAGACACTGACGTGGGAAGCACGTGATGCGTTTTAGCTCTTCTTTTGTTTGTTTTATGCACTTTCATGTGAAACATGTGAGGCGCTATGATAGTGCTAAGCACTAATTTTGCTCATGTGTGTTCTACGTGAGACGCCAATTTTTTGTTTATAGAGATACTAATCTCTGTTAATGACATTTTAGTCATTGAAGATCATCAGGATCTCTGTTTTGAAAATCTCTGGTCATTTTTTTATTGGAGAACTAAGTTCTTCTTTTATTTTTATAAGAATTAAATTCTTTATGTAGGATTAAACCCTAATTTTGGAGGAATTAAATTCCCATATGTTCATTTTCTTTCTCTCTCTTTTTAACCTAGTTCTTTTCCCCTATGTTTTGAATCTGAAGAACAGAATCTCCCCGATGAGAATTAAATTATCAACTTGTGGGGAGATTTGCTTTTGCAAATCTCAACCAAAGGAAGAAGTAAGTTCTTAGGTTAAGGGTTAAACCCTAAGATAAGTAAGAGGGGTATTATAAGCTTCGTGTTTTCTTTACCTAGGGTTTTAAGGAGGAAAGTTTTCTTCTTTGAGAATTGAATTATCTATTCTTTCAAGAGCTCACTGTATATATTTTATTTGCAGAAGTTTATAGGGGGCTTTTTCTATATGAGGCTTGAAGTCTCGGGCCCTTTATATAATGAAGGCAAGTTTGTTAATTAATTTAGAGAAAATCTCCCATTAAGAGATTCCAATTGAGTTAATTGGACTCAAAATTGATTTGGGAAATTTTACCCACCGTTGGATCTTTGATCCAAGTGTTTCTGTCTTACAGAATTTGTTTTCTTATTTTAACAAGATTGAGGGAATATTCTCCCATATATAGAATAAAATTCTATTGAACGGTGATATTTTTATCACAATTGGATTTTTAATCCAAGGATGCTCGGTTTAACAGAGCACAATCTTTCTTTGTTTAGAAAGATATGGGAAATATCTTCCATCTCCTTGGATCTTTGATATACCAACTTTCTGTTTAATAGAAAATATCATTCCCAAGAGAATTTAATTCTATGCTTAATCACCATTGGATCTTTGGTCCAACGGTTCCTTGTTTGAGTAAAATTTAATTCTATGTATGGTGGTTCTCTTACGTGTTTAACACGTGGGGATTATTTAACTCCTCTAATTTGGCGCCCATATGCCTTGCATATGGGCGCTCACGTGTTTAACACGTGAGGCCAATTTGGCCTATAGTTGTTTGACTGCAGCGGCTATATGCTTTCCACATAGGCACTCACATATTTAACACGTGAGGTTTATTTAGCCTATCAATTGTTTGATTGCAGCGCCTATATGCTTTGCATATAGCATATAGGCACTCACGTGTTTAACACATGAGGTTTATTTAGTCTATCAATTGTTTGGTTGCAGTGCCTATATGCTTTGCATATAGGCGCTCACGTATTTAACACGTGAGTCTCGTTTAGCCCATTAGTTGTTTGATTGCAGCGCCTATATGCTTTGCATATAGGCGCTTACATGTTTAACACGTGAGGCTTGAGTTATGAGGAATTTTCTCCCCTCTTTTTTTTTATGAAGGAACATGAGGTAGTTGTGAAGAAGAAGGGCAGGCCGCAGATTGTCGGTGTGAAATGCCATGTACACCAGATCACAGGAGGGGCCTCTTTCAGGCCAACTTTTAACGGACCATCTCGGAGGTCAGTAGGTTCATTCGCCAACAGCAGGCTAACTTTTGCATCTACTACAAAAGAACAGGGCATCTTGTGAAGAACTGTCGCAGGGCGGACAACTTGTGTCTGATCTGTGGGTCTTCTACTCACGCCATTGGTGCATGCCCCCAGAACCAAGGACCCAACAACCCTCCAGCTAGACCGGCGATCCAAGCTTCTCCTACCCGGTTAGCTCTACCAGCTCCAGCTCCCCGCACCCAGACCACTCAACCCTAAAGCTGAGTGTTTAACCAGGCACAGAGGAAAGTGTTGCGACGCCAAGCATTCACCATGTCGGTCGAAGAGGCCGAGGCTACGGGTCAGGTTATCACTAGTAAATCCCTTCCCCATTCTCTTTCAAGTCCTTTCAATTCATTATCATCTTATATTTGTTATACATAAATCTATCCCACATGACTTAGGTACAATCTTAGTAGCCTCCCTACCACTCTAGCGCTCTTCGACACTAGGGCATCACAATGCTTTATGTCACAATGGTTCGTCCGAACTCATGCGATCCTAGTTAAACCGCTCGTATCCAGCAGGAATGTCAGTTCAGGGAACGGCGTTCTAAAAGCAACTTTGGGATACGATTTATGTACAGTGGTCGTCTACAGTCAAGAATTTTATGCGGACTTCAAAGTGCTGGACATACCAAACTTCGACGTAGTCTTAGGAATGGACTGACTGGGAACTTTCTTCGCTACCATCGACTGTTGACAAAGGAGGGTAGTGTTCGAAATACCAGATCATCTAGTGTTCTATTTCAAGAGTGGAGACCGTACCTTGGAACCTAGCGTCTACAAAGCCAAACCAAAGAAGGCAAAGATTACAGCGTTGCAAGTGGAAGAATCGAAGCCAGATGTAGTTCGAGAGTTTGAGGATATATTCCCGGAAGATATATCAGGTTTGCCTCCCGATCGAGCTCTTGAATTCAGCTTCGATTTACAACCCAGCGCACATCCAGTAATAAAAACTCCGTACCGATTAAGTCCGAAAGGATTGAAGGAGAAACGCATTCAGTTGGACGAACTCCTGAAGAAATGTTGGATTCGTCCCAGTACTTCAAGCTGGGGATCTCCGGTGTTACTCGTGAAGAAGAAGGAAGGTTCCTACAAGATGTGTGTGGATTATCGAGCACTGAACGAGGTGACAATTAAAAACAAGTATCCGCTACCTCGCATCGATGACCTTTTCGATCAGTTAAGTGGGTCTTGTATCTTTTTAAAACTAGATCTTCGTTCGGGTTATCATTAGGTGAAGGTCAAAGAGTCCGGCATTCCGAAGACGGCGTTTAGGACTTGTTATGGTCATTATGAATATCTCGTAATGCCATTTGGAGTGACCAATGCATCTGCCATTTTTATGAACTTGATGAACCAATTTTTCCGAGAGTACCTAGACAAGTTTGTTGTCATCTTCATTGACGACATCCTGGTGTACTCAAAGAATCGGAAAGAGCACGCCGATCAATTACGGATTGTCCTGAAGATATTGCGACAATATCAGCTCTACGCCAAGTATAACAAGTGCGAATTTTGGCTAAATCAAGTCAGATTTCTCGGACATATTGTTTCAGGCGAAGGAATCTCTGTAGATCCAGCTAAGGTGTTAGCTGTCAGCTAGTGGCCGACAGCAAAGACGGTAAAAGATATACGAAGTTTCTTAGGCTTAGCAGGATACTACCGACGATTCATCAAAGGATTCTCAAAAATCGCAGCACCCCTGAGCAAGCTCACACTTAAAGGCGAAGTATTCGTGTTGTCAGAAGCATGTGAAAAGGCTTTTGTAGTACTAAAGTCGAGGTTAATCTGTGCACCTATTCTTGTAATACCTGATCAATCTGGCGGATTCATTGTGCGTTTTGATGCGTCTGGTAAAGGATTAGGATGTGTTCTATACCAGCATGGAAAAGTTGTGGCTTTTGCATCAAGACAGTTAAAGGTCCATGAACACAACTATCCAACACATGATCTAGAATTGGCAGCCGTCATCTTCGTACTCAAAATTTAGCGCCACTATCTTTTGGGAGAATGAGTGGATATGTACACTGACCACAAAAGTCTGAAATATATATTTACTCAGAAGGAACTCAACATGCGGCAGAGAAGATGGATAGAACTCATGGCGGACTTCGACATCAACCTACGGTATCATCCTAAGAAGGTGAACGTAGTTCCTAATGCACTTAGTCGCCAGCCAATAGAAATTAACCTCATCACTCAGTGGAGACTACAACAAGAATTGCACAGATTGGAGATTGAAGTAGTTATGCCAGGTAACACTTCATATTTGATGAACTTACAAATCCATTCCACTCTTGTAAATCAGATCAAAACAGCTCAAGCAAATGATTCCAAGCTACAAAAGATTCGAGAACAAGTAGAAAGTGGACTATGAACTGACTTCATCATCCACGAAGATAAATCCTTACGATATGGAAGTCGTTTATGCATGCCAGTCGGACCTATTCGAGAAGAGTTGATAAAAGAAGCTTACAGCTCTCCGTATTCGGTACACCCCGGTGGCACGAAGATGTACAAGGATCTACGGCAACACTACTGGTGGCATGGAATGAAGCGCGAAGTAGTAAGGAGCGTAGTCAAGTGTTTAGTGTGTCAGCAAGTGAAAGCTGAACATCACAGAACTGCTGGTCTATTTTAGCCGTTACCAATTCCAGAATGGAAATGGAAGTACATTACAATGGACTTCGTGACTACTCTTCCTCGTAGCACAAAGGATAACGATGCAATTTGGGTTATTGTGGATCGACTCACCAAGTCGGCTCACTTTATCCCATTCAGAGTTGGCCAGTAACCCGAGATGTTAGCAAGGAAGTACATGGAGGTGAATATAAATCTAAAGTAAAATTTAAACCTTCAAGATGTACCATATTTGATACCCATAAACTCATGCAGGAGATCGTGAGATTACATGGAATAACTATTTGCATCGTCTCCGGTCATGATACAAGATTCCGATCACAGTTTTGACAGAGTCTGCAAGCTAGCCTGGGAATGAGTCTGAATTTCAGCACGATGTATCATCCACAAACAGATGGACAGTCCGAACGAACAATTCAGATTCTGGAATACATGCTAAGAGACTTTATGTTAGATTTCGGGGGTTCGTGGGAAGATCACATACATCTTGTGGAGTTTTCATACAACAACAGCTATCAGGCAAGCATTGGCACCATTTGCAGCACTCTACGGGAGGAAATGTCATTCCCCGTTGAGTTGGGACCACGTTGGAGATCGTGAACTCCTTGGACCAGAGATGATCGTGGCAACTATGGACGTAGTTCGCACGATCAGGGAAAGGATGCGAATAGCCCAAGACCGACAGAAACATTGGGCAGATACAAAGCGTCGACACTTAGAGTTTCAACCTGGAGAACATGTATTCTTGAAGATCTCTCCAAACATAGTAGTGATACATTTTGGAAAGAGGGGTAAGTTAAATTCAAGATACATAGGACCGTTCGACATACACAAACGAGTTGGAGAAGTGGCATACCGTTTAGTACTACCACCCTCATTGGAAGAAGTGCACAACGTGTTCCATATATCCCAGCTATGACGATATGTGGGCCACCCTAGCCACATACTTGATCACTCATAGCTCACAGTACAAACTAACCTAACCTGCGAGCAACAACCAGTTGAAATCCTGGACCGAAAGGTGAAAACATTACGGAACAAGGAAGTAAACTTGGTCCGAGTGATGTGGAGAAACGATTCGCCAAGAGAATCAACTTGGGAAAGAGTTGAAGATATACGTACACGATACCCTTACCTTTTTGAAAATTAGTCCTTATGTAATTGTAAATTTCGAGGACGAAATTTTTATAAGGAGGGTAGAATGTAACGACTCTGAAATCACTGTACATAACTTTCTTGTTATTGTACAGAAAAGGGTATTTCAGCCTGTGTAAGAGTTAAAAGTTATTTTTGTTAAATAAAAGCAAGAAACAACTTGTAGCTCACTGGTAAAGCCTCTGCACTGCTGCGACATAGCCTGTACGTTCGAATCACATCAGACCCAATTATTTTTAGATTTTTTTCTTTTTAATTTTTGGAAGCCCAAAAGTTGCACGCGCAATATATGGAGAAATGAAAATTTTCAGAAAAATCAAACAGGCACAATGAGGTGTACACACCCAAATCAACACTTGGCACGAATCTCGAGGCAATGCCTAAAGATCCGACTGCCCAAATTCCTCCTAGGGCCGGCACCGACGGTCGATCTTGCCCAATTGCCTCCGTACTTTGTACACACACCCCTTTGACTCCTCTTAACTCTCCTGCACTGTTTGATTTTCTTGCAATCAAACAAAGACCCTTCAATTCACCATTTAACACATTTTTAATCCAAAATTTTAATTCCCAAACCCCTTTTCCCACTATAAATACCACCCCATGCCTTAGCTCTTTACTATTCTGAAATTCTAGCAAAAATTCTCTCAAAACTTTCTAAGTGCCAAGTGGAGTTAAGCCCCTCAAGTGGAGTAGCGAGCCAAACTCGACAACCGGAGCATCTCCGACGAAACCACAACCCCCGAGAGTTTCTTCAATCTCTTATTAACCTTCTAAAAACTGTAAGTCCATTTTCTCTCCAATTCTTTCATCTCAATTTGTCGTCTAAGAAAATATCGACAAAAGTGGAGTTAACACGTAACAACCTTCATTTTTTAAATATTTTATCATGCTTGATAGGTCTAAATATCACATAATCAGCTTAATATCTTTTTAAAACAAAACTCACATCTATTATCTTTCGATGTAACCAAAATTTCATGTTCAATACTCAAATAATGAACTTTTTCATTAAAATACCATGAACTTTAGTGTAACCTCTTTTCGATATCTAGTATACCCAAACCCTAGAACCTTCACGGGATAATGATCTACCCTATACTCACACTATGTTTTCATAGCACGGTATTCTAAGCATATGGGTAATTCAAGGTAAAAGCTTTTTCATTAAAATACCACACCGTTTCAAAACGGGTTTCTTCAAATCGGTATTTTGAAATCCTTGGAAATTACGTCTCTACAACCCTCTTCAAGGGACCCGCTAATGGATGGTGCAGATTATCGCACATCCTTGTGACAGTAGAGCGGGATGTAGAACTCCTCACGGAGTATTCGGTCTCGAAAGGAATAAAAAATACAGTTTTTAAGAAACGCGACTTTTCTAATAAAAACTATTTTTTGGGAAAATTATATAAAATTATGAAATCCGTATTTTCAATAAAAACTAATTAAGAATATATTTGTAAAATAAAGATTAAAATTATAAATAAAATACCACCAAGTTTCCAAAATTAGTAGTTTTATAAAAATACCACAAACTTTCAAAAAAGCTAGGTTTTATCACCAAAACACCACAATAATTAAAATGCATGTTCATGAAAACCCTAAATATTATAAATTACCCTCGAGGTTATTTTTAAACTATATTAAACTATTTTTCATTAAACCCCATCGAGATATGCAAACAATACTAAGGACTCTAGATTAATATAGGTTTAAGCGGGAACAATTCTCTTGAGCCCCACGGAGCTGGAGAAAGAGAGTGCTTTCCTATTCAGGTTAGAAAAGTTAATGGAGTTATCAATGACAATTTTCTTGGAAAAATACATAAATCCTGCCGTCCATGTTCATCGGTTTTCGATTTCTCCCGAACATAAGATTTTAACAATTTACGTCAATTCACGTGAAAAGACACAAACTCAAATCCAAACTCAAATCTAAACTTGAACTCGAACTCGAATACAAACTCGAACTCTCGCCTAAATCGAATCTAAAATCGAATATGTACTCGAATCCAATCTACTCGAACTAGACCCATATTGCAATTTTCATGACTCGCACATTACTCGACTCACTCGAATACAATCTACACCTTTTTCAATCTAGGGTTTCGATCAAGACATGTCAATTAATCAATCAAATCAATTAAGTATATTAACCAGTTATAATATATTATAAACGGGGTGCTTGGGATAGTTTCTTGTGTGAACCCAACGGAGCTTCAGGAGTCCCGTATTAACATCTTTTTTATTTTACTCGAATATCAGTCGGGTTGACACATCCACAGCCTAGAGCCCCGATGCTAACACATGAAATGGGCCCATGTTTCCTTTCTCCTGGGCCCCACTCTTGAGCTCGTGAATACTTCTATGGCTGCGTTGATATTCACACTTGGAACTTAACGTTAATATAGTGACCATCTAGAGACCTATAGTATATATTTACCCTTGATCATATACTCTTACTCATCATATATATATTCTACATTTGTCATTTTCTTTACTCTTACCTATCTTTAGGACTTACCGAGCGCTAGTTTGCTGACGGACATTCCACCCACTTTTCTTCTCTTGGAATGTTCGTCAGATACTGTCGAGGCGGAGGAAGTTGAAGCCACAGAGGAGGACTACGACCAGATAGCTACTCAAGGATAGCTCAGCTTCATTTTTCTTTAGTTTATGTATGCAACTTGTTTAGGCATTTTCCTTATTGTATTTACTTTCCAGCATAAACTCATGTACTTATACATATTGGAAGTTGAATGTAAATAAAGATGATTGTTGATTTTACAGTCTCAATTTATTCTTGCATCGTGTATTATTGTTTCAATACGCTTAGTATATTTATTTAGGGAATGACCTTCTCTGGATAAATATACCGCGGGCTTGCCACATCACCGTTTCCGGCTATTGAGAAACTGGGCGTGAAAACAGTATTTAACCCATGTACGCACAAGCACCTAGTCATGATAGGTGGAGAGAACAGATAAAGAAGCGTTGGCCTCAATAGAAACTCCTCTGCGGTGAATGAAGTACCAGTGTGAAGGTCCTCAATGAGATCGGCCAGCGAGCGTAGGCTGTTCCAATCCATCCTTTCATACATACGTCTTGCGTAAGGACCCTCGGGCATATGAACGTGAGGCTCAAACAGAGTCGAGGACGGCATAACCATGTCAAAGCAAGGAAGACACAAGAAGGTTAGACGCAACTCCAAGATAGAAGATATATAAAAAAAAATAGAAGGACCGAAGTGTCACTCATCCACGGTCACGGGTGGCAAATCTGGGATATCCTCAGGTCCGTCCAAAATCTCGACTTCGTCGTTGGCTTACAAGACCGCAGTTAGACAAATGCGTCAGTATCACTCCATAAAGGATAATAGAAAGAGATAGAAAGACACCAACTATCTTCAGAAGAGAAGATGATACGCTGGGGAGGTATCACATGCGGGGCCGCCATACCGAATAGACGCGAGAAGGTCTCCTCCAGAGAACGTTCCAATACGGAAGACGCCAACTCCTATAGCTCTGAAAGCAATATAAGAGAGTCAGGTCTACTGAGAGATCGTCAAATGAAAAGAAGTAAAAGATGGGGTTACCTTCGATACTCATCCAACTCTCAGGGAAGACCTGCTGAGACCCAACATGGGCCAAAGGGGCAGCAGCGTCAGGAACAGCCTCCATATCTTCTGGCGCATTACCAGTGATATCTATAGAGTCCGTTGATGGTGCATGAGCTTCACCCAAAGGAATCAGAGCCGTCTTAGGAATTTCCAAGACAGGCCGTTGACTCGAAACTGCACCCATCGCAAAAGTCCCTTCAGAAGAAAAAGAGAATGTAAGGACAAGAGCAATATAAGTTATCTTCTAAAGAATATAAAAAGATATATACCGATGCCACGGAGAGCCTGGAGTACAGCTTCCTCAAGTCTCTTTCTTTGTTAGCCACACCCGTCCAGCTTCAACTGAAGAATGGGCTTTACCTGCTCTCCGAGCAACTTCATCCTCAGAAGCGGCTGATACCAGTCATTTCAAACCCCTTTCCTCTGCTAGCGTTAGAGGAGTGGCCGGCGGTGCGACAGAGGGAAGGTCAACGTCCCGGAAATCGACGCAAGCAAAGCATCCCCTCAGGGGGCGTACGTCATCGGTCTCATCTTATGACCTTTTGAAAGCCTCAGCAAGCTGAGCTGCCTCCTCGGCGGACGTGTCCGGGAAAATAAGGCCATCGTCCGGATCATACTATTGCATGTTGTCACCATCAGGAGCATGAGAATCGGGCTCGTCCAGTATCCATCTCTCCCACTTGCTCGGTCGCATCATTTACCAGCCAAGAATCTTCGCTTTCGCATAAGGCATAGAAACTATGAGTTTGCTCCCGCTTCTTGGGTTGTATATATCCTAAGCCAGTAGTATCCATCTTTCCATTCGGCTTGACTTGGTGAGTCCCTGGCACATCCTAGATACTTTTGTAATTTTGAGCCTGACGGACGGTCTATTTGAATGGTATTCCCTGATGCATCAAGAACTCCTTTAATCTTATCACGAAATATGTCATGCACCGCTTCCCAAAATACGGAATACAAGGATGACAAGGCCAGTCATGCTTCTACGATCAAGGAAGAATCCTGTCGTAGTCACATATCGGCTTCTAGCATTATATGGTAATCAGTAAATACAGCACAGAAATAAGGGAAAACAATACTAGTTTATTACACCAACTTTCATTGTTCACAGTTTACAATAGGATGAAATGAAAGAAACTACTAACCAAGTGCGAATACAAGGTTGATTTATGGAAAACAGTAAAAGTACTGAGGGAACGACCGTCTAGATCTCTGCAAGCTCGAAGGGTAGGTCTGACTCTTGAATCCGGTCCTCTGCAATCTCTGAGCATGCATACTCAGGTCGTCAGGGCGACGCAATAGTAATATTATAATAACCATGAAAGACAAGAAAATAAAGCAATAACGGTGGAAGTAATAAATGCAGACAATCAATATGTCGTGAACTGATGTAAGGTATGCTCTGTGTCCCTATCTGTCTATAAGTCATTTTTAAATCGAAATGCGGAAAGGAGTGATCATGTTTAACGAGGGTCTCGTACGTACCCGAGACTACGGCCCGCTGTTGCCCGGGACATAACCCTGTCAGCCGGACCGCTAGGTCCAAACCTAATATATAAGAGTCGCTGTTCGAATGATCATCATCTAAATCACTGACCTCGCTAAATACAATTTCCTTTCCACTTCGATTTTCCCCTTTTCCCCAGGTTTCACTATTTATGAGTATAGGCTAGTTGTGTACAAGTACGCACCAATAACGCGGTTTTATTCACTGTTCATTGTATTGTCACTATCACGAACCATTCACTTTTCACTGGCGTACTTGACACTCCTAGACCGATACCATTCACGCTCGAAAATGCATGGTACACTGAAACTTAATAATGAAACGCACTATCACTAGAGATATTACGGCCGGGTATAACATGTGCATTTATGCCGCTAAACATTTATGTGCAATGGAAGTTATTATGCATCTTATGAACTCATAAAAATCACATTAAATCATACGTTCTAAATTAAATAAAATGATACAAAAGCGGTAACAAGTAAACTCAGTCGGCAGTTCAACGAGATTTATTCCAAGTTGATCGGGTTCCGGGTTCGCAAATTACATTCGTTTCATTTTAAGTGTTCGCTACTGAAAATTCAGTTCCTGAACTGAAAGTCCATTTTGCAACACAGTTTTCACCCTGTTGGGATCAAAATTAGGCGACACTATAGTTAAACAATTTTTAGGGTTAAAAGTTATGTTTCCAACGCAATTGGTGGATCAGTAATATCTTATTTCAACATGGAGTTATGGTCAGGTTAAGTTCAATGTGTAAAATCTGCCACTGCAGAATTCAGCAGAACACATCATCGTTATAAAATATGTTAAAAATATCATACAGTTAAGGAATCCAGTGAAACTAATGGGGTAAGAAAGCTAACTCAATTTTATATGTAACGATATAGGGTTCCGCACATTTTCGCATTTGAGCAATGTTATACGGTGATCTCAAAACAAGGGTGAACTGGGATTACTGCTCTTGACTGCAGTCCAGGGTCATAATTGTCCCCAGTTTTCTCTGTCATAACTAGTTCAAATCTAGAAACAAATTATAGAGTACTGTAGGTTAATTTGTTATCTTCAATACGAGCCATGGAACGCTCAAATCCGGTATGTAAAAGATTTATCGTGAATTTAACGGTCTAGTGTGTTCAGAAAAATTCTGATTCCGCAATGGTTTTCGGGGTAACATTTTTTATGGGTGAAACAATATTGATTTTCAACCAAATTTCAGCAGTACCTATGTAAATAGTAATCGGGTTTAACGAACACAAGTTCCGCCATTTATAGCTAGGTTTTCACGTAAAGTTTAGTATCAACTACTTGTTTTAAATGTATGGCAATCAGAGCTTTTGTTTCGGTTAATCGGTCAATATTTTTCGTAACGTGGTTAGAGCCGAATAAAAGCTCGACTTATAAACTATGCCAATCTATGTATAAACAGGGGACTATAAGACTTGTCTAAAATCTATGATTTTCTAATTAACTTAATTGTTAGATACAATATATATAACTAAGTGAGAAGAACTAATAGCATGTGAAGCAAGTGATGATCACTTGCCTGAAGACGAAGTTGGCGGCAACAGCTACGGCGGTGATACCCACGGTGACAGAGGCGACGCTATCAACGGCGACAACGGCAATGGCTACGGCGATTGTAATTGCTGCAAGGCGTGTTCGGTCCCAGAAAGGAGGGGTGAAGGCTCGGCGTTGTGCAGCAGGGAGTTCGACGTTGGTGGTTGCGCTGGTGGACTGCCGGAGCTTGCAGGCGATGGTCGTCGGAGTTGCAGGGAGCTCGGCCGCGGTTGGTGTGTCGCGGCTGTGAAAGGAGGAAGGAGTGGGGAGGAGTGGTGGGTCGTCGAGGAAGTCGCACGGTGGTCGGTGGTGGCAGGAGAGGTGGAGAGGAGCTCGGCGGTGGTTGGAACAATGGTGAGGAGAGAGAGGTTGGGTCGGGTGTGCAGGCGAGGTGGGGATCGGAGAGGTGAAGTTGGGCTCTGGGTTTTGGAGAGAGGAGATAGGGGCGGGGGTGATGCCGGCGATGGTGGCGGCGGTGATGGGGCGAGCGCGGTCGTCGGTGTGGTGTGGGAGTGGGTGTGAGTCGAGAGAGGGAGCGGAAAGAGGAGGAGAAAGGAGAACGAGGGAGATAGTGGGGGGAAAAAAGGAAGGGGTGAGAATAGAGGGAGAGAGAACTTGAGTAATGGTGAGAATAGAGAGAGAGAGAACATGAATAATATTGTTGGAGGGATTTAAGGAAGAGAGAGGAAATAATCGTGGGGATTTAATTAAAAAGAAATTAAAGAAGAAAGAGAGAGATAACGGGAAAAATAGAATTGAAAAGGTTTTTAATGGAATTTATATTTGGGTAAGATTGGGTTTAAATGTGTGATTAAAATTTTGAATTTTGAAAAGAGAGGAGAGAGTAAATAATTTGAATTTAATTTGTTTTGTTTTTTTTAAAAATAAGGCTTTAGGTTGTTGGGCTTGGGCTCAAGAAAATTTTAAAGGAAAAGTGTGGGATTTAAATATGGACTTGGGCTTAGGGTTGGGTCCATAAGAAAGCAAAAATAATTAGAAATTAATATAAAATGTAAAATGGATAAAATATTTTATTTGAATACAGGTATTGGCGTAGATGAAGACCGGGTATTACATCATACCACCTTACAAAAATTTCGTCCTCGAAATTAAAAGAACGAAATAAAAAACGACGATACAAAACGGTCACTCGAAAAGATGTGGGAATCGTGAACGGATATCCTCCTCACGTTCCCAGGTAGATTCCCCCGGGGAACGGCCACCCCAAGACACTCGGACTAACGGAATGACTTTATTCTTCAGTACCTTCTCTCTACGGTCAAGTATAGTAGTAGGCTGCTCCACATAAGTCAAATCGGCACCCAAGGTCAATTCAGAATGATCGAGAACATGACCATCGTCTCGGACGTAGCGCCGCAACTGTGACACATGAAATGTGTTGTGTACGCCCGCTAACGAAGGGGTTAAGGCAAGTCTGTAAGCCACTTCTCCGACCCGTTCCAAAACTTCGAATGGTCCGATGAATCGGGGACTGAGTTTCCCGCGACTTCCAAACCTGATAACACCACGGGTAGGAGAAATCTTCAGAAACACATGATCTCCAGCCTCGAATTTTAGTGCTCTTCTGCTAGCATCCGCCCAACTCTTCTGTCGGTCCTGAGCCGTCTTAATGCACTGTCTGATCATCTGAACCTTATCTACCGTCTGAATAATAAGTTCGGGACCCAATAGTCTTCGCTCACCCACATCATCCCAACAAACAGGAGATCGACATTTCCGTCCGTACAGTGCTTCGAATGGGGCCATTTGGATGCTCGCTTGGAAACTGTTGTTATAAGAAAACTCCACTAGATGGAGGTGATCCTCCCAAAAACCTTGAAAGTCAAGCATGCACGCCCTCAACATGTCCTCGAGCGTCTGAATAGTACGCTCGGACTGTCCGTCCGTCTGTGGATGGCAAGCCATGCTGAACTTGAGACGTGTACCAAGACTCTCTTGTAAGCTCTTCCAAAAGTGCGAAATGAATCTGGTGTCCCGATCCGATACTATACTTACCGGAACCCCGTGTAGTCGCACTACCTCTTGCATGTATTTCTCCGCAAGCGACTCTATCGAATGCCCCACCCGGAAGGGTATAAAGTGTGCTGCTTTTGTAAGTCGGTCTACAATAACCCAAACGGCGTTGTTGCCTCATGGACTCCGCGGTAAAGCGGTCACAAAATCCATAGTGATGTGCTCCCATTTCCATTCCGGTATTGGGAGTGGTTGCAGTAGTCCAGCCATTCTCTGATGTTCAGCCTTTACTTGCTGACACACTAAGCACTTGGATACAAACCGTGCAATCTCTCGCTTCATCCCGTTCCACCAATAATGCTGCCTCAGATCTCGATACATTTTCGTGCCTCCCGGATGTACAGAATAAGCTGAGCTGTGAGCCTCAGCTAGCACTTCTTCTCTAATATCTCCCTTAGGAACGCAGAGTCTGTTACCGAATCTCAAAGAACTGTCTCGATGTATAAGTAAGTATGTCCTCAGCCCGACTTCCACTTGCTCTCTGAACTTCTATAGTCGAGGATCGTCAGCTTGCGCAGCCTTAATACGATCTACAAGGGAAGACTGCACCTGTAACTGCCAAAACTGTTTGATTGCACTTGGTGTAACAATTTCTAGTTCAAGCTTCTGAAAATCCTCAATGATTCTCCTCTGCCTGGTCAACATCAAGACCGTTGGCTTGCGACTGAAGGCATCGGGTACGACATTTACCTTTCCCGGATGATACTGTAAGTCCGAGTCGTAGTCCGCCATTAGTTCTAGCCATCAGCGTTGTCTCATATTCAGTTCTCTTTGAGTGAACACGTATTTCAGACTCTTGTGACCTGTGTACACCTCCACCATTTTTCCCAGTAGGTAATGTCTCCAAATCTTCAATGCGAAAACTACTGCGGCTAACTCCAAGTCGTGAGTTGGGTAGTTCTTCTCGTGATTTTTTAGCTGTCGTGAGGCATAAGAAATTACCCGACCGTGCTGCATCAGAAAGCAGCCTAAGCCTTTTCCTGAAGCGTCGCTGTGTATCACTAAACCACCCGAATTTTCTGGCACGGTAAGAATTGCTAGAAAATTAGGGTTTCATATGCTAGTAAATCACATTTACACTAAGTGAATACGAAATACAACCTTTGTAGATCGGTCCTTCACTTCTAAAGCTCCTTGTTGTAGTCCCTTCGCTGCGATCACGTGCTCCCGGACTCTCGGACGGCTCCATGAGAAAAGGCAACGGTATTGCTTGAAGTCTTCGAAGCCGAAGATGATCTACGTCGAGGAAATACGAACTCAAGATTCTACTTCACAAACCATAGAATTAGTGAAGCAAACACCCTAAACTAAAGTGCTAGTTTAGTAGAGAATGATGAAATAGGAAATGGGTACACTTTAGAATTTGATTTCTCACTTTGGTTCTCTCTCTTTTTCAAACCCTAGCATGAATATGAAGGAGGAAGAAGATGAACTCAAAAATGAGAAAGGATAATTATCAAGAGAGAGTATGCGCTAACCATGGTGAGTGAGTATCATATACTAACTCATGTAGATACATTACCATAGGTAATCATAGTGGTTAGGTTAACTAATATCTTAAGTAAAACAAAACTAGTGGACTAAGTCAAATGCAAACAAGAGCTTCATGAAGCTTCATGCATTTGTTCTCATTATCTATTTGTTTTAGAATTACTTTAAATATAAAAACCTAACAAATATAATTAGTATGGTATAAGTCTTCTACACCCATGATATGTGTATCAACAACCATGATACAATTTGTACACTAATAAATATATATCACATATATATTAACTTGTGCACAAGTGAGAAAAATAAATGCTTAAGTGAACCAATGTTAGTTAATGTAAATTAGTATATCACATATACAATTATACACTAAATTATTAAATCAACACTTGACTTAATAATCCGGTTATATCACATATAACCGACTACCATCCAATGTATCGACTTATCGAATCAACCCTTGATTCGATAACTTGGTTATATCGCATATAACCGATTGACACATTCATCGCGAGAATAGAATACGGTATCACATACACGCATTATTCTCGGTCCCGCACATATCATATATGCGCTCCTATTTCGTTTTGCCTGAGCCAGTACAACCTCTATGTAGGACTTTAAAGACTCGTCAATACGCCGGCAGTAGGTGATGATCATATCAAGCACCCACAAGCCGTCAGCGGTACTAGCTGGACGTAACGGCTACCCGGGTATTGAGCGATCAGAAGATCAGCAAGAAAGCCCTCTCCAACTTCTGCAAAAATCCTGACAGTGACACTACCGTACAGTCCGGTTTCCTCGTCTGATATGTCGCATATCAAGTTTAGGGGCGGTAAACGTCAGACCCCAATAACCGATAAGTCATGCCGATATGAGGCTCATAACGGGTCGAGAAACTACTGGTAACACTTACCAGTAAATCTCTAAACCAGCCCTGGCCAGGGACTTCCCTGTTATGGCCAATCGAGCATAGCGCAATATCAACCCCCAATACCGGGAGAGACGAAACCCCTCCTATCGCTCATTGCCTCCATGTGACCCGGGACTATACCCAAAAACCACTGTTTTGCACGCCCTCTTGGATGTGGTAAGGTGGAAATCAAAGCACAGTGGGAATCACACAAGACTCTATGACGATCTCGGGTCTACAGACTAACCTGTACCAGTGCCACCAGAGAACTGCCATCTGACGTAAGGTATAATACCATCTGGGAGTTCTCGGCGAGTCCGTCCAGTGTACCCAGTCTCCACTGAGCACCCGTATATCATCTCTGATGTCAAACATCAATGGATATGGGATCATCCATCGCCCATCTGTATGGGTCGAGAAGGTATACGCTAGTCTACTCTGGTATATCGATGCCCCGTCTCGATACACCGACGACTAGGGACCTTGAAGGATGTACTTATGGACTACCATGTCCCCACTAGTATGATCCGCATCATAGTCCAGGTAGTCAAGTACACATCCTAAGGGCTTTACCAACATGTAACAGAGAGACAATCAGTATACACGTTAAGGTAAAGGGTAACCAGATAGCATACTATCATGTCGAGCAAGAAAGTCCTCCCTATATATGTCCAAGCATCCACTACAATATACATCTCATGTATAGTAATGGCCTCTAGGGCATACATATAACTAACAATCTCCCACTTGCACTAGGGCCATCTGATAACAGTGGTTGTAGTATCTCATACTCAACCATCCCATAATAGTCTATCTCTGGGAAAAAGCCTTTGTGAGTAGATCCACCGTGTTGTCCTCTGAGTCTACTCTCCTGACCTCGATCCCCTGGAGATCAACCATCTCCATGATCAGGTGACACTGCCTTAGAATATGTCTGGATCACTGATGGGACGGGCGTTCCTAGGCTTAGGCCACAACTCCATTGTCATACAATGGTAGGAACGAAGTTCATCTCATGAACTAATATACACCCAGATTTCCTCTTTGGTAGCATCTTTGGTAGCAATGTATCCAGCCTTTATCGTCTAGTATGCCACGGTATCTGTCTTGGAACTCTTCCAACATACCGTCCCTTTACTGAGGGTAAAGACAATGCCTGTGACTGACATTCAGTCGTCCTTATCACCCTGGAACCCTTCCAGTGATTCTCCCCAGGATAGATTGATACCATCTCACTATAACTAGTGAGTATCCTAACATCCAATTAAATCTATCTCATAGATCCAAAACCCAGGATTTAGTAGGTATCACTTTGATCCTATATGTAGAATCATTGCGATAAGCGGCGATTGACCGAGAGTAGCATAGGAAACTCCTTCCCTATCAAGAGTGTGTCATCCACGTACTCTACGATGATCACCACCATACTCCTTACTACCTTTTTGTATATACAAGGTTCATCTACCATTTTGATGAAGTCAAACTCTTTGACTACCGCATCAAAATAGACGTTCCAACTCCGTGATGCCTGCTTTATCACATAAAACATCTGGCACACGTTTCCACTGCCCCTACTGTCTACGAAGCCCTCTGGCTGTGTACTTATAGACGCTCTCTTCTAAAACATCATTTAGAAAAGAAGTCATGACACCCAACCACCAGATATCGTAGTCATGGTATGTAGCCGTGGCAAGTAGGATCTGGATGGACTTAAGCATAGCTACTTAGAAAAGGTTTCATCATAATCCATACCTGGTCAATGATGCAAACCTTTAACAAGTCTAGCTTTGAAAGTCTCAACTTTTCCATGTACACCAAGTAATCTTCTTAAGATATACTTGCTCCTGATGGGGATTCAACCCTTCAGATAAAGCAACCAAAGTCAATACTTTGTTGGTGTAGAAGAATTCCATCTCAGATCACTATGCATCCAGCCATTCTTATAGAGTCCCACTCCTGATATCCAGCTCGAAACTAGTTGGGTCATCATCTCATGATGCATTCCTCGCTCCCACTGTCATAGAGAAACTCTAAGTATCTTTCAGGTGGGTGAGGAACCCTACTAGATCGGCGGAGAGGCTGAGGTTCGTTGGAAACTATTGAATACTTTTGTTCTACCAAATCATCAGCTGTAGTTTGTATAGCTGGAACTCTTTCCAGTTCTACCTCATGTCCACTAATTTCTTCACAAGAAATTCCCTTTTACAAAGGTGGCATGTTGAGAAACAAAACATCTTTTGTTCCTCGGTTAGGTAGAAGATATTCCCTTGCGAATGATTGGGATATCCAACAAACTTCTACAGAACTGACTTTTCCTCGAGCTTGTCCGGATTATGCTTTTAGACATAGGCTGGACAACCCCAAATCTTAACAAACTTAAGATATGGGCTCTTCCCTTTCCATATCTCATATGAAGTGGTAGGCAACTGATTTGATCGGAACCCTATTCAATAGGTATGCAACTTCATAAGTGCATAACTCCCAAAAGGAAATAGGTAACTCAGTAGTACTCATCATAGAGCACATCTTATCATATAGGGTGTGATTGCTCCGTCCCGATACACTGACGTGTTGTGGTGTATGCGGAGGAATAATGCTGAGAGAGAATCTCATTCTCCTTTAGAATAATCCAGGAATTCCGTGCTCAAGTATTCTCCTCCTTGATCGCATCAAAGGACATAATACTTATACCCGTTTTGGTTCTCTACTTCTAAAACATATTCTGTGAATATCTTAAAAGGTTCGGACTTGTGTTTCAACAGTAACATATGTCTGAATCTTGAGAGATTATCAGAGAATGTAATGAAGTACAAAGGACCGGTCTTGGTATGTATAGACAAGGGACCTTCAGACATCAGTATGTATCATCCCAAGAGTTCACTAACTCTTTCTCTGTTTCTAGTAAACGGAGCCATGGTCATCTTATCTCTGTGACATGACCGGAAAGTTTCACAAGATGTAAATTCAAACTAATTTAAATATGCATCTTTATGTAACTTCAGCTAGTCGGGTCGCATTGATATGACCTAGTCTACAATACCTCAAGAAGGATTCGTTCATTTCTGAACTCTTCCTTATGTATGTGTTCTGTATACTAAGAACTGTAGTTTGATTTAGAACGTCAATACTTTTAGATAACGTGCCTAAACCGATCAACTCTTGATATAGGAAATGTTCAAAACATTATCCAACAATACAAAATTATATCCTTCTTTACGAATAAAGAGACTGATATGATGTTGTATATCAGGTTCGGTATCTAATGACATTTGTTCAGAATCAATGTATTCTGGTAATACAGGGTGATAGTGACCAACAGACTTGGCCGCAACACTTGCACCGTTTTCTATCTCATGAAACTTATCACCCGTTCTTAGTTCTCTACCTTCCATAGCCCATGTAACAGATTACATATGCGGGATCCTGATCCGGTATCTCATACCCAGGACGTAAAGGATACTGAGAAACAGTTCTCTGTAATGAACACACCCGAAGAAGATGCATTATCATGCACTTTCTTCGTTTGGACGGCACAGGAATTCTGATAATCCCTTATTTCCTGCTCTGTCTTATAACAATTATAAGTTGGAGCGGGACCAACGTTCCCCAGCTCAGTATAACAAGCGGGTTCGGTCAATACATCCGTATTATTATCTTGATTAAGGTGTGATATGGTCGCTACCTGGAGAGAGAGAGAGAAGAAAACACTCTGCGTGCGTTCTTGCAAGATCAGATTGGTTATTATTTTATCTAATCAGGATGGCTCCCACTGTTTTTATCAAATCTTCTTTCAAACCCTAAAAGGAAAGACTAGACGGGATTAATTACACCCTACAACTTCGTCAATCTTTCAGCCAGGCCAGTGTCGGTACTTTGAAGGAGGTTCCCCGTGCTTCTGCGCGGACCTAATTAAAGTAAACCTCGTTTTCCCAAAGGCGTAACCCCGTTGACACCTTTCTAGACACCTACTTGATCGGCTAATTGTAATGTGTAAAACTCTCCCAGGAGTAACAATTACTCGCAGTGGGTATCGGGATCCAACTATCTCATAGAAGGTATGCAATCTCATTGCAAATTTCAACACTTGAAATTCCCGATAATTTTGCCCCTAGCATCCCATGACCTTGACGCAGGCCAACAAACCATAGTGCGCTAGTCAAGTTCAACCCGTCATTTCCTGATTGAATTAAACCCACCCGCACGACCCTTGACGCAGGCCAACAAAGTCGCACGACTGTCCTAATCCAATCTACATCATATGCATAAGCAGATAAATACTAGTTAGCTACCGCACACTACGCCTTGACGCAGGCCAACAAACGTAGCACGAATACTAAGTATGACTTATCTGAAATGACGGAGGGCTACGACAGGTTTTTCTGAAAACCTATTGCGTAATGAACTTGATATCGTTGTAGAATTAAATGATTTTTAAAATGGAGTGTTTTTTAGGCTTTTACTAGTTTCGCTAAAGAGGTCACTCCCGGTGAAGGGATCTCGGCTCTTTCCTTATGGAATAAGGTGCAGGATATATCATATATATCACTGTGCAAAGCAAGAACTAGAAAAGCAATCAAAAGACAAAACCGAGGGGTGTAGCATCTGCCAGTCATTGCTAAAGGGGTCACTCCCGGTGAAGGGATCTCGGCCCTTTCCTTATCGAATAAGGTGCAGGATGTTCTACAAGGAACACCGCGATGCAGAACAAGAACTGTAGCTACCTGTTTTTGAAAATTCGATTCCACAACATATTTTAGGTTTCTTTTCTTTCATTAATCATATTAATGAAGTCCCATCATTTAAGTCACCTAAACATCACAGATAAATACAACGTACACTTATGCCATCCGCATTCGCCTCGATGTCCCCTCGTGCACCGTTAGGTTAGGTAACTAACGGCAGAGCGGGGCAGGGCTAGCGCGGGTGTAAAACATAAGTAACGCCTATATAATATATCATATATACTATATAAAGTATTTATCACAGCACATCAAATGATCACATCACAGATATCGCAGCAGAAGAAACATATGAAACATTGGATATACTAGGACGTCCGTGTTTTATTTTGAGCCTTTATAAAACACGGATTCCACGGTCGCGATGAATAGCCAAACCCACACCCCTAGACCCCTACGAGAGCGGCAAGCAACCCAGCCAATTCTAGAGTTAGGAGACCCGGATTCGACTCCTCGAGTTGGTCTCCCACTGGACTCCAGAACCCGGTTACTTGTGCTCTCCTCCTTGGGTCTATCCTAGTGCGGAAAAGTAAATAATATACAAATGGTGACATCAACCTCATCCCGGAAGTGCCCCAATAAAAGAATATAACATACATTGAATTTTACATGAATGAAAATAAAAACCTTCATCTCACATAAAAAAAACCCGGCTATTCATAACGCGACGATCCAATATAACATATCCAGCAACACATAACATCACATGTCGTCAACGTAAGTAAATATGCGCATCCCAATTGTCGTTGACATATAGCAACGAAACCGGCGATATCACATATTACACTTACGGTCGCAGAAAAGAAAGTGTAAAACTACAACAGTTGGAATCCGCAACCTCCTTAGACATCGCATGCCTAACAATTATAAACCCCGCATTTTAGTCTCTATATCGAAAACACTTTTCAATATCTAGTCGGGAAATTCAACAAGATTCCCGATATTTGATTGAATGCTCGTCGCAAACTTTAGTAGACGGCCGCACCCCCGGATGCCGTCGACGAAGTGCACTAAGACGGAACACCGCTGCCGCGAGCACCCGAACGGATGCTTTTGGCGCCGGGGTTCTCCTACAGTCACTTGGTCGGGGCTATGGGGCATGGCTGTCTATTAAGTTTACCCGGCGAGTATCCGCGTACGCTACGTGATTGCGACGGACTTTTGATCACATCAAAATTCCGTGGCAACCGATCATTTGAGACTAAACTGCTATGTTTATAACATCCATATCAGTTATCTCATAACTACTTGTGAATTCCAAATATTGTATCACATTCCTGATAAATAGACAATGTTAAACTTTCCGATCGAATGATCAAACACCCAAGTTTTCCCAAATATTCTCAACACTTGAGGGGATTTTAAAAACATCCATCACATGCCACAGTACCAATGGTCCAGCCGTAGAAAGGTCAAGCCAACGCCTCACATGTGGCACGCCGTACTGCCCCAAACCCTAAGGTTCAAAAGGCAGTTCAAGACGGTCACATAATCGAGTTAAGGTTTGTTGTCTTCTAGAGGGTCCATTGCGTAACTTGCACGATTTAGACGTTCTTAAACAACGGAAAAATCCAACACTTGGAAATTTTCCGGGTCGGGAAAAATTGAGTTATTGATATCCGTTCGAACTTTTTAATAGTTTCTAAATATCCGGAAAACAATTACGAAATTAAACATTCCGATCGAATCAACGAATACAAAATAAACCCCAAAAATACTCAACACTTGAGTCAGTTTAAAAAATACCCAGAAAATAGCAATTTTTCCTACGGATGTTACTGTGCCAAAACGACACAGTATGACTTCTGTACGGCCGTGGATCCGCGGCGCAAGTAGGGTATTGCCGCAGTTCCGCGGCCAACTGTACGGCTAACTGTCTCGTTTTCCATAGAATTTCTTAGAAAACCCTGCTGAATTTTTTAGGTATTTTTAATTCAAAAAAATCCCAGTTTTGAAAATTTTTCCAGAGAGGGGTATATTTTGTAGTTTCCGGGTTCGATCGGGGTTTTAACTTCGTTAACACATCGCCTAATGCTCTAGCTAGGCTCTGATACCACTGTAGGGTTACTAGGCACTCTAATAAGGTTCTACAAGACATCAACCATGCCGGATTAAAATTTTATCCGTGCCGAATAACTCTAAACAAGATCGTTGCTAGAAAATTAGGGTTTCATATGCTAGTAAATCACATTTACACTAAGTGAATACGAAATACAACCTTTGTAGATCGGTCCTTCACTTCTAAAGCTCCTTGTTTTAGTCCCTTCGCTGCGATCACGTGCTCCCGGACTCTCGGACGGCTCCATGAGAAAAGGCAACGGTATTGCTTGAAGTCTTCGAGGCCGAAGATGATCTACATCGAGGAAATACGAACTCAAGCTTCTACTTCACTAACCATAGAATTAGTGAAGCAAACACCCTAAACTAAAGTGCTAGTCTAGTAGAGGATGATGAAATAGGAAATGGGTACACTTTAGAATTTGATTTCTCACTTTAGTTCTCTCTCTTTTTCAAACCCTAGCATGAATATGAAGGAGGAAGAAGATGAACTCAAAAATGAGAAAGGATAATTATCAAGAGAGAGTATGAGCTAACCATGGTGAGTGAGTATCATATACTAACTCATGTAGAGACATTACCATAGGTAATCATAGTGGTTAGGTTAACTAATATCTTAAGTAAAACAAAACTAGTGGACTAAGTCAAATGCAAACAAAAGCTTCATGAAGCTTCATGCATTTGTTCTCATTAACCATTTGTTTTAGAATTAATTTAAATATAAAAACCTAACAAATATAATTAGTATGGTATAAGTCTTCTACACCCATGATATGTGTATCAACAACCATGATACAATTTATACACTAATAAATATATATCACATATATATTAACTTGTGCATAAGTGAGAAAAATAAATGCTTAAGTGAACCAATGTTAATTTATGTAAATTAGAATATCACATATACAATTATACACTAAATTATTAAATCAACACTTGACTTAATAATCCGTTTATATCACATATAACCGACTAACATCCAATGTATCGACTTATCGAATCAACCCTTGATTCGATAACTTGGTTATGTCGCATATAACCGATCGACACATTCATCGTGAGAATAGAATACGGTATCACATACACGCATTATTCTCGGTCCCGCACATATCACATATGCGCTCCTATTTCGTTTTCCCTGAGCCAGTACAACCTCTATGTAGGACTCTAAAGACTCGTCAATACGCCGGCAGTAGGTGATGATCATATCAAGCACCCACAAGCCGTCAGCGGTACTAGCTGGACGTAACGGCTACCCGGGTATTGAGCGATCAGAAGATCAGCAAGCAAGCCCTCTCCAACTCCTGCAAAAAGCCTGACAGTGACACTACCGTACAGTCCGGTCTGCTCGTCTGATATGTCGCATATCAAGTCTAGGGGTGGTAAACGTCAGACCCCAATAACCGATAAGTCATGCCGATATGAGGCTCATAACGGGTCGAGAAACTACTGGTAACACTTACCAGTAAATCTCTAAACCAGCCCTGGCCAGGGACTTCCCTGTTATGGCCAATCGAGCATAGCGCAATATCAACCCCCAATACCGGGAGAGACGAAACCCCTCCTATCGCTCATTGCCTCCATGTGACCCGGGACTATACCCAAAAACCACCGTTTTGCACGCCCTCTTGGATGTGGTAAGGTGGAAATCAAAGCACAGTGGGAATCACACAAGACTCTATGACGATCTCGGGTCTACAGACTAACCTGTACCAGTGCCACCAGAGAACTGCCATCTGACGTAAGGTATAATACCATCTGGGAGTTCTCGGCGAGTCCGTCCAGTGTACCCAGTCTCCACTGAGCACCCGTATATCATCTCTGATGTTAAACACCAATGGATATGGGATCATCCATTGCCCATCTGTATGGGTCGAGAAGGTATACGCTAGCCTACTCTGGTATATCGATGCCCCGTCTCGATACACCCACGACTAGGGACCTTGAAGTATGTACTTATGGACTACCATGTCCCCACTAGTATGATCTGCATCATAGTCCAGGTAGTCAAGTACACATCCTAAGGGCTTTACCAACATGTAACAGAGAGACAATCAGTATACACGTTAAGGTAAAGGGTAACCAGATAGCATACTATCTTGTCGAGCAAGAAAGTCCTCCCTATATATGTCCAAGCATCCACTACAATATATATCTCATGTATAGTAATGGCCTCTAGGGCATACATATGACTAACAAAGAATAGGTGCCGTGGTCAACTTATGCTTCAGTACTTCAAAAGACCGAGTACATTCGTCCGTCCATACGTACGGTACTTCCTTCCGCGTCAGTTTTTTCAGAGGTTCAGCGACTCGTGAAAAATCTTGAACGAACCGCCGATAATATCCCGCCAAACCCAGGAAGCTTCTGATCTCGGCCACTGACTTCGGTGTCGGCCAATCTCTAACGGATTCTATCTTTGCTGGGTCCACTGAGATGCCTTCGCCCAAAACAACGTGTCCCAAAAATTGCACTTTGTCGAGCCAGAACTCACACTTGCTCAATTTCGCGTATAGCTTCTCTTCCCGAAGAATTTGCAGTACCGTTCGCAAGTGTTCGACGTGTTCCTCTCGAGTCTTAGAGTAGACTAGTATGTCGTCGATGAATACCACGACAAAAGTGTCCAAATATTTTGCAAACACTCTATTCATCAGATCCATAAATATAGCTGGGGCATTGGTGACGCCGAACGGCATCACTAGAAACTCATAGTGTCCGTATCGGGTCCTGAAATCCGTCTTGCATATATCTTCAGCCGTTACTCTGATCTGGTGATAACCCGAACGAAGGTCCAGTTTCGAAAATACTTTGGCACCACCCAACTGATCAAATAAATCTTCGATGCGTGGAATGGGGTATTTATTCTTTATCGTTACTCTGTTCAGCTCCCGGTAGTCTATGCACATTCGTAGTGACCCATCTTTTTTCTTCACCAACAAGACTGCTGTACCCCACGGCGAAGCGCTTGGGCTAATAAATCCTTTTTCCATGAGTTCTTCAATTTGTTTCTTTAATTCAGCTAACTCCACTGGTGCCATTATGTACGATGCCTTGGAAACTGGAGATGTACCTGGGATCAAATCTATCGAGAATCCCAAAACGCGTGGAGGTGGTAGACCTGGTAAATCTTCAGGAAACACGTCAAGAAAATCCCGAACGATTTCTGGTGCGGGGTCTTCATCAACCTCCATAGCCGTCAATACTTTCGGTTTGGCTCTATACTTGGCTGGCTCCAAAGACTCGCCTCCTCCTTCAAAGACAAATTCCGGGTGATTGGGAATGCGGAAGGTCACATTCCTGGCCCGGCAATCAATAATCGCGTGGAATGTACTCATCCAATCCATCCCGAGAATTGCGTCATAGCTGCCCGTTCCGATTAAAAGGAAATTCGCGTAGAATTCCCTGCCACAAACTACTACTGGACAAGATCTACACTCTCGACTAGATACTATAATACCATTACCCGTATGTATTTCCCATCCCTTGGTTAATGGCTCGTGTGGTATGGAGTGCGTATCGACAAAATGTGTAGATATGAAACAGTGTGATGCTCCAGAATCAAATAGTACTCTAGCTGGCATAGAATGTACGAGTAGAATACCTGTAACAACTTCTCCTGAGGCCTCTGCCTGCTCAGCGGTCAGGGTGAAAGCCCTCCTTTGACCACGGCCTGTGTTGGTTTGCCTCTGCTCTAGTGACCTCTGTTGTTGCGGTCCAGGCCCTCCCTGTAGCTCTGCTCGCTGAGGACACCCACTCACCCGGTGCTGGTTGGATCCGCAAATTAAACACTGTCCTTTGGCGCGGCGACAGTCCTTCTGCGTATGTCTATCTCTATGGCAGTAGCCGCAGACTAAGGCATTACTCTGTGGAAGATACTGGGGTATGAAGGGACGCTTCATCTGTGTCGTTCCTGGCCTGTGAACTGGTATAACCCCTCGAGACGGTGTGTGAGTCCGTGCCGAAACAATTGGGTGCCTCCTATCACTTGGGCTGGGCCCCCTGAATTTACTGATTAGCTTCTCCTGGATTCGTGCAGCGTTGAGCACCTGCGCGAATGTCTGCAACTCGAGTGACGCAATCAACTGTTGCAACTCAAAGTCAAGTCCCTGTAAGAAACGCCTGGCCCTGGTGGCCTCTGAAGCGACCATATATGAAGCGAATCGGCTTAGCCGGTTGAATTCTGCTGCATACACGTCAACAGGACGGCCGTTCTTCTTCAGTAAGATAAATTTCTCTTCCATCTCCGCCTTGGCGATGGGGGGAAAGTAGTGGTCTAAGAAACACTCTTTGAACTTGCTCCACTCGATCGGCCCATCGAGTTTGCTCTCTTCGACGGACCACCAAGTACGAGCTTCGCCCTCCAGCTGAATCTTTATTACATTCACCTTCTCTTCATCAGGTACCCGTGCGGCCGTCAGTAGGTTCTCCACATTGACCAGCCATTGTTCGACCTCGAGTGGTTCGGCTAGTCCCGTAAACATAGCTGGGTGTAACCTCCGAAAATCCGCCATTGTGCCAGTCCTGGCAGGCAAAACTGGTGTAGTGGTGCCCTCGGGAGCAGTAATGAGAGAGGTGGATCCCCTTAATGCGGTAATCGCCCTGAGTCCTTCGGTAAGTAAGTCCGGTTTTCTCTCTTGGGCTTCCACAAGAGTCGTTAGTGCATTCAGGATCCTTTCTGTGCGATCCTGAGAACTAGAGTCCGAGGAGAGATCGTTCGGTGAAGTCATGTCGCTGAAAATAGATGAATGGATATGATTAGATTCGAGGATGAAAGCGAGAAGTAGTGAAGTGAACATATAATAAAGCGTAGTTAATGTTATCCTTTAACATTAAGCCTGGCTCTGATACCATCTAAACCATGTCACGCCCCGCTTCCCAAAATACGAAATACAAGGGTGACAAGGCCAGCAATGCTCCTACGATCAAGGAAGAATCATGTCGTAGTCACATATCGGCTTTTAGCATTATATGGTAATCAGTAAATACAGCACAGAAATAAAGGAAAACAATACTAGTTTATTACACCAACTTTCATTGTTCACAGTTTACAATAGGATGAAATGAAAGAAACTACTAACCAAGTGCGAATACAAGGTTGATTTATGGAAAACAGTAAAAGTACTGAGGGCACGACCGTCTAGATCTCTGCAAGCTCGAAGGGTAGGTCTGACTCTTGAATCCGGTCCTCTGCAATCTCTGAGCATGCATACTCAGGTCGTCAGGGCGACGCAATAGTAATATTATAATAACCATGAAAGACAAGAAAATAAAGCAATAACGGTGGAAGTAATAAATGCAGACAATCAATATGTCGTGAACTGATGTAAGGTATGCTCTGTGTCCCTATCTGTCTCTAAGTCATTTTTAAATCGAAATGCGGAAAGGAGTGATCATGTTTAACGAGGGTCTCGTACGTACCCGAGACTACGGCCCGCTGTCGCCCGTGACATAACCCTGTCAGCCGGACCGCTAGGTCCAAACCTAATATATAAGAGTCGTTGTTCGAATGATCATCATCTAAATCACTGACCTCGCTAAATACAATTTCCTTTCCACTTCGATTTTCCCCTTTTCCCCAGATTTCACTATTTATGAGTATATGCTAGTTGTGTACAAGTACGCACCAATAACGCGGTTTTATTCACTGTTCACTGTATTGTCACTATCACGAACCATTCACTTTTCACTGGCGTACTTGACACTCCTAGACCGATACCATTCACGCTCGACAATGCATGGTACACTGAAACTTAATAATGAAACGCACTATCACTAGAGGTATTACGGCCGGTTATAACATGTGCATTTATGCCACTAAACATTTATGTGCAATGGAAGTTATTATGCATCTTATGAACTCATAAAAATCACATTAAATCATACGTTCAAAATTAAATAAAATGATACAAAAGCGGTAACAAGTAAATTCAGTCGGCAGTTCAACGAGATTTATTCCAAGTTGATCGGGTTCCGGGTTCGCAAATTACATTCGTTTCATTTTAAGTGTTCGCTACTGAAAATTCAGTTCCTGAACTGAAAGTCCATTTTACAACACAGTTTTCACCCTGTTGGGATCAAAATTAGGCGGCACTATAGTTGAACAATTTTTAGGGTTAACAGTTATGTTTCCAACGCAATTGGAGGATCAGTAATATCCTATTTCAACATGGAGTTATGGTCAGGTTAAGTTCAATGTGTAAAATCTGCCACTGCAGAATTCAGCAGAACACATCATCGTTATAAAATATGTTAAAAATATCACACAGTTAAGGAATCCAGTGAAACTAGTGGGGTAAGAAATATAACTCAATTTTATACGTAACTATATAGGTTTCCTCACATTTTCGCATTTGAGCAATGTCATACGGTGATCTCAAAACAAGGGTGAACTGGGATTACTGCTCTGGACTGCAGTCCAGGGTCGTAATTCTCCCCAGTTTCCTCTGTCATAACTAGTTCAAATCTAGAAACAAATTATAGAGTACTGTAGGTTAATTTGTTATCTTTAATACGAGCCTTGGAACGCTCAAATCCGGTTTGTAAAACATTTATCGTGAATTTAACGGTCTAGTGTGTTCCGAAAAATTCTGATTCCGCAATGGTTTTCGGGGTAACATTTTATGGGTGAAACAATATTGATTTTCAACCAAATTTCAGCAGTACCTATGTAAATAGTAATCGGGTTTAACGAACACAAGTTCCGCCATTTACAGCTAGGTTTTCACATAACGTTTAGTATCAACTACTTGTTTTAAATGTATGGCAATCAGAGCTTTTGTTTCGGTTAATCGGTCAATATTTTTCATAACGTGGTTAGAGCCGAATAAAAGCTCGACTTATAAACTATGCCAATCTATGTATAAACAGGGGACTATGAGACTTGTCCAAAATCTATGATTTTCTAATTAACTTAATTGTTAAATACAATATATATAACTATGTGAGAAGAACTAATAGCATGTGAAGCAAGTGATGATCACTTGCCTGAAGACGAAGTTGGCGGCAACAGCTACGGCGGTGATACCCACGGTGACAGAGGCAACGCTGTCAACGGCGACAACGGCAATGGCTACGGCGATTGTAACGGCTGCAAGGCGTGTTCGGTCCCAAAAAGGAGGGGTGAAGGCTCGGCGTTGTGCAGCAGGGAGTTCGACGTTGGTGGTTGCGTTGGTGGACTGCCGGAGCTTGCAGGCGATGGTCGCCGGAGTTGCAGGGAGCTCGGCCGTGGTTGGTGTGTCGCGGCTGTGAAAGGAGGAAGGAGTGTGGAGGAGTGGTGGGTCGTCGAGGAAGTCACACGGTGGTCGGTGGTGGCAGGCGAGGTGGAGAGGAGCTCGACGGTGGTTGGAACAATGGTGAGGAGAGAGAGGTTGGGTCGGGTGTGCAGGCGAGGTGGGGATCGGAGAGGTGAAGTGGGGCTCGGGGTTTTGGAGAGAGGAGAGAGGGGTGGGGGTGATGCCAGCGATGGTGGCGGCGGTGATGGGGCGAGCGCGGTCGTCGGTGTGGTGTGGGTGTGGGTGTGAGTCGAGAGAAGGATCGGAAAGAGGAGGAGAAAGGAGAACGAGGGAGATGGTGGGGAAAAAAAAGGAGGGGGTGAGAATAGAAGGAGAGAGAACGTGAGTAATGGTGAGAATAGAGAGAGAGAGAACGTGAATAATATTGTTGGAGGGATTTAAGGAAGAGAGAGGAAATAATCGTGGGGATTTAATTAAAAAGAAATTAAAGAAGAAAGAGAGAGATAACGGGAAAAATAGAATTGAATAGGTTTTTAATGGAATTTATATTTGGGTAAGATTGGGTTTAAATGTGTGATTAAAATTTTGAATTTTGAAAAGAGAGGAGAGAGTAAATAATTTGAATTTAATTTGTTTTTTTTTATAAAAATAAGGCTTTAGGTTGTTGGGCTTGGGCTCAAGAAAATTTTAAAGGAAAAGTGTGGGATTTAAATATGGACTTGGGCTTAGGGTTGGGTCCATAAGAAAGCAAAAATAATTAGAAATTAATATAAAATGTAAAATGGATAATATATTTTATTTGAATACAGGTATTGGTGTAGATGAAGACCGGGTATTACAAAATATCTCGGCATTCGAATGGGCTGCAACCTGTCGAGATTTGGATCATATCCATACCGGATATCTTTCTCCACTCTATTCTTTTCCGATTTGTAGAAGAGAATCTCCTTCTCACCTCTATATCTGGGAGGTACATGAAAAGTGACCAACTCCTAGACGCTGTAGGTCCTAAGTGCATCGAGTTCTTTATAGTGGCAAGACGGAACCATTGCAATATGTAGGGCTCAGTCTGCTTCATCAGGAGTCTTCACCTGCGGATAGGTAGAGAACACTGCATCGACTTCTTCTTCCGAGTCACTGCCGAAGATTGGACTGGGGGTCAACGAGCTATGTTTATTGGCTTCCCTCAGAGGTTGACCCATGAACACTGTCTCTTCTTCCTCGGAATCATTTCCAAAGATCGGGATGATAGCCACTTATACCTGTTTATTTTTCGACTTTCCACACCTCTAAGTTATCTTCGAAGTCCTACAAAAAGTACTTGGTATCTTCATATTTCCGTACTTCATTCATGAAAAGGGGTTGAGCTCTCCTATAATGGTGTGCTCTTGGTCATCCTTAAAATACTTCATACACCGATATTGTGTAGAAAGGATGATTCCATGCTCGTGTAGCCAAGGTCTACCGAGTAAGGCTTTGTAGCACGTCTTGCCTTCAATGACATGGAACTTTACGTCCATGACGAGTTGTCTAAAGTGCAAAGTCGATACTATGGACCCCCACATTTTTGAAGACTGCGAGTCGAATCCAGAGATGGTGATCTTTTCACGGCCGAGATATCGAACATCCATAGGCAGCTGCTTGAGCACCTTTACATTCAGAAGGTCAACCGATAAGCCGTTATCGATAAGAATCTTATTTATCCTCTTATTATCGCAGTACCCAGCTACGTAGAGCGGTCGATTATGTTCGAACATTCCCAGGAGGAGATCTTCTTCATTGAAGGTGATGTCGGCTATATATACTTCCGCCTGTCTATCTTTCATTGCTTCTTAGGCAAAAAAGCTTAAAATTGATCGGGTTCTTCAAGGGCTTGATTAAAGATTCCCGCAGTTACTTTGAGAGGAGTAGAGTATCATATATACTCAAATAGGAAGGTATTTTCTTCAAACGGGCCAACACATTGTAGTCCACCTTACTCTTCTTGGATGGGTCCTTGGCAGCGAGATCTTTAGCAATCTCTTCGTCTAGGACAATCTTTTTTGGCATCTTCCATTTACCTTTATCTTGATTCTTCGGATCCTTACTTATAGATCCAAGGTTTTTCTCGAGTAGGGTGCGGTTTCGCAGACGAATATTGCTGCAGTCCTTTCCCTTCTCTTCTTCTCCTGACGAAGAGCCTGCATAGGGGAGTTTGACGGGGATTTCATCTTCCGAGTCACTTCCAAAAGTTGGTATTGTTGAACCCTTTTCTTTTGAACAATGAGCCTTGGCCACATAACAGGTCTCGATCACTGACCTTGCCTACTGGTTTCCATCAGAACTATCATGCGGGAGTGGGAGAGCCTTGGCCTTCTGCTTTACCCTTTTTAGGTGCCTTTGGTTGGAGACATATTTTCGCCACCATTTCCCAAATGCTTTACATTCATCAATGGGATGACAAACTCTCCGGTGGTATAGGCAATATTTTATGTGCTCCTCTCCACCTTCGAAGTCTTCAACACCTGAAGTATACATCTTCATGGGAGGCAGCTTCATCTCTTTAGATAAGGCCTTAGCGAAGTGATTCTTGACCTTGCCTTTCTTCAGCATTATCTTCTGCTTCGGTCGTATATTCTTCTTTGGTTGAGGAGGTACATAACTCGTCTCTTCTGTGGCTTTCCTGTTCAGACGCTGCTGCCTGGCTTTCTCATAAATGGTCAGTTCACGCCTTTGATTTTCTCTTCTTCTTTGAAAAGCTTCCATTAGGAGCTTCTCGATTGGGTCCGCTTGTGGCGAGCTTGGGGCTTCTGGCATTGAATCTACCCCTTTTTCATCTGGGTCACTTTCGGACCCAGCTAACGCATCTTATCTACATATGGAGGAGTGAGAGACCATGTGGCAACTTTCCACAAGTTCTTCTATTCCCTCCACTTCTCCCTCTGAGTCTCCATCTTCCTTCTCCTTGCAATTCTCAAGGATATGTTGAAGGAATTCCTCAAGAGTGATTGGAGAACACACCTTCTGGTTATATTTCTCTAGCGCATCTATATATTTTTGAATGTCTATACGGCTGTCTACATGCTCGGCAGGCTACATGGGTTTCTTTAGCTTCTTTTTCTTCTTCTTAGACTGCTTGACTTTAGGGCTTTTCCCTTTATCAGCAATCTTCGGAGTGGGACGCGGCTTCAGCATCCCTTCTATAATCTCGAGCTCAAGTGAGCTTTTCCACCTGATTGCCGAATATGCTCGGAGGTCCCTCAACATCTTCTTTGTTTTGGAGAAAAGCATCACCACACACGGGGTCTCTTCCAAGAATGAATAGGATACCCCTGCGTATTAGCCCCCTTAGGGTTATACTTTTGGGGTGGATTTACCTTTCAATTATCTGATAACATGAATTTACCCTGCTTATACTGGTCCTCCACCTAGTTCTTGAATATGTAACAGTCCTCGATTGGATGGCTTACCACTCGATGGTAGGGATAGTAGTTGGGATTGTTGACCTCATTAGCCCGGGCCGGTCTCTGTGGCTCGGGCAACATCAGCAGGCCAATCTTTGTGGCGAGCTCGAACAACTTCTTTGTTTTATCGCAGGGGAACGAATATTCGCATCCCATCCTCTCCTCAAGAGTCGGCCCCATACGAGTATTTTATTGGTGACCATACGCTTTAGGGCCGCCCTGTTGCTGCTATTATGCATTGGCGACAAACGCCATCTTGCTTTTCCCTTAATAATTTCGTGAGTCTCCACCCGAAGAGGAAGGGCCTTAACCCATCGAATCCAGCTGAGTTAGTTTATCAATAAGCTCTTAGAAGGTAGTAGACTTGAAGAAATCCATGAACGGATACACCTGTGAGTGCCGATCGATGGCCACCACGAACATCCCGACGGTCAGAGCTTTGTCGATGCGCTGCTCGCACTTAGACCACAGGTTCCGCCATCGTATAGAATATTGGACCTATGTTTCATTTGGCTTGATTCTTTCATTAATCAATGCTTTCATAGTGATGCGTTCACTCACACTGGCGAATCTTTGGCAAAAGAGCATCTCAATTTCATCAAGCATCTTAACGGAGTTGTTAGAAAGCTCTAAATAACACTCGAAAGCAGTGCCCGATAGACTGCTAACGAATTGGTGGAGAATCAATACATCATCTCCCCCGATGTTGCCGCATCTGGATCTGAACTAGGTGATGTGTTGATGAGGATTGTCGGTGCCTTTATATACTTGGAACGTCGGGATCGTATATCCCAGAGGGCATTGCCTCTGGTCATACCATGATGGATACGGTCGACTAGTCTTGACTAGCTTGCATGCCATTTCGCTGGCCTGAAAGGATTTGAATTGCTGGGCGATATATTCTTCCAGCTTTGCCTTGGAGATCGTCTCCTCATTCGTTGTTGATAGGCTTGTAGGGGATTCGATGTATCTCACTTGTCATCAATAATAACACCAATGGCTCATCTTCCTGTGGTTCCGGTTGAGCTATCATCCCGACTATGCTTTGGAATAAGAGGGCAATCTTGTCCATCCTAGCATTCATTTCCGCAGCCTTCTCATCCTTTTTTTCAAATATGCGCTTCAGGTAGTCAATATCAGACTCTTATCCCGTTCTTTCTTCGGGAGCGTTGTTAGGATTTGAATTGGGCTGTGGACTCATGAGTTCCGCCGCTTGAGCCAATATATCTTGCAGCTTCTGTTGATCCTTCATTATAGACCGAGTGATTGGTCTATGAGAAACGGAGGCTCGGCTATCATCCTTAGAGTTCATCATATATATTGTATGAACCACCATACCCCCAGACTTAAAGCGCTTGAAGTGTGGGCCTTTGAAACAAGCCTCGGGCACCAGGACTTTATCTAGCCTCTCTCTTTTATCAGAAGCCACTTTTGAAGGGACCATCATAGCAGGAACCTTCTGAGAATGAGCCTCCTTGTTACTAGGAAGGGATCTATTATCATCTTGTCGACCTTTGAGCTTTTCGGTCGATGAGAGTAGTTATTATTAACGACAGAGTTCTGGACTTCTTTCCAAACTCTATGGATGGTCGAGAAAAGCTTCTTGACCGAACGTATTGCCTTCGGCTCATCATGCATTTCCACAGGAGGTGACGATTCTTCAGCATAACAGTAGGCAAATTGCGCTTAACCACCTTCAGAGGTTCAAACCAGTTCCCAATTGGAACAGTAGCTCTGATCATCAAAGCGGGTGGAGTCAGCCCAGATGGGAGCTGCCCTCAGCCTTCCTCACTAGACGCCAGTATCGGCGTTGGGTACATCTGGTAACAGAGGCCGGTGCTTCTTCAGCTCCAGGAGCTTCATGAATCTGCCCCCTGTGTTCTTTTAGACTATCTTGCCCCCTGCATTTATATAAAGTTTCGACAAGTGGCAGTCGCTTGAAACTGACTGTCTAGGCATGGGAGTATCGGCAGCTTGAGGTGTCAGCTTGAGGAAGACGGACTGCTTGGGTGGAGTATCATCTTTCGGGTGCCCAGTCATATCAGGAGCCATGAATGCCAGTCATTCGAAGACTGACTTATTTGAGCTCGCGGGAGTTTTAGAAGAACCTGCAGAGTTGGACTTCAGCCTTGGAAGACCGAACCTTCATATTGAGTAGGCTTATCAGAGCCAGTTGTGGTAGTCGTTGGCTTATCGAAGACTGACTTCTTTGGCATCTCCTCCTTTAGTGCTGGGATGCCAAGAGAGGAAGGTGGAAGCATCGTTATGAAGAATAGCCCATCGAGTTGTTGTGCCACCTAGGCCATCGAAATGCAGAGTACACAGGACATGGTCTGTCCTGACCAAGTCACCCTAGATGGAGTGGTGGTGGTGCTAGCATTGGGGTTGGTTTTGCTAGGTGAGGCCATTGATCTGCACGGAAGTGAAGCACCAGCTTTAGTAACCAAAACATCCAAGGGCATCATAAACATACCGTGATTGTTTCGCGAAATACGACACATAATGTGTGGAGTGGAAAACTAAAAAGGTCCCACTGGGCGTGCCAGAACCTGTTTACCGCCGAAAACTAGATCGAGGCACGGGGAGCGCGTCCAAGCCATGAGTCTGGGGGTAGATGCTATATAAAACATATTCGTCCAGCTCTCCAAACATACCAAGTTGATTTATGGCATCGTATATCGGAGGTTTGAATGCATGCGCCCGTTGTAACAGACTTATCAGATTCCCCCTCAGTGATGAGGGGTTTTGATTATGAAGACATTTTATCCTGCAGGCGTAAGCCCCTACAGTTAATTACATTATCACCAAGCAATAACAACTTTCTCTACTCCATGAATCATTGTGTGTCATGTTATACGTTTGTTTATTTTGGAGTTATCCTTGGATTGTATATGGAGAATAATATATTGTCGTCACCCGTAGGGCGCGGATTAGTCCACATCTGTACATATCAGATTTGGGTTTAAACTTAGGTAGCATTTCTCATATGAATGAGGTCCATCAGTTCAGGTTATATGTTTTGATCTAAGGATCGTTGGTCGTCTCTGACTAAGTTCAACTTAGAAAATATATTTAAGGGTCGTTAATCTTTTTTTAGATTAAAGGTCAACTTAAAAATATATGAGCATATGGGTTCAAGAAATATCATTAAAACTTAAGTTTTATATCACTTAATTAATTTGGACTAAGAATGGGCCTCTTAAACATATATGTTGGCGCCCAGAAATTCTGGCGCATGCCACGTGTCACATAGACAAGAATACATGGGTCTATGGGATCATTGAATCATTGGCACATCAAAGATAAGGCGCATGCCACGTATACAATGGGTATTAGCGCATGGGTATGGTTTTTTGGGTCTTTGGCGTGTTAATATCAACACCTATGGATTATGGTGCATATACCTTTGACTTTGGGTCTCAGGCGTGTATGCTTATGTTGGCTCGTATGCCTCTGTTGGAATATGTCTTCATTGGCCCATGGTCCTTATTGGCGCATGGCCTTTATATTGGTGTATGCCCTTCATATTGGCGTATCTCTATGTGACGCAAGCCTATTAATGCATATGCCTTTAGCGCATGGCCGCTTATATAGAGATTAATCTCTTTTCTTTTGAAACTTAAGTTCAATGGAGCTTAAGCTTCTGTTAATAGCTATTTTGGCCATTAACGACATCAAGATCATAACTTTTGTGATCCGGAGTCTCTTTTTCTTTATGTGTATATAGATCACATGATCTTCTCTCTAGAAATATAAATTTCCTAATCTATCATCATTATATTTTATGCAGGGGTTCGATTCTTTCTCTCAAACCCTGGATCTTAAGATCAAAGAAATCTCTCTAATGAAAACTTAAGTTTTCTCGAGGTGAAGTTTGATCTAGAAATTCTAAGATCATCGATAAGAACTTAATTTCTATATATATGAAGGTTAACCTTCTCATGGATTAGATTAAATCAATTACTTAATGGAAATCATTCTTTTTTTCTCACCTTGATAGATTATGACGGTGAGAAAGAAAACAAAACTGTGATTGCAGATAACTTAAGTTCCTTATCAAACTTATGGGGTCGATTGCTTATATGATATTTTTATATCTAGGGTCTTTTATATAGGGTATAAATATTGTTGGGTAAGTAGAGACAATCTCTTTTTTAAATCTCTCTAATTGATTTTAAGATCAACCCCGGGTGCTTAAACACCGTTAGATTATATATCCAAAGGTTATCTGTTGATATGATCAATATCTTTCTTATTTAAATAAGTTATTAAATTGATTCTTTCATTTTAAAAGAATATATGAAAAGTTCTAATATTAGCCCGGGTGCTTAAACACCCTTAGATTATACATCCAAGGATCTTTATTAACAAGGTTTATATTTTCCTTTATTTAGAAAAATATAAAAGAGTATATCTCTTGTTAACAAACTATCTTTCTGCTTTAAAAAGATAAGGAATATCTTTAATGACTTAAACTATGTATATTTTAAATCTTTTATTTAAAGATTTTCTGGTTAACCATATTGGAAATTTTTTTTTCCAAATGTCAAAGAAGCGAGGGCCTCAAAGCATTGGTGCAGTGTCAGGAATTGTTAATGCATACTTTATGTCAGCGTCCTATCTTTCAGGCGCATAGACTTAAGTCCCATGAATTATATTATTAATTATTATATTTTTTTGGGAGGAAACATTTATACTAAGATCTAAATTAAGAATGGAAAATAAAATAAATGTAAAAAGATAAAGCTTGTTTTCGAAAGGGTCGCTCTGTTTCCTCTCTTCCGGACCCCGTCAGAACTTCGTCGCCTACTTACGTTGAGAACTTTAAAGACATTCTCCGACTTTTAGAATTAAGCTTTTACCTTTTCAATTTGGGATGAATAAAAATAAGAGCTTTAGGACTATATTAATGGTATATGGGGTCAAATCTAGTGAAATTAGACTGCTTTGGGATATTATAGACGTGCAGTTCACCATGCGTGTGGTCCCTCAACGCATAGAGTGAAGGAACGATGTTTATTTGAAAAACTTTTAAAAAATTATTGAATTTAATAAGTTTCGAGTTTACTTTGTTCCATGTGTGTGGTCTCCATACATCATAAACTATATCGAAGATATAAGGTTTGGGAGCCAAAAAAATCATTTTTATTAAGATATGGGTTCGTAATTCTCCATGCGTGTGTGATGATCCAACGCATAGTGAACTGCAACATTTTATGTTTTGATATTTTTATGTTCTTATGTTTTGTAGTTCATTATGTGTGTGATCCCCACACGCATGCTTTGCAATTCATAATGCGTTGGATGACCCAAGGCATTTTGAACAGCACAACATTATTTTTTACATTTTAGATTTTAATGTTTTGATGTTTTAATGTTTTTTATGTTTTAATGTTTTCTTTTTAATGTTTTTTTCTTTTATGTTTTTATGTTTTGCGCTTATTGAACTACGAATTAAATTTTTGTTCCAAAACTTTTTTAAAATCATTTTAAAAAAAAGTTTTTTAGAGTTTAAAAATATTATAGTTCCTCATATTCATGGGGACCCAACACATGGTGAATTATAAACTTTAAAATTAATTTAAAACTAATCAAATTTATAAATTTATAAAAAATGTTTAAAAGTATTTTTTTCATTCACTTTCTCAGAAATTACATTTTTTATCATTAAAAATGATTTTAATCTTGGAAAACACATACTTTATTTTCTGTGAAAATTATTTTATACCCGATTTTTACGAGAATTTATGTGTTTTGTGTATTTTATTATGTTTAGAGATTTTTTTTACTAACTTTTATTTGGGTTAAATTTTAATGGTCTCTTTATTTTAAACAGGTTTTTTTTATTTAATTGTAATTTTAATGATTAATAACAATTTTGATATCCTCTTAATAATATCCTCGTTACAATTTGTTTTTCTTTTCAAAGCAATAAACTAATAGAATATCTTAAACATTTTTTGGTATATCTACATCTTATATGATATAGATGGAGGTGATGGATACCGATTGTAGAAAAAAATCGTGGAAGGTGTATTTTTTCGACGCCATAGGAGGAAATTCTCTCTTATGGCATTTTTCCTCCATCATCCTTATATGTGTGTACAGAAAGAGAGAGTATGGATCCGTTAGGACAGGTTCGCATTTTTAAATTCACGAACCTGAATAACTGCTATTAAATCTATCATTTGCTTTTAACTGCTCTGATTAAAACAAATTAATTAATTAATTAAAAAACAAAGTAAATATTCTCTTATCTAAGTCTTGGTATCCATACATAACTCATTCATTTAATTTGGGTAATATGGATCATGGAATATTTTGGGTAATATTATTTTAGAATCATGGGGATTGAATTTGTTAGATATTTTGATATTTTATCTTTGGGTTTTAGAATCATAGGATTGAATTTGTTGGATATTTTGATATCTTATTTTTAGGTTCATTAAAAATATTTGGGTAATATTAATTAGAATCATGAGAATTGGAATCATATGTAAATCCCCGTTTCCTTCAATAAAGTTTTTTCCTATTTTCCCAAGTTCCCGAATATTATCCCATTTTTCCCGTATCATTATTTTATGTGAAGATTAGTGCGTAAGTTGTAGTATTCGTTTTTCTAAAACTAATTAAAAATCAAAACCCAAAATTAAAACCAAATATAATAATTTCCCTCATTTTAAACCACCAGCCCATAATATTTCTCAGCCCAACACAAATAAACTTTACTAACATTAATCCTCAGCCCAAGCTTTATTCCCCCGGCCCACTCCCCTTCTCAGCAAAATTTAAAACAAAACTCTAATATTAAATCAGCCCAACTCCATAACCCCAGCTCCCGCAGCTAACCTACCCGACCCGCTTCGATCCCTCCTCTTCTCCCCCAACGTCTCTTTTCCCGCTCACTCTTTTTCGCCTATCCTCGCGGCCACGTCGCCGAGCCGTTGCCCCACGACCCGCGCACCCCTCGCGATCCCCTCTAATCCCTCGTCGCTTACGCCTTACTCCTCACTCCCTCAATCTCATCTCAACTCCTCACACACTCTCTCAAATTCTCTCTCTCCCCCCAAGAACCCACTGCCTCCATCCCTGCACCGCCGACGAAGACTAAACCACCTCGTTCTCCTCCCTCGTTTCTCCCCTACCAACGCCACTATCACTGCAGCCACTTCCTCCATCAACCGAGCACCCCCTGCCAAGAACCCCTGCACACCCAACCAACTCGCACCCGAGCTCGGCCACCCTGCACCCTCGACGCCGGCGAACTCCCCACCACATCGTCGACGCCCCTACACCCTCCTCGTCATCAGCATCATCACCAACACCCCCTAAACCTACAAACCCGAGCCCACTACCTCTCTATCTCTCTCTTTCAAACCCTAAAACCCAAGCTCCGACACCCACTGTGCACATCGCCGGAGCGACCACCGCCGACAGCGTCGACCCCAGCACATCCCAGGAGTTCCACAGAGCACCCCCCCTCCGCTTCCAGTGACCGCAAGACGTCTCCGGGCAACTCCGACGTCGAACCCGAATCGCGAGCTGAGGCCGTGAAACCAAACCACGTCGTTCGTCGCACGTCCGTGACGTTGCCACTGTCGTACATCGCCCAAAATGTTTCCAGGTAAGTACCCTACTTACTACATGCTAATTTATTTCTATTACAAACTGAAATCGTATAAATTCCGTGTTTGCAATTCACGATAAATCATAGGACGTAACTGTTCGATGCAAGATCCCAATGAAAACTTTCGGTTAATTTGACGGAAATCGATTGCATATTTTGGCCCGTATGGCAGTGAACCTTGTGTATAAATTCCACTGGAAAATATGACTGTTAATGACTAAAACGAACACCCCGAAATACACCCGTAAAAACTGGGAATTTCCCGTATCTGAAAATTGTTAAAATCACCATAAATCGTGTACTTATTGAAATGGTGTGTTCAAGGGCTCAAATCGAAGACGACTCGACGACCTGTAACCCTATGCAAGTTTCTAATGGTTTCTGTACTGAAATTGTGACAATAATTGGTTCGGAGAGCAGCTCTGGACTGCAGTCCAGAGCGACTCTGGTTACTGTTTTCTGTCCCGTAATGTGTACTACCTCGTTTCCTGAACTCGTATGTTGCGGAACTCTGCAGTTTATTAAAGGTGAATCTGTTAGATAAATAACACAAGTGGTTTCATCCCGTTTTATCGTCGTTTGCTATTTAATCTGTAATTTAAAAGAACAGGACGTATAACAGTCCAAAACAGAATCAGAATTGACATACTAGTGTTGAGCAGTGCATAACTTTTGACGTATAGACGCGATTGAGAATCCGTCTATTGAGTTGAACACCCTATTAGAAACCCTAGATTTTATTCAACTGTAGCGTCGCTAATATCTGATCCCAACTAGGTGAAATTCGTGTCGCAAAACGGACGTTCAGTTCAGAAACTGAATTTCCTGCAGCGAGTACTTAACATGAAACGGCTGTAACTTGAATACCGGAAACCCGATTGAACTGAAACCAATTTTGATGAACTGCTGACAGAGTGTACTTATTATCGTATTTGTATCATTTCGTTGAATTCTGAATATATGAATTACTGCATTTTTTTTAAGTTTATGACGTGCATATTGGTTCATAATATACATGACTTGTTAACGGCATAAATACACATATCTCACCCAATTGCCATATACATAGTGTTAGTGCGTGTTAGTGTTCAGTGGAAATTGCATTATCGTGCGTGAATGATATTGGTTTAGGAGTGTCAAGTACGCCAATGAAAAAAAAAGTGAATGATTCGTGACAGTGGTTAATACAGTGAACAGTGACAAAACCGTGCTATTGGCATACTTGTACACGACTAAATCATAATCATAACTAGTGTAATCCTAGGGAAAAAGAGGAAATCGAAGTGGAAAGAGAATCGTATTTAGCGGGACCGTGTTTTAGAAGATGATCATTCGAGCAGTGATATATATATTAGGTAGGATCTAGCGATCCGGCTGACAGGGTTATGTCCCGGGCATGTGGGCCGTTGTCTCGGGTATGTACGAGACTCCTGTTAAACATGATCCTCCTTTCCACTATACGATTTCAAACATGACTTAGAGACCGATAGGGACACAGATCATACTTTGCATCATATAGTGACATAGTGATTACACGCATTGTACTTTCATTGTTATTGCCGTATTTACCTATTTCACGTCATTATTATATAAATTGCTATTACGTCGCTCTGACGATCTGAGTATGCATGCTCAGATCTCGTGGAAGAACCAGCGCAGGAGTCGGATTTACCTTTCGAGCTGACGGAGATCTAGTCTGGAGTACTTTTCTTCCTTTCTGCTTTCCATAAAGAGATCTTGTACTTGAACTTGGTTAGTAACTCTTCTTGTATATTTGTAAGCTGTGAACAATGGATTTTAATGTAATAATTTAGTGATGTATTTCCTTTACTGTTATGCTTTGTTTACTGATTACCATGTAATGCTAGAAGTCGAAGTGTGACTACGGCGGGATTATTCCTTGACCATAGGAGCATGGCTGGCCTAGTCATCCCTCGTTTTCCGTATTTTGGGAAGTGGGGCGTGACATGGTTTTGTTGGTATCAGAGCCGTGTTTAGTAACAAGGGATAACATTAACTATACTGTATTACATTATTTTCGTTTCACTATTCCTGATTTTCATCCTCGGATCTAATCTTATCCTTTTGAATCTTCCAGCGATATGACGTCCCCGAACGACCCCTCCTAGGATTCCAGTTCTCAGGACCGTAAGGAAAGAATACTTAGTGCGCTGACCTCTCTCGCAGAAGCTCAGGGGAGGAAGATAGACTTACTCGCCGAAGGACTCGGGACCATTACCGCTGCAGGAGGACCCTCCGCACTCATTACCGCCCCCGAGGGCACTACTCCACCAGCTTATCCTGCTAGGGCTGGTACCGTATCAAACTTCCGGAGGTTACATCCAGCTGCATTCACAGGGCTAGCTGTACCCCTCGAGGCCGAGCAATAGCTAGTGAACATGGAGAATTTAGTGACGGCCGCCAGGGTACCAGATGAAGATAGGGTGAACATGATAAAGATCCAATTGGAAGATGAAGCCCGTACATAGTGGTCAGTGGAAGAAAGCAGGCTAGACAAGCCGATTGAGTGGGGCAAATTCAAGGAGTGCTTCCTAGACCATTATTTCCCTTCCACCGCCAAGGCAGAGATGGAGGAAAAATTCATTCTATTGAAGCAGAATGGACGTCCAGTGGACGTATATGCGGCAGAGTTCAACCGTCTGAGCCGTTTTTCTCCATACATGGTCACCTCAGAGGCCACTATGGCCAGACGCTTCTTGCAGGGACTTGATTTCGAGCTGCGGCAATTGATCGCATCACTGGAGCTGCAGACTTTTGCACAGGTACTCAACGCGGCGAGAGTTCAGGAGCAATTGATCAACAAGTTCAGGAAGCCCCCGGTCATTCCAGCATATACCCCTGCACCTTCTCGAGGAGCCATACCGGTTCACAGGCCTGGAACGACACAAATGAAGCGTCCGTTCGTGCCACAGCATCGCCACCAGAGACGGAACGTAGTTTGCGGCTACTGCAATAGAGATGGGCATACCCAGAAGGACTGTCGCCGCGCCAAGGGACAGTGCTTGATTTGCGGATCTAGTCGGCACAGGATTAGCGGTTGCCCTGAGCGAGCAGAGATACTGAGAGGTTTTGGACCGCTGCAGCAGAGGCCACAGGAGCAGAGGCAACCCTCTACAGGGCGCGGTCGGGGACGAGCTTTCACCTTGACCGCCGAGCAGGCAGAGGCGTCAGGAGACGTTGTTACAGGCACTCTACTCATACATTCCTTGTCAACTAGAGTACTATTTGATTCTGGGGTAACGCATTGCTTCATATTGGAGCATTTCATTGATACACACTCCATACCACATGAACCACTAACCAAGGGCTAGGAGATACATACAGGTAATGGCATTATAATATCTAGTCAAGAATGTAGATCATGTTCGGTTGTAGTGTGTGGCAGGGAATTCTATGCGAATTTCCTTCTGATTGGGACAGGCAGTTACGACGCAATTCTCGGGATGGATTGGATGAGTACCTTCCATGCAGTTATTGATTGTCATGCAAGGAATGTAATCTTCCGCATTCCCAATCACCCAGAGTTTATTTTCGAGGGCGGAAGCGAATCTTTGGAGCCAGCCAAGTATAGAGCCAAGCCAAAGGAGCTGACAGCTATGGAGATTGATGAGTACGCAGCCCCAGAGATTGTTCGGGACTTTCTGGACGTGTTTCCTGAAGATTTACCAGGTCTACCACCTCCACGCGTCTTGGAGTTCTCGGTCGATTTGACTCTAGGTACGGCACCAGTATCCAAGGCCCCGTACAGAATGGCACCGGTTGAGTTGGCGGAGTTGAAGAAGCAAATTGAAGAATTATTGGAGAAGGGATTTATCCGGCCTAGTGTCTCACCGTGGGGTGCGCCAGTTCTGTTAGTGAAGAAGAAGGATGGATCGCTACGGATGTGTATAGATTATCGGGAGCTGAACAAGGTCACAATAAAGAACAAGTACCCAATTCCGCGCATCGACGACTTATTCGATCAGTTAGGTGGGTCCAAGGTATTCTCGAAGTTGGACCTCCATTCAGGATATCATCAAATCAGAGTAGCAGCCGAGGATGTATGCAAGACGGCTTTCAGGACCCGATACGGACATTACGAGTTCCTTGTGATGTCGTTCGGTGTTACCAATGCTCCAGCGATATTTATGGACTTGATGAACATGGTGTTTGCAAAGTACTTGGATACGTTTGTCATTGTATTTATCGACGACATACTTGTCTACTCGAAGACCCGGGAGGAGCATGTCGAGCATTTGCGCATGGTTCTACAAATTCTTCGAGAAGAGAAGCTGTATGCGAAATTAAGCAAGTGTGAATTCTGGCTCGACAAGGTTCAGTTCTTGGGACACATCGTTTCGGGCGAAGGCATCTCAGTGGACCCGGCAAAGATAGAATCTGTCAGAGATTGGCCAACGCCGAAGTCAGTGGCCGAGATCAGAAGCTTTCTGGGATTGGCAGGATATTATCGGAGGTTTGTCCAAGACTTCTCAAGAATCGCTGAACCGTTGACGAGGCTGACACGGAAGGATGTAACATTTGCGTGGACAGAGGAGTGTACTCAGGCTTTTGACACACTGAAGCAGAAGTTGACCACGGCGCCCATTCTTACAGTACCAGATGATTCCGGTGGTTTGGTGATACACAGTGATGCCTCAAGGAAGAGTTTAGGCTGTGTTCTGATGCAGCACGGCCGAGTGGTTGCTTACGCCTCTCGACAACTGAGAAATCACGAGAAGAACTATCCTACGCATGACTTGGAGTTAGCTTCTGTAGTCTTTGCGTTGAAGATTTGGAGGCACTACCTATTGGGCGAGAAAGTGGAGGTGTACACGGATCATAAAAGTCTGAAGTACGTCTTCACTCAGAAGGAACTAAACATGAGGCAGCGCCGATGGCTAGAGCTGATGGCAGATTATGACTTGGACCTTCAGTATCACCCAGGGAAAGTGAATGTTGTACCAGATGCGCTCAGTCGCAAGTCAGCGGTCATGATGTTGACCAGTCAGAGAAGCATTATTGAGGATTTTCAGAGACTCGAGCTTGAAGTCGTCACACCGAGCGCACTCAGTCAACTTTGGCAACTACAAGTGCAGTCTTCCCTTGTGGATCGCATCAAGGATGCATAAGCAGATGATCCTCGATTGCAAAAGTTCAGAGCGCAAGTAGAATCCGGGCTGAGAACGGACTTAATCATACATGAAGACGGTTTTCTGAGATTCGGTAGCAGACTCTGCGTACCCAAGGGAGATGTTCGAGAAGAAGTACTAGCTGAGGCGCATAGTTCAGCTTATTCTGTGCATCCGGGAGGTACGAAGATGTATCGAGACCTAAAGCAGCATTTCTGGTGGAACGGGATGAAGCGGGAAATTGCGAGGTTCGTATCCAGATGCTTGGTCGGTCAGCAGGTGAAGGCAGAGCATCAGAGGACTGCAGGGTTGTTACAACCACTTCCGATACCAGAATGGAAGTGGGAGAACATTACCATGGATTTCGTGACGGCCTTACCACGGAGCCCAAGGGGCAACAACGCCATTTGGGTTATCGTCGATCGCTTCACGAAAGCTGCACACTTCCTACCTTTCCGAGTGGGACAGTCGACAGAGTCACCGGAAGAGAGATATATGCAGGAGATAGTGCGACTTCACGGTGTTCCAGTCAGCATTGTGTCAGATCGAGACATCAGATTCGTGTCGCACTTTTGGAGGAGCTTACAGGAAAGTTTGGGTACCCGCCTCAAGTTCAGCAAAGCTTATCACCCGCAGACGGATGGACAATCTGAGCGTACGATTCAGACGCTCGAGGATATGTTGAGAGCCTGTATGTTGGACTTTCAGGGTTCCTGGGAAGACCATCTGCATCTAGTCGAGTTTTCCTATAACAACAGTTACCAGGCTAGCATTCAGATGGCTCCTTTCGAAGCACTTTACGGGCGGAAGTGTCGATCCCCAGTGTGTTGGGATGATGTAGGAGAGCGAAGATTGTTGGGTCCCGAGCTCATAGTTCAGACAGTCGACAAGGTCCAAATGATCAGGCAGCGAATTAAGACGGCTCAGGATCGACAGAAGAGTTGGGCAGATACCAGCAGGAGAGCACTAGAATTTGAAGTTGAAGATCACGTGTTCCTGAAAATTTCCCCTACCCGTGGAGTTATCAGGTTCGGAGGTCGGGGAAAGTTCAGTCCCCATTTTATCGGACCTTTTGAGGTGGTAGAGCGAGTGGGAGAGGCGGCCTACCGACTTGCCTTGCCTCCATCGTTAGCTGGTGTGCACAATACCTTCCACGTGTCACAATTGCGGCGTTATGTTCGGGATGAGAGCCATGTCCTTGACTATTCGGAGCTAGTTTTGGGTACTGATCTATCATACGAGGAGCAGCCCACCACCATCCTCGACCGCAGGGAGAAAGTACTGAAGAACAAGGTCATTCCGTTAGTCCGAGTGTCTTGGGGCGGTCTTTCCCCAGGAGAATCCACCTGGGAGCGGGAGGAAGATATCCGTGCACGTTTTCCACATCTCTTTGTTTAGTGCTTGGTTTCATTGTATCCTTGTTAAATTTCGAGGACGAAATTTTTGTAAGGGGGGTATGATGTAAATCCCCGTTTCCTTCAATAAAGTTTTTCCCTATTTTCCCAAGTTCCCGAATATTATCCCATTTTTCCCGTATCATTATTTTGTGTGAAGATTAGTGCGTAAGTTGTAGTATTCGTTTTTCTAAAACCAATTAAAAATCAAAACCCAAAATTAAAACCAAATATAATAATTTCCCTCATTTTAAACCCCCAGCCCATAATATTTCTCAGCCCAACACAAATAAACTTTACTAACATTAATCCCTAGCCCAAGCTTTATTCCCCCGGCCCACTCCCCTTCTCAGCAAAATTTAAAACAAAACTCTAATATTAAATCAGCCCAACTCCTTAACCCCGGCTCCCGCAGCTAACCTACCCGACCCGCTTCGATCCCTCCTCTTCTCCCCCAACGTCTCTTTTCCCGCTCACTCTTTTTCGCCTATCCTCACGGCCACGTCGCCGAGCCGTTGCCCCATGACCCGCGCACCCCTCGCGATCCCCTCTAACCCCTCGTCGCTTACCCCTTACTCCTCACTCCCTCAATCTCATCTCAACTCCTCACACTCTCTCTCAAATTCTCTCTCTCCCCCCCAAGAACCCACTGCCTCCATCCCTGCACCGCCGCCGACGACTAAACCACCTCGTCCTCCTCCCTCGTTTCTCCCCTACCAACGCCACTATCACTGCAGCCACTTCCTCCATCAACCGAGAACCCCCTGCCAAGCATCCCTGCACACCCAACCCACTCGCACCCGAGCTCGGCCATCCTGCACCCTCGACGCCGGCAAACTCCCCACCATATCGTCGACGCCCCTATACCCTCCTCATCATCAGCATCATCACCAACACCCCCTAAACCTACAAACCCGAGCCCACTACCTCTCTCTCTCTCTTTCAAACCCTAAAACCCAAGCTCCGACACCCACTGTGCACATCGCCGGAGAGACCACCGCCGACAGCGTCGACCCCAGCACATCTCAGGAGATCCACAGAGCACCCCCCTCTGCTTCCAGTGACCGCGAGTCGTCTCCGGGCAACTCCGACGTCGAACCCGAATCGCGAGCTGAGGCCGTGAAACCAAACCACGCCGTTCGTCGCGCGTCCGTGACGTTGACGCTTTCGTACATCGCCCAAAACGTTTCCAGGAAAGTACCATACTTGCTACATGCTAATTTATTTCTATTACAAACTGAAATCGTATAAATTCCGTGTTTGCAATTCATGATAAATCATAGGACGTAATTGTTCGATGCAAGATCCCAATGAAAACTTTCGGTTAATTTGATGGAAATCGATTGCATATTTTGGCCCGTATGGCAGTGAACCTTGGGTATAAATTCCACTGAAAAATATGACTGTTAATGACTAAAACGAACACCCCCAAATACACCCGTAAAAACTGGGAATTTCCCGTATCTGAAAATTGTTAAAATCACCATAAATCGTGTACTTATTGAAATGGTGTGTTCAAGGGCTCAAATCGAAGAAGACTCGACGACCTATAACCCTATGCAAGTTTCTAATGGTTTCTGTACTGAAATTGTGACGATAATTGGTTCGGAGAGCAGCTCTGGACTGCAGTCCAGAGCGACTCTGGTTACTGTTTTCTGTCCCATAATGTGTACTACCTCGTTTCCTGAACTCGTATGTTGCGGAACTCTGCAGTTTATTAAAGGTGAATCTGTTAGCTAAATAACACAAGTGGTTTCACCCCGTTTTATCGTCGTTTGCTATTTAATCTGTAATTTAAAAGAACAGGACGTATAACGGTCCAAAACAAAATCAGAATTGACATACTAGTGTTGAATAGTGCATAACCTTTGACGTATAGACGCGATTGAGAATCTGTCTATTGTGTTGAACACCTTATTGGAAACCCTAGATTTTATTCAACGGTAGCATCGCTAAATTCTGATCCCAACTGGGTGAAATTCGTGTCGCGAAACGGACGTTCAGTTCAGAAACTGAATTTCCTGCAGCGAGCACTTAAAATGAAACGGCTGTAACTTGAATACCGGAAACCCGATTGAACTGAAACCAATTTTGATGAACTGCTGACAGAGTGTACTTATTATCGTATTTGTATCATTTTGTTGAATTCTGAACATACGAATTATTTCAATTTTTGTAAGTTTATGACGTGCATAGTGGTTCATAATATACATGACTTGTTAACGGCATAAATACACATATCTCACCCAATTGCCATATACATAGTGTTAGTGCGTGTTAGTGTTCAGTGGACATTGCATTATCGTGCGTAAATGATATTGGTTTAGGAGTGTCAAGTACGCCAATGAAAAAAAAAGTGAATAATTCGTGACAGCGATTAATACAGTGAACAGTGACAAAACCGTGCTATTGGCATACTTGTACACGACTAAATCATAATCATAACTAGTGTAATCCTGGGGAAAAAGGGGAAATCGAAGTGGAAAGAGAATCGTATTTAGCGGGATCGTGTTTTAGAGGATGATCATTCGAGCAGTGATATATATATTAGGTAGAATCTAGCGATCCGGCTGACAGGGTTATGTCCCGGGCATGTGGGCCGTTGTCTCGGATATGTACGAGACTCCTGTTAAACACGATCCTTCTTTCCACTATACGATTTCAAACATGACTTAGAGACCGATAGGGACACAGATCATACTTTGCATCATATAGTGACATAGTGATTACACGCATTGTACTTTCACTGTTATTACCGTATTTACCTGTTTCTCATCATTATTATATAAATTGCTATTACGTCGCTCTGACGACCTGAGTATGCATGTTCAGATCTCGTGAAAGAACCAGCGCAGGAGTCGGATTTACCTTTCGAGCTGACGGAGATCTAGTCTGGAGTACTTTTCTTCCTTTCTGCTTTCCATAAAGAGATCTTGTACTTGAACTTGGTTAGTAGCTCTTCTTGTATATTTGTAAGCTGTGAACAATGGATTTTAATGTAATAATTTAGTGATGTATTTTCTTTACTGTTGTGCTTTGTTTACTGATTACCATGTAATTCTAGAAGCCGAAGTGTGACTACGGCTGGATTATTCCTTGACCGTAGGAGCATGGCTGGCCTAGTCATCCATCGTTTTCCGTATTTTGGTAAGCGGGGCGTGACATCATATAATCATGAATTCCAAAAATTAAGTAAGAGAATATTTACTTTGTAATTTAATGGATTTATTAATTTTTTTAATCGGATCCGTTGAAAGCAAAGAGTAGATCCAATGGTTATTATTCAGGTTCATGAATTTAAAAACGTGAACCCATCCTGACGGATCCTATATATATATATATATATATATATATATATATATATATATATATTCAAATTAACACATGATCAAACATACTCAAATTTTACACATAACGAAGAGTCCCACAAAAGAAGATGACATGAGAATTTTACACATAACAAAGAGTCCCACAGAAATCTTTAATTTTCCAAATTCCTAAATGAAAGTTCAATTGAATTTTGCCATCATCCAAATTTTAATGAAGATGAAATAACCTAGCATGACCCTCTGCATAGGTTAAACACTGCAAATTTGTCTAATAACTAGCATCCAATTTGTCTTCCATCATATAATACACTTCACCATATTTGTTTATGGCATCATATCCATAAGCGGCTTTACATAACTTAAGTTTAACTAAAAAACCATGTCTCCAATTTGCAACAATTAAAGAGATATCACATATACCACATATATAAAATGCATAATTTTTGGGTAGGATATCTTAGATGGTTCATTGTTTATTTTTCTCATTAGGATGAAGGAATTCCATGGCATACTCTTTTAGACTTCAACTGAGTAAAAAAATATTTGATCAAGACATAAATCAATACCAATAAAAGATACCTCAAGAGAATTATTTGTTTATAGATGAGAACAATTCGCTTCTTATATCCCTCTTTAATATATTCGGCCCATTTAGATCTCCATGAAAATCTTCCATTGGCCTTTTTCAATTTCATGACCTTCCAAATATGAGCCATGACACAATAAGTATTTCGCACAAAAAAAATATCAAAAGAATAATTAAAAGATAATAAAACTTATCTTTTTCTTATATCATACAATTGGCTCACTTCAAGAGAAGTGAAATCACCAACGCCTTCGCCTTTTTTCCCATCGAAGTTCCATTTTCCTCGAACTACCTTAAAATTGTTGAGACAAGATGGTATGCAATGGAATCGAATTTAAATCAAATTGTATAAAATACAATAGAAATTTACATTTTGAAATAAAGAAAAATATAATAGAAACTAAGGTTGGTGAAACCGTTGGTTGAGGCACGGGTATCTCGCTTTCTTTAAGACGATTCGTGCCACCATGGTGAGAAGCCACTGGTTCTTCACCGATGCAACTGACCTCTACACTTCGCCCCCAAAATACAATAGTAAAAGAACAACACCGTTTCGCTCTTTGTTCTTGCACAAATCAAAGAGGAAGAGCTCTGCCCACACCTTTTCTCTATCTGTTAAATCAATGTATGATATAAGAAAATTGTTGTTTCCAAATAGTAGCAAAACCGAGTTACACACACACACACTAGCATAGACTCCTGCGCAAGTGTAGAAAGCTTGCGTTTTTGAAAAATATCTTTCTGCGATATAGTATTTAATTTACGAAGACTATATTAGAAAAAAGAAGAAGTAAATTCTTATAGAAGTAATCAACAATTTGATTTTCTTAGATCATAAATGTAGTCAGACGATTTCAATGTCATATTTTTCGATGATATTGAACTACTCCTGACCTTTGTTATAGTCTAAATTTTATCTAATTTTAATCTGATTGAATCCATTTCATTACGCATTTGGAAATTTAAATTTTAAACTCGTTTCAACCAATTAAACTATAAGCCCCAATAACTAAATTCATTTTGTTAGTTTCTAAAAAATGTAACTAAATTCTAACGAACCAAATCAATTTTATTAGCCTATCAAAAATCTAAATTCATCATAGTTTATTACAGTACTATAACAATCAGATGAATGGACAATGTACCTTAATAAAGGGTTAGATAAAATCCAAAACCAAATGATGGGTTTAAATTAACTTTTTATTCCACTGTATGATTTCAAAATCATGTCATTTAATCGAATATGCTCGTTATTAGGTTGAATGTGCTTGTTTTCTAACTTTATCCATGGATCACGTTATTTGATCGAATCCATTCCAATACCCGTTTGAAATTCTAATTCCAAATCTTATTACAACCTATTTTCGAATGCATGGATGGTTTCTACCGCAGACGTCCTCCAAAGAAAGTAGGGCGATAGAGTCTAAAGCTTTTAATGAAGCTTGGGCTCTATAGAGAAGAAGATTGTGAGTGCTTTAGCAAATTTTATGTACTCCATTTTCGTTGCAGCAATCATTAACCTCTCAATGATAGCTAAATATGTTTATTCTACAATTGTATGAAATTAGGAGGATAACAAAATGAGGGGTGCTAATAAACTTTTTCATTCCAAAATGAGACATGTGGGGGAAAATCAAATTAAAACCAGAGGGAGCGAAATCAAATTTGAAAATAATTGAGAGTAGTATTGAAGGATTAAAAGTGAACCTAGAAGCAAGCTAGGGACACACACACTATGTAATGACTCTGAAATCTTTGTACAGAAAAATTTTCTGTTAATATACAAGAAAAGAGTATTACATCCTGAGTTTGAGTTATAAGTAACTTTTATTAATTAGAATCAAGAAACAACTTGTAGCTCACCGGTAAAGCTCTTGCACTACTATGATGTAGCCTGTGTGTTCGATTCCCATCAGACACAATTATTTTTTTTTATTTTTCTTTTTAACTTTTTGGAAGCCCAAAAGATTTCACGTGCAATACACGGGAAAGGAAAAGTTCAGAAAAATCAAACATGTGGAAAATTGTGTAAATACAGAGCTGATCAGATTGCATGAATCTCGAAGCAATTGCCTCAAGATCGACCTGCGGTTTAGCCCATAGGGCCGGCGGGGACAGTCAGGATGTGGACAAACTGCTTCTTGCTTTGCACACATGACTCTTCAACTCACCTCAACTTCTCTGCACTGTTTGATTTCCCTGCAATCAAACAGAGACCCTTTAATTCACCAATTAACAAAATTTATTGCTTTTAATCCACATTTTTAATTCCCAAAATCATGATTCTCCACTATAAATACCACCCTATACTTTGGCTCAGCACCATTCTGAAAATTCTAGCCAAAACTCTCTAAAAATTTCCTAAGTGCAAGCGGGTAAAGTGGAGTTAGCGAGCAAGCTTCTTCCGTCGAAAATCGAAGCCGATTCCATAGCTCCCGCGACGCCACGAGGCCTTCCCTTTCTTCGTTAACCACTTCCTAACATTTCTAAACCGTAAGTCCCTCCCAAACTCTCTTTCTCTTTATTGAATTTCATCTTTAAACTTATATCGGTAAAGTGGAGTTATTACCGATAATCTTTTCCTAAACCCTAAAAACTCATTTTCCTTTATATGTTGATCAACCTAATTTTTACACAATAATTGTAACCTTAAATACCAATGTTTAGAATCAAGTTTAACCAAGATTCTTATATAAAACAATCATAATTGAACTTTTATATTAAAATACCTTGAAATTTTTTATCACATCTTTTCGATAAATTGTTTAAACAATACATTTATTAAACTTCACGGGGTAACAACCTACCCCACACGCACACTTGGTTTCATAGCACGATGCCTAATTGTATGTATTTTTGGTTCGAAGATAGTATTTACAATAAAATACCATATAATTTAAAAATCGGATTTCTTGTAAAACAGTATTTCATATTCCTTTGCGATTATGCATCTACAACCCTTATTAGGGGACCCACTAATAGATGGTGCAGATTATCGCACCTTCTTAGGATAGTAGAGCGAGATGCAAACCGTCTCACGGAGCATTCGTTCTCGAAAGGATTTAATACGTTTACTTAAAGAAAAACGAATTTCTAAATAAAACTATTTTTTTAAAATTATATAAAATTATAAGTCCATATTTTCAAAATAAAATAAACCTATATTTTTCTAAAAATGAAAGATTAACAAATGTCAATAAAATACCATCAAGATACCAAAAAGGACAAGTTTTTCAATAAAATACCATAAACTTTCCAAGCTATATTAAAATAATTTTTCGTAAAACCCCTCGAGTTATATACAAAACAATATTTAAGGACTTTAGTAAATATGAGTTTAAGCGGGATCAATTCTCTTGAGCCCCAGGAAGCCGGAGAAAGTGAGTGCTTGCATATTTAAGGTAGACAACTTAACGATGTTATCAATGGCAATTGTCTTGGAAAAAGACACAAATCCTGCCGTCCATGTGCAGCGGTTGCCGATAATTCCCGAACCTAAGAAATTCAAGAGTTAAATTCGTTTACAAGTGCCTGACTCAAGCTGAGTCCAAACTCAAATCTGAATCCAACATTAAACAAGAACTTGATTACTTGAACATGAACATGAATACTCGAAAATCAATATCAAACATGTATACTTGACTTGACTTGACCGAACCATGTTTATAACTTGACATAAACTCAACATGACTATTTGAACACTCGATTACATCCTGAACATGAATAATTGAACATTTTTATATCCATGAATTCGGCCAAGACTTGTAAAACTAATCTATACAATACAACATGAAGGGATAAAGGGGTAGATTGGTACAGAACGTATATCATGGCATGAGAGATCACTTAAAAGACACCTACATGAATTCTCATGTCGTTGTCCCGTGGGTTATGACGGGGCCTTGTACTACATGTTACCATAGTTCACGAGGTAAGATGGACTCCTCTCGTATACATGAATACCTTCTTTATCAAGCTACAAACAACCACGTTAGAATAACTATCATATACCAGTGATTGATCATATACACTTACCTGTTCATTTCCCATTACTTGTTACATTCTCTTTCTTCTTTTGGGACTTACCGAGCGTTAGTTCGATGATGATATTCCTTTATATTTCTTTCTTTGGAATGTTTGTCAGGAGGATCAGACTCTGAGGAGATCGAGCCGAGCCAGGGGGACTTGGACTAGCTCACCGCTCAGCCTCACTTCTAGTTTCCTCTGCACTTACTTTTTTGTATGCCATTGTTTAGGCACTGCTTTACTAATTGTATCTTTTATTTTCAAACAGTTATATGTAAAGATGAATGTAAATAAAGTTGATGTTTTATTTTAATAATCTTGTTATTCTTGTACATTTACATATTGCTCAATTATGCTTAACGTATTTATTTCTCAGTAAATACGTTGCGTCCTGCCACGTCATCGTTTCCGTCTAATGGGAAGCAGGGATGACAGGTTTTGTTGGCGGCCCATACAGGTCAGTTCTGCATGAAGTATTAAGCAATATATCACAAAAATTATGAGAGTCAGCAACTATACATTCCTTACATTTTAAATTTCTTGAATCTATCCTAACCATTCCTTTTCTATCAAAGTCATGGATTCTCCCAACAACAACAGTTCAACGTAAATGGCAACACTCCACCACCTACCGTTGCATCTCCTATCAATGAGCAAACGGTACTACTTGAGGCAATCAAGAGCCTCGTGTAGGGTCAGCAATAGTAGACTGCTATCCTCATGCACCGTCCCGAAACCGAGGCACCCGGAGTCAAACAATTTCGGGCATTGCACCCAAAACACTTTTTGGGAAAAGAGAGCTCATTTGATGCAGAAGAATGGGCTCAAGCGATCGAAGATGATCTGGCAGCAGCTCAAGTGCCAGATATTGTATGGGTGAGAGTTGCTTAGTTGCAACTGACCAAAAATGCCAGAGTCTGGTAGAAGGATGAGAAAAGCCATCTCACCCAGCCAATAGAGTGGAAGACGTTTCGCGATATGTTCGATACGAAGTACTTCCCTGAGACTGCCCGTTTTGACATGGAGCAGCAGTTCATCCATCTACAACAAGGCGCGATGTGGGTCAAGTCTGTAGATGAATACGATGCTGAGTTTACTATGCTCAGCAGGTTCGCTGCACACCTTATTCCTACTGCTGAGATCCGGACACGACGATTTCAGCAAGGGTTGGACCCAGAAATCCAAGCTGCACTCACTATAGGGGATTTCTCAACCCATGAACTTGCTTCGAAGGCTACCCAACGCTATGAGGCAGTTGTGAAGAAGAAGGGGAGGCCGCAGACTGCTGATGTGAAACGCCCTGCCACACAGATGACAGGAGGAGCCTCTTCTATGCCAACTTTTGCATCTAAGAGGCCAGGATGACCGTTTAACCGGTCCGGTCCAGACTTCTGTTTCTACTACAAGAGAACTGGACACTTAGCGAAGGACTGCAGGCATACAAATAGCCTGTGTTTGGTTTGTGGCGCATCTACTCACTCCATCGAAGCATTCACATACCGTTTTAACACAGCACCAGCACCAGCACCCAGACCCACAATCACGGTCCCGCAGAGGCCAGCCATTCAGGCTCCTACACCTCAATTAGCTTTTCCTGCATCAGCTCTAAGTAGATCAACTGCACAGCCTCAACGTCAATTCCATCAGGCACAGAGAAACTTGCCTCGAGGGAAAAGAAACGTGCCCCAAGGACAGAGGAATGTTCCTCCGGAAAGGAGAAATGTACCACGACGTCAGGCTTTTACAATGACGGTCGAGGAGGCCGAAACCACAAGCCAAGTCATCACTGGTAAAATCACCCATTCAAAAAAAAATTGTTGATTCGATCAGGTTGCGTCAGTCTCATTCAGATGGATACCGCTTTCCGGGGTATTGAACAAAGGGGTATCAACTTTCCACTATATTTTTTTCCTATATCTAAACTCAACCTCACACAACTTAGGTACTATACTAGTAGCCACCCTTCCTGCACTTGCACTTTTCGACAGTGGAGCGTCACACTGCTTCATGTCGCAACGATTGGTGAGAACGCATGCGATTCCCATGAAGCCACTCATTTCAAGCTGGAATGTCAGTTCCGGGAATGGAGTATTGAAGGAAACTATGGGGTTTGATCAGTGTCCAGTTGTAGTTTGCGGATGAGAATTCTACGCAAATTTTAAAGTACTGGATATCCTAAATTTCGATGTGGTGTTGGGAATGGATTAGCTGGGAGTATTCTATGCTACTATTGACTGCCATCAAAGGAGGGTAGTATTTGAAATACCATATCACCCAATTTTCTATTTCAAAAGTGTAGATAGAACTTTGGAGCCAGGAAGCTACCATGCTAAACCGAAGAATACATAAGTGTTCTCTCTACCGGCAAAAGAAGAAAAGCCTGAGGTAGTTCGAGAGTTTGAGGATGTGTTCCTTGAAGACATATCAGGTTTGCCTCCTGATCAAGCTCTTGAGTTTAGTAATGATTTATAACCTGGTGCGCAACCTGTAATCAAAGCTCCATATCGGTTAAGTCTGGAAGGATTGAAGGAGATTCGTATTTAGTTGGACAAATTGTTGAAGAAAGGTTAGATCAAACCCAGTACTTCCAGTTGGGGATTTCTGGTACTACTGGTGAAGAAGAAAGAAGGTTCTTACAGGATGTGTGTGGATTATCGAGCTCTGAACGAAGTGACGATTAAGAACAAATATCCACTACCGCGCATCGATGATCTTTTCGATCAGTTATGTGGGTCTTGTGTATTTTCAAAACTAGATCTTCGTTCGGTTTATCATCAGGTGAAGGTCAAAGAGTCCAACATTCCAAAGACGGCGTTTAGGACTCGATATTGTCATTATGAATATCTCGTAATGCCATTTGGTGTGACCAATGCACCTGCCATCTTTATGAACCTGATTAACCAAGTTTTTCAAGAGTACTTAGACAGGTTCGTTGTCATCTTCATCGACGACATCCTGGTGTATTCAAAGAATCGGAAAGAACACGCCGAGCATTTACGGATTGTCCTGGAGACATTGCGACAACATCAGCTCTACGCCAAGTACAGCAAGTGTGAATTTTAGCTATATTAAGTCGGATTTCTCGGACATATCGTTTCAGGCGAAGAAATCTATGTAGATCCATCTAAGATGTCAACTATCAGCGAATGGCCGACACTAAAGACGGTGAAAGATATATGAAGTTTCTTGGAATTAGCAGGATACTACCGACGATTCATTGAAGGGTTCTCAAATATTGCAGCACCCCTGACCAAGCTCACACGTAAAGATGAAGTATTCGTGTGGTCAGAAGCATGTGAAAAGTTTTTGTAGAACTCAAATCAAGATTAACTTCTGCTCCTATTCTTGTAATACCGGATCAATCTGGAGGATTCGCCATACACTGTGATGCTCTGGTAAAGGATTAGGATGTGTTCTACACCAGCATGGAAAAGTTGTAGTTTTTGCATCAAGACAACTAAAGGTTCATGAGCGCAACTATCCAACACATGATCTGGAGTTGGCAGCCGTCATCTTCGCACTTAAGATTTGGCGCCACTATCTTCTGGGAGAACGAGTGGATATATGCACTGACCGCAAGAATCTGAAGTATGTATTTACTCATAAAGAATTAAACATGCGGCAGAGAAGATGGCTAGAACTCATGGCGGACTTCGACATCAACCTACAGTATCATCCTGAGAAGATGAACGTAGTTCCTAATGCACTTAGTCGCCAGCCATTAGCAATGAACCTCACCGCTCAGTGGAAGCTATAGCAAGAATTGCACGGATTGGAGATCGAAGTAGTTATGCCAGGGAACGCTTCATATTTGATGAACTTACAAGTCCAGTCCACTCTTGTCAATCAGATCAAGGAAGCCCAAGCAAATGATGCCAAGCGATAAAAGATCCGAGAACAAGTAGAAAGTGGACATCGAACTGACTTCATCATCCACGAAGATGGATCCTTGCGATATGGAAGTCGATTATGTATACCAATCGGCCTTGTTCGAGAAGAGTTGATGAAACAAGCTCACAGCTCTCCGTATTCAGTACACCCTGGTGGTACGAAAATATACAAGGATCTACGGCAACACTACTGGTGACATGGAATGAAGTGCGAAGTAGCAAGGAGCGTAGCCAAGTGTTTGGTGTATTAGCAAGTGAAAGTTGAACATCACAGAACTGCTGGTGTACTTCAGCCGTTATCAATCCCATAATGGAAATGGCAGCATATTACAATGGACTTCGTGACTGCCCTTCCTCGCAGCACGAAGGGTAATGACGCAATATGGGTTATTATGGATCGACTCACCAAGTCGGCTCACTTTATTCCATTTCGAGTTGGCCAGTCAACTGAGACGTTAGCAAAGAAGTATATGGAGGTAAGCATAAATCTAAAGTAAGATTTAAACCTTCAAGATATACCATAATTGATACCCATGAACTCATACAGGAGATCGTGAGATTACATAGAGTACCTGTTTGCATCATCTTCGATCGTGATACAAGATTCTGATCATAATTCTGGCAGAGTCTGCAAGCTAGCCTGGGAACGAGTCTGAATTTCAGCACGACTTATCATCCACAAACAAACGGACAGTCCGAGTGAACAATTTAGATTCTGGAGGACATGCTAAGAGCCTGTATGTCAGACTTCGGAAGTTCGTAGGAAGATCACCTACACTTTGTGGAGTTTTCATACAACAACAGCTATCAGGAAAGTATTGAAATGGCACCATTCGCAGCACTTTACGGACGGAATTGTCGTTCACCGCTGAGTTGGGACGACATTGGAGATCGTGAACTCCTTGGACCAGAGATGATCGTGGCAACTGTGGATGTTGTTCGCACGATCAGGGAAAGGATGCACATAACCCAAGACCGGCAGAAACATTGGGAAGATGCAAAGCGCCGATCTATGGAATTCCAAGCTGGAGACCATGTATTCCTGAAGATCTCTCCAAACAGAGGAGTGATCCGTTTGGCAAAAGGGGTAAGATAAGTCCAAGATACATAGGACCGTTCGACATGCTCGAACGAGTTGGAGAAGTGACATACCGTTTAGCACTACCACCCTCATTAAATGGAGTGCACAACATGTTCCACATATCCCAGCTACGACGATATGTGAGCAAACCCAGCCACATACTTGATCACGTAGAGCTCACAGTACAGACTGACCAGACCTGCGAGCAACAACCAGTTGAGATCCTGGACCGAAAGGTGAAGACATTGCGGAACAAGGAAGTAAACTTGGTCAGAGTGATATGGAGAAAAGATTAGCCAGGAGATTCAATATGGGAACAAGAAAAAGACATGCGTGCACGATACCTTTACCTCTTTGAAAATTAGTCCCTATGTAATTGTAAATTTCGAGAACGAAATTTTATAAGGAATATAGTATGTAACGACTATGAAAGCCCTTGCACTATTGTGACGTAGCCTGTGTGTTCGATTCCAATCAGACACAATTATTTTTTCTGATTTTTCTTTTTAACTTTTTGGAAGCCCAAAAGATTTCACGTGCAATACACGGGAAATGAAAAGTTCAGAAAAATCAAACTTGTGGAAAATGGTGTAAATATAGAGTTGATCAAATGGTATGAATATCGAGGAAATTGCCTCAAGATCGACCGGCGGTTTAGCCCATAGGGTCGGCGGGGACGGTCAGGATGTAGCCAAACTGCTCCGTGCTTTGCACACATGACTCTTCAACTCCCCTCAACTCCTCTGCACTGTTTGATTTCTCTGCAATCAAACAGAGACCCTTCAATTCACCAATTAACACAATTTTAATACTTTTAATCCACATTTTTAATTCCCAAAACCCTAATTCTCCACTATAAATACCATCCCATATTTTGGCTCAGCACCATTTTGAAAATTCTAGCCAAAACTCTTTAAAAATTTCCTAAGTGCAAGTGGAGTTAGCGAGCAATCTTCTTCCATCGAAAATCAAAGCTGATTCTGGAGCTCCCGCGACGCCATGAGGCCTTCCCTTTCTTCGTTAACCTCTTCCTGACATTTCTAAACCGTAAGTCCCTCCCAAACTCTCTTTCTCTTCATTGAATTTTATCTTTAAACTTATATCGGTAAAGTGGAGTTATTACCGATAATCTTTTCCTAAACCCTAGAAACTCCTTTTCCTTTATATGTTGATCAACCTAATTTTTACACAATAATTGTAACCTTAAATGCCAATGTTTAGAATCAAGTTTAACCAAGATTCTTATGTAAAACAATCATAATTGAACATTTACATTAAAATACCTTGAACTTTGTTATCACATCTTTTTGACAAATTGTTTAAACAATACCTTTAGGAAAACTCACGGGGCAACAACCTACCTCAACCCACACTTGGTTTCATAGCACGATGCCTAATTGTATGTATTTTTGGTTCAAAGATAGTATTTACAATAAAATACCATATAATTTAAAAATCGGATTTCTTGTAAAACAGTATTTCATATTCCTTTGCGATTATGCATTTACAACCCTTATTAGGGGACCCACTAATAGATGGTGCAGATTATCGCACATTCTTAGGATAGTAGAGCGAGATGCAAACCGTCTCACGGAGCATTCGATCTCGAAAGGATTTAAATACGTTTACTTAAAGAAAAACGAATTTCTAAATAAAACTAATTTTTTAAAATTATATAAAATTATAAGTCCATATTTTCAAAATATAATAAACCTATATTTTTCTAAAAATGAAAGATTAACAAATGTCAATAAAATACCATTAAGATACGAAAAAGGACAAGTTTTTCAATAAAATACCATGAACTTTCCAAGCTATGTGTTTATCATTAAAATACCCCAATACTTAAAATCCATTCTCATGAAAACCCAAAATAAAACTAATCACCCTTGGAGTTTATTTTAAAACCATATTAAAATAATTTTTCGTAAAACCCCTCGAGATATATACAAAACAATATTTAAGGACTTTAGTAAATATAAGTTTAAGCGGGATCAATTCTCTTGAGCCCCAGGGAGCCGGAGAAAGTGAGTGCTTGCCTATTTAAGGTAGACAACTTAACGGAGTTATCAGTGGCAATTGTCTTGGAAAAAGACACAAATCCTGTCGTTCATGTGCAGCAGTTGCCGATAATTCCTGAACCTATGAAATTCAAAAGTTAAATCCATTTACAAGTGTCTGACGCAAGCTGAGTCCAAACTCAAATCTGAGCCCAACATTAAACAAGAAATTGAATACTTGAACATGAACATGAATACTCGAAAATCAATATCAAACATGTATACTTGATTTGACTTGACTGAACCATGGTTATAACTTGACATGAACTCAACATGACTACTTGAACACTTGATTACATCCTGAACATGAATACTTGAACATCTTTATATCCATGGATTCGGCCAAGACATGTAAACCGAATCTATACAATACAACACGCGGGGATAAAGGGGTAGATTGGTATGGAGCGTATATCGTGGTACGAGAGGTCGCTTAAAAGACACCTACATGAATTCTCATGTCGTTGTCCCGTGGGTTATGATGGGGCCTTGTACTACATGTTACCATAGTCCACGAGGTAAGATGGACTCCTTTCGTATACATGAATACTTTCTTTATCAATCTACAGACAACCACGTTAGAATAACTATCATATACCAGTGATTGATCATATACACTTACATGTTCATTTCCCATTACTTGTTATATTCTATTTCTTCTTTTGGGACTTACCGAGCGTTAGTTCACTGGCGACATTCCTTTCTATTTCTTTCTTTGGAATGTTCGTCAGGAGGACCAGACTCTGAGGAGATCGAGTCGAGCCGAGCCAGGAGGACTTAGACCAGCTCACCACTCAGCTTCACTTCTAGTTTCCTCTGCACTTACTTTTTTGTATGCCATTGTTTAGGCAATACTTTACTCATTGTATCTTTTATTTTCAAATAGTTGTATATAGCGTTGAATGTAAATAAAGTTGATATTTTATTTTAATACTCTTTTCATTCTTGTATATTTGCATATTTCTTAATTACACTTAACGTATTTATTTCTTAGTAAATACGTTGCGGCCTGTCACGTCATCGTTTCTGTCTAATGGGAAGCGGGGCATGACACACTATCTGACCGAATCCATTCCAATACCCGTTTGAAATTCTAAATCCAAATCGTATTACATCCTTTGTTCGGATGCGTGGATGATTTTTACCGCAGACAACCCTTCGAAGAAAGCAAGGTGGTAGAGTGTAAGGCTTTTAATGAAGCTTAGGCTCTATCAGTAGAAAGAAGACGATGGTGAGTGCTTTAGCAAATTTTATATACTCCATTTTTGTAGCAGCAATCATTAACCTCTCAATGATAGGTAAATATGTTTATCTACAATTGAATGAAAGTAGGAAGCCAACAAAATGAGGGGTGCTAATGAACTCTTGCATTCCAAGTTAAGTCATGTGAGGGGTAAAATCAAATTAAAACCAAAGGAGTGAGCGAAATCAAATTTGAAAACAATTGAGAGCAGTATTAAAGGATTAAAAGTGAACCTAGAAGCAAGCTAGGGACATATATAAATTTTGCATGGCACAAGATGACAAAAAAGAGCTTGAATTAGTGGTACCTAGCATTCTATGATGATGATGATGATGATGATGATTAAGTAAAAAAATAACTTAATAATTTTATTACCATGACCTGGATTAAATGCCATTTACCTCATTGTCACGTAGTGGGAGGATAATAATAACATGACAATAATATCAATATGAATGGCCCAATAATGGCCTTATTGATCCAATATAATTGCCCATAAAACACACATTAAATGCATATATTCATAACCCTGACTTGGTCGAAATAACATGCCAAAATATTAACTAGTTAAATCAATTTATGACAAGTTAATCACAAAATAATATATGCGTGCCAAAAATCATTGTCACTAAAACAAAATATTATAATCCTTGAAATATTTTATTAAAATTTTCCAACAACACTTTTTAGTGTGATTTGTTCTTTGCCGAAGATTTAGTGACACATTATCTTTATTTAGTTCCAATTCAGGCCTTGGTTATGAGCCATATCAGTTTTAGGCTCGAAGATGAGCCATGATGAAGATTTATTCGAGTTGTATTATGCATCCTTTTGAGCGGTTCGTGGTGGATTCTTTTGGGGACAGTTCCCTTATTGTGAGAAGTTATTGCTCATTGATGGTTTGCTACATTAATATGTTTGATGAGATGAGTTGTTGTATTCTTTTGCCGATCGATGTAGATTCTTCAGCCACATTGGAGCTGACACTATGGTGCTTGATGAGGTATGATGCCTCATAGTTTCCTAGGCGCATGATTATTTGTAGACATTGAGTAGCATATAGTATGTCATCAAATTTTGTCTCATTTTGCGATCCTGGCAATTGGACCGAGGTGGAGTATATTAGTTTGATTATGGTGCTCGTATTTGAGGTTGTGATGACAATATGAGCTGTTCCCAGCATGTGTGTGTGTCTGGGGAGCAGTTGCGAGGATGTTGTTGTATTTCCGAGTCTCAGCTCACGGATTCAAGCCACGGCTCACGGATTCAAGCCAAAGTGGTGATTGTTGGGATGTGTCTCGTATCTGTTTGAACACCTAGATAGATTCTAACTTGGACTCGAGTCTTATGGGTCGGGCCATCCATTGGTGTGGACTACCAATGAATGATGGGTAGTGTTAGGTTGTTAACTTTATATATACTCTAATTAAAAGGAGTTGAGAGATTGGCATGTGCCAAAATGTAGTCTCATTGGGTTTGTGTCAAGGTGGCTGAGCTGGGACAACTAGACGGCCCGACCATGAGCCCGGTTCTGGGCAAATCTTTTTTTTAAGAATTAAAGGGGACGGTCATTTTTTGTGAGTTTTGAATTTTAAAATTTTTTTGTGTGCCCCACATAAATAGATTTGTACCTGGGAATCAGAATACCTGGTATGACACACAATACGGTCAAACCAGAACATCTTCTACATTTTCCTGTTCACTTCAAATTTCTAAAACGGGAACTTTTGCATTTATAAGTAAAAAGAAACAAAGAACCAATATTTTTACTTCTTTTTCTTCTTCTTCTAATGAACTTACAATGTATTTACAAACTAATTTTCTTAGTTTTCTCACCGTTGAACAGATAGATAATTTTGATATTTTGGATTGGTGGAAAACACATGAATAAATGTATCATGTGCTTTCTTCCATGGCTCGTGATTTGCTAACAATTCCGGTGTCCACAGTAGTTTCGGAGTCTAATTTTAGTGCAGGTAACAGATTTTTAAGCAACAAGAGAGCGAGATTGTCAGATGAAATAGTGGAGATCGTAGTGTGCCAGAAAGATTGGTTCGATGCAGAAACTAGAGAACAACACTTTAAAAGTATTGAAGACTCCGACACTGATTAAGAGTAATGATTTTAGAGAAGTTCACTAATTGTATTTTTTATTTTTTTGACAATTTTATGAGGGGTAAAGTTTGCCAACTTTTGTCCTTCCCCCCAAATTTGATCAATAAAATATTTAGGTTTGATCCGGAACCTATGCGAAGTTCGGGCTTAAAAAAATTCCCCATAAAGCTATTTTTAAAAAAATAATATTTTAATTGCGTTTAGGCCGGCCCGACCAAAGCCGGGCCTAAGGCCTGGCTAGGTTGGGATTTGGAGCACCCGGGCCGGGCCGAGGCCTGGCTCGAAGCCCGGCCAACCGGGCTTGGCCTAACCCGTTGACCGGCCAAGCCCGACAGGCTTCAGGCCGTTTGTCACATTGAGGTTTGTGTATGCCTCCCTCTCTTATGAAGAGAACAAGAGAGAGATGAGTGATTAGAGTGTTATGAAAGTGAATACCTCTTGTATGTTATTCTGTAATCATAATGGAACCTGAGTGTGAAGATGGCCCCGTAGACTAGGCCGAATGGTCGAACCACATTATATCCTGTGTGCTATTGTGTTATTGATTCTTCGTATTATTTTGTATTCATGCTATCTTTTGTTCTCGATATTTGTGGGGATCGATAGCCCCACCACCATCTAGCTTTTTATTAACCATCTCAGAATTAGTCATTTTGTTAATTGTCGTCAATATACTAAATTGAGTGCAAGATTCAAGTTTTCTCATTTTTGTGTTGAATTTCTTTTTCCTTATGTCATTTAGTTAGACCACAAAGTTGATCTCTTGGGAATATATCAGTTTTGCTTGTCTATTTAATTTCAAGCTCTTCAATTTAAAAAGGAAAGGCGGCTTGGAATTGATGACAAATAAATTTGAGAATAATATTTTATAGAAAGGAGGATGGAAGAGGATGGAGATAAACTTTAAATTGATATTTGTTTTTTGCACACCTTACTCTTTACATATAACCCACTTATATAGGTTTTACAATGACTCTTCACATAGCCAAGACTTTTTAATTTCATACATTGAATTTGATATAATAAATAATAGACTTAAATTAGATCCATGCATGACAACAAGTTCATGCACATTATCTCTACCTCTTAAACTTCCCAATAACTCATTATTATCAAGTTTATGATATTTCCAACATGCCCCCTTAAACTTGAATCACCATACCGATCTTTCTTCGCAATAATGAGAATGTTTCAAACTTCAAAGGCTTTGTAAATATGTCAGCGACTTGGTCTTGAGATTTCACATAATTCAACTCGATATCTTTATTCTTCACATGCTCTTAGATGAAATGATAGCGAGTGTCTATGTGCTTTGCTTCTTTCATGAAACACAAGATTTTTTGCAAGTGCAATTGCTGACTTATTATCGACATAAATCTTTGTATGCGTCGTTTGAGCAAACTGTAGGTCTTTAAAAAAGCTTCTCAGCCACAATGCAAGGCAAACTCCAAACGACGCAGCAACATACTCGGCTTCACAAGTGGAGAGGGTAACTATCGGTTGCTTTTTCGAGGACCAAGTGATTGCGGTGCTACCCATCAAGAAAGCATAATCGTTTGTACTCTTTCGATCATCAATATCTCCACTCCAATCGCTATCAGTGTATGTAATAAGTTCAAAACTGTCAGAATTTGAAAACAACAAACCATAATTTGCTGTATCTTTGATGTATCGGAGAATCCTCTTTGCCGCTAGCTGTCACGCCCCGCTTCCCAGTATACGGCGAAGGGGACGTGACTGGTCCGCTACGTATTTACTCTGAAGTAAATACGCTAAGCGTATCTAAGCAATATAAAAGTAAATACAAAAGAGACAAGATATATAAATTGAACAACAACTTTATTTATTAACATTATTTTGTATAATGCATGAAAAGTAAATACAACTGAAATAAAAGCGATGCCTAAACAATGGCATAACAGGAATGTAAAGTACTGAAAGGAAATGTGTATAATGAAACTAAAGCTCTGGGTCTGCAGCAAACTGATCCAAGTCTTCAGCAATAGGCTCGATCTCTGACGTATCCAAATCACCTGACGACATTCAAAGAAGAAGGAAATAGAATGTCGTCAGCGAACAGGTCGCTCGGTATGTCCCAAAGATAAGAGGAAAGTAGAATAGACGGAATAAGAAGGTATTTTTTTTAAAGATGTATTATATTGTGGTAATGTTGTATTAACGTTGTTGTTTGTAGCTTGGTACAGAAGAATGCCAGTGTATACGAGAGGAGTCTCTATATGCCAGAGACTAGAGGCAAGTATAGTACAAGGAACCGTTTATGCCACGGTACAACAGCAACTGGATTCATGTAGGTGTATTAAGTCTTACAGTCTCGTGCCACTTCTAACATCTTCCGTACCAATCTACCCCTTAAACCCCGTAATGTTTTGATTGTATTGTATTGTAAACTGTATAGATTGTATAATTGGATGACTAACCGAAACCATGATATCTGTAACGGATGTAACCGTAGAATCATGTAAATGGATGTATACTGGAGATCATGTAAATGGAATGTATATCCATGGTTCGGTTCAGTCAAGCTGTATAGATTGATAATTGGATTCATGGATTCATGTTGGATTGTAATATTGTAGATTGTAAATTGTACTTGAATCATATTCAAGTCAAATTATAATGAGACTCACTCTGAGTCAGAAAAGTAAATTGATGTCCTGATTATTTTGATGTTATCGGTAACCGCTGCACATGGGCGGCAGGATTTGTGTCTTTTTCAAAGACGATTACCGTATTGATAACACCGTTGTTAAGTTGTCTACCATAAATAGGTAAGCACCCACTTCTCCGGCTCCCTGAGGCTCAAGAGATTGGTCCCGCTTAAACCTATATTTGCTAGGGTCCTTAGGGTAATTTATAGAACTTGAGGGGGTTTATGTAAAAATAATTTTATATACTTTTCAAAAATAGACCCCAAGTATTTATTATTCGTCTTTAGAGTTGTAATGAATGTGGATTTTATATTGTGACATTTCTAGTGAAAATATCCTAATTTCATAAATAAAGGCATTTATTTGTAATATTGATTTGTATGGAATTCATGGTATTTTAGTGTAAAATGATTCTTATGACATTTTTAGAAAAAGTGGAATATTTATAATAATTCAAAATAGATATTTTTATGTTACATACATATATTTATATGAAAATGATTTTAGTATATATATAATATTCTAGAAATCTTGTTTTCTTAAGATTTCGTATTTTAAATCTTTCAACACCGAATGCTCCTTGCGGAGGTCTGAATCTCGCACTACTAAGCCCGAGGATGTGCGATAACCCGCACCATCCCGAACAGGTTCCCCAAATGGGTTGTAGCGGCGCTTTGCAAAGATTTGTATAAATACTAATCATTAAGGAAAAACGGTTTTATTAATTATGGTATTTATTTGTAAAGATGTCGATTTCCCGTATTCTATGTTCTAGGGTCTCCTAAGTCAACTAGACTGCTCCTAATTGGTCCAAAGCGACAAGTTGTGAGATATCTCAAATCGCCTCTTCACCGCCAATTGTGGCCAGGTAAGTACAAGTGAAGAAAGGAGGGATCCGCTCACGAATCACTGTGAGACGGGCATTTTAAAGTTACATTTCTCATTTGTCTAGCCTAGGCACCACAAAGTCAGGTTTAGATACATGACTGGATGACCACAACCTTCCTCTATCCTAATGAGTGAGACAGTCCTTAATTGGCTGAGTCTAGATATTTTTTATTAGCTCAAAGGTTATTTATTTGTAAAGATGTATCAATACTAATTCTTTTAGGAATGGTTTTATTAAGTAAAGGGTATTTAAATGAAAATTTTTGTTTTCACGTATTCTAAGTTCTCGAGGGTATCGTGTTATGTTGCATATGAGTGTGTGAGGAGGTAGGTCATTACCTCGTGATCTACTTAAAGGTATAACAAGTTTAATGAAGTTAATTGTATAATTGAAACAATGTGGTATTTAAATGAAAAATACGATAAAGTGAAATGGCCATCATTTTATGAAATGAAACTTGATCGATTTGGTTGATTAGTGTTTAATAGTCAATATGAGAGAGTTTAAGCATAATTGTATTAACGAGAAGTGGAGTTTTATAAGAAAACAGAATCGGAAATCGGATTTGTTCCGATTTCGTCGGGTTTTGTAAATCCGTATTTTTAGAATGGAAAAGAAAGTTAGAAATGGGATTTACGGGTTTTGGACAACTAGGAGAAAGAGATAGAACGGGAGGAGTCGCCGGTGCGTCGCTTCGTCGTCGGGAGCTCCTAGAATGATCGTTGGAAGTTCGCCGGAAAATTCTCCGTAGCTTCGCTTCATGCTCAATTTCAAAGTACACAAGATTTCTTGAGAATTTTTTAGAGTTGGCTCAGAGTTTGGGATGAGAGGGTAGAGGGTAGGGGTGATATTTATAGGGTTAGGCTAGGGTTAGGATAAATGAAGGGTTTTAATTTAAAAAATGAAAAATATGTATAAAAAAATCATTAAAAATGGAGTAAAAGAGGTATTAAAAGCTCTCTGGAAACGATCTGAAGAATTGAAGTGTGCAGGGGGGGTTCAGAAGACAAAAGGCCACAAACTTGGTGTTGGGGACTCGGCCATCCGGCCAAGTCCGGCCGGCGGTGCCGGCCCATGGCATGGAGAGGTGAGGGGTCGCCGGAGGTAGCCACTGGTACTTTCAGTTTTTCAGGTTCAGTAGAAAGTTTAGGAGTTATCTTGTGTGGACTGTTGGGCTTCTATAAAATTTAAAACAAAATAAATATTAAAAATAATGTAGGGCATGGAATTTAAACTCTGGTGGCTTGGTTCAGCAGTGCTAGGTATTACCAATGAGCTACAAGCTCCTTCTTATAATTAAATTGCTAATTAATTACTTAAGTCTTATGCTCAGGCAATAAATACCTCTTATGGATTTTTGAAAATTTTTTGTAAAAACTTGTATAAGAAATTTAGGGTTGTTACATTCTACCATCCTTAAAAAAAATTCGTCGTCGAAATTTGTAAAAGGAAAGTGTAACAGATTCAAGGAAAGTTTGGTGACTGGAGTACTGACAGTTTGTGAAAAATAACAATGCGATGCAAGGGTTTAAAAAAATGTGGGAGGGACTTACTAGTGTTACCTTGGTCAACTGTCTTGGCTCCTATGGCTGCTAAGGTGGAGGCTTGGCGTCTCGGCACATTTTTCTGTGTATGTCGGTACACCGATGCCTAACTGGATAGAGGTGATCCATGTGGAGGTGGTGCTGGGAGTGTAGGATGAGTTGCAGGAGCCTGGATAGCTGGCCGTTGTGGGTAGTTGGTGGGGGTGTGAGCTGAGTTGCGTCTATATGTACAATCTCCAATTCAATGATCGGATGCGCCACAAACTAGGCATAGGCCTTTTGCGCGCCTACAGCCCTTCTACAAGTGTCCATCCCTACGGCAGTAGTAACAAAAACCTGGGCTTCCAACAAAACCTGTCACGCCCCGCTTCCCAGTATACGGCGAAGGGGACGCGACTGGTCCGCTACGTATTTACTCTGAAGTAAATACATTAAGCGTATCTAAGCAATATAAAAGTAAATACACAAGAGACAAGATATATAAACTGAACATCAACTTTATTTATTAACATTCTTTTGTACAATGCATGAAAAGTAAATACAACTGAAATAAAAGCGATGCCTAAACAATGGCATAACAGGAATGTAAACTACTGAAAGGAAATGTGTACAATGAAACTAAAGCTCTGGGTCTGCAGCAAACTGATCCAAGTCTTCAGCAGTAGGCTCGATCTCTGACGTGTCCAATTCACCTGACGACATTCAAAGAAGAAGGAAATAGAATGTCGTCAGCGAACAGGTTGCTCGGTAAGTTCCAAAGATAAGAGGAAAATAGAATAGACAGAATAAGAAGGTATTTTTTTTAAAGTTGTATTATATTGTGGTAATATTGTATTAACGCTGTTGTTTGTAGCTTGGTATAGAAGAATGTCAGTGTATACGAGAGGAGTCTCTATATGCCAGAGACTAGAGGCAAGTATAGTACAAAGAACAGTTTATGCCACGGTACAACAGCAACTGGATTCATGTTAGGTGTATTAAGTCTTACAGTCTCGTGCCACTTCTAACATCTTCCGTACCAATCTACCCCTTAAACCCCGTAATATTTTGATTGTATTATATTGTAAACTGTATAGATTATATAATTGGATGACTGACCGAAACCATGATATCTGTAACGGTTGTAACCATAGAATCATGTAAATAGATGTAAACTGGAGATCATGTAAATGGAATGTATATCCATGGCTCGGTTCAGTCAAGTTGTATAGATTGATAATTGGATTCATGAATTCATGGATTCATGTTGGATAGTAATATTGTAGATTGTAGATTGCAGATTGTAAATTGTAATTGAATCATATTCAAGTCAGATTATAATGAGACTCACCTGAGTCAGAAAAGTAAATTGATGTCCTGATTGTTTTGATGTTATCGGTAACCGCTGCACATGGGCGGCAGGATTTGTGTTTTTTTCAAAGACGATTACCGTATTGATAACACCGTTATTAAGTTGTCTACCTTAGGTAGGCAAGCACCCACTTCTCCGGCTCCCTGAGGCTCAAGAGATTGGTCCCGCTTAAACCTATATTTGCTAGGGTCCTTAGGGTAATTTATAGAACTTGAGGTGGTTTTATGTAAAAATACTTTTATATACTTTTCAAAAATACACCCCAAGTATTTATTATTCATCTTTAGAGTTGTAATGAATGTGAATTTTATATTGTGATATTTTTAGTGAAAATATCCTAATTTCATAAATAAAGGCATTTATTTGTAATATTGATTTGTATGGAATTCATGGTATTTTAGTGTAAAATGATTCTTGTGATATTTTTAGAAAAAGTGGAATATTTGTAATAATTCAAAATAGATATTTTTATGTTACATATATATATATTTATATGAAAATGATTTTAGTATATATATAATATTCTAGAAATCTCGTTTTCTTAAGATGTCGTATTTTAAATCTTTCGAGACCGAATGCTCCTTGCGGAGGTCTGAATCTCGCACTACTAAGCTCGAGGATGTGCGATAACCCGCACCATCCAAAACGGGTTCCCCAAATGGGTTGTAGCGGCGCTTTGCAAAAATTTGTATAAATACTAATCATTAAGGGAAAACGGTTTTATTAATTATGGTATTTATTTGTAAAGATGTCGATTTCCCGTATTCTATGTTCTAGGGTCTCCTAAGTCAACTAGACTTCTCCTAACCGGTCCAAAGGGACAAGTTGTGAGATACCTCAAATCGTCTCTTCACCGCGAATTGTGGCCAGGTAAATACAAGTGAAGAAATGAGGGATCCGCTCATGAATCACCGTGAGACGGGCCTTTTAAAGTTATCTTTCTCACTTGTCTAGCCTAGGCACCACAAAGTCAGGTTTATATAAACGAATGAATCCCCACAACCTTCCTCTGTCCTAATGAGTACGACGGTCCTTAACTGGCTGAGTCTAGATATTTTTTATTAGCTCAAAGGTTATTTATTTGTAAAGATGTATCAATACTAAATCTTTTAGAAATGGTTTTATTAAGTAAAGGGTATTTAAATGAAAATGTTTGTTTTCCTGTATTCTAAGTTCTCGAGGATATCGTGTTATGTTGCATATGAGTGTGTGAGGAGGTAGGTCATTCCCTCGTGATCTACTTAAAGGTATAGCAAGTTTAATGAAGTTAATTGTATAATTGAAACAATGTGGTATTTAAATGAAAAATACGATAAAGTGAAATAGCCATCATTTTATGAAATGAAACTTGATCAACTTGGTTGATTAGTGTTTAATAGTCAACACGAGGGAGTTTAAGCATAATTGTATTAACGAGAAGTGGAGTTTTATAAGAAAACAGAATCGGAAATCGGATTTGTTCCGATTCCGTCGGGTTTTGTAAATCCGTAATTTTAGAATGGAAAAAAAGTTAGAAATGGGACTTACGGGTTTTGGACAACTAGGAGAAAGAGATAGAACGGGAGGAGTCTCCGGTGCGTCGCTTCGTCGCCGGGAGCTAGTAGAATGATTGTCGGAAGTTCGCCGGAAAATTCACCGTAGTTTCGCTTCATGCTCGATTTCAAAGTACACAAGATTTCTTGAGAATTTTTGAGAGTAGGCTCAGAATTTCGGGTGAGAGGGTAGAGAGTAGGGGTGGTATTTATAGGGTTTGGATAGATGAAGGGTTTTAATTTAAAAAATGAAAAATATGTAAAAAAAAATCATTAAAAATGGAGTAAAAGAGGTATTAAAAGCTCTCTGGAAAAGATCTAAAGAATTGAAGTGTGCAGGGGGGTTCAGAAGACAAAAAGCCACAAACTTGGTGTTAGGGACACGGCCGTCCGGCCGAGTCCAGCCGGCGGCGCCGGCCGTCCGGCCGAGTCAGGGCATGGGGAGGTGGGGGGTCGCCAGAGGTAACCACTGGTACTTTCAAGTTTTCAGGTTTAGTAGAAAGTTTGGGAGTTATCTCGTGTGGACTGTTGGGCTTCTATAAAATTTAAAACAAAATAAATATTAAAAACAATGTGGGGCATGGGATTTGAACTCTGGTGGCTTGGTTCAGCAGTGCAAGGTATTACCAATGAGCCACAAGCTCCTTCTTGTAATTAAATTGCTAATTAATTACTTAAGTCTTATGCTCAAGCAATAAATACCCCTTTATGGATTTTTGAATTTTTTTTGTAAAAACTTGTATAGGAAATTTAGGGTTGTTACACTAACAAGTGTGAAGTCCTTGGATCTTCTATATATCTACTAACGAGCCCAGCACCATAAAGAATATCCGGCCTCGTGCAAGTCAAGTAACGAAGACTTCCAACTAGCCACTTGAAAAATGTCGGATCAACTTTTCTTCCGCCATCAAACTTCAACAACTTGATACCGCACTCGGCTGGTGTGTTGACCGGGTTGCTTTTCTCGATATTGAACTTCTCAAGAATTGACTTCGCATGGCCTTCTTAGGTGATGAAAATACCATCACTACTTTGCTTCACCTTGATGCCAAGATAATAAGACATGAGCCCAATATCCATCATCTCGAATTCTTAAACCATGGAGTTCTTGAACTCCCAAAACATATGTGGATTGTTACCTGTAAAGATAAGATCATCTACATACAAGCACACAACAACAAAAATCTCCATTTTCATTCACCTTAGTGTATAGAGCATGTTCGTAAGGACATTTCACAAAATTATTAGCTTGAAAATAGGCATCAATTCTACTATTCCAAGCCCTCGGTGCTTGCTTCAAGCCGTAAAGTGCCTTCTTCAACTTCAACACTTTGGTTTCACTGCCCTCTTTCACATAAACAAGGGGTTGTTCAATATAAACATCTTCTTCAAGAACACCATTCAAAAATTCCGACTTCACATCTAGTTGAAATATGTACCAATTGTTTTGTGCAGCTAAAGATATAATCAAATGGATAGTTTCAAGTCGAGCAACAGGAGAGAATACCTCATCATAATCGATTCCAACCTTTTATTTGTAGCCTTTTTCCACCAATCTTTCTTTATACCTTTCGACTTCGCCCTTCGCATTCTTTTTCTCTTTAAATACCCACTTTACACTTATTGCCTTTTTCCTTGTGGAAACATAGTAAGTTCCCACATGACATTCTTCTCAATTGCTTTGATTTCTTCATCCATCATTGTTTTCCATCTTTTATCTCAAATACCTTCCTCAAAATCTAGATGCTCACAATCGACAAATAAGCAAAACAATGTTAAATCATTTTGATTTTCGGTTACCTCATACAATTCTTCTAAAGATCTCATTTTCCTTAGAGGTGGACTTGATAAGGTTGAGGAAGAGGATGATGGCGAAGAGTGGGGTGTTGATGGTGGTAATAGAGTATGTGATTGAACCTCTTTTGGAACCTCAGCTTCTTTATAAATAATATTGATCGAGCTGCTACAAACTTCTCATTTGCTCCATTCCCATGATTTTTCCTCGTCAAAATGCACATCTCGACTGATGACAAGCTTCTTACTGCAAGGATCATATAATTTGTATCCTTTGGTTTGTAAATCATAACCAACGAATACATATGGAACGCTTCTATCATCCAGCTTCATTCTCTTCTGATCAGGAACATGATTATAAGCAATACTCCCAAAAACTTTGAAGTGGCTCACATTGGGCTTGTAACCGGTCCAAACTTCTTGCGGAGTGATGTTGTGGAGGACGTGAGTAGCACACCGGTTCAGGATGTAGGTGACATAAGCAACTGCTTCAGGCCAAAATATCTTAGGCATCTTCTTGCTGTTTAGCACGCTTCTTACCATATTCAGAATTGTTCTGTTCTTTCTCTCGGCAACTCCATTTTTTTAGGCGAGTAAGGAGCAATGAGAAAGTGCCGAATGCCATGTTGTTCGCAATATGCTTCGAAATCCTTCGAAGTGAACTCATCGCCTCGATCTGACCAGATAGCCTTAACATAATAACCACTTTCTTTCTCTACATTAGTTTTAAATCTCTTAAACATATTAAATACATCGGACTTATTTTTTAGAAAATGCACCCAAGTTTTTCTACTAATGTCATCGATAAAAATAAGAAAATATTTGTTCTCACCGAATGAGGTAGGTTTGATCGGCCAACACACATCTGTATGCACAAGTTGAAGTGGTTTTGATGCATGAAATGAAGCTTTTTTAGGGAAGCTAGCTCGGTGATGTTTTCCAACAAGACATTCTTCACAAAGTTGTTTTGAATGATCAATAAATGGCAGTACTCTCACCATTTGCTGCTTTGCCAATGTTTATAGACTATCAAAATTGAGATGCCCGAATCTCAAGTGCCATAGCCATGAAGGATCATTGATGTTCGTCTTCAAGCATTTCACATCTTCACTTTCAAGATTAAGGATGAACATTCGATTTTTCGACATTTTTACATTTGCAATTAATCTATTCATTTGATCTCTAAGAAGAAGACAACGATCTTTCATATGAACATTGTAGCCTTTTTCTAAAAGTTGCCCCAAACTTAAGATATTACTTTTCATATTTGGCACATAATAAACATTTGAAATAAATTGATTTTCTCTATTCTTGAGGCGAATAAGAATTTTACCTCTACCCTTCACTGGAACTTTCGACGAATCTCCGAAGGTTACTTGGCCATTCACCAATTCATCCATATTGACAAATATGCTTCTTTTTCTACACATATGATTGCTAGCGCCGGTATCAAGGTTCCACTCTTCTTTTTTATCTTCATCTCCTTTAAATGCTAAAAAAAGAACATTATCTTCCTCATCTTCTTTCTTTGCATAGTTTGATTTTTTCTCGACTTGGCTAGGACTCCAACAATTGGAAGCATAATGACCATACTTGTTACAATTAAAACATTTAATTTGAGATTTACCTCGGCCACCATTGAATCTTCCTCGGCCTCGGCCTCCATTGACTCTTTGATTTCAATTTTTTTCTTCAAAATTCTTTTGATCTCTTCTATAATAGCTTTCTCAGCCACGGCCTCGACCTCGAGCTTCTCCACGGCCTCAACCACCATGACTCCTTTCTTTTGAGTCTTCTCGAGAATTCTTCAAATTAAGTTTTGCTTGAAGAGTTTTTTCCACCGGCTCTTCCCTCCTGCCAAATCACTTCTCGTGGGCACTTAAGGAACCCATGAGCTCATCGATTGTCATTATGGCCAAATCTTTGGACTCTTCAATAGCACACACAATATAATTAAATTTCGAAGAAAGTGATTGAAGTATCTTCTCCACCACATGAACATCTTCAATTTTCTTGCCATTTCTTCGAAGTTGATTCACAATGGTCAAAACCTTTGTAAAGTGGTCTGAAACCATTTCACTGTCCTCCATCTCTAAATCTTCGAACTCCTTTCGAAGTGTTTGAAGCCGAACCTTCTTCACCTTCTCCACCCCTTTGTAAGAGTTTTGAAGTTTCTCCCATGCTTGTTTCGAACTCATCGCATTGGAAATTTCCTCAAATGCCGATTCAGCAAGTCCTTGATAAATAAAGTAGAGAGCTCTAATATCTTTCTTGCTCATTTCACAAAGAAAATTTCTTTGGGCCGTCGTCAACACTGTCTCATCTTGAGGCCTATCATAATCATTCACAAAAATATACCAACAATCTATGGATCCCAACAACGCTTTCATTTGGATACACCAATTTTCATAATTTTCCTTCGTGAGACAAGAAGCGACGAACGAAAAATTGCCATTAGCATTCATCTTCACAACCGTGCTCTGATACCATTTTGATAACAAATAAATTTGAGAATAATATTTTATAGAAAGGGGATGGAAGAGGATGAAGATAAACTTTAAATTGATATTTGTTTTTTGCACTCCTTGCTCTCAACATAAAACCCACTTATATAGGTTTTACAATGACTCTTCATATAGCCAAGACTCTTTAACTTCATACATTGAATTTGGTATTGTTAGTGATATATGCGCTAGAGGCTATTATTGTATCATACTGGATTGTATATTACATATTGGAAACTTGGGATATTCACAGTTATAATAACAGTCTTGCTCAAAATGGCAGTATGCTACTTGGTTTGATTCTACCTCAATATGTGTTTGTGTTTCTTTTAGCATAACATATTGGTAGATCCCTCAGGGTCTTTGCTTGACTACCAGCGTTGTAATGGTAGTCATACTAGTGGGGGCTGGGTAGTCTATAAGCACATCCTTATACAGGTCCTTAGTCGTTGGATTATCGAGACGGGGCATCGATAATCCAGAGTAGACTAGTGTATACGCTTCTCATCCGAGCAAGGAAGATGGTCTGTCCCACAGCCATTAGTACGTCGTACTGGAGATAGTATACAGGTGCTCATTGGGTTATGAGTTACACTGGACAGACTCTTTGGGAACTACTGGTTAGTATTATACCTATTGTCAAGTAGCAGTTCCCGGGTGGCATGAGTACAGGTTAGTCCGTTGACTTGACATCACTATTAGTCTCGAATGTGTTCCCACTGCACTTAGATTACTACCCTACCACGGTTCAAAGAAGTCATGCAAACAGGTAGTAGTTGGGTGCAGTCCTGAAGCACTTGGAGGCAGTAGTGGTTAGATAGGATTCGTCTCTCTCAGTATTTGGGGTTGATATCGTGTTGTGTTCGGAAAGCCATTACACAAAGTCCCTGGCTAGGGCAAGTGAGATTTACTGGTAGATACTCCAGTAGTTTCTCAGGATGTATTGGGCTCTACCCCGGCACGACTTATTGCGCTATTAGGGGTCTGACGGTTGCCACCCCCTAGGCCCGATATGCGAGTATCTTAGACGAACAGACCAGACTGTACGGAGATTGTCACAGATAGGCTCAGTAGAAGTTCGAATGAGTTTTCTCATCGTCCTTCTTATCGACAGATACCTGGGTAGCCGTTACGTGCAGCTAGTACCGCTGACGGTCTTATGGTTAAACCCACTGTCAGCGTGCTGTCGAGTCTTTAGAGTCCCATACAGAGGGTTTCCCTCCTTCGGGCGAAACGATGTAGAGGCCGTATGGTTTTACGGCAGGGTTCCGATCATATACGTGTACTGGCTACACGGATGTTGTTCGGGCGGATAATACTAGTGGGCTTTGGTTTAAGCCGGATCCTAGTATTATATTATTGGATTATTATTATCTCATAGTATTCATATTTTTCGAAATACGAATACGGGTATGTCTATACAGTGAGGGCATTCTTGTAATTTCATAAAAGATACTTCTAGAAGAGGACACCTCATTATTTGGTTTATCTATTTTTGAGAAATAGATTAATGAGGTGGAAATAGAGATATTTGTGGCAAGGGGCGAAGCATGGCTCATTGCATTAGTTTATTTGTTTGGAATCATTATTCAAGCATGGTTGATATTTTCTATTGGAAAATATTGCATGCTTGAATGAGTGAAGAGAGAGGAGCCATTCTTCACTTGCCTAACCCTAGCTCATTTGTTCATTCTCTTTATCTCTCCATTTTCTCATACTTCTTCCTCTATACCTTAACCCTCACATGAGTTGTGAACCCTAGGGTCTCATGAGATAAATACTCCATTAGATACTCTACATTTTCTAGGCTACCTAACTTAGCAAACTAGATACCCTAGTTATCTTGGTTTAGAGGTTGGAGCTTGAGGTATAGACTCTCGGGTGGATCATCTTCGTCACGAGGAGGCCGATGATCAAGCGCGATCCAGATCTTCGAGGAGCTCAAGGAGAGGAGGAGAAGAAAACCCAAAGGACAAGGTTCTAGAAGGTATAAAACTCTTCATAGTAGTTAAACCTCCAAGTAGAATTACTAGTTAAGGTTTTTGTAAAGATCGTGGAGTTAAAGTCGGTGTTGCATAATATAAAAATCGTTTTTTGTACAAATGCGTAGGGTGCACGAAATCAACTTACAGTGGTATCATAGCCTACTTAGACCTTAACTAGTTTGTTAGACGATGTATAAGTTACAAAACCGAAATAACTCCAAAACAAACGAAACAAAATCCAAGTTTCTGTCGATTTTCCAAGTGGCTCTAAAAATTATTTAAACAGTTGCAGAGTGCTCTTCTTGTTGCCAATAGAACACCATAGAAAAACGTAGCCAAGACACCAAAATTTGGTCGGACAAATTGCTATTTTTCCCGGCATGGCCGGCCAAACTAAAGTGCTAGGTGCTGGGTTTTCTGTGCTATTCTGGAATCTTGGATTTAGGGTTTCGGGTAATGTTTCTTTTTGCCCAGATTACATATTCTGTTATCTTTGTGTTGGGGCAATACGGAGTATTTCGAAGTCACGGTTTTAACATCGTTTACAAGTTTCAGTTTGTATATGTGTTGGTAAACGTCCGCTAATTGCTATACGTCGATTAGTGGGGGTTGCACATATCTGTATTGTGATGGTTTGTGTATACAGAGTATTGGATCGTCGTGGATGAATAGCCGGGGGATGTGAGGAGTGTTTTCTTTTCTTTCGTTCATGTAAATTTGTAATTGATGTAATATTATTTTTGCGGAGCACATCCGGGTTGAGATTGTAGCCATCGTTGTATTATTTCATTTACTTTTTCTTGCACCTAAGATAGACCCAAGGTGGAGTGCACAAACTACCGGGTTCTTGAAGTGTTGAATGGCCTATTCATTTTATTGAGGGAGGTTGCTTCACTTCGGGAATTTGGCAGGTAGTTTGCCGCACCTGTAGGGGTCTAAGGTGGGGTTTGGATATTCATCAGGGTCGTGGAATCCCTCTTTCGTCCTAGGCTAAGACGAAACACGGAATTCCTAGTATATCCAATATATTCATTTGTGATCTGGAATATCTATTATTGCGTGAGACGAATGGATATATATATATATATATATGTGTGTGTGTGTGTGTGTGTGTGTGTGTGTGTGTGTGTGTTATATATAATAAACGTTGCTTATGTTTTGCACCCGCGCTAGTCCAGCCCCCGCTCTGCCGTTAGTAAAGTAACCTAACGGTGCATGATGTGGCCCCGTGGCGAATGTGGATGGCATAAGCGTACGTATTATTTTCGTTTCTTTTCTTCAATGATAGGATTAAATGATGGGACTGCATTAATATTGATTAATGCAAGAAAAACAAGCCAAAGCTTAAATCGTTGAAACAATTTCAAAACAACTCAATTTTCTTGAAAAACAACTTTTAAATGCGGAGCCTAAACTACTCCTTTTAAAAGCTATCTTGGTTCCTTCGAATATATCAAGTTCATTACGTACACGGTTTCTGCAAAACCATTCGTAGCCCTCCATCATTTCATATGGGTATTCAGTAGTATTCAAGCTATGTATTTTGACCTTCGCCAAGGTATAGTGATTGGTAGATGATGGGTATTCATCTGTAGCATAGATAGATGCGTTGATTTGGGACAGTCATACAACTATTTTGGCATTCGTCAAGGATATGTACGGGTGGGTTCAAATTAACCTAGATAATGACGGGTAGAACTTGAGTTGCATCTTATGATATGTTGGTCTTCGTCAAGGTCATAAGCGCCTGGGGCAAAAATCCACATCGGGAGTTTTTAAGGAAATTGAAACTTGCTAGTGTTGCATACCATTTGGAGTGTGATGATTTTGGTAGGATTCCTTCAAGCTTGTCACACGATGATATTTGGATCCTGATCCTACTGTGAGTATCCGCTACTCTTCGGAAGATTTTTTCACTAAACAATCAATGCTATAAACCAAGTAGGTGCCTAGAACGGTGTTAGCGGGGCTATGCCTCCAGGAAAAAGAGGTTATATAATTATGGAACTTCACGAAAATGTTAGAAAACCTCTTTCTAAGTACCAACACTATCCTGGCCAAAAGGTTAAGCAAGAATTGTAGGGTGGGATTAATCTTGACAAATTCTTCTTTTATGGCTTGAAGGAAGATTCGAGGAACAGTGGGAGCCATCCTATTTAGATAAACTAATAACCAATCTAAACTTACAAGAGCATCATGCTGAGTGTTTTTTCTCTCTCTCCTAATTGCAGCGACCAATATGACCGGGCTTAAGTTACTACTAGATAATAAATTGACTGGGCCAAACTATAAAGATTGGCTAAGGAATATCCAGATGGCCATTACCTATGACAAGCCGGGCTACCACTTTACTACCAAAGCCCCCGCCGTCCCAGGTCCAGATTCTACCGTCACGGATGTTGAGATCCGTAAGACATGGGAAAAAGACAGTGCGGGAGCGAAGTGTCTCGTGTTAACCTCAATGGATTATGAACACCAGAGGCGGCACGAGAAGATGGACTTAGTTTCCATCTTCCTCCATACCAAAAATTTATATGGAAAGCAATCTCGTATCGCAAGATATGAGACCTCGAAAAAATTGTTTCGGGCGAGGTTGGCTGTCGGGTCATCTGTATGGAACCACGTCCTTACGATGATTAGCTATATTGAAAAGCTCGTGGACCTTGGGACCACGTTGGAGAATGAGTTATATACTGATTTGATTCTACAGTCCCTCCCCTCTACTTACGCCCAGTTTATCTTGAATTTTAACATTCAGGGGAAGGAAGTTTCACTTCCAGAACTCCTCAACATGTTGAAGAACGCTAAGGGCACCCTGCGGAAATCTAGGGAGACACCCGCTCTGCTTATTGGGAAATCTTCATCTTCTAGATCCAAGACAAAAGCCACGGGAGAGAAGAAGAAGGCCTCCACCAAGCCGACAGGCGGTGTCAGTAAGGTAGAGGGAAAGGGAAGGAAAAAAGTTTCGGGACTAATAGTAGGAAAGGAGGAATGTTTCTATTGACACAGGAAAGGGCATTGGCAGAAGCACTACAGGGCTTGAAAATCCAGAAACCAGGATTCGAAGCACGTTGTGGCTTCGGTTTCAGGTGTGTTTATGATTAAAAACTATCTGTCAATTAACTCTACTTCCTGGGTACTAGATACCGGATCAGGATCTCATATCTGTAATTAATTATAGGTTTTGAGAAACCGTAGAGTTATCAAGACAAGTGATATGACTCTCAGGGTTGCTAACGGAATGAGCGTAGACGTTGAATCCGTAGGGGAATATCACCTAGGATTGACAAGTGGGCAGATTTTGATTTTGCGTAACTATTTTTGTGTACCTAGTCTGTCTTGTAATATCATTTCTATATCTTTACTTTCTAAAGAAGGCTATGATTTTACATTTATAAGCGATGTGGTCCACATCCACCTTAATCAAAATTTTATTAGTCGGGTATACTAGATAATGGTATATACGTATTAAATCAAGCTCAGGTTTTTAACGTCCAGAACACACTCAAAAGAAAGTCTCCAGAATTAAATCAGGCTTTTTTATGGCATTATAAACTGGGTCACATCAATGAAACACGATTGACGAAGTTACATAAGGAGGGATATTTGGATCCGTTCAAATATTAGTCTTATGCAACTTGTCAATCATGTCTCAAAGGAAAGATGACAAAGACTCCGTTCACTGGACACGGAGAAAGAGCCGCTGAGCTCTTGGGACTCATACACAGCGACGTGTGTGGTCCAATGTCTACACATGCAAGAAGTGGTTATTCCTATTTCATTACTTTTACGGATGATTTCTCAAGGTATGGACGTGTATTCTTGATGAAACATAAATCCGAGGCCTTTGAGAAATTCTGGGAATATAAGAATGAAGTGGAAAAACAAACCGACAAAAGTATCAAGACACTTAGATCTGATCGAGGTGGTGAATACTTAAGTGCCGAGTTCTTGGATTACTTAAAAGAGAATGGAATTCTCTCTCAGCATACTCCTCCATACGCACCTCAACACAACGGTATATCGGAAAGGCGGAACCGAACCTTATTGGATATGGTACATTCTATGATGAATAACGCTGAGTTACAGCGATCTTTCTGGGGTTATACGCTAGAATTAGCTGCATATCTTTTGAACAAGATTCCTACTAAGTCAGTGCCTACCACACCATATCAGATGTGGAGTGGGAAGAAACCATATCTTCAGTATCTAAATATATGGGGATGTCCAACTTTTGTAAAAAAACAGCATGCAGATATTTACCGCCGAAAATAGAGACGAACCGCGTAGGTCGTCTTTCCTGAATTTGGGGGCATATGCTATTTGGATTTATCCTTCCACCTCTCCGAAAATATCAAGTTGATTTATGGCACCGTATATCGAAGGTTTGGATGGATGCAGTCATTGTAGCATGACTTCGTTAGATTCCCCCTCATTTGCGAGGGGGTTTTATTGTGGGAATGCTCTTCCCTGCAGGCACAAGCCCCTGTAGTTAATTACGTTCCCGCGTAGCGATAACCACTTTCTCTGGCTCTAGAGGTTCACTTTTTGTCAAGTGTGTTTGTTTTATTTTTGGTTGCCCGTGGATTGTATACGGAGACTAATTTATGTTGTCGCCCGTAGGGCGTGGATTAGTCCAAATCCGTATATCTTAGATTTGGGTTTAGGTTGATTTAAGGATCATTAATCTCGTTTGAGATTAATATCAACTTAAATTTTTGTTAAGGATACGTTGGTCCAATTTGAGACTAAGATCTACTTAACAGGGTTTTAGGATCATTCAAATCCAACAAAAGAGTATTTGGGCTCTATTGTTTTAGTTTAAGGACGTTACGGTCCGTTGTTAGTTTAAGAACGTTTCAGTCCGTAGATCACCATTTTTGAGGTGAGGGTTTAGTTTAAGGACGTTTCGGTCCATAGTAGTTTGAGAACGTTACGGTCCGTAGATCACCATTTTTGAGGTGAGGGTTCTAGTTTGAGGACGTTACGGTCCGTAGTAGTTTGAGGACATTAGGGTCCGTAGTAGTTTGAGGACGTTACGGTCCGTAGAGTTTAGTTTAAGGACGTTAAGGTCCGTAGTAGTTTCAGGACGTTACGGTCCGTAGAGTTTGAGGGCGTTACGGTCCGTAGAGTTTAGTTTAAGGACGTTACGGTCCGTAGTAGTTTGAGGATGTTACGGTCCGTAGAGTTTAGTTTAAGAACGTTACGGTCCGTAGATCACCATTTTATGCCCGTGTATTTGTTACGTGACGGGATGTACGGCGATGATGTGGGATACACCTATTTAGGGGTGTAGTTTGGTTTAAGGTGTGCACATCAGCTTGGGAAGTGTTCCCAAAAGCAGTTGGTTGTTGGGACCCGCCACCTCTCTGATGACGTTGAGGAATTACAACGACATGCATCAGAGATATGGAGAGATGTACCCTTGAACCAATTCCCGTGTCTGAGGGAAAAGATCATGGTGGACCATCTAAGAATTATTAGCCATTTTTCGGGGACTAAGATTAACTTAGGAAATGTGGGATGAACATCATTTTGGATGTCATGAGTCATGTTTAGGAAACAATGAACCCATGGGCTCAGTTGATCTGAATTAGGGACCTAGCCAGCTTGGGCTTGACCCACTCAATTTTCTTTTATTTGAAAGAAGTGCTAAGCACTGGTTTGGGCTCAGTCCCCTTTTCTTGCAAAAAGTGCTGAGCACTTATGTGAGTTCTGACACTCACACTTTACCCTCTCTTTTCTTTTGTCTCTATATGGAGTGCTGAGCACTCTTTATGGCGCCCACGTGTGAAGGACGTGAGGCGTTAGGCGCTAGACGCTGAATGATGAGTGTCAAGCACTTTATGTTCTGTGGCGCCCATATAAGGGTCACGTGAGGCGCTGGGCGCCAGCCACTGAGTGCTGAGCACTCTTTATTTTATGACGCATGTTCAGTTTATAAAACTGCACATTTGTTATTACATTTTTCCTATTATTTCTATTTAATAAAAGATGTTTATTATAATATATGATACATATGAGGGTTTATCTGTAAAATACTATTTTCATGTGTTTATATATTATAAATAACATTTTGTAGGAAAAAGTAAGCATATAATATCCATGTAACATTTGGCCCATTTAAATATGCTTACCTTATTAATACCTTTGACCAATTCTTAATGGTTAAGTTAATATCTCAATAAAACAAACTCTACTAATATTGTTTGTTGAGTTATTTTCAGGGCTGAAATCAAGGAAATCAAAGTTGGCAAATCAAATCTACCAAAGATATTCAAGAAACTAATTCTGGTAGAAATGTAGAAAAGATTTTCAAAGTATACATACTCAAAAGATTACCAAGTGTTACAGATATGAAGCTACAAAAATTAGAGGCCATGATCTCACCAAAAGGGGGCGGATCCGCGGCCAAACCTATCCAATGGCTGCGGTTCCGCCGCGGATTTGAAGAGTTGAGATATGGGATTGTGGTGGTTAGGATCCTAACAACTAGTTTTCATATTAGGAAACTAGGGTTTTGGCTCTATGACTATAAATAAGGACCGAGAGCCTCTTGGAAAAATTATCAAGCCGAAGAGATCACGAAGTCCAAGACGGCTCACGCATCCAGGCTGATCATCAACTGTTCGTCTACCTCCTTGGAAGAGATCGAGAAGCAAGCTAGTCTTTGTAATCATTTTCTAAGGATCAAAGTGTAATGAATATTGTTGATTAATAAAGGTAGTTCTTTTTCTTATTATATCTCTTCGTAGTTTAATTATGTATTTTCTCTCCATCTCTTTTTCTCCCAACATGCGCGAGTAATTCTCCGCTTGTTAGGGTTCGTAGGATTAGGGTAGGCTAATGGATGATGAACATCCCTAAACCCTTTTTAAGTCCTATAAAGTTTATGAACTTTATCAAAAGAATCATTAATATTCTAATCGGGCGCGCTAAGAATTCTTTGTTAGATCCGACCGCGATTAGAGATTAGATTAATGATTGTTTTGGTAAAGGCTAGATATGAACGGAGTTCCGTGTCGAGATAAGGGTTAAGAGTGGGATTCCTTTTCCCTCCAGAAACCCTAATCTACACGCATCACCGTCGTTCTAGTTTTAAATCTATTAAAGGATAAAAAGGGTAACTTTTAATTAATCGTCCATGACTACTAAATCCTAACGAACCCTACAAGCCCCTTATTATATTAACTACATCCCTAAAATAATCTAGATCTATATTTTTGCATTCTTGCTTAACATAGATCTAGAAACCATTCTTCAAAATTCTTTATCCCTCCTCTCTTTTCAACACATCTAAAGTAAGAGTAAAATATTCAACGTTTCCCTGAGGACGACCCGTACTCATCTCAGTCTAGCTACACGCGACACCGTTCTGATTGCGGTTAAACTACAAACACACTCTTTTGAGACAATCAACGCCCCCATGAGGGGTACGTGGGCCACTGGGCGTTGAGCGCCTCCCACTGAGTGCTAAGCACTCTTTATTTTATAGCGCCCACATGAGGGGCACGTGAGGCGCTAGGCGCTGAGCGCCAGCCACTGAGTGCTAAGCACTCTTTATTTTATGGCGTCCATATGAGGGGCACGTGAGGCACAGGGCGCTGAGCGCCTCCCACTGAGTGCTAAGCACTCATGAGTTCTCTCTCTTCTTCTTCTTTTTTTGAATGATCCACAGGATCTTTATCTAATTTTTTTTACCTAAAATTTCCAAGAAGAGAGTTCTTTTTCCTCGAGAATTTAATTTTCTGTTCTTTCAAACCTTTCTCCTTTTTTTCCAAGCTTATGGGGATGTTCTTCTTTTTCAGACTTGAAGTCTTGGGGTCCTTTATATAATAGAGGCAAGTCTGTTGATTAGTTGAAGAAATCTCTCATTAAGAGATCCTAATTGATTTGGGGATTTTACCCACCGTTGGATATTTTATTCAAGGACTTCTGTTTGATCTAACGGCTCTGTTTAACAGAGAGTAAAATTTAATTCTACCAGGCGCCGGCGCTTACGTGCTGTGCACGTGCGGCGCCAATAAGAGTTTTTAACTCTGGCACTGGCGCCCTCGTGGCAGACACGTGAGGCGCTGTCTCTTAAGTTTTGAACAGAGCTTTGCTCTTCCAATAGTTTTTTCACTTTGGCGTTGGCGCCTTCGTGACAGACACGTGAGGCGCTGCCTCTTAAGTTTTGAACAAAGTTTTGCTCTTTTATTTAGGAAACAAATGCCCCCCACCGCCGCGCTCGCATGGCTCACACGTGAGTGCGGCAGTGGCATTTTTTCCACCGTTGGATCTTCTCGGAAGTGGAACCGTCTCCTTGTGCCTATAAGTAGAGCTTTTGGCCCTTAAGATGACTGTTGTTCATCTTCCCTAAACTTCTTCTTTCTGAGAATATAATTCTCTTTCCAGAGCTTAGATCTCTGCCTAAGGAAACTCTTTTAGAGTTAGAACTTTGCCAAAAACTTGGTAAGGATTACAATCGAACCCATTAACAGAGCTTTGCTCTTCTTAAATCGTAAATCTTAAAAATATATTTTAGGGTTTCTTAACCCGTTAATAAGAGTTTTGCTCATCTTTCATGAAGAACACTTAGAGTTTTTAGGATTTTACTTTATGATCTTAAAGATCTTGGGGTTTTACCCTGTTAAAAAGCTTTGCTTTTGAGGGTTCTGGTAGATTACCCTTTTTTTTACAGAGCATGGCTCTAAGAAATTTTAGGGAATTTTATCCCCTCCTTAATTTTCTGACAGATGTGAAATCTGTCTGCAGAGCACAGCTCTCGGGGGAGTTTAACTCCTTAGTCCAATGATATTTCTCATTAAATGAGAATCCTTTTAGGATTCCATTCTTAATGAATGACTGCCCCATCAATGATGGAGCGTCACCTTAATTTTGTGGGCCCCCTTTGTCCCACTGCAATGCGGTACAAATTTTTTTTTAAGTATCAAAGAACGTTAAAGTTCTGAACATAACGTCAATAGCTGAACCTTTTCCTTTTGTCCAGGTGCAATGGCTTTCGACTCTTCCTTTCTTTTCGTACGTTCAGAGAGCGCCTTTACCGACGCGCCCGTGGATTAAGAAGTCTTCACGCTTATTAAAGATCATGACCCGGAGAAGAAATCTCTTCACCTGTGGGGGTCGTGGTATAATCAGATCATTCGGGGTCGGCGCGGTTTTTCTTATGCAGCGCCCTCAGAGCCAATTTCAGCGATTCATTACGCTGATTCGCCTCAAGTGATTTATACCGTACAAGTGGTCAACTGGACCTCGGAAGGTCGCCATCAGCCCTCCATGGCATCAATACCCGTACAGCCACCGATGGCTTTGGATATTTTGTGGAAGCACATATGCTAAGGCAAGTCACGCCCTTGGAAGAAAGTCTATATGATAGGGTTGACTCTTTGCTATTCAGCCGGCTACCTGCAGCGGGCTCGATATATCTTGTCAGCCAAGAAGTCGCTGCTGCTGAAGCTCGGGCTGTATCCTGCAATCTATGCGTCACTTTTTCAATATCCCGCGCCTCATGTGTAGTGGGTCAAGGCTTTTATGGAACAATAGAACATCCCAACCCACACATTTCTTCTATCAGACCGGGAGGTCTCAATTTCCTTGGAGGAGTTTGCGAAAATTTCCGGCTTACCCGTCAGAAGGGAACATTACGAGGAGATACTTCCCCCTGATGAGTATATTTTTGCCACCAAATCAGTGGTGATGGGCCTTACTCTAGATAATGATGTTCAACACCGGTTCCCATGCCTAATCAAGGTGTTGAACATTTATGAGAGTTTGTTCTTAGAGTCTGGAGGGCTCGGAGTCGGCTTTGCAGATTTCATCGCCCGCTTTCTTCTCCCAGAAGTCTTATCAAAACAAGCCGAAAAATTTGCTAAGCTTGATGACCCGTTCGGTTTTGGTTTGGATAACTTGCCGACGGCAGAGGCAGATTTGAGGAAGTTCTTCATTCCAGACGTTCCGGTCAACCCTTTCGCAGAGCTCGCTGCTCCAGACGTCAACGAAGAGATGTTCTTTCTGGGGTTCATCGGCTTATGGTTGAATTGGTTTGTGCTTCCAACGCATCCTCACTATATGAGGTCATCCGTCTTTTATCCGGCCTACCGCATGATTGCAGGGACGCGTGTGGCCGTTGGGATCGCAGGGCTGACTCATCTATATCACGGCTTGAGCTTAGCGGCAGACACTGCTCAGCCGGGGGTAAAGCCCGTACATCTTCTGTTGCACTACTTCACGTCGTGGATCGAGATGCACGTGCTAGGAGCTTTTGGTGTTCACAAACAACCCCGCTTCTATGACAGCTACAACTTTCCTTAGGTAATGTATCTGGTTGACGCTTCTGCGTCAAAACCGTCGCAGCGAGAGGCTCAGCGACTGGTCCTCCGCCCGCGCATGGTTGAGGACAGCATGAGCTTTGTCGATGGAGTCTTGACTATCGGCAAGGAATCTACTAAGGTAGTGAAAACGTTGCATGACACTTTCAAAGACGGGGCTTCCACGTTGAAGACTCGAGAAAGCTTGCACTTGTATTCTATCAGACCGGGCTTTTTAGTATTCAGACAGAACGCCTCGGCAATGTTCATGAGGTACAACCCGCACCGCTTCACCCAACAGTCGGGTTATAATCAGGGTATTCCTCTCGAGGCATTCTTAGCCAAGTCGGCTGCTACGGAGGATGGTATTCGTAGCGCGCTGCACCACTTTATGCGATTAAATACGGGGTCAAATTTTCTTATTAGCGAGCCGAGCTATGTGCCGAAAGCTTCGAACGCTTACGTGGCGTGGTACCAGCAAGCGACGGGTGCTGTTATCAGGGAAGAAAAGCTGTTATTGCTTGATCACAAGGATGCGGTCCCCGCTGGTAATCCATCTGTCCCCTTAAAGAGACGAACTGCCGTTTGTCCATCCTTAAGAGAAGATATTACGGCTGTGGTCCCACGAGCTTTCCCTGAGAAGCTTCAATCGGGTGTTCCCGCAACTGCGGTAGCCGTGGCATCCCCAGAATCTGGCGCTGGTATGGAAATTGGGACCCGCCGCCCGAAAATTCCTGTCAAGCGCAAGCTCTTGTCATCGGCCGCTGGTGTCCGTTCACAGAAAAAGAAGTCTCTATTTTCTACCGATGTCGTATTGGGCCAGGAGCTACAAGCTCCCTACAGTGGGAGCTTGTGCGAAATGGCACCAACGAGGGTTTGTTCGACACGCCTGCGACCGATACTGATCTACAGGCTGCCCTCGCAGCTTCCAAGCGACTGGCTCGTGAGGAAGCGGCGTTGATCTCTATCGCGAAGTCAGATATACTTCAGTTATATTCTTCTGCACCTATCCCTTATCTCTTTATTATGCTTCTATTAACGCTTTCTTTTTCAACAGGTATTTCTTCCGAAGAAGCTCTCATGGCTTCCCTCAGGACGTTCGAGGAGGAAGAGAGGCTCGACGCTTCTTTGGGCCTTGGTATAATTCATTTCATTACGCCTTTACTCTTTTTTATTCATGATCTGACCTTTCTCTTCGCCCTATTGCAGGAACTACTGCAACTCAGGTCATTCCAAGTGCAGTGCCAATCCCAAGTGGCGATGCAGCAAAGCTTCTAGAGCCAGCTACTATGGCCACGGTCGTCCCAAAGTCACCACAGGAGTCGTTTGTGAAGAAGCCGATGATGAACGCCGTAGCGGCTCCGGAGGCAGAGCTCGGTTCGGATGATGACGTCCCCCTGTCGGAGGTCATAAGGAGGTCAGTTCTTACTGCTCAGACTGAAAGGAAGCACATGAAGCACGCGGCGAGGGAACGCGATGTTGTTTTGGCCGTAGGTGCAGGCTCAAGCAGTATTCCGCCTGCTGACATTCTTTCGGCGGATGTTCTTTCCACCCTGTCTACCGCCCATAGACAGGTTGCACGTGCAGCTCGGGAAGAAACTGAAAAGCTACTTCAAGGTAATATAACACCTAGTCCTTTATTAGAACTTGGTCCTCGAATTCTTACATACGTATTTCCTTTTAAGAAGGGCCGAGTCCTGACGATGGTATGGCAGGTGAAACGCCGATGATTATAGAGCCCGAAGTGGCCACTCTTTCTCGGGAATCTGGGACTGTCCAAACTGCTGCTCTTTCTCCTTGTGAGTCTTTTGTATCGGTGGCTGTCGCAAGCATTACGACGGCCCTCGTCAAGTCAGGGGATGAAGCTATGGGTGCAGAATCTATTCCCTCGAGAGAGAGTGAGGAAGCCGTTACACTTAGTGACGCTTCCAGCGCGGTTTCGGTCCCTGATCTATCAGGTAGTAGTTGAGTTATTGTTTTTGAGTTTTTCAATCCTGTTAAGCTCTTCTAATGATATTTCATTTGTCTTGAGCATAGGCGTGGTAAACCCTGAAGCTGTGCCGGCTGAAGAAGTGTCACCGGCCGCTATTTTGACGGTCGTTGTCCCTTTATTTTCTTTTGCGCCTCCTCAAATCTTGGAAGATATGGGTTTCTCACTTATTTGTTTCACTGTAGATACAATCCTCCTTATATTGACTGTATATTGTCGTAACTCTGCAGGAGTACTTTTCGACCATTTGTTCCAGGTGTTAAACCCGCATTTTTCCTTTCAGTAGGAAATCATTCCACCTTCTGGTATTGGTAAGTATATTCTTCACCTAATGTTTCTCTCTCTTTTTTATGAGTAGACTTATTGTTGCTAAGCCTTCCTTATATTGACCACAATATCACGGGTCGGTGGAGGAAGCGAAAAAATAGCCGCTCCTCCGATACTCCCTATTCTTCCGTCTGCCACAGCCGGTACGATAGATTACATTCCTCAGGTGTTTTCTTTGTCTCCCGAGTCGAAATTTGACCGTAATTCATTTTGCAGCGATTACACCGGCTCCAGCTCCTTTTGAGTCTCGCATTCCAATGCCCGCGGGGCCCTTCGCTAAACGTACATCCTCCAAGGGCGCTGCGAATAGCCGGCGAACATTAAGCGAGTTTATCGAAGATCTCAATGCTGAGGCCCTCACTTCTGCTACGAATTTTGTCGTCGAAGTCAATACAATGCTGGCGATGCTCGTGAACTTCTATAATGAAGATTTCGTCGGTTCTTGGGTTGATTATTGCAGGAAGATCAAGGCTTTCCTGGACGAGATTGAGCTTAAACGTTTCGCTCCTGAGGTTTTGGCCGCGAACTCTCAGCGGGCTGCGTGGATCGAGCAGAGTGTTCCTTTCATTCTCCATTTTGAATAAGAGGCGGCCCTGAGGCGAAAGGAATATAAGGTGACTTCCAGCGAATCCATCCAGTTGCGCGTCCAGGTTGAAGCGAATACTTCGCAGCTAAAAGCTATTTTTGACAACCTCCAGCGATGTATTTCGGATGGGTTTACGCTAAGGCGAAAGCTTGACTTCACCGAGCGGGTCACGCAGGACTGCGAAGCTGCCAAGAAAGAAATCGATGAAAAGCTTTCATCCTGTTTGCAGCAACGGACTCAAATCGAAGCGGAGTTGGCCGCTGTAGCTGACCACGAGAAAGAATTGAGAGGAGCGCGCGAGCGGCTTGTCAATTTGTTGAAGACGCCTCCTCCTTAATAACTGTCATTGTACCCATTTTCTTGTATTGGTTGTAAACTTGTGATTCATGAATAACATGTATTCATTTTTGATTCCTTTATGAAATGTATCTTGTATTCACTTGAATTCATGAATAAAAGACATATTTTATTTCATGCTGGCATTTTTCTTTTCTTCGATGTCTCGATCTGGTATGAAGTAGTTTATATACACAATTCGGAGTTTGTATGTCACGCCCCGCTTCCCGGTATACGGCGAAGGGGACGCGACTGGTCCGCTGCGTATTTACTCTGAAGTAAATACGCTAAGCGTATCTAAGCAATATAAAAGTAAAATCATAAGAGACAAGATATAAGATAATAGCAACTTTATTTGTTCACATTCTTTAGTACAACGCATGAAAAGAAAATACAACGGAATAAAAAGCAATGCCAAAACAATGGCATAACAGGAATGTAAAGTATTGAAAGGAAATGTGTACAATGAAACTAAAGCTCTGGGTCTTCAGCAAACTGATCCAAGTCTTCAGTAGTAGGCTCGATCTCTGACGTGTCCAAATCACCTGACGACATTCAAAGAAGAAAGAAAGAGAATGGCGTCAGCAAACAGGTCGCTCGGTAAGTCCCAAAAATAAGAGAAGAAATAAAATATACAGAGCGTAAGAGAGAGAGAGGGTAGCTTTTACAATTGTATTATATTGTTTTAGTGTTAATGCTATTGTTATCTTAAGTTCAAGAGTGAATGTCAACTAATCTCAAGACTGTTCTCAAACCCAACAGGCTGTAATCCAGGGGTAGGGAACCACGGACCCAAATGATATGTTAGTAGCAGGACTTCGACCGTCGTTGAAGTATTCCAAACTCAACAGGCCACAGTCCAGGAGCATGGAAACACGGGCCCTCAAGATTGCTTTCTTGTGTTAGTAGACATGGATTTATGATCTAGAGGGACCCTTGAGATTATGTTGGATTCACGAATGAACTACCCCAATACCCCGTGTAGTTATTGTATTGATAGTACTGTATTGCATTGTAATGTCTTGTAAATTGAATTGTATAATTGGATGACTTGCCGAAACCATGATATCAGTAACCGGATGTAACTGTAGAATCATGTAAACGGAATAACTGTAGAATCATGTAAATGGATGTATATCCATGGTTCGGTTCGGTCAAGTTGATAGATTGAATATATGGAATAATAGATTCATGGATTCATGTTGAATTATAATATTGTAAATTGTAGATGGTAAATTGTAGATTGTACTTGAATCATATTCAAGTCAGATTATAATGAGACTCAAACCCGAGTCAGCCAATTAGAAATGTAAATCAAAGTCTTGATTATTTCTTAAACCTATATGTACTAGGTTCCTTAGGGTAATTTATAACACTTGAGGGGGTTTTACGTAAAAATATTTTTATATAGTTTTCAAGATAAACCCCAAGTAATTATTATCGTCTTTAGAGTTGTAATAAATGTAGATTTTATATTGTGATATCTCTAGTGAAAATATCCTAATTTCATAATAAGTGGTATTTATTTGTAATATTGGTTTTGTATGGAATTCATGGTATTTTAGTGTAAAATGATTCTTGTGACATTTTTAGAAAACGTGGAATATTTATATCATAACAAAATAGGTATTTTAATGATAAATATACATGTATTTATACAAAAATAATTTTAATATATATTTTATATTCTAAAAATCTCATTTTCTTAAGATGTCGTATTTTAAATCTTTCAAAACCGAATGCTCCTTGCGGAGATCTGAATCTCGCACTACTAAGCCCGAGGATGTGCGATAATCCGCACCATCCCGAACGGGTTCCCCAAATGGGTTGTAGCGACGCTTTGCAAAGATTTGTATAAATACTACTCATTAAGGAAAACGGTTTATTAATTATGGTATTTAATTGAAAAAGTGTTGTTTTCCCGTATTCTATGTTCTAGGGTCTCCTAAGTCAACTAGACTGTTCCTAACTGGTCCAAAGCGACAAGTTGTGAGATACCTCAAATCGCCTCTTCACCGCCAATTGTGGTCAGGTAAGTACAAGTGAAGAAAGGAGGGATCCGCTCACGAATCACCATGAGACGGGCCTTTTAAAATTACCTTTCTCACTTGTCTGACCTAAACACCACAAAGTCAGGTTTAGATAAACGAATGATGTCCACAACATATCCTATTTTCATAAGAAGTGGTATTTATTTGCAAAGATGTTTCAATACTAAATCTTTTAGAAATGGTTTTATTAAGTAAAGGGTATTTAAATGAAAATGTTTGTTTTCCCGTATTCTAAATTCTCGAAGGTGTCGTGTTATGTTGCATATGAGTGTGTGAGGAGGTAGGTCGTTACCTCGTGATCTACTTAAAGGTATAGCAAGTTTAATGAAGTTAAATATATAATTGAAACAATGTGGTATTTAAGTGAAAAATACGATGAATGAAAACAGCTATCATTTTATGTAATGAAACTTGATACGCAAATAGAGTTCACAAGTGTGATTTCGTTATTGAAAGAAACCAAGCAAGGGATTTAATTTGTTTGATTAGTGTTTAATAGTCAACATGAGCGAGTTTAAGCATAATTGTATTAACGAGAAGTGAAGTTTTATGAAGAAACCGAATCGAAAATCGGATTTGTTCCGATTCCTGTCGGGTTTTGTAGATCCGTAATTTTAGAATAGAAAAGAGAGATAGAAAATGGGACTTATGGTTTTAGGACACACAAGAGGGTGAGAGGGAAGTAGTAGAATCACCGATGTGTTGCGTCGTCGCCGGGAGTTCCTAGAACAATCGCCAGAAGTTTGCCGGGGAATTTCGCCGTAGCTTCGCTTCGTGCTCGTTTTCAAAGTACGCAAGATTTCTTAAGAATTTTAGAGAGTTGGCTCAGTGTTTTGGGGTGAGAGGGTAGTGTGTAGGGTTAGTATTTATAGAGTTAGGCTAAGGTTAGGGTAGATGAAGAGTTAAATTGAAAAAATGTAAAAATAATGTGATAACTTGTAATAAAATGGAGTAAATAGGGCTTTATGACCTCTCTGGAACCGATCTAGGAAAATGAAGTGTACAGGGGGATTTAGAAGATGAAGAGCCCCAACTTTGATGTTGGGGATTCGACCGTCCGGCCGAGTCCGGCCGGCGGCGCCAGCCCGAGTCGGGGTGCCAGGAGGTGGGGGTCATCAGGTGTGGGCTCTGGTGCTTTCAGGTTAGTGGGTGTAGTGGGAAAATTTGGATTTAACACGTGTTTACTGTTGGGCTTCTAAGGAATTTAAAACAAATAAATATTAAAAATAATGTAGGGCAGGGGATTTGAACTCTGGTGGCTTGGTTCAACAGTGCAAGGTATTACCAATGAACCACAAGCTCTTTTTTGTAATTAAATTGTTAATTAATTACTTAAGTCTTGTGCTCAGGCAATAAATACCCCTTTATGGATTTTTGAAAAAATATTTTGAAAAAAATTGTATAGGAAATTTAGGGTTGTTACATTGTAGTTTATTCACTCGTTCCGGAGTCTCTAGTTTATGAACTCATTTCGGAGTTTGTAGTTTACCTTCCTTGGGCTTGTAGCCAAACCTATCCTAACGTCACAGTTAACCCCTGCTCTTTACGACAGAGGTCCGTTAGGGTTTGTGGTACTAGGGTTTTGTTCGTCATACCGTCGCGTTGGCTGATGCATTCCCCGATATGCAGACTTTACGCTGTTGTTCTAGTAGCCCCGCGACTGTCGTGTCTCTGATCCATTCGGGGGCTGGACAAGACGTCTTCAAGTAATCTCCATAGGTCATATTACCGTCGGAAGAGCAAACGTTAGGAATTTTTCATAACGCTTTTTACTTGAGGTTAGGCTCAGTTTGGGAGCCCCAATGAGTCATAACCACTCCGCTCTAGTGTGGGATGATCTCCGATAGTCTTTCAGGTTTTATTTAAGTTGCCGTCAAGACCCTGAAGCTAGGAATTTGGCCTTCTCTTCCTTTGTTGACACCTCGTCTGCATTAATGAGTCGAATGTCGAGGTGATCTCTAGGTTGTTTGTGAACCGTCGAGACTTGGAACTAGGGACTTTGCCGTGACTCCGCTTTGTTGACGTTGCGTCTTCTGTAACGAGACGAATGTCGAAGTGGTCTCTAGGCTGTCTGTGAACCATCTGCACGTCCGGGAAATCTCGTAAAAGCGATCTGTCAAACGCTCATGGCGCGAAAACACAATAAAACGACGCCTTCTATGCGGTCGTGCGTCTCTGGAATCACGTCCTGGTCAGTCCTCGTCCATGACGAGCTCAAGCTGACGCAACTCTAGCCGTAGCTCTCTCTTCCCATGTGATCGTGGCAGCAAAATCATAACCAATATCGATAATGATAGATCATAGGAATGAATATAATACTGTGCAAGGAAATGTACATCCTAAGGTTTCTTAAGCGGAGTAGCGTATCGTAAGTATGCCGTGGAACATACGTACGGTATGTCACTCTACTCAAGCTACCTACTCCATCAACCAAGGTCATCCTACACGACGAAAGTTCGGGTATAATACCCCCTCGACTAAGTTTAAGTTCTGTAAGGTCAAGCCTAAGTTCCGTATATATATAAACGCTCTAGGCTCCGCATAGTCAAACTTAGACTTGAACCAAGGTTAACCTAGCGCTCTGATACCAACTTTTTCACGACCCGAAATAGCACGTGACTGGCACTTGAATCATATGAAGTCTATAGGACCCCATCTAATTCAAGTAAGCCAAAAGCCCAGAAATCTAAAACCATTTTAAGGAGTAAATAAGGAAAACTAGTTTTAAGAAGTAAGAAAACATGTTTAAAAAACAAGGTTCAAAAATGAGTAATACGAACATGCATTTTTAAAATCTCTAGTCTTTTCTGAAAATTTCGGCAGAGTTTCCTTTGTAAATACGGGCCCCTAACGAGGTACAACACGAATAATATATATACAATGATAAAAGGCATCCCCAAGCGGGAGCTAGCTCTTCGTCAATCGACGGTCACAACCACGCAAGCAGTATAATATACAACGCCGAATGGCGAGGATCAAAACTCAAACGAAAACTCAAAATCAGCATGAAAACCATAATACAACAACGCGCGACTCTAAGGTCGAAATAATACATAACTGGTTTTCTAAGTCTGAAACAATATACAAGTTTTGGTTGATGGAATTTCTAGATACAACTGATAAAATAAATACAAGGGTGGTCACGATGGGAGTAAACCCACCTACCAAAGCAAGTCACCCGTAAGGGAAGCAGTGTGCCAGGAAAGCCGCAATGAAACCTGTATTGCAAAACCTGCAAGAAACTGTGGCACAACGGGGGAGAGTTGCCAACTCGTGAATAGAAAACATCACAAAGCAGAAATCGTATGTATGACTCATCCTAGGTCAATACGATCAGATAATATATAAACCTCAAATGAATAAGTCTGAAGCATGATAAGGTGGCAATGCAACATCTATACATGAGTGTAGTGCCAAGTACTCATGCCAGTGCCTCAGGTAATAACATATCATAAATATGAGGTATGATCAATGTCGACTATGTCATGAAGTATGTGGATCTCGTCCAACTATATGATCAATACCATCAATGTCAACTATATGTATGTGGATCTCGTCCAACTAGGTGATCAATGTCATCAATGTCAACTATATGTATGTGGATCTCGTCTACGTGTCACCCAATGACAATAAACACCATGAATGTAAATATCATAAAGCATATGCATAGAAATATGAGGATATAGATCAACATGTGTCGCTCGCGACATATCAAATCATGGAACCTGAGTGTTTAGCATCGACACTCGAAAACATCATGAAAACTGTACCAAGCATCGGCACGTAAATCCTCATATATATAGAGCTCCTTCAGTTCGGATCGGCTCGTCTCATCTCTCAACTCCGGTCGGTATCCCCCAGATATCCGCCGAGCTCAACACAATCACCGGTAGGTAGTACTCCCCTGTCGGGCGCACCGTCTAGCATATGCGAGTCTTCTTGCCCCGGGGTACCTCACCGGGTCCACCATATACCCGCAGACGGTGCCTACCGCTCCTCGAATCGGGTTTCACATGTGATTGATTCTTAATTCCGATTGTGTCGTGTAACTTGAATAAGTTTCTTTGTGTCGGTATTTAGAAAATGAATAAAATTCACAATCAAAGAATTATTTGACCGCAATCAACTACGGTGTCGGATGTAGATCGTAAGCAAGTGCGGATCGTCCATAGGGATTGTGCGATTCGTTTGTATGTTTGATTTGTTTGAATTGAAAAGTTAATAGAAAAGAAAAGAAAACATGATTCAAGATTTTTATCGATGGGTTTCAAGTGTCACTATTCTAATCAAGAATCAAGAAAATGATAAACAATCGAGAATCGAGTTTCGATAGAATTCCAATCACTTTAGGGTTTCAAGATTTGAAGTAAAGCTCGTAGGAATCGAGTAAATTGTAGATGTGATGAAGATTCAAGATTACGATTTCTTATCTAGTAACAAATTGATGCTAAATCGATGTTGAATTCATCGAGGATCAAGGATCTTGTGAGGAATTATGGTTCCTCATCCTATCCTTTGTCCTTTCGATGAATAACATTCACTAGATAGCTTCTTGAAAGTCGAATGATCAATTATCGATCTCTAGATCGTGCGAAAGGAATCAAGAACACATTCGCATCGATCTAGATCATCGATCAATCGATTTTCAAGAATTTACAATTGTTTTAAGACTTAAGAAAACGTTTAACAATTCGTCAACATCATCATTTTACAATTGTTTCGATTCCTCCACGAGCGGAGTTTTATCCAAGCATCATCAAAAAGTACATATTCAAGAATCTAAATGAATCATAATGCTTGAATTGAAATGTAAACAAGTTAAAGAATCTTCACCTTTATTACAACAACAAGTAGTTACAACTCTCAAGATTTACAAGAGGTAGGAACTTCGCTCGTCGAATCTTGCATCGCTCGGCTTCTTGAGTCTTGGATCGCTTCGATCTCGTGCTCCGTTGAATACCGGCTTTGCTTCTAAAGGTTGCTTGAAGACTTGCTTTGCTTGAACTTCATGGATCTTGAATTGGGTATTTCTTGATTGGATTAGGGTTAGGGTTTGGAGGTAGAAAGAATGTGGGTAGATGAAGAACTAGGGTTTCTAAGATATGAGATGATATCTAAGATGAGATGGGATCTAGCTCTCTAAGATTGAATAGATGATTTACAAGTGAGCCTAGGGGTCTATTTATAGGTTTTCCAAACCCTAGGTCTAGGTTTTGAATTTGCAATTCCCTCCAAAAGTTTGTTGTAAGTTAGTTAGGAGTCTTAGCTTAGGCTTTAAGCTAGGAATGTTTTAGCTTAGGAACCCTAGTTTGCTGATCTGGCAGAGTCTTCTAGAGTCTTCTGGAAAATGTAGCAGCTTGATGAAGTATGGAAGATGACGTAGAAGTTATGGCTTGAAATTGAGGAGGTGAAGTCGACAAGCCGCCGCGGAACCGCGGTGCAAGGCGGCTCCGGCCGCGGTTCCGCGGCCAAGTTGGCTCCTTGTGGCTTCAATCTTCTTCTGTTGGTTTGTGTTGTCTTTTGATGTATTTCCTGCTATGTTGAATCTCTGAATGCTTCTTATAACAATACCATATTCCAAATCCATGAGTTGGCGTCTTTTTCACAGTCTTCGTTTGTAAATTTGACCGATCTTCTGTATTTTCCTGCATAGACTTCGAAACACAAGTTGCGATATGATGCCATGCTATGAAATGCGGTCAATTTCCTTCATAGTGCCGGTTTTAGAGTCTAACACATGCAATCTGATATTTAACGACTGATTTGCTAATATGTGCGATATGAATGCCGAACACTTCTATATGAATGCAAATGATAGGGAAATTGCCGGTTAAAAGATGCAGTATTTTCGACTGATCAAATTCCCCCAAACTTATTTTCGATCGTCTCGAGCGAACTTTTTATTAAAAAGAAGGAGAAAAAAAAACTAACTAGCACACTTTCGTAGGCAACACGATTGCACTGAGCACGTGCAACAAGCCTTTAAACCTCTAGGTGTCCCTAGTAGGAGGAGTGTTTCTCCTGAGGGTTTTCAGCGGATTGCACCCACAAAATCCAATAATAAAAGGCAGATTATGAAATTTACATTTAAAGAAAAGAATTGTAAACGAAAAGCTTCGAAAATTAGGGTTTCCAACTAAGCTAGCTTTTCGGTTGTCATGAGCCCTATCTTAATAGTCATGAAAAGATGTCAGAAATCACGTCCTCCCTCAATAAAACATCGTCTTATTCTTCATTCCTATTTTTCTTCCAAACATCGATCATATAAACCTGCGTGTGTGTAAAAACATCCCTACACCCGGAGAATTCAATTCAAGCTATCATACTCTTGCCCATCAGCCTCAGTACTTTTTAATTAATGAATATTTAGATGAATTTGCTCACACACTTTCATGCGACCGTTAATACTTCTTGAGGTACTAACCGACCGATTACTCCTATGCTTGCTTACTTGGTGTATTTTCCTCGTCTTGCACCACCTCAGGCATAGCAATGACTCCCAGACCAGTTGGCCTTAGGGCACTAGGTGAAAAGGCACCCTCGCTATATATTTTTTTTATTGCCCTCGGTGATAACAAAACCAGTGTCCATTTTTCTCACCACTTTATATTTTTTTCATTTCATTTTTTTTATTTCCTTCATACTTTTGGCTTTAAGACAAGAGCATTTCAAGGTATCCTCTACTATCTCAGGCTTTAAGACGTGTGTAAGTGCGAATAGCAGGGTATCAACGTTCAAAATGTTTGGCTTCCAGCATAGAAACTATTTTTCAGACTTATTTTTATCCTCAGATTAGTGACGTCTTTCATCTTACTAACCATTTGGACAACGGCTCATAACTACTTATTACTAGTTCGTATAAGAAAACTTCTAATTTTCTTAGTTTTCTTAAATTTTTCTAATCTCATGGATGTAATTTTTCACTATCTAATCTTTCATTATCTTATTTATGTAAAAATGTTTTTATATTTTGAAAATTTTAAATTTTTATGGATTTTGAAAATTTTAAATTTTTATAGGTTTTTAAAAGAAATGTTTTGTGCTTATGCAAATGATATACAAATGATGCAAAAAAATAAGCACAAACCTCCCCCAAACTTGTTTTCAACAGTGTCCTCACTGTTGCCAACAGCTATATCTACAAAACCTGTAAGTCTGGGAGGAATTATTAGTGGGGGCAAAATATATAAGTGAAGAACTTCCCCCAAACTTACTCTTTTCACTCACCTCCATTCAAAAGATGATGCAGTGATATGCAGGATATGAAGGTGAGACGAAGGAATTTTAATCCAAATAAAATGGCTCCTGTAAGAACAGGAGCTCCTCCGTGGGGTCAGTGGAAAAATACGGCTTTAGTCTATGTCCATTCACTTTGAAAAAGGTGCCGTTTTTAACATTTTCTACTTCTACTGCCCCGTGCGGGTATACAGACCGCACAACAAAAGGTCCCTTCCACCGAGATCGGAGCTTACCCGCGTGAAGATGTAGTCGTGAATCATAAAGAAGGACTTGTTGACCAGGTGAAAATGTTTTCCTCAAAATATTTTTATCGTGAAAAACCTTAGTCCTATTCTTTATGATCACAGCGTTATCATAAGCTTCATCGCGGAGTTCGCTTAGCTCATTTATTTGCAGCTTCCGAAAGTTGCAAGCTTGGTTTAGATCAAAATTTATTTCCTTAATAGCCCACAATGCTTTATGCTCAATCTCGACGGGTAAATGACATGCCTTCCCAAACACTATCCTATATGGAGACATCCCTAGGTCGGTTTTAAATGCAGTTCGGAATGCCCAAAGAGCATCCGTCAGTTTGGTCGACCAGTCTTTTCTATTCTTAGCAACAGTCTTCTCCAGGATAAGTTTGATTTGTCTGTTTGAGATTTCAGCCTGCCCGCTCGTTTGGGGATGATAGGGTGTAGAAAGTCGGTGGTTGATTGAGTATTTCCGCATTAAAGTCTCGAAAGACCTGTTGCAGAAATGTGTCCCATTATCGCTAATAATAGCGCGTGGGTGTCCAAATCGCGAAAAGATATTCTCTTTCAAGAACTTAATGACAACTTTCCTGTCATTAGTGCGACATAGAATGGCTTCAACCACTTTGAGACATAATCAACCGCCAGCAGTATGTACAAATTCCCAAAGGAGTTGGGAAAGGGACCCATAAAATCAATGCCCCAAACATCGAATATTTCAACAACCAGAATGCGTTGCTGAGGCATTTAATTTCTCTGGGAGATTCTACCCGTGTACTGACATTGTGTACAGGTTTTGCAATAGTCAAATGCGTCCTTGAATAAGGTCGGCCAATAAAATCCACATTGCAAAACCTTCTTCGCCGTCTTTTTAGGACCGAAGTGACCCCCACAGGCCTGATCATGACAAAAAGAAAGAACACTCTTGAACTCTTCTTTCGGGACACACCGGCGAATGATCTGATCAGGACAATATTTAAACAAATATGGATCGTCCCAGTAAAAGTGTTTTACTTGGGATAGAAAACGGTATTTGTCCTGTTTTGACCAATCGCTGGGTATCAGTCCCGTGAAAAGATAGTTCACAATATCCCTGAACCATGGTTCATTGGATACGCTCAAGAGTTGTTCGTCAGGAAACGAGTCATTGATCGGCAAGGTCACAGGGGAAGAAGAGATGCGTGAAAGATGGTCGGCTACTACATTTTCACATCCTTTCTTATCTTTGATAACAAGATCAAATTCTTGTAACAGAAGGATCCAACGTATTAGTCGACCTTTTGCATCTTTCTTCGCCAGAAGATGTTTTAAGGCGGAATGGTCAGTGTACACAACTATAGGAGAGCCAATTAAGTAAGGCCTGAATTTTTCTAATGCAAATACAACCGCTAAAAGTTCCTTTTCGGTGGTTGTATAATTGATTTGTGCATCATTCAGGGTCTTACTTGCATAGTATATCACGTGTGGCATCTTTTCAATGTGATGTCCAAAGACTACACCTACTGCAAAATCAGATGCGTCACACATTAGCTCAAAGGGGTAGTCCCAATTTGGAGACGATAGAACGGGGGCTGAAGTGAGTGAGTGTTTAAGTGAGTCGAAAGCTGTCTCACAGTCCGAGTCAAAATGGAAGGTCGTATCCTTGGCCAGGAGAAGAGTTAAAGGTCTAGCAATTTTGCTAAAATCCTTAATGAATCTCCTATAAAAGCCCGCATGGCCAAGGAAAGATCGAATATCTTTGACGCTTTTGGGATGAGGGAGGTTTTGAATGACATCTATCTTAGCTCTGTCAACCTCAATGCCTTTCTGTGAAATAACATGTCCAAGTACAATTCCTTCTTGGACCATGAAATGGCATTTTTCCCAGTTCAAAGTTAAGTTCTTCTCTTTGCAACGAGTAAGAACTGCGTCAAGATTCGATAGGCAATCAGAAAAAGAGTCTCCAAAAATTGAGAAATCGTCCATAAAGATCTCCAGAAAATTCTCTACCATATCAGAGAATATCCCCATCATACACCGCTGAAAAATAGCGGGAACATTGCATAACCCAAAGGGCATGCGACTGTAAGCAAAGGTACCAAAAGGACAAGTAAAAGTGGTTTTATCTTGATCCTTTTTGATGATGGGGACCTGATTATAGCCTGAGTATCCGTCCATAAAACAATAATACTCTCGTCCCGCTAAGCGTTCCAGCATTTGATCAATGAATGGTAGAGGAAAGTGGTCTTTCCTCGTGGCAGCATTGAGTTTTCTATAATCAATACATACACGCCACCCAGTTTGGGCGCGTGTCTGAATCAACTCATTCGCCTCATTGGTTATAAAAGTGATGCCGGATTTCTTAGGAACGACATGTATAGGACTCACCCATTGGCTATCGGAGATGGGGTATATAATACCATTATCTAGGCATTTGACGATCTCTTTCATTACTGCTTCCTTCATGACGGGATTCAACCGTCTCTGTGGTTCTCGGGTTGGTCTGGCATCATCCATCACATGTATATGATGTTCAACAATCAAGGGACTAATCCCTTTGATGTCCGCCATACTCCAACCAAACGCCTCTTTGTTAGATCTCAATACCGATAAAAGTGCATTCTCTTGCTCTAATACTAGAGAAGCGGATATTATAACCGGTAAAGACTCCTTCTCACCTAAATAAGCATATTTAAGATGAGAAGGTAAAATTTTGAGATCTAATTCGGGCGGAGAAATGATAGAAGGAGGGATCATTGAGTGATTTTTTGAATTACAAAGAAGCTCAGAGCCTGTGAAAGATACGGACTCGGGTGGAGAAAAATCAGGAGTGCAGGACTCAAGTGTAGAAAAAGTGTCCTCACTAAGATCATGTGTAAAGTCAAACAGAGATGTGGTAATGTCGTCGAGATCAGTAAAGCATAGTTCCTCAGCTTCACAACTATCGGGGGCGATCTCGTGGACAGAGCACACATCTAGAATATGAGCAGATGGTTCTGATGGCTGACTTCCAACTTTGTAGATATTTAGTTCAATGGTCATATTTCCAAATAATAAGTTCATTGAACCATTTCTACAGTTAATAACAGTGTTGGAAGTGGCAAGGAAAGGACGACCCAGAATCACCGGAATTTGGCCCCGGGGGTTTGCTACAGGCTGTGTGTCAAGTACAATGAAGTCTACAGGGAAAAAAAATTCCCCGACCTTTATCAACACATCCTCTAGTTCACCCCTTGGTTTGGTGATTGAACGGTCTGCCATTTGGAGAGTGCAGTGAGCAGGTTTCAACTCTCCAATCCCTAATTGCTCATATACAGAATATGGAAGTAGGTTAACACTTGCACCAAGGTCTAAAAGAGCACGATTTATGTTTTTACCCCCAATAGAAATCGATATTGTAGGACATCCTGGGTCCTTTCGTTTCTTTGGTAGCTGGGGGATAAAAGCAGTGCTAATATTATTAGACATAAAAACCTTCTTTGGCACTTGAGTCTTCCTTTTCCTAGTGCACAAGTCCTTAAGAATTTTCGCATAAGCGGGGACTTGTTGAATCGCATCTAGGAGAGGGATGTTGATGTTAACCTGTTTGAACATTTCCATAATTTTCTCCATATGTGGACTCGTTCTGTTACCCCTTAACCGGTTCGGGTAAGGAGCTTTCGCAATAAGCGCTGGGTCCATCATAGGAGAAGGAAGAGGGGGTAGACGAGATCCCAAAAGAGGAGTGGGGACCGTCTGTGGAGAACTATAAGGGTTGGGTTGATGTGTCGAGCCTAGTGGGAAATGGAGAATAGGCTCGCGAGAAGGTGGTGGGGTAGAAGAACAAGGATCAGAAGTAGAAGTGTGTGTGTGAGGAAAGGTCTCAGCCGGGGTATTATTGATAGGATTTTCAATATCATCAATTCCTTCCCCGACATGATTGTTCAGCACTCTTCCCGATCTCAACGTTGTGACGGCATTTACATTGTAATGCCCAGGATTCTGTAGGGGTTGAGAAGGAAGTTTTCCTTTTTCTCTCGCACTCATCTCGGCTTTAAGTCGTGCTATTTCAGCTTCCATCGATCTGATACTCTCAACTTGGGACGCTGAGTTTTTCTTTATCTCACTGACGGAAGTTCTAACCTCAGCCGAAATCTCTATGAAATTTGACAAGAGTGATTTCATGGTTTGAGTGAATTGAGAGAGTTCGTCAAAACCGGTCAACCGCATAGGATTAGACTGTGCAGGAGTGTTGACCTGGTTGTGGAAATTTTGTGACTGGTAGGGGTGCTGAGTGAGTTGAAGTGGTTGCTGTTGTGGTGGAAGAGCCCTTTGAAAATTATTTTGGCTTGGAACCGTGTTTTGAGATTGTTGTTGGTTCCAAGCAAAATTCGGGTGATTCCTCCAACCCTGATTGTACGTGGAAGAATATGGATCGTTTCTAGGTCGTTGAAATGCGGTATTAGTATGCTCGTGACCTTGAAACGCAGAGTTTAATGGACATTCTTCCGTTAAATGAGACGGATCAGAACAGCAGCCGCACACAGTTTTGGGGAGCGGCATTGGGTTTAGGGAGGCTGCAGAAAATTTGTGTTCCATAGCGTCGAGCTTCTTTTGCATTGCTTCCATCTCAGCTCGAACACCTATGGACACATCTATTTAGTGTACGCCACCCATATTCAATGATTGGGTTCCACTCTCCCGCTGTAGTGATTTTTCAGCGAACTCTTCTAAAAACTTCCAAGCTTCCCCATCATCCTTAGTCATAAAGGTACCTTGACACATGTTTTCAAGGTTCTGTTTAGTGTTTGGGTTAATGCCCTCATAAATGATTCGGCAAAGATCCCATCTCGGGATGCCGTGATGAGGACACTGAACCAATAGATCCTTGAAACGTTCAAAGCATTTAGAGAATGGTTCAGTAGGGAGCTGGGTAAATTGATTCAGTTCGCTACGGATTCGAGCTGTCTTTTACATTGGGTAAAATTTCTTAAGGAATGCCGCAACGAATTCTTCCCAATTCGTGATAGAGTGTGCGGTAGTGTTATATAGCCACTTCTCGGCTATATCGCACAAAGTAAATGGAAGAAGTCGTAGACGCATAGCATCCACAGAAAGTTGTGACGTACCCATCATTGCGCATACGTTTTCAAATTTGGTGATGAAAACGTAAGCGTCCTCAGTCTCGAGTCCGTGGAATTTGGGTAAAAGGTTGATGTATTGGGGTTTAATTTCAAAATTATCCCCGTTGGCTGGTGGAATGGATAAGCAGGTCAAAAGAGGACCTCGCAGTGGATAGCACCTCTCTTGGAGAGAGATGCGGGGTGGATTCTGCGCACCAACGGACGGCGGCAGATTAGGGTTAAAGAAGTTCGATGGAGGTGGATCCATCGATGTGGGTGTGGTAGTGGGTAAAGAAGAAGTAAATGGAGAAATACTGACTTCGGAGTCGATAAAGGGTACGCGGACTAAACGGGCACTAGAATCCCGTGTCCAGCCTATCTTGTACTAAAAAGGGTTAGTACAAGTGGCAGCGTTGACTTATAATTAGGGGTAATGAATGAATGAATGCGGTGTTTGTTTTGAAAATGGGACGGATTTTTGAAAAAATGATGCAACACAACAAATCCCTAATTCTAAGGGTCGCCTAGGTCAGATCTCTAGACCGCTCCTAACTGCCAGAAGACAAGACGCAGGATAAATCCTCCACTGCCTCTTTGTCTCTCATGTGGCCAGATAAGTGCCAGGTAAGTGGGAGGTTCTCCACTACGTAAGTAGTGGGCCTAATTAAGTAACCACTAGCCTTCGACACACTTTCCTAGACACCACAAGAGAAACGCGGATAAGCAATAATTACCCATGGCCTTCTTCTGTCCTAAGTGAGCGCGACGGTCCTTAGAGTCATCTCTAGATCTTTTTTAGTTAATTGGGGTAAATGTGGATGCAAGTTTTGCGGTTTTCGGGGCTTAGGAAGGGTAATGAACTCCCCACCTAATCTGGATTTGGTCTTTGCCCCTTAATGTCCGTATTAATTATGCAAACAACCACAAGAATCAAAACAAGCACAATTTAATTTTGCTATTTGCGCGCTGCGATTTATTTGCAAAGAAACCTGCACAAAATATTAATTGGAGCAGATTTTAGAAGGAGATAAGAAATTAAGAACTCACTGTGGAATTTTTGTGCAGAGAGGGCTTCACCGACGCGCGGAACCACCGCGGGAGGAGGCTAATGCCGCGGAAGGGCGGCCGTAGGTACTGCTCCCTGCGCCAAATTTCAACAGCAAGCTGCTGTTGATTTCTCCAGCTCTCTGGAAATTTCAAAAAAAAATTCTAATTACACAGCAGCTCCAGATTTTCCTTGCAAAAACACCACAACAAATCGTTTAGATTTTGCGCGAATTTTGATTACAAAATCATAATGGAATAAATCTTTCAATTCAAATTTCAATATAAAATGAATTAGCGCGCATTCCCCGGCAACGGCGCCATTTGATTGATTCTTAATTCCGATTGTGTCGTGTAACATGAATAAGTTTCTTTGTGTCGGTATTTAGAAAATGAATAAAATTCACAATCAAAGAATTATTTGACCGCAATCAACTACGGTGTCGGATGTAGATCGTAAGCGAGTGCGGATCGTCCACAGGGATTGTGCGATTCGTTTGTATGTTTGATTTGTTTGAATTGAAAAGTTAATAGAAAAGAAAAGAAAACATGATTCAAGATTTTTATCGATGGGTTTCAAGTGTCACTATTCTAATCAAGAATCAAGAAAATGATAAACAATCGAGAATCGAGTTTCGATAGAATTCCAATCACTTTAGGGTTTCAAGATTTGAAGTAAAGCTCATAGGAATCGAGTAAATTGTAGATGTGATGAAGATTCAAGATTACGATTTCTTATCTAGTAACAAATTGATGCTAAATCGATGTTGAATTCATCGAGGATCAAGGATCTTGTGAGGAATTAGGGTTCCTCATCCTATCCTTTGTCCTTTCGATGAATAACATTCACTAGATAGCTTCTTGAAAGTCGAATGATCAATTATCGATCTCTAGATCGTGCGAAAGGAATCAAGAACACATTCACATTGATCTAGATCATCGATCAATCGATTTTTAAGAATTTACAATTGTTTTAAGACTTAAGAAAACGTTTAACAATTCATCAACATCATCATTTTACAATTGTTTCGATTCCTCCACGAGCGGAGTTTTATCCAAGCATCATCAAAAAGTACATATTCAAGAATCTAAATGAATCATAATGCTTGAATTGAAATGTAAACAAGTTAAAGAATCTTCACCTTTATTACAACAACAAGTAGTTACAACTCTCGAGATTTACAAGAGGTAGGAACTTCGCTCGTCGAATCTTTCATCGCTCGGCTTCTTGAGTCTTGGATCGCTTCGATCTCGTGCTCCGTTGAATACCGGCTTTTCTTCTAAAGGTTGCTTGAAGACTTGCTTTGCTTGAACTTCATGGATCTTGAATTGGGTATTTCTTGATTGGATTAGGGTTAGGGTTTGGAGGTAGAAAGAATGTGGGTAGATGAAGAACTAGGGTTTCTAAGATATGAGATGATATCTAAGATGGGATGGGATCTAGCTCTCTAAGATTGAATAGATGATTTACAAGTGAGCCTATGGGTCTATTTATAGGTTTTCCAAACCCTAGGTCTAGGTTTTGAATTTGCAATTCCCTCCAAAAGTTTGTTGTAAGTTAGTTAGGAGTCTTAGCTTAGGCTTTAAGCTAGGAATGTTTTAGCTTAGGAACCCTAGTTTGCTGATCTGGCAGAGTCTTCTAGAGTCTTCTGGAAAATGTAGCAGCTTGATGAAGTATGGAAGATGACGTAGAAGTTATGGCTTGAAATTGAGGAGGTGAAGTCGACAAGCCGCCGCGGAACCGCGGTGCAAGGCGGCTCCGGCCGCGGTTCCGTGGCCAAGTTGGCTCCTTGTGGCTTCAATCTTCTTCTGTTGGTTTGTGTTGTCTTTTGATGTATTTCCTGCTATGTTGAATCTCTGAATGCTTCTTATAACAATACCAGATTCCAAATCCATGAGTTGGCGTCTTTTTCACAGTCTTCGTTTGTAAATTTGACCGATCTTCTGTATTTTCCTGCATAGACTTCGAAACACAAGTTGCGATATGATGCCATGCTATGAAATGCAGTCAATTTCCTTCATAGTGCCGGTTTTAGAGTCTAACACATGCAATCTGATATTTAACGACTGATTTGCTAATATGTGCGATATGAATGCCGAACACTTCTATATGAATGCAAATGATAGGGAAATTGCCGGTTAAAAGATGCAGTATTTTCGACTGATCAACATGCCACTCTCAGAACCGAGAAAACACATGGTGGACGCACTGAAATATCATATCAAGGGTAACCGGGTTTTTTAAACAATGCATACTCTCTTTTTAAAATATCCACGGTTCCCAAATCCAGAAATATCATGGAAACAACATATCTCAATGCGTATAATCAGGAAGCATGATGTATGCGACATATAAAAGAATGTAAGCATGTCAGTATATCATGCAACATGAAATAGTAATATGCACATATTGGGAAAAACCGCTCTTTTAAAATAAATCAGTTTTAAAGAGTATCTTGCGGTTCCCACATCTCCAAATCAAGCGAGAAATCATCTATGTATGTGCAAATATGTATGTGTACAAGTATGAGTGTACAACCGGTAGGTGCACGAGTATGAGTGTACAGTAAGTATGTGCACAAGTATAAGTGTACAATATGTGAGTACACAGGTATGGATGTACAATAGGTATGTGCACAAGTATGAGTGTACAATATGTGAGTACACGAGTATGGATGTACAATAGGTATGTGCACAAGTATGCCATGCACGGGTCATATCCTGAATGCAACAGTACTACAGTGTAGTGACATGGCAATTATCGATGATGAAGTGTGTGAGCCGGCAAGAAGGTGTACGTGGAACATATGCATCACCGATAATGGTGCTGGTGTCCTAACAGCATGATTTTTATATAACAATAATCATTTGCACCTGCAATGCGATGTGAATAACAAGAATATGCATAAATCAACTAATAAATGCAACAATGACACATATGCATCAATATAAAAATTTCATACAGTTTGCCATTTAAAATAAGACAAATCGGGGTTTTTAGTAAAATAAGGGCTCCGGTGTTTTTAAGGAAAGATGTGTCTTTTGAAAATATCCGTAGAATCCATTTGCCTATCTTTGAAATACTCCCGATTCGTTAGTTGAAAAAAGAATGACATCGGCCTAGTCTAGCATCTACTAAGGAACTACAGATCTAGCTAACACACTAATCGGGAGGGGTATAGAAACCACCTAAATCTGAATCGATATATATATATATATAAAATATAATAGTCGGTGATCCCGCCTCAAAGGTACCCCGTACGATACAATATCATATGACATCCTCGAATCATGAGTGCGGATCTATCATCAATATAAAGCTCGTACGGTAAATTATCGTAGGACATCCCAATAGCTGGGTACGGGTCAATATCACATTCCTCTCATCAAATATCAGGTATCATTATCATCATATCACATGATCTGGGGTACTGATCTAAGTCTAGTACAAATCGATACCATCTATATAAATATAAATGCGTGTATGAAACACACGCCCAAAGGCCCGCTACAATCTCATGTCGTATCCAAAATACGAATCACAATATATCACCGATCTCATGGCACTATGCCCAAATTCATCGACTCATCTCCAAATATTATCCACTATCCTCATCATCTAGTTATAAGTATAACAAGCAAGCATGTGTGTGTGTGTGGGTGTAAACCTATTCTAGGGTTCGCAACTAGGAAACTATACTAGTTTACTTCTAAACCCTAATCTATCCATAGTACACCTAATCACATCTAGAATGTCCATATCACACTTAACTCTATCATACTTATATATATAGTATATATATAGTATACTAAACATCAAACTGTGGGGGTGCTATACGCCATCCACCCGACTTCCCCGGTAGATATAATCTACTCATCTTGAATCCTGCGTGTCGGTGTCGGTGTCGCCTTTATCTTCTTCATCGTATGAATTCCTTGAAAAGGTACCTACAAGATAACACGATCACAAATGCACCTTAAAATCACATCGAGAAAACCAAACGACGCGCTAAGGCCTATAGGTTAGAACCTATGGACTACGCTTTCAAAACCGTCAAGCAATCCTCGTTATCGTCGTATAATCACCAAGTAATCGAGGTAAAACGCAATTATACAAATCCAGAATTTAAAATACGCAAAACAAAAACACGAATTAAAACAGAAACTCGGTAAAAAGGCTCCAGATTCTACCCTAGGTCAAATTGGACAATTTTGCATATGCCAGGGGTCTAATTTATAGATGTAGGAGCTACAGAACAAACACGAGCCAAAATGGTGGGACCCAGGCCGCAATTTGCGGCCAATTGGATTAAATCTGCGGCCTGTATGGGGAATTAAGGGCTAGGGTTTTGGTGGTAGCTTCCTAGGAGCCTGCATGTATCACTATCCTTGCAAAATAATTTTCAGAGTCTCGGGGTGATAGCTGATTCCATTTAACCCTCACAGATTACACAATTTTCCGATATCGGGTTTCTAAATCCATATTCTGGGTTTCAAGTCTCTGGTTTAGGCCTGGGTTCTAGCACTAGGGGGTTTGTGTGGCCTCTACTGAGCTTAATTACCCATCACAACCCAAAGTTCCCTCAAACCCTAACTAGAATTTTCTAAGTCCACATAACCACTCAATATCGATTCTATTCTAACATGGGGGTAAAAGTAATGGAAACACTAAGCTTATGGTTCAGAAATTACCTTATTTGGCAACTCAAGAAAATTCTTGAGTTTCTCCAAGTGGCCAAAATCCTTGCTTTCTTGGTCCAATGTGTTTCCCTTGAGCTTATGCATCTTTTTTGTGAAATAGGATTTGGGATTTGAGGTGTTTATTGAGGTGATTTGAGGAGGTAGAGAAGGGGAGAGAATGAGGAAGCAGCAGCAGCAGAAAGGAGAGAGAAGAGGGAGAGGAAAATGAGTGGGATAATGGTGGGGGAATGGCTCAAGACAAAGTCAACCTAAACCCTCACCTTTCTCTCTCTCTCCCATACCTATCTCTTTATTATTTTCTATTTCCCTTCTCTCTTCAATAGTAACCCTAAAATAACAAGCCATGCACCCAAAACATGAAGAAAAATGCAACAAGTATTAAAAAAAAGATATGGTGCATGTTTTGCACAAAACAAGCTTAAAAACGCGATTAGCGTTTTTTAATCGCGATTAGCACTATATTAGCAAATAATTAATCATAAAAACTTAAAAAATTGCATAATTCACATAAAACACCCTCTTTTTAGTAATTTCTATAATTTTCCAAATTTCTCCTAATTTATCGGTATTTAATCATACCGAAATATTAAAATATTCATTTAAAATTAATATTAAATTATAAAAATTCCCAAAATAATATTTTATTTTTTTTGAAATGTTACAATCTTCCCCCCTTAAAGAAATTAGGTCCCCGAATTTAATTTAAAACCCCTCAAATACTAAAACATTTCCGTAAAAGTCCAAGTCGTCGGGGCTTTGAAATCATCAATACATAAAACGCGTCATAGCGTAATGCATGCGCATGAGAAATGAGCAGATAACTCAAAATCAAAACTTCGTCAAGCATCCCGCAATTATCGGAGTCATAGTAAAGACACAAATGTCAAATCCGAAACAAAACCAATATGATATATATCATAACCATACATGTAGACATCAAATCTTTACATGTAAATAGCTGAAATAAATGCATGCCAAATCTTTTTTTCTTGTCGTTGTCCGATGCGCATAACACTGCACAGTGGCGGACGTCTATTATAAGAAAATAACCATATACGTATATATCTTTTGTTTAATATGTACGTTCCGCCGTTTTGAAAACAGTTTAAAAGGGTTTCCTTGTTTTAAACGTTTCGTGTCATATCAGACACGTAGGTAAATACTGAGACTATAGCTCCTCTTTTGGAAATCCTTTCGATAACTATCAATGCATGCAAAATATATCAGGTACTGTCCTCTGACTAGTCCTGCTCAGTACGAAAATATATAGCAGATATCATAAAAACGTACTGCTCCATAAGAAATCAATCCAAAAATGTATATAAGAATACCTTGTGCGTCTGGTGCGCACGGAAATCAAAATCCATATATGTGCCATACATGTGCACAGAAAAAACATCAAGGTGCAACGGGTGTGTACGAAACATCTGTCATAGGCAACGTGTGTGCCTGACAGCAAAATCAGGCGCATCAGACATGCACGAAGAATCCCGAATTAGTGCATCGGGTGTGCACCAAAATCGCATCTCAAAACATGCGCTCAACATGCGCGAAAATCCAAATCAAATGCATGGAGTGCAAGAAATCAACATCAATGTCGGAATCAAAATCGACGGTATACAATACAGCTCAATCAAAATCAGGTATACCGCAGTACATAAGGTCACAACCATGTGCATCAACGTGCACAAATCAAATCTAAGCACAAAAGTGCATGAAAACTATGCTGAAAGCATAAATCAAATCACATGCATAATAAAGGCATGAAATCAAAATCAGCATATCGATGACATCAAATCGAAGTCAGGTGCAACCGTAGTGCACAAAATATAAATCTGGTGCAACAAAGGCACGAAATATGAATCTGGTGCGATAAACGCATGAAGTATAAAACTGGTGCATCCTGTGCAAGAATACCAAACTATAACTCAAATGCATAAGCAGCAACATCGAGTGTACCCAGGTGTAAAGAAAATCATAAACGTGTGCAACTGCGTGCACAAAACACATATCAATGCACTACAAGCACATATAAGCTATACCGAGTGCAAAAATCAAATCGTGTGCGTAACATATGCACAAAATTAACTCAACCGTATGAAATTCATGAAGTCATAAGCAGGTGCAGCCAAGGCGCGAAAACGATATCAGGTGCAATAACTGTGCACAAATCATAAATCAACACAACGGTGTATAAAGCACATCTCAAGTGTAATAACTATGCGCAAGATATAAATACCCAGTAGGTGCAACCATGGTGCACGAAAACAGAAATCATGGAACTCAGCCATCAAGACCAAATCATGTGAACAGATCGCCCAAAATACCGAAATCCAAGGTGACGGATACGTGATAATCGAATCACAAAATCACAAATCATAAATACCGTCGTCGGTATATCCTCCTTCAAGTCGAGAAGGTGTCGGTGCATCCAATGCTAGTAGCGCAAGATATCTACTTGCCTCCTGCTCACGGTCTGGCGTCCTCTGCCTCTGGGCCCTTATCTTCTCTATGGATTACCAATCTCGCAATCCATCGGCTCATCGGCCATGTCAGGTGTGCTAACGGGGACGATTCCGTCCTGGCACTTCTCTGGTCATCTCTCGGTCAATCCTCATGACCACTTGTAAAGTAGCACGTCACCGGTGCCGACCTCTGGTCCTCTAAATACACATTACATATCTGATCCTGGGTGCAAATCTTATCGCAGCAGTGTCCTGGAAGGAATCCTGCTCAAGGTCTCTTCCGATCTCGCCTATGCCGAACTGCACGGAGGCTGGTGCTCTTGCATAGTCCTTTCTCGCTCTCTGGGCATCTGCGTCCTCAGCACAGCATTTCCTCAGAAACTGGTCGCGTCCCAACGCCTCTGTAGACATATCCGACCTTTAGTCTTAACGGGGAATAACAACAGCTCGTCAGCATCTCGCATGAACCTCTTGTCCCACTTGTCTGTATCATCGTCCATTTTCGACGTCACGTCTCCATCTGCGCAGTGCATGTAAGGTTTGTCTAGCACCCTATAATGAGTTTTGAAGCATCACATGTGTCAAAGTTCGGATTTTGATGGTGCTAAACAAGCATGCAAAGGAATCGATCCTAGAAAATTAGGGTTTCGAAACTTAAAACTTATAAAGTTAGGGTTTCGAGACTACAACCTTTGTAGCTCCCTTTTGTTGGACTCCTTGGTGTCTTGGGTGTTGGAAGAAGGTCCTCTTGAAGTCCTCTCACATCCACGATGATCCACCCGGAGTTCCCCGTCCAAGCTCGCAACTTCGAGAATCGAAGAGAACACTCTAAACAAGTTGGCTAAACTTGTGTAGAATGATGTTGTGGTTTGGAATCTCACTTCAAAAACCTTTCTTTATGTGTATATAACTCACTAGAAGAAACTAGAGAGCAAATATGAAGGAGGAAGAAGATGGTGGCAATATTTTAACAAGAGATGATAAAAATAACCATGGTAAGAAAAAATGAAATATATCATTATATATTTTATTTCTTCTCACTATCAACCATGGTTAAAATGATGGAGACATTATTTAACTTGAGTTTAAGTCATAAAGAGAAGGATAACTCAAGGTTAGAGGTAGGTGAGCTTGGTTAGGTTAAAAGAAGAATGTAGAAGCTAGAAAGAATTATCCTTTTCTTTTCAATATTGTTTTAAATACAAAATCAAATAATAATCCATCACTTAATCCATGGTGTGAGTCTTATATTGCCACCATTTCCATGTGTAAACAACCATGATAGATGGGTGTATGTATGTGTGTATGTATGCACATCCATATGTGCATGAAACAAGATAGAAAGAAAGAAACACATACATACATGCATACATCCATCATGTCCAAGAAAGGTTTTAAGTGAGAAAACTAATGGTTAAATGATAAATCAACACTTGATTTATCAATCCGGCCATATCACATATGACCCCACCAAAAGCAAGCCGCCCGATCAATGTACGGTATCATATACGCGCATTTTAATCGGGTCCTTGCGCATATCGCATACGCGCACCACAACGTTTCGCCTGAACTAGGTAACTCCTGTGTGGGACTCTAAGACTCGTCAATACGCCGGCAGAGGGTAATGATCATATCAAGTACCCCCAAACCGCAAGCGGTCAGCTAAACGTAACGGCCACCCGGGTATTGAGCGATCAGAAGAGAACAAGCGAACCTGCTACAACTCCCGTCGAGCCGATCGGCAACACCTCCCGTACAGTCCGGTCTCCTCGTCTGATATGTCGCATATCAAGTCTAGGGGTGGTAAACGTCAGACCCTAATAACCGATAAGTCGTGCCGATGTTAGGCTCGTAACGGGTCGAGAAACTACTGGTAACACTTACCAGCAAATCTCTGAATCAGCCCTGGCCAGGGACTTCCCTGTTACGGCCAATCGAGCACAGCGCAACATCAACCCCCAATACCGGGAGAGACGAAACCCCTCCTATCGCTCATTGCCTCCATGTGACTCGGGACTGTACCCAAAAACCACCATTTTGCACGCCCTCATGGACGTGGTAAGGTGGAGATCAAAGCACAGTGGGAATCACACAAGACTCTATGACGATCTCGGGTCTACAGACTAACTTGTACAAGTGTCACCTGAGAACTGCCATCTGACGTGAGGTATAATACCATCTGGGAGTTCTCGGCGAGTCCGTCCAGTGTACCCAGTCTCCACTGAGCACCCGTATATCATCTCTGATGTCAAACACCAATGGATATGGGATCATCCATCGCCCATCTCATGGGTCGAGAAGCGTAAACGCTAGTCTACACTGGTATATCGATGCCCCGTCTCGATACACCTATGACTAGGGACCTTGAATGATGTACTTATGGACTACCATGTCCCCACTAGTATGATCTGCATCATAGTCCAGGTAGTCAAGTACACATCCTAAGAGCTTTACCAACATGTAACTATGAGACAGTATAAAGAGACTAGTGTACATGTTAAGATAAAGAGCAACCAGATAGCATACTATCATATCGAGCAAGAAAGTCATCTCTATATATGTCCAAGCATCCAATATAATATACATCATCTGTACAATATTGGCCTCTAGGGCATACATACAACTAACACTGCAATTGTTCTCGGCTACGGTCTATCCAAAGTCTCTCACCCGGACTCGAAATCACGAACTCGGTATCTTCATCACTCTGTGGAAGATATCTAGCCGAACACGTCCTCGGGAACTCGTCCCGACCCGTGGAGGTATACTCCATACGCGTCCATTCTTGATCAACTCACAACACATCTGGTTGAGGTCCTTTATCCGAACCAGGTCAACTATCTCGTCGACGATGCCGAACTATGGCCTGCTGGGTGTGCGCAATATGACTACTCCTGGGTCCAAGTTTTCTCATATAGTATTCCAGAAAGGTCCTGTCGAGGTCTCTCTCAATTATCGTTTCTGCCGAATTGCCCGGAAGTTGTCATCTTTTCTATATCTGCTTCTTGTTCCGGAACGGCTGTATGCTCATCGCGACTCCTTCTAGAAGGTATATCCATATACAACGCCTCTGCATGCGTATCGCATCTCTGATGTCAGCGGAGTGGAACGTCATCTCGTCGAATTCTCGTGCGAGCTCTTTACTCCACTCTGTTCCAATGTCGACTGATTCGGACTCGTCTTCTCGTGGCTGCATGGACTGCGCTCCAACGGCTATACTCGTATCTGGAGTCTCCCAAGCAATGTGTCCCATCACATGAAATCTGAATGATGTCGAACCATCCGATCGATTCGTCAGAACCTCATAATCCCCCAAGAGATCAACATCTTGAGTACAGTTTAATAGTGTTCCAGTACATGCCACAGCACCTGTGGACCAACCGTAGAAGGGCAAACCCAAGCCTCACAAATGGCACCGCTAAACTGCCGCAAACCCTAAGGTTCGGAGGCGTTCCATGGTCATTACGTCGAGTTAGGGTTTCATTCTTCTAGAGGGTCCATAGCATTACTTGCTTTGTCTTTCGAATACTTTAAACTTGGAAATGGGTTCCTGACATGCGATCGTCTCTATCGACTCTCAACGAATCTGTGGGAAGTCGTCTCTAGCTGGAACCAATCTATCTGATGACCTCGCATCGGGGTAAGCGAACGAACCACATGTCCTAGTCATTCATCCTCGGGTGACTAGCGACCTTCCATCATATCTCTAAGCATATACTCATGATGCAGTAGCTCCAACATCTGGGCGATATCTTGTCATTTGCAGCAACAACTGGCACATTCATTTATACGCTGAATAGCGCCTCAACCATCATGAATAAGCGATATATCAATGGTCATCACATCCTGGCTGGCCTCTAGCTGTAGCCTGATCCTCTGGTGCTGATTTGCACGTCCGGAAAATCTCGTAAAAGCGATCTGTCAAACGCTCATGGCGTGAAAACACAATAAAACGGCACCTTCAATGCGGTCGTGCGTCTCTGGAATCACGCCCTGGTCAGTCCTCGTCCGTGACGAACTCAAGCTGACGCAACTCTAGCCGTAGCTCTCTCTGCCCATGTGATCGTGGCAGAAAAATCATAACCAATATCGATGAGGATAGATCATAGGAATGAATATAATACTGTGCAAGGAAATGTACATCATAAGGTTTCTTAAGCGGAGTAGCGTATCGTAAGTATGCCGCGGACCATACGAACGGTACGTCACTCTACTCAAGCTACCTACTCCATCAACCAAGGGTCATCCTACGCGACGAAAGTTCGGGTATAATACCCCCTCGACTAAGTCTAAGTTCCGTAAAGTCAAGCCTAAGTTCCGTATATATATAAACGCTCTAGGCTCCGCATAGTCAAACTTAGACTTGAACCAAGGTTAACCTAGCGCTCTGATATCAACATTTTCACGACCCGAAATAGCACGTGACTGGCACTTGAATCATATGAAGTCTATAGGACCCCATCTAATTCAAGTAAGCCAAAAGCCCAGAAATCTAAAACCATTTTAAGGAGTAAATAAGGAAAACTAGTTTTAAGAAGTAAGAAAACATGTTTAAAAAACAAGGTTTAAAAATGAGTAAGCCGAACATGCATTTTTAAAATCTCTAGTCTTTTCTGAAAATTTTGGCAGAGTTTCCTTTGTAAATACTGGCCCCAAACGGGGTACAACATGAATAATATAATACAATGATAAGAGGAATCCCCAAGCGGGAGCTAGCTCTTCGTCAATCGACGGTCACAACCACGCAAGCAGTATAATATACAACGCCGAATGGCGAGGATCAAAACTCAAAAGAAAACTCAAAATCAGCATGAAAACCATAATACTACAACGCGCGACTCTAAGGACATAATAATACATAACTGGTTTTCTAAGTCTGAAACAATATACAAGTTTTGGTTGATGGAATTTCTAGATACAACTGATAAAATAAATACAGGGGTGGTCACGAAGCGAGTGAACCCACCTACCAAAGCAAGTCACCCGTAAGGGAAGCAGTGTGCCAGGAAAGCCGCAATGAAACCTGTACTGCAAAACCTGCAAGAAACTGTAGCACAACGGGGGTGAGTTGCCAACTCGTGAATAGAAAACATCACAGAGCAGAAATCGTATGTATGACTCATCCTAGGTCAATACAATCAGATAATATATAAACCTCAAATGAATAAGTCTGAAGCATGATAAGGTGGCAATGCAACATCTATACATGAGTGTAGTGCCAAGTGCTCGTGCCAGTGCCTCAGGTAATAACATATCATAAATATGAGGTATGATCAATGTCGACTATGTCATGAAGTATGTGGATCTCGTCCAACTATGTGATCAATGTCATCAATGTCAACTATATGTATATGGATCTCATCCAACTAGGTGATCAATGTCATCAATGTCAACTATATGTATGTGGATCTCGTCCACGTGTCACCCAATGATAATAAACATCATGCATGTAAATATCATAAAGCATATGCATGGAAATATGAGGATATAGATCAACATGTGTCGCTCGCGACATGTCAAATCATGGAATCTGAGTGTCTAGCATCGACACTCGAAAATATCATGAAAACTGTACCTAGCATCGGCACATAAATCCTTATATATATATAGGGCTCCGTCAATTTGGATCGGCCCGTCTCATCTCTCAACTCCGGTCGGTATCCCCCAGATATCCGCCGAGCTCAACACAATCACCGGTAGGTATTACTCCCCTGCCGGGCTCACCGTCTAGTATATACGAATCTTCTTTCCCCGTGGTACCTCACTGGTTTCACTATGTATCCGCAGACGGTGCCTACCGCCCCTCGAATCGGGTTTCACATGCCACTCTCAGAACCGAGAAAACACATGGTGGACGCACTGAAATATTATATCAAGGGTAACCGGGTTTTTAAAACAATACATACTCTCTTTTTAAAATATCCACAGTTCCCAAATCCAGAAATATCATGGAAACAACATATCTCAATGCGTATAATCAGGAAGCATGATGTATGCGACATATAAAAGAATGTAAGCATATCAGTATATCATGCAACATGAAATAGTAATATGCACATATTGGGGGAAACCGCTCTTTTAAAATGAATCAGTTTTAAAGAGTATCTTGCGGTTCCCACATCTCCAAATCAAGCGAGATATCATCTATGTATGTGCAAATATGTATGTGTACAAGTATGAGTGTACAACCGGTAGGTGCACGAGTATGAGTGTACACTAAGTATGTGCACAAATATAAGTGTACAATATGTGAGTACACAAGTATGGATGTACAATAGGTATGTGCACAAGTATGAGTATACAATATGTGAGTACACGAGTATGGATGTACAATAGGTATGTGCACAAGTATGCCATGCAAGGGTCATATCTTTAATGCAACGGTACTACAGTGTAGTGACATGGCAATTATCGATGATGAAGTGTGTGAGCCGGCAAGAAGGTGTACGTGGAACATATGCATCATCGATAATGGTGCCGGTGTCCTCACAGCATGATTTTTATATAACAATAATCATTTGCACCTGCGATGCGATGCGAATAACAAGAACATGCAGAAATCGACTAATAAATGCAACAGTGACACATCTGCATCAATATAAAAATTTCATACAGTTTGCCATTTAAAATAAGACGAATCAGGGATTTTAGTAAAATAAGGGCTCCGGTGTTTTTAAGGAAAGATGCGTCTTTTGAAAATATCCGTAGAATCCCTTTGCCTATCTTTTAAATACTCCCGATTCGTTAGTTGAAAAAAGTATGATATCGGCCTAGTCTAACATCTACTAAGCAACTACAGATCTAGCTAACACGCTAATAGGGAGGGGTATAAAAACCACCTAAATCTGAGTCGATATATATATATATATAATAGTCGGTGATCCCGCCTCAAAGGTACCGCGTACGATACAATATCATATGACATCCTCGAGTCATGAGTGCGGATTTATCATCAATGTAAAGCTCGTACGGTAAATCATCGTACGGCATCCCAAATGCTGGGTACGGGTCAATATCACATTCCTCTCATCAAATATCAGGTATCATTATCATCATATCACATGATCTGGGGTACTGATCTAAGTCTAGTACAAATCGATACCATCTATATAAATATAAATGCGTGTGTGAAACACACGCCCAAAGGCCCGCTACAATCTCATGTCGTATCTCAAATACGAATCACAATATATCACCGATCTCATGGCACTATGTCCAAACTCATCGACTCATCTCCAAATATTATCATCTAGGTATAAGTATAATAAGCAAGCATGTGTGTGTGTGTGGGTGTAAACCTATTCTAGGGTTCGCAACTAGGAAACTATACTAGTTTACTTCTAAACCCTAATCTATCCATAGTACACCTAATCATATCTAGAATGTCCATATCACACTTAACGCTATCATACCTATATATATAGTATATATAGTATACTAAACATCGAACTGCGGGGGTGTTATACGTCATCCACCCGACTTCCCCCGTAGATATAATCTACTCACCTTGAATCCTGCGTGTCGGTGTCGATATCGCCTTCATCTTCTTCATCGTATGAAATCCTTGAGAAGGTACCTACAAGATAACACGATCGCAAATGCACCTTAAAATCACATCGAGAAAACCAAACGACGCGCTAAGGCCTATAGGTTAGAACCTATGGACAACGCTTTCAAAACCATCAAGCAATCCTCGATATCGTCGTATAAACGCCAAGTAATCGAGGTAAAACGCAATTATACAAATTCAGAATTTAAAATACGCAAAACGAAAACACGAATTAAAACAGCAACTCAGTAAAAAAGCTTCAGATTCTACCCTAGGTCAAATTGGACAATTTTGCATATGCCAGGGGTCTAATTTATAGATGTAGGAGCTACAGAACAAACACGAGCCAAAATGGTGGGACCCAGGCCGCAATTTGCGGCCAATTGGATTAAATCTGCGGCCTGTCTGGGGAATTAAGGGCTAGGGTTTTGGTGGTAGCTTCCTAGGAGCCTGCATGTATCACTATCCTTGCAAAATAATTTTCAGAGTCTCGGGGTGATAGCTGATTCCATTTAACCCTCACAGATTCCACAATTTTCCGATATCGGGTTTCTAAATCCGTATTCTGGGTTTCAAGTCTCTGGTTTAGGCCTGGGTTCTAGCACTAGGGGGTTTGTGTGGCCTCTACTGAGCTTAATTTCCCATCACAACCTAAAGTTCCCTCAAATCCTAACTAGAATTTTCTAAGTCCACATAACCACTCAATATCGATTCTATTCTAACATGGGGGTAAAAGTAATGGAAACACTAAGCTTATGGTTCAGAAATTACCTTATTTGGCAACTCAAGAAAATTCTTGAGATGCTCCAAGTGGCCAAAATCCTTGCTTTCTTGGTCCAATGTGTTTCCCTTGAGCTTATGCATCTTTTTTGTGAAATAGGATTTGGGTTTTGAGGTGTTTATTGAGGTGATTTGAGGAGGTAGAGAGGGGGAGAGAATGAGGCGGCGGCAGCAGCAGAAAGGAGAGAGAAGAGGGAGAGGAAAATGAGTGGGATAATGGTGGGGGAATGGCTCAAGACAAAGTCAACCTAAACCCTCACCTTTCTCTCTCTCTCCCATACCTATTTCTTTATTTTTTTTCTATTTCCCTTCTCTCTTCAATAGTAACCCCAAAATAACATGCCATGCACCCAAAACATGAAGGAAAATGCAACAAGTATTAAAAAAAAAGATATGGTGCATGTTTTGCACAAAACAAGCTTAAACGCGATTAGCGATTTTTAATCGCGATTAGCACTATATTAGCATATAATTAATCATAAAAACTTAAAAAATTGCATAATTCGCATAAATCACCCTCTTTTTAGTAATTTCTATAATTTTCGAAATTTTTCCCAATTTATCGGTATTTAATTATACCGAAATATTAAAATATTCATTTAAAATTAATATTAAATTATAAAAAATCCTAAAATAATATTTTATTTTTTTTGAAATGTTACACATTTGCCGTGAAAGGCCTTGGAATTTGATACTGATTTAGGCATCAGCATCGCTATAACTGGGATATTTCCAATAGCGAATCATCATTTGCCCTTATCAGTTTGAACAAAGGTGGCTTACCAAACAGGGTTAGGATCCTGCCGACTAAGGCTTTTTGACTTTACGAGCCATAAGGGTCTTATAAAGGTATTTCTCCCTACGAGTCGTGAGGATCTCGTAGGCGTATTTTCTCCTTAGGAATCGTGGGGATTCTTAAGTGTATGTTCTCTTATAAGTCGTAAGAATCTTAAAAGAGTGTTTTCTCCTTATAAGTCGAAAGTACTTACAAGTGTCATTCACCATATGAGGACATTCCTCGTGATTGGTGGAACTCGATGAGGGAAACGTTTATTTGCTACCGTGGATTGTATACAAGGGCCAATATCGGACCACCTGTAGGGCAATTTGGGGAGTATGATGGCTTAAGGACAGGTTTGGATCCCTGTAACTTAAGACTTTGAATCCTATGAGCCGTGAAGGTCTCACAGGGGGGAGTTCTCCTTACGAGTCAAGAGGATCTCGTAAGTGAAAATTTTACGAGATTGCTCCCTTTCGGGTTTTCACAAGCTCGCCGGTAGCTCTGCTGTTTTTACTCACAGCGCCCTTTCGGGTTTTCATCCGTACCCATTTCGCTTGTGGATATACCATTTTTTTTAACAACGAGATTGCGACCTTTCAGGTTTTCACAAGCTCGCCGGTAGCCCTGCTGTTTTTACTCACGGCGCCCTTTCGGGTTTTCATCCGTGCCCATTTCGCTTGTGGACGTACCGTTTTTTTTTACTCTTCTGTTCGCCAATGGAACTTATGGGGGACTTCGCCACCGGGGTAGCTGTGCAGCCAGCGGGACTTGAGTTACAGTCCTCTCCGCTGGGACTTGTGGACTTGAATTCCACTATCGTCGTGTTTGAGGCGACGTATTTAGTTTAAGGACATTACGGTCCATTGTTAGTTTAGGGACATCTCAGTCCGTTGTTAGTTTAGGGACATCTCGGTCCAGGGCCAGCTTCGAGGTGAAGTTTTGCAGGATACTACTTATAGAGTCTTGACTCAGGAAGACAGCGAACGGATACGAGCATCGTCATCTATTATTAACCTGAGTTGTGACTTGTAAAGCGTAGTATTTCTTAAGGAACCGGCCGTTTAGTGGCTGGAAGGGTCTTTCGCCATGCATATTCATGAGAAAGTAGGCCCCATATTGGTAGACCTTGTTTATGATGTACGGACCCTCGTAGTTCAGCTCGAATTTCCCTCCTTTGCACGGTTGGGGATCATAGGTCTTTTTACGACTAACACGAGTTTGCCTTGGCTGAATGTTCTTAGTCTGATTAGTCTTTCGTATGAGCGTGTCATCATTGCTTTGTAAGCTTCCAGGTTTTGATGCGCCGTGAGACGAGTTTCATCGAGGGCATCGAGCTCCTCAAACTGAAGATGGGCATTTTCTTCATCCGTCAGCTCATATCGAACTGCCACTCGTAGAGAGGGTAGTTCTATCTCCAAGGGAAGTACAGCTTCCGTGCCGAATACCAACGCATACAGTGTTGTATTCGTAGCTGTTTTGAATGTGGTTCGATATGCCCAGAGAGCTTCATGCAGTCTCTCGTGCCAATCCTTTTTTATTTCTGGACACCGTTTTCTTTATGATCTTCGTCAAGGTCTTGTTGAAAGCCTCGGCTAGACCATTAGCTCGGGGATTATAGACTGAAGAGTATCTCTAATCTATATTATGCTGCTGTGCGAAGCGGCTGATCTTATGGCTTCTGTAGGCCGGCCTATTATCCGAGATGATCCGTCGCGGAGTGCCGAATTAGTAGATGACATGTGTCCTGAAGAAATGGAGGATGTTCTCCGTCTTCACTTCCCTTAGCGGTATTGCCTCTGCCCACTTAGAGAAGTAATCGGTTGTTGCCAATATAAACCGATGTCATTTGGATGATGCTGGCTCGATAGGCCTGATTATATCGGTTCCCCACATTTTGAACGGCCAGCTGGCTAATGTTAGGTGTAGCGGATTTGGATGTTGGTGAATGAAGTCCCCATGAATTTGGCACGAGTGACACTGCTTCGCATATTTGAGGCAATCCTAAATTATCGTGGGCCAATAGTGGCTCATTCTCTTGATCTTCAGCTTCATCTTTGGCCCGGCTTGATGGAAACCGCAGAGTCCATCGTGAGTTTCTTGGATGGCCCTTCTTACTTCTTCTGGTCCCAATCACCTTAGCCACAAACTGTCGAACGATCTCTTATATAGAGTATCATTGACAAAGGCAAAGGACAGAGCTCGTTTCATGAGCTGATGTCATGAAGATGCGCTTTCGGGCGTTCGATGGGATTTGAAGTAGTCTATGAACACTTCTCTCCAATCCTTCGCCTTTTCTTCATCCTCTAATTGGAAGGCTGCCTGTTCGGTCGCTTCCTTTCTTTCAGACGACTCTGGAGATATTTCTGCTGGCGCGAGAATCCGACGGCTTTACACAATGATCCTTACGTCATCGAGGTTTTTGTCGGCCATTTCTTAGCGAGCTTGGCTAACGCATCCACCTTGCAATTTTCCACCCGCGGTATGCTTTCCAGGATGTAGGAGGGAATTTGGGTCAGCAGTTGTTGCACTCTTTCGCCATATTTTACCAACTCCGGTTTATACATCTGATAGTCTCCATTTACTTGGCTAACGACCAGTTAGGAATCTCCATATATGTGGAGATCTTCTATTCGCATGTCGACAGCAATCTCAAGACCCGCTATCAAAGCTTCATATTCAGCCTCGTTGTTTGTCCTTGGTTCTGTTAAGGAAATAGCAAAACACATTATCCCTTCTTGCGGAGTCACGAAGATAAGGCCCACCCTAGCTTTGATTATGAGGGTGTTTTTCTTTCACTTCTTCAAGGAAGATGCTTCGTCGAAGTAATTTCCTTCCTTCTCCCCTTCGATTGTGTCGAACGCGTGTTCGTCTGGCAATTCGCAATTTAAGGGAGAATCGGCTGGTATCCGATGTTCAGCGAGAAAGTCGGCGATGGCCTGGCCTTTCACTGCCTTGAGGGGTCGATACGTTATCGAGAACTCCATTAATAGGAGGGCCCATTTGGTAAGCATTCCTGTTAGTATGGCTCTTGACATCAAATATTTGAGAGAATCCACCTTTGATATGAGATGGACCTCATGTGCCAGGGCATAGTGCATGAGCATCGTTATCGCGAAGATCAGTGCCAGTCAATGCTTTTAAATCGGGGAGTAGTTGTTTTCTGCCCCCAGAAGGACTCGACATAAATAGTAGAGAGCTCTCTCCTTTCCTTGACCATTCTTCTGTGCCCATAGCGCGCCCAAAGAACCTTCAGGGCTGTTGTATATAGGATGAGGGGCTTTCCCTTGACCGGAGCGGTCAGTACCGGCGGGTTCTGCAGATATTGCTTGATTTCGTCCAGTGCATTTTGGCATTTACGATCCCAAACAAATGGGGTCCCCTTCTTCATTAGATGGTTGTAGGGGCGGCATCTTCCGGAAAGGTCAGCTATGAACCGTCGGATATATGCGAGTTTTCCTTGGAGAGACTGCAATTGCTTAAGAGTTCTTGGAGAGGGAATTTCCATAATCGCCTTGATCTTTGATGGATCTATTTCGATGCCTCGGTATCGAACGATGAATCCTAGGAATTTGCCTAAGTAGACTCCAAACGTGCATTTCAGAGGGTTCATCTTTAGATTATATTTCCGAAGATGCTGGAACACTATTTTCAAATGCTCTCAGTGCTCCTCGTACGATTTGCTTTTCACCATGAGGTCGTCGATATAACATTTGACAATCTCGTGTATGAGGTCATCGAAGATCTTCGTCATGACCCTCTGGTAGGTAGCGCCAGCGTTCTTCAGACCGAAGGGCATCACTTTATAGCAGAATATGCCCAGCGGAGTCCGGAAAGCAATATGCTTTTGGTCTTCGGGATGCATCTTTATTTGATTATACCCCGAAGATCCATCCATGAAGGAGAAGACTTCATGAGTGGACGTGTTATCGATCATCGGCTCGGTAACAGGCACTGGGAAGTCATCCTTCGAACAAGCTTTGTTGAGATCCCGAAAGTCCACGCAGATGTGTACTGTCCCATTTTTCTTCATTAACGGAACGATATTGGCGATCTAATCAGGATATTGAACTTCTTGGATGAATCCGGAGACAACTAGTTTCTTGACTTCGGCGTTGATACTCATTTCAAGTTCGAGCCGCATTCTTCTTGGCGCTTGCTTGACTGGCTTAACGTCCGGCGATATAGCCAATTTATGCACCACTATTTCTGGATCTAATTCCGGCATCTCGGAACAGTTCCATGCGAAACAGTCTTTATACTGCATAAGCACGTCCTTTAATGTAGCTACCTGTGTTTTAGACAACAACTCACTGACGAACGTTGGCCTTGAATCGTTTTCCGTCCCTAAGCCAATTTTCCTTAGATTGTCCGTCGTGGTGTGTATCCCATCCTCCAGCTCTTTTGGAGCCGGTGGAAATTCTGAGATCACCTCGTTTTCATCCTCATCTGCGAATCAGTGGGAGAGTTTACCCATATTCTCGTGCTCCCCATCCTTTGAGAATATTATCACGTGGCAGGTACGAGTTTGTTTCCAAGCTCGATGTTGATCTGGACTTACCCTCATAATATAGGTTGCTTTTGGCTCATGTTTTCATGGTGGGGTTACCCTCCAACTGTCGGATAGAGCAAACTTGCCTTGTTGATACTGATCTTTGACCCAGTCTTTGAAGGTGAAGCAGTCTTCAAGAGAATGTCATATTGCTCGGTAGTAGGAGCAATAAGCCAGGTGATGGACCTCGTTTATTTGTTCGGGGTGCCGAGACTCCGGGAGCGTCATCATTTGATGCTTAATGACAAGGTCGAATATTTTCCTTGTCTTGTTTTGGGGGAAAGAGTATTCCCGACCCATCTTCTTTATTAGCGATGGATTCCAGCTGACTTTTTCTCGATCGCGTTGCTTCTTGAATCTGCTTCGCTGTTTTCGAACGTCTTTCTCGTTCTTCACCTTGTTGTTGCGTTTGCGTCGGGCATTTTCCCTGCCACGAGAGCGCACAGCGGGATGAGGGTGAAGGGCATCATAGTCTTCTCTTTCCGCAGATTGCTGAGTGAGAAGCTGCGTCCTGGCCTTCTCGTAAATGGCCATTTCGCGGCTGTGGTCATCCCGAACCTTCTGACATGCTTCTCTCATTAGCTTGTCAATTTGTTCTTCAAATGACGGACTTGGAATTCTTACGGCGGGATCTCTCTCTGGTTCAATATCAGCGCTGTCTGGAAAAGCATTCCCTTCTCCACCGGAGTTATTTATGACACGACAGCCATGGAATCGCTCCCGTTTCTTGGACCGAACGTATCCAAGCCCAGTCGTCTCCATCTTCCCGTTGGGCATCTTTCGCTGAGTCCCGAGAATGTCCCAAATCTTGTTGTAGAACTGGGCTTGTCGAGCGGTTTGTTTGAAGGGTACGCCTTGGCATCTTAATAACCTTTTCAATCCCTCTGCATAATATCTGGGCAGACGGATTGGTTGAAACATGTCAAGCGCAAGTTCGGCACCATGCCAGACTTCTTTCACCACTTTGGTCTCCGTAGACTGATAGAAGAGGATCTCCTTTTCACCTCTTCGCCTAGGAGGGACGTAGAAGGTCTGCAGCTCTTATATGCTGTATGTATCAAGCGCATCGAGTTCTCTGTAATGCCGCTGCGGAACTATGGTGATTTGAAAGCTCTAATCAGCTCTCATAATAGTTTGTGCTGAAGGGCGAATGGAGAACACGACGTTGACTTCGTCTTCAGAGTCACTACCAAAGACCAAAATAGGAGTATATGGTCCTGGCCTGTTGCCTTGCAGTTTCCCTGAGTAGACTATCTCTTCACCCTCCTCGGTATCACTCCCAAAGATCAGAATAGTGGCGACGGCTTTTTGTTGGTCCTCCGGCTTATGACATCTTTCCGTGTCTTGGAAGTCTGGTAGGAAGTACTTTGCGTCTTCATAGTTTTGGACTTCATTTATGGAGAATGGATTTAGCTCCCCCGTAACGGTGTACTCGAGGCCATCTTTGAAATACTTCATATACTGGTGTTGTGTAGAAGGTATGACGTTGTACTCGTGTAACCAAGGTCGGCCGAGCAGATCGTTGTAGCAAGTCTTGGCGTCAATGACATGAAATTTGATGTTGGTGACGAGCATCTCAAAACATAATGTCAATATCACGGACCCAAGCATCCGTGATGACTGCGAGTCGAAGCCGGAGATGGTAATTTTGTCCCGGGCCAGGTGTTGAACGTTCATGCAAATCTCCTTCAGCACTTTCACGTTGAGAAGGTTGACATAGGACCCGTTGTCGACCAGGATCTTCCCTATCTTAATGTCGTGGCAGTACCCGGTGACATATAAAGGACAGTTGTGCTCGCACGTTCCAAGAAGGAGATCTTCATCGCCGAATGTAATTTCAGCTGTATGAACCTCTTCCAGCTCGTCCTTCATCTTTTCTTCTGCAAGGAAATCTTGGAACTGATCAGGCTCTTGTAATGCCTTGATCAGAGAATCCCGTGCCTCTTTGGACAGGAGGAGAGCATCCAGTATGTTCAGTTGTGAAGGTATCTTCCTCAGATGTTCCAGGACATTGTAATCCACCTTGTTTTTCTTAGGCGGATCCTTGGCTGCGAGCTCTTTGACGACTCTATCATCGAGGGCAATTTCCTCAGGGACTTTTTCCTTCCCCTTGTCTCTTTTTCTTGAACCCTTGTTTGTAGGCCCGAGGTTCTTTTCAGGCAACGTACAGTTACGCAGCTGAATGTTCTCGCGGTTCTTCTCCTCCTCTTCTTTTCCAGAGGTGGATTCTTTAAAGAGAGGGCCGAGAGTTATTTCTTCCTCAGAATCGCTCCCGAATGTAAGAACTTGAGATTTTCCTTTTGTCGAACTGGTATCAACCATATGCCAGTTGCCAGACATTCCTTCATGCTCGTCTGTCGCGCTCCTTTGTTGTTGACGGGTTTTGTTCTTCATCCGTTTCAAGTGTTGTCGGTGAGCAACGTATCCTTGCCACCATTTCTTGAAGGCATTGCACTCTTCGGTGGGGTGTGTGACCCTCCGATGGTATAAGCAGTAGTTCGGACGTACATCCGCTTCATCGAGGCACGTACTCCTGGGAGTGTTTTCCACGAGAGGGGGCAGCTTCATTCCCATTGATAGGGCTTTGGCGAACTGCTTCTCCACTTTGATCATGCCCTTGTTTGTAGCAGGTGTGCTCTGGCTCGGTTGGAGTAATTTACGACTCATCCTTACCACAGTTTCTTCATCCTGACGCTGATGCTTGGCCTTTTCGTATATGGCTGTTTCCCGTTCTCGGTCAGTTTTGCTCTTTTGAAGGGCTTCATTTAGCAGCCTGTCAATTGGGTCTTCTGATAGTTCCAAGGATTCTGGCACCGGTCCTTCCCCCAATTCCTCTGCGTTGCTTTCCGACGCCGAGGGAGTTTCTTCGTCTTTTAACGACGAGTGAGAGACCATGTGGCAACTCGCTACATAATCCTCGGGTTCTTCTGACGAATCGTTTCCCTCATCAATGTCACTATCTCCGTTCTCAAGTATATGGTTGAGAAACTCTTCGAGTGTGACTGGGGTCCGCGCCTTTTGGTTGTATTCCTCCATTGTGTTGATGTATTTTTGCAGGTCCGTACGATTGTCGTCGAGCTGCACGGGTTTCTTGGTCTTCTTCTTTTTCTTCGAAGACTCCGAAGGCTTGGCCTGGAGGTCTTGCCCCTCGTTAGTAGTTTACGGTATTGGGCGCGGTTTAAGCATTCCCTCAATGATCTCGGGCTCCAGCGGGCTTTTCCATCTGATCACTGGACATGCTTGAAGGTCCTTCAGCATTCTTTTAGTTTTAGCTAAAAGGACAACCTCCCATAGAGCTTCTTCTACAAACGAGCATGATGCCCCCAGCGTGTCCACCTTTTTAGGAGCGTGCTTCTGCGGTAGGTTCACCCTCCAGTTTTCGGACAGCGCAAACTTCCCTTGTTCATATTGGTCCTCGGCCCAGTTTTTAAAGACGTAACAATCCTCAATTGGGTGGCCTACTAATCTGTGGTAGGAGCAGTAGTTGGGACTATTGGCGTCACCAGGCTGCAGTGGCCGTCTCGGATCTGGCAGAGTGATGAGTTTGTTGCGCATCGCCGGTTCAAACAGTCTCCTCGTTTTATCACGGGGAAATGAGTAAGGACGTCCTAGTTTCTCCTCGAGGGATTGGCACGGGCGCACGATGCTTTGGCGAACAACTGGTTTCAAGTTGCTCGGCTTTTGTTGAGCGTTGGCAACGAAGGCCGCTTTCCCTTTGCCCTTTTCATTCCAAGTATCCATTTTTGAAAAGGACGGCCTATAGCCCATCTAGTCCATTTGGGCCAGCTTGTCGATCAAGGCCTGGAAGGTGGTCGGCTTGAAGAACATCATAAACTGGGATACAGTCGCCTGAGGATCAAGGGTCCTTACGAACATGCCTACGGCAGGAGCTTCTTCTATGCGCTGTTCGCATTTTGACTATAGGTTCCGCCACCGGATTGCGTATTGAACCCAGGTCTCTCCTGGCTTCACCATGGCATTGATTAATGCCGTGATCGAGGGTTCACTCGCTTGCGCTTGCGAACCGCTGTGTGAGTAGAAGCTCCATGTCCGTGAATGTTTTGACGGAGTCATTTGGGAGCTCCGAGTACCATTCAAATGCCGTCTCCGACAAGCTGCCGACGAACTGGTGAAGCAGCAATTTGTTGTCGCCTCCAGTATTGCCGCATAATGCTATGAACTGGGCGACGTGTTGATGCGGGTTTCCTGTCCCCTTGTATACGTGGAACTTGGGGATCGTATATCCCGGTGGATACTTGATTTGATCATACCAGCCTGGGTAAGGTCGCTCGGTTTTGACGACTTGGCCAGCCGCTTTGTTTGCCTGATGAGCTCGTATTTGCTGAGCTATGTAGTCATCGAGGGCAGCTTTGGAGATCATTTCCTCCCTAGCTGCTGATAAGGCCGGAAGAGGGTTTGATGTTTCTCCTCCGTCATCCTCGATGATTATTGGTGGATGTTCGGCTGGAGGTTCTGGTTGGATCATCATTCCAATAATGTCTTGGAAAAGGAGCGCCATATGTTTTATATTAGCCACTTGTTCCGCGGCCTCCTTATCCTTTCTCTCCAGCACCCTCCGTAAGAATTCCGTATCTGTCTCCCGCTCTTGGAGTTGTTAAGACGATGCTTCTGGGCTTTCTTTCTGCCCGGTGAGTGCTGCCATTTTTGTCAACATCTCCTGGAGCTTTTGTTGCTGCTCCTGAGCTTTTGTCAATGACCGAGTTTGCGGCCGATGAGCCATGGAAGCACGGCTCTCCTCTTTTCCAGAAGCCATGTACACCGTGTGCACGATCATGCCCCCAGACTTAGGGCATTTGGATCCAGCACCCTTGAGATTTGCCGCCGGCGGTGGGAGATTCTCCGGCCTTCTCTTTTTGTGAGATGTCGAAGTTGACGGAGCCATTGTAACAGGCGCCTTCGTGAAAGAAGTCCCTCGTTGCATGGTGGAGGGATGGTCCTCCTCTTGCCGAGCCTTTATTTTCTTCAGTCGGCGAGAGTAGTCTTTATTGATCACAGAATTTTGGACCTTCCGTCAGAACCTATGGACTTGGGAGGACAGCCGCTGAGGGGGCTGCTCCGACTTTGCCTGTATCATGTTTTCAACAGGTGGGAGCGATTTCTTCAGCACCACGGTTGGGGAGTTCCGCCGCACCCTCCTTAGTGGTTCAAAGCTATTCCCGATTGGAACAGTAGCGTCGACTTCCACCGTTGGAGCTGGTGGAGTAAGTCCAGAGGGGGGGTTGCCCCCAGCTTTTCTCACCCGGCGCCAGTGGCGACGTCGAGCATGTCTCGTCGATGGGACCTCCTCAGTCGTGGAAGCGGCTCCATCATGCCCCGTGCTTTGGTTAGGGGATGCTGCTAGTGCCAGCCTGTTGAAGACTGACATCTGTTAAGATAGAATGGCCAATCTTTCGAAGGTCGACTTTCTGGTAGGGGAAGCTCCTTTGACGACTTCACCGATAGCAGGAGTTGGAACGGCCAATCTTGTGAAGACCGATCCTTTAGTAGGAGAAGCCCCTTTGACGACTTTATCCGCCGGAGCTAGAACGGCTATCTGTTTCGGAATAACCCCTTCAGGTATTGCGAGCCTCTTTGCAGGCCTAATGGAGCATTGGCTCAGTCTGTTGAAGACTGAGGTAGAAAACTTGGACGACCCATTGAGAGGGGTCGTGGTGGTTGCAAGTCGATCAAAGACCGATTTCTTTGGAGCTTCCTGTGATGGCACCGGGGCGCTGAAGCTTGTCGGCGGGAGCATAGTCCCGAAGAACAATCCAGTGGGGGCCTGAGTCACCTGTTCCACTGGCATTGAGAAGATGCAGGCCGCATTTGGCCCGTACGTCACTCCTCCAGCGGGGACGGAGTAGGAGTTGCTATTGCAGGTACACTTGGAAGCCATTGATTCTTCTTTTCTCTGCACAGGAGCAAGACACCAAATCTTAGTACCTCAAATCCAGGGGAAACCATAGTAAACTATGATTTGTTCGCGAACATGACACACGAAGTGTGGAGTGGAAAGAGGAAAAGGTCCCACCGGGCATGCCAGAATCTGTTTACCGCCGAAAACAGAGACGAACCGCGTAGGTCGTCTTGCCTGAATTTGGGGGCAGATGCTATTTGGATTTATCTGTCCATCTCTCCGAAGATGCCAAGTTGATTTATGGCACCGTATATCGAAAGTTTGGACGGATGCGGCCATTGTAGCATGACTTCGTCAGATTCCCCCTCGTTTGCGAGGGGTTTTTGATTGTGGGGACGCTCTTCCCTGCAGGCGCAAGCCCCTACAATTAATTACGTTACCGTGTAGCGATAACCACTTTCTCCGGCTCTAGAGGTTCACTTTGTGTCGTTTGTGTTTGTTTTATTTTTGGTTGCCCGTGGATTGTATACGGAGACTAATTTATGTTGTCGCCCGTAGGACGTGGATTAGTCCAAATCCATATATCTTAGATTTGGGTTTGGGTTGATTTAATGATCATTAATCTCGTTTGAGATTAAGATCAACTTAAATTTTTGTTAAGGATACGTTGGTCCAATTTGAGACTAAGATCTACTTAACGGGGTTTTAGGATCATTCAGATCCAACAAAAGAGTATTTGGGCTCTATTGTTTTAGTTTAAGGACATTACGGTCCGTTGTTAGTTTAAGGACGTTTCGGTCCGTAGATCATCATTTTTAAGGTGAAGGTTTAGTTTAAGAACATTTCGGTCCGTAGTAGTTTGAGGACGTTACGGTCCGTAGATCACCATTTTTGAGGTGAGGGTTTTAGTTTGAGGGCATTACGGTCCTTAGTAGTTTGAGGACGTTATGGTCCGTAAAGTTTAGTTTAAGGACGTTACGGTCCGTAGTAGTTTAAGGACGTTATGGTCCGTAGAGTTTGAGGACGTTACGGTCCATAGAGTTTAGTTTAAGGACGTTATGGTTCGTAATAGTTTGAGGACATTACGGTCCGTAGAGTTTAGTTTAAGGACGTTACGATCCGTAGATCACCATTTTATACCCGTGTATTTGTTACATGACGGGATGTACGGCGATGATGTGGGATACACCTATTTGGGGTGTGGTTTGGTTTAAGGTGTGCACGTCAGCTTGGGAAGTGCGCCCAAAAGCAGTTGGTTGTTGGGACCCGCCACCTCTCTGATAACGTTGAGGAATTACAACGACATGCATCAGAGATATGGAGAGATGTACCCTTGAACCAATTCCCGTGTCTGGGGGAAAAGATCATGGTGGACCATCTAAGAATTATTAGCCATTTTTCGGGGACTAAGATTAACTTAGGAAATGTGGGATGAACATCATTTTGGATGTCATGAGTCATGTTTGGGAAACAATGAACCCATGGGCTCAGTTGATCTGAATTAAGGACCTAACCAGCTTAGGCTTGACCCACTCAATTTTCTTTTATTTGAAAGAAGTGCTAAGCACTGGTTTGGGCTCAGTCCCCTTTTCTTGCAAAAAGTGCTGAGCACTTATGTGAATTCTGATGCTCACACTTTACCCTCTCTTTTCTTTTGTCTCTATATGGAGTGCTGAGCACTCTTTATGGCGCCCGCGTGTGAAGCACGTGAGGCGTTAGGCGCTGAATGATGAGTGTCAAGCACTTTATGTTCTATGGCGCCCACATGAGGGTCACGTGAGGCGCTGGGAATTGAGCACCAGCCACTGAGTGCTAAGCACTCTTTATTTTATGGTGCTCACGTGATGGGCACGTGGGGCGCTGGGCACTGAGCACCGCCCACTGAGTACTAAGAACTCTTTATTTTATAGCGCCCACATGAGGGGCACGTGAGGCACTGGGCGCTGAGCGCCAGCCACTGAGTGCTAAGCACTCTTTATTTTATGGCGCCCACATGAGGGGCACGTGAGGCGCTGGGCGCTGAGCGTCGCCCACCGAGTGCTAAGCACTCCTGAGTTCTCTCTCTTCTTCTTCGTTTTTTTTAATGATCCACATGATCTTTATCTAATTTTATTTACCTAAAATTTCCGAGAAGAGAGTTTTTCTTCCTCGAGAATTTAATTCTTTCTTTCAAAGCTTTCTCCTTTTTTCCTAAGCTTATGGGGGGTTCTTCTTTTTCAGACTTGAAGTCTTGGGTCCTTTATCACTACTACAAATAAGGGTTGTCCCTACGGATTTATCCATAGGAGCAAACCACTGCCCCTACGGATATATCCGTAGGGGCAAGAAAATACCCTGTAGGTGCAAATGCCGTAGGTGCAAGTCGCAGCCTTGAACATGCCCCTACGGTCAAAAACTTGCCCCTACGGAGTAATGTATAGATCCAGTTGTCCCTACGGATTAGGCTGTAGGGAAAAAAAATTTATTTAATTTATGATTTTATAAAATAAATTAGTTGTCCCTACGGACTTATCCGTAGGGCCAAATAGTTGCCCCTACGGATAAGTGCGTAGGTATAAATCTGTAGGGACAAAATATCAGGTATCCTGATATTTTGTCCCTACGGATACCTGTGTAGAGGCATTTGTTTGCCTCTACGGATATATCCGTAGGGGCAAGCGTAACCCCTAATACTGAGATCATAGGGGCAAAATATCAGGTATCCTGATATTTTGCTCCTACGGATAAATCTGTAGGTACATTGTTGGGCCCTACGGATTAATCCGTAGGTACATATTATCAGGGTTTTCTTAAAAAAAAAAAGGGATGCCTATTTTTTTCTCGCCCTGTGCACAATAATATATACATCATATATAAAATTAATCATCATGCAGAACATATATCACAGTATTCATAATCACATCTCACGCATAATATACAAAAGAAATCAACAGGCAGAATATGATATCAATATAAACACGCAAACACCACCAATATCAATATCGTCCAAAATGTAGTACAATATGTATCATATAAATAAATACATGTTTAAAATATAAGAATCAAAAAGCTACCCTGGCTCGGTCCAGCTCCACCTCTGATAAACGCCATAATCTGGCGCGCCTGCTCCTCGGATATATCCTGAGTCAATAAATCATGCAATGCGAAGCGTGCGGGAGTTTGAGCGGGCTGTGGAGCTGTAGGAGTGGTCTGCGCAGCTGCCATCGAGGTAGTGGCCTGCGGAGCCGCGGTTGCGGGAGTCTGAGCGGGCAGTGGAGCTATAGGAGCTATCTGCGGACCCGCAGCCGATGTAGTGGCTAGCGGAGCCGCAGCCGAAGGAGATGCATGTGGAGGCTCGGCCGATGTACCCTATCCCGTCCGGACCTACGTGTGTAATAAGAGAGTAAGAACTGTGTATTATTCGAATTCGTATCATTATCAAGTTATTTCGAAACCCCAATCTATGTATACTTAGGGACTTAGGACTCGTTTGGATATCTAGTTTGGAAAACCGTAGTTTATTTTAATTAGATATGTATGTATGATTAATCAAAGCTAAGTCTACAACAAAATAAGCTCAGGCTACGTACTAATATTGGATTTGTTGCTAACTATAATATGACATAATATTTTACTATTAAGTAGTATACATACCAACATCTCCTTCAACTCCTGAACGTTGGCCTTCAAGCTCTCCAGTTCTTGCTGGAAACGTCGCTTACTGGAGACGGAGGAAGTAACCACTGGGGTGGAGTCCAACCTCATATGAGCCCTGCTAGGGCCCAGTCCCCGGCCTCTCTCCCAACCTCCGTGGTGTCCTCTGTGTGCGGCATCCAGGACTGGGGTCAGCAGCATCGGATCGTTCTGTCTAGTAAAATCGATCCCCGATGCCTCGGCCTGCTCAACCACCCGCTCCTACACCCACATTAACCAGTAAAATATAAGTATATCATTTAAATTTGAACCTTTCAAAACTAAAATTTCAAATAGGGGTTGAATAAATATTAACACTGTCACGCCCCGCTTCCCAGTGTACGGCGAAGGGGACGCGACGAGGTCCGCTACGTATATACTCAGAAGCACATACGCTAAGCGTATCTAAGCAATATAAAAGTAAATCACAAGAGACAAGAGATATAGAAATAACAGCAACTTTATTAATAACATTATTTTGTACAATGCATGAAAAGTAAATACAACTGAAATGAAAAGCGATGCCTAAACAATGGTATAACAGGAAATGAAAATACTGAATAGAACAAGGTACAATGTCTAGAGCTCGGGGTCTTCGTGAAACTGATCCAAGTCTTCACCGGTGGGCTCGGTCTCTGCTGGGTCCAAAGCACCTGACGACATTCAAAGAAGAAAGAAATAGAATGTCGTCAGCGAACAGGTCGCTCGGTAAGTCCCAAAGAAAAGGAGGAATTAGAAAGACGGAATAAGAGGTATCTTCTAAATTTGTATACTATTTGTTGTAATGTTGTAGTAACGCTGTTGTTTGTAGCTTGGTACAGAAGACTGCCAGTGTATACAAGAGGGGTCTCTATATGCTAGAGACCAGGGCAAACGGAAAATAGAGTACAAGGCTCCTTTATACAACCCGGAACAACGGCAATTGGATTCATGTTAGGTATCTTAAGTCTGACCGTCTCATGCCACTTTTAACACATTCCGTACCAATCTACCCCTTAAACCCCGTAGTGTTTTGATTGTATTGTTGTATTATATTGTATAAGTTGGATGACTGACCAAAACCATGATATCAGTAACAGATTGTAACTACATAATCAGGTAAATGGAATAACGGGATAATGGATGCATATCCATGGTTTGATTCAGTCAAGTTATATAGATTGTTAACTGGATTCTGGGATTCATGTGTTCATATTGTGTTGGAATATTAAAGAATATAGATTGACTTGAATCATATTCAAGTCAGAATTAATCAGACCCAAACCCGAGTCAGACTAAAAGAAATGTAAGTCGAAGTTCTATAATTGTTAGGGTCATTATTGTAATTTATAAAACTTGAGGGGGTTTTATGTAAAAAATATTTTTGTATAGTTTTCAAGATACACCTCAAGTATTTATTATTCGTCTTTATAGTTATAATGAGTGTGATTTTATTTTATGATATTTCTAGTGAAAATATCCTAATTACATAAATAAAGATATTAATTGGTAATATTGATTTATTTGAAATTCATGGTATTTTAATGTAACTTTTAATCTTGTAATTTTTAGGAAAAGGTGGAAACTTTATCTTATAATAAAATAGGTGTTTAAATGATAAATATACATATGTTTATATAAGAATAATGTTTAATAAATATTTTATTTTCCAAAAATCTCATTTTTCTTAAATGTCGTATTTTAAACCTTTCGAGACCGAATGCTCCTTGCGGAGGTATGAATCTCGCACTACTAAGCCCGAGGATGCACGATAAACCATACTATCCCTAACGAGTTCCCCAAAGATGGGTTGTAGTGGCGCTTTGCAAAGATTTAATAAATACTAGTCATTTAGAAAACGGTTTTATAAAGATAAGGTATTTATTTGTAAAAAGGTGTAAATTTCCGTATTTTGGATTCTAGGGTTTCCTAAGCCAGCTAGCTTATTTCTAAATGGTCTAAACGACAAGTTATTAGAAGCCTCAAATCGCCTCTTCACCGCCAATTGCGGCCAGGTAAGTGTCAGGTGAGTGGGAGGCTCTCCACTTCAAGTAGTGGCCCTAATTAAGTAACCACTCGCCTTAGACACACTTGCCTAGACACCACAAAGTCAGGTTTAGATAAACGATCGATGTCCACAACTTATCGTATTTCCTATTAAAAGATATTGTTTTAAAATTGTATATAACTTAGAACTTTTAGAAAAGGTTTTATTAAGAAAATAGTATTTTAATGTAAAATCTTGTTTTATCGTATTCTAAGTTTTCAAGGTAGCGTGTTATGATTGCATATGAGTGTGTGTGGAGATAGGTCATTACCTCGTGATCTATGTTAAAGGGTTAAATGTGAAAACTAAACATGGTGGTATTTAAGTGAAAGAATACGATATATTAAAAAGCTATCATTTCATGTGTGAAAACTTGTTCAAATTAATTTTTAAGTGATTAGTAGTCAACATGCATATATTTAAGCATTATGGAATTAGTGATAAGTGAGATTTGATAGAAAACCAAATCGGAAATCGGGTTGTTCCGATTTCCGTCAGGTTTGTAAAGTCGTATTATTATGAAGGAAAAGAAAGGTAGAAAAGGAGGACTTATGAGTTTGGACAACGCTAGAGAGTGAGAGGGAGGTAGAGGGTTTGCCGGTACGTCGAATCGTCGTTGAGAGGTCCTAGCACGATCGCCGGGATTTCGCCGTCGATTTCGTCAGCGCTTCGCCTTCCGCTCGTTTTCTAACGTACCAAGTTCTCTTGGAATTTTGGGAGAGTGGACTTAGAAAAAGTGATGAGAGGGTAGAGGGTATGGGGGTTTATATAGGGTTAGGGTTTTTAATAAAAAATATAAAAATATATAAAATTATATAAAAATTCATTAAAACTCATTAACCCTAGGAGTAAAAGGGATTTATCGGGCAATTAGAAACCGATCCAGGGATAATAAGTGTGCAGGAGGGTTGACCAAGTCAAGGCCCAACTTTTCTCAGTTGGTGACTCGGCCGTCCGGCCAAGTCCGGCCGGCGGCGCCGGACCGAGTCGGCCGGTTCGCCGGCCAGCGGCGCCAAGTCGGACCGAGTCAGTCTTCCAGTGGTTGGGGGTTTTCCTGGGTTAAAATTTGGTATATTTACTTTTTCATGTCCAGTACAAATTTTGTGAGTTATGGCGGTTTGACTGTTGACTTCCAAAAGAAATTAAAACAAAATAAATACAAAAATAATGTGGGGCATGGGATTTGAACTCTGGTGGCTTGGTTCAGCAATGCAAGGTATTACCAATGAGCTACAAACTTCTTGTAATTATTGTGGGAAAACAACTACTTAAAGTGGTAACAGCAACATTAAATACCCCAAGTATTACTTTAATTTTAAAACAATTTTATGTACACTAAAAATAGAGTTATTTAAAAATAAAATAATTACTTATATATATATATATATATATATATATATATATATATTGTGCTCATGTTAAAATACTCCTTTATGGATTTTTCTTTTAAAAATTTTAAAAAAATTGTATAGAAAAGTGTATAGGAAAATTAGGGTTGTTACAAATACTTACGCAATACTCCTGGGTAGCGGCGTCGGGGTATCGAAGCTCGCCCGTGGCGGGATCTGTCGAGGTGCCGTGGACGGCAAGATATGCGGACAACACGCTCGGTGTATCACCTTGCGCCAGGGTCTGAGCTCTCTGCAATATTAGAAAATAACTCTTAATATTAGATATATTAGAAAATAACTCTTAATATTGCATTATATCACAAAGGCCGGTCTATTGTAATTTACCGACGAAAAAAATCCGTTCGAGAAAGAAGAAGAACACCACGACACGAGTAATATTTCTCGAGCCACCTGTATAAGTGGGGTGACCCCTTTTCGCCGACTTCTTATTCTCTATATTTTGAGCGGCATGTTTCTGCACAACACATTCACATTTAGTTTTCTAATTAAGGAACACAAAAAAATAAATTATATACTAAATAATGAATTGCATTTAAAATACATACCTGTTTGCATTGAGAGTCGAAATATTTGTACAATAGAGTCCATGTCTCTACGTCGACTCTCGCAAAGGCCGGAGTAGATAGGAGGGCCGCTCTCTCTTCCTCGGGGATCGCCATCCACAGGGAGTAGCATTCGGTCTTCAGCTCATTCCTGTTGTATCGGACCTTGGTCTGCATGTTCTTCATCAGGCCATTGTACAGAGCATGAAGATCGAGTACCCTCCCAGGTTGATCAGGGTCGGGTACAGGCTGAAAATCGTAATCCAACTGAAAATACAAAAAAAACATTGTTATTAGATTGCAAGTGTTAATAATAAATATATTGGATAACTCAAATGAAAATATCTATTAATACCCGAGCCTGATCCCAGAAGAGGGCGAATGAGTGTCGGTGCTGGTCACCCCACTCAACGTGAAGTGGATAGTTCTTCATGAGCCGGATCTCATCCCCCATATACCGGCTGAACCTCTCGGCATGATCGCCGGTATAGCGATAATCAGGAGTAAAAAAGAGGGGGAATGCTGCCTCCCCCTAGCTCTGTCAGGCCTCAGCCTGTGGGACTGATTCGAGCCTTGAGTCCCCCTCTGGGGATGGGGAGGCCCTGCGTCTGCAAGAAATATCAAGACAATCAATATTAAGACAAAGTTGTATTAAGAAATCAAGGTTTAACGAAAATTGAAGTGTGATATATACCTCCGGTGACTAAAGCACGAGCCTGGGCCCGGGAAGCAGCACGAGCGGGACGATAGTTCCTCCGGTGAGGAACAGCCGGTGTCCCGGATGCGGACGCATCCCCTCCAACTAGAAAATAAACATTGACGCTAAATTTCCATGAAGTTCATATTTATTCTTTAGAGGATATGTAAAATGAATAAATATTTTATATTTATTCATATTAACCTACAGACTGAGCGGAGGGTACGGAAGTGGCGGGAGTGGCCCTTGCGTCAGATGTGGACGCACCACCTATAATTAGACAATTAAAAATAGATTATATAAGTAATTGCAAAAAGAATGTGTAGATCAATAATATAACATTCTAAATCAATATGCATGCACTATAGGATATATAAACATACCCGCAGGTGCGGTGGTGGCCTCTGCCCGAGATGCGGAGGCACCACCTACAGCTAGACAATAAAAAAATGATTATCTAAGTAAGAGCAAAAGAAATGTGTGTATATTTATGATATAGCATTCTAAATCAATATACATGCACTATATGATATATAAACATACCTGGAGGTGCGGGAGTGGCCTATGTCCCTGATGTGGACGCATCACCAACAGTTAGACAATCAAACATTGACAATATAAGTAATTTTGACATGAACAGGCATGAATATCTATAATATTACATTCAAAATAGATATGTGTGCAATATACCTGGAGGTGTGGCAAAGTCCACACGGAAGGAGGCATCCGAAAGGGTCTCCGATCTGGGTGCAAGACCGGCCCTCTGAAGCTCCTACGCAGCTCTCCGAGCGGCAGAACCACTCTGCCTCTGGCTCTGCCGGTGCCGCGGCTGGAGCTCCTGCCGCCCCTTGCTGCTCCCTTCATCGTCATCAAATCTAGATAAACGGTTCGTGGACGCATTAGACAATCATTACAAGTATTGACTATATATGTATAGATCGTAAAATGTGAAGTAATAATATAACATTACTGATAACCTTTTTCGTTTCATGGGCGCATTAGGCATATCTACTTGGATTTCATCATCGATATCATTTCTAACCTACGTAACTTCATGATCGGCCGAAGACAACCCGTCTTTCGAAACAGACGGTCGGAGCACTCTAAGCCTTCTCTCTTATTCATCCTCATCACTGTCCTCGAATTCTAGGACATCGTAGACATCCCTGGGTTTCCAACGGCATACGACACTCTATCCCGGATGCTTCAAACACTGTGAGTAGTATATTTGGAACGCTTGGTTCGGAAAGATAAACGGATCTTCCTGACCGTAAAATCGAAGTGTGTTCACACTGGTCAATCCATATTCATCTTTCCAAGTCCCAAGATTGCTTCTCCACATATCCGTATCGGTTTGCGTATCGTACCAAGTACACTGGAATATATAAAAGGGTTCTGATCGTCCGGGATAGTGGATGCCGAGTATACAATTTAAGTACCAATAATAAATCACACCGTCCGATCTTACCGTCGCAATCCCACTATTCTGAGTGGTTCTAGATGTTTCTATGTCCTTAACTTCGAATTTGTATCTAAGGACACCGAATCATTTATAATATGCAACCTCCATACTAGGAAATTGAGCTAAACATCTTGAATCACTCTCAAATGATGCAGACAAGTTCGAATCGTGGATCTAACAAAACAAATTTTACGACAAATACATAACGATATAAGTTTAGATTAAAACTAATAACAATAACATGTTATTCGAATAACTTACATGATCTGTGACCCAATCGCAAAAATTATCCTGATGATATTTTTCCAATCGTTCATCGTTCCAATCAGGATGCCCCTCACATATCTCGTTAAAATGAATTCTGTTTTCGACAAATAAGGGTGACATTAATATTATATCATTTCATAAACACACAAACACAAATATAACAATTAATCCAAAAAAACTTACTTTCTAATTTGTTCAAGACATGCGCAATTAAGCAAGATAAACCGGTATATCTTATTGATAAACATAGTGTCTACCCTCTTATAATCGGCTTTACCATATGGCCCGTCTTGAATTCTTCGAGGCCGGTTAAGTCTCGTCTCAATGTTCTCGTCCAGATAGCGGGAACAAAATGTGGTTGCTTCATCAAGAAGATAACCTTGCATGATAGAACCCTCTGATCGATTTCTATTGCGTATATACTTTTTAAGAGTGTAGAGATACCTAAAAAAATATGTTGAATAAATAAATACGGGCATACATGACAACAATAATTTTAAAAATTGCGCGAAATGAAAAATTCCACGTACCTCTCGACGGGATACATCCATCGATATTATACCGGTCCGGCTAACTTAGCCTCAGTTGCAAGATGAACCGTCAAGTGTATTATGATATCGAAGAACGACGGTGGAAAAATACGCTCAAACTTGCAAAGTATCAACGCAATAGAATTTTCTAGTTTATCCAGCATCACAACCTCCAGTGTTCTAGCACACAACTCTCTAAAAAAACAAAATAGGTCGTTGATTACTAGACCAACCGATTCGGGGAGAGAAGTCCTGAGGGCTAATGGAAGAAGGTGCTCCACGATAACATGGTGATCATGACTTTTCAGCCCATTGATCTTGCCTTTCACAATTTTTATTTTCTTACTGAATGATCCTGAGAAACATGTGGAAACTTTCAAATCATACAACACCTGCAGGAATCTTTTCTTCTCCGGTTGTGACATATGTAAGCGGCATTGGGAAGTACAAACTTGCCTGGTTTACCCGCTACCGGGCTAGGGTGCAATTCACTTCTTATTCCCCGCTCCTGCAGATCCATCCGAGCATTCAGGTTGTCTTTCGATTTCCCGTCTTTACAAAGAAGCAAGTTGAGTATGTGCTCTGATACTCCCTTCTCTATATGCATGACGTCCAGACAATGACGCACTAAATTTGTTGACCAGTACGGAAGCTCAAAGAAAATGCTTAACTTGTTCTAAAATGGTAGTTTGACATGTTTTGTCGGATCCATCCCGAAGGTCACATTATTGTAACCATCCCACTGAGCAGTCACATCCTCTCTGGACAATGGGTCTGGAGGTCCAAGAAGCTCCTGATGACCATCAAAGTGAACAGTGTCTAACCTGTAGGGGTGGTCTAGAGGCAGGAAACGTCGATGGCCGCAATAACAAACCTTCCTGCTAAAATTCAAGAATTTCGATGTTGTGTGTTGATGGCAATGAGGACATACTTTGTGACCATGTATGGACCAACCTGATAGCATTCCATACGCAGGAAATTCATTAATTGTCCACATTAAAGCCGCACGCAATATGAAGGTTGTATTTGTGTTTGCATCGTAAGTCTCTACACCATCAATGTACAAAGATTTTAACTCGATCAGAGGTCGGAGATAGACGTCGATATTGTTTCCCGGTGAGTTTGGTCCATCGATAAGAAGAGGCATCATAAAGTATGATTGGTCCATAGCCAACCAAGGCGACAGATTATAAATTATCATTACAACGGGCCATGTGCTGTGACTTCCAGCCATATAGTTGAATGGGCAGAAGCCATCACTAGCCAGTCCGAGCCGGACATTGCGAGGATCGCTACTGAATATTGCGTGCCTCCTATCGAAATCCTTCCATGCCGGTGAATCTCTTGGATGGCTCATTTTTCCATCTTCACTTGGAGGAGCACGGTGATGCCAAATCATTACCTCGGCTGTTTTCTTGCACCTAAATAGCCTCTGTGTTATGGGAAAGTATCGTGCTATCTTGACAGGTATATCAGGCTTCTTATCAGAATCTTTCGGCTTATACCTAGCCTCTCCGCATGTTGGACACTCTTTCAAATCTGAATTCTCTTTCCGGTACAACACACAATTTTTAGGACATGCTTGAATCTTCTCGCACTTCAGACCCAAATCAGACATCATCTTCAGGGCTCCGTACCAGCTGTCGGGCACGTTATTTCCCGGGGGCATAGAATCTTTCAAGAACGAAAGAAGTATTGTGAATGACTTGTTGCTCCATCCATTTAGGCACTGATTGTCTCAAAAACTATCTAGTAACCGCAATCAAGAACGGCGTCGCATGTAGCTAGCCGGTGAATACGGGTCGGTCCACAGGGATTTTGTGAATCTCCTAATCGCTCTTACGAGTTAATTCCGATGGGAGCCGGATTTATTAAATCTAAAAACTAAATTAATCTATATCTAAATCTTGCTAGGGTTAGGTCTTGGTTAAGTTTGGAAAGTCTATAAATCTCACCGCTTTCTATACCCATATGAAGATCTAATTAGGTGTTATGGTAATTATTAATAAAAGGGATTAGAACCATTTGGAAAGATGTTTCTTCCTCTAGATTCTTGTCCTTCCTTTAGAAATCCTTACCCTAACCTCCATGGAAAACAATCACAACCGGGCCTCTATACTACGGTATCACCGCTACCTCGATGGATAGGGTGCCGTAGGGAGCGGTATGTGCATGTATGCATAGAGTCCTATGAAAATATATGACGGGCAAGAAAGGGGATGAGAGATTTTCGTCTCTCAAACCTTCCCCAGATCTAACCCTAACAAACGAGGAGACTACTCACTCATTAGGGAATTAAAATACATTTATCTAGGGCAGAGAATAAAAGATTAACTAGGGCAAGGAATTAAATTTATCTAGGACAAGAATAGAAAATTAACCTAGGGCAGAAAATAAAGAACTTACAAAAAATGATGCTCTTCAAAAGAATGCTGAAATTTATTAATGAAGGGAGGCATAAGAAAAATACAATCTTTAGAGTTTCTATTTATAGAGAATAGGAAACCCTAGGTTACATTTGATTCGCACATCTGCATTTACAAAAATAGCCCTCTAGGAAGACCGGTCAAAGATTTTATACAATACAGAAAAATTTCCAAATAATGATTGCGCGACCTAGCCGCGGAACAGCGGCCCAAGGCCCTGTTTGGCCGCGGTTCCGCGGTCAACAAGGATCTTTGTCTTCTGTAATTTTCTGTGTTGTCTTCTGGTGACTTTTTCTTCCTGTTTATATAGGTCTTTTCTCATATTGACTTTTGTTTCTTCTCCAGATCTTCACAGTGTGTAGTGCAGTGGACTTTTAGCTGTTCGCTTTATGTCGACGTCTTGAATCTTGCTTTGTGAACTGTTCCTTATGTAGGCTTGATCAAGAGTCTTTTGTTCATTGGTTAAAGTTCCACTTTTGCATCGTCTTTTATCTTTTTCACTGTTTTAGATCCAAGAACCTATAACCTGTAACATGTAGCAGACATGCGTCAAAAGTACCTGTTTATTTATAAAAAGAATAAGAATGGGGAATATAATAATGCAATATTATGGTATGAACAAATACCCCCAAACTTATCTTTTGCTCGTCCTCGAGCAAACTTATTTTTTATTCTCTACAAAAACCTAACCGCACTTTCGCAGGGAAACGCGATTGCACTGAGCTCGTGCAACAAGCCGTTAAACCTCTAGGTGTCCCTAGTAGGAGGAGTGTTATCTCCTGAGGGTTTTCAGCGGATACTACCCACAAAATCCTATCAATTCGGCTGTTCGACTTTTGTTCTCCAATTAGGTTTTCTAACAAGGAATTCTATTATCGTCAACCCGTAAATTATCCACCCATATTCTTCACACTTCCTCATCATTTAACTTAAGATTATATATATTCTGTAGACTTACTTAGCTTTCGGCATCTCTTAAGTTTTCCTTCTAGGGTTCCATCTCCACTTAGGAATTTTTATCAACTCTACTAAAGATACAAGTTCTATTCTTCATTCCTTTCTCTTATCTAAATCCCAATCACATACCCCTACGTGTGTGTATATATCACCCCTACACTTGGAAATTCAAATCAAGCAATCATACTCCTGTCCGTTGTCCAAAGTACTTATTAATTAGTGAATTTTTAAATAAATTTTGCTTACACATCCTTCATACGACTGTTAAAACTTCTTGAGGTACCAACAACCGATTACAAGATGCGTTTGCACTTTAAAGCGTACTTCCTAGTCTTGTAACACCCAAGGCTTTTTAGCAGTGACTCCCAAACCAGTTGGTCTAAGGCACTAGGTGATGAAGCACCCTCGCTAAATATTTTTCTATTTTTACAGCCTTAAGTAATCACAAAAACCAGTGTTCACTTTTTTTTCTTTATTCACTTTTTTTTCTTTTATTTTCTTCGTACTAAGGACTTTAGACAAGAGCATTTCAAGGTCTCTTCTACTATTCCAAGTTTCAAGGTGCGTGATTGTGCAAATTGTAGGGTATACATTTTTAGAATCTAGACTTAAGTTAGGAATTATTTTTCAAACTTATACTCTAATAAAAATATCAATACTTTTCCTTTGTTTTAACTTAGCCCAAGAAGTGAACTCAAAATTTGCCTATTTCTACATAAACTACAAAAACATATACTTTCTACCGCTAAACTTTAAGGAAGGTTATTTTTAGGGTTTTTAATTTACTAAATCTAAGATCTAGTTGTTCCTAGCCAGTTAACCTATTTGTCAAACTCAAGTCAATTAACCAAAATTGAATACATTGATTTTTATAACTTTTAAAAAAATTCAATTTTTATGGGTTTTCAAATAAGTATGCAAATGCAAAAATATGTACAAATGAATGCAAAGGAAAGAAGGCTTACCGAGCATACCCCCAAACTTAATTTTGACAGTGTCCTCACTGTCATGCTGCACCAAGAGGGTCAAAATTGTCGGCACTCCCCTGTTTATTTATTTACAATTTTTTTTATATTGTTTTGAAATTTTTTTGTTATTTTTTTATAGAAAAAGAAAACAAAAAATATATATACATATATACAAAGGTTCCCCCCAAACTTAAGCTTGGCCTTACACAAGCCAAAGGTTAGCACCAACCATTCAAAGATCTTATCGTGGTAATGGTAGGGTTGGTGAAAGAATGGGGTGTAAAGGAAAGAAATGAGAAACACACGAGACCGAATGGGAAGAAGAGAATATGGTCTCGGTGGGGGAGAAGAATGGCGGGAAGAAGAAAGAAGTGGAGTACGATCTTAAGGGTGTAAATCGAGTGAATAAATTAGCGCAATTTATGATGACCGATGTGTTAAAAGCAATTGCGCTAACCTATCAACCCGTCGAGAAATGGGGTCAAATCCCTCAAGATTCGCAAGAAAACATGGGTACGCCGAACTTGGTATAGGAGATGAAAGCGTAACGGTCTCTTATACAGTCGGAACAATGGGAAGGACGAAAGGGAGTGAATTAGGGATAGTCTCATTCTCACCGTAGTAATCTGTCGCGAACTTGAAGGATTCCATCAATGGTTCGAAACAACTGTAGGCAACCGAGTCTGATGGTTCGACTAACTCATCTGAAAATGTAAAGGACTCAAACTCGGGCGGTGAGTCATCAACATCGTCCGAAAAAGTGAAACACCCGTAAGTGTTATCGGCTGTGAGAACTGTGTCAGATTCAAAGGAAAATTTTTCAAGCTCACAGTCTTTCAGCGTGGTCGGAACGATGGAAAGGAGGGAGGGTGATATAACAGTTAAAGGTTCAAGAGGATGAATTGGAAAATCCGACACATCAAAGAAAAATGGTTCAACCTCAATATTATCCTCAATACTCTCCTCAATACTATCCTCATAATTCTCCTCAATATTTAACTCATCCATGACATTATCATCAAAATCAAGACGCATATGAGGTTCGGGAGAAACATCTAATGACTCGGGATGATGAGTTGAACATAAAATTTCAATCAAATCGACTGGTTCATCATCCGAAATATTCCCGGCGTTTATATCCTCAATCAAGTGAAAATCAATTTCTTTAGACACCTCATTAAAAGCATGGATATTTATCGATTTAGGTTCTAGAGTGGAGGTGTAAAGATCGAAAGGATTAAGTGTGGTTTCACTCGAAAGGGGTTCTTCACAATTTGGTAAATCAAGCACTACAAAATCACACAACTCATTTTTATCCTTAACTGATGAATCATTTAGGGCAATCGATGGAAAACCGGAGTTGTGGGCTTCAATTGGGTATGGGTAGGTTTGATTTGGAAATCCTCTCTCATTGTCACTCAGTCCAACCGCCTCCTTATATATTGAAAAATTTGAAGCTAGCGGGAAACTAGCTACCGGTTCACTGGGTTGCATAAGGGCGGTAATGGATGCTTCCACATTCCTAACCATTTTGTTTGTTGCTGCGATATACGCCTCCAACGACTCTTCCAAACTAGACTTGGGTGGTAAGGGGGTTTCGGTAAAAGATTCGAAATCGTGTGGATATGCAAAACTCCCAACAGGCTGTGTAGAAGCAGTGTCTAGTGAGGGTGGGAAAGTCGGGTAGGACTGGTAGGAAGTGGGTGGTTGGACAGGGGTAGGGTCAACATGTGGATAAAAAGGTGAATAATCGTGCGGGCCCCTAGAACTAGATGTGTGGAGAGGGTTGAAAGATCGGCTGCGAGTTTGAGCAATATGCTCAGCAATGGACATCGGTTTAGGAGTTACAGCAGGATTCGAAAAAGTGGTGTCAACATATGGAGGTGGTAAATGTTGACTTGGTTGACACAAAGTGGGTTGAAAAGTCGAACTGTTTCTCCTAGACGCCTCTATTTGATCTTTCAAAGATATTTTAGGCAAGGAAGGATCGTCTTTAAATTGACCGAATAAATTGACGTACGACGCAAAATTAGGTTCGGGATACCAAAGTTCGGCAAGTGATTTATTATGTGGGGTACCCATGTTAGAAGAAAGGGTGAAAGAAAGAAAGTTGGGTGGTGGTGCAAGGATTTATTTGCGGTAAAAGTTTGCAAGTTCTCTAATAAAAATTTTCCTTTTTCTTTATTTGAAAATTGTTGCAAAAAGATTTTTAATAAAAGATATGCAACAGAAAAATATTACTTGCAATCAGTTATTATTTTAAGCATATCACAAAGAATCTTTATTTGGAAAAAAATGTTGCAAAAAGATATTCGAGAAAAGATATGCAACAAAAAAGATTACTTGCAATCAATTTCTATTTTAAACGAGGCGCACAAATCCTGCACAAGATTGTTATTTGGAAGGGGGAATATTTTTAAAGCGCACAAAATTCTGCAGGAAATTTTCAGAAAAGATATATCTATATTTTCAGAATAAGAACAGAGGAGCTTACAGAGGAAATTCCACGAGATGATGTCACCTTGGCGCCGCCCTTCCACGGCAAAATCTGGTTCCCATCGCGGTTTAGCGGCCAACTTGACTGCACAGTGCCCCAGAAAAAATTGCAGTCGATGATGTCACTGTGGGACAGCGTTTCCGCGGTCTAAACTGGGTTTACGGCGCGTTTCCGCGGTCTGGAGGTTGGTTCGTGGCTCGAGAATTTTTCAGTGTCTCTGTTGTTGCAACCTTCTGTTGTTAGGATCTTCTGTTTTCTGTTTCGCTTTCTGGTAATTTCCATATCCGTCTCGATTGTTCCTGCAAGATTCACACAACAAAGTACCCTTTCCAAAAAATAACAATTGATATATTTTTATAAGTTTTGGATTTTTTAGATTTTTTAATTTAGATTAACCCGAAATTGCAAAAAGGAAATTTCTACGCCATCCCCGGCAACAGTGCCATTTGATTGTCTCAAAAACTATCTAGTAACCGCAATCAAGAACGGCGTCGCATGTAGCTAGCCGATGAATACGGGTCGGTCCACAGGGATTTTGTGAATCTCCTAATCGCTCTTACGAGTTAATTCCGATGGGAGCCGGATTGATTAAATCTAAAAACTAAATTAATCTATATCTAAATCTTGCTAGGGTTAGGTCTTGGTTAAGTTTGGAAAGTCTATAAATCTCACCGCTTTCTATACCCATATGAAGATCTAATTAGGTGTTATGGTAATTATTAATAAAAGGGATTAGAACCATTTGGAAAGATGTTTCTTCCTCTAGATTCTTGTCCTTCCTTTAGAAATCCTTACCCTAACCTCCATGGAAAACAATCACAACCGGGCCTTTATACTACGGTATCACCGCTACCTCGATGGATAGGGTGCCGTAGGGAGCGGTATGTACATGTATGCATAGAGTCCTATGAAAATATATGACGGGCAAGAAAGGGGATGAGAGATTTTCGTCTCTCAAACCTTCCCCAGATCTAACCCTAACAAGCGAGGAGACTACTCACTCATTAGGGAATTAAAATACATTTATCTAGGGCAGAGAATAAAAGATTAACTAGGGCAAGGAATTAAATTTATCTAGGACAAGAATAGAAAATTAACCTAGGGCAGAAAATAAAGAACTTACAAAAAATGATGCTCTCCAAAAGAATGCTGAAATTTATTAATGAAGGGAGGCATAAGAAAAATACAATCTTTAGAGTTTCTATTTATAGAGAATAGGAAACCCTAGGTTATATTTGATTCGCACATCTGCATTTACAAAAATAGCCCTCTAGGTAGACCGATCAAAGATTTTATACAATACAGAAAAATTTCCAAATAATGATTGCGCGACCTAGCCACGGAACAGCGGCCCAAGGCCCTGTTTGGCCGCGGTTCCGCGGTCAACAAGGATCTTTGTCTTCTGTAATTTTCTGTGTTGTCTTCTGGTGACTTTTTCTTCCTGTTTATATAGGTCTTTTCTCATATTGACTTTTGTTTCTTCTCCAGATCTTCACAGTGTGTAGTGCAGTGGACTTTTAGCTGTTCGCTTTATGTCGACGTCTTGAATCTTGCTTTGTGAACTGTTCCTTATGTAGGCTTGATCAAGAGTCTTCTGTTCATTGGTTAAAGTTCCACTTTTGCATCGTCTTTTATCTTTTTCACTGTTTTAGATCCAAGAACCTGTAACCTGTAACATGTAGCAGACATGCGTCAAAAGTACCTGTTTATTTATAAAAAGAATAAGAATGGGGAATATAATAATGCAATATTATGGTATGAACAGGCACTTAATCTAGAAAAGTTGGACGAACCATGAGAGGGTGGAATACTTTGCATTCTCATAAATTGGTTTTCCAGTATCATTCAGGAAATTTTCATATTTATCCGCACGCGGTCCTTGACCGGAAGGAATGTCATCTTCGGTACGAATAGATTCACCTAGGGTAGACTCTACCATATCCTCCATTTCTTCTGATAGAAATAAATTACCGTCTTCTTCTTCTGCCGCATTACCGTCTTCTCCTTCTTCTCCTGCCGCATTATCGTGTTCTCCTTCTTCTTCTGCCGCATTACTGCGTTCTTCTCCTTCCCCGTGATATTTCCAAGTTGTATAAAGTCTAGTAAAACCATATTTTACGATATGAAGCTCTGCCAATTCTACCTTCTGCCAGTATGTATCCCACATCTATCGCACGGACAGAGAATCTTCTCTATCACGATCTTATTATGTGCGCGTGAAAATTCAATAAAAGTAGTAATTCCTGCGACAAACTTAGGTTGCATACGTTGTTGCCAATCCACATACATCCGGTCCTTAACTCTGACGTACTCATGGGCCATGTTAAACTGTATAACATATAAATTGTAGGTGATGGCGACTATATTGAGAAATCTAAGAACGGGATAGTTACTGACAAAGGAGAAAATCCGTCTATATGTTTTGTGTGTGCGTTTGTCATTGAAAAGAATAAATTATCGAACGTATGTTAACCGATAGACGGGGACTAAGTGGCGCTTTTAGTTTCATATATGAGTATCGATGAGAATATGAAAGTTCCATATTATCATCGAGTATCATATATTGGTTTTAACTTGAACATCTTGAATCACTCTCTAATGATGTGTTTGTTGTGTATTCTTGTTGTATGTGTGTGTTTCGGCTGTCAGGGGTAAGGCTTCTATCCCATTAAGAATGTATAGAGCGAACACCCATTCGCTTGTGTTTTCAACCATTTCGAGTAAATTTCGGTAGCACCTCCCCGCTATTCTCCGGGTACACTATAATAGAATAGATTATCATTTCAAAGCTATGAAACAACGTTGAAATGAACATCTAATCTATCTTTGTACATGGAGAACCAGCGGAAAGGTACCGACGAAATATCTCGAAACAGATGAAAACACAAGTGAATGAAGCTGTTTGCTTTATACATTCCTAACTTGTCCACACGGGACAAATCTATCGGTTATCAAACGATTGAATCTTTTCGTCACATAGACTATACGACGGTTGTTAGTATCGAGCTATACTGTCCGATATTTAACAATCTTCGTATAGTTCTATGTCACGACGAACATCGAACGTATGTTAACTGATAGATGGGGACTAAGTGGCGGTTTGAGTTTCATATATGAGTATCGATGAGAATATGAAAGTTTTATATTATCATCGAGTATCATATATTGGTTTTAACTTGAACATCTTGAATCACTCTTTAATGATGCGTTTGTTGTGTATTCTTGTTGTATGTGTGTGTTTCGGCTGTCGGGGGTAAGGCTTCTATCCCATTAAGAATGTATAGAGCGAACACCCATTCGCTTGTGCTTTCAACCGTTTCGAGTAAATTTCGGCAGCTCCTCCCCGCTGTTCTCCGAGTACACTGTAATAGAATAGATAATCATTTCAAAGCTGTGAAACAACGTTGAAATGAACATCTAATCTATCTTTGTACACGGAGAACCAGCGGAAAGGTACCGACGAAATATCTCGAAACGGATGAAAACACAAGTGAATGAAGGTGTTTGCTTTATACATTCCTAACTTGTCCACACGGGACAAATCTATCGGTTATCATACGATTGAATCTTCTCGTCACATAGACTATACGACGGTTGTTAGTATCAAGCTATACCGTCCGATATTTAACAACCTTCGTATAGTTCTATGTCACGACGAACATCTAACGTATGTTAACCGATAGACGGGGACTAAGTGGCGGTTTGAGTTTCATATATGAGTATCGATGAGAATATGAAAGTTTTATATTATCATCGAGTATCATATATTGGTTTTAACTTGAACATCTTGAATCACTCTCTAATGATGCGTTTGTTGTGTATTCTTGTTGTATGTGTGTGTTTCGGCTGTCGGGGGTAAGGCTTCTATCCCATTAAGAATGTATAGAGTGAACACCCATTCGCTTGTGCTTTCAACCGTTTCGAGTAAATTTCGGCAGCACCTCCCCGCTGTTCTCCGAGTACACTATAATAGAATAGATAATCATTTCAAAGCTGTGAAACAACGTTGAAATGAACATCTAATCTATCTTTGTACACGGAGAACCAGCGGAAAGGTACCAACGAAATATCTCGAAACGGATGAAAACACAAGTGAATGAAGGTGTTTTCTTTATACATTCCTAACTTGTCCACACGGGACAAATCTATCGGTTATCATACGATTGAATCTTCTCGTCACATAGACTATACGATGGTTGTTAGTATCGAGCTATACCGTCCGATATTTAACAACCTTCGTATAATTCTATGTCACGACGAACATCGAACGTATGTTAACCGATAGACGGGGACTAAGTGGCGCTTTTAGTTCATATAAGTATCGATGAGAATATGAAAGTTTCATATTATCATCGAGTATCATATATTGGTTTTAACTTGAACATCTTGAATCACTCTCTAATGATGTGTTTGTTGTGTATTCTTATTGTATGTGTGTGTTTCGGCTGTCGGGGGTAAGGCTTCTATCGGTTATCATACGATTGAATTTCTCGTCACATAGACTATACGAAGTATTTAAATAAAATATAAAGTAACTGATATAACATGATTTTAAACTGATGAAATAATACTTGCTTAGTTACTTGCAAATTGCAACTTGAGAATAAGATATATGAAGAATTGAGCATTAAAGAATTAAGATGCATATTTTGGCAGTTACTTGTCACAACTCCTAAGTTAAGTAGTTTTTGAGAATTAAGACCTTTTTAATCATACTTTGGATAGACTGTCACAAACAGTAGGGAATATTCAAAAAACCATATAACCAGCATGCAGTTTTGCCTTCAACTCGTGTGCTTTTCTAGAATCTAGCTATCCTCTTTGTACTTTTCGAAAGTTAAATATGCATATTTAAAAATCTATCATTTAAAGCAGTGTTTGGATATACTTTTTTTTCTTCATTATAATAAAGTGAAACTTTTTTTTTTTGATTTCTTCATTATAATAAAGTGAAACTTTTGAAAATGAGGAACAGAAACTTTAGGTCGAAACCTAAAGTTGTTATGTCGGTTTCAAGTATGGAGAAATACAGATTAATTAGAAATTGTCAATTATTGTTTTAAAGTTCTACTGTTTAACACAAAATTCTACAGTTAAAAACACAACTATAAATGGGACAAAATATAAACTATACAGAATTCCTAAGGCCAAACTACCCAGTGAAGTGAGAAGACCGAGAAATAAAATGGCACTTTCAAATATTTATAAAAGGAAAAACGCTTGCTTACTAGCATATTATATCTTATAGATTTTAAGAATTGATATTAATGAAAAACTTGCAAGAGGCATGTTTAAAGATCAAGCATATTAATTGAGAGTGAATGAGAAATATGCAGCACCTTTTAGTTAAGTACAACTGTACAAAGGAGATGGTCAGACTCGGTTTCTTTTGCTAATCCTAAACCCAGACTCTTAATTATTTTCAAGAACACCTTCCACAAAACACTCCCTCCCCAACCCCAACGCCAACCGCAACCCTAACCCTAACCCTAACCCTAACCCCAGCCCCAGCCAAACCCCAACCCCAACCCTAACCCCAGCCCCAGCCCCAGCCGAACCCCAACCCCAACCCTAACCCTAACCCCAACCCCAACCCTAACCGCAACCCCTGCCGAACCCCAACCCCAACCGCAACCCCAGCCCCAGCCCCAACCGCAACCCCAACCCTAACCCTAACACTAACCCCAACCGATGCCTAACCCTCATCGGTACCCAAACCATGAACCCTAGCCCTAAAATAATCAAAAATTTGTTTAATTCAAGATTTACTAACCTGTGCGGTAGAGGATATGATCGATCGGTGGTCGACAACGCGCGCAATCGGCGACGAGGAAGAACGAGGGCGGTAGCGACGACGAAACGGAGGGCGGTGGCGACGACGAGAACGGCGACAAGAACGGCGATCGGCAGGAACGAGAGATTTGGGGATTTTGGGTTCGCGCGCGCGAGATTATCGAGAGAGATAATCAGCGTAAGGGATCTGTGCCTTTTTAATTAAATCCCTACTTAGATGCCCCTACAGATTAGTCCGTAGGTCTTTGGTTTGCGGCTCCGTAGGGGAAAACAACAATTTACGATTTAATATTTTTAAATTAATACGTCAGGACCGTAGGGGCAACCGTATGGCCCTACGGACTAATCCGTAGGACCAAAATAAATCTGCCCCTACGGATTTCATTATCCATAGGGGCAACCCCCTAATTTAGTAGTGTATATAGTAGAGGCAAGTCTGTTGATTAGTTGAAGAAATCTCTCATTAAGAGATCCTAATTGATTTGGGGATTTTACCCACCGTTGGATCTTTGATCTAAGAACTTCTGTTTTACAGAAGAAAATTTTCTTGTTTTTAACAAGATTAGGGAAATATTTTCCCATTCAGAATTTATTCTGTAGCTCGCTGATTCTTTAATCACCATTGAATTTTTAATCCAACGGTATTCTGTTTTACAGAGAGTAATCTTTCTTATTTAGAAAGATTTGAGGAATATTTCATCAACAGAATTTAATTATGCACTCTGATGATTTATCATCTCCGTTGGATCTTTGATCCAACGGCTCTATTTAACAGAGAGTCGAATTTAATTCTACCAGGCGCCGGTGCTCACATGCTGTGCACGTGCGGAGCCAATAAGAGTTTTTAACTCTGGCACTGGCGCCCTCGTGGCAGACACGTGAGGCGCTGCCTCTTGAGTTTTGAACAGAGCTTTGCTCTTATAAGAGTTTTTTAACTCTGGCGCTGGCGCCTTCGTGGCAGACACATGAGGCGTTGCCTGTAGAGTTTTGAACAGAGCTTTGCTTTTTTATTGGGGAAACAGCGGACAAGCTCGAGGCATGCTTAGTACTGTGTAAGTTTGTGGGATACCCAAAGAACTCCATGGGGTATCTTTTCTATTACGCGGAGGAACAAAAGGTCTTTGTTTCTCGGCATGCCCACTTTTTGGAGACACAATTTCATGAAAAAGAAATAAGTGGGAGTGCAATAGAACTGGAAGAAATTCCAGAACCACAATCTATTACTGAAAGCATGGTGGAACCAAAAGTTTCAAAAAAACCGGACATTCCTGCGCCACTCCGCAGGACTAGTAGACAGTCTCATTCGCCTGAAAGATACTACAGTTTTCTCATTGACGGGGATAGAGAGGATTGCATCATCGACGATGATGAGCCAACTAGCTTCCAGCAAGCCGTTCAGAGCAGAGACTCGGTAAAATGGCTGAATTCAATACGGACCGAAATGGAATCCATGTACACCAACAAAGTATGGACTTTGGACATTGCTCCAGAAGGGGTAAAACCCGTAGGCTGCAAATGGATCTTCAGAAAGAAGATTGGTGTAGATGGACAGATTGAAACCTATAAGGCTAGACTTATTGCAAAAGGTTTTCGTCAAAGACCTGCTTTGGATTATGATGAAACCTTTTCTCCAGTGGCTATGCTCAAATCCATTCGGATCCTTCTTGTCATTGCTGCCTTCTACGATTATGAAATTTGGCAGATGGACGTAAAGACCACTTTTCTGAATGGAAATTTAAAAGAGTGTGTTTATATGGATCAGCCGGAGGGTTTCATAGAGAGTGGGAGCAGCGGAAAAGTGTGCAAGCTGCTTAAATCCATTTATAGATTAAATCGGGTATCGCGGAGTTGGAACATCTGTTTTGATGAGATGGTCAAGAAATTCGATTTTATCAAAAATTCAGATGAACCATGTATCTATAGTAAAAATGTAGCGAGAACTGTGGTATTTCTCGTCTTGTACGTGGACGACATTCTCCTGATAGAAAATGGCATTCCTATGCTACAACCAGTCAAAGGATTCTTGTCACAAAGGTTCTCCATGAAGGATCTGGGTGATGCCAACTACATTCTGGGCATCCAGATCTATCGTGATAGATCTAAACGGATGTTGGGACTTTCACAGTCAAGGTACATCAACACCATACTGAAGAGATTCAGTATGGAAAATTCAAAGCGCGGTAATCTACCAGCTTGTCATGGAATCACCCTTTCCAAAGAGATGTCTCCCAAGACTGATTTGGAAAGGGAACACATGACTATTATACCCTACGCTTCTGTGGTAGTCTTTATAATGTATACGATATTGTGTACCAGACCAGATGTAGCTTACACACTGAGCATTGTAAGCAGGTATCAGTCAAACCCAGGAGAGAAGCAATGGACAGCAGTGAAAAACATTCTCAAGTACCTGAGAAGAACTAAGGAGATGATCTTGGTGTACGGCAGTGAAGACCTCCGGATCGAGGTCTTTGCCGACTCCAGCTTCCAGAGTGACAAGGATGACTCCAAGTCCACGTCGGGTTATGTCTTTACCCTCAATGGAGGGGCGGTCTATTGGAAGAGCTCCAAGCAGGACACCGTTGCTGACTCAACGATGGAAGCGGAGTATATCGCCGCATGTGATGCCGTAAAAAAAGCAGTTTAGATCAGAAAGTTCGTGACAGAGTTTCAAGTGGTTCCGTCCATTGTTAATCCAATACTGTTGTATTGTGATAACAACGGCGCTATAGCTTTAGCGAAAGAACCAAGGTCCCATCAGAAGTCCAGATACATCTTGAGGAGGTACCACCTGATCAGGGAGATCGTTGATCGCTGGGAGATCGAGGTGCGGAGAGTAGATACGGAGAACAACACTGCAGATCCACTCACAAAGGCCATCCCTCAGACATAAATCAAGAGGCTAATCGAGATGACAGGTCCGCGATATGCCAATACATGGACTTAGTGCAAGTGAGAGATTGTTAGTGATATATGACCTAGATGCCATTATTGTATCATACTGGATTGTATATTACATATTGAAAGCTTGTGATATTCACATTTATAATAACAGTCTTGCTCAAAATGGTAATATGCTACTTGGTTTGATTCTATCTCAATATGTGTGTGTGTTTCTTTTAGCATATCGCTTATACATATTGGTAGAGCCCTTAGGGTCTTTGCTTGACTACCAGCGTTGTGATAGCAGTCACACTATTAGGGGCTGGATAGTCTATAAGCACATCCTTATACAGGTCCCTAGTCATAGGATTATCGAGATGGGGTATCGATACTCCAGAGTAGACTAGTGTATACACTTCTCATCCCAGCAGGGAAGATGGTTTGTCCCACAGCCATTAGTACACCGTACTGGAGATAGTATATAGGTGCTCAATAGGTTATGAGTTACACTGGACGGATTCGTTGGGAACTGCTGGTTGGTATAATACCTATCGTCAGGTAGCAGTTCCCGGGTGGCATGAGTACAGGTTAGTCCGTTGACTTGACATCACTATTAGTCTCGAGTGTATTCCTACTGCACTTAGATTACTACCCTATCACGGCTCAAAGGAGTCGTGCAAACATGTAGTAGTTGGGTAGTCCCGAAGCACTTGGATGCTGTAGTGGTTTGATAGGATTCGTCTCTTCCGGTATTGGGGGTTGATATCGTGCTGTGTTCGGAAAGCCATTACATAAAGTCCCTGGCCATGGCAAGCGAGATTTACTGGTAGGCACTCCAGTAGTTTTTTAAGGTGTATTAGGCTCTACCCGACACAATTTATTGCGATATTAGGGGTCTGATGGTTGCCACCCCCTAAGCCCGATATACGAGTATCTTAGACGAACAAACTGGACTGTACGGATATTGTCACAGATAGGCTCAGTAGGAATTCGGATGAGTTTGCTCATCGACCTTCTTATCGACAGATACCTGGATAGCCGTTACGTGCAGCTAGTACCGCTGACTATCTTGTGGTTAAACCCACTGCCAGCATACTGTCGAGTCTTTAGAGTCTCACACAGTGGATTTCCCTGCTTCGGGCGAAACGATATAGAGGCCGTATGGTTTTACGGCAAGGTTCCGATCACATACGTGTACTGGCTACACGGATATTTTTCGGACGGATAATACCAGTGGGCTTTGGTTTAAGCCGGATCCTAATATTATATTATTGGATTATTATTATCTCATTGTATTCGTATTTTTTGGAATATAAATACGGGTATGTGTATACGGTAAAGGCATTTTTGTAATTTCACAAGAGATGCTTTTAGAAGGGGACACCTCATTATTTGGTTTATCTATTTTTAAGAAATAGATTAATGAGGCGGAAATGGAGATATTTGTGGCATTGGGTGAAGCATGGCTCATTGCATTAGTTTATTTGTTTGGGCTCATTATTCAAGCATGGTTGATATTTTCTATTGGAAAATATTACATGCATGAATGAATGAAGAGAGAGGAGCCATTCTTCACTTGCTTGGCCTTAGCTTATTTGTTCATTCTCTTTCTCTCTCCATTTTCTTCTCCTTTTTCCTCAAGATCCTAACCCTCACATGAGTTGTGAACCCTAGGGTCTCATGAGATAAATACTCCATTAGATACTCTATATTTTCTAGACTACATAGCTTAGCAAACTAGGTACCCTAGTTATCTCGGTTTAGAGGTTGGAGCTTGAGATATAGACTCTCGGGTGGATTATCTTCGACATGAGGAGGCCGACGATCAAGCGCGATCCGGATCTTCGAGGAGCTCAAGGAGAGGAGGAGAAGAAGACCCGAAGGACAAGATTCTAAGAGGTATAAAACTCTTCATAATAGTTAAACTTCCAAGTAGAATTACTAGTTAAGGTTCCTGTAAAGATCCTGGAGTTAAAGTCGGTGTTGCATGGTATAAAAATCGTTTTTTATAAATTCCGCCTCCCCACAAGTGCGTGGGGTGCGCGACATCGATTTACAGATATAATAAATAATAGAATTAAATTAGATCCATGTATGACAACTAGTTCATACACATTATCTCGAACTCTTAAACTTCCCAATAACCCATCATTACCAAGTTTATGATATTTCCAACACGAATTTATTAATTTTTTTTTCCTATCATGAATGAGGTTTTAAATTAGAGCAACAACCAAGAATAAGCTGGGAATAAACCATATAAAAAGGTGTTATTATTCCCATATATCCACCTCAACCATGGACTCCAAACATCTTTCTCTTTCATCCACTAATTGTGCTCACCATAATTCATATGATATCTTCAGCAATAAATTTTTTCTGTGGGAATAGACTCATAAACAAAGTTTTTAATTAGTATTTTTTTTCCTCCCCTAACAGAAAAAGAATACAACCTACAATTATGTTGGGAGGTGAGGTCAAATCTTACGTACATTCGTCATAGAAGCAATCTCTTGCACCAAGAACAAGCCAATTTGAGACCATCATCACACGAGTAATTGGACCAAATATATGTGTGGCTATCAATCAGCAATTGCTCAGTTGGCGCGCCTCCACTCTTGGAAAGTTAATCTCTGAAAGAGGAAGTACCCATGATTTAACGCTTTTAGGGCAATTTTGTGGGTCTTCTGGCTGTCTGTGTTGTGTGCATGGGTTAAATTTACGGGCCAGTTCCAAATGTGTGTGTGTGTGAGAGAGAGAGAGACTAGCTATTAACAACAACAACAACTAAGCCTTTTATCCCAAGCATATGGGGTAGGCTACATGAACCAACATGAGAATCACGCCGGGTCCAGCACATGAATCCTCTGTCTCCACTCACTTCTATCGAACAATATACTTTCATTGAGTCCTTTGGCAACCATATCGTTTCGTATCACCTCCATCCATGTTTTCTTCGGTCTCCCTTTTGCCCTTTTGCCATTACCCATATCGAGAGTATCTATTCGTCGAACCGGTGCTTCCATAGGTCTGCGTCGCATATGACCAAACCATCTAAGCCGGTTTTCCCGTATCTTCTCCTCCACGGGTGCTACACCAACTTTTGCACGAATATCCTCATTTCGCACCTTGTCTTTTCTAGTGTTACCGCACATCCAACGAAGCATGCGCATCTCCGCTACGTGCATCTTCTGTGTATGATGCTTCTTAGGAGCCCAGCATTCTGTACCATATAATAAGGCAGGCCGAATAGCGCTCCGATAAAACTTCCCTTTCAATTTTAACGGAAAGTTACGATCACACAAAATCCCTGTTGCACTCCTCCATTTCAACCAACCAGCTTGGATCCTTTGATTAACATCGCTATCGATCTCCCCATTCCTTTGGATGATCGAACCTAGATATCTAAACTGGTCGCTCGGTGATATCTCTTGCCCTTCCAATGTTATACCAATATGGTTTTGACTTCTCTGGCTACTAAATTTGCAGTGCATATATGCTGTCTTGGACCTGCTCAATCTGAATCCCCGAGATTCCAATGTTTGTCTCCATAATTCCAATTTGGCATTAACCCCTGCTTTCGTCTCATTTACTAGAACAATATCATCAACGAATAGCATACACCAAGGGACATCATCTTGGATAGTTCTAGTAAGCTCATCCATCACGATGGTAAACAGGAAAGGACTTAATGCAGATCCTTGATGTAAACCAATAGTAATCGGAAAATCACTTGTTAAGCCACCGCAAGTTCTGACATTTGCCACTACTCCGTCGTACATATCCTTGATTATGTCAATATACTTGACGGAGACCCCCTTTTTCATCATTGTCCCCCATAATACCTCTCTAGGTACCTTGTCGTACGCTTTTTCTAAATCAATAAATATCATATGCAAATCTCTTCTCCTCTCTCGAAAGCGCTCGACAAGTTGACGAAGCAAATGAATCGCCTCTGTCGTCGAGCGTCCAGGCATGAACCCAAATTGGTTCTCTGTTATCTTAATATCCTTCCTTAGCCTGTGTTCAATCACTCTCTCCCAAAGTTTCATGGTATGACACATTAGTTTTATTCCACGGTAGTTTGAGCAACTTTGAATGTCACCCTTATTCTTGTAGATAGGTACAAGGATACTTTTCCTCCATTCATTTGGCATCTTTTTTGTCTGCCAAATCTTATTAAACAGATCTGTCAGCCATTTAACGCCTATTTCTCCTAAGTATCTCCAAATCTCGATAGGAATCCCGTCAGGACCAACCGCTTTTCTTAAACCCATTCTGTTCAAAGCTTTTTTAACCTCAGTAAGTCTTATTTTACGCATGAAATCACGATTTATATCTTGAGATTGAATGACAAGTCCATCCAAATTCTTAGTAAAGCTCTCATTGAACAATTTGTCAAAATAATCTCTCCATCTTTCCTTGATATCCTCATCTCGAACTAAAACCTTCTGATTTTCATTTTTGACACACTTCACCGCACATAAGTCTCTAGTCTTCCTTTCCCGCATTCGAGCAATCCGGTATATATCATTTGCAGCCTCTTTAGTGTCTAATTTCTCGTACACCTCCTTGTAGACCTTAGATTTAGCTTCCCGAACAGCTTTCTTAACTGCCTTTTTAGCCATTTTGTACTTCTCAAATCTCTCCGCATCTCTACTTTTCTTCAAATATTTATAAGAATCTCTTTTAATTTTAATAGCAGCCTTTACATCTTCATTCCACCATGATATGTCCTTAGATGGTGGAGCACCACCTCTCGACTCACCAAGTAGATCTCTAGCTACTTTCTTGATACAACTAGCCATTTTGTTCCATGTTTTGTCTGGATCATCTTCCGACTGCCAATCCGCTTCTTGTACTACACGATCTATAAAAGCCTTTTGATTACCTTCTTTCAATCGCCACCATTTAATTTTAGGCTCTACCTTACGTCTAATCTTCCTAGGTTCTCTTCTAAATCGAAAATCTAGAACTAAAAGTCTATGTTGAGTAGTTACACTCTCACCTGGCACTACCTTACAGTCAATACAACAACCTCTATCTATTCTTCTCGTCAGAAAAAAGTCTATTTGACTAGCATTTGATCCGCTCCTAAAAGTGATAAGGTGGGACTCTTTTTTCCTAAACCAGGTGTTTGCTAAGATCAAGTCATAAGATAAAGCAAAATCTAGAATCGAGTCACCTACTTCATTCCTTTGTCCGAAACCAAAACCTCCATGGATAGTATCAAACCCACTACGACTAGTACCTACATGTCCATTAAGATCACCACCAATAAATAACTTCTCTCCACTAGGTATACTTTGCACCACCTCGTCTAAATCCTCCCAGAATAGACGCTTACTAGCGTCATCAAGACCTATCTGTGGTGCATAAGCACTAATAACATTAAAGATCTCTCCACCTAGAATAAGCTTAACCAGTAAAATTCTATCACCTTTTCTCCTAATCTCAACTACATCCTCAAGCAACCGTCTATCTATGATTATACCTACCCTATTACGATTTTTATCTCTACCCGTATACCAAAGCTTATAACCCCAAGGCTCTATGACTCTACTCTTTTCACCTACCCACTTAGTTTCTTGCAAACACATAATACCAACTCTCCTCCTAATCATCACCTCCACTAATTCTATTAGTCTACCCGTAAGGGAACCTATGTTCCAGGAAGCTAGACGAATCCTATGAAACCCTTGCTTATTTGTCACTACACCCGGGATCCGATGTAGCGCGCCGTCTCTGGACGACGACCCTTGCTTATTTGTCACTACACTCGGGGTCCGATGTAGCGCGCCGTCTCTGGACGACGACCCTTGCTTATTTGTCACTACACCCGGGGTCCGATGTAGCGCGCCGCATCTGGACGACGACCAAGCCCTTGCATATTTAACACTACACCCGGGATCCGATGTAGCGCGTCGCTGAGTAGGGGACGCCCCAACGATATTCTTATTATGGTTCATGTCATAGAATGTGACAAAGTTTTACGTTGGCTGTCACAAGCCTACCACAACCCTCACCCTTTCTCATCCGGACTTGGGACCGGCAACGGTGGGTTTAGAGACTAGCTATTAACAGATAAGCAAAATTGCGCAAGCGGTCAGCCACAGGAAAGTTGTTTGTGTTCGTTGAGGCGGTATGGTTTTGGTTTCCGGTTGATCGTTATATAATAACTAGTATTTTGCATGTGTGATGCACGTTGATGTATGGCAATGGAAAATAAAATTTCAACAACCCTCTAGATGACCTTTTGGGATGCTATTGAGGCCTCACCTTTGGAATAACTGCAAGGACTACCATTGACCAATATATGTTACCTCCTTTTTTGCCTTCTTTTTTTTAAGGTTTTTTTTTTGTTTATTTAAACAATGGTTGCGTACACATTGCAAAATCAATGCAATGCAAATGGAAATGCTTCCAGTACACCTTTGTTGAAATTAATTTATTTTCAAATACATGTACTTTTATAAAATATATGAACAAACTCTTTCCTTGTTCCTTTTTTCCGCTAAAACAAAATTGATTATTATTTAAATTAGATTCTAGACCAAATAGTTTCGTATTTGAGTTCATTTAGCTCATGTTGCTGGATTTGAAAGATATAAAATCTGCACGTGCAACATGCATGCTCCAATTTATTGTTTAAATCCATCGTTTTTTGTATTTTTTAATATAATGCTTGCTTAATTGTCACCCACAGGTTATATGCAATTATTTTCTTAGTACTCTTCCATGTGCAAGATACCACTTAATACAAACCAATCGATTGATTTAGTGGCGATCATTATTATGTCCATGAGCTAGCAATTGCTCCTATTGGATTTACAAGTTTTGGTCACTTAATTTTGCGTAAAAGGTTTATTTTTTCCTCTTTTTTTGGGAGGGAGGGGAGGGGGGAGGGGAAGGGAGGAGTGGCGCGGACAAATAAAAAAATTTCTTTTGAAACTTTTGGAAACATGTACATAAAAGTATCTTTCATTAACAGTTCGTTGCAACGGTTGATAAAATGGGTGCGAATAAATGTATCAGGAGATTAAAAAAATGCTAAAATGTATGCCCATTATTTAACCGTATACTGCGGATGGATGTGCGGGTAATTTATGCTTGGATGGATATATAAATAGGTCAAACAACTTTATAAAACCATTAATGTTGATTAACTACTAGTTGTTATTTGAAAGTACGTATTTTTCATTCTCAACTTCATCTTCAATACAAGTCGAGTGAAATTCACAACCCGCTAGTCGGGTTGACCCTGCGGTATTTTTATAAGGATGAGTTGAACACAGACAGTAATCTTTTTATCAATAACCCGTGTTTTACGGATCGGGCAATGAATCAAACGGATCATGAGTTATTCTTGACACCTCTCTTTAGTATTATAATGCACTTCAATCTTGTACGACTTTTCGCCAAGAAATAGGTCTGGCAATCATATAAGACAAATAAGCTAAGAAAATATTTAATTGAATAATGGAATTTAGAAATTGACCTGTGTCCCAAGGAGGTTTCGGTCAAAGGGAAACAACTCATGTAAGAGCTCTGAGACATGCAACTTGAAGAGCAAGCCAAGTCATCTAGAAGCCCCTTTTTCTAATGGAAGGTTCCATAATAATTAAGAGCCAAAGTGTTATTCTTGCAGCTGTATAATATTCCTCAGGAGCAACATTAACAACCAGTGCCTCGATCGAAAAAAATCTAATCATAGTTCTTTCTTTCTTAATTAATTGTCAATTTTGTACTAGCTCGAAGAATAAAACAACATACAAAAGCATCAAACTATGAAAGGGCTTACGGTATGAACCGGAAATGATACGGAAAATTTAGTAATTTCTAGTTTGAAACACTAAGTTCATGGGATTTTTAGCTGCAAAGCATATGGTATATATATTTTAAAATTACTAAATAGTTTTGGTATCTTAATGAAATTTAATCTATTAGTAGCTTAAAAAAAGCTTTGCACAACCTCAATAATTACACGCTACATATGTAGCTAAGAAATATACAATTTAATTCTTTTAACCGGTTAACCGCACTTAACACAATTTTATTAGCACTCTTTCCGATCAATCCGTGTTAACAAAATTATTGTTTAATTTGACCGTAGAACTTTTTCTTTGGCTGGTTAAAGTAGAATTGAGTATTTTCTTTTGGGGTTTGGTAGGTAAATAAGTAAATTGTAACCTCTTAAGGGTCGTTTGTGCAATTTGCCGTGCGAACCAGTGTCATACATCTAAATAAATCATTTTCTGTCAAAGTCTGAAACCCTAACAAGAGTTATAGTACTCCGCAGGATCACTGTACCGCGGCTCCGTTTTTATAAATTATGTGTCCGGTCAGAATTTTATTCTATCGCACCTCTTTCCTCTTTCCTTTTGATTTCTTTTTCAATCCCTAGTTCTTCAGAAAAAGTTCATTTTTCCCCCAATTCTAAACTCAAATTCATCAATGACGGAAGTAGCGAAGAGGAGGCCGAAGACGAAGATCGTGTGCACGCTTGGCCCGGCGTCTCGATCCGTGGAGATGATCGAGAAGCTGCTGAAGGCGGGCATGAACGTTGCAAGATTCAACTTTTCCCATGGGTCTCATGAGTATCATCAGGAAACCTTAGATAATTTGAGGCAGGCGATGGAGAACACTAGGATCCTATGCGCTGTGATGCTCGATACTAAGGTTTATTCTCAAAACCCCTCCTTTTGCCTTTGATTGTTATTATGTTTTGTTAGATCTCTGTTGGTTCTTATTGATTTGATGATGTGATACCTTCTTATTTGTTGTGATTGCGTATGGATTATCATCCTCTATGGTTTTGGATCTAGTTTTTGATATTAGGGATTTGCCCTCTTTTCTAATTTTTTAAATTTGTCTGTTTGCTGTCATGTTGCCTGTCATGCAAAAGTTGATTCATTTAGTTTGCAATCGTGTATTTTGATAAATATTATGCGCTTGTTTAATTGGTTGGCTGCTATTATATTTGTTTGTTTTGCTTTGATCTTCAGAAGAGCTGCAAGCTTACTGCCACCTAGTGCAAAAGTTTGGACTCTTGTAAGCTCTTGATTTTATTTGTTTTTATAGGTTTTGTATTTTTCTTTTCCAGGGTGTTAGCATACAATTCAAGCTTTGTTAGTTGGCACTGTGGTCATTAATCTTTCAACTTTTATTGGATGTTTTCTATTGTTTGTTTTCTCAATGAAAATGGCCTTAAAATATTTATCTCTAATGTATAAATGAAAGAAAGCACATATGGCTACGGAATTGTTGTTTATAGAACAATGGAAATGACTAGAAATCTAATATGAGAAGGCTCTACCATATTTCAAGCTTTTTCTGATAAGGCTCTACCATATTTATGCCAAAGAGTTTAAAACTATTACCTATTGCAACTCGATCATCCTTCTCTTGTGTGCGTGTCTTTTTGGGGGTAGAGATGTTAGTGGGCGCCAAGATCGAAACTTCCTATTAGAAAGTTGGACTTTGGCAACACTCTTGCTTAGTTACTTGCAAGTTGAAGATATCATGCAGCATTCATAATAGATGAAGATATGATTGGTTTTCCATTGTTGTTTTTGTTTTAATTATCTATAATATGGAGGACACCTCTGCCTCAACCAGAATGTTCATCTTTGTGGACTTGGAACATGTCTGAAATAGCACACTTGTTTGGTAACTGTCAAAAATATACGCTCGAATTGTTTTTACTTGAAGATATCCATAAGATGAATGCCTTGTGCTCTTTCAGAAAAAAGAATGGGTTTTTGTGTTTGTTATTTTACTCTATATTTTGTGCAGGAAATGACTCAAGTATGTCAAAATTATTATGTTAACAGGTAGCTACTTGAATCGCTAGCAAAAATATACTCAAAACCATGTCCTTGTGTTTTAAATTTCGATCATTAATTTCCTTACAAATTATAATTTTTAATATGCTGCTAGTGCATGACTGATTGCATTGTAGCAGGGTGTGCTTGTCGTTTTAGGCCTTGTTTGGGAATGGAGTTAAGTTTTCTAAACTGCGGTTTCATAAAGTTAGCAAAACTTCACTCCCAAATTCTAACTTTGCCTTGTTTGGCAGCCATTTTGGAGTTGAGATAACAGTTATCTTAGCCCAAAACTTGAGATAACTGCAGTCTTCTCAACTCCAATCTGACCGAAGTTTTGTAAACTCCATTTTTGGAGTTTGGGGCTTGCAAACCACAGTGTACATCCTCTTTACCTCTCCTTAAAAATAAACCATAGTTATCCTAACTCTATATCCAAACAGAGCCTTGGTAGCTTCAATAATAATTGTGCCAAAAATATGTTTAGGATAAGACAAATGATCTAACCATACCAGCAGTGAAGAATTTAAGGAAGCTTATGACATAAAGTTGTGTTGTTAAGGTTAAATGTGAGGTTATGATGTGACAACAACCAAAAGCTTTTGTTAAAAGGTTAGTGTACAGAGTGCGTAATGATATTTAAGTGTCGATCGGTGTCACATTTGCCAGATATACTTCAATATCTAGTACATCAATGTCTAAGATCTATCTCCCATAAAACTTGGGGATTACTGAATATACCAGACTTTAAACCTTTCCCTTTCAAGCTCTTGGCTCATGAAATTTAGGGCTCATGCAACCATGGGCTTCAACCTTCCAAAGTCCTACTAAGAATACTAAGAACTTGTATATGAAGAATTTGATATTAAAAGATCTAAATTTAAACCATGGGAGTATAAAAATAAGCTTTGACCGACCAACAAAACTACTAATTACCAATAGCATCTTGTTGTTGCATCAAAACAAATAAATTTTAACTAATCTGGCTAATGTTGAACTTGGTAAAATGGAATGGTTGAATAGTTGAAAAAATTAGATTAGTCTAGAATACAAATTGACAGCTGAGATGACACATTGACATTCTGGAAATAAGATCCGTTACATCAAGAATTTTTGTGATTGCCCCAACTGAAATGAAACAAAAGATACGTTATAAGCTGATATCTGTGTATATTTGCAGGGCCCTGAGATTCGTACCGGATTCTTGAAAGACGGAAAGCCCATTCGTCTGACAAAGGGCCAGGAGATCACCATCTCCACAGACTATACGATAAAGGGCGACGAAAATATGATATCCATGAGCTACAAAAAGCTAGCCATGGATGTGAAGCCACAGAGCGTGATACTATGTGCAGATGGCACGATCACACTCACTGTGCTTTCTTGTGATAAGGAGTCGGGTACTGTTTGTTGTCGCTGTGAGAACTCAGCGCTTCTTGGTGAGAGGAAAAATGTGAATCTACCAGGGGTTATTGTTGATCTTCCTACACTAACCGAAAAGGACATAGAGGATATCTTGAAATGGGGCGTTCCTAATAGAATCGACATGATTGCTCTCTCGTTTGTGCGCAAAGGTACTGACCTTGTGCAGGTCCGTAAGGTCCTTGGAGAACATGCAAAGACGATTATGCTTATGTCCAAGGTTTGCGCATCTTATGCTCATGTCATTCCAATAGCTTTGAAAGTGCCATTTTCTTAATCATTGTTTTACGGCTAAATGACACTAAACTAACCTTAACCGGCATTTCTCACCAAACTATGTTAAGTTTTTCTATGATAGTAAGCTCCTTAAATGCTACATTCAATGGTAGTCTAGTGAAATGTACTCCCTTAAAACCTAAGTTCAAGGGACTTTACTCTAATATAAAACTTACAGGTGTTTTAGTGAAAAATAGCGATTATTAACGGTTCTTTGGAGTAATTTAGCCTTTTTTCAGAGGATAGATGAATATTTGGACTTTTTGTACTCGGTATAACTAACACTTCCACCTAGCTAAGTAGGTGAAAATGATTTAACGAAAATACCAATTATTTCAAACCCACATATTTTGGTTTGAAGGTACTTTCAAGGACTGGATTTTTAAGTCTCTACGATACTTGAATCAGGTTTACATATTAATAAATCCTATTTGACCCCTGTGTGAGATCTATAGTAAATTTCAATCTAGGTTTAGACTTGCGGTCAAAATGAGAGACGCTGTAGTTAAATTTATTCTCTGTAGGCAAATCACCAGACTGAAGTCAAGTTTAACATAAATGCAATTAAATTTGCTATAGCTCTAATAGTGAAAAAACCTGTACTTTTCTAAAATTGACAGAAAAGACGGAGAAAAGACCAGATTTAGGGTATAATTGAAATAGAACATCTAAAGGTACTTAAAAAGCCACCATGGACTAAGTGACTAAAAAAGAGGCCAAGAACCTTGCTACTAGCATAAACAAAATATCATTGATCTAAAAACGCTTCCCCCAAATTTATGTTAATACTTCGATAGATAATATGCTTAACTAACTACCATATAGGCTGTCAACGTTTTTGGTGTTGTAATTGCTTCATGATTGCTACTCCCAGGTCGAGAACCAAGAAGGCGTTGCAAACTTCGACGACATACTTGCAAACTCAGATGCCTTCATGGTAGCTCGTGGTGACCTAGGCATGGAAATCCCCATTGAAAAGATCTTCTATGCCCAAAAAGTAATGATCTTCAAATGCAACATCCAAGGCAAACCTGTAGTCACTGCAACCCAGATGCTTGAATCCATGATCAAATCCCCCCGTCCGACCCGTGCCGAGGCCACCGACGTTGCCAACGCTGTCCTCGATGGCACCGACTGCGTCATGCTCTCTGGAGAGACCGCTGCCGGGGCCTACCCTGAGGTTGCGGTCCAAACCATGGCCAAAATTTGCATCGAAGCTGAATCATATTTAGATTATGGTTCTGTTTTCAAATCAATAATGGCTCAAGCGCCTGTGCCTATGAGCCCGCTAGAAAGCTTGGCGTCTTCAGCTGTCAGAACTGCTAATTCTGCAAGAGCTTCGTTGATTTTGGTTTTGACTAGGGGTGGGACTACTGCGAAACTTGTGGCAAAGTACAGGCCGGCGATGCCCATTTTATCAGTCGTGGTCCCAGAGATGCAGACAGACTCGTTTGATTGGTCGGTGAGTGATGAGGCGCCAGCTAGGCATAGTTTGATATTCAGAGGTTTGGTTCCAGTCCTGAGTGCTGGGTCCGCGAGGGCCTCACATGATGAGGCGACGGAGGAGGCGGTTGGTTTTGCCTTGCAGCATGCAAAGACCACAGGGCTGTGTGAGGTCGGGGATTCGGTGGTCGTGTTGCATCGGATTGGGGTTGCTTCGGTTATTAAGATCTTGACCGTTCCGAAATAAGCCTTTCGTTTTATTTTATGTTCTCATTGGCAAAACAATAACGATGATGGAGTTGATTCTTTTGGGGAGCGATTTTGTTTGCCAGTATCTATGCTCCTCTGCTTGTTTTTAAAATTGGGTTTGTTCCGAATTTGGGAAGTTTTGATGCTTCGGCTAGATTACGCTGTTCTATGTCTCGAACTATACTTTTGATTATTGGCGGTTGTAATCGGAGTGAGATTGTTTTGTATCACTTTTTGCCTACTAAAATCATTTCTGGTCTTCTTTTGGTTTTGATTGTTTAGGTTGTAAGAGCTGTTTCTGATGCAATGACCTTAAATGCATGAATTTGCATTTGAGATTTCTCTCTTGCTGCCTCAGTTTTCAGTTCTATCATAGTTGAATTAAAACTAAGCTGTTGTTGCTTGTTTCATTTTTATGCTGGATTTGATCTCATCAACTAATTTGCCTCTTTGATAAAGCAGTAATCGGCAGTCTAAAACAAATGGAAAGTTTAATGAGAGAGCTATTATGTTCCAGCTATGAACATTGTGGGAGTGTGAAAATAACAAGCAATTCGCTTAAAGAGTCATGAAGTACATGAACTGTAGGAAACATTTCAAATATATATGAAAATTACTAAGCAGAAAGTAATGAAAGCATCAAAGCAAATATGCAACGACAATTGGATTTTTCACTTAGTGCACATGATAAATTGAACTATGTAACCAGTTCTATGCAAAACTTCCTCAAGGCAAGAGCCCTCATTTCATAACAGGATTAAGCGTCTAAATTCCCGATATGTCGTCAGGAAAATAAGCTAAAGTTGAAGGATATAAAAGAAATTACGAGGGTGGAGAAAACCATCTGATGACAATTTATATCTCCAGTTCGCAAAAATCTCAGAGAAGGTATAAATCTATCAAGAGGCTCCAGGCCCAGTTTTAGCTCCTGCAACTCCACCTTCAGCGTTAACAGAAAGAGACATCCCCAATATTCGAGCCGGGTTCATTTCTAACTTTGCATCGATCACGTTTCCTCTCCATGTTGGTAAGTATCGATCCAAAGGTATCTGTCATGATTCATATGCTGCCAGGTTAGCTTTTTGATTCATGAAAATTTAATTGGTTTTCGCAGAAAAGAACCTTAAGGTAGTTCGGTGGAAAACGCTTATAATTAAGGCTTATTTTAGTGTGATTAGCCTAATGAAATCTAAGAGGAAGGTGAAACCAACCTTTGCGATATGCCAATGGTCCTTGGGTGCAAACACAAATGCTTGCCATGAATTATCCTCTTGTTGTCCTGGTGAATTTGTCCAATTTTCTTTGTATATCTGTACCAAGTAGCAAATAACATTAAGTTCATCCGAGAAAACATTTTGCGGAAGTGGAACAAATTTATCCAACATATCCAAGCAATTTTGTGTTTGCGACTTACAGTTGATATGTAACATAGCCCATCTCCTCGGATCCTCAAGGCTAGCGTATCATATGCTTCCAAGTCTATGAAGCCATCAAACTGCATATAATGATAAAGGCATTAAACACATGCAGAGTTAGCTTAATGATGATACTATACAGCTCTCAAACTCACTTTGGGAGATGAAAATTCATTCAGCAAGAAAAATGGGTCAGAAAGACCCATGAACTACTTAAAAATTACTAGCTTTGGAGAAAAAAAGTAAGGAGAAGAATCAAGGTAGCAGATGACCATACTTGAAACTATTTTGCTTATGTTGTCTGCTATATATTTAATAACCACCAAAAAAATCCCTTCAAAAGTGCTGGCAATAAAATATACTAACATATTTCTTACTTGGAAAATGAACAGTTTTCAGTAACAGGCTTCCAACATAGAATAGACAACATATGAGTCGAGAGTCCAACGAATGAAAAGATTTTTTTTAAAAAGAAAAAACCCCATTATAATATTTTCTAGTATATAATCATAAAAAAGATAAGGTCTTTAACTCCTTGAACATTAAGAAGATGAGGTACACTAGAAATCAGCCAAACACAAATCAGTCTCCATGCCGCATCCTGTAATATTTCGAATATCAAGGAGATAAGCTTTGACAAAACCCACATAGAAAATACATGAACACATGAAGCAATTAAGAAATTACCATCCAGTGCAATATAATGTAAGTATCAACAATAAATATAATAGCGTAATGGAGTTACTTAAGTATGTATGCAACTTCATAAATATAAAGTATCACCTCCATATTCTGAATCAGAATACAAATGCCACCTTTTCAGCTCCTCCTTCAAATTGAAATTGAAAACAAATCCCATTCAGTATTCCCTTTATGTCCAAAACTCATTGCATCTTACTCAATACTCGGCAGATATTGACCGAACAATATTTTTAACTTCAATGGAGTGCTCGTTGCCTCTGATTTATTGTATGATTATTCCTAGACACAATGCGCCAAGAAGCCCTTTTATCCGTTTCATAAATGGATGCTTGTCCGCCATGAATCTAGCATGCAGTTTACGAGCCTAGGTAAGTTGCATATGTATGCCTCATATGTGTTATATGCAAATGTAGCAGAATAACAAACTAGCATCATATTTTGTGTTATCTTTATTCAGAAATAGTGTAACACTATGTCAAATTTTAGCAAATATTATTACTAACTTGTAAGCTGGTTATATTCGTAATATATTTGTCTCTTTTTATTTGCATTCATGTTTTTGAATTAATTTGATTTCCTTTGGAATACAACATTTCTTGCTGATGGTAAATGTTCGTATACTATTAGTTTTTAGTCTTTTTCCCTTGTTAATGTAAATAAATATATTCATGGAAGTAAGCTAACAATTGATATTTTACTTATCTTTACAAGTTGTCATGTCCATGTATCACAGTTTTAAGAAATTGGCATGGCGACGTGTATGTCATATCTATGACCTGCTTCATCGATTCTTCGTTCCAAGCTAGAAAAATAACTTTTGTTGCTTAGTTACTGTGAAATGTCCATGCTACTGCACCAAAACTACGAAGTTATGATGAGGGTTGAGCGAATATATTTTATATTCTAATACGCCCTCGCAAATCGAAGGCCCTTTAAGCCCGAAACCTGGGCTTTTGTGCACCGTGTTTAATACGTGCCTGGAGTCGAAGCTGGGTTGCTCTGATACCTTATGAAAAATATCCCTGCCACTACACCAAAGCTCCGAAATTATGATGAGAGTTGAGTGAATATATTTTATATTCTAATAGTTACAAGCATAAACAGAATTGGCAGACCCAAACGAAAACTCACTCTAGCCCTTAAAGTGCATGTGACCGCTGGATATGTTAGGTATTCAGCTCAACTAAGTTGGTGAACTAGAGCACGACAGAAGGTGGAAGCCTATTCATAAGCTTCAAGCTCTCCTTTTGTATGGACCCACAAATTCAATTCATAATCACAAACACGATATGCCGATACCCTCTTAGCATCCACCTTCTCTTTAGTTACACTAGGCTTGAATTTACGGCTTCTATGATGATGCGCCACTAAAATTTGAGTTTTTGCATCAGCTATTAACAAGCTTCGTTCTCCACATCCTGTACCTTCTCCTTTGCTCATTAGTAATGACCGGACATCTTCTCCACAAGAATGACTATGGGTGAGCAGATGAATCACAAATCCATGCGCTCTACTCTTGGGTTATTTTTTAAAGGGGTTTTTTTGTTCAAAGGAGCATGAAAAGCGCATTCTAATTATCCTGCAAGAGTTTTCACCGGTGTTCTCTTCTTCTCTAAGGTTAAATCAACCTTGTATTCCCTTCATATGCTTGATATATTAACCACCATTAGTTATCATCCTTCTTCTTCCTCAAGATTCTAACCCTCATTCTCTTTTCTGAATTAAACCAAGAATTTAACTCTTCCTTTTCTAAAATGAAATAGTTTTTCACCATAAAACCTACGATGAAGAACTCAAATCTCCCATCAAATCTCTTAAAATGGAGATTTTTTAAGTCACATCCTCTTTTTTCCAAGATCCAGACAACAGAGAGGAGAAGGATCTTCAAAAATCCCACTTTAGGAAGTATCCAAGGCTCAGGAAAGAAGAAAGGGGTCCTCTTGCAAAGATTTCTGAAAGTTCAACTCCATTTGTCAAAAATCTCTAGGAGTTTAACTTCATAAATAAAATTCTTTTAGGAGTTTAACCCCATTCAAACTCTTTTGGAGTTTAACTCCACAAAAATAAAACTCTTTTGGGAGTTTAACCCTTTCGGGAGTTTAACTTCTAATCCCGGAGCTAAGCCCCATTTTATGTAGGAGTTTAACTCCATATCACGTGCCGGGCGGGTGATGCACAGGTGCCTAGCGTCCACGCATCTTGCACATGGCCCGCGGGCGTCCCGCGCCCGCATACCGAGCACGTGAGGTGCTGGCGCCCAGCGCCTTGCACGTGACCCGCAGACGTCCCGCGCCCACCGCCCAGCGCTGGGCATCCGTGGGCCACATGGGAGGGACGTGGGCGCCGCGCCCCACGTGTCCATCACGTGGGCGCGGGCGCTCGCTGGTCACGTGAGAGGCACATGGGCGCGGACGCCCGCGGGCCACGTGAGAGGCGTGTGGGCACTGGACGCCGGCGCCCTACGCGCCACGCACGGGTCCTTAGGACGCTCCTCACCCCACTTTTTCCATACACTCCACACTAAAACTAACTCTGCCCTGCATCCCGCAAGGGGGTTGCTAGCCCTCTTGACCTTCCGCCCGCTATCCGGGTAGCGGGGCCCCCGTAAACTCTGCATGGTCCCCGATACATTCAAGTCCCCTCCAAAACACAACACGTGCACACTGCACATTGAGTTCGCATGACCGGTTTGACCCGTCTATCGGAGGTTCTTTCGCTTCAAAGATGAGGAGAAATTAACGGCAGCTTAGTCCGTGGCTGCCGGAAATTCGGATCCCCGCAATTAATAAACCCCGGTCTATCCTAGACAGGAGGATTCTGTATACGCCTGACAAACGACGTGTATTTCTCATTTCAATGGGATGACAAAACACACACACACACACATATATACGACTTTTCTACTTCTAGGAGGAGAAGGAATTTCATCCCATGTTTTCCACCGTTGAATGGTTTTATCTAGCGGTGGAAAATATATGTTATCACCATCCTATATTGATTCGTGACACCTTGCCCCCACCCCCACCCCCCGCCACCAGAAAAGAAAAGAAAAAATGAACTCCTTAAATCGATTTCCGGCTCCACTCTACGCTTACATATAGACAATATACTTGTACTATTAGATGAATATCTTCTATGCAAACGTTTTCATAGGTTTTGACTGTTATTTTCATCATTCAAGTTGAACAGTCATTTCATTGTTGGTGTCATGCTGTAGTTCTGCTGTTCATCAAGGCCCTGTAACTTCTGAATACAAACTTTTCTTAGTACGTCGGTGGTTCATTTAGGCTCTTTGGTTTTCAGGGAACTGATTCTGGAGTTGATACATACTTTAGTCTCTGCGCATGTCCTGGGAGAGAGCAGAGACATCGCATTGATTTGAAGGTAAACAAATTTTGGACGAGATATTATTATTATTTTTTTGCAACTGGCCTCATCCAAAGCAGACAAAACATCCATGCACACAGCACACATACCTACAGGGTCCAAGAATTGCCCCGAAAGCATTAATTTGTGGGCACTCCCCTCTTGGGCTCAGAACCCCGTACTCTTCCAAGAAAGAAAAGTGACATACCAAGTGCCATACCGTGTGCAGTTATTATACCTCGAGATTTTGTTTTATGAACATTTCTTTTTTACAATCCTTCTTGGTTGCAAAGTTTAGCACCTAAGATTAATAATTATAGCTTCTCGTATTAAAATTTGTTCAATAATTATTTTAAATTGTTTTTGCTCTTCACGTGTGTTGTTCTATGAACATTTCTTTTTTACAAGCCTTTTATATTGCTTATTTCCAGAAAAGTACCAAATAGTTTTACCCTTTGGAAACAAATCACCAAAAACTTTCAAAAGTCCAAAAAACCATCAAGATTAGAACTCAAAGCCGGTCGACGCCCAATGGTATTAACAGTGCATATAAAATGACAATTTAGCCCTTATGATAATTACATTTAATCAAATTAAGTGATTGTTATATTACATCCTTAATGGTGACGTCCATAGGCGGTAGGCGGTGTCGGCGAGAGAGGAGGACGGCGGAGGTGGCTAGGGCGCGGCGGCAGCGAGAGGGGAGGGCATTAGAGGTGGCAAGGGTGGGTGGCAGTGGCGAGAGAGGAAGGAAGCGGAGGTAGCGAAGGGTGGCAGAGACAGGTAGGGTAGGTTTGGGTTAATTTAGGGAAAGAAGAAGAAGAGATGAAGGGGTGGCAGAGAGGTGGCTAGGGAACAGTCAAGTGGCGGGGCCGTCGGCGAAAGTGGCTAGGTCCGTGGTAGCAACGAGAGAGGAGGGTGGAAGAGGCGGCTAGGACTAGGGTTAGGGTTTGGGTTAAGGAAGAAGAACATGAAGATGGGGGTAGCGAGGTAGACATGGAGGCGGCGAGGTGGCTAGGGCGGGGACAAGGTAGCAAGGGAATGGAAAGAAGAGGAAGATGGAGGGGAGGACGAGGGGGGGGGAGCTAGAGAGGGCAGTCAGTGGTGTCCATTATGGCGGGTCGCATGGTGGTGACGACGTCGGTGGAGGCGGAGTAAGAGGGTGGCAGTGACGACGACTAGGTTAGGTTAGGGTTTTAGGGCTAAGGTAGGTTTAGGATGAAGAAGGGTAATTTTGTATTTTTTATGCCATGATGTCTCGACTGGCGGTGACACAACATCGTTATTGCCAACATGGCACTGCCAATCTTGTAGTTTTTTTTTGTAATTTTGAAAGTTTTTGGCAGTTTGTTACCAGAGGGTGAAACTATTTGGTACTCTTTGGAAATAAGCTCTTCATTTATCTTTGTTAACATAGATGTTGAACATCCTCTTTCTTTTCCTTCTTTGATGATGATGCTCAAGATCGGCAACCTCCAAGTTCAGGACACGTGGCAGCTGACGTATCCCAGAACTCAGAAGAAAGGGCCACAAGGGCCGACCAGGCCACCCCTGTACCCGACCTACAAGCGCAAGCTGGCTCGCCTCAGAGCCCTATGAAATTTGGCCTCCTCGACCTCTCAGCTCACCCCGAACTGATTCGGGACCAAGACTCCTCGGCCCTATCTGTAACACCCGAGTTCATTTATACCAATTCCAGTTTCCGTATTTACTTATCCATGGTCTATTCTTGATTTAGCGTGATTGGGTGCGAATGGTATTTTACATATTACGTTGCATTCAACCCGGCCCGCTTGCTTGAACCTGTCTGACTCTTATTTATAGATTACCTTGACTTGTTGCATGGACTAATGCAACTCATAATTTAGTATATACTGGTATTTTATCTAGTATCGCATCTTTTGCATATAGCAATTTAAATCACGAAAAATATTTTAAAATTACATTTCATAGCCTGCTTGATACCCCTAACCCCGTGGTAGCATCCGCACATCTTGTTCTCATCCCGTTCAGTGAAACGGACGTGTTTGGATAGCTAGGCGCACGGACGTGCATCTGTTCTTGGGGGTATGCATTTTTGTTACAAAATCCTTCATTTTAATTTTTGGAACTTGCTAATAATTTTCATATTTCAAATCCAAAATTTTGGACCCGACCCAGGCGCATTTATGAATTATTTTATCCCGCCAAAATTCAAATTTAATTAATTTAATATCATTATATTTTTTTAATCGACAGCTTTTAAATTTCCATAACAAATTAAATCTTCTAAATCTAAAAATCCTAACTACTTTTACAACTCAGAATCCTTTCCTCTCTCTCTCTCTTTTTCCCACGAGCCAATCGCCTTCTTTCTTCTCTCTGGTGGTCCCCACGAGCCCTCTCAGTCTCTTTCCTTTCTCCCTCTCTCTCCTTCCCTACGAGATCTCTCTCTCTCCCCCTTCTCTTTCTCTCTCCCCACAAAACTCTAACTTTCTTTATCCTCTCTCTCTCTATCTCTCTCCTCTCGCGATCTCTCCCTCTCTCCTCTCGCGGTGAGCCGAGTCGCGTCACCTTCCTTCATTCCCTATTGACACCTCCCTTCTTCTACTCTTTCGTTTCTCTTCTTCTTCATAAACCCCTCGCCACGAGAAACCAACCGCTGCCTCATCTTCCTCGGCGTCGCCCATCACATCCTCTGACCTCAACCACCATCACCTCCACCGCACAGCACCTCCCTCCTCTGCAACCCGACTCCATCTCCTTCCATCGGCTTCTTCCCTCGTCTTCACTTTTCGCAGCCGCTTTTCTCTTCCCCGAGCAACAACCATCGCCACCCTCGTCTTCTTGACCTCCTCACCACCTCCACCTTCTCCTTCCCTCCTCTTTTCTCCCGAGTGCCCAACGCCGCCACCAACATCCCTGCAACCCAAGAACCTAAGAAACCCCTTGCCAAGCCATCACCGTCGATCACCAAGCCTCGTCGACGACCTTATCCCGTCACCCTTATCACCATACCACCTCCTTGTTCCTCGACCGTCTCTGCACCTCCAAAACCCCGGCGACCCAATTGCAAGAACCCATCGCCGGAGACTTCACCGTCGCCCTAACCCCGGCTTTCACCTCGTTTCCCTCTTCATACCCGATCACCCTACAACCCCCGACGACGCCAAGCACCCTACAACCGACCACCAGTCTTGCAAATCAGAACCCAACGACTGCACCTTCATCGCCAAAGACCTTACCACCTCGTCGTCGTCGCCGCCGCCGTCATCTCCTCCTTCTCATCACCTCCTTCTTCGATCCTCGACACCCAAACTACCACTAATACTAACCCTGCACACCTCATCCTCGACCACAACAGCAACTCCATCAACACCGAACCCTAGTCTTCACCCGAGAACTCCAAGGCAGAACCGAGCCAAGACCCCCTTCCTACCTAGTCGAGCTCTTTTGGAATTGATCCGAGCCTTCAAGCTTGGATTTTGCTTCACGACGTTGTGTTTTCCTGTCTCCACGGCAACGCATCATCTCCATCGATCAACAACTCATCACAAGCTATCGCCAGAGCCGTACGTGACGTCGACGATCCCGACGCCCCAGCGAACAAACCTGACCCGTGTGATCACCTTGTACGTTGTTTGGATTCGTTTCTTGTACCGTGCGCGCGTTACGACTTTTCCCGCCGACGTGTGACGTTCCGTGTACCCGTATCGCGATCTGTCAAGGCAAGTGAAACTTGCTACATGCTATTCATAATATTCCTATATTTATTTATTTAATTTCATATTAAATCTATAGATAGAATCTAAAGTCATGTGTTACAAGTTAACAGTGCGATGTTCCGTTTATATATTTTAGATTCAGAACTTGAAACCTAACCGTTGCATTTAGTTTACTAAACCTAGTAACCACATTTATATTTTAAATCACATAGTAACTATTTACATAGTCTATGGTACCCTTTTTAGTTTTACCCTATTGGACACTCGTGTTCATCTAACCTGTTTTATAAATATAATTGCATCCCTAGGCCATTTAATACATGTACTTTGATTTTATTAGTCCATATTCATGTAAGTGTAACATACGTGATGCTGAAACTATCCCTTAAACCCAAACTGATAACCGTGCATCTACACACCTTAATCTGTACTTGTTGCATATCATATTATATGTTCCAGTTTATTGTTCTATTAGTACCCATGCTTGTTTGTATACCATGTTTATGCCAGTTTGATTATGAGCACCCACATGATATCTTCTATACCCTGACATGACTTGTTACACCTATTACTTGACACGACATGGTACCATGCAACTCTTGACATGACATGACACCTATATACATTACTTGACTTGAACTTGTGTACCATGCTTTACCTATTACCTGATCTTGCTCCTAATGCCAACAAACTTGACTTGTTGTCCTCACGGACCGTTCCTGTTGTCTATCCAGACAAACCTGTACCTGCTTGATCCTGTGTTGGCATTAGCTCCAGATTTATTAATACCTGACTTGAACACATAACTTGGGGGTATGGGGAAATCAATGATGAAACCTGACTTGTAACTCGACAGTTCGACACCTGTTCTGATCAGTCTTACGGGCTAGGCTAGCCCCGGGGTAATGATGCTGACATCACTCATCTTTACATGCTACCCTTTTAGTGCCTTGCGGCACATCTCGAATTCAGCCCGAGAGTCTTAGACCGTGGTCCCGGGCACACACGGGACACTATTGAGTTACATCGATGATTCATCAAATTAATTTCAATGACTTGAGAGTAGTTAACCCAGTAGACCAGTTTAGATTACTCACTGCACATTACCTTTCATTGCCCTGATTTATATTGCTGTTATACCTTCTTTACTATTTATGATTATACTTGCATGTCTTGCTACCCTGTTTATATATTATTGCTTGATGTTATGACGCGCTGACGTCTGGGTTTTGCATAGCCCAGATCCTCTACCTTTATTGCAGACTGATCAGTAGTATTGCCGCTGTTAGACCGAGCGGTGAACATCCTGTTGGTATGTAGTTTTACCTTCCTGGTGTTTCATTTATTATATCTTTCGTTTCCGCATATTATCATTTCTTGACTCATTTATTCTGGCTCATGGACATGTATTAGATAGTTTAGTTTACTTTCATGTCCTTGATATCTCTACAGCCGTAATGTGACTGTGAAAGGATTTTTCCTATCCACGGGTAGCATGGTTGGCTATGTCACGTGCCTATTTAGCGTACTCTGGGAAGCGGGGCGTGACATGGTTCTTTTGGTATCAGAGCCATATGATATAGGTTAATCGAGTTTGATTCTTTTGTAGTTGGGTATTGGACCCAATACACGAATCAGAATACTCGTGATTAGGAGCATGTCCTGCCACGTTGTAATCGTGATTCTTGAATCATATCTTTCTCTTGATCCTTGTCTTGACGATACGCAAACGATTTTGCATCTCGGCTTGAACCCTTTTTGGGTTCACTATTGTTTCTCCCTGTTCCTTGATTCCGATACTAGGATTTGGGCGACTTGAGTGGAGTTATGTAATTGTACCCATGAACTGCAGCATGGTTACAATGCGGTACTCTATTTAAGTAACTTGGAGTCCTGGTCTTGATTCACTTCCTTGTTTCATAGTCATTATATTACCTTGCTTCTCTCAGTTCCATTGCTTACCAGTTATTGTTACATCGCCAGCTTGAATCATGTTTACCGTGTTTAACCCTCTTCTGTATCTTGACTTCGGATGAAGTCATCTCGGTATCTTACTTGTTCTTGTTTTTCCCCGCATTAGGATTATTCAATTCTGGTGCATCCCTTTGTTTGTTGTTGTCTTGGGAATGGATTTTCGCGGCACTTTCCACGCTCATATCGATTGTAAGGAAAGGGAAGTGATTCTCCAGATTCCCGGACATCCGGAGCTTGTTTTGCTGGAGGAAGCGGTTCTGTCGGGCCAGTCGAGTTTAGGGCTAGGCCGACAAACCATGTTCTTTCGTCGATGGAAGTTGATAAGGAGGAAGCACCAGCTGTAGTTCGAGAGTTCATGGACGTGTTCGAAGACGTCTCGGGATTATCGCCAAAACGAGGCGTGGAGTTTGTGATTGATCTTGTTCCTGGTGCAGCGCCTGTCTCTAAAGCATACTATCCAATGGCACCAGTGGAGTTGGAAGAAGTTAAGAAGCAGGTTACTGAATTACTCGAGAAGGGTTGGATCCGAAGCAGTAACTCGCCGTGGGGAGCTCCGGTTCTTCTAGTTAAGAAGAAAGATGGCACAAGAAGGATGTGCATCGATTATCGAGAATTAAACTGGGTGACTATTAAGAACAAGTACCCGATCCCTCGCATTGGCAAACTGTTTGAGCAGCTTAGTGGCGCGAGGGTATTCTCGAAGCTGGATTTGCGATCCGGATATCATCAGGTCCGAGTGAAAACAGAAGATATTTGCAAGACGGCGTTCCGAACTCGGTATGGACATTACGGGTACTTAGTAATGCCCTTCGGAGTAACGAATGCACCGACGATATTCATGGACTTGATGAACCGAATCTTTTCGCCATTCTTGGACCAGTTTATAGTGGTGTTCATTGATGATATTTTGGTCTATTCGAAGAGTATTGAAGAGCATGCTGAACATTTGAAGATTGCACTGCAGACGTTGAGACAAGAGAAATTATATGCAAAGATGAGCAAGTGCGAGTTTTGGCTGGAAGAAGTAAAGTTTTTGGGGCATGTCGTGTCTGGCGATGGAATCGCCGTTGATCCCGAAAAGATTACAGCAGTTCGTGATTGGCCGATTCCGAAGAATGTTGCGGAGATAAGAAGTTTCTTGGACTCGCCGGGTATTACAGAAGATTTGTGGAGAACTTTGCTTGTCTGGCGGAGCCGTTGACCAAGCTTACGCGCAAAGATGTACCATTTGTGTGGACGGATAATTGTGCGTCAGCTTTTGAGGCGTTGAAGCAGAGATTGATAACCGCTCCTATTCTGACCATGCCAGACAGTTCCGGAGGATTGGTGATTCACAGCGATGCATCTGGGAAAGGATTGGGATGCATTTTGATGCAGCATGGGAAGGTTATAGCATACGCATTGAGACAGTTGAAGACCCATGAGAAGAATTACCCAACTCACGACTTGGAGCTTGCGGCTGTGATTTTCGCTTTGAAGATTTGGAGACACTACCTTTTGGGAGAAAGGGTCGAGGTTTTCACTGATCATAAAAGCTTGAAGTATGTGTTCACGCAGAAGGAGCTTAATATGAGGCAACGTAGATGGTTGGAGCTGATGGCTGACTACGATCTTGATCTTAAGTACCATCCGGGGAAGGTTAATGTCGTGCCGGATGCACTCAGTCAGTTACCAGCAATTCAGACGTTGACTGCACAGAAGGAACTCATTGAAGACTTTCAAAGATTTGATTTGGAGGTTGTGCTCCCGCATTCTCTGGGACAGTTGATGCAGCTGCAGGTACATTCGTTGTTGGTCGAGAATATTAAAACAGCCCAGTCGCAGGACCTTAGATTGCAAAAGTTTCGAGAACAGGTTGAAGCTGAACTTCGAACAGATTTACTGATCCATGAAGATGGTTTGTTGAGATATGGTAGCCAGTTATGTGTGCCAACGGGAGATATTCGCGAAGAACTTATGAAGGAGGCACACAGTTCAGCATATTCCGTATATCCAGGAGGCACGAAGATATACCGAGATATACGACAACAATTCTGGTGGGAAGGCATGAAAAGGGAGATTGCCCGCTTTGTGGAAAAGTGCTTGGTGTGTCAGCAAGTTAAGGCTGAACATCAGAGGGTTGCTGGTTTATTGCAACCACTTCCGATTCCTCAGTGGAAGTGGGAACATATAACCATGGATTTCGTGACAGCTCTACCGCGGAGTCCAAAGGGCAACAATGCAGTTACAATGCAGTTTGGGTGATTGTTGATCGTTTAACCAAGGCAGCTTATTTCATTCCTTTTCGGGTTGGGCAATCAACAGAAATTTTGGCAGAACGGTACATGCAGGAGATTGTAAGATTGCATGGAGTACCGGTGAGCATCGTGTTCGACCGTGACACCCGATTCTTATCGCACTTCTGGAAGAGCTTACAGGAAAGTTTGGGGACTTGATTGAAGTTTAGCACAGCGTATCATCGTCAGACCGATGGCCAGTCGGAGAGAACGATCCAAACTCTTGAAGATATGTTGAGAGCTTGCATGTTGGACTTCAAGGGTTCATGGGAGGATCATCTACATTTGGTGGAGTTTTCTTACAACAACAGTTTCCAGGCAACTATTCAGATGGCTCCATTCGAAGCTTTGTATGGTCGCAAGTGTCGTTCACCTGTTTGTTGGGATAATGTCGGTGAACGAAAATTGTTGGGACCAGATTTGGTTGTGCAGACAGTCGAGAAAGTTAATACTATCCGGAAGTATATGAAGGCAGCACAAGATCGGAAGAAGTGTTGAGCCGATACATCGATAAGACCTCTAGAGTTTGTTGTTAGTGATTCGGTATTCTTGAAGATATCACCTACTAGAGAAGTGATTCGTTTTGGAAGTCGAGGCAAGTTTAGTCCTCGATTCGTTGGATCTTTCGAGATTTTGGGAACATGTTGGAGAAATGGCGTATCGCTTGGCGTTACCAAAATCTTTGGCGAATGTTCATGACGTGTCTCATGTATCTCAACTCCGTAAGTATGCTCGAGATGAAATACGTGCGTTGGATCATTCGAAACTGAGTGTACGAGAATATTTGACTTTAAGGAACGACTGATGTCGATTGTGGATCGAAAGGAAAATGTTCTTAAGAGTAAGGTTATCCCTCTTGTACTTGTTTATTAGAGTAATCGCTCGCATGGAGAACCAACTTGGGAACGAGAAGATGAAATCCGGCTGAAGTTACCACATCTATTTTTGAAATTTCTTGTTTGTTTATCCTATCTTGTTCTTGGAATTTCGAGGACAAAATTCTTTTGTAGTTGGGTATAATATAACACCCGAGTTCATTTATACCAATTCCAGTTTCCGTATTTACTTATCCATGGTCTATTCTTGATTTAGCGTGATTGGGGCGAATGGTATTTTACATATTACGTTGCATTCGATCCGACCCGCTTGCTTGAACCTGTTTGACTCTTATTTATAGATTATCTTGAATTGTTGCATGGACTAATGCATCTCATAATTTAGTATATACTGGTATTTTATCTAGTATCGCATCTTTTGCATATAACAATTTAAATCACGAAAAATATTTTAAAATTACATTTCATGGCCTGCTTGATACCCCTAACCCCGTGGTAGCATCCGCACATCTTGTTCTCGTCCCGTTCAGTAAAATGGACGTGTTTGGATGGCTACCCGCATGTACGTGCATTCGTTCTTGGGGGTATGCATTTCTGTTAAAAAATCCTTCATTTTAATTTTTGGAACTTGCTAATAATTTTTATATTTCAAATCCAAAATTTTGGATCCAACCCGGGCGCATTTCTGAATTATTTTATCCCGCCAAAATTCTAATTTAATTAATTTAATATCATTATATTTTTTTAATCAACAGCTTTTAAATTTCTATAACAAATTAAATCTTTTAAATCTAAAAATCCTAACTACTTTTACAACTCAGAATCCTTTCCTCTCTCTCACTTTTTCCCACGAGCCAATCGCCTTCTTTCTTTTCTCTGGTGGTCCCCACGAGCCCTCTCAGTCTCTTTCCTTTCTCCCCCTCTCTCCTCCCCTACGAGAGATCTCTCTCTCTCTCCCCCTTCTCTTTCTCTCTCCCCACAAAACTCTAACTTTATTTCTCCTCTCTCTCTATCTCTCTCCTCTCGCGATCTCTCCCTCTCTCCTCTCACGGTGAGCCGAGTCGCGTCACCTTTCTTCATTCCCTATTGACACCTCCCTTCTTCTACTCCTTCGTTTCTCTTCTTCTTCATAAACCCCTCGCCACGAGAAACCAACCGCTGCCTCATCTTCCTCGGCGTCGCCCATCACATCCTCTGACCTCGACCACCATCACCTCCACCGCACAGTGCCTCCCTCCTTTGCAACCTGACACCATCTCCTTTCATCGGCTTCTTCCCTCGTCTTCACTTTTCGCCGCCGCTTTTCTCTTCCCCGAGAAACAACCATCGCCACCCTCGTCTTCTCGACCTCCTCACCACCCCCACCTTCTCCTTCCCTCCTCTTTTCTCCCGAGTGCCCAACGCCGCCACCAACATCCCTGCAACCCAAGAACCCAAGAAACCCCTTGCCAAGCCATCACCGCCGATCACCAAGCCTCATCGACGACCTTACCCCGTCACCCTTATCACCATACCACCTCCTTGTTCCTCGACCGTACCTACACCTCCAAAACCACGGTGACCCAATTGCAAGAAACCATCGCCGGAGACTTCACCGTCGCCCTAACCCCGGCCTTCACCTCGTTTCCCTCTTCATACCCGATCACCCTGCAACCCCCGACGATGCCAGGCACCCTACAACCGACCACCAGCCTTGCAAACCAGAACCCAACGACTGCACCTTCATCGCCAGAGACCTTACCACCTCGTCGTCGTCGCCGCCGTCATCTCCTCCTTCTCATCACCTCCCTCTTCGATCCCCGACACCCAAACTACCACTAATACTAACCCTGCACACCTCATCCTCGACCATAACAGCAACTCCATCAACACCGAACCCTAGTCTTCACCGGAGAACTCCAAGGCTGAACCGAGCCAAGACCCCCTTCCTACCTAGTCGAGCTCTTTTGGAATTGATCCGAGCCTTCAAGCTTGGATTTTGCTTCGCGACGTTGTGTTTTCCTGTCTCCACGGCAACGCATCATCTCCATCGATCAACAACTCATCACAAGCTATCGCCAGAGCCGTACGTGACGTCGACGATCCCGACGCCCCAGCGAACAAACCTGACCCGTGTGATCACCTTGTACGTTGTTTGGATTCGTTTCTTATACCGTGCGCGCGTTATGACTTTTCCCGCCGACGTGTGATGTTCCGTGTACCCGTATCGCGATCTGTCAAGACAAGTGAAACTTGCTACATGCTATTCATAATATTCCTATATTTATTTATTTAATTTCATATTAAATCTATAGATATAATCTAAAGTCATATGTTACAAGTTAACAGTGCGATGTTCCGTTTATATATTTTAGATTCAGAACTTGAAACCTAACCGTTGCATTTAGTTTACTAAACCTAGTAACCACATTTATATTTTAAATCACCTAGTAACTATTTACATAGTCTGTGGTACCCTTTTTAGTTTTACCTTATTGGACACCCGTGTGCATCTAACCTGTTTTATATATATAATTGCATCCCTAGGCCATTTAATACATGTACTATGATTTTATTAGTCCATATTCATGTAAGTGTAAGATACGTAATGCTGAAACTATCCCTTAAACCCAAACTGATAACCGTGCATCTACACACCTTAATCTGTACTTGTTGCATATCATATTACATGTTCCAGTTTATTGTTCTATTAGTACCCATGCTTGTTTGTATACCATGTTTATGCCAGTTTGATTATGAGCACCCACATGATATTTTGTACACCCTGACATGACTTGTTACACCTATTACTTGACACGACAAGGTACCGTGCAACTTTTGACATGACATGACACCTATATACATTACTTGACCTGACCTGATGTACCATGCTTTACCTATTACCTAATCTTGCACCTAATGCCAACAAACCTGACTTGTTGTCCTCACGGACCGTTCCTGTTGTCTATCCAGACAAACCTGTACCTGCTTGATCATGTGTTGGCATTAGCTCCAGATTTATTAATACCTGACTTGAACGCATAACTTGGGGGTATGGGGAAATCAATGATGAAACCTGACTTGTAACTCGACAGTTCGACACCTGTTCTGATCAGTCTTACGGGCTAGGCTAGCCCCGGGGTGATGATGATGACATCACTTATCTTTACATGCTACCCTTTTAGTGCCTTGCGGCATGTCTCAAATTCAGCCCGAGAGTCTTAGACCGTGGTCCCGGGCATGCACGGGATACTATTGAGTTACATCGATGATTCATCAAATTGATTTCAATGACTTGAGAGTAGTTAACCCAGTAGACCGGTTTAGATTACTCACTGCACACTACCTTTTATTGCCCTGATTTATATTGCTGTTACACCTGCTTTACTATTTATGATTATACTTGCATGTCTGTTTATATATTATTGCTTGATGTTATGACGCGCTGACGTCTGGGTTTTGCATGGCCCAGATCCTCTACCTTTGTTGCAGACTGATCAGGAGTATTGCCGTTGTTAGACCGAGCGGTGAACATCCTGTTGGTATGCAGTTTTACCTTCCTGGTGTTTCATTTATTGTATCTTTAGCTTCCGCATATTATCATTTCTTGACTCATTTATTCTGGCTCATGGACATGTATTAGATAGTTTAGTTTACTTTTCTGTTCTTGATATCTCTACAACCGTAATGTGACTATGGAAGGATTTTTCCTATCCACAGGTAGCATGGTTGGCTATGTCACATGCCTATTTATCGTACTCTAGGAAGCGGGGCGTGACACTATCGCTCGTTCCCGGGCCCCCCAGCCGAGGCCATCTTCCTCGGTCCTCCGACCAACCAACTCCACCACTCACGGGCGTAACCACCGCTCCGCAAATCTCTCCATGCGCAGATTCTCCGCCAGCAACATCCCACGTTCCATACCACCATGATCCCCATTAATGGGCGATCCGCTCTCTACGCGGGTGTGACGTCGGGAGCGTAACTGCCGGCGAGATTCTCCCGCCTGCTGCTACGCGCTACCGCCACTATATAAACCCCCATCACAGAGGGGTCAAGGAAGCCATTTTTTTACTGTTTTAAGCCGTTACTCTGCTCGGATCTCATCACTAACTTGAGCGTCGGAGGGTCTTCGGTGGTACCAAACCACCCCGGGACTTCTTTGCAGGTACTTGGTAACGACTTCCTCACTTGGCCTCTTCCACCAAAAACCCATTGAAACCCACACGCAGCTGAAGATAATCAGCCAAGTCCACCGCGAGATCAACGGAAGACAACATCTGACGGAGGCCTGAAAAGGACTTCTATCAGTTGGCGCCGTCTGTGGGAAACGAAAACTCCACAAAAACAATAGTTGGCCTTCCGATCTCCGCCCACATGGTAATCAATCCTCCTGAAGATCCAAACTCCCGTTGTCGCCTCCCTCACAATGGACACGCAGACAGGCCCTCACCCAACGTCATCGGCCTCCCCGCTGGCTGCCGCCTCATTGGCCCCGGCGACCGCTCGAGCAAAAGGGCTAGGGGCCGAGAGCCCATCACCTTTGACGACGGGGATCTCCACAGCATATCTGTGCCCCATAGTGACCCGCTGGTGATCATAGCCTAAATCCACCGGTACGAGGTCCATAGAATGCTCATCGATTTGGGAAGCTCGGCGGATATCCTCTTCCACGACTGTTTCCTATGTATGGGGCTCGCCCCCGCAGACCTGAGACCGACCTCCCACGTCCTCTCGGGGTTCACCAACCACTCTATCCCGGCACAAGGGGTGGTCACCCTGCAGTTCACGATCGGGGAACCCGGCCGCACGCGCATGCTGCCTGATTGTAAAAATTCTTGTTGTGTAAATCAATTCAAATGATCCCCGGTAACGGCGCCATTTGATTGTTCGTTTCTTTGTGTGTCGGTTTAAGAAAATGTATAGAATCACGATCAAAGAATTATATTTGACCGCAATCAATTACGGTGTCGGTTGTAGATCGTAAGCGAGTGCGAATCGTCCACAGGGATTGTGCGATTCGTTTTTATGTTTGATTTGTTTGAATTGAAAAGTTAATCGAAAAGAAAAGAAAACATGATTCAAGATTTTATCGATTGATTCAAGTGTCACTAATCTAATCAAGAATCAAGAAAATGATAAACAATCGAGAATCGGGTTTCGATGATATTTCCAACCAAATGTCAAGAATCTAAATGAGGCTCGTAGGAATCGATCGGATTTATAGACGTGATGTAATCTTAAGATATCGTGTTCTTGTCCTTCGAAGAATTGATACTAGATCGATGATGATCGACGAGAGTTAGGGCTTTCTCGTGAAACTAGGGTTTCATCATTTAACCCTTGTTCTTTCGTCGATATCATTCACATTTTAGCCTCTAGCACTTTCAAGAAACGATCGTAACTCCCCAATTTCGAGCGATATCAATCAAGAAAGCATCGCAACGAAACTGGGTCGTCGGTTCTTGAACTTGCTAGGGTTTACAAAACTCATAGGACTCAAGAATCGATTTAAGATATGTTATATAATCATTCTATTGATCATCTCGACTCCTCGACGAGCGGAGTATTACTCAAACATCACAACAAGAACTACAACTAGAAATTGAGATCGAATCATGAAGCAAGAATTTAAAGAAAACAAGATAAAAGAATATCACCTTTTATTTATATCAACAATTTGATTACAGTCGCTCAAGAACTACAAGAGGAAGAACTAAATTGTCGATCTGGCTTCGCTCGTCCCCGTGAGTCGTGGATCGGCTTGGACCACTTGCTCTGTTGAACATCGGCTCCGCTCATAAAAGGTTGCAGGGCTTCTTGCTTAATTTGGTACTCGGAAATCTTGGCTTTTGATTGGAATTAGGGTTAGGGTTTCACACAAGTCTGGTCATTAGACTTGTGGAAGAAGATGAAGAAAGGGGTAAAATGAAGAAGTAGAGATTGAATGGTTCTAGATTCTAGATTTCAATCCTCGATCCCTCAAACCTAAGTCTAGGCTTCTATTTATAGACTTCCCAAACCCTAGGTCTAGGTTTGAAATTACAATTCCCTCCAAAAGTTTGTTGAGGGGCTTCTAGAAAGAGTTTGTTAGGAGTTTAGCTTAGGCTTTAAGCTAGGATTAATTAAGCATATAAACCCTAGTTTGCTGAATTGGCAGAAGTCTCTGGAGTCTTTTGGAAACCGAAATACATTTCTGAGCTTTAGCCACTGAGAGAAGAATTTTGATGCAAAGATGAGGTGCTGACGTGGCAGAACGGCCGCGGAACCGCGGCTCAAGCCGGCTCCCGCCGCGGTTCCGCGGTTCTTTGGAGGCCTTAGGGCTTATGTCTTCTGGTGTGATCTTGGGCTGACTTTTGGGGCTTTATCTGATGTGTTGATTTGTGTTTTACCTTTTGGATTGCTACCAGAACTGAAATCATTGAGTTAGCATAATGTTTGATCAGCACCATGTAAATTTTTGGCTTTTCTTCTGGGTTTTCCTGCACAGATCTCAAAACAAGTGTTGCGCAATATAGGGATGATGCGATGCCATGAAATGCGGTCAATTTCCTTTATAGTGCCGGTTTTAGAGTCTAACATATGCAATCTGATATTTAATGACTGATTTGCTAATATGTGAAATATGAATACCGTACACTTCTAAATGAATGCAAATGATAGGGAAATTGCCGGTTAAAAGATGCAGTATTTTCGACTGATCAAATTCCCCCAAACTTAATTTCGATCGTCTCGAGCGAACTTTTTATTAAAAAGAGAAGGAGAAAATAAAGAAAGAGAAAAACTAACTAGCACACTTTCGTAGGCAAGCACGATTGCACTGAGCACGTGCAACAAGCTTTTAAACCTCTAGGTGTCCCTAGTAGGAGGAGTGTTGTCTCCTGAGGGTTTTCAGCGGATTGCACCCACAAAATCCAATAATAAAAGGAAGATCATGAATATTACATTTAAAGACAAGAATTGTAAAAGAAAAGCCTTGAAAATTAGGGTTTCCAACTATGCTAGTTTTTCGGTTGTCATGAGCCCTATCTTAATGGTCATGAAAAGATGTTAGAAATTACGTCCTCCCTCAATAAAACATCGTCTTATTCTTCATTCCTATCTTTCTTCCAAACATCGATCATATAACCCTGCGTGTGTGTAAAGACATCCCTACACCCGGAGAATTCAATTCAAGCTATCATACTCTTGTCCATCAGCCTCAGTACTTTTTAATTAATGAATATTTAGATGAGATTGCTCACGCACTTTCATGCTACCGTTAATACTTCTTGAGGTACTAACCGACCGATTACTCATGTGCTTGCTTATTTGGTGTATTTTCCTCGTCTTGCACCACCTAAGGCATAGCAGTGACTCCCAGACCAGTTGGCCTTAGGGCACTAGGTGAAGAGGCACCCTCGCTATATATTTTTATTGCCCTCTGTGATAACAAAACCAGTGTCCATTTTTCTCACCACTTTATATTTTTTATTCACTTTTTTTTTCTTTTTATTTCCTTCATACATCGGCTTTAAGACAAGAGCATTTCAAGGTATCCTCTACTATCCCAGGCTTCAAGACGTGTGTAAGTGCGAATAGCAGGGTAGCAACGTTCAAAATGTTTGGCTTCCAGAATAGAAACTATTTTTCAGACTTAGTTTTATTCTCAGATGAGTGATGTCCTTCATCTTACTAACCCTTGGGACAACGGCTCATAACTACTTATTACTAGTTCGTATACGAAAACTTCTAATTTTCTTAGTTTTCTTAAATTTTTCTAATCTCATGGATGTAATTTTTCACTATCTAAACTTTCATTATCTTATTTATGTACAAAAAAGTGTAAATATTAAAATTAATTTTATACTTGAAAATTTTTAAATTTTTATGGGTTTTGAAAATTTTTCAATTTTTATAGATTTTTAAAAAAAATGTTTTGTGCTTATGCAAATAATATGCAAATGATGCAAAAATAAGCACAAACCTCCCCCAAACTTGTTTTCAACAGTGTTCTCACTGTTGCCAACCGCTATACCTATAAAACCTGTAAGTCTGGGAGGAATTATTAGTGGAGGAAAAATATATAAGTGAAGAACTTCCCCCAAACTTACTCTTTTCACTCACCTCCATTCAAAAGATGATGCAATGATATACTGGACATGAAGGTGAGACGGAGGAATTTTAATCCAAATAAAATGGCTCCTGTAAGAACAGGAGCTCCTCTGTGGGGTCAGTGGAAAAATACGGCTTTAGTCTATGTCCATTAACTTTAAAAAATGTGCTGTTTTTCACATTTTCTACCTCTACTGCCCCGTGCGGGTATACAGACCGCACAATAAAAGGCCTCTTCCACCGAGATCGGAGCTTACCCGCGTGATGGTGTAGTCGTGAATCATAAAGAAGGACTTGTTGACCTTATGAAAATGTTTTCCTCAAAATGTTTTTATCGTGAAAACCTTAGTCCTATTCTTTATGATTACAGCGTTATCATAAGCTTCATCGTGGAGTTCGCTTAGCTCATTAAATTGCAGCTTCCGAAAGTTGCAGGCTTGGTTTAAGTCAAAATTGATTTCCTTAATAGCCCACAATGCTTTATGCTCTATCTCGACGGGTAAATGACATGCTTTCCCAAACACTATCCAATATGGAGACATCCCTAGGTCGGTTTTAAATGCAGTTCGGAATGCCCAAAGAGCATCCGTCAGTTTGGTCGACCAGTCTTTTCTATTTTTAGCAACAGTCTTCTCCAGGATAAGTTTGATTTGTCTGTTTGAGATTTCAGCCTGCCCGCTCGTTTGGGGATGATAGGGTGTAGAAAGTCGGTGGTTGATTCCGTATTTCCGCATCAGAGTCTCGAAAGATCTGTTGCAGAAATGTGTCCCATTATCGCTAATGATAGCGCGTGGGTGTCTAAATCGCGAAAAGATATTCTTTTTTAAGAACTTAATGACAACTTTCCTGTCATTAGTGTGACATGGAATGACTTCTACCCACTTTGAGACATAATCAACCGCCAGCAGTATGTACAAATTCCCAAAGGAGTTGGGAAAGGGACCCATAAAATCAATGCCCCAAACATCGAATATTTCAACAACCAAGATGGGTTGTTGAGGCATTTCATTCCTCTGACATTGTGTACAGGGTTTGCAATAGTCAAATGCGTCCTTGAATAAGGTCGGCCAATAAAATCCACATTGCAAAACCTTTTCCGCCGTCTTTCTAGGACCGAAGTGACCCCCACAGGCCTGATCATGACAAAAAGAAAGAACACTCTTGAACTCTTCATTCGGGACACACCGGCGAATGATCTGATCAGGACAATATTTAAACAAATAGGGCTCGTCCTAGTAAAAGTGTTTTACTTGGGATAGAAAACGGTATTTGTCCTGTTTTGACCAATCGCGGGGTATCAGTCCCGTGGCATGATAGTTCACAATATCCCTGAACCATGGTTCATTGGATATGCTCAAGAGTTGTTCATCAGGGAACGAATCATTGATCGGCAGGGTCACAGGGGAAGACGAGATGCGTGAAAGATAGTCAGCTACAACGTTTTCACATCCTTTCTTATCTTTGATAACAAGATCAAATTCTTGTAATAGAAGGATCCAACGTATTAGTCGACCTTTTGCATCTTTCTTCGCCAGAAGATGTTTTAAGGCGGAATGGTCAGTATACACAACTATAGGTGAGCCAATTAAGTAAGGCCTGAATTTTTCTAATGCAAATATAACCGCTAAAAGTTCCTTTTCGGTGGTTGTATAATTGATTTGCGCATCATTCAGGGTTCAGGGTCTTACTTGCATAGTATATCACGTATGGCATCTTTTCGATGTGCTGTCCTAAGACTGCACCTACTGCAAAGTCGGATGCGTCACACATTAGCTCAAAGGGGTAGTCCCAGTTTGGTGATGATAGCACGTGGGCTGAAGTGAGTGAGTGTTTAAGTGAGTCGAAAGCTGTCTCGCAGTCTGAGTCAAAATGGAAGGTCGTATCCTTGGCCAGGAGAAGAGTTAAAGGTCTAGCAATTTTGCTAAAGTCCTTAATGAATCTCCTATAAAAGCCCGCATGGCCAAGGAAAGATCGAATATCTTTGACGCTTTTGGGATGAGGGAGGTTTTGAATGACATCTATCTTAGCTCTGTCAACCTCAATGCCTTTCTGTGAAATGACATGTCCAAGAACAATTCCTTCTTGGACCATAAAATGGCATTTTCCCAGTTCAAAGTTAAGTTCTTCTCTTTGCAACGAGTAAGAAATGTGTCAAGATTCGCAAGGCAATCAGAAAAAGAGTCTTCAAAAATCGAGAAATCGTCCATAAAGATTTCCAGAAAATTCTCTACCATATCAGAGAATATCCCCATCATACACCGCTGAAAGGTAGCGGGTGCATTGCATAACCCAAAGGGCATGCGACTGTAAGCAAAGGTACCAAAAGGACAAGTAAAAATGGTTTTATCTTGATCCTTTTTGGCGATGGGGACCTGATTATAGCCTGAGTATCCGTCCATAAAACAATAATACTCTCGTCCTGCTAAGCGTTCCAGCATTTGATCAATGAATGGTAGAGGAAAGTGGTCTTTCCTCGTGGCAGCATTGAGTTTTCTATAATCGATACATACACGCCACCCAGTTTGGGCGCGTGTCTGAATCAACTCATTTGCCTCATTGGTTATAACAGTGACGCCGGATTTCTTAGGAACGACATGTATAGGACTCACCTATTGGCTATCGGAGATGGGGTATATAATACCATTATCTAATCATTTGACGATCTCTTTCATCACAGCTTCCTTCATGACGGGATTCAACCGTCTCTGTGGTTCTCGGGTTGGTCTGGCATCATCCATCATATATATATGATGTTCAACTATCAAGGGACTAATCTCTTTGATGTCCGCCATACTCCAACCAAACGCCTCTTTGTTAGATCTCAATACCGATAAAAGTGCATTCTCTTATTCTAATGCTAGAGAAGCGGATATTATAACCGGTAAAGACTTATTCTTATCTAAATAAGCATATTTAAGATGAGAACGCAAAATTTTTAGATCTAATTCGGGCGGAGAAATAATAGAAGGAGAGATCATCGAGTGATTTTTGGATTTACAAAGAAGCTCAGAGCCTGTGAAAGATACAGACTCGGGTGGAGAAAAGTCAGGAGTGCAGGACTCAAGTGTAAAAAAAATGTCCTCACTAAGATCTTGTTGTTGGGGTAAAAATTTACACCCCGGTTGACCGAGTCAAAGTCAAGGTCAACCCCCAAGCTAGGTGGGCCCAAGCCCAGGTCAAGCGGACCCATGCCCAAGTCAAGCCCACGGACAGCCTCCCCATGGCAACGACAAAATCATGTAATAAATAATTATTATGTAATTTTTTATACATGAATGCATGTAAAATGGGCATAAAGCCAATATTTTGTAAGCCCATGGCTTATGTGCAAAAATGTAATGGCACATGAGCCATGGAATAGGCAAAAAGCCATTTCGTAAAGCCCAAGGGGCCATATGCAAATATGTAAGCTTATAAAAGGCAACATGATGATGAATAAAGTTACACTTTTCATTTCCCCAAAAAAAAAATAGGGTTCTTTGTGCCTCCTGTTCCTTCTCCAAGGTTCTAAACCTTTTCATTTCTTTTGAATTAAATCAAGAGTTTTACTCTTTCTTTTCCAAAACTAAGTAGTTTTCCACCATAAAACCCACAAAGGGGAACTCAGATCTCCCATCAGATCTAAAAAAGGAGTGATTTTTAAAATCTCCTACTTCTTGATCTTCAAGATCCGGCCAAGCAACAGGAGGAAGAAGAAGAACCCCCTTCATCAGTTTCAAAACATTCTAGGAGTTTAACTCCATATATACATATATAATAAATATTTCCTTTTTGAAGCATAGCTTCTGGTTCTAGGCAAAAAGCCTCTTTTTCTCGCCGGTGCTCAAGCGCAGAGCGCCCGCGTGTCGATACGTGGCGCGCTTGCGCTCGAGCGCAAGCGCTCGAGCGCAAGTCGCCCCCGTGCCGACACGTGGCGCGCTTGCGCTCAAGCGCAAGCCGCCCCCGTGCCGACACGTGGCGCGCTTGCGCTCAAGCGCAGAGCACCCACGTGCCGACACGTGGCACTCTAGCGCCTGAGCGCACAGCACCTAAGCGCACAGCGCCCAAGGCGCTGGCCCCACGCATCCTTTTGATGCCTTTTCCCCTCTTTCTCTTATATATACATATATATGTATACATATACATGTATACACATATGTATACATATTTACACACACACATACTCCGCGACACTGTCCCTGTTAGAAAAAAAAATTCTAACGGGGCGCTGCCCCGCACCCCGCAAGGGGGCTGCTAGCCCCCTTGACCCCCAGCCCGCTATCCGGGTAGCGGGACCCCCGTAAAAACTCTGCGTGGCTCCCGATATATCCAAAACCCCCCTTTCAAAACACAACACACGTACACTGCACATTGAGTTCGCATGACCATTTTAACCCGTTAATCGGAGGTTCCCTCGCCCCAAAGGCGAGGGGTAATTAACGTCAGCTTAGTCCGCGGCTGCCGGAGATTTGGATCCCCACAATCATTAAACCCCGGCCTACCCTAGGCCGGGGGAATCTGTAGTACGCCTGACAAGCGCGCGCGTATTCCCATCTCAATGGGGTGACGAAAAACACCCTACACTTGTGTGAAATCAAACAGAGATGTGGTAATGTCATCGAGATCAGAAAAGCAAAGTTCCTCAGCTCCACAACTATCGGGAGCGATCTCATGGACAGAGCACACATCTAAAATATGAGCAGAGGGTTCTGATGGCTGACTTCCAACTTTGTAAATGTTTAGTTCAATGGTCATATTTCCAAATGATAAGTTCATTGAACCGTTTCTACAGTTTATAACAGCGTTGGAAGTGGCAAGGAAAGGACGACCCAGAATTACCGGAATTTGGCCCCGGGGGTTTGCTGCAGGTTGTGTGTCGAGTACAATGAAGTCTACAGGGAAAACAAATTCCCCGACCTTTATCAACACATCCTCTAGTTCACCCCTTGGTTTGGTGATTGAACGGTCTGCCATTTGGAGAGTGCAGTGAGCAGGTTTCAGCTCTCTAATCCCTAATTGCTCATATACAGAATATGGAAGTAGGTTAACACTTGCGCCAAGGTCTAAAAGAGCACGATTTATGTTTTTACCCCCAATAGAAATCGATATTGTAGGACATCCTGGGTCCTTTCGTTTCTTTGGTAGCTGTGGGATAAAAGCAGTGCTGATATTATTAGCCATGAAGACCTTCTTCGGCACTTGGGTCTTCCTCTTTCTAGTGCACAAGTCCTTAAGAATTTTCGCATAAGCGGGGACTTGCTGAATCGCATCTAGGAGAGGGATATTGATGTTAACCTGTTTGAACATTTCTATAATTTTCTCCATATGAGGACTCGTTCTATTACCCCTTAACCGATTTGGGTAAGGTGCTTTTGCAATAAGCGCAGGGTCCATCATAGGAGAAGGAAGAGGGGGTAGACGAGGTCCCAAAAGAGGTGTGGGGACCGTCTGTGGAGAACTATAAGGGTTGGGTTCAGGTGTCGAGCCTAGTGGGAAATGGAGAATAGGCTTTCGAGAAGGTGGTGTGGTAGAAGAAGAAGGATCAGAAGGAGAAGTGTGTGAGTGTGGAAAGGTCTCAGCCGGGGTGTTGATATGATTTCCAATATCATCAACTTCTTCCCCAACATGGTTGTTCAGCACTCTTCCCGATCTCAACGTTGTGACGGCATTTACATTGTAATGCCCAGGATTCTGTAGGGGTTGAGAGGGAAGTTTCCCTTTTTCTCTCGCACTCATTTCGGTTTTAAGTCGTGCGATTTCAGCTTCCATCGATCTGATACTCTCAGCTTGGGACACTGAGTTTTTCTTTATCTCACTGACGGAAGATCTAACCTCAGTCGAAACCTCTATGACATTTGACAAAAGTGATTTCATGATTTTAGTGAATTGAGAGAATTCGTTAGAACAGGACAACTGCATGGGATTAGACTGTGCAGGAGTGTTGACCTGATTTTGGAAGTTTTGTCACTGGTAGGGGTGCTGAGTGAGTTGAAGGGGTTGCTGTGCTGGAGGAAGAGCCCTTTGAAAATTATTTTGGCTTGGAACCGTGTTTTGAGATTAAATTTTGGTTCCAAGCGAAATTCGGGTGATTCCTCCAACCCTGATTGTACGTGGAAGAATATGGATCGTTTCTCGGTCTTTGAAATGCGGCATTTGTATGCTCGTGACCTTGAAACGCAGAGTTTAATGGACATTCTTCCGTTAAATGAGACGGATCAGAACAACACCCACAAACAGTTTTGGGGAGCGACACTGGGTTTAGGGAGGCTGCTGCAAATTTGTGTTCCATTGCGTCGAGTTTCTTTTGCATTGCTGCCATCTCAGCTCAAACACCTATGGACACATCTATTTGGTGTACGCTACCCCTATTCAATGGTTGGGTTCCACTCTCCCACTATAGTGATCTTTCAGCGAACTCTTCTAAAAACTTCCAAGCTTCCCCATCATCCTTAGTCATAAAAGTACCTTGACACATGTTTTCAAGGCTCTGTTTAGTGTTTGGGTCAATGCCCTCATAGATGATTCGGCACAATTCCCATCTCAGGATGCCGTGATGTGGACATTGAACCAATAGATCCTTGAAACGTTCAAAGCATTTTGAAAATGGTTCAGCAGGGAGCTGGGCAAATTGATTCAGTTCGCTACGGATTCGAGCTGTCTTTTGTATTGGGTAAAATTTCTTAAGGAATGCCGCTACGAATTCTTCCCAATTTGTGATAGAGTGTGCGGTAGTGTTATATAGCCACTTCTCGGCTATATCGCACAAAGTAAATGGAAGAAGTCGTAGACGCATAGCATCCACTGAAAGTTGTGACGTACCCATCATTGCGCATACGTTTTCAAATTTGGTAATGAAAACGTAAGCGTCCTCAGTCTCGAGTCCGTGGAATTTGGGTAAAAGGTTGATGTATTGGAGTTTAATCTCAAAGTTATCCCCATTGGCTGGTGGTGCGGATAAGCAGGTCGTAAGAGGACCTCGCAGTGGATAGCACCTCTCTTGGAGAGAGATGTGGGGTGGATTCTGCGCACCAACGGACGGCGGCAGATTAGGGTTAAAGAAGTTCGATGGAGGTGGATCCATCGATGTGGGTGTGGTAGTGGGTAAAGGAAAGGTAAATGGAGAAATACCGACTTCGGAGTCGATAAAGGGTACGCGGACTAAACGGGTACTAGAATCCCGTGTCCAGCCTATCTTGCACTAAAAAGGGTTAGTACAAATGGCAGCGTTGACTTTATAATTAGGGGAAATGAATGGATGCGGTGTTTGCTTTTGAAAAAGGGACGGATTTTTTGAAAAATATGATGCGACACAACAAATGCAGCACGCAAAACCCTAGAATCTAGTGGTCACCTAGGTCCGGCTCTAGACCGCTCCTAACTGCCAAAAGACAAGTCGCAGGATAGAATCCTCCACTGCCTCTTTGTCCCCCTGTGGCCAGATAAGTGTCAGGTAAGTGGGAAGGTACTCCACTACGTAAGTAGTGGGCCTAATTAATAACCACTAGCCTTCGACACACTTGCCTTAGACACCACAAGAAAACGCAGATAAGCAATGAATTACCCACGGCCTTCTTCTGTCCTAAGTGAGCGCGACGGTCCTTAGAGTCATCTCTAGATATTTTTTAGTTAATATGGGTCAATGCGGATGCAAGTTTTGTGGTTTTCGGGGCCTAGGAAGGGCAATGAACTCCCCACCTAATTTGGATTTAGCCGTGCCCCTTAATATCCGTATTTAGAATGCAAACAACCAAGAAACAAAATAACGCACAAATTTAATTTTGCTATTTGCGAGCTGCGATTATTTGCAAAGAATCATGCAGATATTTGTTAGTTGGAGCTAAAAAGAGGAGAGAGGAGAAGGTAAGAAGGTACCTGAGGAAATTTGGCACAGAGAAGGGTCCAAGGTTCCGCGGTTCCGCCGCCAATGATGGCTAATGCCGTGCTTCCGCGGTCAGTTAATAGGATCTCCTCACCAAAATTTTTCAGAGAGTCTCTGTAGACTCCCTCTGCTCTCTGGTATATTCCAAATTTTTTTCCAATTTCACAGAAATCTCCAGATCTCCTTGCAATGAACCACAACAAATCGTTTAGGGTTTGCACGAATTTTGATCTCAAAAATTACAATGGAATAAATCTTTCAATTCAAACTTTAATATAAAACGAATTAGCGCGTAATCCCCGGCAACAGCGCCATTTTGATTGTAAAAATTCTTGTTGTGTAAATCAATTCAAATGATCCCCGGCAACGGCGCCATTTGATTGTTCGTTTCTTTGTGTGTCGGTTTAAGAAAATGTATAGAATCACAATCAAAGAATTATATTTGACCGCAATCAATTACGGTGTCGGTTGTAGATCGTAAGCGAGTGTGGATCGTCCACAGGGATTGTGCGATTCGTTTTTATGTTTGATTTGATTGAATTGAAAAGTTAATCGAAAGAAAAGAAAACATGATTCAAGATTTTATCGATTGATTCAAGTGTCACTAATCTAATCAAGAATCAAAAAAATGATAAACAACCGAGAATCAGGTTTCGATGATATTTCCAACCAAATGTCAAGAATCTAAATGAGGCTCGTAGGAATCGATCGGATCTATAGACGCGATGTAATCTCAAGATATCGTGTTCTTGTCCTTCGAAGAATTGATACTAGATCGATGATGATCGACGAGAGTTAGGGCTTTCTCGTGAAACTAGGGTTTCATCATTTAACCCTTGTTCTTTCGTCGCTATCATTCATATTCTAGCCTCTAGCACTTTCAAGAAACGATCGTAACTCCCCAATTTCGAGCGATATCAATCAAGAAAGCATCGCAACGAAACTGGGTCGTCGGTTCTTGAACTTGCTAGGGTTTACAAAACTCATAGGACTCAAGAATCGATTTAAGATATGTTACATCATCATTCTATTGATCGTCTCGACTCCTCGACGAGCGGAGTATTACTCAAACATCACAACAAGAACTACAACTAGAAATTGAGATCGAATCATGATGCAAGAATTTAAAGAAAATAAGATAAAAGAATATCACCTTTTATTTATATCAACAATTTGATTACAGTCGCTCAAGAACTACAAGAGGAAGAACTAAATTGTCGATCTGGCTTCGCTCGTCCCCGTGAGTCGTGGATCGGCTTGGACCACTTGCTCTGTTGAAGATCGGCTCCGCTCATAAAAGGTTGCAGGGCTTCTTGCTTGATTTGGTACTCGGAAATCATGGCTTTTGATTGGAATTAGGGTTAGGGTTTCACACAAGTCTTGTCACTAGACTTGTGGAAGAAAATGAAGAAATGGGTAAAATGAAGAAGTAGAGATTGAATGGTTCTAGATTCTAGATTCTAGATTTCAATCCTCGATCCCTCAACCCTAGGTCTAGGATTCTATTTATAGACTTCCCAAACCAATAGAATTCCCAAACCCTAGGTCTAGGTTTGAAATTACAATTCCCTCCAAAAGTTTGTTGAGGGGCTTCTAGAAAGAGTTTGTTAGGAGTTTAGCTTAGGCTTTAAGCTAGGATTAATTAAGCATATAAACCCTAGTTTGCTGAACTGGCAGAAGTCTCTGGAGTCTTCTGGAAACTGAAGTACATTTCTGAGCTTTAGCCACTGAGAGAAGAATTTTGATGCAAAGATGAGGTGCTGACGTGGCAGAACGGCCGCAGAACCGCGGCTCAAGCCGGCTCCCGCCGCGGTTCCGCGGTTCTTTGGAGGCCTTAGGGCTTGTGTCTTCTGGTGTGATCTTGGGTTGACTTTTGGGGCTTTATCTGATGTGTTGATTTGTGTTTTGCCTTTTGGATTGCTACCAGAACTGAAATCATTGAGTTAGCGTAATGTTTGATCAGCACCATGTAAATTTTTGGCTTTTCTTCTGGGTTTTCCTGCACAGATCTCAAAACAAGTGTTGCGCAATATAGGGATGATGCGATGCCATGAAATACGGTCAATTTCCTTTATAGTGCCGGTTTTAGAGTCTAACATATGCAATCTGATATTTAATGTCTGATTTGCTAATATGTGAAATATGAATACCGTACACTTCTAAATGAAAGCAAATGATAGGGAAATTGTCGGTTAAAAGATGCAGTATTTTCGACTGATCACTGCCTGTGGACTTCATCGTAGCGAAGGTTCCGTCGGCCTACAACGTCCTCCTCGGCCGCCCGACGTTGAACTCCCTCTAGGCCCAGATCTCAACATACTACCTGGCGATAAAATTCCCCCACGACCGGGGCGGGATAGGTCGGGCATACGGGAGCCAGCGGGTCGCGAGGATAGGCCTCACAGAGACGTCTTCGCCCGAGCCGCACGCTGACGACGCCGATGCGTGCGGCGACATCAAAGGGTCCCTGGACACCCGGGACGAGCGGAAGGAGGTCCGCGGGGCACCGGTCGAACCTCTTACCGAGGTTCCCCTAGCAGAGGGATACCAAGGAAAGACCGTCCAGGTCGGGTTGCTCCTAGCGGGGACCCAGCAGGACGACCTGATCAAGTTCCTCAGAAGCAACTCCGACGTTTTCGCCTGGGCGCCCGCTGACATGCCTGGGATCGACTCCAAATCATCTCCCACAAGCTCGGAGTTGATCCTATGGCCCGACCCGTCAGACAGAAGAAAAGAAGCTTCGCCCCGGTCAAGCAGAAGGCGATCGAAGAGGAGATTGATCGGCTCCTCACCGCCAACTTCATCAGGAATGTGCCCTATTCAGAGTGGCTGGCAAACATGGTCCTAGTCAAGAAGTAAGCGGGAAATGGCGTATGTGCGTCGATTTCACCGACCTTAATAAGGCCTGCCCCAAGGACAACTTCCCGCTCCCCCGCATAAATCAGCTCGTTGATAGCTCGGCTGGTCACGAGCTATTGAGCTTCATGGACGCCTTCTCCGGCTACAACGAAATCCGTATGAACCCCGAAGACGAGGACCTGACCGCATTCACAACGGACCGGGGAGTGTACTGCTACAGGGTGATGCCCTTCGGCCTCAAGAACGCCGGGGCCACATACCACAGGCCGGTCAATCGCATGTTCAAGCCGCAGATCGGCAGGAACATGGAAGTCTACGTCGATGACATGCTCGTCAAGTCCACCTCGTCGGCCGACCACGCCAAGGACCTGGGCAAGGCATTCGGAGTGCTCCGCAAATTCAACATGAAATTAAACCCCGCCAAGTGCGCATTCGGAGTCACCGGTGAAAAGTTCCTCGGGTTCATGGTCACTCACCACGGAATCGAAGCTAACCCGGAGAAGATCGACGCAATCCTGAGCATGGCCGCACCCAAGACCAACGTCAAGATCATGCGGCTTACGGGGCGGGTCCCCGCTCTGAGCCGTTTTATGTCCAGGTCGGGAGAGAAGCGCCTTCCGTTCTTTAAGGCGCTAAGGAAAATTCCGAGGTTCGAGTGGTCGGAGGAATGCCAAACCACCTTCGACCAATTGAAGAAGCACCTCTCTACACCGCCGCTTCTCACCCGGCCAGTGGAGGGGACGAGCTGTCGCTGTATCTGGCAGTAACCGACCAAGCAGCAGGCTCGGTGCTCGTTTGAGAGGACGAAGGGGCGCAGAAGCCGGTGTACTATGTGAGCCATGTGTTTAAGGACGCAGAGACGAGGTACCCCGCTATAGAGAAGATTGTCTTGGCCCTCGTCGTAACCTCGCGGAAGCTGCGGCACTACTTCCAAGCACACACCATCATCGTCCTCACCGAGCGCCCATTGGGGGCTATCTTGGCATCACCAGAATCCTCAGGCCGCCTGGAAAAATGAAGGTGGTAGCTATCTCAATTCGACATAAGGTATCACCCGAGGCGAGCCATCAAGGCGCAAGCCCTGGCCGATTTCATCGTCGAATGCACCATCCCTAGAAGGAAGCCGGAGTCCGCGCCGCCCCTCGCAGCCCGGTGTCCCATCCCGGAAGGCCTTAGCTCTTCTCCGGAATGGGTCATCTACGTCGACGGGTCTTCTACCGAGGAAGGCTGCGGTGCCGGCCTCATCATCCGGGGCCCGAATGATGCCGAGATGGAATACTCCGTGAGGCTCAGCTTCGAACAACGCGGCAGAATACGAGGCCCTCCTGGCCGGACTGCGCATGGCCGTCGGTCTGGGGCTGAAGATAATTCAAATCCGCAGCGACTCGGCCCTCGTTGTCGGCCAGGTGACCGGCCGCTTCAAAGCTCGAGAGCCTCTAATGATGAAGTACCTGGACGAGGTAAAGAAGCTCCAGAAAAACTTCGACGAGGTCCAGGTAGAACGAATACCCAGACAGCTGAATGCCCAAGCAGACGCCCTGAGCAAGCTGCTTCGTCGTACTCAGCCAGTAATAAGCGGTCAATCCTCTTCGAAACCTTGCCTCGACCCAGCGAGGGAGACGGAGCGACGACACTCCATGTGTACGCGGTGCAGGAGAGCGACTAGGATTGGAGGAAGCCCCTTGTGGAGTTCCTGAAGGACGGCGCGCTCCCGGAGGACCGGGCGGCCGCCCGCCGTTTCCGGGCCAAAGCCCGCCACTTCGTCTGGAGCAATGGGAACCTCTACAAGAAGGCCTTCACTCAACCCCTGCTCCGATGCGTTGACCCCTAGGAGGCCGACTACGTCCTTCGGGAGATCCATGAAGGGGTAGGCGGCGCGCACCAGGGGGCTCGAACCTTGATCTATAAGGCGTTGCTCCAAGGGTACTACTGGCCCATCATGCATGAGGACGCCCTGAAGCTGGTCAGGAGATGCAAAAGCTGCCAGCTCCACGGCAGCATTCCACGCCTCCCGGCTACCGAGCTAACCGCCCTGACTTCCCTATGGCCGTTCGCATAGTGGTGGCTGGATATGATCGGCCAGTTCCTTGCTGGAACAGGCGGGCATAAATACGTCCTCGTTGCGGTGGACTACTTCACCAAGTGGATCGAAGCCGCCCCCATCAGAAAACCGGCCGCCGCCGTGACCATAAAGTTCCTGCAAAACAACCTGATACTCTGGTTTGGCATCCCGAGGTGCATCATCACCGACCACGGGACGAACTTCGAGAACGAGAAAGTAAAGGACTTCTGCAAGGAGTACCATATCCTCATGAAGTTCGCCGCGGTCACGCACCCACAATGTAACGGGCAGGCCGAGGCCACTAACCGAGACGTCCTCCGGGGTTTCCGGACCCGCCTAGAAGGGAGGCAAGGCAGTTGGGTCGAAGAGCTGCCCCGGGTCTTATGGGCCCTGCAGATGTCAAAGAAGATTCCCACTAGGGAGACCCCCTTCAGCCTCTGCTACAGGACCGAAGCAATGGTCCCAGCGGAGATCGGACTGCCCAGTCACCGCGTCAAGCACTTCGACGATGAAGCAAATACCATGGCGCTGCGGACCAACCTCGACATATTGTTGGAAAGAAGGGATCGAGCCCAGATCAGAGCCGCCGCCTATCAGCAACAGACGGCCCGATACTACAACGCTCGGGTTAAACGCCGCTCCTTCAAGACCGGAGACATGGTCCTACGGGGGAACGAGTTCATCGACCAAGGCAGACTTCACAAGTTCTCCCTAAAATGGGAGGGTCCTTTCCTCGTCTCTGAAGTGCTCCCCGGCGGAGCCTACCGCTTACAAGACGCGGACGGACGAAAGCTGCCACGGCCTTACAATGCCGAGAAGCTCAAGCTATACCAATGAGGTCAAAGCGTTCTCGAAATTTCCCTTTCACAAAGATGGTGTAAAACGTTCTCTGAAATTCAGGTCCATACGCATAAGAACGTCGAATATTTTTAACCCAGTAGAGTTCCCCCTTCACTCGGCTATTCTCAGCAGGCAGCTTCCCTGCCATAACACCGGGGATCGAAATCCCTCACAGAGACAGTCGAGCCCGAGGATCCCTCGCTCGACTATCCCCAGCGGGCAGCTTCCCCCCCACAACGCCGGGAATCGAAAGCCCTCCCAGAGGCAGCCGAGCCTGAGGATCCCTCGCTCGGCTATCCCCAGCGGGCAGCCCCCTGCCACAACGCCGGGGGTCAAAAAGCCCTCCCAGAGGCAGTCGAGCCCGAAGATCCCTCGCTCGGCTATCCTTCAGGACAAAAGCCATCGCCAAGAGGCACCGGGAAGTAACCCCGCCCGGCCAAGGGTCCTTGGTAGGCTTCTACAGCTCCTCCCGCGCTTAGGACCACAGTCTTCCAGAGGCGGTCGAGTCCTTGCTCGGCTATCCCCGGCTGGTAACTTCCTACCATAACCGACAGGGATCAAAGTCCTCGCCAAGAGGCACTGGGCAGTAACCCTGCTCCGTTCCCGTCCTGAAGGATCAAAAGCCTTCACAAGAGGCAACCGAGCAGCTACCCTGCTCAGCCTACTCCGGCTGGTAGTTACCTACCCCCGACGCTAGAGTCAAAGCCCTCGCCAGGAGGCAATTGCACAGCTTCACTGCCCGGACATCCACAGCAAGCTTCTTACAGCCACTCCAGTGCTAAGGACCAAAAGGAAGTTGAGTCCTTGCTCGACTATTCTCGGCTGGTAGCTTTGTAACACAACCGACAGGAATCAAAACCCTCGCCAGAAGGCAACTGCGCAGCTATATTGCCTAACTTCCCCCGGCTGGTGGTCGACGCTCAAAGTCAAAGATGCCATATGGCCAGCGGAAGATCCGATACACCAGGAGGGTAGTCAGGTTATCCAAATCTAGATAATCTGCCCCCGACTCTAGGGCCCATGGGGATACCTCCTCGGCAAGTGATTGTCATGTTCGCAATTGAAGTCAACTCGACGGAAGATCGCCAGACAGATGGCCAACCTGACACGAGAACACGACGGCACCAGCAAAGATGTCCTACGAACATCCTTCACACACAGAAGACAAAATGCAAACCGACGAATCAAGGATTTTCTTTTATTGCTGCCGAAATCAAGGTTTTTACAAAGGGTATTCTGGGGCCCCCCAGCCCTACAAACTGCCCGGAGGCTTACTTCGGCCCCTTCATCGCTGGCGTCGCGGCCCGGGGCTCTACCACCGGAGACTTTGCCACCAGGGCTGCGTCCTGCTTCCCTCGCCATCTCCCATCGGAGGCCTCGCCGCCGGAAGCGGAACCCGAGCGCGGAGTTCGCCATCATCGAACTCAGGAAGCTGTTCCTTCACGGCGTCCAGAGCCTTGTTCCATGCGATGGCAGAATACTCCCCGAGCTCGACGTAAAATCGCTCTGATGCCTTATATTCGGCCACAACTTTCTTAGCCCGAGCCTCGGCAACTTGGGCCTTCAGCAGCGCCGCCTCAGCATATCCCCTTCTGACGTCCCTATCTTTTTCCAGGGCCGCGAAACGTCCAGCCAAATCTGCCAGCTTCCTATCGGCGACCCTGAGGGACGCGTTCAGGCGACGAAGGACACCCCGATTTGCCGAATTGGCAAGTTCCGCAGCCTCCGCCCGGTCCTCCGAGGCATCGGCGCTTGCCCTCTCCGAATGCAGGTCACGTCGCAAAACCTCGACCTCTGAAGGGAACACTTCCACTGGCCTCGGGGCGTGGAACGGCCCCTCGGCCTCTATACGAGTGGCGAGGGCACAATGTTGAAGGACCTGACAGAAAGCCGATGAGAAACCAGGAGGCCCCCGAGCCAGGGTAGGATATACCAAGAAGAATACATGCAAGGGGATTCGTACCTGGACCGCCCCCTGGGCCATGGCCTCCAATTGATCCCTCAGGGAGCCGTGCAAAAGCTTTCCCCCGGCCGACTCTTCCATCCCGGTGAGCAGGCCGGCGGCGACGGAAAGTCCAGACGGAACCGTGAAGACGGCGCCCCCCTCTTGCACGGAAATTCCCTCAAGGGCCCTCAACGACGACGCGCAAGAGACCATCCTCTTCCTCTTGAGAGAGGGCCTACCCTCGCCCTTCCTTCTGTCCCCCGTCGGGAGCTCGGGTAACTGTGAAGTCCCTGGCCGCCGCCGGAGAAACCCCCGGATGCCGTCGACGAAGCAGACGCCCCTCCCGGGGGCTCAGCCGCGCCACCAGCCTCCTTCTGGCACGAGCAACTCGAAAAGTGATAGCGAACCATGTATTCGAAAGAAAGAAGAACACCGAGCGACAACACCTCAAGGGAAGGGGGAAAATGGAAGATTGGGGACCCTGAGGCGGGCCCCACCCCTGTCTATTGCTGCGTACGGCCTCATCCAACGGCGACTGTCATCTTCCGCCAAAACACCCCCCAGACCAGCGGCCCTGATCGCTCCACGTGTCGATCCTGCGTTGGACGGCATCCCATCTGACGCCGCAGGCCTGCATACGTCGCGTCGGCCAATCGACGCTTGACGCGTGGACCGTCGCTTCAGTTGCAGGGCGCACGAAACGGCACACCTTTTTTAGATGCAGAAACCTCGCCTTGATTCACTAGCGGAAAAGACAACCGATGGCCCGAAGACTCGTCCCGATCGAACCCGGTAGAAGGGCTCACCCCGGGAGGCCTGGCAATCCATCCCTGCTCCGACCCACTAGATGGTCGGGACAGGAGTGGGGAGCTAATGATGATGCTCAAGATCGGCAACCTCCATGATCAGGACACGTGGCAGATAACGTGTCCCAGAACTCAGAAGAAAGGGCCACAAGGGCCGACTAGGCCACCCCTGTACCCGACCTACAAGCGCAAGCTGGCTCGCCTCAAAGCCCCCTAAAATTTGGCCTCCTCGGCCTCTCAGCTCACCCCGAGCTGATTCGGGACCAAGACTCCTCGGTCCTATCGCTCGTTCCCGGGCCCCCCAGCCGAGGCCATCTTCCTCGGTCCTCCCATCGACCAACTCCACCACTTACGGGCGTAACCACCGCTCCGCAAATCTCGCTATGCGCAGATTCTCCGTCAGCAACATCCCACGTTCCACGCCACCACGATCTCCAATAATGGACGATCCGCTCTCTACGCGGGCGTGACGTCGGGAGCGTAACTGCCGGCGAGATTCTCGCGCCTGCTGCTACGCGCTGCCGCCACTATATAAACCCCCATCATAGAGGGGTCAAGGAAGCCATTTTTTTACTCTTTTAAGCCGTTACTCTGCTCGGATCTCATCTCTAACTTGAGCGTCGGAGGGTCCTCGGTGGTACCAAACCATCCCGGGACTTCTTTGCAGGTACTCGGTACCGACTCCCTCACTTCGCCTTTTCCACCAAAAACCCATTGAGACCCACATGCAGCTGAAGATAATCAGCCAAGTTTACCGCGAGATCAACGGAAGACAACATCTGACGGAGGCCTGAAAAGGACTTCGATCATTTGAAGATGTTGGAATAGAAAGCAATATTTCCCATTAAGTTGAATGCTGCGCCTGTGCCATCAAATTTTAGTCAAATCATACCATGTTAGCTAGCTCTTCGCTCTGTGACCACCCTTGCTACTTCGCAACATCTACCTTTATCTTGGATGACTATGATTGGATAAGTAATTTTGCTATGCCTTTAACACTTGCTATGCCTTTAACACCATATGCTGCAGGTTGAGGTTGTTAGCGGAATCCAAAGGCTATAGACTTGATGACACGGGTCTATTTCTGGCCACTCAGAGCAGTTCCGGGAAGCAGGTACATTTATATTGGATGCTTGGTTTCTGATCAATTGCGATACTTATATTTGTATATGTCACTCCTTGTTTTGCATTTATTTTCAGGGGACGAGGTCAAGTACAAGCGTGAGTTGCAACACAGAGACGGAAATTTTCGATTTTCTCAGGTTCCCTTGGCTCGAACCTCATGAAAGAAATTCGTGACAATCGTCTTGGCCTTTACATTTTGAAATTTTGCCTCCTTTTGTGTAGTTTCCGCAGTTTGTATATATAGTTACAGTAACAGCCCTTGCAATGCTCTTCATGCAACCCCAAAATTTACAGTGCATTTGAGCTTTACCGTCGAACTTGTATATATATAAGACTCTGAAGCAAGATCGGTAAATGATGCAGTGTAGTGTTTCCTAGAGCACACACTTTAATAATATCTATAGCGATATCGGTCAGTTCTTAATCTTTATGACTAAATGGCACCAAACATTCTGTAGCTATTGCAGTTTTTCAGTTAACTACCTTAAAGTTTTTTTTTATAGTCACAGTAAGCTCCCTTGATGCGCTATATCCAAGTGTATTTTTTAACTGAAAAGGTTCCCTTATGAACCAAAGTCTAAGGGAAGCAATAAAAAAAACTCAAAGGTGTTTGAGTTAAAAACAACAATAGTTATAGATAACTCGGTGTAATTTTGCCTAGGCTTTGCTTCTGAAGTGGTTAGCTTGCATCATTGAGTCTATTACAAATTCTAATTAATCTCATTCAGTGAAAATGTCCAAAGAATTACTAATACTATTCTGTTCAAATTGCAGGATTTCAGCAAGTGATTATGTGGTACATCTGCAAGAAGTATTAAGTTCCAAACCCACATCTCACTGCATCTTACATAATAAAAATTCTCATCAGCTCAGGACCTTTAACATGTATATCCCCCTGTTTATTTCTTACAAAACTACACTTAGATCATAGTGAATTTAATTTAATGTCCCTTTGATGCAGATGAAGATTCGCGGACATAGCGAAACACCGCGAGCAATCTTTCATGTGGTGGCAAACAATCCTTTATCTCTGCCACACTTGAGAAGTTCGTGATCCATTCCGAAATTAACGGAAATCTTTCCTCGTCAAACATTTTCTGTTCAATGATTTCTTCCAATACTTGCAACATGTATGCAATCCAACCGAACGATATATCGGTAAGTCCTATCCTTTCTCCATTGAAGAATTTCTTACCCTTGAGCTCTTCCTCTAATATCTTTAAGTTTTCTGTGGCCATGGCCATTGCTTCCTCTTGCTCTTTGCCATTGGAGGCAAATACTTGCCATATCGAAGGGAAACACTACAATGAAAAGCGACGAGATTTATCTTCTCAACAAAATTTAGATATAGACTAAAGGTTGAATTTCACACTCATACCATTGCCTTTCATCATTTCTTCAAATAAATACCACAGCACTTTTGTCTTTCTAATGTTAATATCATAGATCATTTTTGAAAGTTTCTTGGTTCTATAAGCGCCTTTTGGTTGTCTCTCAAGAATGGTCCATAAATAAAAAAGTTACCGGCCCTTACAAATTTATGAGGTAAAATGCAAGCCGGAAGAGTTTCTTATTTTTTGGTCAAAAGTGCGCCGGAACATAATTTATTTTTATTTGTCTGACCTTTTCTTCTCCAAATTTGGACCAGAAACGCGCCATGGCTCTCTCGTAAGGATCCTCAGGCATGATAGGATTTTCCGTCCATGTCTCATCAATATACTCAAGAATGAGCAATGACTCACAAATTGGTTTCCCATTGTGAACAAGCACAGGGACCTTTTTGTGCACTGGGTTGTGCTCAAGGAGCAAAGGGCTCTTGTTGGAGAGATCTTCTTCAGTGTACTCATACTCAACTCCTTTCATCTTCATTGCCCATTTGATCCTAAGCACAAATGGGCTCATCCATGTCCCTAGTAGCTTCACCTCTTCCTTTTTCGCCATCGCTAGGAATATTGCATATGCTGCGTTATGAGGCTCTCTTTAGAGTTATTTATAGAGTTGTTTCCTTTTTGGTGTTTAAAACCTTTTAAGCTTAGCCAGTAAATCAGCTCCTATGTTTTTCTTCTCGAAATATATATATATATATATATATATATATATAGATATAGAGAGAGAGAATAATGGAGAAAAGAGGCCATATGAGGGGATTAACTCCTATGGCGTCGAAAAAATACAGCCTCCACCATTTTTTCCGACGATCGACATCCATCATCATCATCATTATCATCTAAGATGTGCATACACCAAATTTCATGTGATTTCACTATTTTTTCACCGTTGAATTAGCAATATAAAAAGTTCTATTGTCGGTAAACCATTAATTTTTCACTAATTAAATTAACGGTAAAAAAATGGTATAATCACATGAAATTTGGTATATCCACATCTTAAATGATAAAGATAGAGGTGATGTATGCCGATCGTCGAAAAAAATCATGAAAGGTACATTTTTCCGACGCCACAGAAGGAAATTCCCTTCTATGACATCTTTTCTCCATTAACCTTATATATATATATATATATATATATATATATGTGCGAGTGCGCTATTGTAAACCGGTCGGCGTTTTAAAAAAAAGGGAATTCTCGATCTACGACTTATTTTAACAATCCAATCCGTTCAAATGGATCACCCCACTCTCAAATGTATGCTATGAAAAATCAAAGGATTTGAAGACCTCTAACCAATTCATCGGATGAAGTTTATGTTGCGTTATCGAAAGAGTTCTCGTTTTTAAAAAACGCGGACAAATTTGCAATATATATATATATATATATATATATATATATATATATATATATATTGTCGCTGGTCCGTAAACTCTAATCTAACCACACTCACGCATACCCCACACAACACACACGCGGACCTAGGGGACCTATGAATTGCCCCACACAACACACACGTGGATCTAGGGGACCCGTGAATTGCCCCGAATACCCCACACAACACACACGCGGACCTAGGGGACCCGTGAATTGCCTCGAAAGCATTTATTTGTAGCCACTTCCCTTTTGGGGTTCCTGAGGTTCGAACCTCGCACTTTCCCCAAGAGGAGAAGCGCCCATACCAACTGAGCTTGTGCTCATTGAACTTCTCGAAATATATGAGTAGCTCTAAATTCAAGTATCCAAGTCGATTCCCATATGTTCTCTAGCATTGGCTTTATAATGCCAGATGGATTGCCATCACCAAATATACGGTAGTTTGTGCTTTGGAATGATACTACCACCCCTTGAATTATTTCTTAGGATTTTCTTTATTATCTGGGGTACATTATTAGTTAGTGGAAGAGGGGAATAATACCACGGAATATAGATTTCGTTTTAGGATGAACACAAGAAATACTCTGGAAAAACATTTTGAATCCTAGTATTTATGTACTCAAAAATATCAAAAGTACGGACAACCACACTAAAAATATATGTGTCTAGCATGCATGAACCTTAACGGTCGATAGAACAGTTGACGGAGCATGATAAATCTTGTAAAGATGGTCATAATAGCTAATGAAAAGGGTGCTACACAACAGGTTCCTACACAACTGGCCACGCAACACACCCGGTGTGTGGGTGTGTAGTCCTGCTGCATAGCACCACTTTCCTCTCATAGCCATTATGATGTTCAGATCAAAAGATCACGTGAATAAAAAAGTGAGCACTTTAACTTAGGAATTTTCAATTTACTCAAAATCAAATAAAATGCCAATTTCCGCATATTAATCTTAGGAATTAACTCATGAAATTAATCCGACTTGGATCTTAAAGTTACACATGATCCTGAGAGACTAAATGCCAATAACCCTATATATTATCTACCATATTCTTGTATGGATTGATGATAACTAGGTGCTCTTGATGTTGTCAATTATTCTGGAGTTTTCTTATCAAATCTTAGTAATAATATTTTCTTCTGCGGTTCTTAATCTCAAAAGTTTTGTCATCTTTACAAAATTTATATAGAGGTATTTCTTACAAACATGTAATGCAATAATGGAGTTTAATCAATTGATTAGGTAAAGTTTTTTTAATAAAAAAATTAATATTTAATTTTAATCTCAATCAGTTTTAATTATTATTTATTACTATTATTCTTTCTAAATTCACAAGTAAAAAACGAGATGCCATTAATTTTGGACGGATGCATATATGGATAACTTCTATCTAATACACCACAATAAAGTTAATTCATATCTATTAAATAGTCTTATTGTATTTTATAGGCTTAATTCGGAAAAACTACCAAATTTTTTGTCTCAATTAAGAAAAACCATCAAATTGTTATAAAATTATGAAAAACTATCATACTTTGAAAGTTTTGTGATAGTTTTTTTTTTAAGTATTCCTGAGGTGGCAACTTATTTGTGGTAGTTTTTAAAAGTTTTGTAGTAGTTTCATGTATTTTGTGAAAGTTTTGTGGTAATGTTTGTAGGGTTAGCTTAGCACCTTAGCAAGGTTTTGGCAAATATCGATCATGCTATTTTAAAATTTTAAGGTGCTAAACAAACAAACCAAGTAATCGAACTAGAGAATTATGGTTAATTTTGCATGTAAACAACTTTACAACTAAGTGTTTAGGGATTACAACCTTTGTAGTCCGTTCCTTCGCTTCATAAGCTCCGAGTAGTGGTCCCTTCACTGCGATCCAAGAACTCTCGGATTCTTGAGAGGCTCCACAAATCGAATGATCCATGCTTTCTTGAAGACTCCGAAATCTAAGATGATCTACTTTGAGGAAACACGAACTCAAGCTATGACTTCATTAATATGCAATTAGTGAAGCTAATACACTAATCTATATGGTCAGTATAGAAGAGGATGATGAAGTAGGAATTTTGCTCTCTTTAGTTTTCTTTTTCTCACAATCTTTCATCACAAGATCAAAAGCTAGAAAGCTTTTGCAATGAGGAAGAAGAAGAAGAAGTGATGAAAAATAATTGCGGTGAGGTTAGAAATGCAACCTTGGATGAGGATATGGCATGTACTAACTCATGTAGAGAGTTAACCATGGCTATGTGTAATGGTTAGGTTACCAAAATATCTCAAGTGAAACAAAAAGGGTGGACTAAGTTAATGGTTATCTACAAGCTTCTCCAAGCTTCTAACCATGAGTCATTTCCACTTAATTTTGAATTACTTGATATAAATAGAAACCCAAACATTATTAATAGCATGGTGTAACTCTCATACACCCATATTGCATGTATAACCAAACATGTCACATTAATAATATATATCACATATATATCATTTGTGAACAAAAGAAAATAATACAATAAACATATATCACATATATGTTAAATGTATCATAAGTGAGAATAATAAATACTTAAGTGAGCATATAATATATATCATTTTATCGAATCAACACTTGATCCGATAACCCGGCTTTATCACATATACCCGGCCGATATCACATATCACGAGAATAGAATACGGTATCACATACACGTATCAATCTCGGTCCCGCACATCACATATGTGCTCCTACCCCGTTTCGCCTGAGCCAGGAAACCTCTGTGTAGGACTCTAAAGACTCGTCAATACGCCGGCAGTAGGTGATGATCATATCAAACACCCACAAGCTGCAAGCGGTCAGCTAAACGTAACAGCCACCCGGGTATTGAGCGACTAGAAGATCAACAAGCAAGCATGTACATACTCCTGCGAATCCAATCAGAAATACTGCCATACAGTCCGGTCTCTTCGTCTGATATATCGCATATCCAGTCTAGGAGTAGTAAACGTCAGACCCCAGTAACCGATAAGTCGTGTCGATGTGAGCCTCATAACAGGTCGAGAAACTACTGATAACACTTACCAGTAGATCTCCATATCAGCCCTGGCCAGGGACTTCCAGTTATAACCAATCGAACACAGCGCAACATCAACCCCCAATACCGGGAGAGACGAAATCCCTCCTATCGCTTATTGTCTCCATGTGATTCGGGACTGTACCCAAAAGCCACCGTTTTGCACGTTCTCTTGAACGTGGTAAGGTGAAAATCAAAGCACAGTGGGAATCACACAAGACTCTATGACGATCTCGGGTCTACAGACTAACCTGTATCAGTGTCACCAGAGAACTGCTATCTGATGATAGGTATAATACCAACAAGGAGTTCTCGGCGAGTCCGTTCAGTGTATCCAGTCTCCACTGAGCACCCGTATACCATCTTTGATGTCAAACACCAATAGATGTGGGATCATCCATCGCCCATCATATGGGTCATGATGCGTATACGCTAGTCTACTCTGGAGTATCGATGCCCTGTCTCGATACCATTTCGACTAAGAACAGTTATAGGATGTACTTGTGGACTACCCTGGCCCTACTAATATGATCTGCATCATAGTCCTAGTAGTCAAGTACATATCCTAAGGGCTTTATCAACATGTGAGAGCAACACAGTAACACAATATAAGTCAACATGTTAAGATAAAGAGCAACCATATAGTATACTATCATATCGAGCAAGAAAATCCTCTCTATATATATCCAAGCATCCACTATAATAAACATCATATATACAACAATGGCCTCCAGGGCATATACATAACTGACAATCTCCTACTTGCACTAAGGCCAGCTGTTGTAGTATTTCATACCCAACATCCCGAAGAGTCTCTCAAATTGTATCTGGGGAATGACCTTCGTGAATGGATCCGCAGTGTTATCCTTCGTGTCTACTCTCCTGACCTCGATCTCCCGGCGATCAACTATCTCCCGGATCAAGTGATACCGCCTCAGAATATGCCTGGATCTCTGATGGGACCTGGGTTCCTTGGCCAAAGCCACAGCTCCATTGTTATCACAATACAAAGGTATTGGATGCTCAATGGACGGAACCACTCCAAGTTCAGTTATGAACTTCTTCATCCAGATAGCCTCTTTAGCAGTATCGTTGGCAGCGATGTATTCAGCCTCCATCGTCGAGTCTGCCACGGTTTCCTGTTTGGAACTCTTCCAACAAACCGCTCCTCCATTGAGAGTAAAGACAAATACCGAGTGCGACTTAGAGTCGTCCTTATCACTTTGGAAGCTTGAATCGGTAAAGGACTCCACCTGGAGTTCTACGTTACCATACACCAAGAACATCCCTTTAGTCCTTCTCCAGTACTTGAGAATGTTCTTCATAGCTATCCAGTGACTCTCTCCTGGATCTGATTAATACCTACTCACTACACTTAGTGAGTATGCTACATCGGGTCTGGTACATAGTATCGCGTACATGATAGAGCCTACTGCCGAAGCATAGGGTATCCCTTGCATGCGATCTCTCTCCAAATCAGTCTTGGGAGACATCTCTTTGGAGAGAGTGAGTCCAGAGATCGTGGATAAATTCCCATGCTTGGATTCATCCATACTAAACCTCTTTAGTATGGTATCAATGTACCTGGATTGGGACAATCCCAGTATCCTTTTAGATCTATCTCTATAGATCTTAATCTCCAAGATGCATGAGGCATCACATAGATCTTTCATTGAGAATCTTTGTGATAAGAAAAGCTTGACCGAGTGCAGCATAGGAACATCATTTCCTATTAAGAGTATGTCATCTACGTACAATACGAGGAAGACAATCTTACTCTCTGCCACCTTCTTGTATATACAAGGTTCATCTACGTTCTTGATGAAATCAAAATCTTTGACTACCACATCAAAACGGATGTTCCAACTCCGCAATGCCTGCTTTAACCCGTAGATGGATTTAAACAGCTTGCACACCTTTCCGCTGCTCCCACTGTCTACGAAGCCCTCTGGCTAAGTCATGTACACGCACTCTTCTAAATCATCATTTAGAAAGGCGGTCTTAACATCCATTTGCCAGATTTCGTAGTCATGGTATGCAGCAATGGCAAGTAAGATCCGGATGGACTTAAGCATAACCACTGGAGAAAAGATTTCATCATAATCCACACCTGGTCGTTGACGAAAACCCTTTGCAACAAGTCTAGCTTTGAAAGTCTCAACTTTTCCATCTACACCAAGTTTCTTCTTAAAGATCCATTTGCTCCCAATGGGTTTTACCCCTTCAGGAGCAACTTCCAAAGTCCATACTTTGTTAGTGTACATGGATTCCATCTCAGACCGTATTGCATCCAGCCATTTCACAGAGTCCCCACTCGTGATGGCCTGCTCGAAGCTAGTCGGGTCATCATCTTCCATGATGCAATCCTCGCTCCCACCATCGATGAGAAAACCGTAGTATCTCTCAGGTGGATGAGGAACCCTACTAGATCGGCGGAGAGGCTGAGGTTCGTTGGCAACTATCGAATCCTCTGGTTCCATTAAATCTTCAGTTGTAGTTTGTTCTGCTGGAACTTCTTCCAGCTTTACCTCTTCGCCACTAATTTCTTTTGCCAGAAATTCCTTTTCTAAAAAGATGGCATGTTGAGCAACAAACACCTTTTGTTGTTCACTGTGGTAGAATAGATATCCATTTGAATGTTTAGGATATCCAACAAGCTTACAAAGAACTGATCGTGCCTCGAGTTTGTCCGGATTTTGCCTTTTGACATAGGCCGGACAACCCCATATCTTAACTCGTTTAAGACATGGTCTCTTCCCACTCCATATCTCATATTATGTGGTAGGTACAGATTTTGATGGAACCTGATTCAATAGATATGTTTTTGCTTCAAGCGCATAACCCCAAAAGGAAATATGTAACTCAGTGGTGCTCATCATAGAGCACACCATATCTAATAGGGTGCGATTCCTCCGTTCCGATACACCGTTGTGCTGTGGTGTATACGGTGGAGTAAGCTGAGAGAGAATCCCATTCTCTTTTAGATAATCCCGGAACTCATTGCTCAAGTATTCTCCTCCTCGATCAGATCGAAGGATCTTAATACTTTTACCCATTTGGTTCTCGACTTCTTACTTATATTCTTTGAATTTCTCAAAAGTTTCAGACTTGTGTTTCAACAGGAACGCATATCCGTAATTTGAGAGATCGTCAGTGAATGTAATGAAGTACGAGGAACCATTCCTGGCATGTGTAGACATGGGACCGCATACATCACTATGTATAAGTCCTAAGAGTTCCGTAACTCTTTCTCCGTGTCCACTAAACGGATTTTTGGTCATCTTTCCTTTGAGACATGAATGGCAAGTTTCATAAGATGATAATTCGAACGGATTCAAGTATCCATCCTTATGCAACTTAGCTAGTCGTGTCACATTGATATGACATAGTCTACAATACTACAAGAAGGATTCGTTCATTTCTGAACTCTTCCTCTTGTGTGTGTTTTGCACATTAAGAACTGTAGTTTGATTCAGAACGTATATGTCATTATTTAACAAGCCTGATCCAATCAACTTTTGATTCAGGAAGATGTTCATAATATTATTCTGTACTACAAAATTATATCCTTCTTTACTTAATAAAGAAACTGATATAATGTTGCATATCATGTTCGGTATGTAATAGCATTCATTCAGAATCAATGTATTACCGCTTGGTAATACAAGGTGATATTCGCCAACTGTTTTGGCTGCAATATTTACACCATTCCCTACTTTTACGGAATGATCACCCATTCCCAATTCTCTATCTCTCTTTAGCCCATGTAACATATTACATATGTGGGATCCTGATCCGGTATCTAATACCCAGGACGTAGAGTGAAATGAGAAACAGTTCTCGATAACAAATACACCCGAAGAAGATGCATCAACATACTTATTCTTCGTTTGGGCAGCATATGAATTCTGGCATTCCTCTATTTCCTGTTCAGTCCTATAACAATTATAAGAAAGAAAGGAACCAACGTTCCCCTGCCCAGTATAACAAGCGGGTTCGGAAAATACATCAATATTATTATCTTGATTAAGGCGTGACATGGTCGCTATCTGGAGAGAGAGAGAAGAAAACACTTTAGCGTACGCTCTTGCAAGATTAGATTGGTTATTATCTTATCTAATCAGGATGGCTCCCACTGTTTTTATCAAATCTTTCTTCAAAAACCTTAAAAAGGAAAGACTAGCCGGGATTAATTGCAGTCTACAACTTTGCTAACCGTTCATCCAGGCCAGTGCCGGTACTTTGAGGGAGGTTCCCCGTGCTTTCGCACGGACCTAATTAAGATAAACCTCGTTTTCCCTTAGGGGTAGCCCCATTAACACCTTTCTAGACACCTAATGGGATAGCTAATTGTAAAGTGTAAAATTCTCCCAGGAGTAACTCTTACTCGCAGTGGGTACCGGGATCCAACTATCTCATAGAAGGTATGCAATCTCATTGTAAATTTCAACACTTAAAATTCCCGATAATACCTTTTGCCCCTAGCGTGCTATGACCTTGACAGAGGTCAACAAACCATAGTGCACTAGTCAAGTTCAACCCGTCATTTCTTGATTGAATCAAACCCACCCGCACGACCCTTGACAGAGGTCAACAAGGTCGTACGACTACCCTAATCCAATCTCATCACATTCTTTACAGATAAGTACTAATAAGTTACCGCACACTACGCCTTGACAGAGGTCAACCAACGCAGCACGAATACTAACTAGTCCTAATCTGAAATGACGAAGGGCTACGCCGGTTTTTAAGAAAACCATGAGCGTAATGAACTTGATATCGTTGTAGAAACCAGTGGTTTAGAAAATGAGTGTTTTTTAGGCTTTTACTAGTTTCACTAAAGAGGTTACTCCCGGTGAAGGGATCTCGGCTCTTTCCTTATCGAATAAGGTGCTGGATATTTTACAAGGAATACCGCTATGCAAAGCAAAAACTATAGAAGCAATCAAAAAACAAAACCGAGTGAGTTGTAGCATCTGCTAGTTTCGCTAAAGAGGTCACTCCCGGTGAAGGGATCTCGGCTCTTTCCTTATCGGATAAGGTGCTGGATATTCTTCAAGGAATACCACTATGCAAAGCAGAAACTAGAGCTATCTTTTTTGAAAATTTGATTCTACAACATCTTATAGGTTTCTTTTCTTTTCATTAATCTCATTAATGAATTCCCATCATTTATGTTTTCTAAGTATCACAGAAGAAACGAAAGCAATAATATTTATATATCATATATATATATAGTATAAGCATTCGTCTCACGCATATAAAATGATCACATCATAGAATATCAGCAGCAGAAGAATCACATATGAAATAATGGATATACTAGAAATTCCGTGTTTTATTTAAGCCAGTAAAAATGCGGATTCCACGGTCGTGATGAGTAACCAAACCCACATCCGTAGACCTCTACGAGAGCGGCAAGCAACCCTACCAATTATAGAGTTACAAGACCCGGACTCAACTCCTCGAGTTGGTCTCTCACTGGACTCTAAAACCCGGTTACTTGTGCACCCCACCTTGGGTATATCCTAATGCGGAAAAGTAAATAATATACAACAATGGTGACATCATCCTCAACCCGGAAGTGCCCCAATAAAAGAATATTACATATAATGAATTTTACATGAATGAAAATAAAAACTCTCATCTCACATAAAACCCCCGGCTATTCTAATCACAACGATCCAATATAACACATCACAGCAACATATAACACCGCATGTCATCAACGTAAGTAAATATGCGTATCCCAATTGTCGTTGATGTATAGCAAAGAAATTGGCGATACACCATATATTACACTTACGGTCGCAGAAAAGAAAGTGAAAAACTACAACATTCGGAATCCACAATTACCTTAGACATCATAAATCCGAAATATCACATATTACGGATTTCATGACTAACTATATGAATTCCACATATTGTATCACAATCACAGATAGCTAGGCGAAGTTAGACAATTCGATCGATTCACAAATTCCCAAAAATTCCCAGAGAGCTCAACACATGAGTACTGTTAAATTTAACCAGAGACATACCACAGTTCCTACGGACCTACAGCTGAAGGCCTGACCCAAGCCTCTCACGTGGCGCCGCGGATCTGCCGCCAAAACCATGTTTTGGCCGCGGATCTGCGGTCACTTTGACGAGTTAGGGTTTCGTTCTTCAGGTGTGTCCATAGAATTCCCTGTATGATTTTCTGAATATTTTTAACATGGAAAAATCCAACTTTGGGAAAAATTTCCAGAGAGGGGGTCCAAATCGGGTTTTCGGAGTTCGATTGGAATTCTAACTTCGTCTAGACAACGCCTAATGCTCTAGCTTGACTCTAATACCACTGTAGGGTTAGCTAAGCACCTTAGCAAGGTTTTGGCAAGTATCGATCATGCTATTTTAAAATTTTAGGGTGCTAAACACACAAACCAAGTAATCAAACTAGAGAATTAGGGTTAATTTTGCATGTAAACAACTTTACAACTAAGTGTTTAGGGACTACAACCTTTGTAGTCCGTTCCTTCGCTTCATAAGCTCCGAGTAGTGGTCCCTTCACTGCGATCCAAGAATTCTCGGATTCTTGAGAGGCTCCACAAGTCGAATGATCCATGCTTGCTTGAAGACTTCAAAATCCAAGATGATCTACTTCGAGAAAACACGAACTCAAACTATGACTTCACTAATATAGAATTAGTGAAGCTAATACACTAATCTATATGGTCAGTATAGAAGAGGATGATGAAGTAGGAATTTTGCTCTTTTTAGTTTTCTTTTTCTCACATTCTTTCATCACAAGATCAAAAGCTAGAAAGCTTTTGTAATGAGGAAGAAGAAGATGAAGTGATGAAAAATAATTGAAGTGAGGTTAGAAATGCAACCTTGGATGAGTATATGGCATGCACTAACTCATGTAGAGAGTTAACCATGGCTATGTGTAATGGTTAGTTTAAAAAAATATCTCAAGTGAAACAAAAAGGGTGGACTAAGTCAATAGTTATCTACAAGCTTCTCCAAGCTTCTAACCATGAGTCATTTCCACTTAATTTTGAATTACATGATATAAATAGAAACCCAAACATTATTAATAGCATGGTGTAAGTCTCATACACCCATGTTGCATGTATAACCAAACATGTCACATTAATAATATATATCACATATATATCATTTGTGAACAAAAGAAAATAATACAATAAACATATATCACATATATGTTAAATGTATCATAAGTGAGAATAATAAATACTTAAGTGAGCATATAATATGTATCATTTTATCGAATCAACACTTGATCCAATAACCCGGCTATATCACATATACCCGGCCGATATCACATATCGCGAGAATATAATACGATATCACATACACGTATCAATCTCGGTCCCGCACATATCACATATATGCCCCTACTCCGTTTCGTCTGATCCAGGAAACCTCTGTGTAGGACTCTAAAGACTCGTCAATACGCCGGCAGTAGGTGATGATCATATCAAACACCCACAAGCTGCAAGCGGTCAGCTAAACGTAACAGCCACACAGGTATTAAGCGACCAGAAGATCAACAAGCAAGCATGTACATACTCCTGCGACTCTAATCAGTAACACTACCGTACAGTCCGGTCTCTTCGTCTGATATGTCGTATATCCAGTCTAGGGGTGGTAAACGTCAGACCCCAGTAACCGATAAGTCGTGTCGATGTGAACCTCATAACAGGTCGAGAAACTACTGATAACACTTACCAGTAGATCTCCATATCTGCCCTGGACAGGGACTTCCAGTTATAGCCAATCGAACAAAGCGCAACATCAACCCCCAATACCGGGAGAGACGAAATCCCTCCTATTGCTCATTGCCTCTATGTGATTTGGGACTGTACCCAAAAGCCACCGTTTTGCATGTTCTCTTGAACGTGGTAAGGTGAAAATCAAAGCACAGTGGGAATCATACAAGACTCTATGACGATATCGGGTCTACAAACTAACATGTACCGGTGTCACCAGAGAACTGCTATTTGACGATAGGTATAATACCAACAAGGAGTTCTCGGCGAGTCCGTTCAGTGTACCCAGTCTCCACTGAGTACCCGTATACCATCTTTGATGTCAAACACCAATAGATGTGGGATCATCCATCGCCCATCATATGGGTCATGATGCGTATACGCTAGTCTACTCTGGAGTATCGATGCACTGTCTCGATACCTCTTAGACTAGGGACAGTTATAGGATGTACTTGTGGACTATCCTGGCCCCACTAGTATGATCTGCATCATAGTCCTAGTAGTCAGGTACATATCCTAAGGGCTTTATCAACATATGAGAGCAAGACAGTAACACAATATAAGTCAACATGTTAAGACAAAAAGCAATCAGATAGCATACTATCATATCGAGCAAGAAAGTTCTCTCTATATATATCCAAGCATCCACTATAATATACATTATATGTACAACAATGGCCTTCAGGGCATATACATAACTAACAATGTTTTGTATATTTAACAAGAATTTGGTACTTCCTGTAGTTAGGCCAAAATGATAGTTTTTTGGAATTAAGTCTCATCACATATATATGTATGAAAAACTTTGAAAGTGATCCAACTTTTCGAAAATTCTTGAATAGAATATATGATAATAGAATGTAACTGTAGACTAACTGTAAAACAATCGATCATGATGTCGAATCGAATTTAACACTTGCTATAACATGTAGCGGAATAAAACCAATGGAGTACAAGCATAATGATGAAGACTTATAGTGTTTGGATCGACGGTACATGCCTTCCTTTTGATCTTCTGAATCCAAGAGATCTTCTACGTCATTCAATGATAGAGGAGTCACAACCTCACAGTTACGAGAAAAGAACTCTACTTCACGACGGCTGAATGGTGCGAACTGAAGATGAAGGAGAGAAATCAAAGACCTAGCTTTTGAATGACGCACTATCAAATATCTCAACTAGCCCCAGATATATAGCCTAAGAGAGATCCAAACGGACAGTGTATAATAGTTGGAGTCCGAAGCCTGGAGTGACTAACCAGAGTTTTCTCCTAGCCGACTTAGGACCCACAACCTATCAAGTGTAGGCGGTTTGCCCAAGCCTAGCCCTAATGGACTCAGGAATGCAAGTAGGTCGGGTCTCTGAACTTGGCCGACCCGATCACTTAATTGGAAGGGTTTGGGTCGGATAAAGCCCAAGGTTCAACATACTTTCACTTGTACAATTAAGTGGGCGATGTCTAAAAACCGTTGTCATCCAAGTTTTGCATCATTTTACCTCATTCCATACATGCTATGTTGTTGTGCGACCATCGATACCTACAAACGCAAACGGATAGTCTTGCAAGAAGCTCCTTAGAAGAAGAAAAACAAATGTTTAATTTGTTAGCTTCATATAATATAAGCCAAATAAATCGTCTCACGATCTCTGTACAAGTACCTTTGATCCCTCAAGAAATTTAATCTAACATGATAGTTCTTCCTCTAATTCCCTGCACTCTATTGACTTCATGTAGGCTCAAGTTAGAGTTGGCCATGCTGTGGTATTATTTTACTTTAATCTTAATTTACTTTTATTTATTATTCATTCTTGTTTTCCTTAAAAAAAAATTAAATGTAGAAAACGAGGATACCAATAATTTTAAGTATTGCGCATGTAAATGACTTCTGGCTCGAACATCACATTAAAGAAGTTTCATGTCATGTATATGCAAAACACTTGTATGCTATATTATACAGGGTCTGGTCTACATACAATTGGATAAATAAACTATCCAACAAATCAAGACCGTTCAGAGTTAACCCCTTCTTTAAGAAGCGGTTAAAATCTAACGGTCGTTATTTAACCGCTACTTAAAGTAGCGGTTAACATCAAAAGTTGATTTATCCGATAAATCTAGACCGTGCAAACTCAACCGTTATTTTAAGAAGCGGTTAAAATTCTACGGGTCTTATTTAACCGCCACTTAAAGTAGTGGTTAAAAATAAATATCAAACCGTTGCTTAAGTAATTTTTTTTTAGCCGTTGAGGAATATATCACCTATCGATTTTGGAACCCTAACTTCCGTTAGAACACTCTGCGTCTTTCTTAACGAAGTTTTTTGAAGTGATCTCTCGATTTTGGAATTCGGGCTTCCACCAGACACTACCACAATAACAGTTTAATCCTCGGCTACATAAATCCGTAGGGACAACTTTTTATTGTCCATATGAATTAATCTGTAGGGTCATCTGGTTGCTCCTATGGTGCCCTACGGATTAATTTAAAAATATTAAAATGTAATCTTTTATTTGGCCCTACGAAACCGCAAAAGAAGATCCTACGGATTAATCCGTAAGGGAAATTAAGAGTTATTTATAAAAAAAATATAGCCTAGAAATTCCCCACCCCCCAATTTTTCCCACCATCTTCCCTGCTCGTCGTTAAAACTTCCCGCCGTCTCGTCACGCGCCGGACCCACTTCTCGTCGCCAAAACTTCCCGCCGCCGTCATCGCCTCAGTCTCCGCCACCATCTCGTCGAGCTACTCCACCTCAGTCTCGCCAAAATTTCCCGCTCGTCGTCATCTTGCCGCCGCCGTCTCGTCGAGCTCCATCCCCGGCCTCCTCCACCTCTTCGAGCTCCATCCGCCGACAAAACTACAAGTGAGGTGAGTTAATTTCCATTTTGAAGTTTTAATTATTCTTAATTTTTGTGTTATTGTTGATTTTAGGGTTAGAGTTAGTTCCGGATTAATTGTGGGTTAATTAGGGTTATGGTTAATTAGGTGGGTTAGGGTTAGGGTTCGGTTTGGGGTTAGGGTTAATTAGGTAAGGTTAGGGTTAGGATTAGTTAGGGTTAATTAGGTTAAATTGGGTTAGTGATGTTTAGGGTTAGGGTTAGGGTTTAAGCTTAATTAGATTAATTAGGGTTAATTTTGGTTTGGGCTAGAGTTAATTTGGGTTGGGGTTTGGGTGATGATTAGGGTTAGGTTGATTTCGGTTAGGGTTTGGGCTAGAGTTAATTTGGGTTAATTAGGTAAAATAAGAGTGTATTTGTGTTAGGGTTTATTTGGGTTAATATTGGGCTGATTAGGGTTTATTTGGGTTAGGGTGATGATTAGGGTTAATTTGGATTAATTAGGTTAATTTGGGTTAATTTTGGGTTAATTAAGATTAATTTTAGGTTAATTAGGAATAATTTGAGTTAGGGTGATGATTGGGGTTTAATTTTGGGTTAATTAGGGATAATTAGGGTTAATTAGGGTTAGGGTTTAGGGTGCACTAGTTCCTTCAGTAGGATACTCGATGATAACGTAAACGTACAACTTTACCGTAAACTTAACCCTTCATATAAGAACTTAGTTCTTCTTCTGGTTGAGATTTGTAGAAGCAAATCTTCCCATAAATTGAGAATTTAATTCTTATCGGGGAGATTTTGTTCTGCAGATTCAAAACTTAGGGGGAAAAACTAAGTTAAAAAGAAATAATATGAACATATGAGAATTTAATTCCTCCAAAAATTAAGGTTAGGATGTAGGGTGCACTAGTTCCTTCAGTAGAATACTCGATAATAACGTAAACACACAACTTTACTGTAAACTTAACCATTCATATAAGAACTTAGTTCATCCTCTGGTTGAGATTTGCAGAAGCAAATCTCCCCACAAGTTGAGAATTTAATTCTTATTGGGGAGATTTTGTTCTACAGATTCAAAACTTAGAGGAAAAGAACCAATTTAAAAAGAAATAATAGGAACATAGGGAAATTTAATTCCTTCAAAAATTAGGGTTAGGGTTTAGGGTGCACTAGTTCTTTCAGTAGGATACTCGATGATAACGTAAACGCATAAATTTATCGTAAACTTAACCCTTCATATAAGAACTTAGTTCTTTCTCTGATTGAGATTTGCAGAAGCAAATCTCCCCACAAGTTGAGAATTTAATTCTCATCAGGAAGATTTTGTTCTGCAGATCAAAACTTAAGGGAAAAGAACTAAGTTAAAAAAGAAATAACAGGAACATATGAGAATTTAATTCCTCCAAAAATTAGGGTTAGGGTTTAGGGTGCACTAGTTACTTCAGTAGAATACTCGATGATAAAATAAACGCACAACTTTACCGTAAACTTAACCCTTGATATAAGAACTTAGTTCTTCCTATGGTTGAAATTTGCAGAAGCAAATCTCCCCACAAATTGAGAATTTAATTCTCATCGGCGAGATTTTGTTCTGCGGATTCAAAACTTAGTGGAAAAGAACTAAGTTAAAAAATATAGGGACATATGGGAATTTAATTCCTCCAAAAAATAGGGTTAGAGTTTAGGGTGCACTAGTTCCTTCAGTAGGATACTCGATGATAACTTAAACGCACAACTTTACCGTAAACTTAACCCTTCATATAAGAACTTAGTTCTTCCTCTGGTTGAGATTTTGTCACGACCCGCTTCCCAAAAGAAGGAGAAGGATGCGTGGCATGGTCCGCAACCTAACTGTATTGAAGGTGGTCTATTCAATACAGTTACGTTAAGCATATAAATATTTAACATGCAGGATGTGTACCAAAATAAAAATAATAAAAGCGAAAGGCATTTATTTCCATTAACCAAACTTTATTACATCCCAAAAGAAAGAGTAAAATAAACTAAGTAGTTTAATTACATCGAGGAGAAACAAAAGCCCTAAACATGTGGGCAACAACAAAAATTAAATCTAGCCAATCTTCCATCGTCCAGTCTGCAAAATCTTCATAAGTTGGCTTCACACCTTGATCCTCGCCATAATACTCATTCTTATCTGAAGGACATTCCAAAGATAGAGGAAGAAAAGGAAGGTCCGTCAGCGAGTTATACTCGGGTAGGATTGCCTCATAAGAAAGTAAAGGTATAGAAACGAACAGGTGTATATAATGAATATGATGTACATGTGTATAAAGGTATGAGGTTATATACAAATTAGATATGTGAATATGAGTAGGTTGTGCGGGGTGTATGTTGGCAAAGGTTCAAGTCAAGTCAAACGGATATTCAGTCTAAGAGTTAGATCAGGTTAAACAAGGTGTGTATGGATGGAATTGACGGGTGAACATACTCGTATCCTTGAGGTATCCCATGACTAGCTGGAAGCAGTATGAGCTGGTGCTCGTGCATAGGATGGCAATCAATGTGGTAGCGTGAACATCCACGAAAGGTGTCCCATGACTACGATGGAGCTTTGTCTAGCGTGAATATCACTCAAGTGCACAGGTATTACCACCCTTCAGTTCCATAATAAACAACAAGTCTAAACTGGTAAAATATCCACATCCAAGATACCGAATAACTAGTGTCTCAGAAAGAAAGGTAGATAAGATAACAAGTAGGTATAGCATATGATGTGAGTTTAGTGTTGAGTATCAATAAGTATTGTAAACGTTTTAGTTTGTTAAACAAGGGTCCGGATACTCGCGATTATTCCGTTGTGGCCATGGAACAACAACTGGGGAAGTGAAATATACCGTTTCACTTTCCGGGATCATGATCGAGTAATAGGGGAATCCGAGTTCCGATTCTCCTTGCCTAATCAAACTACCCATCCCCGTGGTTCAGTATAAAGGTTTTGACGAATTAGAGTTAGTGCGTATACCTCTAGGCATGAAATTTCCACATTGTATAGTCGTCCACATTTTGGATTGGTCATCCGGAATATCGGGATCTTCATATTTGTATAGTCGCTCATATATTGGACTGGTCACCCGGAATATCGGGATCTTCATATTTGTATAGTCGCCCATATATTGGACTGGTCACCCGGAATATCGGGATCTTCATATTTAGTATTCCATACCTAGGTCCGCGCATTCTAACCCTAACCGTATCATGTTTTGTATATGTCATGTTGTCATAAACTGGAAATTTTAAAAAAGAGTATTGATCTCGTTTAATATGGCCTTCCACAACCACTCGTTTTATTTTCTAAAGTTCGTAAAGTACTTCGTGTCATCTTAGGGAATGCTTAGTAAAAAGAATAATAGTGTTTAATTATCTTTTATCACTTCTAAGAAAAACTATAAGATTTGGGATATTTATTATTTTGGAAAAAACCATAATGTTTTACGGAAAATATCCTTTCGATAAAAGGTTGTGGTGTTTAGTTGAAAATCTTTTGTAAGGGATTTTTATAAGGACAATTTGCAAGAGGTTTTTATTTGAAAATTTAGACTGCTCCTAACTGTTCCAAAAGGATAAGTTGTGAGGTCCTCAAATCGCCTCTTCACCGCCAATTGTGGCCAGGTAAGCACAAGTAAGGAAAGGAGGGATCCGCTCACGAATCACCGTGAGACGGGCCTTTTAAAATTACCTTTCCCACTTGTCTAGCATAGGCGCCACAAAGTCTGGTTTAGATAAACGACCGATACCTACAACCTTTCCTTTTTCCTAAATTGGTGTTATTTTAAAATTACCTTTTAATAAGGTACTAAATATTCCTTTTTGAAAAGATATCGTTATACAGATTGTGGTCTTTATTGAAAATGGCCCTTCAATAATGGTCGAGATATTTAAATGAAATTAATAATTTTATGAAATTATAGTGTTTTAGATTCGGGGTAACGTTTTAGAAAATACGTTCGTTTTGGAAAAACCATAAGTCGTTATTTAAATTTAGTATTTTCTTCTTTAAAAAGGTTGAAGGGGGTTTAACAATATTATAGTAGTTGATGAAAAAGTGTAAGTAAAATATACGTATGTCGTATCTAAGATATTTATTTCACATATCTTATCTCTTATGGATATTTTAAACAAATACAATATTTTAATTAAACGAGGGTATTTTGTGGAAGTAACCTATTTCGAGATTATTTTGATAGTATGGGTAAGTGTGGGTATGTCAGAGGTGAATTGACAATTCATGGGTTATGACAGTAAGCATATCAGATTCCAGGTAGTATGAGAGTGCAATATATTTTTGTGTACGGAAGAAATTAAACATCGTTTTAAAATATGGGTTAAAATTTCATTATTGAGGGTACAAGGAATAGACATGCACGAATATTATAACAATATTTTAAATAGGGGGTTGGAACTAGGTTATTGAGAAAGAAAAAGGTGACAGGAAAAGGGGAAAGAGGCGGATCCTACCTTTTGTTTGAGTCGGATGCCGAAGGGTTGAAAACGTAGGCGTGTACAAAATCCTCAATAGCTCCGCGCCCCGATTTTTCCTCGGCGATTGGGTGGAGCCGTAGCGTCGATGTCGGCGTCGTCGATACGAAGACACCGGTATTTTTTTCAGAATTTTTGGAGTTCTGAGGTGTGAGAAATTTAGGTTTGAAGTGCCTATTTATAGGGGTTTTTTACCAACCATAAAATCCAAGAATTCGATTAAAACCCCATCAAAATCCGCGCTGCCAATGATTGCAGAATCATCAGCTCGTGATTGCGCCTGCCGCCTCTCATCTCACCCGTTGGATCATGATCCAACGGGCGAGATTGCGCCGCCAAGAGCCCCGCCGCCGCCACGTGTCACGCATGGGGATCACGCGGTTTCGCGTGGTCCCCACCACGTGGGCGCGTCGGCGGGTTCTGGGCCGTTGGATCGAGCATCCAACGGTCCAGGTTAAAGGGGAATTTAAATATATATATATATATATATATATATATATATATATTTATAAATAAAATAATAATTTGTTTATTATTTTAAAAATTGAATTTGGTTTAAAAAATTGTTAAAAATAGTTTAAAATACTGGAAAATTATGGAAAAATTTCAGAAAATATATTTTATTGTTATCTTTAGTATAAAAATAATTTTGGGCTAAAACTACATAATATAGTCATTCGTATGGTTTTAGCTAGTTATTAAGATCTAGTTTATCCTTTAAAATATTTTTAATTACGAATTAATTATTTTAATTGATAATAAAAATTATGTAGATTATTTTAAGGCATTATAAAATTTTATTAAAACATTTTAAGCCTATAAAAACAATAAATAGATTTTAGAAAAATTCCTTTAATCATATTCAATGCTTTGAAAATTATTAGCATTACTTTAAAAATTATTCTTCTATAAAAGAAACACGTAAATAATTATTTGATAGTAGAAATATATTTTATTAGGCATTAGAAAACACGGTCGTTACAATCTACTCTCCTTAATATAATTTCATCCTCGAAATTTCAGAAGGTAGGTCAGGAAAAGAAAAAAAAAGATCACCAAGAAGGGTATATCGTGGTTGAAAATTTTGGGGTGCCGCTTTCTCGTCCCGTTTTCTCGCTTCCGCGTATGTCTGCCTAGTAGTTCTTTCTTCATATAGCTCTAGCCAGCTGGATTGTCTTGTCGCTCAAGGTTTCAGCCTTCTAGTATTCCGACCGATTGCTGCTCATAGGTTATGTTAACCTTTTCGTGATCTCGGAATGATCAAAAGTACGACTAGGGTTGCCAGCATACCCTCTTAGCTGTGAGATATAAGAGTATTACGCACACCCTCCATAAAAAATAGCAAAACTAGTCTATACATAAACCCACCGTCTCCTTCCAGATGTTAAACGGCCGATGAGTCGTGGGCTGAGCTTTCCGCGTTTCCCAAAACGTATCACTCCCCGGTTAGGAGAAATCTTCAGAAACACGTGTTCTCCTGGTTGGAACTCCAGTGGCATTCTCTTCGTATCTGCCCAATGCTTCTGCTGATCCGGTGTTATGCGTAATTGTTCTCTGATGGTTCTTATCACCTCCCCTGTCCCGACAATCATCTCGGGGTCTAGAAGTTCTCGATCCCCAACATCGTCCCAACTTAACGGTGGCCTACACTTTCGTCCATACAAAGCGGCGAAAGGCGCCATGCCGATACTAGACTGGTAGCTATTGTTGTAATCAAACTCTACCAAGTGCAGATGATCTTCCCAAGATCCTTTAAAATCCAACATACAGGCCCGGAGCATGTCTTCGAGAATTTGAATAACCCTTTCTGATTGGCCATCGGTCTGAAGATGGTAGGCGGTACTGAAACTCAGATTCGTTCCCAGACTCTCTTGTAGGCTTTGCCAAAACTGAGATCTGAAACGTGTATCTTGGTCGGACACGATGCAAATCGGTATGCCGTGCAATCTAACAATCTCCTCCATATACCTTTTTGCAAGGCTTTCGGTTGATTGACCCACTCAAAAAGGAATGAAATGCGCCGACTTGGTGAGGCGGTCTACAATCACCCATACAGCGTCGTTTCCCTTAAAGCTGCGAGGGAGTGCGGTCACAAAATCCATAGTAATGTTTTGCCATTTCCATTCGGGTACTGGTAACGGCTGTAATAGACCCGTCGTCCTGTGGTGTTCGGCTTTTACTTGTTGGCAAACAAGACATTTGGATACACTCTTGGCTATCTCCCACTTCATCCCATGCCACCAATAGTTTTGCATGAGGTCCTTGTACACCTTTGTTCCTCCTGGATGAACAGAGTATGGAGAACTATGTGCCTCTTTTAATAATTCCTCTCTCATCTCCCCCTTAGGTACACAGACTCTGCATCCATATCTCAAAGAACCATCTTCGTGGATGATGAAGTCCGTCCGCAGATTTGCGTCCACTTGTTCTCTGATCCTTCGCAACCTTGGGTCCTCCATTTGAGCTGTGTGACTCGAAATCATTGGTTGGTGACTCAAAGCGTCCGGGACTACATTCACCTTTCCCGGATGATATTGTAAATTTACGTCAAAATCTGCCATTAATTCCAGCCATCTCCTCTGCCTCATATTGAGTTCCTTCTGGGTGAAGATATACTTCAAGCTCTTGTGATCGGTGTAAATATCTATCCTCTCACCCAATAAATAGTGCCTCCAAATCTTGAGTGCGAAAACAACTGCGGTAGTTCTAAATTGTGCATTGGGTAGTTTCGCTCATACACCTTTATTTGTCTTGACGCATAGGCGACTATATCGCCGCGCTGATACATCACATCACCAAGTCCCCTCTCCGAAAATCGTTGTGGATGTTTAAAACTTCTGGGTTTGCTAAGAATTGAAAGAATGGTTGTGATAGTTATGATCTACCCTCCTTAGAATAATTTCATATTTGAAATTTTCAAAGGAGTGGCCACTACTAGGCACGGAAATCAGTAATGCTGTCAGGAATCCTCTTTGCTGCATATGTCGCTCCCGCGAGTTGGTGTATCACTTGTATGGAAAGTCTCTGAAGGGTTTAGGTACAAGGAATCGGAAAATGTAAAATCAGTAGTTGCCTCCAAATAGAAAAGTTTGGAAGTTAAAGGGAGGTTGTGAATTGATGGAAGACTTGAGAGATATAATATAAAGGCAACTAGTCGAAATTACGAAAACTAGAGAAATTATAGTGAGTCCAACTAAGATTTGCATCGAAAGATAAATAAGCATGGTATCAAAAGAAAGGTTGAAAAAGAAAAGAGTATCTCTGCTGTCTTTCCACGTGGTATCAGCCTTCTCGGCTGTCATGGTGAAAGTCTGGCGTTTGGGTCCATTCCTCTGCGCTTGTTGGAAAAACACACTCCTGTGATGACAAGAGTGGTCCCTTTGGTGATTCCCCTTGATCGGTTGGTTTAGTGGAGGAAAGTGGCCGGTTTCCCTGTGTTGGTGCCACATAGTTAGCCGGCTTGTTGACGGGGCCTGATTGTCTCCCTCTCTGAGGACAGTCCCCAATAGTATGATCCGGAGACCCACAAACTATGCAAAGTTTGTTCAAAATGCGACAGTCTCTCCTGTAGTGTCCGGTCCTACCACAATGGTTGCATATAACGACTGGTTTTCCGAAGATAGTTGGCCCTGCTGGCCTCTTAGCTTGTTGTTTCCCGTCGAATCTGGAAGATGATCCTCCAAGAATTTGTTTGGCTGGTTGCTTAATGCCAGACAAACGGTCATCCTTCCTCATGCGTCTCTAAAGGTCTTCAAAGTTTCGTGTCGCCTCTAAGATTTCATCATAAGTGGAAAGAGTAGCAGAAGACATGGGGGACTGCGTCTTCAGGTCCAATCCTTGTCTGAATCTCTTAGCATAAGGTTCTTGGGTTGCCACCAGATGATGCGCGAACCAACTTAACCTTGCGAACTCCGAAGCGTACTCGTCCACCGACTTATCCCACATGCTCCCTTGTTGGAAATGTATAAACTCTCTTTCCATCCTTAAGTGTGCCACGACTGGAAAATACTTGGTATCAAAATGTTGTTTGAACGTTTCCCAGTCGATGGGCTCCTTCAATCTACTTTCCTCTGCTTCCCACCATATCCTGTCATTAACCGTCAATTGTAGCTTAGCGATGTTCACCCATGCGTCCTTCGGAATTTGGGCGGCACCGAGATTGTTGAATGTTCCCTTGAGTCATTCCTCAGCTTCTAAGGGAGTTTCCTTCCCCGAAAAAGTCTTGGGGTGGAGTGATCTGAACTGCTTCACTCCCGCCGAACCTTGAGGAACTAGGGTTAGTGCCTTACTTAACATCTCTGCTTGCTGCTGCCTACTTTCTCGTAGCTCCTGATGAAGGGCAGCTGTCTGCTGTTGCTGTTGCTCCAGTAGTCCTTACATCCTTTGTAGCATAGCTGCTTGCTGAGCAGCGGCTTCATTGACTCCATTTCCCCTTCGGTTGCGGTCATGGTGCCGTCCGGCCATTGATGATCAGAATAGGTTAGGTTACAAACAGGACGAGGGATGAGGCAAGATAATAATTGCATGGAAGAACAACAATTAATGTAAGAGAGAGACTAATAGGAAGATCAAGAGACACAAGAGAGATTTTTGCTCGAAACTAAGATTTTATTATCCAACTTCAATATGGAGAGTACAACCGAAAAGTAAGGACATGCATCGCTTCATTTGGCCAAAGAAATAGAAAAGACTTATTAATCTCGATTATGGGAGTTCAACAAGTGGTGATAGGTCTCCGCACTAAGAAAGGTACGACCATTCCCATGGTTCCTTGCGGGGACAACTGCCTGAGTTTCTTCGGTTTCGAGTTCCTCCTCACTCGAAGCTTCGTCCTTCGACTCATCCTCGGCAGGAGCCTCTCTCTCTGATTCAACCTCTATAGGGTCTTCTCCTTTTGCAGGAGCCTCCTCATCCGGATCATATTTCATAGGATTCTCTTCCGCCGCCGGAGCCTCTTTTTCTGGCCCATCCTTTATATGCTCCTCTTCCATGAGATCTTCTTCTTCGTCTTCGGAGTCATTAGCCATCACAGGCTCTGGAGTTGCAGTATCGACTTCTTTGTCTTCCGAGCCGCTGTCGGAAATAACCGCCTGAGAGTCTACGACTTCGTCGTCTGAATCTCCAGATGTAGCTTCAAAAGTAATATCGGCCATACCATCCTCGTTGGAAAGATTTGCCATGACCAGAAGGAAAGGTCATGGTCATGGTACAGAATGTCAAGGAAGGGACAAGGGACATAGGAAAACTATGATATCGGTATAGATGGATGAGATTCAGAAATATAATAAGTCAGCTAATGGTTTCATTTTAGCACACAAGAGGGCCTGCATGGGCCACCACAAAAACCTGTCACGACCCGCTTCCCAAAAGAAGGAGAAGGATGACGTGGCATGGTCCGCAACCTAACTGTATTGAAGGTGGTCTATTCAATACAGTTATGTTAAGCGTATGAATATTTAACATGCAGGATGTGTACCAAAACAAAAATAATAATAGCGAAAGGCATTTATTTCCATTAACCAAACTTTATTACATCCCAAAAGAAAGAGTAAAATAAACTAAGTAGTTTAATTACATCGAGGAGAAACAAAAGCCCTAAACATGTGGGCAACAACAAAAATTAAATCTAGCTAATCTTCCATCGTCCAGTCTGTAAAATCTTCATAAGTTGGCTTCACACCTTGATCCTCGCCATAATACTCATTCTTATCTGACGGACATTCCAAACATAAAGGAAGAAAAGGAAGGTCCGTCAGCGAGTTATACTCGGGTAGGATTGCCTCATAAGAAAGTAAAGATATAGAAACGAACGGGTGTATATAATGAATATGATGTACATGTGTATAAAGGTATGAGGTTATATACAAATTAGATATGTGAATATGAGTAGGTTGTGTAGGGTATATGTTGGCAAAGGTTCAAGTCAAGTCAAACAGATATTCAGTCTAAGAGTTAGATCAGGTTAAACAAGGTGTGTATGGATGGAATTGACGGTGAACATACTCGTATCCTTGAGGTATCCCATGACTAGCTGGAAGCAGTATGAGCTGGTGCTCGTGCCTGGGATGGCAATCAATGTGGTAGCATGAACATCCACGAAAGGTGTCGCATGACTACGATGGAGCTTTGCCTAGCGTGAATATCACTCAAGTGCACAGGTATTACCACCCTTCAGTTTCATAATAAACAACAAGTCTAAACTGGTAAAATATCCACATCCAAGATACTGAATAACTCGTGTCTCAGAAAGAAAGATAGATAAGATAACAAGTAGGTATAGCATATGATGTGAGTTTAGTGTTGAGTATCAATAGGTATTGTAAACGTTTTAGTTTGTTAAACAAGGGTCCGGATACTCGCGATTATTCCGTTGTGGCCACGGAACAACAACTGGGGAAGTGAAATATACGGTTTCACTTTCCGGGATCATGATCGAGTAGTAGGGGAATCCGAGTTCCGAATCTCCTTGCCTAATCAAACTACCCATCCCCGTGGTTCAGTATAAAGGTTTTGACGAATTAGAGTTAGTGCGTATACCTCTAGGCATGGAATTTCCACATTGTATAGTCGTCCACATTTTGGACTGGTCACCCGGAATATCGGGATCTTCATATTTGTATAGTCGCTCATATATTGGACTGGTCACCCAGAATATCGGGATCTTCATATTTGTATAGTCGCCCATATATTGGACTGGTCACCCGGAATATCGGGATCTTCATATTTAGTATTCCATACCTAGGTCCGCGCATTCTAACCCTAACCGTATCATGTTTTGTATATGTCATGTTGTCATAAACTGGAAATTTTAAAAAAGAGTATTGATCTCGTTTAATATGGCCTTCCACAACCACTCGCTTTATTTTCTAAAGTTCGTAAAGTACTTCGTGTCATCTTAGGGAATGCTTAGTAAAAAGAATAATAGTGTTTAATTATCTTTTATCACTTCTAAGAAAAACCATGAGATTTGGGATATTTATTATTTTGGAAAAAACCATAATGTTTTACGGAAAATATCCTTTCGATAAAAGGTTGTGGTGTTTAGTTGAAAATCTTTTGCAAAGGATTTTTATAAGGACAAGTTGCAAGAGGTTTTTATTTGAAAATCTAGACTGCTCCTAACTGTTCCAAAAGGACAAGTTGTGAGGTGCTCAAATCGCCTCTTCACCGCCAATTGTGGCCAGATAAGCACAAGTAAGGAAAGGAGGGATCCGCTCACGAATCACCGTGAGACGGGCCTTTTAAAATTACCTTTCCCACTTGTCTAGCATAGGCGCCACAAAGTCTGGTTTAGATAAATGACCGATACCTACAACCTTTCCTTTTTCCTAGATTGGTGTTATTTTAAAATTACCTTTTAATAAGATACTAAATATTCCTTTTTGAAAAGATATCGTTATACGGATTATGGTCCTTATTGAAAATGGCCCTTCAATAAAGGTCGAGGTATTTAAATGAAATTAATAATTTTATGAAATTATAGTGTTTTAGATTCGGGGTAATGTTTTAGAAAATACGTTCGTTTTAGAAAAACCATAAGTCGTTATTTAAATTTAGTATTTTCTTCTTTAAAGAGATTGTAGGGGGTTAAACAATATTATAGTAGTTGATGAAAAAGTGTAAGTAAAATATACGTATGCCGTATCTAAAATATTTATTTTACATATCTTATCTCTTATGGATATTTTAAACAAATATAATATTTTAATTAAACGAGGGTATTTTGAGGAAGTAACCTATTTCGAGATCATTTTGATAGTATGGGTAAGTGTGGGTATGTCAGAGGTGAATTGACAATTCATGGGTTATGACATTAAGCATATCAGATTCCAGGTAGTATGAGAGTGCAATATATTTTTGTGTACGGAAGAAATTAAACATCGTTTTAAAATATGGGTTAAAATTATCATTATTGAGGGTACAAGGAATAGACATGCACGAATATTATAACAACATTTTAAATAGGGGGTTGGAACTAGGTTATTGAGGAAGAAGAAAGTGACAGGAAAAGGGGAAAGAGGCGGATCCTACCTTTTGTTTGAGTCGGATGCCGAAGGGTTGAAAACGTAGGCGTGTACAAAATCCTCAATAGCTCCGCGCCCTGATTTTTCCTCGGCGATTGGGTGGAGCCGTAGCGTCGGCGTCGTCGATACGAAGGTATCGGTATTTTTTTCAGAATTTTTGGAGTTCTGAGGTGAGAAATGTAGGTTTGAAGTGCTTATTTATAGGGTTTTTTCACCAACCATAAAATCCAAAAATTCAGTTAAATCTCCATCAAAATCCGCGCTGCCGATGATTGCAGAATCATCAGCACGTGATTGCGCCCGCCGCCTCTTATCTCACCCGTTGGATCATGATCCAACGGGCGAGATCGCGCCGCCAAGAGTCCCGCCGCCGCCACGTGTCACGCGTGGGGGGATCACGCGGTTTCGCGTGGTCCCCACCACGTGGGCGCGTCGGTGGGTTCTGGGCCGTTGGATCGAGCATCCAACGGTCCAGGTTAAAGGGGAATTTAAATATATATATATTTTTTAATAAATAAAATAATAATATGTTTATTATTTTAAAAATTGAATTTGGTTAAAAAAATTGTTAAAAATAGTTTAAAATACGGGAAAATTATGGAAAAATTTCAGAAAATATATTTTATTGTTATCTTTAGTATAAAAATAATTTTGGGCTAAAACTAAATAATATATTCATTCCTATGGTTTTAGCTAGTTATTAAGATCTAGTTTATCCTTTAAAATATTTTTAATTACGAATTAATTATTTTAATTGATAATAAAAATTATGTAGATTATTTTAAGGCATTATAAAATTTTATTAAAACATTTTAAGCCTATAAAAACAATAAATAGATTTTAGAAAAATTCCTTTAATCATATTCAATGCTTTGAAAATTATTATCATTACTTTAAAAATTATTCTTCTATAAAAGAAACACGTAAATAATTATTTGATAGTAGAAATATATTTTATTAGGTATTAGAAAATACGGTCGTTACGGATTTGCAGAAGCAAATCTCCCAACAAGTTGAGAATTTAATTCTCATCGGGGAGATTTTGTTCTGCAGAGTCAAAACTTAGGGGAAAAGAACTGTAACAACCCTAAACTTTCTGTACAATTTTTCAAAAAAATATAGAAAGGGGTACTTTTGCCTGAGCACAAATTATAAGTTTGTTTTGCTTTTTAATTGCAAGAAGGAGCTTGTCATTGGTAAGACCTTGCACTGCTGAACCAAAGCACCAGAGTTCAAATCTCATCCTCCACATTATTTTTAATATTGTTTTCTTTTAATACTTTTAGAAGTCCAAGGGACTACACGTGCATAACTCGTAAAAACCCTACTACACATGTAAAACAAACTGACCCAGGGGCTACACCAAGCGACGAGGAACAGGTGGCGGCGAGCCCTGGCCCGACTCGGCCGACTCGGGCCGGCAACTCAGTCGACTCGGCCCGCCGCCGCTGCCGGACTCGGCCGGATCGCCTATTGTCCAACATGAAAGTTCTGCCTCTTGGTCTTCCCTAAACCCTTGTATGGTTTAAATTTACTGCACAGTAACAGAGTCTTTTAAAACACCTATTTACTTCATTTTAAACACAATTTTTATTATATTTTCAATACAAATTTTCACCTACCCTAACCCCAGCTTTACCCTATAAATATCAACCCTAAACGCACCCCACTCACTCACAATTCTGTCCAAACTCTCAAGAAAACTCTATAGAACTTTTGTGTACAAGTGGAATTAGCGAAGGGTGAAACTCCGGCGAAATTCCGATGACGACCCAGTAGCTCCCGGCGACGAAACGACGCACCGGCACCTCCTACGTCTTCCTCTCCCTCTTCTCTTAACTCTAAACCCATAAGTCCCACCTCTCTCTTCTCTAATCTATTCTTAAAACTTCTTTTACTAAAACCCGACGGAAGCGGAGTTAAATCCGACTTCCGATTCGGTTTTCTTTATAAAGTTCAATTTTTCTTAACACAACCATACTAAACTCTTACATCTTGACTATTAATCATTAACAAAACATGTTGAACAAGTTTCATAGCAAAATATTTCATTTTGTAACTTTTACCGCTCTTTTTCAGTAAAATACCATGTAGTATAGTTTCGACTTTAAAACATTATTAATCTTGCTATACTTTTAGATAGATCACGAGGTAATGACCTATCTCTTCACAACACTCATATGCAACATAGTACGATATCTTTTGGGAAATATAGATTCGGGAAATACCATTTTACACAAAAACTATCTCTAACTTATAAAAACCGTTTTCTACAAGATTACGCATTTTTACAAATCTTTGCAAAGCGCCGCTACAACCCATTTTTGGGGAACCCGATTTGGATGGTGCAGATTATCGCACATCCCTGAGCTTAGTAGTGCGAGATTCAGACCTCCGCAAGGAGCATTCGGTCTTGAGAGATTTAAAAATACAAATATCTTAAGAAAATGAGATTTCTAGAAATATAATATATTAAAAATTATTTTTATATAAATAAATATATATATATATGTATTATCAAAATACTTATTTTTGATATAATATAAATATTCCAACTTTTCTAAATCAAAAGAATTATTTTACATGAAAATACCATGAATTGCATACAAGTTCAATATTGCAAATAAATACCCTGTATTATGAAAATTAGGTTATTTTCACTAGAAATATCAAAAATATAAAATCTACATCTATGACAACTCTAAAGACGATAATTAAATACTTGGGGTGTATTTTGAAAATTATACAAAAGTATTTTTACATATAACCCCCTCAAGTTCTATAAATTACCCTGAGGACCCTAGTAATTATATGGTTAAGCGGGACCAATCTCTTGAGTCTCAAGGAGCCGGAGAAGTGGGTGCTTGCCTATTTAAGGTAGACAACTTAACAACGGCACGGTAATCGTCTTTGAAAAAGACACAAATCCTGCAGCCCATGTGCAGCGGTTACCGATAACATCAAAACAATCGGGACTTCAATTTCTTTTCTAATTTTCTGACTCAGACTGAGTCTCATTATAATAATATGACTTGAATATGATTCAAGTACAATCTACAATATTACAATTCAACATGAATTCATGAATCCATATATTCAATATATTCAATCTATCTTGACTGAACCGAACCATGGATATACTTTCATTTACATGATTCTCCAGTTACATCCATGATTCTACAGTTACATCCATTTACTGATATCATAATTTTGGCATGTCATCCAATTATACAATCTATATTACAAGACAATACAAGTTGCAATACAATTTACAATACAAACAAGACATCACGGGGTTTAAGGGGTAGATTGGTACGGAAGGTGTTAGAAGTGGCACGAGACTGCAAGATTTAAGACATCTAACCCGAATACCACGCCGTTGCTCTGGGCTTTCTAACGGATCCTTGTAGTTCCATTTTCCTCTAGTCTCTGGCATATAGAGACTCCTCTCGTATACACTAGCATTCTTCTGTACCAAACTACAAACAACAGCGTTAACTCTAAATACAACTTTAAAAGCTACACTTTCTCTCTTACTCTCTGTTTATTCTATTTCTTCCTTATCTTTGGGACTTACCGAGCGATTTGTTCGCTGACGACATTCTCTTTCTTTCTTCTTGGAATGTCGTCAGGTGTTTCGGACCTTTTAGAGATCGAGCCCAGCACTGAAGACTTGGACCAGTTTATTGAAGATCCCGAGCTGTAGTTACACTTGTACACATTTCATTTCAGTATTTTCCTTTTCTGTTATGCCATTTTTTAGGCATTATTTTTATTCAGATGTATTTACTTTTCCATGCATTGTACAAAAGAATGTTAATAAATAAATTTGTTGTTTCATTACATTTGTCTCTTGTGTATATTTCTTTTATATTGCTTAGATACGCTTAGCGTATTTACTGTTAGTGTTTATGCCCTAGAAGGCCATTACTGTATCATACTAGCTTGTATATTACTTAATGGAAGCTTGGGATATTCACATGTATATAACAGTCTTGCTAAACATGGTAGTATGCTACTTGGTTTTTCTATCTTAATATGTGAGTGTACGTATTGATAGAGCTCTTAGGATCTTGCTTGTCTACCAGCGTTGTGATGGCAGTCACACTTGTGGGGGCTGGGTATTTTACCAGTCGGCTTTGGTTTAAGCCAGTTACTGGTATCCGGTTATTGGATTTTTACAGTCTAAAGTTTTTCCGTATTTTTGCGGATCGGAGGGGCGTTCTCGTAATTGTTCGAGAAGCTTCTAGAAGATGGTGACTAAGGAGGGTTATGTGTCATATTCATTGAATGAGTTTATGAGTCATGGTGGTGATTCATTCATTTCATTAATGCACATTTATTGCTTAATGACTCATGCTAATGAATCACCACTAGATATTTTATGAAGCATGATTTATCATCACTCTTTATTCTTTTCTCATTATTAGAAAATGCTTCATATATGATATGATACTCATAAACTTATATCATAATATTATTCACATTCTCTCTCCTCAAGCTCTCTCTCTTCAAAAGACTAATCCTCACCCTCATGTGTTGAGATCTAGGATTAGTTAGACTAATCAATCCATAACCATCACTCTATTTCATCTATCTTCTTTGATTAGCAATCCAAGAAGGTTAGTTGCCTCAAGTTTAGAGGTTTAGCTTGGAGTTTTGCTCTCGGGTGGATCGTCTACTACCTAGAGAAGGCCGAGGAGAACAAGGAGATCGTAAAGACGAAGGACAAGTTTCGATAGGTATAATCCCTAAGCATAGTAGTTTAGAACAACTATATGTTTGGTTAGTTATCGTTTAGATTCGATTCACGCGGTTAGTCGATGTTCGTTCACTAAACAAGTTCGTTTTTGAAAATTCCGCCTCCCCACAAGTACTGGGGTGTACTACATCGACTTACAGTGGTATCAGAGACTCGCTAAACAATAAATAACTTAATTGCAAATTTGTACGAATTTCGAACGGAAAAACGAAGCCGAAAAACCCTAATTCTGTCAAGTTTCTGTCGAAGTTAAAATGATGTCCAAAAATTTTTCAGGTGTGTTCAGAGAGCTTGACATGACACCAGTAGAACACCCAAGAAAAACAGTCGCCTGAATCGTCTAACTCGCCGCGGAAGCGCGGCCTCAGCCTACTGAGTCGCCGCTCTTCCGCCGCCGAGTTGGCGAGTCAGGAACCGAGTTTTCTTCTGTTGCTTCTCTGTGTAATTAGGGGTTTTCTGGAATATTTAATATTTGCTCAGGTTACTGTTTAACAGAGCAGATTTTGGAGCAATATTGATGTTGTTTAATCGATCGAAATTGTACAGTATTTGCATATTGGATTATATCTGTGATTGTTTAATGTGTTCGTAAACCTCCCCTAACTGCTAGTATGTCGGTTGGCAGGGGGTTGCACATTTCTGAAATGGTTATATCTGTTTGTGCATATAAACTGTATTGGACTGTTGTGGTGTATAGCCGGGGTTAGCAATGGGTTATTGTTTAATTCATTTGTTGTAAATGTAATTTGTTGTAATATTATTTTTGCGGGGCACTTCCAGGTTGCGGTCGTAGCCACCATTGTATTATTTCATTTTACTGTTTTTGCTCCTAGGACTGACCCAAGGTGGGGTACACAGACTGCCGGGTGGGTAGTTTGCCGTACCCGTAGGGGTCGAGGGTGGGGTAACGGCTATTCATCACAACTGTGTAATCTGTCTTTTTTTGCAGGCTCAAAAGAAATACAGATTGCTTGCAAATCCAATATTGTTTATCTGTGTTCTGGAATGAATATCATTGCGTCAGACGAATATAAAATATCTATATATATTGTAGCTATTTAGACGTCACTTATGTTTTACACCCGCGCTAGCCCAGCCCCCGCTCTGTCGTTAGTTAAGTAACCTAACGGGTGATGACGGGACCCCGTGGCGAATGCGGATGGCATAAGAGGACGTTGTATTTTCGTTGTTTTCTGCAATGATAGGTTAATGATGGGACGCATTATCTATAATGCAAAGAAAAAAAATCAAAGTTTTAATCGTTGGAACAATTTAAAAGAAACCACTCGGTTAATTTTAAAACAGATATTTTTAAAACGCGGAGCTTTAACCACTCCTTTTAAAAGCTATCAGGTTCCTTCGGTTATATCAAGTTCACTACGTTCACGGTTTCGCCAAAACCAGTCGTAGCCCTCCGTCATTTCATTTGGGTATTCAGTAGTATTCAAGCTATGCATTTTGGCCAAAGTCAAGGCATAGTGTTTGGTAGCTGCTGGGTTTTCATTTGTTGCATAAGATAGATGAGTTGTTTTGGGACAGTCGTATTACCATTTGACCAAAGTCAGGGGTATATACGGATGGGTTCAAATTGACAAGATAATGACGGGTAGAACTTGACATGTGACTTATGACATTTTGACCAAAGCCAAGGTCATAAGAGCATGGGGCAAAAACTTATATCGGGAATTTCTAAAGAAACTGAAATTTGCAAAGAGATGCATACCATTTTGAGTTTGATGAATGTTGGTAGCATTCCTACAACATTATCAGACGATGATATTTGGATCCCGATCCTACTGTGAGTATATGCTACTTATCAGGATATTCGTCACTTAACGATCAATGCTATAAACCTAGTAGGTGTCCAGAAAAGTGTCAGCGGGGTTACGCCCCCAGAGAAAAGAGGTTATTTAATTAAGGAACTTCGCGAAAGCGTTGGAAAACCTCCCTCGAAGTATCGACACCGGCCTGGCTGAACGGTTAAGCAAGTATTGTACGGTGAGAATAGTCTTGACTAATTCTTCTTTTATGGTTTGAGGAAGGATTCGAGAAACAGTGGGAGCCATCCAGTTTAGATAAACTAAAAACCACTCTAAACTTGCAAGAGCATCATGCTAAAGAGTTTTCTTCTCTCTCTCCTAATTGCAGCGACCCTGAAAATGACTGGACTTAAGTTACTTTTAGAGAAAAATATACTGACAAGGCCAAACTATAAAGATTGGCTGCGGAATGTCAAAATGGCTTTGACCTATGACAAACTGGGGTACGTCCTCACCGCTACGGCACCTGCTGTCCCTGGTCCCAAATCCAGTAATGCGGATAAGGAAATCCGCAAAACCTGGGATTCAGATTGCGCGAGAGCCAAGTGCATCGTGCTTGCCTCGATGAACAATGAACATCAGAGGAGGCACGAGGATATGTCCCTAGATGGCATATTTCTCCATACAAAGGAACTTTATGGGGAGCAATCTCGTATAGCAAGATACGAGACCTCTAAGAACTTGTTTCGAGCGAGGTTGGCTGTCGGGTCATCGGTAGGAGAACATGTCCTAAAGATGATCGGCTATATAGAAGAGCTCGCAGACCTTGGGACGACTTTGGATAATGAGCTCTATACAGACCTTATTCTCCAGTCCCTTCCTCCCACCTACGCCCAGTTTATCCTCAACTTCAATCTTCAAGGAAAAGAAGTTGAACTTGCGGAACTCCTGAACATGTTAAGGAGTGCAGAGGGCACCTTGCAGAAGGCAAGGGAAACACCCGCTATGTTTGTTGGCGGTGCATCTTCTTCCGGGTCCAAGGCTAGGGCCAAAGGAAGGAAGAAGAAGGCCGCACCCAAACCTAGAGGAGGTGTTAGTAAGGTGAGAGGGAAGGGAAAGAAAAAGACTGCAGTACCGATAGTTGGCCAGGATGAGTGCTTCCATTGTCACAGGAAAGGGCACTGGAAGAAGGATTGCAAGGCGTGGAACGCCAAGAACCAGGAACCGAAGCAAGCTGTGGCTTCGACTTCAGGTGTGTTTGTAATTGAGAATTGTCTGTCGATCAACTCTACTTCCTGGGTATTGGATACCGGATCAGGATCTCATATTTGCAATTCATTGCAGGCACTGAGAAACCGTAGAGTGCTGAAGGAAGGTGATATGATCCTCAGGGTTGCTAACGGAGCTAGCGTGGGAGCTGCGTCTGTCGGGGATTATCACCTAGGATTGACGAGTGGACACATTTTGGTTTTACATAACTGTTATTTTGTACCCAGCTTAACGTGTAATATCATATCAGTTTTCTTGTTATCAAATAAAGGTTATGATTTCACGTTTGTAAGAGATGTTGTCAACATCCACCTTAATCATGGTTTGATTGGGTCCGGTACTATAAATAACGGCATATATGTTTTAAACCAACTCCAAATTTTCAATGTCCAGAACACACTAAAAAGAAAGTCTCCAGATTTAAATAAAGCTTTCTTATGGCATTGTAGACTGGGCCACATCAATGAGAGAAGGTTGACTAAGTTGCATAGAGAAGGATATTTGGACTTGTTCGAATATCAATCTTATGACACTTGTCAATCTTGTCTCAAAGGAAAGATGACAAAGACTCCATTCACTGGACAAGGAGTAAGAGCGAGCGAGCTCTTAGGACTCATACACAGCGATGTATGCGGTCCAATGTCTACAAATGCGAGAGGTGGTTATTCCTATTTCATTACTTTCACGGATGATTACTCAAGATACGGATTCATTTATCTGATGAAACATAAATCCGAGGCTTTTGAGAAATTCCAGGAGTATAAGAATGAAGTGGAAAACCAAACCGGCAAAAGTATCAAGACACTTAGATCTGATCGAGGTGGTGAATACTTGAGTGCCGAGTTCCTAGGTTACCTAAAAGAGAAAGGAATTCTCTCTCAGCTTACTCCTCCGTACACTCCACAGCATAACGGTGTATCGGAGAGACGGAATCGAACCCTATTGGATATGGTACGATCCATGATGAGTAATACTGAGTTACCGCGATCTTTCTGGGGTTATGCGCTAGAATCAGCGGCATGTCTTCTGAACAGGGCTCCTACCAAGACTGTGCCTACCACTCCATATCAGATGTGGACTGGGAAGAAACCCCATCTTCAGCATATAAAGATTTGGGGATGTCCAGCTTTTGTTAAGAAGCAGCATGTGGACAAGCTCGAGGCACGATCAGTAAAATGTAAGTTTGTGGGATATCCAAAGAACTCCAAGGGATATTATTTCTATTACGCAGAGGAACAAAAGGTTTTTGTTTCTCGTAATGCCCATTTTCTGGAAAATCAGTTTTTAGAAAAGGAAATAAGTGGGAGCGAAATAGAACTGGAAGAAATTCCAGAACCACAAACTGCTACTGAAAGTATGGTAGAACCAGAGGTTCAAGAAGAACAGAACATTCCCGCACCCCTCCGCCGAAGTAGTAGGCCGTCTCATCTGCCTGAGAGATACTACGGTTTTCTCATAGATGGGGATAGAGAGGATTGCATCATAGATGATGATGAACCTACTGACTTCCAGCAGGCCATCCAGAGCGGCGACTCGGTACGATGGCTAGATGCAATGCGGACCGAGATGGAGTCCATGTACACCAACAAAGTATGGACTTTGGACTTTGCTCCAGATGGGGTAAAACCCATAGGATGCAAATGGATCTCAAGAAAAAGATTGGTGTAGATGGATAGGTGGAAACCTATAAGGCTAGACTTGTTGCAAAGGGTTTTCGTCAAAGACCTGGTCTGGACTATGACGAAACTTTTTCTCCAGTGGCTATGCTCAAATCCATTCGGGTCCTTCTTGCTATTGCTGCCTTCCATGATTATGAAATCTGGCAGATGGACGTAAAGACGGCTTTTCTGAATGGAAATTTAGAAGAGAGCGTCTATATGGATCAGCCAGAGGGTTTCAATCAGAGTGGGAGCAGCGGGAAAGTATGCAAGCTGCTTAAGTCTATTTATGGACTAAAGCAGGCATCGCGGAGTTGGAACATCTGTTTTGATGAGACAGTCAAAGAATATGACTTTATCAAAAATCCAGATGAGCCGTGCATATATAGTAAAGTTGTAGCCAGAAGTGTCGTATTCCTCGTCTTGTACGTGGATGACATTCTATTGATAGGAAATGACATTCCTATGCTACAATCTGTCAAAGGATTCTTGTCACACAGGTTCTCCATGAAAGACCTGGGTGATGCCTCTTACATTCTGGGGATCCGGATCTATCGTGATAGATCCAAGAGGATGTTGGGACTTTCGCAGTCCAGGTATATCGACACTATACTGAAAAGATTCAGTATGGAAGATTCTAAACGCGGTAATCTATCGGCTTGTCACGGAATCACCCTCTCCAAAGAGATGTCTCCCAAGACTGATTTGGAAAGGGAACGCATGTCTATTATACCCTACGCTTCTGCGGTAGGCTCTATAATGTATGCGATGTTGTGTACCAGACCAGATGTAGCTTACGCACTAAGCGTGGTAAGCCGGTATCAGTCAGACCCAGGGGAGAAACACTGGATAGCAGTAAAGAACATTCTCAAGTACCTGAGGAGGACTAAGGAGATGTTCTTGGTTTACGGCGGAAAAGACCTCAGGTTGGAGGCCTTTGCTGATTCCGGCTTCCAGAGTGATAAGGACGATTCCAAGTCCATGTCGGGTTATGTCTTTACCCTCAATGGAGGGGCGGTGTGCTGGAGGAGCTCCAAGCAGGACACCGTTGCTGACTCGACGATGGAAGCGGAGTATATAGCTGCTTGCGATGCCGCAAAAGAAGCAGTCTGGATGAAGAAGTTCCTAACAGAACTTCAGGTTGTTCCTACCATAGTTGATCCAATACCTCTGTATTGCGACAACAACGGAGCTATAGCTTTAGCGAAGGAACCAAGGTCCCATCAGAAGTCCAGACACATCTTGAGGCGGTATCACCTGATCAGGGAGATCATTGATCGTCAGGAGATCGAGGTTCGGAGAGTTGCTTCAGAAGAGAACATTGTTGATCCATTCACGAAGGCCCTTCCTCAGATTCGGTTCGAGAGGCTACTCGAGATCATTGGTCTACGATATGCCAGTACATGGCCCTAATGCAAGTGGGAGATTGTTAGTGTTTATGCCCTAGAAGGCCATTACTGTATCATACTAGCTTGTATATTACTTAATGGAAGCTTGGGATATTCACATGTATATAACAGTCTTGCTAAACATGGTAGTATGCTACTTGGTTTTTCTATCTTAATATGTGAGTGTACGTATTGATAGAGCTCTTAGGATCTTGCTTGTCTACCAGCGTTGTGATGGCAGTCACACTTGTGGGGGCTGGGTAGTCTACAAGCACATCCTTATTCAGGTCCCTGGTCGTAGGATTATCGAGACAGAGCATCGATACTCCGGAGTAGACTAGTGTGTACGCTTCTCATCCCAGTTGGGGAGATGGTCTGTCCCACAGCCGTCAGTACGTCGTACTGGAGATAGTATGCAGGTGCTCGTTAGGTTACGGGTACACCGGACAGGACTCACAGGGAACTGTTGGTTGGTATGATACCAGTCGTCAGTGAACAGTTCCCAGGTGACATGAGTACAGCGTAGTCCGCAGAATTGACACTGCTACTTCGCCTCGAGTGTGTCCCACTGTTCTTAGATTGCTACCCTACCACGGCTCAAAGGAGTCGTGCAAACAGGTAGCAGTTGGGTGCAGTCCCGAGCACTTGGAGGCAGTGGCGGTTAGACAGGATTCGTCCCTCCCGGTATTGGGAGTAGATATCGTGCTGTGTCAGAGAGCCATTACGCAAAGTCCCTGGCCAGGGCAAGCGAGATTTGCTGGTAGGTTCCAGTAGTTTCTCAGGGTGTAATGGGCTTCCCTCCGACACGACTTATACCGCTATTAGGGGACTGACGCTTGCCACCCCCCTAGGCCCGATATGCGATAGTCTTGGACGAACGGACCGGACTGTATGGAGATTGTCACATCAGACTCAGTAGGAGTTCGGATGGGTTTCCTCATCGGCCTTCTTATCGACAACTACCTGGGGACCGTTACGTACAGGTAGTGCCGCTTGCGGTCTGTGGTTAAACCCACTGCCAGCGTAGTAGTCGAGTCTCTAGAGTCCCACACAGAGAGTTTCCTACTCCAGGCGAAACGATATAGAGGTTGCATGGTTTTGCGACAAAGGGTTCGGACGCATACGTGCGTTTCGCGCGTACGACTTTCGGACAGTTTTTACCAGTCGGCTTTGGTTTAAGCCAGTTACTGGTATCCGGTTATTGGATTTTTACAGTCTAAAGTTTTTCCGTATTTTTGCGGATCGGAGGGGCGTTCTCGTAATTGTTCGAGAAGCTTCTAGAAGATGGTGACTAAGGAGGGTTATGTGTCATATTCATTGAATGAGTTTATGAGTCATGGTGGTGATTCATTCATTTCATTAATGCACATTTATTGCTTAATGACTCATGCTAATGAATCACCACTAGATATTTTATGAAGCATGATTTATCATCACTCTTTATTCTTTTCTCAGTATTAGAAAATGCTTCATATATGATATGATACTCATAAACTTATATCATAATATTATTCACATTCTCTCTCCTCAAGCTCTCTCTCTTCAAAAGACTAATCCTCACCCTCATGTGTTGAGATCTAGGATTAGTTAGACTAATCAATCCATAACCATCACTCTATTTCATCTATCTTCTTTGATTAGCAATCCAAGAAGGTTAGTTGCCTCAAGTTTAGAGGTTTAGCTTGGAGTTTTGCTCTCGGGTGGATCGTCTACTACCTAGAGAAGGCCGAGGAGAACAAGGAGATCGTAAAGACGAAGGACAAGTTTCGATAGGTATAATCCCTAAGCATAGTAGTTTAGAACAACTATATGTTTGGTTAGTTATCGTTTAGCTTCGATTCAAGCGGTTAGTCGATGTTCGTTCACTAAACAAGTTCGTTTTTGAAAATTCCGCATCCCCACAAGTACTGGGGTGTACTACATCGACTTACATTTACTTCAGAGTAAATACGCAGCGGCCAGTCGCGCCCTCTGCCCGTACACCGGGAAGCGGGGCGTGACAGGTTTTGTTGGTGGCCCATGCAGGTCTGAGCTGTATGGAACCCTACCATGCAGTTCTGTTCTGCGTGAACAACCTAAGCAATATAACACAAGAACCAACAACTGAAAACATTCTTTATAATTCATGTTCCTTGAATCTTACAATTTCATATATTTTGAATCTGTCCTAACCCAAATTTTCTTTCAAGGTTATGGATTCCCTAAACAACACCAGCACCAATGTCAACAACACACCTCCACCACTACCACTCACACCTGCCGTCCCTGCTCCGATCAACGAGCAGACGGTTCTGCTTGAGGCGATCCGCAGCCTCCTAGAGGGACAGTAGCAGCAGACTGCTCTTTTAATGAACCGTCCCGAAGCAGAAGCACCTGGGGTGAAGCAATTCAGAGCTTTGCACCCCAAACAGTTCTCAGGAAAAGAGAGACCTCTAGAAGCTGAGGAATGGGCTCAGAGCATCGAAGATGATCTGGCAGCAGCTCAAGTGCCAGATATAGCTTGGGTCCGTGTTGCGAAACTACAGCTCACGGACAATGCACGGGTCTGGTGGAAGGCGGAAGAAAACCGTCTTGATCAACCCATCGAATGGAAGACTTTCTGCGACATGTTCGACGCAAAGTACTTCCATGAGACTGCTCGCTTCGACATGGAACAGCAGTTCATGCATCTGCAACAAGGTTCAATGTGGACCAAGTCAATAGATGAATATGACGCTGAGTTCACCATGCTCAGTCGGTAAGATATGTCTCAATATTTGATTTTATATCACATACTACACAGCTAACACAAGACCGTAATAGGTTTGCGGCCCATCTCATACCGACTACTGAGATCAGGGCTAAGTAAGGGTTGGACCCGGAAATCCAAGCTGCTCTAGCTACAGGGGATTTCCCAACCCATGATTTGGCTTTGAAGGCTGCCCGAAAATACGAGGCAGTAGTAAAGAGAAAGGGCATACCTCAATCTGCCGGTTTGAAGCGGGCTGCCACTCAAATGGCAGGAGGAGGCTCTTCCAGGCCACCGTTCGAACCCAGAAGAACTAAAGAAATCAATAACCGGTCGAGTCCAGACTTCTGCTACTATTGCAGGAGAAAGGGACACTTGTGGAAGGACTGTAGGCGCGCAAAATGCCTATGTATAGTTTGTGGCGCGTCCAATCACAGAATTGGAAACTGTCCTTATAGACGCAACCAAGCCCACACACCCATCAACTACCCGCAGCGGCCGGCTATCCAGGCTCCTACACCTCGTCTAGCACTCCCAGCTCCACCGCATGCACAGCCTACTCGCCAATTCCAACAAGCAATGAGGGACATGCCTCGAGGGCAGAGAAACATGCCCCAAGGACAGAGTGTGCCTCTAGCTAGGAGGAATGTACCACGGCGACAGACATTCACATTAGCAGCCGTAGAAGCCGAGCCTGTAGGCCAAGGTAACATTAGTATGTTTCTTTCACATTCTTAAAACCTTTGTATCACTTTGTTATTCATACACCATCAAGTACTTCTATCATCAAACTTTCCTTGAATCTGTTATACTTTCCCTTTACAAATTTCGAGAACGAAATTTTTATAAGGAGGGAAGAATGTAACAACCCTAAACTTTTTATACAACTTTCTGTACAATTTTTCAAAAAAATACAGAAAGGGGTACTTTTGCCTGAGCACAAGTTATAAGTTTGTTTTGCTTTTTAATAGCAAGAAGGAGCTTGTAGCTCATTGGTAAGACCTTGCACTGCTGAACCAAAGCACCAGAGTTCAAATCCCATCCCCCACATTATTTTTAATATTGTTTTCTTTTAATACTTTTAGAAGTCCAAAGGGTCTACACGTGCATAACTCGTAAAAACCCCACTACACATGTAAAACAAACTGACCCAGGGGCTACACCAAGCGACGGGGGACACGTGGCGGCGAGCCCTGACCCGACTTGGCCTTCCGCCGCCTGCCGGACTTGTCCGGATCGCCGATTTTCCAACATGAAAGTTCTGCCTCTTGGTTTTCCCTAAACCCCTGTATGGTTTAAATTTACTGCACAGTAACAGAGTCTTTTAAAACACCTATTTACTCCATTTTAATTACAATTTTTATTACATTTTCAATACAACTTTTCACCTATCATAACCCTAGCTTTACCCTATAAATATCAACCCTAAACACACACCCCTCACTCACAATTCTTTCCAAACTCTTAAGAAAACTCTATAGAACTTTTGTGTACAAGTGGAGTTAGCGAAGGGTGAAACTCCGGCGAAATTCCGACGACGACCCTAGGAGCTCCCGGCGACGAAACGACGCACCAGCACCTCCTACGTCTTCCTCTCCCTCTTATCTTAACTCTAAACCCGTAAGTCCCACCACTCTCTTCTCTAATCTATTCTTAAAACTTCTTTTACTAAAACCCGACGGAAGCGGAGTTAAATCCGACTTCCGATTCGGTTTTCTTTATAAAGTTCAATTTCACTTAACACAACCATACTAAACTCTTATATCTTGACTATTAATCATTAACAAAACATGTTGAACAAGTTTCATAGCAAAATATTTCATTTTGTAACTTTTATCGCTCTTTTTCAGTAAAAGAACATGTAGTATAGTTTCGACTTTAAAACATCATTAATCTTGCTATACCTTTAGATAGATCATGAGGTAATGACTTACCTCTTCATAACACTCATATGCAACATAGCACGATATCTTTTGGGAAATATAGATTCGGGAAATACCGTTTGTTCTCCGCCGAACACAGAGACGCGACCGCGTAGGTTCGTCTTGCCTGAATTTCGAGGGAAGATGCTATTTGGTGCTATCCGTCCACCTTTCCGAAGATACCAAGTTGATTTATGACACCGTGTATCGAAGGTTTAGACGGATGCGGCCGATGTAGCAGACTTCTTCAGATTCCCCCTCGTTGAGGGGTTTTTTTTATTGTGGGGACACTCTTCCCTGCAGGCGCAAGCCCCTGCAGTTAATTACGCTACCGCATCGCGGTAACCACTTTCTCCTTCTCCAGATGGTCACTTCGTGTCATGGGTGTTTGTTTTGTTTTTGGTTGCCCGTGGATTGTATACGGAGACTAATTTATGTTGTCGCCCGTGGGGCGTAGATTAGTCCAAATCCGTATTTTCTTAGATTTGGGTTTGGGGTTGGGTTTAAGGATGCGTTAGTTTCATTTGAGACTAAGATCAACTTAAACGTTCGTTAAGAATACGTTAGTCTAATTTTAGACTAAGATCAACTTAACAGGATCGTTTAGATCCAACAAAAGAGCATTTGGACTCTATTGTTTTAGTTTAGGGACTTCGCGGTCCAGTTTAAAGACATCATAGTCTGTAAAGTTTAAGGACATCATAGTTCATGGGTTTAAGGACCCCACAGTCCGAGGTTAAGGATATCATAGTCCATGGGTTTAAGGACCTCACAGTCCAAGGTTAAGGACATCATAGTCCATGAGTTTAAGGATCCCACAGTCCGTAGAGGTTAAGGACATCATAGTCCATGAGTTTAAGGACCCCACAGTCCATGGAATGTCTGGTTTTCGGGACCCATCACCTCTCTGAAGACGTTGAAGGATTAAAACGACAAATATCAGAGGAGTGAAGAGATGTACCCTTGAACCAATTTTGGTTGGGAGATCTGTAGTCCAATTAGGACTAAGATATGAGATTTATGAGCATATGGGCTCAATTAATCTGAATGAGGGGTTTATGGCCAACTTGGTCTTGGATCACTCAGTTAAAATTTTAAACATTTGACAATGCTGGGCATTGATTTGGGTTCTGACAGCCTTTCTGTCTTTTATTGAATGCTGAGCATTCATCATAGCTATAGAGCTTTATTTAAAGAACGGTTTATGTTCTATCAGCACAAGCATGAGGAACACGTGGCGCGCTTGGCGCTAGCGCCAGTTAATGAGCGCAAAGCGCTTCTGTGATATAGCGCACACGTGAGGAGCACGCGGCGCGCTTGGCGCTAGCGCCAGTCTATGAGCGCAAAGCGCTATTTGTTAAGTGGCGCACACGTGAGGAGCACGTGGTGCGCTTGGAGCTGAGCGCCAGTCCATGAGCGCAAAGCGCTATTTATTAAGTAGCGCACACGTGAGGAGCACGTGGTGCGCTTAGAGCTGTGCGCCAGTCCAAGAGCGCAGAAGCGCTTCTGATCAGTTTTATGATCTGAGAAATAAAGGACCTGAGACTTCAAGTCTATGACGCACAGAGACGCACAGAGAGAGACAGAGAGAGAAAAAACATAGGGAGACCACAGATAAAAAGAACAGAGAATTCAATTCTTAAAGAAGGAGAGCTCCATTCTCGAAACCCTAGGTAAAGAAAATATCGAGATCAAAATATCTCTTTTACCTAACATATCTAAGGGTTGAACCCTTCTAAAAGAACTTAGTTCTTTCTCTGGATCTAAGATCCACAAGATAAATCTCCCACAAGTTGAGAATTTAATTCTCATCGGGAAGATCTTGTTCTTGAGAATTAAAGATTCAGGGAAGAACAAATTTAAAAGAGAAAGAATATGGAGTCCATAATACCCCAGGAACTCGGTTCCTTCGAATCAAGAACTTAGTTCTTAAAAAGAACATGACCCCAGATCCTCAAAATAGTCATCTTGGTGATCGTTAATGGTCAAAATACCATTAACAGAAATTTAAGTTCAATAAAAAAATTATCAACAGAGATTGAATCTCCATATAAAAGAAACTAGCGCCTTACGTACTTCCCACGTGGGCGCCCCTTTTTAATAGCGTCCAACGCCTCACGTGCTCCTTACGCGAGCACCACATAAAAAGTGCTTAGCACTTCACAAACAGCCAAAACGGCTAAGTGCTTAGCACTGATTGGGCAGCGCCTCACATGCTCCTCACGCGGGCGCCACATAAAAAGTGCGCAGCACTTCACATACAGCCAAAACGGCTAAGTGCTTAGTACTGATTGGGCAGCGCCCCAGCGCCTCACGTGCTCCTCACGTGGGCGCCATCAAAAAAGAAGAAAAGAGAGAAAAGTGCTCAGCACTCCATAAACAGCCAAAGTGGCAGAGTGCTCAGCGCTCAATGGGCGGCGCCCATAATCAAATGTTTCACATGACACCCATGTGAGTGTCAGAGTGTCAAATAAATACTTAGCATTTTTTCATAAAAAGAAAAGGGCTGAACAAACAGAGCCCAAATGAGTGCTTAGCACTTTTTGAGTAAAAAAGAAAAAGAGTAGGCAGACTAAGCCCAAATTGGCTAAGCCTCTGAAGTTTCTTGCAGTTGAGTCCAAATGCTCTTTTGATAGATCTTAAGTAAAAATGATCCTTAAAAACATTATTGAGCCAATCTTAGTCTCAAACATGATTAATGATCTCTCCTTGATGATATCCAAAATGATATTCATCTCATATCTCCTAAGGTAATCTTAGTCTCAAATATGACTAACGATTCTTAGGTCCACCACAACCCTTTTTTCTCTTAAATACGGGATTTGGTTCAAGGGTACATGTCACGCCCCGCTTCCCAGAGTACGCTAGATTGGGCACGTGACATAGCCAACCATGCTACCTGTGGGTAGGAAGTATCCATCCACAGTCACATTACGGCTGTAGAGATATCAAGAACAAGATAAAACTATCTAAAACATGTCCATAATCCAGAATAACATGAGTCAATAATAAATAAATGCGGAAGCAAATGATCCAATACAAATAACTGAAAGGTGTGTCCCATAATGCGGGCTCACATCAGGAAATAAATGCAGGAAATAAAACTACCTACTACTGAACTCACATCTAAGCCTGCTGGCTGAAGTACTCCTGCTCGGACTGCGACAGCGGTACAGAATCTGGGCCATGCAAAACCCAGACGTCAGCGCGTCATGTCAACAAGTAATATAATATGAACAGTGTAACATGCAATGCAAAAATGAACATGAATAAAACGAGAGTAGCAATAATGTGAATCACGCAGTACAGGATAGTGTGCAGTGGGTAACTAAACTGTTCTATCAGGTTTTCTATTCTAAAGTCTTTGAAATCAATTGATGAATTGTCGATGTAACTCAATAATATCCCGTGCGTGCCCGGGACCACGGTCAAGATCCTCGGGGCTGAATCCGAGACGTGCCGCTAGGCAGTAACAGGTAGCAGGATGGGCGAGTGATGTCAGCATCATCACTCCAGGGCTGGCCTAGCCCGTAAGACTGATCAGAGCAGGTATCGAACTGTTGAGTTACAAGTCGGTTTCACCTTTGATTTCCCCATACCCCCAAGTTATGTATATCGAGTCAGGTATTCAGTAATCAAGAACTAATGCCAACACAGGATCAGGTAAAAGCAGGTTTGTCTGGATATACAACAGGAACGGTCCATGAGGACTATAGGTCAGGTTTGTTGGCATTTGACACAAGATCAGGTAACGGATCGAGTCATGGTACATCAGGTCAAGTTAACAGTATACGGTACCATGTCAGGTATATCAATATATACATGTGTGTAGCCATGTCAGGTCAAGATGTAAACAATATCGTGGGTGTGCTCACAATCAGATATATAATCAACCATGGGTATTAACAACATGAGATAAGCAATGAATTACATAATAAGCAGTTTCATTCAAATTACAAGAGTGCAGTAAAACGATATAGTCGTTTAGTCATGTTAACAGGTTTAAGCACCCTTAGCGGTGCAATAGTTTAGGTATCGGTTCAATACAGTTATTTCAAGTTAAATGCATACGAGTGTCCAAATGTAACAGAACTACATGGATAAATACCACCATCTATTTAACAGTAAAATGTGATTGAACAGGTAGATCTGATTATTAGGTTTAAATTGGCAAACTTTAAATTCCATGTTTAACAGTAAAATGATATAATGCAATTTTGTAACCAAAATGGAAAACGATTGTACCAAGCTAATTTTACAGGTTTAGGGTGTCAATACATATATAAATATATTGTATAGCATGTAGCAAGGGGTACTTGCCTCGACGGGTCGCGAACCGGGAAAAACGGAACGTAACGTCGGCGGGGAAACTCGCGACGGGCGCACGGTTCATGGATTGAACCCAAACAACGAACAAAGGAACCACGCGGGTCGGGGTACCACGCTGGATCGTCGGGTCACGTCGTCGGCATCGTCGGATTCCGGCCAAATTGTGAACAGTGAAAAATCAAGTTTGCGACAAGAAAGAAAGGAAAGTTAAAGGAGAAAGGAAGGAGGGTGGAGAAGGGAAGGATACTCACTGTGGGTTGAAGGGGGTCGTGACGGTCCACGGCGTCGACCGGGCTCCGGCGGACCACCTGCAGGCAACAACGGCCAACACGAAACGGGGAAAGAGAATTGGTGAAACGTGGGAGGAAGGAAAGGGAAAGAAGGAGAGGAGAAGAAGATATTTACCGAGGGGTTTGCACGAGGTCGGGGGTGGATTGAGACCGCCGGAGGCGACCCCGCGAGGAGTAGGCGGTGTGCGGGTGCCTCGTACAGGCGCTCGGGAAAGAGGGGAGAGGGGAAGGAGGTGCGACGGCTGCGACGAGGGCGATGAGGCGAGGATTCTGGTGACGGTGGTGCCGGCGTTGGGGCTGCGGCGGCGAGGAGGGAGGCGGCGGTTAGGGTTACGCGATGGGTTCTGTTGCTCGCGTGAAAAATAAAGTGAGGAGGGAAAGATTTTTAAATATAGGAGAGAGAGAGAGAAATTTGAGGGAGAGAGAGAGATACGGGAATAGAGAGAGATAGAGATAGAGAAAGAGAAAGAGAGAGAGATGGGCGTAAGGATAAAAAAATGGGGCCCAGGGGAGATAATTGTTGATAGGCTGGAAAAATCATTCAGTTAGAAAATTTACATAAAGATTAGATTTAGAAACATTTATATGGTTAAAGTATAAATATACGGTGGATTTTAAATATATTAAAATTTGGAATTTTGGCGCTAAATAAAACATTTCCAAATCGCGCCCGGGTTGGGTCCAAAAATTTGAAATTGAAATAATAGGATTTTAAGCGGGTTCCAAATTTCAAAATTAAGTGTTTTATGATTAAAAAGCATACCCCCAAAACGGGCATACGCACGCGCACGTAGCCATCCAAACTCGCCCGTTTCACTGAACGGGACGAGAACACGGTGCACGGACGCTACCACAAGGCTAGGGGTGTCGAGTAAACCAAGATGAATATTTTTAATTTTATTTTAGATGCCAAAAATTGTAATATGCAGAAATAACTTTGCCAGGTAAAATTTTACAGTGAGCCACAAATAAGCAAGATAAATAAAATGAGTACCACCTAATGCTCAAACAGTAACTGAAAAATAGTAGCATTGGGCTCGGGTGTTACATTATACCCAACTACAAAAAGAATTTCGTCCTCGAAATTCCAAGAATACAAAAAAAATTACAAGAAGAGGTGAGGAAACTTCTGTCAGATTTCATCTTCTCATTCCCAAGTGGACTCTCCATGCGATCGATTACCCCAAGAAACAAGCACAAGGGGGATAACCTTGTTCTTGAGAACCTTTTCCCTTCGATCCACGATTTCCACCGGTCGCTCCTCAAAAGTTAAGTCTTCCCGTACTGTTAACTCCGAATGATCCAAAACGTGTGTTTCATCTCGAACATACCTTCGTAGTTGAGATACGTGAAAGACATCGTGCATATTTGCCAAGGACTGCGGTAACGCCAAACGATACGCTACCTCACCAACACGCTCCACGATCTTAAGGGTCCAACGAATCGAGGACTAAGCTTTCCTCGAATTCCAAAACGAATCACCCCTCTAGTCGGTGATATCCTCAAGAATACCAAATCACCCACGGCGAACTCTATAGGTCTTCTTGACGTATCAGCCCAACTCTTCCGTCTGTCTTGAGCTGCCTTCATATGATTCCTGATAGTGTTAACCTTCTCAACTGTCTGCACCACCAAATCTGGTCCCAACAATCTTCGTTCACGACATCATCCCAACAAACAGGTGAACGGCATTTACGACCATACAAAGCTTCAAACGGAGCCATCTGGATAGTTGCCTGAAAACTGTTGTTGTAAGAAAACTCCACCAAGTGTAGATGATCCTCCCAAGAACCCTTGAAGTCCAACATGCATGCTCTCAACATGTCTTCAAGAGTTTGGATCGTTCTCTCCGACTGGCCATCAGTCTGAGGATGATAAGCTGTGCTAAACTTCAATCGAGTCCCCAAACTTTCCTGTAAACTCCTCCAGAAGTGTGATAAGAACCGATTGTCCCGATCGGACACGATGCTCACCGGTACCCCATGCAATCTTACAATCTCCTGCATGTACCGTTCTGCAAAAGTCTCTGTTGATTGACCAACTCGGAAAGGAATAAAGTGAGCAGCCTTAGTCAACCGATCAACAATCACCCATACTGCATTGTTGCCTTTTGGAATCCGCGGTAAAACCGTCACGAAATCCATGGTTATATGTTCCCACTTCCACTGACGAATCGGAAGTGGTTGCAATAAACCAGCAACCCTTTGATGTTCAGCCTTAACTTGCTGACACACCAAGCACTTAGCCACAAAGCGAGCAATCTCCCGTTTCATGCCTTCCCACCAGAAATGCTGTCGAATATCTCGGTACATCTTTGTGCCTCCTGGATGTACAGAATAAGCTGAACTGTGTGCCTTCTTCATAAGCTCTTCATGAACATAAACGGCTACCATACCTCAACAAACCATCTTCGTGGATTAGTAAATCTGTTCGTAGTCCGGCTTCAACTTGCTCTCGAAACTTTTGCAGTCTAGGATCCTGCGATTGTGCTGCTTTAATTTTCTCAATCAAAGACGACTGCACTTGCAACTGCATCAACTGTCCCGTAGAACGCGGTAGCACAACCTCCAAGTCAAATCTTCGAAAATCTGCAACGATCTCCTTCTGCGTAGTTAACACCTGAATTGCTGGTAACCGACTAAGCGCATCCGGCACAACATTAACCTTCCCCGGATGGTACTTAAGATCAAGATCGTAATCAGCCATCAGCTCCAACCATCTGCGCTGCCTCAAATTCAGCTCCTTCTGTGTGAACACATACTTCGAGCTCTTGTGATCTGTAAAAAAAAACTTCGACTCTTTCGCCTAAAAGGTAGTGTCTCCAAATCTTCAAAGCGAACATCACAGCCGCAAGCTCCAAGTCATGAGTTGGATAATTCTTCTCATGGGTCTTTAATTGTCTCGATGCGTACGCTACAACTTTCCCATGCTGCATCAAAACACATCCCAATCCTTTCCCAGATGCGTCGCTGTGAGTCACCAATCCTCCGGAATTGTCTGGCACGATCAGAATAGGGGCGGTTATCAACTTCTGCTTCAACGTCTCAAAAGCTAACGCACACTTATCCGTCCATACAAAAGGTACCTCCTTGCGCGTAAGCTTGGTTAACGGCTCTGCCAGACAAGCAAAGTTCTCCACAAATCTTCTGTAGTATCCGGCTAATCCAAGGAAACTTCTTATCTCAGCAACATTCTTTGGAATAGGCCAATCTCGAACTGCTGCAATCTTTTCTGGATCGACGGCGATTCCATCGCCCGACACAATATGCCCCAAAAACTTCACTTCCTCTAGCCAAGACTCGCACTTACTCATCTTCGCGTACAATTTCTCCTGTCTCAACGTCTGCAGTGCGATCTTCAAGTGCTCAGCATGCTCATCAAAACTCTTCGAGTAAACCAGAATATCGTCAATGAATACCACAATAAACTGGTCCAAGAACGGTGAAAAGATTCGGTTCATTAAGTCCATGAATACTGCCGGCGCATTCGTTACTCCGAAGGGCATTACTAAGTACTCGTAATGTCCATACCGAGTTCGGAACACCGTCTTGCAAATATCTTCTGTTTTCACTCGGACCTGATGATATCCGGATCGCAAATCCAGCTTCGAGAATACCCTCGCGCCACTAAGCTGCTCAAAAAGTTCTCCAATGCGAGGGATCGGATACTTGTTCTTAATAGTCACCCGGTTTAATTCTCGATAGTCGATGCACATCCTTCTCGTGCCATCCTTCTTCTTTACTAGAAGAACTGGAGCTCCCCAAGACGAGTTACTGCTTTGAATCCAACCTTTCTCAAGCAATTCAGCAACCTGTTTCTTAACTTCTTCCAACTCTACTGGTGCCATTGGATAATATGCTTTGGATACTGGCGCTGCACCAGGAATAAGATCAATTGCAAACTCCACGTCTCGCTTCGGCGGTAAACCCGATATATCTTCAAATACGTCCATAAAATCGCGAACAACCGCCGGCTCTTCACTATTATCAACTTCCATCGATGCAAGGATATCATTTGTCGGCCTAGCCCTAAACTCGACTGGCCCGACAGAACTGCTTCCTTACCGCAACTGCTGTCTGCTGCAAACTCCCTTTCATCCCAGATAAACTCTGCTACTTTCGGCTGCCGCAAGTACTTGTGAGAAAGTGGTCAAACCCAGGGAGACAATCTGCCTCTGGATGTCCACATCCAAACTGCGCATGAACCTTCGTGCCATGTCTGCATCGTTGGCGACTAAAGGTCCAGCGAATCTGCTGAGTCTCGTCCACTCTGCTGCATGCACGTCCACGGGTGCTCCATTCTGCCTTAGCCCAATAAACTTCTCTTCCATTTCCTCCCGTGCAGTCCGCAGGAAGAACTTCTCCAGGAAACTCTTAGAAAAAAAATCCGCCCACTTGATCGGCTTGGGCAAGCGGGTCTCCTCCACAAGCCACCCTTCTCGGGCGTAGTCCACTAACTGAATGCGTACCACATCAACTCTTTCTCATATGGAATCTGTGCCGCAATCAGCAAATTCTCCGTGTCAACTAGCCACTGCTCGGCTGGCAACGGCTCCTCCAAACCAGTAAATGTAGACGGACCCAAACGCCTGAAATCTGCCACGGTCCCTACTCGGTCAACTGGTTTAGCTCCAACGTTGTTTACAGACTGCTGGACGGTCCGCAAGCCTTCCTGGAATGATTCTGCTTGCTGCTGGATCAGCTCAGACTGCCTCTTTTGATTCTCCAGCATTCCCCTTATCACTCCAAGCATGGCGGCTTCGTCCACACGCCTCTGATATGTCTTCAATTTCTTACCGGCTATAATCCTGAACTCAAAATACCCAACATTAGCATGATGATAGATTCTGAACATAGATCAAGGCTAGAACTCCAAGATACTTAAATAGAGTACCGCATTGTAACTATGCCGCGGTATCATAGCCACAATTACTTAACTCCACCCAATTCGCCTAAGTCCTAGAGATAACAAGAAATCATGTTTTTCGAGTCGACATGCAAAGTAAGTTTGCACGTCGTAAAAGATATAATCAGGAAGAATGTGATTCAAGAATGGTAAACGACAAAGTGGTAGGACATGTTTCTTAAACACAGGCATTCTGATTCGTGTATTGGGTACAATACCCAACTACAAAAGAATCAACCCAGCTAACCTATGGCTCTGATACCAAAAAAACCATGTCACGCCCCGCTTCCCAGAGTACGCTAGATTGGACACGTGACATAGCCAACCATGCTACCTGTGGGTAGGAAGTGTCCATCCACAGTCACATTACGGCTGTAGAGATATCAAGAACAAGATAAAACTATCTAAAACATGTCCATAATTCAGAATAACAGGAGTCAATAATAAATAAATGCGGAAGCAAATGATCCAATACAAATAACTGAAAGGTGTGTCCCATAAGGGCTCACATCAGGAAATAAATGCAGGAAATAAAACTAACTACTACTGAACTCACAGCTCAGCCTGCTGGCTGAAGTACTCCTGCTCGGACTGCGACAGTGGTACAGAATCTGGGCCATGCAAAACCCAGACGTCAGCGCGTCATGTCAACAAGTAATATAATATGAACAGTGTAACATGCAATGCAAAAATGAACATGAATAAAACGAGAGTAGCAATAATGTGAATCACGCAGTACAGGGTAGTGTGCAGTGGGTAACTAAACTTTTCTATCAGGTTTTCTATTCTAAAGTCTTTGAAATCAATTGATGAATCGTCGATGTAACTCAATAGTATCCCGTGCGTGCCCGGGACCACGGTCAAGATCCTCGGGGCTGAATCCGAGACGTGCCGCTAGGCAGTAACAGGTAGCAGGATGGGCGAGTGATGTCAGCATCATCACTCCAGGGCTGGCCTAGCCCGTAAGACTGATCAGAACAGGTATCGAACTGTTGAGTTACAAGTCGGTTTCACCTTTGATTTCCCCATACCCCCAAGTTATGTATATCGAGTCAGGTATTCAGTAATCAAGAACTAATGCTAACACAGGATCAGGTAAAAGCAGGTTTGTTGGCATTAGACACAAGATCAGGTAACGGGTCGAGTCATGGTACATCAGGTCAAGTTAACAGTATACGGTACCATATCAGGTATATCAATATATACATGTGTGTAGCCATGTCAGGTCAAGATGTAAACAATATCATGGGTGTGCTCACAATCAGATATATAATCAATCATGGGTATTAACAACATGAGATAAGCAATGAATTACATAATAAGCAGTTTCATTCAAATTACAAGAGTGCAGTAAAACAATATATCCGTTTAGTCATGTTAACAGGTTTAAGCACCCTTAGCGGTGCAATAGTTTAGGTATCGGTTCAATACAGTTATTTCAAGTTAAATGCATACGAGTGTCCGAATGTAACAGAACTACATGGATAAATACCACCATCTATTTAACAGTAAAATGTGATTGAACAGGTAGATCTGATTATTAGGTTTAAATTGGCAAACTTTAAATTCCATGTTTAACAGTAAAATGATATAATGCAATTTTGTAACCGAAATGGAAAACGATTGTACCAAGCTAATTTTACAGGTTTAGGGTGTCAATACATATATAAATATATTGTATAGCATGTAGCAAGGGGTACTTGCCTCGACGGGTCGCGAACCTGGAAAAACGGAACGTAACATCGGCGGGGAAACTCGCGACGGGCGCACGGTTCACGGATTGAACCCAAACAACGAACAAAGGAACCACGCGGGCCGGGATACCACGCTGGATCGTCGGGTCACGTCGTCGGCGTCGTCGGCATCGTCGGATTCCGGCCAAATTGTGAACAGTGAAAAACCAAGTTTGCGACAAGAAAGAAAGGAAAGTTAAAGGAGAAAGGAAGGAGGGTGGAGAAGGGAAGGATACTCACTGTGGGTTGAAGGGGGTCGTGACGGTCGACGGCGTCGACCGGGCTCCGGCGGACCACCTGCAGGCAACAACGGCCAACACGAAACGGGGAAAGAGAACTGGTGAAACGTGGGAGGAAGGAAAGGGAAAGAAGGAGAGGAGAAGAAGATATTTACCGAGGGGTTTGCACGAGGTCGGGGGCGGATTGAGACCGCCGGCGGCGACCCCACGAGGAGTAGGCGGTGTGCAGGTGCTTCGTGCAGGCGCTCGGGAAAGAGGGGAGAGGGGTAAGAGGTGCGACGGCTGCGACGAGGGCGATGAGGCGAGGATTCTGGTGACGGTGGTGCCGGCGTTGGGGCTGCGGCGGCGAGGAGGGAGGCGGCGGTTAGGGTTGCGCGATGGGTTCTGTTGCTCGCGTGAAAAAGAAAGTGAGGAGGGAAAGATTTTTAAATATAGGAGAGAGAGAAAGAAATTTGAGGGAGAGAGAGATACGGGAATAGAGAGAGATAGAGATGGAGAAAGAGAAAGAGAGAGAGATGGGCGTAGGGATAAAAAAAAAATGGGGCCCAGGGGAGATAATTGTTGATAGGCTGGAAAAATCATTCAGTTAGAAAATTTACATAAAGATTAGATTTAGAAACATTTATATGGTTAAAGTATAAATATACGGTGGATTTTAAATATATTAAAATTTGGAATTTTGGCGCTAAATAAAACGTTTCCAAATCGCGCCCGGGTTGGGTCCAAAAATTTGAAATTGAAATAATAGGATTTTAAGCGGGTTCCAAATTTTAAAATTAAGTGTTTTATGATTAGAAAGCATACCCCCAAAACGGGCACACGCACGCGCACGTAGCCATCCAAACTCGCCCGTTTCACTGAACGAGACGAGAACACGATACACGGACGCTACCACAAGGCTAGGGGTGTCGAGTAGACCAAGATGAATATTTTTAATTTTATTTTAGATGACAAAAATTGTAATATGCAGAAATGACTTTGCCAGGTAAAATTTTACAGTAAGCCACAAACAAGCAAGATAAATGAAATGAGTACTACCTAATGCTCAAACAGTAACTGAAAAATAGTAGCATTGGGCTCGGGTGTTACAGTACATCCTTCTACACCTCTGATATATGTCGTAATTCCTCAACATCTTTAGAGAGGTAGCGGGTCCCGACAGCCAACAACTCCTTTCGTCATACATTGATGCACTTCCAAATTGACGTGTACACCTCAGAACCTCGCCTTAAACATGGCGATAATAGACCGAAATGTCCCTAAACTAAAGTGTTTCCCTAAAATGGGAATGTTGGACCGAAATGTCCTTAAACTCATAGCTGCCCTAAACACGGCAGTAATGGACCACGATGTCCTTAAACTAAAATAATAGGGCCCAAATGCTCATATGTTTAATTCGATCTTAATCTTAAACTAGATTAACGGTCCTTAAATAAACCAAACCCAAATCTAAAATATACGGATTTGGACTGATCCGCGACCTACGGGCAACGACAGAAACTAGTTTCCATATACAATCCACGGGCAATCTAAACAAACAAAAACACACACGACACGAAGTGAACTTCCGGAGCAGGAGAAATTGGTTATCGCAATGCGGTAACGTAATTAACTGCAGGGGCTTGCGCCTGCAGGGAAGAGCGTCCCCACAATCAAAACCCCCTCACAAACGAGGGAAAATATGATAAAATCTGCTACAATGGCCGCATCCATCCAAACCTCCAATATGGTGCCATAAATCAATTTGGTATCTTCGGAGAGGTGGACGGATAAATCCAAATAGTATCTGCCCCCAGATTCAGGCAAGACGATCTATCCCAGTTCGTCTCCGTTTCCGATGGTGAACAAGTATGTTCAATAAAGGAATAAAAGATGACGTAGATAAAGTTCATGATATTTTCATGTAAAAATTAGATTAAAGTTATTTGGTATGATATTTTTGAGTGAAAGTTGGTTCTAAACATTAGTTTTATGGTTATAAATATAGGGTAAGAATTTAGATGAAAGATATAGAAGAAATAGTGAATTTTTTAGGATTTAGAATAAGATGTCGGTATTAACTCCACTTACCGACAAGTTTTGAAAAATAGAACTTTTCAAAAAGAAAGAGAGAGATAGGGAGGGACTTACTAGCTAGTTATTCTAAGTAAATGTAGATGAGGGAATGTTGATCTTCGTGGCGTCGCGGGGTCGCCGGAATAGTCTCGATTCCTCGCCAGAAATTGGTCGTTGGCTAAATCCTCTTCTACTTCACTTGTACTTGAGAAAATTTGAGAGTTTTGGCTAGAATTTTCAGAATGAGGAAGGGCTAGGGCATGTAATAGTATTTATAGTGTGGAATTAGGGTTTTGGGATTAAAAGAGTGAATTAAAATGCATTAAAAAGTGATAAATTGGGGAAATAAGGGGTCTCTGTTTGATTACAGAGCAATCAAACAGTGCAGGGGTGATGGGGGTAGGCCAAGGGACTTATGTGCAAAGCACGAACACTTTTTCCCACGTGGGGACCGTCGGCGCCGGCCATTCTTGGCATCTCGCCGGTCGAGTTGTGTAGTTGGGGGTTTGGATTGATGCCACGTGTTCACCTTGTTGTTAATTCCTTTGTGCACATGTTTGATTTCTTCAGACTTTTCATTTTATGTGCAGTACACGTGTAAACTTTTGGGCTTCCAAAAAGTTTAAAAGAAAAATCAGAAAAATATAATGTATCTGATTGGATTCGAACACATGGGTTACGTCCCAGCAGTGCAAGGCTTTACCAGTAAGCTACATGTTGTTTCTTGTTGTTCTTAACAAAAATTAACTTTTAAATTGTACTCAGGCTTGCAAACTCCTTTCTGTATATTAAACTGAAAATTTTCGTACAGTAAATTCAGAGTCGTTACAGAAAATCCTAATAATCTCCTGGATCTATCTCTGTAGATCTTAATCCCCAGAATGTACGAGGCGTCACGCGGGTCTCTCATGGAGAACTTTTGTGATAAGAACAGCTTGACCGATTGTAGCATAGGAATATCATTTCCTATCAAAAGAATGTCGTCCACGTACAATACTAGGAATACGACAGTTCGTCCTACAATCTTCTTATATATATAAGGCTCATCCCCGTTCTTGATGATGTCAAATTCCTTGACTGTTTCATCAAAACAGTTGTTCCAACTCCGCGATATCTGCTTCAATCCATAAATGGATTTAAGCAACTTGCACACCTTCCCGCTGCTCCCACTGTCTACAAAACCTTCCGGCTGATCTATATAAACGCACTTTTCCAAACTTCCGTTTAGAAAAGCCGTTTTTACGTCCATCTGCCAGATTTCATAGTCATGGAAGGCAGCAATGGCAAGTAGGATTCGAATGGATTTGAGTTTAGCCACTGGAGAAAATGTTTCGTCATAGTCCACCCCTAGTCTTTGACGAAAATCTTTTGCAACAAGTCCAGCCTTATAGGTTTCCACCTGTCTATATACACCAAATTTCCTTTTATAGATCCATTTGCATCCAACGGGTTTTACCCCGGGTGGAGCAATATCCAAGACCCACACTTTATTGGTGTACATGGACTCCATTTCGGATCGCATAGCATCCAGCCATTTATCAGAGTCCCTACTGATAATGGCCTGCTTGAAACTAGTAGGATCATTTTCTTCCAAGATGCAATCCTCTCGATCCCCGTCTATGAGAAAACCGTAGTATCTCTCGGACGGATGAGAAATCCTACTAGATCTGCGGAGTGGCTGAGGTTTGTCTGGGATTACTGAATTTAGCGGTTCTACCAAATCTTCAGTTACATTTTGTGGTTCAGAAGTTTCTTCCAGTTCTACCGTACTCCCACTAACTTCTTTTGCAAGAAATTCCCTTTCTAAAAATGGTAGCGTGATGAGATACAAACACCTTCTGTTCTTCAGTGTGGTAAAACAATATTCATAACCATTCTTTGGATATCCCACAAATTTACATAGAACTGACCGTGCCTCTAGTTTGTCCGGATTATGCTTTTTAACTTAAATCGGACAACCCCATATCTTAAATTTTTTATGATATTGTCACTTTCCATATTTCGAATGGTGTTTTAAGCACTGATTTGGATGGAAGATGATTCAACAGATATGCCGCTGTTTAAAGCGCATATCCCCAAAATGAAAGAGGCAACTCAGCACTACTCATCATGGAGCGAACCATATCCAATAGGGTATGATTCCTCTACCCCGACACATCGTTGTGCTGTGGTGTATACGGAGGAGTAAGTTGAGAGAGAATTCCATTCTCTTTTAGGTATTCTAGGAATTCCGTGCTTAAGTACTCCCCTCCTCTATCAGATCGGAGGATCTTGATAATTTTGCCAGTCTGGTTCTCTACTTCGTTCTTATATTCTTTGAATTTCTCAAAAGCTTCAGATTTGTGTTTCAAAAGATACATATATCTGAACCTAGAGAGATCGTCGGTGAATGTAATGAAGTACGAGAACCCACCCCTTGCATGTATAGGCATCAGACCATATGCATCACTGTGTATGCGTCCCAAGAGCTCTGCTGTTCTTTCTCCGTATCCGGTGAACGGAGATTTGGTCATTTTTCCTTTGAGACAAGACTGATAAGTTTCATAAGATGAAAATTCGAACGTATTCAAATATCCATATTTTTTCAACTTACTTAGTCTTTTCTCACCGATATGACCAAATCTACAATGCCACAGGTAGGATTCGTTCATTTCTGAATTCTTCCTCTTGCGTATGTTTTGTGTATTGAAAACTGCATTTTGATTTAGAACATAGATATTATTACACAATGTACCTTCTACAACCAATACCTTATCAAGGTAGATGTTCATGATATTTCTATCAAGAACAAAGTTATATCCATCTTTATCAAGTAAAGAAACTGATATGATGTTGCAAACCATGGAAGGTATATAGTAGCAATTGTTCAAAATCATAGTATTGCCATTTGACATTGCTGGGTGATATTTACCGACGGTAGCAGCATCAACTTGTACTCCGTTCCCTACTCTGAGGGACATCATCAGGTCCAACCATCCTACTTTTTCTCAGTTCCTGTAATAAATTACAGATATGAGATATTGATCCGGTATCTAGTACCCAGGAGGTAGGACTGTCACGGCCCGTAATTTAGCACGTGACCGGCACTTAAATCACGCAACGTCTAAAGACGTAACGTAAATCAAGTAAGCCAAAGCCCAGAAAATCTAAACCTTTTTGTGAAAAAATAGTGGGGGTGCAGTTTTGAAATAAAGGTATAATGAATCATGAAAATGCAAGTAGATTATACTTAGTTGAAAACATGTTTCATCTTTTAAAATTTCGGGCAGCACCTCCATTGTATATTTTGATCCAAAACCATATACACAACAATATATAGGCATCCCCAAGCGGGAGCTAGCTCTTCGCCAACTAGCAGAATCATAACCACGCAATAACATAAATACGACGTCCAACGGCGAAGATCAACCCAGAAAGAACAATAAATAAGCAAGACATCAAAACTCAAGAAGCGAACATAAACCCATCACTATAAGTCTCGCACAATACCCAAGTCTGACTAGGTCTACCAATACACAAACTCTAGTTTCTGATTTGATGGAGTTTATCTAGATACAACGGAATATAAAGTATGAGAGTGGGTACGATCCAACATGTGTCCCACCTACCGAAGCAAAACACCCTGGAAAAAGCTGTGTGCCAGTGATACCGCAACTGATCCCAAACGGTCAAACCTGCAAGAACTGTGGCACAACGGGGGTGAGTTGCCAACTCGTGAGTAGAAAACATCAGCAGGTAGAAATCGAATAAAACAACGATTTCCTAGGTCACTATATCCTGAAGGTAATACTATGATATCTAGGATGACAAAAAATGCATATATGTCAACAACGAGTCAATGCAATGACATATAGAAATAAACATCTGACATCATATGCCTATATGCATGTGGATATCATCCACATGTCCGTCAATGACACAATCAATATCATAGAAGCTGAGTGTCCAACACCGACACTCGAAACATCATGAAAACATAAGCCTGTATATATAAGGATATCAACCACGTGTGTCTATCAACGACACATCAAAATCATGGAACCTGAGTGTCAAATACCGACACTCGAAACATCATGAAACCCATGTCCAGTATCGACACGTAAATCCTCATATCTCAGGCACCGCATACTCAAATCGGCCCTCATATCCATCTCATCTCAAGCGCCATATCCATCTCACGACTCCGGTCGGTATCCTCCAGATAACCGCCGAGCCCAAAAATGTCACCGGTAGGTAGTGCTCCCCCTGCCAGGCTCACCACCTAAGAATACGAGTCTTCTTGCCCCGGGATACCTCACCGGGTCCACCATGTACCCGTAGACGGTGCCTACCGCTCCTCGAATCAGGTATAATCATAGCTCAGAACCGAGAAAAACTCATGGTGGACACCTCGAAATATCATATCAAGAGAAACTGGGTTTTTAAAACAATACACCATTCCCTTTGAAATATAACCGCGGTTCTCAAATCCAGAAATCTCATGAAAACGGCATCTCAATTCATATAACCATAAAGTACGATGTATGCAACATAGAACAGTAATATGAGCATGTCAAATATATCATGCAAGCATGTCCTATGATAGTGCTGGACAATGAATGTACAATACAGTTAAGAATAATATCATGATATGATAGTTCTACTGTGTAAGTGGCATGGCAATTATCGATGATGAATGTGTGTGAGCCGGCAAATCTGTGTAAGTGTAATATGCGCACCAACGGTAATTGTGCAGGTGTACTGTTCAGACCATAATATTGCATTATTATATTCCCCATTCTTATTCTTTTTATAAATAAACGGGTGCTTTTGACGCATGTCTGCTACATGTTACAGGTTACAGGTTCTTGGACAGAAAACGGTGCAAACGATGTAAAGACGATGAAAATGTGGACTTTAACCAACAAACAGAGAATCGTGATCAAGCCTACATAAGAAACAGTTCACGAAGCAAGATTCAAGATATCGACTCAAAGCGAAGGTTTAAAGTTCACTACAAATTGTTCACTGGAGATCTGGAACCAACCTAGAAGCCCAATGAGAAAAGTACCAAGGAATTAAGAAGACCACAGATCCAGAGATCAGTACCCAAAAAGCCCAGAGCCTAAATCCATAATTTGGCCGCGGAACCGCGGCCAAACCAGGCCTTGGGCCGCGGTTCCGCGACAGTATAGGGCGATCAGAGTAAATAAATTTCACCATATTTTTGTGGCGGCGTTGACTGGTCTTTCTAGGGCTATTTTTGTAATTATAGACATGCGGATCAAATGTAACCCTAGGGTTTCCTATTCTTTATAAATAGGAACTCTAATCATTGTAATTCTTCATGCCCCCCTTTAATGAATAAAATTTAGAAATCTTTTGGAGAGCATCGGTGCCTCTTTTCACTTCATGAATTCAGATCTGACAACCCTGCTTTGATGTTTGGAGAGAGCCATCTGTAAGTAATTCAATTCCTTGCCCTAGGTAGATTTAATTTCATGCCCTAGGAACTTGTTTAGGGTTTAGTTTTGAGGAAGGATTTTGAGAGATGAGATCCCTCATCCCTTTCTTAACCACCAAATATTTACAATAGGACTCCATGCATACACGCACATACCGCGCCCTATGACATCCTACCCCTCGAGGTAACGATGACACTGTAGTGTAAAGGACTGGTTGCGCGCGTTTTCCATGGAGGTTAGGGTAAGGATCTCTAAAGTAAGGACAAGAACCTAGAGGAAGGAACACCTTCCCGAATGGATCTAATCCCCTTTTATTGATAATTACCATAACTCCTCACAGATCTTCATCCGGGTATAGAAAGCGTTGAGATTTACTTGCATTTCCAAACCATCCCTAAACCTAACCCTAGCAAGAATAGATCTAGATAATTGCCCTAGGTTAATTAGGTTTTTTTTTAAGATTTAATAATTAATCCGAACACCCTTCGGAATTAACTCGTTAGAACGAATCGGAAATTCACAAAATCCCTGTGGACCGACCCGTACTCACCGGCTAGCTTCAAGCGACGCCGTTCTTGATTGCGGTTACAAATATTTTTGATCTATCTTTTAGAAAGCGCAAGCACGCAAAATCAACTAATCATGTACTAGCAATTGATATCATATAGCATTTAAATATCGGAATGAGGTATGTACATCACAAGGGGTAATATCCTACACAACATGAACAATCAATGGGTATATCTGTTAGTTATGTATATGCCCTAGAGGCCATTGTTGTACATTTGATGTATATTATGATGGATGCTTAGATATATACAGAGAGGACTTTCTTGCTCGTCATGATAGTATGCTATTTGGTTTCACTTTATCTTAACATGTTGACTTGTATTGGTTTACTGTCTTTCTCTCACATGTTGATAAAGCCCTTAGGATCTGTACTCGACTACTGGGACTATGATGAAATCATACTAGTGGGGCCATAGTAGTCGATGAGTACATCCTATAACTGTTCCTAGTCGAGGGTATATCGAGACAGGGCATCGATACACCAGAGTAGACTAGCGTATACACATCTTGACCCATATGATGGGCGATAGATGATCCAATATCCATCGGTGTTTGACATCAAGGATGGTGTACGGGTGCTCAGTGGAGACTGGGTACACTGGACGGACTCGCCAAGAACTCCCAGTTGGTGATACACCACACGTCAGATGGCAGTTCTCCGGTGACACTGGTACAGGGTAGTCTGTAGACCCGATATCGTCATAGAGTCTTGTATGATTCCCACTGTGCTTTGATTTCCACCTTACCACGTCCACGAGGGCGTGCAAAACGGTGGCTTTTGGGTACCGTCCCGAATCACATGGAGGCAATGAGCGATAGGAGGGGATTCGTCTCTCCCGGTATAGGGAGTTGATGTCGTGCTGTGTTCGATTGGCTATAACTGGAAGTCCCTGGCCAGGGCTGATATAGAGATTTACTGGTAAGTGTTACTAGTAGTTTCTCAACCTGTTATGAGCCTCACATCGACACGACTTATCGGTTACTGGGGTCTGACGTTTACCACCCCTAGACTAGATATGCGACATATCAGACGAACAGACCGGACTGTACGGGAGTGTTACTGATTGGATTCACAGGAGAACGAACATGCTAGCTTTTTGATCTTCTAATCGCTCAATACCTGGGTGGCTGTTACGTTTAGCTGACCGCTTGCAGCTTGTGGGTGTTTGATATGATCATCACCTGCTACCGGCGTATTGACGATTCTTTAGAGTCCTACACAGAGGTTTCTTGGCTCAGGCGAAACGGAGTAGAGGCACATATGAGATATGTGCAGGACCGAGGATAATGCGATATGAGATACCGTATTATATTCTCGCGATATTTTGATATGAATCGAGACATCGGATCAAGTGTTGATTCGACGAATCGGTACATGATATATTAGCTGGTTATATTCGATATAGCCGGATCGTTGGATCAAGTGTTGATTCGATGATTTAATGTATAATAATATATATGATATATTGTATTACATTATCTAATATTGGCTTGCTTTATTATTTCATTTTCTCACTAGATGATACATTGATATATATGCGATATATGTTAATTGTATTATTTTCTTTTGTTGCAAATATATAATATATATGTGATATATATTATTGTGACATGATATGATTTATTATTAAACATGTTTAAGGATGATTAAATGGGATTAGGGTTTGATTAGGGTTAGCTTCTTCTTGTTCATTCTAGAAGCTTTGCTTTTGTCTTGGTTAAGATATTATGGTTGATATTTTTCCATGACTCATTTTCTAACCTAACCAAACCCTAACCCTAGTTTATTCTCTACAAACTCTTAGCCTATCATCCTTGACCATGGTTGATATATCAATCATATAGATTACTTTTCTATTCATCACAAAAGGATTATCTTTTCCATTATCATCTTCTTCTCTCTTGAGTTCTAAAAAAAAAACTTACTAGTTAATTCTTAGATGATTTCAAGTGAGAAAGTGAATAAAAAGAAAGAATAAATACTACTCCATCATCCTCATCTCATCTAGCCCATGAGATTAGGGTGTTCATCTCTTTAGAGTGAGAAAGCTTGGGTTTTTGCAATTTCGACGTAGATCATCGGAGATTCGGAACACTTCAAGCTAGCATGGATCGTTCGAGTCGTGGAGCCTCTCTTGAGTCCGGGAGATCGTGGATCGCGGCGAAGGGACTACTACTCGGAGCTTGTGAAGCGAAGGAGCGGACTACAAAGGTTGTAATCCCTCACACTTAGCTTTAAAGATATCATCTTGCATGCTAAACCCTAATAATCTAGCAAAGATCCCGTTTTTGGGTTGTTCGGCACGTCTAAAATTTTATCCGGGCATGTTTGATGCCTTATGAACCTTCACAAGAGTGCCTAGGAACCCTACAGTGGTATCAGAGCCTAGCTAGAGCATTAGGCGACGTGTTTACGAAGTTAAAACTCCGATCGAACCCGAACCGACGAAATTTACCCCCTCTCTGGAAATTTTTCAAAATCTGGGGTTTTTCTGAATTAAAAATACCTGAAAAATACAGCAAGATAATACAAGAATTATGGTGAAATTCGTACCTCTAATTCGACTACATGGCCGCGGAACCGCGGCAATTACCCACCATTAGCGGCGGTTCCGCGGCAGTATAAGAGTATTAGGTACGCTTTTGTGCACAGTAATTCTTGTCTCTGTGTTTACTATTTTATGGATATTTTTAATCTGACTCAAGTGTTGAGTATTCTGGGGTTTATTTTGTAATTGTAGATTCGATCGGAATATTTAAATTCGTTATTATTTCCGGATATTTAGAAACTGTTAAACTATTTGAACGGATATCATTAACCCACTTTATCCCGGAACGGCAAACTTTCAAGTGTTGAATTTTTATTGGGTTTAAATATTTCGGAAAAATTGTACAAGTTAAGCGGTGGACCCTCTAGAAGACAACAAACCTTAACTCGATTATGTGACCGTCTTGAACTGCCTTTTGAACCTTCGGGTTTGGGGCAGTACGGCGTGCCACATGTGAGGCGTTGGCTTGACCCTTCTACGGCTGGATCACTGGTACTATGACATATTCTGGGATTATTTGAACTCCGCTCAAGTGTTGAGCACTTTGGGAAATTTTGGGTATTTGATTATCTGTTCGAAAAGTTTAATACTGTCTATTTATCTGGAATGTGATACAATATGTGGAATTCATAGAGTTAGGCATGAAATGCGAAGTATGTGATATTTCGGATTTATGATGTCTAAAGTGATTGTGGATTCCAAATATTGTAGTTTTACACTTTCTTTTCTGTAACCGTAAGTGTAGTATGTAGTTGTATTGCCGGTCTTCGTTGCTATACATCGGCGACGATCGGTGTATGCATACTTACTTACGTTGATGATATGTGATATTATGTGTTACTGAGATATGATGTGCAGGATTGTCGCGATTGAATAGCCGGGGGTTTTATGTGAGATGAGAGTTTTATATTTTCATTCATGTAAATTCAATTTTAATGTAATATTCTTTTATTTGGGTCACTTCCAGGTTGAGGTTGATGCCACCAGTGTTGTATATTATTTACTTTTCCGCATTAGGATGGACCCAAGGAGGGGAGCACAGGTGACCGGGTTCTGGGGTTCAGTGGGAGGCTATCTCGAGGAGTCGAGACCGGGTCTCCTAAACTCCAGAATTGGTAGGGTCGCTTGCCGCTCTCGTAGGGGTCCAGGTTGTGGGCTTGGCTATTCATCGCGACTGTGGAATCCGTATTTTCTATTGTTGGCTAAATACTAAATACGGACGTCCTAGTATATCCCACATTATATCTATGTTTCTGCTGCGATATCTGTGATGTGATCATTTGATATATTCTGATGGATACAGTATATAGTATATATGATATATTATATAGACGTTACTTATGTTTTACACCCGCACTAGCCCTGCCCTGCTCTGTCGTTAGTTATCTAACCTAACGGTGCACGAGGGGACATCGAGGCGAATGCGGATGGCATAAGTGTACGTCGTATTTATCTATGATGCTTAGGAAGCATAAGCTGATGGGATTTTATTAATGAGATTAATAAAAAGAAAAGAAACCTAAAGATGTTGTAGAATCAAAACTTTATAAAAAGGGTAGCTACAGTTTTGCTTTGCACAGTGATATATATGATATATCCTGCACCTTATTCGATGGGGAAAGAGCCGAGATCCCTTCACCGGGAGTGACCTCTTTAGCAAAACTGACAGATGCTACAAAACGCGGTTTGTCTTTTGATTGCTTTTAGAGTTTTGCTTTGCACAGCGGTATATATGATATATCCTGCACCTTATTCGATGAGGAAAGGGCCGACGATCCCTTCACCGGGAGTGACCCCTTTAGCGAAACTAAGAAAAGCCTCAAAAACACTCCATTTCAAAATTTCACTTGATTCTACGACGATTTCAAGTTCATTACGCAATAGGTTTTCAGAAAAACCTGTCGTAGCCCTCCGTCATTTCAGATAAAGACTATTTAGTATTCGTGCTGCGTTTGTTGACCTCTGTCAAGGCGTAGTGTGCGGTAGCTAACTAGTAATTATCTGTAAAGCATGTGATGTGATTGGATTAGGGTAGTCGAACGACCTTGTTGACCTCTGTCAAGGGTCGTGCGAGTGGGTTTGATTCAATCAAGAAATGACGGGTTGAACTTGACTAGTGCACTATGATTTGTTGACCTCTGTCAAGGTCATGGCACACTAGGGGCAAAATATTATCGGGAATTTCAAGTGTTGAAATTTGCAATGAGATTGCATACCTTCTATGAGATAGTTGGATCCCGATACCCACTGCGAGTAAGAGTTACTCCTGGGAGAGTTTTACACAGGACAATTAGTCGATCAAGTAGGTGTCTAGAAAAGTGTTAACGGGGTTACGCCTCTGGGAAAACGAGGTTTACTTTAATTAGGTCCGTGCGAAAGCATGGGAAACCTCCCTCAAAGTAACGATACTGATCTGGCTGAACGATTGACGAAATTGTAGGGTGTAATTAATCCCGGCTAATCTTACCTTTTAGGGTTTGAAGGTAGATTTGATAAAAACAGTGGGAGACATCCTGATTAGATAAGATAATAACCAATCTAATCTTGCAAGAGCATACGCTAAAGTGTTTTCTTCTCTCTCTCTCCAGGTAGCGACCATGTCAGGCCATAATCAATGAAAAGTAAAGAAGGATATAATTTTGTAGTAAAGGATAATGTTATGAACATATTCCAAGATCAAAAGTTGATTGCATCAGGCTCGTTACATAATGGCATATTCATTTTAAATCAGAATACAGTCCTCAATATACAAAACACACACAAGAGGAAAAGTTCAGAAATGAACGAATCCTTCTTGTGGCATTGTAGACTTGGTCATATCAATGCGACACGACTGGATAAGTTACATAAGGATGGTTATTTGAATCCGTTCGAATTATCATCTTATGATACTTGTCATTCATGTCTCAAAGGAAAAATGACCAAAGCTCCGTTTAGTGGACACGGAGAAAGAGTTAATGAACTCTTAGGACTAATACATAGTGATGTATGCGGTCTCATGTCTACGCATGCCAGGAACGGTTCTTCCTACTTCATTACATTCACTGACGATCTCTCTAGATTCGGACATGTGTTCCTGATAAAACACAAGTCTGAAGCTTTTGAGAAATTCAGAGAATATAAGCACGAAGTAGAAAAATAAACGGGCAAAAGTATTAAGATCCTTCGATCTGATCGAGGAGGAGAATACTTAAGCAATGAGTTCCTAGATTATCTAAAAGAGAATGGGATTCTCTCTCAGCTTACTCCTCCTTATACACCACAGCACAACGGTGTATCGGAGCGGAGGAATCGCACCCTATTAGATATGGTGCGCTCTATGATGAGTACAGCTGAGTTACCTATTTCCTTCTGGGGGTATGCGCTTGAGACAGCAGCATACCTATTGAATCAAGTTCCAACTAAATCTGTACCTACCACACCATATGAGATATGGAGTGGGAAGAGACCATGTCTTAAACGAGTTAAGATATGGGGTTGTCTGGCCTATGTCAAAAGGCAAAATCCAGACAAACTCGAGGCACGGTCAGTTCTATGTAAGTTTGTGGGATATCCTAAACATTCAAATGGATATTTTTTCTACCACAGTGAACAACAAAAAGTGTTTATTGCTCAACATGCCACCTTTTTAGAAAAGGAATTTCTTGCAAAAGAGATTAGTGGCTCTGAGGTAGAACTGGAAGAAGTTCCAGAAACACAAACTGTAACTGAAGATTTAGTGGAACCAGAGGATTCAGTAGTACCCGATGAACCCCAGCCTCTCCGCCGATCTAGCAGGGTTTCTCATCCGCCTGAGAGATACTACGGTTTTCTCATTGATGGTGGAAGCGAGGATTGCATCATGGAAGATGATGACCCGACTAGTTTCGAGCAGGCCATCACAAGTAATGACTCTGTGAAATGGCTGGATGCAATGCGATCTGAGATGGAATCCATGTACACCAATAAAGTATGGATTTTGGAAAATGCTCCTGAAGGGGTAAAACCTATTGGGAGCAAGTGGATTTTTAAAAAGAAATTTGGTGTAGATGGAAAAGTTGAGACTTTCAAAGCTAGACTTGTAGCAAAGGGATTTCGTCAATGACCAGGTGTGGATTATGACGAAACCTTTTCTCCAGTGGCTATGCTTAAGTCCATCCGGATCTTACTTGCCATTGCTGCATACCATGACTACGAAATCTGGCAAATGGATGTTAAGACCGCCTTTCTAAATGGTGATTTAGAAGAGTGCGTGTACATGACTCAGCCAGAGGGCTTCATAGATAGTGGGAGCAGCGGAAAGGTATGCAAATTGCTTAAATCCATTTATGGGTTAAAGCAAGCATCGCGGAGTTGGAACATCTGTTTTGATCTAGTAGTCAAAGAGTTCGACTTCATCAAAAACATAGATGAACCTTGTATCTATAAGAAGGTAGCAGAGAGTAAGGTTGTCTTCCTCGTATTGTACGTGGATGACATACTCTTGATAGGAAATGATATTCCTATGCTGCAATCAGTCAAGCTCTTCTTATCACAAAGATTCTCAATGAAAGATCTAGGTGATGCCTCATGCATATTGGGGATTAGGATCTATAGAGATAGATCCAAACGGATACTGGGATTGTCCCAATCCAGGTACATTGACACCATACTAAAGAGGTTTAGTATGGAAGAATCCAAGCGTGGGAACCAACCCACGATCTCTGGACTCACTCTCTCCAAAGAGATGTCTCCCAAGACTGATTTGGAGAGAGCTCGCATGCAAGGGATACCCTATGCTTCGGCAGTAGGCTCTATCATGTATACGATGCTATGTACCAGACCCGATGTAGCATACTCACTAAGTGTAGTGAGTCGGTATCAAGCAGATCCTGGAGAGAGTCACTGGACAGCTGTGAAGAACATTCTCAAGTACTTGCGAAGGACTAGAGACATGTTCTTGGTGTATGGTAACGGAGAACTCCGGGTGGAGTCCTTTACCGATTCCAGCTTCCAGAGTGATAAGGACGACTCTAAGTCGCATTCGGGTTTTGTCTTTACCCTCAATGGAGGGGCGGTATGTTGGAAGAGTTCCAAACAGGATACCGTTGCAGACTCGACGATGGAGGCTGAATACATCGCTGCCAACGATGCTGCCAAAGAGGCTGTCTGGATAAAGAAGTTCATCACTGAACTTGGTATGGTTCCATCCATTGAACATCCAATACCTCTGTATTGCGATAACAATGGAGCTGTGGCTTTGGCCAAGGAACCCAGATCCCATCAGAAATCCAGACATATTCTGAGGCGGTATCACCTGATCAGGGAGATAGTTGATCGCCGGGAGATCGAGGTCAGGAGAGTAGATATGAAGGACAACACTGCGGATCCACTCACGAAGGCCATTCCCCAGATACAGTTTGAGAGATTATTCGGGATGCTAGGTATGAGATACTACAGCAGCTGGCCTTAGTGCAAGTGGGAGATTGTTAGTTATGTATATGCCCTAGAGGCCATTGTTGTACATTTGATGTATATTATGATGGATGCTTAGATATATACAGAGAGGACTTTCTTGCTCGTCATGATAGTATGCTATTTGGTTTCACTTTATCTTAACATGTTGACTTGTATTGGTTTACTGTCTTTCTCTCACATGTTGATAAAGCCCTTAGGATCTGTACTCGACTACTGGGACTATGATGAGATCATACTAGTGGGGCCATAGTAGTCGATGAGTACATCCTATAACTGTTCCTAGTCGAGGGTATATCGAGACAGGGCATCGATACACCAGAGTAGACTAGCGTATACACATCTTGACCCATATGATGGGCGATGGATGATCCCATATCCATCGGTGTTTGACATCAAGGATGGTGTACGGGTGCTCAGTGGAGACTGGGTACACTGGACGGACTCGCCGAGAACTCCCAGTTGGTGATATACCACACGTCAGATGGCAGTTCTCCGGTGACACTGGTACAGGGTAGTCTGTAGACCCGATATCGTCATAGAGTCTTGTGTGATTCCCACTGTGATTTGATTTCCACCTTACCACGTCCACGAGGGCGTGCAAAACGGTGGCTTTTGGGTACAGTCCCGAATCACATGGAGGCAATGAGCGATTGGAGGGGATTCGTCTCTCCCGGTATAGGGAGTTGATGTCGTGCTGTGTTCGATTGGCTATAACTGGAAGTCCCTGGCCAGGGCTGATATAGAGATTTACTGGTAAGTGTTACTAGTAGTTTCTCGACCTGTTATGAGCCTCACATCGACACGACTTATCGGTTACTGGGGTCTGACGTTTACCACCCCTAGACTAGATATGCGACATATCAGACGAACAGACCGGACTGTACGGGAGTGTTACTGATTGGATTCACAGGAGAACGAACAGGCTAGCTTGTTGGTCTTCTAATCGCTCAATACCTGGGTGGCTGTTACGTTTAGCTGACCGCTTGCAGCTTGTGGGTGTTTGATATGATCATCACCTGCTACCGGCGTATTGACGATTCTTTAGAGTCCTACACAGAGGTTTCTTGGCTCAGGCGAAACGGAGTAGAGGCACATATGAGATATGTGCAGGACCGAGGATAATGCGATATGAGATACCGTATTATATTCTCGCGATATTTTGATATGAATCGGGACATCGGATCAAGTGTTGATTCGACGAATCGGTACATGATATATTAGCTGGTTATATTCGATATAGCCGGATCGTTGGATCAAGTGTTGATTCGATGATTTAATGTATAATAATATATATGATATATTGTATTACATTATCTAATATTGGCTCGCTTTATTATTTCATTTTCTCACTAGATGATACATTGATATATATGCGATATATGTTAATTGTATTATTTTCTTTTGTTGCAAATATATAATATATATGTGATATATATTATTGTGACATGATATGATTTATTATTAAACATGTTTAAGGATGATTAAATGGGATTAGGGTTTGATTAGGGTTAGCTTCTTCTTGTTCATTCTAGAAGCTTTGCTTTTGTCTTGGTTATGATATTATGGTTGATATTTTTCCATGACTCATTTTCTAACCTAATCAAACCCTAACCCTAGTTTATTCTCTACAAACTCTTAGCCTATCATCCTTGACCATGGTTGATATATCAATCATATAGATTACTTTTCTATTCATCACAAAAGGATTATCTTTTCCATTATCATCTTCTTCTCTCTTGAGTTCTAAAAAAAAAGCTTACTAGTTAATTCTTATGTGATGATTTCAAGTGAGAAAGTGAATAAAAAGAAAGCATAAATACTACTCACTCATCATCATCTCATCTAGCCCATGAGATTAGGGTGTTCATCTCTTTAGAGTGAGAAAGCTTGGGTTTTTGCAACTTCGACGTAGATCATCGGAGATTCGGAACACTTCAAGCTAGCATGGATCGTTCGAGTCGTGGAGCCTCTCTTGAGTCCGGGAGATCGTGGATCGCGGCGAAGGGACTACTACTCGGAGCTTGTGAAGCGAAGGAGCGGACTACAAAGGTTGTAATCCCTCACACTTAGCTTTAAAGATATCATCTTGCATACTAAACCCTAATAATCTAGCAAAGATCCCGTTTTTGGGTTGTTCGGCACGTCTAAAATTTTATCCGGGCATGTTTGATGCCTTATGAACCTTCACAAGAGTGCCTAGGAACCCTACAATATCTATCTACACATGAACCATACGGTCACTTTTAAAAGATACAAATCGTCGTTTTGAAAATAGGTATGGTTCAGGTGGCAATCTTTACATCGGCGATCCCGCCTCATAACATCCGATATGACAATAATTCTCGATCATCATCCTCAAATCACTAGCGCGGATCATTCATCCGGTAACTCATCGCGTACGGTAATCCATCGTACGGTGATATCACACAGAATAGGGATTCTATCGTCCTATCTATCAATAAGGGTACGGATCTAAAATCTCGTACGGCATAACACTCGTTATCCTCATAAATAAATATATATACACATATATCTCAAGTCACATTTGTATCAATCTCATATCAAGTCACATTTATATAAACGTCATATCTTATAAATCTCAAGTCATATCAATCTTGATCTCATATCATACTACTATCAACTCATACTTGTCCTCTTTCAATTCTATATATCAAACTTCACATTCTCAAATCAATCTTCATATATTAATCCAAATCACCCTTAGCTATCATATCCGTGAGTTCATATGTGGGTTTTTCTCCAAACTATAGTTTATAATTCACTTATCCATATCAATGGTTGCGGGGGTGCTATACGCCATCCACCCGACTTCTCCCGTAGATATAAATATACTCAGCTGCTAAACTCCTCATTTAGCCGAAGTCGATGTGCTTCGTCGTCTCGGAAGTCCACGTGAAGAAACCTATAATCAATACACAATCTCAATACTATTAAAAACAGTATCCGAAAACCGATACGGCACATAAATTGCTCATTGGTTAGAACCTATAGCTTACGCATGCAAGATCAACCAAATAACCCTCGTTGTTGACGTATAAACGTCCAACAACCAAATCAAATCTCAAATATAAAAACCAAGAATTCAAATATCGGAAAAATTTGCCAAAGCACTCACAAACAGCTCCCACATTTTGGCTCAGGGAAATTGGGATTAAACAAACAATACAGGAGATAGGTTATAGGGCAAGTGAGCTACAAGCAAAACCATAACTCCAATGCAAATAGGAGCCCGGCGAAATAATCATAAATTTCGGCGCCGTCGGTCTGGGTAGGGTAAAACGGGTTCGTACTTCGGTGGTGTTCTTCTAGTGGTTTATCTAGGTCAATGGACTTGTTTGATTATCTCAGAAATGACCCAAGTTGCTCCAGATACCCTGTAGTCCTCTAGGTTTCACAAAACCGACACGGGAAAACTCTAAGTTCGTGTATCGAGTTCTATTCTCTGTTCTTGGTCCAGAAAAGTAATATCTAAGGTCTTGTAAGCACTCACTACTCTCTATTGCATCTTAACAAGTCCACAATTCACCAAACATCATCTTGGAAATTTCCAAGATCACAATACTCACTAAATCAATTTCTAAACTAGACTAGGACATACTAAACACAATAACTTAACTAAAGGAAAGGAAATATACCTCATTTGGCAACTTAGGAACATTCTTGAGTTGCCCAAAGTCTTCAAAATCCAAACTTGAATGGTTCAAAGGGTTTAGGATGAGGTGGAGATCATTTATTGTGAAGGTGGCATGGAGTTTTGGTAATGAATTGGGGATGATTCATGGAGGTAGAGAAGGATGAAGGAGATGAAGGAATTGGTGAAGAAATGAAGACGGAAGAAGAATGATGTAGAAGTCAAAGGTCTCTCTCTCTCTTAACCTCACTCTCTCTCAAATATCTTACTCTCACTCTCTCAAAATATCTCCTTTGTTTTCCATGCCATGTCACAAACACATAACCCTTTTCTTTTTCTTTTCCTTTTTCACTCTCACTCATAAAACCAACATAAAGAAAACAACATGCAAGTAAAATGTAACATGACATGGTGTACTAGGCATGGAAAATGTAAAAATACGGATTTGGCTTACTCGTGATTAGTAGTGCACTAATCAATTTTAACTTAAACTTGCATATATTTAATTATAAAAATGTCAAAATCCGATAAATATCTTTTTAATGAATAAATCATTTTAATCTCCACTTATATTCTAAATATTGGTATATACTTATACCATTTTACGAAAAACCCATATTCGCAAATTGAATATTTTTTCGCGAAATATATTATTTTAATATTTAATTTCCAAAATAATATTTTATATTTCTGAAATGTTATAAGGACTGACTGAAAAACAGTTCTCAATAACAAGAACACCTGAAAGAGACGCAATAGTATGCTTCTTCTTCGTTGGGGTCGTCAAGGAATTCATGCAATTCTCTTTTCTCTACTCATACTCATGACTGCTGTCATAAGTTAGAGCCAAACCGACGTTTCCCAACCCCAAATAAGAATTCAGATCGGTCAAGTGATACATTTTATTATCTTGATTAAGGCATGAATTAGTTGCTACCTGGAGAGAGAGAAAAGAAACACTCAGCGTGCGCTCTTGCAAAATCAGATTGGTTATTATTTTATCTAATCAGGATGGCTCCTACTGTTTCCTCGAATTGTCCTTCAAACCTTAAAAGGAGAACTAGATGGGATTATTAACATCTTATAAGTTCGCCAACCATTCAGCCATGTGAGTGTTGGTACTCTGAGAGAGATTCCTCGTGCTCTCGTACAGACCTAATTAAAATAAACCTCATTTCCGCAGAGGCGTAGCCCTGTTAACACTTTTCTAGGCACCTAATAGATTAGTTAATTATGAAGTGAAAAATATCTCCCAAGACTAATCCAACTCATCAGTGGGATCGGGATCCACCTATCATTGCGTGATAAATTAGATGAAAGCCACTCTAGTCACCACACTTCAGAAGGTATGCAGCACCAGCAAGTTTCCTGTATATTTGAAACTCCCGATGTGGTTTTTGCCCCTAACGACTTATGACCATGACAAGGTCAACAAATCATAAGTCCCTAGTCAAGTTCAACCTGTCATTATCTTGATTACCCTAAACCCACCCGCATAAGCCCTTGACAAGGTCAACAAGACTATGTGACTGTCCTAGTTAATCGTATCATATGCTACAAACAAGCACCACCCAGCTACCGTTCACTACGTCTTGACAAAGGTCAACAAACGCAACACGAATACTGAGTACTACTCGTAGGAAATGACAGAGGGCTACGGCTAGGTTTTTGGCGAAAAACCCTTTAACGTAATAAACTTGATATCGTTGAAGAAACCAAGTAGTTTTGAAAAAGAGTTGTTTAGGCTCCGCTTTTAAAAACTTGTGGTTTTGAAGAAAACCGAGTAATATACAGTATAAACTTTTTCTCAAGAGGTCGCTCCCCCCGAAAGGATCTAGGCTCTTGCCTCCTCGAATGAGGTGCTGGATATTCATAACTGAATACCACTATGCAAAGCGAATGAATATGACTATAGTTTTTCGAAATTTGTTCCAACATCTTTTAGGTTTATTTTCTTGCATTAATCAAAATTAATGTGGTCCCATCAATTAAAACCTATCACACCAGAAAATAATGAAAATACAATGTACGTATATGCCATCCGCATAAGCCATGGTGCCCCGTCATGCACCATTAGGTTACTTAAGTAACGACAAAGCGGGGGCTGGACTAGCATGGGTGCAAAACATATACAACATCTACTAGTATATATAAATACATATATAACATTCGTCCCAGGCATGATATAAGCAACATCACAGAACATCAACAAGCAACACGGAATGGTGGATAATCTTGGAGCCTCGGGTTTCATTTGAGCCGCAAATGAGACCCGACGTTCCCAGTTGTGTGGATAGCCCGTGCAATGAAAACCTGGACCCTTAAGAGCGCGGCAAGTTACCCGTCAATCCCAGAAGTGAAGCAACCCCAATCAACAAAGTGAATGGACCACCCAGCACTTCACGGGATCCGGTAACTTGAGCGCCCCTCCGTGGGTCATCCTATACCCCCTACGAATGCGGCGAATAGCCCGCCAATTCTAGAATGATGCCCCATCCGTCTCAACGCCATAAGATGAGGGCCCGTTGCCCTCTAGAACCTGGCTATTCGAGCACTCCATCTTGGGGTAATTCTAGTACAGAAAATAAAAAATATATGTACAATGGTGATATCGACCTCAACCGGGTCGTGCCCCAATCAAATAATATACAATCCGACAGAGACGGCTGTCCACATGTCGAACGCTCGCCCTGCAATATGAATACACAAATAAATCTGAACTGTACTAGAACCATTACACCATAGGCTATCCACCACGACAATCCAACCACAATATCAGCACATTACAGAATATCAACGTGAATATCATGTTCGCAAACCCGTTTAATAGAACATGTAGCAATTAGTCTGGTTATACCGCTCAATGATATTCACGGTCGCAGATACTAACATATGTACTGATAAACACGTATTTAAAATTTCGATCGACAAAAAAACTTTTCCATATAGGCCCCAAGTGCTAACCAGTACTCAAACAAATCTGGGCTAGAATCATACATCTCAAAAATCACATTTCCATACGGTAGAGTGCCAGAAGAATTTTGGTGCACAGAGGCACCACTTCGAACGCAGAACCGCCGCAAACAAGCATGTTGTGCGGCGCTTCCGTGGCCGTATGATGGGCTTATGTGTCCAAATTTCTTCGGCCTTCTAAAATTGCCTGCACGTATTTTTAAGATACTCTAAATAATTTTTTGAACAATTTTTAAAATCGACAGCAAACATGAGAAATGGAATCGTGATTTGAAAATTTTCGTCGATCGATATTTTAAACATGTCTAAACTAGCTTGTAAAGGTTTATGGGCTGGCTCTGATACCATATTAGGATTTCCTAGCGTCCTGACCATCTACCGTGGCCGTTGCGGAATAAAAAAAAATTTAGGGTTTGAAATTGGCTCTAGAAATAACCCGTCCTAGAATCTACCATAAACTGAAACTAGCAAAGATGAGGAGATCTTTAACTACTATGATAGAAGTTTCTCACCAAAATGTTCGTGTCCTTCGGTCTTCTATCGTCTTCGTTTGTTCCTAGTGATCTCCTTGATCGAGCCTGTTCGTCTTTCCTTACTCCTTGAGTTCTCCTGGATCGAGCTTTGATCGTCGGTCCTCCTCCGTCGAAGATGATCCACCCGAAGGATGTGGTCTATGGCTCTAGCTCCACACTTAGAGTCTAGTGGAGCAACTAGAGACTTTAGATTGCTAATCTAAAGTGTCTAGTATGTAGTGTAAGGTTCTATGTGTGTATCTATCTCACCTCCTCTCTTGTTTCTCAATACATGAGATTGTAGAGAGGAGGTTGAAGATTAAGGTGGAGGAGCTCAAGAAAAGTAGTGAGAAGAGTGAAGCAAATGGTAAGAATGAATGATTAACCATTAGAGAGAAAAACCAACCATAGTTCTGTAAAACTATATTTCCAATATAAAAAATCCAACCATGCTCGAATAGTTTGCACAAATGAATTGAAAATTCATTTGTCAATACTATTGAAGCATGGTTCTCACAAAATTCCCCTTACCAATTTTACACCTCATTTTCCATTTAAAGATAAATGGATAAAACTAAAATGAGATTTCCACCTTCTAGAATGTTTTCCGTATAAATACGGATTACACTCTACTGTATATACATACATGTATTCGTATCAAAAAACGAATACTCAAAGAGATATAATAACACAAAGAACATAATACTAGAATATACATATCGAAATACATATATGTAAATTACTAAATCAATACCTGATTTAAAAATCCGGCTCAATCCCGAGCCGGCTAGTATTAACAACTGTCCGATCGAAAGTCCGGGTAACTAGTGCAATCAATCGATCGGAACTCTGCACGTATCCAATACGGCCACTACATCATTTCGCCTGAACCAGGGAAACCCTCTGTGTGGGACTTTAAAAACTCGACAGTACGCCGGCAGTGAGTTACTGGATAAATCTATAACCACAAGCACGTCAGCGGTACTAGATGTACGTAACGGCTACCGGGTACCTGTCGAAAAGAAAGACCGACAAGCAAACTCATCCGGATCCCTACTGAGCCTATCTGTGACAATCTCCGTACAGTCCGATCTCTTCGTCTGTGGGTATCGCATACCGGGTCTACGGGTGGTAAATGTCAGACCCTAATAACCCGATATTTCGTGCTGATGTGGCTCAGGACCAATCCGGAAAACTACTGATCAACTTATCAGTAAATCCCAACTGCTTTGGCCAAGGTCTTATGGTGTTGGCCAATCGAACACAGTGCGATATTGACCCTCTATACCGGGAGAGACGAATCCCCAACAATCGCTCACTGCCTCCATGTGGCTTGGGACTGTACCCAACCAAAATCTGTTTACACGACTCGGTAGAGCCGTGGTAGGGTAGTGATCAAAGTACAGTTGGAACTCATACGGGACAAATGACGATCTCAGGTCTGGAGACTAATCTGTACTCATGCCACCTGAGAACTGCTATCTGACGATAGCTATAGTACCATTTAGAAGTTCTCGGCGAGTCCGTACAGTATACTCACCCCCAGTGAACACCTGTATACGATCTTAGGTGCGAAAGACCAATGGCTGTGGGACCAACCATCGCCCCTTGTCGGGGTCTAGAAACGTATACACTAGTCTACTCCGGAATATCAATGCCCTGTCTTGATACTCCCACGACTAGGGACACTTTAAGGATGTGCTTATCGACTACCCAGCTCCCACAAGTATGATCACCATCACAACGCAGGTAGTCAAGCAATGATCCTACGGGCTTTATCAACATGTATAAATAATACGTAATAACAGGAAAACATATGCACATGTTAAGATAAAGACAAACCAGATAGTATACTATCATATCGAGCAAAATTGTCCTGTACATACATATGTCCAAGCATCCACATATATACATATACAATAATGGCCTCTAGGGCATACATATCCAATAGGTTTTTTCCGCTCAGACGAAACTATGTAGTGTGTGTATGGTGATACGTTCGGGAGTTCAATTAAATACGTATATTTCATATATGTATGTAAATCGGACGTTTTTAATACCAACTGGTTTTTATTTAAGCCGAATTATTAAATCAAGTGGTGATCACACACACACACACACACACACACTAGTATTATGTTCATTTTCTATTTCTCTCATTTGGTATTTATATACGATATAAATACGGGTATATGTATACGATAAATATACACTTGTGTATATGATACACATACTAGATGTTTGACATATTAAAACATTTAGAAAGGACACTTCATTTCTTATTATCAATATAAAAGAAATGATTCCTTTCTTTTTAATTGTTAAAAGAAATGAAGCATGCATAAAAGAGAGTTGTAGAGTTTCTCAGTTCCTTCTAACATATTTGAGAAAAGATGACAAGACCATAAAGGGAGTTTCTCTCTTTTTCCATGATCATATCTTGATTTCCTTTTCTCTCTCTTGATTTTCAAGAGTGAGAGAGGGAGATATGCGAGATACATAGTTTTAGAGAGTGATTTCTATATCTCTTGATCTTTTTCATTGGTAAAGAAAATGATCAAGTTACTTCACAAGTTGTTTAGATATGGTAGAGTTGAAGGTTGAGTTGGGGTCTTCTCGATATGGATCATCTTCGGCAAGAAAATTGGCTTGCAAGCTCGATCCGGAGGCGACAAAGTTTAGCTCGGGTCTTATCCGATTAGATGGACACTGTTCCCGCAAAAAAAAATCTGCGCAAAAGAGCCCAAGGTATCTAATGGCAGCGATACGTTTAAGAAAATATGAACCAGTATTTTCCGGGCTGTATTTTGACAAACTCTCGAATTTGAAATAGCTAAATTCTGATGGTATCGAAAGAGTCTCGAAAAAGCCTTCGATTTGATATATTATGGGCTTCATAATTCATCCGGGATCAAAAGTTATGAGCAAATATGCTATGCACGTGTAATCTAAGGAAAAAAATGCGAACCAGTATTTTCCGGACTGCATTTTGACAAACTCCCGAATGAGAAACAGCTAAATTATGATGTTATCGAAAGTGTCTCGAAAAATCCTTCGATTTGATATATTATGGGCCTCATAATTCATCCGGGATCAAAAGTTATGAGGCATCACGTGCCCACACGTGACCGAGCATCACATGCACACACGTGACCATTTACAAGCAAAGCCTGTAGGCACTGAATAAAATAAATAATTGGAAATAATTAATCAGTGGAGTCACGTGCCAACACGTGATGGGCCTTTAAACGCACTGAAAATAATTAAAGGTATAATAAAATAACAAGGAAAAATCCCAATGGGGCATCACGTGCCAACACATGACCAAGGATCACGTGCTGACACGTGATAATTCCTGAGTTCTTTAAAACAACAGAATTAAATTCTAGTCAAATGCTTAATCAGGGGGTCACGTGCCAACACGTGATGGGTTCCTAAAGATCTATGAATTAATAGAATTAAATTCTAATTAAGAGGGAATCAAAAACCCTAACTGGAAAAATATTTCTCTAAATCTTTCCAAATAAAAAAGATGGTGCTCTGTAAAATGGAGCACCGTTGGATTAAAAATCCAATGGTGATTAAAAATCAACTATTTATGGAAAGATTCTATACAAGGAAAGATTTCCCTGAAATTCACCAAGAATAACAAATAGAATATATTTTGGATTAAAAATCCAATGGTGAATAAAATTCACCGAGTAGTCTAAAAGATCATGTTGGTTACAAAATCAATTGAAATCTTTCAATCAAAGATTGACTAAACAAAATGATTCTTTTCTTTCTCCTATAAATAGGAGCCAAGAAGAGAAGAGAGGAGGATCTACTTTTTTGGGAAATATACAACAACAGAGAGAAAAGAGAGAGGAGAATTTAATTCTCAAAAGAGAAAAAGAAGATCTCTTCAGAAAAAAACCCTAGGTGAGAAAGGGAAAGAGATCTAAGCTCCATAAAACAAAAAGAGAATTTAATTCTTAAATTAAGAGTTTAACTCTTTTGAATAAGAACTTAGTTCTTCCTTTGGTTTCTTCCTTTGGTTGAAAATCTGTAGAAGCAGATCTCCCCACAAGTTAAGAATTTAATTCTCATCGGGGAGATTCTGCCATGCAGATCCAAAACTTAGAGGGAGAATTTAAGTTTAAGGAATTTAATTCCCCCAAATTCATAGGAATTTAATTCCTCCCAATGAAACTAGGGTTTAACCCTACGTAAGAATTTAATTCTTCCAAACTCACATGAATTTAATTCCTCTAAATGAAACTAGGGTTTAACCCTACATAAGAATTCAATTCTTCCATATATATAGGAATTTAATTCCTCAAAACAAAATTAGGGTTTAACCCTACCGAAGAATTTAATTCTCAAACAAAGGACTTAAATTATCCATGCACGTAAACCTGCTCACGTGGCAACACGTGACCCTTCCTTCAATGATCAGAAAAGAACGAACGAGACCGGTGTCACGTGCCCCCACATGACCCCTTAATGGACCCCTCAAAATAAGAAGGAATTAGCTCAGAGGCAATGCCTCACGTGCTCCCACGTGACCCTAAAAATAAAAGAGAACAAACCCAAAAGTAGTACCGATTTAGGGAGCCTCACGTGTCCCCACGTGACCCCTGAAAAACACCTCTTTAAAAAGAGAAGATGGAAAGAACTGAAGGATTAAAGTCCAATGCATGGGCGCCCTCACGTGTACCCACGTGACCCCTAGCAAATCCCTTCAATATCCAGTGCATGGATGCACATCACGTCCCCACACGTGATGATTTCAAAGACTAAAAGTGTTTAACACTTATTTGAATATTCTGAGAATAAAATAAAGGAAGTCTGGCCCCATCTTCAGATGCCTCACGTGACCCCGCGTGACCAATTCAATTTTAGTGTTTAACACTACTTTAAGCGCTTCGTCCTTAGTGTTTAACACTATTTTCAGCACATCACGTGGGAACACGTGATCGCCAAGTATCCTCTAGTGTTTAACACTATTTTAAAGCCAAGCTTAGACCAAATGGGTTAAGTTTTCCAGAGGCAAATCTCCCCTTCAAATGAACCTTAAAATCCAGAGCTATAATTAATGGTTAGTGCTCAGCCAAAGACAAAATGTTGTCAGAGCCCCAAAACCCTTGTTTAGCATTGCTAAATAATAGGGGAGCTGAGCCCAGACAAATGTTCAACAGTCCAAACAAAGGTCTAACATTTCAAATCTAATTGGACTTAGCCCAAGTTGGCCATAAGTCCTCAATTCAGATTTAACTGAGCCAATGTGCTCATAATCTAATTAATTGATCTTAGTCCTAAATTGGACTACAGATTTCCCAATCAACTTTGGTTCAAGGGTACATCTCTTCACTCCTTTGAGATTTGTCGTTGTAATCCTTCAACGTCTTCAAAGAGGTGACGGGTCCCGATAACCAATCATTCCATGGACTGTGGGGTCCTTAAACTAATGGACTATGATGTCCTTAAATTTTATAGACTATGACGTCTTTAAACTGGACTGTGGGGTCCTTAAACCCATGGACTATGATGTCCTTAACCTTGGACCGTGGGGTCCTTAAGCCCATGGACCATGATGTCCTTAACCTTTACAGACTATGATGTCTTTAAACTGGACCACCATGTCCTTAAACTGGTAATCGACCGCAATGTCCCTAAACTAAACAATAGAGCCCAAATGCTTTTTTGTTGGATCTAAATGATCCTGTTAAGTTGATCTTAGTCTAAAATTAGATTAACGTATCCTTAACAAACGTTTAAGTTGATCTTAGTCTCGTATCTTTAAACCCAACCCCAAACCCAAATCTAAGAAGATACGGAGTTGGACTAATCCACGCCCTACGGGCGACAACATAAATTAGTCTCCGTATACAATCCATGGGAAACCAAAAACAAAATAAACACACACGACACGAAGTGACCATCTGGAGAAGGAGAAAGTGGTTACCGCGACGCGGTAGCGTAATTAACTGCATGGGCTTGCGCCTGCAGGGAAGAGCGTCCCCACAATCAAAAACCCCTCAAATGAGGGGGAATCTGACGAAGTCTGCTACATCGGCCGCATCCATTTAAACCTTCGATACACGGTGTCATAAATCAACTTGGCATCTTCGGAGAAGTGGACGGATAGCACCAATTAGCATCTGCCCCCAAATTCAGGCAAGACGGACCTACGCGGTCGCGTCTCTGTGTTTCGACGGAGAACAGATTCTGGCACGCCCGGTGGGACCTTTTCCTCTTTCCACTCCACACTTCGTGTTTCGTGTTTCGCGAACGAATCGCGGTTTGCAATGGTTGCCCCTGGATTCGAGGTGCTAAGGTTTGGTGTCTTGCTCCGTGCAGAAAACAGAAGATCAATGGCTTCAAACTGCACTAACTGCAACTGCAACTCCCGTTCCGCCTCATCTGGAGGTATAACCTACGGGCCCCAAGCGGCCTCACTGTTCAAGATGCCGGTGGAGCAAGTAACTCAGGCCGCCACTGGGCTGTTTTTTGGGACCATGATCCCACCGATGAGCTTCAATGCCCCGCTGCTATCGCAAGAAGCCCCAAAGAAGCCGGTCTTTGATCGACTTACCACTGCTGCGGCCCCTCTCAACGGGTCGCCCAACTCCACTGCCTCAGTTTTCGGGGTCAGAACGCCAACAAGCCCGCGATACCTGAAGCAGCCATCCCAAAGAGGATAGCCATCCCGGCTCAAGCGGACGAAATTATCAGAGAGACTTCTTCTACCAAGAAGTCAGTCTTCACAAGGCTGGCCGTTCCGGCTCCCGCTCCTGGAGAAATCATCAAGGCTGCTTCACCTGCTCGGAAGTCTGCTTTCGATAGGTTGGCCATCACCACTCAACGGACGTCGGTCTTTAAGAGGCTCGCACCGGCAGTAACCTTTCACCAAGACAGGGGGCATGATGAAGCCACCCCCATAACTGAGCCACTACCGTCGGCTCGACATGCTCGACGTCGCCACTAGCGCCGAGTAAGGAAGGCTGGGGGCAATTCCCCTTCTGGACTGACTCCGCCAACTCCAATGGTGGAAGTCGACGTTGCTGTTCCAACTGGGAACAACTTTGAACCATTGAGGAGGGTACAAAAGAACTCCCCGATTGCTGTGCTGAAAAGATCTCCTCCACCTATGGAGAATGCCACAAAGGCGAAGCTGGAGCAGCCCCCTCAACGGCTGTCCTCTAAAATTTACAAGGTCTGGCGTCAAGTTCAAGACTCGGTGATTGATCAAGATTATTCTCGCCGACAGAAAAAGGTGGAAGTTCAGCGAGAAGACGACCATCCTGTCAAGACACAGAAGGCGACAACTACTTGTGTGCCCACTGCAACGGCCCCCTCAACTTCGACCGCCCACAAGAGGAGAAGGCTGGAGAAAATCCCTACGTCTGCGAAGAATCGCAAGACCACTGAGCCCAAACACCCCAAGGCTGGGGGCATGGTGGTGCATACCGTCTATATGGCATTCGGAAAAGAGGATAGCCGTATCTCCACGGGTCATCGACCGCTTACGCGATCCGTGACGAAAGCCCAGGAGCAGCAACAGAAGCTTCAGGAAATGCTAACGCAAATGGCCGCACTCACTGGGCCAAAAGAAAGCCCGAAGGCGTCCTCAGAGCAGCGTCAGGAACAAGAAACTGATGCTGAATTCCTCCAAAGAATGCTCGAGAGGAAAGAAAAAGAGGCCGCGGAACAGACGGCCAACATAAAACGAATGGCTCTTTTGTTCCAAGATATGGTGGGCATGATGATCCAGCTGGACCCTCCAGCCGAAGCCCCCCCGATTATCATTGAAGACGACAGAGGGGAGACATCGAACCCTCCTCCGGCTCTTTCAGCAGCCAAGAAGGAGACCATCTCCAAGGCCGCTCTGGAGGATTACATCGCTCAGCAGATACGAGTTCACCAGGCAAATGAAGCGGCCGGGCAAATTGTTAAAAATGGACGACCCTATCCGAGTTAGTATGACCAAATAAAGTACCCACTGGGATACACGATCCCCAAATTCCACGTATATAAGGGAACGGGAAATCCGCATCAGCACGTCGCTCAATTCAGAGCCTTGTGCGGCAACACCGGATGTGATGATAAACTACTGCTCCGCCAGTTTGTTGGCAGCCTGTCGGAGACGGCATTCGAGTGGTATTCGGAACTCCCGAATGACTCCGTTAAAACGTTCGCAGAAATGGAGTTACTCTTTACACAGAGGTTCGCAAGCGCTAGTGAACGCACCCCAATCACGGCATTGATTAATACCAGGGTGAAACCTGGAGAAACATGGGTTCAGTATGCGATACGGTGGCGCAACCTATGGTCGAAGTGCGAACAGCGCATAGAAGAAGCTCCTGCAGTAGGCATGTTTGTGGGAACCCTTGATCCGCAGGCGACCATATCCCAATTCATGATGTTCTTCAAGCCGACCACCTTCCAGGCCTTGATCGACAAGCTGGCCCAAATGGACCAGATGGGCCATAGATCATCCTCCTCAAAGACGGATCCTCGGAATGAGAAAGGGAAAGGGAAAGCAACCTTCGTCGCCAACGCTCAACAACAACCGAGTGGCCCGAGACCGGTTGTTCACCAAAGCAACAAGCGGCAATCCCTCGATGAGAAGTTGAGACGTCCTTACTCGTTTCCCCGGGATAAAACAAGGAAACTGTTTGAACTGGCAGTGTGCAATGGGCTCATTACTCTACCGGAGTCGAGACACCCAACGCGACCGAACGACGTCAACGATCCTAATTACTGCCCCTACCACCGAGTATTGGGCCATCCGATCGAAGACTGCTACGTCTTCAAAAACTGGGTTGAAGACCAATACCAATAGGGCAAGTTCGCGCTATCCGAAAACTGGAAGGTGAATCCGCCACAACAGCACACTCCTAAAAGGGTGGACACACAGGGGGCATCGTGCTCTTTTATAGATGAAGCTTCATGGGGGTCGCTCTTTCAGCCAAGACGAAAAGAATACTGAAAGATCTTCACACATGCCCGGCAATCAGGTGGAAAAGCCCGCTAGAGCCTGAGATCATTGAGGGAATGCTAAAACCGTGCCCGATGCCGAGAATTGGTAGCGATGGTCAAAACGCTCAGGCCCAGCCGTCAAAGTCTTCAAAGAAGAAGAAAAATCCCGTGAAGCCTGATGACAAGCACACGGATCTGTAAAAGCATATTGACGTGCTGGAGGAATATAACCAAAAGGCGCGGACCCCGGTCGCACTCCAAGAATTTCTTAACAATATCCTTGAGAGCGGAGATAACGGCAATAACGACGGGGATGACTCGTCAGAAGAATCTGAGGACTATGTGGCAAGTTGCCACATGGTCTCTCATTCGGCGTTAACTAACGAAGAAGCTCACTCGGCGATAGAAGACAGCATAAAAGAGATGGGGGCAAGATCGAAGCCAAAACCCTTGGAGCCGTCTGACGAGATGATCGACTTGCTACTGAACGAAACCCGTCAGAAAAGCAAAGCCAATCGAGAGCGCGAACTGGCTATATTTGAAAAAGCCAAACGCCGACGACTGAATGAAAAGGTCGAGGCACCCCAACCGGATCGAAGCATTCCTATCGTCAGCAAAAGCAAGCTTAAAAGGATTGCACACCCTACCGAGGAGTGCATAACCTTTAAAAAATGGTGGCAGGGATATGTCGCCCACCGACAACACGTTCAACGAGTGAAGAGCAAGGCTCGTCGGGAACAAAAAAGCACGACAGATGAGCGCAAAAGAGCCGCTGGCAACTGTCGCATAGTCGACACCAAGGGATCGCAAGTTATCACCTTTGGAAGCGACTCTGACGAAGAAATCGCCCTCAGCCCTCTCTTCAAGGAATCCACCCCTGACACAAAAGATGCGAAGATTTGCAAGAAAATCTAGCTGTGTAATCGTACGTTGCCCGAAAAATCTTGGACCATTAACCGAAACGTCGTTAAACTAATACAAACCCGCGGCGTTCCCAGGCTGACGTGGTAAAAAAAACGGTATGTCCATAAGCGAAATGGGCACAAAAATGAAAACCCGAAAGGGCTCCGTGAGTAAAAACAGCAGGACTACCAGCGAGTTTGTGAAAACCCGAAAGGGCGCAATCTCGTTAAAAGACACTTGCAAGGTCCCCTCGACCTTGTGAGGAGAAAATGCCTGCGTGAGATCCTTACGACTCACAAGGGAGCAACACACTTAGGGATCCCCATGATTCCTAAGGAGAAATTACACTTACGAGATCCTCACGACTCGTAAGGAGAATTCCCCTTTGAGACCCTCACGGCTCATAGGATTCAAAAGCCTTAAGCTACAGGGATCTGAACCTGTTCTTAAGCCGTCATACACCCCGATTCTGCCCTACAAGCGGTTCAATGTTGACCCTTGTATACAATCCACGGGCACGAATAAACATTTCCCTAACAAAGTCCCACCAGCGATTAGGGATATGCTCACACGGTGAATAAACACTTGTAGGTTCTCTCGACTTGCAAGGAGAAAACACTCTTGTTAGATCCTTACGACTTATAAGAGAACACACACTTAAGAATCCTCACGATTCTTAAGGAGAAAACGCACCTACGAGATCCTCACGACTCGTAGGGAGAAACACCTTTATGAGACCCTTACGGCTCATGAAGTCAAAAGACTTAGTCGACAGGATTCTAACCCTGTTTGCTAAGCCATCTTTGTTCGACATCGACAAAGGCAGATGATGATTCGCTCCTAGCAATATCCCAGTTGTAGCGATACTGATGCCTAAATTGGTATCAAATTCCAAGCCCTTTCATGGCAAATGACGATTCGCTCCTAGCAATGTCCTAGTGGTAGCGATATTGATGCCTAAATCGGTATCAAATTTCAAGCCCTTTCACGGCAAATGATGATTCGCTCCTGGCAATATTCTAGTCGCAGCGATGCTGATGCTAAGATTGGCACCAGATCCCAAGTTCCATACTCGTGGCGAAAAGTCGACGAGCTAAAAATGCATATGAAATAGCCGAAATGATAGGGCAATTTGCAACAAAATCAACAAGTAAAAATATAAGCATACAAAATAGCCGAAATGGTTGGGCAACTCGCAATAAAAAAAAGGGAGTAAAAAGAAAAATAGCCGAAATGATTGGGCACCGCGAAAAATAGCCGAAATGATTGGGCAATCGCGACTTTCGCGATATAAAAAGCTGAAATGATAGAGCATCGCGGAAAGAAATAAAAAAAAATGAAAGAATGAAACTTTTTGCTCTACAGGTAAGATCACATCGATCCCTGTATACAATCCAGGGGCACAAACAAAGAGGGAACCATACCTTCCCAACAGGCTCCATCAGAAAGCGAAGCCAAATCTCGACGGTTCATAAACAACCTAGAGACAACCTCGACATTTGTCGCAATATTGCAGACACAATGTCAACAAACGAAGCAAAGGAAGATCCCTAGCTTCAGGGTCTCGACGTCAACATCGACAACTTAGAGATCACCAACGACGTTTCTCCTCACTCCAACCAGATGCAGACGTGACGTCAACAACTGACCTCAGAGTCGCAACGAAACGGAGCCATGGAAAAGTCCCTAGTTCCAAATCTCAATGACCACATCTACAGCCTGGAGACCAACAACGGGGTGCCTCCTCATTCCAGCAGGACACAGATGTTACACCATCAAACGGAGCCACGACATAGTCCCTAGTTCCAAATCTCGACAGCTCACAGACAACCTAGAGACCATCTCAGCATTCGTCTAGTTACACCAGACGCAATGTCAACAACGGCGTTCCTTCGCAGTCCAGCAGGATGCAGATGCAACGTCAACAAAAGACCTCACGGTCGAAACAAAGCTGAGTGACGGCGAAATCCTAGCTCTACCTTAGCATTCGTCTCGTTACACCAGACGCAATGTCAACAACGACGTTCCTTTGCAGTCTAGCAGGATGCAGATGCAGCGTCAACAAAAGACCCCATGGTTAAAAAAAGCGGAGTGACGGCAAAATCCCAGCTCCACTTCGGCATTCGTCTCGTTACAGCAGACGCAATGTCAACAACGGCGTTCCTTCGCAGTTCAGCAGGATGCAGATGCGACGTCAACAAAAGACCCCATGGTCGAAACAAAGCAGAGTGACGGCAAAATCCTAGCTTCACCTCAGCATTCGTCTCGTTACAGCAGACGCAACGCCAAAGCAAATGAAGCAAAGGCCAAATTCCTAGCTTCAGGGTCTTGACGGTAACTCATATAAAACCTGAAAGACTATCGGAGATCATCCCACACCGGCGCAGAGTGGTCACCACCTTGAAGTTCGTCTCGATACAGCAGACGAGATGTCACTACAGCGTCCTTCCTCCAACAGGATTCGAACATGCCAAAGAAAACGAAGCGAAGGCCAAATTCTTGGCTTCAGGGTCTTGACGGTAACTCATATAAAACCTGAAAGACTACCGGAGATCATCCCACATGGAGTGGTCACCACCTTGACGTTCGTCTCGATACAGCAGATGAGATGTCACCACAGCGTTCTTCCTCCAGCAGGATTCAGACGCGACAATCAAACAACGGAGCCACGGCAAAATCCCTAGTTCCAAACCTCTACGGTTCACCAACAACCTAGAGACAACCGCGACACTCGTCTCGATACAGCAGACGCAATGCCAGCAAACGAAGCAAAGGCCAAATTCCTAGCTTCAGGGTCTTGACGGTAACTCATATAAAACCTGAAAGACTATCGAAGATCATTCCACACCAGCGCGGAGTGGTTATGACTCATCGGGGCTCCCCAAAATGAGCCTAACGTCAAGTAAAAAGCGGCATGGCAAAATTCCTAACGCTTGCTCTTCCGACGGTCATACTGCCTAGGAAGATTGCTTGAAGACGTCTTGTCCAGCCCCCGAAGGGATCAGAGACACGACAGTCTTAAGGCTACTCCAACAGCAAGATTGCTTATCGAAGAATACATCAGCCAACGTGACGGTACGACAGGCAAAACCCTAGTACCACAGACCCTAACGGACTTCTGTCGTAAAGTGTAACGACCATATTTTCTAATACCTAATAAAATATATTTTATTTATATTTCTACCATCAAATAATTATTTACGTGTTTCTTTTATATAATACTAATTTTTAAAGTAGTGTTAATAATTTTTAAAGCAGTAAATATGATTAAAGAAAAATTTCTAAAATCTATTTATTATTTTTATAGGACTAAAATGTTTTAGAAAGATTTTATAATACCTTAAAATAATCTACATATTTTTATTATCAATTAAAATAATTAATTCGTAATTTAAAAATATTTTAAAGATTAACTAGATATTATATAATTATTATAACTAGTTAACAATTTAGAAATAAATATACTAATTGTTTTTAGCCCAAAACTATTTTTATATTAAAGATAATAATAAAATATATTTTCTGGAATTTTTCCATAATTTTTAACAAATTTTTCAAAGCTAAATCAATATTCTGTTATTTATTTATTTTTATTTAAAATTTTTAAAACCTTTTTAACCTGGACCGTTGGATCCAAGATCCAACGGCCCAGATCTCTGCGGCGGCGCCCACGTGGCAATCCGCACTCGCGCCCACGAGCCAATCGCGTCGCGCCACGTGGCGACGAGACGGCGCGCTGCGGGCCGTTGGATGCAGATCCAACGGCCAGGAAGCTTAGGCGGCGGCGGCTAATGATGCGCAATCATTGGCGCAATCATTGTGCGCAGATTTTTGGGATTTTTTTGGATTTTCTTGCTATTTTTGACCGCTATAAATAGGCACCTTCAAACCTCATTTTCTCACAACTCAGAACTCCAAAAATTCTGGAAAAAATACCGGTGCCTTCGTATCGACGACGCCGACGCTACGGCTCCATCCAATTGCCAAGGAAAAATCGGGACGCGGAGCTTTTGCGGAGTTTTGTACCAGCCTACGTCTTCCACCGTCTACGTCCAAACTCTAAATAAAGGTAGGACCCGCCTCTCTCTCCTTTTCCTGCCACATTCTTCTATCTAAATTCCAACTTCTAATTATCAACCCACATTTAAAATGTTGTTATTATAATTGTGCATACCCTTTTTCCTTGTACCCTTAATCATAATAATGTTAACCCATATTTTTAAAACGGTGTTTAAATTTCATCTGTACACAATTATATTGCACATCCATAATACCTGGAATTTGATGTAATCCATGAATTGTCATTTCACCTCTGACATACCCACACTATAAAAATGATCTCAAAATAGGTTACTTGCACAAGATACCCTCGTTTAAATATTATATTTTAAATATATGTAAAATGAATATTTTAGATATATTTTACTTACAAATATTTTTAAACCCCCTCAACTTTTTAAGAAAGAAAATATTATTTAAATAACGATATCTTTTCAAAAGGGAATATTTAGTATCTTTTAAAAGGAAATTTTTAAAACCAATCTAAAATAAAGGAAAGGTTGTAGGCATCGATCGTTTATCTAAACCAGACTTTATGCTGTCTAGGCAAGTGTGTCTAAGGCTAGTGGTTATTAATTAGGCCCACTACTTACGTAGTGGAGTACCTACCCACTTACCTGGCATTTACCTAGCCACAATTGGCGGTGAAGAGGCGATTTGAGGACCTCATAACTTATCCTTTTGGAATATTAGGAGCAGTCTAGATTTCTTCAAATAAAAACCCCTTTTAAAAGATTTTCAAATAAACATCACAACCTTGTATCAAAAGGACATTTTCTGTAAAAACTTATTCTTTTCCAAAATAATAAATATCCCAAATATCATGATTTTTCTTAGAAATAATAAACGATATTTAAACCTTATTATTTTAACTAAGCTTTTTCCGAAGAACACGAAATACTTTACAAATTCTAGAAAATAAAACGAGTGGTTGTGGAAAGCCATATTAAATGAGATCAAATACTCTTTCTAAAATTCCAGTTTATGACAACATGACATATACAAAACATGATATGGTTAGGGTTAGAATGCGCGGACCTAGGTATGGAATATTTTATGAAGATCCCGATATTTCGGGTGAACAGTCCAAAGTGTGGACGACTATACAAATATGAAGATCTCGATATTTCGGGTGAACAGTCCAAAGTGTGGACGACTATACAAATATGAAGATCCCGATATTTCGGGTGAACAGTCCAAGTATGGACGACTATACAAATATGAAGATCCCGATATTTCGGGTGAACAGTCCAAAGTGTGGACGACTATACAAATATGAAGATCCCGATATTTCGGGTGAACAGTCCAAATGTGGGCGACTATACAATGTGGAAATTCCATGCCTAGAAGTATATGCACTGACTCTAATCCGTCCAAACCTTTATACTGAACCACGGGGATGGGTAGTTTGATTAGGCAAGGATAATTCGGAACTCGGATTCCCCTACTACTCGATCATGATCCCGGGAAGTGAAACGGTACATTTCACTTCCCCAGTTGTTGTTCCGTGGCCACAACGGAATAATCTCGAGTATCCGGATCCTTGTTTAACAAACTAATACAAACTATTACCTTCATCTACACATAACTTACAGCATATATAACCTACTCATATTCACATATCCAATTTGTACCTAACCTCATACCATTATACACATGTACATCATATTCATTATACACACCTGTTTGTTTCTATACCCTTACTATCTTATGAGGCAATCCTACCCGAGTATAACTCGCTGACGGACCTTCCTTTTCTTTCTCTATCCTTGGAATGTCCGTCAGATAAGAATGAATATTACAGCGAAGATCAAGGTGTGAAGTCAACTTATGAAGATTATACAGACAGGACAATGGAAGATTAGGTAGTTTTAATTTTTGTTGTTGCCACATGTTTAGGGCTTTTGTTTCTCCTTTGATGTAAATAAACTACTTAGTTTATTTTACTTTTTCCTTTAGGATGTAATAAAGTTTGGTTAATGGAAATAAAATGCCTTTCGCTTTTATTATTTTTGTTTTCGTACACATCCTGCATATTAATTATTTATACGCTTAACGTAACTGTATTGAATAGACCACCTTCAATACAGTTAGGTTGCGGACCTTGCCACGTCTTCCTTCTCTTTCTTTTGGGAAGCGGGGCGTGACATAAAGAGCAGAGGTTAACTGTGACGTTAGGACATTCTTGCGAGAATCTCTCGATTCGTCTCAACCCCAGGGAAATCAGTGTCCATGGCAACCTCCTCGATTCAGGGAAATCAGCGTCCTTGACGAGAGCATCTCGATTCGCGTCGACCCGCAGAGAAATCAGCGTCTTTGCAGGAATACCTCGATTCGTCTCAATCCCAGGGAAATCAGTGTCCTTGGCAACCTCCTCGATTCAGGGAAATCAGCGTCCTTGACGAGAGCATCTCGATTCGCGTCGACCCGCAGAGAAATCAGCGTCTTTGCAGGAATACCTCGATTCGTCTCAACCCCAGGGAAATCAGTGTCCTTGGAAACCTCCTCGATTCAGGGAAATCAGCGTCCTTGACGAGAGCATCTCGATTCGCGTCGACCCGCAGAGAAATCAGTGTCTTTGCAGAAATACCTCGATTCGTCTCAACCCCAGGGAAATCAGTGTCCTTGGCAACCTCCTCGATTCAGGGAAATCAACATCCTTGACGAGAGCATCTCGATTTGCGCCGACCTGCAGAGAAATCAGCGTCTTTGTAGGAATACCTCGATTCGTCTCAACCCCAGGGAAATCAGTGTCCTTGGCAACCTCCTCGATTCAGGGAAATCAGCGTCCTTGACGAGAGCAACTCGATTCGCGTCGACCCGCAGAGAAATCAGTGTCTTTGCAGGAATACCTCGATTCATCTCAACTCCGAGGAAATCAGTGTCCTTGGCAAAACCTTAATTCAGGGAAATCAGCGTCCTTGACGAGAGCATCTCGATTCGCGTCGACCCGCAAAGAAATCAGTGTCTTTACAGGAATACCTCAATTCGTCTCAACTCCGAGGAAATCAGTGTCCTTGGCAAAAACCTCGATTCAGGGAAATCATCGTCCTTGACGAGAGCACCTCGATTCGCATCGACCCGCAGAGAAATCAGCGTCTTTGCAGGAATACCTCGATTCGTTTTAACTCCGAGGAAATCAGTGTCCTTTGCAAAAACCTCGATTCAGGGAAATCAGCGTCCTTGACGAGAGCATCTCGATTTGCATCGACCCGCAGAGAAATCAGCGTCTTTGCAGGAATATCTCGATTCGTTTCGACTCCGAGGAAATCAGTGTCCTTGGCAAAAATCTCAATTCAGGGAAATCAGCGTCCTTGACAAGAACATCTCGATTCATGCCGACCCACAGAGAAATCAGTGCCTCTGCAGGAATATACAACGTCAGCAAAGCGGAGCCGCGACAAAGTTCCCAGTTCCATGACTCAGCGGTGCACAGACAAACCAAAGTCAACCCTCGACCTCCCTGTTGAAGCAATGCTTTGACTCGGAAGTAGGTCAACTCATCAATCACTTACGAGTCCTCTCGACTTGTAAGGAAGAAAATTCCCTTGTGAAATCCTTACGACTCTCAAGAGAAAACACACTTAGGAATCCTCACGATTCCTAAGGAAAAAATACATCTACGAGATCCTCTCGACTCGTAGGGAGAAAAAATCTTTATGAGACCCTCACGGCTCATAAAGTTGAAAAGTCTTAGGCAGCAGATCTGAACCTGTTTCCTATGCCATCGCTTCTTATCTCGATTCAGGAAAATCAGCATCCTTGGCGAGAACCTCTCGATTCGTTTCGATCCGCAAGAAAATCAGTGTCTTTGCGAGAATCTCTCGATTCGTCTCAACTTGCGGGGAAATTAGTGTCCCTACGCATAAAGAAAATTCTCTTGTGGGATCCTTACGATTCTCAATAGAAAACGCACTTAGGAGTCCTCACGACTCCTAAGGAGAAAAGACACCTACGAGATCCTCACGATTCGTAGGGAGAAAAGCCTTTGTGAGACCCTTACGGCTCATAAAGTTGGAAAGTCTTAGGCAACAGATCCTAACCCTGTTTCCTAAGCCATCGCTACCTTATAAAGAGTTCAAGATGAACTGTTATCTACCATCTATGGGCCATACTTGCTAAAGCTATATGCCATTGAAATGGAGAAGTTACTCATGAGCATATAAACTACTTCACGCCAGAGTAAAACATAAAGAAATAGAAGGGTGTGGCTCATGGAGCTGAGGGTTTGGAACTATATCCCTTAAGAGTCGAGATTTAAGTCAATGATAAATGACGATACTTGTGTCTGCTCGTTATCTTCTCAGATCAAGATTCTGAAAATTATATACCAATCCAAAACTGGTCATACGCTATGAATTACTCTGCACTACTTCACCCACGTATATACTTAAGTGGGCAAAGTAGTGGGGGGCATTTGTTCCCGCAAAAAAATTTCTGCGCAAAAGAGCCCAAGGTATCTAATGGCAGCGATACGTTTAAAAAAATGTGAACCAGTATTTTCCGGGCTGTATTTTGACAAACTCTCGAATGTGAAACAGATAAATTTTGATGGTATCGAAAGAGTCTCGAAAAAACCTTCGATTTGATATATTATGGGATTCATAATTCATCCGGGATCAAAAGTTATGAGCAAATATGCTATGTACGTGTAATCTAAGGAAAAAATGCGAACCGGTATTTTCTGGGCTACATTTTGACAAACTTCCGAATGAGAAACAGCTAAATTCTGATGGTATCGAAAGTGTCTCGAAAAATTCTTCGATTTGAAATATTATGGGCCTCATAATTCATCCGGGATCAAAAGTTATGAGGCATCACGTGCCCACACGTGACCGGGCATCACGTGCAGACACGTGACCATTTACAGGCAAAGCATGTAGGCACTGAATAAAATAAATAATTGGAAATAATTAATCAGTGGAGTCACGTGCCAACACGTGATGGGCCTTTAAACCCACTGAAAAGAATTAAAGGTATAATAAAATAACAAGAAAAAATCCCAATGGGGCATCACGTGCCAACACGTGACCAAGGATCACGTGCTGACACGTGATAATTCCTGAGTTCTTTAAAACAACAGAATTAAATTCTGGTCAAATGCTTAATCAGGAGGTCACGTGCCAACACGTGATGGGTTTCTAAAGATCCATGAATTAATAGAATTAAATTCTAATTAAGAGGGAATCAAAAACCCTAACTGGAAAAATATTTCTCTAAATCTTTCCAAACAAAAAAGATGTTGCTCTTTAAAATGGAGTACCGTTGGATTAAAAATCAACAATTTATGGAAAGATTCTATATAAGGAAAGATTTCCCTGAAATTCACCAAGAATAACAAACAGAATATCTTTTGGATTAAAAATCCAATGGTGAATAAAAATTCACTGAGTGATCTAAAAGATCATGTTGGTTACAAAATCAATTGAAATCTTTCAATCAAAGATTGACTAAACAAACTGATTCTTTTATTTCTTCTATAAATAAGAGCCAAGAAGAGAAGAGAGGAGGATCTACTTTTTTGGGAAATATACAACAATAGGGAGAAAAAAGAGAGGAGAATTTAATTATCAAGAGAGAAAAAGAAGATCTCTTCAGAAAAAAACCCTAGGTGAGAAAGAGAAAGAGATCTAAGCTCCATAAAACAAAAGGAGAATTTAATTCTCCAATTAAGAGTTTAACTCTTCTGAATAAGAACTTAGTTCTTCCTTTGGTTGAAAATCTGTAGAAGCAGATCTCCCCACAAGTTGAGAATTTAATTCTCATCGGGGAGATTCTGCCATACAGATCCAAAACTTAGAGAGAGAATTTAAGTTTAAGGAATTTAATTCCCCCAAATTCATAGGAATTTAATTCCTCCCAATGAAACTAGGGTTTAACCCTATGTAAGAATTTAATTCTTCCAAACTCACAGGAATTTAATTCCTATAAATGAAACTAGGGTTTAACCCTACATAAGAATTCAATTCTTCCATATACATAGGAATTTAATTCCTCAAAACAAAATTAGGGTTTAACCCTACCGAAGAATTTAATTCTCAAACAAAGGACTTAAATTATCCATGCACGTAAACCTGGTCACGTGGCAACACGTGACCCTTCCTTCAATGATCAGAAAAGAACGAACAAGACTGGTGTCACGTGCCCCCACGTGCCCCCTTAATGGACACCTCAAAATAAGAAGGAATTAGCCCAGAGGCAATGCCTCACGTGCTCCCATGTGACCTTCAAAATAAAAGAGAACAAAGCCAAAGGCAGTACTGATTTAGGGCGCCTCGCGTGTCCCCACGTGACCCCTGAAAAACACCTCTTTAAAAAGAGAAGATGGAAAGAATCGAAGGATTAAAATCCAATGCATGGGTGCCCTCACGTGTCCCCGCGTGACCCCTAGCAAATCCCTTCAATATCCAGTGCATGGATGCCCATCACGTGTCCACACGTGATGATTTCAAAGACTAAAAGTGTTTAACACTTATTTGAATATTCTGAGAATAAAATAAAGGAAGTCTAGCCCCATCTTCAGATGCCTCACGTGACCCCACGTGACCAATTCAATTTTAGTGTTTAACACTACTTTTAACGCTTCGTCCTTAGTGTTTAACACTATTTTCAGCACATCACATGGGAGCACGTGATCGCCAAGTATCCTCTAGTGTTTAACACTATTTTAAAGCCAAGCTTAGCCCAAATTGGTTAAGTTTTCCAGAGACAAATCTTCCCTTCAAATGAACCTTAAAATCCAGAGCTATAATGAATGGTTATTGCTCAGCCAAAGACAAAATGTTGTCAGAGCCCCAAAACCCTTGTTTAGCATTGCTAAATAATAGGGGAGCTGAGCCCAGACAAATGTTCAACAGTCCAAACAAAGGTCTAACATTTCAAATCTAATTGGACTTAGCCCAAGTTGGCCATAAATCCTCAATTCAGATTTAACTGAGCCAATGTGCTCATAATCTAATTAATTGATCTTAGTCCTAAATTGGACTACAGATTTCCCAATCAACTTTGGTTCAAGGGTACATCTCTTCACTCCTTTGAGATTTGTCGTTGTAATCCTTCAACCTCTTCAAAGAGGTGACGGGTCCCGATAACCAATCATTCCATGGACTGTGGGGTCCTTAAACTCATGGACTATGATGTTCTTAAACTTTATAGACTATGACGTCTTTAAACTGGACTGTGGGGTTCTTAAACCCATTGACTGTGATGTCCTTAACCTCGGACTGTGGGGTTCTTAAACCCATGGACCATGATGTCCTTAACCTTTACAGACTATGATGTCTTTAAACTGGACCACCATGTCCTTAAACTGGTAATCGACCGCAATGTCCCTAAACTAAACAATAAAGCCCAAATGCTCTTTTGTTAGATCTAAATGATCCTATTAAGTTGATTTTAGTCTAAAATTAGACTAACGTATCCTTAACAAACGTTTAAGTTGATCTTAGTCTCAAATTAAACCTAACCCCAAATCCAAATCTAAGAAGATACGGATTTGGACTAATCTACGCCCTACGAGCGACAACATAAATTAGTCTCCGTATACAATCCACGGGCAACCAAAAACAAAACAAACATACACGACACAGAGTGACCATCCGGAGAAGGAGAAAGTGGTTACCGCGACGCGGTAGCGTAATTAACTGCAGGGGCTTGTGCCTGCAGGGAAGAGCGTCCCCACAATCAAAACCCCCTCAAATGAGGGGGAATCTGACGAAGTTTGCTACATCGGCCGCATCCGTTTAAACTTTCAATACACGGTGTCATAAATCAACTTGGCATCTTCGGAGAGGTGGACGAATAGCACCAATTAGCATCTGCCCCCAAATTCAGGCAAAACGGACCTACACGGTCGCGTCTCTGTGTTTCGGCGGAGAACAGACACGCTACAAAGGCTGTAACACCCTAAACTCCCCTCTTTGCTTACAAGATTTCTATATGTGCTGCAATAATTAGTAAATTATGCATCTAGAGTTTGGAATTTATACTATGTTTTGTAAAATTATTGTTTTATGCTTCCGCAGAATCCGTAAATTTTACGACCCTAGCACCCCCTTCATTTTTAACTCGAAATATCTTTAAATCTCTTTTGATAGAAGATAAGGTGATCATACTAAACGAACAGATCTCTAAATGAAAACACAATACCTGAATTGATTTGAATTATTAAAACCTTGGAGATTAAAAACCGATTGCAAGAAACATCCAACATTGCACGAGTCATGTATTGAATGTGGAAAGACAAGGTTTATTCAGCAAAATAAACTTATTTCAATAAATAATTATAAAAAACGGACCAACAAGCATAAAAAATAAAGAAAAAATGCTTAACTAATTGGTCTTGAAATCCTACTACAGTCTACCCAAGAGGAAAACGTCTTAGACCCATTTGTTTGGGGCTAGTATGTAGGTGTTGTGGGTCTCATCATTTTATTTATTCGGTACATTGTACTAGGAATTCAAGGTGGTAGGCAAGGACGGAGCCAAGATAGGTTGAGGTTATTTTCGGTCTCTTTCAAGTGGTCCGCGTGTGATATGAGCTTATAACCTTTAAACTCCCAAATTCTATATGTAAATACTTCTGTTGCCCAAAGGACCAATAATATATAAAATTACAATATTGTATATTAATTTTGGCTCTCTCAAATTACAAAGTTGAGTGGATTTCCACACTTTGATAATGATACAAACACTATAGATTGCCATTGATCTTGATATATGCAATAAGCTTTTTGCTATATAAAATTAATTATTCTACAAAGATAAATTATGATAATAATATGTTGATCTGAAACTGTAGCCTATCTACTTTAATCATTCGATCCATTTATTAATAGAATTACATATTATAATCACACCATCCTGAAACTGAAAAAACAAAGACGAGTGAATATTTTTGTTTAATATCGATGTACACATATATCAGGATTATACAGAAACATCGTATTTTTTTTGTTCTTCGCCGCACGAAATCAAAGAATCTGTTATGTCCTTGCCTGCACATGACTTGCATGTGCTATTACGTTTAATTTTTTAATGAATACTTTTGTCTCACGTGGCTCCGTCCGCCACAGCGAGTAGAGTATTACTCCGAAATACAATGCAAGAAATACTTTTCTTAGGAGAGATGGTTGTAGATATATATCCTAAAAAAATTTGTGCATAAAAAGACAAGAAGCTCTATCTTATTGCCCCCAATTTTCCTGCCCCCACGCCACCCAATGCACACGAAAGGCTCCACCACTCATAACTCTTGTGGGGCCCATCATGGATAGTTTGTTAATTATGACGTCACCTCAGTGTAGAGAGAGAGAGAGAGAGCCCCCATATTTTCAAGCACCAAAATCCCTCGACTTCAAAAGCTTGTGCCCCCCATTTCTCTCCCTCTCTCACGATCGAATCCAGAGCTCGCCACGCCTTTTGAGGTTCGAGATCTCGTTTCCTCAATCTTTTTCATCTCATATTGATCTTGTTTGTTTCAATTACCTGAAAGTTATCGATATTTTTCATGCCAATTGATCTTTTTCATCTAATTCAGGGGCTTTGATGGGTGAGAGGAATTTCTTTAGAATTCATGATATTGTTAAATTTTGGGCCTCATAAAGGATTCCAACTTATTTCTTTTTTTGTCAATTTTGGAAGCTGAATTACAAAATTACAAAAAGCCCATTTTTTTCTTTTTTCCATAACTAATGAATATTTCACCTGTGTTTCCTACTGATGTTCTCTCAATATTTTTTTTAAAATTTTCCATATGATTCCACTACTTACATTGATTGGAATAATATTAACGGAATTGAAATACACAGACATATACAGACATACATATATGGTAAAAAGGGCCTACAGGGTCGATATAGGCATCACCCTACATTAGGGCTATATGAGCTTCCGTGGCATGCTTATATTGGGCTTTGTGCCCTCCCTCCTTTTCCTCTCATGTTCCTCTAAGAAAAATGCTTAACCTACCGAGCTTGAAATCCTTCCACAATTTATCCAAGAGACAAACTTCATGGACCCACTTGTTTGGCATTAATATCTAAATGTTGTGTGTCCCACCAGTTTGTCTCTGGATAGATCGTGGTAAGATTTCTACCAAAATCAATAGATTGTAGTAGAAATTCAAGCCCGGTAGGTAAAGTATTACTCGGATTTGACAAAACTTATATGATTACCTAGCGACATGTCGCCAACTCCCTCTTGATTAGAGCCAACTTTTCAACCAAGTAGAGTATAGACAAGCGAGGGCTTTCTCATAATGATTATACCAGTTTGCATCCTCCGACTAGACGAGGAAAAAATGTTTAGAAGGATAAAGATGTAGGTTTTCCTATAGGTTCAAAAAATTTAGAAGTAAACTTTTCTCTCGTCATCAATTTCTATATATAGAATGAAGTGTGTTGCTGAAATAATCAGATGTTTTAGTAAAGTGTGTTATCTCTTGACATAAGATAAAATGTCCGAAAGAGCTGTCGCGCTGAAGATGTGACTTCTGTAGTCTATGTGCAGAAACAAAACTTTGTCCTACATAGATTAAGTCTTGATGTGATCATTTATACTGCTAGCCTGGGTGTGATTACGAGAATCTAGGCATTATTTGTCCTTTATGTAGGTAATGAAGTACCGTTTATATCGAAAGGTTGGTATATTGTCACAGAGATCATGGAACTATGCCCAGATAAGTAACATTTCTCATGCATACAGTATTTAACTGCTTTATTGATAATAATACATGCACTAAAATCTTACATAAATATTTTATATTTTATCTATAATTATGCAACATGAAATCTTTTAAATCAATAAACACTTATGTTTTCTGCTCATCGATTGTAGTCAACGGTGTTGATTCTTCTTGAAATTGAATCGCTGTCAGAATATCATCTTGATACCCAATAAGTTTGATATACGAGTTCATAATTTACTCGCAGGATTTGTTGTAGGGACTGGTGACAATGTAGGCACTTTGGAATTAGTTGTTACCATGGCATTGCAGTTTTGTCGAATTAACAGTTATGAAGTCTAATTTTGATTCTTTTTCCAAGTCATTACAGTCTCCATACAAATGAGAGAGTCAATGATGTGTTTCTCCCAATATTCTAGTTGCAAGGTGACAAATTCTATGAAGTTAAGTAGTCTCATATCAAATAGAAGTTGAACATATGGCTATTTACATCTAATTTGAGGATCATAATGACAAATCATGAATTTTGTAACCTTACCATATATATGAATCATTATAAAAAGAACACTCAACTTTCCAGTTTCTGCTAATAATATATACTAGTGGTAAACCCTGCGAAGTTTTGGGTGATTTGTTGGTACATACTGAGGTGCAGATACCGTCCCCCTCTCCCACCTCGTTTTTTTGTGTAAATTTTGAAACAGAAATTGATTGGTTTGTACATATTAAAGTGTTTTATTTAGGAAAATATAAATAGATTTTGCGATAAATTGAGAACAACTTATTGAATTTATTTTTTAAATAGAAGTGACTAAATTTTATATAGCAGCGTGATTATTTCATATATGTGCTCCTATTTAGTAAATAACTTCTCTAAAATTATATACCTCTCATGCTATTTTTTTTTCGAAATGACATTACTAAAATCTTCCTTTGGTTAATTTTATTTTAGTTAAGTTATTTTATTTCATAAATTTTGTTATGGTCTTCTGTAATCAGCGATTTCTTGAGTCTCACGAATCAGGTTATTTAATCGCACTTACTTTTCTTTCCATGTTCATGTTTTATAAATATTGGATTTTCCAACAAATCAATTACAACAACTTAATATTCCACTTGTAATCAGTTTCATGGCATCCACATCATTTTTTATGGTAAAAATTGCGAGCTTTTATTTTATGTTATTTGCTACATGTCCTTGACAAGAGACTCGATCCACATATTGACAAAACTTAGTGTTAAGAATAAAGAAGAAGAAGATTTAATTGGATAAATAAAAAATTCATGCAGTCTATATAATGCTTATTATTATGGCCAAGAAGATTATTTTTTGAATATGTGATTCTTTAGAGATAGATTTATAAAGATCTTCCTTTGTAAAATAGCATTATAATTTCCCTTTGAATCTATCTTTGTTTAATTTTTCAGTTACAAGAAAACTCTCTCAACCGCTACGATTTTCCATTTTAAAACTTTTATTTCAGGTGGTTTAATCTTTTCTCTCAATCAGTGTTCTGGAAAAAAAAACTACAACATTTGCATACTAAACTGCATGTTTGTTTAAATTTTGATAGCTATTAAACAACTAAGAGTTTCAGCACCAACATATTCCTATTGCATAATGAAATGTAGTTGCCCGAACTTTTGAAACCATAGTCACAAATTCGCAGTTAGGGAATTATTCAGCGAGGTAAAAAATTCGGATTCGGGGAACTATTCGGAAAAAATCGGCAGGTATTCGGGAAAGATTCGGCAAGTATTCGGGAAATGTTCGGAAAGGATTTCGAGCAAGAAATTAATATATGAGGCTCTGGGTTTTGATATTGCGAATTATTCGCTGTTTTTGTGAATTATTCGCTGTTTATTTGAATTATTCACGAATTATTCGAAATGTTCGCCAATGGCGATTAAATCGGAGAATTAATCGGCCGATCAAAAATTCGTGAATTATTCGCTAATTCTCCGAATTATTCGCAAATTATGTGACTATGTTTGAAACTAGCTAATAATAATTTCGTAGCTTTATTTCGTGCAACCTAATACTGTTTTTGTTCCATCACAAGTCTCCAAAGAACCTTCCCCCCAATCAGATCTTGTTTTTCTTAGCAGCATACCGCATTTCCGTTTTCGTTCCACATGCTGGGATGTTTCAGCATTTAGTATCTACACACCATTATTCTACATATAATTGTATAATGTATGTTCACATATTCATGTCGATATAATATGAACCTGCAGGAAGTCTAGATATAATTTCAGTTGATATTATATTATCAACCAGCCCAGTATATAAAATCAGGTATAAACCCTTATTATACATCAACAACCAAAAATGGGTGTTGGAAGCAACCTGGTCAGCTATCTTGGTACAAATATAGACCGTGATAAGTCCTTATACGCACGGTTATGCTTCCTGTCATTTTGTCTAGAGCATATAGGCTTTGAGTTCTCAAGCTCCGCAATTTTCATTAAACCGAACTAGTAATTCAGTATCCTCAACATTATCTATGATTTCATTAAGAAATTACCGTTTCAATTAACAGTTGGTCCTTTATCTTAACAAGAGTTCCTGGATTAATGACCCAATGTATGAAGTTTACAGGTTTCAAATTAGTCGGGAAATCTCTTTGACGTTGAATTTATAATTCTTTCATTGTATGTTTGATCAGCTCATCCTTTCAATCACTCCTGTAATAGTTCCAATCCTCATTTGCAGAACTTTTGAATCATCATGTGGCTTATCCTTCATTGAGAAACTAGTGATTTTTATGTTATTGTCCTGCTATGAAGCTTTTTGTGGTGTAACATGCAAATACTATCAATTGTAAACCTGATGGAATTTTAGGGCGATCTCAACAAGGTAGAAGATGAGTACATTAGATGCAACAAGGGCTGAGCTTGCTCTCGTAGTTTTGTATCTGAACAAAGCTGAAGCCAGAGATAAGATTTGCCGAGCTATTCAATATGGATCGAAATTCTTGAGCAATGGAGAGCCAGGAACTGCACAAAATGTTGACAAATCAACTAGTTTGGCTCGAAAAGTGTTTCGACTCTTGAAGGTTCATCTTTATATTTGGCTCAATTAAAATCTCTGAAATATTTTTGCTCTGACAATCTTTTATACCACTGTACCCCTTTGATCTTGTAGTTTGTGAACGATTTGCACGCTCTCATAACCCCATCTCCTCAAGGAACTCCGCTTCCGCTCATTTTACTTGGAAAGGTAAATATACGCCATTTTCGAAAGTAAAATAATTAGTTATGCCAGTTTTATTCACATATTGACGTACGGTGTTATTATTTTGCAGTCCAAGAATGCCTTGTTATCAACTTTCTTATTCCTTGATCAAATTGTATGGGCAGGCAGAACCGGCGTATACAAGGTCAAGTCCTGTTTATTCCATGCCATATTTGTACCGTTCTAATATCTTCTTATTGGGAACAAAAAATAAAACTAAATTGTATATTTTTCTTCTGTTAGAACAAAGAACGTACAGACCTAATTGGCAGGATATCCCTTTTCTGCTGGATGGGCTCGTCTGCTTGCACCACAGTAATTGAGGTTTGTTCCTCATTTCCCTTTTTTCCCCCGACAAATGCTCGGATATATCGTGCATGTTTTTTCGGAGGAAATTGGGTGGAGCCAACCTGACTCTGGTTAAATAAAGTTCTTCCATTAAAAATATGAAATAAGAAACGATACAATAAATACTTGAGAGATGCCGTGAGCATCCCAAAAAAGAAAATTCATCTATGGAAATGATTAGTAAAATAATTACATGTCGTTTTCACCAACAAGCTTATTTTATCGTTTATCGGCAGCAAAACCGGGATACAACGAGTTTTGCCCAAAATTGTAGGGGAGCAATTGATTTTGTGGAGGATGATCATAAACAAGAAATTGAATTTCTAACGTGTGGTCTTTGACCTTCACTGTTTCAGTATAACATAAATATGCCTATGTATGTGTTGGTTATAGGTGGCTGAAATTGCAAGAATAAGTGCATCTTTGAAGAAGCTAGAGAAGGATCTAAAGCAAGCTGATAGATATAAAGATGAGCAGTATCTTAACAAGCTTAAACTTTCAAACGAGCGGCTATTATCGTTGGTAAAAGCATCTATGGATATAGTGGTCGCAATCGGGCTGCTTCAGCTCGCACCAAAGAAAATCACTCCTCGGGTAACTGGAGCGTTTGGCTTCATAACTTCCCTGATTTCTTGCTATCAGGTACTTCTCCTCAAGTAACCATAATTAACCCTAAGCGTAGTGCATTGTTTTCCTGGCTAAATTATACTAAAATACCCTAAATTATTGTGGCTTTTCACTTAACTACGTGAAGTTTTGATTCGAAGGGAGTTTCTTTTCACTGAAATACCCTTAAATGTGGCACTTTAAGGGAGCTTATTGTAAGAAAAATACTTAAGGTAGTTCAGTGAAAACGACTATGGTTTAAGGTATTTTAGTGAAAATTACCCTTTCTCCTGCAAAGCAGTGGGTATATATTGATCTATTTTGCCATCTAATGTACAGTTGCTTCCGGCTGCTCCCAAGGAGAAAACTGCTTAAAGGCCGTGCCTTCACCCGATGCAAAACATGAGGCTGGATTTATGAATAGTAATGATAATATTCCAGATTTGTTAGGGATGGTGGAGATTGAGACGAACTCTTTTTGTTCCACTTAAATCTCTGAAACTGTACACAAATACTTGTGCTGTGTAATATTTGAATACCAATAGTAACAGTGTGCTTAAAACCTGTTAATTTTCTGTGAGGCAATCCTAGAGAAAACCGACACAGGTTCTTCCAATCTTTTCTGCAAGATATTTGCTTCCAAGGCTTCCTCATTTTCTTCTTAGATCATACCTGCATAATACCACGATATTTCTACTTTGCACAGTGTAGTAGTTTGTATATATAACTGATACAGTTTCTTTCTGTAATTTCTTGATCGTCTCAATAAAATTCATGGGACGGGCTCATTTTGAGTCATGCTCGCTCTTAAAAAAATAAAATAAAATGAATCATGATCCTAAGAGGATATTCCTGAATAAAAAATAAAACTAAAATAAAATAGAATAATAAGAATTATATTTATAAAAAAAATCCCTATCTATTCACTAACGACCACTTAAAATGGCTAGATGAATTTCTGTATCATATTTTCCAGCTTCAAGGTTGTTTACATCTGATACATCCAATGCTCTAGTCACATATCAGCCCTTATAAATCAAGCTATCACATTCAAGTACATTAATTAAATAGGTATTAAACCTAAATCGAAGTAAAATAAGATTGTTTATTTAACCCCCAGGAGGGAAAAACATATATAAGAACCATTTATCGTAGATTGACTCATACTTTTAGAAAAACTTGCAAATAAACATAAAGCCTCAAGCAGCAAGAATCCCACCTAATCCTATACTTGTAAAACACACTGATAAAAATCTTCAAATAGTTTGCATCTTCGGCATATTCCACCAGAGATGAAAGCTGATAATAAACTAGAGAGGAGAAGAGATTGTTTCTTGCATTGCATCGTCTTGGGCAGAAGATCGTCCAAGGGAAGAAGTTGACATGGTTGCATGATACGACGATGACACAAGCTGCGCTAGAGCAGGAACAGCACCACCTGCATACATTTCAGAAGGAATTAGATATGGTTTGTATGGGCTTGTAGCATATACCAAGCGATATTAGTATGAGAAATCATGCAAGGTATTAACCAAGCCTTTTGCATTTACTTTACGATCATTCTCTGGGCTGGTGCAGGAATTCAAATGTTATATGCTATAGCGAGGGCTTTTAACTAATCGATGTAGAATCCCAACAATTTCCAGCAGCAAGAATGCTTACCTAGCACGATCCCAGCCGGTCTCCAATTCATGCATGAAGCATCTAATACATCTATGCATTTCCCATGTATCGTCCAAAGCATTGTGTCACGTCTTCCTTTCAAGAGATATGCATGTCAAAAAGATTTTACATAGACTAAGAGCTTATAAACTTCATTGCTAAGGAATGTTTTGATAACGACCATTCAGGCGAACAGACGTCTGACGCTTCAAATCAGACGTCTGTCCCAGACCACAGACGTCTGCCATATACAAAGCAACCGGCTCTGCAGGAGATAAACAGAAAGCCAGTTTGAACTACAGACGTCTGCCATCAATTTATAGAAATCATGTTTGAACTACAGACGTCTGTCCATTTCTAGGACAGACGTCTGTATCGGTCAACCGCAGAATTGAAAGATTTCTTTGAGAGATTCAGTTGCAACAATATATTTGAAAGATTATGTATAATTGATCTGATTGTAAATTAAGATACATATGAAATAATATATACAAAGAAAAGTCACAATAGAGAAAAATTTCTCTAGGGCTTCTTTTTCTTCCTCTCAATCTCCATTTCCGTCTCCATTACTTTTCTGCCTTTTTATGGTATCAGAGCCTTAAAAGGCCCACGCCATTATAATTTTTTCTCTATAAAATTCTCCTTCAATGTCAACAAACCAAGATCAGTCCTCCGTCTTCCCAACTCCTCTTCTCTCCCCAACACCATGCCTTTAACCTTAATGCATCATCAACACATGGACCGAATGTCATGTCACTTCTCCACATAAAACTCACCAGCGATAACTATCTCGGCTGGAAAATACAGTTTGAAGCCGTTCTCAAGTCGTAAGGATATATGGGAATCGTCGACGGCACAGAAAAGTACCCGCCCATGATTGTTCAAGATGAACAGAATCCGCTGGTGACATCATACAATTTTGCCTATGCAACATGGATCCAAAATGATCAATTTATCGTGAGTTGGATGTTAGCATCTCTGACCGAACTACTAGTTCTCTGGGTGGTCGGTCGAACCACAACACAGACGCTATGGGAGACACTTGCTAAAACCTTCGCATCGCACTGTCATACTCTCATCCTACAACTAAAGACCCAACTTTAGAGTATCAAACGCGGATCCATCTCCATCACACAGTACATTCAGGACATCAAGACGGTCTCCAACAATCTTGTAGTTATTGGACATAGGATCTCCAATGCTGAACTTGTCATGCATGTTCTGGCCGGACTTGGATCGGCCTATGACTCCTTTATTCCTACTACCACAGCCCGCATAGACGATATCTCTCTTAAAGACTTATATGGCATGCTCCTTGCACACGAGAGCCTCCGTCAACAACAAGATAAGATTTTCGATGCTACTCGTCTGCCAACAATGCAACCATGGGCCGTGGAAGTTCCTCTTACGATTACTCTCAACATGGCTATAACACCGAGCGCGGCGATCGTGGTGGCCGCAATGGCCAGGAATGCAGTCGAGGCCGCGGTCGTAATCCTCCTCGGTGCCAAATCTGCATGACATCTGGCCACTATGGCAATAGTTGCCCATAGCGCTTCAATCAAAAATTTTCTGGCAATCCGAGGGGTACCTCGCAATTTTCTACACCACAGTCTCAGAATGGTAGATCAGATGGGTACTATCAAGGACCTGCACTTTACGCCATGTTGTCTTATACATCTCCATCATATCCTTCAAGCAGTCCAAACGTTGCTTCTTCTGACTGGTACCCTGACTCAGGGGCAACTCATCACATCACGCCAGACTACACTCAACTTCTCGCAGCAAACCTTTACAAAGGTACGGATACAGTACGCGTAAGTAACGGTACAGCTTGCGTATTCTTAACAATAGTCACACAGTAATTCCATTGTCTTCTCGATCACTTCAAATGCCTAACGCTCTTCATCTTCCGTCAATAGTGAAAAATCTCTTTTCTGTTCATAAATTTGCTAAAGATAATAATGTTATTTTTTTTTCACCCGTTTGACTGTTTTGTGAAAGATCCGAAGTTGGGGACGGTTCTACTTCAAAGCTACCTTAATAATGGACTGTACCAATTGCCTCTTTAAAATTGCTCGTCTCCCACTGCATTTGTTGGTGAACGCACCTCTACTTTCTCGTGGCACGCTCACTTAGGTCATCCTGGTTTAAAACCCGTAGTCAGGATTTTATCTAGTTTTCATTTACCAACTATTAAGAGTTGTAAAAAGTCGGTCTGTTTTTGTTGCTGCATGAAGGCTAAAAGCTATAAACTCCCTTTTGAATTGTCAGCAACTATGTTTTCAGCACCTTTAGATTTAATTTATTCTAATATTAAGGGCTCTGCTCCTATTTTATCTCACACCGGTTTTCGTTATTATGTCACTTTTGTTGATGACTATAGCAAATTTATTTGGTTATTTCTTATGCGTAATAAGTTTGACTTATTTGATATCTTTTGTCGCTTTCAACGTCATGTTGAACGTTATTTCAATAAGAAAATATGTATGTTTCATTCGTATTGGGGTGGTGAATATCAATCCCTTCATTGTCATCTAGCTACGGAGGGTATCCTCTATCATGTTTCCTTCCCCTACACCCCGAAAAAAATGGGGCAGCGAAACGCAAACACCGTCATATTATAGAGACCGCTCGTGCGCTTCTTGCTCACACCTCCATCCCTTCTCTTTATTGGGATGAGGTCGTGCAAACTGTTGTCTTTCTAATTAATCGTCTCCCTACACTGGTCATTCGAAACGATACCTCTTTTTACAAATTGTTTGGTCACCACCCTAATTATAACTTCCTACACACATTTGGCTATGCATGTTATCCTTGGCTTCATCCCTATACTCCACATAAACTTGCTAATCAATCCGAAAGCTGTGTGTTCATGGGTTATAGTACTCAACACCATGGTTACCGTTGTCTCCACGTCCAATCTGACCATATGTATATGTCCAGGCATGTTATTTTTTGATGAAGGTTGCTTCCCCTTTTCAGGTTCAGGTTCCCCCCAGGCTTGACGTCGACCGCTGAGCCCTTACCAGGAGCGGGCATTCTTGGTCCTGGTCCTGTTCCGACCCCACCAGTACCCTTAGTGCCAGCCACCGCCCTTCCTCTCACGGCCGACATACTTGGGCCCTCCCCACGCCTGTTGCCGCATCGTGCTCAACCTAACTGGCCGCATACGGTTGCTCCCTCTCCGGCGAACTCCCCACCTTCGACCCTACATACCACTACTCGGTCTCTATATGCCGATGATGCTGCTCCACAGCATTCGGTACCATCCTCCCCGCTATGGTGAGGTGGCTTCAAGAATGGTGTTAGGAATGGCTATTAACTTTGTTTATTCATTTGTGAAAACTATTCCAGCATGGCTTGAATTTTTATTTGGAAAAAATGATATGATACATATTATTTTTTGCTAGCCATTCTACATTCATTCTTACACAAGCCTTTTTTCTCCTCTCTTGAGATCTCATCTTCTTCTTCAACCTCAACCTTCTCATGTGTTGAGAATCATGAGGTTTTAGAGATAGAAAAAACCCATTAACAATATTTGCATCATCTTAGTAACCTAGATTAGCAAACTAGGTTATTATGTTGCTTCATTAGTGAAGCCAAGCTTGGACTACAAACTCTTGGGTGGATCATCTAGGATCAAGAAGGCTCTCAAGCAAGGTTGATTAAGGATCCCTAAGAGTACAAGAGGAAGGATTTTGAAGACCCGAAGGACGCATATCTTTAGGTATAACCCCTCTTCATAGTAAATTAACTTCTGATAGTTGCTAGATTAGGCTTATGTTTTGATCACTAGGGTTTAGTTGGTTGTGCTTACTTAAAATTTGATTTTTGTGCATTCTGTCTCTCTACTTTCGATGTAGAGTGAGCACAACTAAACAACATGGTATCAGAGCCACTCCATAATCCTTAACTAGCTTGTTACGATACTTTAATTCCGCCGTTTTCGTCGCACAAAAACTGTCGAGAAAAACAATCCCAAAAATCCAAGTTTTGAGATGTTTGCGCACCCTGCGGGCTCACGGTTTGGACTGAGAAGCCGCGGGGTGATGTGAGGGTACCTTAGGGGTTGCCCTGGGGGGACAAAGGTCGGGCCCACCTCCCAAGACCACCACAAGGTGTCCTTGAGGGATGGGGACCCGAGCACTACCCCATAGGGGTAGTCTCTGGTCTGCCCTCCCTAGCCCCTCAGAAGACAGTTAATTTTGGGTACTTCGCTATCACGAAGGTTCGGACGAGTTTCGAGTTCGTTTCGACTTCCGGATTGGTTTTAAACGATGGAATTTTGTGACTTAGTGAACTATTTTTTCCGGGTTTGGGAAAACATGCTTTGTTTGCTATTTGTGCGCGGAATTATTTTGTCGTAGCCTTTGTTACTTGGTTATGTGATGCGTATATGTGTTGTGAACGTCTTATAATTGCTATACGTCGATTAGAAAGGGTTACACGCATCTGGTTGTTGCGATATTTATCTCTGTGATGTTTTGGATGGATTGTCGTGATAGATGGCCTTTTGTGCAATGTTTGATGTACAGTTTTGATTCATTTGTATATTCATTATTGCGGGACGAGCGTCCGACATGTGGACTGTCGTTTCTGCTAGTTTGTATATTCTTTTATTGGGGCACGGCCGGGTTGATGTCGATGTCACCGTTGTATATATTATTTCTTTTTTTGTACTAGGATTACCCCACGACGGAGTGCTCGAATAGCCGGGTTCTAGAGGGCAACGGGCCTCCATCTCATGGCGTTGAGACCGGGGTGCCTTACTCTAGAATTGACGAACTATTCACCGCACTCTTAGGGGGTATAGGATGACCCAAGATGGGGTGCTCAAGTTACCGGATTCCGTGAAGTGCTGGGTGGCCCATTCACTTCGTTGATTGGGGTTGCCTCACTTACGGGATTGGCGGGTAACTTGTCGCACTCGTAGGGGTCTTGGTTTTACATTGCACTAGCTATCCATACAACCGGAGAACGTCGAGTTTCATTTGCGGCTCAAATGAACCCGGGACTCCTAGATTATCTTCTATTCCATTTTGCTTATCGCTTTTCTGTGATATTTCTTATCTCATGCCTGGGACGAATGGTTATATATATATATATATATATATATATATTGGTAAATGTTGTATATGTTTTACATCCGCATTAGCCCTGCACCCACTCTGCCGTTAGTTAAGCAACCTAACGGTGCATGACGGGGCCCTGTGGCGAATGCAGATGACATATACGTACATTGTATTTTCGTTCTTTTCTGGTGTGATAGGAATTAATTGATAGGACCGTATTAATTTTGATTAGTGCAATAAAATAAACCTAATAAGATGTTGTTGGAACAAATTTCGAAAAACTATAGTCGTGTTCTTTTGTTTTGCATAGAGGTATTCGGTTAGGAATATCCTGCACCTCATTCGAGGAGGCAAGAGCCTAAATCCCTTCATGGGGAATGATCTCTTGAGCAAAATTTTATGTTACTATAGATTACTTGGTTTTCTTCAAAACCACTAGTTTTCAAAAGCGGAGCCTAAACCACCCCTTTTCAAAATTGCTAGGTTCCTTCGACGATACCAATTTCCTTACATTAAAGGTTTTTGACAAAAACCAGCTGTAGCCCTGTTGGCTATAGTGCTCTCAAGTCAATTATTGTAATCGCAGGCAAGTGATTGTGATGATTGAGGGAGGACCTATACGGATAGAACAATCTTACTCGAGATGATATTATGCTATCTGGTTTGTCTCTATCATCATGTATATGCATTATGTGGCATTACCGATCACTATTATATGTTGATAGAGCCCATATGATTCTTGCTTGACTACCGGCATTATGATGGCGATCATATACGTTGGAGCTGGGTGGTCCATAAGCACATCCTTAAATGTCCTAGTCGAGAGAGTATCGAGACTGGGCATCGATACTCTGGAGTAGAATAGTGTATAATTTTTGAGACCCCGATGAGGGGCGGTGGCCGGTCTCATAAGCCATTGGTGTCAGTTTGTCACCTAAGATAGTATACAGGTGCTCATTGGGTTATAAGTTACACTGGACAGACTCGCTGGGAACATACTAGATGGTATTATACCTATTGTTAGATAGCAGTTCTCAGGTGACATGAGTACAGATTAGTCTGTCGACTTGTGATCGTCATTTGTCTCATGTGAGTTTCAATTATGCTTTGATTACTACCCTACCACGGCTCAAGATCGATGGATCAACTGCCTCTGTCCCTACTGCTGAAGGAGTCATGGAGGCAGTGAGCGGATCATCGGGGATTTGTCTCTCCCGATATTGGGGGTTGATGTCGCACTGTGCACGGGTAGCCATCGCCAGAAATCCTTGGCCAAGGTAGAAGAGAATTACTGATTTAGATCAGTAGTTTCTCAGTGGGTGATGGGCTTCACACCGAAATGAAAAATCGTGTTATTAGGAGTCTGACTTTATCCACCCCTTAGACCCGATATGCGATACTCTTAGATGAACAGACCAGACTGTACGGAGATTGTCATAGACATGCATAGTATGGGTTCGGATAAGTTTGCTCGTTGGCCTTCCTTTCGCTCAATACCTGGGTAGCCGTTACGTATTGCTAGTGCCACTGGCGTGCTTGTGGTTAAACTCACTGCCAGCGTATTGACGAGTGTTTAGAGTCCCGCGCAGAGGGTTTTTTACGCTTCATGCGATATGATGTAGATGATGTATGTTGGTACATATATGTGTCCAACTAAATATGTGTACAGGCTACACAGACTTTAATCGGACGGTTGTTAATACTAGTGGCTTAGGATTAAGCCGGATTATTAAATCAGGTTTTGATTTAATAATTTATATATATATATATATATATATATATATATTAGTATATGTATTCTAGTATTATTGTTCACTATTCATTTTCTCTCTTGGCCATTCGTATTTTTATACGATACACGTATATGTATTTCGATACGTATATCGAGATGTATTCCGTATTTATACGGAATATCTTCTAGAAGATGGACATCTCATTATATGATTTTCTTTTTAGAAAATCATTTGCAAATGAGGTGGAGGGTGAGATGGCATGAGCATGGTTGGAGGTATGTAGAGAGGTATGGCCTTTGATTATTTATCCCTCCATCCAAACCCGAGTTTGCATGGTTGTAAAAATAAGGTGCCATTCTTTCTACATGCCATTCACACTTCATTCTATCATGCTTGAGAGCTCTTCTACACATAGCTCATTTTTCTTTCATGTGTTGCTCATGTCTTGGTTTTCCTCACCTCCTCCTCCTTCTTCTTTAGTTGCTCACTTGAGCTTAAGAAATGAGAGAAAAAGATAGTGAAAAATTCCTTCATCCCCACTCTCCATTGCTAGCGACCTTGGAGCGTCGGTGGCTTCGCTAGGCGAAGCTGGAGCCTGGATCGTTTCCCTCAGGTGGATCATCTTCGGCAAAAGAAGACCAACTTGCAAGCGCGATCCAAAGCACTTGAAGAAAGCTTGAGGATGTGAGTATTCTACACATAATAAATTAGTTTAGCTCGCTAGGTTTTTGTATACAAGTTCTAGCTATTTAGTTCGATTCATGGTTTCAGGAACTTTACCGAACTAGAAAATTTTTGAAATCCATGTTGACATCTTTGAAAACTAGTTTGCTAGTGTGCCTAAGTTCTCAGCAGTGGTATCAGAGCCATGCTAAAGGCTAGACTTGTTTGCACTAATTTAGAGTTTCGATCGATGGAATTTTCCGAATGGTATTTCCAAAACCATTGCTTGTTGTTCGAATTTCAAAGTTATTCAAAAAAATATTCTGGTTGTATTAAAATTATGTGCAGGCAAAACTAGATCTAAGAAAAAAAATTGGGCACCTAAGTCCAAAATTCGACCGCAGAACAAAAGTCAAATGCGCCATTTGACCGCTGAACCGCGGTCTAATTTTGGCTTCAGTGCCCCAAATTTTTTCTGGGACTCTAGTTCATGAAAATATGATTTTTGGGATATTTGGTTCTGGTTCAAATTTGTTTGTGTACTGGTTTGTACTTTTGGGGCCAATGCGGAAAGTTTTAATCGATCAAAATTTTAAATTTGTGTTTTTCTGAGCATTTGTTTCTGCGACCGTGAATATCATAGCGCAGTATAATCTGACTGGTTGCTATATGCACAATCAGACGGGTTTATGAACATGATATTCGCGTTGATGTTCTGTGTTGCTTTGTGATTATGGTTATGTTGGATTTGTTGTGATGGATAGCCCGGTGTACGTAGTATTAGATGTAGTTCTCTGTGATGTAATGTATATTCATATTGCGTGGCGAGCGTCCGACATGTGGATTGCCGTCATCGCGGCTTGTATTATTCTTTGGGGCACGTCTAGATTGCGGACGTAGTCACCGTTGTATATTCTTTTTTTTCATTACATGCACTAGGATTATCCCTCGGCGGAGTGCTCGAGTAGCCGGGTTTTAGAGGGCAACGGGCCTCCATCTCATGGCGTTGAGACCGGAGTGCCTTACTCTAGAATTGGCGGGCTATTCATCTCACTCGTAGGGGGTATAGGATTGACCCGCGGAGGGGTGCCCAAGTCACCGGATTTCGGAAGTGCTGGGTGGCCTACTTACTTCGTTGATTGGGGTTGCCTCGCTTCTGGGATTGACGGATGGCTTGCCGCACTAGTAGGGATCTAGGGTCTGATATTACGGGCTATCCACATGACCAGGAAATTGCATTTCATATTTGGCTCCATTGAAATGTACTTTTTCTTGTTTATTCGCATTTCCATATTGAATTTGCTTCCGCTGTGATTCTGCTGTGATGCTTCTGTGATGTTACTTGATATCATGTGTGTGACGAATGTTCATATATATTATATATATTTAGTAAACGCTATATATGTTTTGCATCCTCGCTAGTCCTGTCCGCGCCCTGCTGTAAATTAAATAATCTTATGGTGAAGACCCGGGATCCTGTGGCGGATGCGGATGGCATATATGTGCGTGATTATTTTCGTTTCTTTCTGGCATGATATGATTAATTGATGGGACTGCATTAATTCTGATTAATGTAAGGAAAACAAACCTAAATGATGTTGTTGGAACCAATTTTTGAAAACTGACATTACAGGCGTCTCCTTTTGCTTTGCACAGCGGTATTCCGTTATGAATATCCAGCACCTCTTTCAACGAGGCAAGAGCCTAGATCCCTTCATGGGGAGTGACCTCTTGCGAAAAATTTGCGTCATTGTAATAATTTCACTATAGTCGATTGTTTTGCTTTGCGTCGAGGTATTCAGTTACGAATATCCTGCACCTCATTCGATGAGGAAAGAGCCTAAATTCCTTCATAGGGAGTGACCTCTTTGGCAAAAGTTTACGTGACTATAAATTACTTGGTTTTGTAGAAAACCATTGGTTTTCTACAAAACCACTCATTTAAAAAATGCAGAGCGTAAACCACTCCTTTTTCAAAACTGCTCAAGTCCCTTCAACGATATCAAGTTCATTATGTTAAAGGTTTTTCGTCAAAAACCAGCCGTAGCCCTCCGTTATTTCTTATGAGTAGTGCTCAGTATTCGTGTTGCGTATGTTGGCATTGTCAAGGCGTAGTGTACGGTAGCTGAGTATTGCTTGTTTATAGCATTAGATGTGATTGGTTAGGACAGTCGTACAGTCATGTTGGCATTGTGAAGGACTTGTACGGGTGGGTTTAATGCAATCAAGATAATGACGGGTTGAACTTGACTAGGACCCTTTGATATGTTGGCAATATCAAGGTCACTTGGATCCTAGGGGAACAATATTGAGAGTTTCAAATATAAAGGAAACTTGCCAGGCATGCGTATACCTTCTGGAGTGTGGTGACTTGAGTGACTTCCGTCAAGTTATCATGCAATGATAGTTGGGTCCCGATTCCCACTGATAACTAGGTGTTACTCCTCGGGTGATATTTAGATGATCCCGACTAGTTCTCCTTTTAGAGTTTGAAGGAGAATTCAAGAAAACAGTGGGAGCCATGCTGATTAAATAAAATGATTAACCAATCTAATCTAGGTTAGAGACCTGTCACACCACGCTTCCCGGTGTACGGTAAGGAGACGCGAGGAGGCACGCGACGTATTACTCAGAAGTAAACACGCTAAGTGTAAATAAGAAATATAATGTAAATGTACACAAGAAAGACATGAGAAGTAAATGAACAACAACTTTTATTATTTAAACATTCTTTACAATGCAACTGAAAAGTAAATACAATATGGAAACCAATGCCTAAACAATGGCATGAATAGAAAGTAAAGGTATATACAAGTGACTAAAGCTCTGGGTCTTCTGCGAACTGCTCCAAGTCTTCTGAGCTGGGCTCGATCTCCAAAGAGTTGGGTCCTCCTGACAACATTCCAAAGAAAGAATAGAAAAGGAATGTTGTCAGCGAACAATCGCTCGGTAAGTCCCAAGGAGAGATAGAAATAGACTGAACAGGTAAAGAGAATATATCTGGTATAATGTATGATTATTATGTTAATGCAGTTGTTTGTAGCTTGGTACAGAATGTGCCAGTATATACGAGAGGAATCCAACTTACCCCGTGGATTATGGTATAAGGAGTACAAGGCCCCGTCAAAACCCACGGGACAACGGCAACGGATGTTCAGGTTAGGGTATTAAAGTGACCGTCTCGTCCCACTTTTAACACATTCCGTACCAATCTACCCCTTTAAAACCCCCGTAATGCATATTTTATTGTTTTGTAGTGATTTGTAAATATAAGACTTGCCGAAAACATGATATCAATTGTTCATGTAAACGGATAAGGATATATAACGGTTAGTCATGTAGACAAGTCAATGTATATCTATGGTTCGGTCAAATTAAGTCATGTTGATATAGATAGTATTCTGGTATAAATGGATTCATGTTGTATTGAAGTTAAATTTGAATTGTTTTCAAGAATGGACTGTTTTCAGATTTGACTGAGACTCATATTGAGTCAGACTCTTTAAACAGAATTGAAATCCTGAATTAGTTTTGGAGTTATCGGTAACTACTGTACATGGACGACATGATTTGTGTCTTTTTCCAAGACAATTACCGTATTGATAACCCCGTTTTTAGTTGTCTAGCTTAAATAGGAAAGCACCCACTTTCTCCGGCTCCTTAAGACTCAAGAGAATCGGTCCCGCTTAAACCTATATTTACTAGGGTCCTTATTGTAAATTAATATAACTTGAGGAGGTTTTATGAAAAATAGTTTTGATATATTTTCAAAATAAACCTCAAGTATTTAATTATTGTCTTTAGGGTTTTCATAGATGTAATTTTTATAAGATGAGATATTCTAGTGGATATAAAGCTAAATTGAATAGTATATGGTATTTTCATGTAAATTGACTTGTATTGATTTCTTGATGGTATTTTCATGAACTTTTGTGGTTCTTTTCTTTTAATTTAGAAACATGGAATATATTATATATTTAAAATAGATATTTAGATAATATTTACATATATAGATACATATATTTATTAAAAATAGAATTTATTTATTAATAAAATCACGTTTTCTTAAAAATCGTAATAATAAAAATTCTATCGAGATCGTACGCTCCGTGAGGAGGTCTGCATCTCGCCCTACTAGTCCGATGGATGTGCGATAACCCGCACCAACCAAATCGGATTACCCAAAATGGGTTGTAAGGACATAATCATATGGAATTTGATTAAAACAATTAAAAGAAATACGGTTTTGATAGTTTATGGTACTTAACTGTAAATTCGTCTTAGCCATAAAAATATTGTTTTCAAGCCATCGTGCTATGTCATGATGAGTGTTGTAATGAGGCAGGTCATTATCTTGTGAGTTTTCTAAAGGTAATATGAGCAATATGATGAAGTAATGTCGTAGGTAAACTGTCACGCCCCGCTTCCCAGTATACGGGCAGAGGACGCGACGAGGCCGCTACGTATTTACTCAGAAGTAAATACGCTAAGCATAACTAAGCAATATAAAAGAAATATACACAAGAGACAAATGTAATAAAACAACAACTTTATTTATTAACATTCTTTTGTATAATGCATGGAAAAGTAAATACATCTGAATGAAAGCAATGCCTAAACAGTGGCATAACATAAATGGAAAGTACTGAAATGAAATGTGTACAAGTGTCACTACAGCTCGGGATCTTCAATAAACTGGTCCAAGTCTTCAGTGCTAGGCTTGATCTCTGGAAGGTCCGAATCACCTGACGACATTCAAAGAAGAAAGAGAAGGAATGTCGTCAGCGAACATTCGCTCGGTAAGTCCCAAAAATAAGGGAGAAGTAATAGACCGAGAGAGTGATAGAGAGAGTATAACTTTTAAAGTTGTATTATATGGTTAACGCTGTTGTTTATAGCTTGGTACAGAAGGATGCCAGTGTATACGAGAGAGGTCTTTATATGCCAGAGACTAAAGGCAAGTGTAGTACAAGGCTCCGTTATACAATTGATCAGTCGAAAATATTGCATTTTTAACACATCAATTTCCCTACTCTTTATAATCATCTAAAGGTGTTTGGTATAAATATAGCACATATTAGCAATTTGTCTGCAAAATACCAAATAACATGTATTATACATTATAACCAGTATTATGAGGGAAATTGTGTGTTTATTATTGCATACATGATCTTTGTATATCAAACACTTGTCTCGAGATTGTGTGCAGGAAATTCTCCAGGTAAAAGAGCCGGAACTGCTAAAAAGTGCTGATAAAACGCATCAAGTCAAAGACTTGAAATCTGGCAGTAAACAAGAAAGTATAAAAATATTCCAGATATCAGGAAAGTGCCATAAAGCCAACATAAAACAACACAGAGATTTTCATGAAGCAACTCCACTAAACGGTCGCGGATCCGCGACCGAGTCAGGCCAATCCGCCGTGGATCCTCGGCTGTTCTGACTCATCGGCGGTTGGTAATTTTCCCCGAGGCCTCCTTTCAACTGCCAAGCTTCTCCAAAACGTTTTGAATTGTGTAGATTTCTCCAGAAGATTCCCTTCTAACAGCCAAGCTTCTTGTGCAAGTTTCATAACTACCAAAGCTTCTCATACAAGCTAGCTAACTACCTTAATCTAGAAACTTCTCTACCCTAGCTTCCTATGCAAGATTCATAACAACCAAGCTTCTAAGGGAAGCTAGACCTAGCTTCTAAGGGAAGCTAAAGGAAATCTATAAAAAGGGACCTAGGGCTTCATTACAAAGGTTGTTGAATATTGAGCCAAAATTCCACAAGTTGAGTGACACAACTTGCAACTCAAAACCCTAGCCCGAATCCAATTCCAAAGCCAAATCAAGATTCATCGAGTACCAAATCAAGCAAGCATTCAACGAGCCTTTGAAGCAACGCCGATCTTCATCCGAGAAAGAGATCCACGACGATCCGCGACTCACGACGATCGAGCCACGTAAAGATCGACGCCAAATTCCTCCTCAATTGAGTGAGCTAGAGCTAGTCTTATAAACTTGAGTGAGAGTTGTAATTTGAAGAAGATCTAAATAAAGGTGAAAATCTTTATTCTTGCTTTCTAATCATTCTCGCATTATGATATTCTTAGTTCTTGATTGCTTTATAATGATGAGTGAGTAAATTCTCCGCTTGTGGAGGATCCGAGAGAATTGATAGATCTAATGATGATCAAATCTTAATACTAGTCTTAATTCTTATGAGATTTGTGAACCTTAGTAAAAAGAATCGTTGATGACCTAATTTGGAGCGAAATGACTTCTTGATTATTTCGTTGCAAATTAGGGATCAAACTATCGGTGATTTTCTTTGCCAGAGGCTAGATCCGAATGATTATGATTGAAAAGACAAGGGATAGTGAAGGAGAAACCCTAGTTTCTTCAATAATCTGGAACAACGGCAATTGAATTCAGGTTAGGTGTCTTAAATCTTGCAGTCTCGTGCCACTTCTAACACCTTCCGTACCAATCTATCCCGTAAACCCCGCGATGTCTTGATCGTATTGTTTGTATTGTATTGCAACTTGTATTGTCTTGTAATATAGATTGTATAATTGGATGACTTTCCGAAACCATGATATCAGTAAATGGATGTAACTGGAGAATCATGGATGTAACTGGAGAATCATGTAAATGGAAGTATATCCATGGTTCAGTTCAGTCAATATAGATTGAATAGATTGAATATATGTATTCATGGGTTCATATTGAATTGCAGTATTGTAGATTGTACTTGAATCATATTCAAGTCAGATTATTATAATGAGACTCAGTTTGAGTCGGACAATTAGAAAAGAAATTGAAATCCTGAATTAGGTTTTGATGTTATCGGTAACCGCTGCACATGGACGGCGGGATTTGTGACTTTTTCAAAGATGATTACCGTGTTGATAACACCGTTTGTTAAGTTGTCTACCTTAAATAGGCAAGCACCCACTTCTCCGGCTCCCTGAGGCTCAAGAGATTGGTCCCGCTTAAACCTATGTTTATTAGGGTCCTTAGGGTAATTTATAGAACTTGAGGGGGGTTTTATGTAAAAATAATTTTGTATAATTTTCAAAATACACCTCAAGTATTTAATTATCGTCTTTATAGTTTTCATAGATGTAGATTTGTATATATGCCATTTCTAGTGAATAAAACCTATTTGTTTTATAATATATGGTATTTAATTGTAAAGTTTTGAACTTGTATGGAATTGCATGGTATTTTCATGTGAAGTGATTCTTTTGACTTAGAAAAGTTGGAATATTTATATACTATCAAAATTATATGTTTTGATGATACGTATATATATATATATATATATATATATATATATATATATATTTATATAAAATAATTTTAATTTATTATTTTCTAGAAATATCATTTTCTTAAGATATTTGTATTTTAAATCTCTCGAGACCGAATGCTCCTTGCGGAGGTCTGCATCTTGCACTACTAAGCCCGAGGATGTGAGATAATCTGCACCATCCTGAACGGCTTCCCCAAAATGGATTGTAGCGGCGCTTTGCAAAGATTTATAAAAATACGTAATTTTGTAGAAAACAGTTTTAATAATAAAAGATATTTAACTGTAAATTCGTATTCCCGTATTCTATGTTCTCGAAAGGTATCGTGCTATGTTGCATATGAGTGTTGTGAAGAGGTATGTCATTACCTCGTGATCTAATTAAAGGTATAGCAAATTTAATGATGTTTTAAAGTAGAAAGTAATCTACATGGTATTTTACTGAAAAAGAGTAGTAAAAGTTACAAAATAAAATAGATTGCCATGAAACTTGTTCAACATATTTTGTTAATGATTAATAGTCAAGATGTAAGAGTTTAACATGGTTGTGTTAAGGAAAATTAAACTTTATAAAGAAAACTGAATCGGAAGTCGGATTTAACTCCGCTTCCGTCGGGTTTTAGTTTTACAAGTTTTTAGAATGGAATAGAGAAGAGGGAGGTGGGACTTACTGGCTTTTGGTTTATAGGAGAGGAAAGGGAGTGGAAGTAGGTTCCGGTGTGTCGTTTCGTCGCCGGGAGCTCCTAGGGTCGTCGTCGGAAATTCGCCGGAGTTTCGCCCTTCGCTAACTCCACTTGCACACAAAATTTCTAGAGAGTTTTCTTGAGAGTTTGGACAGAATTTGTGAGTGAGGGTGTGTGTGTTTAGGGGTGGTATTTATAGGGTAAAACTAGGGTTAGGATAGATGAAAGGGTGTGAAGAAAAAATGTATTAAATTGTATTAAAAATTGGATTTATTGAGGTTTTAAAAGGCTCTGTTAATGTGCAGGATTTTTCAAGTATACAGGGGTTAAGGGAATACAAAAAGGCACAACTTCACAGAAGGGAGATCGGGGATCCGGGGTGAATCGGCCGGCGGCGGCCGCCGAGTCGGCCGATCCGCCGACCGAGTCAGGCCAAGTCGGCCCCCCTTGCTGCCACATGTCCGGTGTCTTTTGGTTGTTCTCCTGGGTCAGTTTGTTTTATTTGTGACTTTTGGTTTTACGGGTTTTACACGTGTAGACTCTTGGAATTCTAAAAATTTAAAAAGAAATCAATATTAAAAATAATGTAGGTGATGGGATTTGAACTCTGGTGCTTTGATTCAGCAGTGCAAGGTATTACCAATGAGCTACAAGCTCCTTCTTGCTATTAAAAAGCAAAACAATTACTTATAGTACTCACAGGAAATGTAAATACCCCATGTATACATTAACTTTTAAACAAATTTTTTTACACTAAAATTGGAGTTGTTACAGTCTACCCTCCTTACAAAAATTTCGTCCTCGAAATTTACAAATTTTATTTAAAGGACTAGTTTACAAAGATGTGAGGATATCTTGCACGCATCTCACCTTCCCTTTCCCATGTTGATTCTCCTGGAGTGCCTTTTCTCCACATCACTCGAACCAAGTTGACTTTCTTGTTCCGGAGTGACTTCACTTTTCTATCTAGGATCTCCATAGGTTGTTGCTCACAAGATAAGTCAGGCTATACAGTGAGCTCGGAATGATCGAGAATATGGCTGGGGTCACTCACATACCTTCTGAGTTGGGATATGTGGAACAAATTATGCACTCCTTCCAATGAAGGTGGAAGTGCCAAGCGGTATGCCACTTCACCGACTAGTTCGAGTATGTCGAACGGTCCAATGTACCTTAGACTTAGCTTTCCCCGTCTTCCAAATTGGATCACTCCACGGTTCGGAGATATCTTTAAGAATACATGATCTCCTGGCTGGAACTCCAAGTGACGTTGCTTTGCATTAGCCCGGTACTTCTGTCGATCTTGGGCTATGCGCATTCTTTCTCTGATAGTACGAACCACATCAACAGTTTCTACTATCATCTCAGGTCCAAGAAGTTCCCTATCTCCGATGCCGTCCCAACTTAATGGCGATCAACACTTCTTTCCATATAGTGCTGCAAAATGTGTCATTCCTATGCTTGCTTGGTAGCTGTTGTTGTACGAAAACTCCACAATATATAGGTGATCTTCCCACGGTCCTTTGAAGTCCAACATACATGCTCTGACCATATCCTCCAAGATCTGAATAGTTCGCTCAGACTGACCATCTGTTTGTGGATGATAAGCTGTGTTGAAGTTCAGACTTGTTCCCAAGCTTGCTTGCAGACTCTACCGAAATTGCGATCGGAACCTGGTGTCACGATCGGAGACATTGCAGACTGGTACTCCATGAAGTCGCATAATTTCTTGTATGAGTTCATGGGTATCAGAGATAGTACATATTTGAAGAGTTTAAATCTTAAGTAGATTATTACCTCCATGTACTTCTTTGCTAATATCTCAGTTGATTGGCCAACTCGAAATGGGATGAAGTGAGCCGACTTTGTAAGTTGATCCACAATAACCCATACCGCATCGTTACCCTTTGTGCTGCGAGGAAGAGCAGTCACAAAATCCATTGTGATGTGTTGCCACTTCCATTCTGGAATAAGTAACGGTTGAAGTAATCCAGCAGTCCTGTGATGTTCAGCCTTTACTTGCCGACACACCAAGCATTTAGCGACGCTTTTGGCTACTTCACGCTTCATTCCATGCCACCAGTAATTCTGACGTAGATCTTTGTACATCTTTGTACCTCCGGGGTGTACTGAGTAGGGAGAGCTGCGAGCTTCTTTCATTAACTATTCCCGAATAGAACCTTTTGGTACACATAATCTGCTGCCATTTATCAAAGATCCGTCTTCATGGATGATGAAGTCTGTTCTGAGTCCATTCTCCACTTGTTCTCTGATCTTTTGCAACTTAGCATCACTTGCTTGAGCTGCTTTGATCTGATTGAAAATTGTTGAACCGAGGATATATTGTGAGACTTAAACTCTTTAAATATGTACTATCTCTGATACCCATGAACTCATACAGGAAATTGTGAGACTTCATGGAGTACCAGTCTGCATTGTCTTCCATCGTGACACCAGGTTCCGATCGCAATTTTGGCAGAGTCTGCAAGCGAGCTTGGGAACGATTCTGAACTTCAGCATTATCCACAAACAGATGGTCAGTCTGAGCGAACTATTCAGATCTTGGAGGATATGCTCAGAGCATGTATGTTAGACTTCAAAGGATCGTGAGAAGATCACCTACATCTTGTGGAGTTTTCGTACAACAACAGCTACCAAGCAAGTATAGGAATGCCACCTTTTGTAGCGCTCTATGGAAGGAAGTGTCGATCTCCATTAAGTTGGGACGACATCGGAGATAGGGAACTTCTTGGACCTGAAATGATAGTAGCGACTGTTGATGTGGTTCGTACTATCAGAGAAAAGATGCGCATATCCTAAGATCGACAGAAGCACTGGGCTGATGCAAAGCGACGTCACTTGGAGTTCCAACCAGGAGATCACGTATTCTTAAAGATATCTCCGAACTGCGGAGTGATCCGATTTGGAAGACGGGTAAGCTAAGTCCGAGATATATTGGACCGTTCGACATACTCGAACGAGTCGGTGAAGTGGCATACCGCTTGGCACTTCCACCTTCATTAGAAGGAGTGCATAATGTGTTCCACATATCCCAACTCATATGGTATGCGAGTGACCCCAGCCACATTCTCGACCATTCCGAACTCACTGTATAGCCCGACTTATCTTGTGAACTACAACCTGTTGAGATCCTGAACAGGAAAGTGAAGTCACTTCGGAACAAGGAAGTCAACTTGGTTCGAGTGATGTAGAGAAAATACACTCCAGGAGAATCAACTTGGGAAAGAGAAGATGAGATGCGTGTAAGATCTCCTCACTTATTTGTAAATTAGTCCTTAAAATAAAATTTGTAAATTTCGAGGACGAAATTTTTGTAAGGAGGGTAGACTGTATCAACTCCAATTTTAGTGTACAAAAATTTGTTTAAAATTTAATGTATACTTGGGGTATTTGCATTTTCTGTGAGTACTATAACTATTTGTTTTGCTTTTTAATAGCAAGAAGGAGCTTGTAGCTCATTGGTAAGACCTTACACTGCTGAACCAAAGCACCAGAGTTCAAATCCCATCACCCACATTATTTTTAATATTATTTTCTTTTAATATTTTTATAATTCCAAGAGTCTACACGTGCTAAACCCGTAAAACCCCACTACACATGTAAAACAAACTGGACCGGGGAGAAGACCAAACGACGACGGACCCACGGTGACTGACCCCGGCCTGACTCGGCCGGAATCGGCCGGCGACTCGGCCGCCGCCGCCGGCTGAACTCGGGCAAATCGCCGAGTCCCCTACATGAAAGATGATTCTCTCGATCTTCCTAGTACCCCTGTATACTTTAAATTTCCTGCACATGAACAGAACTCTTTAAAACCCCATTAAACTATATTTTTAATACAATTTAATACAATTTTCTCACACCCCTTCACCTAACCCTAACCCTACCCTTACCCTATAAATACCACCCCTAGACAACCCCCCTCACTCACAATCCTGTCCAAACTCTCAAGAAATTCCTCTAGAAATTTTGTACAAGTGGAGTAGCAAAGGGCAAAACTCCGGCGATCTTCCGACGACAACAGTAGGAGCTCCCAGCGACGAAACGACGCACCGGCGCCTCCTGCGTCTTCCTCTCCCTCTTCTATATACTACAAACACATAAGTCCCATATCCCTCTCCTCTATTCTTTTCTAAAAACACGTAGTACTAAAACCCGACGGAAACGGAGTTAATCCGATTTCCGATTCGGTTCTTCCTAAAAATTCCACCTTTTCTTAAATACAAACATACCAAACCCTTACATATTGACTATTAAACATTAAAAAGTCATATTGAACAAGTTTCATATCAAAAGGATTTCTATTTCAATTTTTATCGTACTTTTTCAATAAAATACCATGTAGTTTAATTTCGACTTTAAAACATCACAATCTTGCTATACCTTTAAGTAGATCACGAGATAATGACCTACCTCCTCACAACACTCATATGCAACATAGCACAATACCTTTCGGGAACATAGAATACTGATCGAATTTTTTTCGTGGATGTGTTTATCGAATCAAATAGTAAAGAAATCACAACCAAAAATATTTGACCGCAATCAAACAACGGTGTCAGTTGAAGTTAATGAATGAGTGCGGATCGTCCTCAGGGATCTCGAGATTCGTTTTTACTTTTATTTGTTTGAAATGAAATGTTAAGCAACAATAAGAGAAAACACGATTCAATTGATTGATTTGTATTCGTGTGTCACTAATCTTTTCTAAAGAATCAAGAACTATAAACAACAAGAATCGGTTTCAATGGAATTTTCCAAACGACAATCCAAACTGATAAAGAGGCTCGTAGGAATCGATAGGATCTTTATATGTGTTGTAGTCTACAATATTTCATATTCTTGTCCTTCGAAGAATTGATGCTAGATCAATGGTTATCGACGAGAATTAGGGTTTTCTTGATGAAATTAAAGTTTCATCTCTTAACCCTTACTCTTTCGAGGATACCATTTATATTCTAGCCTCTAGTAATTTCAAGAATCGATCGGATCACCCCAATCTCGAGCGATGTTGATCAAGAAAGCATCGAATCGAATTGGGTTGTCGATTCTTGAAATAGCTAGGGTTTACAATCTCGTGGGATTCAAGAATTGATTACAAATTTGCTACATCATCATACTAAAGATCTTCTCGACTCCTTAACGAGCGGAGTTTTACTCGCGCATCACCAAATAGACAATATTCAAGAACAGTAAAGATAACATGATGCGGAATTTTAAAAGAAAGCAAGATTAACGAATTTCACCTTTTATTTATATCAACAATTCCGTTACAATCACTCAAGAACTACAAGAGGAGGAACTTGATTGTCGACTTGGCTTCGCTCGTCTCCGTGGATCGCGGATCGGCTTGGATCACTTGCCCGATTGAAGATCGGCTCGGCTCCCAAAAGGTTGAAGATTTCTCGCTTGATTTGGTACTCAAGATGTTGGATTTGGAGTGGAATTAGGGTTAGGGTTTCCTACAAGATTTCTCACTAATCTTGAGGAAGAAGAAGATGGAGAAAGAGAAAGGCTAAACTAAAAATGGGTTGAATCTATCACTCTCCAAGATTTCTTGATTTTTCCAAGATGATCAAAGATTTTCCAAGAATGAGAAATGAGAGAGCCTAGGGTCTTATTTATAGACCTAGGTTTAGGTTTGAATTAGACTTTCCCTCCCAAAGTTTGTTAACAAGTTTGTTGGGGTTTAGCTTAGGGTTTAAGCAAGGGTTTAGGAAAGTTCTAGAAGTTCTAGGCTAGTTTAGGAGCTTGATGATCTGGTGGAAGTGTCTGGACTCTTCTGGACTTTTGTATGCATTTTTGAGCTGCAGGTACTAACACAGGAGTTTTGGTGAAGTTTGAGAAGTTGATTCCCTGGTTCAGCCGCGGATCCGCCGCGTGAGGTGGCTTTGGGCCGCGCTTCCGCCGCGCAATGGTGGCCTCGGGAACTGTGCTTTCTGCAGTTGCTTTGTACTGCAGTATAGATTATTCTTCGATGTTAAGAATTGCAGTAGCCCTTCTGTGTTGATACCAGATTTGCTTTCAATGAGTTTACGAGCAATTGTAATGGTCGAGCAATGAATTGATCGAGCAAGTATCTCTTTTCCTGCATAGACTTCAAAATAGGGTTGCAAGATATAGAAAATATGCTATGTAATGCAATGCGGTTAATTTCCCTAGAATTTCCGGTTTAAAGGTCGAATACATGTAATTTGATATTTTGCGACCAATTAGCTAATATGTGAATTATGAATACCGTACTCTCCTATATGTATGCGGATGACAAAGAAATTGCCGGTTAAAATATGCAGTATTTTCGACTGATCAAATACCCCCAAACTTAATTTCGATCGTCTCGAGAGAATGTTTTATTAAAAAGAGAAGGAGAAAACAAAGAAAGAGAAAAAAACTAACTAGCACACTTTCGTAGGCAACACGATTGCACTGAGCACGTGCAACAAGCCTTTAAACCTCTAGGTGTCCCTAGTAGGAGGAGTGTTGTCTCCTGAGGGTTTTCAGCGGATTGCACCCACAAAATCCAAAAATAAAAGTAAGATCATGAACATTACATTTAAAGAAAAGAATTGTAAAAGAAAGACTTTGAAAATTAGGGTTTCCAACTAAGCTAGCTTTTCGGTTGTCATGAGCCCTATCTTAATGGTCATGAAAAGATGTCAGAAATCACGTCCTCCCTCAATAAAACATCGTCTTATTCTTCATTCCTATCTTTATTCCAAACATCGATCATATCACCCTGCGTGTGTGTAAAGACATCCCTACACCCGGAGAATTCAATTCAAGCTATCATACTCTTGCCCGTCGACCTCAGTACTTCTTGGCAAACGAGATTGCTTACACACTTTCATGCGACCGTTAATACTTCTTGAGGTACTAACCGACCGATTACTGATGTGCTCGCTAACTTGGTGTATTTTCCTAATCTTGCACCACCTCAGGCATAGCAGTGACTCCCAGACCAGTTGACCTTGGGGCACTAGGTGAAGAAGCACCCTTTTGCTATATATTTTTCTTGCCCTTAGTGATAACAAAACCAGTGTCCATTTTTCTCACCACTTTAAAACACTTTTTTCTTTTTTTTTTTTTCATACTTTTGGCTTTAAGACAAGAGCATTTCAAGGTATCCTCTACTATCCCAGGCTTCAAGACGTGTGTAAGTGCGAATAGCAGGGTAGCAACGTTCAAAATGATTGGCTTCCAGAATAGAAACTATTTTTCAGACTTATTTTTATCCTCAGATTAGTGACGTCTTTCATCTTACTAACCCTTGGGACAACGGCTCATAACTACTTATTACTAGTTCGTATAAGAAAACTTCTAATTTTCTTAGTTTTCTTAAATTTTTCCAATCTCATGGATGTAATTGTTCACTGTCTAAACTTTCATTATCTTATTTATATACAAAAAGTGTAAATATTAAAATTATTTTTATATTTGAAAATTTTTAAATTTTTATAGATTTTTAAAAAGAAATGTTTTGTGCTTATGCAGATGATATGCAAATGATGCGAAAATAAGCACAAACCTCCCCCAAACTTGTTTTCAACAGTGTCCTCACTGTTGCCGACAGTCATACCTACAAAAATCTGTAAATCTGGGAGGAATTATTAGTGGGGGCGAAATATATAAGTGAAGAACTTCCCCCAAACTTGTTTTATTTACTCACCTTCATTCAAAATATGATACAATGATATACTGGACATGAAAGTGAGACGGAGGAATTTTAATCAAGATAAACTGGCTCTTGTAAGAACAAGAGCTCCTCCGTGGGGTCAGTGGAAAAATACGGCTTTAATCTATGTCCATTTACTTTGAAAACAGTGCCGTTTTTAACATTTTCAATATCTACTGCCCCGTGCAGGTATACAGACCGCACAACAAAAGGTCCCTTCCAACGAGATCGGAGCTTACCCGCATGAAGGTGTAATCGTGAATCATAAAGAAGGACTTGTTGACCAGGTAAAAATGTTTTCCTTACAATGTTTTTATCGTGAAAAACCTTAGTCCTATTCTTTGTGATTACAGCATTATCATAAGCTTCATCGCGGAGTTCGCTTAGCTCGTTTAGTTGCAGCTTCCGAAAGTTGCAAGCAAGGTTTAGATCAAAATTAATTTCCTTTATAGCCCACAATGCTTTATGTTCTATCTCAACAGGTAGATGACATGCTTTACCAAATACTATCCTATATGGAGACATTCCTAGGTCGGTCTTATATGCAGTCCTGAATGCCCAAAGAGCATCCGTCAATTTGGTCGACCAGTCTTTTCTATTTTTAGCAACAGTTTTCTCCAGGATAAGTTTGATTTGTCTGTTTGAGATCTCAGCCTGCCCGCTTGTTTGGGGGTGATAGGGTGTAGAAAGACGGTGGTTGATTGAATATTTCCGCATCAGAGTCTCGAAAGATCTGTTGCAGAAGTGTGTCCCATTATCGCTAATAATAGCGCGTGGGTGTCCAAATCGCGAGAAAATATTCTCTTTCAAGAACTTAATGACAACTTTCTTGTCATTAGTGCGACTTGGAATGGCTTCTACCCACTTGGAGACATAATCAACCGCCAGCAATATGTACAGATTCCCAAAGGAGTTGGGAAAAGGACCCATAAAATCTATGCCCCAAACATCAAACATTTCAACAACCAGAATGGGTTGCTGAGGCATTTCATTCCTTTGGGATATTCTACCCGTATACTGACATTGTGTGCAGGTTTTGCAATGTTCAAATGCGTCCTTGAATAAGGTCGGCCAATAAAATCCAGATTGCAAAACCTTTTCCGCTGTTTTTCTTGGACCAAAGTGACCCCCACAGGCCTGATCATGACAAAATGAAAGAATACTCTTGAACTCTTCATTCGGGACGCACCGGCGAATGATCTGATCAGGACAATATTTAAACAAATAAGGCTCGTCCCAGTAATAGTGTTTTACTTGGGAAAGAAAGCGGTATTTGTCCTGTTTTGACCAATCGCTCGGTATCAATCCCGTGGCATGATAGTTCACAATATCCCTGAACCATGGTTCAGAGGATATGCTCAAGAGTTGTTCATCAGGGAATGAGTCATTGATCGGTAGGGTCACAGGGGAAGAAACGATGCGTGAAAGGTGGTCAGCTACTACGTTTTCACATCCTTTCTTATCTTTGATAACAAGATCGAATTCTTGTAAAAGAAGGATCCAACGTATTAGTCGACCTTTGGCATCTTTCTTCGCCAACAGATGTTTTAAAGCGGAATGATCAGTATATACAACAATAGGTGAGCCGATTAAGTAAGGCCTGAATTTCTCTAATGCGAATACAACCGCTAATAGTTCTTTCTCTGTGGTTGTATAATTGATTTGCGCATCATTCAGGGTCTTACTAGCATAGTAAATCACATGTGGCATCTTTTCAATGTGCTGTCCAAGGACAGCACCTACTGCAAAATCAGATGCGTCACACATTAGCTCAAAAGGGTAGTCCCAATTTGGTGATGATAAAACGGGGGCTGAAGTGAGTGAGTGTTTAAGTGAGTCGAAAGCTGTCTCGCAATCCGAGTCAAAGTGGAAGGTAGTATCCTTGGCCAGGAGTAGTGTTAAAGGTCTAGCAATTTTGCTAAAGTCCTTTATGAATCTCCTATAAAATCCAGCATGGCCAAGGAAAGAGCGAATATCTTTGACGCTTCTGGGATGAGGGAGGTTTTGAATGACATCTACTTTAGCTCTGTCAACCTCAATGCCCTTCTGTGAAATGACATGTCCAAGGACTATTCCTTCTTGGACCATAAAGTGGCATTTTTCCCAGTTCAAAGTCAAGTTCTTCTCTTTGCATCGAGTAAGAACAGCGTCCAGATTCGCTAGGCATTCAGAAAAAGAGTCTCCAAAAATCGAAAAGTCGTCCATAAAGATCTCCAGGAAATTCTCTACCATATCAGAGAATATCCCCATCATACACCGCTGAAAGGTAGCGGGAGCATTGCATAGCCCGAATGGCATGCGACTGTAAGCAAAGGTACCAAAAGGACAAGTAAAAGTGGTTTTATCTTGATCCTTTTTGGCGATGGGGACCTGATTGTAGCCTGAGTAGCCGTCCATGAAACAATAGTATTGTCGTCCCGCTAAGCGTTCCAGCATTTGATCAATAAATGGTAGAGGAAAATGATCTTTCCTCGTAGCAGCGTTGAGTTTTCTATAATCGATGCATACACGCCACCCAGTTTGGGTGCGTGTCTGAATCAACTCATTCGCTTCATTTGTGATCACTGTGATGCCGGATTTCTTAGGAACGACGTGTATAGGACTTACCCACTGGCTATCGGAGATCGGGTATATAATACCACTATCTAAGCATTTGACGATCTCTTTCATGACAGCTTCCTTCATGACGGGATTTAACCGTCTCTGTGGTTCTCGGGTCGGTCTGGCATCATCCATCACATGTATATGATGTTCAACTATCAAGGGACTGATCCCTTTGATGTCCGCCATACTCCAACCAAACGCCTCTTTATTAGATCTTAATACCGATAAAAGTGCATTCTCTTGCTCTGATGCAAGAAAAGTGGAAATTATAACCGGTAAAGTCTCGTTCTCACCAAGATATGCATATTTTAGGTGAGAAGGTAAGACCTTGAGATCTAATTCAGGCGGAGAAATGATCGAAGGAAGGATCATAGAATGATTCTTGGATTTACAAAGAAGCTCAGAGCCTGTGAAAGATACAGACTCGGGTGGAGAAAAGTCAGAAGTGCAGGACTCAAGTGTAAGTTTAGTGTCCTCACTAAGATCAAGTGTAAGATCAAGCAGAGATGTGCTAATGTCATCGAGATCATTAAAGCAAAGTTCCTCGGCTCCACAACTATCGGGAGCGATCTCATGGACAGAACACACATCTAAAATATGAGCACTAGGTTCTGATGGCTGACTCCCAACTCTGTAGATATTTAGTTCAATGGTCATATTTCCAAATGATAAATTCATTGAACCATTTCTACAGTTTATAACAGCGTTGGAAGTGGCAAGGAAAGGACGACCTAAAATCACCGGAATTTGGCCCCGGGGGTTTGCTACAGGATGTGTGTCGAGCACAATGAAGTCTACAGGGAAAACAAATTCCCCGACCTTTATTAACACATCCTCTAATTCACCCCTTGGTTTGGTGATAGATCGGTCCGCCATCTGGAGAGTACAATGAGCAGGTTTCAGCTCTCCAATTCCTAGTTGCTCATAGACAGAATAAGGTAACAGGTTAACACTCGCGCCAAGGTCTAAAAGAGCACGATTTATGTTTTTACCCCCAATCGAAATCGATATTGTAGGACATCCTGGGTCCTTTCGTTTCTTTGGTAGCTGGGGAATAAAAGCAGTGCTGATATTATTAGCCATAAAGACCTTTTTTGGCACCTGAGTCTTCCTCTTCCTAGTGCACAAGTCCTTTAGAATTTTTGCATAAGCGGGGACTTGTTGAATTGCATTTAGGAGAGGGATATTGATGTTAACCTGTTTGAACATTTCTAAAATTTTCTCCATATGAGGACTCGTTCTGTTAGCCCTTAACCGGTTAGGGTAAGGTGCTTTCGCAATAAGCGCGGGGTCCATCATAGAAGAAGAAAAGGGGGGTAGACGAGATCCCAAAAGAGGTGTGGGGACCGTCTGTGGAGAACTATAAGGGTTGGGTGAAGGTGTTGAGCCTAAAGGGAACTGGAGAATAGGCTCGTGCGAAGGTGGTTTGGTAGAAGAAGAAGGATCAGAAGGAGAAATGTGTGTATGTGGAAAGGTCTCAGCCGGGGTTTTGACATGATTTTCAGTATTATCAATATCTTCCCCGACATTATTATTCAGCACTCTTCCCGATCTCAACGTGGTAATGGCATTTACATTGTAATGCCCAGGATTCTGTAGGGGTTGAGAGGGAAGTTTCCCTTTTTCTCTCGCACTCATTTCAGCTTTGAGGCGTGCGATTTCAGCTTCCATCGTTCTAATACTCTCAGCTTGTGACGCTGAGTTTTTCTTTATTTCACTGACGGAAGATCTAACCTCAGTTGAAACCTCCATGAAATTGGATAAAAGTGATTTCATGGTTTGAGTAAATTGAGAGAAATCGTCAGAACAGGACTGCATAGGATTAGACTGTGCATGAGTGTTGCCCTGATTTTGGAAATTTTGTGACTGGTAGGGGTGCTGAGTGAGTTGGAGGGGTTGCTGTTGTGGTGGAGGAAGAGCCCTTTGAAAGTTATTTGTGTTTGGAACCGTGTTTTGAGATTGATTTTGGTTCCAAGCAAAATTCGGGTGGTTCCTCCAACCCTGATTGTACGTGGAAGAATATGGATCGTTTCGAGGTCGTTGAAATGCGGCATTAGAATGCTCATGACCTTGAAACGCCGAGTTTAAAGGACATTCTTCCGTTAAATGTGACGGATCAGAACAGCACCCACAAATAGTTTTGGGGAGTGATACCGGGTTTAGGGAGGCTGTTGCAAATTTGTGTTCCATAGCGTCGAGCTTCTTTTGCATTGCTGCCATTTCAGCTCGAACACCTATGGACACATCTACTTGGTGTACGCCACCCCTATTCAATGGTTGGGTTCCACTCTCCCAAATGAGTGATTTTTCAGCGAATTCTTCTAAGTATCGCCAGGCTTCCCCATCGTCTTTAGTCATAAATGTACCCTGACACATATTTTCAAGGCTTTGTTTCGTGCTAGGGTTACTGCCCTCATAGATGATTCGGCACAACTCCCATCTCGGGATGCCGTGATGAGGACATTGAACCATTAAATCCTTGAAACGTTCAAAGTACTTTGAAAATGGTTCGGTAGGGAGCTGGGCAAATTGGTTCAATTCACTACGAATTCGAGCCGTTCGTTGGACTGGGTAAAATTTCTTTAGGAATGCTGTGACGAATTCTTCCCAATTAGTGATGGAGTGTGCGGTGGTGTTATATAGCCACTTCTCGGCTATATCGCACAAGGTAAAAGGAAGAAGTCGTAGACGCATCGCATCCACAGAAAGTTGAGACGTACCCATCATAGCGCATACGTTTTCAAATTTGGTAATGAAAACGTAAGCGTCCTCGGTCTCGAGTCCGTGATACTTAGGGAGAAGGTTGATATACTGGGGCTTTATTTCAAAGTTATCCCCGTTCGCTGGTGGTGTGGATAAGCAGGTCGAAAGAGGACCTCTAAGTGGATAGCATCTTTCCTGAAGAGAAATGTGTGGAGGATTCTGCGCACCTACGGACGGTGGCAGATTGGGGTTAAAGAAGTTTGATGGATTCGGATCCATCGGTGTGGGTGTGGTAGTAGGTAAAGAAAAGGTAAATGGAGAATTATCGACTTCGGAGTCGATAAAAGGTACGCGGACTAAACGGGCACTAGAATCCCGTGTCCAGCCTATCTTGCACTAAAAAGGGTTAGTACAAGTGGCAGCGTTGGCTTATAATTAGGGGTAAAATGAATGCGGTGTTTGCTTTTGAAAAGGGACGGATTTTGAAAAAAATGATGCGACAACCAAATGCAGCAACACAAACCCTAGAATCTAATGGTCACCTAGGTCCGGCTCTAGACCGCTCCTAACTGCCAAAAGACAAGTCGCGGGATCAATCCTTCACTGCCTCTTTGTCCCCTGTGGCCGGATAAGTGCCAGGTAAGTGGGAAGGAACCACCACTACAGTGGACCTAATTAATAACCACTAGCCTTAGACACACTCGCCTTAGGCACCACAGAAAAACGCGGATAAGCAATGAATTACCCACGGCCCTCTCTTGTCTTAAATGAGCGCGACAGTCCTTAGAGTCATCTCTAGATTTCTTTTAGTTAATGGGGGTAAATGTGGATGCAAGTTTGGTGGTTTTCGGGGCCTAGGAAGGGTAATGAAATCCCCACCTAATTTGGATTTGGCCGTGCCCCTTAATTTTCCGTATTAGCAATGCAAAACAACCAAGAAAAGCAAAATCACGCACAATTTTAATTTGCTTTTGCGGCGCAGCTATTGTTTGCAAAGAATCCTGCAGAAAGGATTAGTTGGAGCTAAAAAGGGAGATAGGAGAGAGAGAGAAATCACCTGCTGGAAAATTATCCAGAGACCCCTCAAGCCTGCGGCGCTTCCGCCGCGCAAACCATGTTCCCGCCGCGCTTCCGCGGCTAGTTGGTGGTTTCACTGTACAATTTTTCTTCAGCTGCTTGATATTGCTATCTCCAGCTCTCTGGTATATCCCAAATAATTTTTCCACAGCTCAGATTTCTCCAGATCACCTTGCAATCAATTCACAACACACGTATAAGAGTTTGTACGAATTTTGATTTCAAGAAATGAAACGTAATAATTCTTTCACTTCAAACTATAAAATGTAAACGAATTAACGCGCGATCCCCGGCAACGGCGCCATTTTGATCGAATTTTTTTCGTGGATGTGTTTATCGAATCAAATAGTAAAGAAATCACAACCAAAAATATTTGACCGCAATCAAACAATGGTGTCAGTTGAAGTTAATGAATGAGTGCGGATCGTCCTCAGGGATCTCGAGATTCGTTTTTACTTTTATTTGTTTGAAATGAAATGTTAAGCAACAATAAGAGAAAACACGATTCAATTGATTGATTTGTATTCGTGTGTCACTAATCTTTTCTAAAGAATCAAGAACTATAAACAACAAGAATCGGTTTCAATGGAATTTTCCAAACGACAATCCAAACTGATAAAGAGGCTCGTAGGAATCGATAGGATCTTTATATGTGTTGTAGTCTACAATATTTCATATTCTTGTCCTTCGAAGAATTGATGCTAGATCAATGGTTATCGACGAGAATTAGGGTTTTCTTGATGAAATTAAAGTTTCATCTCTTAACCCTTACTCTTTCGAGGATACCATTTATATTCTAGCCTCTAGTAATTTCAAGAATCGATCGGATCACCCCAATCTCGAGCGATGTTGATCAAGAAAGCATCGAATCGAATTGGGTTGTCGATTCTTGAAATAGCTAGGGTTTACAATCTCGTGGGATTCAAGAATTGATTACAAATTTGCTACATCATCATACTAAAGATCTTCTCGACTCCTTAACGAGCGGAGTTTTACTCGCGCATCACCAAATAGACAATATTCAAGAACAGTAAAGATAACATGATGCGGAATTTTAAAAGAAAGCAAGATTAACGAATTTCACCTTTTATTTATATCAACAATTCCGTTACAATCACTCAAGAACTACAAGAGGAGGAACTTGATTGTCGACTTGGCTTCGCTCGTCTCCGTGGATCGCGGATCGGCTTGGATCACTTGCCCGATTGAAGATCGGCTCGGCTCCCAAAAGGTTGAAGATTTCTCGCTTGATTTGGTACTCAAGATGTTGGATTTGGAGTGGAATTAGGGTTAGGGTTTCCTACAAGATTTCTCACTAATCTTGAGGAAGAAGAAGATGGAGAAAGAGAAAGGCTAAACTAAAAATGGGTTGAATCTATCACTCTCCAAGATTTCTTGATTTTTCCAAGATGATCAAAGATTTTCCAAGAATGAGAAATGAGAGAGCCTAGGGTCTTATTTATAGACCTAGGTTTAGGTTTGAATTAGACTTTCCCTCCCAAAGTTTGTTAACAAGTTTGTTGGGGTTTAGCTTAGGGTTTAAGCAAGGGTTTAGGAAAGTTCTAGAAGTTCTAGGCTAGTTTAGGAGCTTGATGATCTGGTGGAAGTGTCTGGACTCTTCTGGACTTTTGTATGCATTTTTGAGCTGCAGGTACTAACACAGGAGTTTTGGTGAAGTTTGAGAAGTTGATTCCCTGGTTCAGCCGCGGATCCGCCGCGTGAGGTGGCTTTGGGCCGCGCTTCCGCCGCGCAATGGTGGCCTCGGGAACTGTGCTTTCTGCAGTTGCTTTGTACTGCAGTATAGATTATTCTTCGATGTTAAGAATTGCAGTAGCCCTTCTGTGTTGATACCAGATTTGCTTTCAATGAGTTTACGAGCAATTGTAATGGTCGAGCAATGAATTGATCGAGCAAGTATCTCTTTTCCTGCATAGACTTCAAAATAGGGTTGCAAGATATAGAAAATATGCTATGTAATGCAATGCGGTTAATTTCCCTAGAATTTCCGGTTTAAAGGTCGAATACATGTAATTTGATATTTTGCGACCAATTAGCTAATATGTGAATTATGAATACCGTACTCTCCTATATGTATGCGGATGACAAAGAAATTGCCGGTTAAAATATGCAGTATTTTCGACTGATCAAATACGGGAAAACGAAACTTCACATATAAATACCATTTACTATTAAAAACCGTTTTCTACAAGATACATATTTTTACAAATCTTTGTAAAGCGCCGCTACAACCCATTTTGGGGAACCCGTTCGGGATGGTGCGAATTATCGCACATCCTCGGGCTTAGTAGTGCGAGATGCAGACCTCCGCAAGGAGCATTCGGTCTCGAGAGATTTAAAATACAAATATGTTAAGAAAATGAGATTTCTAGAAAATAATAAAATAAAATTAATTTTATAAATAAATAAATAAATATATATATATATATATATACGTATCATCAAAATATATATTTTTAATATATTATAAATATTCCAACTTTTCTAAATCATAAGAATCATTTTACATGAAATACCATGAATTTCCATATAAGTTCAATATTACAATTAAATACTCTATATTATGAAATTAGGCTATTTTACTAGAAATGTCACATATATAAAATCTACATCTAAGAAAACTCTAAAGACGATAATAAAATACTTGGGGTGTATTTTGAAAAGTATACAAAAAATTATTTTTACATAAAACCCCCTCAAGTTTTATAAATTACCCTAATGACCCTAGTAAATATAGGTTTAAGCAGGACCGGTCTCTTGAGCCTCAGGGAGCCGGAGATATGGGTGCTTGCCTATTTTAAGGTAGACAACTTAACAACGGTGTTATTAACACGGTAATCGTTTTTGAAAAAGACATAAATCCTGCCGCCCATGTGCAGTGGTTACCGATAACATCAAAACAATCGGGACTTCAATTTCTTTTCTAATTATTCTGATTCAGACTGAGTCTTATTGTAATAATCTGACTTGAATATGATTCAAGTACAAACTACAATTCAATATGAATCCATGAATACATATATTCAATCTATTTAATCTGTATTGACCGAACCGAATTATGGATATACTTCCATTTACATGATTCTCCAGTTACATCCATTTACTGATATCATGGTTTCGGCAAGTCATCCATCTATACAAGACAATACAATTTACAATACAACACAAACAATACAATCAAGATATTGCGAGGTTTAAGGGGTAGATTAGTACGGAAGGTATTAGAAGTGGCACGAGACTGCAAGATTTAAGACACCTAACATGTATTCCGTTGCTGTTGTACCGTGGCATAACGGTTCCTTGTACATTCCGTTCACCATAGTCTATGGTCTACTGAGATTAAACGAAAAAGTGTAATACAAGTTGCATAGCATTTTATTTTGAATTGAAACTTGTTCTAAATGTTATTGTATGGTTGCTAAATAAGATATAAAGAAATGGTTGATTTGTTGCTAAGAAAAGTTGGGTTTTTTTAATGAAATTAGAATCGGAAGTCGAAATAACTCCACTTCCGACAAGTTTTGAAAATAGATCTTTTTAGAATCGGAAGAGATGAGAAGTGAGGGGACTTACTGATTGAAAGGAGAGAGAAGAGGTGGAGGAAGGTTTTGATGGCTTCGTGGAGTTGCGGTGTCACCGGATTTGTTCCGAATCATCGCCGGAACTTGACCTTGGGCTAACTCCACTTGTACAACTTCTTGGACTTGGAAAAATTTGAGAGTTTTGATTCTATATTTCAGAATAGAGAGGGCTGGGGTGTAGGGTGGTATTTATATGATAGAATTAGGGTTTAAGGTATTACAATGAGAATTAAAATGCATTAAAATTTGGTTTTAAAAGCTCATTTTAATTCTCTGTTGATGTGCAGGAAAATCAAACATAAGAGGAGTAGTGGGGAAGGCTAAGGGGTGTTAGGGTGAAAAATTGGAGCATTCCCCATGGGGGGCCCGGCGGCGCCGGCTCCTTTGGCCATCTCGCTGATCGTTTGGTAGGGGGTAGGGTCTGGATTGGGGCCACGTGTTCTCGGCTGTTTAAATAACAATTTCCACATGTTTTATTTTTTAGACTTTTCATTTTTACGTTGTTACATGTGTAAACTTTTGGGTTTCCAAAAAGTTTAAAAGAAAAATCAGAAAAAATAATATGTGGCTGAGGGGATTCGAACACCGGGGCTACGTCACAGCAGTGCAAGGCTTTACCAATGAGCTACAAATGTTTTCTTGATGTTCTTAAACAAATTAAATACTTATAGCCTACTCAAGGTTGCAAATACTTCATTTAGTACTTTAACTTTAAACAAATTTTGTATATTATAAACAGAGTCGTTACATTCTACCCTCCTTACAAAAATTTTGTTCTCGAAATTTACAATTATTTAAGGACTAATTTACAAACAAGTGAGGGTATATTGCATGCATGTCGTCTTCTCTTTCACACGTTGATTCTCTTGGTGTGCATTTTCTCCACATCACTCGAACCAAGTTTACTTCCTTGTTTCTAAGTGACTATACCTTTCTGTCCAGGATTTCAACGTGTTGTTGCTCACAAGATAGATCCATCTGTATAATGAGCTCAGAGTGATCAAGAATGTGACTGGGTTCACTCACATACCTTCTGAGTTGGGATATGTGGAACACATTATGCACTCCTTCCGATGAGGGTGGAAGTGCCAAGCGATAAACCACTTTTCCGACTCGTTCAAGTATGTTGAACGGTCCAATATATCTCGGACTTAGCTTACTCCTCTTTCCAAAGCGAATCACTCCACGGTTGGGAAAGATCTTCAAAAAGACACGATCTCCCGGTTGGAACTCCAAGTGTCGGCGCTTTGCATCTGCCCAGTGCTTCTGTCGGTCTTGGGCTATGCGTATTCTTTCCCTAATAGTGCGAACTACATCTACAGTCACCGCTATCATCTCAAATCCAAGGAGTTCTTTATATCCGATGCCGTCCCAACTTAATGGTGAACGACACTTCCTTCCATAGAGCGCTGCAAAGGGTGCCATCCCAATACTCGCTTGGTAGCTGTTGTTGTATAAAAACTCCATAAGATGTAGGTGATCTTCCCACGATCCTCCGAAGTCTAACATAAATGCTCTTAGCATATCTTCAAGAATCTGAATCGTTCGCTCAGACTGTCCATCTATTTGTGGATAGTAAGCTGTGCTAAAGTTCAGACTCGTTCCCAAGCTAGTTTGCAGACTCTGCCAAAATTATGATCGGAATCTGATGTCACGATCGGAGACAATGCAAACCGGTACTCCATGTAATCTCATGATCTCCTGCATGAGTTCATGGGTATCAGAAATAATATACTATGAAGAGTTAAATCTTACTTAGATTCATACTTACTTCCATATACTTCTTTGCTAGTGTCTCAGTAGATTGCCTAACTAAAAATGGGATGAAATGAGCCGACTTTGTGAGTCAATCCACAATAACCCATACTGCATCGTTACCTTTCGTGCTGCGAGGAAGAGCAGTCACGAAATCCATGGTAATGTGTTGCCACTTCTATTCTGGAATAGATAACGGTTGAAGTAAACCAGCAGTCCTGTGATGTTCAGCTTTCACTTGCTGACACACCAAACATTTGGCAACGCTTATGGCTACTTCACGCTTCATTCCATGCCACCAGTAATGTTGACCTAAATCTTTATACATCTTTATACCACCAGGTTGTACTAAGTAGGGAGAGCTGTGAGCTTCTTTCATCAATTTTTCCCGAACAGGACCTTGTGGTACACACAATCTGCTTTCATATCTCAAAGATCCGTCTTCGTGAATGACGAAGTCTGTTCTAAGTCCACTTTCTACTTGTTCTCTGATCTTTTGCAACTTGGCATCACTTGTTTGAGCTGCTTTGATCTGATTGACAATTGTAGACTGAACTTGTAAGTTCATAAAACTTGAAGCGTTACCTGACATGACCACTTCTATCTCCATCTGATGCAAATTTTGTTGTAGCTTCCACTGTGCAGTGAGATTCATTGATAGTGGTTGATGACTAAGTGCATCAGGTACTACATTCACCTTCCCTGGATGATATTGTAAGTTGATGTCGAAGTCCGCCATAAGTTCTAACCATCTTCTCTGCCGCATATTCAATTCTTTCTGAGTAAACACATACTTCAGACTTTTGTAGTCTGTGTATATATCTACCCGTTCTCCAAGAAGATAATGACGCCAAATCTTGAGTGCAAAGATGACGGCTGCCAACTCCAGATCATGCGTCGGATATTTGCGCTCATGAACCTTCAGCCGTCTTGATGCATAAGCTACAACATTACCGTGCGGATGTAGAACACATCCTAATCCCTTACCGGATGCATCTCAATGTACTACGAAACCTTCAGATTGATCCGGTATTACGAGAATAGGTGCTATTGTCAATCTTGACTTAAGTTCTACGAAAGCTTGTTCGCATGCTTCTGACAACACGAACTCTTCATCTTTACGTGTGAGGTTGGTCAGGGGTGTTGCAATCTTCGAAAATCCTTCAATAAATCTTCGGTAGTATCCCGCTAATCCCAAGAAACTGCGAATGTCCTTCACTATCTTTGGTGTCGTCCATTCGCTTACTGCTGATATTTTACCTGGATCTACAGAAATTCCTTCGCCTGAAACGATATGTCCGAGAAATCCGACCCGATCTAGCCAAAACTCGCACTTGCTGTACTTGGCATAGAGTTGATGCCGTCGTAAAGTCTCCAAGACAATTCGTAAATGCTCGGCATGTTCTTTCCGACTCTTTGAATAAACCAGAATGTCGTCGATGAAGATGACAACAAACCTGTCTAAATACTCTCGGAAAACTTGATTCATCAGATTCATGAATATGGCTGGTGCCTTGGTCACTCCAAATGGCATCACGAGAAACTCATAATGTCCATAGCGAGTCCTGAATGTCGTCTTCGGAATATCAGACTCTTTGACCTTCACCTGATGATAACCCGAACGAAAATCTAATTTTGAGAAAACGCAAGACCCACTTAGCTGATCGAACAGATCGTCGATTCGCGGTAGTGGATACTTGTTCTATATCGTGACTTCGTTCAAAGCTCTATAATCAATACACATTCTGTATGAACCTTCCTTCTTCTTCACAAGTAGAACTGGAGATTCCCAATTTGAAGTACTGGGACGAATCCATCCTTTCTTCAGAAGTTCGTCTAATTGAGTACGGATCTCTTTCAAACTTTCAGGGCTTAATCGATACGGTGCTTTGCTCACCGGTTGTGCACCAGGTACTAAATCAATTCCGAATTTAAGAGCTCGATCGGGAGGCAAACCTGATATGTCTTCAGGAAATACATCATCGAACTCTCGAACTACTTCTGGCTTATCTTCTCCTGCCTTTAGAGTTGCAACCACTGCCTTCTTCGGTTTTGCTTTGTATGTGCTAGGCTCCAGGGTACGGTCTCCACTTTTGAAATAAAAGACCGGAAGCTCTGGAATCTCGAACATTACCCTCCTTTGATGACATTCGATGGTTGCGTAGAATGTTCCTAGCCAATCCATACCCAAAACTACATCAAAGTTCGGTATGTCCAGCACCTTGAAGTCGGCATAGAATTCTCTGCTGCATACGACTACTGGACACAGGCCATATCCTATTGCTGCCTTTAAAACGTTGTTCCCTGAACTGACATTCCAGCTGGGTACAAGCGGTTTGACTGGAATCACATGAGTTAGCAATGAGATGCTCTAGTATCGAAGAGTGCTAGAGCGAGAAGTGAGACTACTAAGATTGTACCTAAGTTGTGTGGAATATGTTTTAGGTATAGGATAATATATATGGATATTTATAAGGATTGAAAGAAAGCTTGAAAGAAAAGAGTTACCAGTGATGACTTGGCCTGTATCTTCAGCTTCTTCCATAGTCATTGTGAATGCCTATCGTCTTGGTACATTCCTCCTTGCTGGGGGAGCATTCCTTTGTCCTCTCCTCTGTCCTTGAGGTAGGTTCCTTTGCGCTTAATGGAACTGACGAGAAGAAGATGCAGTAGGTCCATGAGGAGGTGGAGCTGAGAGAGCAAGTCGAGGAGCAGGTGCCTGGATAGCTGGCCGCTGCGGATAGGTGATTACTGATCTAGATGCCTGATTCTGATTGAGTCTGTGAGGACAAGACCCAATATCATGTGTGGATGAGCCACAGACTAAGCAAAGGCGATTAGTACGCCTGCAATCCTTCGCCAGGTGTCCATTTCTTTTGCAGTAAAAACAAAAATCTGTACTGGGCCGGTTGAAAGGTACTCTCGGTCTTCTGGGTACAAAAGGTGGCCTGGAATAGGCTCCTCCTGCCATTTTGGTGGTAGGGCGCTTCACACCGGCAGATTGAGGTCTGTCCTTCTTCTTCACCACTACCTCATATCGACGGGCAACCTTCAAAGCCAAATCATGGGTTGGGAAATCCACTGTAGCTAATGCAGCTTGGATCTCCGGGTCCAACCCCTGCTCAAATCTTCTAGCCCTGATCTCAGTAGTCGGTATGAGATGGGCTGCAAACCTGTTACAGTCTTGTGTTAGCTGTGTAATATGTGATATTAGAAAATCGAATATTTGAGACATATCTTACCTGTTGAACATAGTGAACTCAGCATCATACTCATCCACAGATTTGGTCCACATCGAACCTTGTTGCAAGTGGATGAATTGCTGCTCCATATCAAAGCGGGCAGTCTCGAGAAAATATTCCGCGTCGAACATCTCGCGAAAAATCCTCCATTCGATCGGCTGAGAAAGATGGCTTTCTTCCACCTTCCACCATACTCGGGCGTTATCAGGAAGTTGCAGCTTCTCAACCCTTACCTAAGCAATGTTTGTCACTTGTGGTGCTGCCAGATCGTCCTCAATGGATTGAGCCTATTCTTCAGCTTCCAAAGGGCTCTCTTTTCTAGAAAATTTCTTCGGATGCAGTGCCCAGAATTGCTTCACTCCAGGTGCTTCTGCTTCTGGGCGGTTCATTAGTATGGCGGTCTGTTGCTACTGTCCTTCCAGGATGCTCTTAATTGCCTCGAGCAGTACCGTCTGCTCGCTGATCAGAGCTACAACAGTAGGTGTAAGTGGAAGAGGTGGTGGTGTGTTGCTGACGTTTGTACTCGTGTTGTTGGGAGAATCCATAATCTTGAAAGAAAAATAGGGTTAGGATAGGTTCAAAGAATATGAAATATAAAGAATGTTTAGTTGCTGAATCTTATAATTCTTGTGTTATATTGCTTAGGACCTCATGCTGAACTGACCCTGCATGGTAGGGTTTCATGCAGAACTGACCTGCATGGTATGACTTCATGTAGAACCGACCTGCATGGGCTACTAGTAAAACCTGTCACGTCCCGCTTCCCGGTGTACGGTAATGAGACGCGACGAGGCACGCGATGTATTTACTCAGAAGTAAACATGCTAAGCGTAAATAAGCAATATAATGTAAATGTACACAAGAAAGATATGAAAAGTAAATGAACAACAACTTTTATTATTTAAACATTCTTTACAATGCAACTGAAAAGTAAATACAATATGGAAAGCAATGCCTAAACAATAGCATGAACAGAAAGTTAAGATATATACAAGTGACTAAACCTCTGGGTCTTCTGCGAACTGCTCCAAGTCTTCTGAGCTGGGCTCGATCTCCAAAGAGTCAGGTCCTCCTGATAACATTCCAAAGAAAGAATATAAAAGGAATGTCGTCAGCGAACAATCGCTCGGTAAGTCCCAAGGAGAGATAGAAATAGACTGAACAGGTAAAGAGAATATATCTGGTATAATGTATGATTATTATGTTAACGCAGTTATTTGTAGCTTAGTACAGAATGTGCCAGTGTATACGAGAGGAGTCCAACTTACCCCGTGGACTATGGTATAAGGAGTGCAAGGCCCCATCAAAACCCATGAGACAACGGCAACGGATGTTCAGGTTCGGTGTATTAAAGTGACCATCTCGTGCCACTTTTAACACATTCCGTACCAATCTACCCCTTTAAAAATCTCGTAATGCATATTGTATTATTTTGTAGTGATTTGTAAATATAAGACTTGCCAAAACCATGATATTAATTGTTCATGTAAATGGATAAGGATATATAATAGATAGTCATGTAGACAAGTCAATGTATATCAATGGTTCGGTCAAATCAAGTCATGTTGATATAGATAGTATTCTGGTATAAATGGATTCATATTGTCTTGGAGTTATATTTGAATTGTTTTCAAGTATGGATTGTTTTCATATTTTACTGAGTCGGACTCTTTAAACAGAATTGAAATCCTGAATTAGTTTTGGAGTTATCGGTAACTGCTGCACATGGACGGCAGGATTTATGTCTTTTTCCAAGACAATTACCGTTTTGATAACCCCGTTTTTAGTTGTCTACCTTAAATAGACAAGCACCCACTTTTTCCGGCTCCCTGAGGCTCAAGAGAATTGGTCCCGCTTAAACCTATATTTACTAGTATCCTTATTGTAAATTAATATAACTTGAGGGGGTTTTATGACAAATAGTTTTGATATATTTTTAAAATAAACCTCAAGTATTTAATTATCGTCTTTAGGGTTTTCATAGATGTAATTTTTATAAGATGAGATATTCTAGTGGATATAAACTTAAATTGAATAATATATAGTATTTTCATGTAAATTGACTTGTATTGATTTCTTGATGGTATTTTCATGAACTTTTGTAGTTCTTTTCTTTTGATTTACAAACATGGAATATATTATATATTTAAAATAGATATTTTGATAATATTTACATATATATATATATATTAAAAATATAATTTATTTATTAATAGAAATTACGTTTTTTTAAAAATTGTAATAATAAAAATTCCATCAAGACCGTACGCTCTGTGAGGAGGTTTACATCTCACCCTACTAGTCCGATGGATGTGCGATAATCTGCACCAACCAAACGGTTTCCCCAAAATGGGTTATAAGGACATAATCGTATGGAATTTGATTAAAACAATTAAAAGAAATACGGTTTTGATAGTTTATGGTACTTAACTGTAAATTCGTCTTAGCCAAAAAAATATTATTTTCAAGCCATCGTGCTATATCATGATGAGTGTTGTAATGAGGTAGGTCATTACCTCGTGAGTTTTCTAAAGATAATATGAGCAATATGATGAAGTAATGTTAGGTAAATTTTGTGGTATTTAAACGAAAAAGTGTAATAAAAGTTGCATAGTATTTTATTTTGAATTGAAACTTGTTTTAAATGTTGTTTTATGGTTGCTAAATAAGATATAAAGAAATGGTTGATTTAGTGTTAAGAAAAGTTAGGTTTTTTTAATGAAATTAGAATCGGAAGTCGGAATAACTCCACTTCCGACGAGTTTTGAAAATGGATCTTTTTAGAATAGGAAGAGATAAGAAGTGAGGGGGCTTACTGATTGAGAAGAGAGAAAAGAGGTGGAGGAAGGTTTTGAAGGCGTTGTGGAGTCGCGGTGTCGCCGGATTTGTCCCGAATCGTCGTCGGAACTTAATCTTGGGCTAACTCCACTTGTACAACTTTTTGGACTTGGAAAAATTTGAGAATTTTGATGCTATATTTCATAATGGAGTGGGCTAGGGTATATGGTGGTATTTATAGGATAAAATTAAGATTTAGGGTATTAAAATGAGAATTAAAATGCATTAAAATTTGGTTTTAAAAGCTCATTTTAATTCTCTGTTAATGTGCAGGAAAATCAAACATAAGAGGAGTAGTGGGGAAGGCCAAGGGGTGTTAGGGTGAAAAATTGGAGCATTCCCCATGAGGGGCCCGGCGGCGCCGGCTCCTTTGGCCATCTCGCCAGTCGTTTGGTAGAGGATGGGGTCTGGATTGGGGATACGTGTTCTCGGCTGTTTAAATAACAATTTCCATATGTTTGATTTTTGAGACTTTTCATTTTTACATGTGTTACATGTGTAAACTTTTGGGCTTCCAAAAAGTTTAAAAGAAAAATCAGAAAAAATAATATGTGGCTGAGGGAATTCGAACACCGGGGCTACGTCACAGCAGTGCAAGGTTTTACCAATAAACTACATGTACTTTCTTGCTGTTCTTAAACAAATTAAATACTTATAGCCTACTCAGTGTTGCAAATACTCCATTTAGTACTTTAACTTTAAACAAATTTTGTACATTATAAACAGAGTCGTTACAGTGTACGCTGAGTGTTTCTTTTCTCTCTCTCTTTAGCAGCGATCATGACTTGACCTTAAACTAAAACTCATGAACCAAGTTAACCGAACCTTCTTACACACTTTGGCTTTGGATTGTCATTATTCACGACGAAGTCGCATTTATCATTATCACTCCTACTTCCCTTTTGCATTTCTCCAGAACACTCAGTATCACTGCGAAGATCCATATTACTTGGGGTATGCCATCGTATAATTACATACGAACTCGAAGAAACTTGTTTTAGTTCGAGAATGGATTCTGGTTCTGAAGAAATTGAGTAGAATTATTCGGTTGTCTTTTCTCTTTACCTTCTCTTAGATTGCGAGAACTCGTGGTATTAGGAGAGTACCTATTACGCTTCTTGGATAGTTTTCATCCAAACCTTAGGCAGGTACCGAAAGGTATGGAAAGTAGAAAACCAATTAGCCTAAGTGTGGTGTACAGAAGATAAAAAGTAAAGACATATAAAGGGATTAGAGTGAGGGTAAAAGAAATTGCGACTACTATCATAATTCACGACAAAGTCGCATATATCATTACCACTCCTACTTTCCTTTTGCATTTCTCTAGAACACTCCGTATCACTACGAAGATCCATATTACTTGGGTATGCCATCGTATAGTTACATACGAACTCGAAAAAACTTGTTTCAGTTCGAGAATGGATTCTGGCTCTGGAGAAATTAAATAGGATTATTCGGTTGTCTTTTCTTTTTCCCTTCTCTCAGATTGTAGGAGCTCCTAGTATTAGGAGAATACACCTATTACGCTTATTGGATAATCTTCTTCCAAACCTTAGGCTGGTGCCGAAAGATTGGGAACGAAGAAAACCAATTAGCCTAAGTATGGTGTATAGAAGGTAAGAAGTAAAGACATATAAAGAGATTAGAATGAGAGCAAGGAAACTGCGACTACTGTCATGAATCTGAATAGTGGAAGAGGCATTACTAGGAATACCCGGCCACTCCTTCGAAACATTTTCATGTTTCAATTTTACTGTGCGGTGTTAATTGAAAACTGTTTTCCCAATTAGATTCCGACTCCAGGGTATGTATTTACCAGACTAGATTCTCTATTTGTATGGCGTTACAGATACTGAGTGCGGGTAGAATATTGGGAATTGGGTGATTAGATCCTCAATATATCAGAATTCTTTGTAATTGGTGATATTTGAAAAAATCACCCGGATTTTGCCTAATGGCAAATTTTTAGTTTTGAATATCCGTTATTATGCAACCAATTTCAAACCGATATATATGTACGTTTATTTATAGAGTGAGATATAACTTTTTGGAATTATGTTTATGATATTTACCTATATCAGATGATGGTTAGGTAAGATGCATTCAACAACGGTGTAATTCTTCATAACCATAATACAGTTTTCAACCTATGACACACAAGGTTTAAGTTATTAAACTCAGAGAACTTATACGAAGTATTGTATGTTGTTCGATGTCCATTAAGACAAAGGGGTTGATATTCGTACTATATTCCGTTTACTTATGACTTCTCTGGTTTTAGACACATATTTCATTGAAATACGTGGTCCAAATTTTGAGAAGTTATAGATTGTAACGACCGTGTACCCTAGGTACGTAATAAAAACGTTTTATAATTTTTCTCGAGATCAAACAATTATTTTACTGCTTCTATTGATAGAAAACACTTTAAAAATATTTTTCCATGATTAAAATAAATTAATATGATTTTAAAGAATTTTTATGAATTTTTGGGATTTTGAAGAATTAAATGGATTTTTTTATCGAAGGGAAAAGTTTTTAAAACCGACAAGGGAACCTATTTTGGACCAAATTTGGTTGCAAAGGATAGAAAATATCAAAATACATTTTCTATAATTTTTCCAGATTTTTATAATATTTTTAACTATTTTTAAATAATTTTTAGAAGCAAAAAACAATTTTAAATATTAAAAACAAATTTTATTAATTTTTTTAAGAGCGGGAATGAATCTGGACCCTTCGGATCTAAAAACCAACGGCCAAGATTTTGCCGACAGTTTTTTAAAAGAAATATATATATATATATATATATATAGAGAGAGAGAGAGAGAGAGAGAGAGAATAATGGAGGAAAGATGCCATAGGAGGGAATTTCCTCTTATGGCATCGAAAAAATACATCCTCCCTCATTTTTTCTGCCGATCGGAACCTACCAACTTCATTGTTATCATCTAAGATGTGGGTACACCAAATTTCATGTGATTCCACAACCATTTCACCGTTGATTTAGCAATGTAAAAAGTTCTATTGTCGGTAAACCGTTAATTTTGAACCCACTAAATCAACGATGGAAAAGTTGTAGAATCACATGAAATTTAGTGTAACCATATCTTAAATGATAACGATGAAGATGGTGGGTGCCGGTCGTCGAAAAAAATGAGGGAGGGTGTATTTTTTCGACGCCATAGGAGGAAATTCCCTCCTATGGCCTCTTTCCTCCATTAACTTTATATATATATATATATATATATATATATATATATATATATATGCGCTTTTGATCGAGACCGTTGGATCAACGATCCAACAGTCAAGGAATGCCAGAGCCAACTCAAGCCGGGTCCCACGCCAGATTATGCTCGATATGATATGGGTCGTTGGATCTGGTCGGCTCGTAGGGCGGCTGGGGAAAAAATAGGGATTTTAAATCCCAGAAAATCCCTATAAATAGCCCCGAGCTTCTAAAATCCCCCCAAAAATATCCGTTCGACACAAAAAATCTCAAAATTTTTGGAGCTTTCTATTTAAGTCTTCTACACTCTGGACCAAGTCCCAAAGGCAAAAAAAATTCTCGGCTTCAAAATATACATTTTCTCGTACAACCCGACGCTCACCAACTTTCATTTTCCTATCTCATTTCAGGTAGGATCTCTCAACACTTGACCCCTGTTATCTTCATTATGAAAATATCTATCTGTGAAAAAAATTTCAGGACCTAATTATTATGTTTTAACTGCATTATCTTTTTTACGGACTTTGACGATTAAAAACGATATTAAACCCTAATAACATAACGAACATTTAGTAGTTATCCTTCACGATAAAATCACGTCGTAACGAACAACCCCAGATTCATGCTTGGACATATGGAACTAAGTCGTAAAGCGACTATCATGACCGGGATAACTTTTCCAGGAATAAATGTAATTATTTTACGGTGTTAAATAAAGGTTATCGATAATTAGTTCCTTAATTATTAAAACATGGAAAATTATAGAAAACTTTTATATATTGGTTATTTTTAAAATAAAATTGATGGTAAACATGTGAAACCATATTTTCGCTAATTTGGGTATTTCACAAAAATACCATTGTCTCCTAAGAATTTATATTTTCATTAAAATACCACGAACTTTGGAAAAATAGTATTTTCCTTAAAATACCCTAAATATTTCCAGGTGATATTTTTATTAAAATACCATGAAATTTTCTGAATCATAAATTTTTACGAAAATACCATGAACTTGGTAGAGTAATTAGTTTTATTAAAATATCCTGAACTTTTAAAAGCTAAGGTTTTCTTGTAAAAATCAATAATAATCCTAAAATGAGATTTTTACTAAATACCTTTAAAAAGTGAAACCTTACCAAAAATACCCCTAATTTCGAAAGTTAAGTTTTTAGAATTTCACTAAAATACTCTTACCTTTTATATAAGAGGTTCTTTTTATTAAAATACCACAACCTTTATAATAAAAGATCATTTACGTTAATATACCATTGTTTTTTTATAAACAATAATTACGATAAAATACTATAGTCCTTTATAAACTAAGGTTTCTATAAAATACCATATTTACCTTACAACTATAAAGGAACGAGGTATAACCCGTGACTGTGGAAGTCCATATCGACTGAGATACCATCTACTTAAATCCAACTTTTGATACATCACATGACATGACCTACGATGTGGTTAGGGTTAGAATACGCGAACCTAGGTATGGAATACTATTACAAATGAATTAAACAGTCCCAACATGGACGACTACTACAAATGAATTGAACAGTCCCAACATGGACGACTACTACAAATGAATTGAACAATTCCAACATGGACACATGACATTCCATGCCTAGATGATATACACACTAACTCTAATTCGCAAAACCTTCATACTGAATAAAATGGGGTTGGGTAGTTTGTTTTGACAAGGTAGTATACGGACTCGGATTCCCCTATTACTCGATCAGATCCGAGAAAGTGGAACGGTACATTTCACCTTCCCCGACCGTGTTCCGTGGTTAGAACGGAATAATCTCAAGAACCCGCTACCCTTGTCTAACAAACTAAATGAATATATTACATGTAGTTGCCGCACACAGTATACTTTAATTTACTAAATACCTACAATACATCCAGCATACCTCTGCATACATATGACATCATATATTACACACAATTGTTCTCTTTACCACTACTTTCTGTTGAGAAAATCCTACCCGAATGTAACTCGCTGACGGACTTCCTTTCCTTTTCTCGATCCTTGGAACGTCCGTTAGATGAGGACGGAGTTAATGAAGAAGGAGACGATGGAATGGAGCTCACTAATGAAGACTATGCAGAGTTGGCACATGAGTATTATGATAGCTCTTCTATTACCCACTTGTTTATGGATTGCTTTCTTTTAATCAATATAATCAAACTATTTAGTTTGCTTTCAGTACTTTGGGATGTAATAATTTTAGTTAATGGAAATAAATACTTCTGCTTTTATTATCAGTTATGGTACATTGCCTGCATGATTTATACGCTTAACGTAACTGTATCGGGAAAAGACCATTCTCGACATAGTTAGATTGCGGACTTTGGCACGTCACTGTTTCCGTACTTTTGGGAAGCGGGGCGTGACAGGTTTTAGTGATGGCCCATGCAGGTCCTCAATGTACTAAAATGAAACCATTAACTGACGTTATTATGTTTGTGAATCTTATCTACTTATACCGTCTTCATACATCTTCCATTGTTCTTTCTATCTTCCTGCACATTTTATATTCTGACCATGACCTTTTCCTTTCAGGTCATGGCCAATCTAGGAGCTGTACCCCTTCCCGACGAGGACAACATGTCAGATATTACCTTCGAGACTACACTTGGTTATTCAGACGATGAGGTCGTAGGACCACCGACGGTTCCCTCCGACAGTGACTCAGAGGAACTTACCGAGGAAGAGCCGGAGGAAGAGGAACCCATCGAGGAAAAACCAGCGGAAGAGGAACCTATTTAAGAGGCCCCAGCTAAAGAGGAGTCTCCCGTTGGGGCGGAAGAACCGGAAGAATACGGTCCTCACATGTGGTTTATTGGGGAGACGCTCTATATTCGGGGGCATGATTATCGATGCGTGTGCCGCACTCCTCCACGCCTATATCGCCGTGACATACCAGGCTCACCCTTCTACTATAGCTTTGAGAGGAAGGTCAACAACCGACGTGCTAGAGCTGAGCGGTTCCACCCGTTTGTTTGATGGACAATGATCGAAACGATAAATATTAGTTTATTTTGTACCATGTGGCCAAATAAAGTTATGTATAGCAGTAGGTCCATGTTTATCTTTAGTTGTATCACATTTTAACTTTTATTAATGAAATCTTAGTTTCGAGCAAAACTCTCTTGTGTCTCGTGCCTATTCCTTTCTTAGTTTACCTCTTGCATTAATTGTTATTCTTTAGTGCAAGTTACCTGGTCTCATCCTCGAATCTGTTTGTAACCTAATCCGCCTTCTTATTCAGTTAACGATGGATGATCATCACCATAATTGCAACAGGAGAGGAAATAGGATCTATGAGGCCGTGGCTCAGCAAGCAGCCATGATGAATATGATGCAAGGGTTGTTAGACCAACAACAGCAACAGACGGTCGCCCTTCACCAAGAGCTGCGAGAAAGTAGGCAACAACAGGCTGAGCTATTGGAGAAGGCATTATCCCCAACTCCCTAAGGATCCACGGGAGTTAAACAAATCCGATCATTGCATCCGAAGACTTTTGCTGGGAAAGGGACTTCGTTAGAAGCTGAGGAATGGTTTCGAGAAACTGTCAACGACCTTGGGGCTGCTCAGGTCCCAAAGGATGCATGGGTCATTATTGCCAAGCTGCAACTCACGGACAATGCCCGAATATGGTAGGAAGCTGAGGAAAGTAGACCGACGGAGCCTATCACTTGGGAAACCTTCAAGGTGTGTTTCGATACTAGGTACTTTCCAGTAGTAGCACATATAGATATGGAGCATAAATTCGTTCAATTCTAATAGGGGTCTATGTGGGAGATAACTGTAGACCAATATGCGGCGGAATATGCTATGCTTAGCCGTTTCGCTCTCCATCTTGTGGCCGCCCCTGAACTGTATGCTAAAAGATTCCGACAGGGGTTGGATCTTAGGACATAGTCAGCCATGTCTTGTACGCTCTCCACACTTATTATGCGATTCTGGAGGCGACTCATAATTATGAGGATCTGGAGAAAAAGATCAAGAAGAGTGATCGTACATCCGGGATGAAATGACCGGCAAATTAAATTTCAGGAGGATCGTCTTCCAAAGTCAATGGAAGACAACAATTCAAGAGACCAGCAGGGCCAATTGTCCCAAGAAAACCAACTGTCACATGCAACCACTGCGGCAGAGTCGGACATTACATGAGGGACTGCCGAATTTTGAACAAACTCTGTATAATTTGTGGGTCTCCAAATCATGCCATAGGGAACTGTCCTCAGAGAAGAGGACCACGAGGCCCTGTCAATAAGCCAGTCAATAATGGGGCACCACAACAGGGGAACCGACCACTTCCTGCTGCTAAGTCGACCGGACAAGGCGCGCCAGCTAGAGGACCATCCTTGCTGTAACACCCGAGCCCAATGCTACTAATTTCAGTTCCCGTTTGAACATAGTATGGCACTTATTTCTTTTATCTTGCTTGATTGTTACTTATTGTAATTTTATCCCGACAATTCATTTCTGCATATAACAATTTTTGGCATCTAGAATGAAATTAAAAATATCCATCTTGGCCTACTTGACACCCCTAACCCCGTTGTAGCGTCCGTGCATCGTGTTCTCGTCCCGTTCAGTGAAACGGGCGAGTTTGGACGGCTACGCGCACGTACGTGTGTCCGTTTTGGGGGTATGCTTTTTGATCATAAAACACTTCATTTTAAATTTTGGATCCCGCCTAAAATTCTATTATTTCAATTTCAAATTTTTGGACCCGACCCGGGCGCAATTTGGAAATGTTTTACTTTGCGCCAAAATCCCATTTTCTAATATTTTATAAACCGCCGAATATATAAGTTTTAACCTCTTAATATTTTTTTAAAACTTATAAATCTTTTTTAAATATTTTCCCTAACATCTAAATCGTTCTCAGCCAATCACCTTCCTCTTTCTTTTAACCGTGGGCCCCGCCCCTCTCTCTATCTCTCTCCTCTCTCTCTCCCCATTTTCTCTCTCTCTCTCTATATATATATATATATCTTTCTCTCTCTCCCCTCTATACATATATATATTTTTCCTTCTCTTTCTAAAATTTTTCCTTCAGCCGAACCCGCCTCGTCGCAAACCCTACCGCCGCTCCTGCACCTCGCCGCCGACGATCAACTCATCGTCGCCTCCCGCCATCATCCTCGTCATCCTCATCTCCATCACCTCACCTTCATCTCCCATCTCCAACCCCGACAACCATCACCTGAGAACCCGAACCCATCTCACGCAACCCTACCGCCGTCCCCCTTCGCCGCCGCAGCCCCAACGCCGATGCCCTCTTCTCCATCGCCTATTCTCCTTCCTCCTCACCTCAACCGAGCCTCCCTCTCCTCGCCACCTCCTCCGTCTTCCTTCGTTTACCCGAGCCCACGCCTGCACCCTCAAACCCCAACTGAACCCATCGCCGGCGGTCTCTCGTCGTCGCCATCCGCACCGCCGTCACCATTCTCACCCCCTGCACACTCCAACACCCCCAACCATCTCCTCTTCCTCTCCTTTTATCCATTCCCTGCACCAATAATTCCTACCCGAGCCGACCCCAAACTCTTTCAAACAACCTTCTTCGCCGGAGCTCCGATCCCTTGCCGTCGACATCACCACCCCCCTCTGCAAACACAGAGCACAAGCACTGTAAGCCTTCTTCTTCTTCTTTCTTCTCATTCTTCTTCCTTCTTCTTCATTCCTCATTTTTCTCCATTCTTGAATGCTTGTTATCTGTAGTTCGCCGGAATCCGGCCGTGCCGGCGATGCGTCCCGACGTTCCAGCAAGGTACCCCGACCCGTGTGGTTCCGCTGATTCGTCGTTTGGGTTCATTCCGTAACCGTGCGCCCGTCGCGAGTTTTCCCCGCCGACGTTTTACGTTCCGTTTTCCCGATCCACGACCCGTCGAGGCAAATACCCCTTGCTACATGCTAAACAATATTTACATACATATTAATGACACCCTAACCTATAAATTTAACTTTGGTACGATCATTTCTATTTTTCGTGTTCAATATTGTTATATAACATTTTATCTTTCAAACTTGGAACCTATATATGTAAATATCATTGCACCCATGAAGTCTTAACTTGGTAACATGATTAAACGGCTATAATTATCTTACTGCATTCTCATAATGTTGAAATCATCTCTGTGACACAATTGATAACTGTATTGCTAATTGAATGAATCTGCCTATTGCTTAATTCATTGCTTATATCATGTTGTTGATACCCATGCTTGATTATATAACTGATTGTGAGTACACCTATGATATCACTTGCTTCTTGACCTGTCTTGCTACCTACATATTGATTGACCCGACATGGTGCCGTATACCGCTTGACTTGACATGATGTACCATGACCTGACCCGTTACCTGATCTTGTGTCTAATGCCAACAAACCTGACATGTAGTCCTCATGGACCATTCCTGTTGTCTATCCAGACAAACCTGTTTACCTGATCCTGTGTTGGCATTAGTTTCTTCATTTCGGGATACCTGACTTGACTTACACATATAACTTGGGGGTATGGGAAAATCAAAGGTGAAACCTGACTTGTAACTCAACAGTTCAATACTACTGAGTGTACACATTCCTGTTTGGTGCCTAGCGGCATGTCTCGGTTTCAGCCCGAGAATATTGAGGCCATGGTCCCGGGTATGTACGGGATACTACTGAGTGTACAGATTCCTGTTTGGTGACTAGCGGCATGTCTCGGTTTCAGCCCGAGAATATTGAGGCCGTGGTCCCGGGTATGTACGGGATACTACTGAGTGTACACATTCCTGTTTGGTGCCTAGCGGCATGTCTCGGTTTCAGCCCGAGAATATTGAGGCCGCGGTCCCGGGTATGTACGGGATACTACTGAGTGTACACATTCCTGTTTGGTGCCTAGCGGCATGTCTCGGTTTCAGCCCGAGAATATTGAGGCCGTGGTCCCGGGTATGTACGGGATACTATTGAGTTACATCGATGATTCATCAATTTGGTTTCAAAGACTTTAGAACAGAGAACCTGATAGAACAGTCCAGTTTACACACTGCACACTACCCTGCACTGCTCTGATTCATATTATTCTTACCCTTGCTTTATTCATGTTTATTTTCGCATTGCCTATTTATTATGTTATTACTTGATGACTTGACGCGCTGACGTCTGGGTTTTGCATGGCCCAGATTCTGTACCGCTGTCGCAGTCCGAGCAGGAGTACTTCAGCCGACAGGCTGAGCTGTGAGTGTCAGTAGTAGTTAGCTTTTCTTTCCTGCATTTTATTCCTGATGTGAGCCCGCATTATGGGACATATATTCCAGTTATTTTGTATTGAATCTTTCGCTTCCGCATTTATTTATTCTTGACTCATGTTATTTTGGATTATGGACATGTTTTAGATAGTTTTATTTTGTTCTTGATATCTCTACAACCGTAATGTGACTGTGGAAGGATGCTTCCTACCCAAAGGTAGCATGGTTGGCTATGTCACGTGCCCACTTTAGCGTACTCTGGGAAGCGAGGCGTGACATGGTTCTTTTGGTATCAGAGCCATAGGATAGTCAGGTTGATTCTTTTGTAGTTGGGTATTGTACCCAATACGCGAATCAGAATACCCGTGTTTAGGAAACATGTCCTGCCACCTTGCCGTTTTACCATTCTTGAATCACATTCTTCCTGATTATATCTTTTGCGATGTGCAAACTTCCTTTGCATATCGAGTCGAAACCTGATTCCTTGTTATCTCTAGGACTTAGGCGACTTGGGTGGAGTTATGTAATTGTGGCTATGATACCGCGGCATAGTTACAATGCGGCAGTCTATTTAAGTAACTTGGAGTTCTAGCCTTGACCCATATCCTTGATCTATATGTTGAATCTGTCATCATACTAATACTCTCTGGTGTTTGGGTGCAGCATCATGGCAGCCAGGAATCTACACTCGTACCAGAGGTATATGGATGACGCTACCTTGCTTGGTGTAATTCGTGACTTGCTTAAGAACCACAAGCAGCAGACCGAGCTGAAGCCGACGTTTGCACTAAACCAAACGTCCGTACGTAGAAGTGTTCCGGTGAACAGAAGCAGCATAGCACCAATGAAGAAAACAATTGTGATTGATCGGAAGAGGAGCGTGATTTGTAACTACTGCCATGTACACGGACATGTGCGAAAGGATTGTCGAAGGAGGCTGGGACTCTGTTTTGTTTGTGGAGCGGCAGATCACGCCGTTAGTGCTTGTCCGTCGAAGCTTCATACGAGGGATGATTTCTAGAAGCCTCCGCAGAGGTCGTTCTAAGGACAGAAATAGCTGACTCAAGGACCTAATCAGGCTCGAGCTTTTACCTTGACAGCTGAAGAAGCTAAGGCGTCAGGAGAAGTTGTTTCAGGTACTCTACTCGTTCATGGTTTTCCCGCATTAGCGTTATTTGATTCTGGTGCATCCCATTGTTTTATGTCATCCAAGTTTTTAACTACACACTCGATTGACTACATGACCCTGTCTAGTTTCTGGGACATACACACTGGGAATGTGAAAATCATATCTAGTAGGGAATGTAAAGATTGTACAGTTGTTGTTTGGGGACGGGAGCTTTTTGCAGATTTCTTGGTGATTGATACGGGGAGCTACGAAGTCGTCTTGGGAATGGATTTTCTTGGCACTTTCCACGCTCACATTGATTGTAGGGCAAGGAAGGTAATTTTCCATATTCCCGGATATCCCGAGTTTAGCTTCACTGGAGGAAGCAGTTCTGTCGGGCCAGTCAAGTTTAGGGCTAGGCCGACAAACAATATTCTTGCAGCAATGGAAGTTGATAAAAGTGAAGAGCCGGCTGTTGTTCGCGATTTTATGGACGTATTTGAAGATATATCGGGATTACCGCCACAGCGAGACGTGGAGTTCACAATTGATCTTATTCCTGGTGCAGCGCCAGTATCCAAAGCGTATTATCCAATGGCACCAGTAGAGTTGGAAGAAGTCAAGAAACAGGTTGCTAAATTGCTTGAGAAGGGTTGGATTCGAAACAGTAACTCGCCTTGGGGAGCTCCAGTTCTTCTAGTAAAGAAGAAGGATGGCACAAGAAGGATGTGCATCGACTATCGAGAATTAAACCGGGTGACTATTAAGAACAAGTACCCGATCCCTCGCATCGACGAACTTTTCGAGCAGCTTAGTGGCGCGAGGGTATTCTCGAAGCTGGATTTGCGATCCGGATATCATCAGGTCCGAGTGAAAGCAGAAGATATTTGCAAGACGGCGTTCCAAACTCGGTATGGACATTACGAATACCTAGTGATGCCCTTCGGAGTAACGAATGCGCCGACAGTATTCATGGACTTGATGAACTGAATCTTTTCACTATTCTTGGATCAGTTTATTGTGGTGTTCATTGACGATATTCTGGTTTACTCAAAGAGTTTTGAAGAGCATACTGAACATTTGAAGATCGCACTGCAAACGTTGAGACAAGAGGAGTTATATGCGAAGTTGAGTAAGTGTGAGTTTTGGCTGGAGAAGGTAAAGTTTTGGGGCATGTTGTGTCTGGCGATGGAATTGCCATCGATCCAGAAAAGATTGCAGCAGTTCGTGATTGGCCGATTCCAAAGAATGTTGCGGAGATAAGAAACTTTCTTGGACTCGCCAGGTATCACAGAAGATTTGTGGAGAACTTTGCTCGTTTGGCGGAGCCGTTAACCAAGCTTACGCGCAAGGAGGTGCCTTTTGTATGGACGGAAAAATGTGTGTTAGCTTTTGAGACGTTGAAGCAGAAGTTGATAACCGCCCCTATTCTGACCGTGCCAGACAATTCCGGAGGATTGGTGATTCACAGCGATGCATCTGGGAAAGGATTGGGATGTGTTTTGATGCAGCATGGTAAGGTTGTAGCGTACGCATCGAGACAGTTGAAGACCCATGAGAAGAATTACCCAACTCATGACATGGAACTTGCGGCTGTGATTTTCGCTTTGAAGATTTGGAGACACTACCTTTTGGGCGAAAGGGTCGAAGTTTTTACTGATAATAAGAGCTTGAAGCATGTGTTCACACAGAAGGAGCTTAATATGAGGCAGCGTAGATGGTTGGAGCTGATGGCTGACTACGATCTTGATCTTAAGTACCATCCGAGGAAGGTTAACGTCGTGCCGGATGCGCTTAGTCGGTTACCAGCAATTCAGGTGTTAACCGCGCAGAAGGAGATCGTTGTAGATTTTCGAAGATTTGACTTGGAGGTTGTGCTACCGCATTCTACGGGACAGTTGATGCAGCTGCAAATATAGTCATCGTTGATCGAGAATATTAAAGCAGCACAATCGCAGGACCCTAGACTGCAAAAGTTTCGAGAACAGGTTGAAGCCGGACTACGAACAGATTTATTCATCCACGAAGATAGTTCGTTGAGATATGGTAGCCGTTTGTGTGTGCCAAAGGGAGATATTCGTGAAGAGCTTATGAAGGAGGCACACAGTTCAGCTTATTCTGTACATCCAGGAGGCACAAAGATGTACCGAGATATTCGACAGCAATTTTAGTGGGAAGGCATGAAACGGGAGATTTCTCGCTTTGTGGCAAAGTGCTTGGTGTGTCAGCAAGTTAAGGCTGAACATCAAAGGGTTGCGGGTTTATTGCAACCACTTCCGATTCCTCAGTGGAAATGGGAACATCTAACCATGGTGTTCGTGACGGCTTTACCGCGAAGCCCTGAAGGCAACAATGTTGTATGGGTGATTGTTGATCGTTTAACCAAGGCAGCTCACTTTATTCCTTTTCGGGTTGGTCAATCAACAGAGACTTTGGCAGAGCGGTACATGCAAGAGATTGTAAGACTGCATGGAGTACCGGTGAGCATTGTGTCCGATCGGGACACTCGGTTTTATCACACTTCTGGAGGAGTTTACAGGAAATTTTGGGGACTTGATTGAAGTTTAGCACAGCTTATCATCCTCAAACTGATGGTCAGTCGGAGAGAACGATCCAAACTCTTGAGGATATGTTGAGAGCGCGCATGTTGGACTTCAAGGGTTCATGGGAGGATCATCTGCATTTGGTGGAGTTTTCTTCCAACAACAGTTTTCAGGCAACTATCCAGATGGCTCCATTTGAAGCTTTGTATGGTCGTAAATGCCGTTCACCTGTTTGTTGGGACGATGTAGGTGAACGAAGATTATTGGGACCAGATTTGGTTGTGCAGACAGTTGAGAAGGTTGACACTATCAGAAATCATATGAAGGCAGCACAAGACCGACAGAAGAGTTAGGCAGACAAGTTAAGAAGACCTCTAGAGTTCGCCGTGGGTGATTTGGTATTCTTGAAGATATCACCGACTAGAGGGGTGATTCATTTTGGAAGTCGAGGAAAGCTTAGTCCTCGATTCGTTGGAGCCTTGAGATCTTGGAGCGTGTTGGTGAGGTAGCGTATCGTTTGGCGTTACCGCAGTCCTTGGCAAATGTGCACGATGTGTTTCACGTATCTCAACTCCGTAGGTATGTTCGAGATGAAACGCACGTATTGGATCATTCAGAGCTAACAGTACGAGAAGACTTGACTTTTGAGGAGCGACCGATTGAAATTATGGATCGAAGGGAAAAGGTTCTTAAGAACAAGGTGATCCCTCTTGTGCTTGTTTCTTGGGGTAATCGCTCGCATGGAGAGTCCACTTGGGAACGAGAAGATGAAATCCGGCAGAAGTTTCCTCATCTTTTCTTGTAGTTACTATCTTTGTATTCCTAGAATTTCGAGGACGAAATTCTTTTTGTTGTTGGGTATAATGTAACACCCGAGCCTAATACTACTAATTTCAGTTACCGTTTGAACGTAGTATGGCACTTATTTCTTTTATCTTGCTTGATTGTTACTTATTGTAATTTTATCCCGACAATTCATTTCTGCATATAACAATTTTTGGCATCTAGAATGAAATTAAAAATATTCATCTTGGCCTACTTGACACCCCTAACCCCGTTGTAGCGTCCGTGCATCGTGTTCTCGTCCCGTTCAGTGAAACGGGTGAGTTTGGACAGCTACGCGCACGTACGTGTGTCCGTTTTGGGGGTATGCTTTTTGATCATAAAACACTTCATTTTAAATTTTGGATCCCGCCTAAAATTCTATTATTTCAATTTCAAATTTTTGGACCCGACCCGGACGCAATTTGAAAATGTTTTATTTTGCGCCAAAATCCCATTTTCTAATATTTTATTAACCGCCGAATATATAAGTTTTAACCTCTTAATATTTTTTTAAAACTTATAAATCTTTTTTAAATATTTTCCCTAACATCTAAATCGTTCTCAGCCAATCACCTTCCTCTTTCTTTTAACCGTGGGTCCCGCCCCTCTCTCTATCTCTCCCCGTTCGCTCTCTCTCTCTCTCTCTATATATATATATATATATCTTTCTCTCTCTCCCCTCTATACATATATATATTCTTCCTTCTCTTTCTAAAATTTTTCCTTCAGCCGAACCCACCTCGTCGCGAACCCTACCGCCGCTCCCGCACCTCGCCGCCGACGATCAACTCGTCGTTGCCTCCCGCCATCATCCTCGTCATCCTCATCTCCATCACCTCACCTTCATCTCCCATCTCCAACCCCGACAACTATCACCTGAGAACCCGAACCCATCTCACGCAACCCTACTGCCGTCTCCCTTCGCCGCCGCAGCCCCAACGCCGACGCCCTCTTCTCCATCGCCTATTCTCCTTCCTCCTCACCTCAACTGAGCCTCTCTCTCCTCGCCACCTCCTCCTTCTTCCTTCGTTTACCCGAGCCCACGCCTGCACCCTCAAACCCCAACTGAACCCATCGCCGGCGGTCTCTCGTCGTCGCCATCCGCACCGTTGTCACCCTTCTCACCCCCTGCACACTCCAACACCCCCAACCATCTCCTCTTCCTCTCCTTTTCTCCATTCCCTGCACCAACAATTCCTACCCGAGCCGACCCCAAACTCTTTCAAACAACCCTCTTCGCTAGAGCTCCGATCCCTTGCCGTCAACATCACCACCCCCCTGTGCAAACACAGAGCACAAGCACTGTAAGCCTTCTTCTTCTTCTTTCTTCTCATTCTTCTTCCTTCTTCTTCATTCCTGATTTTTCTCCATTCTTGAATGCTTGTTATCTGTAGTTCGCCGGAATCCGGCGGTGCCGGCGACGCGTCCCGACGTTCCAGCAAGGTACCCCGACCCGTGTGGTTCCACTGATTCGTCGTTTGGGTTCATTCCGTGAACCGTGCGCCTGTCGCGAGTTTTCCCCGCCGACGTTTTACGTTCTGTTTTCCCGATCCGCGACCCGTCGAGGCAAGTACCCCTTGCTACATGCTAAACAATATTTACATACATATTAATGACACCCTAACCTATAAATTTAACTTTGGTACGATCATTTCTATTTTTCGTGTTCAATATTGTTATATAACATTTTATCTTTCAAACTTGGAACCTATATATGTAAATATCATTGCACCCATGAAGTCTTAACTTGGTAACATGATTAAACAACTATAATTGTCTTACTGCATTCTCATAATGTTGAAATCATCTCTATGACACAATTGATAACTGTATTGCTAATTGAATGAATCTGCCTATTGCTTAATTCATTGCTTATATCATGTTGTTGATACCCATGCTTGATTATATAACTGATTGTGAGTACACCTATGATATCGCTTGCTTCTTGACCTGTCTTGCTACCTACATATTGATTGACCCGACATGGTACCGTATACTGCTTGACTTGACATGATGTACCATGACCTGACCCATTACCTGATCTTGTGTCTAATGCCAACAAACCTGACATGTAGTCCTCATGGACCGTTCCTGTTGTCTATCCAGACAAACCGGTTTACCAGATCCTGTGTTGGCATTAGTTTCTTGATTTTGGGATACCTGACTTGACTTACACATATAACTTGTGGGTATGGGGAAATCAAAGGTGAAACCTGACTTGTAACTCAACAGTTCAATATTACTGAGTGTACACATTCCTGTTTGGTGCCTAGCGGCATGTCTCAGTTTCAGCCCGAGAATATTGAGGCCGTGGTCCCGGGTATGTACGGGATACTACTGAGTGTACACATTCCTGTTTGGTGCCTAGCGGCATGTCTCGGTTTCATCCCGAGAATATTGAGGCCGTGGTCCCGGGTATGCACGGGATACTACTGAGTGTATACATTCCTGTTTGGTGCCTAGCGGCATGTCTCGGTTTCAGCCCGAGAATATTGAGGCCGTGGTCCCGGGTATGTACGGGATACTACCGAGTGTACACATTCCTGTTTGGTGCCTAGCGGCATGTCTCGGTTTCAGCCCGAGAATATTGAGGCCGTGGTCCCGGGTATGTACGGGATACTATTGAGTTACATCGATGATTCATCAATTTGGTTTCAAAGACTTTAGAACAGAGAACCTGATAGAACAGTCCAGTTTACACACTGCACACTACCCTGCACTGCTCTGATTCATATTATTCTTACCCTTGCTTTATTCATGTTTATTTTCTCATTGCCTGTTTATTATGTTATTACTTGATGACTTGACGCGCTGACGTCTGGGTTTTGCATGGCCCAGATTCTGTACCGCTGTCGCAGTCCGAGCAGGAGTACTTCAGCCGACAGGCTGAGCTGTGAGTGTCAGTAGTAGTTAGCTTTTCTTTCCTGCATTTTATTCCTGATGTGAGCCCGCATTATGGGACATACATTCCAGTTATTTTGTATTGAATCTTTCGCTTCCGCATTTATTTATTCTTGACTCATGTTATCTTGGATTATGGACACGTTTTAGATAGTTTTATTTTGTTCTTGATATCTCTACAACCGTAATGTGACTGTGGATGGATGCTTCTTACCCACAGGTAGCATGGTTGGCTATGTCACGTACCCACTTTAGCATACTCTGAGAAGCGGAGCGTGACACTTGCCTTCGCAAAAGCATGTTTTTCAGCAAGCTCAACGAAATGGTCCTAAGCACCAGGCCTATACTATGACAGCCGAGGAGGCTGAGGCCACGAGGGAAGTCATTATAGGTATCCATTCCTTTCCCGTCTATTTTTTTTTACTTCCAGTATCACCGCTATTTTCGTTATCCACGTATAGTTAGGCTCACTCATACCCTTACTTTTAAAACGTAGATGTCCTTCTAGTATCTTCTACACCTGCACTTACACTTTTTTTATTCCGGCACGTCACACTGCTTTATGGCACAAAAGTTTGTGACAGCCAACTCCATTCCAGTGGCACCCCTCGTCACTGAATGGAATGTCAACACAAGAAACGGTGTGATCAAGTCCACTACGGGGTACGACCTATGTCCCGTAGTGATCTACAGTCGGGGTTTCTACGCCAACTTCATGGTGATAGATATGCCTAATTTCGACATAGTCTTAAGCATGGACTGGTTGAGAACTTTTTACGCTACCATCGACTGCTATCAAAGGAGGGTAGTGTTCAAGATTCCTGACCATCCAATGTTTGTATTCGAAAGCGGGAGTCGATCATTGGATCCAGCAACTTATAAAGCTGTACCGAGGAAGGAGGAGAGGTTATATACCTTACATGAGGAGGAAGATATGCCGACGGTGGTTCGAAAGTTTGAAGATGTGTTCGTCGAGGTGTCTAGATTCCACGAGATCGAGTGATCGAATTCGCAATAGACTTGATTCCAGGCACACAACCAATCTTACGAGCACCGTATCGAATTGGGCCGGCAGAATTGACCGAGCTTCGAATGCAAATTGAGGACCACCTTAATAAGAGATTTATTAGACCGAGCACGTCACTTTGGGGTGCTCCGGTTCTTTTGGTACCTAAGAAGGATGGAACCAAGCGGATGTGTATAGATTATCGTGAGCTAAATAAGATCACTATTAAGAACAAGTATCCTCTGCCGAGGATAGACGATCTGTTCGATCAGTTGGAAGGGTCTCGAGTGTTCTCGAAGCTAGATCAACGGACGGGTTATCATCAACTCAAAGTTAAGACATCTGACATTCCTAAGATGGCTTTCTGGACTAAGTATGGACATTACGAATTTCTACTGATGCCTTTTGGAGTGATCAATGCCTCGGCGGTATTCATGAATCTGATGAACCAAGTGTTTTATGAATACTTGGACAAGTTTGTCGTCATTTTCATCGAGATATCCTTGTGTATTCAAAGGATCGAGAGGAACATGCGGAGCATCTGTGCATTGTGCTTAAAACTTTGCGTCGACATCAACTGTACATAAATCTCGGCAAATGCGAGTTTTGGTTTGAGCGAATAGCTTTCCTGGGACACATTGTGTCAGGCGATGGAATTTCGATAAATCCGGCCAAAATTACCGCTATACAAAAATGGCTGACACTAGGAACAGTTGCGGAGATCAGGAGCTTCTTGGGGCTTGCTGGATATTACCTCCGATTTATTAAAAACTTCTCTAGGATTGCAGAACCGATGATTTGTTTGACTCGAAAGGATGTGCCGTAAGTATGGACTGAGGCTTGTGAGAAAGCGTTCTCGGAGTTGAAGACTCGTCTAATCACAGCTCCCATTCTTACTATTCTCGACATTGCTGGAGGTTTCGACGTTCACTGCGACGCTTCGGGAAAGGGATTGTGGTGTGTGTTACACCAACACGGTAAGGTAGTGGCCTATGCATCGAGACAACTAAAGAATCACAAACGCAACTATCTAACCTATGATTTGGAGCTTGTTGCGGTTATCTTCGCACTCAAAATCTGGAGGCATTATTTATTAGGGAAGAAGGTGGAGATTTATACCAATCATAAGAGTTTGAAGTATATCTTTACTCAGAAGGAGCTCAACATGAGGCAAAGGAGGTGGCTAGAACTAATGGCAGATTTTGATATAAACCTGCAATATCATCCAGGGAAGGTAAATGTGGTCCATGACGCTCTGAGTCGCCAACCGATGGCGTTGAGTCTTGCTACTCACTGGAGGAATCTACAGGACCTCAACGAGTTAGAGATGGAGGTAATCATGTCCAGGGTATTCTCGTCACTTATGAATATGCAAATTCAGTCCACATTGGTGGATCAGATCAAAGAAGCTCAAGCTGGAGATACAAGATTACAAAAGATTGGAGAGCAGGTAAAAACAAACTTGTGAAATGACTTCATCATTCATGAAGACGGGTCACTAAGGTATGGAAGTAGGATTTGTGTGCCTACCGGAGAAATCAGAGAGGAATTGATGAAAGAGGCGCACGGTTCTCCATACTCCGTTCATCCTGGAGGGACGAAGATGTACAAGGACCTTCGTCAAAACTATTGGTGGCATGGTATGAAGCGAGAGGTAGCAAAGAGTGTATCCAAGTGCCTGATTTGTCAACAGGTGAAGGATGAACACCACCGAATTGCCGGTCTATTACAGCCCTTACTGATACCCGAATAGAAGGGGCAGAACATCACCATGGATTTCATGACTGCACTCCCTCACAGCACCAAGGGCAACGATGTGGTATGGGTAATCATGGACCGGCTTACCAAGTCCGCGCATTTCATTCCTTTTCGCGTCGGCCAGTCAATCGAAAGCCTAGCGAAGAAGTATATGGAGGAGATCGTCCGATTACATGGAGTACCTATATGCATCGTTTCTGATCGAGACATACGTTTCCAATCTCATTTCTAGCAAAGTCTACAGGAGAGTCTTGGCACGAACCTGAGTTTCAGTACGACCTATCACCCCCAAACCGATGGCCAATCCGAGAGAGTTATTCAGATTTTCGAAAATATGCTCCGAGCCTATATGTTGGATTTTGAGTGATCTTGGGAGGACCACTTGCACTTAGTAGAGTTCGTGTATAACAACAGCTACCAGGCAAGTATCGGTATGGCACCTTTCACGGTATTATATGGGAGGAAGTGCAGGTCTCTATTTGTAATACCTTAGAATGTGTTTAGCAGCTAATTATATTTTAATGTAGGGTCTTTTTAATAAAAAGTTTACCAAATTAAGTTTTAAATATTTTATCCCATTTAATGAAGAGAGAGAGAGAGAGTGAGAATGGAGGGGTCTTTGATTATTCTCTCATTTCTCCCTTTGTTCTCTCATTCTCTCACTCTCACACACACACACACACACACACACACACACACACTCACCTGAGAGAAGATCAGCCCAGCAACAAGAAGAAGATGAAGTAGCAGCAACAGAGGTAGCAGCAGCAGGAGCTTCAGCAGCTGAAGCAAGCAGCTCCAACATCACCATCATTAGCAACAGCATCATCATCATCAGCAGCAAGAGCAGCAGTAGCAGTAACAGCATTAGCATCAGCAGCACAAGCAACTTCAGCAGGAGCAACATGCACCAACATCACCAGCAGCTCTTCTCCACTTCTTCACCTGCTCTCTAGGGTTCTTTAGGGTATATTTTCTGAACCCAATCTCCTAGTTGCTTAGCTTATGTGATAATTGGTGTCGGTTAGTGTTAATTAGCTAGTTTAGTGTTAATTATGATGTTTTGTGTGGACTTTTGGATAATTGATGATTGTGTTAGATAACCTAGCCTATTTTAGTGTTAATAAGGTCACTTCAACTGAGAAATAGCCCAGATTACACTAAAAAACCATAGGTTTTGCTTTTGTGCTAAATTGTCGTTTTTAAGCGATATATTGGGTTTCTGCGATCTGCTTTGGACCCGGTACCTTAAGGTTAAAATTGAGAAAACTGGAGCATGTACACTAGGTATAGAACACACCACATGAGCACGAGCAACCCAATCCCAACCCCGGCCGCCAATTTAATCCATATGGCCGCAATTTGCGGCCAGGAATAGGAGTTAGGTGTTGGGCTTTTGTGTAGGGCTCTCTTCTGTGTTGTACAGTGTTTTGGCATGTCTAGTTTTGTAAGATTTGACCTGTAGGAAAATCTGGGATCAAATACCGTTTTTCATGTCCGTTGTGTTTGCGCGATACGTGCGATACGTGAGAGGGTTCTGTGATCCAGCGTATCGCGGCGTGTCGCGATGGTTTTAGACGCGTACACACACGTTTTAGCGTATCGTGCACACACGCGTTTAGTTCGCGACGCGAGTTTCTCGTTTTGATTCGATATCGCGTTTTGCGAGATATTTGGCTTATATATGATTTCCGTGTCTTATCTGCAGGTTTGTAGGCAGGGACTACGGACACTACTACAGAGGGAGCAGATGGTAGGATTCACCTAGCGTGGAGTGTAGGTGAGTAGATTTAACATCTACAGGGGAATCGCCCGTATGGCGTTATGCGTCTGGGCTAGGATTCAATACTTGTCGCATATTCTACGTCATTGTTAGAATTGCGCCTTTACTTTATTTCCTTGATATAGTTGTACGGTGACTAGCAGCCGTAGGGCACTGCACACATTATTGACGGTTCATATTGCACGAGCACGGATTGTATGCTACACACACACCGTCAATAATTGCCATGTCACACACTAACCCTTATAGATTCTATTGCTTATCACACATGACATCTAGCTTATCGGTATACCTATAGTGTATCATACCTTTAGTGATAGGTACATATACACCTTGCGATACAGCTACAGCTATACCTTCTACACATTTTACTTATACCGGGGGGGATATCCTACAAATTTTAGTAATACCCAGGGGGGTATACGACATCAGTTCTTACAGGTAGATACCTATACATTGCTACACCTATATGTTACACACATATTCAGTTGCAGTCACATATTTACCTTTACTGATGTTATTTAGCTGTACCTTATTGATTTCGTATACATCTGGTTTCAGCTTCATATTCTCTGTTATATGCTCGCATTTCAGATATATCGTATATATTTATTCTTGGATTGCGCATTCTTATTATTTGGATTTTACATGATGTTTTCTGGATTTGGGAACCGCGGGAGTTCATGAAATTATGCATACATTGAAAAACCCGGTTTCCTTGATATGATATTTGCGCATCCACCATGAGTTTTATCGGTGCTGATTATATATACCCCTACGAGGAGGCGTCGAGGCCGTAAAGGGTACATGGTGGGGCCCGGTATGGTTCCCTTCGGCAAGAAGATCGATGGATGTTGCCGATTGAGCCTGGAGGCGGGCTAGTACCTACCGGTGACAGTACTAATGACTCGGCGGGGTCATGGAGACACCGTTGGGAGTCATGCACGTATGCATACGTGGAAAGACGAGGGTCAGAGCTAGGCACTCGTGCTTTCGGGACAGCGTATGATACGTACCTATCAGGATTTCTGTGTCGATGCTTGGCACATTGTTTTCATGATATTTCTTTTAATACCTTTGTATATATAACAGGGGATTAGCCGTTGTTATATATACCCTTACACCAATATTAGTGGAATGGGACGCTAATATATGTGTATTGCCCCCATCATATTTATTTCTGCAAATATATATATACCTTTAGGATGTTAGAAACTTACTTGAGATTCGACTTGGGATATATGTGATTCATTGAGATTGGATAATGGATATGAAAGAGATTGTTGATTTGTACATTCGAGATATAGAGGATTACTCGATATTGTACATTGAGATGATGTGAGACTTATATGATGTGAGAGCCCAATTTGGGGGCTGATTTGAGGATTTGGGACTTGAGTGTCTTGATGGATTGTGATCCTATCACGATGTCAGGTTTCCGTGGAAATGACATATTCCACCCTATACCTCACACTTATCTATTTTATGCACAGATTCATATATTGGTAGTACCTGTTAGTGTACCCTTATAATAGTTGCATATCTACATTCTCATACCCCTATTGCATGGTTATTGCATATCATTGATCATACTTCACATATTGATTGTACCTGCTAGCGTACTTAGCTTTATTCAGCATTTGCATGACATGTTATTACTGTAATCGCATATCTTAGATTCATGCTGTACGTGCATTCCTGCGATTACCTGCATATGTTATCTACTATTCACGAGTTGGCAACTCACCCCCGTTGTGCCACAGGTGTTTCAGGTTGTTCCTCAGAGTAGTCGAGGCAGGCTATTCAGCTTCTCATCTATCACCTTTTGCTGCAGATATCGCATCAGCTCACAGTATACCATTTTGCTTAGGTGGGTTAGATGATTATCTGTATTTCATATTGTACATTCGTTGTATTTTTTACTCTCCATCTACTATTGTATTGTTGACTTAGTGACTTGGTGAGGACGTTACTGTATATTATTTGTGGGTTTGTTGTCTTTTATATACAGTTTTCTCTCTATTGTCCTTATTTCCTTCGCTATAGCTTCATATTTTTGTGTTGTATTCATCTTGGCTAGTTTTTACAAAAAAAAGGGTGTTGCTAAAATTTTAAAGAAATAAAGTAGGACTTTTAAAGAATTTGGGTTGCGATTTCAAATGTTTCAAAAACCTATATTATCTTTTCCGTATTTTTATGGTTTAGATTTCTGGGTTTTGGCTTTCTTTTACTGCGCTACGTCTTTAGGCATTGCGTAGTATTAGGGCCGTCACAGGCCAATTTTTGGGTCGTGACAAAGTTGGTATCAGAGCGCTAGGTTTTACCTTTCGGAGTGTAGGATGACCTTAGTATGATGGAGTAGGTAGCTTAAGCAGAGTAACATAGTGTGTGTATGTCTGCAGCATACCCATGGTGCGGTACTTTGCATTAAGTGACCTAAGTACAAATTGTTTGAAATTCCTTCCTTGATGATTCATATCCTTGAGATTCGATTTCCTTATTCTTATCGAATCTTATCTCATATCTATTTATAGCCTTGCCGTCGATGACTATGGGGACTCAGAGTGATGCAGCGAGGGCCGAGGTCAGAGTTGGCTCTGGGGAGACGAGTACTGGCCAGGATGGCACTCTAGTTGCACAGGTGCAGACGGATCAGCCTACGACTTATTCTATTGATAGGCTTGTGGCAGAGATGCAGGACTTCCGCCAGACGATGAGTTCTTTGGTTGATATCGTTCGGGAGCTACGACAGGAGGCTGTCACCCCTGTCACTCAGTTGTCGCTTACGGTCAGCATGCAACAGTCCGTCACCTACATAGCACCAGTGGTTGCAGCTCCAGTTGACGAGGAACATATTCCAGAAGCTCAGAGAGTTCCAGGACAGTGGAGGACTCATACCAGTGTACCAGCCCAGAGACAGAGGTTTGGTCATCGAGACAGATTTCGTGGCCGTCGCGGGAGTGGCAGAGGCTTAGGACGAGGACAGTCGTTCAGCTCTCATCCCCAGGATGGTCAGCAGTCAGCGCGTGGATGCTTTCGATGCGGAAGCCTTCAGCACTTAGTCAGGGATTGTTCCTCAGCACGGCGTCAGGATCGTACTCAGAGAGGCCGTGGATGTGGAAGATTTGCTCAGAGGATTCAGTCTACCAGAGGAGTTCATCCAGCTGCGAGTAGAGGGCAGACACAGGAGTTTGCTTCTACTCATCGGGACGCGCAGACGTCCAATGTGGAGTTTTCAGGTATCTTTTATTTATATGTTCTTATGATGTATTCGTTTGTTTTTCATGCTTGTACTGTGGTTGGGTAGATTAGTCGTGGCTGTGTTAACTTCTGTCAGCGATTCTTCTGTTACGCGACACGTACTTCAGTTGTGTGCCAATCGGGTAGGAGATAGAGATTCCTCCGTCGTTTTGATCCTTCTAGAAAGGTTGGATTTGGTGTTCTCCTGGGCACGGACTGGTTAACTACGTGCTAGGCGTCTGTGGACCACCGTGAGGAAACAAGTTAGGTTTTGTTTTCCCCAGCAAGTCAGTTCTTGTTGTGCAGGTGGATAGTTGTGCCGCCTCTCACAGCTTGAGTTCAGCCTTTTTCGCTAGTCGGCTACTGAGGAGATGTCATGGATTCTTGGCGTTCATTCGTGATACCGGAGCCACAGTGGGATTGCTGGACCGGGTTCCTTTCGTGCGAGAGTTTTTCCGACGTTGTTCCGGATGAGCCGGCGAAGCTTGGAAGCTAAAGGATCAGCTGCAGAGTTGTGGTTTGGGGAGTTTTGTGCGTCTGAGTGTTTCGCTTTTGGAAGCTCCTATTTCTGTTCGTCAAGGGAAAGACGACAGTTTAGGATGGTGTATCGACGGATCGTTAATTGAACCGGCTTAAGGTGCGGACAGGTATCCTTTACCTCGCCGTGACGATTTCTTCGATCAGCTCCACAGTGCGAGACATTTCTAAGTTTGCTTGGGATCAGGTCATCATTATTGCGGATTCGGGGTGATGGCATTCTGAGGACTGCCTTATGAGTGCTATGGGCTTTGGGTGTTTTTGTGAGTCGTTGGATTCACTGATGCCCTAGCAGCATTCGTAGATGTGATAAACCAGATTTCTTCAGGCCGTTCCTTGACCAGTTTCTGTTGTGTTATTTACGACATTCCGGTCTATCTAATGTGTCTTGAGGGACAGTAGTAGCACTTGAGGATTTGTTATGCAGATACTGGGAGGTACCAGCAGTTTGCTAAATTCTCAGAGTGTTTCTTCAGGCTTGTTTTGTGTTAACTCCTAGGTCTTATAGTCGCGAGAGACGGTTTTGTATGGTTCCGAGGAAAATCGTGGCCGTACAGCTTAGACCCAAACTTATGTGCAGGACGGAGATCCGCAGATTGTTGGGCTTAGCAGGTTTTTACCGCCGTTTCATGCAGGATTGCTAGAGTAGTGCTGCACCGTCGACTAAATTGACCAGAATGGAGGTTTGTTTTCTTGGGACTGAGGCATGTGTACGGAGTTTTCGGCAGTTGGAGATTCGGTTAACAACTGCATCAGTTCTTTCTTTGCCTTTGGCTCGGGCGACTTTGTTGTGTAACTGTAATGTTTCTTGAGTGGGGCTCGATTGTTTACTGAGGTGACACTATAGAGTTATCGCTTTTGTTTCCCTACATTTGGAGGAAGTACGAGAAGGATATTCCACTCATGATCTGGAGATGGCCGCGGTGGTTTTGCGTTGGAGATTTAGAGACACTACTTGGTTGAGAGTCGTGTCAGATTTTCCACGGACCACCAGAGCTTAATGTATATCTTCCTGCAGCGGATTTTGATTGTTGTGATAGTCTTCTGCAGATTTACAGTTTTTGTGTGATCGTTGAGTATAGCTTAAGTTCGTCTCTACGGAGGGGACAGCTTGCTCATGTCCGTGCCCGACCACTTCCCTTAAATCGTTTTCGCGAGACACTGCCCGTCGATGCTCGTACGTCAGAGATACTTAAGCATATTCGGCTGGGTAATGATTCGGAGACCTTGATTTGTGACAATGACGTGCTAAGTTAGGGACACGTTTGTGTACCTGACACCGTCGGGTGGAGAAGTGTAATCCTAGAACATGCACATCTGTCAACTCTCTATATGCATTCAAGTTCCACCAACATTTAACGTGACTTGTGAGATAGTTACGGGTGGACAGGGATGTAAAGAGAAGTCATGATTCGTTTCAAGGTGTCTGTCTTGTTGTGTGCTTGGGTCGAGCATCTGAGGCCGGCTGGAGAGTTGCAATCTTTAACCGTTCTGAAGTAGGAGTGGGAGCAGATCTCCACAAATTTCGTTATGGTTTCTACCCAAGTTTAATCAGGGTATGACTCCATTCGGATTCTTGTCGTCCGGTTATACTCAATGTGCTCAGTTGTTTTTGTTAAGTTGAGTGTTTGTTTGGATTGTCGTCAGCAGTTGGGGATCGCCACTCGCCAGTATTAGGGTTCTCCTTCGATAGCTGTTATCAGGAGACACTCCAATTGGCCACCTTTAGGTTTAGAGATTAGGTCATGTCGATCACCGGTCTGTTGTTTTTCTGACTCTGCGTAAGTAGGATTGGGACCCCAGCTATGTCTAGAGACTTCGGAGATAGTCCAGCTGTGTTAGGTCAGGATGGGAATTGTCCATTGCGAACTGAGGTCTTATGTCGACTGTGTTAGCCATAGACTCAAGCCCGCAGGGACAGATCATGTATTCCTACGGATTTTCCGATGAAAGACGTGTTGGATTTTTGGGAAACTTGTCTCAGGATTTAGGTCTTTCCGAGATCCTATAAGCGAGTTAGTTTCGTTGCCTTTAAATTGGCACTTCCGCCCAGATTATTGGATTTTCACCCCGTATTCCTTGTGATGATACTTTACAATTGTTAGTTATATGTATGCCCTAGAGGCCATTACTGTACATATGATGTATATTGTAGTGGATGCTAGGACATATATAGGGAGGACATTCTTGCTCGACATGATAGTATGCTATCTGGTTGTACTTTATCTTAACATGTACTCTGATTGTCTCTATATTACATGTTGATAAAGCCCTTAGGATATGTACTCGACTACTGGGACTATGATGAGATCATACTAGTGGGGCCACGGTAGTCGACGAGTATATCCTATAATTGTTCCTAGTCGAGGGTGTATCGAGACAGGGCATCGATGCACCAGTGTAGACTAGCGTATACGCATCTTGACCCATATGATGGGCGATGGATGATCCCATATCCATCGGTGTTTGACATCAAGGATGGTGTACGGGTGCTCAGTGGAGACTGGGTACACTGGACGGACTCGCCAAGAACTCCCAGATGGTATTATACCATACGTCAGATGGCAGTTCTCCGGTGACACTGGTACAGAGTAGTCTGTTGACCCGAGATCGTCATAGAGTCTTGTGTGGTTCCCACTGTGCTTTGATTTCCATCATACCACGTCCAAGAGGGCGTGCAAAAAGGTGGCTTTTGGGTATAGTCCCGAATCACATGGAGGCAATGAGCGATAGGAGGGGATTCGTCTCTCCCGGTATAGGGAGTAGATGTTGTGCTGTGTTCGATTGGCTATAACCGGAAATCCCTGGCCAGGGTTGCTGAGATTTACTGGTAAGTGTTATCAGTAGTTTCTCGAACTGTTATAGACCTCAAATCGACACGACTTATCGAGCTACTGGGGTCTGACGTTTACCACCCCTAGGCGAGATATGCGACATATCAGACGACGAGACCGGACTGTACGGGAGTGTTACTGTTTGGATTCACAGGAGAAGTTACAGGCTTGCTTGTTGATCTTTTGAGCGCTCAATACCTGGGTAGCTGTTACGTTTAGCTGACCGCTTGCAGCTTGTGGGTGTTTGATATGATCATCACCTACTGCCGGCGTATTGACGATTCTTTAGAGTCCTACACAGAGGTTTCTTGACTCAGGCAAAACGGAGTAGGGGCACATATGTGATATGTGCGGGACCGAGGATAATGCGATATGTGATACCGTATTATAGTCTCGAGATATTTGATATCAGCCGGGTCATCGGATCAAGTGTTGATTCGATGAATCGGTACGGATAAATATTAGTCGGTTATATGCGATATAGCCGGATTGTCGAATCAAGTGTTGATTCGATAATTTAATGTATAATAATATATTTGATATATTAAATTGCATTAACTAATATTAGCTCACTAAAAGATTCTTTTTCTCACTCGGGTAATACATTGATATATATGCGATATATGTTAATTGTATTATTTTATTTTGTTACGATAAATATTGTATATGTGATATATAATATTGTAACATGATATGATAAATAATGCAACATGTTTAGTGGAGTTTAAACATGATTAGGGTTTGGATTAGGGTTAAACCTTCTAGTTGATTCTAGAAGCTTTTCTTTTGTCTTTGTTAAGATATTATGAAAGATATTTGTGTGTGACTCATCCTTAATCCAACCCAAAACCTAACCCTAGTTAATTCTCTACAAAGGTTCACTTGACCATGGTTGCATAATTCTATCATATAATTATTTTCCTATTCATCACAAAAGGAGAATTACATTATTCATCATCTTCTTCCTCCTTCATTCTTCCATGGAAAAGCTTGCTTGTTTTTTCAAAGGTGATGAATAAATATGAGAAAAAGATAAATAAATAGAGCAAAAATCCTACTTCATCATCCTCATCTTCCCTTGCCATTTAGATGAGGGTGTTCACATCATTTCATGAGTGTTAGCTTGTGTTAAAGAAACTTCAAGGTAGATCATCTTAGTATCGAAGATCCGAAGCAAAGGTTGCGTCTTTCTCTTCGTGGAACCTCTCGAGAGTCCGGATCCCGATGGTCGCAGCAAAGGGACCACAACACGGAGCATATGAAGTGAAGGACCGGATCTACAAAGGTTGTAATCCCTCTCACTTAGTGTTAAAATGTTTAGCATGCTTGTTTTCGCCTAATCTCTAGTTTAAAGTTCCGTATTCGGGTTGTTCGGCACGGCTAAATTTTTAATCGGGCATGGTTGATGCCTCGTAGACCCTTGTGCGCGTGCCTAGCAACCCTACAGTGGTATCAGAGCCAGGTTAGAGCTTTAGGCGAAGTCTAGACGAAGTTTAAAGTCCGATCGAACGCCGAAACCCCGACACGGAACCCTCTCTGTACATTTTTCAAAAATGTGGTTTTTTCTGAATTAAAAGTTCTCAGAAAATTAAGCAGGAAAAACTAAGAATTACTGTGAAGTACGGACCTCTAACTCGAAAATTTGACCGCGGAACCGCCGCCAAACCATGGGTTTTGCGGCTCTTCCGCGGCCAAAATTTGGACTTAGTCCCTGAAATTTCATGTAATTATTTTTAGGCCCTTTCTTGTTAATTTTTTCTGGGAATATTTTAATTCCACTCAAGTGTTGATTTTTCAAGGGTTGTATTGGGGAATCGTTGATTCGATCGGATAATTTAACTTTGTTTAGTTTGTCCGGATAATTTTTAGAAACTGTTAAAAAGTTCGAACGGATATCAATAACTCACTTTTTCCCCTGTCGGAAAATTTTTCAAAAGTTGGATTTTTTCTCGTGTTTAAGAACGTTCTAAGTCATGCAAGTAACTCGGTGGACCCTCTAGAAGACAACAAACCTTAACTCGATTATGTGACCGTCTTGAACTGCCTTTTGAACCTTAGGGTTTGGGGCAGTATGGCGTGCCACATGTGAGGCGTTGGCTTGACCCTTCTACGGCTGGACCATTGGTACTGTGGCATGTAATGGATGTTTTTAAACTGATTTCAAGTGTTGATATATATTGGGGAAATCTTGGGTGCTTGATGATTCGATCGGAAAGTTTAACTTTTTCTATTTATCTGGAATGTGATACAATAATTGGAATCCACATGTAGTTATGAGATAACTAATTTGAATATTATAAACATAGCAGTTTAGTCTCAGATGATCGGTTGCCACTGAATTTTGATGTGATCAAAAGTCTGTCGCAATCACGTAGAGTACGCGGATACTCACCGGGTAAACTTAATAGACAGTCACGTCCCATAGCCCCGACCAAGTGACTGTAGGAGAACCCCGTCGCCGAAAGCATCCGTTCGGGTGCTCCAGGTAGCGGTGTTCCGCCTTGGTGCACTTCGTCGACGGTATCGGGGGTGCGGCCGTCTACTAAAGTTTGCGACGAGCATTCGATCAGGACGTCGGGAATCTTGTTGAATTGCCCGACTTGATATTGAAAAGAGTTTTCGATAAATGAGACTAAAATGCGGGGTTTATAATTGTTAGGCATGTGATGTCTAAGGAATTCATTTGGTTAGGCATGTGATGTCTAAGGAGGTTGCGGATTCCAACTGTTGTAGTTTTACACTTTCTTTTCTGTGACCGTAAGCGTAGTATGTGGTGTATCGCCGGCTTCGTTGCTATACATCAACGACAATCGGGATACGCATACTTGCTTACGTTGATGATATGAGATATTATGTGTTGCTGTGATATGTTGTATTGGATCGTCGCGTTTGAATAGCCGGGGGTTTTATGTGAGATGAGAGTTTTTCTTTTTCATTCATGTAAAATTCATTTGTATGTAATATTCTTTTATTGGGGCACTTCCAGGTAGCGGAAGATGTCACCGTTGTATATTATTTACTTTTCCGCATTAGGTAGACCCAAGGAGGGGAGCACAAGTAACCGGGTTCTAGGGTCCAGAGGGAGACCATCTCGAGGAGTCGAGACCGGGTCTCCTAACCCTAGAATTGGCAGTGTTACTTGCCGCTCTCATAGGGGTCTAGGGATGTGGGTTTGGCTATTCATCGCGACCGTGGAATCCGTGTTTTATACAGGCTCGTATTGAAAACACGGACGTCCTAGTATATCCAATATTTCATATATGTTCTTCTGCTGCAATGTTCTGTGATGAGATCATATTACTGCCTGAGACGAATGTTTATATTATATATATGAGATATATGTTATATTGCAGATTTCGTTTCAAAAGAGATGCTTGTGAAGCATAATAAAATGTGACTTCATTAATGAGATTAATGAATTAAAAGAAACCTAAGATGTTGTAGAAACTTGTTTATAAAAACTGGTAGCTACAGTTCTTGCTTTGCATAGCGGTGTTCCTTGTAGAACATCCAGCACCTTATTCGATAAGGAAAGGACCGAGATCCCTTCACCGGGAGTGACTCCTTTAGAAATAACTGGCAGATGCTACAAACTCGGTTTTTCTTTTGATTGCTTCTATAGTTTCTGCTTTGCATAGTGGTATTTGTGAAATATCCTGCACCTTATTCGATGAGGAAATGGCCGACGATCCCTTCACCGGGGGTGACCCCTTTAGCAAAACTAGAAAAGCCTCAAAAGCACTCCATTTAAAAATCACTCGATTCTACAACGATATCAAGTTCATTACGCTCAGGGTTTTCTGAAAAACCTGCGTAGCCTTCCGTCATTTCAGATAGATATTATTTAGTATTCGTGCTATGTTTGTTGACTTAGTTAAGGCATAGTGTACGGTAGCTAAGTAATGTTTATCTGCTAAAACATGAGATGTGATTGGATTAGGGTATTCGTACGGCTTTGTTGACTCAGTTAAGGGTCGTACGGGTGGGTTTAATTCAATCGAGAAATGTACGGGTTGAACTTGACTTGCGATTTATGATTTGTTGACTTAGTTAAGGTCATAGATCGCTAGGGGAAAAATATTATTGGGAATTTCAAGTGTTGAAATTTGCAATGAGATTGCATACCTTCGATTAGATAGTTGGATCCCGACACCCGCTGCGAGTAAGAGTTACTCCTGGGAGAGTTTTACACATTACAATTAGCCGATCAAGTAGGTGTCTAGAAAGGTGTTAACGGGGTTACGCCTCTGGGAAAACGAGGTTTACTTTAATTAGGTTCGTGCGAAAGCACGGGGGACCTCCCTCAAAGTACCGACACTGGCCTGGCTGAAAGATTGGCGAACTTGTAGCGTGTAATTAATCCCGGCTAGTCTTTCCTTTTAGGGTTTGAAGGAAGATTTGATTAAAACAGTGGGAGACATCCTGATTAGATATATTAGATAACCAATCTAATCTTGCAAGAGCATACGCTGAGTGTTTTCTTCTCTCTCTCTCCAGATAGCGAAAATATCACGCCTTAATCAAGATAATAAAACGGATATATTGACCGAACCCGCTTGTTATACTGAGCTCGGGAACGTTGGTCCCGCTCCAACTTATAATTGTTATAAGACAGAGCAGGAAATTGGGGAATACCAGATTTCCCGTGCCGCCCAAACGAAGAAAGTGCATGTTGATGCATCATCTTCGGGTGTGTTCATTACACAGAACTGTTTCTCAGTATCCTTTACGTCCTGGGTATGTGATACCGGATCAGGATCCCGTATATGTAATCTGTTACATGGGCTACAGATAGGTAAAGAACTGAGAACGGGTGATTAGTTTCATGAGACAGAAAACGGTGCAAGTGTTGCAGCCAAGTCTGTTGGTCACTATCACCCTGTATTACCTGAATACATTGATTCTGAACAAATGTTATTAGATACCGAACCTGATATACAAAATCATATCAGTCTCTTTATTAGTAAAGAAAGGATATAATTTTGTATTGTTGGATAATGTTTTGAACATTTCCTATATCAAGAGTTGATCGGTTCAGGCACGTTATCTAAAAACATTGACGTTCTAAATCAAACCACACTTCTTAACGTACAGAACACACACAAGAGGAAGAGTTCAGAAATGAACGAATCCTTCTTGAGGCATTGTAGACTAGGTCAAATCAATGCGACCCGACTGGTTGAAGTTACATTTAGATGCATATTTAAATTAGTTTGAATTTACATCTTGTGAAACTTGCCTGTCATGTCACAAAGATAAGATGACCACAGCTCTGTTTATTGAAAACAGAGAAAGAGTTAGTGAACTTTTGGGATTGATACATGCTGATGTATGAAAGTCCCCTGTCTACATATGCCAAGATCGGTTCTTTGTACTTCATTAGATTCTCTGATAATCTCTCAAGATTCAGACATATGTTCCTGCTGAAACACAAGTCCGAAGCTTTTGAGATATTCACAGAATATAAATTAGAAGTAGAGAACCTAAATACGGGTAAAAGTATTATGTCCTTTGATGAGATCAAGGAGGAGAATACTTGAGCACGGAATTCCTGGACTATTCTAAAGGAGAATGAGATTCTCTCTCAGCATTACTCCTCCGTATACACCATAGCACGATGGTATATCGGGGCGGAGCATAAGCACCCTATTTGATATGGTGTGCTCTATGATGAGTACTACTGAGTTTCCTATTTCCTTTTGGGAGTTATACACTTGTGAAGTTGCATACCTATTGAATAGGGTTCAAATCAAATCAGTTGCCTACCACTTCATATGTGATATGGAAAGGGAAGAGCCCATATCTTAAGCTTGTTAAGATTTGGGGTTGTCCGGCCTATGTCTAAAAGCAAAATCCGGACAAGCTCGAGGCAAGGTCTGTTATGTAGAACTGGAATGGTTCCAGCTATACAAACTGCAGCTGATGATTTGGTAGAACCAAAGGATTCAATAGTTACCAACGAACCTCAGCCTCTCCGCCGATCTAGTAGGGTTCCTCACCCACCTGAGAGATACTTCGGTTCCTCTATGACAGTGGGAGCAAGGATTGCATCATGAGATGATGACCCAACTAGTTTCGAGCTGGCCATCAGGAGTGGGACTCTGTAAGAATGGCTGGATGCTTATCGATCTGAGATGGAATCCTTATACACCAACAAAGTATGGACTTTGGTTGCTTTATCTGAAGGGTTAAATCCCCATCAGGAGCAAGTATATCTTGAGAAGATTACTTGGTGTATATGGAAAAGTTGAGACTTTCAAAGCTAGACTTGTTAAAGGTTTGCATCATAGACCAGGTATGGATTATGTTGAAACTTTTCTAAGGATCTATGCTTAAGTCCATCCAGATCCTACTTACCACGGCTACATACCATGACTACGATATCTGGTGGTTGGGTGTCATGACTGCTTTTCTAAATGATGTTTTAGAAAAGTGCGTCTATAAGTACACAGCCAGAGGGCTTCGTAGACAGTGGGAGCAGCGGAAACGTGTGCAAGATGTTTTATAGGATAAAGCAGGCATCGCGGAGTTGGAACATCTGTTTTGATGTGGTAGTCAAAGAGTTTGACTTCATCAAAATGGTAGATGAACCTTGTATATACAAAAAGGTAGTAGGGAGTATGGTGGTGATCCTCGTAGAGTACGTGGATGACATACTCTTGATAGGGAAGGAGTTTCCTATGCTACGCTCGGTCAATCTCCGCTTATCACAAGGATTCTCCATAGAGGATCAAAGTGATACCGACTAAATCCTAGGTTTTGGATCTATGAGATAGATCTAATTGGATGTTAGGATACCCATTAGTTGTAGTGAGATGGTATCAATCGATCCTGGGGAGAATCACTGGAATGGTTCCAGGGTGATAAGAACGACTGAATGTCAGTCGCAGGCATTGTCTTTACCCTCAGTGGAGGGACGGTATGTTGGAAGAGTTCCAAGCTAAATACCGTGACATACTAGACGATTAAAGGCAAGATACATCGTTACCAAAGATGCTACCAAAGAGGCAGTCTGGATATATAAGTTCATAAGATGAACTTCGTTCCTACCATTGTGTGACAATGGAGTTGTGGCTTTAGCCAAGGAACTACCGTCCCATCAGAAATCCAGATATAATTCTTAGGCAGTATCACCTGATCATGGAGATGGTTGATCTCCAGGGAGATCGAGGTTAGGAGAGTAGACACAGAGGACAACAGCGCGGATCCACTCACGAAGGCCTTTTTCCCAGTAGAGACTTTTATGAGATGGTTGAGTATGAGATACTTCAACCGCAGCTAATTGTTGGGTATGCGATACCATAACAGATGGCCCTAGTGCAAGTGGGAGATTGTTAGTTATATGTATGCCCTAGAGGCCATTACTGTACATATGATGTATATTGTAGTGGATGCTAGGACATATATAGGGAGGACTTTCTTGCTCGACATGATAGTATGCTATCTGGTTGTACTTTATCTTAACATGTACTCTGATTGTCTCTATATTACATGTTGATAAAGCCCTTAGGATATGTACTCGACTACTGGGACTATGATGAGATCATACTAGTGGGGCCACGGTAGTCGACGAGTATATCCTATAATTGTTCCTAGTCGAGGGTGTATCGAGACAGGGCATTGATGCACCAGTGTAGACTAGCGTATACGCATCTTGACCCATATGATGGGCGATGGATGATCCCATATCCATCGGTGTTTGACATCAAGGATGGTGTACGGGTGCTCAGTGGAGACTGGGTACACTGGACGGACTCGCCGAGAACTCCCAGATGGTATTATACCATACGTCAGATGGCAGTTCTCCGGTGATACTGGTACAGAGTAGTCTGTTGACCCGAGATCGTCATAGAGTCTTGTGTGGTTCCCACTGTGCTTTGATTTCCATCATACCACGTCCAAGAGGGCGTGCAAAAAGGTGGCTTTTGGGTACAGTCCCGAATCACATGGAGGCAATGAGCGATAGGAGGGGATTCGTCTCTCCCGGTATAGGGAGTAGATGTTGTGCTGTGTTCGATTGGCTATAACCGGAAATCCCTGGCCAGGGTTGCTGAGATTTACTGGTAAGTGTTATCAGTAGTTTCTCGAACTGTTATAGACCTCAAATCGACACGACTTATCGAGCTACTGGGGTCTGACGTTTACCACCCCTAGGCGAGATATGCGACATATCAGACGACGAGACCGGACTGTACGGGAGTGTTACTGTTTGGATTCACAGGAGAAGTTACAGGCTTGCTTGTTGATCTTCTGAGCGCTCAATACCTGGGTAGCTGTTACGTTTAGCTGACCGCTTGCAGCTTGTGGGTGTTTGATATGATCATCACCTACTGCCGGCGTATTGACGATTCTTTAGAGTCCTACACAGAGGTTTCTTGACTCAGGCAAAACGGAGTAGGGGCACATATGTGATATTTGCGGGACCGAGGATAATGCGATATGTGATACCGTATTATAGTCTCGAGATATTTGATATCAGCCGGGTCATCGGATCAAGTGTTGATTCGATGAATCGGTACGGATAAATATTAGTCGGTTATATGCGATATAGCCGGATTGTCGAATCAAGTGTTGATTCGATAATTTAATGTATAATAATATATTTGATATATTAAATTGCATTAACTAATATTAGCTCACTAAAAGATTCTTTTTCTCACTCGGGTAATACATTGATATATATGCGATATATGTTAATTGTATTATTTTATTTTGTTACGATAAATATTGTATATGTGATATATAATATTGTAACATGATATGATAAATAATGCAACATGTTTAGTGGAGTTTAAACATGATTATGGTTTGGATTAGGGTTAAACCTTCTAGTTGATTCTAGAAGCTTTTCTTTTGTCTTTGTTAAGATATTATGAAAGATATTTGTGTGTGACTCATCCTTAACCCAACCCAAACCCTAACCCTAGTTAATTCTCTACAATGGTTCACTTGACCATGGTTGCATAATTCTATCATATAATTATTTTCCTATTCATCACAAAAGGAGAATTACATTATTCATCATCTTCTTCCTCCTTCATTCTTCCATGGAAAAGCTTGCTTGTTTTTTCAAAGGTGATGAATAAATATGAGAAAAAGATAAATAAATAGAGCAAAAATCCTACTTCATCATCCTCATCTTCCCTTGCCATTTAGATGAGGGTATTCACATCATTTCATGAGTGTTAGCTTGTGTTAAAGAAACTTCAAGGTAGATCATCTTAGTATCGAAGATCGGAAGCAAAGGTTGCGTCTTTCTCTTCGTGGAACCTCTCGAGAGTCCGGATCCCGATGGTCGCAGCGAAGGGACCACAACACGGAGCATATGAAATGAAGGACCGGATCTACAAAGGTTGTAATCCCTCTCACTTAGTGTTAAAATGTTTAGCATGCTTGTTTTCGCCTAATCTCTAGTTTAAAGTTCCGTATTCGGGTTGTTCGGCACGGCTAAATTTTTAATCGGGCATGGTTGATGCCTCGTAGACCCTTGTGCGCGTGCCTAGCAACCCTACAACAATTACCTTCATTGCCTTTATCACATGATTTAGCGCCAGACCAATTAGCTTGGGCACGATCTTTCGTTCACCAGTAGCCATGTGTGTTAATGGCTCGACAGGTGGAGAAACGTCAGTCAAGGGTCTTGCCATCTGTGAAGGGTTTTCTTGGACGTAGCCGTATAGTGAGGTAATCACTTGGGAGGCTGCGAGCGAGATTTGAGGATTTTAATCTTCTCTTTGAAGGTACGCGTAGAAGTATACATTTAAATTCGGGGACGAATTTCTTTTAAGGGGGAGATTGTAACACCTTAGAATGTGTTTAGCAGCTAATTATATTTTAATGTAGGGTCTTTTTAATAAAAAGTTTACCAAATTAAGTTTTAAATATTTTATCCCATTTAATGAAGAGAGAGAGAGAGTGAGAATGGGAGGGGTCTTTGATTATTCTCTCATTTCTCCCTTTGTTCTCTCATTCTCTCACTCTCTCTCACACACACACACACACTCAACTGAGAGAAGATCAGCCCAGCAACAAGAAGAAGATGAAGTAGCAGCAACAGAGGTAGCAGCAGCAGGAGCTTCAGCAGCTGAAGCAAGCAGCTCCAGCATCACCATCATTAGCAACAGCATCATCATCATCAGCAGCAAGAGCAGCAGTAGCAGTAACAGCATTAGCATCAGCAGCACAAGCAACTTCAGCAGCAGCAACATGCACCAACATCACCAGCAGCTCTTCTCCACTTCTTCACCTGCTCTCTAGGGTTCTTTAGGGTATATTTTCTGAACCCAATCTCCTAGTTGCTTAGCTTATGTGATAATTGGTGTCAGTTAGTGTTAATTAGCTAGTTTAGTGCTAATTATGATGTTTTGTGTGGACTTTTGGATAATTGATGATTGTGTTAGATAACCTAGCCTATTTTAGTGTTAATATGGTCACTTCAACTGAGAAATAGCCCAGATTACACTAAAATACCATAGGTTTTGCTTTTGTGCTAAATTGTCGTTTTAAGCGATATATTGGGTTTCTGCGATCTGCTTTGGACCCGGTACCTTAAGGTTAAAATTGAGAAAACTGGAGCATGTACACTAGGTATAGAACACACCACATGAGCACGAGCCACCCATTCCCAACCCCGGGCGCCAATTTAATCCATATGGCCGCAATTTGCGGCCAGGAATAGGAGTTAGGTGTTGGGCTTTTGTGTAGGGCTCTCTTCTGTGTTGTACAGTGTTTTGGCATGTCTAGTTTTGTAAGATTTGACCTGTAGGAAAATCTGGGATCAAATACCATTTTTCATGTCCATTGTGTTTGCGCGATACGCGCGATACGTGAGAGGGTTCTGTGATCCTGCGTATCGCGGCGTGTCGCGATGGTTTTAGACGCGTACACACACGTTTTAGCGTATCGTGCACACACGCGTTTAGTTCGCGACACGAATTTCTCGTTTTGGTTCGATATCGCGTTTTGCGAGATATTTGGCTTATATATGATTTCCGTGTCTTATCTGCAGGTTTGTAGGCAGGGACTACGGACACTACTACAGAGCGAGCAGATGGTAGGATTCACCTAGCGTGGAGTGTAGGTGAGTAGATTTAACATCTACAGGGGAATCGCCCGCATGGCGTTATGCGTCTGGGCTAGGATTCAATACTTGTCGCATATTCTACGTCATTGTTAGAATTGCGCCTTTACTTTATTTCCTTGATATAGTTGTACGGTGACTAGCAGCCGTAGGGCACTGCACACATTATTGACGGTTCATGTTGCACGAGCACGGATTGTATGCTACACACACACCGTCAATAATTGCCATGTCACACACTAACCCTTATAGATTCTATTGCTTATCACACATGACATCTAGCTTATCGGTATACCTATAGTGTATCATACCTTTAGTGATAGGTACATATACACCTTGCGATACAGCTACAGGTATACCTTCTACACATTTTACTTATACCGGGGGGGATATCCTACATATTTTAGTTATACCCAGGGGGGTATACGACATCAGTTCTTACAGGTAGATACCTATACATTGCTACACCTATATGTTACACACATATTCAGTTGCAGTCACATATTTACCTTTACTGATGTTATTTAGCTGTACCTTATTGATTTCGTATACATCTGGTTTCAGCTTCATATTCTCTGTTATATGCTCGCATTTCAGATATATCGTATATATTTATTCTTGGATTGCGCATTCTTATTATTTGGATTTTACATGATGTTTTCTGGATTTGGGAACAGCGGGAGTTCATGAAATTATGCATACATTGAAAAACCCGGTTTCCTTGATATGATATTTGCGCATCCACCATGAGTTTTATCGGTGCTGATTATATATACCCCTACGAGGAGGCGTCGAGGCCGTAGAGGGTACATGGTGGGGCCCGGTATGGTTCCCCTCGGCAAGAAGATCGATGGATGTTGCCGATTGAGCCTGGAAGCGGGCTAGTACCTACCGGTGACAGTACTAATGACTCGGCGGGGTCATGGAGACACGTTGGGAGTCATGCACGTATGCATACGTCGAAAGATGAGGGTCAGAGCTAGGCACTCGTGCTTTCGGGACAGCGTATGATACGTACCTATCAGGATTTCTGTGTCGATGCTTGGCACATTGTTTTCATGATATTTCTTTTAATACCTTTGTATATATAACAGGGGATTAGCCGTTGTTATATATACCCTTACACCAATATTAGTGGAATGGGACGCTAATATATGTGTATTGCCTCCATCATATTTATTTCTGCAAATATATATATACCTTTAGGATGTTAGAAACTTACATGAGATTCGACTTGGGATATATGTGATTCATTGAGATTGGATAATGGATATGAAAGAGATTGTTGATTTGTACATTCGAGATATAGAGGATTACTCGATATTGTACATTGAGATGATGTGAGACTTATATGATGTGAGAGCCCAATTTGGGGGCTGATTTGAGGATTTGGGACTTGAGTGTCTTGATGGATTGTGATCCTACCACGATGTCAGGTTTCCGTGGAAATGACATATTCCACCCTATACCTCACACTTATCTATTTTATGCACAGATTCATATATTGGTAGTACCTGTTAGTGTACCCTTATAATAGTTGCATATCTACATTCTCATACCCCTATTGCATGGTTATTGCATATCATTGATCATACTTCACATATTGATTGTACCTGCTAGCGTACTTAGCTTTATTCAGCATTTGCATGACATGTTATTACTGTAATCGCATATCTTAGATTCATGCTGTACGTGCATTCCTGCGATTACATGCATATGTTATCTACTATTCACGAGTTGGCAACTCACCCCCGTTGTGCCACAGGTGTTTCAGGTTGTTCCCCAGAGTAGTCGAGGCAGGCTATTCAGCTTCTCATCTATCACCTTTTGCTGCAGATATCGCATCAGCTCACAGTATACCATTTTGCTTAGGTGGGTTAGATGATTATCTGTATTTCATATTGTACATTCGTTGTATTTTGTACTCTCCATCTACTATTGTATTGTTGACTTAGAGACTTGGTGATGACGTTACTGTATATTATTTGTGGGTTTGTTGTCTTTTATATACAGTTTTCTCTCTATTGTCCTTATTTCCTTCGCTATAGCTTCATATTTTTGTGTTGTATTCATCTTGGCTAGTTTTTACAAAAAAGGGGTGTTGCTAAAATTTTAAAGAAATAAAGTAGGACTTTTAAAGAATTTGGGTTGCGATTTCAAATGTTTCAAAAACTTATATTATCTTTTCCGTATTTTTATGGTTTAGATTTCTGGGTTTTGTCTTTCTTTTACTGCGCTACGTCTTTAGGCGTTGCGTAGTATTAGGGCCGTCACGGGCCAATTTTTGGGTCGTGACACTATTGAACTGGGATGACGTTGGAGATCGAAAACTTCTAGGACCAAAGTTGATTGTCGAGACTGTGGGAGTGGTGAGAACCATAAGGGAACAATTATGTATAACTTAGGATCGACAGAAACACTGAGTAGATGCAAAAAGGAGGCACCTAGAATTTCAACCAGGCGAACATGTGTTCCTGAAGATCTCACCGAATCGCGGAGTGATACATTTCGGGAAGCAGGGAAAGCTCAGTCCGCGATTCATTGGCCCATTTGACATTCTTGAACGAGTTGGGGAGGTTGCGTATCGCCTAGCCTTACCACCTTCTTTGAAGGGCGTGCACAACGCTTTTCATATCTCGCAGTTAAAGAAGTATGTTGGTGACCCCAGTCACGTTTTGGATCATTCCGAAATCACAGTAGGGGCTGACCTAACCTACGAACAACAACCGGTCGAGACCCTACATTAGAAGGAGAAGACATTGAGAGACAAGACAGTCCAGCTGGTTAGAGTTATATGGAGGAATGACTCTCCGGGCGAATCCACGAGGGAGAAAGAGGATGAGTTGAGAGAACGTTATCCCTATCTATTTGTAACCCCTTCTATGTAACTACTCTTTCGCTTACCTCCAGAATTTCGAGGACGAAATTATTTCAAGGATGGTAGATTGTAATGACCGTGTACCTTAGATACGTAATAAAAACGTTTTATAATTTTTCTCGAGATCAAACAATTATTTTACTGCTTATATTGGTAGAAAACACTTTTAAAATATTTTTCCATGATTAAAATGAATTAATAAGATTTTTAGGATTTTTTAATGAATTTTTGGGTTTTTTAAGAATTTAAATGGATTTTTTTATCGAAGGGAAAAGTTTTTAAAACCGACAAGGGGAGCTATTTTGGACCAAATTTGGTTGAAAAGGATAAAAAAAAACATCAAAATACATTTTCTATAATTTTCCCAGATTTTTATAATATTTTTAACTATTTTTAAATAATTTTTTGAAGCTAAAAACAATTTTTAAAACATTTTTAAATATTAAAAACAAAATTTATTAATTTTTTAAGAGCGGGAATGAATCTGGACCGTTAGATCTTAAAACCAACGGCCCAGATTCTGCCGAATTTTTTTTAAAAGAAATATATATATATATATATATATATATATATATATATATATATATAAAGTTCTATTGTCGGTAAACCGTTAATTTTGAACCCACTAATTCAATGGTGAAAAAATTGTAGAATCACATAAAATTTGGTGTACCCATATCTTAGATGATAACGATGAAGATGATGGGTGCCGATCATCGGAAAACACGATGGACGGCGTACTTTTTCGACGCCATATGAGAAAATTCCCTCCTATGGCATCTTTCCTCCATTATTCTCATATGTATATATATGTATATATATGTATATATGTATGTATGTGTGTGTGTGTGTGTGTGTGTGTATACATATATACATATATATACAGGCGCCTTTGATCTGGACCGTTGGATCAACGATCTAACAGTCAAGGATCGCCAGAGCCAACTCGAGCCGGGTCCCACGCCAGCTCACGCTCGATGTGATGTGAGTCGTTGGATCTGGTCGAGCGACGGTCTGTATCTGGTCGGCTCGTGGGGTCGGCTCCTATAGCGGCTGGGGAAAAAAATAGGGAATTTTAATTCCAGAAAATCCCTATAAATAGTCCTGAGCTTCTAAAATCCCCCCCAAAAATTCTGTTCAACAAACAAAATCTCAAAAAAATTTAGAGCTTTCTCTTTGAATTTTATACACTCTAGACCAAGTTCGAAAGGCAAAACAATTCCCGGCTTCAAGATATACCTTTTCTTGTACAACCCGACGCTCACCGACTTTCATTTTCCTAGCTCATTTCAGATACAATCTATCAACACTTGACCCCCTGTTATCTTCATTATGAAAATATCTATCTATAAAAAAAATTCCAGGACCGAATTATTATGTTTTAACTGCATTATCTATTTTACAGAATTTGACGATTAAAAATGATATTAAACCCTAATAATATAACGAACTTTTAGCAGTTATCCTTCACGATAAAATCACGGGTTAACGGACAATCCTAGATTCATGCTTGAACATATGGAACTAAGTCGTAAAGCGACTATCATGACCGGGATAACTTTTGCAGGAATAAATGTAATTATTCTACGGTGTTAAATAAAGATTATCGATAATTAGTTCCTTAATTATTAAAACATGGAAAATTATAGTAAATTTTTATATATTGGTTATTTTAAAAATAAAATTGATGGTAAACATGTGGAACCAAATTTTCGCTAATTTGGATATTTCACAAAAATACCATCAACACCTAAGAATTTATATTTTCATTAAAATACCACAAACTTTGGAAAAATAGTATTTTCCTTAAAATACCCTAAATCTTTCCAAGTGATATTTTTATTAAAATACCACAAACTTTTCTGAATCATAAATTTTTACGAAAACACCATGAACTTGGTAGAGTAAATAGTTTTATTAAAATATCCTGAACTTTTAAAAGCCAGGGTTTTCTTGTAAATATCAATAATAATCCTAAAACTAGATTTTTACTAAATACCTTTAAGAAGTGAAACCTTACAAAAATACCCCTAATTTCGAAAGTTAAGTTTTTAGAATTTCACTAAAATACTCTTAACTTTTATAAAAGAGGTTCTTTTTATTAAAATACCACAACTTTTATACTAAAAGATCATTTACGTTAATATACCATTGTTTTTTTTATAAACAATAATTACGATAAAATACCACAGTCATTTATAAACTAAGGTTTCTATAAAATACCATGTTTACCTTAAAACTATAATGGAACGAGATATAACCCATGACCGTGGAAGTCCATATCGACTGAGATATCATCTACTTAAATCCAACTTTTGATACATCACATGATATGACCTACGATGCGGTTAGGGTTAGAATACGCGAACCTAAGTATGGAATACTATTATAAATGAAGATCTTGGCAGGCAGGGTGAATAGTCCCAACGTGGACGACTACTACAAATGAATTGAACAGTCCAAACATGGACGACTACTGCAAATGAATTGAACAGTCCCAACATGGATGACTACTACAAATGAATTGAACAGTCCCAACATGGACAAATTGTTAGTTGTATGTATACCCTAGAGGCCATTATTGTACATGATTGTATATTATAGTGGATGCTTGGACATATATAGGGAGTACTTTCTTGCTCGACATGATAGTATGCTATCTGGTTACTCTTTATCTTAATATGTATCTTTATATTGTCTCTCTGTTATATGTTGATAAGCCTTTAAGATGTGGACTTGACTGCCATGATTATGATGGAGATCATACTAGTGGGGCCAGGGTAGTCCACAATTACATTCTTTAATTGTTCCCAGTCGAAGGGGTATCGAGACGGCACATCGATATTCCAGAGTAGACTGGTGTGTATGATTCTTGACCCTGTATGGGGCGATAGTTGATCCCAAAACCATTGGAGTTTGACATCAGAGAATCTGCACAGGTGCTCATTGGAGAATGGGTACACCGAACAGGACTCGCCGAGAACTCCCAGATGGTACTGTTCCCTTACGGAAAATAAATAAACAAATAGAGCAACGGAGGAAATCCCCAAGTGGAGCATCACGTGCCCACACGTGATAGGCGCTGCGCTTGACAAAGCAAGGCTAAAACTGAAACTAAAACTGAGCCTCACGTCCAGACACGTGGCTGTTATATACAAAGTATATAAGCGCCTTCTTAAAAAACAATTGGCCAGAAGAAGTCACGTGATAGCACGTGACGCTTTTTGATATGCTTAATGCTGTGAAGGGTCACGTGCTACACGTGATGAACCCCTAGGCTTTCCAAACCGATGAAATTAAATTCTAAGATAAAAGGGGTCAAAACCCCATTTGGAAAACATTTCCCTAGATCTTTCTAAACAAGAAAGATTGTGCTCTGCAAAGCCGAGCGCCGTTGGATTAAAAATCTAATGGTGATTAAAAATTACCAATTTACAAAAGAAGATTCTGTGTGGGGGAAATATTTTCCTAATTTTGTGAGAAATATCTTCTGTAAAACAGAAGTCCTTGGATTAAAAATCCAACGGTGAATAAAATTCACCGATTGATCTAAAAGATCATTTTGGTTGGTTATAAAATCAATCAAAATCTCCTAATAAACGATTTGGTCGAACAAACTGATTATTTTCTTTCTCCTATAAATAGGAGCCCAAAGAGAAAGAGAGAAAAGGGGGGAGGAAGAAGACAGAGAAAAGAGAAGATAAAAAAGAGAGAGAGAAAACCCTTCGTAAGTTTAAAATAAAAGAGAATTTAATTCTCCAGAGAGAAGAAAGAGAAAAAGAAACTCTAGGTAAGAGAAGGAATAAAACATATGGAATATATCCTCTCTTTTTCACCTTCATAAGAGTTTAACTCTTCTAAATTGAACTTAGTTCTTCCTCTGATTAAAATCTGCAGAAGCAGATCTTCCCACAAGTTAAGAATTTAATTCTCACCGGGGAGATTTTTCCATGCAGATCCAAAACCTAGAGGGAGATCTAAGTTCATAGAATTTAATTCTCCCCAAAAGTATATAGGAATTTAATTCCTAAGAATTTAATTTCTCTAATAAAACAAGGGTTTAACCCTTCACATGAAAACTTAGTTCTCTTTATGGTAAAAGGTCTGCAGAAGCAGATCTCCCCACAAGTTGAGAATTTAATTCTCATCGGGGAGATTATGTCATACAAATCTCAAACCTAAGAGAAAAACTAAGTCTTAAGAATCCAATTCTCATAAAACAATGGGCTTGAAAGTCTCGAAACTCAAGATCTCCATGCACATAAAAATATTGGCACCCAGCATGATAACAACCGATCACGTGCTCCTACGTGAGCGCCTTTGATGAACAAAAGAGAATAATTGAGATTAGATTATATGACCACACGTGACCCCATAATAGTGCTTGGTACTTACAGAACAAAAAGGAATAAATCAAAGGCAGTTCCCACTTTTGGATCGCCTCACGTGATCCCACATGACCCAACAGCGCTTGAACAAAAGAATGAACCCTAAGAAGCAGCGCTTCAAATCCTTGAAGTTTAACACTATCTTAAGCGCCTCACGTGCTCACACGTGATGGCCAAAGTGTTTAACACTTATCTGAAGATGGAGAATAAAACCAAGCGAACAGCACCACCTCTAAAGGCATCACGTGCGACACGTGAGCACTCTCAAAATTCCAGTGTTTTAACACTGCCTCAGAGTATCACGTGGGAGCGATTGAGCGTTGAATAAACATGTTAGTGTTGAACACTATGAAGGGCTGATATTAGCTAGAATCATACCAAATGTTCCAAGGACCATCAATTGAGCCCTTCATGCTCAGGGTTTCCAAAGCCGATCTCAAGACAGCTAATAAGCTCCCAACAGATGACATCTAAACTGATGTTCATCCCATTTCCCAAAATCGGGACATTGGTTCAAGGGTACATCTCTTCATACCTCTGATACATGTCGTTGTAATCTTTTAACGTCTTCAGAGAGATGGAGGGTCCTAATAACTAATAAATTTTGGCGCATTCCCAAACTGGTCAAACCAGAACCCCATGGACTATGAGGTCCTTAAACCTTATGGACTGTGAGGTCCTTAAACCTCATGGACTGTGAGGTCCTTAAACTCATGGACTATGATGTCCTTAAACTTTATGGACTGTGAGGTCCTTAAACTCATAGACTATGATGTCTTTAAACTTTACAGACTATGATGTCTCTAAACTCTATGGACTATGATGTCCTTAAACCCACTGGACCGCAATGTCCCTAAACTAAAACAATAGAGTCCAAATACTCTTTTGTCGGATCTAAATGATCCCAAAAACCCTGTTAAGTAGATCTTAGTCTAAAAATTAGACTAATGTATCCTTAACAAGCATTTAAGTTGATCTTAATCTCAATGAGATTAACAATCCTTAAACCCACTGGACCACAACGTCCATAAACTAAGACGATAGGGCCCAAATTCACTGTCATTGGATTTCAATGATTCCAACCCCCCTCCCGTTGAGTAGATCTTAGTCTAAAAATTAGACTAACGTATCCTTAACAACGTTTAAGTTGATCTTGATCTCAATGAGATTAACGATCCTTAAACCCAAACCAAACCCAAATCTATGAAAGTACGGATTTGGACTAATCCACGCCCTACGGGCGACAACATAAATTAGTCTCCGTATACAATCCACGGGCAACCAAAAACAAAACAAACACACACGACACGAAATGACCATCTGGAGAAGGAGAAAGTGGTTACCGCGATGCGGTAGCGTAATTAACTGCAGGGGCTTGCGCCTGTAGGGAAGAGCGTCCCCATAATAAAAAAAACCCCTCACAATGAGGGGGAATCTGATGAAGTATGCTACATCGGCCGCATCCGTCTAAACCTTCAATACATGGTGCCATAAATCAACTTGGCATTTTCGGAGAGGTGGATGGATAAAACCAAATAGCATCTGCCCCCAAAATTCAGGCCGGACGTCCCAACATCCCGGTTGCGTCTTTCGGCGGCGAACAGATTCTGGCACGCCCGGTGGGCCTTTTCCTCTTTCCACTCCACACTTCGTGTGTTGTGTTTCGCGAACGAGTCGCGGTTTGCTATGGTTGCCCCTGGATTCGAGGTACTAAAATTTGGCGTCTTGCTCCGTGCAGAAAATAGAAGATCAATGGCTTTCAACTGCACCAACTGCAACAACGGCAATAACTCTCACTCCGTCCTTGCTGGAGGAGTGACCTATGGGCCTCAAGCGGCCTTCGTTTTCATGATGCCAGTGGAACAGGTGACGCAAGCCACCACTGGGCTGTTCTTTAGGACCATGCTCCCGCCCATGAGCTTCAACGCCCCACTGCCGTCGCAAGAAGCTCCGAAGAAGTCGGTCTTTGATCGGCTTGCAACTACTGCGGCCCCTCTCAACGGGTCGCCCAAATCTAACGTCTCAGTCTTTAACCGACTGGGCCAAAACTCCAATGGGCCTGTAAAGAAGCCCGCGATACCTGAAGGGGTTATCCCGAAACGGATAGCCATCCCTGCTCCAGTAAATGAAGCCATCAGAGAGACTTCTCCTACTAAGGGGTCGGTCTTCACAAGACTGACCGTTCGGACTCCCACTTCGGGTGAGATCACCAAGGTTGTTTTTCCTGCTCAGAAATCAGTCTTCGATAGGTTGGACGTTTCTTCTTAGCGGACATCAGTCTTCAAGAAGCTGACACCGGCAGCAACCCTCCACCAGAGCAGGGGGCACGATGAAGCCACCCCCATAGATGAACCAATACTGTCTGCAAGGCATGCTCGACGTTGCTACTGGCTCCGATTGAGGAATGCTGGGGGCAGTTCCCCTTCTGGACCGACTCTGCCAGCTCCAACGGTGGAAGTCGATGCTGTTGTTCCAACTGGTAACAGCTTTGAACCACTCAGGAGGGTGCGCAAGAACTCTCCGATGGCCGTGCTAAAAAGATCTCCTCCACCCGGGGAGAGCGCTGCAAAGGCAGAGCTGGAGCATCCCCCTCAGCGGCTGTCCTCTAAAATTCACAAGGTCTGACGACAGGTCCAAGACTTGGTGATCAACCAATACTACTTCCGCCGGCAGAAGAAAATGAAGGTTCAGCAAGAGGAGGACCATCTCACCGCCGTCGTACCACAAAAGGCGTCATTTACTTGGGTGCCCGCTGCAACAGCCCCCTCAACTTCGACCGCTTACAAAAGGAGAAGGCCGGAGAAGATCTCTGCGTCTGCGGCGAATCGCAAGGGCATTGAATCCAAACGCTCCAAGTCTGGAGGCATGGTAGTGCATACTGTTTATATGGCTTCCGGAAAAGAGGAAAGTCGTGCTTCTACGGGTCATCGACCGCTCACACGATCAGTGACAAAGGCTTAGGAGCAACAACAGAAAAAATTCCAGGAGATGCTGACAACTATGGCTGCACTCACCGGGCCAAAAGCAACCCGGAGACATCGTCGGAGTAGCGCCAAGAGCAGAAAACTGATGCCGAATTCCTCCGAAGAATGCTCGAGAGAAAAGACAAAGAAGCCGCGGAACAAGCGGCCAACATAAAACAAATTACGCTTTTATTCTAAGATATGGTCGGGATGATGATACAGCTGGATCCTCCACCTGAAGACCCCCCGATTATCCTTGAAGACGACAGAGGGGAGACATCGAACCCTCTTCTGGCTCTATCATCGGCCAAAGAAGAGACCATCTCCAAAGTCGCCCTAGATGACTATATCGCTCAACAGATACGAGCTCACCCGGAAAGCGAAGCGGCCGGCCAAATTGTTAAGACTGGACGACCCTATCCGGGTTGGTACGATCAAATAAAATACCCGCCAGGATACACGATCCATAAGTTCCACATATACAAGGGGACATGCAATCCCCATCAACATGTCGCTCAGTTTAAGGCTCTGCGCGGCAACACCGGAGGTGATGATAAGCTACTGCTTTGCCAATTCGTTGGCAGCTTGTCGGAGACAGCATTCGAGTGGTATTCCGAGCTCCCGAATGACTTTGTCAAGACATTTGCAGAAATGGAGCTACTGTTTACACAAAGATTCGCAAGAGCTAGCGAGCGCATCCCGATCACCACACTAATTAACGCCAGGGTGAAGCCAGGCGAAACATGGGTTCAGTACGCGATACGGTGGCGGAACCTATGGTCGAAGTGCAAACAGCGGATAGAAGAGGCTCCTGCAGTAGGCATGTTCGTGGGTACTCTCGATCCGCAGGCGACCATATCCCAGTTCATGATGTTTTGCAAGCCGACTACCTTTCAGGCCTTGATTGACAAACTGACCCAAATGGATTAGATGGGCCATAGACCGTCTTCCTCGAAGATGGAGCCTCGAAACGAAAAGGGAAAAGGAAAAGCGACTTTCGTCGCCAATGCTCAGCAGCAGCCCAGCTGTCCAAAACTAGCTGATCGCCAAAGCGACAGACAACGATTCTTCAACGAGAAACTAAAATGCCCTTATTCGTTTCCCCGGGATAAAACGAGGAGACTATTCGAACTGGCGGTGCGTAACAGGATCATCAATTTGCCAGATCCAAGACGTCCACTGCAGCCGGACGACGCCAACAATCCTAATTACTGCCCCTACCACCGAGCAGTAGGCCATCCAATCGAAGATTGATTCGTCTTCAAAGGCTGGATTGAGGACCAATACCAAAAGGGCAAATCCGCACTGTCCGAGAATTGGAAAGTAAGCCCGCCACAACCACACGGTCTGAAAAAGATGGACACGCCAGGGGCATCATGCTCATTTATAGAGAAAGCTCCATGGGAAGTTGTTCTTTCGACAAGGACCAAAAGAATGCTGAAAGATCTCCAAGCATGTCCGGCGATTAGGTAGAAGAGCCCGCTGGAGCCTAAGATTATTGAGGGGATGCTGAAGCCGCGCCCAACGATGAAAGTTGGTGAAGGTGAACAAAACATTCAGGCCAAGCCTCCAAAGTATTTAAAGAAAAAGAAGAAGGCCAAGAAGCCCGTCCGACCCGAAGACAGCCGTACAGGTCTGCAGAAATACATCGATGCGCTGGAAGAATATAACCAGAAGGCACGAACCCCAATCACATTGGATGAATTCTTTAAGCATGTTCTTGAAAATAAAGCCGATAAAGGAGAAGATTCTTCAGAAGAGCTCGAGGATTATGTGGCAAGCTGTCGCATGATCTCTCACTTACTAATAAATGGCAAAGAAACTCCTGATGCAGGGAAACTGGGGGCAGGTCCAGAACCAGAACTCTTGGAACCGTCAGACAAGATGATTGACATATTCCTGAACGAAGCTCTTCAGAAAAGCAAATCTGATCGAGAGCGTGAAACGACCATATATGAAAGGGCTAAACGTCGGAGTCACGTTGAAGAAGCTCCGGTATTGAGAAGCCATAGAGTACCCCAACCAGATAGAAGCGCTTTTGCCGCCAGCAAAAGCAGGTTTAGGACAAGGAAGCAGTTTGCTAAAGCCCTGTCGATAGGAATGAAGTTGCCACCTTTCAAAGAAGACACTTCAGAAAATACGTTCCCCGACGAACTAGATGCACATCCAAACAACTGCTTATACCATCGGAGGATCACACACCCTACCGAGGAATGCATGGCGTTTGAAAATTGGTGGCGGGGATACGTTGCTCATCGACATCATTTCAAGCGGATTAAACGCAAAACACGTCGAGAGCAGAGAAGCATGACAGATGAGCGCAGAAAAACTGTCGGCGACTGTCACATGGTTAATTCCGGGGGATCGCAAGTTCTCACCTTCGTGAGCGATTCTAATAAAGAAATAGCCCCCGACCCTCTCTTCAAGGAATCCATCTCCGAAACAGAAGAGATAAAGACCTGTGAGAATATTCAGCTGTGCAATCGTACGTTGCCCGAAAAGAATCTCGGACCTACGAGCAAGGGATCGAACAAAAAAGATAAGGGGAAAGAAAAAGCCCATGAACATATTACCCTCAATGACCGAGTCGTCGAAGAGCTGGCAGCCAAGGACCCACCCAAGAAAAACAAGGTGGATTACAATGTTCTGGCACACCTGAGGAAGATATTCTCGCAGCTAAGCATTCTCGATACCCTTCTGCTATCTAAAGAGGCAAGAGATTCTTTGATCAAGGCACTACAGGAGCCCGGGCAGTTCCAAGCTTTTCTTGCCGAAGAAAAGATGAATGACGAGCTGGAAGAAGTGCACACCGCTGACATCTTTTTCGGTGACGAAGATCTCCTTCTCGGAACATGTGATCACAACCGTCCCTTGTATGTCATCAGATACTACCATGACATCAAGATAGGGAAGATCTTAGTTGACAACGGATCCTCTGTCAACCTCCTAAATGTGAGGGTGCTAAAAGAAATCTGCATGAGCATTCAACACCTCGCTCGGGATAAAATCACTATCTTCGGATTCGACTCCCAGTCATCACGGACGCTCGGGTCTGTGATATTGACGTTACGCTTTGGGCTGTTCGACACTGACATCAAGTTTCACGTCATTGATGCCAAGACTTGCTACAACGCTTTGCTCGGCAGGACTTGGTTACACGAGTACAACATCATCCTTTCTACACAGCATTAGTGTATGAAATACTTCAAAGATATTCTTGAGTATTGTTGGGGTCGAAAATTGCATCCCGGTTGACCAAGTCAAAGTCAAAGTCAACCCCAAGCCAAGTGGGCCCATGCCTAGGTCGAGTCCGAACATGAAGCGGTCGGCCCTCCTCTATGCCCAAAATGAAATCATGTAATAAATAATTTTTATGTAATTTTTTTATGCATGAATGGGCATAAAGAAATTTTTTTGTAAAGCCCATGATTTATGTGCAAAAAGAAATGGCACATGAGCCATGAGATGGGCAAAATACCATTTTGTAAAGCCCAAGGGGCTATATGTAAATGTGTAAGCCTATATAAGGCAACATGATGATGAATAAAGCATATACTTTTCATTCCCCTCAAAATCTAGGGTTTGTGCCTCTTTCCCCTTTCTGAAGGTTCTAAACCTTCTTTTGAATTAAGTCAAGAGTTTTACTCTTCCTTTTATAAAACTAAATAGTTTTTCACCACAAAACCCACAAAGGGGAACTCAGATCTTCCATCAGATCTCAGAAAGGAGAGATTTTTAAAATCTCACATCTCTTGATCTTCAAGATCCTGCCAACAAAGGAGGAAGAAGGAGACCCATCTCCAGAAACCCCACTTTGGGGAAGAACTAGGGCTCAAGGGGAGAAGCCCTTCACCAGCTTCAAAACATCCTAGGAGTTTAACTCCTCATACACACACACACACACACAAAAATAATAATAATAAGTGCTCCTTTCTGGGAGTACAACTATCATTGCAGGGACCAAGTCCCTTTTGCCGCCCGAACGCCCACATGCTGACACGTGGGGCGCTAGCGCTCAAAGCGCTAGCGCCCAAGCGCCTACGTGCTGACATGTGGGGCGCTAACGCTCAAAACGCTAGCGCCCTTGAGCTCAAAGTGCTAACGCCCGAGCGCCCACGTGCTGACACGTGGGGCGCTAGCGCTCAGAGCGCTAGCGCCCAAAGCGCTAGCGCCCGAGTGCCCATGTGCTGACACGTGGGGTGCTAGCGCTCTTGCGCTCAGAGCGCTAGCGCCCAAAGCGCTAGCGCCCGAGCGCCCACGTGCCTGGCACGTAGGGCGCTAGCGCTAGCACCCAAAGCGCTGGCGCTTTTTTTCACGAATCCTTTGGATGCCCTTTCCCTTTTTTTTATTTTTATATATATGTACACACACACACCCCTACTCTACAACACATTCCCTCTCAAAAAAAATTTGGCATGACCAGTTTAACCCGTTAATCGGAGGTTCTCTCGCTCCAAAAGGCAAGGGGTAATTAACGGCAGCTTAGTCCGCGGCTGCCGGAGATTCGGATCCCCACAATCAATAAACCCCAGCCTACCCCAGGCAGGGGGAATCTGTAATGCGTCTGACAAGCGCGCGCGTATTTCCATCTCAATGGGGTGATGAAAAACACCCTACAGATTCTGGCACGCCCGGTGGGACCAATCTCTCCTTCCATATTTCGGGTTAAACTTTCATGCGAACTCAATCAGTATACATATCTATATTTATACTAAAATAATGCTCTTTCATGCAGGTCTTCAAGCAATAACTTTTCAACAATGTCTCCAAGGACGATCTCAGCTCTCAGCACGGCTCCCATCTCCTACACGATGAAGATGGACGCCAGGACGGTCCTCCCGGCAAGTCTCAGACGACAGTGGGAAGAGCCGCCGTTACAATTTGGCTCTATTCTGTTCGTATCAGCCAGCGCCATCTCAGCTCCTCAAGCCCCGGTGACAGACAAACCGGTCTCGAAAGGCAAGAGGCCAAATGTGGTGGTTTCGAAGGCGCCCCAACTCAAACGCAAGTTGGTGTTTGAACGACTTTCCTTGGCCCCAGCTAGGGGCAAGGCCATCAACACCAACAAAGCAACAAGACGTCTCGAGCAAGCTCCGGCGGTGCCCCTGACAACTGCCCGATCTGGTGTCTTCTCTAAGCTCCCCGCTAATCGACTCACGGTGGCTTCCCAGGAAACAGATGCCCGCCAAGCCTTCAAAATCAAGAAGCTAAGGCAGAAAAGGCTCAGATACAGAACCAACAAAAGAGCTAGGACTCATACTAGGCTGAGCTTCATGAGGCTCCAAGGACGGGGTTACCCCGCCAAAGATAAAGAGACGGCTGGATATGTGGTCCACACTGTCTACATGGTCGGACATTGTCACGCCCCGCTTCCCAGAGTATGCTAAGATTGGCACGTGACATAGCCAACCATGCTACCTGTGGATAGGAAAAATCCCTCCACAGTCACATTACGGCTGTAGAGATATCAAGAACAGGAAAGTAAACTAAACTATCTAGTACATGTCCATGAGCCAGAATGAATGAGTCAAGAAATAATAATATGCGGAAGCAAAAGATACAATAATGAAACACGTGGAAAGTAAAACTACATACCGACAAGAACTTCACCGCTCGGTCTAACAGCGGAAATACTCCTGATCAGTCTGCAACAAAGGTAGAAGGATCTGGGTCATGCAAAACCCAGACGTCAACGCGTCATAACATCAAGCAACAATATGTAAACAGGGTAGCAAGACATGCAAGTATAATCATAAATAGTAAATCGGGTGTAAAGCAATCTAAATCAGGACAGTGAAAGGTAGCGTGCAGTGAGTAAACTAAATTGATCAATTGGTTATCTACTCTCAAGTCTTTGAAATCAATTTGATGAATCATCGATGTAACTCAATAGTATCCCGTGCATACCCGGGACCATGGTCAAGATTCTTGGGCTGAATCCGAGACATGCCGCTAGGCGTCAGCAGCATCATCCCAAGGCTGGCCTAGCCTCTAAAACTGATCAGTAAAGGTAGTACACTGTCGAGTTACAAGTCAGGTTTCATCATTGATTTCCCCATACCCCCAAGTTATGTGTTCAAGTCAGGTATTACGTAATCAAGGATTAATGCCAACACAGGATCAGGTAAGAGCAGGTTTGTCTGGATAGAAAACAGGAATGGTCCGTGAGGACTACATGTCAGGTTTGTTGGCATTAGACACAAGATCAGGTAACAGGTAAAGCCATGGTACATCAGGTCAAGTCGAGTAGTGTATTTAGATGTCATGTCATGTAAAGAGTGTACGGTACCATGTCAGGTCAAGTAATATGTGAGACAAGTCATGTCAAGAGTGTACGCTACCATGTCCTTTCAGGTAGGAAGTGCAACAGGTCATGTCAGGAAGCACAAAATGTTATGTGGGTGCTCATAATCAACTAGCATAAGCATGGGTATACAAAATAAGCATGGGTACTAATAGCACAATAAAATGGAACATTGTAATGTGATATGCAATCAGGTACAGATTAAGGCATACAGATGCACAGTTATCGATTAGGGTTACATTTATAGTTTCAATATTAATTAGGATGCAATTTATTAAACATGGAGTGTTAATATCACAGTATTATGTAGTAATGTGATCTATGGATGCGATTATATGTATCTTAAATGCGATGGATACAAACGAGTATCCGAAAAGTTATAAAACTATAAAATGGTAATGCGGGATGTACAACTAAGCAATATTTGATATAAACATTGATATAATAATATTAATATGGATAGCATATTCAAAGCGATTAATAACTATAAAAGTGGTATTGATTAATCATGCACAAGAAAGTTCCGTTCAGAAATTCAGTGTCATCCTGATTTGTAAAATAGCTTAAAAATAACAAACGTTCTCCAAAAGGGACGTGTCTTATACCAAAACAAATATAATTCAATAAGGTTTTCATTTTTATAAGTATAAGCATCTCAGGTTGTCCCTAAAAAAAGCTATGAACATTCGAAGTTGAAAGTTTGCTGCTGGAATTTCCCTGGACAGCAGTTTAGAGAAATATTCATTTGAATTTTACGTTATTTAAACAATTTATTTTGTAAGTAAATATTTCATAAAGTTATAGTACTCTGAGTTAGCTTCGGAACGAACAAAAGGACGTATACTAATGATTTTTCTATGATTTATAATGAATTTTATAAGGTAAAGTGTACAGTAAATTTCAGATTTGTCGTATCCGCTTTGCGATGACGTTTCATGCGTAAACTATAATATTTTCAAATGTATAACATTATAAAATGCAGATTATAAACTAATTAAAGATAATAATAAGAAATATTACGATGATTTATATATTTTAAATGATATGGATACAGTATAATGTAAACTAGTATGTCACAAGATAAGTTTTTATGATCTAGATTTAAAATGATATAAACGGATGCAAACGGAACATCGAAACGTTATAAAATTAAACATGGGTACTAGATTTAAACTATAGGTATGGTATTTATTTAAATAGGTATAAAATAAATTATATAGCATGTAGCAAGATTAACTTGCCTAGACGGAACAAGAACGGATGTGTACGGAACGTCCTTCGTCGGCGGAATGTCGCGACGCACGCACGGTATACGGAACGGTTCCAAACAACACACGAGGGTGATCACGCAAGTTAGGTACGTTCAGTGGATCACTCGAATCGTCAGCGACGAGCACGGCTCTGGCGGTGATTACCGGAATCAAGAAACAAGATCAAGAAAAAGAAAGAAGAAAAAAGAAGAAGAAGAGGCTATGTATTAAATAAGGAAAGAAAAATTAAATAAATAAAAAATATATAAATATATATATGTAGAGGAGAGAGAGAGAGAGAAAGGAGTTGTTAGTTTGTTAGGAAATTAGATTTAAAATTTTAAAAGATTTTTAGATTTAAAATTTTAGATAAGAGGTTTCAGTTTGTTAAAGAAATCGTATGAAAATATTTAAACTAATTTTTAAAATTAAATAAATTGAATTTTGGCGGGATACCAAAATATTTCAAAACGTGCCCGGGTCGGGTCTAAAACTTCAGATTTAAAATACGAAAAATATGTGCGACTTTCAAAATTCAAAATGAATGCTCAGGCAACGAAAATGCATACCCCTAAGAACGGATGCACGTACATGCGCGTAGCCATCCAAACACGTCCGTTTCACTGAACGGGACGAGAACAAGATGCGCGGATGCTACCACAGGATTAGGGGTATCATGCAGGCTATGAAATGCAATTTTAAATTATTTTACATGACCTAAAATGTTATATGGTAAAATGCTAGTATGCAGTATACATGAGATGCACGTGTCTATGTAACAAGTCAGGGTAATCTATAAATATGAATCAAACAGGTTCAAGCAAGTGGGTCGGGCCGAATGCAATGTAAAATGTAAAATACTATTCGCACCCAAAACACGATAAATCAGGAAAATACCACAATTAAGGAAATACGAGAACTGGAATTAGTATAAATGAACTAGGGTGTTACATTATACCCAACTACAAAAGAATTTCGTCCTCGAAATTCTAAGAATAAGAAAGGATAAACAATCAACAAACTACAAGAATAGATGTGGAAACTTCTGTCGGATTTTATCTTCTCGTTCCCAAGTGGGTTCTCCATGCAAGCGATTACTCCAAGAAACAAGCATAAGAGGGATACCTTTGTTCATAAGAACCTTTTCTCTTCGATCCACAATTTACATCGGTCGCTCCTCAAAGGTTAAATCTTCTCGTACAGTCTGCTCCGAAAGATCCAATACATGTATTTCATCTCGAGCATACCTACGGGGTTGAGATACAAGAAACACGTCATGAACACTCTCGAAAGATTGCGGTAACACCAAAAGATACGCCACTTCTCCAATACGCTCCAAAATCTTTAAAGGTCCAACGAATCGAGGACTAAACTTTCCTTGACTTCTATAACGGATCCCCCTCTAGTCGATGACATCATCAAGAATACTAAATCACCCACAGCGAACTCTAGAGGTTCTCTCGACGTATCAGCCCAACTCTTCTGTCGGTCTTGTGCTGCCTTCACATGATTCCGGATAGTGCTAACCTTCTCAACTGTTTGCATGGACCAAATCCGGTCCCAACAATCTTCTTTCTCCAATATCGTCCCAATAAACAGGTGAACGACACTTGCGACCATATAATGCTTCTGATGGAGCCATCTGAATAGTCGCCTGAAAGCTGTTGTTGTACGAAACTCCACCAAGTATAGATGATCCTCCCATGAACCCTTGAAGTCTAACATGCAAGCTCTCAACATGTCTTCAAGAGTTTGGATCGTTCTCTCCGACTGGCCATCTGTTTGAGGATGATAAGCTGTGTTAAACTTCCATTGAGTCCCCAAACTTTCCTGTAAGCTCCTCCAGAAGTGTGATAAGAATCGAGTGTCATGGTCGGACACGATGCTCACAGGTACTCCGTGCAATCTCACAATCTCCTGCATATACCGTTCTGCTGACGCTTCCGTTGACTGACCAACTCGAAACGGTATGAAGTGAGCTGCCCTGGTCAATCGATCAACAATCACCCAAACTGCATTATTGCCTTTTGGACTCCGCGGTAGAGCTGTCACGAAATCCATGGTCATATGTTCCCACTTCCACTGAGGAATCGGAAGTAGTTGCAATAAACCAGCAACCCTTGATGTTCAGCTTTAACTTGCTGACACACCAAGCACTTTGCCACAAAGCGGGCAATCTCCCGTTTCACGCCTTCCCACCAGAAATGCTGTCGTATATCTCGGTACATCTTCGTGCCTCCTGGATGTACGGATTATGCTGAACTGTGCGCCTCCTTCATAAGTTTTTCACGAATATGTCCCTTTGGCACACACAAGCGGCTACCATATCACAACGAACCATCTTCATGGATCAATAAGTCTGTTCGAAGTCCAGCTTCAACCTGTTCTCGAAACTTTTGCAATCTAGGGTCCTGCAATTGCGCTGCTTTAATATTCTCGATCAACGACGACTGTACTTGCAGCTGCAACAACTGTCTCGAAGAATGCGGTAGCACAACTTCCAAATCGAATCTCCTAAAGTCTTCAATAGGTTTCTTCTGTGCAGTCAACATCTGAATTGCTGGCCACCAACTAAGTGCATCCGGCACAACATTAACTTTTCCCGGATGGTATTCAAGATCAAGGTCGTCGTCAGCCATCAGCTCCAACCACCTACGCTGCCTCTTATTAAGCTCCTTCTGTGTGAACACATACTCCAGGATTTTGTGATCGGTGAATACTTCGACCCTTTCGCCCAGTAAGTAGTGTCTCCAAATCTTTAAAACGAACATCACAGTTGCTAGCTCCAAGTCAGGAGTTGGGTAGCCCTTCTCATGGGTCTTCAACTGTCTCGTTGCGGAAGCTATAATCCTCCCATACTGCATCAAAACACATCCCAAACCTTTACCAGATGCGTTGCTGTGAATCACCAATCCTCCGGAACTGTCTGGCACGGTTAAACAAGAGCGGTTATCAACCTTTGCTTCAACACCTCAAAAGCTGACGCACACTTATCCATCCGTACAAATGGTACCTCCTTGCGCGTAAGCTTGGTCAAGGCTCAGCCAAACGAGCAACATTTCCCACGAACCTTCTGTAGTATCCTGCAAGTCCAAGAAACTTCTGATCTTTACAACGTTCTTCGGAATCGGCCAGTCTTGAACTGCTGCAATCTTCCCTGGGTAAACGGCGATTCCATTTCCAGCTACGACATGTTCCAAAACTTTACTTCTTCAAGACAAAACTTGCACTTGCTCATCTTAGCATATAATCTTTCTTGCCTCAGTGTCTGCAGTGCGATCTTCAAGTGTTCTGCATGCTCTTCAATGCTCCTCGAGTAGACCGGAATATCCTCAGCGAACATCACTATAAACTGGTCCAAGAACGGTGAAGGATTCGGTTCATCAAGTCCATAAATATCGCCGGTGCATTCGTGACTCCGAATGGCATCACTAAATACTTGTAATGTCCATACCAAGTTCGGAACGCAGTCTTAAAAAAATCTTCTGATTTAACCCGGACCTGATGATATCCGGACCGCAAATCCAGCTTTGAGAATACCCTCGCGCCACTAAGCTGCTCGAACAATTCACCAATGCGAGGGATTGGGACTTGTTCTTAATAGTCACCCGGTTTAATTGTCGATAATCGATGCACATCCTCCTTGTGCCATCTTTCTTCTTGACTAGAAGAACTGGAGCTCCCTAAGGTGAATTGCGCAAATTCAACCCTTCTCTAGCAATTCGGTAACCTGCTTCTTTACTTCTTCCAACTCCACTGATGCCATTGGATAATATGCCTTTGAGATTGGCGCTGCACCAGGAACAAGATCAATCGCAAACTCCACATCTCGTTTGTGGTAACCCGAGATGTCCTCGAACACGTCCATGAACTCTCGTAATATAGCCGGCGCTTCTTCCTTAATAACTTCCATCGACGAAAGAACACTGTTTGTCGGCCTAGCCCAAAATTCGACTGGCCCGACCGAACTACTTCCTCCATCAAAACAAACTCCGGATGTCTGGAAATCTGGAAGTTCACTTTCCTTGCTCTACAATCACTGTGAGTGTGAAAGGTGCCAAGAAAAATCCATTCCCGAGACCACAACAAACAAGGAGTGCACCAGAATTGAATAATTCCAATGCGGAAAGATAAGAACAAGTAGGATACCAAGATGACTTCATCCGAAATCAAGATACTGAAGAGGATTAAGCACGGTAAATAGGGTTCAAGCTGGTAATAAAACAATAACTGGTAAGCAATGAAACCGAGAGAAGCAAGGTAGTATAAGATCATGGAATAAGGAAGTGAATCAAGGCCAGGACTCCAAGTTACTTAAATAGAGTACCGCATTGTAACCATGCTGCAGTTCATGGATACAATTACATAACTCCACTCAAGTCGCCCAAATCCTAGTATCAGAATCAAGAATAGGGAGAGACAATAGAAAACCAAAAGGGTTTCAAGCCGAGATGCAAAGTGGTTTGCATATCGTCAAGGCGAAAGATAAAAGAAGGATATGATTCAAGAATCACAATAATCAAGATGGCAGGACATGTTCCTAATCACGAGTATTCTGATTCGTGTATTGGGTCCAATACCCAACTACAAAAGAATCAAACCCGATTAACCTATATCCCATGGCTCTGATACCAAAAGAACCATGTCACGCCCCGCTTCCCAGAGTACGCTAAGATGGGCACGTGACATAGCCAACCATGCTACCTGTGGATAGAAAAAATCCCTCCACAGTCACATTACGACTATAGAGATATCAAGAAGTGGAAAGTAAACTAAACTATCTAGTGCATATCCATGAGCCAGAATGAGTCAAGAAATAATGATATGCGGAAGCAAAAGATACAATAATGAAACACCTGGAAAGTAAAACTAGATACCGACAGGAACTTCACCGCTCGGTCTAACAGCGGCAATACTCCTGATCAGTCTGCAACAAAGGTAGAAGGATCTGGGCCATGCAAAACCCAGACGTCAGCGCGTCATAACATCAAGCAACAATATGTAAACAGGATAGCAAGACATGCAAGTATAATCATAAATAGTAAAGCGGGTGTAAAGCAATCTAAATCAGGGCAGTGAAAGGTAGCGTGCAATGAGTAAACTAAACTGGTCAATTGGTTATCTACTCTCAAGTCTTTGAAATCAATTTGATGAATCATCGATGTAACTCAATAGTATCCCGTGCATACCCGGGACCACGGTCAAGATTCTCGGGCTGAATCTGAGACATGCCGCTAGGCACAAAAACAGGAAATATGTACAGATGAATGATGTCAGCAGCAGCATCCCAAGGCTGGCCTAACCTCTAAAACTGATCAGTAAAGGTAGTACACTGTCGAGTTACAAGTCAGGTTTCATCATTGATTTCCCCATACCCCCAAATTATGTGTTTAAGTCAGGTATTACGTAATCAAGGACTAATGCCAACACAGGATCAGGTAAGAGAAGGTTTGTCTTGATAGACAACAGGAACGGTCCGTGAGGACTACATGTCAGGTTTGTTGGCATTAGACACAAGATCAGATAACAGGTAAAGCCATGGTACATCAGGTCAAGTCGAGTAGTGTATTTAGATGTCATGTCATGTAAAGAGTGTACGGTACCATGTCAGGTCAAGTAATATGTGAGACAAGTCATGTAAAGAGTGTACGGTAACATGTCCTATCAGGTAGGAAGTGCAATAGGTCATGTCAGGAAGCACAAAATGTTATGTGGGTGCTCATAATCAACTAGCATAAGCATGGGTATACAAAACAAGCATGGGTACTAATAGCACAATAAAATGGAACATTGTAATGTGATATGCAATCAGGTACAGATTAAGACATACAGATGCACAGTTATCGATTAGGGTTACATTTATAGTTTCAATATTAATTAGGATGCAATTTATTAAACATGGAGTGTTAATATCACAGTATTATGTAGTAATGTGATCTATGGATGCAATTATATGTATCTTAAATGCGATGGATACAAACGGGTATCCGAAAAGTTATAAAACTATAAAATGGTAATGTGGGATGTACAACTAAGAAATATTTGATATAAATATTGATATAATAATAATAATATGGATAGCATATTCAAAGCGATTAATAACTATAAAAATGGTATTGATTAAACATACGCAAGAAAGTTCCGTTCAGAAATTCAGCGTCATCCTGATTTGTAAAATAGCTTAAAAATAACAAACGTTCTCCAAAAGGGACGCGTCTTATACCAAAACAAATATAATTCAATAAGGTTTTCATTTTTATAAGTATAAGTATCTCAGGTTGTCCCTACAAAAAGCTATGAACATTCGAAGTTGAAAGTTTGCTGCTAGAATTTCCCTGGACAGCAGTTTAGAGACATATTCATTTGAATTTTACATTATTTAAACAATTTATTTTGTAAGTAAATATTTCATAGAGTTATATTACTCTGAGTTAGCTTCGCAACGAACTATAGAACGTATACTAATGACTTTTCTATGATTTATAATGAATTTTATAAGGTAAGGTGTACAGTAAATTTCAGATTTGTCGTATCCGCTTTGCGATGACTTTTCATACGTAAACTATAATATTTTCAAATGTATAACATTATAAAATGCAGATTATAAACTAATTAAAGATAATAATAAGAAATATTACGACGATATATATTTTAAATGATATGGATGCAGTATAATGTAAACTAGTATGTCACAAGATAAGTTTTCATGATCTAGATTTAAAATGATATAAACGGATGCAAACGGAACATCGAAACGTTATAAAATTAAACATGGGGTACTAGATTTAAACTATAGGTATGGTATTTATTTAAATAGGTATAAAATGAATTATATAGCATGTAGCAAGATTAACTTGCCTAGACGGAACAAAAACGGATGTGTACGGAACGTCCTTCGTCGGCGGAATGTCGCGACGCGCGCACGGTACACGGAACGGTTCCAAACAATACACGAGGGTGATCACGCAAGTTAGGTACGTTCAGTGGATCACTCAAATCGTCAGCGACGAGCATGGCTCCGGCGGTGATCACCGGAATCAAGAAAGAAGATCAAGAAAAAGAAAGAAGAAAGAAGAAGAAGAAGAGGCTATGTATTAAATAAGGAAACAAAAATTAAATAAATAAAATTTATAAATATATATATATATGCAGAGGAGAGAGAGAGAGAAAGGAGTTGTTAGTTTGTTAAGAAATTAGATTTAAAATTTTAAAAGATTTTTAGATTTAAAATTTTAGATAAGAGGTTTTAGTTTGTTAAAGAAATCGTATGAAAATATTTAAACTAAATTTTAAAATTAAATAAATTGAATTTTGGCGGGATACCAAAATATTTCAAAATGCGCCCGGGTCGGGTCTAAAACTTCAGATTTAAAATACGAAAAATATGTGCGGCTTTCAAAATTCAAAATGAATGCTCAGATAACGAAAATGCATACCCCTAAGAACGGATACACGTACATGCGTGTAGCCATCCAAACACGTCCGTTTCACTGAACGGGACGAGAACAACATGCGCGGATGCTACCACGGGGTTAGGGGTATCATGCAGGCTATGAAATGCAATTTTAAATTATTTTTTACATGACCTAATATGTTATATGGTAAAATGCCAGTATGCAGTATACATGAGATGCACGTGTTTATGTAACAAGTCAGGGTAATCTATAAATATGAATTAAACAGGTTCAAGCAAGCGGGTCGGGTCGAATGCAATGTAAAATACTATTCGCACCTAAAACACGATAAATCAGGAAAATACCACAATTAAGGAAATACGAGAACTGGAATTAGTATAAATGAACTTGGGTGTTACAGACATAAAGAAACAAACCCTTCTATGCTTCAAAGCCAGGGTGATGATGCGGTGGACGCTACCCAACGTCAACTCGGTCTAAATGATGAAGAGCTCGCTCAGGCCGATAAGCCAACAGAGCCCAGGGTTCCTACGGAATTGAGCTCAGGCAATAAGGATGGCCCGGTTGTCATAACCGGAACTACGGAACAAGCATTATTCCGATGGCTTCAGAGGCAGCTTCAGGATAGGGATGAGAAGTTAGCCAAGGTACAGTCCAAGGTCGACGAATTGACAAACGCCGCGGCAGATCTTGCGACTCAAGTCGCCCGATTGCAATTATAGCAGAATCAAATTTTGGTTCATGAGCCAAGGACTGATACCTGGAGGCAGCCAACTGATACCCCCTTCAACCTAAGAGCGGAGCGCCTTCGTGAAAAACGGCCGCAATCAGCCTCCAGTCCCTCCGATACATACGCCGGAGGGGAATCGCCTCTGAAAGAGAAACTGGAAAAAGTCTATTCCTTCAAAAGGGAAAGAGTCCACAAGATATTCAGGGACGCCTTAAGAAACGGTCTATAACTGCCAGAATTAAAGAGACCGCAGGAAGCGAATATGACCGATGACCCAAAATATTGCCCCTATCATAGGGTGATAGGTCATGCCATTGAGAACTGCTTCGTCTTCGATTGGGTCGAAAGGCAATACAAGACGGGAGAGATAGAACTGTCTAAAGACGTGCTAGCAAACAGTCAAGCTACGACCGCCGATTTCATACAAATGGAGACCGAAGCCTTTCGGGAGCCTAATCTTCCCAGACATGTGCCATTATCTGAAAAGGGCGAACCAAAGACTGATCGGCCTCAAGGACCAGCATCAGTAAGGGCACCTACTCTAATGGAGAGAAAGAAGAAGTTGTACTCCTTCAGGAGGGATGAGGTCCGCAATATATTCGAGGCTACATGAGATGAATATGACCGGAAATCCCGTATACTACCCATAACATAGGGTAGTGAGTCATGCCATTGAAGACTGCTGTGTTTTTTAAGATTGGGCAGAGGACCAATACAAGCTTGGAAAAACCTCACAGTCTTCGGATGAATCAGCAAGCCACAGAGCTACGGTCATCAACACAGCTCCGCCAAGATCAAAATCCAAGGAGTCGGGATAAGCAAAGGTGACCACCACGTCGTTAAACTGGAAACAGTTGACCACCACGTCATTAAACTGGGAATAATCGACCTCTAAGTCGTTAAACTGGGAATGTAAAAAAATGCGTGTAAATAAAAAAAAGGAATGTGTAAATATATAAATAAAAAGAAAAGCTGAAATGATGGGGGCAACCCGCAATAAAAATCAGCGAATAAAATAAAGATGAAAAATAAAGCCGAAATGATAGGGCAATCGCGAATAAAAGCCGAAATGATAGGGCAATCGCAACCTTCGCGATAAGAAAAGCTAAAATGATAGAGCAATCGCGGTAAAACAAAAAAAAACAAAAACAAAACAAAGGCGAATGATGAGTCGCTCCCGGTACCATATTCCAGTGCTGCGATGCAGACGCCAACAAAAATTCAAATTTCCAAAATTCTCCCGGCCCTACGGTTAGTCCCCAAATTGACTACCGTATACAATCCACGGGCTCAAATAATTCTCATCATACCTATGCCCCACCGCAATCACCAGTTACGCGGCTGGTCTCCGCCCTCGGAATTATGCTCCATTGGGAAGACCCACTTATGTGTCCTCACGATACATAAGGAGAACAAACCTTCGTGGGATCCTTACGACTCACAAAGGAAAAACACACTTGGAGGTCCTCACGACTCCTAAGGAGAAAATGCACCTACGGGATCCTTACGACTCGTAGGGAGAAAATACTTTTATGGGACCCTTACAGCCCATAAAATTGAAAAGCCTTAGGTGATAGGGGTCTAAACCTGTCTCCTAAGCCATCGCTCCCTAATCCCCAAGTGGCGAATGATGACTCGCTCCTGGTACCATATTCCAGTGCAGCGATGCAGACGCCAACCAAATTCCAAACTCATATTCCTAACGGCGAATGATGAGTCGCTCCTGGTACCATATTCCAGTGCAGCGATGCAGACGCCGTCCAAAACTCAAATTCCCAATGGCGAATGATGATTCGCTCATGGTACCATATTCCAGTGCAGTGATGCAGACGCCAACCAAAATCCAAATCCCCAAATGGTGAATGATGAGTCGCTCCTGGTACCATATTCCAGTGCAGCGATGCAGACGCCAACAAAGCCTTAAAATTTATCCGGTCCTATGGTCTGGATCATACATCCTACAAATCCGTATACAATCCACGGGCGTAAAAACAAACCCAATCTCTCCCAAGTCCTACCGGTGAGACCATATTCAAAGTCCCACCAAAAATAAAAAGAAATATAAGATAAATAAAAAAAATGGTGTGTCCATAAGAAAAATGGGCACGGATGAAAACCTGAAAGGGCTCCGTGAGTAAAAACAGCAGGACTGCCGACGAGTTTATGAAAACCCGAAAGGGCGCAAACTCGTAAAAAGAAAAAAAGAGATGAAATGCACCCGCAAAGTCCTCTCGACTTTGTGAGGAGAAAATTCCCGCGTGAGATCCTTACGACTCACAAATGAGTAACACACTTGGGGGTCCTCACGACTCCTAAGGAGAAAATACACCTACGGGATCCTTACGACCCGTAGGGACAAAATGCTTTGTGAGACCCACACGGTTCAAAAAAAATGAAAAGTTTTAGGTGATAGGGACCTAAAACCTGTCTCCTAAGCCATTACTTTCTGATAAGCAAGCGCAAATGATGATTCGTTCCTGGTACCATATTCTAAAAAACCAATTCCCAAATCCTCCCGGGCCAAATGATGAGTTGCTCCTGGCATTATTCCAGTGCAGCAATGCAGATGCCAAACCAATTCCCAAATCCACTCATGGGAAATGATGATTCGCTTCTGGTGCCGTATTCCAGTATAGCGATGCCGATGTCAACCCAAATCACAATCAACAAATCAATTTCAACTCCGACACCGCAGAAAGAGGAGCAAGTCAGAATCCAATCTCGACACCGTAAGAACCGGAGCAAGTCAAGTTCACCCCTGACACTGCAGGAAGCGGAGCAAGTCAAATAGAACGTCGACCGTCCATGTCGCAAAAAGGGCAGTGCAGGCTTCCCACAAATCGGGAACCAGATCACTCCGGGCCAGGGAAACGTCTACCACGGACATTCCGTCTCGGAGACGCGTAAAGCGTCGACCATCCATATCGTAAAAATGGCAGTGCAGGCTTCCTATAAAGCGGGAACCAAATCTCTCCAGATCAGAGTGTCGACCGTCCATGTCGCAAAAAGGGCAGTGCAGGCTTCCTACAAAGTAGGAACCAGATCACTCCAGACCAAAGAAACGTCTACCACGGACACTCCATATCGGAGACGTGTCAAGCATTGAACGTCCATGTCGTAAAAAGGGAAGTGCAGGCTTCCTACAAAGCAGGAACCAGATCACTCCAGGCCAGGGAAACGTCTACCACGGACACTCTGTCTCGGAGACGCATCAAGCGTCGACCGTCCATGTCGCAAAAAGGGCAGTGCAGGCTTCCCACAAATCGGGAACCAAATCGCTCCGGATCAGAGCGTCGACCATCCATGTCGCAAAAAGAGCAGTGCAGGCTTCCTACAAAGCAGGAACCAGATCACTCAGGGCCAGGGAAACGTCTACCACGGACACTCCATCTCGGAGACGCGTCAAGCATCGACCGTCCATGTCGTAAAAAGGGCAGTGTAGGCTTCCCACAAATCCGGAACCAAATCACTCCGGATCAGAGCGTCGACCGTCCATGTCTTAAAAAGGGCAGTGTAGGCTTCCCACAAATCGGGAACCAAATCGCTCTAGATCAGAGCGTCGACCGTCCATGTCACAAAAAGGGCAGTGCAGGCTTCCCACAAATCGGGAACCAAATCGCTCCGGATCAGAGCGTCGACCGTCCATGTTGCAAAAAGGGCAGTTCAGGCTTCTCACAAAGCAGGAACCAGATCACTCCGGGCTAGGGAAACGTCTACCATGGATACTCCGTCTCGGAGACGCGTCAAGCGTCGACCGTCCTTGTCGCAAAAAGGGCAGTGCAGGCTTCCTACAAAGTAGGAACCAGATCACTCCGGGCCAGGGAAACGTCTACCACGGACACTCCGTCTCGGAGACGCGTCAAGCGTCCATGTCGCAAAAAGGGCAGTGCAAGCTTCCCACAAATCGGGAACCAAATCGCTCCGGATCAAAGCGTCGACCGTCCATGTCGCAAAAAGGGCAGTGCAGGCTTCCTATAAAGCAGGAACCAGATCACTCCGGGCCAGGGAAACGTCTACCACGGACACTCCGTCTCGGAGACACGTCAAGCGTCGACCGTCCATGTCGTAAAAAGGGCAGTGCAGGCTTCCAACAAATCGGGAACCAAATCGCTCCGGATCAGAGCGTCGACCGTCCATGTCGCAAAAAGGGCAGTGCAGGCTCCCCACAAATCGGGAACCAAATCGTTCTGGATCAGAGCGTCGACCGTCCATGACGCGAAAAGGGCAGTGCAGGCTTCCCACAAATTGGGAACCAAATCGCTCCGGATCAGAGCGTCGACCGTCCATGTCGCAAAAATGGCAGTTCAGGCTTCTCACAAATTGGGAACCAAATAGCTCTGGATCAGAGCGTCGACCGTTCATGTCGCAAAAAGGGCAGTGCAGGCTTCCTACAAAGCAGGAACCAATTCACTCTGGGCCAGGGAAACGTCTACCACAGACACTCCGTCTCGGAGACGCGTCAAGCGTCGACCGTCCATATCGCAAAAAGGGCAGTGCAGGCTTTCTACAAAGCAGGAACCAGATCACTCCGGGCCAGGGAAACGTCTACCATGGACACTCCGTCTCGGAGACACGTCAAGCGTCGACCGTCCACGTCGTAAAACGGGCAGTGCATCCCAAAAAGTGGGAACCAAAGCAAGTCGCCTCCAAGCGAAAGAAGATCCATCAATTTCATGCACACGACCCATATATGTGGTGTGCATTTATTGATGGGGGCACTTTGTTGGGGTCGAAAATTGCACCCCGGTTGACCAAGTCAAAGTCAAAGTCAACCCCAAGCCAAGTGGGCCCATGCCTAGGTCGAGTCCGAACATGAAGCGTCTGGCCCTCTTCCATGCCCAAAATGAAATCATGTAATAAATAATTTTTATGTAATTTTTTTATTCATGAATGGGCATAAAGCCAAATTTTTATAAAGTCCATGGTTTATGTGCAAAAAGAAATGGCACATGAGCCATGGGATGGGAAAAATGCCATTTTGTAAAGCCCAAGAGGCTATATGTAAATGTGTAAGCCTATATAAGGCAACATGATGATGAATAAAGCATATACTCTTCATTCCCCTCAAAATCTAGGGTTTGTGCCTCTTTCCCCTTTCTGAAGGTTCTAAACCTTCTTCCTTCTTTTGAATTAAATCAAGAGTTTTACTCTTCCTTTTATAAAACTAAATAGTTTTTCACCACAAAACCCACAAAAGGGAACTCAGATCTTCCATCAGATCTCAGAAAGGAGAGATTTTTGTATAATCTCACATCACTTGATCTTCAAGATCCTGCCAACAGAGGAGGAAGAAGGAGACCCATCTCCAGAAACCTTACTTTGGGGAAGAACTAGGGCTCAAGGGGAGAAGCCCTTCACCAGCTTCAAAACATCCTTGGAGTTTAACTCCTCATATATATATATATATATATATATATATATATATATATATATATATATATATATAGAGAGAGAGAGAGAGAGAGAGAGAGAGAAACACACACACAAAATAATAAGTGCTCCTTTCTGGGAGTACAACTCCCATTGCAGGGACCAAGTCCCTTTTACCGCCCGAACGCGCATGTGGTGACACGCGGGGCGCTAGCGCCCAAAGCGCTAGAGCATCACGTGCTGACATGTGGGGCGCTAGCGCTCAAAGCGCTAGTGCCCTTGCGCTCAGAGTGCTAGCGCCCAAAGCGCTAGTGCCCTTGCGCTCAGAGTGCTAGCGCTCGAGCGCCCACGTGGGGCGCTAGCGCTAGCGCCCGAGCGCCCATGTGCCTGGCACGTGGGGCGCCAGCGCCAGCGCTTTTTTTTCACGCATCTTTTAGATGCCCTTTCCCTTTTTTTAATTGTTATACATATGTACACACACACACACACACCTACTCTACAACACATTCCCTCTCAAAAAAAATTTTGGGCCGGGGCGCTGCCCCGCACCCCGCAAGGGGGCTGCTAGCCCCCTTGACCCCCAGCCCGATATCCGGGTAGCGGGACCCCCGTAAAAACTCTGTGGGCCCCCCGATATATCCAAAACCCCCTTTTCAAAACACAACACTGGACGTTGAGTCCGCATGACCAGTTTAACCCGTTAATCAGAGGTTCTCTCGCTCCAAAAGGCGAAGGGTAATTAACGGCAGCTTAGTCCGCGGCTGCCGAAGATTCGGATCCCCACAATCAATAAACCCAAGCCTACCCTAGGCAGGGGGAATCTGTAATGCGCCTGACAAGCGCGCGCGTATTCCCATCTCAATGGGATGACGAAAAACACCCTACAAGTATACCGTGACAGGGGAACTGAACCCATTTTCCGTAAATAAAGTCCGAAAGTATGAGGATGCAAAGTATTTCCTGCCAGACTTTGAAGACACGGAAAGATGCCGTAAGCCAGAGAATAAGCAGAAAGCTATCACCACTATTCCGGTCTTTGGGAGCGATACCGAAGAGGAAGAAAAGATAGTTTATTCAGGGCCACCCAATGCGGCAAGCCGGGACCATCTACCCATATTCTGTTCTTTGGTAGCGACTCTGAAGGCGAAGTTAACGCAGTGTTCTCGGTCCGGCCATCGATACAGACCCTCACTGGAGAAGATCAAAGCTTGCAAATCACTTTGGTTCCGCGACGGCACTACAGAGAGCTTGATACGATCGAAACATATATTGTGCAAGAGCTGCAAATATTCTATGTCCCTCTCAGGCGAAAAGATGAAAAGGCGATTCTCTTCTATCGATCCACGGAGACTAAAGTGGAGAGAGAAATCTGGCATGGTGCCGATTCTGCACTTGAAAGGCTCCAGCCCATCCATCTGCCCAGATACTACACAGAAGGATTAAAAAAGGCTGTTGAGGCGCCAAGGCATACCTTTTAAGCAGACCGCGCGACAGGCCCAATTATACAACAGGATATGGAACGTCCCCGGTACTCAGAGAAAATTGTCCAACGGAAAAATGGAAGCGATAGGGCTTGGATATATCCAGTCCAAGAAACAGGAGCGGTTATATGGCTTCCATGTCGTAAAGGACCTTGATGAAGAAGAGGATGCTCTTTTAAAAGAAGCTAACGTCGAACCAAAATGCGGACCTGCCATAAAAATGCCGAGTCCGTCGTTTGAAGAACAGATGGACAAGCTAATACGGGAAGCGAGTCAAAAGGCTCGAAACGACCACAACAGCGAAATGGCCATTTACGAGAAAGCCAGGATGCAGCGCCTCCTTCAGCAGGCTACGGAGAATGACGATGCTCTTCGTCGCCAGCCCGTCATACGGAAGACTCGACGCGGAGGCAAAAACAAACTGAAGAACGGAAAAAACGTTCGACAACAGCAAAGCGGGCCCAAGAAGCCACACGATTGAGAATTAGGCAGCCGGGATCCGTTTCTTATGTAGAAGATGGGTCGAGCATATTCTTTTCCCCAAGACAAGACAAGAAAGATATTCGATCTTGTCATGAAACATCAAATGATTACGCTCCCGGAGTCCAAACACCCCGAACAAGCAGACGAAGTTCATCACCCAGATTATTGCTCCTATCACCGAGCAATAGGTCATCCTCTTGAAGACTGCTTTACGCCGACTACAAGACTAGGACTCGGCAGGTTCGCTCTATCCAACAGGTGGAAAGTGGCCCCACCGCAAAAGCATATGCCAAAGGCAACGTATATGGAGAGAGTAGAACCAGACCAACATAGGTTTTGGAAACAATCTCGTACCTGTCACGCAATAACGCTGTCAGAAGAAGGAATTCGTGAGAACATGGATGACCTGTTCTGGTGCTTTGAAAACAATGATGACAAGGTGATCTAAGAATTTCCATCAGCGCCAAAAGAATTGGAAGATGGAATACACACTACCGCAGATAACCTTAGAAAAATCGACTTGGGGACGGCAAACGACCCACGGCCGGCGTTCGTCAATAAGCTGTTGTCTGAAGAAAAGGTGGCTACGCTCAAGGACGTACTCATGCAGTATAAAGACTATTTCGCATGGAACTACTCTGAAATGCGGGACTAGATCCAGAAGTAGCTGTGCACAAATTGGCGATATCTCCAGACATCAAGCCAATCAAACAAGCGCCGAGAAGAATGCGGCTCGAACTTGAAATGAGAATCAACGCCGAGGTCAAGAAGCTAATCGACTCCGGCTTCGTCCAAGAAGTGCAATACCCCGACTGGATTGCCAACATCGTCCCAGTGATGAAGAAGAACAGGACGGTGCGCATCTTCGTGGACTTTCGGGACCTTAACAAAGCCTGTCCGAAAGATGATTTTCCCGTACCGGCTACCGAGCTGATGATAGATAACACGTCCACTCATGAAGTCTTCTCCTTCATGGACGGCTCGTCAGGGTACAATCAAATAAAGATGCATCCCGAGGACCAGAAGCATACCGCTTTTCGGACTCCTCTGGGCATATTCTGCTATAAAGTGATGCCTTTTGGTCTGAAGAACGCCGGCGCACCTATCAGAGGGCCATGACAAAGATCTTCGATGACCTTATACACGAGATTGTCGAATGTTATATCGACGACCTCATGGTGAAAAGCAAATCGCATAAGGAGCATTGGGAACATTTGAAGATAGTGTTCCAACGTCTTCGGAAATACAATCTGAAGATGAACCCTCTCAAATGCGCGTTCGGAGTTTCCTCGGGCAAGTTCCTGGGATTCATTGTACGACACCGGGGCATCGAAATAGACCCATCAAAGATCAAGGCGATCATGGAAATGCCTCCGCCAAGAACTCTCAAGAAACTGCGATCTCTCTAAGGGAAGCTCGCATATATTCGGCGGTTCATAGCAAATCTCTCCGGCAAATCCCGCCCTTACAGCCATTTAATGAAGAAGGGAACCCCTTTCTTCTGGGATTGCAAATGTCAAAGCGCACTGGACGAAATCAAGCAATACTTGCAAAATCCGCCAATACTGACCGCTCCAGTCAAGGAAAAGCCTCTCATCCTGTACACAACCACCCTTGAAGGTTCTTTAGGCGCGCTATGGGCACAGGAGAATGACCAAGGGAAAGAGAGAGCCCTTTACTATTTGAGTCGAGTTCTCCTGGGGGCAGAAAAAACTACTCCCACATCGAAAAACACTGCCTGGCGTTAATCTTCGCAATAACGAAGCTCAAACACTATGCTCTGGCGCATGAGATCCATCTCATATCAAAAGTGGATCCTCTCAAGTATTTGATGTCTAGAGCCATATTAACAGGACGACTCGCGAAACGGGCCCTCCTCTTGATGGAGTTCTCGATAACATACCGACCCCTCAAGGCAGTGAAAGACCGGGCCATCGCCGACTTCCTCGCTGAGCACCCGATACCTGCTGACTCACCCCTAAATTGTGAACTGCCAGACGAGCACGCGTTTGACACGATCGACGGGAGGAGAAGAGAGAATGACACCCGATGGGAACTCTACTTCGATGGGGCATCTTCAATGAAGAAGCGAAAGCACAGCTCCCTTATAATCAAATCTAGGGTAGGCCTCATCTTTATGACTCGACAAGGAGGGATAATGAGCTTTGCCTTTTCCTTAACAGAGCCGAGGACGAACAATGAAGCTGAATATGAAGCTTTGATAGCAGGTCTTGAGATCGCTCTCGACATGGGAATCAAAAACCTCCTCATATACGGAGACTCCCGGCTGGTCGTTAGTCAAGTAAATGGCGACTATCAAACGTGCAAACCAGAGTTGGTGAAGTACGGCGAGTGAGTACAAAAATTACTGACTCAAATCCCTGCCTACGCCCTGGAAAGCATACCGCGTGCGGAAAATAGCAAAGCGTATGCGTTAGCCAAACTTGCTAAAGAACCGGCTGACGAAAACCTCGATGACGTGAGGATTGTTGTGCAAAGTCGTCGGGTTCTTGCGCCAGCAGAAATATCTCCGGAGTCATCCGAAGAAAAGGAAGCGACCAAGCAAACGACCCTCCAAATAAAAGACCAGGAAGAGGATAAGGATTGGAGAGCAGTCTTTATAGACTACTTCAAATACCGTCGAACGCCTGAAGATGCATCCTTAAGACATCAGCTCGTGAAACAAACTCTGTCTTTCGCCCTCGTCAATGATACTTTGTACAAGAGATCATTCGAATCTCTGTGGCTAAGATGCTTAGGACCAGAAGAAGCAAAGAAAGTCGTCTAAGAAACTCACAACGGACTTTGCGGTTCTCATCAAGACGGGCCGAAGATGAAGCTGAAGATCAAAAGGATGGGCTACTCTTGGCCCACGATGATTCAAGACTGTCTCGAATACGCGAAGCAGTGCCACTCGTGCCAGATTCACGGGGACTTCATCCACCAGCATCCAAATTCGCTACACCCAACGGTGGCTAGCTGGCCGTTCGAAATGTAGGGAACTGACATAATCGGGCCCATCGAACCAGCATCATCTAGAGGACATCGGTTCATATTGGCAACCACCGATTACTTCTCTAAGTAGGCAGAAGCAGTACCGCTGAGAGAAGTGAATTCGGAAAATATTCTCCATTTTTTCAAGACACACGTCATTTATCAGTTCAGCACTTCGCGACGGATTATCTCCGATAATGGGCCATCCTACAGAAGTCACAGAATCAGCCGTCTCGCACAACAACATAATATAGACTGGAGATACGCTTCGGTCTATAATCCCCGAGCTAATGGTCTAGCTAAGGCTTTCAACAAGACCTTGACAAAGATCATAAAGAAGACATTGTCCAGAAATAAGAAGGACTGGCATGAGAGACTGCATGAAGCTCTCTGGGCGTACCGGACCACGTTCAAAACGGCCACAAATACAATGCCATATGCATTGGTGTTCGGCACTGAAGCAGTACTCCCCCTCGAGAAAGAGCTACCCTCTCTACGAGTGGCAGTTCATTACGAGCTAACAGATGAAGAGAATGCCCATATTCGGCTCGAGGAGCTTGACTCCCTTGACGAAACCCGACTCATGGCACAGCAAAACTTGGAGGCATATAAAGCAAAAATGATGCGCTCATATGAAAGATTGACTAGACCGAGGACATTTCGCCAAGGCGAACTCGTGCTAGTGGTCAAGAGACCTATGATCCCCAATCGTGCCAAACGGGGGAAATTCGAGCCAAACTATGAAGGCCCGTACATCATAGACAAATTCTATCAAGGTAGGGCTTACTTGCTCATGGATATGCACGACGAAAGACCCTTTCGGCCAATAAATGGCCGGTTCCTAAAAAATACTACGCTTGATAAGTCACGAACCAGGTCAATGATAGATGACGACGCCTATGTCCGCTCGCTATCTTCCTGAGTCCAAACTCTATAAGTAGTATCTGGCGAAACCTCGCCCCGAAAAATGAACAATGGACTGAAACGTCCTTAAACTAACAATGGATCGCAATGTCCTAAAACTAACAATGGACCGCAACGTCCTAAAACTAACGATGGACCGAAACGTCCCTAAACTAATAACGGACCGAGATGTCCTAAAACTAACAACGGACCGAAATGTCCTAAAACTAACTACAGACCGTAACATCTTTAAACTACTACGAACCGCAGCACCCTAAGGCTGACGTAAAAAAAACGGTACGTCCATAAGCGAAATGGGCACGGATTAAAACCCAAAAGGGCTCCGTGAGTAAAAACAGCAGGGCTACCGGCGAGTTTGTGAAAACCCGAAAGGGCGCAATCTCGTTAAAAGACACTTGCAAGGTCCTTTCGACCTTGTAAGGAGAAAATACCTGTGTGAGATCCTTACGACTCACAAGGGAGCAACACACTTAGGGATCCCCACGATTCCTAAGGAGAAGTTACACTTACGAGATCCTCACGACTCGTAAGGAGAATTCCCCTAAAAGACCCTCACGGCTCATAGGATTCAAAAGCCTTAAGCTACAGGATCTAAACCTGTTCTTAAGCCGTCATACACCCCGATATTGCCCTACAGGCGTTCAATATTGACCCTTGTACACAATCCACGGGCACGAATAAACATTTCCCCAACAGAGTCTCACCAGCAATAAGGAATATCCTCACATAGTGAACGACCCTTATAAATCTTCTCGACTTATAAGGAGAAAACACTCTTATATGATCCTTACACTTATAAGAGAAAACTCACTTAGGAGTCCCCACGACCCCTAAGGAGAAAACGCACCTACAAGATCTTCACGACTTGTAGGGAGAAATACCTTTATGAGACCCTTACGGCTCATGAAGTCAAAAGCCTTAGTCGACAGGATCTTAACCCGGTTTTCTAAGCCACATTTGTTTGAATTGACAGAGGCAAATGATGATTCGCTCCTGGCAACGTTCCAGTAGTAGCGATGCTGATGCCTAAATCGATAACAAATTCCAAGTCCTTTCACGGCAAATGATGATTCGCTCCTGGCAATATTCCAGTCACAGTGATGCTGATGCTAAGATTGGTATCAAATTCCAAGTCTAAACTCGCAATAAAAATCAGCGAGCCAAAAATGCGTATAAAATAGCCGAAATGATGGGGCAACTTGCAACAAAATCAGCAAGTAAAATATATGCATACAAAAACAGCCGAAATGATGGGGCAACTTGCAACAAAATCAGCAAGTAAAATATATGCATACAAAAACAGCCGAAATAATTGGGCAACTCGCAATAAAAAGAAACGAGTAAAAAGAAAAATAGCCGAAATGATTGGGCACCGTGAAAAATAGCTGAAATGATTGGGCAATCGTGACTTTCGCGATATAAAAAGCTGAAATGATATAGCATCGCGGAAAGAAAACAAAAAAAATACATATAAAATGAAACTTTTGCCCTACAGACGAGTCTATACTGATCCCTGTATACAATCCATGGGCATAAATAAAGAGGGAACCACATTCCCCGACAAACTCTACCAAAGGGAGAGTCAGGTCTCAGCGGCAATATCTGCATACCAGAAGACCAACACGGCATTCCTTCTTAACTCCAGCAGGATGCAGACGCAACATCAACAACCGACCTCAAGGTCGCAATGAATCGAAGCCATGGTAAAGTCCCTATTTCCAAATCTCGACGGCCACCTCTACAGCCTAGAGACCAACAACGGTGTTCCTCCTCATGCCAGCAGAGCAAGGACGCGACATCACCAATCGGAGCCACGGCAAAGTCCTCCGTTCCAAGACTCTACGGTGCACAGACAACCTAGCGTCAACCCCTGATCTCTTTATTATAAAGCAATGCTTCGATATGGATACATGTCAACCTCTGACCTCCCTGTCGTCAACCAACGCTTCGATATGGATACATGTCAACCCCTGACCTCCCTGTCGTCAAGCAATGCTTCGACACGGATACATGTCGACCCCTGACCTCCCTATCGTCAAGCAACGCTTCGATACGGATACATGTTAACCCTGACCTCCCTATCGTAAAGCAACGCTTCGACACGGATACATGTCGAACCTTGACCTCCTTGTCATAAAGCAACGCTTCGACATGGATACATGTCAACCCTTGACCTCCCTGTCGTCAAGCAACGCTTCGACTCGGATACATATCAACCCCTGACCTCCTTGTCGTAAAGCAACGCTTCGACTTGGATACATGTCAACCCCCGACCTCCTTGTCGTAAAGCAACGCTTCGACACGGATACATGTTAACCTCTGACCTCCTTGTCATCAAGAAACACTTCGACTCGGATATATGTCAACCCCTAACCTCCCTGTCGTCAAGCAACGCTTCGACTTGGATACATGTCAACCCCTGACCTCCCTGTCGTCAAGCAACGCTTCGAATCGGATACATATCAACCCCTAACCTCCCTTTTGTCAAGCAATGCTTCGACACGGATACATGTCAACCCCGACCTCCTTGTTGTCAAGCAACGCTTCGACACGGTAACATGTCAACCTCTGACCTCCATGTCGTCAAGTAACGCTTCAACACGGATACATGTCAACCCTGACCTCCTTGTCGTAAAGCAACGCTTCGACTCGGACACATGTCATCCCCTGACCTCCTTGTCGTAAAGCAACGCTTCGACTCAGACACATGTCAACCCCGACCTCCCTGTCATTAAGCAATGCTTCGACTCGGATACACGTCAACCCTGACCTCCTTGTCATCAAGCAACGCCTCGACATGGATACATGTCAACTCTGTCCTCCTTGTCGTAAAGCTAAGTGTTGGGGTAAAAATTTACACCCTGGTTGACCAGGTCAAAATCAAAGTCAACCCCAAGCCAAGTAGGCCCATGCCCGGGTCGAGTCCGAACATGAAGCGGCCAGCTTCCCCCATGCCAAAATAAAAATTTTGTAATAAATAATTTTGTTGTATTTCTTGTATTTTTATTTTATGAATAAATGTAAGAAAATGGGCATAAAGCTAAATTTTTGTAAAGACCATGGCTTATGTGCAAAAAGAAATGGCACATGAGCCATGGCCTAGGCAAAATGCCATTTTGTGAAGCCCAAGGGGCTATGTGTAAAGTGTATAGCCTATAAAGGCAAGGATAATGAAAATACCCCAAGAACTTTTTCTCTCTCCAAAAAAATTTAGATCTGAGATCTTTCTCCTTTCTCAAGGTTCTAAAACCTTCTTCTTTCTTTTGAATTAAATCAAGAGTTTTACTCTTCATTTTATAAAACTAAATAATTTTTCACCACAAAACCCATAAAGGGGAACTCAGATTTTCCCTTTAGATCTCAAAAAGGAGAGATTTTTAAAATCTCGCATCTTTTGATCTTCAAGATCTTGCCAACAGAGGAGGAGGAAGGAGACCCATCTCCAGAAACCCCACTTTGGGGAAGAACTAGGGCTAAAGAGGAGAAGCCCTTCATCAGCTTCAAAACATCTTAGGAGTTTAACTCCACCCTAAATCCTCTTTCGGGATTTTAAATCCCATTTCTGGGGCTAAAAATCCCCTCTTTCGCATCGGCGCTCAAGCGCTCAGCGCCCACGTGCCGACACGTGGTGTGCTCGCGCTCGAGCGCCCAGCGCCCACGTGGCGCTCGAGTGCCTAGTGCTCAAACGCCCAGCGCCCACGTGCCGACACGTGGCACGCTCGCGCTCGAGTGCCTAGCGCTCAAGCGCCCAGTGCCCATGTGCCGACACGTGGCGCGCTAGCGCTCGAGCGCCTCACTCTCCAGCGTCCAGCTCTCAAGCGCCAAGCGCCCACGTGCCGACACGCAGTGTGATAGCGCCTAAGCGCACAGCACCTAAGCGCATAGCGCTCAAGACGCTGGCCCCATGCGTCCTTTGGGCGCTTTTTCCCTTTTTTTTTATATATGTATACATGTGTATATATATATATAGATACACACATACTCCACAACACTGTCCCTCCCAAAATATTTTTGGGCCGGGGCGCTGCCCCGCACCCCGTAAGGGGGCTGCTAGCCCTCTTGACCCCTAGCCCGCTATCCGGGTAGAGGGACCCCCGTAAAAACTCTGCATGGCTCCCGATATATCCAAACCCCCCTTCTAAAACAAAACACACGTACATTGCACATTGAGTTCGCATGACCAGTTTAACCCGTTAATTGGAGGTTCCCTCGTCCCAAAGGCGAGGGGTAATTAACGGTAGCTTAGTCCGCGGCTCCCGGAGATTCAGATCCCCATAATCAATAAGCCCCCGCCTACCTTAGGTAAGGGGAATCTGTAATACGCCTGACAAGTGCGCGCGTATTCCCATCTCAATGGGGTGACGAAAAACACCCTACAGATTCTGACACGCCCGGTAGGACCTTTCTCTCCTCCCATATTTCAGTTTAAACGTTCATGCGAACTCAATCAATATACATATCAATTGCCTATACTGAAATGATGTTTTTTTTTCCGTGTAGCAATCAACTTTCGACAACAATGTCTCCCAAGATGAATTCGGCTTCCAACGCGACCCCGATCCCGTACGTGGTCAAGGTCAATGCTCGTGTGGTTCTCCCCGTAAGCCTCAGTCGACAGTGGGAGGAACTGCCCCGCCAGTTTGGCTCCGTCATCATCTACCCTGCCGTAAGCGCTCATCTGGCAGAAATCCCAGCAAAACAGGTGGCCAAGCCGGTCTCAAAGGGCAAGAGGCCGAATGTCGTGATCGCCAAGGCACTACAACCGAAACTTAAGACGGTGTCTGAAAGACTCTCTGGTGCTCCAGCTGGGGGCAAGATTTCCGGTACAAAGGGCGACATCAAATGTTGCGAACGAGCTCAGGCGATGACTCCAGCAAATGCACAATCGAGCGTATCTCTAAAATCCTCCATCGCCCGGTCTACGGCGTCTTCCCAAAGAGCCGAAGTCTGCCAGGTGCTTAGAACAGAAAAGTTAAGGCAGAAGCGGCTCAGGTATCGAGCCAACAAGAGGGCCAGGGCTTCGGCCAAATGGAATCTTGTGAAGTTCCAAGAGCAGGGTTACTCTGTAACGACGGCTGAGTCTGCCGTAAAAATTAGCAATTCCTTCGAACCTCTGAGATGGGTTCAGAAAAATGCCTTGACCGCCAGGATCAAGAAGACGGCGGTCCGAACGTCGCTATAAAGAGACGTGTCCCGGCCCCAACAGAAAAAGTATGACACTGTCTCTTTAAGAGTTTATCAGACGCTCTGTGCCGCACGAAAGCAGCAAGGCAAACCTAGAAAAGAAGCGCCAGCACCATTCAAGAACCTGGTCAGGCCAGCCGATGATAATAAAAAGATGGTTGGATATATTATCCATACAGTCTATATGGCGGGCGGGCGCCCCAGCGACAACCTTCGCAGCAAAAGCAAGGATGGGGCCACCATATCCCAAACCCAATCTGGCTTAAATGTGGTTGTCGCTGCCCAAGAACAGCCACCTCCGCTGGATGAAGAAAACCCTCTCGATGAGGATGATAGGCAGAAAGACCCTTCGGTCCAGGCAGAGTCAAGCTTGGACAGCGAAGAAGAGCCGACTTTCCGCCCCAGAACCGCGGAGCAAGAGCTGCTTCAAGAGCTTCGAAAACAGCTCAAGAGCAAAGATAAAGAGATGGCCAAGCTCTATTCAAAAATAGACGACCTAACGAACGTTGTGATGCAGCTTACGGCTCAAATTGCTCAAGCGCCTCCTAATCAAGCATAAGTCGCTACTCATTAGCCGGGTGATGACAATCCGAAGCAGCCAATGCATGTTCCTTTGGGTCCAAGACTGGTCGAGCCGCACAAAAGCCGGCCACATTCCGCTTCTGGGGACGCCTTGGCCCCTGATAGCACTATCCCGCTAACACAAGATCGGATAATGGATTTGGTCACCAACAAAGTTAAAACATTGGTGGCTGAAGCTGAAGCTCAGAAAGAAGTTGGCAGTAGTGGACGGCCATATCCCGCACAGTACGATCTGATCGAGTTCCCGAGCGGCTACGTCATTCCTAAATTTGGAAGATTTGACGGGACGGGAAACGCAAATCAACACGTCGCCCACTTCAAAGCATCGTGCGGAAATACAGAGGGCAATGACGCGCTCCTTCTTCGTCAGTTTGTCAACAGCCTAACCGGTGTCGCCTTCGACCGGTACGCGAGTATACCAGACGGGTCTGTCATTACCTTTGCCCAAATGGAGTCTCTGTTTCGGCAAAGGTTCATGAGTGTCAGTGATAAAATCTCCATTGCTGACCTTGTGAGGACCAAGTCGGGGAAGAATGAAAGCAACACTGACTTTATCGCCCGATGGCATAATCTCACGGTCAAGTGCGAACCGCCGCTGGAGCAGGACCAGTCCGTCAGCCTTCTCATTGGGAACCTCAGCAATTGGATGGTCCCATTCTTGTGTACAACAGGTCTCAAGACGTTTCAAGAGCTAACCAAGAAAGTTCAGATGCTGGAACGCTCGAAACAAGAGTCTACCCTGGACTCTCAGAAAGACAAAACATGGAAAAGCAAGTAGGACGACAACCGTAGAAGCGGGAGTTCTAGCAGTACCAATGTTTTCAATGCATCCGACAATGAAGAAAAGCGAAGGGCGGGCGAATCCAAAACCAACCGGTCTCGAAAGCCATTGATGGGAGGAGATGGGCCTTCCCTAGAGGAGAAGAAGTGTTAGTGTATATGCCCTAGGGGCCATTATTGTATCATACTAGTTTGTATATTACTTAATAGAAGCTTGGGATATTCACATGTATATAACAATCTTGCTAAACATGGTAGTATGCTACTTGGTTTTTCTATCTTAATATGTGAGTATACGTATTGATAGAGCTCTTAGGATCTTGCTTGACTACCAGCGTTGTGATGGCAGTCACACTAGTGGGGGCTGGGAAGTCTACAAGCACATCCTTATTCAGGTCCCTAGTCGTTGGATTATCGAGACAGAGCATCGATACTCCGGAGTAGACTAGTGTGTACGCTTCTCATCCCAGTTGGGGAGATGGTCTGTCCCACAGCCGTCAGTAGGTCGTACTGGAGATAGTATACAGGTGCTCGTTAGGTTACGGGTACACCAGACAGGACTCACAGGGAACTGTTGGTTGGTTTTATACCAGTCGTCAGTGAAAAATTCCCAGGTGACATGAGTACAGCATAGTCCGCAGACTTGACACTGCTACTTCGCCTCGAGTGTGTCCGACTGTTCTTAGATTGCTACCCTACCACGGCTCAAAGGAGTCGTGCAAACACGTAGCAGTTGGGTGCAGTCCCGAGCACTTGGAGGCAGTGGCGGTTAGACAGGATTCGTCTCTCCCGGTATTGGGAGTTGATATCGCGCTGTGTCAGAGAGCCATTACGCAAAGTCCCAAGCCAGGGCAAGCAAGATTTGCTGGTAGGTTCCAGTAGTTTCTCAGGGTGTAATGGGCTTCCCTCCGACACGACTTATACCGCTATTAGGGGACTGACGCTTGCCGCCCCCCTAGGCCCTATATGCGATAGTCTAAGACGAACGGACCGGACTGTATGGAGATTGTCACATCAGACTCAGTAGGAGTTCGGATGGGTTTCCTCATCGGCCTTCTTATCGACATCTACCTGGGGACCGTTACGTACAGCTAGTGCCGCTTGCGGTCTGTGGTTAAACCCACTGCCAGCGTAGTAGTCGAGTCTCTAGAGTCCCACACAGAGAGTTTCCCTACTCCAGGCGAAACGATATAGAGGTCGTATGGTTTTACGACAAGGGTTCGGACGCATACGTGTGTTTACGCACGTACGACTTTCGGACAGTTTTTACCAGTCGGCTTTGGTTTAAGCCAGTTACTGGTATCCGGTTATTGGAATTATACAGTCTAAAGTTTTTCCGTATTTTTGCAGAAAGGAGGGGCGTTCTCGTAATTGCGCGAGAAGCTTCTAGAAGGTGGTGACTAAGGGGGTTTAGGTGTCATATACAATGAATGTGATTAGTGAGTCATATGGATGATTCATCCATGTCATTAATGCTTCATAATTGCTTAATGACTCATGGATGTGAATCATCACTAGATATTATCAAGCATGGTTGTTAAATTCATTTCTTTTCTTTTCTTGATAAAAAGAAATGCTTGATATATATTATCATAACTCATTATTCTCACTTCATTATTATTCTCACCTTCTCTCTCCTCAAGCTCTCCCTCTTCAAACCCTAATCCTCCCCTCTCATGTGTTGAGTACAAGGATTAGTTAGACTAATTAAACCATAACCCTCACTCTATTTCACCTAGCTTCTTTGATTAGCACTTAAAGAAGTTTAGTTGCCTCAAGTTTAGAGGCTAAGCTTGGAGTAAAGCTCTCGGGTGGATCGTCTACTACTTCGAGAAGGCAGAGGAGGAGGTGGAGTTCGCAAAGACGAAGGACACGATTCGTTAGGTATAATCCCTAAACATAGTAGCATAGAAATTCTATGTTTGTAGTTAGTTATCGTTTAGCTTTGATTCAAGCGGTTAGTCGATGTTTGTGTTTTAAACAAGTTCCTTTTTAAAATTTCCGCCTCCCCACAAGTATTGGGGTGTAGTACATCGACTTACAGTGGTATCAGAGCCTCGCTAAACAATAAATAACTTACTTGCAAATTTGTATGAATTTCGAACGGAAAAAACGAAACCGGAAAAACCCGAAATCACAAGTTTCTGTCGATTTTTAAATGAAGTCCAAAAAATTTTCAGGGATGTTCAGAAAGCTTGAAAAGACAGTAGAAGAACACCCAAGAAATTTGGGCCCCTGAATCGCCTAAAGCGCCGCGGAACCACGGCGGATCCCACCGATCCGCCGCGATTCCGCCGCCGAGTTGGCGATTCAGGAACCCAATTTTCCTGTGTTTCTTCTCTGTGATATTTGGTATTTTCTGGAAATTTTTAATTTTTGCTCAGGTTTCAGATTTACAGAAAAGTATTGGAGCAAAATTAAAAGTGTTTAATCGATCGAAATTATACAGTATTTGCTTGTTGGATTATATCTGTGATTGTATAATGTGTTCGTAAACCTCCCCTAACTGCTAGTATGTCGGTTGGCAGGGGGTTGCACATTTCTGTAATGGATTTTATCTGTTTGTGCATATGAACTGTGTTGGATTGTTGTGATGTATAGCCGGGGTTATGTGATGGGTTATTATTTAATTCATTTGATGTAAATGTAATTTATTGTAATATTATTTTGCGGGGCACATCCAGGTTGCGGTTGTAGCCACCGTTGTATTATTTCATTTTACTGTTTTTGCTCCTAGGACAGACCCAAGGTGGGGTGCACAAACTGCCGGGCGGGTAGTTTGCCGCACCCGTAGGGGTCTAGGGTGGGGTAATGGCTATTCATCACAACTGTGTAATCCGTCTTTTGTTGCAGGCTCAAAACAAACACGGATTGCTTGCAAATCCAATTAAGTTCATCTGTGATCTGGAATGAATATCATTGCGTCAGACGAATGTAAAATATCTATATATATGATAGCTATTTAGACGTCACTTATGTTTTACACCCTCGCTAGCCCAGTCCCCGCTCTGTCGTTAGTTAAGTAACCTAACGGGTAATGACGGGACCCAGTGGCGAATGCAGATGGCATAAGAGGACGTCATATTTTCGTTGTTCTCTGCAATGATAGGTTAATGATGGGACGCATTATCTAAAATGCAAAGAAAATAAACCAAAGTTTTAATCGTTGGAACAATTTAGAAGAAACCACTCGGTTAATTTTAAAAACAGATATTTTTAAATGCGGAGCTTTAACCACTCCTTTTAAAAGCTATCAGGTTCCTTCGGTTATATCAAGTTCACTACGTTCACGGTTTCGCCAAAACCAGTCGTAGCCCTCCGTCATTTCTTATGGATAGTCAGTAGTATTCAAGCTATGTTTGTTGGCTTTCGTCAAGGCATAGTGTTTGGTAGCTACTGGGTATTCATTTGTTGCATAGATAGATGTGTTGGTTTGGGATAGTCGCATTACCATGTTGGCTTTCGTCAAGGGTATATACGGGTGGGTTCAAATTAACAAGATAATGATGGGCAGAACTTGACACGTGACTTATGATTTGTTGGCTTACGTCAAGGTCATAAGAGCATGGGGCAAAAACTTATATCGGGAATTTCTAAAGAAACTGAAATTTGCAAAGAAATGCATACCATTTGGAGTTTGATGAATGTTGGTAGCATTCCTTCAACATTATCATACGATGATATTTGGATCCCGATCCTACTGTGAGTATATGCTACTTATCAGGATATTTGTCACTTAACGATCAATGCTATAAACCAAGTAGGTGTCAAGAAAAGTGTCAGCGGGGTTACGCCCCCAGAGAAAAGAGGTTCTTTAATTAAGGAACTTCGCGAAAGCGTTGGAAAACCTCCCTCGAAGTATCGACACTAGCCTGGCTGAACGGTTAAGCAAGAATTGTACAGTGAGAATAGTCTTGGCTAATTCTTCTTTTATGGTTTGAGGAAGGATTCGAGAAACAGTGGGAGCCATCCAGTTTAGATAAACTAAAAACCACTCTAAACTTGCAAGAGCATCATGCTAAGAGTTTTCTTCTCTCTCTCCTAATTGCAGCGACCCTGAAAATGACTGGACTTAAGTTACTTTTAGAGAAAAATATACTGACAGGGCCAAACTATAAATATTGGCTGCGGAATGTCAAAATGGCTTTGACCTATGACAAATTGGGGTACGTCCTCACCGCTACGGCACCTGCTGTCCTTGGTCCCAAATCCAGCAATGCGGATAAGGAAATCCGCAAAACCTGGGATTTAGATTGCGCGAAAGCCAAGTGCATCGTGCTTGCCTCGATGAACAATGAACATCAGAGGAGGCACGAAGATATGGAACTAGACGCCATATTTCTCCATACAAAGGAACATTATGGAGAGCAATCTCGTATAGCAAGATACGAGACCCCAAAGAACTTGTTTCGAGCGAGGTTGGCTGTCGGGTCATCGGTAAGAGAACATGTCCTAAAGATGATCGGCTATATAGAAGAGCTCGCAGACCTTGGGACGACTTTGGATAATGAGCTCTATACAGACCTTATTCTCCAGTCCCTTCCTTCCACCTACGCCCAGTTTATCCTGAACTTCAACATTCAAAGAAAAGAAGTTGAACTTCCGGAACTCCTGAACATGTTAAGGAGTGCAGAGGGCACCTTACAGAAGGCAAGGGAAACACCCGCTATGTTTGTTGGCGGTGCATCTTCTTCCGGGTCCAAGGCTAGAGCCAAAGGAAGGAAGAAGAAGGCCGCCCCCAGACCTAGAGGAGGTGTAAGTAAGGTGGGAGGGAAGAGAAAGAAAAAGTTTGCGGTACCGGTAGTGGGCCAGGATGAGTGCTTCCATTGTCACAGGAAAGGGCACTGGAAGAAGGATTGCAAGGCATGGAACGCCAAGAACCAAGGACCGAAGCAAGCTGTGGCTTCGACTTCAGGTGTGTTTGTAATTGAGAATTGTCTGTCGATCAACTCTACTTCCTGGGTATTGGATACCGGATCAGGATCTCATATTTGCAATTCATTGCAGGCACTGAGAAACCGTAAAGTGCTGAAGGAAGGTGATATGACCCTAAAGGTTGCTAACGGAGCTAGCGTGGGAGCTGCGTCCGTCGGGGATTATCACCTAGGATTGACAAGTGGACACATTTTGGTTTTACATAACTGTTTTTTTGTACCAAGCTTAACGTGTAATATCATATCAGTTTCCTTGTTATCAAATAAAGGTTATGATTTCACGTTTGTAAGAGATGTTGTTAACATCCACCTTAATCATGGTTTGATTGGGTCAGGTACACTAAATAACGGTATATATGTTTTAAACCAACTCCAAATTTTCAATGTCCAGAACACACTAAAAAGAAAGTCTCCAGATTTAAATAAAGCTTTCTTATGGCATTGTAGACTGGGTCACATCAATGAGAGAAGGTTGACTAAGTTGCATAGAGAAGAATATTTGGACTCGTTCGAATATCAAACTTATGACACTTGTCAATCTTGTCTCAAAGGAAAGATGACAAAGACTCCATTTACTGGACAAGGAGTAAGAGCGAGCGAGCTTTTAGGACTCATACACAGCGATGTATGTGGTCCAATGTCTACACATGCAAGAGGTGGTTTTTCCTATTTCATTACTTTCACGGATGATTACTCAAGATATGGATTCATTTATCTGATGAAACATAAATCCGAGGCTTTTGAGAAATTCCAAGAGTATAAGAATGAAGTAGAAAACCAAACCGGCAAAAGTATCAAGACACTTAGATCTGATCGAGGTGGTGAATACTTGAGTGCCGAGTTCTTAGGTTACCTAAAAGAGAAAGGAATTCTCTCTCAGCTTACTCCTCCATACACTCCACAGCATAACGGTGTATCGGAGAGACGGAATCGAACTCTATTGGATATGGTACGATCCATGATGAGTAATGCTGAGTTACCGCGATCTTTCTGGGGTTATGCGCTAGAATCAGCGGCATATCTTTTGAACAGAGTTCCAACCAAAACTGTGCCTACCATACCATATCAGATGTGGAGTGAGAAGAAACCCTATCTTCAGTACCTGAAGACATGGGGATGTCCAGCTTTTGTAAAAAGGCAGCATCCGGACAAGCTCGAGGCACGCTCAGTTGAGTGTAAGATTGTGGGATATCCAAAGAACTCTATGGGATATTGTTTCTATTACGCAGAGGAACAAAAGATTTTTATTTCTCGTCATGCCCGCTTCTTAGAAACTGAATTTTTAGAAAATCAGAAGAGTGGGAGCGTAGTAGAACTGGAAGAAATTCCAGAACCACAAGCTGTTACTGAAAGTTTGGTAGAACAAGAAGTTTCAAAAGAACAGGACATTCCCGCACCCCTCCGCAGGAGTAGTAGGCCGTCTCATCCGCCTGAGAGATACTACGGTTTTCTCATAGATGGGGATAGAGAGGATTGCATCATAGATGATGATGAACCTACTGACTTCCAGCAGGCCATCCAGAGCGGCGACTCGGTACGATGGCTAGATGCAATGCGGACCGAAATGGAGTCCATGTACACCAACAAAGTATGGACTTTGGACTTTGCTCCAGATGGGGTAAAACCCATAGGATGCAAATGGATCTTCAAGAAAAAGATTGGTGTAGATGGACAGGTGGAAACCTATAAGGCTAGACTTGTTGCAAAGCGTTTTCGATGAAGACCTGGTTTGGACTATGACGAAACTTTTTCTCCAGTGGCTATGCTCAAATCCATTCGGGTCCTTCTTGCTATTGCTGCCTTCCATGATTATGAAATCTGGCAGATGGACGTAAAGACGGCTTTTCTGAATGGAAATTTAGAAGAGTGCGTCTATATGGATCAGCCAGAGGGTTTCAATCAGAGTGGAAGCAGCAAGAAAGTATGCAAGCTGCTTAAGTCCATCTATGGACTAAAGCAGGCATCGCGGAGTTGGAACATCTGTTTTGATGAGACAGTCAAAGAATATGACTTTGCCAAAAATCCAGATGAACCGTGCATATATAGAAAAGTTGTAGCCAGAAGTGTTGTATTCCTCGTCTTGTACGTGGATGACATTCTATTGATAGGAAATGACATTCCTATGCTACAATCTGTCAAAAGATTCTTGTCACACAGGTTCTCCATGAAAGACCTGGGTGATACCTCTTACATTCTGGGGATCTGGATCTATCGTGATAGATCCAAGAGGGTGTTGGGACTTTCGCAGTCCAGGTATATCGACACTGTACTGAAAAGATTCAGTATGGAAGATTCTAAATGAGGTAATCTACCGGCTTGTCAGGGAATCACCCTCTCCAAAGAGATGTCTCCCAAGACTGATTTGGAAAGGGAACGCATGTCTGTTATACCCTACGCTTCTGCGGTAGGCTCTATAATGTATGCGATGTTGTGCACCAGACCAGATGTAGCTTACGCACTGAGCGTGGTAAGCCGGTATCAGTCAGACCCAGGGAAGAAGCACTGGATAGCAGTAAAGAACATTCTCAAGTACCTGAGAAGGACTGAGGATATGTTCTTGGTTTACGGCGGAAAAGACCTCAGGTTGGAGGCCTTTGCTGATTCCGGCTTCCAGAGTGATAAGGACGATTCCAAGTCCATGTCGGGTTATGTCTTTACCCTCAATAGAGGGGCGGTGTGCTGGAAGAGCTCCAAGCAGGACACCGTTGCTGACTCAACGATGGAAGCGGAGTATATAGCTGCTTGCGATGCCGCAAAAGAAGTAGTCTGGATGAAGAAGTTCCTAACAGAACTTCAGGTGGTTCCTACCATAGTTGATCCAATACCTCTGTATTGTGACAACAACGGAGCTATAGCTTTAGCGAAGGAACCAAGGTCCCATCAGAAGTCCAGACACATCTTAAGGCGATATCACCTGATCAGGGAGATCATTGATCGTCAGGAGATCGAGGTACGGAGAGTTGCTTCTGAAGAGAACATTGTTGATCCATTCACGAAGGCCCTACCTCAGATTCAGTTCGAGAGGCTACTCGAGATCATCGGTCTTCGATATGCCAGTACATGGCCCTAGTGCAAGTGGGAGATTGTTAGTGTATATGCCCTAAGGGCCATTATTGTATCATACTAGTTTGTATATTACTTAATGGAAGCTTGGGATATTCACATGTATATAACAGTCTTGCTAAACATGGTAGTATGCTACTTGGTTTTTCTATCTTAATATGTGAGTATACGTATTGATAGAGCTCTTAGGATCTTGCTTGACTACCAGCGTTGTGATGGCAGTCACACTAGTGGGGGCTGGGTAGTCTACAAGCACATCCTTATTCTGGTCCCTAGTCGTTGGATTATCGAGACAGAGCATCGATACTCCGGAGTAGACTAGTGTGTACGCTTCTCATCCCAGTTGGGGAGATGGTCTGTCCCACAGCCGTCAGTACGTCGAACTGGAGATAGTATGCAGGTGCTCGTTAGGTTACGGGTACACCGGACATGACTCACAGGGAACTGTTGGTTGGTTTTATACCAGTCGTCAGTGAACAGTTCCCAGGTGACATGAGTACAGCATAGTCCACAGACTTGACACTGCTACTTCGCCTCGAGTGTGTCCCACTGTTCTTAGATTGCTACCCTACCACGGCTCAAAGGAGTCGTGCAAACAGGTAGCAGTTGGGTACAGTCCCGAGCACTTGGAGGCAGTGGCGGTTAGACAGGATTCGTCTCTCCCGGTATTGGGAGTTGATATCGTGTTGTGTCAGAGAGCCATTACGCAAAGTCTCTGGCCAGGGCAAGCAAGATTTGCTGGTAGGTTCCAGTAGTTTCTCAGGGTGTAATGGGCTTCCCTCCGACACGACTTATACCGCTATTAGGGGACTGACGCTTGCCGCCCCCTAGGCCCGATATGCGATAGTCTAAGACGAACGGACCGGACTGTATGGAGATTGTCACAACAGACTCAGTAGGAGTTCGGATGGGTTTCCTCATCGGCCTTCTTATCGACATCTACCTGGGGACCGTTACGTACAGCTAGTGCCGCTTGCGGTCTGTGGTTAAACCCACTGCCAGCGTAGTAGTCGAGTCTCTAGAATCCCACACAGAGAGTTTCCCTACTCCAGGCGAAACGATATAGAGGTCGTATGGTTTTACGACAAGGGTTCGGACGCATACGTGTGTTTACGCACGTACGACTTTCGGATAGTTTTTACCAGTCGGCTTTGGTTTAAGCCAGTTACTGGTATCCGGTTATTAGATTTATACAGTCTAAAGTTTTTCCGTATTTTTGCAGAAAGGAGGGGCGTTCTCGTAATTGCGCGAGAAGCTTCTAGAAGGTGGTGACTAAGGGGGTTTAGGTGGCAGATACAATGAATGTGATTAGTGAGTCATATGGATGATTCATTCATGTCATTAATGCTTCATAATTGCTTAATGACTCATGGATGTGAATCATCACTAGATATTATCAAGCATGGTTGTTAAATTCATTTCTTTTCTTTTCTTGATAAAAAGAAATGCTTGATATATATTATCATAACTCATTATTCTCACTTCATTATTATTCTCACATTCTCTCTCCTCAAGCTCTCCCTCTTCAAACCCTAATCCTCCCTTCTCATGTGTTGAGTACAAGGATTAGTTAGACTAATTAAACCATAACCCTCACTCTATTTCACCTAGCTTCTTTGATTAGCACTTAAAGAAGTTTAGTTGCCTCAAGTTTAGAGGCTAAGCTTGGAGTAAAGCTCTCGGGTGGATCGTCTACTACTTCGAGAAGGCCGAGGAGGAGGTGGAGTTTGCAAAGACGAAGGACACGATTCGTTAGGTATAATCCCTAAACATAGTAGCATAGAAACTCTATGTTTGTAGTTAGTTATCGTTTAGCTTCGATTCAATCGGTTAGTCGATGTTTGTGTTTTAAACAAGTTCGTTTTTAAAATTTCTGCCTTCCCACAAGTATTGGGGTGTAGTACATCGACTTACAAGAAGAACAAGGTTTACTCTTTCAGAAGGACAAGGTCCGCAAGATATTTAAAGATGCCTTGAACAACGACCTACAATTGCCGGAGTCGAAAAGACCCCAAGAAGCAAAAATGACTGACAATCCCCTGTATTGCCCGTACAACCGAGTAGTGAGCCATGCGATCGAGGATTGCTATATCTTCAAGGACTGGGTGGAGAAGCAGTACAAGGCTGGAGAGATCGAGCTGTCCAAAAGTGTGTTGGTGAACAATCAAGTTGCAACCACCAATTTTATACAGACAGAAGCTGACGCCTTCTGGGAGCAGACAGCCGAACCCGCTGCCCTGAGAAATGAAACGGACTCACCATAGCCTCCGTGGGGTACACACATACTAATAAGATGAAGATGATAAAGCTACTTCGGAAAGAGCCCAGGACGGAATGGGAAGGACAGAAGAAGCCTACCTCTCCAGCTGCCAATGCGGCTCTATCGGGCTCAAAATCCAAAAAGCTCAAGAAGAAGGAAAGTGCAGCTCGGCGCGAAAAGGAGTCTGCAGGGAGGTCGACCATTCAAAAATATATCGATTCCCTCGAAGAATATGAACAGAAGGAAAGAACTCTGATTCAATTGAAAGAGTTCCTCCCTGTACGAGCGGCTGAAATTCTGGAGGAGTTAGAAGAAGACTCCAATGAAGAGATCCCAGTAGTGACCTGCTACGCCATCCATCTTGGCAGCGACTCTGATGAGGAGCTCTGTTTTCCCGAAGAGGAAGAGGAGCTCGCCACGAAGGCCAATCAAATCCATCTCAGAAGCGGCAGGACTTTACCGCCAAATCAGGGCAACGCCCCAAAAGGGAAGGAAAAACAGGTGGCTAATGATGAAGAGGGCAGAGAGCCGGCTGATGAAAACTCAAGTCCTTCCTTAGAAGACTATAATGTTTTGGCTCACCTCCGAAAGCTTCCGTCTCTCCTTAGCATCTACGATGCCTTGGTTCTATCTCAAGAGCTTAGAGATGTTCTCATTCATGCTCTACAAAACCCTGAGGGGTTTCAGGCTCGCTTTGCGGAAATTAATTTGAAAGAAGCTCAGTACACTTTGCAAGCCGCCGCAGTCACGTTTAAGGATGAAGACTTGCTACTAGGAACGACTGAGCATAATCGGCCACTTTACATGACCGGGTACAGCGACGGAGATCGGATTAATCGCATATTGATTGATCCGGGGTCCTCAGTGAACATCATGAACTTGCAGACACTGAAGAGTTTGTCAATGGACGTCCGACACCTGTCAAGGGAAAGGTCTATCATTCAAGGCTTCAATCAAAACTGCCAGCAAGTTCTGGGGTCTATAGCTTTGCCAATCAAATTCGGGGATCTGCAAACTGAAGCTAAGATATACGTGATCGACGCCGACACGTCTTATAAGGTTCTCTTGGGACGGCCATGTCTCCACGATTATGGCATCGTTCCGTCAACTCTCCATCAATGCATGAAGTATACTAAAAATGGCGAAGAAAGACGCATTGACGGAGACATCCAGCCGTTCGGTGTGCATGAAGTCCGATATGAAGATTCTCGGTACTTTATGAACCACCAAAATGCTAAGCCACAACTGATCGAGGATAGAGCAGCCCTAAGACTCAAAAGCAAATCAGAGCCAGCTGTCACTTTCAAAAGAAAAAACGCCCAAGTGTGCCCGCGTTTCGGTAATGACACTGATGAGTCCGACGCTGGAAGTCCGTCCTTCCATAAAACTCGCCCTCGTTTCGGTAGCGATACGGAAGAATCCGATACTCAAGACCCATCTAGCAGCAAAGTCCGCCCTCATCTTGGCAGCGACACTGAAAAGTCGGAGGAAGAGGACCTGCCGTGCAACAGCGGTGCAGATTGGACCCCCATGCAACAAGCGAAACTACGAGAGACCTTCGAAATTGCGGAAGGGTGCCTAGCCATCACAAGGGTACAGGAGCAGATGTGCAAAGAGCTCGATGCGTTGTCATTCTCCACCGTGGACCAGCTGAAAACTTTCTACATCCCCAGAAGGAAAAGTGGACAGAAAGGCATCCTGTTTTATGGGTCAAACCCCGTTGTGCACCCGGACAATTTGTCTGTCGCGTGCCTTCCATATGAGAGAGGCATAAGAGCCGTCCTCAATCCCAGATACTATGCGCCCGAGATACGGGAATACTTTAAAAAGTGCGGATGCCGGTTATATCAAACGGAGTCCGAAGCAAAGTTTTAAGAAGGACTATGGCATCCGCCCCGGGTCTGAACACTCATCGATGGTCGAATTCCAGATAGACGGGGCATAGGCTACGTTCAACCTGATTCCAAAGCGTGCTACATGATCCATGTTGGTGAGGCCAGGGAAAGATCAAATGATGATGACGAGATAGCTGAGCCAGAAAAAGCTCCCCAAGAGCTCGAAGATGGCGGACAAGCAACCTTTGATGAGCTAACTGAGATTGACTTAGGAACGCTCGATAATCCAAGGCCAACCTACATCAGCTCGCTCTTGTCAGAGGAAATGAAAGCGCAGATAATCTCCCTGCTGCATGAGTTCATCGACTGCTTCGCATGGACGTACAAAGAAATGCCTGGTCTTTCCCCTGAAGTAGCCGTGCATAAGCTGGCTATATCTCCTGATGCTAAGCCAGTCAAACAAGCTCCTCGAAGAATGAGAAGGGAACTAGAAGAAAAGGTCATCGAGGAAACTAAGAAGCTCATCGATGCCGGCTTCATCAGCGAAGAGAAATATGCGGACTGGATCGCATGCATAGTCCCGGTGAAGAAGAAAAATGGGCGGATCCGAGTTTGTGTCGATTTCAGGGACCTCAACAAGGCGTGTCCTAAAGACGACTTCCCGCTACCGGTCATGGAAATAATGGTCGATGACACCTCAAATTACGAGCTGTTCACCTTTATGGATGGCTCGTCTGGGTATAATCAAATCAAGATGTCGCCTGGGGATAAGAAGCACACAGCATTTCGAACCCCGATCGGAATATACTGCTACAAAGTGATGCCGTTCGGACTGAAGAACGCAGGTGCTACATATCAAAGGGCAATGACCAATATCTTTGATGACCTAATTCATAAAGTCGCCGAATGTTATGTTGATGATCTGGTCGTCAAGACTAAAGCCAGGCCGATCACATCCAAGATCTTAGGACCGTTCTCACCAGACTGAGGGAATACAATATGAAGATGAATCCTTTAAAGTGCGCTTTTGGCGTGTCATCAGGAAAATTCCTAGGCTTCATAGTCCGACATCGAGGGATTGAAGTTGACCCGTCCAAAATAAAGGCCATCATGGAGATGCCCCCTCCGAAGAGTCTGACACAACTAAGATCTTTTCAAGGCAAGCTTACTTATATACAGAGGTTTATCTCAAATTTATCAGGGAGGTGTAGGCCCTTCTCGAAGCTCATGAAGAAAGGAGCTCCTTTTGTCTGGGATGCCGAATGTCAAGAAGCGTTCGAAAGCATCAAATAGTACTTATTGCACCCCCCAGTGCTGGCTCTCCCATTCCAAATAAACCGCTGATTCTCTACACTGCCGCTCTGGATGAGTCACTCGGTGTGCTCCTTGCCCAGAACAATGAGGAGGGAAAAGAGAATGCCCTCTACTACCTCAGTCAAACTTTAGTTGGGGCGGAACACAACTACTCCCCAATCGAAAAACAATGCCTGGCTCTGATGTTCGCTGTAAAGAAGCTGATACACTATTTGCTCGCTCATCGGGTTATGCTGATCTCTATGGTCGACCCGCTCAAACACTTAATGACCAAAGCAAGACTAGCCGGTAGAATGTTGAGATGGGCTGTCATGCTACTTGAGTTTGACATAGTTTATACTCCTCGGAAAGCAGTGAAAGGGCAAGCTCTTGCAGACTTCCTCGCCGCTCATCCTATACCAGAAGGATCGCCGCTCAATTGCGAGTTACCCGACGAACAAGTGCTGCACCTCGAGAATGACAATCTATGTTGGGAGCTCTACTTCGATGGGGCCTCATCGATAAAGACTTCTAGTAAATCAAGCGTCCCGGAGATAAAAGCAGGGATAGGATTGGTGTTCATCACGCCATCAATGGGAACCCTACGGCGTTCTTTTGCTCTCACCGAGCCTCGCACAAACAATGAGGCCGAGTATGAAGCTCTGATAGCTGGTTTGGAGCTCGCCATAGAAATGGAAATCCTTCGGCTACGGGTTTACGGTGACTCCCAGCTTGTCGTCAACCAAGTAAGTGGCGACTATAAGATATACAAACCCGAGTTAGCTCGGTACAGGAGCCGGGTGGTGGAACTCATGAAACGGTTCACTCACATTGAACTAATGAGAGTCCCTAGAGCGTTGAACGGAAAGGCTGACGTACTCGCTCGCTTAGCCAAGGAGCTGGCCGATCCTGACATGGACGAAATTCTGATCACAGTCAGGAGCCGGCAAATTCTACCCCCTGTCTCTTTATGAGAAGAGGAAAGCGCAGAAAAGAAGAGCAGCCCCGCCGAAGAAGCTTCGATCGTTCGAGACGAGCCCGATTGGAGAGAACCCTTCATAGAGTACTTCCGATATGACAAGCTGCCCGAAGGAAGGTCTACGAGGGTTCAGCTGAAGAAGAGAGCTCTCCGATACGTGTTTGTAAATGACACGCTATACCGCAGGTTATATGACCAACTCTGGCTCAGGTGTCTGTCATCGGTTGAAGCCCAAAAAGTCATGAAAGAAGTTCACTCAGGCGTTTGCGGTGCTCACCAATCTGGCCCCAAGATGCGACTTCAAATTAAACGTCTTGGGTATTACTGGCCCACCATGATACGAGATTGCGGAGAGCATGCAAAGAAATGTTATATCTGCCAAATTCACGGTGATTTCATTCACAAGCACCCCAATCCGTTGCATCCTACGGTGGCGTCGTGGCCCTTCGAAGTCTGGGGAACCGACATAGTTGGCCCAATTGATTCTCCGTCATCCAAAGGCCACCGGTTCATATTGGCCGCAACTGACTATTTCTCCAGATGGGCTGAAGCCGTCCCGCTAAAAGAAGTCAAGACAGGAGATATTCTGACATTCTTCCAGCATAATATTCTATACCGGTTCGGTACACCAAGAAGAATCATTTCTGACAACGGGCCTTCTTTCAAGAGCTTCAAAGTCTCAAGATTCGCTACTCAACACAGGATAGACTGGAGATATTCCTCCATCTATAATCCAAGAGTCAATGGACTGGCCGAAGCCTTTAATAAGACTCTATGCAAGCTCCTGAGGAAAAATGCTTCAGCCAACAAGAGAGACTGGAATCTCAAACTTCACGAGGCGTTGTGGGCATATCGTACCACGCACCATACTCCCACTCAGTCCACTCCATACTCATTGCTCTTCGGAGTGGAGGCAGTCCTCCCTCTCAAAGTCGAAGTTCCAAGCTTAAGAATGGCCGTTCAGCACGAGTTGACGGAGGAGGAAAACGTGCTCCTTCGGCTTGAAGAGCTCGACGCCCTCGAAGAAAAGAGGCTCGTGGTGCAGCAAAATCTGAAGCTACACCGAGCCCAAATGTCACGGGCCTATGACAAGATAACCTGTCTCCGCGCTTTCAAGAAAGATGAATTGGTGTTGGTCCTCAAAAGACCGATCGTCCCCAATCGACACGCCAAAGGAAAATTCGAGCCTAACTGGGAAGGAGCATACGTCATCGAGAAAGTGTTCGACGGAGGATCCTACCAACTAATAAGTGCCGAGGGAGAAAGGCCCATGCCACCCATCAATGGCCGATATCTTAAGAAATACTATGCGTGAATGCTCTAAATCGCAGGCGAATTGAGCACACCAGTCCTACGGTCTGGATCATACATCCTGCAAAACCGTATACAATCCACGGGCGTAAACGGCCCCTATCTCTCCCAAATCCTGCCGGTGAGACTATTTTTAATGTACCACCAGCGGCCAAAAAACAAACAAAAAAACAAAAAAAACAAACAAAAACGGTATGTCCACAAGGAAAACGGGTACGGATGAAAACCCGAAAGGGCTCCGTGAGTAAAAACAGCAGGACTACTGGCGAGTTCGTGAAAACCCGAAAGGGCGCAAACTCGTGAAAAGAGATGAAATACACTCGCAAAGTCCTCTCGACCTTGGGAGGAGAAAATCCCTGCACGAGATCCTTACGACTCATGAAGGGGCAACACACTTAGGAATCCTCACGATTCCTAAGGAGAACAAACACCTGCGGGATCCTTACAACTCGTAGGGAGAAAATGCTTTTATGGGACCCTCATGGCCCATAAAATTGAAAAGACTTAGGTGATAGGGATCTAAACCTGTCTCCTAAGCCATCGCTCCCCAACGGGACATGGAAAATGATGAGTCGCTCCTGGCGTTACGCTTCCGTGTTAGCGGTGCTAATGCCGACCCAAAAACCAAATCCCAAGTCCTCCCAAGGTAAATGATGAGTTGCTCCTGGCATTATTCCAGTGCAGCAACGCTGATGCCAAACAAGATCCAAATTCCAAGTCCTCCCGAGGCAAATGATGAGTTGCTCCTGCTATTATTCCAGTGCAGCAATGCTGATGCCAAACAAGATCCAAATTCCAAGTCCCCAAACGACGAATGATGAGTCGCTCCTGGTACCACATTCCAGTGCAGCGATGCAGACGCCAACCAAAATCCAATATCTCAAAATTCTCCCAGCCCTACGGTTGGTCCCCAAGTTGACTACCGTATACAATCCACGAGCTCAAATAATTCTCATCATACCCATGCCCCACCGCAATCACCAGTTACGCGGCTGGTCTCCACCCTTGGGATTATACTCCATCAAGAAGACCCACTCATATGTCATAACGATACATGAGGAGAACAAACCTTTGTGGGATCCTTACGACTCACAAAGGGAAAAACACACTTAGAAGTCCCCATGGCTCCTAAGGAGAAAATACACCTGCGGGATCCTTATGACTCGTAGGGAGAAAATGGTTTTATGGGACCCTCACGGCCCATTAAATTGAAAAGCCTTAGGTGATAGGGATCTAAACCTGTCTCCTAAGCCATCGCTCCCCAACGGGATATGGCAAATGATGAGTCGCTCCTGGCGTTACGCTTCAGTGTTAGCGGTGCTGATGCCGACCCAAAAACCAAATCCTAAGTCCTCCCGGGGAAGATGATGAGTTGCTCCTAGCATTATTCCAGTGCAGCAACGATGATGCCAAACAAGATCCAAATCCCAAGTCCTCCCGAGGCAAATAATGAGTTTCTCCTGGCATTATTCCAGTGCAGCAATGCAGATGCCAGACAAAAACCGAAATCCTCAAATCCTCTCATGGCAAATGATGATTCGCTCCCGGTACTATATTCCAGTGTAGCGGTGCTGATGTCAATCCAAATCACATCAAGTCAGCAAAACAACCAATGACCTCCCTGGCAGAATCAAATTCCACCTCGGAAACAAGTCAACTTCATCCCTCACATCGCAAGAAGCGGAGCAAGTCAAATCCAGAACCGACCGTCCACGTCGCTAAAAGGGCAGCACCGACCGTCCAAGTCGTAAAAAAGGGCAGAACCGACCTTCCACGCCGCTAAAAGGGCAGCACCGACTGTCCAAGTCGCAAAAAGGGCAGAACCGACCGTCCACGTCGCTAAAAGAGCAGCACCGACCGTCCAAGTCGCAAAAAGGGCAGAACCGACTGTCCACGTCGTTAAAAGGGCAGCACCGACCGTCCAAGTGGCAAAAAGGGCAGAATCGACCGTCCACGTCGCTAAAAGGGCAGCACCGACCGTCCACGTCGCTAAAAGGGCAGCACCGACCGTCTAAGTCGTAAAAAAGGGCAGAACCGACCGTCCACACCGCTAAAAGGGCAGCACCGACCGTCCAAGTCGCAAAAAGGGCAGAACCGACCGTCCATGTCGCAAAAAGGGCAGAACCGACCGTCCACGTCGCTAAAAGGGCAGCACCGACCGTCCACGTCGCTAAAAGGGCAGTATCGACCGTTCAAGTCGCAAAAAGGGCAGAATCGACCGTCCATGTCGTAAAAAGGGCAGTGCCAGCTTCCCAAAAGCGGGAACCAAATCAAGTCGTCTCCACATGAAAGAAGATCCATCAATCCTATGCACAAGACCCATATGTGTGGTGTGCATTTATTGATGGGGGCAATTTGTTGGGGTAAAAATTTACACCCTGGTTGACTAGGTCAAAATCAAAGTCAACCCCAAGCCAAGTGGGCCCAAGCCCAGATCAAGTGGGCCCATGCCCAGGTCGAGTCCGAACATGAAGCGGCCGGCCTCCCCCCATGACAAAATAAAAAAATTGTAATAAATAATTTTGTTGTATTTTTTGTATTTTTATTTTATGAATAAATGTAAGAAAATGGGCATAAAGCCAAATTTTTGTAAAGCCCATGGCTTATGTGCAAAAAGAAATGGCACATGAGCCATGGGCTAGGCAAAATGCCATTTGGTGAAGCCCAAGGGGCTATGTGTAAAGTGTAAAGCCTATAAAGGCAAGGATAATGAAAATATCCCAAGAACTTTTTCTTTCTCGAAAAAAATTTAGATCAGAGATCTTTCTCCTTCCTCAAGGTTCTAAAACCTTGTTCTTTCTTTTGAATTAAATCAAGAGTTTTACTCTTCATTTTATAAAACTAAATAGTTTTTCACCACAAAACCCATAAAGGGGAACTCAGATCTTCCATTAGATCTCAAAAAGGAGAGATTTTTAAAATCTCACATCTCTTGATCTTCAAGATCCTGCCAACTGAGGAGGAAGAAGGAGACTGTTCCCCTCCGAAAGAAGGCGCACAGGACCGCGATGTCCTGACGCTGGCGATTCGGGGCAGATGATATTTGGTTTTATCCGTCCATCTCTCCGAAGATGCCAAGTTGATTTATGGCACCGGGTATCGGAGGTTTAGACGGATGCGGCCGATGTAGCATACTTCGTCAGATTCCCCCTCACTTGAGGGGTTTTTGATTGCGGGGACGCTCTTCCCTGCAGGCGCAAGCCCCTGCAGTTAATTACGCTACCGCATTGCAGTAACAACTTTCTACTTCTCCAGAATTTCACTTCGTGTCGTGTGTGTTTGTTTTGTTTGTGGTTGCCCGTGGATTGTATACGGAGACTGAGTAATGCCGTCGCCTGTAGGACGTGGATTAGTCCAAATCCGTATCTACTTAGATTTGGGTTTGGTGTTTTTAGTTTAAGGATACGTTAGTCGTATTGAGACTAAGATCGACTTAAACGTTCTTCAAGGATACGTTAGTCCTGTTTTAGACTAAGATCAACTTGACCTGGTGATCCATTCAATATATGGCCGTCGGGACTCATCACCTCTCTGACGTCGTTGAAGGATTACAACGATGGATATCAGAGGAGTTCAGAGATGTACCCTTGAACCAAAGTTGATTTGGAGTTTTATCATTCATTTAAATGTCTAAGGACACGTTAGCCGTATTTGGGGATAAGATCAACTTAAACGGGACCATTTAGATCCGGCAAAAGAGCATTTGGAGGCTCTATTGTTCCAGTTTAGGGACATAGTGGTCCATGCTCCAGTTTAGGGACATGGTGGTCCATATTCCAGTTTAAGGACGTGGTGGTCCGTATTCCAGTTTAGGGACATGGTGGTCCATGTTCCAGTTTAGGGACATGGTGGTCCATATTCCAGTTTAAAGACGTGGTGGTCCGTATTCCAGTTTAAAGACGTGGTGGTCCGTTATTAGTTTAAGGACGTCTCGGTCCGATATTAGTTTAAGGACGTCTCGGTCTAATATTAGTTTAAGGATGTCTCGGTCCAATATTAGTTTAGGGACGTTTCGGTCCAATATTAGTTTAAAGACGTCTCGGTCCAATATTAGTTTAGGGACGTTTCGGTCCAATATTAGTTTAAGGACGTTTCAGTCCAATATTAGTTTAGGGAAGTTTCGGTCCAATATTAGTTTAAGGACGTCTCGGTCCACGAGTTTAAGGACCCCGCAGTCCATATACGTGTGGTCGTTGGGACCCATCACCTCTCTGACGTCGTTGAAGGATTACAACGACAGGTGTCAGAGGAGTTCGGAGATGTACCCTCGAACCGGTAGTAAATTGATTTAAGAGAGCAATCTTGCTCAGTCAATTTAAGGACTTACGGCCAAAATTGGGCTAAGTCTAGTTGAAAATGTTCAACATTTTATTTGCTTTTGCATCGCATTTCTTCTTATTTTTATCTGGGCTTTGCCCAGAAAGGATGCAGAGCATCAATTTGTTTTGGGCTTTGCCCTTTATAAATGATGCAGAGCATCAATTTTATTTAGACTCTGCCCTTTTATTGCTTTGCAATTTATTTTGGCCTGCTTGGTCTTTTTGATTTGGGCCTGGCCCTTTAAGAAATTCTTTGCATTTGTTAGGCGCTTTGCACCAATCAGAGAGTGCAAACCCTCGTGGTGATGACACGTGTCATGCAGCGCAGTGCGCTGCGCTAGTGCGCTACGCTTGCGCTGCTGACACGTGGCGCGCTCTGGTGGCTTGCGCCAATTTGAGAGAGCGAAGCTCTATTCAAAAGCGCATAGCGCAAATGGTTCAGGCGCTGACACGTGGCGCTCTCTGGTGGCTTGCGCCAGCCCAAGAGCGCAATAGTGCAGATTTATAAGTGCAAAGCACTATTAATTTGAGAATCTTTTAGATTCAAGAACAGAAGTGCAAAGCAGTGTTAGATTTCTTGATCTAATTTAGATCAAAGGAAAAGATAAGTTTTTTCTGATCTTAAAGAACCAAAGGTTCATGAAAAAGTACAAAGCACTATTTTTATTTTATTTATTCATTTTATTTAGTTATGTTTAAAGATCAATGATCTTGTTTTTAGATCACTGATCTGTTCATAAGAGAATTTTCTCTTCTTTCAAAGGTTTTTACCTTCTGTTGTTCTTGAGGAGTTCTCAAGAGTTCTCTTCTCTTTTTTTTTAGAAAGATGTTGATGCCTTTGAATTGAGGTCTGGGGTCCTTTTTATAGTGCTCATAAATTAGTTAAATTTATTAAAGAGATCTCTCTGTGAGTGATTTGGGGAATTTTCCCCACCGTTGGATCTTTGATCCAAGGGCTTCTGTTTTACAGAAGAAAATCTTCTTGTTTTAACAAGAACAGAAAGATTTCTTTAAAATCTTAATTCTGTTTGGCGCAAATGCCCCAGCGCGTGACACGTGTCGCGCAGCGCACAGCGCAGCACAACTGCGCTAGCGCATCTACGCTGACACGTATCGCGCAGCGTAACTGCGCTAGCGCATCTGCGCTGACACGTGTCGCGCAGCGCGAAGCGCAGCGCAACTGCGCCAGCGCATCTGTGCTGACACGTGTCGCGCAGCGCAGTGCTTACGCAACTGAAGCGTTGCTTCCTTTAATTTTGCTTAAAATAGAGCTTTGCTCTGATTGGGCGCTCCTTCTTGGGCGCTGCGCTGACATATCAGCTCTTGACATGTGGCGCGTTGCGCCCGAGATTTGATGCGTTGCTTCAAAATTTTGAATTTTGAATTTCAACGGAGCTTTGCTCTGATAAGGCGAAACAAATGCCCCCCACCGTTGCGCTCACGTGGCGCACACGTGAGTGCAGCGGTGGTAAACTCCTGATCGTTGGATCAAGGGGTGAGCTCAAGGGGCGCAAGCGCCTTATAAATAGGACCTCTGGCCCTTAGAAAAAATCTCATCATTTCAAGATTTTTATTTCCCAGAGCTTTGCTCTCATTCAAGAACTTTCAGAGCTTTGCTCATTTCTAAAGTCAAAAACTTTAGGTAAAATTAATTAAACTTAATTGAACTTAATCTCAACCAAAGAGCTTTGCTCTCACAGATCTTTTGATCTAAAGAAATCCCCATTGGGGTTTCATAAACAGAGCTTTGCTCTTAAGAACCTATAGATCTGTAAAGATCTTGTTCATGGGTTCTAACCCATGAACAGAGCTTTGCTCTTTGAATCATCAGTAGATCTTTTAGATCTGAAAAATGAAAAAAATTCATAAGTTTTTTCATTGATTTTTCAAGATTCCAAAAATTCTAATTCTTTTAGGTGTAACATTTTCTGATGGACCTTTCCATTATTACCATAAAGCTATGCTCTTTTAAGGAATCTTATTTCTCTGAGACCAGAGTTTGACAAGTGTCACTCTGTGACAGAGCTTTGCTCTGAAAGAGGAGATTTTCTCCTTGTCTCTAGGGATTCTTCCCCCCTTTTTTTATAAATAGGAATGTTTTCCTGGGGACCAACTGACAATCTCATCCAATGATGAGGTTGTCTTATTAGCTGACGTATTGTTATCCAGATTTTGTAGGTCCCCCTTTGGTCTCCTACCCACTGCACTGCTGTGTGGTGTAATTAATTAATTTTAATTTAATTATTGCATTTCCTTTTTTTTTAGACGCCAAACGTTGGAATTACAACACTAACGGCTAAATTGTTCTTTTGCAGCGATCATGTCTCTAGACACTTCATTCCCGTTCGTCCGCTCGGAGGAGGGATTTCCCGAGGCGCCCTTGGACCGTGAAGTCCTTGCCATGATTAAGGAGTACGACCCGGAATACAAGAGTCTTCACCTTTGGGGGTCATGGTACAATCAGATCATCATGGGCCGATGGAGCTTCACATGCGCGGTGCCGTCAGAACCCATAACGGCGATTCATTATGCTACCCCACCCTCGGTGCAGTATGCCGTGGAGATGGTGGATTGGACCGCGAACAGCTTTCTTCATCCCACTATGGATGCGGTTCCGGTCCAACGTCCTATAGTCTTGGATATCCTAGGACGTCATATCTGTCAGGGCAAGGCGAACCCTGGGGGCAATCATATAACATTGGTCTGACCCCCCGCCACCCGATTGGCTACCTGCCGTGGGCCCGGTATATCCTGTCGACGAAGAAGTCGCAGTTGATAAGATTGGGATTATACTCCGCGGTCTACGTCTCTCTCTTCCAGTATCCCACGCTCCCCACCTGGTGGTTCAAGGCTTTCCTGGAGCAGTGGAATATTCCTACCCACACTTTCCTTGCCATAGATCGGGAAGTGTCCATCTCTTTGGAGGAGTTCACGGAGGTATCCGATCTACCAGTCATGGGAGAACATTATGAGGAGCTGCTCTCGACGGATGTGTACGTCTTTGGTGCTAGGCCGGTGGTGAGGGGGGTCACACCGGAGAATGCTGTTCAACATCAATTCCCAAGCTTGATTAAAGTGTTGAACATCTATGAATCTCTTTTTATCGAATACGGGAGTCGGGGAGTTAACTTTGAGGATTTCATCGCTCGGTTCCTTCGCCCAAGCGTCCTCTCATCAGAGGCTACCAAGTTTGCCACTCTGGATGACCCTTTCGGTCTAGGTGCGGATAACCTACCGGAGAAGGAGATAGATCAAAAGAGTTTTTTCCTTCCGGACTTCCCTACTATGTCATTTGCGGAAATTGCGGCCCCTGGAATGGATGAGGAGGCCTTTTTCTTAGGATTTCTTGGGCTGTGGCTGAGCTGGTTTGCGATCCCGATGCACTCTCATCGTATGCGGCCCTCTGTCTTTTACCCAGCCCACCGGATGGCCATCGGGGTTAAGGTGGCTGTTGGGATTGCTGGCTTGGCGCACCTATATCATGGCCTCAGCCGAGCAGCAGATGCTAATGAGCCCGGGGTGCTGCACGCGGTGTTCCCGATGCACTACTTTGCATCGTGGCTCGAGCTGCACACGGCGGGTGTCTTCGATATGCATAAAAGGCCCTCGTTCTTCGACAAGTGTGGTTTCCCTCGCATCATACAGCTGATTGGTGCATCAATCGTGACCCCGTCGGAGCCGTTATAAAGGAGGAAAGACGACTGCTGGTTGATCGTAAGGGTACGCCTCCAGGCAGCGACCGCAACGCTCCTTTGGTTCCTAGGACTCCAGTAGTTGCTCCTCTAAAAGAGGTTAGAACCGGGCCATCGCGTGCGCGAAGTCCTCCACACGGATCGCCGCTCCCTGATATTGCAGATGCACCTCTAGCGCCCTGTCCTTCAGCGGAAATAGTGGCCGTGGCCTCGCCGGAGTCCGGTGTAGGTGCAGACATCGGGACCCGCCGTCCCAAGGTGGCTGCTAAACGTAAGTCGATCCCGCGTGCACCTAGGGTTGGCGGGCAGAAGAAAAAGAAGTCGCTCTTCGCCGCGGACGTCGTGTTCGGTCAGGAACCCCATGCTCCCTATGCCGAGGGCCTGATCGAATATGGGACTAACGAAGGATTAGTGATGCCACCGCCGGACGATACAGACTTGGAGGCTGCTCTCGAAGCTTCAGCGTGGTTGGCGAGGCGTGACGCGTGGCTAGCTAAGCTTGCGCAATCAGGTAACTACTAGTCGCCTTTTTTTTATTGCAACATATCCTCTTCATTGCCTTTGACTAACGATTTTCTTTCTTTTCTTTCAACAGGCATCACTGATGAAGAAGCCATTGCCGCTTCTCTGAAGACTTTCCAAGAGGAGGAACGTCTTAGAGCATCCATGGGCCTTAGTAAGTTTCGATTCATTAAGTTTTCATTTCCCTTGTGTTATGGTCGATCTAACCTTTCCCTTTTAATCACAGGAACCTCAATGCCGTTCCCTCCAAGTGACGCAGATGTTCTACCAGCTGCCGATGTTCTTGCTTCCTCTGGGCCACCGCAGGAGGTTCGTCTTGAAGAGCCGATGAAAGATGCCTTAAAGGCTCTGGAGGCATCCCTGAACGAGGATGACGATGCCTTGAAGGAGGCGTCACAAAGGTCCATCGCGACAGCCCGGGAGGAAAAGAAGCGGCTGAGGCGTGAGGCGAAAACGCACAGGGCTGCCTTGGCTATGGGAGCGGGTCCCAGCACCGCCCCTCGTGCTGATACTCCATCTGAAGAGGCCCCGGTCGCCCTGTCTACAGCTCATAGACAGGCGATCCGCGCCAATAGAGAGGCTAACTACAAGTCTACCTCAGGTAATATTTCCTTCAGCATTTCGTTACTAGACTCATAAAGTTGTCGGTTTTTATATATTCTATCTTGCAGGGCCAAGTCCGACCGAGGGGGAGGCGGAGACCGTTAATCCCAAAGAAACAGAGGGGGCGGCACCTGCCGAACCTGAGCCGACGGTAGGCAACGTCGCTGAGGCTTCGGAGCCTGAGATGGAGGTTGAGGGGTCTGCAACCGAGAAGGTCATTGATGCCGAGCCTGAACTGGCGGCAGATGAAATGATCATCGTAACTGAGCTCAGGGTAGTGGCGGATGAGGCGCTTGAGGCCGGCGACCTCGTGGTGACGGTGGATGAGCCGATGGAGACAGCGGAGCCCAAAGAAGTAGCGGATGAGATGGGCATGACTCTTGGGGAAGAGTCAGCCGCTTCCTTCCAAGAATCTGGCAACGCTCCAATCATTGCCCTCCCCGTCTATGATCTTCCGTCGTCTCCTGGCCGCGCGAGCACGACGACGGTCCCCATCGAGTCGGGTGATGAGTCCACGGGCGGTGGTCTCATATCGATAGAGGAGGGAGTCGCCTCCGTTTCAGCCGGGAGCTCCTCAGGTAAACCCCAAGTTGCCATTTTTCTTTACTTTACAATTTTTTCTGACAAGTTCACCTTTTCGTAACGCAGGCGCAGCCAGTGCCGATGCCCCACTGCTCGAGGGAGCGCCTTCAACGACTGCCTTGGCGGTGGACACCTCTCAACCCTCTCGCATACCCTCGAAGATGTTGGAAGGTATGTGTTTGCAATTTATTAATCTTATCTTCCAGACACATAATTTGTGTATTAAAGTCACACTGTTGTTTCTTCCAGGAGTGCTTTTTGACCATCTCTATCAAGTGTTGCTCCCACACTTCTCCTTCCCATCTGAATTCGCCTCTCCCTCTGGTGGCGCTGGTGAGTACCGTTCCCGATTGATATCTTTGTTTTTCAGTGGTAGAATTATTTCTAACTCTCTCTTATCCTGACTGCAGTGTTACAAATCGAAGGGGGAGAAGAAAGATCGGTTGCGCCACCGGCCCTTCCGGCCTTACCACCTGCTTCAACCGGTATAGTAAACTATCTTATCAATGACTTTCTCCATATCTATTGAATCATCATCTAATCACATTTTGTCTTTTTCAGCTGTCGTTCCAGTCTCGGTGCCTTTTGAGTCTCGTATTACAATACCGGGCGGCCCTTCCCAGAGACGTCCATCTTCAAAAGGTGCGGCGAATAGTCTGCGCATGTTAAGCGACTACATCGAGGAACTCGACATCGAGACTCCTACATCTGTTGAGGACTTCGCTACGACGGATAACCCGATGTTGGTGATATTTGCCACCTTCCATGACGAGGGCATTGTCGCCTCTTGGGTTAACCATTGTCGGGAGATTGAGGCTCGCCTTCATCAGCTGGAGTCGATGTGTCTATCCCCCGAGACTTTGGCCGTGAGCACTCAACGGGGAGCATGGCTCGAGCAAAGCACTTCTCATTTCCATCATTTGGAACAAGAAGCAGCTTTGAGGCTGAAGGAGTGCCAGGAGTCTTCAAGCGAAATTGCTCGCCTGCGTGCTGAAGTTGAGGCGAACGCCGCTGAGGTAAAGGCTGTCTTCGAGGGCCTTCTGGAGCGCATCTCAAACGGGCTGAAACTGAAGCGGGCACTTGATGTCGCCGAGCATGACACTCCAAGCTGTGAAGCTGCTCATCAGGACGTCAGGGATCAGCTTGCATCTGTCGCACAGCAACGGGCCCAAGTGGAGGCGGAGTTGGCAGTGGTGGCCAATCAGGAGAAAGTAGGGAAGGAAGTGCGCGAACAATTGCTAGAGCTATGCAGGACGCTTCCTTCTCAGTAACTCTCCTTGTATCATTTGTACTTGTAAATAAAAAATGTATATGTATATTTTTTATTCTTTAGCACCATGTATCCTGTACTCAATCAAGTTTATGAATAAAAGATACACACATTTTTTTTAATGCCTTGTGTTGTTTTCTCTGTCTTTTCTTTCTTTTGTTATCAGCATGTCACCTTAGTAACCATGGTTGACGGATAATAGAGCACGCATCTTGACTTTCTTAAGAAATAGCGATGGCTTAGGCCGCAGGTTCAGATCTGCTGCCTAAGACTTTTCAACTCTATAAGCCGTGAGGGTCTCATAGAGACTTTTCTCCCTACGGATCGAGAGGATCTCGTAAGTGGGTTTTTCTCCTAAGGAATCGTGAGGATTCCTAAGTGTGGTTTTCTCTTATAAGCCGTAAGGATCCTATAAGAGAATTTTCCCTCTTACGAGTCGAGAGGACTCATAAGCGGTTGTTTCCCTCCTTGTCGAAACTCGACCTTGGAGAGTGAGACCCGTGAATAGTATGCAAGAGACCATTTTGGATTGACTTGCAGGGTCCCATTGTTCAGGAAGCAAGTTTTTTTTTCCCTTGCTGCCTGAGGCTTCATTTGCAAGTTGAGACGAATCGGAAATTTCTCGCGGAGACACTGGTTTCTCTGCGAGCCGACTCGAATCAGGAGGCTCTCGTCAAGGAGTGTTTGTATCCGTGAGTCGAGGAATTTGCTAGGGATTATTTATTTCCCAAGCGCCAAGGATTATTTGTTTCCTTGGGGTTTGAAACGAGTCGAGGATTTCCCACGGAGGCACTGGTGGCTCCGCGAGTCGACGCGAATCAGGAGGCTCTCGTCAAGGAGTGTTTGTATCCATGAGTCGAGGAGTTTGCTAGGGATTATTTGTTTCCCAAGCGCCAAGGATTATTTGTTTCCTTGGGGTTTGAAACGAGTCGGGGGTCCTACGGAGGCACTGGTGGCTCTGCGAGTCGACGCGAATCAGGAGGCTCTCGTCAAGGAGTGTTTGTATCCATGAGTCGAGGAGTTTGCTAGGGATTATTTGTTTCCCAAGCGCCAAGGATTATTTGTTTCCTTGGGATTTGAAACGAGTCGAGAATTTCCCACGGAGGCACTGGTTGCTCTGCGAGCCGACGCGGATCAGGAGGCTCTCGTCAAGGAGTGTTTGTATCCGTGAGTCGAGGAATTTGCTAAGGATTATTTGTTTCCCTAGCGCCAAGGATTATTTGTTTCCTTGGGGTTTGAAACGAGTCGAGAATTTCCCACGGAGGCACTGGTTGCTCTGCGAGTCGACGCGGATCAGGAGGCTCTCGTCAAGGAGTGTTTGTATCCGTGAGTCGAGGAATTTGCTAAGGATTATTTGTTTCCCTAGCGCCAAGGATTATTTGTTTCCTTGGGGTTTGAAATGAGTCGAGGATTTCCCACGGAGGCACTGGTGGCTCTGCGAGTCAACGCGGATCTGGAGGCTCTCGTCAAGGAGTGTTTGTATCCGTGAGTTGAGGAATTTGCTAAGGATTATTTGTTTCCCTAGCACCAAGGATTATTTGTTTCCTTGGGGTTTGAAACGAGTCGAGAATTTCCCACGGAGGCACTAGTGGCTCTGCGAGTCGACGCGGATCAGGAGGCTCTCGTCAAGGAGAGTTTGTATCCGTGAGTCGAGGAATTTGCTGAAGACACTGGTTTCTTTGGAGTTGGACTGAACCGTCAAGATTTGGCTTCGTCTTCTGGCGGAGCCTGTAAGGAAGGTATGGTTCCCTCTTTGTTTACGCCCTTGGATTGTATACAGGGATCTATGTGATCTTAACTGTAGGGCCAAAGTTTTATCATTTCTTTTTTTTTTTATTTCCGCGATGCTCTATCATTTCAGCTTTTATATCGCGAAGGTCGCGATTGCCCAATCATTTCGGCTATTTCTCGCAGTGCCCAATCATTTCGGCTGTTTATTTTGTTTTCACTCGCTGCTTTTTATTGCGAGTTGCCCAATCATTTTGGCTATTTTGCATGTATACATTTTTACTTGCTGCTTTTTATTGCAAGTTGCCCTATCATTTCGGCTATTTCGTATCCATGTGCAACCTATTGGCTTTTTGCTGTAGACCAATTTCGGCATCAGCACCGCTACAACTGGGATATTACCAGGAGCGAATCTTCATCTACCTCTGTCAATGTTGAACAAAGGTGGCTTAGCAACCAGGGTTAGGGTCCTGTTGGCTAAGGCTTTTAACTTCATGAGCCGTAAGGGTCTCACAAAGGTATTTCTCCCTACAAGTCGTGAGGATCTCGTAGGTGTATTTTCTCCTTAGGAGTCGTGATGATTCCTAAGTGTATGTTTCTCTATAAGTCATAAGGATCCTACAGTAGGTTTTTCTCCTTGTAAGTCGAGAGGACCTACAAGGGTCATGCGAACATATCCCCAGTCACGGACGGGACTTGGTTAGGGAAATGTTTATTCGCGCCCGTGGATTGTATACAAGGGCCAGTATTAGACCACTTGTAGGGTAATATCGGAAGTTGTGGGGGTTGCTTAAGCACAGGTTTAGGTCTCTGTAACTTAAGACTTTCAACTCTTATGAGCCGTGAGGGTCCCATAAGAGAGTTCTTCTTACGAGTCGTGAGGATCTCGTAAGTGTATTTTCTCCTTAGGAATCGTGTGGATCCCTAAGTGTGCTGCTCCCTTATGAGTCGTAAGGATCTCACGCGGGTGGTTTCTCCTTACAAGGTCGAGGGGAGCCTGTAAGTGTCTTTTGACGAGGTTGCGCCCTTTCGGGTTTTCACAAACACTCGCCGGTAGTCTTGCTGTTTTTACTCACGGAGCCCTTTCGGGTTTTCATCTGTGCCCATTTTGCTCATGGACGTACCGTTTTTTTTTATTATTCTTTTTATTTTCTTTTTCTCTCTTTTTTTTACGAGGTCGCGCACTTTCGGGTTTTCACGAACACTCGCCGGTAGCCCTGCTGATTTACTCACGGAGCCCTTTCAGGTTTTCATCCGTGCCCTTTTTGCTTATGGACATACCTTTTTCTTTATTTTATTTTTTATATATATATTTTTTTATATCTCATCAGCCTAAAAGATGCTGCGGTATTAGTTTAAAGAAGTTTCGGTCTACTATTAGTTTAAGGACATTTCGGTCCGACTTTGAGAAGGCTGGCTACTGCTGATAGAGTTTGAGCTTAGGAAGATAGCGAGCGGACATAGTCGTCGTCATCTACCATTGACCTAGGTTGTGGCTCATTAAGCATAGTATTTCTTTAGGAAGCGACCGTTTATTGGCCTAAAAGGCCTTTCGCTGTGCATGTCCATGAGTAGATAGGCCCCATCCTGGTAGACCTTGTCTATGATGTACAGGCCTTCATAATTTGGCTCGAATTTTTCCCGCTTGGCGCGATTGGGGATCATAGGCCTTTTGACCACTAGCACGAGTTCGCCTTGGCGGAATGTCCTCGGTCGGGTCAATCTTTCATATGAGCGCGTCATCTTTGCTTTATAAGCTTCCAGATTTTGCTGTGCTATGAGCCGGGTTTCATCAAGGGCGTCAAGCTCCTCAAGCCGAAGGTGAGCATTTTCTTCGTCCGTCAGCTCGTAGTGGACTGCCACTCGTAGAGAGGGTAATTCTATCTCGAGAGGGGGTACTGCTTCTGTACCGAATACCAATGCATATGGTGTTGCGTTCGTGGCCGTTTTAAACGTAGATCGATACGCCCAGAGAGCTTCTTGCAGTCTTTCGTGCTAGTCTTTCTTATTTCGTGACACCGTTTTCTTCATGATCTTCGTCAAGGTCTTGTTGAAGGCCTCAGCTAGACTGTTAGCTCGCGGATTATAAACTGAGGAATATCTCCAGTCTATATTATGCTGTTGCGCGAAGCGACTGATTTTGTGGCTTCTGTAGGCTGGCCCGTTATCGGAGATGATTCGCCTTGGCGTTCCAAACCGATATATGACATGCGTCTTGAAGAAATGGAGGATATTCTCAGTCTTTACTTCCCTCAGCGGTACCGCTTCTGCCCACTTAGAGAAGTAGTCAGTCGTCGCTAGGATGAAACGATGTCCTCTAGACGATGCTGGTTCGATGGGGCCGACTATATCAGTCCCCCATATTTCGAATGGCCAGCTAGTCACCATTGGATGTAGTGGATTCGGATGCTGATGGATGAAGTCCCCATGAATTTGGCATGAGTGGCATTGCTTCGCATATTCGAGGCAGTCCTGGATCATCGTGGGCCAGTAGTAGCCCATCCGTTTGAACTTCAACTTCATCTTTGGGCCTGCTTGGTGAGAACCGCAGAGTCCGCCGTGAACTTCCTGGACGACCCTTTTCGCTTCGTCAGGTCCTAAGCATCTCAGCCACAAAGAATCAAATGACCTCTTGTACAGAGTATCATTGACGAAGGCGAAAGACAGAGCTCGTTTCATGAGCTGATGTCTCGTGGATGCTTCTTCAGGCATTCGGTGGGATTTAAAGTAGTCCATGAAGACTTCTCTCCAATCCTCGGCATTTTCCCAATCTTTTACTTGCAGGGTCGTCTGCTCGCTCGCTCTTTTTTCTTCGGATGATTCCGAAGATCTTTCTGCTGGGGAAAGAACTCGACGGCTTTGTACCACGATTCTAACGTCGTCGAGGTTCTCGTCAGCCAGATCTTTAGCAAGTTTGGCCAACGCGTCTGCTTTGCTATTTTCCGCACGTGGTATGTTCTCCAAAGTATAAGACGAAATTTGGGTCAACAGTTGTTGCACCTTTTCACCGTATTTCACCAATTCCGATTTGCACGTTTATTAGTCGCCGTTTACTTGACTAACGACCAGTTGAGAATCCCCGTATATAAGGAGGTTTTCAATTCCCATGTCAATGGAGATCTCGAGGCCTGCTATCAGAGCTTCATATTCGGCTTCGTTATTTGTCATCGGCTCTGTTAGGGAGAACGTATAGCGCATTATCCCTCCTTGTGGAGTTATAAAGATGAGTCCTACCCCCGATTTAATTATAGGGGTACTTTGTTTGCGCTTCTTCACGGAAGATGCTCCGTCGAAATAAAGCTCCCATCGGATATTATCACCGTCGATCGCATCAAACGCATGTTCGTCTGGAAGATCGCAATTCAGAGGAGAATCGGCGGGTATCGGATGCTCAGCGAGGAAGTCGGCGATGGCCTGGCCTTTCACTGCTTTGAGAGGTTGATACGTTATCGAGAACTCCATCAAGAGCAGGGCCCATTTAGCGAGTCGTCCCATCAATATGGCCTTTGACATCAAGTATTTAAGGGGGTCCACCTTTGAAATGAGACGGACTTCATGCGCCAACGCATAGTGCCTGAGCTTTGTTATCGCAAAGATCAACGCCAGGCAGTGTTTTTCAATGGGGGAGTAGTTGCATTCTGCCCCCAGCAGAACTCGACTTAAGTAGTAGAGTGCTCTCTCTTTCCCTTGATCGCTCTCTTGTGCCCATAATGCGCCTAAGGAACCTTCGAGGGCGGTCGTGTAAAGAATGAGAGGCTTTCCCTTAACTGGAGCAGCCAACACCGGCGGGTTCTGCAGGTATTGCTTGATCTTGTCTAGTGCGCTTTGGCATTTTTGGTCCCAGACGAACGGGGTCCCCTTCTTCATCAGGTGGCTGTAGGGACGGCACTTGCCTGAAAGATTGGCTATAAATCGCCGTATGTATGCGAGCTTCCCTTGGAGAGATCGCAACTGTTTGAGAGTTCTCGGCGGAGGCATTTCCATGATCGCTTTGATCTTTGACGGGTCTATTTCAATACCTCGGTGTCGAACAATGAATCCCAGGAATTTGCCTGAGGAAACTCCGAATGCACACTTGAGCGGGTTCATTTTCAAGTTGTATTGTCGAAGGCGTTGAAATACGGTCTTCAGATGCTCGAGATGTTCCTCGTATGATTTGCTTTTAACCACGAGATCGTCGATATAGCATTTGACGATTTCGTGTATAAGGTCGTCGAAGATCTTCGTCATGGCCCTTTGGTAGGTGGCACCGGCGTTCTTTAAACCGAAGGGCATCACCTTGTAACAGAATATTCCTAAAGGGGTCCTGAAGGCTGTGTGCTTCTGGTCTTCTGGATGCATTTTTATCTGATTATATCCTGACGAGCCGTCCATGAAGGAGAAAATCTCATGAGTGGACGTATTGTCTATCATCAGTTCGGTGACTGGCACTGGAAAATCGTCCTTCGGACAAGCTTTATTAAGATCCCGGAAGTCTACGCATATACGCACTGTCCCATTTTTCTTCATCACCGGGACGATGTTGGCGATCCACTACGGATATTGAACCTCCTGGATGAAGCCAGAGTCGATCAGCTTTTTGACTTCAGCATTGATACTCATTTCAAGCTCGAGCCGCATTCTCCTCGGCGCCTGTTTGACTGGCTTGATGTCCGGGGATATCGCCAATCTGTGTACAGCAATTTCTGGATCTAGTCCAGGCATTTCGGAATAGTTCTACGCGAAGCAATCTTTATGCTGTAGAAGCACATCCTTTAACGCAGCCACCCTTTTTTCAGATAGCAGCTCGCTGATGAATGTCGGTCGCGGGTCATTTGTCGTCCCCAACTCAATTTTCTTGAGATTATCTGCAGTGGTATGGATTCCATCTTCCAGCTCTTTTGGCGCTGGCGGGAATTCTGAGATCACCTCATCGTTGCTGTTTTCGAAGCACCAGGGAAGGTCATCCATGTTCTCGGGCTCTTATTTTGATATCATTATCACGTGACAAGTACGGATTCGCTTCTAATCCCAATACGGAACTGGTTCTTCTTTCGTGGCCTTGGACTCGTGCTTCTGTGGCGGCGCTACCCTCCAGTTGTCAGACAGAGCGAACTTGCCGAGCCGGTACTGATCTTCAACCCAATTTTTGAAGGTGAAGCAATCTTCGAGAAGGTGTCCTATCACTCGGTGATAAGTGCAATAATTTGGGTCAGAGACTTCACCTGCTCGTTCGGGGTTTTTGGACTCCGGCAGTGTAAGCATTTGATGTTTTAGAGAAAGATCACGTATCTTCTTCGTCTTGTCCCGAGGAAACGAGTACGCTCGACCCATTTTCTTCATAAGGGATAGATCAATAGCACTTGACTCCCATTTGCATGGCTTCTTAGCCCTTCTTTGTTGCTGTTGAGTTCCTTTTCGGCCTTTCGACTTATTCCTGCTTTTGCGTCGAGCCTTGTTTATAACAGGTTGACAGGGAGCAGCCTTTCATCTTTCATGGCCTGTTGGAGAAGGCGTTGCGTTCTGGCTTTCTCGTAGATGACCATTTCGCGGTTATGATCGTCTCGGACTTTTTGACCCGCTTCCCTTATAAGCTTGTCCATTTGTTCTTCGAACGACGAACTGGGCACTTTTGCATCCGGAACTTTCACTGGCTTAGGATTAGCGTCCTCCCATTGAGCATCCGCTTCTTCATCGAAGTCATACACGATATAGCAGCTGTTTAGTAGCTCTCCCTTCTTTGACCGGATGTATCCAAGTCCGATTGTCTCCATTTTCCCATTAGGCAGTTTGCGTTGAGTCCCGGGAACGTTCCAGACTTTGTCATAGAACTTGGCTTTCCGAACGGTCTGCTTGAAGGATATCCCCTGGCGTTTCAGCAGCTTTTTCAAACCCTCTGTATAATATCTGGGAAGACGGATAGGCTGAAGCCTGTCGACCGTAGGATCCGCGCCATGCCAAATTTCTTTTTCCACCTTGGTTTCTTCAGAGCGGTAGAACAAAATTGCTTTCTCGCTCTCTCGCCTGGGAGGGATGTAGAATATTTGTAGCTCTTCTACATTGTAAATATTAAGTGCGTCCAGTTCTTTATGGTGTTTAAGCGGCACTATGACGACTTGTAAACTTTGCTCTTCGTCAACAGACGTTCGTATTGAAGGTCGAGCAGAGAGCACAACACGGATCTCATCTTCCAAGTCGCTACCAAAGATCAACGTAGAAGCGGACGGTCCCGGCTTGTTGTGTTGGGGCGGACCCGAATACACTATCTCCTCTTCCTCCTCAGTATCACTGCCGAAGACAGGGATGGTAGCGTTAGTTTTATTCTCCGGTTTGTGACATTTCTCCGTATCTTCGAAATCCGGTAAGAAATATTTGGCGTCTTCATATTTGCAGTCCTCGTTCATAGAGAACGGGTTCAGTTCTCCTGTCACGGTATACTCGAAACCATCCTTAAAATACTTCATACACTGATGTTGTGTAGAAAGGATGATGTTGTACTCGTGTAACCATGGTCGGCCGAGCAAAGCGTTGTAGCATGTCTTGGCGTCTATGACATGGAACTTAATGTCCGTGACGAGTAGCCCGAAGTGTAGCGTCAGTATCACAGACCCAAGAGTTCTTGATGACTGGGAGTCAAACCCGGAGATGGTGATCTTGTCACGAGCAAGGTGCTGGACGCTCATGCAGATTTCTTTTAACACCCGCACATTGAGGATATTAACGGAAGATCCATTGTCGATCAGGATTTTGCTTATCTTAATATCGTGGCAGTATCCTGAGACATAAAGGGGGCGATTGTGTTCGCAAGTCCCAAGGAGGAGGTCCTCGTTGCCGAAAGTGACATCGGCCATGTGTATTTCTTCCAATTCATCCTTCATCTTTTCTTCAGCCAGGAAAGCTTGGAATTGCTCCGGTTTCTGTAGTGCCTTAATCAACGCATCTCTCGCCTCTTTTGATAGCAACAGGGCGTCAAGAATGCTGAGCTGTGAGGGCAGCTTCCTCAGATGTGCTAAGACGTTGTAATCCACCTTATTCTTCTTCGGCGGGTTGTTGGCGTTTAGCTCTTCCAGAACTTGGTCATCTAAGACAATATCTTCAGAGACCTTTTCTTTCCCTTTATCTTTTCTACTTGAGGGTCCGAGATTCTTTTCAGGCAGCGTCCGATTCCGCAGTCGAATATTTTCACAGACCTTCGGTTCTTCTTCTTTTCTCGAAGCGGACTCCTTAAAGAGAGGGGCAAGTTCTAGCTCTTCATCAGAACACTCCCGAATGTAGGCATTTGTGGCCCGCCAGTGTTAACCATGCGACAATTGCCGGTAGTTCTTTTAATCCCTTCGGTTGTATTTCTTTGCTCTCGACGAGTTCTACGCTTTTCCCGCTTAAAGCATTGTCGATGAGCAACGTATCCTTGCCACCATTTATCGAAAGATTTACACTCTTGAGTGGGGTGCGAAATCTTTTGATGATATAAGCAATAGGAGGGGTGTGTTTTCATTTCACCAGTGATGTTTCCTTCAGAGGATGGCAGCTTCATGCCCATTGATATGGCCTTAGCAAACTTTTTCCTCATCTTGAATTGGCTTTTGTCGGTAACGGAGGTGTTTTGCTCCAGCGGGATCGTCTTAGCTCTTCTATCAAGTCGCTGGCGCTTGGCCCTTTCAAATATAGCCGTCTCTCGTTCTCGATCAGCTTTACTTTTCAATCGAGCTTCGTTAAGGAACGCGTCAATCATTTCATCTGATAGCTCCGGAAATTTTGGTTCAAGATCTGCCCTCGGCGTTTCAGTGCAAGGAGTCTCCCCATCATTCGTGATTGAATGGGAAATCATATGACAGCTCGCCACATATTCCTCGGATTCATCCGATGAACTTTCTCCCTCATCTTCTTCTTGAAAGACGTGATTGAGGAACTCTTGGAGTGTAATGGGAGTCCGTGCCTTTTGGTTGTATTCATCCAGCGCGTCAATTTGCTTTTGTAAGTCCATGAGCTTGTCGCCAGGCTTCACGGGCTTCTTAGATTTCTTCTTCTTCTTTTTCGAAGATTTTGACGGCTGGCTGCAAGTGCTTAAACCACCATCATCGGTCTTTGGAGTTGGACGTGGCTTCAACATCCCCTCAATGACCTGCGGTTCCAACGGGTTCTTCCACTTGATTGCTGGACATGTCTGAAGATCGTTTAGCATCCTCTTTGTCTTGGCTGATAATACAACCTCCCAAGGAGCTTCTTCAATGACGGAGCATGTTGCCCCCGGCGTATTCGTCTCTTTAGAGGTGTAGGGCTGCGGGGGATTCACCTTCCATTTGTCAGATAACGCGAACTTGCCCTGTCGGTACTGGTTTTCAAGCCAATTCTTGAAAACGTATCAATCTTCGATCGGATGGCCTAGTATTCGATGATAAGGACAGTAGTTGGGCTCGTTGACGTCACTTGGTTGCAACGGACGTTTTGGATCCGGCAGATTTATGAGTCTGTTGTGCAACGCCAGCTCGAATAACCTCCTCGTTTTATCGCGAGGAAAGAAATAAGGACATCCCATCCTATCCTCAAGGGGTACGTACGGGCGCATATTATTTTGACGAGCAACCGGTTTCGGGTCGCTCGGTTGTTGTTGAGCATTAGCGACGACGATCGCTTTTCCCTTCCCTTTGTCATTTCGGGAGTCCGGCCTTGGAAGAGGGGGTTTATGGCCCATCTGATCCATCTGCACTAGCTTGTCAATCAAGGCCTGGAAGGTAGTTGGCTTGAAAAACATCATAAATTGCGAGATGGTTGCTTGCGGATCAAGGGTCCCGACAAACATACCCACCGCGGGAGCTTCTTCAATGCGCTGCTCGCACTTCGACCACAAGTTCCGCCACCGTATAGCATACTGAACCCACGTCTCGCCTAGCTTTACCCTGGCGTTAATCAGTACTGTCATCGGGGTACGTTCACTGGCGCTTGCAAAACGCTGAGTAAACAGTAGCTCCATCTCCGCGAAGGTTTTGATAGAGTCGTTCGGGAGTTTAGAGTACCACTCGAACGCCGTATCCGATAAACTTCCAACAAACTGGCGAAGTAAAAGCTTGTCATCACCACCGGTATTGCCGCAGAGTGCCCTGAACTGGGCAACATGCTGGTGAGGATTGTCCGTCCCCTTGTAGACATGGAACTTGGGAATCGTATAACCTGGCGGGTACTTGATTTGATCGTACCAACTCAGATATGGCCTCCCCGTTTTCACGACCTGGCCGGCTGTTTCGGTCGCATGATGAACCCGTATTTGTTGGGCGATGTACTCATCCAAATCAGCTTTGGAGATTGTATCCTCTTTAGCTGTCGATAGAGCTGGTGGAGGATTTGATGTCTCTCCCCTATCGTCTTCAAGGACGATAGGGGGCTCTTCAACCGGGGGCTCTTGTTGTATCATCATTCCTATCATGTCCTGGAAGAGGAGGCCCATACGCTGTATGTTGGCTGCTTGTTCAGCGGCCTCTTTGTCCTTCTTTTCCAATATCCGACGAAGGAATTCGGCGTCGGTTTCTTCCTCGTGGCGCTCATCTGAGGACGTTTCAGGGTTCTCTTTTGGCCCTGTAAGTGCGGCCATAGCGTTCATTATCTCCTGGAGCTTCTGTTGCTGCTCCTGAGCCTTGGTCACTGACCGTGTAAGCAGTCTATGACCCATGGATGCATGGCTGTCTTCTTTTCCCGATGCCATGTAAACCGTATGAACTGTTATGCCCCCTGACTTGGGGCGTTTAGGTTCACCATTTTTAACTTTTGCCGCTGACGCGGGAGTTTTCTCTGGCCTCCTTCTTTTGTGGGCCGTTGAGGTTGAAAGAACCGTTGAAGGGGGCACCCTAGCAGCTGCTGTCCCCTGCTGTTTAATGGGACAGTCCTTGTCTTTTTCCACCTTCGCCTCTTTCTGGCGACGAGAGTGACCTGGGTCAATCACGGAGTCTTGAACCCTCTGCCAAACTTTATAAATTTTTGAAGACAGCCGTTGAGGGGTTGTTCTTGTTTTGTTTCCGGAACTCTCTCCGCAGGCGGAGGAGATCTTTTTAGTGTAGCGGTTGGAAAATTCTTACGTACCCTCCTCAGCAGTTCAAAGCTGTTCCCAGTTGGAACAGCAGCGTTGAATTCCACCACTGGAGCCGGTGGAGTTAGCCCTGAGGGGGAGTTGCCCCTGCCTTCCTCACTCGTTGCCAATGGCGACGTCGAGCATGACGAGCCGTTGGGACTGGCTCGGAGATTGAGACATCTTCTTTTTGCCCCCTGTCTGAATGAGGCGCCGCCGGTGTTAACCTCTTAAAGACTGAGGTTGTCTTCTGAGGTGTGATATCCAACCTTTCGAAGACAGATCTTCGAGCAGGGACAGGAGCACGAATCGTCAGTCTTGAAAGGACTGACTCTTTGACAGGGGAAGCCGCCTTGATGACTTCTGAAGCAGCAGTCATTGCCTTCCTTGGGACAGCCAGTTTAGAGTTCTGATTTAGCCTGGTGAAAACAGAGGTTGTTGGTTCGGCAGTGGGTGACCCGTTGACAGGGGCCGTCGTAGCAGTGAGCCGGTCGAAGACCGACTTTTTGTTCACTTCCGGTGCAGGTATTGGCGCAGAGAAGCTTGTAGGTGGGATCATGGTCCCGAAGAACAGGCCAGTGGTGGCTTGGGTCACCTGGTCTACCGGCAGAGCGAGGAAGGAAGCCGCTTGGGGCCCATATGCTACACCTCCGGGGGAGGTGGAGCGTCCATTGCAGGGGCACTTCAAGCAGTTGGTGCAGTTAGAAGCCATTGAATCTTGAGTTCTGCGCCAGGCAAGAGACCAAATCTTAGTAACTTGAAATCCGAAGGCAACCATTTAACAAACCGCGATTGGTTCGCGAAGACGACACACGAAGTGTGGAGTGGAAAGAGGAAGATGTCACGTCCCGAAAGTACGGAACATGACCGGCACTTAAACTACGAAACGTCTCGAGGCATACGTAATCTAAGTAAACCGAAAACCCAGAAATCCAAACCAAGAAAAGTAGTAGAGTGAAGGAAAACCAATTTAAATCAAGTAGTTTTAATAGCATAAGCCGAATTATGCGTTTTTTAAAAACATCAAATATTTCCTGAAAATTTCGGCAGAGTCTCCTTTGTAAATACTGACCCCCAAACGGGATACAACATGAATAGTATACGAAATCAATAAAAAGGCATCCCCAAGCAGGAGCTAGCTCTTCGTCAATCGACGGTCACAACCACACAAGCAATATAATATACAACGCCAAGGGCGAGGATCAAAACTCAAAAGGAAACTCAAAATCACAAGAAAACCACAGAAATATAACGCGCGACTCTAAGGTCGAAAGAATAACATCACTGGTCTCTAACTCAAATAAATACTTGTTTGGTTGATGGAACTTCTAGATACAACAGAATAATGATATACAAGATATATAATGGGGGTACGATACAAGTAAACCCACCTACTAGCAAATCACCCGAAGGAAACTATGCCCGCAAAACCGTAATGAAACCTGTACGGCAAACCTGCAAGAAACTAGGGCACAACGGGGGTGAGTTGCCAACTCGTGAATAGAAAAACATCTACGAAAAGAAATCGCATAAATAACGCAATCCTAGGTCAATGATCATAATATATCCTCAAATATAAGAATAACATGCAACCTATAACAAGGCTAGGGTAGATATCTAACCCGAGTGTAATCTCATGTGCCCGTGTCAGTGCCTCAGGTAGCAATATATCATATGAATGAGGTATGAATGCATGAAAACAGAATACATGTAAATGAAAGAACTGTTTTCATAATTTAGTGAGATTTCCTTTGTATTTTTAAAATGAAGTATCATAATGAAATCAGCATAAAACAGTGCCTAGCATCGGCACAAAACGTAATCCCAATATCTCGATATCTCTGTATCACAGTCTCTGTACCTCAATATCTCGAAATCTCAATATCACAGTCTCAATATCTAGGGCGCCGTCAGTCCAGACCGGCCCCTACCATCCATCTCAAGACCACGACGGTATCCTCCGGATATCCGACGCGTCGGGTAAAATCACCGGTAGGTAGTGCTCCCCTGCCAGGCTCACATCGTCATCATCACGCGCTTCTTGCCCCGGGGTACCTTACCGGGTCCACCATGTACCCGAAACGGTTCATCCGTCTCCTCGAATCGGGTCTCGAAATCCATCAGCAAACTCATGGTGGACGACTCATACATCATGGGAAAAACCGCACTTTTTATTTTAAAAGAGAGAAGGTTTATTTATGTTTTTGCGGTTTTCCTCCAAATCCAGAAAATCTCATGGAAATCCGAATCCAAAACCTCAATAACACGTAAAATAGTGAATATATGCATTAGAATCCATGAATGCGGCATAACAATGAATAACAGTATGCATGAAGTAGCATGTAATAACTACAATGTCTAAACTAACATATGAGGCAAGTACACTAATATCATGTCTAAACTATTAGCTAACAGGCTATGTCAAGCAATAATATTTTCTAAGGTGTACGTGACATGGCAATTACTGATGAAGATGTGTGTGAGCCGGCAAGTAAGTGTACGTGGTACATACGCATCATCGGTAATGGTGCTGGTGTCCTAACAGCATGATATCAATAATGGAGTATGAAACATAATATAAGCATGCGATGCGAAGCGAACCACAATAATGAGCGGGAGCTGAATACTAGACGCAACTATAACTAATCTGCATTAATCTAATATAAGTCCTACAAATGGTGCCTTTTGAAATAACCCGAATCATGGGGTTTTGAAAATAGGGGCTACGGTGTTTTTATGAAAAGATACGTCTTTTGAAATATCCGTAGGATCCCTTGGGCTGTCTTTTAAAATACCCACGATTCGTTAGTTTTGAAATAGGTAAAAATCGAATCTAATCTAACAACTAAACTAAACTAAAGGGCTAAGCTGACCAGCTGGGCTACAGGTAAGGAAACCGCCTAACATCTGAGTCGATACATATACATACCTGTATATATATTAGTCGGTGATCCCGCCTCAATAATATCATATCCGATACCATATCTATAATCAGACATCCCAAGTCAAGAGTGCGGATCAATCATCAAAATATAGCTCGTACGTAAATCCGTCGTACGGCATCCCTAAATCTGGGTACGGGTTAATATCATATTCATCACACTATTCATCTGGTATCCTCTTTATCCAAGATCATAGTCCAGGGTACTGACCTATGTCTAGTACAATACTAATATCATCAATATAGTCATGATCTGACTACTGATCGACGGTCTCGTACAAACCGATATCACAACCACAAAACAAATCTCATCGACTCAGCTCAATCCCTAGTATCGTCCTCATATCCGTATGTGAACACACAGTCCCATACCCATGTGAACACATAACTATAAAGAATCCCATGAGCACATATAAATAGGAATGTATGTGTGTATGTACTTGTGTATGTGTAGTGCAACACTACCCTAGGGTTCGCAACACTAAAGTAATCCAACACACCAATATCCATCCTAACATCCTTATTAATCCCAAATAACATATAATAATTGTTGGTGTGTATACGCATCCGTATACACCACCACGGACTGCGGGGGTGCTATACGCCATCCACCCGACTTCTCCCCGTAGATATAAATCCACTCACCTGGTCCTCGCTCGCCGGTGCCGACGTCGCCATGCGCTTGCTTGCCGTCTCAAAGTCCACATGGGGGTACCTACATATTATAACGCACCGCATCGCATTAAAATCCGACTCATGACCAAAACGACACACGAATCCCACATAGGTCAAAACCTATGGTTGCTTCCACAAATCAACCCAAAAACCCTCGACATCGGCGCCAGACCATCGAGAAAAACCCAAATACACTCATTTGCACATTCACGAACACTAATTTTAATATAAAATAGTTTAAAACTCACAAAAACCCCAAATTCACTTTAAAAGCCGTTTTTCCGAAAAACTAACAAGCAAAATTTCCCGTTTTAGTACAAAACTCGACGTTTAAACAATTCTAGCGGCCATAATACTTATTAAATAACTTAAAAAAGTCATATAACCCATAACCACAATTTAATCTCATCAAACTATATACGTTCAAAAAAACTAGTTTGCAATTTTACCCAAATTTCAACCATTTTAGCAAAAATGCATAAACAACAATTTAGTTAGGATTTGCATGATCTAAAATATTAAAATACAATTTAAAATGTTAATAATACCATGGATACCCTAATTAGATTTTTATCCCAATTGATTAATTAAATTCTTAAAACCAAGTTAACCAAATTAACACAACTAGCAAAATTTTAGACTAACAAATAGCAACTAATAACCAATTTGGGTTTTGCATTCAATTAACATGCTAATCTACCCATTAAAACCATGATCAAACACTACAAACCCTAACTTGATCACAACCCACTCTCTTGAATTTTTCAAAATGAGCAATTCCAATCCAAACTATACATGAAAACACTAAATTAACACTAATTTGAGCCCACTAAGCAAAGTAACCTCTTAAATTTGGTTTGTATAATAACTAGATAACAAAATAACTTAATTAACGTAATAATGGTTTCTAAAACCCTAATTAAAATTCAAACCATTCACTTTAAAACCTAGATTAGAAATCAACAACAAAAATTAACACTTCAAGGTTCTAATTTAGCATATAACAACTACCAATTAACCAAAGATTGAAACTATACCTCACAAGTTCAAACCTTAGATTGCCCTAGCCTCCCAAGGCACCTCCTTTCTCCAAGATTTAAACCAATTGGGATGTGAGAAGAGATGGATTAAGGGTTTGCAATGGATTTGTGAAGGAAATTTGAATTTTGATGGATTTTTGAGGTGAAAATGAAGCAAAATAGAAGGAGAAATGGGGAAAATTTTTGGGGCTGTTTTCTACAGGAATTTGGGCTGAGGAGGGAGTGGGGAGAGGTGTGGGGGAGTTGGGGAAAAGTCAAGGTCAACCATACCAATCAACTAAAGACCCATACCCAATTAATAAATCAAAAACCTTATAAAAACACCTCATTTCAACACATAATAAAAAGTCAAAGGAGGCAAGGAATTTTTTTCCTTGTGCTGCTGAAGTGGGCCGGCCTGGGGTGAGGGAAGAGTGAATGGGGGTTTTACAAAAAAAAAAAATTATGCAAAAAGACCCCTTAGAAGTCCAAAATTGCAAGTTTAAGCTTAAATTCAATAAATTTCGTTTTCTATAATAAAAATTATTTAAAACTTAAAATAAAATACTAAAAATTTATGTTACAACTAGATTTTAATTAACATGATTTTAAAGCTTAAATTTAGCCCATTTAAATTTGTATTTATCGCTAATTTAATGTATTTTCTTACCGGCTTAAAATAATATTAAAAATTGAAAAATTAGGGAAAATTTTTAAACGACCAGAATTTTATAAGTAACTCATTAGCTACTAAAAACTAGCAATTACCTATCCAAATTAGGTATAATTAGGCCTAAACTGCAAAATAACAAAAAGACGATTTACGGAAAAATACCAAATTTTCACCGATTTTCGGGAAAATACCAAAATGACTTTTCAAGGCATTACAGAAGAGGTCCCACCGGGCGTGCCAGAATCTGTTCCCCTCCGAAGGACAATGCACAGGACCGCGATGTCCTGACGCTGGCGATTCGGGGCAGATGCTATTTGGTTTTATCCGTCCACCTCTCCGAAAATGCCAGGTTGATTTATGGCACCGGGTAACGGAGGTTTAGACGGATGCGGCCGATGTAGTAGATTTCGTCAGATTCCCCTCACTTGAGGGGTTTTTGATTGTGGGGACGCTCTTCCCTGCAGGCGCAAGCCCCTGCAGTTAATTACACTACCGCATTGCGGTAACAACTTTCTCCTTCTCCAGAATTTCACTTCGTGTTGTGTGTGTTTGTTTTGTTTGTGGTTGCCCGTGGATTGTATACGGAGACTGAGTAATGCCGTCGCCCGTAGGACGTGAATTAGTCCAAATCCGTATCTACTTAGATTTGGGTTTGGTGTTTTTAGTTTAAGGATACGTTAGTCGTATTGAGACTAAGATCGACTTAAACGTTCGTCAAGGATACGTTAGTCCTGTTTTAGACTAAGATCAACTTGACGTGGTGATCCATTCAATATATGGCCGTCGGGACTCATCACCTCTCTGACGTCATTGAAGGATTACAACGATGGGTATGTCACGACCCGAAAGTACGGAACGTGACTGGCACTTAGATTACGAGACGTCTAAAGGCGTACCGTAACCTAAGTCAGCCAAAACCCAGAAATCTAACCCAAAATCAAAAGAGAGTGAAGGGAAAACCTTAAATGAAAACGGTTTTTAAATCAAATAAGTTGCATAGAATCCCTTTTTAAAACATCAAAAATTTCTGAAAATTTCGGCAGAGTCTCCCCTGTATTTTCTATCCCCAAAAATGGGTACAACAAGATAATACATATGAAATCATAAAAATGGCATCCCCAAGCGGGAGCTAGCTCTTCGCCCAAGGCGGATCATAACCACATGCAATATATAAGCAATACCAAGAAAAGAGCATAGAGGAAACCCAAAATATCAGAAAAACGCAACGCCGGCTCAAGTGAGCTCGACCCAAAAGAAACCACAAATATACATATCTCTCATTCTCATCACTAGGTCGCATATACAATACAAGTGGTAGATGGAGAATACTAGATACAATGATAAAGCAAAAAGAAATAAAGTATACTCGCAACCCACCTACGGGCGATGTCGCGAGTCTGAGCAAAAGGAACTGATGACAAGATAGCCCGCCGCTACAAGACTGACGGGTCCGACCTGCAAGACACTGTGGCACAACGGGGGTGAGTTGCCAGCTCGTGAGTAAATATAACATCTACTAAGGCAATCGTAAGAATGCACGCAATGCGGAACAACATGTATGTCCATATGTGATATAATAACTCTAGTATGCATGCACAGGTATGCAATATTTTTTCTAACTCTTTAAGTGTTTTAAATGTTAATGTTACTGCATTCTTAACTTTTAGAAAATGAATGTCTGCATAATAGCTAAATATCATCAAGAAATCCTATGAAAACCCGTGTCAAGTATCGACACCAAATAGGAATCACATCTGTCTCAATATCGGGCTCCGTCAGTCCGGATCGGCCCATATCATAAATCTCACGACAACGGTCGGTATCCTCCGGATATCCGCCGCGCCAGACATCACTGGTAGGTAGTCTTCCCCTGCCAGGCTCATCGTCTACAACTCGATCTTCTTGTCCCGGGGTACCATACCGGGCCCACCATGTACCCGAGACGGTTCATCCACTCCTCGAATCGGGTCTCGAAATCCAACAGAAACATGAAAACTCATGGTGGACGACACATACATCACGAGAAAACCGCAACTTTGTTTTAAAAATGATAAATATAAGCTTTTGATAAATTCTTGCGGTTTTCCCCAAAATCCAGAAATCGCAGCAAAAACTGAAATCTTCAAGAAAATCATAATGTCCACATGTTATATATATGACGAATTTCTATGATATCAATGTGTATGATGTAAATTTTGGCTAGAGTTCTATGTGAATATGATGACGATGCGAGATATGTGCATGCGATGCAGTTTCATATATCAAGTATGAATGCAGGTGATGATATTAAGATAAACAGGTTCTATCGTGCACGTGGCATGTCAATTACCAAAGGCGTGTGTGTCACATGAATAGTGCGCGTGCAAAAGATGCCAATGGTAATGGTGTTCGTGTCCTACGAAGTGATATCGCATATATGAAGATGAATGTCCATGCAATCTAGCATACGGTTAGCTGTGAGGGTATGCAATGTACATAAAGGGGTAAGCTATCTAACAATATAAATCTTTCATAAAGTAGGGTAATCCTAACTAGGGAAGCGCCTCGCGCCATCCAGACGATTCCCCCATAGATGAATATATCTACTCACCAGAAATCCCCGCTAATCTGATCCAGCCACCGCTTTGCCTTTACGCGCCGTGTCCGATGTTTCTCCGACCGATCCTATATTTGCACAACACCAAGTATAAGATTACATAACCCTAAATGATGCAAGTCACATTATACAAATATCGACGCTCACAAATTAATCATAGCATGCGCTCGGTGTGCGGAAAAACGTAAGAAAATCGCAATCCTTTAACTAAAATCGTCATTTCGGGGAAATCGACAAAACTACAACCCGACTAGACGAAACCCCGCGTTCGCGCATTCTAATAATCCTATACGAATCTAATAATATTGCTAACCTAACGCAAATTGACCGCATTCTATTTTCTACAAAAATCTAGTAAGCGATTTTCTAGCCGATTCGATACAAACATCGTAATTTGTCGATTTAGCAAGCATATCATTTCACAATTTACCATTCTAATCAATTAGACAACCATCCCTAACATAATACAACCATTATGCTACAAACCCTAATTTTTAAAAACCAAAACCTTCTCTTGATTTTTCATAAACAAGGATTTACACTAAATCAATACTTCAAAATTAGATTCTAGCATATATAAACTACAAATTAGCAACTAGTTTAGAATTTTCACCTCTCAAGCTTGAACCCTAACTTGATCAAGTCACCAAGAAGCCTCCTTTCATCATGTTTTTGAACTAATTTGGTTTGAGAGAGAAGGGATTAGGGTTTTGGTTTGAATGGAGAAAGAAATTTGTGAATTTTTATGAATTCTTTTGCAAGGAAATGAAGCAAAATGAAGTGGGAAAATGGGGATCCAGCAGCTCAAGGCCGGCCAGCAACAAGGGAGAGGGGTGTGGGAAATTTTGAGAAGTTTCTAGGTGATTAGAACATGATATGTTATCATTTCAAGCTTTCATGTCAAACTTTTTCCAAAAAAACCCCTTTTTAAGCCATTTTTTCATAATTTTCCCACCAAAAATCTAAAAGTTTGCAAGACATGATATAATTTTATTAACACCATATTTTAGCTTATAAAGACTCCAAATTAAGAAATTTACCTAATTAAATTTGTATTTATCCCTAATTAAATGTATTTAAAAAGGCTTAAAATAATAAAAAAATAATTAATTACGAAATTTTTTTATTTAACTAGAAAATTATAAATGACATTTTAGTGACAAAATTATAGTAATATCTTATTTAAATTTTGTATAATTAGGTCTACAATGAAAAATATCACTTTTGACTTTTTACGGAAAAAGCCGAAAAATTAGCTGATTACCGAAAAACTGCCTAAACGATTTTCGAAGGGTTACAATCTTCCCCCCTTAAAGAAATTCGGTCCCCGAATTTAGAATTTAGAATTTAACTACGCGTACCTTCAAAAAGATGGGGATATCTCTTCCTCATCTCGACCTCGGTCTCCCAGGTGACCTCCTCGCTGTTCGGTCCACGCCAAAGAACCTTGACAGACGGTATGACCTTCGACCTCAATTTCTTCACCTGCCGTTCCAAGATGACAACCGGCTGCTCGGTGAAAGAAAGATCACGCTCTAACTGGATCGTCTGGTGCTGAATCGCCTGGGAAGGATCATGAAGGTACTTGCGGAGCATCGAGACATGGAATACGGGATGAACATCGGGGAAGCTGGGCGGAAGAGCTAACCGATAAGCGACTGGACCAACACGCTCTAGGATCTCGAAAGGACCAACATATCTAGGACTCAGTTTCCCTTTCCGCCCAAATCTCATCACACCTTTCATCGGAGAGACCTTCAGGAAAACATGATCGCCAACAGCGAACTCGAGTCGGCGACGACGCCTGTCAGCATAAGATTTCTGCCTGCTTTGTGCCGCTCTCATCCTGTCCCGAATCAGCTGTATCTTCTCGGTCGTCTCCTGTACGATCTGCGGCCCCAAAACACTGCTCTCCCTGAGCTCTGTCCAGCATACAGGCGATCGACATCTCCTCCCATATAAAGCCTCGAAAGGTGCCATCTGAATCGTCTCCTGGAAGCTATTATTGTAGGAAAACTCGATCAAAGGCAAATGACGATCCCAGCTACCACCGAAATCCAAAACACAAGCCCTAAGCATGTCCTCTAGAGTCTGAATCGTACGCTCCGACTGACCGTCAGTCTGAGGATGAAAGGCTGTGCTAAAACTCAATCGGGTGCCCAAAGCTTCCTGTAGTTTCTGCCACAATCGGCTGGTAAACTGGGTGCCACGGTCGGACACGATGCAAGTCGGAACACCATGCAGTCGCACAATATCATCAATATAAACCTGGGCGTACTGAGAAAATCCAAAAGTGGTCTTCACTGGCAGAAAGTGAGCCGCTTTCGTCAGTCGATCAACAATCACCCAAATAGAGTCATACCCTCGACTGGTCCTGGGTAGACCCACAACGAAGTCCATGGAGACCTGCTCCCACTTCCACTCAGGGATGGGCAAAGGCTGTAACTCGCCGGCTGGCCTCTGGTGCTCGGCCTTGACTTGCTGACAAGTCAGGCATCTCGACACAAAGTCTGTAATATCCTTCTTCATCCCGTCCCACCAGTAAACCTCTCTCAAATCACGGTACATCTTGGTGGAACCTGGATGCACACTGTATACTGATCTATGTGCCTCCTCGAGAATATCACGCCTCAGTCCCTCTGAATCTGGCACACACAGTCGAGTCCCAAATCGAAGTATCCCCTGATCATCAATCACGAACTCAGAAACTCTGCCCTGCCAAATCTGCTCAATGATCTCTAATGTACGGGCATCGCCGGACTGTGCCTCGTGGATACGGTCAAGTAGCTGTGGGCGTGCTCTGAAATGGGCTAGCTGTCCTCCTGTAGGAGTAAACTCGAACTGTACTCTGCTATCACATAAAACCTGCCAATCCGCCGTCGACTGCATCTGTACTGCGCTCAAACAAGATAAGCTACCTCCGGGCCTCCTACTCAAAGCATCTGCCACCACATTCGCCTTGCCCGGATGGTATAGAATCTCGCAGTCATAATCCTTCACCAACTCCATCCAACGGCGCTGTCTCAGGTTCAGGTCTCGCTGCTGGAAGATATACTTCAAACTCTTGTGGTCAGTGAATATCTGGCACGACTCACCGTATAGGTAATGTCTCCAGATCTTAAGTGCAAATACCACTGCAGCCATCTCTAAATCATGGGTGGGGTAGTTCTGCTCGTGTTCCCTCAGATGCCGAGAAGCATACGCGATAACTCTGTCGTGCTGCATCAACACACATCCCAGCCCCACTCTAGAAGCATCACAATATACCACGAACCCGCCTGATCCTGAAGGCAATGCTAACACTGGTGCAGTAGTCAGACGAGTCTTCAACTGCTGGAAGCTATCCTCACATGCCTGGGTCCAATCAAAAGGAACCCCCTTCCGGGTCAACCCGGTCAACGGTGCAGCAATGCGGGAGAAATCCTGGACAAAACGTCGATAATAGCCGGCCAGACCCAGAAAACTGCGAACCACTGTGACTGATACCGGTCTAGGCCAACGCTGAACTGCCTCGATCTTCTTCGGGTCCACGCAAATACCATCTCTCGTCACCACATGACCCAAGAAGTCGACACTGTCTAGCCAGAATGCGCACTTGGAGAATTTGGCGAACAGCTGATGCTCCCTCAAAGTCTGCAATGTGATACGTAAATGCTGCTCATGCTCCTCCCGGCTCCGAGAATAAACCAAAATGTCGTCAATGAACACAATGATGAACTGATCGAGATACGGCCTGAATACGCGGTTCATCAAATCCATAAATGCTGCCGGGGCATTGGTGAGCCCGAACGACATCACCAAGAACTCGTAATGACCATAACGAGTACGGAAGGCGGTCTTCGGAATATCCTCCTTCCGAACCCGCAACTGGTGATAACCTGACCGTAAATCAACCTTCGAGAAAAACCCTGCACCCTGGAGCTGATCAAATAAGTCATCAATGCGGGGTAGGGGATATCTGTTCCGCACAGTAACCCGGTTCAGCTGACGGTAATCAATGCATAAACGCATACTTCCGTCCTTCTTCTTAACAAACAAGACGGGAGCACCCCAAGGCGACACACTCGGTCGGATAAGCCCTTTGTCCAGCAAGTCCTGTAACTGATCCTTTAGCTCTCTCAGCTCTGCCGGGGCCATCCGATAAGGCGGTATAGAAATAGGCCCCGTGCCAGGGATCAAGTCAATACAGAACTCAATCTCGCGCTCTGGTGGCAGACCAGGCAGCTCGTCAGGGAATACATCAGGGAACTCTCTCACAATAGGGACCTGGTCCAACGGAATCTGTGGAGCTAGTATCACAAACATAAGCTAAGAATCCCTGACACCCTTTCCTTAAGAGCTGACCAGCGCGAAGAGATGAAGTCAAGCTGGGAAGGGTAACACTACGATCTCCCTGAATAATAAGAACCAGCTCACCAGGAAAACTGAATCTGACTGCCTTTTCACGGCAGTCCACGGATGCATAACAGGTGGCTAGCCAGTCCATACCAAGAAGAACGTCAAAGTCTAGCATATCGAGGAGAATCAAATCTACTGAAGAATCTCTCTCCCCGATACGAACGGAACACGATCGATACACAAAACGGGCAACAAAAGACTCGCCTACCGGGGTAATAACGACAAGCGGCTGATCTAACGGAGAAGACTCTCGGCCCAACCTCGGTGCAAAATACATGGAAACATAGGAATGTGTGGAGCCTGGATCAAATAATACCCGTGCATCAAAAGAACATACTGGCAGAGTACCTGTCACGACGGCATTGGATGCCTGTGCATCCTGAGGAGTCAACGCGAACACTCGGGCCTGTCCACCACTAATAGCTGGCTGTGCTCTGCCTCTACCTCGGCCTCTGCCTCTGCCTCTGTCGCCTCGTCCTCTCTGAACCGGACCGCCACGCCCACGGCCTTTAGAAGCATCTGGCTGGCGTGAAGCATCATCAGGAGTAGGAAGTAAAGCTCTCTGCGATGGTGGTGAAGGTGGTAAAGTCACATGCGGGACTGTCGCCGCGCCCGGACGTCCCATGGTACAGTCTCTGACACGGTGATACTGACTCCCACACCGAAAACATCCTGGAGACGACTGCTGGGTCTGTGGATATGAACCAAATAACTGACCTCGTCTCAATCCTCTGCCTCCGCCATCCCCCGGAAATAATCTATCACGATGTCTGCCCACCTGCCGCTGAGCTGGCGTATCAGTACGGATCCTCTTCGGCCCAGAAGCGACCGGAGTCTCAGAAATACGCTCCTCCAAAAGTAAAGCTGCATCCATCGCGGCTGCGTATGTATCAAAGTGCTGGGTGCCGATGGCAAGGAATAGCTGTGTATCAAGCCCTCGTACAAATCTCTTTATCCTCTTCTCTTCTGTGTCGACTAGGTACGGTGCATATCGAGACAACTGGGTAAACTGTATATCATACTCCGACACTGTCATCCCAGGAGTCTTGCGCAAAGACTCAAAACTACGGGCTCGAGCATCTCGGACACTCTCCGGAAGAAAACGGGCAAGAAATGCAGATGTAAACTCATTCCAGGTCATAGAAGGCAGACCTGCAGCTCGGCCTCTCTCTACTGAGTCGTACCATGTCTGGGCAAGACCCTCCAGACGAAAACTCGCAAACTCCACCAATCTATCCTCAGAACACCTCAACGAACGGCAAATCCGAGCCATCCTATCGAGAAATGCCTGTGGGTCCTCTGTCGCATCTGTACCGGTAAAAGCTGGAGGTCTCAATCTCATGAACTCCTGTAGTGAAACAGGGATAGTCTCCGTAGTAGCAGCAGGAGTGACCATCTGTGCAGCAGGTACGATCGTGGTCTGTGCGGTGGAAGGAACATCCTCGGATCTCTGAGCCCGACTGGACTCAACTAAAGATCCCATCATCTGTCGCAACTCTTGCATGCCGGCCTCTAATCTGGCAATACGGTCTGGATAAGGCGGATCAGTATGACCCTGAGGGACAGGTGTATCATCCCGCTCGATCCTCGCCTCAGACGGGCCCGCCCGAATCTCATCCCTAGCGGCAGCCCGCTGAGCTCTCGTAGTCTTTGGCGGCATCGAAGCTGAATAATAAACAGGACTGATAAGATCATTGCAATTGAATCAAGGAATGCAAGGAATCAAGAAAGGAAATACAAGAAATTATGTCCTAAGGTCACTTAGGCGGAGTACCGTAACGTAAGTATGCCGCGGATCATACCCACGCTACGCCACTCTGCTTAAGTCACCTACTCCATCTACCAAGATCGTCCTACACTCAGAAAGGTAAAACCTACGCTCTGATACCAACTTTGTCACGACCCGAAAGTACGGAACGTGACTGGCACTTAGATTACGAGACGTCTAAAGGCGTACCGTAACCTAAGTCAGCCAAAACCCAGAAATCTAACCCAAAATCAAAAGAGAGTGAAGGAAAAACCTTAAATGAAAACGGTTTTTAAATCAAATAAGTTGCATAGAATCCCTTTTTAAAACATCAAAAATTTCTGAAAATTTCGGCAGAGTCTCCCCTGTATTTTCTATCCCCAAAAATGGGTACAACAAGATAATACATATGAAATCATAAAAAGTCCAAAATTGCAAGTTTAAGCTTAAATTCAATAAATTTCGTTTTCTATAATAAAAATTATTTAAAACTTAAAATAAAATACTAAAAATTTATGTTACAACTAGATTTTAATTAACATGATTTTAAAGCTTAAATTTAGCCCATTTAAATTTGTATTTATCGCTAATTTAATGTATTTTCTTACCGGCTTAAAATAATATTAAAAATTGAAAAATTAGGGAAAATTTTTAAACGACCAGAATTTTATAAGTAACTCATTAGCTACTAAAAACTAGCAATTACCTATCCAAATTAGGTATAATTAGGCCTAAACTGCAAAATAACAAAAAGACGATTTACGGAAAAATACCAAATTTTCACCGATTTTCGGGAAAATACCAAAACGACTTTTCAAGGCATTACAGAAGAGGTCCCACCGGGCGTGCCAGAATCTGTTCCCCTCCGAAGGACGATGCACAGGACCGCGATGTCCTGACGCTGGCGATTCGGGGCAGATGCTATTTGGTTTTATCCGTCCACCTCTCCGAAGATGCGAGGTTGATTTATGGCACCGGGTAACGGAGGTTTAGACGGATGCGACCGATGTAGTAGATTTCGTCAGATTCCCCTCACTTGAGGGGTTTTTGATTGTGGGGACGCTCTTCCCTGCAGGCGCAAGCCCCTGCAGTTAATTACGCTACCGCATTGCGGTAACAACTTTCTCCTTCTCCAGAATTTCACTTCGTGTTGTGTGTGTTTGTTTTGTTTGTGGTTGCCCGTGGATTGTATACGGAGACTGAGTAATGCCGTCGCCCGTAGGACGTGAATTAGTCCAAATCCGTATCTACTTAGATTTGGGTTTGGTGTTTTTAGTTTAAGGATACGTTAGTCGTATTGAGACTAAGATCGACTTAAACGTTCGTCAAGGATACGTTAGTCCTGTTTTAGACTAAGATCAACTTGACGTGGTGATCCATTCAATATATGGCCGTCGGGACTCATCACCTCTCTGACGTCATTGAAGGATTACAACGATGGATATGTCACGACCCGAAAGTACGGAACGTGACTGGCACTTAGATTACGAGACGTCTAAAGGCGTACCGTAACCTAAGTCAGCCAAAACCCAGAAATCTAACCCAAAATCAAAAGAGAGTGAAGGAAAAACCTTAAATGAAAACGGTTTTTAAATCAAATAAGTTGCATAGAATCCCTTTTTAAAACATCAAAAATTTCTGAAAATTTCGGCAGAGTCTCCCCTGTATTTTCTATCCCCAAAAATGGGTACAACAAGATAATACATATGAAATCATAAAAATGGCATCCCCAAGCGGGAGCTAGCTCTTCGCCCAAGGCGGATCACAACCACATGCAATATATAAGCAATACCAAGAAAAGAGCATAGAGGAAACCCAAAATATCAGAAAAACGCAACGCCGGCTCAAGTGAGCTCGACCCAAAAGAAACCACAAATATACATATCTCTCATTCTCATCACTAGGTCGCATATACAATACAAGTGGTAGATGGAGAATACTAGATACAATGATAAAGCAAAAAGAAATAAAGTATACTCGCAACCCACCTACGGGCGATGTCGCGAGTCTGAGCAAAAGGAACTGATGACAAGATAGCCCGCCGCTACAAGACTGACGGGTCCGACCTGCAAGACACTGTGGCACAACGGGGGTGAGTTGCCAGCTCGTGAGTAAATATAACATCTACTAAGGCAATCGTAAGAATGCACGTAATGCGGAACAACATGTATGTCCATATGTGATATAATAACTCTAGTATGCATGCACAGGTATGCAATATTTTTTCTAACTCTTTAAGTGTTTTAAATGTTAATGTTACTGCATTCTTAACTTTTAGAAAATGAATGTCTGCATAATAGCTAAATATCATCAAGAAATCCTATGAAAACCCGTGTCAAGCATCGACACCAAATAGGAATCACATCTGTCTCAATATCGGGCTCCGTCAGTCCGGATCGGCCCATATCATAAATCTCACGACAACGGTCGGTATCCTTCGGATATCCGCCGCGCCAGACATCACCGGTAGGTAGTCTTTCCCTGCCAGGCTCATCGTCTACAACTCGATCTTCTTGCCCCGGGGTACCATACCGGGCCCACCATGTACCTGAGACGGTTCATCCACTCCTCGAATCGGGTCTCGAAATCCAACAGAAAACATGAAAACTCATGTTGGACGACACATACATCACGAGAAAACCGCAACTTTGTTTTAAAAATGATAAATATAAGCTTTTGATAAATTCTTGCGGTTTTCCCCAAAATCCAGAAATCGCAGCAAAAACTGAAATCTTCAAGAAAATCATAATGTCCACATGTTATATATATGACGAATGTCTATGATATCAATGTGTATGATGTAAATTTTGGCTAGAGTTCTATGTGAATATGATGACGATGCGAGATATGTGCATGCGATGCAGTTTCATATATCAAGTATGAATGCAGGTGATGATATTAAGATAAACAGGTTCTATCGTGCACGTGGCATGTCAATTACCAAAGGCGTGTGTGTCACATGAATAGTGCGCGTGCAACAGATGCCAATGGTAATGGTGTTCGTGTCCTACGAAGTGATATCGCATATATGAAGATGAATGTCCATGCAATCTAGCATACGGTTAGCTGTGAGGGTATGCAATGTACATAAAGGGGTAAGCTATCTAACAATATAAATCTTGCATAAAGTAGGGTAATCCTAACTAGGGGGGGCGCCTCGCGCCATCCAGACGATTCCCCCATAGATGAATATATCTACTCACCAGAAATCCCCGCTAATCTGATCCAGCCACCGCTTTGCCTTTACGCGCCGTGTCCGATGTTTCTCCGACCGATCCTATATTTGCACAACACCAAGTATAAGATTACATAACCCTAAATGATGCAAGTCACATTATACAAATATCGACGCTCACAAATTAATCATAGCATGCGCTCGGTGCGCGGAAAAATGTAAGAAAATCGCAATCCTTTAACTAAAATCGTCATTTCGGGGAAATCGACAAAACTACAACCCGACTAGACGAAACCCCGCGTTCGCGCATTCTAATAATCTTATACAAAGCTAATAATATTGCTAACCTAACGCAAATTGACCGCATTCTATTTTCTACAAAAATCTAGTAAGCGATTTTCTAGCCGATTCGATACAAACATCGTAATTTGTCGATTTAGCAAGCATATCATTTCACAATTTACCATTCTAATCAATTAGACAACCATCCCTAACATAATACAACCATTATGCTACAAACCCTAATTTTTAAAAACCAAAACCTTCTCTTGATTTTTCATAAACAAGGATTTACACTAAATCAATACTTCAAAATTAGATTCTAGCATATATAAACTACAAATTAGCAACTAGTTTAGAATTTTCACCTCTCAAGCTTGAACCCTAACTTGATCAAGTCACCAAGAAGCCTCCTTTCATCATGTTTTTGAACTAATTTGGTTTGAGAGAGAAGGGATTAGGGTTTTGGTTTGAATGGAGAAAGAAATTTGTGAATTTTTATGAATTGTTTTGCAAGGAAATGAAGCAAAATGAAGTGGGAAAATGGGGATCCAGCAGCTCAAGGCCGGCCAGCAGCAAGGGAGAGGGGTGTGGGAAATTTTGAGAAGTTTCTAGGTGATTAGAACATCATATGTTATCATTTCAAGCTTTCATGTTAAACTTTTTCCAAAAAAAACCCTTTTTAAGCCATTTTTTCATAATTTTCCCACCAAAAATCTAAAAGTTTGCAAGACATGATATAATTTTATTAACACCATATTTTAGCTTATAAAGACTCCAAATTAAGAAATTTACCTAATTAAATTTGTATTTATCCCTAATTAAATGTATTTAAAAAGGCTTAAAATAATAAAAAAATAATTAATTACGAAATTTTTTTATTTAACTAGAAAATTATAAATGACATTTTAGTGACAAAATTATAGTAATATCTTATTTAAATTTTGTATAATTAGGTCTACAATGAAAAATATCACTTTTGACTTTTTACGGAAAAAGCCGAAAAATTAGCCGATTACCGAAAAACTGCCTAAACGATTTTCGAAGGGTTACAGGATATCAGAGGAGTTCAGAGATGTACCCTTGAACCAAAGTTGATTTAGAGTTTTATCATTCATTTAAATGTCTAAGGATACGTTAGCCGTATTTGGGGCTAAGATCAACTTAAACGGGACCGTTTAGATCCGGCAAAAGAGCATTTGGAGGCTCTATTGTTCCAGTTTAGGGACATAGTGGTCCATATTCCAGTTTAAGGACGTGGTGGTCCGTATTCCAGTTTAGGGACATGGTGGTCCGTGTTCCAGTTTAGGGACATGGTGGTCCATATTCCAGTTTAAAGACGTGGTGGTCCGTATTCCAGTTTAAAGACGTGGTGGTCCGTTATTAGTTTAAGAACGTTTCGGTCCGATATTAGTTTAGGGACGTCTCGGTCCAATATTAGTTTAAGGACGTCTCGGTCCAATATTAGTTTAAGGACGTCTCGGTCCAATATTAGTTTAGGGACGTCTCGGTCCACGAGTTTAAGGACGTCTCGGTCCATATACGTGTGGTCGTTAGGACCCGTCACCTCTCTGACGTCGTTGAATGATTATAACGACAGGTGTCAGAGGAGTTCGGAGATGTACCCTCGAACCGGTAGTAAATTGATTTAAGAGAGCAATCTTGCTCAGTCAATTTAAGGACTTACGGCCAAAATTGGGCTAAGTCCAGTTGAAAATGTTCAACATTTTATTTGCTGTTGCATCGTATTTCTTCTTATTTTTATCTGGGCTTTGCCCCGAAAGGATGCAGAGCATCAATTTGTTTTGGGCTCTGCCCTTTATAAATGATGCAGAGCATCAATTTTATTTGGGCTCTGCCCTTTTATTGCTTTGCAATTTATTTTGGCATGCTTGGTCTTTTTGATTTGGGCCTGGCCCTTTAAGAAATGCCTTGCATTTGTTAGGCGCTTTGCGCCAATCAGAGAGCGCAAGCGCTCGTGGTGATGACACGTGTCATGCAGCGCAGTGCGCTGCGCTAGTGCGCTACACTTGCGCTGCTGACACGTGGCTCGCTCTGGTGGCTTGCGCCAATTTCAAAGAGCGAAGCTCTATTCAAAAGCGCATAGAGCAAATGGTTCAGGTGCTGACACGTGGCGCTCTCTGGTGGCTTGCGCCAGCCCAAGAGCACAACAGTGCAGATTTATAAGTGCAAAGCACTATTAATTTGAGAATCTTTTAGATTCAAGAACAGAAGTGCAAAGCACTGTTAGATTTCTTGATCTAATTTAGATCAAAGGAAAAGATAAGTTTTTTCTTATCTTAAAGAACCAAAGGTTCATGAAAAAGTGCAAAGCACTATTTTTATTTTATTTATTCATTTTATTTAGTTATGTTTAAAGATCAATGATCTTGTTCTTAGATCACTGATCTGTTCATAAGAGAATTTTCTCTTCTTTCAAAGGTTTTTACCTTCTGTTGTTCTTGAGGAGTTCTCAAGAGTTCTCTTCTCTTTTTTTTTTTAGAAAGATGTTGATGCCTTTGAATTGAGGTCTGGGGTCCTTTTTATAGTGCTCATAAATTAGTTAAATTTGTTAAATAGATCTCTCTCTGAGTGATTTGGGGAATTTTCCCCACCGTTGAATCTTTGATCCATGGGCTTCTGTTTTACAGAAGAAAATCTTCTTGTTTTGACAAGAACAGAAAGATTTCTTTAAAATCTTAATTCTGTTTGGCGCAAATGCCCCAGCGCGTGACACGTGTCGCGCAGCGCACAGCGCAGCGCATCGGCGCTGACACGTGTCGCGCAGCGCACAGCGCTGCACAACTGTGCGAGCGCATCTGCGCTGACACGTGTCACGCAGCGCGAAGCGCAGCGCGGCATGCTCCAGCGCATCTGCGCTGACACGGGTCGCGCAGCGCAGTGCTTGCGCAACTGAAGCATTGCTTCCTTTAATTTTGCTTAAAATAGAGCTTTGCTCTGATTGGGCGCGCCTTCTTGGGCGCTGCGCTGACATATCAGCTCCTGACATGTGGCGCGTTGCGCCCGAGATTTGAAGCGTTGCTTCAAAATTTTAAATTTTGAATTTCAACAGAGCTTTGCTCATAGGGCGAAACTGAGACCCATCTCCAGAAACCCCACTTTGGGGAAGAACTAGGGCTCAAAGGGAGAAGCCTTTCATCAGCTTCAAAACATCTTAGGAGTTTAACTCCACCCTAAATCCTCTTTCGGGATTTTAAATCCCATTTCTGGGGCTAAAAATCCCCTCTTTCACACCGGCGCCCGAGCGCCTTGCACTCAAGCGCTCAGCGCCCACGCGCCGACACATGGCGCGCTAGCGCTCGAGCACCCAGCGCAGAAGCGCCCAGCGCCTATGTGCCGACACGTGGCGCGCTAGCGCTCGAGCACCTAGTGCTCAGGCGCCCAGCGCCCATGTGCCGACACGTGGTGCGCTAGCGCTCAAGCGCCAAGCGCCCACGTGCCGACACGTGGCATGCCAGCTCTCAAGCGCCCAGCGTCCTGTTAGTGTATATGCTCTAGGGGCCATTATTGTATCATACTAGTTTGTATATTACTTAATGGAAGCTTGGGATATTCACATGTATATAACAGTCTTGCTAAACATGGTAGTATGCTACTTGGTTTTTCTATCTTAATATATGAGTATACGTATTGATAGAGCTCTTAGGATCTTGCTTGACTACCAGCGTTGTGATGGCAGTCACACTAGTGGGGGCTGGGTAGTCTACAAGCACATCCTTATTCAGGTCCCTAGTCGTTGGATTATCGAGACAGAGCATCGATACTCCGGAGTAGACTAGTGTGTACACTTCTCATCCCAGTTAGGGAGATGGTCTGTCCCACAGCCGTCAGTACGTCGTACTGGAGATAGTATGCAGGTGCTCGTTAGGTTACGGGTACACCGGACAGGACTCACAGGGAACTGTTGGTTGGTTTTATACCGGTCGTCAGTGAACAGTTCCCAGGTGACATGAGTACAGCATAGTCCGCAGACTTGACACTGCTACTTCGCCTCGAGTGTGTCCCACTGTTCTTAGATTGCTACCCTACCACGGCTCAAATGAGTCGTGCAAACAGGTAGCAGTTGGGTGCAGTCCCGAGCACTTGGAGGCAGTGGCGGTTAGACAGGATTCGTCTCTCCCGATATTGGGGGTTGATATCGCGCTGTGTCAGAGAGCCATTACGCAAAGTCCCTGGCCAGGGCAAGCAAGATTTGCTGGTAGGTTCCAGTAGTTTCTCAGGGTGTAATGGGCTTCGCTCAGACACGACTTATACCGCTATTAGGGGACTGACGCTTGCCGCCCCCCTAGGCCCGATATGTGATAGTCTTAGATGAACAGACCGGACTGTACGGAGATTGTCACATCAGACTCAGTAGGAGTTCGGATGGGTTTCCTCATCGGCCTTCTTATCGACATCTACCTGGGGACCGTTACGTACAGCTAGTGCCGCTTGCGGTCTGTGGTTAAACCCACTGCCAGCGTAGTAGTCCAGTCTCTAGAGTCCCACGCAGAGAGTTTCCCTACTCCAGGCGAAACGATATAGAGGTCGTATGGTTTTACGACAAGGGTTCGGACGCATACGTGCGTTTACGCACATACGACTTTCGGACAGTTTTTACTAGTCGGTTTTGGTTTAAGCCAGTTACTAGTATCCGGTTATTGGATTTATACAGTCTAAAGTTTTTCGTGTTTTCACGGATAGGAGGGGCATTCTCGTAATTGCGCGAGAAGCTTCTAGAAGATGGTGACTAAGGAGGTTAAGGTGGCATATATAATGAATGAGATTAGTGAGTCATATGGATGATTCATCCATGTCATTAATGCATCATAAATGCTTAATGACTCATGGAGATGAATCATCACAAGATATTTATCAAGCATGGTTGTAAAATGATTTCTTTTCTTTTCTTGTTAAAAAGAAATGCTTGATATATATTATGATATCTATTATTCTCATCTCATTATTATGTTCATCTTCTCTCTCCTCAAGCTCTCCCTCTTCAAACCCTAATCCTCCCCTCTCATGTGTTGAGTACAAGGATTAGTTAGACTACTAAATCCATAACCATACTCTATTTCATCTAGTTACTTTGATTAGCACTTAAAGATACCTAGTTGCCTCAAGTTTAGAGGCAAAGCTTGGAGTTTTAGCTCTCGTGGTGGATCTTTTACTACTTGGAGAAGGCCGAGGAGGAGGTGGAGTTCGTAAAGACGAAGGACTCGGTTCTTGAGGTATAATCCCTTAACATAGTAGTTGTTAACTTCTATGTTTGATGTTAGTTATCGTTTAGCTTCGATTCATGCGGTTAGTCGATGTTTAAGCATAAAACAAGATCGTTTTTCATATTTCCGCCTCCCCGCAAGTCGTGGGGTGTTGTACATCGACTTACAGTGGTATCAGAGCCTCGCTAAACAATAATTTACTCACTTGCAAAATTGTATGAATTTCGAACGGAAAAAACCAAAACCGGAAAACCCCGATATCATGGTTTCTGTCGAATTTTAAATGAGGTCCAAAAATTTTTCAGGGACCTTCAGAAAGCATTAAATGATAGTAGAAGAACACCCAAGAAAATTGGGCTCATGAATCGGCTAAAGTGCCGCGGAACCGCGGCGAATCCCCTCGATTCGCCGCGATTTCGCCGCCGAGTTGCCGATTCACCAGCCCAAATTTCCTGTGTTGGTTCTCTGTGATATTTGGAGTTTTCTGGAAGTTTTTAATTTTTGCTCAGGTTTCATTTTTACAGAGAAGTATTGGAGCAAAATTAAATGTGTTTAATCGATCGAAATTATACGGTATTTGCTTGTTGGATTATATCTGTGTTTGTATAATGTGTTCGTAAACCTCCCCTAACTGCTAGTATTTCGGTTGGCAGGGGGTTGCACATTTCTGTAATGGATTTTATCTGTTTGTGTATATGAACTGTATTGGACTGTTGTGATGTTTAGCCGGGGTTATGTGATGGGTTATTATTTAATTCATTTGATGTAAATGTAATTTGTTGTAATATTATTTTGCGGGGCACATCCAGGTTGCGGTTGTAGCCACCGTTGTATTATTTCATTTTACTGTTTTTGCTCCTAGGATAGACCCAAGGTGGGGTGCACAAACTGCCGGGTGGGTAGTTTGCCGTACCCGTTGGGGTCTTGGATGAGGTAATGGCTATTCATCACAACTGTGTAATCCGTCTTTTGTTGCAGGCTCAAAACAAACACGGATTGCTTGAAAATCCAATTAAAGTTCATCTGTGATCTGGAATGCCTATTATTGCGTCTGACGAATGTACAATATCTATATATGATAGCTATTTAGACGTCACTTATGTTTTACACCCGCGCTAGCCCAGCCCCCGCTCTGTCGTTAGTTAAGTAACCTAACGGGTGATGACGGGACCCCGTGGCGAATGCGGATGGCATAAGAGGACGTTGTATTTTCGTTGTTTTCTGCAATGATAGGTTAATGATGGGATGCATTATTTATAATGCAAAGAAAATAAACCAAAAGTTTAATCGTTGGAACAATTTAAAAGAAACCACTCGGTTAATTTTAAAAACAAATATTTTTAAATACGGAGCTTTAACCACTCCTTTTAAAAGCTATCAGGTTCCTTCGGTTATATCAAGTTCACTTCGTTCACGGTTTCGCCAAAACCATTCGTAGCCCTCCATCATTTCATCTGGGTATTCAGTAGTATTCAAGCTATGTATTTTGACCTAACGCCAAGGCATAGTGTTTGGTAGCTACTGGATATTCATTTGTTGCATAGATAGATGAGTTAGTTTGGGACAGTCGTATTATCATTTTGGCCAAACGTCAAGGATATATACGAATGGGTTCAAATTGACAAGATAATGATGGGTACAACTTGACATGTGACTTATGACATTTTGACCTAACGCCAAGGTCATAAGAGCATGGGGCAAAAACTTATATCGGGAATTTCTAAAGAAACTGAAATTTGCAAAGAGATGCATACCATTTGGAGTTTTATGAATATTGGTAGCATTCCTTCAACATTATCATACGATGATATTTGGATCCCGATCCTACTGTGAGTATATACTACTTATCAGGATATTCGTCACTTAACGATCAATGCTATAAACCAAGTAGGTGTCAAGAAAAGTGTCAGCGGGGTTACGCCCCCAGAGAAAAGAGGTTCTTTAATTAAGGAAATTCGCGAAAGCGTTGGAAAACCTCCCTCGAAGTATCGACACTAGCTTGGCTGAACGGTTAAGCAAGAATTGTACAGTGAGAATAGTCCTGGCTAATTCTTCTTTTATGGTTTGAGGAAGGATTCGAGAAACAATGGGAGCCATCCAGTTTAGATAAACTAAAAACCACTCTAAACTTGCAAGAGCATCATGCTAAAAAGTTTTCTTCTCTCTCTCCTAATTGCAGCGACCCTGAAAATGAATGGACTTAAGTTACTTTTAGAGAAAAATATACTGACAGGGCCAAACTATAAAGATTGGCTGCGGAATGTCAAAATGGCTTTGACCTATGACAAATTGGGGTACGTCCTCACCGCTACGGCACCTGCTGTTCCTGGTCCCAAATCCAGTAATGCGGATAAGGAAATCCGCAAAACCTGGGATTTTGATTGCGCGAAAGCCAAGTGCATCGTGCTTGCCTCGATGAACAATGAACATCAGAGGAGGCACGAGGATATGGAACTAGACGCCATATTTCTCCATACAAAGGAACTTTATGGAGAGCAATCTCGTATAGCAAGATACGATACCTCAAAGAACTTGTTTCGAGCGAGGTTGGCTGTCGGGTCATCGGTAGGAGAACATGTCCTAAAGATGATCGGCTATATAGAAGAGCTCGCAGACCTTGGGACGACTTTGGATAATGAGCTCTATACAGACCTTATTCTCCAGTCCCTTCCTTCCACCTACGCCCAGTTTATCCTGAACATCAACATTCAAAGAAAAGAAGTTGAACTTCCGGAACTCCTGAACATGTTAAGGAGTGCAGAGGGCACCTTGCAGAAAGCAAGGGAAACACCCTCTATGTTTGTTAGCGGTACATCTTCCTCCGGGTCCAAGGCTAGGGCCAAAGGAAGGAAGAAGAAGGCCGCCCCCATACCTAGAGGAGGTGTAAGTAAGGTGGGAGGGAAGGGAAAGAAAAAGTTTGCGGTACCGGTAGTTGGCCAGGATGAGTGCTTCCATTGTTACAGGAAAGGGCACTGGAAGAAGGATTGCAAGGCGTAGAACGCCAAGAACCAGGAACCGAAGCAAGTTGTGGCTTCGACTTCAGGTGTGTTTGTAATTGAGAATTGTCTGTCGATCAACTCTACTTCCTGGGTATTGGATACCGGATCAGGATCTCATATTTGCAATTCATTGCAAGCACTGAGAAACCGTAGAGTGCTGAAGGAAGGTGATATGACCCTAAAGGTTGCTAACGGAGCTAGCGTGGGAGCTGCGTCCGTCGGGGATTATCACCTAGGATTGACGAGTGGACACATTTTGGTTTTACATAACTGTTTTTTTTGTACCAAGCTTAACGTGTAATATCATATCAGTTTCCTTGTTATCAAATAAAGGCTATGATTTCACGTTTGTAAGAGATGTTGTGAACATCCACCTTAATCATGGTTTGATTGGGTCCGGTACACTAAATAACGGTATATATGTTTTAAACCAACTCCAAATTTTCAATGTCCAGAACACACTAAAAAGAAAGTCTCCAGAATTAAATAAAGCTTTCTTATGGCATTGTAGACTGGGTCACATCAATGAGAGAAGGTTGACTAAGTTGCATAGAGAAGGATATTTGGACTCGTTCGAATATCAAACTTATGACACTTGTCAATCTTGTCTCAAAGGAAAGATGACAAAGACTCCATTTACTGGACAAGGAGTAAGAGCGAGCGAGCTCTTAGGACTCATACACAGCGATGTATGTGGTCCAATGTCTACACATGCAAGAGGTGGTTTTTCCTATTTTATTACTTTCACGGATGATTACTCAAGATACGGATTCATTTATCTGATGAAACATAAATCCGAGGCTTTTGAGAAATTCCAAAAGTATAAGAATGAAGTAGAAAACCAAACCGGCAAAAGTATCAAGACACTTAGATCTGATCGAGGTGGTGAATACTTGAGTGCCGAGTTCCTCGGTTACCTAAAAGAGAAAGGAATTCTCTCTCAGCTTACTCCTCCATACACTCCACAGCATAACGGTGTATCGGAGAGACGGAATCGAACCCTATTGGATATGGTACGATCCATGATGAGTAATGCTGAGTTACCGCGATCTTTTTGGGGTTATGCGCTAGAATCAGCAGCATATCTTTTGAACATGGTACCTACCAAGACTGTGCCTACCACTCCATATCATATGTGGAGCGGGAAGAAACCCCATCTACAGTATAAAAAGATTTGGGGATGTCCAGCTTTTGTAAAAAAGCAGCATGTGGACAAGCTCGAGGCACGATCAGTAAAGTGTAAGTTTGTGGGATATCCAAAGAACTCCAGGGGATATCTATTCTATTACGCAGAGGAACAAAAGGTATTTGTTTCTCGTAATGCCCATTTTCTAGAACATCAGTTTTTAGAAAAGGAATCAAGTGGGAGCGAAATAGAACTGGAAGAAATTCCAGAACCACAGACTAATACTGAAAGTTTGGTAGAACCGGTAGTTCAAGAAGAACAGGACATTCCCGCACCCCTCCGCAGGAGTAGTAGACCGTCTCATCCGCCTGAGAGATACTACGGTTTTCTCATAGATGGGGATAGAGAGGATTGCATCATAGATGATGATGAACCTACTGACTTCCAGCAGGCCATCCAGAGCGGCGACTCGGTACGATGGCTAGATGCAATGCGGACCGAAATGGAGTCCATGTACACCAACAAAGTATGGACTTTGGACTTTGCTCCAGATGGGGTAAAACCCATAGGATGCAAATGGATCTTCAAGAAAAAGATTGGTGTAGATGGACAGGTGGAAACCTATAAGGCTAGACTTGTTGCAAAGGGTTTTCGTCAAACACCTGGTTTGGACTATGACGAAACTTTTTCTCCAGTGGCTATGCTCAAATCCATTCGGGTCCTTCTTGCTATTGCTGCCTTCCATGATTATGAAATCTGGCAGATGGATGTAAAGACGGCTTTTCTGAATGGGAATTTAGAAGAGTGCGTCTATATGGATCAGCCAGAGGGTTTCAATCAGAGTGGGAGCAGCGGGAAAGTATGCAAGCTGCTTAAGTCCATTTATGGACTAAAGCAGGCATCGCGGAGTTGGAACATCTGTTTTGATGAGACAGTCAAAGAATATGACTTTGTCAAAAATCCAGATGAACCGTGCATATATAGTAAAGTTGTAGCCAGAAGTGTCGTATTTCTCGTCTTGTACGTGGATGACATTCTATTGATAGGAAATGACATTCCTATGCTACAATCTGTCAAAGGATTCTTGTCACACAGGCTCTCCATAAAAGACCTGGGTGATGCCTCTTACATTCTGGGGATCCGGATCTATCGTGATAGATCCAAGAGGATGTTGGGACTTTCGCAGTCCAGGTATATCGACACTGTACTGAAAAGATTTAGTATGGAAGATTCTAAGCGCGGTAATCTACCGGCTTGTCACGGAATCACCCTCTCCAAAGAGATGTCTTCCAAGACTGATTTGGAAAGGGAACGCATGTCTATTATACCCTACGCTTCTGCGGTAGGCTCTATAATGTATGCGATGTTGTGTACCAGACCAGATGTAGCTTACGCACTGAGCGTGGTAAGACGGTATCAGTCAGACCCAGGGGAGAAGCACTGGATAGCAGTAAAGAACATTCTCAAGTACCTGAGAAGGACTAAAGAGATGTTCTTGGTTTACGGCGGAAAAGACCTCAGGTTGGAGGCCTTTGCTAATTCCGGCTTCCAGAGTGATAAGGACGATTCCAAGTCCATGTCGGGTTATGTCTTTACCCTCAATGGAGCGGCGGTGTGCTGGAAGAGCTCCAAGAAGGACACCGTTGCTGACTCGACGATGGAAGCGGAGTATATAGCTGCTTGCGATGCCGCAAAAGAAGCAGTCTGGATGAAGAAGTTCCTAACAGAACTTCAGGTGGTTCCTACCATAGTTGATCCAATACCTCTGTATTGCGACAACAACGGAGCTATAGCTTTAGCGAAGGAACCAAGGTCCCATCAGAAGTCCAGACACATCTTAAGGCGGTATCACCTAATCAGGAAGATCATTGATCGTCAGGAGATCGAGGTTCGGAGAGTTGCTTCTGAAGAGAACATTGCTGATCCATTCACGAAGGCCCTGCCTCAGATTCAGTTCGAGAGGCTACTCGAGATCATCGGTCTTCGATATGCCAGTACATGGCCCTAGTGCAAGTGGGAGATTGTTAGTGTATATGCCCTAGGGGCCATTATTGTATCATACTAGTTTGTATATTACTTAATGGAAGCTTGGGATATTCATATGTATATAACAGTCTTGCTAAACATGGTAGTATGCTACTTGGTTTTTCTATCTTAATATGTGAGTATACGTATTGATAGAGCTCTTAAGATCTTGCTTGACTACCAGCATTGTGATGGCAGTCACACTAGTGGAGGCTGGGTAGTCTACAAGCACATCCTTATTCAGGTCCCTAGTCGTTGGATTATCGAGACAGAGCATCGATACTCCGAAGTAGACTAGTGTGTACGCTTCTCATCCCAGTTGGGGAGATGGTTTGTCCCACAGCCGTCAGTACGTCGTACTGGAGATAGTATGCAGGTGCTCGTTAGGTTACGGGTACACCAGACAGGACTCACAGGGAACTGTTGGTTGGTTTTATACCAGTCGTCAGTGAACAGTTCCCAGGTGACATGAGTACAGCATAGTCCGCAGACTTGACACTGCTACTTCGCCTCGAGTGTGTCCCACTGTTCTTAGATTGCTACCCTACCATGGCTCAAATGAGTTGTGCAAACAGGTAGCAGTTGGGTGCAGTCCCGAGCACTTGGAGGCAGTGGCGGTTAGACAGGATTCGTCTCTCCCGGTATTGGGGGTTGATATCGCGCTGTGTAAGAGAGCCATTACGCAAAGTCCCTGGCCAGGGCAAGCGAGATTTGCTGGTAGGTTTCAGTAGTTTCTCAGGGTGTAATAGGCTTCGCTCCGACACGACTTATACCACTATTAGGGGACTGACGCTTGCCGCCCCCCTAGGCCCGATATGCGATAGTCTTAGGCGAACAGACCGGACTGTATGGAGATTGTCACATCAGACTCAGTAGGAGTTCGGATGGGTTTTCTCATCGGCCTTCTTATCGACATCTACCTGGGGACCGTTACGTACAGCTAGTGCCGCTTGCGGTCTGTGGTTAAACCCACTGCCAGCGTAGTAGTCGAGTCTCTAGAGTCCCACGCAGAGAGTTTCCCTACTCCAGGCGAAACGATATAGAGGTCGTATGGTTTTACGACAAGGGTTCGGACGCATACGTGCGTTTACGCACGTACGACTTTCGGACAGTTTTTACTAGTCGGTTTTGGTTTAAGCCAGTTACTAGTATCCGGTTATTGGATTTATACAGTCTAAAGTTTTTCCGTGTTTTCACGGATAGGAGGGGCGTTCTCGTAATTGCGTGAGAAGCTTCTAGAAGATGGTGACTAAGGAGGTTAAGGTGGCATATACAATGAATGAGATTAGTGAGTCATATGGATGATTCATCCATGTCATTAATGCATCATAAATGCTTAATGACTCATGGAGATGAATCATCACAAGATATTTATCAAGCATGGTTGTAAAATGATTTCTTTTCTTTTCTTGTTAAAAAGAAATGCTTGATATATATTATGATATTTATTATTCTCATCTCATTATTATGTTCATCTTCTCTCTCCTCAAGCTCTCCCTCTTCAAACCCTAATCCTCCCCTCTCATTTGTTGAGTACAAGAATTAGTTAGACTACTTAATCCATAACCATACTCTATTTCATCTAGGTACTTTGATTAGCACTTAAAGATACCTAGTTGCCTCAAGTTTAGAGGCAAAGCTTGGAGTTTTAGCTCTCGTGGTGGATCTTCTACTACTTGGAGAAGGCCGAGGAGGAGGTGGAGTTCGTAAAGACGAAGGACTCGGTTCTTGAGGTATAATCCCTTAACATAGTAGTTGTTAACTTCTATGTTTGATGTTAGTTATCGTTTAGCTTCGATTCATGCGGTTAGTCGATGTTTAAGCATAAAACAAGATCGTTTTTCATATTTCCGCCTCCCCGCAAGTCGTGGGGTGTTGTACATCGACTTACACGTCCACGTGCCGACACGTGGCGTGCTAGCGCTCAAGCGCCTCGCGCTCCAACGCCCAGCGCTCAAGCGCCATGCGCCCACGTGCCGACACGTAGTGTGCTAGCGCCTAAGCGCACAGCACCTAAGCGCACAGCGCTCTAGGCGCTGGCCCCACGCGTCCTTTGGGCGCTTTTTTCCTTTTTTTTATATATGTATACATGTATATATATATAGATACACACACACTCCACAACACTGTCTCTCCCAAAAAAAATTTGGGCCGGGGCGCTGCCCCGCACCCCGCAAGGGGGCTGCTAGCCCCCTTGACCCCAGCCCGCTATCCGGGTAGTGGGACCCCCTTAAAAACTCTGCGTGGCTCCCAATATATCCAAACCCCCTCCAAAACAAAACACACGTACACTGCACATTGAGTTCGCATGACCAGTTTAACCCGTTAATCGGAGGTTCTCTCGCCCCAAAGGCGAGGGGTAATTAGCGGCAGCTTAGTCCGTAGCTGCCGGAGATTCGGATCCCCACAATCATTAAGCCCCCGCCTACCCTAGGCAGGGGGAATCTGTAGTACGCCTGATAAGTGCGCGCGTATTCCCATCTCAATGGGATGACGAAAAACACCCTACACTAAGCTTCGACTCGGAGATAAGTCAACTCGTCAACCACTTACGAGTCCTCTCGACTTGTAAAGGAGAAAATTCTCTTGTGGGATCCTTATGACACTCAAGAGAAAGCACACTTAGGAATCCTCACGATTCCTAAGGAGAAAATACACCTACGAAATCCTCACAACTCGTAGAGAGAAAAATCTATATGAGACCCTCACGGCTCATAAGGTTGAAAAGTCTTAGGTGGCAAGTCCTAACCCTGTCGCCTATTCCATCACTATCCTGCAAAAAGATCCAGATAAACTACATATGGACTACATCCATCAGAGCTACATGCAAGCACGAGATAAACAAAAATATATATCTTTTATTCATGAATTCAAAGTGCATACAAGATGCATATCGTAAAAAGAATCAAAATGAATACAAAATACCCTCTCATTCAGGAGTGGATACAAGAAAAGAAAATTTTTACAAAATTCTTTAAGCCGGCGGATGGTACAATAAACTTCTCAATTCATCACCCTTCCGCTGGGCCTCGGCATCAAGCTTGGTTATCGCCACGATACGGGTCTCCGCCTGAGACTGTTGAGCCTGATACGAGGCGAGCTGAATCTCAAGCTCCCTTCTGGCAACTTTATGAGCTTCAACCATCTTCCGGGTAAAGATGACGGCCTTATCAAAAGCCACCACTTCCCTGATAGCTTCTTGGAGCACCCGCCAAAGTTCGTACGCACGGGTGGTCTTAGCAGTGAGCTCGGCTTGAAGCTCCCCCAAAGCATTCGAGGCCAGTTCCCCCTCCGAGAATTTTCAGTTAAGCCTCTTCTCACATGATTATAGATTCGCGGCGCACCGTTCAATCAGCCCCCACAAGCTCGTCTTTGCATCCACAACCTCAGAGGGAAGGCGTGTGCACTCGAGATCATGTAAACAAGCCTCCACTCAACGATAAAACTCGACCCAGACATGCACCAATGTTTCATCATGGTAGGCGACGAGAAAGGGCAGAGAAATGTTGGCTTCGGCAGCAAATTCTTCGGCTGTGATCGACCCACCAAGACGAAGATCTTCGATGAGATCCGACAAGGAGTGAAAGCTTTGCTTCTCCATCCGTTCAGATGCGCGTAGGGCATAAGGGCCGGTGGCATAATGATGTGAGACTCCAGCGGGACAAAAGAGGGCAAGGCTATGAAGATCCATGAACAATCTATGAGATTTATGCCCAAAGAATATATAAAGCAACGTCAAAATCTTACTTACCCACGGTCATGCAAGGAGGATTGGACAAATCCCCAGACCCGTCGAGGATCTCAACTTCGTCATCAGCTTCCAGAACTGCAGAAAACATATCAGCATCGTTATACGAAATAAAAATAATACGATGAAGGGGTCAGATCACACCAACCTTGCCCAGAAGAGAGGACGATGCTTTGTGGGGATATTGCTTATGGGGCGGCCATCTCGAGCAGACGTTGAAAGGATTTTCTGGGAGATAAATTCACGATGGACGCTGCCAATCCTCGCAATTTTGAAAAGACAGAACGAGTTAGATAATAGAGAGATCATTAAAGCAAAATAAGAAGGCTGCCTTCGATACTCTTCCCGTCTTGAGCCGGAGGGATAGCAGCTTCGGCAGCCTCCTCCATTCCCTCAGGAACATCATCAGAGACATTTTCTAGTATGACAGCTTCCAGTTGAGGGAAAACGGCACCCACTTCAGGGATGGCGATCTCAATTACCTGTTCCACAATCTCCAGGCCATCACCAGAAAGGTCCATTAAATCTACGGCCGGTAAGGGCACCTCTTCCGGGAGAACAGACACTGAGGGAACAGAGGCAACCGAAGGAAACTCCGCGGCAGGAATAGCAACTGTAACGACCTCCTCCACACCTATTGGTGTCTCATCAGGGATATTTACAGAGTCCACAGTCAGGACGCGACTTGCGCTCAGATTCTCTGCCATTGCTGAAGTCCCTACAAAGTTTTACGAAGATAAGAAGACATAAAAAAAACAATACAAATTACTTGCCAAAGGAAAAATACAGAAATCATGCATACCAATACGCCAGGATGCCTCTAGTATGGATTTTTCAAGCCGACGTTCCTTCCTGAGGAGGTATGCTCATCGGGATGCAAATGTAGATTCTTGGCCGCCGGTCCACAATGATAACTCATCTTCGGAAGCGGATGAGATAGGCTGCTTGAGGGATATCTCTTCTCCCTGTCGTAGGGGACCTATAAATATTCTCCGTATTGATGGGGAATCTTCGTAGAATATGACGGCAGGATAAGGACTCTTCGGAACACTCGCATTCTCAGTTTCGTCCTGTGAACGCCTTATAGCCTCAGCCAATTGGGCGGCTTCCTCGGCAGACGAACCCGGAAAAAGAAGACCATCATCCAGCTCTTCAATGGATATGGGTGTAGGGTTCCTAGGCACTCAAGTGAGGTCTCACAAGGCATCGATCATGCCAAATTCAAAAATTATGGGTGCCGAGAGACCCGACTACGGATCGTAGACTAGATTTCTAGGCGAATAAGCTAACTAGTTAACACTTAACTAAGGGAATACGGAAATACAACCTTTGTAGATCCGTTTGCTCCACCTCCATAGCTCCGCAACGAAGTCCCCTCGCTGTCCATAAGAAGTCCCGGGCTCTAGCGTCGGCTTCGTCGGAGAATGGGCAAGCTAGGTCGTCGATGTCCATGCCGAAGATGATCTACGTCGAGGCATCGCTAAATCAAGCTCCGACTTCACCAAGTCAAGAAACTTGTGAAGAAAACACACTCTACAACTTGGCTAGAGGTAGAGGATGAAGAAATAGGAAGTGGGTAGACTTTAGAATTGGATTTCTCACTCATTTCATCAATCCACCATTGATGAGGTCAAGCTTTTCTTCTTGAGTTCAAGGAAGAAGAAGAAGAAATGTTATGATAAGTTAATTCTAAAATGAAAAGAATAATCCATTCTTATCATCATAGAACCATGGTTTAGTGTAGAGAATTAATCATGGTTGAATGGTATGGTTAGGGTTAAGGATGAGATAAGAATGGTGGACTAAGTCAAAGCTTCATGAAGCTTTAACTAAACAACAAATGAAGCCACCATTCTTTTCTCTTTTCCATTTATTTTCCAAAATGTATAAACAAATAAATGAATAAATAAGTAATGGAAAAAAAAACCCTAACCATTTCATTAACCAAGGTTTAATTCTTCACACTTAACCAAAAGGCATGTATCATCAAACATGATACAAGCAAGTGCACAAAATCATATCGCATATGCAATGCGCACATCCCGAGTGAGAAAATCCATCTTAAGTAAACCGATACTAGTTGATGCAAAGTAATATATCAAATATATAATTATACAATAAATCATTAAATCAACACTTGATTTAACGATCCGGTCATATCGCATATAACCGACTAGTATTCAATGTATCGGCTTATCGAATCAACCATTGATTCGATAACTAGGTTATATCGCATATAACCATTCGATACATTCATCGCGAGAATGGAATAAGGTATCACATACACGCATTATTCTCGGTCCCGCACATATCTCATATGCGCTCCTATTTCGTTTCGCTTGAGCCAGGAAACCTCTGTGTAGGACTCTAAAGACTCGTCAATACGCCGGCAGCAGATGATGATCATATCAAACACCCACAAGCCGCAAGCGGTCTGCTAAACGTAACGGCCACCCGGGTATTGAGCGATCAGAAAATCGACGAGCAAGCCCGCTCACACTCCAGTGAATCCAACCAGTAACACTACCGTACAGTCCGGTCTGATCGTCTGATATGTCGCATATCTCGCCTAGGGGTGGTAAACGTCAGACCCCAATAGCTCGATAAGTCGTATCGATATGAGGTCTATAACAATTCGAGAAACTACTGGTAACACTTACCAGTAAATCTCAGCAACCCTGGCCAGGGATTTCCTGTTATAGCCAATCGAACACAGCGCAACATCAACTCCCTATACCGGGAGAGACGAATCCCCTCCTATCGCTCATTGCCTCCATGTGACTCGGGACTGTACCCAAAAACCACCGTTTTGCACGCCCTCTTGGACGTGGTAAGATGGAAATCAAAGCACAGTGGGAACCACACAAGACTCTATGACGATCTCGGGTCAACAGACTACTCTGTACCAGTGTCACCAGAGAACTGCCATCTGACGTGAGGTATAATACCATCTGGGAGTTCTCGGCGAGTCCGTCCAGTGTACCCAGTCTCTACTGAGCACCCGTATATCATCTCTGATGTCAAACACCGATGGATATGGGATCATCCATCGCCCATCTATATGGATCGAGAAGGTACACGCTAGTCTACTCTGGTATATCGATGCCCCATCTCGATATACCCACGACTAGGGACTTTGAAGGATGTACTTATGGACTACCATGTCCCCACTAGTATGATCCGCATCATAGTCCAGGTAGTCAAGTACACATCCTAAGGGCTTTACCAACATGTAACAGAGAGACAATCAGTGTACACGTTAAGGTAAAGAGTAACCAGATAGCATACTATCATGTCGAGCAAGAAAGTCCTCCCTATATATGTCCCAGCATCCACTACAATATACATCCTATGTACAGTAATGGCCTCTAGGGCATACATATAACTAACAATCTCCCACTTGCACTAGGGCCATCTGTAGCAGTGGTTGTAGTATCTCATACTCAACCATCCTATAAAAGTCTCTCTCTGGGAATAGGCCTTCGTGAGTGGATCCGCTGCGTTATCCTCTAAGTCTGCTCTCCTTGCCTCGATCAACCTAGAGATCAGCCATCTCCATAATCAGGTGATACTGCCTTAGAATAAGTCTGGATCACTGATGGGACCGGCGTTCCTTGGCATAAGCCACAACTCCATTGTCACACAATGGGAGGAACATAGTTCATCTTATGAACCATTATACACCCAAACAGCCTCTTTGGTAGCATCTTAAGTAGTGATGTATCCTGCCTTTATCGTCTAGTATGTCACGGTATCTAGCTTGGAACTCTTCCAACATACCGTCCCTTTACTGAGGGTAAAGACAATGCCTGCGACTGACATTCAGTCGTCTTTATCACCCTGGAACCTTTCCAGTGATTCTCTCCAGGATCGATTGATACCATCTCACTTCTACTAGTGAGATTCCTAACATCCAATTAGATCTATCTCATAGATCCAAAATCCAGGATTTAGTAGGTATCATTTTGATCCTACGTGGAGAATCTTTGTGATAAGCGGAGATTGATCGAGCGTAGCATAGGAAACTCCTTCCCTATCAAGAGTATGTCATCCACGTACTCTACGGGGATCACCACCATACTCCCTACTACCTTTTTGTTTATACAAGGTTCATCTACCATTTTGATGATGTCAAACTCTTTGACTAATCCATCAAAACAGATGTTCCAACTCCGCGATGCCTGCTTTATCATATAAAACATCTTGCTCACGTTTCCGCTGCTCCCACTGTCTACGAGGCCCTCTGGCAGTGTACTTATAGACACACTCTTCTAAAACATCATTTAGAAAAGGAGTCATGGCACCCAACCGCCAGATATCGTAGTCATGGTATGTAGCCGTGGCAAGTAGGATCTGGATGGACTTAAGCATAGGTACTGGACAAGGTTTCATCATTATCCCCGCCTGGTCAATGACAAAAACCTTTAACAAGTCTAGCTTTGAAAGTCTCAACTTTTCCATTTACACCAAGTAATCTTCTCAAGATATACTTGCTCCTGATAGGGATTTAACCCTTCAGATATAGCAACCAAAGTCCATACTTTGTTGGTGTATAAGGATTCCATCTCAGATCGCTAAGCATCCAGCCATTCTTACAGAGTCTCACTCCTGATGGCCAGCTCGAAACTAGTTGGGTCATCATCTCATGATGCAATCCTCGCTCCCACTGTCATAGAGAAACCGAAGTATCTCTCAGGTGGGTGAGGAACCCTACTAGATCGGCGGAGAGGCTGAGGTTCGTTGGCATCTACTGAATCCTTTGGTTGTACCAAATCATCTTCTGTAGTTTGTATGGCTGGAACATTTCCAGTTCTACATAACAGACCTTGCCTCGAGCTTGTCCGGATTTTGCTTTTAGACATAGGCCGGACAACCCCAAATCTTAACTAACTTAAGACATGGGCTCTTCCCTTTCCATATCACATATGAAGCGGTAGGCAACTGATTTGATTGGAACCCTATTCAATAGGTATGCAACTTCTCAAGTGCATAACCCCCTAAGGAAAAAGGTAACTCGGTATTACTCATCATAGAGCACACCTTATCATATAGGGTGTGATTGCTCCGCCCTGATATACCATCGTGCTATGGTGTATCCAGAGGAGTAATGCTGAGAGATAATCTCATTCTCCTTTAGAATAATCCAGGAATTCCGTGCTCAAGTATTCTCCTCCTTGATCACATCAAAGGACATAATACTTATACCCGTATTTTGGTTCTCTACTTCTAATTTATATTCTGTGAATATCTCAAAAGGTTCGGACTTGTGTTTCAACAGGAACATATGTCTGAATCTAAAGAGATCATCAAAGAACGTAATGAAGTATAAAGAACCAGTCCTGGAATGTGTAGACTGGGGACCTACATACATCAACATGTATCAATCCCAAGAGTTCACAAACTCTTTCTCTGTTTCCATTAAACAGAGCTATGGTCATCTTATCTTTGTGACATGACTAGCAAGTTTCATAAGATGCAAATTCAAACTGATTTAAATATGCATCTAAATGTAACTTCAGCTAGTCGGGTCGCATTGATATGACCTAGTTTACAATACCTCAAGAAGGATCCGTTCATTTCTGAACTCTTCCTCTTGTGTGTGTTCTGTATACTAAGAACTGTAGTTTGATTTAGAACATTAATGCTTTTAGATAACGTGCCTGAACCGATCAACTTTTGATATAGGAAATGTTCAAAACATTATCCAACAATACGAAATTTTATCGTTTCTTTACTAATAAAGAGACAGATATGATTTTGTATATCAGGTTCGGTATCTAATAACATTCGTTCAGAATCAATGTATTACAATACAGGGTGACAGTGACCAACAGACTTGGCTGCAACACTTGCCCCGTTTTCTGCCTCATGAAACTTATCACCCGTTCTCAGTTTTTCTACCCTTTTGTAGTCCTATGTAACAGATTACATATCTGGGATCCTGATCCGGTATCATATACCCAGGATGCACAGGATACTGAGAAACAGTTCTGTATAATGAACACACCCGAAGATGATGCATCAGCATGCACTCTCTTCGTTTGGGCGGCACGGGAAATCTGGTATTCCCCAATTTCCTGCTCTGTCTTATAACATTTATAAGTTGGAGCGGGACCAACGTTCCCCAGCTCAGTATAACAAGCGGGTTCGGTCAATAATCCGTATTATTATCTTGATTAAGGCATGATATGGTCGCTACCAGGAGAGAGAGAGAAGAAAACACTCAGCGTGCGCTCTTGCAAGAATAGATTGGTTTTTATTTTATCTAATCAGGATGGCTCCCACTGCTTTTTATCAAATCTTCCTTCAAACCCTAAAAGGAAAGACTAGCCGGGATTAATTACACGCAATAAGTTCGCCAATCTTTCAGCCAGGCCAGTGTCGGTACTTTGAGGGAGGTCCCCCGTGCTTTCGCACGAACCTAATTAATGTAAACCTCGTTTTCCCAGAGGCGTGACCCCGTTGACACCTTTCTAGACACCTACTTGATCAGCTAATTGCAATGTGTAAAACTCTCCCAGGAGTAACTCTTACTCGCAGCGGGTATCGGGATCCAACTATCTCATAAAAGGTATGCAATCTCATTGCAAATTTCAACACTTGAAATTCCCGATAATATTTTACCCCTAGCGTGCTATGACCTTAACGGAGGCCAAACAACCCATAGTCCGCTAGTCAAGTTCAACCCGTCATTTCCTGATTGAATTAAACCCACCTGCACGACCCTTGACGGAGGCCAAACAACGCCGTACGAATACCCTAATCCAATCGCATTATATGCAAGCAGATAAGCACTAGTTAGCTACCGTACACTACGCCTTGACGGAGGCCAAACAACCGCAGCACGAATACTAACTAGTACGTATCTGAAATGACGGAGGGCTACGACAGGTTTTTCTGAAAACCTATTGCGTAATGAACTTGATATCGTTGTAGAATCAAATGATTTTAAAATGGAGTGTTTTTTAGGCTTTTCTAGTTTTGCTAAAGGAGTCACTCCCGGTGAAGGGATCGTCGGTCCTTTCCTCGTCGAATGAGGTGCGGGATATATCATATATATCACTGTGCAAAGCAAAAACAGTTAAAAGCAATCAAAAGACAAACCGAGGCTGTAGCATCTGCCAGTTATTGCTAAAGGAGTCACTCCCGGTGAAGGGATCTCGGTCCTTTCCTTATCGAATAAGGTGCAGGATATATCATATATACCGCTGTGCAAAGCAAGAACTATAGCTACCTGTTTTATTTTGAAATTCGATTCTACAACATCTTAGGTTTCTTTTATTTCATTAATCTCATTAATGAAGTCCCATCATTTAATTACCTAATCATCACAGATAAATACGACGTACACTTATGCCATCCGCATTCGCCTCGATGTCCCCTCGTGCACCGTTAGGTTAGGTAACTAACGGCAGAGCGGGGCAGGGCTAGCACGGGTGTAAAACATAAGTAACGTCTATATAATATATCATATATACTATATACTGTATCTATCATAGAACATCACATGATCACATCACAGATATCGCAGCAGAAGAATCATATGAAATATTGGATATACTAGGACGTCCGTGTTTTGATACGAGCCAGTATAAAACACGGATTCCACGGTCGTGATGAATAGCCAAACCCACACCCCTAGACCCCTACGAGAGCGGCAAGCAACCCTACCAATTCTGGAGTTAGGAGACCCGGACTCGACTCCTCGAGTTGGTCTCCCACTGGACTCCAGAACCCGGTTACTTATGCTCCCCTCCTTGGGTCTAACCTAGTGCGGAAAAGTAAATAATATACAAATGGTGACAACATCCGCTACCTGGAAGTGCCCCAATAAAAGAATATTACATACAAGTTTTTACATGAATGAAAATGAAAAACACTCATCTCACATAAAAACCCCCGGCTATTCAAACACGACGATCCAATATAACATATCCAGCAACACATAACATCACATGTCATCAACGTAAGTAAATATGCGCATCCCAATTGTCGTTGACATATAGCAACGAAACTGGCGATATCACATATTACACTTACGGTCACAGAAAAGAAAGTGTAAAACTACAACAGTTGGAATCCGCAACCTCCTCAGACATCGCATGCCTGACCAAATGAATTACTTAGACATCGCATGCCTAGCAATTATAAACCCCGCATTTTAGTCTCATTATCGAAAACACTTTTCAATATTAAGTCGGGCAATTCAACAGGATTCCCGACATCCTGATCGTACGCTCGTCGCAAACTTCAGTAGACGGCTGCACCCCCGATACCGTCGACGAAGTGCACCAAGGCGGAACACCGCTGCCGCAAGCACCCGAACGGATGCTTTCGGCGACGGGGTTCTCCTATAGTCACTTGGTCGGGGCTATGGAGTGAGGTTGTCTATTAAGTTTACCCGGCGAGTATCCGCGTACACTACGTGATTGCAACGGACTTTTGATCACATCAAATTCCGTGGCAACCGATCAAGTGAGACTAAACTGCTATGTTTATAACATTCATTCAGTTATCTCATAACTAATTGTGAATTCCAATTATTGTATCACATTCCAGATAAATAGAAAATGTCAAACTTTCCGATCGAACAATCGAACACCCAAGTTTTCCCTATACAGATCAACACATGAAATAAGTCTAACAACATTCAGTTCGTGCCTCAGTACCAACGGTCCAGCCGTAGAAGGGTCAAGCCAACGCCTCACATGTGGCACGCCGTACTGCCCCAAACCCGAAGGTTCAAAGGGCAGTTCAAGACGGTCACATAATCGAGTTAAGGTTTGTTGTCTTCTAGAGGGTCCATTGCGTTACTTGCACTACTTAGAACGTCGTTAAACTACGGAAAGATCCAACACTTGGAAATTTCCCGACAGGGGAAAAATTGGGTATTTATATCCGGTCGAACTTTTTAATATATTCTAAAATTTATCCGGAAAACCACATAGACAAAATTTGATACCCCGATCGAAACACCGAATCCCCAAAACAACTCCAGAAAACTCATCTGCATAATAAATATTAAAATATCCCAGGAAAACCAGCACAGAAATCTGAGAATTACTGTGAAAAACAAAACACACAAAACGACAAAACCGCCGCTGAACCGCCGCGTCGTGCATAGCACGTGCCGCGGTTCCGCGGTGGAAAAGTTGACTTAGGCCCATGAAATTTACAGTAATTCTTAGAAAACCCAGCTTGATTTTCTGCATATTTTTAATTTGGAAAAATCCCAGTTTTTGAAAAAAGGACAGAGAGCCATTTTGATATTGGGTTTCGGGTTCGTTCGGGTTTCAAATTCCGTCTAGACTTCGCCTAAGGCTCTAGCTAGGCTCTGATACCACTGTAGGGTTCCTAGGCACTCAAGTGAGGTCTCACAAGGTATCGATCATGCCAAATTCAAAAATTATGGGTGCCGAGAGACCCGACTACGGATCGTAGACTAGATTTCTAGGCTAATAAGCTAACTAGTTAACACTTAACTAAGGGAATACAGAAATACAACCTTTGTAGATCCTTTTTCTCCACTTCCATAGCTCCGCAACGAAGTCCCCTCGTTGTCCATAAGAAGTCCCGGGCTCTAGCGTCGGCTTCGTCGGAGAATGGGCAAGCTAGGTCGTCGATGTCCATGCCGAAGATGATCTACGTCGAGGCATCGCTAAATCAAGCTCCGACTTCACCAAGTCAAGAAACTTGTGAAGAAAACACACTCTACAACTTGGCTAGAGGTAGAGGATGAAGAAATAGGAAGTGGGTAGACTTTAGAATTGGATTTCTCACTCATTTCATCAATCCACCATTGATGAGGTCAAGCTTTTCTTCTTGAGTTCAAGGAAGAAGAAGAAGAAATGTTATGATAAGTTAATTCTAAAATGAAAAGAATAATCCATTCTTATCATCATAGAACCATGGTTTAGTGTAGAGAATTAATCATGGTTGAATGGTATGGTTAGGGTTAAGGATGAGATAAGAATGGTGGACTAAGTCAAAGCTTCATGAAGCTTTAACTAAACAACAAATGAAGCCACCATTCTTTTCTCTTTTCCATTTATTTTCCAAAATGTATAAACAAATAAATGAATAAATAAGTAATGGAAAAAAAAATCCTAACCATTTCATTAACCAAGGTTTAATTCTTCACACTTAACCAAAAGGCATGTATCATCAAACATGATACAAGCAAGTGCACAAAATCATATCGCATATGCAATGCGCACATCCCGAGTGAGAAAATCCATCTAAAGTAAACCGATACTAGTTGATGCAAAGTAATATATCAAATATATAATTATACAATAAATCATTAAATCAACACTTGATTTAACGATCCGGTCATATCGCATATAACCGACTAGTATTCAATGTATCGGCTTATCGAATCAACCATTGATTCGATAACTAGGTTATATCGCATATAACCATTCGATACATTCATCGCGAGAATGGAATACGGTATCACATACACGCATTATTCTCGGTCCCGCACATATCTCATATGCGCTCCTATTTCGTTTCGCTTGAGCCAGGAAACCTCTGTGTAGGACTCTAAAGACTCGTCAATACGCCGGCAGCAGATGATGATCATATCAAACACCCACAAGCCGCAAGCGGTCTGCTAAACGTAACGGCCACCCGGGTATTGAGCGATCAGAAGATCGACGAGCAAGCCCGCTCACACTCCAGTGAATCCAACCAGTAACACTACCGTACAGTCCGGTCTGATCGTCTGATATGTCGCATATCTCGCCTAGGGGTGGTAAACGTCAGACCCCAATAGCTCGATAAGTCGTGTCGATATGAGGTCTATAACAATTCGAGAAACTACTGGTAACACTTACCAGTAAATCTCAGCAACCCTGGCTAGGGATTTCCTGTTATAGCCAATCGAACACAGCGCAACATCAACTCCCTATACCGGGAGAGACGAATCCCCTCCTATCGCTCATTGCCTCCATGTGACTCGGGACTGTACCCAAAAACCACCGTTTTGCACGCCCTCTTGGACGTGGTAAGATGGAAATCAAAGCACAGTGGGAACCACACAAGACTCTATGACGATCTCGGGTCAACAGACTACTCTGTACCAGTGTCACCAGAGAACTGCCATCTGACGTGAGGTATAATACCATCTGGGAGTTCTCGGCGAGTCCGTCCAGTGTACCCAGTCTCTACTGAGCACCCGTATATCATCTCTGATGTCAAACACCGATGGATATGGGATCATCCATCGCCCATCTATATGGGTCGAGAAGGTACACGCTAGTCTACTCTGGTATATCGATGTCCCATCTCGATATACCCACGACTAGGGACTTTGAAGGATGTACTTATGGACTACCATGTCCCCACTAGTATGATCCGCATCATAGTCCAGGTAGTCAAGTACACATCCTAAGGGCTTTACCAACATGTAACAGAGAGACAATCAGTGTACACGTTAAGGTAAAGAGTAACCAGATAGCATACTATCATGTCGAGCAAGAAAGTCCTCCCTATATATGTCCCAGCATCCACTACAATATACATCCTATGTACAGTAATGGCCTCTAGGGCATACATATAACTAACAATGGGTTCATCTTGAGCAACAACTTCAGGTTCAAGCATGAGGTCGAGCAGACCGATAACCGTCTTCTTCCTCCTTTTCGTGCCAGAGCTGACACTAGAGGAGGAGGATCGTTTCTTCCCCTTTGGTGCTTTGACACGGCGCTGCCCAACCTCGCCTCCAGTATCCTCTTTTGGCGGTGCTATCGATGATGACACTGCCATTGATGACCCCGCAATTGGTGAAACTACTATTGGTGCCTTATCAGAAGCCCTTGACTGAGCTCTAGTGCGCATCAGCATACCAACTGTGGGAGGAATCAAGTCCACATCCATCGCCTCAGGAATAAGTAAGGCACCAGTACCCCACAAGGGAGGGCGAACCACTGTCCGCGGTCGCGGCGGGACTCCCATAGCCTTGATTGAGGCAGGAGCTCTATGTCCGAGGAGTATCCTCTTCTCTTCGGCAATGATGGGAACAACTCGGTGGCGGTACCAACCCGTAAAAGCCCCCACACACCTTGGAATGTAGTCGGCCTCGGATATCATGAAGCGAGAGCCGGTGTTCAGCCGCATGAAGTGATGGGTGGCATCGCGAACAACTCCCAAAGACGAGCTAGGCTCCACCATGAATGCCTCGAAGGGAACACCCTGGTTATAACCCAATTGCCGGGCAAAGCGGTGCGGATTATACCGAATAAAAAGAACCGTATCATTTCGTCGAAACACCAAATAACCTGGCCTGATCGAATACAAGTACATGGCTTCCTTAGGTTTCAAGGATGGTGCTCCCCCTTTCGATAAATCAAACAGCTGTTGAGTAGGTCCCGAAGGAGCAGAGAGGATTCGGTCATTGAAAACCATCTCGCCTTCGTTGGCATAAGGGTTAAGCAGCACACGAAGAGCCCCTAACTGAGTCGGATCAGGAGCAGAAGCGTCCACCAACCTCATGAGCCACGGGAAGGTATAAGCATCGTAGAAATCCGGTCTCTAGTGTGCAGCGAGTGCCCCTAACACGTGCATCTCAATCCACGACATAAAATAATGAAGAGAAAAACTCGCCACATCCACACCCCGGGGTCGAGGTATTGGCCGCAGTGCTTAGCCCATGGTACAAGTGCGATAACCCCATAATGCCCATAGCCAGTCGTGTCCCTTCAGCAACGCGATGAGCAGGATAAATGACTGAGACTCTCATGAAGCGACGATGAGTTGGAACGGCAAACCAACTAAGCCAAAGGCTGATAAAACCAACAAAGAAGGTCTCTTCATCTATGCCGGGAGCCGCAATCAAATCAAAAGATACGGCCGACAAGATTGGGATGTAAAACTATGGTAAATTTTCTTCTTTGGCCGGTAGCTTATTTAGCCCAAACCCGAAGGGGTCGTTAATATTCGTGAATTTCGGAGCCTCCTTTGATAGGACATCTTCACGAAGGAAGCGGGCGATAAAACTCTTAAAAGTGACGCCATGTTACTTTGACTCCGCGAACAGCTTCTTGAAAATACCCAGAGTCTTGATTAGACTTGGATACTTATGGCGGGCGACATTTTCGGTCGATAAGCCGTCAAGCATAGCAAGCACAGTCGCGAATGCATACTCATCGGGAGGTAGCAATTCTTCATAGTGCTCTCCCCTAATCGGCAATCCAGAGATCTCGCGAAACTCTTCCAGAGAAATCGAGACCTCGCGATCCCCTAGCAAGAAAGTGTTGGTGGGAAGATTCCATTGATTTAGGAAAGTTTTAACCCACCAGACATGGGGAGACTGATAATGAAAGGGAGACGCGTACACCGTCTGATAAAGCCCGACCTTCTGCAGTCGCGCACGATGAGCGGACAAGATATAGCGAGCCCAGAGAAGATAGCCCGTTGAATGGCGAGGGGTAAGCCGTATCTTATAGACTTGTCCCCAGGGCTGGGCTTCACCTTGGCAAATACGATGCCCCAAGATGTCTATGGCTGGTTTGGTATCCCGGTTGTCGACGGCTCAAGCCGGCCTGTAGGAGTCCAATCCATCGCCTCTACTGCAAAGGCGGTCTGCGGACGCTCCATCGGCAAGAATGGGTGAAGAGGCTCTGTTGGCACCTCGCAAATAAAGCCGCGGCGGCCCCGAATGATATGCCCATACCAGGTGCCCTATAAGAGCAAATTAGTGCAGTCTTTGTCATGGGCCCGAATCATCGCCATTGCTTCTAATAATAAATAAACAAATAGAGCAACGGAGAAAATCCCCAAGTGGAGCATCACGTGCCCACGCGTGATAAGCGCTGCGCTTGACAAAGCAAGGCTAAAACTGAAACTAAAACTGAGCCTCACGTGCAGACACGTGACTGTTATATACATAGTATATAAGCGCCTTCTTAAAAAACAATTGGCCAGAAGAAATCACGTGATAGCACGTGACGCTTTTTGATATGCTTAATGTTGTGAAGGGTTACGTGCTACACATGATGATCCCCTATGCTTTCCAAACCGATGAAATTAAATTCTAAGATAAAAGGGGTCAGAACCCCATTTGGAAAACATTTCCCTAGATCTTTCTAAACAAGAAAGATTGCGCTCTGCAAAGCAGAGCGCCGTTGGATTAAAAATCTAATGGTGATTAAAAATTACAAATTTACAGAAGAAGATTCTGTGTGGGAAATATTTTCCTAATTTTGTAAGAAATATCTTCTGTAAAACAGAAGTCCTTGGATTAAAAATCCAACGGTGAATAAAATTCACCGATTGATCTAAAAGATCGTTTTGGTTGGTTATAAAATCAATCAAAATCTCTTAATAAGAGATTTGGCCGAACAAACTGATTCTTTTCTTTCTCCTATAAATAGGAGCCCAAAGAGAAAGAGAGAAAAGGGGGAGGAAGAATACAGAGAAAAGAGAAGATAAAAAAGAGAGAGAAAACCCTTTGTAAGCTTAAAAGAAAAGAGAATTTAATTCTCCAGAGAGAAAAAAGAGAAAAAGAAACTCTAGGTAAGAGAAGGAACAAAACACAGAGAATATCTCCTCTCTTTTTCACCTTCATAAGAGTTTAACTCGTCTAAAAAGAACTTAGTTCTTCCTCTGGTTAAGATCTGCAGAAGCAGATCTCCCCACAAGTTGAGATTTTAATTCTCATCGGGGAGATTTTTCCATGCAGATCCAAAACCTAGAGGGAGATCTAAGTTCAGAGAATTTAATTCTTCCAAAAAGTATATAGAAATTTAATTCCTAGGAATTTAATTCCTCTAATAAAACAATGGTTTAACTCTTCACATGAGAACTTAGTTCTCTCTTATGGTAAAAGTTCTGCAGAAGCAGATCTCCCCACAAGTTGAGAATTTAATTCTCATCGAGGAGATTCTGTCATACAGATCTCAAGCCTAAAAGAAAAACTAAGTCTTAAGAATCCAATTCTCATAAAACAATGGGCTTAAAAGTCTCGAAACTCAGGATCTTCATGCACGTAAAAATATTGGCACCCAACATGATAACAGCCGATCACGTGCTCCTACGTGAGTGCCTTTGATGAACAAAAGAGAATAATTGAGATTGGCTCACGTGACCACACGTGACCCTATAATAGTGCTTGGTACTTACAGAACAGAAAAGGAATAAATCAAAGGCAGTTCCCACTTTTGGGTCACCTCACGTGATCCCACATGACCCAACAGCGCTTGAACAAAAGAATGAACCCAAAGAAGCAGCGTTTCAAATCCTTGAAGTTTAACACTATCTCAAGCGCCTCATGTGCTCACACGTGATGGCCAAAGTGTTTAACACTTATCTGAAGATGGGGAATAAAACCAAGTGAACAGCACCACCTCTGAAGGCATCACGTGCGACACGTGAGCACTCTCAAAATTCCAGTGTTTTAACATTGCCTCACAGTATCACGTAGGAGCACGTGAGCGTTGAATAAACATGTTAGTGTTGAACACTATGAAGGGCTAACATTAGCCAGAATCAGACCAAATGTTCCAAGGACTATCAATTGAGCCATTCATGCTCAGGGTTTCCAAAGCCGATCTCAAGACAACTAATAAGCTCCCAACAGATGACATTTAAACTGATGTTCATCCCATTTCCCAAAATCGGGACATTGGTTCAAGGGTACATCTTTTCATACCTCTGATGCATGTCGTTGTAATCCTTCAACGTCTTCAGAAAGATGGACAGTCCCAATAACCAATAACTTTTGGCGCATTCCCAAACTGGTCAAACCAGAACCCCATGGACTATGATGTCCTTAAACTCATGGACTATGATGTCCTTAAACCCTATGGACTATGAGGTCCTTAAACTCATGGACTATGATGTCCTTAAACTTTATGGACTGTGAGGTCCTTAAACTCATAGACTATGATGCCTTTAAACTTTACAGACTATGATGTCTCTAAACTCTATGGACTATGATGTCCTTAAACCCACTGGACTGCAATGTCCCTAAATTAAAACAATAGAGTCCAAATACTCTTTTGTCTGATCTAAATGATCCCAAAAACCCTGTTAAGTAGATTTTAGTCTAAAAATTAGACTAATGTATCCTTAACAAGCGTTTAAGTTGATCTTAATCTCAATGAGATTAACAATCTTTAAACCCACTGGACCACAACGTCCCTAAACTAAGACGATAGTGTAGGGTTCCTAGGCACACTAATGAGGTCTCACATGGCATCAACCATGACAATTTATAATTTTACAAGTGCCGAGAAACCCTAATACGGATCGTTAACTAGAGTTTAGGCGAAACAAGCAACTAGTTAACTACTTTAACTAAGAGTGAACGGAAATACAACCTTTGTAGATCCGGTTCTCCACCTTCATAGCTACGCGTAGACGTCCCTCCGCTGTACAAATCGGAATCCTAGACTCTTACGGTTGTTTCATCGGAGAAAAGATCGGGCTAGGTCGTCGACTTCGATGCCGAAGATGATCTACGTCGAGGCAACTCAAGATCAAACTCCAACTTTACCAAGTCATGAAACTTGTGAAGAAAACACCCTATACTACTTGGCAAGTGGTAGAGGATGAAGAAATAGGAAGTGGGTTCACTTTAGAATTGGATTTCTCACTCTTTTTCTCATGTTGCCATTGTTGGTGGCAAGCTTTTTCTTCTTTGTTGAAGAAGAAGAAGAAGAAGGAAAATGAATTATGATAAGTATTTTTTCAAAAAGGAAAATAATATGAATACTTATCATATACAAACCATGGTTAGGTGTAGAGAATAGACTGTGGTTAGTTTGATTGGTTAGGGTTAAGCATGAAGACAAAATGGTCACTTAGTCAAAGCTTCATGAAGCTTCAACAACAAACAAAGAAAGCCACCATTTTCTCTTTATCTTTTCCAAAATAAATAAATAAATAAGTAAGTAAGTAAATAAACAAAACCCTAACCATTCATATAACCATGGTTTAATTCTTTACACAAACCCAAGTGAGCATGTATCATCAAACATGATACAAACAAGTGCACAAAAATATATAACATATACAATGTGCATTTCAAGTGAGAAAATCCATTTAAAGTGAACTAATATTAGTTAATGCAAAATAATATATCAAATATATAATTATGCATTAAATCATTAAATCAACACTTGATTTAACAATCCGGTCATATCGCATATAACAGACTAATATCCAATGTATCGGCTTATCGAATCAATCCTTGATTCGATAACTAGGCTATATCGCATACAACCAATCGATACATTCATCGCGAGAATAGAATACGGTATCACATACTCGCATTATTCTCGGTCCCGCACATATCTCATATGCGCTCCTATTTCGTTTCGCTTGAGCCAGGAAACCTCTGTGTAGGACTCTAAAGACTCGTCAATACGCCGGCAGCAGGTGATGATCATATCAAATACCCACAAGCTGCAAGCGGTCTGCTAAACGTAACGGCCACCCGGGTATTGAGCGATCAGAAGATCGACAAGCAAGCCCGCTCACACTCCTGTGAATCCAACCAGTAACACTTACCGTACAATCCGGTCTGTTCGTCTGATATGTCGCATATCTCACCTAGGGGTGGTAAACGTCAGACCCCAATAGCTTGATAAGTCATGCCGACGTGAGGTCCACAACATGTGTGATACTACTGATAACACTTACCAGTAGATCGCTGCAACCCTGGCCAGGGATTTCCTGTTATGGCCAGTCGAGCATAGCGCAACATCAACCCCCAATACCGGGAGAGACGAATCCCCTCCTATCGCTCATTGCCTCCATGTGAATCGGGACTGTACCCAAAAACCACCTGTTTGCACGACTCAGTAGAGCCGTGGTAGGGTGGAAATCAAAGCACAGTGGGAGACACACAAGACTCTATGACGATCTCGGGTCTACAGACTAAGCTGCACCAGTGTCACCAGAGAACTGCCATCTGACGTGAGGTATAATACTATATGGGAGTTCTCGGCGAGTCCGTTCAGTGTACCCAGTCTTCACTGAGCACTCGCATACCATCTCCGATGTCAAACACCAATGGATATGGGATCATCCATCGCCCATCACATGGGTCGAGAAGATATATGCTAGTCTACTCTGGAATATCGATGCCCCGTCTCGATTTTCCCACGACTAGGAACATTGAAGGATGTACTCATTGACTACCCAGACCCCACTAGTATAATCTGCATCATAGTCCTAGAAGTCAAGTACACATCCTAAGGGCTTTATCCACATGTAATTAGAGAGACAGAAAGTATACATGTTAAGATAAAGAGCAACCAGATAGCATACTATCATGTCAAGCAAGAAAGTCCTACCTATATATGTCCCAGCATCCACTACAATATACATCCAATGTACAGTAATGGCCTCTAGGGCATACATATAACTAACAATCTCCCACTTGCACTAGGGCCATCTGTAGCAGTAGTTGTAGTATCCAATACTCAACCATCCCCTAAAAGTCTCTCTTTGGGAAAAGGCCTTCGTGAGTGGATCCGCCGTGTTGTCCTCTGAGTCTACTCTCCTAACCTCGATCACCCTATAGATCAACTATCTCCATGATCAGGTGATGCTGCCTCAGAATATGTCTGGGTCACTGATGGGACCAGGGTTCCAGGGCCAAAGCCACACTTCCATTGTCATACAATGGCAGGAACCTAGTTCATCTTATGAACCAATATACACCCAAACTGCCTCTTTGGTAGTATCTTAAATAGCGATGTTACCAGCCTTTATCGTCTAGTTTGCCACGGTATCTAGCTTGGAACTCTTCCAACATACCGTCCCTTTACTGAGGGTAAAGACAATGCCTGTGACTGACACTCAGTCGTCTTTATCATCCTGGAACCCTTCCAGTGATTCTCCCCAGGATCAATTGATACAATCTTACTACAGCTAGTGAGAATCCTAACATCCATTTTGATCTATCTCATAGATCCAACTCCCAGGATTTAGGAGGTATCATTTTGATCTTATATGGAGAATCTATGTGATAAGAGGAGATCGACCGATCGTAGCATAGGAAACTTTTTTCTATCAAGAGTATGTTGTCCACGTACAATACGAGGATGGCTACCTTACTCTCTACTACCTTTTTGTTCATACAAGGTTCATCTACCATTTTGATGAAGTCAAATACTACATCAAAACAGACGTTCCAACTCCGCGATGCCTGCTTCATTATGTAAAGCAACTTGCACACATATCCGCTGCTCCCACTGTTTACGAAGCCCTCTGGCTGTGTTCTTATAGACGTTCTCTTCTAAATCATTATTTAGAGAAGTAGTCATGGCACCCAACCACCAGATATCGTAGTCATGGTATGTAGCAATGGCAAGTAGGATCTGGATGGACTTAAGCATAGTCCCTAGAAAAGGTTTCATCATTGTCCACACCTGGTTGATGACTAAAACCTTTAACAAGTCTAGCTTTGAAAGTCTCAACTTTTCCATCTACACCAAGTAATCTTCTCAAGATATACTTGCTCCTGATGGGGATTTAACCCTTCAGATATAGCAAACAAAGTCCATACTTTGTTGGTGTATATGGATTCCATCTCAGATCGCTAAGCACCCAGCCATTCTTACAGAGTCCCTACTCTCGATGACCTGCTCGAATCTAGTTGGGTCATCATCTCATGATGCAATCCTCGCTCCCACTGTCATCGAGAAACCGAGGTATCTCTCAGGCGGATGAGGAACCCTGCTAGTTCAGCGGAGAGGCTGAGGTTCGTCAGGAGCTATTGAATCCTTTGGTTCTGTCAAATCATCAGCTGCAGTTTGTATAGCTGGAACCTTTCCAGTTCTGCAGAACTGACCTTGCTTCGATCTTGTCCGGATTTTGCTTTCAACATAGGCCGGACAATCCTAAATCTTAACTTACTTAAGAGATAGGCTCTTCCCATACCATATCTTATATGGAGTGGTAGGCACTGATTTGATTCGAACCCAATTCAATATGTATGCAGCTTTTCAAGCGCATAACTCCCAAAAGGAAATAGGAAACTCAGTAGTACTCATCATAGAGCACACCATATCATATAGGGTGCTATCGCTCCGCCCTGATACACCGTTGTGCTGTGGTGTATTCAGAGAAGTAATATTGAGAGAGAATCTTATTCTCCTTTAGAATAGTCCAGGAATTCCATGCACAAGTATTCTCCTCCCTGATCTTATCATAGGACATAATACTTATACCCGTATTTTGGTTCTCTACTTCTCGCTTATATTCTGTGAATATCTCAAAAGGTTCGGACTCATGTTTCAACAGGAACATATAACTGAATCTTGAGAGATTATCAGAGAACGTAATGAAGTATAAAGAACCGGTCCTGGCATGTGTAGACAGGAGACCTTACATACATCATCATGTATCAATCCCAAGAGTTCATTAACTCTTTCTCTGTTTCCAATAAACATAGCTATGGTCATCTAATCTTTATGACATGACTGGCAAGTTTCACAAGATGTAAATTCAAACTGATTTAAATATGCATCTAAAATGTAACTTCAGCCAGTCGGGTCGCATTGATATGACCTAGTCTACAATGCCTCAAGAATGATTCGTTCATTTCTGAACTCTTCCTCTTGTGTGTGTTCTGTATATTAGGAACTGTAGTTTGATTTAGAATGTCAATGCTTTTAGATAATGTGTCTGAACCGATCAACTTTTGATATAGGAAATGTTCAAAACATTATCCATCAATACAAAATTTTATCATTTCTTTACTAATAAAGAGACTGATATGATTTTGTATATCAGGTTCGGTATCTAATAGCATTTGTTCAGAATCAATGTATTGGTAATACAGGGTGACAGTGACCAACAGACTTGGCTGCAACACTTGCCCCATTTTCTGTCTCATGAAACTTATCACCCGTTCTCAGTTTTTCTACCTTTTTGTAGCCCTATGTAACAGATTACATATCTGGGATTCTGATCCGGTATCAAATACCCAGGATGCAGAGGATACTGAGAAACAGTTCTTTGTAATGAACACACCCGAAAGAGATGCATCTCATGTACTTTCTTCGTTTGGGCGGCATGGGAATCCTGGTATTCCCCTATTTCCTGCTCGGTCTTATAACAATTATAAGTTGGAGCGGGACCAACGTTCCCCAGCTCAGTATAACAAGCGGGTTTGGTCAATACATCCATATTATTATCTTGATTAAGGAGTGATATGGTCGCTACCTGGAGAGAGAGAGAGAAGAAAACACTCTGCGTGCGCTCTTGCAATATTAGACTGGTTATATATTTTATCTAATCAGGATGGCTCCCACTGTTTTTATCAAATCTTCCTTCAAACCTTAAAAGGAAAGACTAGCCGGGATTAATTACACTCTACAAGTTCGCCAATCTTTCAGCCAGGCTAGTGTCGGTACTTTGAGGGAGGTTCCCCGTGCTTTCGCACGGACCTAATTACAGTAAACCTCGTTTTCCCAGAGGCGTAACCCCGTTGACACCTTTCTAGACACCTACTTGATCGTCTAATTGCAAAGTGCAAAACTCTCCCAGGAGTAACAATTACTCGCAGTGGGTATCGGGATCCAACTATCATATAGAAGGTATGCAATCTCATTGCAAATTTCAACACTTGAAACTCCCGATAAAGGTTTTTTTTTTACCCCTAGCACTTATGACCTTAACTATGGTCAACAAATCATAAGCACTAGTCAAGTTCTACCCGTCATTTCGTGATTAATTAGACCCATCCACATGACCCTTAACTAAGGTCAACAAAGTCACGCGACTGTCCTAACTAATCGCATCATATGCGGTGTAGGAAGACATCACTTAGCTACCGTACACTATGCCTTGACTATGGTCAACAAACACAGCACGAATACTAAGTACTCTACTTCCTAAAATGACGGAGGGTTGCGAATGGTTTTTATGAAAACCTTTAACGCTTTGAACTTGATCTCGTTACGGAATCAAATGGTTTTTAAATGGAATGTTTTTGAAGCTTTTCTAGTTTTGCTAAAGGGGTCACTCCCGGTGAAGGGATCGTCGACCCTTTCCTCGTCGAATGAGGTGCGGGATATATCATATATATCACTGTGCAAAGCGGAAACTATAGAAGCAATCAAAAGACAAACCGAGTGTGTAGCATCTGCCAGTTATTGCTAAAGGAGTCACTCCCGGTGAAGGGATCTCGGTCCTTTCCTCATCGAATAAGGTGCAGGATGTTCTACAATGAACACCGCGATGCAAAGCAAGAACTGTAGCTACCTGTTTTATTTTGAAATTCAATTCCACAACATCAATTAGGTTTATTTTCTTTCATTAATCTCATTAATGAATATCCCATCATTTAAGTCCACCTAAACATCACAGATAAATATAACGTATGCTTATGCCATCCGCATTCACCTCGATGTCCCGTCTGCACCGTTAGGTTAGGTAACTAACGCCAGAACGAGGCAGGGCTAGCGCGGGTGTAAAACATAAGCAACGTCTATATAATATATCATATATACTATATACTATATCTATCTGAACAAATCACATGATCACATCACAGATAACGCGGCAGAAAATATCGTATGAAATATTGGATATACTAGGACGTCCGTGTTTTCAATACGAGCCAGTATAAAACACGGATTCCACGGTCGTGATGAATAGCCAATCCCACGCCCCTAGACCCCTACGAGAGCGGCAAGCGACCCTACCAATTCTAGGGTTAGGAGACCCGGACTCGACTCCTCGAGATGGTCTCCCACTGGACCCTAGAACCCGGTTACTTGTGCTCTCCTCCTTGGGTCTATCCTAATGCGGAAAAGTAAATAATATACAAATGGTGACATCATCCGCAACCTGGAAGTGCCCCAATAAAAGAATATTACATACAATTTTTTACATGAATGAAAATGAAAAAACACTCATCTCACATAAAAAAAACCCCGGCTATTCGAACACGACGATCCAATATAACATATCCAGCAACATATAACATCACATTTTATCAACGTATGTAAATATGCGCATCCCAATTGTCGTTGACATATAGCAACGAAACCAGCGATATCACATATTACACTTACGGTTACAGAAAAGATAGTGTAAAACTACAACAGTTGGAATCCGCATCCTCTTTAGACATCGCATGCCTAATCAAATGAAATACTTAGACATCACATGCCTAACAATTATAAACCTCGCATTTTAGTCTCATTATCGAAAACTCTTTTCAATATCAAGTCGGGCAATTCAACAAGATTCCCGACATTTTGATCGAATGCTCGTCGCAAACTTTAGTAGGCGGCTGCACCCCTGACGCCGTCGACGATGCGCACCAAGGCGGAATACCGCTGCCGTGAGCACCCGAACGGATGCTTTCGGCGACGGGGTTCTCCTACAGTCACTTGGTCGGGGCTATGGAGTGAGGCTGTCTATTAAGTTTACCCGGTGAGTATCCACGTACGCTACGTGATTGCGACGGACTTTTGATCACATCAAAATTCCGTGGCAACCGATCAAGTGAGACTAAACCGCTAGATTTATAACATTCATTCAGTTATCTCATAACTACTTGTGAATTCCAATTGTTGTATCACATTCCGGATAAATAGAAAATGTTAAACTTTCTGATCGAACATTCGAACACCCAAGTTTTCCCGAAACAGCTCAACACATGAAATAAGTTTAAAAGCATTCACTTCGTGCCTCAGTACCAACGGTCCAGCCGTAGAAGGGTCAAGCCAACGCCTCACATGTGACACGACGTACTGCCCCAAACCCTAAGGTTCAAAAGGCAGTTCAAGACGGTCACATAATCGAGTTAAGGTTTGTTATCTTCTAGAGAGACCATCGTGTTACTTGCACTACTTGGAACGTCATTAAACTACGGAAATATCCAACAATTGGAAATTTCCCGGCAGGGGAAAAAGTGGGTATTTATGTCCGGCCGAACTTTTTAACATATTCTAAAATTACCCGGAAAAGCACACAGACAAAATTAGACAATCCGATCGAAACACCGAGTCCCCAATAAAACCCAGAAAACTCAACTCTTGAGTGATATTTAAAAAATCCTAGAAAATCCAGAACCAAAACATAGGAATTACTGTGCAAAAATTATTGGACAATGAGACCATACGGCGGCGGAATCGCCGCAGAAGCCATGCTTCTGCCGCTGTTCCGCGGCGGTTTAGATGAGTCAGAAGCTCGTTTTGCACCATAATTCTTAGATCTTCCTGCTGAATTTTTTAAGAATTTTTAATCTGGAAAAAACCCAATTTTTGAAAAATGTCCAGAGAGCATATTTGTGTTAGGGTTTCGGTTCGATCAGACTTCTAACTCTGTCTACGCTTCGCCTAAGGCTCTAGCTAGGCTCTGATACCACTGTAGGGTTCCTAGGCACACTAATGAGGTCTCACATGGCATCAACCATGCCAATTTATAATTTTACAAGTGCCGAGAAACCCTAATAGGGGTCGTTTACTAGAGTTTAGGCGAAACAAGCAACTAGTTAACTACTTTAACTAAGAGTGAACGGAAATACAACCTTTGTAGATCCGGTTCTCCACCTTCATAGCTACGCGTAGACGTCCCTCCGCTGTACAAATCGGAATCCTAGACTCTTGCGTTTGTTTCATCGGAGAAAAGATCGGGCTAGGTCGTCGACTTCGATGCCGAAGATGATCTACGTCGAGGCAACTCAAGATCAAACTCCAACTTCACCAAGTCATGAAACTTGTGAAGAAAACACCCTATACTACTTGGCAAGTGGTAGAGGATGAAGAAATAGGAAGTGGGTTCACTTTAGAATTGGATTTCTCACTCTTTTTCTCATGTTGCCATTGTTGATAGCAAGCTTTTTCTTCTTTGTTGAAAAAGAAGAAGAAGGAAAATGAATTATGATAAGTATTTTTTTCAAAAAGGAAAATAAAATGAATACTTATCATATACCAACCATGGTTAGGTGTAGAGAATAGACTATGGTTAGTTTGATTGGTTAGGGTTAAGCATGAAGACAAAATGGTCACTTAATCAAAGCTTCATGAAGCTTCAACAACAAACAAAGAAAGCCACCATTTTCTCTTTATATTTTCCAAAATAAATAAATAAATAAATAAGTAAGTAAATAAATAAACAAAACCCTAACCATTCATATAACCATGGTTTAATTCTTTACACAAACCCAAGTGAGCATGTATCATCAAATATGATACAAACAAGTGCACAAAAATATATCACATATACAATGTGCATTTCAAGTGAGAAAATCCATTTAAAGTGAACTAATATTAGTTAATGTAAAGTAATATATCAAATATATAATTATGCATTAAATCATTAAATCAACACTTGATTTAACGATCCGGTCATATCGCATATAACAGACTAATATCCAATGTATCGGCTTATCGAATCAATCCTTGATTCGATAACTGGGCTATATCGCATACAACCAATCGATACATTCATCGCGAGAATAGAATACGGTATCACATACTCGTATTATTCTCGGTCCCGCATGTATCTCATATGCGCTCCTATTTCGTTTCGCTTGAGCCAGGAAACCTCTGTGTAGGACTCTAAAGACTCGTCAATATGCCGGCAGCATGTGATGATCATATCAAACACCCACAAGCCGCAAGCGGTCTGCTAAACGTAACGGCTACCCGGGTATTGAGCGATCAGAAGATCGACGAGCAAGCCCGCTCACACTCCTGTGAATCCAACCAGTAACACTTACCGTACAGTCCGGTATGTTTGTCTGATATGTCGCATATCTCACCTAGGGGTGGTAAACGTCAGACCCCAATAGCTTGATAAGTCATGCCGACGTGAGGTCCACAACATGTGTGAAACTACTGATAACACTTACCAGTAGATCGCTGCAACCCTGGCCAGGGATTTCCTGTTATGGCCAGTCGAGCATAGCGCAACATCAACCCCTAATACCGGGAGAGACGAATCCCCTCCTATCGCTCATTGCCTCCATGTGAATCTGGACTGTACCCAAAAACCACCTGTTTGCACGACTCAGTAGAGCCGTGGTAGGGTGGAAATCAAAGCACAGTGGGAGACACACAAGACTCTATGACGATCTTGGGTCTACAGACTAAGCTGCACCAGTGTCACCAGAGAACTGCCATCTAACGTGAGGTATAATACCATCTGGGAGTTCTCGGCGAGTCCGTTCAGTGTACCCAGTCTTCACTGAGCACCCGCATACCATCTCCAATGTCAAACACCAATGGATATGGGATCATCCATCGCCCATCACATGGGTCAAGAAGATATACGCTAGTCTACTCTGGAATATCGATGCCCCGTCTCGATATTCCCACGACTAGGAACATTGAAGGATGTACTCATTTACTACCCAGACCCCACTAGTATGATCTGCATCATAGTCCTGGAAGTCGAGTACACATCCTAAGGGCTTTATCAACATGTAATCAGAGAGACAGAAAGTATACATGTTAACATAAAGAGCAACCAGATAGCGTACTATCATGTCGGGCAAGAAATTCCTACCTATATATGTCCCAGCATCCACTACAATATACATCCAATGTACAGTAATGGCCTCTAGGGCATACATATAACTAACAGATAGAGCCCAAATTCTCTGTCGTTGGATTTCAATGATTCCAACCCCCCCCCGGTTGAGTAGATCTTAGTCTAAAAATTAGACTAACGTATCCTTAACAACGTTTAAGTTGATCTTGATCTCAATGATATTAACGATCCTTAAACCCAAACCAAACCCAAATATAAGAAAGTACGGATTTGGACTAATCCACGCCCTACGGGCGACAACATAAATTAGTCTCCGTATACAATCCGCGGGCAACCTAAAACAAAACAAACACACATGACACGAAATAACCATCTGGAGAAGGAGAAAGTGGTTACCGCGATGCGGTAGCGTAATTAACTGTAGAGGCTTGCGCCTACAAGGAAGAGCATCCCCACAATCAAAAACCCCTCACAATGAGGGGGAATCTGACGAAGTCTGCTACATCGGCCGCATCCGTCTAAACCTTCGATACATGGTGCCATAAATCAATTTGGCATCTTTGGAGAGGTGGACGGATAAAACCAAATAGCATTTGCCCCCAAAAATTCAGGTCGGACGTCCCAACGTCCCGGTCGCGTCTTTCGGCGGCGAACAGGTATTATACCTAACGTCAGATGGCAGTTCTCTGGTGACACTGGTACAGGTTAGTCTGTAGACCCGAGATCGTCATAGAGTCTTGTGTGACTCCCACTGTGTTTTGATTTCCACCTTAACACATTCAAGAGCTTGCAAAATGGTGGTTTTTCGGTACATTCCCGATTCACATAGAGGCAATGAGCAATAAGAGGGGTTTCGTCTCTCCCGGTATTGGCGGTTGATGTTGCGCTATGCTCGATTGGCTATAACAGGAAGTCCCTGGGCAGGGATGATACTGAGATTTACTGGTAAGTGTTATCGGTAGTTTCTCGACCCGTTATGTGCCTCATATCGGCATGACTTATCAAGTTATTGGGGTCTGACGTTTACCACTCCCAGACTAGATATGCGACATAACAAACGAAGAGACCGGACTGTAAGGTAGTATTTCTGATAGGCTTTGCGGGAGTTTAGAAAATCTTGCTTGCTGATCTTCTGATCCCTCAATACCCGGGTAGCCGTTATGTCCAGCTAGTACCACTGACGGCTTGTGGGTAATTGATATGATCATTACCTACTGCCGGCGCATTGACGAGTCTTTAGAGTCTTACACAGAGGTTTCCTGACTCAAGCGAAATGAAGTAGGGCACATATGTGATATGTGCGGGACCGAGATCAATACGTGTGTATGATATCGCATTCTAATCTCGTGATATAGGTTATATGTGATATAACTGGATCATTGAATCAAGTGTTGATTCAATGATTTGATATTAGTCGGTTATATTTGATATAGCCGGATTATTAAATCAAGTGTTGATTTAATAATTTAATATATAATTATATATTTGATATATTAATGTATATTAACTAATATAAGCTCACTTAAGAATTTCTTTTCTACAAATACATTTAAAATATATGTGATATATATAAATGTATTTATTTTATTTATGTGTCATGCTAGATGATACATAGAACTTGGGTGTATGAGACTCATACCATATTAAAGATAATGTTGGGATTTATTTATTTAGGGTAAACCAAAATTAGGTGGAAATTAGTATGGCTAATGAAGGTTTGAGAGGCTTATAGAAGTATTGACCTAATTCTACTAATTTTGTTTTTATCCTAAATATTTATTAACTTAACCATTATATTTAGCCATGGTTAACTCTCTACAAAAGGATATGAGAGATTCTTTCACCCATGGTTCACCACAAGTTCATCTTCTTCATCTCATTTTCTTCTCTTTGTTTTCTTGAGGTGAAGAGAGAAAAAAAGGAAAAATATTCTAAAGTAAGCAAAATTCCTACTTCATCAATCTATACCAAACTAGCCATTTAGTATAGATTGTTTACTTCACTAATTCATCAATTGGTGAAGAGGTAGCTTGAGTTAGAGTCTCCTCGACGTAAATCATCTTCGGTCTCGAAGATCTTTGAGCAAGCTCGTTCCTTTCGCCTAGTGGAGTCTAAGGAGAGTCCGGGACACCATTACTTGGAGCGAAGGGACTACTACATGGAGCTTTTGAAGTGAAGGACCGGTCTACAAAGGTTGTATTCCTTGTTCACTTAGAGTAATGTTTGATTACTTGCTATAAAACCCTAATTCTCTAGTTCGATTCTAGGTTTGAGTTGATTAGCACACTAAATTTTTAAAATTGTATACTCGATACATCTTTAAAACCTAGTAGTCATGCTAAGGAACTCCAACATGGTATCAGAGCCAAGCTAGAGGATTAGGAGTCATCTAAGAGAATTTAAATTGTTCGATCGAACTTCGAAACTCACTTTTAGCTCCCTCTCTAGAAATTTTTCAAAATGTTGGAATTTTTCATATTAAAAATATTCAGAAAATCATGCAGGGTTTTCTAAGGATGCACAAGAAGAAAGAACTCCTAACTCGACTATACGACCGCGGAACCGTGGCCAAACCCTTAGGGTCAGCGGCGGTTCCGCGGCGCCGTTGGTGAGGCCAAGAACGACACTTCTTGTGTAGGTCCGTAGGTGCTTGTGGCATGTTCTAGGTATTTTTTCTGATGCTCAAGTGTTGAGTTCTCAGGAAATTGTGGGTATTTGTTGATTCGATCGAAATTTTTAACATCGTCTAGCCATCTGTGATATGTGATACAATATTTGGAATCCACAATAATTAGTTTTTTGAAAACTAGTTTATATCTTATAAATCTAGCAATTTAGTCTCGAATGATCGATTGCCACGGGGTTTTAATTCGGATCAAAATTCTGTCGCAATCGCATAGTGTACGCGGATACTCGCTAGGTAACATTACTAGATAGCCACGCCCCATAGCCCCGACAAAGTGACTGTAGGAGAACCCTGTTGCCAAAAGCATCCCCTCGAGTGCTCGCGGCCGCGGTGTTCTGCCTAAGTGCACTTCGTCGATGGCATTGGGAGTGCGGCCGTCTACTGAAGTTTCCGATGCGCATTTGATTAATTTATCAGGAATCTTGTTCAATTACCCGACTGGTTATTAAAAAGTGTTTTCAATATTAAGACTAAAATGCGGGGTTTATAACGTTAGGCATGAAATTCGGAATATGTGATATTCCGGGTTTATGATGTCTAAGGAATTTACTTGGTTAGGCATGAAATCCGAAATATGTGATATTTCGGATTTATGATGTCTAAGAATGTTGTGGATTTTAATTATTGTAGTTCACATTTCTATTCTGCGACCGTAAGTGTAATATGTGGTATATCGCCGGTTTCGTTGCTATACGTCAACGACAATTGGGATAAGCATATTTACTTACGTTGATGACATGTGATGTTATATATTGCTGTGATATGATATATTAGACCGTCCTGTTTGAATAGCCGGGGTTTTTTGCGTGAGATGAGAGTTTTTCATTTTCATTCATGTAAAAATTGTACGTAATATTCTTTTATTGGGGCACTTCCGGATTGAGGATGATGTCCCCATTGATTTATATTATTTACTTTTCCGCATTAGGATAGACCCAAGGTGGGGAGCATAAGTAACCAGGTTCCAGAGTCCAGTAGGAGACCATCTCGAGGAGTCGAGACCGGGTCTCCTAACTCTAGAATTGGTAGGGTTGCTTGCCGCTCTCGTAGGGGATCTAGGGATGTGGGTTTGGCTATTCATCGCAATCGTGGAATCCGTGTTTTTTACCGGCTTAATTTAAAACGCGGAACTCCTAGTATATCCAATATTTCATATGTTGATTTCTGCTGCAATGTTCTGTGATGAGATCATATAACTGCGTGAGACGAATGTTGTTATTATATATGATATATAATAAACGTTGCTTATGTTTTGCACCCGCGCTAGTTCAGCCCCCACTTTGCCGTTAGTTATCTAACCTAACGGTGCATGACGGGACCCCGAGACGAATGTGGATGGCATGCTCGTACGTTGTATTTTTGTTTCTTCTGTGATACTTAGGAAGCATAAATGATGGGACTTTATTAATGAGATTAATGAAAAAGGAAAGAAACCTAAAGATATTGTAGAATCAAATTTGCAATCCACTCGGCCTTTTTATGAAAAAGCAAAAGTTTCAAAATGCGGAGCTTAAGCCGCTCCTTTTAAAACTATTCGATTCTACAACGATATCAAGTTCATTACGCAAAAGGTTTTCTTAAAAACATTCCGTATCCCTCCGTCATTTCAGATAAATGCTATTTAGTATTCGTGCTACGTTTGTTGGCCTTCGTCAAGGCATAATATGCGGTAGCTGATTAGTGTTTATCTGCTAGCATGTGATGCGATTGGATTAGGGTAGTCGTGAGTCTTTGTTGGCCTTCGCCAAGGGTCGTGTGGGTGGGTTTAATTCAATCAAGAAATGAACGCGTTGAACTTGACTAGCGCCCTATGGTTTGTTGGCCATCGTCAAGGTCTGGGACGTTAGGGGCAAAATATTATTAGGAATTTCAAGTGTTGAAATTTGCAATGAGATTGCATACTTTCTATGAGATAGTTGGATCTCGATACCCACTGTGAGTAAGTGTTACTCCTAGGAGAGTTTTGCACTTTACAATTAGCTAACCCATTAGGTGTCTAGAAAGGTGTCAATGGCGTTATGCCTCTGGGAAAATGAGGTTTACTTTAATTAGGTCCGTGCGAAAGCACGGGGAACCTCCCTCAAAAGTACCGACACTGACCTGGCTGACCGGTTAGCGAACTTGTAGGATGTAATTAATACCGGCTAGTCTTACCTTTTAGGGTTTGAAGGAAGATTTGATAAAAAGCACTGCGGGCCATCCTGATTAGATAAGATAATAACCAATCTAATCTTGCAAGAGCATACGTTAAGTGTTTTTCTTCTCTCTCTCTCCAGGTAGCGACCATGACACACCTTAATCAAGATAATAATATGGATGTGTTGACTGAACCTTCTTATTATACTGTGCTGGGGAACGTTAGTTCCGCTCTATCTTATAACTGTTATAAGTCTGAGCAGGAAATAGGGGAATACCAGGATCCCTATGCCACCCAATCGAAAAAAGAGCATGTTGTTGCATCTTCTTCGTGTGTGTTCGTAACCGAAAACTATTTCTCAGTACACTCTACGTCATAGGTATTAGATACCGGATCAGGATCTCACATATGTAATGTGTTACAGGGGCTTAGAAGAGGTAGAGAACTGGGAAAGGGTGAACATTCTCTGAAAGTAAGGAATGGTGTAACTGTTGCAGCCAAAGCAGTTGGCGAATATCACCTTGTTTTACCGAACAGCAATACACTGATCTTGAATGACCGTTATTACGTACCATCTATGATGTGCAATTTAATATCAATTTCTTTATTAGATAAAGAAGGATATAATTTTATAGTAGAGAAAAATGTTATAAACATTTTCCTAAATCAAGTGTTGATTGGGTTTGGTACGTTATGTAACGGTTTGTACGTTCTAAATCAGAACACAGTTCTTAATATACAGAACACACACAAGAGGAAAAGTTCAGAAATGAATGAATCCTTCTTGTGGCATTATAGACTAGGTCATATCAATGCGACACGACTAGCTAAGTTATATAAAGATGGATATTTGAATCCGTTCGAATTTACATCTTATGAAACTTGCCAGTCATGTCTCAAAGGTAAAATGACCAAAACTCTGTTTACAGGACATGGAGACGGAGTTACTGAACTCTTGGGACTAATACATAGTGATACATGCGGTCCCATGTCTACACATGCCAGGAATGGTTCCTCCAACTTCATTACATTCACCGATGATATTTCAAGATTCGGACATGTGTTCCTGTTGAAACACAAGTCTGAAGCTTTTGAGAAATTCAAGGAATATAAGTGCGAAGTCGAGAACTAAACGGGTAAAAGTATTAAAATCCTTCGATCTGATTAGGAAAGAGAATACTTGAGCACGGAGTTCCTGGATTATTTAAAGGAGAATGGGATTCTCTCTCAGCTTACTCCTCCGTATACACCACAGCACAACGGTATATCGGGACGGAAGTATCGCACCCTATGAGATATAGTGCACTCTATGATGAGTACTGCCGAGTTACCTATTTCCTTTTAGGGTTATGCGCTTGAGAAGCCGCATACCTATTGAATAGGGTTCCGACCAAATCAGCGCCTACCACTCCGTATGTGATATGGCATAGGAAGAGACCATGTCTTAACGAGTTAAGATATGGGGTTGTCCGGCCTATGTTGAAAGGCAAAATCCGGAAAAGCTTGAGGCAAGATCAGTTTTGTGTAAGTTTGTTGGATATCCCAAACATTTGCAAGGGTATATCTTCTACCACACCGAGGAACAAAAAGTGTTTTGTTTCTCGGCATGCCACATTTTTAGAAAAGGAATTTCTTGTGAAAGAAATTAGTGGTCATGAGGTAGAACTGGAAGAAATTCCAGCTATACAAACTACAGCCGATGATTTGATAGAACTAGAGGATTCAATAGTTCCCGACGAACCTTAGCCTCTCCGCCGATCTAGTAGGGTTCCTCATCCGCCTGAGAGATACTACGGTTTTCTCAATAATAGTAGGAGCGAGGATTGCATCATGAAAGATGATGCCCCAGCTAGTTTCGAGCATGCCATCACGAGTAGGGACTCTGTAAAATGGCTGGATGCTATGCGATCTGAGATGGAATCCATGTACACCAACAAAGTATGACTTTGAAAGTTGCACCTGAAGGGGTAAAACCCATCGGGAGCAAGTGGATCTTGAAAAGATTTTTGGTGTAGATGGAAAAGTTGAGAATTTCAAAGCTAGACTTAAGCAAAAGGTTTTCGTTAATAACCAGGTGTTGATTATGATGAAACCTTTTCTCTAGTGGCTATGCTTAAGTCCATCAGGATCCCACTTGCCATAGCTGCATACCATGACTATGAAATCTGGCAGATGGACGTCAAGACCGCTTTTCTAAATGGTAATTTAGAAGAGAGCGTGTACATGACACTGCCAGAGGGCTTCACAGATAGTGGGAGCAGCGGAAAGGTGTGCAAATTGCTTAAATCAATTTATAGATTAAAGCAAGCATCGCGGAGTTGGAATATCTATTTTGATGTGGTAGTCAAAGAGTTTGACTTTATCAAAAAGGTAGATGAACCTTATATATACAAGAAGGTTGTAGAGAGTAAGGTTGTCTTCCTCGTATTGTACGTGGATGACATACTCTTGATTGAAAATGGTGTTCTTATGCTACACTCGGTCAAGCTCTTCTTATCACTAAGTTTCTCCATGAAGGATCTGGGTGATGCCTCCTACATCCAATGATTAAGATCTATAGAGATAGATCTAAGAGGATGTATCATACTCACTAGGTGTAGTGAGTAGGTGTCAATCAGATCCTGGGGAGAAACACTGGATGACTGTGAAGAACATTCTTAAGTACTTGAGAAGGACTAAAGAAATATTCTTAGTGTATGGTAACGGTGAACTCCAGATGGAGTCCTTTACCGATTCGAGCTTCCAGAGTGATAAGGTCGACTGTAAGACAGTCTCGATTTTTGTCTTTACCCTCAGTGGAGGGACGGTATGTTGGAAGAGTTCCAAGCTAGATACCGTAGCAGACTCGAAGATAAAGGCCGAATACATCGCTACCAACGATGCTACCAAAGAGGCCGTCTGGATAAAGGTGTTCATAAGATGAACTATGTGAGGTTCCTACCATTGTGGTGACAATGGAGTTGTGGTTTTAGCCTAAGAACCCTGGTCCCATCAGTGATCCAGACATACTGTTAGGCAGTGTCACCTGATCAGAGAGATGGTTGATTTCCGGGAGATCGAGGTCAGGAGAGTTGACGTGAAGAATAACACGGTGGATCCACTCACAAAGGCCTTTCCCTAGAGAGACTTTAAGGGATGTTGGGTATGAGATACTACAACAACCGACCTTAGTGCAAGTGGGAGATTATTAGTTGTATGTATTCCCTAGAGGCCATTATTGTACATGATTGTATATTATAGTAGATGCTTGGACATATATAGAGAGGACTTTCTTGCTCGACATGATAGTATGCTATCTGGTTACTCTTTATCTTAACATGTATCTTTATACTGTCTCTCTGTTACATGTTGATAAAGCCCTTAGGATGTGGACTTGACTAACAGGATTATGATGGGGATCATACTAGTAGGGCCAGGGTAGTCCACAAGTACATCCTTTAATTGTTCCTAGTCGAGGGAGTATCGAGATGGGGCATCGATATTCCAGAGTAGACTAGTGTGTATGATTCTTGAGCCTGTATGGGGCAATGGTTGATCCCACAACCATTGGTGTTTGACATCAGAGAATCTGCACAGGTGCTCATTGGAGAATGGGTACACCGAACAGGACTCGCCGAGAACTCCCAGATGGTATTATACCTAACGTCAGATGGCAGTTCTCTGGTGACACTGGTATAAGTTAGTCTGTAAACTCGAGATCGTCATAGAGTCTTGTGTGACTCCCACTATGCTTTGATTTCCACCTTATCATGTTCAAGAGAGCTTGCAAAATGTTGGTTTTTGGGTACAGTCCCGAGTCACATGGAAGCAATGAGCGATAGGAGGGATTTCGTCTCTCTCGGTATTGGGGTTTGATGTTGCGCTATGCTCGATTGGCTATAACAGGAAGTCCCTGGCCAGGGCTGATACTAAGATTTACTGGTAAGTGTTATCAGTAGTTTCTCGACCCGTTATGAGCCTCACATCGGCATGACTTATCAAGTATTGGGGTCTGAAGGTTACCACCCCCAGATTGGATATGCGACATATCACACGAAGAGACCGGACCGTACGGTAGTGTTAATGATAGGCTTTGTGGGAGTTTAGAAAAACTTGCTTGCTGATCTTCTGATCGCTCAATATCCGGGTAGCCGTTACGTCCAGCTAGTACCGCTGACGGCTTGTGGGTAACTGATATGATCATTACCTACTGCCGGCGTATTGACGAGTCTTTAGAGTCCTACACATAGGTTTCCTGACTCAAGCAAAATGAAGTAGGGCACATATGTGATATGTGCGGGACCGAGATCAATATGTGTATATGATACCGCATTCTAATTCGTGATATAGGTTATATGTGATATAACCGGATTATTGAATCAAGTGTTGATTCAATGATTTGATATTAGTCGGTTATATATGATATAACCGGATTATTAAATCAAGTGTTGATTTAATAATTTAATATATAATTATATATTTGATATATTAATATATATTAACTAATATAAGCTCACTTAAGAATTTCTTTTCTACAAATACATTTAAAATATATGTGATATATATAAATGTATTTATTTTATTTATGTGTCATGCTAGATGATACATAGAACTTGGGTGTATGAGACTCATACCATATTAAAGATAATGTTGGGATTTATTTATTTAGGGAAAACCAAAATTATGTGGAAATTAGCATGGCTAATGAAGGCTTGAGAAGCTTGTAGAAGTCTTGACCTAATTCCACTAGTTTTGTTTTTATCCTAAATATTTATTAACCTAACTATTATCTTTAGCCATGGTTAACTCTCTACAAAAGGATATGAGGTATTCTTTCACCCATGGTTCACCACAAGTTCATCTTCTTCATCTCATTTTCTTCTCTTTGTTTTCTTGAGGTGAAGAAAGAAAAAGAGGAAAAATATTCTAAAGTAAGCAAAATTCCTACTTCATCAATCTATACCAAACTAGCCATTTAGTATAGATTGTCTGCTTCACTAATTCATCAATTAGTGAAGAGCTAGTTTGAGTTAGAGTTTTCTCGACGTAGATCATCTTCGGTCTCGAAGATCTTTGAGCAAGCTCGTTCCTTTCGTCTAGTGGAGCCTAAGGAGAGTCCAGGACACCACTACTTGGAGCGAAGGAACTACTACACGGAGTTTTAGAAGTGAAGGACCGGTCTACAAATGTTATATTCATTGTTCACTTAGAGTAATGTTTGATTACTTGCTATAAAACCCTAATTCTCTAGTTAGATTCTAGGTTTGAGTTGATTAGCACACTAAATTTTTAAAATTGTATACTCGATGCATCTTTAAAACTTAGTAGTCGTGCTAAGGAACTCCAACACAAATGACATTCCATGCCTAGATGATATACGCACTAACTCTAATTCGCGAAACCTTCACACTGAAGAAAACGGGGTTGGGTAGTTTATTTTGACAAGGTAGTATACGGACTCGGATTCCCCTATTACTCGATCAGATCCGGGAAAGTGAAACAGTACATTTCACCTTCTCCAACCATGTTCCGTGGTTAGAACGGAATAATCTCGAGAACCCGCTACCTTTGTCTAACAAACTAATTGAACATATTACCTGTAGTTGCCGCACCGGTAAACTTTAATTTACCAAATACCTACAATACATCCATCATACCTCTGCATACATATGACATCATATATTACACACACTTATTCTCTTTACCATTAGTTTCTATTGAGAAAATCCTTCTCGAGTGTAACTCGCTGACGGACTTCCTTTCCCTTTCTCGATCCTTGGAACGTCCGTTAGATGAGGACGAGGTTAATGAAGAAGAAGACGATGGAATGGAGCCCACTAATGAAGACTACGCAGAGTTGACACAGGAGTATTAGGATAGCTCTTCTATTGCCCACATGTTTAGGCTTGCTTTCTTTTAATCAATGTAATCAAACTATTTAGTTTCCTTTTTGTATTTTGGGATGTAATAATTTTAGTTAATAGAAATAAATGCTTCTTCTTTTATTATCAGTTTTGGTACATTGCCTGCATGATTTATACGCTTAATGTAACTGTATCGGGAAAAAACCACTCTCGACATAATTAGGTTGCGGACATTTGCACGTCACTGCTTTCGTACTTTTGGGAAGCGGGGCGTGACATAGGTATAAGAATAAAGTAGAGAACCATACGTTGGAAGTATCAAGATTCTTTGAGGTGGTCGAAAATGTAGATACTTATGTTAGGTATTTCGTCGTAAGTGATATATTTGAGTACTTGCTTCTCTTTCTGGTTACTCATCCGTGGGTGCTCTCCTTGATGAGTAATGCTACATGGCTTTGTTCCATTTAGTTGATATGCACTGGAAACGGCTGTATGTTTTTTGAATCTGGTTCCAATTAAATTAGTGCATTTGTTTCTATATTGGATATAGAATGGATACATACCTTAACGATGTTAAGGTATATGGAGTTGTGTAGCTTATGCTTAAAACCAGAATCTGGATAAACTCAAGGCACGTTTCAGTAATGGCAGTTTGTGGGGTATCCCGGGCTTTGACGAGGGTTAACATTCTACCATTTGGAGGATCAATAGTTATATTGTTCTTAACTTGCCACCCATTTTAGTAAAATGAATTCTTTTCAGAAAACATTAGTGAGAGTATGGTAGAACTGGAAGTCGTTCCAGAACCAAAAACGATTATTGAAAATTTAGTAGAACCTAAGCATTCAATTGGATTCAATAATCCATTAGCCACTCCGCAGATTTAGTGGGTAACCTCAGGCACCCGAGAGATACTTTGGTCTCCTCAAAGACAGTGACAGGGAGGTTTTGATGACCCAAGATTGCCATTACTGTTGTCCTAGACTATGAGATCTGGCAAGTGGATGACCATAACGTCGTTCTAAATTAGTTTTAGAAGTGCACGTGTATATGACTGTGCCAGAGGGTTGTTGTAGTCAGTGGGAGCAGCGGAAGCGTGGTGGGCAAGTCGCTTATGTCTATTTATAGACCAAAGTAAATATAGCGGAGATAGATTATCTATTTTTGATGGGTCAGTCATAGAGTTTGATTTCATCAGAATAACAGACGAACCTGGTAAGAAGGTAGTACGGAGTGATGTCCTGGTATTTGGATGACGTACTCCTAATAGGAAGTGATCTTCCTATACTATTATCGTTTATACTGTGGTTGTCACAAGGTGTTTCTCCACATAGGATCTGGAAAAAATATCAGGGATTCTAGTGACTAGATCTGTGGTTTTAGATCTAGATTTAGGAAGTGTCCCAATTCGGGTACTTTGACACTATTCTAAAGTGTTTTAGAATGGACGACTCCTGGCGTGGTGGTGTACCCGCAGGTGATGGAATCACCCTTTCTAAAGAGATGTCTTTTGAACTGATGAGGAAAGGGATTTACATGATTGGCATATCACTTGCGTAGGAAATTGAGTCAATCATGAGATGTCAAGTACCACACCAGATATTGCTTTTACACTGGATGTAATAAGCATATATTAATCCAATCCTAGAGAAATATCGGGAAGCAGTAATGAACATAATAAGATGTTCTTGATATATAGTAACGGCAGCCTCCTTTAGGAGGCGGTTATCATTTAAGGCTTCCAAGGTGATCTGGATGATAGTGTGACTATCAGAGTTAAAGTTTACCCTTTTCTGAGGGGCAGTATGTTGGACAGGGGGTCCAAAAGGATACTGAGGATGGCCTGGCGCAGGATACTGATTAAATTCAGTGGAAGATACAATCTAAGAAGTTTGTTGGATTTGGAGTTCATTTATGAACTTGGTCCCATCAGATATCCAGACAAATTCTAAGACATGCATCGCTCATTTCAGGAGATAGTCTTTCTCCACGAAATTGAGATGTAGAGAGATAAAGATAGAAACATTGGAATGGATCCACTCACTGAGTCTATTTCTCGAACGCGATAGTTTCGCAAATAAGCTTTGCGAGACTAATTAGTAGAGAAGTTGGGTGTTCGGTATCACACGGGCTGTGAGTATGCGACATTGCAATAATTAGCCTTAAGTGCAAGTGGGAGATTGTTGACTATAGTGGCTTCAAGTCAATTATTGTAATCGCAGGCAGGCGATTGTGATGATTGAGGGAGGACCTATATGGATAGAACAGTCTTACTCGAGATGATAATATGCTATCTGGTCTGTCTCTATCATCATGTGCATGCATTATATGGTATTACAGATCACTATTACATGTTGATAGAGCCTATAGGATTCTTACTTGACTACCAGCATTATGATGGCGATCATATATGTGGGAGATGGGTGGTCCATAAGCACATCCTTAAATGTCCCTAGTCGAGGGAGTATCGAGACTGGGCATCGATACTTCAGAGTAGACTAGTGTATACTTTTCGAGACCCCGACGAGGGGCGGTGGTCGGTCTCACAACCCATTGGTGTCAGTTTGTCACCTAAGATAGTATACATGTGCTCATTGGGTTATGAGTTACACTGGATGGACTCACAGGGAACATGCTAGATGGTATTATACCTATTGTCAGATAGCGATTCTCAGGTGACATGAGTACAGGTTAGTCTGTCGACTTGAGATCGTCATTTGTCTCGTGTAAGTTCCCACTGTGCTTTGATTACTACCCTACCACAGCTCAAAGGAGCCGTGCAAATAGGTTTTAGTTGGGTACAGTCCCGAGCCATATGGAGGAAGTAAGCGGATCGTCGGGGATTCGTCTATCCGGTATCGGGGGTTGATGTCGTGCTGTGCACGGGTAGACATCACCAGAAATTCTTGACCAAGGTGGACGAGAATTACTGATTTGGATCAGTAGTTTCTCAGTGGGTGATGGGCTTCACACCGACATGAAATATCGCGTTATTAGGACTCTGACTTTATCCACCCCCTAGACCCGATATGCAATACTCTTAGACAAACAGACCAGACTGTACGGAGATTGTCACAGACAGGCTCAGTAGGGGTTCAGATGAGTTTGCTCGTTGGCCTTCCTTTCGCTCAATACCTGGGTAGCCATAACGTACATCTAGTTCCGCTGACATGCTTGTGGTTAAACTCACTACCAGCGTATTAACGAGTCTTTAGAGTCCTACACATAGGGTTTTTTACGGTTCAGACGATATGATATAGATGACGTATGTTGGTAAATACATATATCTGATTAAATATATGAACAGGCTATACAGACTTTAATCGGGTGGTTGTTGATACTAGCGGCTTTGGATTAAGCCGGATTATTAAATCAAGTTTTGATTTAATAATTTATATATATATTTTTTAGTATATGTATTCTAGTATTATTGTTCACTATTCATTTTCTCTTTTGGCTATTCATATTTTTATATGAATACGCGTATATATATTTCGATACGTATACCGGGTTGTATTCCGTATTTATACGGAATATCTTTTAGAAGATGGACACCTCATTATATGATTTTCTTTTTAGAAAATCATTTGTAAATGAGGTGGAGGATGAGGGGGCATGAGTATGGTTGGAGGTATGTAGAGAGCTATGGTCTTTGATTGTTTATTGTAAAAATAATATGAGATATTTTTTGCATGGTTGTAAAAATAAGGAGCCATTCTTTCTACATGCCATTGACACTTCATTCTATCATGCTTGAGAGCTCTTCTACACATAGCTCATTTTTCTTTCATGAGTTGCTCATGTCTTAGTTTTCCTCACCTCCTCCTCCTTCTTCTTTAGTTGCTCACTTAAGCTTAAGAAATGAGAGAAAAAGATAGTGAAAATTTTCTTCATCCCCACTCTCCATTGCTAGCGACCTTGGAGCATCGGTTGCTTCGCTAGGCGAAACTGGAGCCTGGATCGTTTCCCTCAGGTGGATCATCTTCGGTAAAGGAGGACCGGCTTGCAAGCGCGATCCGAAGCACTTGAAGAAAGCTTGAGGGTGTGAGTATTCTATACATAGTAGATTAGTTTAGCTCACTAGGTTTTTGTATACAAGTTCTAGCTATTTAGTTCGATTCATGGTTTCGAGAACTTTACCGAACTAGAAAAATTTTGAAATCCATGTTGCCATCTTCGAAAACTAGTTTGCTAGTGTGCCTAAGTTCCCAGCAAGCCCTCCGTCATTTCTTACAGGTATCACTTAGTATTTATGCTAAGTATGTTGACCTCTGTCAAGGTATAGTGAATGGTAGCTAGGTAATACTTGTTTGCTTCATAGAGATGCGATTATTTAGGACAGTCGCACGGTCATTTTGACCTCTATCAACAGCTTATGCGGGTGGGTCTAAATTAATCCAGGACAATGACGGGTTGAACATGACTTATGACTTATGATATGTTGACCTCTGTCAAGTTCATAAGCCATTTGGGGCAAAAATCACATCGGGGGTTTTAAATATACAGGAAACTTGCTAGTGTTGCATACCTTCTGGAGTGTGGTGACTAGAGTAGCCTCCATCTAGGTTATCACGCAATGATGGTTGGATCCTGATCCCATTGATGAGTACGATTGCTCTTAGGAAATATTTTTCACCTCATAATTAACTAACCTATTAGCTATCTAGAAATGTGTTAACGGGGCTACGCCTCTGTGAAAACGAAATTTATTTTAATTAGGTCTATGCGAGAGTTCGGGAAACCTCCCTCGGAGTACCAACACCCACCTGGCTGAACGGTTAGCGAACTTGTAAGGTGTAAATGATCCCGGCTAGTTCTCCTTTTTAAGATTTGAAGGAGAATTCGAGGAAACAGTGGGAGCCATCCTGATTAGATAAACTAATAACCAATCTAACCTTATAAAAGCGCACACTGAGTGTTTCTTTTATCTCTCTCCAGGTAGCAACCATATCACGTCCGAATCAAGATAATAAAATATTTGACTTGATCGAACCAGCTTATTACACCGGGCTGGGGAACGTCGGTTCGGCTCTAACTTGTGACAACTGTCATGAGTATGGGCGAGAGAAAGAGGACTATCAGGGATTCCATATAACCCTAATGAAGGAGAAGTATTCTAATGCATCTTCTTCGGGTGTATTTGTTATTGAAAACAGTTTTTCGGTCAATCCTACCTCCTGGGTACTAGATACCGGATCAGGATCTCATATTTGTAATTTATTATAAGGACTGAGAAAAAGTAGATTGGTTGGACCGGATGATATGTCCCTCAGAGTAGGGAACGGAGCACAAGTTAATGATGCTGCCGTCGGCGAATATCACCTTATGTTGCCAAGTGGCAACATTATGATTTTGAACAATTGTTACTATATACCTTCTATGCTCTGCAATATTATATCATTTTCTTTTAGATAAAGATGGATATAATTTTGTTCTAGATAGAAATATCATGAACATTTATCTTAATCAGGTACTAATTGCAGAAGGTACATTATGCAATGGTATCTATGTTCTTAATCAAATCACAGTTTCAGTATACTAAACGCACGCAAGAGGAAGAGTTCAGATGTGAACGAAGCCTACTTGTAGTATTGTAGATTTGGTCATATCAATGAGAAAAGAATATCTAAGTCACATAAAGATGGATATTTGAAGTTGTTCGAATTTTCATCTTATGAAACTTGTCAGTCTTGTCTCAAAGGAAAGATGACCAAAACTCCGTTTACGAGACATAGAGAAAGAGTTACAGAGCTCTTGGGACTCATACACAGTGATGTATGTGGTCCAATGTCTATACATGCAAAGGGTGGATTCTTATACTTCATTACATTCACTGATGATCATTCTAGATTCGGACATGTATTCTTAATAAAACACAAATCCAAAACTTTTGAGAAATTCAAGGAATATAAGAGCGAAGTGGAGAACCAGACTGGAAAAAGTATCAAGAACCTCCGATCTGATCGAGGAGGGGAGTACTTGAGTATGGAATTCCTTGACTATCTAAAAGAGAACGGAATTCTCTCTCAGCTTACTCCTCCGTATACACCACAACACAATGGTGTGTCAGAGCGGAGGAATCGCACCCTCTTGGATATGGTTCGCTCCATGATAAGTAACGCCGAGTTACCTTTTTCGTTCTGAGGATATGTGCTTGAGTCAGCAGCGTGCCTATTGAATCAAGTTTCGTCCAAATCCGTGCCTTAAACTCCATAAGAAATATGGAAAGGGAGGAGACCGTGTCTTAAAAGGGTTAAGATATGGAGTTGTTCGGCCTATGTTAAAAAACATAATCCAGACAAACTCGAGACGCGATCAGTATTGTGTAAGTTTATGGGATATCCAAAGCATTCAAATGGATATCTGTTCTACCACACCGATGAACAGAAGGTGTTTGTTGCTCAGCACGCCACCATTTTAGAATGACAATTTCTTGCAAAAGAAATTAGTGGGAGCGCGGTAGAACTGGATGAAATTCAAGATCCACAAACTACAACTGAAGATTCGATAGAATATCAGGATTCGATAGAACCGGAAGAACCTCAGCTACTCCGCAGATCTAGTAGGATTTCTCGTCCATCCGAGAGATTGTCACGTCCCGCTTCCCAAAAAATGGTAGCAGGTACGTGATGAGGCCTGCGACATATTTATTTCGAGAAGGCCACTTCCCGGAATAAATACGCTAAGCATTATTGAGCGATATAAAATGAAAAGAAATTAACATAAGATTTAAACTTCAACAACTTTATTTACATTCAACTTGATACAATTACAATATATGAGTTCAACTGAAGAAAATACAAGAAGAGAAATACTTAAATATGTGGCATACATAAACTAAAAGGGAGGATAACTAGGCTAGGCCTGAGTCGCGATTTGATCGTGCTTCTCCTCGGTGGTGTCCACCTCCTCAGTCTCCACAGCATCTGACAAACATTCCAAGAAACAAATATGGGTGGAATACCCGTCAGCGAACTTTCGCTCGATAAGTCTCCAAGAAATGGGTGTGAAGTATAAAAGTATAATGATAAATAAAATGCATATCATGAAGTAATGGACTAAGAGATATGGTGTTTAAACGAGACATTTAATATAAGCATAGCAATTCTATACAACATGCAGTTCTATATATATCATGGCAAAATAACATGAGCAATAGTATAGCCTGGCTGTATAGTGTGGGTGTAGTGGACATGAAGTGAATGTAAGTGTCCTAAAAGGTTTTTATATGGGTAAACTAATGTAACATAAGTTCAAGAGTGAATGTCAACCAATCTCAAGAGTGTTCTCAAACCCAACAGGCTATAATCCAGAGATAAGGAACCATGAGTCCGAATCAAATGTTAGTAACGGGACTTCAATCTAGTGTTGAAGTATCCCAAACTCAATAGACTATAATCCAGGAGTAAGGAAACACGGGCCCTCATGATAGTTTACTTGTGTTAGTAGACATGAATTCATGATCTAGGGGGACTCCTGAGATTTCGTTGGATTCACACATGAACTACCCCAACACCCCGTGTACTCTAGATTACAGTTAAAATTACTAGCCTTGCTCGAATCCATGAATACATCAAGTTGCAAGATTGGGTTCATGTCAATATCAAGTATTCATGTCAAGTGTTCATGTATTCATGTCGAGTTGTATTCATGGTTCGAGTCAAAGTCAGTTTCAATATCATCCATTGTGTTCTGGTATTCATGTTAAGTTCATGTCAAGTCATAATATTCTAGTATTCAAGTTTCGGGATATTCAAGTTCAATTGTTCTGGTTCATGATCAAAGGTTCAAATTTATGTTAAAGTTTGGATCCTGGTTGAGTTTGTATTCGAATTCGAGTTCACGTTTAGATTTGAGTTTGGATTTAAGTTCATGTCTTTTTATGTGAATTGATGTAAATTGTTAAAATCTTATGTTCGGGAGAAATCGGCAATTGCTGCACATAGACGGCAGGATTTGTGTCTTTTTCCAAGACAATTGCCATTGGTAACTCCGTTAACTTGTCTAACCTGAATAGGAAAGAACTCACTTTCTCCAGCTCTCAGAGGCTCAAGAGAATTGATCCCGCTTAAACCTATATTAAACTAGAGTCCTTAAAATATTGTTTTGCATATCTCGAGAGGGTTTTATGAAAAAATCTTTAATATAGTTTTAAAAATAAATCTCGAGAGAGATTTATAATATTTAGGGTTTTCATGAGCATGTGTTTTAATTATTTGGGTATTTTAATGATAAATACTTAGCTTTTAAAAGTTTATGGTATTTTATTGAAGACTAGCCCTTTTTGGTAACTTGGTGGTATTTTATTAACATTTTCATTTTTCATTTTTAGAAAAATATAGTTTCATAATATATTGAAAATACGGATTTATAATTTTTTTTATAATTTCCTAAAATTAGTTTTGTTTAGAAAAGTCGTGTTTTTTAAAAACCGTATTTTATTTCGTTTCGAGATCGAATACTCCGTGAGAAGTTCTGCATCTCGCTCTACTATCCTAAGGATGTGCGATAATCCGCATTATCCATTAGCGGGTCCCCTAACGAGGGTTGCAGAGGCGTATTTGCCAAGGACTTCAAAATATCTTTTTTTTAAAACCCGGTTTTTAAAATATGTGGTATTTTAATGAAAAGCATTTTTTTGAACCAACCATACATATATATAGATATCATGCTATGAAACCAAAGTGTACGTGTGGGGTAGGTCGTTACCCCGTGAAGTTTTCCTAAGGTATTGTTTTAACAATTATCGAAAAGAGGTTTATACTAAAGTTTAAGGTATTTTAATGAAAAAGTTCGTTTGTTTCACATGAAAATTTTAGTTAAAATTGAAGCTAAACGTTTGTAATTAAAATTATAAGTAGGGTGGTAGAATTGTTTGACTTATGTATAAAAGAAAGGGAGTTCTAGGTTTTAAAAAGAAATGTATGGGGAATAACTTCACTTTAGCGATATATGATTAGGAGATGAAATGAGATAAAAAGAAAGAGAGATGAGAGAGACTTACGGCTTGGTAATATCGAGAAGAGAGTAAGGAAGAACGGAGGGGACTTCGCGGCGTCGCGGAAGCTCCGAAAACGGCTTCAATTTTCGACGGAAGGAGCTTGGTTGCTAACTCCACTTGACTCCACTTGCACTTAGGAACTTTTGAAGTGGTTTTGCTAGAAATTTTCAGAATACATGGGAGCTAGGGCATGGGATGGTATTTATAGTGAAGAATTAGGATTTGGGAATTAAAATTTTGGATTAAAAAGTATTAAAAAGATGTTAAATGGTGAATTGAAGAGTCTCTGTTTGATTGTAGGAAAATCAAACAGTGCATGGGAGTTAAGGGGAGTCGAAGGGGTGTGTGTGCAAAACATGGGGTGATTTGGAGCTATTGGGACCGTCGGCACCGGCCCTAAGAGGAATTTGGGTGGTCGAGATTGAGGCAATCGCCTCGAGATTCGTGCTACGTGGGTATTTGGGTGTGTATACCTCATTGTGCCTGTTTGATTTTTCTGAAACTTTTCATTTCTTCGTTTATTGCACGTACAACTCTTGGGCTTCTAAAAAATAATTGGGTCTGATGGGAATCGAACGCACAGGCTATGTCACGGTAGTGCAGAGGCTTTACCAGTGAGGTATAAGTTGCTTTTTGTTTTTATTGAACAAAAATAACTTATAACTTCACATCAGGCTGAAATACCCCTTTTTCTGTACAATAAACAAGAAATTTTTGTACAGGGATTTCAAAGTCGTTACAGAGATACTACAGTTTTCTTATAAACGAGAATTGAGAGGATTGCATCTTGGAAGAAGATGGTCCTACTAGTTTCGAGCAGGCCATTACCAGTAGGGACTTTACAAAATGGCTGGACGTTATACGATCCGAAATGGAGTCTATGTACACCAACAAAGTTTGGACTTTGGATATTGCTCCTCCTAGGGTAAAACCCGTTAGATGCAAGTGGATCTTCAAAAAGTGGATTGGTGTAGATGGACAGGTGGAAACCTATAAGGATAGACTTGTTACAAAAGGTTTTCGTCAAAAACCAGGAGTAGACTATGACGAAATCTTTTCTCCAGTGGCTATGCTGAAATCCATTCGGATCCTACTTGCCATTGCTGCCTTCCATGATTATGATATCCGGCAGATGGATGTAAAAATGGCTTTTCTAAATGGAAGTTTAGAAGAATGCGTTTATATGGATCAGCCGGAGGGATTCGTAGATAGTGGGAGTAACGGGAAGGTGTGCAAGTTGCTTAAATCTATTTATGGATTAAAATAGGCGTCGCAGAGCTGGAACATCTATTTTGATGAGACGGTCAAAGAATTTGACTTCATCAAAAATGAAGATGAGCCATGTTTCTACAAGAAGATTGTAGGAAGAACTATCGTATTTCTCGTATTGTACGTCGATGGCATTCTCTTAATAGGAAATGACATTCCTATGTTGCAATCTGTCAAGCTGTTCTTATCACAAAAGTTTTCCATGAAAGACCTGGGTGATGCCTCCTACATTTTGGGGATTAAGATCTACAGAGATGATCCAAAAGATTGTTGGGACTTTCACAGTCCAGATATATAGAGACCATACTAAAGAGATTTAGTATGGAAGATTCCAAGCGTGATAATATACCCGCTTTGCACGGAATCACCATCTCCAAAGATATGTCGCCCAAGGCTGATGAAGAGAGAGCTCGCATGAGCATTATACCTTACGCTTCGGCGGTAGGATCTACAATGTATGCGATGCTATGTACCAGACCAGATGTAGCTTACGCGCTTAGCGTGGTGAGCCGGTATCAGTCGAACTTAGATGCGAATCATTAGACAACAGTAAAGAATATTCTTAAGTACCTGAGAATGATTAAAGAGATGTTCTTGGTTTACGGTAATGGAGACCTCCAGGTCGAGTCCTTTACCGACTCAAGCTTCCAAAATGATAAGGATGACAGCAAGTTTGTCTCGGGTTTTGTGTTACCTTCAACGAAAGGGTGGTCTGTTGGAAAAGCTCCAAACAGGACACCGTTGTAGACTCGACGATGGAGGCTGAATACATTGCTGCCGACGATGCCGTAAAAGAAGCAGTCTGGATGAAGAAGTTCATTACTGAACTTGAGCTAGCGCAGTCCATTATTAATCCAATGCCTTTGTATTGCGATAAAAGTGGGGCTATAGCTTTAGCGAAGAAACCATGGTCCCATCAGAAATCCAGACACATCTTGAGGCGGTATCACCTGATCAGGAAGATCGTAGATCGCTGGGAGATCGAGATCCAGAGAGTAGATATGAAAGACAACACGACGGATCTTTGCCAAAGGCTCTCCCTCAAGCGCAGATCGATCGACATTTTGATATGTTGGGTATGCAATATGCCAACAACTGGCCCTAGAGTAGACGTTGGGTATTCAGTACCAATTACAAACCTTAGTGCAAGTGGGAAATTGTTGGATATGTATGCCATAGAGGCCTGTATTGTATAGGATGCTAGCGATATGTATGTACAGGACAATCTTACTCAGTTGTATAGTATACTATTTGAGTTATCTTTACCTGGATATGTGTATTTGTATTTCTTGCTGCTTTATATTGCTTATACATGTTGATAAAGACTCGTTGCAGTAGTATACTATTTTGGTTTGTCTTTATCTTAACATGTGCATATGTGTTACTCGATATCACATATGGCTAATAAATGTTGATAAAGCCCATAGGATTTTACTTGACTACCAACATTATGATGGTGATCATATATGTGGGAGTTGGGTAGTCCATAAGCACATCCTTAAATGTCCCAAGTAGCAGGAGTATCGAGACCGGGTAACGACATTCCATAGTAAACTTGTGTATACGTTTCTAGACCCTGACGAGGGGCGGTGGTTGGCCCCACACCCATTGGTATAATCACCCAAGATTGTATACAGGTGCGCACTGGGGGTGAGTATACTGGACGGACTCGCTGAGAACCTCTAGATGGTATTATACCTATCGTCAGATAGTGGTTCTCAGGTGACATGAGTACATGTTAGTCTTTATACCTGAAATCGTCATTTGTCTCATGTGGGTTCCCACTGTGCTTAGATCACTACCCTACCACGGCTCTACTGAGTCATGCAAACAGGTTTTAGTTGGGTACAGTCCCAAGCCACATGGAGACAGTGAGCGATTGTCAGGGATTCGTCTCTCCCGGTATTAGGAGTCGATATCGCACTGTGTCCGGTTGGACAAAACCATAAGACATTGGCCAAGACAGTTGAGATTTACTGATTGTTAGATCGGTAGTTTCTCAGATCGATCCTGAGCCACATCGATACGACTTATCGAGTTAGTAGGGGTCTGACGTTTACCGCCCCTAGACCGGGTATGCGATACATTTAGACGAAGAGACCGGACTGTACAGAGATTGTTATGGATAAGCTCAATAGGGGTTCGGATGAGCTTACTCGTCGGCCTTCTTTTCGGTAGGTACCTGGGTAGCCGTTACGTACAGTTAGTGCCGCTGACGTGGTTGTAGTTAAACCCACTGCCGGTGTATTGTCGAGTCTTTAGAGTCCCACACAGTGGGTTTTCGTGGTTCAGGTGAAACAATGTAGAGGCCGTATGTTTATACGTGCAGGGTTCTAATTAAATACGTGTACTAGTTGCGCAAAATTTTATTCGGACGGTTTGTGATACCATAGGGCTTAGGATTAAGCCAGTTTATTAAATCAAGTATCGATTTAATTCTAGCATCATATTATTGGATTTATCTATCTCTTTGTATTCGTATTTTTGGTACGAATATGGGTATGTATATACGATTAGGTTTTCTTGTATTTATACAAAAATGCTTCTAGAAAATGACACCTCATTATATATTTTTCTATTTATTAGAAATAGAAAATGAGGTGGAGGGGTGAGCTGGCTTCAAGCATGGTGTTAGGAATGGCTATTAATTTTTTTTATTCATTTGTGAAAACTATTCAAGCATGGCTTGAATTTTTATTTGGAAAAAATGATATGATACATATTATGTTTTGCTGGCCATTCTATATTCATTCTTACACAAGCCTTCTCTCCCCTCTCTTGAGCTCTCATGTTCTTCTTCAACCTCGACCCTCTCATGTGTTGAGAATCATGAGCTTTTAGAGATTAAAAAAATCCATTAACAATATCTACATCATCTTAGTAACCTAGATTAGCAAACTAGGTTATTAAGTTGCTTCGTTAGTGAAGCCAAACTTGGACTACAAACTCTTAGGTGGATCATCTAAGATCAAGAAGGCTCTCAAGTAAGATTGATCAAGAATCCCTAGGAGCATAAGAGGAAGGATTTTGAAGACCCGAATGACATATCTTTAGGTATAACCCCTCTTCATAGTAGATTAACTCATAGTAATTGCTAGGTTAGGCTTATGGTTTGATCACTATGGGTTTAGTTGGTTGTGCTTACTCAAAATTTGATTTTTGTGCATTCTGTCTCTCTACTTTCTATATAGAGTGAGCACAACTAACCAGCATGCTATTGGGCTCTCTTTCCCTCACCTCGCTGAGTACTTCCGACGAGTCCCCAATTCTATGCATGCAGTCTCTTACGGACATCTATGCTTCCACTGATCCGGTCGTTGATTCTCCACCACCTCGTGCGCTCACAAGCAGTCATGTATTACCTACAGCACTCCTTGTCGCTGCTTCTGTCGAGCCCACTTGCTTCATACAGGCATCTAAGGACCCGTCGTAGCATGCGGCTATGTCCTCTGAATTCGATACTCTACTTCGCAATGGCGCATGGTCGCTCATCCTTCGCCAACCTCAATTCAATGTCGTCGGCTGCAAATGGGTGTTTAAGCTAAAAAAACGCGTGGATGATTCCATTGAGCGCCACAAGGCATGGCTCGTGGCCAAGGGGTTTCGACAACAACCCGGTGTAGACTTCTTCGATACTGTCAGCCCAGTCATCAAAATTACCACGGTTCGCTTGATTCTTGCCATCGCGATTAGCTTTGGTTGGCCGGTGCAATAGTTGGACGTCTCGAATGCAATTTTACATGGTCATATTGAGTAGGTGGTCTATATGTATCAACCCCCGGGCTTCACTCATCCTTGGTTTCATAATCATATCTGCCGACTGCATCGCTCTTTTTATGGCCTTCGTTAGGCTCCCCATGCTTGGTTCAAACGATTAAGTATCCGACTTCTTCAGTTCGGTTTCTTCGATTCCAAAACGGATACTTCGTTGTTCTTCCGCTGGACCCAGCACTCACGGCTCCATGTCCTGATTTATGTGGACGACATTCTCATTACTGGTTTCGATCAAGGGGGTGTCACTGGTCTTATTGACTCTCTTCAACGGGAGTTCTCTATTCGTGATCTTGGCACCGCTCATTATTTCCTTGGCATCGAACTCTATCCAATGAAAGAACTTGAAAAAGTAAACCCCGTTTTCTTATTGAAACTGACGGCTGTCTCCTAACTCAATCTAAATATATTGTAGACATTCTTAAGCGATCCAAAATGACTGTCGCGTGCCCGATATCTACACCCATGGCCACAGTCACCATGATCAATGATCCACTTTCCACTCCCCTCATTGATCCAACCATGTATCGCAGCATTGTGGGTGCCCTTCAATGTGTCACCATCACTTGCCCCGATGTCTCCTACGCAGTCAACCGGGCTTGTTAACATATGCATGCACTTGCTGAGCACCATTGGTCGCTCGTCAAGCTCATCCTTCGTTATCTTCAAGTTACACATTCTCATAGTCTCCTTCTCTACCGTGATTCAGCGCACCATCTGCATGCTTTTAGTGATGTTGACTGGGCTGGGAACACTACGGATCGTCGTTCCACCAGCGGGTACGCCATCTTTTTAGGCCGCAATCTTATTTCATGGAGCTCTAAGAAATAAGCGACGGTTGCTCACTCGAGTACAAATGCCGCATACAAGGCCCTTGCAAATGCCACGGCCGGACTCATTTGGCTTCAGTCCTTTCTGCAAGAACTTGGGTTTTCTCACTTTCCACCGGTGTTGTGGTGTGATGATATCGGTGCTAGCTATCTTGCTGCTAATCCCGTCTTCCACACCCGCACTAAGCACATTGAAATTGATTTTCACTTTGTTCGTGAACATGTCGCTGACAATCTCCTCGTCATGCGCTACATCTCCACACGTGATCAACGTGTCGATGCGCTCACCAAACCATTATCGAGACAACGTTTTGTCGAATTGCGGTTCAATCTCAACATCGCCCGGCCGTCGTTAAGCTTGAAGGGGCGTAATAATAACCATTCAGGTGAACAGACGTCTGACCCCCAGACCACAGATGTCTGCCACAAATAAAGCAGACGGCTGTGTAGGCGATCAACAAAAAGTCAGTTTGAACTACAGATGTCTGCCAAGACGTCTCTGCAAAACCTGTTTGACCTACAGACATCTGCCCATTTCTGGGACGGACGTCTGTATTGGTCAACCGTCAAATTGTTGGAAAGATTTCTTTTAGAGATTTTTGAGAGATTTAGTTGCAACAATATATTTGAAAGATTATGTATAATTGATCTGATTCTAAATTAAGATACATATGAAATAATATATAAAGAAAAGTCACAATAGAGAGAAATCTCTTCTTCTTCTTCTTCTTCTCCTTCTCGATCTCAATCTCCATTACTTTTCTACCATTTTATGTTTAAGCCATGCACCAAAGATATATCCAATGAAATGAAAATGCGATTCGAATTGCCAAAAAAATTAATTTCTCCAAACAAGCATAGTAATACACCAGCCAAATAGCATGGATCTATGCAAGTTTCCTCATATACGAACTTTTAGAATGTATTTTGGGTCGAAATTTATGAAATATTTTCTGCAACTTTATGAAAGAAAAGTTAATAACAAAGGCTTTTCTGTATGTTAGTCAAAAGAGCCGACTCATGCATATAATTTAGTGACAACAACATTTTATAAGCACTTAACCAAGGTTTGGAATTTTGATATGGGTATTGATATCAGTTATTCTTGGTTAGTGCGGCCTCTTTTTCTATTTATAACTTTCCAGGAGCAGGCAAAATGGCCAATTCAGGGATTAATTGTAGTGGGGTAAAAGAAACCTTTGTTTTATCTTGCTTGAGCGAACACACACGTGCACGCGCACACACAAATTACGTAGATTAAAGGTTGGAAATAATCAATACGGCATGTTTGCTTGGATACAAGAATGCATCATCCACATACTTACACCAATAAAGAATTGTAACCAAATAGGACGGACTTTTACATATCTCGTCACAATAAGTATAGCAGCAGCAGAAAAAAATAATAATATAACAGTAAACGTTTAAAGAATATATATTTTTTCCCATGATAACTAACAAAGTGCATACATATAGGACTGACTGAAGACAAGAGTTTAATATAGAAATAAAGAACCAGTTTATATTGAGTATTTTGTATTGTGGCATACAAAACTGACAAGTGATTATAATGTAGAGGAAATAAATATCTAGAAAAGTAAAATAAGTGAGTGTATGCATGAATGCACACTAATTCATGTCCAAACCTCGTTCTGACTGTTCATACTTGAGTGGATCGAGGATGTTCATACGAATATGTAAAGGAGTCACATGACAGAATAATTTACTTGGACTTTTCATAATTAACATGGTAAACATATCCTCGTTATTAGTATATAGTCTAAACTCCACAAAACCCCCTCAAGTTTTGCTATTTGGCTAAAAAAATTCCCAAAACCTTTGTCTCCTAAAGGCTGTTATGGATAGGCATCTCCACTGACGGTGCTAGGTCATTAAAGTTGCCACATCACATTAAAACTTTCAAAAATTAAAACTACTCTTCTTCTTCCTCCACCTTCACCGACCCTAACCCTACTTCTTCCTCCACCGGTCATCGCCGGCGCCCCGCCACCTCCGACCTCGCCTCTTCCCACCCACTACTGCCTCGCCCTCCTCTCCCCCGCCATCGCCTCCCCTCCTTCACCCCCAGCCACCAACGTCGAATTGGCCCCCTAGATTTCACCCCCACACCCCTCCTCCGCTAAGACCCGACCCCCTCCTCTCTCTCCCTCGCCCTCGCCCATCCCACCCTGACCCCCTCCTGTCCCATCCTGACTGGCTCCTTTCACCCCCTCCTCCCCCTCATCCACGATCTCTCTTTTCCACTCATCGCCACTCCCCACCGGCGCCACCTCCATTCCCCTTCAGCATCAAATTTCTAATATAATTAATTATAGTTATTAGAAAGGCAAAACGGTCCTAATTACCTTTGGTCGTTATCCATAGAAGTTTTTTTGAGTTTGCAAAGGTTCCGAGAGTTACTTGCAAAACAACGAAACTTGAGAGGAGTTTTCTGGAGTTTAGCCTTACTACATATGTACCTTAGTCCATGAAATTTCTTAACCAGAAGATATGGACAGCAAAGGCAATAATATGTGCATCCCACATCAATATCCGTGCAGAACTAGTGCATGTACGCTCATAAGTTCTTTAATAACATTGAGATATGTAAGAGATTAAAAATCTTTTTTGAAGAGTAGTTCTTTTATTTAAGGTTTATATTTAAGGAATCCCCGCTTAGTTTCTTGTTTTTCAAAAAATCATCCGGTGCTTTCTGAAATACAAAAATCTACCGTTTTGACGGGGATCTCCCTTACACCGTAAACCCCTAAAATAAAAGAACGTTTTTACCCTAAACTTAAATTCGCCGGCTCAGTTATGTTTTTTACCCCAAAAAACATGGACTTTCTCTCTCTTCGCTTTCTTCTCCCTCCCAAACCCTAATTTCTTCAAGACCCAATTGTTTTGCTCGATTGGGGTCCCTTCACTGCCGATCTAAGTGGCAAGTTGGTTCATGCATCAAAGGCAGCGGATCGAATTGAAGTGAGGTTCGATTATGAGATCGAAAGCAGAGGGAAAGATTGGATTTTTGCAAAGTTTGCAGCTCAGTGTGAGTGAATAATGAAAGTTTTTGCCGTGTTTTATACTTCAAAGTCAATTTTGTAATGAATAAAATGTGGTCCCTGTCCAAAGATGAGTTTTTTATTAGTGGTCCATCACTTGGATGTTGATAGAAGTTGTGACATATACTTAGATACCTATTTCTATACATTCCTCAATATATTCTTAAATCAATCCTTAAATTAATGTCCATTCACAGACAATTGATCATGATATAGAAGTTCATCATGGTGGAGTGATGGAGCTTCGGATCTCCTTCAGATGTTGTCCTCCGTCGATCCTATAATGGCGGTCTTTGACCACTGAGTTTTGTTTTTGAGAGTCGTTGAGTGTGGATCTCAATGGGTTGGGGTTGGAGTTGGACACCGAGCTACCTGTAAAGAAGTCCTGGGATGGGTGATCACCGTAAGACCCTCCGACGATCAAATTAGAGCCGAGCTATAGGTCCAAAGTAGCGGTGTATTGGAAATAAATTCGAGATATCTGAGTCGTCTGAGAGAGGGGTTTATATAGGGGTCGCGTAGAGCGAGCCGGTGTGAGATCGTCGCCGTCGGTTACGCCCTTACGTTGCGCCCGCGTTAATGACGGAATCCGCTCATTAATAGGGGAACGAGCCTGCGTGGGACGCGGAGTGTGGGGCGGCGGATATCTCGCCTTGGCGAGATACGCTGAGCCATTGCAGAGACGCTTGGGCTCCGCGCTCTGGGTTGATCAGGAGAGCCGAGGAAGCTCGGACTGTCAGATGGCTCAGAGACGAGCAGGGAGGTTGAGGAAGCTCGGCCTGTCAGATGGATCAGACACGAGCAAGGAGGCCGAGGAAGCTCGGCCTATCAGAGGGCTCGAAGGAGAGCAAAGGAGGCTGAGGAAGCTCGGGCCTGCAATAGCTCGGAGACGAGCAAAGGAGGGCATAAGTTCGGCTGCTGGAGTGCTCGAGGGCAAGAAGTGGGGTATAAGCTCGGAGACCTTCCGAGGAAAGTCACCAACGTTCCATACGGATCCTATCTCGGCAGCCCCCAAGAGCCTAGTAGGCTTACTCGGATGACACGTCATCTGCCATGTATAGTGATCTGAGGAATCCCCACTTATGAGCATCATCATTAGCCTCCCACTCTCGTTCCGATCTATTTATGAGTCGGGTCAAGAGTGGCCTACTTGGTTCTCTTTTGCTCAATTTGGTCCCGAGAATCATAGTGTGAATTGTCCGGGAGGACATGGCGTAGGGCAGTTGTGTCATTTCGATCTTCGAGTCCACGCGGCGTCTCCCCTGGCGTCTTAATTTTCGCACGTATCCCTGATGTCGTCAGCGGATCAGCGAAATGATTGCTCTTTAAAGAAGGGGCGCCACTTCGCTCGATCGTCAGTTAGGCTACGGGCCACGTGTCCGACGTTGGTTGGCAGATGCGACAGTCTGTCTTCTGACTCCTGCAATCGAAGAAACGTCCCTAATGGTCGATCACCACGGGGAGCTCCAACGGCCGCTAGGCGCAACGTTTTGTTTCGACGAGAATCAATCTGGGCCGTAGGATGTTCTCTTTTGGGGCAGGAAGCTACCCGCTGCGGATAGGCTGAATAGGAATCTGATCGGCGGCCTCATGAGGAGGGCTTTAGATCCACAGTGTTTGTTGGGCACGAAGCTACCCGCTGGCGGATGAGCCGAGCAGGAAGCTACTCGGCCGCCTTGTGGTGAGGGCTTTAGAACCACAACGTTGTTGGGCAGGAAGCTACCCGCTGGCGGATGAGCCGAACAGGAAGCTACTCGGCCGCCTCGTAGGGAGGGTCTTAGATCCACAGCGTTTGTTAGGCAGGAAGCTACCCGCTGGTGGATGAACCGAGTAGGAAGCTACTCGGCTGCCTCGTAAGGAGGGCTTTAGATCCACAGCGTTTGTTAGGCAGGAAGCTACCTACTGGTAGATGAGTCGAGCATGAATTTGCTCGGCGGCCTCGTGATGAGGGCTTTGGATCCATAACGTTTTTGGGCAGGAAACTACCCCTAGTGGATGAGCCGAGCAAGAAGATAATCGGCCGCCCCATGAGGAGGGCTTTAGATCCACAGCGTCGTTAGGCAAGAATCTATCCGCTACAGATGGGCTAGCAGGAATTTGCTCGGCGGCCTCGTGATGAGGGCTTTTGTCATGACCCGAAAATTGGCACGTGACGGCCCTAATACTACGCAACGCCTAAAGACGTAACGCAGTAAAAGAAAGCCAAAACCCAGAAATCTAAACCAAGAAAATACGGAAAGATAATATAAGTTTTTGAAACATTTGAAATCGCAACCCAAATTCTTTAAAAGTCTTACTTTCTTTCTTTAAAATTTTGGCAACACCCCTTTTTTGGAAAAACTAGCCAAGATGAATACAACACAAATATACGACGCCGTAGCGAAGAAATAAAGACAATAGAGAGAAAGCTGTATATAAAAGGCAACAAATCCACAATTAATATACAATAACGTCCTCACCAAGTCTCTAAGTCTACAACATACTAGTAGATGGAGAGTACAAGATACAACGAATGTACAATATGAAATACAGATAATCATCCAACCCACCTAAGCAAAATAGTACTGTGAGCTGATGCGGTATCTGTAGCAAAAGATGATAGATGAATAGCTGAATAGCCTGCCTCGACTACTCTGGGGAACAACCTGAAACACCTGTGGCACAACGGGGGTGAGTTTCCAACTCGTGAATAGTAGATAACATATGCAGGTAATCGCGGGAATGTACGTACAACATGAATCTAAAATATGCGATTACAGTAATAACATGTCATGTGAATGCAAAATAATGGAAAGTACACTAGCAGGTACAATCAATATGTGAAGCAATGATGACATGATAATAGTATGCAATAACTATGCAATAGGGATATGAGAAAGTAGATATGCAGCAATCATAAGGGTACACTAACAGGTACTACCAATATATGAAACCGTGCAAAAGTGAATAGGTATGAGGTATGGAGTGAAATATGTCGTTCCCACGGAAACCTGATATCGTGGTAGGGTCACAATCCATTAAGACATTCAAATCCCAAATCCTCAAATCAGCCCCCAAGTTGGTCTCTCATATCATGTAAGTCTCACATCTCCTTAATGTACAATATCGAATAGATCTCCTATATCCCGAATGTACAAATCAACAATCTCATAGGTATCCTGTATCCAATCTCAATGAATCACCTAATATCCCAAATAAAATCTCAAGTAAGATTCTAGCATCCTAAATATATATATTTGCAGAAATAAATATGATGGGGGCAATACACATATATTAGCGTCTCATTCCACTAATATTGGTGTAAGGGTATATATAACAACGGCTAAATCCCCTGTTATATATACAAAGGTGTTAAAGAAATATCATGAAAACCATGTGCCAAGTATCGACACAGAAATCCTGATCACGTATCATACGCTATCCCGAAAGCACGAGTGCCTAGCTCTGACCCTCGTCTTTCGACGTATGCATACGTACATGACTCCCAACGGTATCTCCATGATCCCCACCGAGTCATCAGTACTGTCACCGGTAGGTACTCGCCCGCCTCCAGGCTCAATCGGCAACATCCATCGATCTTCTTGCCGAGGGGAACCATACCGGGCCCCACCATGTACCCTCATACGGCAACCACACCTCGTATGGAGTATATAATCAGAACCGATAAATCTCATGGTGGCTACACAAATATCATATCAAGGAAACTGGGTTTTTCAATGTATGCATAATTTCATGAACTCCCGCGGTTCCCAAATCCAGAAAATATCATGTAAAATCCAAATAAACAATGCGCAAATCCAGGAATAAATGTATGCGATATATCTGAATGCGAGCATATAAAAGAGAATATGTAGCTGAAACCAGATGTATAGGAAATCAATAAGGTACAGCTAAGTATAGGTGTCTACCTATAAGTAAAAGATGTCGTATACCCTCGTGGGTATAAGTAGAATATGAAGGATACCCCCCTGGGTATAAGTAAAATATGTGCAAGGTATACCTGTAGCTGTATCGCAAGGTGTAGATGTACCTATCACTAATGGTAAGATACACTATAGGTATACCGATAAGCTAGATGTCATGTATGATAAGCAATATAGTATCTATAAGGGGTTGTGTGTGATATGGCAATTATTGACGGTGTGTGTGTAGCATACAATCCGTGCTCGTGCAACATGAACCGTCAATAATATGTGCAGTGTCCTACGGCTACTAGTCACAGTACAACTATATCAAGGAAATAAGGTAAATGCGCAATTCTAACAATGACGTAGAATATGCGACAGGTATTTGAATTCTAGCCTAGACGCATAACGCCATGCGGGCGATTCCCTTGTAGATGTTAAATCTACTCACCTACGCTCCACACTAGGTGAATCCTACCATCTGCTCCCCCTGTAGCAGTGTCCATAGTCCCTGCCTGCAAACCTGCAAATAAGACATGGAAATCATATATAAGCCAAATATTCCGCAAAACGCGATATCGAACCAAAACGAGAAACTCGCGTCGCGAACTAAACGCGCGTGTGCACGATACGCTGAATCGTGTGTATACGCGTCTAAAACCACCGCGACACACCGCGATACGCTGGATCACAGAACCCACTCACGTATCGCGCGTATCGCGCAAACACAACGGACATGCAAAACGATATATAGTCCCAGATTTTCCTACATGTCAAATCTTACAAAACTAGACATGCCAAAACACTATAGAACACAGCAGACTACCCCACACAAAAACCCAACACCTCAGCCCCTAACCTGGCCGCAATTTGCGGCCAGAACTAATAAACTGGCGGCCACTGTTGGGATCTAGGGTTTCGTGCTCAGGTGGTGTGGTCTAGACCTAGTAAGCATGCTCCCGTATTCTTAATTTTAACCTGAAAGGTCCGGGTCAAAAGCAGATTACAAAAATGTTAATATATCGCTTAAAAACGCTAATTGCACTAAAAAGGAAACCCTATGGTATTTTAGTGTAATCCAGGGCTAAACTCAGTTAAGGTGACCCTAACAACACTTAAATAAGTAGGGTTTACCAACACAATCATCAATTTGCCACAACATCTCACAAAACACCATAATCTAGCACTAAACTAGCTAATTAACACAAACCGACGCTAATAAGCACACAAGCTAAGAAACTAGGGGATTGGGTTCAGAAATATACCCTGTAGAACCCTAAGACGCAGGTGAAAAAGTGTATGGAGAAGATGAGGGGTTGCTAAGGCTGCTGGGCTCCTGCTGTTGCTGTTGCAAAAGCTGCTGCTGTTGATGCTGCTCTGCTGCTTGCTGATGCTGCTCTGCTGCTGATGTTGCTGTTGTTTGGTGCTGCCGGGGCGGCTGCTGATGGAGCTTCAGCTGCTTGTGTGTGTGTGTGAGTGTGTGTGTTGTGTGAGAGAATGAGAGTGAGGGAATGAGAAGGAAAGGGAAATGAGAGCTAGTATTAGTCAACCCTTTCTCTCCCTCTCTCTTCGTTAATGAAGGCATGGGTAAGCCATCATGCCTCATAATGCTCCCTCTCTCTCTCTCACCAAGTCAACATTCAACCAAAATAAAACCCTTTTTAAATTCATTTTCATTTTTAAAACAATCATCATACTTAAAACCCAAAAGCACCTAATACAATATTAAACTAGATTAGAGGAAATGGTTAGTTAACCATGATTGCTAATCATGTTTAACCCCAAATTAGCACCCTAGTTATCATGCACAAGTGTGTGCAAGCCTAGGAAAAATCTAATAAAATATTCATTAAATAGGATAAAATAATTGAAAACTAATTTGGTAAACTTTTTATCAAAAACCATACATTAAAATATAATTAGTCACAAAACACATTCTAAGGTGTTACAGCTTTTGATCCACAGCGTTGTTAGGCAGGAAGCTACTCGGTCGCCTCGTGAGGAGGGCTTTCAATCCACATCGTTGTTGGGCAGGAAACTACCCGCTGGTGGATGACCGAGCAGGAAGCTACTCGGTCGCCTCATGAGGAGGGCTTTAGATCCACAGCATTTGTTAGGCAGGTAGCTATCCGCTGGTGGATGAGCCGAGCAGGAATTTGCTCGGTCGCTTCATGAAGAGGGCTTTAGATCCACAGCGTTGTTGGGCAGGAAGCTACCCGCTTCGGATGAACTGAGCAGAAAGCTACTCGGTCGTCTCGTGAGGAGAGCTTTCGATCCACGGCGTTGTTGGACAGTGTCACACCCCGCTTCCCGGTATACGGCGAAGGGGACGCGACTGGTCCGCTACGTATTTACTCTGAAGTAAATATGCTAAGCGTAACTAAGCAATATAAAAGAAATGTACACAAGAGACAAAAGATATAATAAAACAACAATTTTATTTAATAACATTCTTTTTACAATACATGGAAAAGTAAATACAATTGAATGAAAACAATGCCTAAACAATGGCATAACAGAAAAGGAAAAGTACTGAAATGAAAGTGTACAATGAACTAAAGCTCTGGGTCTTCAATGAAGTGGTCCAAGTCTTCACTAGTGGGCTCGATCTCCGGAGTGTCCAGATCACCTGACGACATTCAAAGAAGAAGAAAGAGAATGTCGTCAGCGAACAAATCGCTCGGTAAGTCCCAAAGATAAGGGAGAAATAGAATAGACAGAAAGAGAATGTAGCTTTTAAAATTGTATTTTATTGTTATATTGTTGTATTTAGTGTTAACGCTGTTGTTTGTAGCTTGGTACAGAAGGATGCCAGTGTATACGAGAGGAGTCTCACTTGCCCCGGAGACTAAGGTATCAGAAACTCAAGGAACCGTTAACAGCAACGGAATATAGGTTAGGGTCTTATGCTTGCAGTCTCGTGCCACTTCTAACACTTTCTGTACCAATCTACCCCTTAAACCCCGTAGTGTTTTGATTGTATTATTGTATTGTATTGTATAGATTGTATAGTTGGATGACTGACCAAAACCATGATATCAGTAACGGATGTAACTGTATAATAATGTAAATGGAATATCTGGAGAATCATGTAAATGGATATATATCCATGGTTCGGTTCAATCAATGTAGATTGAATGTATTAAATAGATTGAATATAGAGATTCATGTTGAATCAGAATATTGTAGATTGTAAATTGTAGATTGTAGATTGTACTTGAATCATATTCAAGTCAGATTATAATAAAACTCAAAGTAAATTGAAGTTCTGGTTGTTTTGATGTTATCGGTAACCGCTGCACATAGGCGGCAGGATTTGTGTCTTTTTCATAAACAATTACCTTTTTGATAACACCATTGTTAAGTTGTCTAACTTAGATAGGCAAGCACCCACTTCTCCGGCTCCCCAAGGCTCAAGAGATTAGTCCCGCTTAAACCTATGTTTACTAGGGTCCTTATTGTAATTTATAGAACTTGAGGGGGTTTTATGTAAAATACTTTTGTATAGTTTTCAAAATACACCCCAAGTATTTATTAATCGTCTTTAGAGTTGTAATAATTATAGATTTTATACTTGTGACAATTCTAATGAAAATAACCTAACTTTCATATTATATGGTATTAAAGTGTAATATTAAACTTGTATGGAATTCATGGTATTTTAAGGTAAATTGATTCTTATGATATTCTAAAAAAATGGAATATTTATATCATAACAAAAATAGGTATTTTAATGATAAATATACATATATTTATACAAAAATAATTTTAATATATATTTCATATTCTAAAAATCTCATTTCCTCAAGATGTCGTATTTTAAATCTTTCGAGACCGAATGCTCCTTGCGGAGGTCTGAATCTCGCACTACTAAGGCCGAGGATGTGCGATAATCCGCACCATCCCGAACGGGTTCCCCAAAATGGGTTGTAGCGGCGCTTTGCAAAGATTTGTATAAATACTAAATTCTTTAGAAAACGGTTTTATTAAGTAAATGGTATTTATTTGTAAAGATGTCAATTCCCCGTATTCTATGTTCTAGGGTCTCCTAAGTCAACTAGACTGTTCCTAACTTGTCCAAAGCAACAAGTTGTGAGATATCTCTCAAATCGCCTCTTCACCGCCAATTGTGGCCAGGTAAGTACAAGTGAAGAAAGGATGGATCCGCTCACGAATCACCGTGAGACAGGCCTTTTAAAGTTACCTTTCTCGCTTATCTAGCCTAAGCACCACTAAGTCAGGTTTAGATAAACGACTGAATGCCCACAACCTTCCTCTGTCCTAATGAATGCAACAGTCCTTAATTGCCCGAGTCTAAATATTTTTATTATTAGCTCAAAAGTTATTTATTTGTAAAGATGTATTAATACTAAATCTTTTAGAAATCGTTTTATTAAGTAAAGGTTATTTAAATGAAAATGTTTGTTTTCCCGTATTCTAAGTTCTCGAGAGTATCGTGTTATGTTGCATATGAGTGTGTGAGGAGGTAGGTCATTACCTCGTGGTCTACTTAAAGATATAGCAAGTTAAATGTAGAATTGAAACAATGTGGTATTTAAGTGAAAAATACGATAAATTGAAATAGCCATCATTTTATGAAATGAAATATGATCAATTTAGTTGATTAGTGTTTAATAGTCAACATGAGAGGGTTTAAGCATAATTGTATTAACGAGATGTGAAGTGTTATAAAAAAACCGAATCGGAAATCGGATTTGTTCCGATTCCGTCGGGTTTGTAAATCCGTATTTTTAGAATAGAAAAGAGAGATAAAAAATGGGACGTACGGGTTTTGGACAACTATAAGAGGGAGATGGTTCATAAGGAGTCGGTGGTGCGTCGTTTCGTCGCCGGGAGTTCCTACGGACGTTACCGGAAAATCCGCCGAAGAATTCGCCGGAGCTTCGCCTTTCGCTCACTTCGATTGCGCACAAAAGTTTCTTGGAAATTCTAGAGAGTTGGCTCAGAGTTTGGGGTGATAGGGTAGAGGGTAGGGTTGTATTTATAGGGTTAGGCTAGGGTTAGGGTAGATGTAGGGGTTTAATTTAAAAAATGTATTAAAAATCATTAAAATTGGAGTAAATGGGGTGTAAAGAGCTTTCTGAAAACGATTTGCAGATTTAATGTGTACAGAGGGGTCAAGAAGTCCAAAAGGCAACCTTCATCTGTTGATGACTCGGCCGACCGGCCAAGTCCGGCCGGCGGCGTCGGCCCGAGTCGGCCGGTCCGCCGGCCGACTCTGCCGAGTCGGGGTCTCGGGAGGTGGGTGGTTGCCGGGGGTAGCCACTGGTACTTTCAGTTTTTCAAGTGTAGTGAGAAAATCTGGAGTTATCTTGTGTGGACTGTTGGGCTTCTAAAGAATTTAAAACAAATAAATATTAAAAATAATGTGGGGCATGGGATTTGAACTCTGGTGGCTTGGTTCAGCAGTGCAAGGTATTACCAATGAATCACAAGCTCCTTCTTGTAATTAAATTGCTAATTAATTACTTAAGTCTTGTGCTCAGGCAATAAATACCCCTTTAAGGATTTTTTTAAAAAAACAATTTAAAAATTTGTATGGAAAAAGTGTATAAGAAAATTAGAATTTTTATATTCTACCCTCCTTATAAAAATTTCGTCCTCGAAATTTATAAAAGGAAAGTATAGCAAATCCAAGGAAAGTTTGGTGCTGGTGTACTGACAGTATGTGAAAATAACAAGGTGGTGCAAGGGTTTTAAAAATGTGAAGAATGTGTGAAGGAATGAAAAAATACGAAGGTTTTGGTAAGATTGTAAAATAGGTGAGGGAATTTTGGGTTAGGACAGATTCAAGGTATATGATTCAAAGAATATGAAATTGTAAGATTCAAGAAACATGGATTGTAAAGAATGTTTTAGTTGCTGGTTCTTGTGTTATATTGCTTAGGTTGTTCACGCAGAACAGAACTGCATAGTATGGTTCTATACAGCTCTGGCCTGCATGGGCCACCAACAAAACCTGTTACGCCCTGCTTCCCGGTATACGGCGAAGGGGACGCGACTGGTCCGCTACGTATTTACTCTGAAATAAATACGCTAAGCGTAACTAAGCAATATAAAAGAAATGTACACAAGAGACAAAAGGTATAATAAAACAGCAACTTTATTTATTAACATTCTTTTTACAATACATGGAAAAGTAAATACAACTGAATGAAAACAATGCCTAAACAATGACATAACAGTAAAGGAAAAGTACTGAAATGAAAGTGTACAATGAACTAAAGCTATGGGTCTTCAATGAAGTGGTCCAAGTCTTCACTAGTGGGCTCGATCTCCGGAGTGTCCAGATCACCTGACGACATTCAAAGAAGAAAGAAAGAGAATGTTGTCAGCGAACAAATCGCTCGGTAAGTTCCAAAGATAAGGGAGAAATAGAATAGACAGAAAGAGAAGGTAGCTTTTAAAATTGTATTATATTGTTTTATTTAGTGTTAACGCTGTTGTTTGTAGCTTGGTACAGAAGGATGCCAGTGTATACGAGAGGAGTCTCACTTGCCCCGGAGACTAAGGTATCAGAAACTCAAGGAACCGTTGGGCCACGGTACAACAGCAACGGAATATAGGTTAGGTATCTTATGGTTGCATTCTCGTGCCACTTCTAACACCTTCCGTACCAATCTACCCCTTAAACCCCGTAGTGTTTTGATTATATTGTTGTATTGTATTGTATAGATTGTATAGTTGGATGACTGATCAAAACCATGATATCGGTAACGGATGTAACTGTATAATCATGTAAATGGAATATCTGGAGAATCATGTAAATGGATGTATATCCATGGTTCAGTTCGGTCAATGTAGATTGAATGTATTGAATAGATTGAATATACTGATTCATGTTGAATCAGAATATTGTAGATTGTAAATTGTAGATTATAGATTGTAGATTGTACTTGAATCATATTCAAGTCAGATTATAATGAAACTCAAAGTAAATTGAAGTCCTGATTGTTTTAATGTTATCGGTAACCGTTGCACATGGGCGGCAGGATTTGTGTCTTTTTCAAAGACGATTACCTTTTTGATAACACCATTGTTAAGTTGTCTAACTTAGATAGGCAAGCACCCACTTCTCCAGCTCCCCGAGGCTCAAGAGATTGGTCCCGCTTAAACCTATGTTTACTAGGGTCCTTATTGTAATTTATAGAACTTGAGGGGGTTTTATGTAAAATACTTTTGTATAGTTTTCAAAATACACCCTAAGTATTTATTAATCGTCTTTAGAGTTGTAATAATTATAGATTTTATACTTATGACAATTCTAATGAGAATAACCTAACTTTCATATTATATGGTATTAAAGTGTAATATTAAACTTGTATGGAATTCATGGTATTTTAAAGTAAATTAATTCTTGTGATATTTTTAAAAAATGGAATATTTATATCATAACAAAAATAGGTATTTTAATGATAAATATACATATATTTATACAAAAATAATTTTAATATATATTTCAGTTCTAAAAATCCCATTTCCTCAAGATGTCGTATTTTAAATCTTTCGAGACGGAATTTTTCTTGCGGAGGTCTGAATCTCGCACTACTAAGCCCGAGGATGTGCGATAATCCGCACCATCCCGAACGGGTTCCCCAAAATGGGCTGTAGCGGCGCTTTGCAAAGATTTGTATAAATACTAAATTCGTTAGAAAACGGTTTTATTAAGTAAATGGTATTTATTTGTAAAGATGTCAATTCCCCGTATTCTATGTTCTAGGGTCTTCTAAGTCAACTAGACTGTTCCTAACTGGTCCAAAGCGACAAGTTGTGAGATATCCCTCAAATCGCCTCTTCACCGCCAATTGTGGCCAGGTAAGTACAAGTGAAGAAAGGACGGATCCGCTCACGAATCACCGTGAGACGGGCCTTTTAAAGTTACATTTCTCACTTGTCTAGCCTATGCACAACAAAGTCAGGTTTAGATAAACGACTGAATGCCCACAACCTTCCTCTGTCCTAATGAGTGCAACAGTCCTTAATTGGCTGAGTCTAGATATTTTTATTATTAGCTCAAAAGTTATTTATTTGTAAAGATGTATTAATACTAAATCTTTTAGAAATGGTTTTATTAAGTAAAGGTTATTTAAATGAAAATGTTTGTTTTCCCGTATTCTAAGTTCTCGAGGGTATCGTGTTATGTTGCATATGAGTGTGTGAGGAGGTAGGTCATTACTTCGTGGTCTACTTAAAGGTATAGTAAGTTAAATGTAGAATTGAAACAATGTGGTATTTAAGTGAAAAATACGATAAATTGAAATAGCCATCATTTTATGAAATGAAACTTGATCAATTTGGTTGATTAGTGTTTAATGGTCAACATGAGAGAGTTTAAGCATAATTGTATTAACGAGATGTGAAGTTTTATAAGAAAACCGAATCGGAAATCGGATTTGTTCCGATTCCGTCGGGTTTGCAAATCCGTATTTTTATAATAGAAAGGAGAGATAGAAAATGGGACTTACGGGTTTTGGACAACTATAAGAGGGAGATGGTTCGTAAGGAGTCGGTGGTGCGTCGCTTCGTCGCCGGGAGTTCCTACGGACGTTACCGGAAAATCCGCCGAAGAATTCGCCGAAGCTTCGCCTTTCGCTCACTTCGATTGCGCACAAAAGTTTCTTGGAAATTCTAGAGAGTTGGCTCAGAGTTTGGGATGATAGGATAGAGGGTAGGGATGGTTAGGCTAGGGTTAGGGTAGATGCAGGGTTTTAATTTAAAAAATATAAAAAATGTATTAAAAATCATTAAAATTGGAGTAAATGGGGTGTAAAGAGCTTTCTGAAAACGATCTGCAGATTTAATGTGTACAGGGGGGTCAAGAAGTCCAAAAGGCAACTTTCATCTGTTGATGACTCGGCCGACCGGCCAAGTCCGGCCGAGTCGGGGTCTCGGGAGGTGGGGGGTCGCCGGGGGTAGCCACTGGTACTTTCAGTTTTTCAAGTATAGTGGGAAAATCTGGAGTTATCTTCTGTGGACTGTTGGGCTTCTAAAAAATTTAAAATAAATAAATATTAAAAATAATGTGAGGAATAGGATTTGAACTCTGGTGGCTTGGTACAGCAGTGCAAGATATTACCAATGAGCCACAAGCTCCTTCTTGTAATTAAATTGCTAATTAATTACTTAAGTCTTGTGCTCAGGCAATAAATACCCCTTTAAGGATTTTAAAAAAAACAATTTAAAATTTTTTATGGAAAAGTGTATAAGAAAATTAGGGTTGTTACAGACAGGAAGCTGCCCGCTGTGGATGAGCCGAGCAGGAAGACATTCGTCGGCCCTGCAGGGAGTTTTAGCATGGAAACAAAAAGAAGTATTTCAGATTGCAGGAAAACAAGAATCTTTATTATTAAATAAAATACAGATTATGTGATTTAGTTTAAATTCTCCTGCATTGAATGACTAGTTTCGATAGGTGTCCTTGTTGTTCGGACTTGGGTCAGTCGGTGATGACCATGATCTGTCCGATCGTCATCTCTCCGTCTTTAATTTGATCTGCTTGCCCCTATCTGCTTTACGTTTATCTCGCAGGTATTTTGCCAAGTGACCGGAGCGGATCAGCTCATCAATGTAATCGCGCAGCTGTTTACAATCCTCGGTCGGATGTCCTTGCGCCTGATGATAGGCGCAATACGGGCCTCGAAGCTGTTTGCCCGTCCATCGGGTAGCTGGCGGGAGCCTGAAGAACTCTTCGCCCTTAGCTTCCCCCAGCAGCTCGTTCTGGGAAATGTTTAGAGGAGTGTACTCCTAAAACCTCAGGGAGTAAGGCTTCGGACGATCGGCTTTCTTTTTCTCCTCTCTGTCCCTTTTCTTTCTGTCTGGATGGTCGGCCCGGGGCTGGTTTGAGTTCACCTCGGACTCGAGTTGGATTTCTCGCTCGGTCCAAGCTTTCACCTTGGCCATGGTCTTAGGTTGCGCTAATGCAAAAGAGCGAAGCCACTCTTCGTGCTTAAGACCCGACCTCAGCGCGGTGATAACTGTTTCATCGCAGGGCTCGGGGACTTCCAGGAGAGCGTTGTAGATACGAGTGGCCTACCCTTTGAAGGATTCTTTCTCTCCGCTCTTGATGGTGAACAGGTAGTCGACCGTCCTTTTCTGTCACTGATTCTCGACGAAGTGACCGAGGAATTGGGTGACCAGCTCATCGAAGGTCAAGATGGAGCGTGGCGTAAGTCCTCGGAACCAGTCCCGGCCAGCCAGGATGAGGGTAGTGGAGAAAGCTCGGCAGTGAGCCGCGTCAGAGTTATCCTGGAAGCTCATGCCCGCCGTAAATGCGTCTAGGTGGTCCTTCGGGTCTGATTTCTCGTCGAAGGGGGCTACCTTGGACGGTTTATTCCTGGATGAGACGTGCTCGGCCAACAGCTCTTCTGTAAAGGGCTTCGTTAGTGAATCGGCGGAATATCGGACCCCTTCACCGGACGCATGGCCGTCCCGTCATATGCCCTCGATTTTCTTCTCGAGGGCTTCGAGTCGATGGTGGTATCCCGAGGATTCTGCACAGTCGGAGTGATGGCTTCCCCCGCTCCGGGTCTGTGCGATGGTGCGGCTTCAATTTCGCTCTATCAAGTGCCTCAAATCCTTGGGCGAGCCCCTTCTCGAGTAATTTCTGCGTTCGTCGTTCGTGTGATCCCGGCGAGAGTAGGGGCGTCGGTCGTGCCTGGAAGCAAATGAGCTGACCGACACCTCCTCGGGGGGAGAGAACGCGTAACGGGCATCGGAGCGACGACCCAGTCTTCCCTGGGACCGTGGTGTGGAGCTGTCCGGCACCCAGCGGGTCATAGAATCAAAGCGCGGGTTAAGGTGGCCGGAGTCGGCCCGCCGGCGCTTGGTGGCGCTATAATGAGAGTGAGGGAGATCGAGGGCTCGAGTGTGGCCATCCATCCTTCTGTGGTCATCGTTATCCTGGGGAGAGGGAACTGCGGTCTGGTGGGTAGGGCCCGCCGCTTGAACGCGGATGAAGGCATCCACCAGTGATGTAAGCTTGTCTATCCGGGCGGATAAGGCGTTGATGGCGTTTGGAGGGGGAAACGAGCCGCTCTCGCCTTCGTTGTGGCGGCTCGTGTTCGGACCGTAGCGGTTCTCTCTCGCCATCGGGTCGAGGGCGGAAGATCAACTTATGGATGGAAGCTTCTGAAGCGTTTCCCACAGACGGCGCCAACTGATGGAGCTTCGGATCTCCTTCAGATGTTGTCCTCCGTCGATCCTGTGATGGTGTTCTTTGACGGATGAGATTTTTTTTTGAGAGTCGTTGAGTGTGGATTTCAATGGGTTGGAGTTAAACGCCGAGCTACCTGCATAGAAGTCCCGGGATGGATGACCACTGTAGGACCCTCCGACGATCAAGTTAGAGCCAAGGTATAGGTGCATAGTAGCGGCGTATTGGAAATAAATTCGAGATACCTGAGTCGTATGAGAGAGGGGTTTATATAGGAGTCGCGTGGAGCGAGCCGGTGTGAGATCATCACCGTCAGTTATACCCTTACGTTATGCCCGCGTTAATGGCGGGATCCGCTCATTAATGAGGGAACGAGCCTGCGTGGGACGCAGAGCATGGGGCGGCGGATATCTCGCCTTGGTGAGATACGCGGAGCCATTGTGGAGGCGCTTGGGCTCCGCGCTCTCGGTTGATCGGGAGAGCCGAGGAAGCTCGGACTGTCAGATGGTTCGGAGACGAGCAGAGAGGCTGAGAAAGCTCGACTTGTCAGATGGCTCGGAGACGAGCAGGGAGGCTGAGAAAGCGCGGCTTGTCAGATGGTTCGGATACGAGTAGGGAGACCGAGGAAGCTCGGCCTGTCAGATGGCTCAGAGGCGAGTAAGAAGGCTGAGGAAGCTCGGGCCTACAATAGCTTGGAGGCGAGCAAGGGAGGGCACAAGTTCGACTGCTGGATTGCTTGAGGGCAAGAAGTGGGGTGTAAGCTCGGAGACCATCCGAGGAAAGTCACCAATGTTCCATACGGATCCTACCTCGGCAGCCATTAGGAGCCTAGTGGGCTTACTCGGATGACATGACATTTGCCATGTGTCGTGATCTGAGGAATCTCCACTTATGAGCATCATCATGGAGTTTTCAAAATGGTTGGAAGTATGAAGATATATGAGGGTGGGACTAGTATTCTGGTGAAGAATTATGATACTGCTAATATGAGATGGTTGCCTTTAAGGCATATGTTGAAGGAAATTTTAGGAATGGTTGAGAGATATATTGTTTATCAGCTTCTTCCCAATGTGCCCATGCATAAAGGCCTTGTTGTGATAAATAGTGATGAAGGGGTGTTAGAGATGATGAAGTACCAATCATCTAATATACAACTATACATTGAGGTATTGAAGGAGAATACATCTACTGAGGTGTTTCTACCAGTGACGTCACAAGAAGACGGACAATCTTCATTAGTGAAATCACAAGTATTGGAGATCTCTAAAAGTAAGAGTGTCTAAAATTCAAAGTAAGTTAAGATACATATTCATTTCAGTTTGATAAATTTTTCTATAATTATTGTATAATGTTGTTGTAGATGTGAAAAAGAAGGATGGAACCTTAAGGAGAGTGTGTGAAGAGGTGACTAAGAAAATTTTTGATGAGGCAGATAAAAGGAAAGAGATAGAAGATGCAAAAGCAGAAGAGAGAAGGGTAGAAACAGAATTAGCATCTAAAGAAATAGTGCAGAATGTTGAGAAGAAAGCAAGAGATGAAGCTGATAAGAAGAAGAAAGCAAGAGAGGAAGCAGCAAGGAAAGAGAGAAGAACTTGCAAGAAGAAGAAAGGAGGATGCAGATAGGAAAGAGAGGAACTTAATCAAAGGCTGAGTGCTAGGAGAGAAGCACATAACAAGAAAAGAGCAGAAGAAATTAGAAATGCCTTAATCAGAATAGAAGAAGTTGCAAAGAAGAAGAAGCTGCAAAGAAGAAGGCAGCAGAAGAAGTAGAAGAAGCTGCAAATCGGAAGGCAAAAGAAGAACAAGATGCTGCAAAGGAGGAGGAGGATGAAAAACTGAAAGAAAAACAGAGGATAAGAGAAGAAAATATCAGACAAGATAAAGAAACGGCAAAAAGAATAGATGCAGGGTTAAATGCCATCAGAGAAGAATATGCTAGGATGTGGAATGAAAGAAAGCAGAAAGAATTAGAAGGTGCTATCGATACAAAATCTGTTGCAGAAATTATGAAGATAAAAAAAGAGGCAGCTGATTCTGTTGCAAAGAAAAGGAGTGCATGAGAAGATGAAAGAAGGTGAAGTAATATCAGGAATAGATTCTGCATTGGAGAGTGTAATTTTCTAATACCTTACAAGAGGTCTTTTCGTATTCTGCAATCAAATATTTATTTAAGTGCTCCTTTCTGTGGAAAATCCTTTTAGAAGATTGTTTTATATTTAAAACTAATTTAAGTAATTTTTAAGAATTTAAATATAATTATTAGGATTTTCTAAAGTTTATTTTAAAGGCTTTTACAACTTTCCTTGCGTCGAAATAATTATTTTAATGCTTCCTTCGTTGGAAAACACTTTAAAAAGGTTTTTCCATGTTTAAATTAATTAATATAATTTTAGGAATTTTTAATTTTAGAAAGGGAAAATAATATATGAAAATTATCAAAGAATGAAATATAAAACTATGTTTAGACACAAATTTTATAAAAGAAAGAAAACATTCAAATAGAATTTCTTAGATTTTTCCCTAATTTTTCCAATATTTTAAAATAAATTTTCTAAATAAAAATCCATTTTTAATCAAACGGTTTTGTTTTTAAAAAACTAAAAGAAAAGAAAAAAATAAAAAGATGGGGTGATGGAGGTCCTTTTCGGGTCTCCGTCAGATGTTGTCTTCCGTCGATCTCCCGGTGGATTTGGAAGGTGATCTCCTATTGCGTGCGGCTCTCAATGAGTTTTGAGGAGATTGGTGATTTGAGGAGTTTAACGCTGAGTACCTGCAAAGAAGTCCCGGGGTGGTTTGGTACCACCGAGGACCCTCCGACGATCAAGTTAGTACGAGATCCGAGCAGAGTAACGACTAAGTGGAATAAAAATGGCTTACTTGACCCCTCTGTGATGGGGGTTTATATAGCGGTGGTAGCACGCAGCAGCAGGCGCGAGAATCTCGCCGGCGGTTATGCTCCCGACGTCACACCCGCGTAGAGAGCGGATCGCCCATTAATGGGGATCGTGATGGCGTGGAACGTGGGATGTTGCTGGTGGAGAATCTGCGCATGACGAGATTTGCGGAGCGGCGGTTACGCCTATGAGCGGTGGAGTTAGTTGGAGGACCGAGGAAGACGGCCTCGGCTGGGGAGCTCGGGGACGAGCGAGAAGGTCGAGGAGTCTTGGTCTTGTGACAACTCGGGGTGAGTTGAGCGGCCGAGGAGGCCGATTTGCAGGGGGGCCTGAGGAGGGCCAGCTCGTGCTTGCAGGTCGGGTACAGGGTGGCCTGGTCGGCCCCTGTGGGCCATTGCTTCTGAGTTCTGGGACACGTCATCTGCCACGTGTCCTGATCTTGGGGGTCGTCAATATTGAGCATCATCATTAGCCCCTCACTCTTGTCCCGACCAGCAGCGGGTCGGGTCAGGAGTGGACTGCCGGGCCGCCCAGGGTGAGCTCCCTCCTAAGGTTCGTCGGGACGTGTCTCCGGGCTGTCAACTGTCTTTTCTGTCAGCGAATCAAGGCGAGATCTCTGCATTTAAGAAAGGTGCGCCGGTTCGTGCATCCTGCCGTTGAAGTGACAGTCCACGTGTCAAGCGTCGGTTGGCCGACGCGACGTGTGCAGACCTGTGACGCCTGCAGGGGTGTGGTCCAGCGTGGGAACGACAAGTGGAACAATCGGAGCCGTTGGATGCGAGGAGGTGTTTTAGGTTCTCCAGCACGTTGCCCTCGCCTTACGCATGGAGGCCGAGGTGATAGCCCCGGCAATGAAGGCCGCGGGCCAGCTCTCCTCACTGGAGGAGAGCTCTAAGCGGGAGCTGGAGGCGGTGATGGCGAGGGTCGCCGCCCTGGAGGGCGAGGTGGAGGCCGGGAAACGGGAGGTTGCCCAGTACCGCGAGGCCGCCGTGGCTGCCGAGGCCAAGCTTGAGGACGCTCAGGTGCTCGCCGGCAACCTGAAGAAGACGGTGAAGACCCTCCGGAAGGAGCTGGGGGCAGCGGCCGAATCGGCGAAGTCGGCCGACCTGAGAGCGGCGAAGTTGGCCGACCTCTCGGCGGCGAAGGCGGTGGAGGGCTACAAGAAGTCGAAGGACTTCTATGATGACCTGGCCGTGGCCACAACCCTCATCTGGTACGAGACCCTCGACGCCGTTAAGGCTCGGATGCCGGAGTTCGCCGACGAAGAGCTCTGGGCCGAATACCCCCTCGCGGACGCTGAGGAGCAGGGGAAAGAGATTCCTGACGAGAAAGTCGCCGAGGACCCTGCTCGTCTTGTGGAGGATATCGAGGATCCCGAGATCGCGCCTGGCCCCGAGGCCTAAAGCCTCCGTCTTCCTTTTCCTTTATTTTGTTGTTTCTGGAATTTTTGTAAGCCTACGGGCAGTTTGTAAGGCTGGAGAGCCCAAAATACCCTTTGTAAAGACTTTGCCTTCGGTGATAAAACTTTTTTCTTTGGTTTCATCGGTTTGCACTGTTGGGCTTCCATGTCAGGTCGGCTATCTGTCTAACGATCATTCGTCAAGTTGATTTCGGTCACTTGCCAAGCGCGCTGAACGCTGCTGAGAAGGAGGCGTCTCCACGGCCCCGAAGTCGAGGGGGGATCGCCCAGACTTGGATAAACCTGATGTCCCTTGTTGGGGCCTCGGATCCTCTGCATGTGATGGGCAGAGGGCCGTCCGCCGTATTTGTGCCGAGCATGAATGGGAAGTTGCTCGGTTGCCCCTTGGCGAGGGCTTTTGACTTCTGGCGTTGCGAGCAACGACCACTAGCTGGGGGATGGTCGAGCGAGGGTCGGACTCGACTGCCTCTGGGAGGACTTTGGATCCTTAGCGTTGGAGGGGCTGTAAGAAGTCCACTAAGGATGGCCGGACAATGAAGCTGCGCGGTTGCCTCTTGGCGAAGGCTTTGATCTCTGGCGTCGTGGATAGGCAACTACCAGCCTGGGATGACCAAGCGGGGTAGCCGCTCGGATGTCTCTTGCGAGGGCTTCGATCCCTGGCGTCATGGGTAGGGAGCTACCAGCCGGAGATAGCCCATCAGGGTAGCTGCTGAGCTGCCTCTAAGGAGGACTTTGATCCTTAGCGTTGGGGGCTGTAAGAAGCCCACTAAGGATGACCGGGTAGTGAAGTTGAGCGGTTGCCTCTTGGCGAAGGCTTTGATCTCTGGCGTCGTAGGTAGGCAACTACCAGCCTTGGATGACCGAGCGAGGTAGCCGCTCGGATGCCTTTTGCGAGGGCTTCGATCCCTGGCGTCATGGGTAGGGAACTACCGGCCGAAGATGACCGAGCAGGGTAGCTGCTCGGTTGCCTCTTGCGAGGGCTTTGATCCTTCAGGACGGGGACCGAGTAGGGTTACTGCCCGATGCCTCTTGGCGAGGGCTTTTGTCCTGAAGGATAGCCGAGTGAGGGATCCTCGGGCTTGACTGCCTCTGGGAGGGCTTTCTGATCCCTGGCGTTGCGGTAGGGAAGCTATCCGCCGGGGATAACCGAGCAGTGAAGCTGCCTGGTTGCCTCTTGGCGAGGGCTTTGATCTCTGGCGTCGTGGGTAGGCAACTACCAGCCTGGGATGACCGAGCGGGGTAGCCGCTCGGATGCCTCTTGCGAGGGCTTCGATCCCTGGCGTCATGGGTAAGGAGCTACCAGCCGAAGATGACCGAGCAGGGTAGCTGCTCGGATGCCTCTTGCGAGGACTTTGATCCTTCAGGACGGGGACCGAGCAGGGTTACTGCCCAGTGCCTCTTGGCGAGGACTTTGATCCCTGTCGGTTGTGGTAGAAAGCTACCAGCCGGGGATAGCCGAGCAAGGACTCGACTGCCTCTGGGAGGACTTTGGTCCTTGGCGCGGGAGGGGCTGTAAGAAGCCTACCAAGGACCCTTGGCCGGGCAGGGTTACTGTCCGGTGCCTCTTGGCGAGGGCTTTTGTCCTGAAGGATAGCCGAGCGAGGGATCCTCGGGCTCGACTGCCTCTGGGAGGGCTTACTGATCCCTGGCGTTGCGGTAGGGAAGCTACCCGCCAGGGATAGCCGAGCGAGGGTCGGGCTCGACTGCCTCTGGGAGGACTTTCTGATCCCCGACGTTGCGGTAGGGAAGCTACCCGCCAGGTATAACCGAGCAGGGTAGCTGCTGGGTTGCCTCTTGGCGAGGGCTTTGATCCCTGGCATTGCGAGTAGGGAAGCTACCGGCTAGGGTAGCCGAGCAGAGAAGCTGTTCAGCTGCCTCTACGGAGGACTTTGATCCTTAGCGTTGAAGGGGCTATAAGAAGCCCGCTAAGGATGACCGGGCAGTGAAGCTGCGCGGTTGTCTCTTGGCGAGGGCTTTGATCCCTGGCGTTGCGAGTAGGGAAGCTACCGGCCAGGGATAACCGAGCAGGGTAGCTGCTCGGCTGATTCTTCATGAGGTTTCGCCCGACCATCCAGTTGCAGGTATGGGGAACAGGAACGGTCGCGGTGAACGTGCGCGTAGCATGCGCATCGATTGTGCGGGGAGGCGAAGCGTCAGAGTTGCGTCATTTCGATTCCGCCAGAGGAGGCTCAATGATCGCCCAGCGGACGAGTATCGGCCCGTGAGATCTGTGGCCATGGGACGTAGCCTGCCGGTGGTCAGCCGTGTCGACGAGGGCAGAGTCTTCTGGAGGCGGAGGAGCGGAGATCTGGGGCCCTGGCCTCGCTGTTTGGACTTTAGGCGGTCTATTCGGCCGGCGAGGGCGTTGATGACGGTCGCCGGAGGAAGTTCATCCGCACCTCCGATGAGGGGGAGGCAGCGGCTGATACCTGGATCTTCAGGGTGATCGCGCGCCATGTGGACGGAGATCGGAAGGCCAATTTTGTTTTTGTGGAGTTTGTGTTCCTATAGACGGTGCCAACTGATTGAGGACAACAGTTATTTTCAAGAGCCAAAAATACCCCCCGAAACTTGAGTTAAACAATGTTAATCTTTTAAAATCACAAGAGGGGGTCAAAGTTACCGGTCATTGCAAAGCCTTGCAAAGACCGAAAGTCAACACTAACCATTCAAAGATTTTATCAGTGTAGTGCACCGGTTAGTGGAATAAGAAGTAGGGAAAGGGTAAGTGGTGGAATAGAATGTGTTTGCGTCTCGTTTTAGAGAGACGACTCAGTGATTGTGATAGATTACTCGCATTCTCTTTATAGTCCAGAAGAAGGGGTGGAGGTTCAATTTCTTTGTTTGGGAGATGATTCATCTCAACACCCGTGTTTGCTAAAAATGCGAGCTCATCAGCGAAAATCTCCTCAAAGCTTTCATCGATACCCCGAAGAATAATGTCATTTGAAAGAACGGGATGATACTCAGACTCCAGAAAAGGTTCATAATCGACGTTAGATGTTGACCCGGACAACTCAAAAGAAGGGTCCGTATGTATATGATACATATCTGGGTCAAACAACAACGTATAAAGAAAGTCTGTATCTGTATCGTGAAGCTCGTCAAATTCGCTGCTGTTGACATCCATTAATTCGACAGACGGACTCAAACATGAGGATCGGAGGGTTGATTTCCCAACTTGTAAATGTTAAGCTCAATTGACCTATTCCCAAAAGATAGGTTCATAGAGCCGTTTCTACAGTTGATTACAGCGTTGGAAGTAGCCAAAAAGGGACGACCTAGAATCACCGGAATTTGGTTCCGTGGGTTTGCTACAGGCTGTGTATCAAGTACAATAAAGTCCACAGGGAACACAAATTCCCCGATTTTTATCAACACATCCTCCAGCTCACCCCTAGGTTTGGTGATTGATCGGTCGGCCATCTGTAGAGTTATGTTCGAGGGCTTTAACACTCCGATACCTAGTTGCTCATAGGCTGAATATGGAAGCAAGTTAGCACTAGCGCCAAGGTCAAGTAAAGCACGGTTAATGTGTTTATCCCCAATAGAAATAGAAATAGTAGGACAGCCAGGGTCCTTACGTTTCCTTGGTAATTGTTGGGGGAAAGCAGTGTCTACAATACTCGACATGAACACTTTTTTCGGCACTTGAGTCTTCCTCTTCCTAGTGCACAAGTTCTTAAGAATTAAACATAGGACGGAACTTGTTGGATAGCATCCAGCAGAAGGATGTTGATGTTAACTTCCTTAAATATTTCCACAAGCTTCTCCATTTGGGCATTGGGTTTGTTGGGCCTCAACCTTTCTGGAAATGGAGCATTATCAATAAGTGTTGGGTCCCACATTTGTGGAGAAGGTTGTGGGTGTGGGAAGGATGAAGTGGGTGGAGGGTTCGAGCCTTTGGGAAAATGGAGAATAGGCTCGAAAGAAGAAGGTAAATTGGACGAAATAGGGTAAGAAGTAGAAGTGGAAGTGGAAATGGAAGCCGGGGTGTTAATGATCAATTCATCATTATCAATTTGTTCACCCACAAGATTGTCTAGCACTCTTCCAGATCTCAACGTGGTAAGTGCATCCACATTAGTGTAATGTGAAGGTCCAGGATCAGGTAGGGGTTGAGATGGAAGATTCCCTCTCTCTCTAGCACTCAATTCAGCATTTATACGGGCAATTTATGCTTCCATCGATTTAATAATCTCACCTTGGGAGGCAAAGTTCCTATTTAAGTTATCGACGGAAGACTGAAAATTTGCCGTAAATTTCATGAAATTTGTCAGAAACAAATTCATGGTTTGTTCGAGTGAAGAGGTGTTATTGGTTCCGACAGAAAAAGGATCAAAGTTGTTGGCCGGGTTTTGAAAATTTTGTGGTTGGAAGGGGTGCTGACTCCTTGGTAGTGGTTACTGTTGCTGTGGAGGGACCCATTGAAAGTTATTCTGGTTTGGATCCGTGTATTGAGTTTGGTGTTGGATCCAAGAAAGTTCAGGATGATTCCTCCAATCTTGATTATATGAGGAAGAAGAGGGATCGTTTCCAGGTCTTTGCTGAAATGCAGCATTAGTGTGACCTTGAAACGGTACATTCAAAGGACATTCTTCCGTCAAATGTGATGGGTTTGAACAGCAGCCACACACGGTTTTAGGAAGTGTGTATTGGTTTAGGGAGGCTGAAGAGAACTTGTTTTCTAGAGCATCGAGTTTCCTTTGTATTGCGGCCATTTCGGCTCTCATTGTGACGGAAACATCGAGCTGATTGATACCTTCCCCAGACAATGGTGGTCTAACACTTTCCCATTGTAATGTGTTTTGAGCTAAATCTTCTAAATATTTTCAAGCTTCACCATCATCTTTAGATAGGAATTGGCAATAACACATGGTTTCAAGCATCTGTTTAGTCATGAAATCAATACCCTCATAAAGAATTCGACACAGATCCCATCTAGGGATTCCATGATGAGGGCATTGTAAAAGAAGATCCTTGAACCGTTCAAAGCATTTCCAAAATGGTTCATTGGGAAGTTGGGTAAATTTGAAGATTTCGCTCCGAACACGGGTGGTCTTATGATTGGGATAAAATTTCTTAAAGAATGCTGCAACAAATTCATCCCATTTTGAAATAGAATGTGCGGGTGTGTTGTAAAGCCACTTCTCGGCTAAATCGCACAAAGTGAATGGGAGAAAACGTAAACGCATAGCATCCATAGACAGTTGTGAATTACCCATCAAAGCACATACGTTTTCGAATTTGGTGATAAAAACGTATGCGTTTTCAGACTCGAGCTCGTGAAATTTGGGTAAAAGTTTGATGAATTGGGGTTTAATTTCGAAATTGTCCCCATTGGCTGGTGGTATAGAAAGACAGGTGGGAAGGGGAACACGTGTAGGATAGCATCTCTCTTGGAGAGAAATGCGTGGAGGATTCTACACACCTGCGGGCGGTGGCAGAGTGGTGTTAGAGTTTGATGGAAATCCGTCCATCGCGGTCGTGGTGGGAAAAAGAAAATGTAGAAATACCGACTTTGGGGTCGATGGGGAAAACGCGGACAAGACGGGCACTAGAATCCCGTGTCCAGCCGAGCTTGCGCTAAAGGGTTTAGCACAAGTGGCAGCGTTGTGATAATTAGGGGAAAAGCTGGTTGGTGTTTGTTTTGAAAAAGAAAATACGGATTTTTGAAAAATCAAATCACAAACAATGCACACACAACCCTAGATCTAATGGTCACCTAGGTCAAGTCACTAGACCGCTTCTAGACTTCCAGAAGACAAATCGCAGGATAAATCCTCTACTGCATCTTTGCCCCTTCTGTGGCCAGGTAAGTGCAGGTAAGTGGGAGGTTCTCCACTACGTAAGTAGTGGGCCTAATTAAGTAACCACTTGCCTTAGACACACTTGCCTTAGACACCACAAAAGAAACACGGATAAGCAATAGATTACCCACGACCTTCTTCTGTCCTAATTGAGCGCGACGGTCCTTAGAGTCTTGTCTAGATATTTTTTAGTTAATGAAGGGTAATGCGGATGCAGTTTTGTGATTTTTGGGGCTTAGGAAGGATAATGAACTCCCCACCTAATCTGAATTTGGTCGTGCCCCTTAATTTCCATATTAAAATATGCAAACAACCCAGATCAAACACGCAACAAATTTTCTTTTTGCGGCGCTGCGAATTTTTGCAAAGAAACCTGCAGAAATTGGTTAATGGACAGAGCAGGGAGGAGATAAGAAAGTCAGAGATATACCTAAAAATTTTGGAACAGTGAAGCAACTTCCTTGTCGTGGATCCGCCGCGAGAAGCCCTCTACAGCCGCAGAAATGCGGTGGTATGATGAGATCCCTGCACAAAATTTTGTGCAGATACTCCTGTTCACTTACTGAACTCTCTGGAATGTCCTGAAATTTTTTCCTCTTGCTCCACAAATTCCAGATTTCCTCGCAACAATTCACAATAAATCGTTATGCGCTTGTGTGAATTTTGATCTAAAAATTCTGATGGAATAATAAATTTTCAACTCAAATAACAAAAGCGAACAAAATAGCACACATCCCCGGCAACGGCGCCATTTGATTGAATCGGTTTTCGTGTCGTGTTTAGAAATATTTCACAACCAAAGAAATTTATACCGCAATCAATTAACGGTGTCGATATAGCGCGTTAATGAATACGGATCGTCCACTGAGATGTGTGTTTTGATCGATTTTGTTTTAGATGGGTCGAAATGTAAAGATAAAAGAAAATTGCAAGAAATTTGATTCAAGATTTGTGAAATTTAGTTTCAAGCATCATAAAGAACTAGATCTAAATCAAGAATCAATAAAGTTCAAGAAGATGTCCAAATCGAATGAATTATCAAGATTTGTAAAGAGGCTCGTAGGAATCGATCCAATCGATAGTGATGATGAATACTTGTGATTACAAATTCTTATCCATTGATGATTTGTTGCGAGATCGATGACGATCAACGAGAATTAGGGATCTATCGAAGAAACTAGGGTTTCTTCATCATATCCCTTGTCCTTTCGTTGATTAGCATTTAAATTCTAGCCTCTAGGAAATTCAATTATCGATCATTGATCTCTAATTAAGAGCGAAAACATTCAATAAAGCATCTCGCTCAAATTAGGTTGTCGATGATTCAATTTTCTAAAGTTTACAAAACTCATAAGACTTAAGAATCGTTCAAGAATTTAATCATCATCATCTACCTATTTTCTCGATTCCTCCACAAGCGGAGTTTTTACTCAAACATCATGAAAAAGATAACAATCAAGAATCGATAACTCTTTATAATGCTCAAATGTAAAGAAAAGCAAGATCAAGAATTTTCATCTTTTATTATTCAACGTTTCGTTACAATTCACTTAAAGACTACAAGAATTGAGGAGAGAACTCGATCATCGAACTAGCTTCGCATCGTCTTCGTGAGTCACGGATCGCCTTGGATCTCTTGCTCGGATGAAGATCGGCGTTGCTTCAAAAAGGCTCGATGGATGCTTGCTTTGGCTCGGCACTCGATAGATCTTGATTTGGATCAAATTGTGTCACTCAATTTGATTTAGATTTGATTTGGATCTACAATTTTTCCCTCCAATTTCAACAACCTCCAAAACCCTAGATCTAGATCTCTTTTTATAACCACCTCATTTGAATCTTCCCTTCAAAGCTAGAGCCTTCTAGAATGAGTTTGTTAGAGGGAATATTCTAGAATGGGGTTATTACAAGGAGGCTTCTAGAAGAAAGTTGTTGCAAGGAATATTCTAGAGTGAGTTTGTTATGCAGAGCCTTCTGGAAGAAGCCACGTGGTCTTTGAGAGTCTTCTGAAAGCTAGGGTTGTTACAATAGGCCACGTGGAGGAATTTAGACCAATGAAGAGCTACCATAGCCGCGGAACCGCGGCAACTCGGCCGACTCGGCCGCGGATCCGCGGCCTTCTTGGTGAGTCACTGCATGAAATTTCCAGGGTTTGTTTCATGTTGATTTTTGGCGCTTTCTTGATATCTAGAATATTTTTATACTTTCTTGGTTACTGCCAGATCACAAGTCTTGGACTTAACGTATTTTATCAGCACTTTTTAGCATTTCCGGCTCTTTTACCTGGAGAATTTCCTGCACATAATCTCGAGACAAGTGTTTGATATTCAAAGATCATGCGTGCAATAATAAACACACAATTTCCTTCAAAATGCCGGTTATAATGTATAACACATGTTATTTGATATTTTACAGACAAATTGCTAATATATAATATATTCATACCGAACACCTTTAGATGATTGCAAATAGTAGGGAAATTGATGTGTTAAAAATGCAATATTTTTGACTGATCAGTCCAGCATATGAATCCTCCGCCTCCACTCACTTGTCGAACAATATACTTTCATTGAGGCCTTTGGTAACCATAACTTTTTGTATCACCTCCATCAATGTTTTCTTCGGTTTCTCTTTCGTCCTTTTGGCATTGTCTATATCGAGAGTATCCATTCGCCAAACCGGTGCTTCCATAGTTTTACGTCGCACATGACCAAACCATCTTAACCGATTTTTCCACATCTTCTCCTCCACAGGTGCTACACCAACTTTTGCACGAATATCCTCATTTCGCACCTTATCTTTTTTATTGTTACCACACATCCAATGAAGCATGTGCATCTCCGCTACATGCATCTTCTGTGTATGATACTTCTTAGGAGCCCAGCATTTTGTACCATATAATAAGGCAGGCCGAATAACGCTACGATAAAACTTTCTTTTCAACTTTTTAGGGAATTCCATGCCTTGTAGAACTACGTGTCAACACCAACATGTACCACTGTGCCACTATATTAGATCGGGGTTAGGTACCCAAACTAAGACGTTAATCACACTTAGTAAATACTTGATATTGTTTACTATCACACATATATGACATCATGCATCGTACACATGTTTTCTTACCTGCCTTTCCTTATGAGACATCATATCTGAGTTTAATTCGCTGACAGGCTTCCTTTCCTTCTATCTCTCCATGAAACGTCTATTAGATGAGGACGAAGCACGTGTCAAGGACGAAGGTGTGGAGCCCACGGAAGAAGAGGACTATGCAGACTTGATAACCTACTACTAGAAATAGTTCCTTTTCTTTTCTTTTTACCCACCTGTCTAGGGCATGTCTTCCTGTTTTGGATGTAATAAACTTTGTTTTATTTCGATGCCTCTATGATGTAATAAAGATTTTTGTTAATGAGAATAATTGCTTTTGCTTTTCTTTGTTGTTTTGGTGCGTTGCCAGTATGTTATTTTTATGCTTAACGTAACTGAAACGAGTTAGACCACCTCCGGTACAGTTAGGTTGCGGACCGTATTACGTCACTGTTTCAGTACTTTGGGAAGCAGGGCATAACAAGTTTTAGTGGTGGTCCATGCAAGACCTCAACGTGAAACAAAAATATTAACTAACCTTATTATGTTTTTGAATCTTATCCTATCTATCATTTCCATTTATACCATATCACTTGTCATCTTTCGTTCGTATTTCGATTATCTCCGATTATCTGATCATGGCCTTACCTTTTCAGGCCATGGCTAACCCCGAAGCAGCACCTTTTCCCGACGAGGATACCCAGTCATGCATCACTTTTGACCATCTACCTGAGATATGAGATGACGAAGTCCAAGAAGGACCCCCACAGGTCATCCTTGCTGACAGCGACTCCAAGGACGAGAGAGTCAAGGTAGCAGCACCGGAGATCATTGCAATCAGTGACTTCGAATTAGAGGATGAGGAGGAAGAGGAGCCCAAAGAGGAGGCTCCCACTGAGGAAGTGTCCAAAGATGAAGCTCTGGTAGAAGAGGTGCCGAGAGAGTACGGCCCCCACATGTGGTTCATTGGAAAAATACATTATATCCGATGGGAATCTTATCGATGTGTGCGGCGCAGCCATCCACATCTCTACCAGGCTCACCCTGGTATTACAGTTTTTCGAGAAAGGTCAACACCTGCGCTAGCTCATCCGTATGCTTGATTAGGCTGAGATCGGGATTAATAAGACTTGTTTTTTTGGCCAAATAAAACAATGTATGGCAATAGGGCCTTGCCTTTTCATTTCAGTTGCACTCTTTTTGTTTGAAATTATGAATAATAAAATTTCAGTTTCAAGCAAACCTTCTCTTGTGTTTCATGTCTATCGCATTCTTCATCTTTATATGCATCAGTTGTACTTTTCCTTTGCAATAATTATCATTCCTTCTTACAAGTTACTATCTTGTTCCATCCTTCAACTCATTAGGAACCTAACCTCCGTACTCTTCCTCATATCGCAATGACATGAGGTCACTTCAACAGAAACCGATGTGGGAACAAAAAAAACGACGCCGCTGCTCAGCAGGGAGCGATGATGCAATTGATGCAAGGGCTGTTGGAACAACATACCGCCATCCTTCATCAAGAACCGCGTGAGAGTAGGCAACAGTAGGCAGAAATCCTTAAGAAAGGATTGGCCCCGAACCACCAAGGAATGGCAAGGGTGAAACAATTCAGGTTACTGCATCTCGAGAACTTCTCTGAGAAAGGGACACCTTTGGAGGCCAAAGAATGGCTTCGGGATACTGTCAATGATATCGATGCCGCATAGGTTCCGATAGAGGCATGAGTTGACATAGCGAAACTAAAAGTCAAGGATAATGCACACATCCGGTAGTATGCAGAGGAAAGTTGGCTAGAGAAGCTAATCAATGAAAAGTTCATGGGACGGTTTGATACCCAATATTTCCCGGCCGTGGTAAGGAAGTTTGTCCAGCTTCAGCAAGGGTCGATGTGGGAGAAGTCTGTCGATGAGTATGCTGTAGAGTTTTCCATGTTGAGCCGGTTTGCATTTCACCTTGTAGAGACTTGGAGCTTTATGCGATGAGATTTTGACAGGGGCGGGATTTGAAGACTCAATCCGCCATGGCTACTTCTGTCCCAACCTACGATGCGATCCTTGATGTTGCCCATAGCTTCTGAGGAGAAGCGCATCAGGCAGAATGACCAACCGGCCGGAGCTAAACGACCAGCAAGTCATGTATCAGGAGGGGTCTCTTCCAGGCCCAACAGGATCAACAATTCAGGAGGCCAGCAGGGCCACTCTTTTCACGACCGACTACCATAATCTGCAACCACTGCAGCAGAACCGAGCAGTACATGAGACAATGTCGTGTACTGAACAAGCCCTGCTTAGCTTGTGGGTCTCCTGACCATACTCTTGGGTATTGTCCTCAGAAGACGCAACGTGGCCCTGCTAATGGGTCGGTCAACAATGATGCTCTGCAACAAGGGGCCTGACCGCTCCCTGCAGCTAGGCCAACCAGTTATGGAGCACAACAGAGGGGACCAACCTTGCCTCGGCAGCAGCGTGTTTTCCAACATGCCCACCGCAATGCCCCCGAACGCCAGGCCTTTACCATGACAACCGAGGAGCTGAGGCCACTGGATAAGCTATCAAAGGTACTTTTTCTGTTTGAATCAATCTTCCTTTCATGTTCCTTGTTTTCTTTCGTTTGTGACCCTTAGTTAAGACCACCCGTAAACCTTTCCCTTAAACAAACATAGGTATCCTCTTAGTAGCTTCTACACCTGCACTCGCACTTTTGACTCTGGAGCATCCCACTGCTTCATGTCACAAAATTTTGTGTCTGCTCACTCTATTCCAGTGGCACCCTTCATCACTGGATGGAATATCAACACGGGAAGCGGCGCAGTAAAGTCCACTACATGATACGACCTTTGTCCTATAGTGATCTGTGGCCGAGGATTCTACGCCAATTTTATGGTGATAGATATGCCGAACTTCGACGTGGTTCTGGACTTAGATTGGTTGGGGGACATTCTATGCTACCATTGACTGCCGTCAAAAGAGGGTAGTGTTCGAAATCCTTAATCATCCGATGTTCATCTTAAGAGCGGAAGTCTGTCCTTAGATCCAGCAACCTATAGAGCTATACCGAGAGAAGGGGAAGTGCTGAACACCCTACGGAAGAAGTGTTTCCCATGGTGGTTCGGGAGATTGAGGAGTGATACGTTCAGGAAGCGCGGAAAGCTCAGCCCGCGATTCATCGGCCCGTTCGACATCCTAAAACGAGATGGTAAAGTTGCGTATCGCTTGGCCTCACCACCATCATTGGAGGCATACATAACGTGTTCCATATATCGCAACTAAGAAAGTATGTCAGTGACCTTAGTCACGTCGTGAACATTCAGAAATCACCGTGAGGGGCGTTCTAACCTATGAGCAACAACCGGTTGAGATCTTAAACCGGAAAGAGAAGACCCTGTGTAACTAGACAGTTCAACTCATTAGGGTTATGTGGGGGATGGACTCTTCAGGCGAGTCTATGTGGGAGAGAGAGGATGAGATGAGAGAACGCTATCCCTATCTTTTTGTAACCCTTCTATGCAAACTTTTAATACCCTTGTAATTTCGAGGACGAAATTGTTTTAAGAAAGGTAGATTGTAACGTTTGTGTTTTCAAATACCTTATAAGAGGTCTTTTTATAATTTTCTACTGTCAAATATTTATTTAAGTACTCCTTTCGATGAAAAATCCTTTTAGAAGATTGTTTTATATTTAAAACTAATTTAGGATTTTCTAAAGTTTATTTCAAAGACTTTTACAATTTTCCTTGCGTTGAAATAATTATTTTAATGTTTCCTTTGTTGGAAAACACTTTAAAAAGGTTTTTCTATATTTAAAATTAATTAATATAATTTTAGGAATTTCTAAGGATTTAAATTAAAGTTTTATAAAGGGAAAATAATTTATGAAAATTATCAAAGAATGATAAATAAAACTACTTTTAGACAAGTTTTATAAAAGAAAACTATAAAATAGATTTTCCTAGAATTTTTCCTAATTTACCCAATATTTTAACTATTTTAAAATAATTTTTCTAATTAAAAATCCATTTTTTATTAAACAGTTTTGTTTTTAAAAAACTAAAAGAAAAGGAAAAAATAAAAGGTGGGGGATCCGGGCCGTCGGATCGCTTGATCCAACGGCGCAGGATGCCCCGTGTGAGGGGCGGCCGCGTGGGGACCACACGCAAGCGCATGCGCCAACGTGGGCGGTTCATGCCTACGGGCGTGAGCATGGACCGTTGGATCGCTCGATCCAACGGTAGAGGCGAACGAGCGGGGTAAAGGCTGGAAACGGCCACGCGGGTTCGGGCGGCGGTTGGTGGCAGATCCAGCTCGGGATTAATGTTCCAGACCCAATAAAAACCTCCATTTCTGACTCGATTTTCTCAGAGTTTCCTCCATAAAAAATTCTGGAAAAAAAATATCAATGTCTCCGTCTTTTTTGTTGCCTACGCGGTGTCGTCCAAGTGCTCGGGAAAAATCCGAGGAAGGAAATATTCGCGTTACGGTGCCGGTCGACGTCCTCGACTCCATTCCTTTAACTCGCCTCAAAAGGTAGGATCCGTCTCGTTCCCACTCGATCTCGTCGCCTTCTATGCATGTTATATCCGTTCTAATAATATCACCAATTTCTAAATCCTAATATGAACTTTGAATATGTCCAGTTAGCTTCCAATCATTAAACACGACAGACCCTTTATGTTATCCACACTCAATAAAGAAACTAGTTCACGGGGTAACAACCTACCCCTTTACTTACTGTTACTTTGTAATTACAATCGTGCCGTTAAATATTTTTAGATTTAAATACTTCTTGAACCATTATTAATTTGTACCATTAATTGAACTTACACATGCACCACTACTACATTATATATATCATACTCGGTAATGTTAAACAATTAATTGTAATGGATAAATTATAACACAACACTCATTATAATTATTCAATTAACCTGACATATTATAGTTATTCAATTAACCTGACATTAATAATTGTATATAATTATATACATGTCACTAATTGTAATATATACACTCTAATCTCTTATGCATAATGATTAATATACATATATACTTAAATTTACTTCTAAACTCTTAACAAAAATAATATTATATACCACTTTCAACATCTGTGATTATTAATTAAACTTCATATCGAACAACTAGATGTATCTAATCTAACAACTATAATTTATCTATATTACTTCTTCCTTTTATTATTTTACAAACAAGGTTGTAAATCGCGGATGGTGGTCCATGGCGATCGGGACGTTTCATGGCTGATATTAGATAGCGGCCTTTATATATAAATGGTTCTATAAGTGTTATGAAATGAACTTCATTATAGAATTAGATTAAATAACATTTCACATAAGTTTCCATACATATCAATATTCAAAATAAAAGGAACAAATATCATCATCATCCAAAACCAAAAAGTAAAAGTGCTAGCAAACAACCATAAGTTTTATCCATTATAATCCAAAAAACCAAAATGAAATAAATTTTCAACAAACAATCAAGTATCACAAAAGCAAACTCAATCATCTCCATCAACTTCAGAGTCAGAGGTAAAATCATCATTTGTAGGAGCTATGGCGTCCGCTGTACTACAAATATTACGGGTAGCGGGTGCCATGGCGTCCGCTATGCCCTAATCCCCTATAAAACCATACCGGTGCATCCCGTATAACGCCTGAGGGTCCAAAATGCTTTAGTGGCGCTATTGCGGCCGCTATGGCCGCAATTTAAAACATTGTTTACAAAACACTCTCGAGAGTTTAAATAGCGTATTTTTACATAAAACACTCTCGAGACTTTAAATACCTTATTTTTACATAAATATCCAAAAGTTTTCAAATACCTTATTTTTATAGAAATACCTAAGGATTACGAAGACTAGTATTTTTAAATAAATACCCCAACTTTTAAAATAAATCCCAATACTTGTGGGGAGGCGGAATTTTCAAAAACGAACTTGTTTAGTGAACGAACATCGACTAACCGCTTGAATCGAAGCTAAACTATAAATAACCGTACACAAAGAGTTTCATAACTATTGTGTTTAGGGATTATACCTAATGAAACCAGTCCTTCGTCTTTACGATCTCCTTGTTCTCCTCGGCCTTCTCTAGGTAGTAGACGATCCACCCGAGAGCAAAACTCCAAACTAAACCTCTAACTTGAGGTAACTAATCTTCTTGGATTGCTAATCAAAGAAGATAGAATAAAATAGAGTGATGGTTATGGATTGATTAGTCTTTCTAACCCTTGTACTCAACTCATGAGAGGGGAGGATTAGTCTTTTGAAGAGAGAGAGCTTGAGGAAAGAGAAGGTGAGAGTAAATTATGAGATAAGATTGTGAGTATCATAACATATTATGAAGCATTCTCATTAAAGAATAAATGAATAAATGTGATGAATAAGCATGCTTCATAAATGTTAAGTGGTGATTCATTAGCATGAGTCATTAATCATTTATGGTGCAATAATGACAATGATGAATCACTCTCATGACTCACTAATCTTATCCAAAGTATATGCCACCTAAACCTCCTTAGTCACCATCTTCTAGAAGTTTCTCGCGCAATTACGAGAATGCCCCTCCGATCCGTGAAAACACGGAAAAACTTTAAACTGTAAAAATCCAATAACCGGATACCAGTAACTGGTTTAAACCAAAGCCGACTGGTAAAAACTGTCCGAAAGTCGTACGCGCGTAAACGCACGTATGCGTCCGAACCCTTGTCGTAAAACCATACGACCTCTATATCGTTTCGCCTGGAGTAGGAAACTCTCTGTGTGGGACTCTAGAGACTCGACTACTACGCTGGCAGTGGGTTTAACCACAGACCGCAAGCGGCACTAGCTGTACGTAACGGTCCCCAGGTAGTTGTCGATAAGAAGGCCGATGAGGAAACCCATCCGAACTCCTACTGAGTCTGATGTGACAATCTCCATACAGTCCGGTCCGTTCGTCCAAGACTATCGCATATCCTGCCTAGGGGACGGCAAGCGTCAGTCCCCTAATAGCGGTATAAGTCGTGTCGGAGGGAAGCCCATTACACCCTGAGAAACTACTGGAACCTACCAGCAAATCTCGCTTGCCCTGGCCAGGGACTTTGCGTAATGGCTCTCTGACACAGCGCGATATCTACTCCCAATACCGGGAGGGACGAATCCTGTCTAACCGCCACTGCCTCCAAGTGCTCGGGACTGCACCCAACTGCTACCTGTTTGCACGACTCCTTTGAGCCGTGGTAGGGTAGCAATCTAAGAACAGTGGGACACACTCGAGGCGAAGTAGCAGTGTCAAGTCTGCGGACTACGCTGTACTCATGTCACCTGGGAACTGTTCACTGACGACTGGTATAAAACCAAACAACAGTTCCCTGTGAGTCCTGTCCGGTGTACTCGTAACCTAACGAGCACCTGTATACTATCTCCAGTACGACGTACTGACGGCTGTGGGACAGACCATCTCCCCAACTGGGATGAGAAGCGTACACACTAGTCTACTCCGGAATATCGATGCTCTGTCTCGATAATCCAACGACCAGGGACCTGAATAAGGATGTGATTGTAGACTACCCAGCCCCCACTAGTGTGACTGCCATCACAACGCTGGTAGTCAAGCAAGATCCTAAGAGCTCTATCAATACGTACACTCACATATTAAGATAGAAAAACCAAGTAGCATACTACCATGTTTAGCAAGACTGTTATATACATGTGAATATCCCAAGCTTCCATTAAGTAATATACAAGCTAGTATGATACAGTAATAGCCTTCTAGGGCATAAACACTAACAATCTCCCACTTGCACTAGGACCATGTACTGGCATATCGAAGACCAATGATCTCGAGTAGCCTCTCGAACTGCGTCTGAGGTAGGGCCTTCGTGAATGGATCAGCAATGTTCTCTTCTGAAGCAACTCTCCGAACCTCGATCTCCTGACGATCAATGATCTCCCTGATCAGGTGATATCGCCTCAAGATGTGTCTGGACTTCTGATGGGACCTTGGTTCCTTTGCAAAAGCTATAGCTCCGTTGTTGTCTCAATACAGAGGTATTGGATCAACTATGGTAGGAACCACCTGAAGTTCTGTTAGGAACTTCTTCATCCAGACTGCTTCTTTTGCGGCATCGCAAGCAGCTATATACTCCGCTTCCATCGTCGAGTCAGCAACGGTGTCCTGCTTGGAGCTCTTCCAGCACACCGCCCCTCCATTGAGGGTAAAGACATAACCCGACATGGACTTGGAATCGTCCTTATCACTCTGGAAGCCGGAATCAGCAAAGGCCTCCAACCTGAGGTCTTTTCCGCCGTAAACCAAGAACATCTCCTTAGTCCTCCTCAGGTACTTGAGAATGTTCTTTACTGCTATCCAGTGTTTCTCCCCTGGGTCTGACTGATACCGGCTTACCACGCTCAGTGCGTAAGCTACATCTGGTCTGGTACACAACATCGCATACATTATAGAGCCTACCGCAGAAGCGTAGGGTATAATAGACATGCGTTCCCTTTCCAAATCAGTCTTGGGAGACATCTCTTTGGAGAGGGTGATTCCGTGACAAGCCGGTAGATTACTGCGCTTAGAATCTTCCATACTGAATCTTTTCAGTACAGTGTCGATATACCTGGACGGCGAAAGTCCCAACATCCTCTTGGATCTATCACGATAGATCCGGATCCCCAGAATGTAAGAGGCATTACCCAGGTCTTTCATGGAGAACCTGTGTGACAAGAATCCTTTGACAGATTGTAGCATAGAAATGTCATTTCCTATCAATAGAATGCCATCCACGTACAAGACGAGGAATACAACACTTCTGGCTACAACTTTACTATATATGCACGGTTCATCTGGATTTTTGATAAAGTCATATTCTTTGACTGTCTCATCAAAACAGATGTTCCAACTCCGCGATGCCTGCTTTAGTCCATAAATGGACTTAAGCAGCTTGCATACTTTCCCGCTGCTCCCACTCTGATTGAAACCCTCTGGCTGATCCATATAGACGCTCTCTTCTAAATTTCCATTCAGAAAAGCCGTCTTTACGTCCATCTGCCAGATTTCATAATCATGGAAGGCAGCAATAGCAAGAAGGACCCGAATGGATTTGGGCATAGCCACTGGAGAAAAAGTTTCGTCATAGTCCAAACCAGGTCTTTGATGAAAACCCTTTGCAACAAATCTAGCCTTATAGGTTTCCACCTGTCCATCTACACCAATCTTTTTCTTGAAGATCCATTTGCATCCTATGGGTTTTACCCCATCTGGAGCAAAGTCCAAAGTCCATACTTTGTTGGTGTACATGGACTCCATTTCGGTCCGCATTGCATCTAGCCATCGTACCGAGTCGCCGCTCTGGATGGCCTGCCGGAAGTCAGTAGGTTCATCATCATCTATGATGCAATCCTCTTTATCCCCATCTATGAGAAAACCGTAGTATCTCTCAGGCGGATGAGACGGCCTACTACTCCTGCGGAGGGGTGCGGGAATGTTCTGTTCTTCTTGAACTTCCGGTTCTACCAAACTTTCAGTAGCAGTTTGTGGTTCTGGAATTTCTTCCAGTTCTATTTCGCTCCCACTTATTTTCTTTTCTAAAAACTGATATTCTAGAAAATGGGCATTACGAGAAACAAACACATTTTGTTCCTCTGCGTAATAGAATAGATACCCCTTGGAGTTCTTTGGATATCCCACAAACTTACACTTTACTGATCATGCCTCGAGCTTGTCCACATGCTGCTTTTTAATAAAAGCTGGACATCCCCATATTTTCAGATACTGAAGATAGGGTTTCTTCCCGCTCCACATCTGATATGGAGTGGTAGGCACAGTCTTGGTAGGTACCATATTCAAAAGATATGCCGCTGATTCTAGCGCATGACCCCAGAAAGATCGCGGTAACTCAGCATTACTCATCATGGATCGTACCATATCCAATAGGGTTCGATTCCGTCTCTCCGATACACCGTTATGTTGTGGAGTGTACGGAGGAGTAAGCTGAGAGAGAATTCCTTTCTCTTTTAGGTAACCTAGGAACTCGGCACTCAAGTATTCACCACCTCGATCAGATCTAAGTGTTTTGATACTTTTGCCGGTCTGGTTTTCTACTTCATTCTTATACTCTTGGAATTTCTCAAAAGCCTCGGATTTATGTTTCATCAGATAAATGAACCGTATCTTGAGTAATCATCCGTGAAAGTAATGAAGTAGGAAAAACCACCTCTCGCATGTGTAGACATTGGACCACATACATTGCTGTGTATGAGTCCTAAGAGCTCGCTCGCTCTTACTCCTTGTCCAGTGAATGGAGTCTTTGTCATCTTTCCTTTGAGACAAGATTGACAAGTGTCATAAGATTGATATTCGAACGAGTCCAAATATCCTTCTCTATGCAACTTAGTCAACCTTCTCTCATTGATGTGACCCAGTCTACAATGCCATAAGAAAGCTTTATTTAAATCTGGAGACTTTCTTTTTAGTGTGTTCTGGACATTGAAATTTTGGAGTTGGTTTAAAACATATATTCCGTTATTTAGTGTACCTGACCCAATCAAACCATGATTAAGGTGGATGTTGACAACATCTCTTACAAACGTGAAATCATAACCTTTATTTGATAACAAGGAAACTGATATGATATTACACGTTAAGCTTGGTACAAAATAACAGTTATGTAAAACCAAAATGTGTCCACTCGTCAATCCTAGGTGATAATCCCCGACGGACGCAGCTCCCATGCTAGCTCCGTTAGCAACCTTTAGGGTCATATCACCTTCCTTCAGCACTCTACGGTTTCTCAGTGCCTGCAATGAATTGCAAATATGAGATCCTGATCCGGTATCCAATATCCAGGAAGTAGAGTTGATTGACAGACAATTCTCAATTACAAACACACCTGAAGTCGAAGCCACAGCTTGCTTCGGTTCCTGGTTCTTGGCATTCCACGCCTTGCAATCCTTCTTCCAGTGCCCTTTCCTGTGACAATGGAAGCACTCATCCTGGCCAACTATCGGTACTGCAATCTTTTTCTTTCCCTTCCCTCCCACCTTACTAACACCTCCTCTAGGTCTGGGTGCGGCCTTCTTCTTCCTTCCTTTGGCCTTAGCCTTGGACCCGGAAGAAGATGTACCGCCAACAAACATAGCGGGTGTTTCCCTTGAATTCTTCAAGGTGCCCTCTGCACTCCTTAACATGTTCAGGAGTTCCGGAAGTTCAACTTCTTTTCTTTGAAGGTTGAAGTTCGGGATAAACTGGGTGTAGGTGTGAGGAAGGGACTGGAGAATAAGGTCTGTATAGAGCTCATTATCCAAAGTCGTCCCAAGGTCTGCGAGCTCTTCTATATAGCCGATCATCTTTAGGACATGTTCTCCTACCGATGACCCGACAGCCAACCTCGCTCAAAACAAGTTCTTTGAAGTCTCGTATCTTGCTATACGAGATTGCTCTCCATAAAGTTCCTTTGTATGGAGAAATATGCCATCAAGGTTCATATCCTCGTGCCTCCTCTGATGTTCATTGTTCATCGAGGCAAGCACGATGCACTTGGCTTTCGCGCAATCTAAATCCCAGGTTTTGCGGATTTCCTTATCCGCATTGCTGGATTTGGGACCAGGGACAGCAGGTGCCGTAGCGGTGAGGACGTACCCCAGTTTGTCATAGGTTAAAGCCATTTTGACATTCCGCAACCAATCTTTATAGTTTGGCCCTGTCAGTATATTTTTCTCTAAAAGTAACTTAAGTCCAGTCATTTTCAGGGTCGCTGCAATTAGGAGAGAGAGAAGAAAACTCTTTAGCATGATGCTCTTGCAAGTTTAGAGTGGTTTTTAGTTTATCTAAACTGGATGGCTCCCACTGTTTCTCGAATCCTTCCTCAAACCATAAAAGAAGAATTAGCCAGGACTATTCTCACCGTACAATACTTGCTTAACCGTTCAGCCAGGCTGGTGTCGATACTTCGAGGGAGGTTTTCCAACGCTTTCGCGAAGTTCCTTAATTAAATAACCTCTTTTCTCTGGGGGCGTAACCCCACTGACACTTTTCTGGACACCTACTAGGTTTATAGCATTGATCGTTAAGTGACGAATATCCTGATAAGTAGCATATACTCACAGTAGGATCGGGATCCAAATATCATCTTCTGATAATGTTGTAGGAATGCTACCAACATTCATCAAACTCAAAATGGTATGCATCTCTTTGCAAATTTCAGTTTCTTTAGAAATTCCCGATATACATTTTTGCCCCATGCTCTTATGACCTTGGCGTTGGTCAAAATATCATAAGTCACATGTCAAGTTCTACCCATCATTATCTTGTTAATTTGAACCCATCCGTACATATCCTTGACGTTGGCCAAAATGATCATACGACTGTCCCAAACTAACTCATCTATCTATGCAACAAATGAATATCCAGCAGCTACCAAACACTATGCCTTGGCGTTGGTCAAAATACATAGCTTGAATACTACTGAATACCCAGATGAAATGACGGAGGGCTACGAATGGTTTTGGCGAAACCGTGAACGTAGTGAACTTGATATAACCGAAGGAACCTGATAGCTTTTTTTTTAAAAGGAGTGGTTAAAGCTCCGCATTTAAAAATATCTGTTTTTAAAATTAACCGAGTGGTTTCTTTTAAATTGTTCCAACGATTAAAACTTTGGTTTATTTTCTTTGCATTATAGATAATGTGTCCCATCATTAACCTATCATTGCAGAAAACAACGAAAATACAACGTCCTCTTATGCCATCCGCATTCGCCACGAGGTCCCGTCATCACCCGTTAGGTTACTTAACTAACGACAGAGCGGGGGCTGGGCTAGCGCGGGTGTAAAACATAAGTGACGTCTAAATAGCTATCATATATATAGATATTTTACATTCGTCTGACGCAATGATATACATTCCAGAACACAGATAAACTTTATTGGATTTGCAAGCAATCTGTATTTCTTTCGAGCCTGCAAGAAAAGACAGATTACACAGTTGTGATGAATAGCCATTACCCCACCCTCGACCCCTACGGGTACGGCAAACTACCCACCCGGCAGTTTGTGTACCCCACCTTGGGTCAGTCCTAGGAGCAAAAACAGTAAAATGAAATAATACAACGGTGGCTACAACCGCAACTTGGATGTGCCCCGCAAAATAATATTACAACAAATTACATTTACAACAAATGAATTAAATAATAACCCATTGCAAAACCCCGGCTATACACCACAACAGTCCAATAACAGTTCATATGCACAAACAGATAAAACCATTACAGAAATGTGCAACCCCCTGCCAACCGACATACTAGCAGTTAGGGGAGGTTTACGAATACATTTATCAATCACAGATATAATCCAATATGCAAATACTGTACAATTTCGATCGATTAAACACCATTAATATTGCTCCAAAAACTGCTCTGTAAAACTGAAACCTGAGCATATATTAAATATTCCAGAAAACACTAAATATCACAGGGGACCCACACAAGAAAAACGAGTTCCTGACTCGTCAACTCGGCGGCGGAAGCGCGTCGGATCGGTGGGATCCGCCGCGGTTCCGCGGCACTGTAGACGAATCAGGAACCCAAATTTCTTGGGTGTTCTTCTGTGTTCATTTCAAGCTTTCTGCACTTACCTGAAAAATTTTTGGACTTCATTTAAATTTCGACAGAAACTTGACAGTTTTAGGGTTTTCCGGCTTCGTTTTTCCGTTCGAAATTCGTACAAATTTGCAATTAAGTTATTTATTGTTTAGCGAGGCTCTGATACCACTGTAAGTCGATGTACTACACCCCAATACTTGTGGGGAGGCGGAATTTTCAAAAACGAACTTGTCTAGTGAACGAACATCGACTAACCGCTTGAATCGAAGCTAAACTATAAATAACCGTACACAAAGAGTTTCATAACTATTGTGTTTAGGGATTATACCTAATGAAACCAGTCCTTCGTCTTTACGATCTCCTTGTTCTCCTCGGCCTTCTCTAGGCAGTAGACGATCCACCCGAGAGCAAAACTCCAAACTAAACCTCTAACTTAAGGTAACTAATCTTCTTGGATTGCTAATCAAAGAAGATAGAATAAAATAGAGTGATGGTTATGAATTGATTAGTCTTTCTAACCCTTGTACTCAACTCATGAGAGGGGAGGATTAGTCTTTTGAAGAGAGAGAGCTTGAGGAGAGAGAAGGTGAGAGTAAATTATGAGATAAGATTGTGAGTATCATAACATATTATGAAGCATTCTCATTAAAGAATAAATGAATAAATGTAATGAATAAGCATGCTTCATAAATGTTAAGTGGTGATTCATTAGCATGAGTCATTAATCATTTATGGTGCAATAATGACAATGATGAATCACTCTCATGACTCACTAATCTTATCCAAAGTATATGCCACCTAAACCTCCTTAGTCACCATCTTCTAGAAACTTCTCGCACAATTACGAGAATGCCCCTCCGATCCGTGAAAACACGGAAAAACTTTAGACTGTAAAAATCCAATAACCGGATACCAGTAACTGGCTTAAACCAAAGCCGACTGGTAAAAACTGTCCGAAAGTCGTACGCGCGTAAACGCACGTATGCGTCCGAACCCTTGTCGTAAAACCATACGACCTCTATATCGTTTCGCCTGGAGTAGGAAACTCTCTGTGTGGGACTCTAGAGACTCGACTACTACGCTGGCAGTGGGTTTAACCATAGACCGTAAGCGGCACTAGCTGTACGTAACGGTCCCCAGGTAGTTGTCGATAAGAAGGCCGATGAGGAAACCCATCCGAACTCCTACTGAGTCTGATGTGACAATCTCCATACAGTCCGGTCCGTTCGTCCAAGACTATCGCATATCCTGCCTAGGGGGCGGCAAGCGTCAGTCCCCTAATAGCGGTATAAGTCGTGTCGGAGGGAAGCCCATTACACCCTGAGAAACTACTGGAACCTACCAGCAAATCTCGCTTGCCCTGGCCAGGGACTTTGCGTAATGGCTCTCTGACACAGCGCGATATCTACTCCCAATACCGGGAGGGACGAATCCTGTCTAACCGCCACTGCCTCCAAGTGCTCGGGACTGCACCCAACTGCTACCTGTTTGCACGACTCCTTTGAGCCGTGGTAGGGTAGCAATATAAGAACAGTGGGACACACTCGAGGCGAAGTAGCAGTGTCAAGTCTGCGGACTACGCTGTACTCATGTCACCTGGGAACTGTTCACTGACGACTGGTATAAAACCAAACAACAGTTCCCTGTGAGTCCTGTCCGGTGTACTCGTAACCTAACGAGCACCTGTATACTATCTCCAGTACGACGTACTGACGGCTGTGGGACAGACCATCTCCCCAACTGGGATGAGAAGCGTACACACTAGTCTACTCCGGAATATCGATGCTCTGTCTCGATAATCCAACGACCAGGGACCTGAATAAGGATGTGCTTGTAGACTACCCAGCCCCCACTAGTGTGACTGCCATCACAACGCCGGTAGTCAAGCAAGATCCTAAGAGCTCTATCAATACGTACACTCACATATTAAGATAGAAAAACCAAGTAGCATACTACCATGTTTAGCAAGACTGTTATATACATGTGAATATCCCAAGCTTCCATTAAGTAATATACAAGCTAGTATGATACAGTAATGGCCTTCTAGGGCATAAACACTAACAGTTTACAAAATACTCTCGAGAGTTTAAATAGCGTATTTTTACATAAAACACTCTCGAGACTTTAAATACCTTATTTTTACATAAATATCCAAAAGTTTTCAAATACCGTATTTTTATAGAAATACCTAAGGATTACGAAGACTAGTATTTTTAAATAAATACCCCAACTTTTAAAATAAATCCCATAAACTTCTAAAGTCATATTTTTGTCTGATTGTCCACTCAGTTGATCCTAATTAATTAGAACAGCTGGTGGGTTTACATAGCATCTTATCTCTCGAGTCTCGGGGAGCCGGAGATAAGGCACCATACACCTGTCCCAAAAGAAAAACGTAGAGATTTAATGATTAAGAGACATCTGTAAAAGAAAGAGCCGACAATGATTGTTTTCATTTGCCTATCCTTTCTATATAAATAGAGTGAATTCACAGAGTGAAGGCCATTCGAACTTTTAGGGAAACCGAATCACATGGGTATTGACCTATATTAATCCAATCTCATGAAATACCATAAGACATGCCATCTGGTACGGTTAAAGTTAGATACGCGAATCTTAGATATGGAATACTTATTGATGATTCCGATATACGGATGTGATCTTATACTAATGTTGACTCCGATATGCGGATGTGACCTTATACTATTGAAATTCCGTGTTTAGTAGAACTACGTGCTAATACCAACATGTACCTCCATGACTATATGACATACTATCTGATACGGTTAGGGCTAGACACGCGAATCCTAGGTATGGAATACTTATTGATGACTCCGTTATGCGGGTGTGACCTTATACTATCGATGTCTTTGATATACGGATGTGACCTTATACTAATGATGACTCCGACATGCGAATGACCTTATACTATGGAAATTCCATGCTTAGTAGAACTACATGCTAACACCAACCTGTACCATTGTCTAAGGCCGGGGTTGGGTACCCATGCCTACCAAACTAAGACGTTAATCACACTTAGTAAATACCTGATATTGTGTACTATCACACATATATGACATCATGCATCGTACACACATGTTTCCTTACCTACATTTCCTTGTGAGACATCCTATCCGAGTTTAACTCGCTGATGGGCTTCTTTTCCTTTTATCTCTTCCTGAAATGTCCGCTAGATGAGGACGAAGCACGTGTCATGGACGAAGAGGACTATGCGCACTTGTCAACCTACTGCTAGGAATAGTTCCTTTTTTTCCTTTTTTCCCACCTGTTTAGGGCTTGTCTTCCCGTTTTGGATGTAATAAACTCTGTTTTATTTCGATGCCCCTGTGATGTAATATAGATATTAGTTAATGAGAATAATTACTTTTGCTTTTATTTGTTGTTTTGGTACGTTGCTTGCATATTATTTTTACCTTTAAAGTAACTGTATCGAGTTAGACCATCTCCGGTACAGTTAGGTTGCGGACCGTGCCACGTCACTCCATCAGTCCTTTGGGAAGCGGTGCGTGACAGAGAGAGTGAGGCAGTTACATATGAAAGCCAGAGCAGGATATTCAAGTAAAAATACTGAGGTGGAGAGGAAGATTGATCATGAGGATAGCACTGATGGTGATGGTGATTTTGATGGTGATACAGATACAAGTGATAATGAGTATGAAGATGAAAGGCATTTGTTTGGGGATCCAGATGAGGATTCTGATGGTGATGATGATTATTTGTTAGATGAAGTTGCAAGGCAATATGAGGGGAAAAAATTATGCATCCTCATAAACATGATGGAGCTCAGCATGTGCTAGGTGATGAAGAGGAAGCAAGGGCACAGCCAGAATAAAAAGTACAGAGGGAATCAAACAAAGACCAATAAGATGATGACATAGCTAGGAGTAGAGCCCAATAAAGGTGGTAGGCCAGCTTTTCAGAATACCAACAATGAAGATATTGATTTTAGGGATCTTGACCAAGTCAAAGAGTTGTTTTCTGAATATGAAAACTCAGTCCTGTGTGTTCAAAAGATGAAGGTGCAACTAGTAGAACAAGATTCCCTTTATTTAATGAGAAGGCAGATCTAATAAATCCTGTAGTTGAGGTAGGTATGGAATTTGAAGATCCAGGCCAATTTAGATCTCTGATGAGGGCTCATGCCATAGACAGAGGGTTTGATTTGAGATGGATTAAAAATGAAGGGAGAAGATTGACACTTGGGTGTAAAGATATGAACTGTGATTATAAGGTCTATGCTAGCTGGAATCAGGAAAGGAGTGCTTTCAGAGTTGAGAGCATCAAAGGAGAGCACGTTTGCACAAGAGCTATGAAGAACAAGCGAGCAACAGCTAGGTGGCTGGCAAAGAAATATTTAGAACAATTCAGGATCAACAAAAGCATGAGATGAGATGTCTTTCAAAATTACAGTACAACATGAGCTTCAAGTTGAAATTACCCAATCATGTTGTTATAGAGCCAAGAGGATAGCACTAGATGAGATTGAGGGGAAGCATTTGGAACAATTTGGCAGGCTGAGAGATTATGCAGCTGTTCTGTTGCAGAGAAATCCTGGGAGCCAAGTTGTTATTAAAACCAAACAATTGATAGGAGTGGAGAATGCAGTTGGCTTTACTGGGATTTTCATTTCATTTTCAGCATGTATCAAGGGGTTGATGAATGGGTGCAGGCCGGTTATTGGCTTGGATGGATGCCATTTGAAAGACACATTTGGTGGCCAAATATTAATTAAGCGCTCTTTCAAGGGATCCAAACAATCAAATGTTCCCTATTGCTTATTCAGTGGTGGAAGCTGAAAACAAAGAGGTAATTTTACAGGCAAAAGGTAATTTGTTTATTTTTTATGAACTACATGATGTGTAATTATGTGTAATTATATTGTTGCAAGAGTCTGTTTAAATTTGTTTCTGTTTTATTTTGATTAGGGTTTGATTGAGAGCTTGAAGGACCTAGTTCCATCAGCATTTATGAGATTTTTTGTGAGGCGTATCTATGCAAATTTTTCTCAGAATTTTAAAGGGGTGAAGCTAAAGAATTTGTTGTGGGAAGCTTCTTGTGCTGCAGAAATTTGTGATCATGAAGCTGCCATGGAGAGCATAAAAAAAATGGATGAAGAGGCATGGAACTACCTTGTGAAGATTAGTAAAGATATATGGATTAGGAGTCATTTCAGTATTTTGACAAAGTATGATCTCTTATGCAACAATATATGTGAAGCTTGGAATAATTACAGCCTTGAAGCTAGGGACAAGCCAATTATAACAATGCTTGAGCATATTAAGGTATAATTTTCCCAATAGCAGATCCTAGGAATTGGCCCAGGCAACAATACATGACAATACTACCTCCAAATATGAAGAGACAATCTGGGAGACCACCAAAAAAGAGAAAAAGAGGTCATGATGAGCCAAATTGCAAAACGTCAGCTACTAGGTTGGGGTCAACTTTGATTTGTGGTAACTGCAAACAACCTGGCCATAATAAGAGGAGTTGCAAGAATAATTTTGTGATTAGAGTGAGAAAACCCCCAATTTCTAAGGGGTGGGAGACCAATAATATCAAAACCAAATGAAAGTGGTGGTGTCAATTTTTGAGTAGCTGCTGAAAGTGGGGGTGTCAATGCTTCACAAGGCACTGAAGTTGGAGTAGAAGCCAGTGAAAGTAGGAGACAGACTAGTCGAGGAAGGGGAGCAAGAGGTAGATCAACAGGTGGTAGAAGAGGAACACCTCAGGAGCGAGGTACATAGGAAGTGTAACTGAACAAGGAGCTGCGAGCAATATTCAGAGCCATCGGAATTAAAAACTGAGGCGTGTATGATACACTTTCCGAAAGGTGATATTGCCCCCACTATGGGAGTAGAGTAGAAGGCAATCTTTGAATTTGAAGTTCAAAAAGTCAACTCTATTACTAAGTCAACCCAAGATGGCCCCAAGTGCCCCAAGTGCCTCATCAAAGATGATAGTAAATAAATGTTATAAGCCTGCTAGAAATCAGGCCCACTTGGCTCATTATTCAAGTTATTACTTAAATATTAGGAACTATTATAAAGACTTGGGTGTTCGTCTCTCCATCCGATGTGGGACTATTTCCCACATACAAATGCAACCAATATATTCAAACTACGAACAATCCCCCACTAGTTTGTATATATTGGCTGCAACCACATCTCTCTCGGGACAAATATTATGCATAAAGAAAGGTATCTCTCGATTTAAACCTTCCATTAGTGTATATATATCAATCGTCTAACAAAGTTATTGGTGTCCGCAGATTAAACCAAAACTTTTTATTATTAGAATTTGAAATACAACACATATAATATTCATCTTATTTTCTAAGAAGTTTATAACTGTTTTAGCACTATTATGGCCATGTGCTAATCTTGTACTTCATAAGCATTTACAAGAGAATACTTCATATCTCTTGTTGAAGCGGCACCACTTCTATGCTAATATAGGTGGAGCTTCCTTTATTATATCCATGTTACTGTGGATATTTAAAAATTAAATAACTCCATTGAGAGCATTCGCTCATCCTCTTTATCGTAACAGACAGCACTAGATACTTATTTATATAAGAATGAGACGCCTAGTGCAATACAGGCACATGACAGTAACTTGTTATTACCCATTGAACTATTAAAATTAGTTTTTACTAATTAAAATTGGGTTACCATTACTGGTGCCAAATTGTAAATGTTTAAGTCCCATTCCAATTGACGTATTCTTTACCGAATCTCTAGATAATGCCTTGGTAAAGGGATCTGCTAAATTCTTTGCAGATCTCACATAAACTATGGTAATTATTCCATTAGTTATTAATTCTCGAATATATTCATGTCTTAAGCTAATGTGTCTAGATTTACCATTATAAACATTATTATAAGCTCTAGACATAGTCGCCTCACTATCGCAATCAAGGAAATAGATGGCATTGGTTGTGGCCACAACTCTATATCCAATAAAAAAATTCTTAGCCATTCCGCTTCCTTGCCGGCAGCAGCCAAAGCGACAAATTCAGATTCCATTGTTGAATGTGTGATGCAAGTTTGTTTCTTAGAGGCCCAACTAATGGCACCGCCTCCAATTGTAAATACCTAACCTGTTGTGGATTTATTATCACTTGCACTTGTGATCCAACTTGCATCCGAGTAACCTTCTAGTACCGCAGGATAATTGGAATAAAATAGACCAAACTCTTTTGTTCTTTTTAGATACCCAAGAACTCTACTGATGGCCTTCCAATGATTAGTACTGGGTTTACTGGTATATCGTGACAATTTGCATACTGCGAAAGCTATGTCAGGCCTTGTACAATGCATCGCATACATAAGGCTTCCAATAGCGCTAGCATATTCTAATTGTGCAATTACATTGTCACAATTCTCATTTAATTTCATACTCGGATCATACGGAGTAACACTTTATTTAATATTAAGATGTTGGAATTTATTAATAATTTCTCTATATAATGAGATTGGTTTAGCACAAACCCTTCACTATATTTTTTCACCTTTATTCCTAAAATAGTATCTACTTCATTCAAATCTTTCATTTTAAATACTGAAGTTAAATACATTTTTGTTTCATTTATTCCAATCATGTTTGTACCAAATATCAACATGTCGTCTACATAGAGACATATGATTATCCCATAATTCTGATTGAATTTGGAACATACATATTTATCCGCACTATTATGCTTAAAACCATTTGATATGATTACTTTATCAAATTTCTCATGCCATTGTTTAGGGGCCTGTTTTAAACCATATAGCGACTTAGTTAATTTACATACTTTGTTCTCATTTCCAGGAAGTATGAAACCTTCGGGTTGTTCCATATATACTTCCTCATTTAATTCACCATTTAAAAAGATTGTTTTTACATCCATTTGATGTACATATAAATTATATATTGAAGCCAAAGTTATAAGAATTCTAATGGATGTTATTCTAGCCACAGGTGCATAAGTATCAAAATAATCTATGCCCTCCTTTTGTGTGAATCCTTTAGCCATTAATCTTGCCTTGAAAGTTTGTATAGAGCCATCTGTATTTAGTTTTCTTCTAAATACCCATTTACACTTTATAGGCTTAGATCCTTGAGGCAAGTCAACCAATATCCAAGTATTGTTAGACATTATTGAGTCCATTTCGTCATCAATAGCCTCTTTCCAATATGCAGTGTCTCTTGATGACATTGCTTCACTAAATGTTTTAGGATCATCTTCTATATTAAGTAGAACAAGTACTTTGTTAAGCACTTTGGTTCTATCTCCTTCAACGAGAAAGACTATTGAACGCGAATCAATAAAATCAGGACCAAAAGATTTTTCTTTCATGATTCTTTGACTTTTTCTTGGTTCAATATTTTCATTACTTTCTCTTCTTTTCTCATTTGTAATTTTCTTAGAAGTTGCTGCATTTTCATCATTATACAGATTAGAATCAACATTGTCATGCATAAATTTATTTTCAAAAAATTCAACATGTATCGACTCAATTATGACATTTGATTCTAATTCTAGAAGTCGATATGCTTTAGAATTCTATGCATATCCAACAAATATACTTCTGATGCCTCTCGGCCCTAATTTAGATTTATATGGATCGGTCACTTTATAATATGCTATGCACCCCCACACTTTAATATAGTTTAAATTGGGTTTTCTACCATTCCAAATTTCATATGGTGAAATATGAGTTTTCTTGGATGGTATTCTATTATGAATATAACATGCTGTTAAATGTGCCTCACCCCAAAAATTAAAAGGTAATTTAGTAATTAAAAGCATAGCATTTACCATTTCAACTAAAGTTCTATTTTTCCTTTCGGCTAATCCATTGTGTTGAGACGTATAAGGTGCAGTTCTTTGATGAATAATACCATGTATTTCGCAGAATTGAGAAAAAAAATCAGAAAAATATTCTCCCCCTCTATCACTTCTAAGGATTTTAATCCTTCTATCTTTCTGATTTTCTACAACTGACTTATACTCTTTAAATTTCTCAAATGCTTCATCTTTTGTTCTTAATAAATATACATATGTAAAACGGGAATGATCATCAGTAAATTTTTCTAGTCATTTATGTAAAACGGGAATGATCATCAGTAAAGGTTTTCTAGTTATTTTTGCTTCTACGCAAATCTCACATTTATCATTATGATCATTTTGACATGCAATATAACCATATTTAGACATATATTTTAAAGAGCGAAAATATAAATGACATAGTCTAGCATGCCACAAGGAAAAAGAATACTCAACAATAATTTATTTCATTAATACTGAGTTTGAACATTCCATCACAGGAATATCTCTTTCCTACAAATATACCATTCTTTAATATTATAAGAATAGAAGGCAATCACCCCCAAGATACAACAAAGAATCAAGATGCACCAAGTGCCCAAAGATTAAAAGGTAATTTAGCATTTAAAAGCATAGCATTTACCATTTCAACTAAAGTTCTATTTTTCCTTTCGGCTAATCCATTGTGTTGAGGCGTATAAGGTGAGGTTCATTGATGAATAATACCAAGTATTTCGCAGAATTGAGAAAAAGAATCAGAAAAATATTCTCCCCCTCTATCACTTCTAAGGATTTTAATACTTCTATCTTTCTGATTTTCTACAACTGACTTATACTCTTTAAATTTCTCAAATGATTCATCTTTTGTTCTTAATAAATATACATATGTAAAACGGAAATGATCATCAGTAAAGGTTATAAAATATCTTTTTTCTCCTCTAGTTAATTAACCATTTAATTCACAAATATCAGAATGAACAAGTTCTAATAAATTAGTATCTCTTACGATTTTAGGGAAAGGTTTTCTAGTCATTTTTGCTTCTACGCAAATCTCACATTTATCATTATGATCATTTTGACATGCAATGTAACCATGTTTAGACATATATTTTAAAGAGCGAAAATTTAAATGACATAGTCTAGCATACCACAATGAAAAAGAATACTCAACAATATAAGCAAACACGCAATTTATTTCATTAATACTGAGTTTGAACATGCCATCACAGGAATATCCCTTTCCTACAAATATGCCATTCTTCGATATTACAATTTTGTCAGACTCTAGAACAATTTTAAATCCTTTCTTGCACAACAGATTTGCAGATACAAGATTTTTCCTCAAATCGGGAATAAGAAATACATAAAGCAGAGTAAGTTGTAATAGCATTTACAATTACAACGAAAGTTCTATTTATCCATTTCAACTAAAGTTCTATTTTTCCTTTCGGCTAATCCATTGTGTTGAGGCGTATAAGGTATAGTTTTTTGATGAATAATACCATGTATTTCGCAGAATTGAGAAAAAGAATCAGAAAAATATTCTCTCCCTCTATCACTTCTAAGGATTTTAATCCTTTTATCTTTCTGATTTTCTACAACTGACTTATACTCTTTAAATTTCTCAAATGATTCATCTTTTATTCTTAATAAATATACATATGTAAAACGAGAATGATCATCAGAAAAGATTATAAAATATCTTTTTCCTCCTCCAGTTAATTGACCATTTAATTCACAAATATCAGAATGAACAAATTCTAATAAATTAGTATCTCTTTCGATTTTAGGGAAACGTTTTCTAGTCATTTTTGCTTCTACGCAAATCTCACATTTATCATTATGATCATTTTGACATGCAATGTAACCATGTTTAGACATATATTTTAAAGAGCGAAAATTTAAATGACATAGTCTAGCATGCCACAAGGAAAAAGAATACTCAACAACATAAGCAAACACGCAATTTATTTCATTAATACTGAGTTTGAACATACCATCACAGGAATATCCTTTTCCTACAAATATACCATTCTTCGATATTACAACTTTGTCAGACTCTAGAACAATTTTAAATCCCTTCTTGCACAACAGATTTGCAGATACAAGATTTTTCCTCAAATCAGGAACATGAAATACATTAAGCAGAGTAAGTTGTAATAGCATTTACAATTTCAACTAAAGTTCTATTTTTCCATTTCAACTAAAGTTCTATTTTTCCTTTCGGCTAATCCATTGTGTTGAGATGTATAAGGTGCAGTTCTTTGATGAATAATACCATGTATTTCGCAGAATCAGAAAAATATTCTCCCCCTCTGTCACTTCTAAGTATTTTAATCCTTCTATCTTTCTGATTTTCTACAACTGACTTATACTCTTTAAATTCTCAAATGCTTCATCTTTTGTTCTTAATAAATATACATATGTAAAACGGGAAAGATCATCAGTAAAGGTTTTCTAGTCATTTATGTAAAACAGGAATGATCATCAGTAAAGGTTTTCTAGTTATTTTTGCTTCTACTCAAATCTCACGTTTATCATTATGATCATTTTGACATGCAATGTAACCATGTTTAGACATATATTTTAAAGAGCGAAAATTTAAATGACATAGTCTAGCATGCCACAAGGAAAAAGAATACTCAACAATAATTTATTTCATTAATACTGAGTTTGAACATGCCATCACAGGAATATCCCTTTCTTACAAATATACCATTCTTCGATATTACAACTTTGTCAGACTCTAGAACAATTTTAAATCCCTTCTTGCACAACAGATTTGCAGATACAAGATTTTTCCTCAAATCAGGAACATGAAATACATTAAGCAGAGTAAGTTGTAATAGCATTTACAATTTCAACTAAAGTTCTATTTTTCCATTTCAACTAAAATTCTATTTTTCCTTTCGGCTAATCCATTGTGTTGAGATGTATAAGGTGCAGTTCTTTGATGAATAATACCATGTATTTCGCAGAATTGAGAAAAAGAATCAGAAAAATATTCTCCCCCTCTATCATTTCTAAGGATTTTAATCCTTCTATCTTTCTGATTTTCTACAACTAACTTATACTCTTTAAATTTCTCAAATACTTCATCTTTTGTTCTTAATAAATATACAAATGTAAAACGAGGATGATCATCAGTAAAGGTTTTCTAGTCATTTATGTAAAACGGGAATGATCATCAGTAATGGTTTTCTAGTTATTTTTGCTTCTACGCAAATCTCACATTTATCATTATAATCATTTTGACATGCAATGTAACCATGTTTAGACATATATTTTAAAGAGCGAAAATTTAAATGACATAGTCTAGCATGCCACAAGGAAAAAGAATACTCAACAATAATTTATTTCATTAATACTGAGTTTGAACATGCCATCACAGGAATATCTCTTTCCTACAAATATACCATTCTTCGATATTACAACTTTGTCAGACTCTAGAACAATTTTAAATCCCTTCTTGCACAACAGATTTGCAGATACAAGATTTTTTCTCAAATCAGGAACATGAAATACATTAAGCAGAGTAAGTTGTAATAGCATTTACAATTTCAACTAAAGTTCTATTTTTCCATTTCAACTAAAGTTCTATTTTTCCATTTCAACTAAAGTTCTATTTTTCCTTTCGGCTAATCCATTGTGTTGAGACATATAAGGTGCAGTTCTTTGATGAATAATACCATGTATTTCGCAGAATTGAGAAAAAGAATCAGAAAAATATCATCCCCCTCTATCACTTCTAAGGATTTTAATCCTTCTATCTTTCTGATTTTCTACAACTGACGTATACTCTTTAAATTTCTCAAATTCTTCATCTTTTGTTCTTAATAAATATACATATGTAAAACGAGAATGATCATCAGTAAAGATTTTCTAGTCATTTATGTAAAACAGTAATGATCATCAGTAAAGGTTTTCTAGTTATTTTTGCTTCTACGCAAATCTCACATTTATCATTATGATCATTTTGACATGCAATGTAACCATGTTTAGACATATATTTTAAAGAGCGAAAATTTAAATGACATAGTCTAGCATGCCACAAGGAAAAAGAATACTCAACAATAATTTATTTTATTAATACTGAGTTTGAACATGCCATCACAGGAATATCCCTTTCCTACTAATATACCATTCTTCGATATTACAACTTTGTCAGACTTTAGAACAATTTTAAATCCATTCTTGCACAACAGATTTGCAGATACAAGATTTTTCCTCAAATCAGGAACATGAAATACATTAAGCAGAGTAAGTTGTAATAGCATTTACAATTTCAACTAAAGTTCTATTTTTCTTTTCGACTAATCCATTGTGTTGAGACGTATAAGGTGCAGTTCTTTGATGAATAATACCATATATTTCGCAGAATTGAGAAAAAGAATCAGAAAAATATTCTCCCTCTCTATCACTTCTAAGGATTTTAATCCTTCTATCTTTCTGATTTTCTACAACTGACTTATACTCTTTAAATTTCTCAAATGCTTCATCTTTTGTTCTTAATAAATATACATATGTAAAACGGAAATGATCATCGGTAAAGGTTTTCTAGTCGTTTATGTAAAACGGTAATGATCATCAGTAAAGCTTTTCTAGTTATTTTTGCTTCTACGCAAATCTCACATTTATCATTATGATCATTTTGACATGCAATGTAACCATGTTTAGACATATATTTTAAAGAGCGAAAATTTAAATGACATGTTCTAGCATGCCACAAGGAAAAAGAATACTCAACAATAATTTATTTCATTAATACTGAGTTTGAACATGCCATCACAGGAATATCTATTTCCTACAAATATACCATTCTTCGATATTACAACTTTGTCAGACTCTAGAACAATTTTAAATCCTTTCTTGCACAACAGATTTGCAGATACAAGATTTTTCCTTAAATCAGGAACATGAAATACCTTAAGCAGAGTAAGTTGTAATAGCATTTACAATTTCAACTAAAGTTCTATTTTTCCATTTCAACTAAAGTTCTATTTTTCCTTTCGGCTAATCCATTGTGTTGAGACGTATAAGGTGCAGTTCTTTGTTGAATAATACCATATATTTCGCAGAATTGAGAAAAAGAATCAGAAAAATATTCTCCCCCTCTATCACTTCTAAGAATTTTAATTCTTCTATCTTTCTGATTTTCTACAACTGACTTATACTCTTTAAATTTCTCAAATGCTTCATCTTTTGTTCTTAATAAATATACATATGTAAAACGGAAATGATCATCAGTAAAGGTTTTCTAGTCATTTATGTAAAACGGTAATGATCATCAGCAAAAGTTTTCTAGTTATTTTTGCTTCTACGCAAATCTCACATTTATCATTATGATCATTTTGACATGCAATGTAACCATGTTTAGACATATATTTTAAAGAGCGAAAATTTAAATGACATAGTCTAGCATGCCATAAGGAAAAAGAATACTCAACAATAATTTATTTCATTAATACTGAGTTTGAACATGCCATCACAGGAATATCTCTTTCCTACAAATATACCATTCTTCGATATTACAACTTTGTCAGACTCTAGAACAATTTTAAATCTCTTCTTGCACAACAGATTTGCAGATACAAGATTTTTTCTCAAATCAGGAACATGAAATACATTAAGCAGAGTAAGTTGTAATAGCATTTACAATTTCAACTAAAGTTCTATTTTTCCTTTCGGCTAATCCATTGTGTTGAGACGTATAAGGTGCAGTTCTTTGAAGAATAATACCATGTATTTCGCAGAATTGAGAAAAAGAATCAGAAAAATATTCTCCCCATTTATCACTTCTAAGGATTTTAATCTTTCAATCTTTCTGATTTTCTACAACTGACTTATACTCTTTAAATTTCTCAAATGCTTCATCTTTTGTTCTTAATAAATATACATATGTAAAACGGGGATGATCATCAGTGAAGGTTTTCTAGTCATTTATGTAAAACGGGAATGATCATCAGTAAAGGTTTTCTTGTTATTTTTGCTTCTACGCAAATCTCACATTTATCATTATGATCATTTTGACATGCAATGTAACCATGTTTAGACATATATTTTAAAAAGCGAAAATTTAAATGACATAGTCTAGCATGCCACAAGGAAAAAGAATACTCAACAATAATTTATTTCATTAATACTGAGTTTGAACATGCCATCACATGAATATCCCTTTCCTACAAATATACCATTTTTCGATATTACAACTTTGTCAGACTCTAGAACAATTTTAAATCCCTTCTTGCACAACAGATTTGCAGATACAAGATTTTTCCTCAAATCAGGAACATGAAATACATTAAGCAGAGTAAGTTGTAATAGCATTTACAATTTCAACTAAAGTTTTAATTTTCCATTTCAACTAAAGTTCTATTTTTCCTTTCGGCTAATCCATTGTGTTGAGACATATAAGGTGCAGTTCTTTGATGAATAATACCATGTATTTCGCAGAATTGAGAAAAAGAATCAGAAAAAAATCCTCCCCCTCTATCACTTCTAAGGATTTTAATCCTTCTATCTTTCTGATTTTCTACAACTGACTTATACTCTTTAAATTTCTCAAATTCTTCATCTTTTGTTCTTAATAAATATACATATGTAAAACGGGAATGATCATCAGTAAAGGTTTTCTAGTCATTTATGTAAAACAGTAATGATCATCAGTAAAGGTTTTCTAGTTATTTTTGCTTCTACGCAAATCTCACATTTATCATTATGATCATTTTGACATGCAATGTAATCATGTTTAGACATATATTTTAAAGAGCGAAAATTTAAATGACATAGTCTAGCATGCCACAAGGAAAAAGAATACTCAACAATAATTTATTTCATTAATACTGAGTTTGAACATGCCATCACAGGAATATCTCTTTCCTACAAATATACCATTCTTCGATATTACAATTTTGTCAGACTCTAGAACAATTTTAAATCCCTTCTTGCACAACAGATTTGCAGATACAAGATTTTTCCTCAAATCAGGAACATGAAATACATTAAGCAGAGTAAGTTGTAATAGCATTTACAATTTCAACTAAAGTTCTATTTTTCCATTTCAACTAAAGTTCTATTTTTCCTTTCGGCTAATCCATTGGGTTGAGACGTATAAGGTGCAGTTCTTTGATGAATAATACCATGTATTTCGCAGAATTGAGAAAAAGAATCAGAAAAATATCCTCCCCCTCTATCACTTCTAAGGATTTTAATCCTTCTATCTTTCTGATTTTCTACAACTGACTTATACTCTTTAAATTTCTCAAATTCTTCATCTTTTGTTCTTAATAAATATACATATGTAAAACGGGAATGATCATCAGTAAAGGTTTTCTAGTCATATATGTAAAACGGTAATGATCATCAGTAAAGGTTTTCTAGTTATTTTTGCTTCTACGCAAATCTCACATTTATCATTATGATCATTTTGACATGCAATGTAACCATGTTTAGACATATATTTTAAAGAGCGAAAATTTAAATGACATGGTCTAGCATGCCACAAGGAAAAAGAATACTCAACAATAATTTATTTCATTAATACTGAGTTTGAACATGCCATCACAGGAATATCCATTTCCTACAAATATATCATTCTTCGATATTACAACTTTGTCAGACTCTAGAACAATTTTAAATCCCTTCTTGCACAACAGATTTGCAGATACAAGATTTTTCCTTAAATCAGGAACATGAAATACATTATGCAGAGTAAGTTGTAATAGCATTTACAATTTCAACTAAAGTTCTATTTTTCCATTTCAACTAAAGTTCTATTTTTCCTTTCCGCTAATCCATTGTGTTGAGACGTATAAGGTGCAGTTCTTCGATGAATAATACAATATATTTCACAGAATTGAGAAAAAGAATCAGAAAAATATTCTCCCCCTTTATCACTTCTAAGGATTTTAATCCTTCTATCTTTCTGATTTTATACAACTGACTTATACTCTTTAAATTTCTCAAATGCTTTATCTTTTGTTCTTAATAAATATACATATGTAAAACGGAAATGATCATCAGTAAAGGTTTTCTAGTCATTTATGTAAAACGGTAATGATCATCAGTAAAAGTTTTCTAATTATTTTTGCTTCTACGCAAATCTCACATTTATCATTATAATCATTTTGACATGCAATGTAACCATGTTTAGACATATATTTTAAAGAGCGAAAATTTAAATGACATAGTCTAGCATGCCACAAGGAAAAAGAATACTCAACAATAATTTATTTCATTAATACTGAGTTTGAACATGCCATCACAGGAATATCTCTTTCCTACAAATATACCATTCTTCGATATTACAACTTTGTCAGACTCTAGAACAATTTTAAATCCCTTCTTGCACAACAGATTTGCAGATACAAGATTTTTCCTTAAATCAGGAACATAAAATACATTAAGCAGAGTAAGTTGTAATAGCATTTACAATTTCAACTAAAGTTCTATTTTTCCTTTTGGCTAATCCATTGTGTTGAGACGTATAAGGTGCAGTTCTTTGATGAATAATACCATGTATTTCGCAGAATTGAGAAAAAGAATCAGAAAAATATTCTCCCCCTTTACCACTTCTAAGGATTTTAATCTTTCTATCTTTCTGATTTTCTACAACTGACTTATACTCTTTAAATTTCTCAAATGCTTCATCTTTTGTTCTTAATAAATATACATATGTAAAACGGGGATGATCATCAGTGAAGGTTTTCTAGTCATTTATGTAAAACGGGAATGATCTTCAGTAAAGGTTTTCTTGTTATTTTTACTTCTACGCAAATCTCACATTTATCATTATGATCATTTTGACATGCAATGTAACCATGTTTAGACATATATTTTAAAAAGCGAAAATTTAAATGACATAGTCTAATATGCCACAAGGAAAAAGAATACCCAACCATAATTTATTTCATTAATACTGAGTTTGAACATGCCATCAATATTACAAGAATAGAAGGCAATGCAATCACCCCCAAGTAGGGGTGGTAATTGAACAAGCCAGCTCGGGTTCGGTTAAGGTTCGGCTCGGTATCAGCTCGTTCAAATTCGGTTCATTTATTAACGAGCCGGACATGAGCCAAAAATCCTGGCTCGTTTATTAAATGAGCCGGACTCGAGCTCGGCCAGGCTCGTTCGGTATTGACTGGTGTTCGGCTGGGTTACACAGTTTAAAAAAAACAGTAATATGTAATATATAGAAGATTCTATACAACTCTCAGAACACTTAATTCAATTAAATGACAGTATATAAAGTGTACTGAGATAAATATAAAGCCCTCGGCTCGTTTAGTTAATGGGCCACAAATGAACCGAACACGAGCTGGGCATATTTAATCGAGCCAGACTCGAGCCGAGCATCTCTAGCTCGATTAACTAAACGAGCCGGACTTGGGCCGACAAAAAGAACCACGAGCCGAACTCGAGTTAGGCTCGTTTACACCCCTACCCCCAAGATACAACGAAGAATCAAGACGCCCAAGTGCCTCATCAAAGAGACAATAGTAAAATAAATGTTATAAGCCTACTAGAAATCAGGCTCACTTGGCTCATTATTCAAGGTATTACTTAAATATTAGGAAATATTATAAAGACTTGGGTGTTCGTCTCTCCATCCGATGTGAGACTATTTCCCACATACAAATGCAACCAATATATTCAAACTAATTACAGCTAATCCAAGAGGTAGAGCGATTCCATCAAGGTACATGAATGCTCCATCTAGTAGCAATGCTGAGCTAGGGTCTCAAAGCTCAAGTGTGAGGAATATGTGTGTTGATGAAGTTATTTTGACTTTTTGGTAATGTGTTATTTTGAGAATGGCTATTATGTTTAGTTGTTCTGTTGTTCCTGTGTTTAGACTTGTGATGTTCTAATATGTTGTTGAAGAAGAATTTATGTGATTAAGCAGCTGTGCTTGGCTGTTTGAGGTTACATGGTGATGTTTGTTTTGAGATGTTGAAAATTTGAGAAGTTTTATGATGATATATCTATGCTTTGAGTTTACATGATGAGGTTTGATTTGTGAATTTATATGAATATGTATCGACGCCTGGTTGTCTGGGATTGAATGGTGCTGTCAGCTTTCAGATGTTGTTTAAGTACCGTGAGGTAATTTTTTTGGGGATGTTCATGCATTTGTAATTGATTAGAAATTTGCATCTACATATGTGATGAGAAGTTTGCATTTCATGGCCTTTTCTGTCAGGTAGATTTTTGCTAATTTTTACAACTAACATGGTAGTTTTCTGCATGTTTTAAAAACTTTGAAGGAAGTTTCCTGCTAATTCTGTAAACTGCTAGGGTAGTTTTCTGCATTTATGGCAGATTTTGAACATTTATTAAACTTGGTTGGTATTTTATTTGAACTATAATTGCAGTTTCTTGAATATAATTTTAGGCAAAATGTTATATCATCGCATACAAAGAGATGCAAATTCTTACAATATTCATGGAATCGATTAGTTCTTCATACACATATAAATTTAAAACAAAAAACAAAAAAATATATATTATAATCGATTACGGTTCACAAATCAGAGCCTCCCAAGGAGGAAACCAACAAAAATACCTAAAAATACACCAAGGAAAAAAAAGAAAACAAAAAAGGCTGTCTCTTGTACTCCAAATTTTCCTCTTGAGGCTGCTCGATTTCCCCATTTCCGCCATTTTCAGAGCTTCCAACATGCTTTAAGGTCGATCCCTGCTGGTTCTTGTCTGTCTTCACCCAGTCCAACAACCCACAAGAACCTTTGTTTGGCCACATGGGCATCCCCAAAAGAGTCGACCAGGGTCCTTACACGTTTGAGACATCGCAACAATGGCTCCGAGGCCGCACTTACAAAATCCTTCCTGGGTTTGAGCTTGAAGTCAAGGGAGGGGTGTATTCAGCATGAGGAAAATAAACCCTTCTAATTTGCTGTCATCTAATCAGTGATTACCTGAGAACTTATCATGGCACGCGCAATGCACATAATTAAATTAATAATACATAAGAAAAAAGAGATTTGTTTTTCTTTTTAGTTTAAATCATTTTATTTTTTGTTTGAGAAATATCTTAAATAATTTTAGTTAAGATAATAACGATTTTTAAAAATTATTTAAGGTAGTTAACTTATTAAATTTTTTAAGAATTAAAATCTAGCGAAAAATCTTTAAAATCTATATTACTTTAACTAATTTTTAAATAAAATCTCAAATCTTTACCATATTAAAATATATAAATATGCATCACACGTGCTAAACACCAGTATATATTATATTATCTTCTTCTATATATAATGCGAATACCCATTTGGTTAGAGATCCACCCTCTTCTTTTTTCTAGAAAAAAGAAAAAACAAGAAAAATCCTTCTCTCTTAAGGCCTTCACGTCATCTCTCCTCTCTCTCTCTCACTCTCTCTTCTCTTAAAATACAACTAATTATTTATCTAGAACCCTCTATATCATCCCTTCCAATATATATATATATATATATAAACAATTAATTATTTATCAAAAATCATTCATATCATCTCTCCCAATATATATATAGAACCTTCCAAATCAAATTCTTGTCTTCATTGGGTTCACCCCTCTCCTTTTTTCAAGAAAAAAATAAAAAAAAAAGGAGGAAAATCATCACTCCTCAAATCTCCACATTATCAACTTCAAAGAAAAAGACAAAACAAAAAATTAAAAGTTCATATATCTCCTTTTTACAAAATTTAAAGAAAAAAGAGAGAAAAAACCCTCACCTCCTAAGGCCTCCAGCTCATCTAAAAAGGCAAAAATAATAATGCATTCAAATGAAAATTTACACATACACCCTCATTATTTATATATTTTCATTCTCACTAATAAAATGTTAAATTCAAATGAAAAGAAAAAAAAGGGAGAAAAATCCTCAATTCTTATGCCATCCACATCATATACTCTCTCTCTTCTACCAAAAAACAATAATTGTTTATATATAGAACCCTCTACATCTCCCTCCCTCTCTCTTCCCAAAAAATACTAGAACTCTCCACATATCTCTCTCTCTTCTCCCAAAAAATAATCAATTTTTAATTATTAGAACCCTCCACATCTCTCACTCTCTCTTCTTCCAAAAACTAATTACTTTTTAAATTAACATGTGCAATGCACGTGCACAAATTATAGTACTATATAATGCAAATGACGTTGATTAGAGTTCACCTTCTCCATTTTTTGAAAAACAAAGAAAAAAGAAGAAAAATTCTTAAATTTTAGAGCCTCTACATCATCAAAGAAAAATACAAAAATAATTAAACTTCTCTATTTTTTGAAAAACAAAGAAAAAAGATACTTTTTAGAACTTAGACAAAAAAAACTTTCTAGAAATTATCTTGAATTCCAAATTTAATCTACATTATACTCAAATTTAAAATAAAAAAGAACTTTCTAGAAGTTATTTTAATTTTATCATTTTTCAAATTCTATTTTGATTTACTTATAACTACCTTCTTTTACTTAAATATGGTAAATAACATATTATAATATTTTCTAGAATATTACTATTTTATCCATTTATTAACATCAAAATAATTTTAAACCAAAACCCTTCATTTTATATTTATTCATGGGCTCAGGAATTTTTTTGGACTCTAAATAGGATAAAGCAACAAGCATGTATCGCACGTGCAAAAAATGCTAGTCTGGTTAACGATGTGAGGGGGCCACCGTCAAAACGGATAGTTTTTTATATTTTAGAAAGTACAAGGTAGTTTTTTGAAAAATAGGGAAACTATGTGGGAGTTTCTTAAAAATAAGCCTTTATTTAAACCATACAGACATTGATACGTAAAATTAGCTGCAAACAGATCGATATATACTCACTTTTGACAAGAACAACCAATTACTAAAGTAATTAACAATTCTATATCATAAACTATTGGATAGGCTACATGAATCTTTTTTCTAATAATTAAACTAACAATTAACATATCTTTTTTCTAATAATCTCCATCAATGTTTGTTAAACCTAACTATAAGCCTTCTTGCTCTATCAACTTCAATTTTATCACTCCGCCGAACCGATTCTCTTATTGGCCTGTGATGCACATCTCCAAACCATTTTATATGGTGTACCCTCATTTTATTTGTGAACTCTAACATCTTAGGAATGCAATCATTTATTGTTTTTGTTGACTCTAATGGTATTTCCATGCATCCATCTTGATATTAGCTCATACAAGGTAAGAGTGAAAATATATATAAAGCAAATAAAAACAAAACAAACATTTATGAGTTTAATGAACATTGAACCATGTCCCGATGAGTGAGAGAGAGAGAGAGAGAGAGAGAGTGAGTTACCATGTCCATTGAAAGAGGCCCAACACAGTGAAGGCATCTCAGAGGATGAGACCTGCCATCTTCCATGGCCCAAAATCTTGTTTAACTCTGCGTCTATAGAAAACCCTTGTGCCTTTAATTTAATAAGAAAGAGAGGAGAGATGATGATGATGGCTCAAGCTGTATATGGGTCTAGAGTAAATTTTGAATGTTTTTTGAGAGATTCGGTCGATGAACAAATTAAGGAGGAAGTTGCGTTGATAAATCACTTGAGGTGGTGTAAATCCTATACAAGATAAACTAAAGATTGTTTTCGTGCGATTAACTCAAAAATCTAAATGAGAGCTTTACATCTGCGGGTTTTTCTTTGCTACGTTAACTGAAAAAAATATGAGCATGTTGTGGCTATTCTAATCGATTTAAAAATGTCACTTCACAATAATTATAAAAGTAAATTTTTTTTTTTGAAAATGAATAAAGTTTAGATGTTGATTAATAAAATTGACTTAATTTTTATCAAGTTGAATCTAGAGGGCATATTAAAGTACTATTTTTGAAAGTAGGAGGAAGAAGCAACAATAGCAGAGCAGTGAGGAAGAAGGGAGCTATGAGCATCTAAAAGAAAGAATTTAACCGTTTGAGGTATTTCGGTAATTTTAACCCTACAAAAGCTAGAGCTAACGGAGGTGGATAGAAGTTAACTATAGGATCGTATCTAATCTAATCTAGTTAGGGGGTGTATTTAGAATTAGTAAATTTAGGGGTTGAATATGTTATTAAAATACAATTGGAATTATAACTTCAAAGGAAAATTGGAAGAGGATATAAAAGAGAAAATATACTTTGTATTGATTTTATATTTTTTGGCACACTTCACAACCCAAATGACACCACATATATATAGAAATTACATGACTCTTCATACTCCACAACTCATAACCTACACATTTATTATAATAACATATGACCCTTATTACTCCATAACTCATAACCTACACAATTACTTCTATAACATAAGACTTTTCACATTTTTAATTACTACTAATAATAATGCATCAATTAACTCATCATGAATAAAATAATTCATGACCTTTCATATCCCCATATTAAAATCAAGTTTAATTTTAACATTCTCTCTTAAACTTGATTTGTCATGTCTGCTCCGCAACAAAGAAAATATATCAAACTTCAGCGGATTTGTGAATATGTCAGCAACTTGGTCTTGAGACTTAACAAATTCAAGCTCGATCTTCTTGTTCTTGGTACGCTTGCGGATGAAATGATAACGAGTGTCAATATGCTTGCTCCTTTCGTGGTACACTGGATTTTTTGCGAGTGCAATGGCGGATTTGTTGTCCTCATAGATCTTTGTTGGTTCATCTTGGACAAATTGAAGATCATTGAGCAAGCTTCTTAACCAAATAACGTGACAGATTCCGATCGATGCGGCAACGTATTCTGCTTCACATGTAGAAAGAGTAACAATCGGTTGCTTTTTAGAAGACCATGTAAATGTAGTATTTCCCATGAAGAAAGTATAACCGATTGAATTCTTTCGATCATCTATATCTCCGGTCCAATCACTATCGGTGTATACAAAAAACTCAAAATTGTTAGAACTTGCATAAAACAAACCATAAGCTATTGTACCTTTAATGTACCAAAAAATCCTCTTTGACGCCAACAAATGAGAAGAATTCGGCTCCTCCATGTATCTACTAACAAACCCAACTCCATAAAGAATATTGGGCCTTGTACATGTCAAATACCATAGACTCCCAACCAAGCTTTTGAAGTAAGTGGGATCGATTTTGGTTCCGCCATCGTATTTTGACAACTTGATGCCGCATTCTTCGGGTGTGCACGCTGGATTGCATTTCTCCTTGTTGAATTTTTTGAGTTTAGACTTTGCATAACCTTCTTAAAAGATAAAAATCCCATCCTTTTCTTGTTTAAGCTCAATGCCGAGGTAATAAGACATGAGCCCAATATCCGTCATTTCGAATTCTCGAATCATGGATGTCCAATATCCGTCATTTCGAATTCTCGAATCATGGAGTCTTTGAACTCCTTGAACAAGACATGATTATTTCCTGTAAATATGAGATCTTCCACATACAAGCAAACAACTAAAAAAATCTCCATTTTGAATTTTTTTTGTGTATAAAGCATGCTCATAAGGACATTGGATAAAATTGTTTGTTTTAAAATATGTATCGATCCTGCTATTCCATGCCCTTGGTGTTTGCTTCAAGCCACAAAACGCCTTCTTCAATTTCAAAACTTTTGATTCATGCCCCTTTTTAATATAACCAAGATATTGTTCAACATAAACCTCCTCTTCAAAAAAGCTATTTAGAAATGATGATTTACATCCAGATGAAAATTTTGCCATTTGTTTTGCGCAGCCAAAGAAATAATTAATCTTATAGTTTCATTGTGAGCAACTGGAGAAAATACCTCATCATAATCAATTCCGGTTTGTTACTTGTAGCCTTTGGCCACTAACCTTGCTTTGTACCTTTCAACTTCTCCTTGAGCATTTTTTACCTGTACATCCACTTTACTCCAATTGCCTTTTTACCTTCAGGAAGAGTGGTTAGCTTCCATGTGTTATTTTTCTCAATCGCTTTGATCGCCTCATCCATTGCTTCTTTCCATCTTTTGCTTTGAATTACTTCTTCGAAATTTAAAGGCTCACAATCGGCAAATAAGAAAAAAGAGTAAGATCGTTTTGATTTTCTGTTACCTCGTATAACTCGGCTAAAGATCTCATATTTTGATTCCTTAGAGATAATGTGCTAGTTGAAGAGACGGACGAAGTTGGAGAGTCACCAGGCGACGGAGTGGATGGTGGTGATGGAGTGTCTGCTTCTTTTAGAATATCATCTTCTTCACCGATTAAAGTGGTTGAATTGGTATATTCTTCATGCTCATTCCATTCCCATAATTTTTCTTCATCGAATACGACATCTCGGTTAACGATAACCTTCTTGCTGCAAGGATCGTATAGCTTATATCCTTTGGTTCTTGAATCGTAGCCAACAAATATAAAGAGGTTGCTGCGATCATCTAACTTGCTTCTCTTCTGCTTAGGAACATGAGCATATGCAATGCTGCCGAATACTTTAAAGTGGCTAACATTGGGTTTGTAACGGCTCCATACTTCTTGCGGAATGATGTTATGTAAAATTTGTATAACAACCCTAAACTTCTGTACAACTTTATGTACGATTTTTTCAAAAATACAGAAAGGGGTACTTTTGCCTGAGCACAAGTTATAGATTTGTTTTGCTTTTTAATAACAAGCAAGAGCTTGTAGCTCATTGGTAAGACCTTGCACTGCTGAACCAAAGCACCAGAGTTCAAATCCCATCACCCACATTATTTTTTTGATATCTTTTAATATTTTTAGAATCCCAAGAGTCTACACGTGCTAAACCCGTAAAACCAAAAGTCACATATAAAATAAACTGGACCAGGGGGTAGACCTACAGACGAGGAACACGTGGCATCAAAGGGGGGCCTGACTCGGCCGGATCGGGCCGGCGGCGCGGCTGACTCGGCCCGCCGCCGCCGGCCAATTCACCTCAGAACCCGATTCATCCTTCTTGGAAGCGGCGTCTCTTGGCCTCCTTATAACTCCATACATGTTTATTTAACCTACAATTTAACAGAGCCAATAAAAACACCTATTTACTCTATTTTTAATACAATTTTTAATACATTTTCTCACACCCTTTCACCTATCCTAACCCTAATCTTTTCCTATAAATATCACTCCATTCCACACAGCCCTCACTCACAAACTCTATCCAAAACTCTCAAGAAAACTCTCTAGAATTTTTGTGTATAAGTAGAGTTAGCGAAGGGCGAAACTCCGGCGAAATTCCGACGACGACCCTAGGAGCTCCCGGCGACGAAACGACGCACCGGAACCTACTACCAATCCCTCTACCTCTCCTCTAATCTGAAATCCAGTAAGTCCCTCCTCCCCCTTCTCTATTATATTCTAAAAATTTGTAAAACTAAAACCCGACGGAAGCGGAGTTAATCCGACTTTCGATTCAGTTTTTCTTAAAAAGTTCAAATTTCCTCAAATACAACCATACCAAACTCTTACATCTTGACTATTAATTATTAACAAAATATCATGAACAAGTTTCATAGCAAAATATTTCATATTGCAATTTTTATCGTACTTTTTCAGAAAAATACCATGTAGTTTAGTTTCGACTTTAAAATATCATTAATCTTGCTATACCTATAAATAGATCACGAGATAATGACCTACCTCCTCACAACACTCATATGCAACATAGCACGATACCTTTTGGGAAATATAAATTCGGGAAAATACCGTTTTACACAAAACTACCTTTAACTTATAAAAACCATTTTCACAAGATTATGTATTTTAAACAAGTCTTTGCAAAGCGCCGCTACAACCCATTTGGGGAATCCGTTCGGGATGGTGCGGATTATCGTACATCCTCGGGCTCAGTAGTGCGAGATGCAGGCCCCCGCAAGGGGCATTCGGTCTCGAAAGATTTAAAAATACAAATATCTTTAGAAAATAAGATTTCTAGAAAAATAATAAATTAAAGTTATTTTTATAAATAAATATATATATGTATCATCAAAATATCTATTTTTGATATAGTATAAATATTCTAACTTTTCTAAGTCAAAAGAATCACTTTACATGAAAATACCATGCAATTCTATACAAGTTCAATACTTTACAATTAAATACCCTATATTATGAAAAATAGGTTTTATTCACTAGAAATACCACACATATAAAATCTACATTTATGAAAATTCTAAAGACGATAATTAAATACTTGGGGTGTATTTTGAAAATTATACAAAATTATTTTTACATAAAATCCCCTCAAGTTCTATAAATTACCCTGAGGACCCTAGTAAACATAGGTTTAAGCAGGACCAATCTCTTGAGCCTCAGGGAGCCGGAGAAGTGGGTGCTTGCCTATTTAAGGTAGACAACTTAACAAACGGTGTTATCAACACGGTAATCGTCTTTGAAAAAGACATAAATCCTGCCGCCCATGTGCAGCGGTTACCGATAACATCAAAACCTAATTCAGGACTTCAATTTCTTTTCTAATTGTTCTGACTCAGACTGAGTCTCATTATAATAATCTGACTTGAATATGATTCAAGTATCCAAACTACAATTCAATATAAATCCATATATTCAATCTGTTCAAACTATTCAATTTATATTGACCGAACCGAACCATGGATATACTTCCATTTACATGATTCTCCAGTTACATCCATGATTCTCCAGTTACATCCATTTACTGATATCATGGTTTCGGCAAGTCATCCCATTATACAATCTATATTACAAAACAATACAAGTTGCAATAAAATACAAACAATACAATCAAGACAACGCGGGGTTTAAGGGGTAGATTAGTACGGAAGGTGTTAGAAGCGGTACGAGACTGCAACCATAAGACACCTGTTTCCACCAATCAGAGAGCAAAGCTCTATTCAAAATTTGAAATTTGAAATGATGCAGCGCCTCGTAAGAGCGCTCGCGCCAAGAGCGTCAGCGCTAAGAGTCAAAGACTCTGAGGCAGCGCTCACGTGCAAAGCACGAGAGCGCTCGTGCCAAGAGCGCCAGCGCTAAAGACTCTGAAGCAGCACTCACGTGCAAAGCACGAGAGCACTGGCGCTAAGAGCGCCAGCGCTAAAGACTCTGAGGCAGCGCCTCACGTGCAAAGCACGAGAGCGCCAAGCGCTAGAACTAAATGTTTTCCACCATTGGATCAAAGATCCAACTGAGATGAATAAATCATCAAATTACAGAATTTAATTCTGTTGAGGAAATACTCCTCAAATCTTTCCAAACAAGAAAGATTGTGCTCTGTAAATCAGAGCACCGTTGGATCAAAAATCTAATGGTGATTAAAAATCACCAAGATACATAATAATCTCTGTATGGGAAAATAATTCCCAATCTTGTCAATAACAAGAAAACTATCTTTTGTAAAATAGAAGCTCTAGGATCAAAGATCCAACGATGGGAAACATCCCCAAATCAATCAGAGAAAAGATTTCCTTAACTGATTCAACAAATCAGCCTCCCCTATATAAAGGACCGAAGACTTCAAGTCTTACAAAGACGAGAGCAATTTCTTTTCAAGGTAAATAGCAAGAAGAGAGATCATGGCATCTCCTCCATATTTGAGAGTTTAACTCTCATATCAGAAGAACTTAATTCATTTTCTAGATCATAGATCTATAAGACAAAGTCTTTCACAAAAACAGAAGAGATCATAGCATCTCTTCATAAAAAGAAGAAGAACTTAGTTCTTAGATCCATGAGACAAAGTCTCTTCATAAAAAGAAGAACTTAGTTCTTAGATCCACGAGACGAAGTCTCTCATAAAGAAAAACAAAAGAGATCATAGTATCTCCTCATAAAGAAGAACTTAGATCTGTGAGACAAAGTCTCTTATAAACGAGAATTTAATTCTCATAGCACAGAACTGACCAGAGCTGCCAAAGAAGCGCTTCAGCGCTCCAAGTCTGGCGCTCAGCGCCAAGCATACCACGTGCTCCTCACGTGTGCGCTATTTCATAAGAAACGCCTTAGCGCTCCAGGTCTGGCGCTCAGCGCCAAGCGCACCACGTGCTCCTCACGTGTGCGCTATTTCATAAGAACTGCATCAGCGCTCCAAGTCTGGCGCTCAGCGCCAAGCGCGCCACGTGCTCCTCACGTGTGCGCTATTTCATAAGAAGTGCCCTAGCGCTCCAAGTTTGGCGCTCAGCGCCAAGCGTTCCACGTGCTCTTCACATGGGCGCTGAGGGAACACAAAGTGTTCTTTAAATAAATCACAGCGCTATAAAGAGTGTTCAACACTCAGTAAAAGACAAAAAGAAAAAGGGGTGTCAGAACCCAAATCAATGCTCAGCATTGTTGGATAAAAAAGGACTGAGCCTAAACAAATGTTCAACATTTTATGCAAAACTGAGTGGGCTGTGCCAAAGTTGGCCACAAATCCCTAATTCAGATTAACTGAGCCCATGTGCTCGCAATCTTTTTAATGGGTCTTAGTCCCAAACCCGACTATAGATCTCCCAACCAACATTGGTTCAAGGGTACATGTCTTCATACCTCTGATACATGTCGTTGTAATTCTTCAACGTTTTCAGAGAGGTGGAGGGTCCCAATAACCAATAACTTTTGGTGCATCCCTAAACGGTTAAACCAAAACCTTATAGACTATGATGTCTTTAAACCACACAGACTATGACGTTTTTAAACCTCATGGACTATGATGTCCTTAAACTTTATGGACTATGACGTCCTTAAACTCACACGGACTATGATGTCCTTAAACTTTACGGACTATGAGGTCTTTAAACTCATAGACTATGACGTCTTTAAACCAGACTAGGATGTCTTTAAACCCCACAGACTATGATGTCTTTAAACTTACATGGACTTTGATGTCCTTAAACTTTATGGACTATGAGGTCCTTAAACTCATAGACTATGATTTCCTTAAACCCAATGGACCGTAACGCCTAAACTAAAACAATAGAGCCCAAACGCTCTTTTGTTGGATCTAAATGATCCCCAAACCCTGTTAAGTAGATCTTAGTCTAAAATTAGACTAATGTATCCGTAACAAACATTTAAGTTGATCTTAATCTCAAATGAGACTAACGATCCTTAAACCAACCCAAACCCAAATCTAAGAAAATACGGATTTGGACTAATCCACGCCCTACGGGCGACAACATAAATTAGTCTACGTATACAATCCACAGGCAACCTAAAACAAAACAAATATACACGACACGAAGTGACCATCTGGAGCAGGAGAAAGTGGTTACCGCGATGCGGTAGCGTAATTAATTGTAGGGGCCTGCGCCTGCAGGGAAGAGCATCCCCACAATCAAAAACCCCTCACAATGAGGGGGAATCTGACGAAGTCTGCTACATCGATCGTATCCGTCTAAACCTTCGATACATGGTGTCATAAATCAACTTGGTATCTTCGGATAGGTGGACGGATAAAACCAAATAGCATCTGCCCCCAAATGCAGGCAAGACGTTTGTCTTCCCGGTATTCGGCAGTAAACAGATTCTGGCACGCCCGGTGGGACCTTTTCCTCTTTCCACTCCACACTTCGTATGTCGTGTTCATGAACAAATCACGGTTTAATATGTTTGCCCCTGAATTCGAGATACTAAGATTTGGTGTCTTGCCCCGTGCAGAAAAGAAGATCAATGGCTTCTAGCTGCACCAACTGCAACAACAATTCTCGCTTCGCCCCGTCTGGTGGAGTAACTTATGGGCCTCAAGCGGCCTCTATTTTTGCGTTGCCAGTGGAACAGGTGACGCAGGCCACCACTTGGTTGTTCTTTGGGACCATGCTCCCACCAATGAGCTTCAACGCCCCGATGCCATCGCAGGAAGCTCCGAAGAAGTCAGTTTTTGATAGGCTTGCAACTACTGCGGCCCCTCTCAACGGGTCGCCCAAATCCAACGCCTCGGTCTTTAACAGACTGGACCAAAACTCCAATGGGCCCATGAAGAAGCCCACAATACCTGAAGGGGTTATCCCGTAACGGATAGCCATCCCTGCTCCTGTAAATGAAGACATCAGAAAGGCTTCTCCTGCTAAAGGATCAGTCTTCACAAGACTGTCCGTTCCAATTCCCGCTTCAGGCGAAATCACCAAGGCTGCTTCCCATGCCCAAAAGTCAGTCTTCGACAGGCTGGACGTTCCTTCTCAAAGGATATCAGTCTTCGACAGGCTGGCACCAACAGCAGTTTCTCATCAAAGTATGAAGCACGACGAAGCTACCCCGACAACAGAGGTGATCCCGGCCGCACGACATGCTCGACGTCGCCACTGGCGCCGAGTGAGGAAAGCTGGGGACAGTTCCCCTTCTGGACTGACTCCACCAACTCCAATGGTGGAAGTCGATGCTGCTGTTCCAACTGGGAATAACTTTGAACCGCTCAGGAGGGTGCGTAAGAACTCTCCAATTGCTGTGTTGAAAAGGTCCCCACCACCCGCTGAAAATGTTACAAAGGCAAAGCCAGAGCAACCCCCTCAGCGGCTGTCCTCTAAAATTCACAGGGTCTGGCGAAGGGTCCAAGACTCTGTGATTAACCAAGACTACTCCCGCCGACAGAAGAAGATGAAGGTTCGGCAAGAGAAGGACCACCCTGTCGTACCACAGAAGGTGTCATCTGCTTGGGTGCCTGCTGCAACGGCCCCCTCAACTTCGACCGCCCACAAAAGGAGAAGGCCGAAGAAAATCCCCGTGTCCGCGACGAATCCCAAGGGCACTGAACCTAAACGCCCCAAGTCTGGGGGCATGGTGGTGCACACCATTTACATGGCTTCCGGGATAGAGGATAGCCGTATCTCCACAGGTCATAGACCACTTACACGGTCTGTGACAAAGGCTCAGGAGCAACAACAACAAAAGCTCCAGAAGATGCTAACAAAGATGGCCGCATTCACTGGGCCAAAGGAAAGCCCGGAGACATCGTCGGAGCAACGCCAAGAGAAGGAAACCGATGCCGAATTCCTCCGAAGAATGCTCGATAAGAAAGACAAAGAGGCCGCGGAATAAGCGGCCAACATAAAGCAAATGGCCCTTCTGTTCCAAGATATGGTGGGCATGATGATCCAGCTGAAGATCCTCCAGTAATTATTGAAGACGACAGAGGGGAGACATCAAACCCACTTCCGGCTTTTTCAGCAGCCAAAGAGGAGACGATCTCGAAAGCTGCGCTTGATGACTATATAGCTCAACAGATACGAGCTCATCAGGCAAGCGAAGCCGCTGACCAAGTCGTCAAGACGGGACGACCCTATCCGGGTTGGTACGATCAAATAATGTACCCGCCGGGATACACGATCCCTAAATTCCACATGTACAAGGGGACATGCAATCCGCATCAGCACGTTGCTCAATTTAAAGCTTTGTGCGGTAATACTGGAGGTGATGACAAACTGCTGCTTTGCCAGTTTGTTGACAGCTTGTCGGAGACAGCATTCGAATGGTACTCTGAGCTCCCGAATGACTCCGTCAAGACATTTGCCGAAATGGAGCTACTGTTTACACAAAGGTTCGCAAGTGCCAGCGAGCGCATCCCGATCACGACATTGATCAACGCCAGAGTGAAGCCGGGAGAAACCTGGGTTCAATACGCCATTCGGTGGCGAAACCTGTGGTCAAAGTGCGAACAGCGCATAGAGGAAGCTCCTGCCGTGGGCATGTTCATGGGGACCCTCGACTCTCAGGCGACCATATCTCAATTCATGATGTTCTTCAAGCCGACCACTTTCCAGGCCCTGATCGACAAGCTGGCCCAAATGGACCAGATGGGCCATAGACCGTCCTCTTCGAAAACATATTTTCGGAATGAAAAGGGGAAAGGGAAAGCGACCTTCGTCGCCAACGCTCAGCAACAACTGAGCAATCCGAAACCGGGCTCTCTCCGAGGCAACAAATCGCGATCCCTCGATGAGAAGTTGAGACGCCCTTACTCATTTCCCCGGGATAAAACAAGGAGACTGTTCGAACTGGCAATGCGCAACGGGCTCATCACCCTGTCGGATCCAAGACATCCGTCGCAACCTGGTGACGCCAAACATCCTAACTATTGTCCTTACCACAGAGTAGTAGGTCATCCAATCGAAGACTGCTACGTCTTCAAAAACTGGGTTGAAGACCAGTACCAGCAAGGCAAATCCGCGTTGTCTGAAAACTGGAAGGTAAACCCGCAACAACCGCACGCTCCTAAAAAGGTGGACACGCCGGAGGCATCGTGCTCATTTATAGAGGAAGCTCCGTGAGAAGTTGTCGGCTAAGACCAAAAGAATGCTGAAAGATCTTCAAGCATGTCCGGCGATCAGATGGAAAAGCCCGCTAGAGCACGAGATCATCGAAGGGATGTTGAAACCGCGCTCAGCATCGAGAGTCTGTAGCGACGGGCAAAATACTCAGGCCCACCCGTCAAAGTCTTCGAAGAAAAAGAAGAAGACCAAAAAACCCGCGCAGTCTGACAACAAACGCACAGATCTGCAAAAGCATATTGACGCGCTGGAAGAATATAACCAAAAGACGCGAACCCCGGTCACACTCCAAGAGTTTCTCAACCACATCCTTGAGGGCGGAGATGACGACAATGATAAGGGAGACGACTCGTCAGAGGAACCCGAAGATTATATGGCAAGTTGCCACATGATCTCTCATTCATCGCTAAATAATGAAGAAGCTTACTCGGCGTTAGAAGATAACATAGAGGAGCTGGGGGCAAGAGCAGTGCTAAAATCATCCTTAGATTATGTGACAAGTTCTACCAAGGTGGGGCTTACTTGCTCATGAATATGCATGGCGAGAGACCCTTCCGGCCAGTAAACGGCCGATTCCTAACGCTTGACTGGTCACGGCCCAGGTCAACGATAGATGATGACACCTATGTCCGCTCGCTATCTTCCCAAGCCCACACTCTATAAGTAGTATCCGGCGAAACTTCGCCTCAAAGAAACTATGGACCGAAACATCCCTAAACTAACAATGGACCGAGATGTCCTAAAACTAACAATGGACCGAAATGTCCTAAAACTAACTACGGACCGTAATGTCCTTAAAACTAGCTATGGACCGAAACGTCCCTAAACTGCTATGAACCGTAGCATCCTTAGGCTAACGCGGAAAAACAACAAAAAGCGGTACGTCCATAAGCGAAATGGGCACGGATGAAAACCCGAAAGGTCTCCGTGAGTAAAAACAGCAAGGCTACCGGTGAGTCTGTGAAAACCCGAAAGGGCGCAGACTCGTAAAAGAAATTCATGCACACTTGCAAGGTCCTCTCGACCTTGTAAGGAGAAAAATACCCGCGTGAGATCTTTACGACTCACGAAGGGAAGCAGCACACTTAGGGATCCCCACGATTCCTAAGGAGAAATTACACTTACGAGATCCTCACGACTCGTAAGGAGGACTCCCCCTATGAGACCCTCACGGCTCATAGGATTCAAAAGCCTTAAGTTACAGGGATCTGAACCTGTTCTTAAGCCATCACAATCCCCAGTCCTCCCTACAAGCGGTTCAATATTGACCCTTGTGTACAATCCACGGGCACAAATAAATGGTTCCCCACCTAGTTCCCACCAATAGCGCGAAACTTCCCCACTTGGTGAACAACACTTGTAAGTCCTCTCGACTTATAAGGAGAAAACGCTCTTGTAAGATCCTTACGACTTATAAGAGAACACACACTTAAGAATCCTCACGATTCCTAAGGAGAAATCGCACTTATGAGATCCTCACGACTCGTAGGGAGAAATATCTTTATGAGACCCTTACGGCTCATGAAGTCAGAAGCCTTAGTCGACAGGATCATAACCCTGTTTGTTAAGCCACCTTTGTTCGACATCGACAGAGGCAAATGATGATTCGCTCCTGGCAATGTCCCAGTGGTAGTGATGCTGATGCCTAAATCGGTATCAAATTCTAAGTCCTCTCACGGCAAATGATGATTCGCTCCTGACAATATTCCAGTCGCAGCGATGCTAATGCTAAGATTGGCATCAGATCCCAAGCTCCATACTCGCAGCAAAAAGTCAGCGAGCTATAAATGCATATGAAATAGCCGAAATGATAGGACAACTTGAAACAAAATCAGCAAGTAAAATATATGCATACAAAAATAGCCGAAATGATTGGGCAACTCGCAATAAAAAGCAGCGAGTAAAAAGAAAAATAGCCGAAATGTTTGGGCACCGCGAAAAAACAGCCGAAATGATTGGGCAATCGCGAACTTCGCGATGTAAAAGCTGAAATGATAGGGCATCGCGGAAAGAAAACAAAAAATATATGAAATGAAACTTTTGCCCTGCAGGTAAGTTCATACTGACCCCTGTATACAATCCATGGGCATAAACTAAAAGGGAACCACATTTCCCCACCAGACTCTATTAAAGGGAGAACCAGATCTCGACGGCAACATCTGCATCCCAAAAGATCACCACGGCATTCTTTCTCAACTCCAACAACCAACCTCAGGGTCGCAACGAAGCGGAGCTATGGCAAAGCCTCTAGTTCCAAATCTCGACGGCCACATCTACAGCCTAGAGACCAACAACGGTGTTCCTCCCCATTCCAGCAAGATACGGACACGACACCACCAATCGGAGCCACGGAAAAGTCCCCAGTTCCAAGACTCTACGGTTCGCAGACAACCTAACGTCATCCAATGACCCCGTCTCGGAAATATGTCAGCAAATGACCCCGTCACGGAAATACATCATCCAATGACTCCGTCGCGGAAACAAGTCAACCAACCCCAGGGAAATCAGTGTCCTTGGCAAAATATCTCGATTCAGGGAAATCAGCGTCCTTGACGAGAACCTCTCGATTCGCGTCGACCCATAAACAAATCAGTGTCTTTGCAGGAATCTCTCGATTCGTCTCAACCCCAGGGAAATCAGTGTCCTTGGCAAAATATCTCGATTCAGGGAAATCATCGTCCTTGACGAGAACCTCTCGATTCGCGTCGACCCGCAAGGAAATCAGTGTCTTAGCAGGAATCTCTCGATTCGTCTGAACCCCAGGGAAATCAGTGTCCTTGGCAAAATATCTCGATTCAGGGAAATTAGCATCCTTGACGAGAACCTCTCGATTCGCGTCGACCCGCAGGGAAATCAGTGTCTTTGCAGGTGATCGAATTTTTTTCGTGGATGTGTTTATCGAATCAAATAGTAAAGAAATCACAACCAAAAATATTTGACCGCAATCAAACAACGGTGTCAGTTGAAGTTAATGAATGAGTGCGGATCGTCCTCAGGGATCTCGGGATTCGTTTTTACTTTTATTTGTTTGAAATGAAATGTTAAGCAACAATAAGAGAAAACACGATTCAATTGATTGATTTGTATTCGTGTGTCACTAATCTTTTCTAAAGAATCAAGAACTATAAACAACAAGAATCGGTTTCAATGGAATTTTCCAAACGACAATCCAAACTGATAAAGAGGCTCGTAGGAATCGATAGGATCTTTATATGTGTTGTAGTCTACAATATTTCATATTCTTGTCCTTCGAAGAATTGATGCTAGATCAATGGTTATCGACGAGAATTAGGGTTTTCTTGATGAAATTAAAGTTTCATCTCTTAACCCTTACTCTTTCGAGGATACCATTTATATTCTAGCCTCTAGTAATTTCAAGAATCGATCGGATCACCCCAATCTCGAGCGATGTTGATCAAGAAAGCATCGAATCGAATTGGGTTGTCGATTCTTGAAATAGCTAGGGTTTACAATCTCGTGGGATTCAAGAATTGATTACAAATTTGCTACATCATCATACTAAAGATCTTCTCGACTCCTTAACGAGCGGAGTTTTACTCGCGCATCACCAAATAGACAATATTCAAGAACAGTAAAGATAACATGATGCGGAATTTTAAAAGAAAGCAAGATTAACGAATTTCACCTTTTATTTATATCAACAATTCCGTTACAATCACTCAAGAACTACAAGAGGAGGAACTTGATTGTCGACTTGGCTTCGCTCGTCTCCGTGGATCGCGGATCGGCTTGGATCACTTGCCCGATTGAAGATCGGCTCGGCTCCCAAAAGGTTGAAGATTTCTCGCTTGATTTGGTACTCAAGATGTTGGATTTGGAGTGGAATTAGGGTTAGGGTTTCCTACAAGATTTCTCACTAATCTTGAGGAAGAAGAAGATGGAGAAAGAGAAAGGCTAAACTAAAAATGGGTTGAATCTATCACTCTCCAAGATTTCTTGATTTTTCCAAGATGATCAAAGATTTTCCAAGAATGAGAAATGAGAGAGCCTAGGGTCTTATTTATAGACCTAGGTTTAGGTTTGAATTAGACTTTCCCTCCCAAAGTTTGTTAACAAGTTTGTTGGGGTTTAGCTTAGGGTTTAAGCAAGGGTTTAGGAAAGTTCTAGAAGTTCTAGGCTAGTTTAGGAGCTTGATGATCTGGTGGAAGTGTCTGGACTCTTCTGGACTTTTGTATGCATTTTTGAGCTGCAGGTACTAACACAGGAGTTTTGGTGAAGTTTGAGAAGTTGATTCCCTGGTTCAGCCGCGGATCCGCCGCGTGAGGTGGCTTTGGGCCGCGCTTCCGCCGCGCAATGGTGGCCTCGGGAACTGTGCTTTCTGCAGTTGCTTTGTACTGCAGTATAGATTATTCTTCGATGTTAAGAATTGCAGTAGCCCTTCTGTGTTGATACCAGATTTGCTTTCAATGAGTTTACGAGCAATTGTAATGGTCGAGCAATGAATTGATCGAGCAAGTATCTCTTTTCCTGCATAGACTTCAAAATAGGGTTGCAAGATATAGAAAATATGCTATGTAATGCAATGCGGTTAATTTCCCTAGAATTTCCGGTTTAAAGGTCGAATACATGTAATTTGATATTTTGCGACCAATTAGCTAATATGTGAATTATGAATACCGTACTCTCCTATATGTATGCGGATGACAAAGAAATTGCCGGTTAAAATATGCAGTATTTTCGACTGATCAAATACCCCCAAACTTAATTTCGATCGTCTCGAGAGAATGTTTTATTAAAAAGAGAAGGAGAAAACAAAGAAAGAGAAAAAAACTAACTAGCACACTTTCGTAGGCAACACGATTGCACTGAGCACGTGCAACAAGCCTTTAAACCTCTAGGTGTCCCTAGTAGGAGGAGTGTTGTCTCCTGAGGGTTTTCAGCGGATTGCACCCACAAAATCCAAAAATAAAAGTAAGATCATGAACATTACATTTAAAGAAAAGAATTGTAAAAGAAAGACTTTGAAAATTAGGGTTTCCAACTAAGCTAGCTTTTCGGTTGTCATGAGCCCTATCTTAATGGTCATGAAAAGATGTCAGAAATCACGTCCTCCCTCAATAAAACATCGTCTTATTCTTCATTCCTATCTTTATTCCAAACATCGATCATATCACCCTGCGTGTGTGTAAAGACATCCCTACACCCGGAGAATTCAATTCAAGCTATCATACTCTTGCCCGTCGACCTCAGTACTTCTTGGCAAACGAGATTGCTTACACACTTTCATGCGACCGTTAATACTTCTTGAGGTACTAACCGACCGATTACTGATGTGCTCGCTAACTTGGTGTATTTTCCTAATCTTGCACCACCTCAGGCATAGCAGTGACTCCCAGACCAGTTGACCTTGGGGCACTAGGTGAAGAAGCACCCTTTTGCTATATATTTTTCTTGCCCTTAGTGATAACAAAACCAGTGTCCATTTTTCTCACCACTTTAAAACACTTTTTTCTTTTTTTTTTTTTCATACTTTTGGCTTTAAGACAAGAGCATTTCAAGGTATCCTCTACTATCCCAGGCTTCAAGACGTGTGTAAGTGCGAATAGCAGGGTAGCAACGTTCAAAATGATTGGCTTCCAGAATAGAAACTATTTTTCAGACTTATTTTTATCCTCAGATTAGTGACGTCTTTCATCTTACTAACCCTTGGGACAACGGCTCATAACTACTTATTACTAGTTCGTATAAGAAAACTTCTAATTTTCTTAGTTTTCTTAAATTTTTCCAATCTCATGGATGTAATTGTTCACTGTCTAAACTTTCATTATCTTATTTATATACAAAAAGTGTAAATATTAAAATTATTTTTATATTTGAAAATTTTTAAATTTTTATAGATTTTTAAAAAGAAATGTTTTGTGCTTATGCAGATGATATGCAAATGATGCGAAAATAAGCACAAACCTCCCCCAAACTTGTTTTCAACAGTGTCCTCACTGTTGCCGACAGTCATACCTACAAAAATCTGTAAATCTGGGAGGAATTATTAGTGGGGGCGAAATATATAAGTGAAGAACTCCCCCCAAACTTGTTTTATTTACTCACCTTCATTCAAAATATGATACAATGATATACTGGACATGAAAGTGAGACGGAGGAATTTTAATTAAGATAAACTGGCTCTTGTAAGAACAAGAGCTCCTCCGTGGGGTCAGTGGAAAAATACGGCTTTAATCTATGTCCATTTACTTTGAAAACAGTGTCGTTTTTAACATTTTCAATATCTACTGCCCCGTGCGGGTATACAGACCGCACAACAAAAGGTCCCTTCCAACGAGATCGGAGCTTACCCGCATGAAGGTGTAATCGTGAATCATAAAGAAGGACTTGTTGACCAGGTAAAAATGTTTTCCTTACAATGTTTTTATCGTGAAAAACCTTAGTCCTATTCTTTGTGATTACAGCATTATCATAAGCTTCATCGCGGAGTTCGCTTAGCTCGTTTAGTTGCAGCTTCCGAAAGTTGCAAGCAAGGTTTAGATCAAAATTAATTTCCTTTATAGCCCACAATGCTTTATGTTCTATCTCAACAGGTAGATGACATGCTTTACCAAATACTATCCTATATGGAGACATTCCTAGGTCGGTCTTATATGCAGTCCTGAATGCCCAAAGAGCATCCGTCAATTTGGTCGACCAGTCTTTTCTATTTTTAGCAACAGTTTTCTCCAGGATAAGTTTGATTTGTCTGTTTGAGATCTCAGCCTGCCCGCTTGTTTGGGGGTGATAGGGTGTAGAAAGACGGTGGTTGATTGAATATTTCCGCATCAGAGTCTCGAAAGATCTGTTGCAGAAGTGTGTCCCATTATCGCTAATAATAGCGCGTGGGTGTCCAAATCGCGAGAAAATATTCTCTTTCAAGAACTTAATGACAACTTTCTTGTCATTAGTGCGACTTGGAATGGCTTCTACCCACTTGGAGACATAATCAACCGCCAGCAATATGTACAGATTCCCAAAGGAGTTGGGAAAAGGACCCATAAAATCTATGCCCCAAACATCAAACATTTCAACAACCAGAATGGGTTGCTGAGGCATTTCATTCCTTTGGGATATTCTACCCGTATACTGACATTGTGTGCAGGTTTTGCAATGTTCAAATGCGTCCTTGAATAAGGTCGGCCAATAAAATCCAGATTGCAAAACCTTTTCCGCTGTTTTTCTTGGACCAAAGTGACCCCCACAGGCCTGATCATGACAAAATGAAAGAATACTCTTGAACTCTTCATTCGGGACGCACCGGCGAATGATCTGATCAGGACAATATTTAAACAAATAAGGCTCGTCCCAGTAATAGTGTTTTACTTGGGAAAGAAAGCGGTATTTGTCCTGTTTTGACCAATCGCTCGGTATCAATCCCGTGGCATGATAGTTCACAATATCCCTGAACCATGGTTCAGAGGATATGCTCAAGAGTTGTTCATCAGGGAATGAGTCATTGATTGGCAGGGTCACAGGGGAAGAAACGATGCGTGAAAGGTGGTCAGCTACTACGTTTTCACATCCTTTCTTATCTTTGATAACAAGATCGAATTCTTGTAAAAGAAGGATCCAACGTATTAGTCGACCTTTGGCATCTTTCTTCGCCAACAGATGTTTTAAAGCGGAATGATCAGTATATACAACAATAGGTGAGCCGATTAAGTAAGGCCTGAATTTCTCTAATGCGAATACAACCGCTAATAGTTCTTTCTCTGTGGTTGTATAATTGATTTGCGCATCATTCAGGGTCTTACTAGCATAGTAAATCACATGTGGCATCTTTTCAATGTGCTGTCCAAGGACAGCACCTACTGCAAAATCAGATGCGTCACACATTAGCTCAAAAGGGTAGTCCCAATTTGGTGATGATAAAACGGGGGCTGAAGTGAGTGAGTGTTTAAGTGAGTCGAAAGCTGTCTCGCAATCCGAGTCAAAGTGGAAGGTAGTATCCTTGGCCAGGAGTAGTGTTAAAGGTCTAGCAATTTTGCTAAAGTCCTTTATGAATCTCCTATAAAATCCAGCATGGCCAAGGAAAGAGCGAATATCTTTGACGCTTCTGGGATGAGGGAGGTTTTGAATGACATCTACTTTAGCTCTGTCAACCTCAATGCCCTTCTGTGAAATGACATGTCCAAGGACTATTCCTTCTTGGACCATAAAGTGGCATTTTTCCCAGTTCAAAGTCAAGTTCTTCTCTTTGCATCGAGTAAGAACAGCGTCCAGATTCGCTAGGCATTCAGAAAAAGAGTCTCCAAAAATCGAAAAGTCGTCCATAAAGATCTCCAGGAAATTCTCTACCATATCAGAGAATATCCCCATCATACACCGCTGAAAGGTAGCGGGAGCATTGCATAGCCCGAATGGCATGCGACTGTAAGCAAAGGTACCAAAAGGACAAGTAAAAGTGGTTTTATCTTGATCCTTTTTGGCGATGGGGACCTGATTGTAGCCTGAGTAGCCGTCCATGAAACAATAGTATTGTCGTCCCGCTAAGCGTTCCAGCATTTGATCAATAAATGGTAGAGGAAAATGATCTTTCCTCGTAGCAGCGTTGAGTTTTCTATAATCGATGCATACACGCCACCCAGTTTGGGTGCGTGTCTGAATCAACTCATTCGCTTCATTTGTGATCACTGTGATGCCGGATTTCTTAGGAACGACGTGTATAGGACTTACCCACTGGCTATCGGAGATCGGGTATATAATACCACTATCTAAGCATTTGACGATCTCATTCATGACAGCTTCCTTCATGACGGGATTTAACCGTCTCTGTGGTTCTCGGGTCGGTCTGGCATCATCCATCACATGTATATGATGTTCAACTATCAAGGGACTGATCCCTTTGATGTCCGCCATACTCCAACCAAACGCCTCTTTATTAGATCTTAATACCGATAAAAGTGCATTCTCTTGCTCTGATGCAAGAAAAGTGGAAATTATAACCGGTAAAGTCTCGTTCTCACCAAGATATGCATATTTTAGGTGAGAAGGTAAGACCTTGAGATCTAATTCAGGCGGAGAAATGATCGAAGGAAGGATCATAGAATGATTCTTGGATTTACAAAGAAGCTCAGAGCCTGTGAAAGATACAGACTCGGGTGGAGAAAAGTCAGAAGTGCAGGACTCAAGTGTAAGTGTAGTGTCCTCACTAAGATCAAGTGTAAGATCAAGCAGAGATGTGCTAATGTCATCGAGATCATTAAAGCAAAGTTCCTCGGCTCCACAACTATCGGGAGCGATCTCATGGACAGAACACACATCTAAAATATGAGCACTAGGTTCTGATGGCTGACTCCCAACTCTGTAGATATTTAGTTCAATGGTCATATTTCCAAATGATAAATTCATTGAACCATTTCTACAGTTTATAACAGCGTTGGAAGTGGCAAGGAAAGGACGACCTAAAATCACCGGAATTTGGCCCCGGGGGTTTGCTACAGGATGTGTGTCGAGCACAATGAAGTCTACAGGGAAAACAAATTCCCCGACCTTTATTAACACATCCTCTAATTCACCCCTTGGTTTGGTGATAGATCGGTCCGCCATCTGGAGAGTACAATGAGCAGGTTTCAGCTCTCCAATTCCTAGTTGCTCATAGACAGAATAAGGTAACAGGTTAACACTCGCGCCAAGGTCTAAAAGAGCACGATTTATGTTTTTACCCCCAATCGAAATCGATATTGTAGGACATCCTGGGTCCTTTCGTTTCTTTGGTAGCTGGGGAATAAAAGCAGTGCTGATATTATTAGCCATAAAGACCTTTTTTGGCACCTGAGTCTTCCTCTTCCTAGTGCACAAGTCCTTTAGAATTTTTGCATAAGCGGGGACTTGTTGAATTGCATTTAGGAGAGGGATATTGATGTTAACCTGTTTGAACATTTCTAAAATTTTCTCCATATGAGGACTCGTTCTGTTAGCCCTTAACCGGTTAGGGTAAGGTGCTTTCGCAATAAGCGCGGGGTCCATCATAGAAGAAGAAAAGGGGGGTAGACGAGATCCCAAAAGAGGTGTGGGGACCGTCTGTGGAGAACTATAAGGGTTGGGTGAAGGTGTTGAGCCTAAAGGGAACTGGAGAATAGGCTCGTGCGAAGGTGGTTTGGTAGAAGAAGAAGGATCAGAAGGAGAAATGTGTGTATGTGGAAAGGTCTCAGCCGGGGTTTTGACATGATTTTCAGTATTATCAATATCTTCCCCGACATTATTATTCAGCACTCTTCCCGATCTCAACGTGGTAATGGCATTTACATTGTAATGCCCAGGATTCTGTAGGGGTTGAGAGGGAAGTTTCCCTTTTTCTCTCGCACTCATTTCAGCTTTGAGGCGTGCGATTTCAGCTTCCATCGTTCTAATACTCTCAGCTTGTGACGCTGAGTTTTTCTTTATTTCACTGACGGAAGATCTAACCTCAGTTGAAACCTCCATGAAATTGGATAAAAGTGATTTCATGGTTTGAGTAAATTGAGAGAAATCGTCAGAACAGGACTGCATAGGATTAGACTGTGCATGAGTGTTGCCCTGATTTTGGAAATTTTGTGACTGGTAGGGGTGCTGAGTGAGTTGGAGGGGTTGCTGTTGTGGTGGAGGAAGAGCCCTTTGAAAGTTATTTGTGTTTGGAACCGTGTTTTGAGATTGATTTTGGTTCCAAGCAAAATTCGGGTGGTTCCTCCAACCCTGATTGTACGTGGAAGAATATGGATCGTTTCGAGGTCGTTGAAATGCGGCATTAGAATGCTCATGACCTTGAAACGCCGAGTTTAAAGGACATTCTTCCGTTAAGTGTGACGGATCAGAACAGCACCCATAAATAGTTTTGGGGAGTGATACCGGGTTTAGGGAGGCTGTTGCAAATTTGTGTTCCATAGCGTCGAGCTTCTTTTGCATTGCTGCCATTTCAGCTCGAACACCTATGGACACATCTACTTGGTGTACGCCACCCCTATTCAATGGTTGGGTTCCACTCTCCCAAATGAGTGATTTTTCAGCGAATTCTTCTAAGTATCGCCAGGCTTCCCCATCGTCTTTAGTCATAAATGTACCCTGACACATATTTTCAAGGCTTTGTTTCGTGCTAGGGTTACTGCCCTCATAGATGATTCGGCACAACTCCCATCTCGGGATGCCGTGATGAGGACATTGAACCATTAAATCCTTGAAACGTTCAAAGTACTTTGAAAATGGTTCGGTAGGGAGCTGGGCAAATTGGTTCAATTCACTACGAATTCGAGCCGTTCGTTGGACTGGGTAAAATTTCTTTAGGAATGCTGCGACGAATTCTTCCCAATTAGTGATGGAGTGTGCGGTGGTGTTATATAGCCACTTCTCGGCTATATCGCACAAGGTAAAAGGAAGAAGTCGTAGACGCATCGCATCCACAGAAAGTTGAGACGTACCCATCATAGCGCATACGTTTTCAAATTTGGTAATGAAAACGTAAGCGTCCTCGGTCTCGAGTCCGTGATACTTAGGGAGAAGGTTGATATACTGGGGCTTTATTTCAAAGTTATCCCCGTTCGCTGGTGGTGTGGATAAGCAGGTCGAAAGAGGACCTCTAAGTGGATAGCATCTTTCCTGAAGAGAAATGTGTGGAGGATTCTGCGCACCTACGGACGGTGGCAGATTGGGGTTAAAGAAGTTTGATGGATTCGGATCCATCGGTGTGGGTGTGGTAGTAGGTAAAGAAAAGGTAAATGGAGAATTATCGACTTCGGAGTCGATAAAAGGTACGCGGACTAAACGGGCACTAGAATCCCGTGTCCAGCCTATCTTGCACTAAAAAGGGTTAGTACAAGTGGCAGCGTTGGCTTATAATTAGGGGTAAAATGAATGCGGTGTTTGCTTTTGAAAAGGGACGGATTTTGAAAAAAATGATGCGACAACCAAATGCAGCAACACAAACCCTAGAATCTAATGGTCACCTAGGTCCGGCTCTAGACCGCTCCTAACTGCCAAAAGACAAGTCGCGGGATCAATCCTTCACTGCCTCTTTGTCCCCTGTGGCCGGATAAGTGCCAGGTAAGTGGGAAGGAACCACCACTACAGTGGACCTAATTAATAACCACTAGCCTTAGACACACTCGCCTTAGGCACCACAGAAAAACGCGGATAAGCAATGAATTACCCACGGCCCTCTCTTGTCTTAAATGAGCGCGACAGTCCTTAGAGTCATCTCTAGATTTCTTTTAGTTAATGGGGGTAAATGTGGATGCAAGTTTGGTGGTTTTCGGGGCCTAGGAAGGGTAATGAAATCCCCACCTAATTTGGATTTGGCCGTGCCCCTTAATTTTCCGTATTAGCAATGCAAAACAACCAAGAAAAGCAAAATCACGCACAATTTTAATTTGCTTTTGCGGCGCAGCTATTGTTTGCAAAGAATCCTGCAGAAAGGATTAGTTGGAGCTAAAAAGGGAGATAGGAGAGAGAGAGAAATCACCTGCTGGAAAATTATCCAGAGACCCCTCAAGCCTGCGGCGCTTCCGCCGCGCAAACCATGTTCCCGCCGCGCTTCCGCGGCTAGTTGGTGGTTTCACTGTACAATTTTTCTTCAGCTGCTTGATATTGCTATCTCCAGCTCTCTGGTATATCCCAAATGATTTTTCCACAGCTCAGATTGCTCCAGATCACCTTGCAATCAATTCACAACACACGTATAAGAGTTTGTACGAATTTTGAATTCAAGAAATGAAACGTAATAATTCTTTCACTTCAAACTATAAAATGTAAACGAATTAACGCGCGATCCCCGGCAACGGCGCCATTTTGATCGAATTTTTTTCGTGGATGTGTTTATCGAATCAAATAGTAAAGAAATCACAACCAAAAATATTTGACCGCAATCAAACAACGGTGTCAGTTGAAGTTAATGAATGAGTGCGGATCGTCCTCAGGGATCTCGGGATTCGTTTTTACTTTTATTTGTTTGAAATGAAATGTTAAGCAACAATAAGAGAAAACACGATTCAATTGATTGATTTGTATTCGTGTGTCACTAATCTTTTCTAAAGAATCAAGAACTATAAACAACAAGAATCGGTTTCAATGGAATTTTCCAAACGACAATCCAAACTGATAAAGAGGCTCGTAGGAATCGATAGGATCTTTATATGTGTTGTAGTCTACAATATTTCATATTCTTGTCCTTCGAAGAATTGATGCTAGATCAATGGTTATCGACGAGAATTAGGGTTTTCTTGATGAAATTAAAGTTTCATCTCTTAACCCTTACTCTTTCGAGGATACCATTTATATTCTAGCCTCTAGTAATTTCAAGAATCGATCGGATCACCCCAATCTCGAGCGATGTTGATCAAGAAAGCATCGAATCGAATTGGGTTGTCGATTCTTGAAATAGCTAGGGTTTACAATCTCGTGGGATTCAAGAATTGATTACAAATTTGCTACATCATCATACTAAAGATCTTCTCGACTCCTTAACGAGCGGAGTTTTACTCGCGCATCACCAAATAGACAATATTCAAGAACAGTAAAGATAACATGATGCGGAATTTTAAAAGAAAGCAAGATTAACGAATTTCACCTTTTATTTATATCAACAATTCCGTTACAATCACTCAAGAACTACAAGAGGAGGAACTTGATTGTCGACTTGGCTTCGCTCGTCTCCGTGGATCGCGGATCGGCTTGGATCACTTGCCCGATTGAAGATCGGCTCGGCTCCCAAAAGGTTGAAGATTTCTCGCTTGATTTGGTACTCAAGATGTTGGATTTGGAGTGGAATTAGGGTTAGGGTTTCCTACAAGATTTCTCACTAATCTTGAGGAAGAAGAAGATGGAGAAAGAGAAAGGCTAAACTAAAAATGGGTTGAATCTATCACTCTCCAAGATTTCTTGATTTTTCCAAGATGATCAAAGATTTTCCAAGAATGAGAAATGAGAGAGCCTAGGGTCTTATTTATAGACCTAGGTTTAGGTTTGAATTAGACTTTCCCTCCCAAAGTTTGTTAACAAGTTTGTTGGGGTTTAGCTTAGGGTTTAAGCAAGGGTTTAGGAAAGTTCTAGAAGTTCTAGGCTAGTTTAGGAGCTTGATGATCTGGTGGAAGTGTCTGGACTCTTCTGGACTTTTGTATGCATTTTTGAGCTGCAGGTACTAACACAGGAGTTTTGGTGAAGTTTGAGAAGTTGATTCCCTGGTTCAGCCGCGGATCCGCCGCGTGAGGTGGCTTTGGGCCGCGCTTCCGCCGCGCAATGGTGGCCTCGGGAACTGTGCTTTCTGCAGTTGCTTTGTACTGCAGTATAGATTATTCTTCGATGTTAAGAATTGCAGTAGCCCTTCTGTGTTGATACCAGATTTGCTTTCAATGAGTTTACGAGCAATTGTAATGGTCGAGCAATGAATTGATCGAGCAAGTATCTCTTTTCCTGCATAGACTTCAAAATAGGGTTGCAAGATATAGAAAATATGCTATGTAATGCAATGCGGTTAATTTCCCTAGAATTTCCGGTTTAAAGGTCGAATACATGTAATTTGATATTTTGCGACCAATTAGCTAATATGTGAATTATGAATACCGTACTCTCCTATATGTATGCGGATGACAAAGAAATTGCCGGTTAAAATATGCAGTATTTTCGACTGATCAGCAGGCATCTCTCGATTTGTCTCAACCCCAGGGAAATCAGTGTCCTTGGCAAAATATCTCGATTCAGGGAAACCAGCGTCATTGACGAGAACCTTTCGATTCGTTTCGACCCGCAGGGAAATCAGTGTCTTTGCAGGAATCTCTCGATTCGTCTTAGCCCCAGGGAAATCGGTGTCCATGGAAAAATATCTCGATTCAGGGAAATCAGCGTCCTTGACGAGAACCTCTCGATTCGCGTCGACCCGCAAGCAAATCAGTGTCTTTGCAGGAATCTCTCGATTCGTCTAAACCCCAGGGAAATCATGTTAGTGTATATGCCCTAGAGGCCATTACTGTATCATACTAGTTTGTATATTACTTAATGGAAGCTTGGGATATTCACCTTGTATATACAATCTTGCTCAAAATAGTAGTATGCTACTTGGTTTGTTTCTACTTCAATGTGTACATGTGTTTATTTTAGTATATCGCCTATACACATTAATGGAGCCCTTAGGATCTTTGCTTGATTACCAGCGTTGTGATGGCAGTCACACTAGTGGGGCTGGGTAATCTATAAGCACATCCTTATGCAGGTCCATGGTCGCAGGACTATCGAGACAGGGCATCGATACTCCGGAGTAGACTAGCGCATGCGCTTCTCATCCCAGTGTGGGAGACGGTCTATCCCACAGCCGTCGGTACGTCGTACTTGAGATAGTATGCGGGTGCTCGTTGGGTTACGAGTACACTGGACAGGACTCGTCGGGAACTGACTAGTTGGTATTATGCCTATCGTCAGTTATCAGTTCCCAGGTGACATGAGTACAGCTTAGTCCGCTGACTTGACACTGTCACTTCGCCTCGAGTGTGTTCCCACTGTACTTTGATTACTACCCTACCACGGCTCAAAGGAGTCGTGCAAACAGGTGGTAGTTGGGTGCAGTCCCGAAGCACTTGGAGGCAGTGACGGTTAGACAGGATTCGTCTCTCCCAGTATTGGGGGTTGACATCGCGCTGTGTCTAGGAGAGCCATTACACGAGTAGTCCCTGGTCAGGGCAAACGAGATATACTGGTAGGCTTCCAGTGTTATCTCAGGATGTTTTGGGCTTCACTCCAACACGACTTGTACCGCTATTGGGGGGCTGACGTTTACCGCCCCCTAGGCCCGCCATGCGATGTATCAGACGAACAGACCGGACTGTACAGAGAATGTCACATTCAGGCTCAGTAGGAGTTCAGATGGGTTTCGCCTCGTCAGTCTTCTTGTCGGCATCTACCTGGAGACCGTTACGCACAGCTAGTGCCGCTTGCGGTCTGTGGTTAAACCCACTGCCAGCGTAGTGTCGAGTCTTTAGAGTCCCACACAGAAAGCTATTCGCCTTTAGGAAAAAGAGTAGAGGTCGCATGGTTTTGCGGCAGTTTGCGACATGGTTCGGTCACATCCGTGCACTTGTGCACGTACAGTGTCCGGACAGTAGACACTAGCAGGCTTTGGTTTAAGCCAGATCCTAGTGTATGTATTGGGATTGGATTTATCCAGTTTGTATTCGTGTTCTTCGGAACGCGAATGCGGGTGTGTATGCACAGTTGACGGAGAGACAGAGGCGGAGGATTCTCATTAGGGTTGTTGACAGTTGACTATTGACTTTTTGCTCAACCCTAATGAGAATATGATATGTGATTAACAATTATATTAATTAAGTATTATGGTGACATGGTTGTTGAGGGATTGACTTTGTTGACTTGTTGACTTTTGTTGACTTGTTGACTTTGTTGACCGGTTGACTAGGTTTGACTAGTTGACCATCATGATAACTATAGCTATCATTTCATGGCAAAGACTTTTGCTTGCTTGCTCTTTTGTGCAAAATGAGTGCATGAAATGATATGGCTATGGTTGCCTAAACCATCACATAATACTTGATTGATATGAGGTGTTATGATTGTTTTGGATTATGAGAGCCAAATGAGAAAAGTCTTCTCTCATTCTTTCATGCTCATTCTCTCTCTTGTTCTTGAGCTCTCATCTCCTCCTCTTGTTCTCCCTCTCTTGACTCTATGGTTCACTTGTCTCATGAGTTGAGAACCAAGAACCATAGATAGAATCCCATACAAACTCTTCTCTACTCACTCTAGTTCACAAGGTTTAGCAAACCGAGTGAACTAGTTTCTTCAAAGTTCGAAGAAGGAGCCAAAGGTTGAAGCTTTCAGGTGGATCTATCTTCGGCGCAAGGAGACGACGGGGAGAAGCCGATTCGGACGACCATCGAAGCTTGAAGACGAAGGAGTTCGAGAAAAAGAAAGGTATAACCCCCTAACCGAGTAGTTAGCAACTCGTAGTTAGGTTGTTAGTTAGATGTTTAACAAAGATCCGGTTTTGAGTCCATGGTACCACCTCTAAGAAAATTGTTTTTCACCAAATTCCGCATGCCCGAAAGTACCGGGAGAGGTAGCATGGACTTACAGTGGTATCAGAGCCTAGTTAAACTCTATCTAACATGTTAGCAAAGTAGCTAGAAGATCGATCAAAGAAAAGTCGCAAAACGAACCCGAGAATGTCTAGTTTCTGCCGATTTTTATTCTGTTCAAAAGTTGATAATTTTCATCTCAAAAATCGGCTCAGGCTTTTGTTTGAATAACCACCAAATTTGGTCCCACGAACGATTCAAAGCGCCGCGGAAACGCGGCGGGAGCACGCTCCCGCCGCGGTTCCGCGGCCGAGTTGACTCGGTCGGGGTCCAAATTTGGTGCAGTGTATTTCTGGGGTTGTTTTGGGATTTTTGGAATATGTATTTTCTGCCCAGATTTTCCAGAACGAAAATTTTGTGTTTAGGGCCTATAAATCCGTATTTTTGATCGAACTTCTAAAAGACTTAAGCTGACGGGTTTTTCTGTGATGTGATATTTGTATTGAACGTCTGCTAATCGCTATATGTCGATTAGTGGGGGTTATACAAATCTGTGATCTGTAATGTTGCTGGAATGTGTATATGAATTCATTGGATTGTCGCGGGTGAATAGCCGGGGGTTGTGAGACGAAAGTTTTCTTTTCTTTCAATTCATGTAAATTTGTAAATTGATGTAATAATTATTTGTATGGCCGCACAACCGGGTCGGGGTTGTAGCCGTCATTGTATAATTTCTTTTTACTGTTTTTGCTCCTAGGATAGACCCATGGAGGGGGTGCACAAACTACCGGGTATGCCGAAGTGCCGAGTGGCCTACTCACGAGGATGAGGGAGGTTGCTTCGCTTCGGGTGCTTGGCGGGTAGTTTGCCGCACCCGTAGTCTTGGGTGGGGTATTGGCTATTCACCGCGACCGTGTAATCTGCTTTTCGTTACAGGCTCGTACTAATTGCGGGTTCCTAGTATATCCAATGTGTTCATCTGTGATCTGAAATGTCTATCATTGCAATGTAAATCTATATATGATATTATTTAGGCGTTGCTTATGTTTTACAGCCGCGCTAGCCCAGCCCCCGCTCTGTCGTTAGTTAAGTAACCTAACGGGTAATGACGGGGCCCCGTAGCGAATGCGAATGGCATAAGCGTACGTCATATTTTGGTTGTTTTCTGTAATGGTAGGATTAAATGATGGGACGCATTAAAAGAACTAATGCAAGAATATCACGCATTAAAAGAACTAATGCAAGAAAATAAACCAAGTAAAAGTCGTTGGAACACTTTCGAAAAACCACTCGGTTCTTTTCAAAACTAACTTTTAAATGCGGAGTTTGAGCCACTCCTTTTAAAAGCTATCTCGTTCCATCGATTATATCAAGTTCACTACGTTCACGGTTTTACCAAAACCATTCGTAGCCCTCCATCATTTCAGTTAAATATTCGGTAGTATTCAAGCTATGTATTTTGACCTCACGCCAAGGCATAGTGATTGGTAGCTGCCGGATATTTATCTGTTGCATAGATAGAATGCGTTGGTTTGGGACAGCCGTACTACCATTTTGGCCTACGTCAAGGGTAGGTACGGGTGGATTCAAATTAACCTGGATAATGATGGGAAGAACTTGACATGTGACTTATGACATTTTGACCTCACGCCAAGGTCATAAGAGCATGGGGCAAAAATCCACATCGGGAGTTTCAAAAGAACTGAAACTTGCTAGTGTTGCATACCATTTGGAGTGTGATGATTCTGGTAGGATTCCTTCAGTTTCGTCACGCGATGATATTTGGATCCCGATCCTACTGTGAGTATATGCTACTCCTCGGGAAATTTCTCACTAAACGATCAATGCTATAAACCTAGTAGGTGTCTAGAAAAGTGTTAGCGGGGCTACGCCCCCAGGGAAAAGAGGTTATTTAATTAAGGAACTTCGTGAAAGCGTTGGAAAACCTCCCTCGAAGTACCGACACCAGCCTGGCCGAACGGTTAAGCAAGTATTGTACGGTGAGATTGATCCTGACTAATTCTTCCTTTTTGGTTTGAGGAGGGATTCGAGAAACAGTGGGAGCCATCCTGTTTAGACAAACTAAAAACCACTCTAAACTTGCAAGAGCATCATGCTGAGTGTTTCTTCTTCTCTCTCCTAATTGCAGCGACCAATCGACATGACTGGACTCAAGTTACTTCTAGATAAAAACTTACTGACAGGGCCAAACTACAAAGATTAGCTCAGGAATGTCAAGATGGCAATCACTTACGACAAGCTGGGGTATCTTCTTACCACCAAAGCTCCCCCTGTCCCTGGTCCCACTTCCAGCGTCGCGGATAAGGAAATCCGTAAGACTTGGGAGATTGATAGCGCGAAGGCCAAGTGCCTCGTACTTGCCTCTATGGACAATGAACATCAGAGGAGGCACGAGAATATGGACTTGGAATCCATATTTCTTCATACAAAAGAACTGTATGGAGAGCAATCTCGTATCGCAAGATACGAAGCGTCGAAAAAGTTATTTTCGGCAAGGATGGCCGTCGGATCATCAGTAGCAGAACGCGTGCTTAAGATGATCGGCTACATTGAGGAGCTCGTGGACCTAGGGACCACATTGGAGAGTGAGCTCTATACGGACTTAGTTCTCCAGTCCCTTCCTTCCACTTACAACCAGTTTATACTGAACTTCAACTTACAAGAAAAAGAAGTTGAACTTTCAGAGCTCCTCAACATGCTGAGGAGCGCAGAGGGCACCCTACAGAAAGGTAGGGAAACATCCACTTTGTTTGTAGGAGGATCATCTTCTTCTAGGTCCAAGGTGAAAGCCAAGGGAAAGAAGAAGAAAGCCCCCGCCAAACCAAGAGGCGGTGTTAGTAAAGTGGATACGAAGGGAAAAGCTAAAGCAACAAAGAAAGCGGGGAAGCTTGTAGATAAGGAAGAATGCTTCTATTGTCATAAGAAAGGACACTGGAAGAATGATTGCAGGGCCTGGAAGGCCAGAACACAGGAATTGAAGCAGGTTGCAACTTCAGCTTCAGGTGTGTATGTTATTGAAAACTGTTTTTCAATAAACTCTACTTCCTGGGTATTGGATACCGGATCAGGATCTCATATCTGTAATTCTTTGCAGGCGTTGAGAAACCGTAGTGTTTTGAAAGCAGGTGACATGACCCTCAGAGTTGCGAACGGAGCTAGCATGGATGCTAAAGCCGTGGGGGACTATCACCTGGGAATGTTAGATGGACATGTTTTGGTTTTGCGTAATTGCTTTTTTGTACCCAACGCAACTTGTAATATCATTTCTGTATCTTTAGTTTCTAAAGAAGGTTATGAATTTGCGTTTGTAAGCAATGTTGTAAAAATTCACCTTAATCAAGTTCTGATTGGGTCGGGTATATTGAGCAATGGTATATACGTATTAAACCAACCATATATTTTCAATGTCCAGAATACACACAAAAGAAAGTCTCCGGAAATAAATCAGACTTTCTTATGGCATTGTAGACTGGGTCACATTAATGAGAGAAGGTTGACAAAGTTACATACAGAAGGATATTTGAATCCGTTCGAATATCAATCGTATGCCACTTGTCAATCCTGTCTCAAAGGAAAGATGACAAAGACTCCGTTCACTGGACATGGAGTAAGAGCGAGCGAGCTCTTAGGACTCGTACACAGTGACGTGTGCGGTCCAATGTCTACACATGCGCGAAGCGGTTATTCTTACTTCATTACTTTTACGGATGACTTTTCAAGGTACGGTTATGTCTTCTTAATGAAACATAAGTCCGAAGCCTTTGGAAAATTCCAGGAATATAAGAATGAAGTAGAAAAACATACCGGCAAAAGTATCAAGATTCTAAGATCGGATCGAGGTGGTGAATACTTGAGTGCCGAGTTCCTGGACTATTTAAAAGAGAACGGAATTCTCTCTCAGCTTACTCCTCCATACACTCCGCAACATAACGGTGTATCGGAGAGACGGAACCGAACCCTATTGGATATGGTTCGATCCATGATGAGTAACACTGAGTTACCGCGATCATTCTGGGGGTATGCGCTAGAATCAGCTGCATACCTTTTGAACCGAGTTCCGACTAAGACTGTGCCTACCACACCATATAAAATATGGAGTGGGAAGAAACCCTATCTTCAATATCTGAAGATCTGGGGATGTCCGGCTTTTGTCAAAAAGCAGTATGCGGACAAGCTCGAGGCACGCTCAGTACTGTGCAAGTTTGTGGGATACCCAAAGAACTCCAGGGGGTATCTCTTCTATTACGCAGAGGAACAAAAGATCATTGTTTCTCGTAATGCCCATTTTCTGGAACACCAGTTCTTAGAAAAGGAAACAAGTGGGAGCGAAATAGAACTGGAAGAAATTCCAGAACCACAGACTATTACTGAAAGCTTAGTGGAACCAGAGGGTTCAAAAGAACAGGACATTCCTACGCCGCTCCGCAGAAGTAGTAGGCAGTCTCATCCGCCCGAGAGATACTACGGTTTTCTCATAGACGGGGATAGAGAGGATTGCATCATAGATTATGATGAGCCTACTAGCTTCCAGCAAGCCGTTCAGAGCGTCGACTCGGTAAAATGGCTGGATGCAATGCGAACCGAAATGGAGTCCATGTACACCAACAAAGTATGGACGTTGGACATTGCTCTAGACGGGATAAAACCCGTAGGATGCAAGTGGATCTTCAAAAGGAAGATTGGTGTAGATGGACAGGTTGAGACCTATAAAGCTAGACTGGTTGCAAAGGGTTTTCGTCAAAGACCTGGTTTGGACTATGACGAGACCTTTTCTCCGGTAGCTATGCTGAAATCCATTCGGATCCTTCTTGCCATTGCTGCCTTCCACGATTATGAGATCTGGCAGATGGACGTAAAGACCGCTTTTCTAAATGAAAATTTAGAGGAGTGTGTCTATATGGACCAACCAGAGGGTTTCATTCAGAGTGGGAGCAGCGGAAAGGTGTGCAAGTTGCTTAAGTCTATCTATGGACTAAAGCAGGCATCGCGGAGTTGGAACATCTGTTTTGATGAGACGGTCAAGGAATTTGGCTTTATCAAAAATCCAGATGAACCATGCATCTATAGTAGATTTGTAGCGAGAACTGTAGTATTCCTCGTTTTATACGTGGATGCCATTCTCTTAATAGGAAATGACATTCCTATGCTACAATCTGTCAAGGGGTTCTTGTCACACAGGTTCTCCATGAAAGACCTGGGTGATGCCTCATACATCCTGGGGATCCGGATCCATCGTGATAGATCCAAGAGGATATTAGGACTTTCACAGTCCAGGTACATCGACACCATACTGAAAAGATTCAGTATGGAAGATTCCAAGCGCGGTAACCTACCGGCTTGTCACGGGATCACCCTCTCTAAAGAGATCTCTCCCAAGACTGATTTGGAGAGGGATCGCATGTCTATTATACCCTACGCTTCTGCGGTAGGCTCTATAATGTATGCGATGTTGTGTACCAGACCGGATGTAGCTTACGCACTGAGTGTGGTAAGCCGATATCAGTCAAACCCTGGGGAGAAACACTGGATAGCGGTAAAGAACATTCTCAAGTACCTGAGAAGGACTAAGGAGATGTTCTTGGTGTATGGCGGAAAAGACCTCCAGATCGAGGCCTTTGCTGACTCCAGCTTCCAGAGTGACAAGGATGATTCCAAGTCCATGTCGGGCTTTGTCTTTACCCTTAATGGAGGGGCGGTGTGTTGGAAGAGTTCCAAACAGGAAACCGTTGCAGACTCGACGATGGAAGCAGAATACATCGCTGCATCTGATGCCGCAAAAGAAGCTGTCTGGATGAGGAAGTTCTTAAAAGAGCTCCAGGTGGTTCCGTCCATTGTTGATCCAATACCTCTGTATTGCGACAACAACGGGGCTATAGCTTTAGCGAAGGAACCCAGGTCCCATCAGAGATCCAGACACATCTTGAGGCGGTATCACCTGATCAGGGAGATCGTGGATCGCCAGGAGATCGAGGTTCGGAGAGTCGCTTCAGAAGATAACACTGCAGATCCATTCACCAAGGCCTTGCCCCAGACTCAGTTCGAGCGGCTGATCGAGATGATAGGTCTTCGATACGCCAGTACATGGCCTTAGTGCAAGTGGGAGATTGTTAGTGTATATGCCCTAGAGGCCATTACTGTATCATACTAGTTTGTATATTACTTAATGGAAGCTTGGGATATTCACCTTGTATATGCAATCTTGCTCAAAATAGTAGTATGCTACTTGGTTTGTTTCTACTTCAATGTGTACATGTGTTTATTTTAGTATATCGCCTATACACATTAGTGGAGCCATTAGGATCTTTGCTTGATTACCAGCGTTGTGATGGCAGTCACACTAGTGGGGCTGGGTAATCTATAAGCACATCCTTATGCAGGTCCCTGGTCATAGGACTATAGAGACAGGGCATCGATACTCCGGAGTAGACTAGCGCATGCGCTTCTCATCCCAGTGTGGGAGACGGTCTGTCCCACAGCCGTCGGTACGTCGTACTTGAGATAGTATGCGGGTGCTCGTTGGGTTACGAGTACACTGGACAGGACTCGTCGGGAACTGACTAGTTGGTATTATGCCTATCGTCAGTTATCAGTTCCCAGGTGAGATGAGTACAGCTTAGTCCGCTGACTTGACACTGTCACTTCGCCTCGAGTGTGTTCCCACTGTACTTTGATTACTACCCTACCACGGCTCAAAGGAGTCGTGCAAACAGGTGGTAGTTGGGTGCAGTCCCGAAGCACTTGGAGGCAGTGACGGTTAGACAGGATTCGTCTCTCCCGGTATTGGGGGTTGACATCGCGATGTGTCTAGGAGAGCCATTACACGAGTAGTCCCTGGCCAGGGCAAACGAGATATACTGGTAGGCTTCCAGTGTTATCTCAGGGTGTTTTGGGCTTCACTCCGACACGACTTGTACCGCTATTGGGGGACTGACGTTTACCGCCCCCTAGGCCCGCCATGCGATATATCAGACGAACAGACCGGACTGTACAGAGAATGTCACATTCAGGCTCAGTAGGAGTTCAGATGGGTTTCGCCTCGTCAGTCTTCTTGTCGGCATCTACCTGGGGACCGTTACGCACAGCTAGTGCCGCTTGCGGTCTGTGGTTAAACCCACTGCCAGCGTAGTGTCGAGTCTTTAGAGTCCCACACAGAAAGCTATTCGCCTTTAGGCAAAAGAGTAGAGGTCGCATGGTTTTGCGGCAGTTTGCGACAGGGTTCGGTCACATCCGTGCACTTGTGCACGTACAGTGTCCGGACAGTAGACACTAGCAGGCTTTGGTTTAAGCCAGATCCTAGTGTATGTATTGGGATTGGATTTATCCAGTTTGTATTCGTGTTCCTCGGAACGCGAATGCGGGTGTGTATGCACAGTTGACGGAGAGACAGAGGCGGAGGATTCTCATTAGGGTTGTTGACCGTTGACAGTTGACTATTGACTTTTTGCTCAACCCTAATGAGAATATGATATGTGATTAACAATTATATTAATTAAGTATTATGGTGACATGGTTGTTGAGGGATTGACTTTGTTGACTTGTTGACTTTTGTTGACTTGTTGACTTTGTTGACCGGTTGACTAGGTTTGACTAGTTGACCATCATGATAACTATAGCTATCATTTCATGGCAAAGACTTTTGCTTGCTTGCTCTTTTGTGCAAAATGAGTGCATGAAATGATATGGCTATGGTTGCCTAAACCATCACATAATACTTGATTGATATGAGGTGTTATGATTGTTTTGGATTATGAGAGCCAAATGAGAAAAGTCTTCTCTCATTCTTTCATGCTCATTCTCTCTCTTGTTCTTGAGCTCTCATCTCCTCCTCTTGTTCTCCCTCTCTTGACTCTATGGTTCACTTGTCTCATGAGTTGAGAACCAAGAACCATAGATAGAATCCCATACAAACTCTTCTCTACTCACTCTAGTTCACAAGGTTTAGCAAACCGAGTGAACTAGTTTCTTCAAAGTTCGAAGAAGGAGCCAAAGGTTGAAGCTTTCAGGTGGATCTATCTTCGGCGCAAGGAGACAACGGGGAGAAGCCGATTCGGACGACCATCGAAGCTTGAAGACGAAGGAGTTCGAGAAAAAGAAAGGTATAACCCCCTAACCGAGTAGTTAGCAACTCGTAGTTAGGTTGTTAGTTAGATGTTTAACAAAGATCCGGTTTTGAGTCCATGGTACCACCTCTAAGAAAATTGTTTTTCACCAAATTCTGCATGCCCGAAAGTACCGGGAGAGGTAGCATGGACTTACAAATCAGTGTCCTTGGAAAAATATCTCGATTCAGGGAAATCAGCATCCTTGACGAGAACCTCTCGATTTGCGTCGATCCGCAGGGAAATCAGTGTCTTTGCAGGAATCTCTCGATTCGTCTCAACCCCAGGGAAATCAGTGTCCTTGGCAAAATATCTCGATTTAGGGAAACCGGCGTCCTTGACGAGAACCTTTCGATTCGTTTCGACCCGCAGGGAAATTAGTGTCTTTGCAGGAATCTCTCGATTCATCTCAGCCCCAGGGAAATCAGTGTCCTTGGCAAAATATCTTGATTCAGGAAAATCAGCGTCCTTGACGAGAACCTCTCGATTCGCGTCGACCCGCAAGGAAATTAGCGTCTTTGCAGAAATCTCTCGATTTGTCTCAACCCCAGGGAAATCAATGTCCTTGGCAAAATATCTCGATTCAGGAAAATCAGCGTCCTTGAGGAGAACCTTTCGATTCGTTTCAACCCACAGGGAAATCAGTGTCTATGCAGGAATCTCTCGATTCGTCTTAACCCCAAGGAAATCAGTGTCCTTGGCAAAATATCTCGATTCAGGGAAATCGGCATCCTTGACGAGAACCTCTCGATTCGCGTCGACCCGCAGGAAAATCGGTGTCTTTGCAGGAATCTCTTGATTCGACTCAACCCCAGGGAAATCAGTGTCCTTGGGAAAATATCTCGATTCTGGGAAATCAACATTCTTAACGAGAACCTCTCGATTTGCGTCGACCCGCAGGGAAATCAGTGTCTTTGCAGGAATCTCTCGATTCGTCTCAACCCCAGGAAAATCAGTGTCCTTGGCAAAATATCTCGATTCAGGGAAATCGGCGTCCTTGACGAGAACCTCTCATTCGCGTCGACCCGCAAGGAAATCAGTGTCTTTGCAGGAATCTCTCGATTCGTCTGAACCCCAGAGAAATCAGTGTCCTTGGCAAAATATCTCGATTCAGCAAAATCAGCATCCTTGAAGAGAACCTCTCGATTCGCGTCGACCCGCAAGGAGATCGGTGTCTTTGCAAGAATCTCTCGATTCGTCTCAACCCCAGGGAAAACAGTGTCCTTGGCTAAACCTCTCAATTTAGAGAAATCAGCGTCCTTGACGAGAATCTCTCGATTCGTTTCGACCCGCAGGGAAATCAGTGTCTTTGCAGGAATCTCTCGATTCGTCTCGACCCCAGGGAAATCAGTGTCCTTGGCAAAATATCTCGATTCAGGAAAATCAGCGTCCTTGGCAAAATATCTCGATTCACGAAAATCAGCGTCCTTGGCGAGAACCTCGATTCGCGTCGACCCGCAAGGAAATCGATGTCTTTGCAGGAATCTCTCGATTCGTCTCGACCCCAGGGATATCAGTGTCCTTGGCTAAACATCTCGATTCAGGGAAATCAGCATCCTTGACGAGACCCTCGATTTGTTTCAATCTGCAGGGAAATCAGTTTCTTTGCAGGAATCTCTCGATTCGTCTCAACCCTAGGGAATCAGTGTCCTTGGCAAAATATCTCGATTCAGGGAAATCGGTGTCCTTGACGAGACCCTCGATTCGCGTCGACCCACAAGGAAATCAGTGTCTTTGCAAGAATCTCTCGATTCGTCTCAACCCCAGGGAAATCAGTGTCCTTGGCTAAACATCTCGATTCAGGGAAATCAGCGTCCTTGACGAGACCCTCGATTCGCGTCGACCCGCAAGGAAATCAGTGTCTTTGCAAGAATCTCTTGATTCGTGACAACCCCAGGGAAATCAGTGTCCTTGGCAAAATATCTCGATTCAGGGAAATCAGCGTCCTTGACGAGAACCTCGATTCGCGTCGACCCGCAAGGAAATCAACGTCTTTGCAGGAATCTCTCGATTCGTCTCAACCCCAGGGAAATCAGTGTCCTTGAAAAAATATATCGATTCAGGGAAATCAGCGTCCTTGACGAGAATCTTTCGATTCGTTTCGACCCGCAGGGAAATCAGTGTCTTTGCAGGAATCTCTCGATTCGTCTCGACCCCAGGGAAATCAGTGTCCTTGGCTAAACCTCTCAACCCAGGGAAATCAGCGTCCTTGGCAAAAATCTCGATTCAGAGAAATCAGCGTCTTTGCAGGAATCTCTCGATTCGTCTCAACCCCACGGAAATCAGCGTCCTGGGCAAAATATCTCGATTCAGGGAAATCAGCGTCCTTGATGAGAACCTCTCGATTCGTTTCGGCCCGCAGGAAAATCAGTGTCTTTGCAGGAATCTCCCGATTCGTCTCGACCTTAGGGAAATTAGTGTCCCCGCGCATGAAAAGAAAATTCTCTTATGAGATCCTTATAACTCTCAAGAGAAAACACACTTAGGAGTCCTCATGATTCCTAAGAAGAAATTACACCTACGAGATCCTCTCGACTCGTAGAGAGAAAAGTCTTTATGAGACCCTCACGGCTCGTAAAGTTGAAAAGTCTTAGGTGGCAGATCCTAACCCTGTCTCCTAAGCCATCATTGCCCTGTAGGGAAGTCAAGATAGACTATCTACGGGCCACACTCTCCGAAGTCGAACATCGACAAGGAGGGAAACAATCACTTACGAGTCCTCTCGACTGGTAAGGGAAAAAATTCTCTTATGAGATCCTTACGACTCTCAAGAGAAAGCACACTTAGGAATCCTCACGATTCCTAAGGAGAAAATACACCTACGAGATCCTCTCGACTCGTAGGGAGAAAAATCTTTATGAGACCCTCACGGCTCATAAAGTTGAAAAGTCTTAGGCAGCAGACCCGAACCTGTTTCCTAAGCCATCGCTGCCCTATAAAGAGTTCAAGATGAGTTGTTATCTACAGGCTACACTTATTAGAGTAACATGACAACAGCACGGCAAAGAAAAGAAAGCGATAGTACAAGATAGAAAAAAAATGTGTCCTTTATTCATGAATTCAATTGAATACAAGATACATCATATAAAAAAAATGAAATGAATACATGTTATTCATAAGTTACAAAGACGACTATTGGGAAGGAGGCGTTTTCAACAAGTCAGCAAGCCGCTCGCGCACTCCTCTCAACTCCTTTTCATGGTCGGCCGCTGCGGCCAGCTCCGCTTCGACTCGAGCCCGTTGCTGCAAACAGGATGAAACCTTCTCATCGATTTCCCGCTGGGCAGCTTCGAGACTCTGCGTAACCCACTCAATGAAGTTGAGCTTATGCCTCAATGCCAGCCCGTCCGAAATGCATCGCTACAGATTGACAAAGACAGCTTTCAACTGCGCAGCATTCGCTTCGACCTCGGCGCACAACCGAGCAGATTCGCTTGAAGCTACTTCGTGTTCTTTTCGCCGCAGGGTCATCTCTTGTTCAAAATGGTGAAGGAAAGGGACACTTTGCTCGACCCATGCCGTCCGCTGGGAGTTCAACGCTAATATTTCAGGACCAAGACGCTTGAGCTCAACTTCGTGCAAGCAAGCCTCGATCTGTCTGCAATAATTAACCCAAGATTCGACGACGCCCTCGCTATTGAAGTGCACAAGCGTCGCCAACATCGGATTAACCTCGGCAGCAAAATCTGCAGCGAATGCAGGGGCCTCCATGTCAAGCTCCTCGATGGATTCGCTCAACATACGCAGGCTGGTCACAACGCCCTTGGAAGATGGGCATCTAGAAAAGGGCCCTGCCGGCATTAGGATGCGAGAATCAAAGGGAGCTGGAGCCGGTGCGATTTCTTCAAAATAAATTACGGTTAAAAACTGACTCGCGAAATAAAGAAATCACACGAGCGATGGAGTCTACTATACCGGCTGCGACAGGTGGCAAAGTTGGGAGTACCGGTGGCGTGACTATTCTCTCGTCCCCTCCTTCAATCTGTAATGCTGCAATCAATGCAAAGAAGAATTAGCAACGACTTGGCTGCCCGTAAAAGAAAGGAAAAGATGTTTGTTAAAAACTATACTCACCGACACCAGCAGGCAGGACAATTTCTGACTGGAAGGGGAAATGTGGGTTTAACACCTGATACAGATGGTCAAAAAGGACTACTGCAAAGTTGTGTCAATATACTGTCAGTACAAGGAGGATGATACCTACGATGAAACCGATAAGTTGCAAACCCTTACCTTCCAGCATTCCAGAGGATATAGGAGAAGGCGAGGGGACAACAACCATCATGGCGGCGACCGGAGGTGTGTCAGATGATACAATCTCAGCGTTCGCTACACCTACAAACAAAATACCGTCAGAACGAACTGAAAGAGATTGCGAAATAAAAATGAAGCAGCGACCCAACACCTACCTGATGGGTCATCAGCCAAAACCGCGACGAAAGCATCACCAGGCGCGGCGGTTTCTTCGCTCTCCTTCAATGGAATAGTTTCAGCGCCCATGGCTTCATCCCCTGATTCTACAAGGGCCGTTGTGACGCTCGCGATGCCCGCCGATATCGGGGAGCCGCAAAGGGAAAGAGCGACGGTTTGGGCAGTCCCAGACTCCCGAGAGAGAGTAGCCGCTTCAGGCTCTGTAGTCGCCGTCATCTCACCTGCCATCTCATCGCCGAGACTTAGCCCTGCAGGATGTGGTATATAACAATTTGAAGATCGAGTTCTAATAAAAGACTCAGCGTTACGTTACCTTCGGGTGGCTTTTCAGTTTCATCCCGAGCCGCGCGCGCAACCTGTCTATGGGCGGTAGACAGGGCAGCTGGAGCATCCTCTGGAAGAATAGCGACAGGTGGGGTGGTGCTTGAACCTGCACCCACAGCCAAGCTGACATTACATTCCCTCGCCGCACGCTTTCTACACTTCTTGTCGGCCTTGGCAGTGACAAGTGATCTCCTTAAGACCTCCGTCAAAGGGACGTCATCATCCGAACAAAGAGCTTCCTCTGGAGCCGTTACGGCGTCCGTCATCGGCTGCTTAAGCAAAGCCTCTTGCGGCAATATTGGGGGAGCTGGGGCCTCAGCAGTCGGCTCTGGAAGCTTTGCCGCATCACCACTCGGGATCGGCACCGCAGTCGGGATAACCGGGGTCAAGGTAGTCCCTGCAATAAGACAAAAGAGAAAGTCAAGCCACAAATGAAGGAAAAGGGAATGAAGGCATAATGAGCCGAAGTATACCAAGGCCCAAAGAAGCACGGAGCCTCTCTTCCTCTTCAAATGTTTTGAAGGAAGCCGCAAGAGCCTCTTCGGCAGAGATACCTGTTGAAGAAGAAAGCGTCAGTCAAAGCATAATAAAAAAGATAACCGCAGAAAAATATGGCTGAAGTATACCTGACTGTGCGATAGTGATCAGTGTTGCTTCATCACGAGCCAGTTGCTCGGAAGCCACAAGGGCAGCTTGAAGATCAGTCTCATCTGCAGGCGTAATAAATAGACCCTCATTGGTCCCGTACTCGCATAAGCCTTCGCTGTAAGGAGCATGGGGCTCCTGGCCAAGAACGACGTCAGCAGATAAGAGCGACTTCTTCTTTTTCTACGAGCGAGTGCCGGTAGCCGATACCAGGAGCTTGCGCTTGGCAGGCAATTTTGGGCGACGAGTCCCGATCTCCGAACCTACCCCAGACTTAGGAGACGCTGCAGCCACCGCTTCCACAAGCACACGAGGTAGAGGCTTATCAGGAAAGGCACACGGGACCACCGCCATAGCAGCTTCTCTCAAGGAAGGGCGAACGATGGTCCGTCGCTTCAAAGGAACGGCTAGATTACCAGTTAGGACAACACCCTTGCGATCAAGCAATAATCGTTTTTCTTCCCTGATAACGGCACCCATCGCGTGCTGGTACCATGCCACATATACGTTCAGGACCCTCGGGACGCAACTCGGCTCACTTATAAAGAAGTTAGACCCGGTGTTAAGCCGCATGAAATGGTGTAGCGCATTACGGATACCCTCTTTCGTGGCAACCGGCTCAGCTAAGAAGGCCTCAAGCGGGACACCCTGATTATAACTTGATTGTTGAGCAAAACGATGAGGGTTGTATCTCATGAACAACGCCGAATCATTCTGCCTAAACACTAAAAAGCCCTGCCTGATTGAACATAAGTGAAGAATCTCCCGAGTTTTCAAGGTAGAAGCCCCGTCTTTGAAGGTGTCCCGCAGCGGCTGCACCGTCTTAGCGGATTCCTTGCCGATAGTTAAAACCTTATCGATGAAGGTCATGCCATCCCCGACCGTACGCGGGCAAAGAACCAAGCCCCGAGCCTCTCGTTGAGTCGTTTCCAAAGTGGAAGCGTCAACTAGCAGCACAACCCGAGGAAAGTTATAACTTTCGTAGAAACGGGGCCGCTTGTGGACTCCAAAAGCGCCGAGCACATGCAGCTCGAGCCACGAAGTGAAATAGTGCATCGGGAAGTTTACGGGTTTCACCCCCGGTTGAGTGGTGTCTGCCGCCAAGCTAAGGCCATGATACAGGTAAGCCAGCCCAGCGACTCCGACGGCCATTTGCATCCCAATAACCATTCGGTGAGCCGGGTAGAAAACGGATGGCCTCATATAGCGAGGGTGCATGGTAAGCACAAACCAGCTTAGCCATAGCCCGAGGAACCCCAAAAAGAACGCATCTTCGTCGATGTCGGAAGTTGTGAGCTCTGCGAAAGAGACGACCGGGGTGTCAGGCTGGCTGTCCAAACCAAAGAAAAAAGGATCGTCGAGTTTGGAGAATTTCGCGGCTTCCTTCGACAGGACTTCTGGGCGGAGAAAACGGGCGATGAAATTTGTGAAGTTAACCTCGTGGCTTCCGGATTCGAGAAATAGACTCTCATAAATATTCAACACCTTAATCAGACTTAGGAATTGATGTTGAATGGCATTCTCCGGGGTAAGGCCCATCACCATTGACTTGGCGGCAAAGATGTACTCGTCAGGAGGAAGTAGCTCCTCGTAATGTTCTCCCCTGACAGGCAGGCTGTAACAACCCTAAATTTCCTATACAAGCTTTTACAAAAAAAATTCAAAAATCCATAAAGGGGTATTTATTGCCTGAGCACAAGACTTAAGTAATTAATTAGCAATTTAATTACAAGAAGGAGCTTGTAGCTCATTGGTAATACCTTGCATTGCTGAACCAAGCCACCAGAGTTCAAATCCCATGCCCCACATTATTTTTAATATTTATTTTGTTTTAAATTTTATAGAAGCCCAACAGTCAACACGTGATAACTCCAGATTTTCTCACTACACCCACAAAACTGAAAGTACCAGTGACTACCTCCGGCGACCCCCCACCTTCCGAGCCCTCGACTCGGCCGGTCGGCCGAGTCGTCAACACCAAATATTTGCCTTTCCCCTTCTCAACTCCTCTGCATACATTAAATATTCAGATCCTTTCCAGAGAGCCTTTAATACCTCTTTTACTCTATTTTTAATGAAATTTCATACATTTTTACATTTTTTAAAATTAAAACCCTTCATCTACCTTAACCCTAGCCTAACCCTATAAATATCATCCCTACCCTCTACCCTCTTACCCTAAAACTCTGAGCCAACTCTCTAAAAATCTCAAGAACTCTTGTGTACTTTGAAATCGAGCACGAAGCAAAGCTACGGCGAATTTTCCGGCGAACTTCCGACGATCATTCTAGAAGCTCCCGGCGATGAAGCGACGCACCGGCGACTCCTCCCGTTCTATCTCTTTCTCTTAGTTGTCCAAAACCCGTAAGTCCCATTTCTATCCTCCTTTTCTATTCTAAAAAAAATACGGATTTACAAAACCCAACGGAATCGGAACAAATCCGATTTCCGATTCGGTTTTCTTATAAAACTTCACTTCTCGTTGATACAATTATTCTTAAACTCTCTCATATTGACTATTAAACACTAAACAATCAAATTGATTAAGTTTCATTTCATAAAATAATGGTTATTTCATTTTACCGTATTTTTCATTTAAATACCACATTGTTTCAATTATACATTTAACTTTAAACTTGCTATACCTTTAAGCAGACCACGAGGTAATGACCTACCTCCTCACACACTCATATGCAACATAACACGATACCCTCGAGAACTTAGAATACGGGAAAACAAACATTTTCATTTAAATACCCTTTACTTAATAAAACCATTTCTAAAAGATTTAATATTGATACATCTTTACAAATAAATAACCTTTGAGCTAATGAAAAAATATCTAGACTCAGCCAATTATGGACTGTCGCGCTCATTAGAACAGAGGAAGGTTGTGGGCATTCAGTCGTTTATCTAAACCTCACTTGTACTTACTTGGTCACAATTGGCGGTGAAGAGGCAATTTGAGGGATATCTCACAACTTGTCGTTTTGGACCAGTTAGGAGCAGTCTAGTTGACTTAGAAGACCATAGAACATAGAATACAGGAAATCGACATCTTTACAAATAAATACCATAATTAATAAAACCGTTTTTCCTTAATGATTAGTATTTATACAAATCTTTGCAAAGCGTCGCTACAATCCATTTGGGGAACACGTTTGGGATGGTGCGGATTATCGCACATCCTCGGGCTTAGTGGTGCGAGATGCAGACCTCCACAAGGAGCATTCGGTCTCGAAAGATTTAAATACGACATCTTAAGAAAAAATGAGATTTCTAGAATATAATAAATATATTAAAATTTATTTTCATATAAATATATGTATATGTAAATCAAAAATATCTAATTTGAATTATTATAAATATTCCATCTTCTAAAAATGTCACAAAAATCAGTTTACACTAAAATACCATGAATTCCATATAATCAATATTGCAAATAAATACCTTTATTTATGGAATTAGGTTATTCTCATTAGAAATATCACCAATAAAAAATCTACAATTATTACAACTCTAAAGACGATAATAAATACTTGGGGTGTATTTCGAAAACTATACAAAAGTATTTTTACATAAAACCCCCTCAAGTTCTATAAATTACCCTAAGGACCCTAGTAAATATAGGTTTAAGCGGAACCAATCACTTGAGCCTCAGGGAGCCGGAGAAGTGGGTGCTTGCCTATCTAAGGTAGACAACTTAACAACGGTGTTATTGTAACAACCTAGTTCATTTATACCAATCCCAGTTCTCGTATTTTCTTATTTGTGGTATTTCTTGATTTATCGTGATTTGGGTGCGAATAGTATGTTACATTTTATATTGCATTCGACCCGACCCGCTTTCTTAAACCTGTTTGATTCATATTTATGAATTATCCTGACTTGTTACGTAGACTGGTGCATTTTCATGTTTACTGCATACTGGCATTGCATCTTTTACCATATAACATTTTAAGTCACAGAAAATATTTTAAAAATTCATAACATGGCTTGCATGATACCCTTAACCCCGTAGTAGCATCCGCGCATCTTGTTCTCGTCCCGTTCAGTGAAATGGACGTGTTTGAATGGCTACGCGCACGTACGTGCATCCGTTCTTGGGGGTATGCATTTTCGTTACGTGAGCATTCATTTTGAATTTTGAAAGTTGCATATATTTTTCATATTTTAAATCTAAATTTTTAGACCCGACCCGGGCGCATTTTGAAATACTTTTGTATCCCGCCAAATTTCAAATTAATTAATTTAATATCATTATATTTTAATCGACGGCTTTCTATAACAAACTAAATCTTTTAATCTAAAAATCCTAAATATTTTACAACTACGAATCTTTCTTTTCTGTTGCCGGCCCCACTCTCTTTTCTTTCTCTCTCTTTCTCTCTCTCTCACCCACGTTATCTCCTTCTCTCTCCCCCTCACAAAAATCCAAGTTTATATCTCCTAACTGTTCATTCTCTCTCTCTCTTCTCTCGCCTCTCTTTATCTCTCTCCTCTCGCACCTCTCTCTCTCTTATCCCGCGGTGAGATTGAGTCCCGTCACCTTCCCGAGCATGTGGTCACCTCCCTCCTAGATTTTCTCTTCTTCTTTCTTTTTTAAGCCCGAGCCTCCACGACGAGAACCCATGAAAACTCAGCCTCCACCTCAACCCTAACCCTAACTTCATCACAACTCCCCTCAACCGAGCCCCCTCCTCCTCGTCACCTTTCCCTCTTCTCCTTCTCTCTTCCCTTCATTCCCGAGCAACCCCACTGCACCCGAGAACCCAGCACCACCACCTCGTCGCCGCCGACCACCTCATCTCGTCGCCACCTCCTTCCTCTCCTCCACTTCCTCTCCTCTGCTTTCTCCCGAGCACCAACCCTGCACCCACAAACCAACCAAGAAACCCCAGCAAACAGAACCCAAACCCTAACCGAAACCCTAGCCTTCATCTTGATCGCCCCTCACCGCCGGTGAACCCTACACCACTACCTCGTCTCCTCTGCCCCAGAAACCCCAGAGCACCAAACTCCAGTGAGCACTTCTCTTCTTCTCTTCTTCTTCCCCTTCCTTCTTTCTTTCTTTCTTTCTTTCTTTCTTCTTTTCTTTTATTTGATTCTTGGTTTCTGTAGATCGCCGGAGCCGGACGTGACGCCGACAATCCAGACGACCCAGCGAACGTGCCTTGACTGCGTGATCACCCTCGTGCGTTGTTTGGAACCGTTCCGTGTACCGTGCTCGCGTCGCGACATTTCGCCGACGTAGGACTTTCCGTACACATCCGTTCTCGTTCCGTCTAGGCAAGTTAATCTTGCTATATGCTATATAACTCATTATATACCTATTTAAATAAATATCATACCTGTATTTTAAATCTAGTATCTCATGTTTCATATTACAGCTTTTCAATGTTCCGTTTGCATCCATTCATATCATTTCAGATCTAGGTCATGAAAACCTATCTTTTTACATACTAGATTACAATATACTGCATCCATATCAATATTTACATCACATGTTGCTTAGTTGTACATCCCACAATACCATTTTACAGCTTTACTATTTTTCGGATACCCGTTGCATCCATCTCATTTAAAATATATATATAACTGCATCTATAGATCACATTAATACATAACATTGTGATATTAACACCCCATGTTTAATAAAGCGCATCTTAATTAGTATTGGAATTATAAATGTAACCCTAATCGATAATTGTGCATCCATATCTTTGAATTTATATCTATTTGCATACCATATCACATTATTCCATTTTATTATTATATTAGTACTCCATACTTGATTTTGTGTATCCATACTTATTACAGTTTGATTATGAGCACCCACTCGACACTTGTGCACTACCTGACATGACCTGATACACTACTACCGACATGACTTGATACCTGTGCACTACTTGACATGACTTGATACATGTACACCACCTGACATGACCTGATGTACCACAGCTTGACATATTACCTGATCTTGTTACTAATGCCGACAATCTTGACCTGTTGTCCCTACGGACATTTCCTGTTGTCTATACAGACAAACCTGTACCTGCTTGATCTTGTGTTGGCGTTAGTTTCAGATTTATCAATATCTGACTTACATACATGACCTTGGGGGTATGGGGAAATCAAGAATGTATCCGAACGTAACTCAAAAGGCTATTACATCTTGTTACCGTGGTCCCGTGGGGTTGAACGGGACATAGACTCACAGTCTATTACATCGTGTTACCATGGTCCCGTGGGGTTGAACGGGACATAAACTTATAGTCTATCATATCTTGTTATCGTGGTCCCGTGGGGTTGAACGGGGCATAGACCGATGGGTTACGATGAGGATTACATTAATTGATTTCGAGTGACTTTAGATTAGATAGCCCTATAGCACAGTTTAGACTACTCACTGCACTTCACCTGTTTATATCCTGTTCACTAATCTGTATTCATGTTACGCTTTATTTGTTACTGAGGACTTGTTACTGTTCATACTTCATGTCTGCATATTTCACTATATCCTGCTTGCCTTGAATTGTTGATATTATGACGCACTGACGTCTGAGTTTTGCATGGCCCAGATCCCTTGTCCTTATCGCAGGCTGTCCAGGAGTACTTTGATCAACAAGCCGAGCGGTGATGACCTGTTATTAGTTTAGTTTAGTTTCCTTTCAGTATTTTCATTCCTGATATGAGCCCGCATTATGGGACGTACATTCCAGTTTATTATTATATTGGATCTTTTTGCTTCCGCATTATTTTATTCTTGACTCGTTATTCTGGCTCATGGACATGTATTAGATAGTTGTTTATTATTGTTCTTGATATCTCTACAGCCGGAATGTGACTGTGGAAGGATATTTCTTATCCACAGGTAGCATGGTTGGCTCTGTCACGTTCCTGTCTTAGCGTACTCTGGAAAGCGGGGCGTGACAGGGTTTGTTTGGTATCAGAGCCATAGGATCTAGGTTAATCGGGTTTGATTATTTTGTAGTTGGGTATTGGACCTAATACACGAATCAGAATACTCGTGATTAGGAACATGTCCTGCCACTTTACCATCTTGCCATTTTTGAATCTTAACTTCCTCCTGATTCTTACCTTGACAGTATGCAAACCTCTTTGCATCTCGACTTGAAACTTTGTTTTCCTATTGTTTATCTCTAGAATTTAGGCGACTTGGGTAGAGTTATGTGATTGTAGCTATGTACCGCGGCATGGTTACAATGCGGTACTCTATTTGAGTAACTTGGAGTTCTAGTCTTGATCCCTATCCTTGATCTATAACTTGTTATCATATCCTTTCGGTGTTTTGGTTTCAGGAACATGGCGGTCAGAAATCTAAAAACATACCAGAGGCGTGTTGATGAAGCCGCTTTGCTTGGAGTAATTCATGGGATGCTGGAGAACCAGAAACGGCAGACCGAGCTGAACCAGCAGCAAGCCGAAACTTTTCAGGAAGGTTTGCGGACCGTCCAGCAGTCCGTAAGCAATGTTGTGGCCAGACCAGTTGATCGTGTGGGTACCGTGGCAGATTTCAGGAGACTTGGTCCGTCCGTCTTTACTGTCCTGGAAGAGTCGTTGCCAGCGGAGCAGTGGCTGGTTGATACGGAGAATTTGCTCATTGCGGCACAGATTCCAGAGGAAAAGAGAGTGGATGTAGTATGCATCCAGTTGGTGGACTATGCCCGTGAATGGTGGCTTGTGGAATAGACCCGCTTGCCCAAGCCGATCAGTTGGGCGGATTTTTCGAAGAGTTTCTTGGGGAAGTTCTTCCCGCAGACTGCACGGGAGGAAATGGAAGAATAGTTTATCAGTTTGAAGCAGAACGGCATACCCGTGGATGTACATGCGGCTGAGTGGACACGGCTCAGTAGATTCGCTGGACTTTTGGTTGCCAACGATGCTGATAGGGCAAGGAGGTTCATGCGCAGTTTGGACGTGGAAATCCAGAGGCACGTCATATCTCTGGGATTAACCACTTTCTCGCAAGTGCTTACAGCGACCCGAGAGCAGCAGAGCCTATCTATGAAGACTGGGGGTACGCAGCAGCAAGCAGTCACAGTGCGGAAGCCGACATTTGCACCGAACCGAGCGCATGTACTCCGAGGTATTCCGGTGAACCGACGTGGCGTAACACCTATGAAGAAGCCCGTCGTACATGAGCAGAAAGGAAGAACAATGTGTGACTACTGCCAACGATCGGGACACTTATGGAAGGATTGTCGAAGAAGACTTGGACTTTGCCTTGTTTGTGGATCGACTGATCATAGCGTTGATACTTGTCCGTCGAAGCTTCGATTGAAGGATGATGTTCAGAGACCACCGCAGAAGCAGTTTCAGAGGCAGAAGCAGTTAACTCAGGGACCCAATTAAGCTCGAGCATTTACCCTGACGGCTGAGGAAGCTAAGGCTTCAGAGGAAGTCATTTCAGGTATCCTACTTGTTCATGGTTTTCCCGCATTAGCGTTATTCGATTCTGGTGCATCCCATTATTTTATGTCGTCCAAGTTTATTGCTACACACTCGATTCCTTGTACGAACTTATCTAGTTGTTGGGACATACACACTGGGAAGGGGAAGATCATAGCTAGTAGAGAATGTAAGGATTGTTCAGTTGTTGTTTGCGGAAGGGAGTTATTTGCGGATTTCTTGGTGATTGATACCGGCAGCTATGAAGTTGTCTTGGGAATGGATTTTCTCGGCACATTCCACGCTCACATTGATTGTAGGGCAAAGAAAGTGATTTTCCAGATTCCCGGACATCCGGAGTTTATCTTTACTGGAGGAAGCAGTTCTGTCGGGCCAGTCGAGATTAGGGCTAGGCCGACAAACAATGTTCTTTCGTCGATGGAAGTTGATAAAGAAGAAGCGCCAGCTGTAGTTTGAGAGTTCATGGACGTGTTCGAAGACATCTCGGGTTTACCACCAAAACGAGATGTGGAGTTCGCGATCGATCTTATTCCTGGTGCAGCGCCAATCTCTAAGGCGTACTATCCAATGGCACCAATGGAGTTGGAAGAAGTCAAAAAGCAGATTACCGAATTACTTGAGAAGGGTTGGATTCGCAGCAGCAATTCACCTTCGGGAGCTCCAGTTCTTCTAGTCAAGAAGAAAGATGGCATAAGGAGGATGTGCATCGATTATCGAGAATTAAACCGGGCGACTATTAAGAACAAGTTCCGATCCCTCGCATTGGCGAATTATTCGAGCAGCTTAGTGGAGCGAGGGTATTCTCGAAGCTGGATTTGCGATCCGGATATCATCAGGTCCGAGTTAAATCAGAAGATATTTGCAAGACAGCGTTCCGAACTCGGTATGGACATTACGAGTATTTAGTGATGCCCTTCGGAGTAACGAATGCACCGGCGATATTTATGGACTTGATGAACCGAATCTTTTCACCATTCTTGGACCAGTTTATAGTGGTGTTCATTGATGATATTCTGGTCTACTCAAAGAGTATTGAAGAGCATGCAGAACACTTGAAAATCGCACTGCAGACTTTGAGGCAAGAAAGATTGTATGCCAAGATGAGCAAGTGCGAGTTTTGGCTTGAAGAAGTGAAGTTTTTGGGGCATGTCGTGTCCGGAGATGGAATCGCCGTTGATCCCGAAAAAATTGCAGCAGTTCGAGATTGGCCAATTCCGAAGAACGTTGCAGAGATCAGAAGTTTTCTTGGACTTGCAGGGTATTACAGAAGGTTCGTGGAGAATTTTGCTCGTTTGGCTGAGCCTTTGACCAAGCTTACGTGCAAGGAAGTACCATTTGTGTGGACGGATAAGTGTGCGTCAGCTTTTGAGGCATTGAAGCAGAGATTGCTAACCGCCCCTATTTTGACCGTACCAGATGGTTCCGGAGGATTGGTGATTCACAGCGACGCATCTGGGAAAGGATTGGGATGTGTTTTGATGCAGCATGGGAAAGTTATAGCTTACGCATCGAGACAGCTGAAGACCCATGAGAAGAATTACCCAACCCATGATTTGGAGCCAGCAGCTGTGATTTTCGCTTTGAAGATTTGGAGGCACTACTTATTGGGCGAAAGGGTCGAAGTATTCACCGATCACAAAAGCCTGAAGTATGTGTTCACACAGAAGGAGCTTAATATGAGGCAGCGTAGATGGTTGGAGCTGATGGCTGACTACGATCTTGATCTTAAGTATCATCCGGGGAAAGTTAATGTTGTGCCGGATGCGCTTAGTCGGTTTCCAGCAATTCAGATGTTGACTGCACAGAAGGAACTTATTGAAGACTTTCGAAGATTCGATTTGGAGATTGTGCTACCGCATTCTTCGGGACAGTTGATGCAGCTGCAAGTACAATCGTCGTTGATCGAGAATATTAGCGCAATTGCAGGACCCAAGATTGCAGAAGTTTCGAGAACAAGTTGAAGCTGGACTTCAAACGGACTTGTTAATCCATGAAGATGGTTCGTTGCGATATGGTAGCCGTTTGTGTGTGCCAAAAGGAGATATTCGCGAAGAAGTTATGAAGGAGGCGCACGATTCAGCATATTCCGTACATCCAGGAGGCACGAAGATGTACCGAGATCTACGACAACATTTCTGGTGGGAAGGCATGAAACGGGAGATTGCCCGCTTTGTAGCGAAGTGCTTGGTGTGTCGGCAAGTTAAGGCTGAACACCAAAGGGTTGCTGGTTTATTGCAACCACTTCCGATTCCTCAATGGAAGTGGGAACATAGATTTCGTGACGGATTTACCGCGGAGTCCAAAGGGCAACAATGCAGTTTGGGTGATTGTTGATCGATTGACCAAGGCAGCTCATTTCATACCATTTCGAGTTGGTCAATCAACGGAAGCATTGGCAGAACGGTACATGCAGGAGATTATAAGATTGCATGGAGTACCGATGAGCATCGTGTCCGACCGTGACACCCGTTTCTTATCACACTTCTGGAGGAGCTTACAGGAAAGTCTGGGGACTCGATTGAAGTTTAGCACAACTTATCATCCTCAGACAGATGGCCAGTCGGAGAGAACGATCCAAACTCTTGAAGACATGTTGAGAGCTTGCATGTTAGACTTCAAGGGTTCTTGGGAGGATCATCTACACTTGGTGGAGTTTTCTTACAATAACAGTTTTCAGGCGACTATTCAGATGGCTCCATTCGAAGCATTATATGGTCGCAAGTGTCTGATTGGTAAAGTTTTTTAGATCAAAGAATTATTTAACCGCAATCAAGAACGGCGTCGCTTGGTAGCTAGCCGGTAAGTACGGGTCGGTCCACAGGGATTTTGTGTATTCTCTAATTGTTCTAACGAGTTAATTCCGATTGTTGTCAAATCGATTATCACTAAAAACCTAATTACCTAAACTAGGGCAAATAATTAAAAGTTATAACTAGGGCAGATAAATAAAATCTATACTAGGGCAGGAAAATAAATCTATACTAGGGCAGGAAAATAAATTTAACTAGGGCAAGATAAAGAAAACTTACTCTAATATTTATTTGATGCACTCTTCATACATTGCAGAAATTTACAGATCTGAATTTTGATAAAATGAAATGAGGCATGCCTCAAAAAGAGGTTTAGGGCTTCTATTTATAGATTCATAGAAACCCTAGGGTTGCAATTGATTCACGTCTGCATTTACAATTTTACCCCCTAAGAAAAACCTAGTCAACGCACCGCCAGCCGCCACAAATTTTCCACCGATACGGGCTTAGCACGGCCGCGGAACCGCGGCCAAAAGCCTGGTTTGGCCGCGGTTCCACGGCCATTTAGTGGGCTTGTGGGCTGCAATTTTTAGGGTTTCTTTCTGTTGCTTTTGGCTCCTTATTTCTTCACTTGGTTTCTCAGATTGTCTTCTAGTTTTCTTCTAGATTTCCACAGTGAGTAATATCGTGGACTTTACCGTTTGCTTCGTGTCAAAGTCTTGAACCTTGCGCTGCCTTTGTACTTTGTGAACTCATTCATTGGTCTTCGTTTATTCTCAAACTGTAGCCTTGATCAAGATTCTTCCATTTTGTTGGTCGTAGTCTCACTTTTGTATCGTCTTTTCATCATTTCACTGTTTTTATTCCGAGAACCTATAACCTGCAACTATGTAGCAGACATGGATCAAAAGTACCTGTTTATTTGTAAAATGAATAAGAATGGGGAATATAAGAATGCAAAATTATGGTATGAACAAATACCCCCAAACTTATCTTTTGCTCGTCCTCGAGCAAAACTAGTTTTATTCTCGAAAAAGACCTAGCCTCACTTTCGCAGGGAAACGCGATTGCACTGAGCTCGTACAACAAGCCGTTAAACCTCTAGGTGTCCCTAATAGGAGGAGTGTTGTCTTCTGAGGGTTTTCAGCGGATACTACCCACAAAATCCTATCAATTCGGCCTATTAACTTTTATTTTCCAATTAGGTTTTCTAACAAGAAACTCTATTATCTTCGACTCATAAATTATCCACCCGTATTTTTCACGCTTCCTTATCATTTAACTTAAGATCATATATGTTCTGTAGACTTACTTAGATTTTAGTATATTTTAAGTTTTCCTTCTAGAGTTCTATCTCAACTTATGAATTTTTATCATCTCTATTAAAGATATAAGTCTTATTCTTCATTCCTATCTCTTATCTAAACCCCAATCACATACCCCTACGTGTATGTGTATATCACCCCTACACTTGGAAATTCAAATCAAGCTATTACACTCTTGTCCATCGTCCAAAGCACTTCTTAATTGGTGAATTTTTAGATGATTTTGCTCACACATCCTTCATGCGGCCGTTAATACTTCTTGAGCTACCAACGACCGATTACAAAATGTGCTTGCACATTAATGCGTAATTCCTAGTCTGGTAATACCTAAGGCTTATAGCAGTGACTCCCAAACCAGTTTGCTTCTTTGATTACAGCAACAATAACGCCGGTCTAAGGCACTAGGTGATAAAGCACCCTCGCTAAATATTTTTTTCTATTTATTCAGCCTTAAGTAATTACAAAAACCAGTGTTCATTTTTTTATCTCTTTATTCACACTTGTATTTTTATTTTATTTTTCTTAGTACTAAGGAGTTTAGACAAGAGCATTTCAAGGTCTCTTCTACTATTCTAAGTTTCAAGGTTCGTATTTGTGCAATTTGTAGGGTATATATTTTCAGTATTTAGACTTAAGCTAGGAATTATTTTTCAAACTTATACTTCAATAAAAATATCAATATTTTTCCCTTGTTTTAACTTAGCCCAAGAAGTCAACTCGAAATTTGCTTATTTCAAAATAAACTACAAAGACATATACTTTCTACCGTTAAATTTTAAGAAAGGTTATTTTTAGGGTTTTAATTTACTAAATCTAAGATCTAGTTATTCCTAGCTAGTTAACCGTCTTGTTAAATTTAAGTCAAATATGGCCAAAATTGAATTTTTCAATTTTTATAATTTTTGAAAATTTTCAATTTTTATGGGTTTTAAAATAAATATGCAAATGCAAAAATATACATATAAATGCGAAGGAAAAAAGCTTACCGAGCACACCCCCAAACTTAAACTTCACAGTGTCCTCACTGTCATGCCACACCAAGAGGGTCAAAATGTCGGCACTCCCCTGTTTATTTATTTATATTTTTTTATTGTTAGAAGAAAAACAAAATATATATACAAAAAGGTCCCCCCCATACTTAAGTGAGACAGTGTTTCCACTGTTTTAAACGTTAAAGTTCAGAGTTAGGGAGGAGAAAAATCAAACTATACAAGGCCTTACACAGGCCGAAGCTTAGCACCAACCATTCAAAAAATTTATGGTGATAATGGTAGGGTCGGTGAAAGAATGGAGTGTAGAGAAAAGAAATGACAAGCACACGAGACCGTATGGGAAGAAAGGTGGAATATGGTCTCGGTATATTCGGAAAAGAATGGCGGAAGAGAGAAAGAAGTATAGTACAAACTTGAGGGTGTAAATCGAGTGAATAAATTAGCGCAAAATGTGATGACCGATGTGTTATAAGCGATTGTGCTAATTTATCAACCCGTCGAGAAATGGGGTCAAATCCCTCAAGATTTGCAAGAAAACATGGGTACGTTGAACTTGGTAAACCATCCATTGAAAATGGAAGCGCGGCGGATTCTTGCGCGGTCGAAACGATGGAAAGGATGAAGGGGAGTGATTTAGGGATAGTCTTATTCTCACCTAAGTAAACCGTCTCGAACTCGAAGGATTCCATCAATGGTTCGAAATGACTGTAAGCAACCGAGTCTGATGGTTCAACTAACTCATCTGAAAATTCAAAGGACTCAAACTCGGGCGGTGAGTCTTCAAAATCGTCCGAAAAAGTGAAACACTCGTAATCGTTATCAGCTGTGAGAACTATGTCAGATTCAAAGAGGAACGCACTAGTGGCGTCATAATTGCTGTGATCGAACAGAAATTTTTCAAGCTCACAGTCCTCCTGCGTGATCTTTTGCGTGGTCGGAACGATTGGAAGGATGGGGGGTGATTTAGGAAGTATAACAGTTAAAGGTTCAGGAGAATGAATTGGAAAATCCAACTCATCAAACAAAAATAGTTCATCCTCAATACTATCATCAATACTCTCCTCAATACTATCGTTATAATTCTCCTCAAAAGTTATCTCATCCATGCAATTATCATCAAAATCAAGACGCGTATGAAATTCGGGAGAAACATTTAATAACTCGGGATGATGAATTGGAGATAAAATTTCAGTCAAATCTACGGGTTCATCATCCAAAATATTCCCGGCGTCAATATCCTCGATCAAGTGAAAATCAATTTTTTTAGACACCTCATCAAAGGCATGGATATTTATCAATTCAGGTTCTAGATTGGAGGTGTAAAGTTCGAAAGAATTAGGTTTGGGTTCACTCGAAAAGGGCTTTTCACAATCTGGCAAATCAAGCACTACAAAGTCGCACAACTCATTAAATGTTTTATTTTTAACTGGTGAATCATTTGGGACACTTGTTTGAACACCGGAATTGTGAGATTCAATTGAGGATGGGTAGGTTTGATTTGGAAATGTGTAGAACTCGCTCTCACCACTCAAATTCTCACTCTGTCCAACCGCCTCATCATACATTGAAATTTTTGGAGCTAGTTGGAAACTAGCTACCGGTTCACTAGGTTGCATAAGGGCGGCAATGGACGCATCCAAATTCCTCATCTGTCGGTTTGTTGCTGTAATGTAAGCTTCCAACGACTTTTCCAGACTAGACATGGGTTGTGAAGGGGTTTCAGTAAAAGACTCAAAGTTGTTTGGATTATGGAAACTCCCAAATGGCTGTGTAGAAGCAATGTCTAGGGAAGGTGTGAAAGTCGGGTAGGACTGGTAGGAATTGAATGGTTGGACAGAAGTAGGATCAACATTTGGATAAAAAGGTGAATGGACTTGTTGATCCCAAGAACTGGAAGTGTTGAAAGGAGTGAAAGATCGGTTATGAGATTGTTCAATATATTCAGCGATAGACATGGGTTTCGGAGTTACAACAGGACTCGAAGAAGTAGTATCAACATAAGAAGGTGGTGAAGGTTGAAATGGTTGATACAAAGTGGATTGTGGAGTCGAACTGTTTCTCCTAGACACTTCTATTCGATCTTTCAAAGAAATTTTGGGCATAGAGGGATCGTCCGTAATTCGACCAAAACAATTCTCGTATGAAGCAATGTTTGGATGAGGGTACCAAAGTTCGGCAAGAGTTTTGGGAGGTGGGGTACCCATGATGTAAGAAGGAGAAGAAAAAGAATGTGTGGTGCAAGTGGGGTGCACGGAATTCTTAGCGACAGGCTGCAAGTTTTTGTAAAAAAAATTTCCTTTTTTCTTTTTGTGTTTTTTTTATGTGGAGCTTTTTGCAAAAAGATTTTCGATAAAAGGCTTAGACACACGTTCAACCAACCACAAATGCACAATCAGGCCTAGATCTAGGGTCACCTAGGTCAGCTAGACAGCTCCTAACTGTTCCAAAGGGCAAGAAATAGGACCTCAAACCGCCTCTTCACCGCCAATTGTGGCCAGGTAAGCACAAGTAGAGAAAGAAGGGATTCGCTCATGAATCACCGTGAGACGGGCCTTTTAAAGTTACTTTTCACTACCTGTCTAGCCTAGGCACCACAAAGTCAGGTTAGGATCAACGGTCGATGCCTACAACTAGTCATTTGTCCTATTGAGCGCGAAGTCCTTAGGGCTGAGTCTAATCTTTTTTTAATTAATTGAAGGTCAATGCAATATGCCATATGTGATTTTTGGGGTCCTGGGAAGGGTAATGAAATCCCCACCCAATTTGATTGGTGTAAAAGCCCCTTAAAGTCAAATTAAATTATGCGAAGCAGTAAACACAATCAAACACTTGCAAACAAATTTTTTTTTAAGCGCAGCACAAAGAATCCTGCACAAGATCAATTATTAGAATGGGAGAGATTTTTTTTTTAGTGCAAAGAATCCTGCAGGCAAATTTACAGAGGAGATATTGGGATTTTCAGAGAATAAGAGAGAAAACTTACAGTGAGTTTTTTTTTTTGAAGAACCGCCGAGAGCACCGTGGAACCGCGGCGGGAAGCGCAGTTTTGCGGCGGAAACGCGGTCGTGGAGGTTTTTTTTAAGGTGATGATGTCACCTCCCTGCGGCGGAAGCGCGGCAAGAACGGCTTTTTGCGGCGGAAGCACGGCAAGAACGGCCTTTTCTTCTGCTCCTCTGTTATGATTTTCCTCTGTCGTTCAGATCTACCGTTTTCTGTTTTACTCTCTGGATTTTTCCAGATCTGAGTTTGTTCTTCGATCCTGCAAAATTCAAACGAAAATACCCTTCACAAAATAACAAGATAATAAAAAAATTTGTATATTTTTTTATTTTTCAGTTTTTTATGATTTTTCAATTTATATTAACCCGAAATTACAAAAAGAGAATAACAACGCCATCCCCGGCAACGGCGCCATTTGATTGGTAAAGTTTTTTAGATCAAAGAATTATTTAACCGCAATCAAGAACGGCGTCGCTTGGTAGCTAGCCGGTGAGTACGGGTCGGTCTACAGGGATTTTGTGTATTCTCTAATTGTTCTAACGAGTTAATTCCGATTGTTGTCGAATCGATTATCACTAAAAACCTAATTACCTAAACTAAGGCAAATAATTAAAAGTTATAACTAGGGCAAATAAATAAAATCTATACTAGGGCAGGAAAATAAATATATACTAGGGCAGGAAAATAAATTTAACTAGGGCAAGATAAAGAAAACTTACTCTAATTTTTATTTGATACACTCTTCATACATTGCAGAAATTTACAGATCTGAATTTTGATAAAATGAAATGAGGCACAAGAAGAGGCATATCTCAAAAAGAGGTTTAGAGCTTCTATTTATAGATTCATAGAAACCCTAGGGTTATAATCGATTCACGTCTGCATTTACAATATTACCCCCTAAGAAAAACCTAGTCAACGCACCGCCAGCCGCCACAAATTTTCCACCGATACGGGCTTAGCACGGCCGCGGAACCGCGGCCAAAAACCTGGTTTGGCCGCGGTTCCGCGGCCATTTGTGGGCTTGTAGGCTGCAATTTTTAGGGTTTCTTTCTGTTGCTTTTGGCTCCTTGTTTCTTCACTTGGTTTCTCAGATTGTCTTCTAGTTTTCTTCCAGATTTCCACAGTGAGTAATATCGTGGACTTTACCGTTTGCTTCGTGTCGAAGTCTTGAACCTTGCGCTGCCTTTGTACTTTGTGAACTCGTTCATTGGTCTTCGTTTATTCTCAAACTGTAGGCTTGATCAAGATTCTTCCATTTTGTCGGTCGTAGTCTCACTTTTGTATCGTCTTTTCATCATTTCACTGTTTTTATTCCGAGAACCTGTAACCTGCAACTATATAGCAGACATGGATCAAAAGCACCTGTTTATTTGTAAAATGAATAATAATGGGGAATATAAGAATGCAAAATTATGGTATGAACAATGTCGTTCACCTGTCTGCTGGGACGATGTTGGAGAACGAAGATTGTTGGGACCGGATTTGATCGTGCAAACAGTGGAGAAAGTTAACACTATCCGAAATCATATGAAGGCAGCACAAGATCGGCAGAAGAGTTGGGCCGATACATCGAGAAGACCTCTAGAGTTCGCTGTTGGTGATCTGGTATTCTTGAAGATATCACCGACTAGAGGAGTGATTCGTTTTGGGAGTCAAGGAAAGCTTGGTCCTCGATTCGTTGTGCCTTTCGAAATTTTGGAGCGTGTTGGAGAAGTGGCGTATCGATTGGCTTTACCGCAATCTTTGGCGAATGTTCATGACATGTTTCATGTATCTCAACTCCATAAGTAAGTTCGAGATGAAACACACGTGCTGGATCATTCGGAGCTGACTGTACGAGAAGATTTAACCTTTGAGAAACGACCGATGTCGATTGTGGATCGAAGGGAAAAGGTTCTTAAGAACAAGGTTATCCCTCTCGTACTTGTTTCTTGGGGAAATCGCTCGCATGGAGAATCAACTTGGGAACGAGAAGATGAAATCCGACAGAGGTTTCCACATCTATTCTTGTAGTTTCTTGATTGTTTATCCTTTCTTGTTCTTGGAATTTCGAGGATGAAATTCTTTTGTAGTTGGGTATAATGTAACAACCTAGTTCATTTATACCAATTCCAGTTCTCGTATTTTCTTATTTGTGGTATTTCTTGATTTATCGTGATTTGGGTGCGAATAGTATGTTACATTTTATATTGCATTCGACCCGACCCGCTTGCTTGAACCTGTTTGATTCATATTTATGAATTATCCTGACTTGTTACGTAGACTGGTGCATTTTCATGTTTACTGCATACTGGCATTTCATCTGGCATTGCATCTTTTACCATATAACATTTTAAGTCACAGAAAATATTTTAAAATTTCATAACACGGCTTGCATGATACCCCGAACCCCGTGGTAGCATCCGCGCATCTTGTTCTCGTCCCGTTCAGTGAAACAGACGTGTTTGGATGGCTACGCGCACGTACGTGCATCCATTCTTGGGGGTATGCATTTTCGTTACCTGAGCATTCATTTTGAATTTTGAAAGTTGCATATATTTTTCGTATTTTAAATCTAAATTTTTAGACCCGACCCGGGTGCATTTTGAAATACTTTTGTATCCCGCCAAATTTCAAATTAATTAATTTAGTATCATTATATTTTAATCGACAGCTTTCTATAACAAACTAAATCTTTTAATCTAAAAATCCTAAATATTTTACAACTACGAATCTGTCTTTTCTGTTGCCGGACCCACTCTCTTTTCTTTCTCTCTCTTTCTCTCTCTCACCCGCGTTATCTCCTTCTCTCTCTCCCTCACAAAAATCCAAGTTTATATCTCCTAACTGTTCATTCTCTCTCTCTCCCCTCTCGCCTCTCTCTATCTCTCTCCTCTCGCACCTCTCTCTCTCTCATCTCGCGGTGAGATTGAGTCCTGTCACCTCCCCGAGCATGTGGTCACCTCCCTCCTAGATTTTCTCTTCTTCTTCCTTTTTTAAGCCCGAGCCTCCACGACGAGAACCCATGAAAACTCAGCCTCCTCCTCAACCCTAACCCTAACTTCATCACAATTCCCCTCAACCGAGCCTCCTCCTCCTCGTCACCTTTCCCTCTTCTCCTTCCCTCTTCCCTTCATTCCCGAGCAACCCCACTGCACCCGAGAACCCAGCACCACCACCTCGTCGCCGCCGACCACCTCATCTTGTCGCCACCTCCTTCCTCTCCTCCTCTTCCTCTACTCTGCTTTCTCCCGAGCACCAACCCTGCACCCACAAACCAACCAAGAAACCCCAGCAAACAGAACCCAAACCCTAACTGAAACCCTAGCCTTCATCTTGATCGCCCCTCACCGCCGGTGAACCCTACACCACTACTTCGTCTCCTCTGTCCCCAGAAACCCCAGAGCACCAAACTCCAGTGAGCACTACTCTTCTTCTCTTCTTCTTCCCCTTCCTTCTTTCATTCTTTCTTTCTTTCTTTCTTCTTTTCTTTTCTTTTCTTTGATTCTTGATTTCTGTAGATCGTCGGAGCCGGACATAACGCCGACGATCCAGACGACCCAGCGAACGTGCCTTGACTGCGTGATCACCCTCGTGCGTTGTTTGGAATCGTTCCGTGTACCGTGCGCGCGTCGCGACATTTCGCCGACGTAGGACGTTCCGTACACATCCGTTCTCGTTCCATCTAGGCAAGTTAATCTTTCTACATGCTATATAACTCATTATATACCTATTTAAATAAATATCATACCTGTATTTTAAATCTAGTAGCCCATGTTTCATATTACAGCTTTTCGATGTCCTGTTTGCATCCATCCATATCATTTCAGATCTAGGTCATGAAAACCTATCATGTTACATACTAGATTACAATATACTGCATCCATATCAATATTTACATCACATGTTGCTTAGTTGTACATCCCACAATACCATTTTACAGCTTTACTGTTTTTCGGATACCCGTTGCATCCATCTCATTTAAAATATATATATAACTGCATCTATAGATCACATTAATACATAACATTGTGATATTAACACCCCATGTTTAATAAAATGCATCCTAATTAGTATTGGAACTATAAATGTAACCCTAATCGATAATTGTGCATCCATATCTTTGAATTTATATCTATTTGCATACCATATCACATTATTCCATTTTATTGTTATATTAGTACTCCATACTTGATTTTGTGTATCCATACTTATTACAGTTTGATTATGAGCACCCACTCGACACTTGTGCACTACCTGACATGACCTGATACACTACTACCGACATGACTTGATACATGTGCACTACTTGACATGACTTGATATATGTACACCACCTGACATGACCTGATGTACCACAGCGTGACATATTACCTGATCTTGTTACTAATGCCGACAATCTTGACCTGTTGTCCCTACGGACATTTCCTGTTGTCTATACAGACAAACATGTACCTGCTTGATCCTGTGTTGGCATTAGTTTCAGATTTATCAATACCTGATTTACACACATAACCTTGGGGGTATGGGGAAATCAAGAATGTATCCGAACGTAACTCAATGGGCTATTACATCTTGTTACCGTGGTCCCGTGGGGTTGAACGGGACATAGACTCACAGTCTATTACATCGTGTTACCGTGGTCCAATGGGGTTGAACGGGACATAAACTTACAATCTATCATATCTTGTTACCGTGGTCTCATGGGGTTGAACGGGGCATAGACCGATGAGTTACGATGAGGATTACATTAATTGATTTCGAATGACTTTAGATTAAATAGCCCTATAGCACAGTTTAGACTACTCACTGCACTTCACCTGTTTATATCCCGTTCACTAATCTATATTCATGTTACGTTTTACTTGTTACTGAGGACTTGTTACTGTTCATACTTCATGCCTGCATATTTCACTATATCCTGCTTGCCTTGAATTGTTGATATTATGACGCACTGACGTCTGAGTTTTGCATGGCCCAGATCCCTTGTCCTTATCGCAGGCTGTCCAGGAGTACTTTGATCAACAAGCCGAGCGGTAATGACCTGTTATTAGTTTAGTTTAGTTTCCTTTCAGTATTTTCATTCCTGATGTGAGCCCGCATTATGGGACGTACATTCCAGTTTATTATTGTATTGGATCTTTTTGCTTCCGCATTATTTTATTCTTGACTCGTTATTCTGGCTCATGAACATGTATTAGATAGTTGTTTATTATTGTTCTTGATATCTCTACAGCCAGAATGTGAATGTGAAGGGATATTTCCTATCTATAGGTAGCATGGTTGGCTCTGTCACGTGCCTATCTTAGCGTACTCTTGGAAGCGGGGCATGACAGTTATCAATATGGTAATCGTCTTTGAAAAAGACACAAATCCTGCCGTCCATGTGCAGCGGTTACCGATAACATCAAAACCATCAGGACTTCAATTTACTTTTCTAATTGTCTGACTCAGGTTTGAGTCTAATTATAACCTGACTTAAATATGATTAAAGTACAATCTACAATCTACAATCTATAATATTACTATCCAACATGAATCCATGAATCCATGAATCAATTATCAATCTATACAACTTGACTGAACCGAACCATGGATATACATTCCATTTACATGATCTCCAGTTTACATCCATTTACATGATTCTACGGTTACATCCGTTTACTGATATCATGGTTTCGGTCAGTCATCCAATTATACAATCTATTCAGTTTACAATACAATACAATCAAAACACTACGGGGTTTAAGGGGTAGACTGGTACGGAAGGTGTTAAAAGTGGCACGAGACTGCAAGATTTAAGACACCTAACATGAATCCAATTGCCGTTGTTCTGGGCTTTCTAACGGAGCCTTGTACTCTATATTCAGTTCACCGTAGTCTCTGGTCTAACGAGACTCCTCTCGTATACACTGGCATCCTTCTGTACCAAGCTACAAACAACAGCGTTAACACTAAATGAAACATTATAACAATATAATACAACCATAAAAGCTACACTCTCTCTTTTTCTGTCTATTCTCTTTCTCCCTTATCTTTGGGACTTACCGAGCGACCTGTTCGCTGACGACATTCTCTTTCTTTCTTCTTTGAATGTCGTCAGGTTATCTGGACACATCAGAGATCGAGCCCAGCGCTGAAGACTTGGACTAGTTCAGTAAAGACCCCGAGCTCTAGTACATTGTATATTTTCCATTTCAGAACTCTTCTTTTCTGCTATGCCATTGTTTAGGCATTGCTTTCATTCAGTTGTATTTACTTTTCCATGTATTGTAAAAAGAATGTTAATAAATAAAGTTGATGTTCAATTATACATTTTGTCTCTTGTGTACATTTCTTTTATATTGCTTAGATACGCTTAGCGTATTTACTTTACAGTAAATACGTAGCGAACCAATCCCGTCCTTTTCCCCGTACACCGGGAAGCGGGGCATGACACAAGCCGGAGATCTCCGCGAATTCCTCCAAATAGATTGAGACTTCCCGATCTGATAGAAGAAAGGCATGAGTCAGAACGTTCCATTGTTCCAAGAAAGCTTTGACCCACCATACAGGAGGCGTGGAATATTGGAAGAGAGACGCATAAATCACGGGGTACAACCCGAGCTTCAGCAGCTGCGATTTTTGGTCGACAAAATATACCGGGCCCACTACACATATCCAGCTGGATGACGAGGAGTCAAGCCTATCATGTACGGTTGTCCCCAAAGGCGCGACTCGCCTTGACATATATGCCGCTACAGAGTATCCAAAGCCATCGGTGGTTGTACGGGTATCGAGGCCATAGAGGGCTGAAGGCAACCCTCCGAAGTCCAGTTGACCTCCTGTACAGCATAGTTCACTGGGGGTGAGTCGGCGTAGTGGATCGCCGGAATGGGCTCCGAAGGTGCTGCGCAAGAAAAGCTACGCCGACCCCTGATAATTTGGTTGTACCACGTCCCCCATAAATGAAGAGATTTCTGCTCTGGGTCGTGATCTTTAATGAGTGCAAAAACTTCCCGGTCTACGGGCGCGTCAGCGAATGCGCTCTCCGGATGAATGAAGGGGAAACAAGTGTCGAAAGACATAGTACCTGCGCGAAAAAGAACAGGGATTAGCTGTCAATGCTACAGTCCAATTTCTAAAAAACTTGGTACTTAAAATTTGTACCACACTGCCATGCAGTGGAAAGGGACCAGAGGGGACCCACAAAATCTAGGTGACGGCTCATCATTGATGAGACAGACACTCATTAATTAGAAAATCCTAAAAGGATTCTCATTTAATGAGAAGCCCCTCGGGCCAAGGAGTAAAACTCTCTTGAGAGCAGCGCTCTGCAAAAGAGTGACATCTGTCAACTCTAATGATGAAGGGAATAGAAATTTCCCCCAAAAATTCTGACGAGCTATGCTCTGTGAAGATGATGGTGTAACCCATCAAAAACCCTAAAAAGCAAAGCTTTACTAAGTTAAAAACTCCATGATCTTCAAGATCTATGAACAAACTCCAAGAGTTCTTCATGGAAGATGAACAGATCTATGATCTAAACATGAGCACGGCTCTGTTAATGGGTAAAACCCTAAAACATTTTTTTAAGATCTACGATATGAGAAGAGCAAAGCTCTGTTAATAAGTTCAATCCTTACCGAATTTGGGCAGAGTCTTGACTCTAAAGAAATTTCCTAAGGCAGAGAGCTTAGCTCTGAAGAGAGAATAAAATTCTCAGAAAACAAGAAATCAAGAAGATAAACAAGCAGTCATCTCAAGGGCCAAAGGCCCTATTTATAGACGCTGGAAGTCGATCCAACTTCCAAGTTGATCTAATGGCGGAGAGGCTGCCACCGCTGCACTCACGTGTAAGCCACGTGAGCGCAACGGTGGGAGGCATTTGTTTCCACCAATCAGAAAGCAAAGCTCTATTCAAATTTTGAAATTTGAAATGAGGCAGCGCCTCATAAGAGCGCTCGCGCCAAGAGCGCCATCGCTAAGAGTCAAAGACTCTGAGGCAGCGCTCACTTGCAAAGCACGAAAGCACTGGCGCCAAGAGCGCCATCGCTAAAGACTCTGAAGCAGCGCTCACATGCAAAGCACGAGAGCGCTCGCGCCAAGAGCGCCAGCGCTAAAGACTCTGAGGCAGCGCCTCACGTGCAAAGCACGAGAGCGCCAAGCGCTAGAACTAAATGTTCTCCACCAATGGATCAAAGATCCAATTGAGATAAATAAATCATCAAATTACAGAATTTAATTCTGTTGAGGAAATACTCCTCAAATCTTTCCAAACAAGAAAGATTGTGCTCTGTAAATCATAGCACCGTTGGATCAAAGATCGAATGGTGATTAAAAATCACAAGATACAGAATAATCTCTGTATGGGAAAATAATTCACAATCTTGTTAATAACAAGAAAACTATCTTCTGTAAAACAGAAGCCCTAGAATCAAAGATCCAACGATGGGAAACATCCCCAAATCAATCAGAGAAAAGATTTCCTTAACTGATTCAACAAATCAGTATCCCCTATATAAAGGACCGAAGACTTCAAGTCTTACAGAGAAGAACCCCCTCATAAACTTCAAGAAACTTCAAAGACGAGAGCAATTTCTTCTCAAGGTAAATAGCAAGAAGAGAGATCATGGCATCTCCTCCATATTTGAGAGTTTAACTCTCGCATCAGAAGAACTTAGTTCTTTTTCTAGATCATAGATCTATAAGACAAAGTCTTTCACAAAAACAGAAGAGATCATAACATCTCTTCATAAAAAAAAGAAGAACTTAGTTCTTAGATCCATGAGACAAAGTCTCTCTTCATAAAAAGAAGAGCTTAGTTCTTAGATCCACGAGAAAAAGTCTCTCATAAAGAAAAACAAAAGAGATCATAGTATCTCCTCATAAAGAAGAACTTAGATCTGTGAGACAAAATCTCTTATAAACGAGAATTTAATTCTCAGAGCACAGAACTGACCAGAGCTGCCAAAGAAGCGCTTCAGCGCTCCAAGTCTGGCCCTCAACGCCAAGCGCACCACGTGCTCCTCACGTGTGCGCTATTTCATAAGAAGCACCTTAGCGCTTCAGGTCTGGCGCTCAGCGCCAAGCACACCATGTGCTCCTCATGTGTGCGCTATTTCATAAGAAGCGTCTCAGCGCTCTAAGTCTGGCGCTCAGCGCTAAGCGCGCCACGTGCTCCTCACATGTGCGCTATTTCATAAGAAGCGCCCTAGCGCTCCAAGTTTGGCGCTCGGCGCCAAGCGCTCCACGTGCTCCTCACGTGGGCGCTGAGGGAACACAAAGTGTTCTTTAAATAAAGCCCAGCGCTATAAAGAGTATTCAACACTCAGTAAAAGACAAAAAGAAAAAGGGGTGTCAGAACCCAAATCAATACTCAGTATTGTTGGATAAAAAGGGACTGAGCCCAAACAAATGTTCAACATTTTATGTAAAACTGAGTGGGTTGTGCCCAAGTTGGCCATAAATCCCTAATTCAGATTATCTGAGCCCATGTGCTCGCAATCTTTTTAATGGATCTTAGTCCCAAACCCGACTATAGATCTCCCAACCAACATTGGTTCAAGGGTACATCTCTTTATACCTCTGATACATGTCGTTGTAATTCATTAACGTCTTCAGAGAGGTGGAGGGTCCCAATAACCAATAACTTTTTGTGCATCCCTAAACGGTTAAACCAAAACCTTACAGACTATGATGTCTTTAAACCACACAGAGTATGACGTCTTTAAACCTCATGGACTATGATGTCCTTAAACTTTATGGACTATGATGTCCTTAAACTCACACGGACTATGATGTCCTTAAACTTTACGGACTATGAGGTCCTTAAACTCATAGACTATGACGTCTTTAAACCAGACTAGGATGTCTTTAAACCCCACAGACTATGATGTCTTTAAACTTACATGGACTATGATGTCCTTAAACTTTACAAACTATAAGGTCCTTAAACTCATGGACTATGATGTCCTTAAACCCAATGGACCGTAACATCCCTAAACTAAAACAGTAGATCCCAAACGCTCTTTTGTTGGATCTAAATGATCCCAAAATCCTGTTAAATAGACTTAGTCTAAAATTAGACTAATGTATTCTTAACAAACATTTAAGTTGATCTTAATCTTAAATGAGACTAACGATATTTAAACCAACCCAAACCCAAATCTAAGAAAATACGGATTTGGACTAATCCACGCCCTACGGGCGACAACATAAATTAGTCTCCGTATACAATCCACGGGCAACCTAAAACAAAACAAACATACACGACACGAAGTGACCATCTGGAGCAGGAGAAAGTGGTTACTGCGATGCGGTAGCGTAATTAATTGTAGGGGCTTGTGCCTGTAGGGAAGAGCGTCCCCACAATCAAAAATCCCTCACAATGAGGGGGAATCTAACGAAGTCTGCTACATCGGCCGTATCCGTCTAAACCTCATACATGGTGTCATAAATCAACTTGGCATCTTTGGAGAGGTGGACGGATAAAACCAAATAGCATCTGCCCTCAAATGCAGGCAAGACGTTTGTCTTTCCGGTATTCGGCGGTAAACAACACCTAACCTGAATTCAATCGCCGTTGTTCCGGGCATTCTAACGGATCCTTGTATTCCATTTGCCTTTAGTCTCTGGCATATAGAGACTCCTCTCGTATACACTGGCATCCTTCTATACCAAGCTACAAACAACAGCGTTAACACTAAATACAACATTATAATATAACTTTAAAAGTTACGCTCTCTCTCTCTCCCTCTGTCTACTCTACTTCTCCCTTATCTTTGGGACTTACCGAGCGATTGTTCGCTGACGACATTCCTTCTCTTTCTTCTTTGGAATGTTGTCAGGTGATTCGGATCTTCAGGAGATCGAGCTCACCGGTGAGGACTTGGATCAGCTAGCCTACGACCCAGAGCTTTAGATTCATTGCACACATTTCCTCTCAGTACTTTACATTTCTGTTATGCCACTGTTTAGGAATTGCTTTCATTCAGATGTATTTACTTTTCCATGTATTGTAAAAAGAATGTGAATAAATAAAGTTGCTGTTCAGTTATATCTTTTGTCTCTTGTTCATTTTTATTTATATTGCTTAGTTACGCTTAGCGTATTTGCTTCAGAGTAAATACGTAGCTACCAGTCGCGTCCTCTACCCGTACACTGGGAAGTGGGGCGTGACAATTTGAGTAGGACACCAATTAAGAATATACGTAGCACAAGCAACAGTTTCTATCCAAAAGGTTTTAGGCATCTTCTTACTTTTCAACATGCTTCTCACCATGTTTAGAATCGTGCAATTCTTTCACTCGGCCACTCCATTTTGCTGAGCTAAATAAGGAGCCGTAAGAAAATGACGGATCCCATACTCTTCACAATATGCTTCAAAATCTTTTGGAGTGAACTCGTCGCCGCGATCTGATCTAATAGCTTTCAAATAACAATCACTTTCTTTCTCCACGTTAGCTTTAAATAATTTAAATATAGAAAATGCCTCGGATTTATTTTTCAAAAAATAAACCCAAGTTTTTCCAGAAAAATCATCGGTGAAAGTGAGAAAATATTTATGCTCACCAAAAGAAGTCTCCAAAAAAAGTGGGAGTTATTGGACCGCAAACATCCGTATGGATGAGTTGAAGGGGTTTTGACGCATGGAATGAAGCTTCTTTTGGAAAGCTAGCCCTATGATGCTTTCCGAAAAGACACCCTTCGCAAAGTTGCTCCGGATGATTAATTAGGGGCAATCCTTTCACCATATGTTGCTTCACCAACATGCTAAGAGCGCCAAAATTAAGATGGTCAAATCTCAAGTGCCATAGTCAAGACGGGTCTTCTATGGAAGCATTCAAATACTTCGCATCTCCCTTTTGAATATTGAGTATGAACATCCGATTTTTTGACATTTCCACATTGGCTATAAATCTCATTTCATTATCACTAAGAAAAGATTATGATTTTTCATATGAATATCATAACTCTTTTCTAAGAGTCGTCCCAAACTTAAAATGTTGCTCTTCATATTAGACACATAATAAACATTTGAGATAATTTGATTTGCACCACTTTTAAGGCGAATGAGAATTTTACCTTTTCTTTTTACGGGAATTTTTGAAGAAACTCCAAATGTAACTTGGCCATTGATCGATTCATCTAAATCCACAAACATGTTTCTTTTCCCGCACATATGATTGCTAGCGCCGGTATCCAAGTACCAGATGTCCTCTTTCTCTTAATCTCCTTTGAAAGCCAATAAGAGAATATGATTTTCGTCTTCTTCTTTTTCGGCATAATTAGCTTTTTCATCAAATTGATTTTTCCAACATTGTGAAGCAAAATGGCCATACTTTTTTGCAGTTGAAGCATTGCACATGAGATCTCCCTCTTCCATTGAAGATTGCTCTTCCACGTCCTCTTGAAATTTTGGTGCCATAATATTTTTCTTCAAAGTTCTGATAGCCGCCTCTTCCACCGTTACGTCCGCGACCATGATCATGAGCTACTCCACGGCCTAGACCGCCATGACTTCCTTCTTTTGAATCTTCACGTCCTTCCTTTAAACTAAGTTTTGTTTGAAGTAGTTTCTCCACCAGCTCTTGTCTTTTGGTGAATCTTTTCTCATGGGCACTCAACGAACCCATAAGCTCGTCGATGGTCATACTCTTCAAATTTTTGGATTCCTCTATTGCGCAAACGATATAATCATAATTTGGGGGAAGCGACCGAAGTATTTTCTCTATCACGTACAGACATCTTTACTTTTCTCACCATTTCTTCGGAGTTGATTCACAACGGTCAAAACTTTAATGAAATAGTCGGAGACTAATTCACTTTCTTCCATCTCCAAATCTTCAAACTCTCTACGGGGTGTTTGCAAACGAATCTTCTTCATCTTCTCCGCTCCTTTATAGGAGTTTTGAAGGATCTCCCAAGCTCGCTTCGAACTCGTGGCATTAGAAATTTTTTCAAACGCCGATTCATCAACTCCTTGATAAATAAAATGGAGAGCTCTATTGTCTTTCTTGGTTATGTCTTTGAGAGCCTCTCTTTGGCCCGCCGATAGCGCAGCTTCATCTTCAGGCTTATCATAGCCTCGTCCAACAACGTTCCAAGTATCAAGGGACCGCAACAAAACCTTCATTTGGATACTCCAATTTTTGTAATTTTCCGTGGTAAGACGAGGAACAACATATGGCATCATCCCGTTGGTCATCGTTTTTGCTAGCTTTGATACCACTTTGTTATCAAAATACAATTAGAATTATAACTTCGAATGGAAATTGGAAGAGAATATAAAGGAGAAAATATAATTTGTATTGATTTTATATTTTTCGGCATACTTCACAACCCAAATGACACCACATATATATATATAGAAATTAAAGGATCTTCATACTCCACAACTCATAATTTACACATTTATTATAATAACATATGACTCTTATTATTCCATAACCCATAACCTACAGAATTACTTCTATAACATGAGACTTTTCATATTTTAATTACCACTACTAATAATGCATCAATTAACTTGTCATGAATAAAATAATTCATGAACTTTCATGTTCCCATATAAAAATCAAGTTTAATTTTAACAGAATATAGAAAAACCCTTTTTATCCCTATCTACTAAAACCCTTAACCCATGGCTGCAGCTTTCAATTTCTTCGATTTGAGCAAGACTATAGCTGATTGATAGAATTCAAGCAAAATTGGATATCAGAGAGAGATAGAGAAGGGGGAGGGTCGTGGGTGGGGAAGCGGGTGGCGGAGATCACCGGCGGCGGCGGCGCCATCAACTGGTTCCCAGGACACATGGCCGCAGCCACCCGCGCCATCAGCAACCGCCTCAAGCTCGCCGACCTCGTCATCGATGTCAGTGATTCACTTACATTCCCCTCCCCCCTCAATTTTTGCCCATCTTGTCTCTTGTAATTGAATATATATTTGTGTTTGTGTGCAAGCAGATCCCTTTCTCTTCTGCGAACGAGGATCTCCAACAAGTGATTTCACATAAGAGGCGCGTAATTGCTCTCAACAAGAAGGACCTTGCTAATCCCAACATCATGCATGTAGGTTGTCATCTTAAATGAATCAAAGCCAAATGCACAAGGAATGGAAAAAGAAAGTTGTTTTCTTGTTTGGAACTAAATAATTAGGGAGAAAATTCCATGTTTGGGTATGGAGTTAGAGGTGAATCAAACTCCGGTTTGCATTCCCCAATCTCCATTCCAAAATAAACGTGTTTGAGAAAAATGAGTTTGAAAAACTTACATCGGAATGGAGTTAACATTTTGGAATATCTCTACTCCAAAATGAGTGCCAAATAGGGTAAAGTTAGCATTTTGGAATTAAGTTTTGCTAACTTTATGAAATTCCGGTTTAGAAAACTTAACTCCATTCCCAAACAGGGCCTCACTGAATTCAAGTTGAAACTTGATTCGATCTATATATGACCACACTTGAGTAAAGATATAGTTTGTACTTTCTCTCGCTTTCACTAGATGCGGGTGGTGAAAATGTTAAGGAAGTCTTCCGTTTTCCTTTGTACTTTCTCATTTTCATTTGGTACCGAACAATAGAGATTAACTATCCCTCTTAATTTTCTTTGAAACCAAGATACAACTTAGTCTACAAAAATAGTATAGGGTTGCTACTGAGTTTGCTAGCTGAGAAGTTGGACACTAACTTAGAACTGAACTTTGAAAATTCGCCTCCTTGTTTAAATAAATGATAGAGGAAAAAGGGAGAAACTTTTTATGTAATGTTAGAATGCCACTATACTTTTTCTCTACATTGAGCCTTATTTCTCATCAGGATTCATAATCATCATTTCATCCCCGTTCTTTATTCTGTTTTTCCGGTATACTCCTTTATAGTATATTGTCTAAAAGGCATATTATTCCTTGAATTTGCAGCGTTGGGTTCAACATTTTGAGTCGTGCAACCAAGATTGTCTTTCAATTAACGCACATAGCAAAAGTTCAGTACACCAGGTCTAATTACTTCTTATATACTTGCAAAACTTGCTCATTGGTTGCTTATTTTTATTATGATATAATAATAGTTAGTGCAGTCTATGTTAGAAGTTGTTATTTAGAGTTACTGTAAATGTTTTGAGCTTTCGACGATCATGCCTAACTGCTGAATGAATTCAAGTATGTTATTACTTATCATGCTACTTTTTTTCTGTAGAGTAGACTTTTCATTAGTTTATAAGAAACTATTAAATGTTGCTACTCCACTACGTAATATTATGTTACATGATCATAAATAGGCAGACCCTCTCTCATTGATAGCTACTTAGGTCACGGATTTACCAACAACTGTTGGGCACTCAGCTAGTTAGAAAATTCATTTTAATGCATATTGAGGAGGATTTTTTTTGTTGTTGTTGTTGACTTGGAGTCATGTTTCATGATTACAACTTGATTGCAAAAATATAGATCATGGTGATGTTGACTATAGGTGGCAAGGACAAAAGGCTTTATTTTTCCTTTCTATCGTCATTCATTTGATAGTGGTGTTCTTCTTAGTATTTTCAAAAGAACTTTGTATTTCTTTTTTGTTCTTTGGATGGAATGTTGAGTGACAACCTGGTCAGGTTTTTTTTAAAAAATTGGTCACTTGTTAAATTTGCGAGCAAAATAGTCCGAAAGTTAAATCGGGTTCAAATCATGAAACATTTAGTTGACCAAACAACGACCATGAGACTGTCACAAATATATGGCATTGGCATATAGTCGGGCCTGAGGCTAATTAATGCAAACTCGAAAAGTATACTGATGTTTAGGCTGACATAATCTATCCAGGTGCACATTTCTGACTTTTTATTTACCGATTCTCATCATAATTTACCTTGATGAACTTTGAATTAGGGGAAATCTGACGTTTTCTCTCTCAAGAAGTCAATCCAAATACTTTTCAATTATAATCGTTTTATGGCTATACTAATTTTGAATGATTTGCTGATATGGGTTTATGTGGATAGCTCCTTTCGCTCGTGGAGTTGAAACTAAAGGAAGCGATCTCTAAGGAGCCTACCCTTCTTGTTATGGTTGTTGGTGTTCCTAATGTTGGCAAGTCAGCTCTAATTAATTCCATTCATCGGATCACACTTTCACGTTTTCCTGGTAAAATTGCAGTTACAGGACATGTCATTTGCCAATATCCCAAAGGATTCATTTCTTTTTGTTTCCGATCTACTTTAATGAGATCAGTGAACAGTGCTTTCTGTTGTTTTCCCTTAGTGCAGCAAAAGATTAAGCGAGCTACTGTTGGACCGTTGCCCGGTGTCACACAAGATATTGCTGGATACAAGGTCTTGTTAGTTTGATTAACATCTCCATTTTTTCTTCCAAAACATGCCTATTGAGTGTGCCCTTACTAGACGACGGTAGTCCTATCTTGTTACCGTGTCATTTTGTTTGGTCTTTTTCATTGCTGAAATTTACGCAAGCTATATTAATTCACTGTCTCATGAAATGCTGATTAGGCACTGACTTGATCATTTGCATCAGCCGACAAAAAGCCGCTTGAAATGTTTTCAAGCATAAAAATTAAACGTATAAGAGAACAATGGAAAGATTGATGAGCAAAAAGTCATCTGAAACATACAAGGGAATAACGGTACCCAAGCAGGTCATGGTCATAGGGCGCAGATGCAAAATAGAGTTTTAAGACGGAGAATCTCCATTTTGTGTTTCCGTTCCTAAATTCTATTTAGGCTGAGTATTCAAACAGGCCTGAGATTCATCATTTCTTTCTTGACTCACAGTACCAAATATGTTTAATATGTTTATAGTTCAATTCTAAATTTGAGAAGGTTTTCTTTATTTTTATTAATTTTTACTAAGTGTGATTAAGCTAGAGTGATGCTCACAGAGCCTAGCATATATGTTCTGGATACACCTGGCATATTGGTGCCTAGCATCTCAGATATAGAGACTGGATTGAAGCTAGCTTTAACAGGTATGGTTGTAGTTCTTTTTGTTATTCTCTTACGTTTTTTTTTATATATTTTCCTTGTGTTTTGAGGATTTAAGAAGGTATTAATAGGGTATTTTGAACTCCTCTGAGTTTAATATCCATGTATAATGGTTCCAAATCGGATAGAAGCTCGGAATCTATAATAACCTGCGGGTTACAGGTAGAAAGGTACGTGCTATGGGGGTGAGGATACAACAAAGGACTGTTTAGCGCAACAAGTATTAACATTCTCTCCTGCCATCACATTTCCAGAAATGTTTCAGGCATCAGAATCTTAAGAATGTGATTTTGGGGCGTAATATTCCCAAGAGTTCTCGTAACTCTTCGTAATCTGAGCATTCCTGAAAATGTAATGCACTAAAAGGATCCCCAAGAATTTAATACCCTGAGTATAGCTTTCCCAAACTAACCTTACGAATTGAGTGATACTATGGTAGCAGAGGAAGGAAAGGAAAGGGAGAAGGAAAAGCACACATATTTTGTGGAGCATAATTCTCTTGAATGATTTTGATGGGGGAGAGAGTATCCACTTGTTTTGAAGGGAGATGAATATCCATGTCGAAAGCATATGATACTTGTGGGAATTACATGACAGTTCCTTTTGGTTCTCTCTACCAATCAGGCCCTAAAGATTTTCCTACCTTGGTAGAACATTTCCCAGCTGAATTAGTCCTTTTATATTTATATAAAAGGATACAGAAGATATTTATCGATTCTAAAAGTGGTTAACTGTTTTATTATTAATTTACATATGGTTACGGTTGTGCTTTCAGTTTTGGTTAAACTGTTAGTTCTTTATGTTTATATCTGCGCTTCTCTATCATTTATAATTGCATATATACTTGCTGAGACTTGTCCCGATGTAAGATATATAGTCAACTTTAACTTGCGCTCAGTCATTTGCCCTAAAAATTCCGACTTTGCAACCAGTCTCGTGCTAGCTAGCATCCCCTTTACCGTATTATTTACTTTCTGTTCATGCAGGGTCCGTCAAAGATTCGGTAGTAGGTGAAGAAGGTCTTGCTCAATATTTACTGGCGATTCTGAACTCGCGAAAAACACCCCTGCACTGGGAGCATTTGAACAAAGTACAAACCACCGAACCTTCATTTGAATCAAAGGGAGGAAACACGCTAAGGGGATCAGCACCGAATAGAAGGAGATGAGTAAATGATTCTGATGTCTGCTATATTGAGGTATAATTTATCGATCAGCCACAATTATGTATTGACTTGATAGAAACTAACATACATTAGAGATCATGCTTTCACTAATCACTCTTTAAAAGTTTGGATATAACATCCGTACATTCGTTGTATTATCGGAACTCTTTTTGGCATATGATACTGTCATTTCCTGACTTGTAATGCTATGTTAAGGATGTGATATACGAGTCATAGTTTCTAGCATTCTGGTTTATTTGTTTATTTATCATTTTTTATTTGTTTGGTGACAGGATCTTGTGAAGGAAGTGCAAAGAACACTATAAGTTTCTTTTGCGGAATTCCAATGGAAATTTAGAAGAAGAAAAGGAGCTAGAAAGTCTCATCGATGCACAGCTTACAATGCTCAAAAAGGCAGTCAGGATACCACAGAAGGCATCTGAATCAGATGAAGCTCGCACAAAAAGTTACAAGCTTTATTTAGGATGGGAAAATTGGGCCCCTTCATTCTTGACAATCTTCCTACTGCTACTGATTCTGCTCCCAAATCTTTGACACCTGATCTTGCAATTGAAAATGGAAATCCAAATCAAACTTTAGTCAAGTCTTGTTTCATCTCTCTCTCTCTCTCTTTTCTCTGTTGATTTCAATAGTTATTTTTGTTTTTTCTTACCCATTTTTTCTTGCTTCCCTATCTTTTCTTTAATTTTATATTCTATGTTAGGTTTGATTTTTAAAACATTGTTATGTGCTTGTAAGTTCAATTTCTATATGTTATTTGATGCGTCTTTCTCTCCAAACTTTTGAGCAGGAATAAATTTAGGCTAAATTGTAGAAAAAACGCACGCACTTAAATATACCTTTTGTCTCCCTCAACTTAATTTATCCCCAAAATAATTTTTTTTCTACTTCTCATTTCTTCAATAATATAATTGTCTGCCTATGGTGTTCCTATCATTGAATTATATATTAGTAAAACTTCGGATATGGTTTTATCCTTAAAATAAACATCTTTTTTCAAAAAAATATCGACCTTTTCTCTCAGTTTCTTTTGTTTAAAATTACTATGAAACACAAAAAGTAAGGACTAAATTGTAATCTCTATAGAAATTATTCGCAGCCTTGCTTAATATGCGTTCTCTCTTGGGTTTCACATATGTTGGGGAAGAAGAGAAAAGAAAAATTGGGGAAGAAAAAGGTGTGGCCTAATTGAATAAGATGAAAGAGAAAAAAGAAATATAGTTTTAAATTAAATATTTGAAGGCATTTTGGGAATGAATTAAATTGGATGGGCAAAGGGCAATTTACTTTTTGAGGCCAAAGCGAGGAATATTTCTCGCATTTAAGCCAATAATTTAACTTTATAAGTGGGAAAGGACACATAATAAATTTAAGCCAAGCATAATTTATTAAGGATTTTGAGGCACACTCAGGAAAAATTGTTTTTTTTAACCTCTCAACCATCTCTCTATATTAATGCCAAATAAAGGATGAATGAAGCACATGTAAACTAAACTTCTCTAATTTTCTACCATGTTAGCAATTGTGATGTGTCAAATATTAATCATTTTAATTTATATTATACTTGAAATAAAAAATAAAATATAAAGATTTTTAGGTTATTGTTACTATTCACTCATAACTAACTCCCCACGATTGAAAGATTTTGGGTTGTAACTCTCCTCATTCCCTTCTCCAACTAATCATTCAAAAAATCTTCTCAAACCGTTGAGATGTCAAAATATATGCATATGCTACATAATAGTATGGTTTAATTCGAGATACATGAGTACTTAACCGATGCTTTAAACGTTTTCTAAGGATTAAACGTTTTCCAAGGAAAAGGAAGTTGCTAAAAAAAATTTGGCCTTTCATTTAAAATTAATGGTCTTTCAAGTTGCTCAAATACAATCTTAATCTTATGTTGGCACATACAATGTGACAGCTTATATAATTCTTCAAATAAAATAAAAATAACATTGATCCAGAGGACAAATCAACATGCAAATTTAATACTTCAGCATGCAGGCGTAATTAATAATTGATTCCACAACTAATCTCACTTCTGCTCATTAACAGCATCAAACTTTAATATTTAATGAAACTTGCAATAAACACCACGCCTTTGGTGGTGTTTTGTCCGAAACTAGGAAAAGTTGATAGTGCTTTATGTAGTTCACACAAACGTTTATTTATACAAGAGATATCGAACCTATATCGACTTCCAAAAATAACAGTACATTTTACGACTAAGGTGTAGCAGGTTACATTTTGTTGAAAACCTGATAGCTTCAGGGGGAGGGCATTAGCCAGCTTTCAACCTGCAATCGTCATCGCATGTCTCTGCTCCCTAGCTACAACCTGACCAGCAAATAATATATGCATGAATTATTTATTATTATTATTTTTTTTTTGGGGGGTGGGGGGGGGGGGGGGGAAGGGGGGGTATAACTTTACGCTATATTTGGAAACTCAATTGTTTTCAAAGGAGTTATGTTACATAACACCATGAAACTCTAATAGATCAAATAACGCTGTTTAACGGCCACTTAAAGTTTTGATTTAATCTCAACTATAGGTTAACCAGCATAATGATAGTACAATGGGGAATTATCTGTAATAATTAATGTTCAGTGTAAATTCATTGGAATTTAGTTTAGTTTCTATATATATTACTAAAGTGGAAGGAAGGGTAGTGAAATTTTCAAAAAAAGAACTTTTGATTTAATCTCAACTTTATCCTCCTTTGATTTGTAACTAACTAGCCAAAAATGATGGGACCCACCTTTGCTACCTAATTCACATGGATCAAGTGTGGGATGCGAAGGAAAAGGGTGGCGGCCAATAATGGGTCTCTTTTTTACCTCTAAAAAGTAATAACTTTTTTTTTATACATTATTGCATAATTTTAGCTTAAAGTGATTTTAGCTTAAAGTGATTGAATAATTTGTATATTGTTCCATTCTTAAAGTGATTTTAGCTTAAAGTGATTTTAAGCTAATTTGTATTTGGGCGGATCATGATGGAGGGTTCTGCAAGTCGGGAAGGATCGTACATCACACCTAAGAATTCTTATGATTTCTTTTTCCAAATATACCATGAAGAATTTTCTTTATTGAGAAAAGTATACCATGAAGATTAAAATTAATTAAAGGAACATTAACACAAAAATGAATAAGTAACATTTAAATATATATTGAATATTAAGAAGGTTATGTCATAAACAGGTGCACGACAATTGCAATTTCTTTTCTTTTTCTTTTTTGCTAAATTTCAATAAACCCCCTATGTTGTAGGGGTGTATCACAAAACCCCCTAAATTTCAAAAATGTTATAAAATACCTCCTTAAACTTCTATTTTATAACGCACAACCTCGCTATGTTTTAAAATGCTACAATAAACCACCCAAAATTTATAAAATTTTCAAAACTAGAAATTTCATATAAATTAAAAGACTACTTTGCCCATGTGTTAAGAAAAGATAAAGCAATCGATAAAGATAAATTGTATTGAAATTATTCTTTTCACATTATTTCTCCCCATCGTCCATCATTTAACTGTTTCATTTCTCCTTAATCTTTTTCCTTGTCCATAAATTTTTTCTCCAAATATATTGATGAAAAGGTTCAAATATATTGATGATTAAGTTATCAATTTTAGGCAAGAATTATTATAATGGTTAAACGATTAATTATCAATGTCAATATAGTAAAAATAAACTAAAAATAGATACAACTGATGGGTGAGCAAGCTTAATGAAGAGAGTGGTCTAATTGATAGATATATCAAACCAATTAAAAAAATAATTATATTTCACGTAAAATAACATTTTAAAACTTGAGAAAATAAAGCAAGTGGGAATTGAAAAAGGAGTAAATGATGGAAAAAGAAAAGCAAATAATCAAATGGGAAAAATAGTCTCCAAATTGTTATTTTGGTAGTTAACGATTTAGGATGGTTTGGTCATTTCACTATGTTTATGTTGAGTTTGAGATGTTTCATAAGTGATGAAAAAATAAAAGGGTAGTTTGTAACATTTTGAAACTTATTATGCAATACACCCCTAAAACTTGGCAAGGTTTTATGAAATTTAGCCTTTTTTTTTATTTGTTTTCATAGTTGTCCTGGATTTTTTTACTTCCAATTATGAAGGGGCGTAGAGCTTCACTATGTAGTTGAAGAAAATAAATAGAAGTTTTAACTACCTCTCTCAGCAAATCTAATTTGCATATAGGATAATTTAATAACAAAACAAACTTAATAACTTTTATTTGCTTGCATATCAATACATTAATATTTCAAAATTTATAAATATGCTTTAGCATTTAAATTAAATAAAAAGTCAAATGCTGCAAATATAACATTTAATTCCAATGTTGATCATGCAATCCTCAACAAAACAAACACTTTACATTATTCAATATAATACCATTTATTTCAGAGGATGGAGAGAGGGGATTTTGATAGAGCCATCGTCTCTTTTTAAAAAATTGGGTGAATTGCTAAATAATAACCCAATATTTCACCTACATTGCACTTATATACTTTATTGATTTTTTCGCTGAACTTAGATATCCAAAAGTACAAACCGTATGGATTTTGTTTAAAATAGTGATGGATTTGATGGAAAACCAAAGGGAGCAAAATATTAACGGTTTGTACTTTGTACTTTAGGGTATTTTGGTGCAGCGAAAAAATCAATAAGGTATATACGTAGGTGAAACATTGAGGTATTATTTAGCAATTAACCCAAAAAATTTACTCCATTTTTACACCTAATAAAAATACTCCATTTTTTCGTTTTAATTGTAATTACTAAAAAAATGGAAAATCTGTTCGTGGCATCAACAACAATTTAAACATATATGTCTTTCTTTTAAAAGAAAAAAATAATTCCAATATCATAATAATATAATATTAATGTTGAGACATAAACAAATAATTAAAACTAACTAATGTAAATAAAATAAAAGAGTTTACGTTCTTTATTATGCATTAGATTCATTAGGCATAATATATGGGTTAAAATAGGTTGTGAAGTCATGGACAAAGGGCAGAGTTCATAAATTTGAATAAGATAGTCAAGCTACACATGATCAGACTTCAAAGATATAGTTTTTTTTTCCCGTGACCTGAAATAAACATTATGTTGTCTTTCATCCGCTAGCAAGGGTGCATGTGCTGGTACTCCTACAAATTTGATGGGATTTTTTTTGTGGTATGCATTAATTAATCATCATAGATAAACATTGTACTGAGAGTACAGAAGTGATGTATCAGTTCTAAAGATAAACATCATTAGCTACTCACAAAGAAGTAAAAAAGACGAAGGAATACCTATCCAATCATTCATGATTCATCCTTTACATCTTCATTCTCTAACTTCTCCATTTCTCTTCCAATGCGGATATCATCGGGCCGCAGGTATTCAGTGAACATTTTGCATGCGAAACGAGGAAGCAATGCTATTATCAAGATGCTCAGAATTGTGAGCCAAAATACTCCGGAAGAAATTAAATGGTAAAAGTTCCTGACATACCAGAGAAAAATATAAGCATCGTTATTTCGTTCGTAAAGCGGTAAAGTCTTTAACAAAGTCTGGAATTTTTGGATATTAATCTATATCAAGATGGTAACATAGCAACCCAGGTTCATTAAATCCCTCTGAGCCCGCATTTAAAGAGTGGATAAACAAATAACTTTCTGCCAAAAAAAAAAAAAACTTACATATTGGTTAACAAAAAAGTGGCACTAACTTGCTGGGATGTGATAGAATATGAACCATCTCTCAATTCTCATGACAACTTTGGACTTTTGGCACTACGATAGGCTCCAAGACAAACTAAATGCAAGTGACTGGTTTCAAGTGCAAGGGAAGCCTAAACCTAGATCATGAACAATACCTCAACAATTAGCACTTAGCACCGATTGTGAGCAAAAAGAATTTGACATGATGTTTGACCAACTCAAGGTTGGCTGGCATGTGACAACAACTTCGTTTTTAACATATATGAAGACTAAACATTTTTTGAGTTCGCATACTAACAACTTGGGTTGGCGACATATATGAAGACTTAAACATTCTTTTTGAGTGAGAGAAAGCGCAATATGAAAAACCCAGAAAGGAAAAAAGACGGCATAATCTTATTTACTTCTTTACCATAGATGCATAAAATTTTTACCCATCTCCAAATATTGAAATATATACACAAACCAGCTAAAGGGTGATAAGTTCTAAACAAGGGGTGTTATATGCAATTACCATTTTATTAAAAATGCCAGTAAGACTAAGTACCTATAATCGGGATCCCCAGGAAATGAATCCATCATAATGAGGAACCCAAAAGTTAAAATCGTGCTTCCCCATATGACTGCATGTATTTTAGTCTCCCATCGAATGACATCCATTGCAAGGTGAAGATTAACAAGCAAGACAAGTGCAAATATCCATATGTCTCCTAGACTTGCACCATCCAAAGAGCTATGGCCATAAACAAACACAATTATGAAGAATATTGCAAGGCTTTGCCAAAGGGTGTCCATCATCGTAAGCACGAACAATTTAAAGGTGTAGCTTTCTTCTCTTGGCCCTACTCCGTACAGTTGAGGATACTTGAGAAGCATTTTCCTGCTTAAATCTTGATCACAACTTCCAACAAAAATGTTCGGTAAAGAAGTGTATACTGCCGTGTAAAGAATTGAATTTGCTGCATTCATTGGACGCCAAAGGCTGAGGTCAGAATGGTATAGATACCTGCAGTAAAATGTCCAGAAACTTAATTAACAGACAATATTTAGAGACAAAACATTGCGAAACACAGTATCTATTTAAAAGAAAATTCTTATGTATCAAGAGTCTAGTATGTAGATTAGGTTGCAGCTACACCTCGACCCATCTTTAAAAAAAATTATACACCAGGACCTACCACATAAGAGATCTATGAATAAGTGAGTATTTTTAGTATAATCATTGTTGTTTAATGTAAACATATAAGCATGAGTTTCTGGCACCTTGCTGATTGTTCAACAAGTTTTGTGCATGATGTGTTGCACAAGAAGAATCGACATAGAATTTGTATATTTCCCTTTATGTTGTAACTTTAGTGGAGACTATAACAAGAAGCATCATTTCCTAATTTTCAAGTGAAATGGTTGCAATGGATGATAGAGAAAAAAAAATTACTTGGTCAAGAAATTTGCCATGTTTGTCAGATCGATATATTGGGAATTTTGTATTTGTTTAACTATTGTCCAATTTCTTTCTCATGTGTATACACTCAGCTTTTGAGTGGTAATACACTAAAAATATTTGTAGAGAGCAGAGAATAAAGGACATGCAATTACAAAGAATCAAGGAGGATTAGGACTTAAAACAAAGCTTCATGAACATATGCTGAAGATTATGATTGAAGCCCACAAGTTTTATGAAGGGATTTCACACAGCTATCTTAGAAGTCAAGCTTGAAAATTGATACCGAAGCCTACAGTTCATGTTGCGATCACATTTTCATATTATTTAGAAGACTAGTGATGCTGAGGGTTTGCACCATGCATGAATGCACACACATCATTATATCATAATTTTTCATCGTAGAATGTGTTCCCACACTGGCTCTTTACTCTTGAGCTTATATTAGAATCAGATAAAATGAGCAAGTCCCTATAGAAGAATTGCTCAATTTCGTCTAGTGGCACTTCGAGGTTGCATGAGCCTAACGCACAAGCAATACAGTAAGTTTCACCACGGACAACCAGCTATTGTAGGCTTCATGGAAAATTTCAAGTCTTCCCTATATAAGAAATTTGGCACTATTTGGAGATGTTCGACACAATCATTTGTTGTTGCACTAGTTGAATGCAATGGTTAAAAAACACAATAAATTGAGTTTGAGGCACGTAACCGCCATCTTTAAAGCAATTTTCGCACGCTCCAATGCAACATGTTTCGCACCCTACAATGCAACATGAGTTTGTGTGAATTGCTTGCAGGATACCACCACCCAATCTTGTATTTTAATCCTCCACGTTGCACTCACGGAGAATTGCTCCGAAAACTTGATCTTTTGAGTACCAAAAAACAAAAAGCGAGGAAAAGAAAATAATTGTTATTGTGTCTATGGAACAAAGAAAACAAGTTGGTATAAATAAGAGTTGAAAGGATGTGAATGGAACCCTTTCACCATTTGAATTCAAAATTTAAATCCCCTTAACTATCTATAACTTCCATAACTACTCCCTCCAACAAAATGGGAGGGAGATTTGAATTCAAATGAATTTGATCACGATCAACTATAAAAAAAAAAACCAAAATAGAAATTATAATTTATTGAAATTACTTATATATTATACAAATAATATAACATTCCCCACCAATTTCAAAAATTCCAAAAACAAAAGTTGGTACTAAATGTACATACATACCATGAAAATGTCTTCCAGACTTGAATTTTCACTTAATACATTTACATCAAAATTTAATCGAGGTGCATGGTAACCAAAGTTTTGAATCGAGAACGAAAAGTACCGGATATAAAACACATACGTACATTTCAAAGATCAAGTTATTCATAAGTTCACACTATTATGGCCATGTGCATGTCCTGGTTTCATGAACACTTTTGAGAAAACCTTTTAATCTCATAAAAGGCAGTCGCACCCCCACATTCATATAGGTCGGTTATCTAGTGCAAGGTTCGAGATTTCGGCTGAAACCACGAATACGTGGTGGTTTCGTATCGGTTTCGGTAGAGACCGATACGAAACCCGAAACAGATACGAAACCAATAATACAATATCATTCCGGATGAAATCTTTAAAAACTTATTTTTTTATATCATTTTTACTGTCATTGTGATCATTGTAAATCTTCGTTGTTAGAAAACCGCGAAAAAATGAACCCAAACCCTATATTAATACTTATCTAAGTACACTTTCCAATATATTTTGTATTATGGCTGGATTTTTAAATACTAGAATCATTGTCTTGTAATATAGAACCATAAATTTAAGTATATAATATATCTACACTTATGTATGTTATATTACAGTCGAAACCGAACCCGAACCGAGATTAGCGAAACTAGCCGAAACCCAGCGAAACTAATAAAATTATGAGAGACTGAAACTGAGTTCTTGAACCTTGATCTAGTGTGTCTTATATATAGTATCACACTTTATGATATCACCCATTAAGAATATAATTCATCTTTCTTTTCCTATAAGATCCAAGTATGATCATTTGAGGGATAAGTACAAGTTTCCATACTTATTCAATCCATCATATCATCTACTCTTCTTTTGAACTCACGGTACTTGAAGCACAAGTATCGAGTAGGATTTCAATAATAGTTAATCTATTTGTAAGGTTTTAACCCTATCCTTAATGATTTCTATGTCAAATCTCTTGATAATCCTTTTGTAAAAAAGTCGACAAGATTCCAATTTGTATGAATGTTAATCCCAATTATTCCCTCATCATTGAGTAATTGTCAGACACAACCATGTCTTAGACTTGAATGTCTAGATTTTCCATTATAAACTTTATTATGGGCTACCGGTCTAGCAGCCTCACTGTCACAATTAATGACAATCGGTGGTATAGGCTTAGACTACAAAGGGATCTCTAAAAGAAGATTCCTCAGCCACTCTGATCAGCAAGAGCAATAAACTCTAATTCCATTGTGGAATGAGTAATAATGGTTTACTTCTTTGATTTCCAAAAAATCGCAGCAACTCCTAGAGTAAAAACCCAATCACTAATTGATAATGCCTCACTCAAAACTGAGTTCCAACTAGCATCACTATATCCTTCTAAAACCAAAGAATAACCGGTAAAATGTAGACCGTATTTTATGGTTTTCTTCAAATATGCAAATACGCTTGATATTGCTATCCAATACTCGTTACCCAAACAACTAGTATACGGACTAAGTCGTCCAATAACATATGCTAGATCAGGTCTTGTAGTATGCATATAATATACATAAAAATACCAATGACATTAGCATATTTCCATTGAGAAACTGCTCTACCCCTATTAGATTTTAATTTAATACTAGGATCTAAAAGTGTAGACACGGGCCAATCCTAAATCTTTTATATCAAATTTTGAAGAGAAAAGATTTAGTGTCGTTTATAAGATCCATATTGGAACTGAATATTTGTGTCATCTATATAGAGGCATATAATAACTACCTTATTATTAATTACTTTGCTATAAATACATTTATCAGATTCATTCGATTTGAAACCATATGAAATAACACTTTCGAATTTATCATGCCACTGTTTTGGGGCCTGCTTTAAACCATACAAAGACTTAAGCAGTTTGCAAACTTTATGTTCTTTCCCCATAATGACACAGCTCTTCAGTTGTTCCATATAAATTTTCTGCTCTAAGTTACCATTTAAAAATGCAATTTTCCCATTCATTTGATGCACATGCAACTTAAAAATAGAAGAGCGAAATTCAACAGGAGCATACGTATCAAAGAAATCAATCCCTTCCTTTTGTCTATACCCCTTAACAAGTCAAGTTTTATATTTATCTATGGTTCCATCATGTTTAAGTTTCCTTTTAAATGTCCATTTAGAACCATTCGGTTTAGTCTCCTTAGAAGTTCTATTAATTTTCATGTTTGACTAATCATTAAAGAATCCAACTCAGCATTAATAGCATCTTTCCAATAAGCAGATTCTTGAGAATGAATAGCATCATTATATGTTAATGAATCACTTTCTACAGAATATGTAAATGGCATTTTCACTAACTGTTTATCTCTAGATACTTCAATTAAATACATTTGAAAATCCGGACCATAAGTTTTTTCTACTCTTGCTCTTTTACTTCTTCTGGATTCTAATTCCCCGTTATTAGAATTTGAATTAACAGTCGATTCAGAATTTGAATTTGAATTAATAAAAGGAACAGGCAAATTAAAAATTCTAGATATTTTAGAAAAAATGATTTTCAAAAAATTTCGCATCTTGAGATTCAATAATACTATTTTGAGAAATAGCACCATGCAATTCAGTAACCAAGAAACTATATGTTTTGCTAGTCAAAGAATAGCCAATAAAGATGCATTCAATTGCTCTATTACCCAACTTGGGTCGTTTAGGCTCGGGAAGCCTAAGGAGAGCACGACATCCCCACTTTAAAATAACTCAGATTTGGTTCTCTTTTTCCAAAGTTTATACGTTGTCGTATTTTTATTTTTCTGAAGAACTCTAAGTATGTGATATGCAGAAAATAAGGCCCCATCCTACATTTACATTTAAACCTGAATTAAAAATCATAGTATTAACCATTTCGATTAAAGTTCTATTTTTTCGTTCCACGGTTCCATTTTGTTGAGGTGTATATGGCGCAGTGGTAATATGAATACCAACCGATTCGCACAATCTATCTATGTCAACATACGCACCACCTCCATCAGACTTTAAAATCTTAATTTTGGTGGTAAGTTGATTCTCAACTTTCTCTTTATAAATTTTTAAATTATTTAATGCATGATCTTTATGACTTAGCAAATAAACATAAGTATATTTTGAAAAATCACCACTAAAGGTTATAAAATACCTTTTACCATCTGTGGTTAAAATTTGATTCAAATCACATAGGTCACTGTGAATCAATTCTAAAAATACAAAATTTTCGCAAATCAATTTTTGAAAAGGTTTTCTCGTAATTTTAGATTGAACACAAATTCTACACTTTTCAATATTTCCATTAGAACATGAAGGAATAAGTCCTAAATTAATCATGCATTTCATATGACGATAATGAACATGTCCAAATCTATCATGCCATAAAGGAAAAGAATCAACGATATAAACAGAAATAACTTCTTTATTTCTAAGTTCATCTTGAACATTCCATTACAAACATAACCCTTTCCCACAAACACTCCACTCTTAGTGATTACAATTTTGTCGGACTCAAAGACTACTTTAAGACCATGTTTGCTTAGCAAACTTGCGGACATTAAATTCTAACTAATTTCAGGAACAAACAACATATCGATTAATTTGATCGACTTGTCTGAAGTGAATTTTAAATTGATTGTTCCTATGCCCTTGATTGTTGTAGTCGATTTGTTTCTCATGAAAAGTTGTTGGCCATCAGTTTCTTTTTTGAAAGTTGCAGACATAGATTTATTATTCGATACATGCCTAGTAGTACCTAAATCCAAGTACCAATATGTCACTTCCAACTGGCCTTTCGATACAATCCAATAGATTGCTACAAGGGCTCCATATTCTAGGATCTCAAACTATGTGATTGAATAAATCCTCCTCTATCTGTTGCGGGTCGAGGACCCATTCCCCTTCTTCAGACTCCGATTCGTATTTTTCATAGAAAAATCTCTGATCAGAAATCATTGCAACGAATCCACTCTTGGCCATGTTTGCTCTGATTTCTTCTCCTTTTTGAGGAGTCGACAATCTTTCTTGAAATGACCGGGCCTTTTGCAGTGGAAACATTTTAGAACTTTCTTTTGGCCTTTCTTCTTGAATTCGGTAGTCTTTCGAGTCTTTATTTTCTTTTGATCGTTGATTTCCACCATATGAGCTCAGGAAGTTATTTCCTTTTGGTTATCTTTCTTGTCACGAAGACGCAATTCCTCTTCTACTCAAAGATGGTGGCATAATGACTTAAAAGAAAATTCTTTAGTATCATGTTTAAGACTTTTTCTGTAATCTTTCCAAGAGTCAGATAGTTTATGATTAATAGCATGAATATGGAATGTTTCAAGAGAAAGACCAAGTTAACGAATTTCGGTAAGATAATTATGTAATTCGTAAACTTGATCAAGAATGCGCTTATTATCAGTAAATTTAAAATCTAGATACCAGTTCGCCAGAAAGTTCTCTCTTGAATCTTCAGTTTTGTATTTTTCTTCAAATGCCTCCCACAATTCCTTCACCATTTCTATGTGTTGGTACACATCGAACAAAGTGTCCGCCATTGAATTTAGGATATGGCCCTTGCAAAGATAATCATCTTGTTCCCATTTCTGCCGCTTCCTGTTTTGTGTGAGCGTTTCATTCTCTTCATTTTCCGGTGCAGTGGGCTTCGGAGCAATACGTAGACGATGTTAAAAGTTAGAAGGAAATGAACCTTCTTCCATCGCTTGAAGTTGGTACCGTTGAAACAATCGAGTTTGACAAGTTTGTAACTTGTCATCTTCATCATAGATGTTTCCGGTGCCATTGATAAACACAAAAAATTGCTTTAAATTGTTGTTGCGCTAGTTGAATACAATGGCTAAAAACACAATAAATTGAGTTGAGCCATGTAATCGCCATCTTTAAAGCAATTTTCGCTCCCTACAATGCAACGGGGTTTGTGCGAATTGCTTCCAACAAAATGGAAATGGAATCCTTTCGCCATTTGAATTCAAAATTTAAATCCTCATAACTATCTATAACTCGCATAACTACTCCCTCCAACAAAATGGGAGGGAGATTTGAATTCAAATGAGTATGACCACGGTCAACTATAAAAAACCAAAATAAAAATTTTAATTTATTGAAATTACTTATATTATACAAATAATATAACATCATTGTCATCCAAGAAGAGCTAAGTGATAGAATATAAGATCATTCTTCAATGCCCATCATAACTTCCAGGTTTTGATGCAATGGCAAGGCCATTTAAGTCGGTATCAAAGCAACCTAGGTTCAAAATTCAAATAATAGCTCATTTTTGTCCAAGAGCATTTCTCAGTTGCATGAGCTTAACACACAAGCAATAAGGCAAGTTTCACAAAAGACGACCAACATTTTAGGCTTCATGGCTTATTTCATGTCTTGCCTATAGCTCCCAATTTAAGGAATTTGGCACCATTTGCAGATGTTTGACACGTCCATAATCATCCTTCTTGCTATAGAGCTAAGCATTAGAATAAAAAAATTATTATTAATGGTTATCATAACTTCTGAGTTTTGATGCAGTGATCAATGCAACCCAGCTTAAATATTCAAATCCCATAGGGCGCAATAGTTTGATTACTGAAAAAACTACGGCTGCACAATAAGCTAATGTTTCAGCCCGTACAGAAGGGTGCTCGAGCTGCATTGACATGATAAGATATAAAATTATATTTCTCAACCCTTATTATAAATTGAATTTTGATGCAGTCGCAAGGGTATTTAAGTTGGCATCAACTCAACCTACATTCAAATCCCACCGGGTGCAAAACCCCAGGTTCAAATCCCACAAGTTGACATCTCTACCGCTGAACCAAAGATCCGAAATTGTGATGAGGATTGAAGATCACACACACACACACAACAAAAACACCACCACCACTAAGGACCTTAGCTATCCCAACCTTGAGGGAACAACCAAGGTTGATGAGGTAGAATGTTTCGGAATCAGTTTAAAGTTGACGTGTGTATATGTATTTCGACCAAGATCATATCGGAAGGATTTGGAAACAGATCATTCCCGCTTTTTCACCATTAGATTAACTTTGGGATTTGTGCATTCAATTATGTTATATTTGATAATAAATGAAAGGTTTTAATTATAATTGTAAGTACACGTCCCAAAATTAATCAAATGGTGAAAAAACGAGAAGAATTTGTTTCCAAATCCTTCTGATAGGATTCTAGTCGAACTCTCTCTATATATATATATAGAGAGAGAGTAATGAAGAAAAGAGGCCTTATGAGACTTTTTCATTAGGTGGCGTCAAAAATCTATATCCTCCACAATTTTTACCGACGATCGGCACCCATCATCATCTTTATCATGTAAGATGTGGATACACCATATTTCATGTGATTCTACCACTTTTTCACCGTTGGGTTAGCAATGTAAAAAGTTCTATTGTCGGTAAACCTTTAATTTTGCACCCACTAAATCGACGATGAAAAAGTGATGGAATCTCATGAAGGTATATCCACATCTTAGATAAAGATAATGGGTGACAATCGTCGAAAAAGATCATGGAGGGTGTATATTCCCGATGCCATAGGAGAAATTCCCTCCTATGGCACCTTTCATCCATTATATGTATGTGTGTGTATAGCTGATCAATTGAGGTTGATGCTCATTTTATAAAATTATGCCAACTTTTCAAACACACAAACCCCTCCCCCGCTTTTTTACACCGATTCAAACCGATCATCTTGATCTACATGTTTTAGATAGCTCATATATTAAATTTCACAAAATTTGAAGAACTTTATCATATCCATCTAGTGATCGCATTTTTCACACATCGATGAACCATTAATTATTTTACTCCACCTAATAGATGTGCTAGAGGTTTCCAAATCTCGTGAAATTTGATACCTTATCTATCTAAAACGTGTAGATCAAGATAACCGGTGAAAAACAAGGGGGTTGTGTGTTTGAAAAATTAACCTCATTTTATAAAATGAACATCGGCCTCAATTGATCAGCTACACACACGGAATTTAAAAATTTCTAACGCATTCATCAAGCAGATGGAAAAATTAACGGTTTATCGGTATAGAAAAATTGTGGTCGCTTGATGAACATGTTAGTGGTCTTTAAATCCCTAGATTTTTTGTACATAGAAGTTTCATAATATGTAAATCAAGATGCCGGTTTGGATCGGTGAAATACATGGGGGTATATGTGTTTTAAGACAACGGCTCATATTTTAAAAAGGGCCGCCGGCTCATACCCCTTTTCTTATATATATATATATATATATATATATATATATATATTAAAACTTGTGAATCGGTTTAAAGTGATTATTGGTTAGATGCTTACCAATAATCAAGATACACAAACACAGCATTCCTGTATATGTTGTATAAGATCATGTAACTCATTCGCTGGTAATTCCAATGGCCATGGACTAGCAAAAGGGGAACTAGAAATCTGAACTGCCCCATTGCAAAATCAGACGCCATAACGGCTTGCCGCCCCTCCTGACCACTGATACCAATCCCGACATCAGCCATTTGAATCATTGAAACATCATTTGCACCTGGGAAAAATAACAATTAACTTCTCATAAGAAATAGTGTAAATACAAACTTCATTATATTCTCCATTGTTACAAAGGTAAATAACACCAAACCACCATGAACTTTTGCTGTAAACATTGAACCTTATTAATTGGTAATAACACCATTGAAAAGGGACTTAAAGTTACAGATAACGTCATCTCTGAAAGTTTATCATATTTTGTAGAGTTTGATGGTTTTATATGACAACCAGGGAAAGTTCATACTTCTTGGGATAGAATATATTTACCCTCATTGCAAAATAGTGAAAAGATAATATAGAATTTGAATGAAACTAACCATCTCCAATAGAAAGAGTCATGTCACTAGTTCTCTTCTTTATAAGAGTAACAATTCCAGCCTTTTGCAATGGAGCCACTCGGCAACAAAGAACTGCATCGCATTGTACGGCGACTTTAAATAACTGCAGAATCCACAATAAAAAAAAACTATAAATATAGATGAAGCAAGTAAAATAAAGTCGGGTATACAAGAACAAGTACCTCTTCTTCCAAGTCGGTTTCGAGAATATGAACAAGTGAAGACCCATCAATAATCAAAGCAAGAGGAACTCTAGAACTTTTACTGCCCTTTTCATTGTTATGCTTCTTGGACTCAACTATTGCGTCCTTAAAACTATTCTTGGCTGCTTCCTCGGAATGGACGTTAATTATGATCTTAGCCATATTGTCTGTTAGGAGCTTACACGAATAGCCAATAGAAATAGCTGTTTCTTGCTTGTCTCCTGTCAAAACCCAAACCTTAATCCCTGCTTGCCTCAGAGATTCAATGGATTCGGGTACGCCGTCTTGTAGTTTATCTTCAATGCCAGTGGCTCCTAAGATGTGGAGATTGCACTCGACTTTGATTGCAATGTCTTTTAGTAATTCATCTCTATTAGATAAACTAGTACTGGCTTCTTTATAAGCACGCTGCCAGTAATGAAATTCTGAGCTAGTCAAATTGCGCATTCCTATGACCAAAGTTCGCAGACCCTTAGAAGAATAGGTATGGAGGTGATTCTTCGTTTCTTGAATAGTTTTCACATCGACGGAATTTTTATCGCTGACGCTTAACATTGCGCTGTCTGCACCTTTGACAAACAACTTTATTGATTTGTCAGGGCAACAGACAATGACTGACATTCTCTTGCGGTCACTATCAAATTCATGGGTACCCAAAAGTTCGTATCTGTGCTGCCAAGAATGTCTTTTTGTCTTAGTATACATAGAATATAAAAAGGTGCTAATACAGTTGACGTTTGTTAGTTACAAAGAACCAACAATGCTAATCTTAACAAGGTTACTAATAGTTAAACAAATAAAGCTGGATAATTTCTTACTAGCTCTCCTGATTACGTTTTAAGGCTTCAGATGGCGAAGATATAGAAGATGACAAATTAGCAATTACAGAGAAAAATAATATTTCCATCGCTAAAATGGACAAAGAATTCTAATCAATGGTACAATATACTTGGTGCTTAAATTGTTATGGCCAGGCCAGCAGGACAACAAAGGGATGGCTATATATATATATATATAACCACACTAAATCAAGCAATAATCAAAACTCAAAAGTTTATGAGCACTAAGAGATAATTATTGCCATGTAGGAACAGAAACAGCGACACTCACAAAAGCGTCCATGCATGCAAGCACACACATGCACACACAAACACAAGCACGGGCACATGCGCGCGCACAACGCCCACTCCCATGTGCACACTCGCACGCATGTACGCACACCTCCAACACACAGCTTGTTGCCGCTGCAAAATGCCCCTATGCTATTTCTAGGTTAGCTGAGGCCTGGACTAACTCTACTTTTTTCTTCTCCGAACATCAGCCAAAGTGCATTGTTTGCAAAATATGCCAGCTTTCAGGCAGATTTTTGAACAAGACAGTTGATATATTTGAAAAAAGAAGATGTCTGAAGAAGAAGAGTCCACATCTGAGTTTTCTTAGGAATTCATAGGGCGGTTTCATGAGACGAATTTCATTCACAAATTTAAATTCTAGTCTCTACTTACCTAAGCCCAATTAGATACTGGATATTGTATTGTGACTGCTCATTGTTTCTTCCTTTTTATTTTGTGCATATTTACCATCATTTTAATTAAATATAGACATATGGTTGTGGGAGATAGTTGAACCTTTTGACTTTTCTTTTCTTTTCTTTTTCTTTTAGGTTGAAAAAGGCCATGACCTTAATGCAACTGAAATTGTCTCCGCTATGTGCATTCATCACTATAACTTTAATAAGCGAAGGGTGGACCACAGATGAAAATTCTAAACTGATTGATATTAGCAGTCGAGGATAAGGAAACTAAAATACCTACAACTATAGCCACCGAAGTGTTCATTCTCCTCTATTATAGAATGTGAAAATAATAGATTTTTATCTCGCATAGAACTGCACAGATCATAGTTTTAAAAAAAAACTTAGAGTGAAAGGGTGTACCTTTTCCTATCGCCAAGAACATCAATGTCAATATGCTGAGTGGTTCTTTCTATGAGAACAAATCCATAAGATGCAGCAGCATATATCAGTGCTTGTTCATCAGGCGACTCACCCAGATAATCAATCAACTTAGTTGTGGAATCAGATGTTGCAGCAACTTGAGGCACAATTGTATTGCACAATGACAAAGCTAAGAAGAAGTATTGAGCATGGATTCCTTCCTCTGTTTCATTCCTGCTTTTTAACAACTGCATGAGCTTGGGATCAGTATTGACAGCGACTTTGGGCCTCCACATCTGGCCATTTACTGTTCCAAACAAATCGCGCTTCATGAGTTTTATGAATGGAAAATTTGTATTTGAGATAGGTCAGACAATGGATGCTATGTATGCTCTAGCTCAAGAGGGACGATAAAAATAGATTCATATTAGCTACATATTAGTTGTGTATGAGTGAAAGAGATGGGTATTATTGTAATCTTGCATGCATCTCATTTGTATTTATCAGTGATTAAAAAGTGGCAGAAAAAAGTGGTGCGGCCAAAGGGCCTGGGTGGATAGGCGGCCATCCAGACCACATTGACATCAATTTAGGTGTATTTGAGTTAATATTGTTATTTCTTAAGCATGTTTGTTAAACATTAATTATAATTTGATTGTTAACTGTTTTGGTCTCTTTTTTACTTGTAGAAGCAACCTAAAGAAGTATTCTCAAAGGTGTGAACAATTAAATGCAAGCTGTCAATGAAGTAAATTCCGTCAATTTTTCAAAAATTCAAAAAAAATATTAAATAATTAATTAATTGTCTATGCTAAATCACACTAATTTTAAATCCAAAAAAATCAAAAAAAAGAAACGGGAAAAAAACCATTGCGTCAGGCTCGAAGCTCGAAGGAGCAATCGAAACTTGAAGGCGGTGTTGACGTGATTGAAGCTTAGAGTCAAAGGTGAGTTCGAAGTTGAAGCTCAAAGGTAAAGACAAGATCGAAGTTTAAAATGGAGACCGTAGTGGAGATCTTGGTTCGAGATTAATTTGGAGAATTTCGAAGCCGACGATGATCGCTAGCCCTCATGACCCTCGAAATTGGCGGTGTCTCTCGAAATCGACGGTGGAAGGCCCTCATGGTGACACTTGGCGTTTAATAGCAAGTTTCGAGAACTCGGATTCGGTTTTGGTTTCGGTCTCTCATAATTTTATTAGTTTCGTTGGGTTTCAGCTAGTTTTGCTAATCTCGGTTCGGATTTCGGTTTCGACGGTAATAAAAAATACATAAGTGTAGATATATTAAATAATTAAATTTATATTTCTATATTACAAGACAGTGATCCTAGTATTTAAAAATCCAGTCATGATACAAAATATTAAAAAGTGTACTTAGATAAGTATTAATATAGGGTTTGGGTGCACTTTTTTGCGGTTTTCTAACGAAGGCTTGCGATGATCACAATGACAGTAAAAATAGAATAAAAATAAGTTTTTAAAGGTTTTGGCCGAAACGATATTGTATGGTTGGTTTCGTATCGATCTCTGCCAAAACCGATACGAAACCACCATGTATCGGTGGGTTCGGCCGAAATCTCGAACTTTGTTTAATAGTGCTAAAACAACTCCAATTTATTATATATCACTCCAATTAACAAATAAAGAAAGTATATCCACAAGAATACAAACATAAACATAATTCCTGATTAAGCGGTCTAATGCATTGCGATGCAGCTCTTTTGCGCAGCTAGACGGCAGCCTTTTAAAACACTGGTATTTATTGAATGGAGAAGGAAGCCATCCCTAACATACTCTTGTTCACTGGTCTCTCGCATCCGGCATATTTCTCATATCTCCAACTATAAACCTTCATAACCTAATCCACATATATTTTTCAATTTTAACCATATCAAATGCCACAAGTCTAAATGACAATTTATAGGTAAGATGCGAATTTCAAATAAACAAGGATGTCAGGAAGGTATAATTATTATCTTGTCTTCTGTATAATTTACTAAGAATAGATATGCAGTCTAGCACATCCTGTTGTAAGGGAACCCTTGAAAATAAAACCATATCGAAAGAGATTCTCTATATATATAAAATGAAAGATGGGCATAGTATGCAAGTACACACTACATGTGGATCAGAACATCTTCAGACCCCACATCATAAACTATGAAGAAATGTTTCTTTGAAAGTATTTAATTACTTCCGTTGTTTTAGGAAAGGTTTTGTCTTGGACATTGCCGGCCATCATTTTGCAGCTTCAAGATATTTCAGTTCAAGAAATTTCCATTCAAACTCTATGTAGTTTAGATCTATTGTGAATTTAATAAGGTGTTGAGAACTTGAGATTATGAATACAACCGGTGAACTGGGTGACTTTGCGATACAACTCTATGAGGAATTTTTAACATTATTAGGGCTGCAAACCAAGTGTAAACTCAGTTTCTTGGTTATGTATTGGAGGATGTATCAATGAATCAATAAACAAAGAAATACTCTCCCAATAGGAAACAAATCCTTTCATAAGGGCATAATTTTAAAAACAGACACGGAGGCCGCCTAGATGCCCGCTTCACTTTTGAGCTAGGTGCTGGAAAGTTTAAGCGACTTAGCCTGACTAGAGGGAATTAGGCGGCTTTTAGGCATTTTATACAATTGTTTATTAATTTGACGCTTCTTAGATATTTTCTAAGTAATGTTTCACATATTTAATCGTTTCTTACATTGGTATATGTATATTCACGTCTTTTACGATTATATATGCTTTAGATTTTAATTAGAATATTAGTGAATTACTCAAGTCTTACTTTACTATTGCTGCATACATTAGGATGAGAAAATTATAAACATCCTCTACTATGGGAGGAGGAGCAACAAGTAACCCCTTGTACCAAAGCCTCCCCATGACTATGATCAACTCCATGAACACCAGCACACTGAAACACCACCTTATTCTCAGTCAATATCCCCATCTTACACGAAACACATATTTGATCTACCCAAGACCCTCATTGGTATTCAAAGCTGTGCATTGCAACTTTGTACCTATCTCCTTATGATAAATGCTTTTGTCCTTAGACATCAATACCGTCTGTGTAAGCCTTGCAAGGTCCGTTGTAATGTAGAGGCAGATGGGTATTGAATTCTGTAACAAAAAGATCAATTTTAAAAAGCATACAACACTTCCAATCCAAGCCCGTCATACATGTGAAGCCTCTGACCCCCGTTTGAATAATCCTTCCTTCAAAAAGCAGTAGGTATCAAGATAATCCTCATTGTTACTCAAACATACCCTCAGCATCATAGTTACAAAAGAGCACATTACAGTCATATCTATTTGCAAGAGAAAACTGCAATGTAGGATGGTTCAATTCTCTAAACTATTTGCAAGAGAAAGAGAACAACAACGAGATGTCATACCCCAAAAGAAAACCACAATGTAGGATGAGAGTTTCTTGTATCCCGGTGAATTGAATTGTAAGAAAAAGAGAGGAAAGATTTCAAAGGATGAATCTACTAGTAGTTAGAAAGGTATATACTACTTGCTGTGTACCTTGGAAACATTCAACCTCAAGAAAAGTGGAGATAATAAACTGGTTTGAGCTCATAGGTCAATCTTCTCTGCATTGGTTGTAGATTTCTTGAAGAATTCCACTTATATAAAGTCATTTTAATCAGCATAAAATGGACCGGTTGTGAAAACCTCAAAAAGTGGACCAGCCGCTAAAACCTCAAAAGGTGCACTGCATTTCAAATGTTTATAGCCTCAACTCTGGCAATCACATTGTTGATCGCAACAAAGTTTCTATTTCTGATATTAATAATGTGGATTTCTATGGTCGGTCGTTAACTACTAAAAATGAATCGGGATGTAGCAGTAATTTTTTTATAAAAATATCCAACATATGCACCCTAATTTCGTATGACACGCCTAATCCCAACGAGAGCTTCTCTTGATTTAAATAGTAAGATAGCAATTTATAATAGTGTATATTAAGTCTCTCCGTAGTCGCCACATGCGGTAATTTGTTTATAGCACTAGAGTATTTCAGTTTCTTATCACCAAGTAGAGTAGAGTTCAGCTATTCCCACCAAAATTTACGAATGTGCTTTATTGAAGTGTAAAATGGAGAAGAAGGAACACCATCCTAAAAAGGAAAGCAAATTAGAAATTTGAAATCATAGCAATTTCACATGGTTTGATCCTAATGTTTCCTATTAATTTGAAGTTAAACTAGGATGAGACCATACATCATATCCATTACAAGAAACTCCATATTTCACAATCAAGTAGTACTTATTATACATTTTCACTTATTTTACCCATGAGGTTAGGTTACACGCCCCATCACATAATTTTCATCTATGCAGATAAATAAGATTCCTAAGGGTCAGTTGGGGCCTTCGAGAATATTCTCAGCCAAAAAGAAAAAGTTAGCAATCATTGTTGTACATCACCATTTTGTAGCCTGAAGATATTCCATAGTCTACCTCTAGTAATTTCTATTTAAACTATCAGCGTTCGATACATCGTGAATCCTAATAGGGAGTGTTTAGATTACGGGTACGACTGGGATTACTTTGCACTACAACTTGAAGCAGGAATCATAATAAAATTAGGACTAGGATTTTATATAAACCGAGTGAAATTAATAGGGCAATAAACTGGGCTAGTGATTATGTATTGGAGGATAAACCGATGAATCAAGCAACAAAGAAAATTCTCTCCCAACAGGAACCACATCCTTTCTTGAGGGGTCTCAAGAAATCATACCATATCTATAGAAATTCTTTCTGTTTAGATAAAAGAAAATATGGGCATGGATGAAAATTACTCCAAGATTGCATAACATTTTAATGTGGGAAAAATTAGAAACATCACCTGTTCTAGGAGGAGGAGCAACATCCGTTCGTTCCAAAGGCTCCCCACAACTGTAATCAACTCCGTGAACACTGGCACATTGAAACACCATCTTATTCTCAGTGAGTGTCCCAGTCTTATCGGAGAACACATACTTGATCTGCCCTAGATCTTCATTGATATTCAGAGCCCTGCATTGCAACCTAGTATCAGTCTCCTTATGATACATGCTCTCATCTTTACTCATCAATATTGTCTGCGTAAGTCTCGCGCCCTCCATCGAGATGTACAGCGCGATGGGTATAAAATTCTGAAACAACAAAATCGATTTCAGAAATGTATACACCACTTCCAACCCTATCCCGTCGAAATCGTAATTTCTCTCCCTCCCGTTCGAATAATCCTTCCTCCTAAAAAACGGGATTATATCAAGATAAACCTCATTCTCACTCAACCAGCGCTTTGTCAAGCCCGTCGTAATACAGCACATCAGAAACATGGTCGCCGCTAGCATAGTAATCTCTCGATTCATCCGGGTCTCCAACCTACTCCGTTTGGACGGCGGGCCGGAACTATTAAGCATGACCTTAGTCTCCATCCCGGTGTACACGGCGACCCCGATCACCCACTCCGTGTTCTTGATCTCGCATCCTCTAAGGACAACATTCTTGGGTCCAAGGGAGAAGGTCCTCCCATCTGCATCCTCGATCGAGCCCTGAAAGCCATGGATGTTCAAGTTGGGGGCCTCGCATCTGATCAAGCCGCCTTTGGACACCAAATCCTGCAGGCGCCGGCGCCTGAATTCGGCCAGGGCGTAGCGCGTCTTGAGATTGGACTCCCCGTCAAGATTCATGGTCTGGATACACGCGGTGCCGGACGGATCGCTAGTGACCAGCAAGACGACGTCGCAGGGGAGGGTCTCGTCTCTGGAGATCCTGACGACGTCGCCGGGGCGTATGTCCTTCCATTTCCTGGAAACAAATACGTCATCATCATCATCATCAGCAGCAGCAGCAGGGGCGGTGGCAAAAAGGGAGGCGGAGCGGTTGTTCTGGAGGAGGTCGGACTTGTGGCGCTGGTAGTCCTCGTAGGCGTCCTTGAAGGCGGTGAGGAGGAGGACGGTGCCGAGGGGGAGGAAGGAGGTGAAGCCGCCCACCATGTTGAGCTGCGGGATCTGGTTCAGGCATGCCAGGATGAAGAAGTAGAGGTACGCCAACCGCCGGAACTGCTCGTACAGGTTGCGGGGGAGGAAGGTCAGCACCGAGTATTTCGTGGTCGAGATGGCGTTGTCGCTGCTCTGCTTAGGGTTTTGGGCATGGGTCCGGATTGGATTGCTGATGTACACGATGCGAGTAGTGTCGAGGTTGTTAGATGATGAGGAAGAGGAGGAGGAGGAGGAGGATTTTGGATCTAGGAGAGGATCATTGACACCCATTTTGAGAGAAAGCAGAGGGAAGAGAGACTTGGGGGTTTGGAGATTTTTTTTAATCTTTTTGTTTTTAGAGGAGAGAAGAGGAGTGAGGAGACCGAAGAGAGTGTGAAGGGAGAGGGACGCGTGAGACTCGTGGAGGTCTTTGTTTCATGGGATATAATAAGAGAGGGGAATCATTAAAGAATCCGCCTGGGCCACCTCCAAGGAGGAGGCACCTAGTGGTCAACCGCAACACATTATTGCAGGTCATGTTTGGCTTTGGAGCGAAGACTTCCCCACCAGGCTAGCTAAATGGGCACCAATTTCCCAGCTGGCTAGTTCAATCCTGGTTTGATTTCAAATATATATACATATATATAATTGGAGGAAAGACCTCATATGAGGGAATTTCTCCTATGCCGTCGAATATATACACCCTTTTTTATTTTTTCCACCGATCGGCATCCACCGTCTTCATCATTATCATCTAAGATGTGGATATAGCAAATTTCATGTGATTCTACAATCTTTTCATCGTTGATTTAGCAATGTAAAAAATTCTATTGTCGGTAAACCGTTAATTTTGAACCCACTGAATCAACGGCGAAAAGTCGTAGAATCACATGAAATTTGGTGTACCGACATCTTAAAGCATAACTATGAAGATGATGGGTGCCGATCGTCGGAAAAAATGAGGGAGCGTGTATTTTTTCGAAGTAAATTCCCTACTATGGCCTCTTTCCTCCATTAATCTCTCTCTCCTATGGCCACTTTCCTCCATTAATCTCTCTCTCTCTCTCTATATATATATATAGAATAATAGAGGAAAGATGTCATAGGAGGAAATTTCCTCCTATGGCGTCGAAAAAATATATTCTCCATCGTGTTTCCCGACGATCGGCACCCATCATCTTCATCGTTATCGTCTAAGATGCGGGTACACCAAATTTCATGTGATTCTACGACTGTTTCACCGTTGAATTAGTGGGTTCAAAATTAACGGTTTACCGACAATAAAACTTGTTACATTGCTAAATCAACGGTGAAAAAATTGTAGAATCACATGAAATTTGGCTTACCCACATCTTAGAAGATAACGATGAAGATGATGGATTCCGATCGTCGATAAACACGATGGAGAACGTATTTTTTTCGACGGCATAGGAGGAAATTCCCTTCTATGGCCTCTTTCCTCCATTATTCTCATATATATATATATATATATGTGGTTTGCAATTTAATAAAATAAATTTGATTGTAGACGGGTTTAAATAAATTAACTATTATAATTTAAGATGATAATTGCATTTAAATGTACATTTTATGATATAAATTGCTCGATTTTTTATTTTCGATGCGGCTAGGGCCAACCCGATGATACATTTAAACAGGCGGGCCGAGTACAAGTAATTTTTAAACGGATTGTAAATTTTTAATCAATGACCAGTGTTTGACTTTTGCGGGTTGACCCATGGGCTAAACAGGCCACGGATTATTCTTGACACCTCTGATAGAAAGCCCTGATTATCCGAACTCTAAAATTTGAGATGATCCGAGTTTTGAAAACCTTAATAGACCACATTTAGGCTACCATACTCAGTATAAAGTTGATGGATCCTAAGAATATAATATGCACAAAGAAGATTGTAACGTTTTGAAAATCGTTTCGATGAAATTTCGAAAAAAAGGTAAAATAAGTGGGTTTTCTGTAAAAAGTCAAAATGCAAATATCTTTATTATAAAATTAAATATACATATTCTAGCTATGTAATTACTAGTATTTGGTGTTTATTGAGCCATTGGTGAAATTTCAAATTTTCTGAAAAAAATATTATTTTAATATTATTTTAAGCCGGTAAGAAAATACATTAAATTAGCGATAAATACAAATTTAAATGGGCTAATTTTAATCTTTAAAATCATGTTAATTAAAATCTAGTTGTAATATAAATTTTTAGTATTTTATTTCAAGTTTTAATGGGTTTTTATTATGGAGAACAAAAAAATAATTAATTTAAGCTAAAACTTGCAATTTTGAGCCTGTGGGGGGTCTTTTTGCATGGAATTCTTTTTGTAATCACTCACACACACCCTCACCCCTCCATGGCCGAGCCCACCATCAGCAGCCCACTTCTCCCCCTCAAAAATTTCTCCATCTCATTTGTATGGGTGAAATAGAGTTTATAGGTGTAGGTTAAGATGTATTGTTTTGGAGGCTCATTGTACCTTGATTTGAGAGGGGTTGACTTGACCAATTGTGCACAACACCCACACCATTCCCCCCATCACCCCATGGCCGAAATTCTGCAGCCCTTCCCCCCTTCACTTTCCTCTTTTCATTTCCTTCAATTTTAATCAAAAAAATTGCTCCAAAATCCAATTTAAATCTCACAAATTGATTTCCATTCTTCATCTCATTCTCCTTAGCTTTTATCACTTGGATCATGGTGTTATGAAGCCATCATTGGAGGCAAATTATTCTTGCTAGATCACTAGATTTTAAGGTATAATTTATACCCATTTAAATTCTTATGTTTAGATTTATTTAATTGAGTTGTTTTAGTATTAATTTTAGTGCTATTTGCATACTAGTTTTTTTTTTAAGTTTGTGGCTTGAGTTGAATTAGGGTTTTGTTGTGGAAATGGGTTATGATAAATTGTGCATGGTTTTGTGTTGTGGATTAACATCTTAAGCTTTATAGAAAGCTAATTTAGTTGTTAATTCCAACCCATTACTTATAAAATGCCCTAATTAAGTTATTTTGCTAACTAGAGTTTTGGAAAATTTGTAAATGCTTTAGATTAAATTATAATAATGGTTTCATGTCATTATAGATAATATATTGAGTGGTTTAATACTTTTAGTTCATGAAAATCCTAGCTAAATTGTTGTTTGTGCATTTTTGTTATAAATTGTTAAAAAATTGGGTATTTTGTAAACTAGAATTTTGGGGTTAATGGAATTTAATGAGATTAAATTATGGAAATTGTTTTTATGACTTATTTAAGATATTTAATAAGTATTATGGCCATTAGATTTGTTTAAACATCATGTTTTGTACAAAAACGGCGAATTGTGCTTGCTAGATTTTCGGAAAAATGACTTTTTAAGTGAAATTGGGGTTTTTGTGAATTTTAACCTATTTTATATTAAAATTAGTGTTCGTGAATGTGCAAATGAGTGTATTTGGGTTTTTCTCGATGATTTGGCGTTTGTACGCCGACGTCGAGGGTTTTTGGGTTGATTTGTGAAAGCAACCATAGGTTTTGACCTATGTGGGATTCGTGCGTCGTTTTGGTCATGAGTCGGATTTTAATACGATACGGTGCGTTATAATGTGTAGGTACCCCATGTGGACTTCGAGACGACAAGCAAGCGCGTGGCGACGTCGGCACCGGCGAACGAGGACCAGATGAGTAGATTTATATCTACGGGGAGAAGTCGGGTGGATGGCGTATAGCACCCCCGCAGTTCGTGGTGATGTATACGAATACGTATACACACAGATATTGATTATATGTTGTTGAGATTATTGATGATAAGATGGATATTTGGTATTTTTGGATTGGTTTAGTGTAGTTGCGAAACCCTAGAGTAGTGGTCGCACTCACACACGCACACACACACATACTTGCATACATTCTTTCTTTTATATGTGCGTATATGGGAGTATATATTTATGTGTTCACATGGGTATGGGACTATGTGTTCATATACTGGATTTGAGGAAGTATTTGGAATTTGAGATGAGTCGATGATTTTGGGCTTGAGGCCAGAAGATCGGTGATGTGATTTGGTTCGTATTGAAATACGACATGATGTTTTAGCGGGTCTTTTGACGTAGCAATTCTTACACCTGTTTGCATACTTAGGCGGTATCAGTATTGTACTAGACGTAGGACATTGTCCCGGATCATGATATTTGATAAAGAAGATACCAGATGAATAGTGTGATTGAATGCGATATTAACCCGTACCCAGATTTGGGGATGCCGTACGACGGATTTACGTACGAGCTGTATTTTGATGATTGATCCGCACTCTTGACTTGGGATGTCTGATTATAGATATGGTATCAGATATGATATTATTGAGGCGGGATCACCGACTAATATATATACAGGTATGTATATGTATCGACTCAGATGTTAGGCAGTTTCCTTACCTGTAGTCCAGCTGGTTAGCTTAGACCTTTAGTTTAGTTTAGTTGTTAGATTAGATTCGATTCTTACCTATTTCAAAAACTAACGAATCATGGGTATTTTAAAAGACAGCCCAAGGGATCCTACGGATATTTCAAAAGACGTATCTTTTCATAAAAACACCGTAGCCCCTATTTTCAAAACCCCATGATTCGTGTTATTTCAAAAGGCACCATTTATAGGACTTATATTAGATTAATGTAGATTAGTTATAGTTGCGTCTAGTATTCAGCTCCCGCTCATTATTGTGGTTCGCTTCGCATCGCATGCTTATATTATGTTTCATACTCCATTATTGATATCATGCTGTTAGGACACCAGCACCATTACCGATGATGCGTATGTACCACGTACACTTACTTGCCGGCTCACACACATCTTCATCGGTAATTGCCATGTCACGTACACCTTAGAAAATATTATTGCTTGACATAGCCTGTTAGCTAATAGTTTAGACATTGTAGTTATTACCTGCTACTTCATGCATACTGTTATTCATTGTTATGCCGCATTCATGGATTCTCATGCATATATTCACTATTTTACGTGTTATTGAGGTTTTGGATTCGGATTCCATGAGATTTTCTGGATTTGGAGGAAAACCGCAAAAACATAAATAAACCTTTTCTCTCTTTTAAAATAAAAAGTGCGGTTTTCCCATGATGTATGAGTCGTCCACCATGAGTTTGCTGATGGATTTCGAGACCCGATTCGATGAGTGGATGAACCGTTTCGGGTACATGGTGGGCCCGGTGCGGTACCCCGGAGCAAGAGGAATGTGTTGTTGACGTTGAGCCCGGCAGGGGAGCACTACCGACCGGTGATATTACCCGACGCGTCGGATATCCGGAGGATACCGTCGTGGTCTTGAGATGGATGGCAGGGGCCGATCTGGATTGACGGCACCCTAGATATTGATTTTGAGATATTGAGGTACAGAGATTGTGATACAGAGATATCGAGATATTTGGACACTTGTTTTGTGTCGATGCTGGGCACTGTTTTATGCTGATTTCATTATGATACCTCATTTTAAAAATACAAAGGAAATCTCATTAAATTATGAAAACAGTTCTTCATTTACATGTATTCTGTTTTCATGCATTCATACCTCATTCATATGAAATATTGCTACCTGAGGCACTGACACGGGCACATGAGATTACACTCGGGTTAGATATTTACCCTAGCCTTGTTATAGGCTGCTGGTTATATATTTTGAGGATATATTATGATCGTATGACCTAGGATTGCGTCATACATGCGATTTCTGTTCGTAGATGTTTTTCTATTCACGAGTTGGCAACTCACCCCCGTTGTGCCCCAGTTTCTTGCAGGTTTGCCGTACAGGTTTCATTACGGCTTGCGGGCATAGTTTCCTTCGGGTGATTTGCTAGTAGGTGGGTTTATTGGTATCGTACCCATCATATTACCTTGTATTATATGATTCAGTTGTATCTAGTAAATTCCATCAACCAAACATGTATTTATTTTTGAGATAGAGACCAGTGATGTTATTCTTTCGACCTTAGAGTCGCGCGCCTATTTCTGCAGATTTCTTGTAGTTTTGAGTTTCCTTTGAGTTTTTGATCCTCGCCGTTGACGTTGTATATTATATTGCTTGTGTGGTTGTGACCGTCGATTGACGAAGAGCTAGCTCCCGCTTGGGGATGCCTTTTATTGATTTCGTATACTATTCATATTGTATCCCGTTTGGGAGCCAGTATTTACAAAGGAGACTCTGCCGAAATTTTCAGAAAATACTTGATGTTTATAAAAACCGCATAATTCGGCTTATGCTATTAAAACTTCTGGATTTAAATTGTTTTTCCTACTCTCTACTACTCTTCTTGGTTTAGATTTCTGGGTTTTCGGCTTACTTAGAATACGTACGCCTTGAGACGTTCGTAGTTTAAGTGCCGGTCATGTTCCGTACTTTCGGGTCGTGACAAAGATGGTCACAAAAGCGAGGGCAACCAAGGTGATGGCTGCGGCAGTGGTTATGGGGATGCGACTGTACACTTTAGATGATGTAAATACATTACAAGCAATAAACCACAGCAGAAATATTTGTATCTATTCTAAAATTTTACAATATACCTGATATGGTTGGTTGGATCGTTTCTTGCCCACGTCACGTAGAAAATTTGATTTTTATTGTCTCTAAATAACGGCCGAAGGAAAACACACTTTGGTAGAAAGCAAGAATCTCTCTTTTGATCACCCCACAAGCCAACCTAAAGTAGAAGAGGATGTGAAAATGAGACGACGACTCTATGACTAACAGCAACAATACGGCAGCAAAGACGGCAGTCATTGTAGAATCTACAAAAGATTGACGGTGGTCGGCAACAACTATCGGGACGACAACGGTAGTGTCGTTTGCAAGAACGGTGGTGAGGAGGAAAACGAGTGTAGTGATAAAACAATGACAATGATGGCAACGGCGATTTCAGCAAGCTAATTAAGGAAACACGAGCGACGGTGATGATGGTGGCAATGGTGGCTTTGGTGATGAAGCAATGGCTGCACCAACAGCAAATAAAGGAGAGAGCAACGATGGGAGTGACGATCGATGGCAACGACCGGCGACAATGACGACGGCTACAATGGTGGTGGTAGTGGTGATCGAGAGACACGCACGTTCTACAAAAATCGAATACCGAGTTGAGGGATGATAAGTAAACACGAATGGGTGTCTCAATTAACCCTTTCATATTTAAGATCAATACCAACAATAAAGTTCAAGGTTCTCAAAGCATGGTTTTACAAAACTTGAAACCCGAACCCAGATTTAGATCGTGGTATGTCTTGCAAAGATTGTTAGAAATCAAAATTTGGAATATTCAACATTGTAACAAAACCTGTTTTCTTAATCTTATTATATTTTCAATATTTTATAACAAATTGCCTCAAATTGTATTACCAAATTATTGATAAACTTTAGTGAAACCAAACCTTTGGTTTTCCAAGTCTAGAGTTTGTATGCAACTCTGCCAGTTTTCAAACTATGTCGCCAAATGATCAAGGACTAGGTACGTACTTGGACTGTTGGACATGACTCATATAGCTTTGGGCCTGATTTCATTCTTTGCCTTTCCTTTATTTTTTCTTTCCTTAGTGTTGGGTCAAGTCCATTTAATAAAATAAAATGTATAAATAATCAAGCTGGGTGAGTGCAGCTGTGCTAGTCACGATATAATGGACATAACATTTGATAGACCACGCTAGTCTTAAGGGATTTTTTGGTGTTTTCAAAGGCATAATAAGGCCATCTCAAAAATTCGAGAACAAAAATAACGTGTGCAGAAAAATCATGATTGGGCTCCGAGAAAGGATTTTTTCCGATGAAAAAGTTTAAAGCTGAGGTTTCCTTTCTCCTGAATTCAATTCTCTGTTTGTTAAATTTTGTTTTAGTATGATTATATTCATAATTATTGGGGTTTTGCTGTGATGTATCTTAAATGTCATCTCTTGGGTATAAATTTGATACCATCCATGATCATATTCCATCAGGATCCCCTTCTTCTTCTTTGAGTTTTGATGAGGAATAGTTTGATTTGTTCATGGTTATTAAGCACCATTGATTCTCATCATCTCTAAGCCATTTTAGGGAGGAAATGAATATCCTTATCCCAAACTATCCAAACACTCATTCAAGTTGAAAATCTCATACATTAGCTTGTGTATGGACAAAATTAACCTAACTGCATTAGCCTTTAACTTTTGTCTTTTTATGCTGTCCTTCTTCTTGGTCCCGTTCACGGCGTCGATAAAATCTTCAAAAGAAGATTTTTTGGCCGAGTTTTAACATTACCCCATGTCGATCGCAGGATGATCGTTGTCAGCGAGATCACGAAAATCCACAACCTCACGGGCTCGTCGGCAACACAATCAAGCTCCTCCATTATGTTGCCGAGATCCTCCTGTGACGAATCGATATGAAGGCGTCGAGGTTCTCATCGGGGAGTTGGTACTTTACGGCACCGATCGCGCCATCGATCTTGATTGGCATGTCCGCTAGGTCAAGAAACGCTGAAGCAAGAGGATCGGAAGAGAGGGCAAATACTGTTGGAGAGGCTGCGGAGGCAGAGGTGAGAGAGGAAGGAGATGGGGAGGGAGGGGATGGGGCGGCTAGTGTTGAAGGAGGAGATGTTGAGGGCGATGACGCGACGGGTGAGGGATGTCGGGTGGAGAAAGAACAAGGGGATGCGATTTGAGAGAGGGAATTAAAGGCTGATATAGTTAGGATTAATTTTGTCCATATATAAGCTTTGGTACCGTATATTTTGAATTGGAAAAAAGGCATTGAGTAGCTTCATATATCTAAATCAACTCCCAAAGCTACAAATTTAGATTCGTAGATGGTTTTTTTTTATCATTTAACTATATTTAAATTCATATGCTACTGGAAATTGATGATACATTCTTATGTCCACTGCAGGTTAGGACGATTGAACCCAACATTAGATGAGGAACCCATGGGTATATATCGTACTAGTGTATAGATGGACTCCTTCTGTCTGGTAATTTTTATTTTATTTTTTGGATGGAAATTTGTAGATAAAATTGAATTGAGAAATACCAACATATCTTTACTTCTATAACCCAAAGTCCCAAACATGTCTTGCTTTTCTGTTCCAACCGAAAATTGTTAAGGATTAGAAAAATTCATAGCATTTGCTAAAAATGAGAGAAATTCACATCACCCCCTCCGCTCGCTAGTCAAATTGGCATTTGTTCATGCGCGACTTCCAGATAAATGTACACGTCCATAGCAAGTGCAAATAGTTAGTGTGATTACCTGGACAACGATGGGGCCAAACTTTAAGCAACCAATCAATAAGCTCACAACGACCAGGCTCATTTAAGATATCCAGATAACACATGTTGCAAATGGATGTCTGTGTACTTTATACATGCATAAACAACAGTTAGGGCTTATTTGCCTCGAAGTAACATGAAAGTACATGAAGTAAGTTTACTTCAGGTGCTTTAGGTGTTTGTTTTCACATAAATAAAGCTTGGAAGTTTATTCATGATGATGAAGTGGATCTTACGTGGTATGGCTACTTTCAGATGCGAAGTAACCATAGAGCATAAGGAACAATAAAATATATTAATTATTTAATGCTTGACATTCATGTATGATTCATTTAAGATATCCATGTAATATTTATGTAAAGAATACATATGTATGATTCACCTAGCTTTTTCTTAGCATATAAAAAAGTTCCGGATATATTTTTGGCCCATAAAACATCCTTGCGAACTTTCAGAAACCTAAATATTTTTGTACGCTCTCTCATCATGTAATTCTCTTGATACTCCTATTGCCCCTTTTTATGTCATTTAATCCTGTACACGTCATCATTTTTTGTTTCTTATGCATTCTGCTAGGACAATATTTTTTAGTTAAAGATGAGTGCGCTTTGATTATATTTGTATTTCGTATGAAAAACTATTAATGAATTTTTACATAATGTTGTTGGAGCAGGACAGCAAAATAGACGACGAAATTGAAATTTACGGTTCTGAAGTCCAACATCTCTTTAAACTATTTTTTATCACTCTTACAGTTTAGCGGTATAATAAATTTATAATAAAATAAGAGCATGGTTGTCAAAAATAAAATTATGACATCTACACTACTGAAAACTAGATATATAAGATGAGACTCAAATCCACTCATATCTAATTAATATTTAAAGGTGAAAATATGTATACAAAATATCTGCATTAATCACTTCCAGGAAAGAAATCAGAAAGTAATGATATGTTCAATATTGGAGAAAACTTCAGATTTACTCTTCCATGCTCCATTAGATTATATAAATTCATAAAAGCACATTAGCAAGCATGCCTTTTCACTAATATTACTTCATGCTAATTGCATAAAGCTCTATTTTAGATACAAATACGAAAAACATTACAAGATTTATATCCATAAACCAAACAGCAAGCACACTCCCCATGTTTGTCAAAACAAGAATGCAGCTTCTGGAACAAGGAAACATTTTACTGACCCCCCCCCCCCCTCTTTACCTTATATCTCCCTTGGGGTAAAAATTAAATCAGGGTCAAGATTGTTTCATGCACAGGTTTTTAAGGAGTGTACTCCTCTCAAAAGAAATTTGGAAATCAAAATACGACGTTAAATAATGTTGTGATCAATATAATCATATAACTGCTAACTCGAGGCGATGTGTGGAAATTGTCGGTGTCTCGCACACACTCTGGTATCAATAATTTCAATATGCTAGCCATCAAGAACCATTAATCAATAAACTGACGATCGATGAAGAAAAGCAAACAGCTGCAGGTTATTCCTGAATTTGGCATGCTTACACAGCCTTGTCAAAATCAAATTAAGTTTTATCCTCCCATACATTCATAAATAACAGGTTTTTTTAATTGCCCGCTAATATTGTTTGCTCCAAAAAGAGAGCAAAATAGAAAGCAGAACCGAAGAGAAACCTAAAAAAATGCTTACTCATCTTTTACCAGCATTTGATTTTAACAAGAACCCGGAACTCGTTTCCACAGCATTGATGTCCCTTCAAACACGGTGGTTCTGACACCCTTTAAATAGTTGTTAATCTGTTAGGATTTATTGATATAGCCAAATCACGATCCCACGATAAAAAAAGAATTTTAAGAAAGTGTCATGATGGCAAAGTATAGACTATTACCTCTTCTTCAGTAACACGAGAGAAACCGAACTTGGTTGTCCAGATGTGTACAGATTCTTCAGCGGAAGGAATGATGAGACGCTTCACATTCAAGGATGCCAAAAGTTTCTCTAGGCATGAGAATAATGCTCCAAAGCAACCCTAGACATATAATAATATAATCAGCAGTATGCATAAATTCATAAATTAAAATGTTTTTTGCTTAGAGGATTTTGTTAGTTTTTTAAACTCCGCTTAACATCTGTCTGTATCTTTGTTTAGCAGGGCGAGGTTGTTTAACACGTTTCTTGTATGCTCCGTCATCTTCTCTTTATTGTAAAAAAGGTGGAGATGCCAATTATTCAAAAATAAATAGATATATAAATAAATATCATACAATAAAAAAACAATCAAAATTAAAATCAAGCATTCGTGACATCAAACCTATTACTGAGCTCCATATATGTTGCATGCATGAACATTCATCAATGTCCTATGACCATTATAAAAACATCCATCTCTAGAATTATCAGGCAAGGAAAAAAGGCTCGTCCCAGCCACCGATGGACTTCCCTCAAAATTTTGAAGGGCTGCTACTTTACTTCTCTGAACAAAACATTATTATTGTTTCTGATTTAAATTCTAAAGGAGCATCCAACCATCATCAAGACCAGAAGCATTTAAATGCAATTTAATAGGCAAGTTTCAGTTTGGCGAGTTAAATCATTTTGTGAATGTTAAGATGAATCAAATTTGCAACAACTAATCTGACAAGGAAAAGACAAGCAAATTAAAGTCTAAATTACCAGTCCTTGGCTATCCTGTCTGGTCGCAATAAGAGGAAGTTCAGCTGCGTCCCTTCCTAAAACTCGTATAATTCCAGCAGACTGAACAGAAGATCTGCCAGAAATCCACCCAATTAAAAACTCAAGGTAATATATGAAAAATAAAAGATGTTGAATTCACGCCTTCTAAAAATCTTACCTCACTGTCAACGCTGCACAGTACATCCCCGTATAGTCGTTTTCTCCTAAAACTCCACTGAAAGATAAATCAACATATATATATATATATAAACAGAAGAACAATAATCTCAACTTAATTCTAAAATAATAAAATAAAATTACAAACTTAAAATTTCCAAGACAAGAAAATTACTATCTTCGTACCCATGAACCATAGCCCAAAGAAGGTCCTTGTTGGTAACTTGGTCAGATATGGTCACAAATGACTCCTGTAGAGTATCATATACAGTGATTCAGCCATTTACTCCTTGGATTTCAGTACATATAAAATAACATACGAATTGCATGTGTATCTCGTAGTTCCGCTTCAACAGCAAAAATCAAATATAAGAGCACCAGTTTCATTGAAGTGCAGCAACATATAATGCAAGTTAGTGACAAAGAAGTGCTATATTAAATTTCTTCAATATCTGACAAAACCCATGCATATGCATCTATGTATTTGTAAAATACAGATAACCAGCTAGCGAAAGTACACTGTTAAAATAAATTCCCCCCTTAATGGTTATTTATGAAAAGCAACCACAATAAAAGTAAGTTTCATTCATGTATTGATGAAGAAGGGGCTGCTATTGTTGAAGAAAGTTAAAGATTAAAAGTAAAATAAATAGATAGGTAACCCTAATCAAAAACTCCCAAAAGAATATATAAATGTATGGGTTGCCTACGTGTAAATGGGAATAGCCAACTCCAAGCGTAATAACTTGGAATTGGAATTCCCAAAATTGATGATGTAGGATATCAAAATCCGCCTCCACCCCCCCCCCCCCAACAACAACAACAACAAAAAACAATTCTCATTTCTTTCAAACAAACAGGAAAATGGGAATTCCAGCTTATTTACATCCCATGAACAATGTGTCTTGTCCCCCTATCCTCGAAACCAATTCCAATTTCTAGCAAACAAACAGCTCCTTCGTAAAATCAGAAAGAGCAAAGCTATATGCCGCTAGAGATCTTCTATATTGCATGCAAAATCTATATATCAACAAAATAGAAGGTAGATATGATGCCTTAAGCAACAAATAATCCCCTTGTTGAACCTTCTAAATACGGAAGTATCCATTTCACTGCTTAATAACAAACCTTGTTGGAGCTTTGTTGGATTTTTCTATATTTAGTAAAAACCTGGGTGAAGTTTCAAACTTCAAGTTATATAGTATCTATTTTACTTATTAACCAATAGACTCAAATTTCAATTTCGTCGTTGTTGTGGCAAGACGATCACGAAGATATGCAAAATGATAGAAAAGAAACCACAAAACAAATCACTAGCAAATAGAAAATAAAAAAACTAACCAAAAGGCGAAGGCGAAACTCTTATTAATCACCAAATATGGAGTACAAACGGTGGATGAATCACAAATCCCTCTCAAAACCCTAGCTCTCACAAATAACAAAAGAGTTCTCTCAAAATATCACAAAAGCTTTCTTAAAAGCTATTTTAACTAGGGTTACATAATACTATATTATATATAGTATTAAAAAAGATAGATTCAAATAACTAATTTCCCAACTAACAATTATCCGGCTCATGACGACGACATATGACTAATGAAGAAAGTGCAGACGTCTGCCCAATAATCTTCAAAACAACAGAGTGTTTCCAGACGTCGGAAGAAGGAGCTTCAGACATCTGGTCTTGAGGACGTCTGATGTGTTCGATTCAGACGTCTGCCCAAAATATGTGAACATATAGAGCGCTGACAAACGTCCGAAGTTGTAGCTCGAGACGTCTGTCCCCTTGGTTACATATAAATTTGAATTTTCACCAACTCTATGATATTGCCGAATCAAACAAGGAAATCAAATAGTGATCGAAATGTAAAGCATACACAACAAATCTCCATCTTGTCTCGCATTCCAACAAACCCCTCCACAAAATTAATAGTAGCTCCACCTTCACCATAAAACCCCTAAAGGGCTCAATGAGTGTGACACACTCCAATTAAGTTCAAATAATGCTCAAACTTAACAACCGAAAAAGACTTTGTCAACATGTCGGCCGGATTGTCCGCTGTGTCAACTATCTTCACAACTATCTTTTCTTTTTCAACGATATACTGAACAAACCAGTACCTTACATCAATGTGCTTCGTCCCGTCATGAAGCATCTGGTTTTTCATCAAATGAATCGCACTTTGGCTATAACAGTAGACTATTATGATATCATTTTGAATACTAAATTCCGAAAATAGTTCCTTTAACCAGATCGCTTCCTTAACGGCCCCAATAACGGCTATATACTCCACATCCGTCGTAAACAACGCTACCATAGACTGTAACGAAACACGCCAACTGATGGCACATCCTCCTAAAGAGAATACATAACTAATGATCGACCTTCGCCTGTCGAGATCACCGGCATAATTGGAATCGCTGAACCCAACCAAATTGTCGTTATTCTTTCCAAACACTAACCCCACATCAAACATACCTCGCAGTTATCGTAAAATCCATTTCATAGCTTGCCAATGGCCTTTACCGGGAGATGCCATATAGCGACTAACAACACTAACTTCATATGAAATGTCGGGTCGGGTACAAACCATAGCATACATAATACTACCTACCACATTCAAATACGGAACATTCGACATATATTTAATCTCATTTTCTGTTTGCAGTGATGAACGAGCTGAAAATTTGAAATGAGCTGTCAACGAAGTACTTACAGATTTAACGTCTGTCATGCCAAAATGCTCCAAAACTTTCTAAATGTATAGCTATTAAGACAAGTAAAATTATCCTCCCTTGTGATCGTGCCTAATTTTCATACCAAATATTTTCTTGGCCGCTCTCAAATCCTTAATCTCGAACTTGCCTTTCAACTGTCCTTCAAATTCTGAATTTTAACCATATATCTTGCTGCTATTAACATATCATCAATATAAAACAATAAGTATATGAAAGAACTATCAGCGAGCTTCTTACAATACACACAACTGTCGCCTTTACTTCTCGTAAACCCAATATCTATCATGAAAGAGTCAAACTTTTTATACAAATGTCTAGATGACTACTTCAAATGATAAAGAGCCTTCTCTAGTAAACAAACATGTCTTCTTTACTTTCAATTTCGAAACTTTCGGGTTGTTGCATGTAGATCTTCTCTACCAAATCACCATGCAAGAATATGGTCTTCACATCGAGCAGCTCGAGCTCCAAATCTTACAGAGCTACCAAACCGAGCAAGACACATATAGAGGCGTAGAGTGTTTTTCGTCATCCTATTGAGATAGGAATGCGCGCATTGGTCAAGCATATACAGATTCCCCCGCCTAGGATAGGCTGGGGTTTATTGATCGTATGTACCCGAATCTCCGGCAGCCGCGGAGTAAGCTGCCATTAATTACCTCTCGTCTTTGGAGCGAGAGAACCTCCAATTTAACAGGTCAAACTGATCATGCGAACTCAATGTGCAGTATACGCGTGTTGTGTTTTGAAGGTGCTTTAAACGTATCGAAGGCTTCGCAGAGTTTACGGGGGCCCTGCTATCCGGATAGCGAGTTAGGAGTCAAGGGGGCTAGTAGCCTCTTACGGGATGCGGTGCAGCATTCCGTTAGAATTTTTTTTCAACGGGATGTATTTTGAGTGTGGAGCGTGTGAGAAAAAGAGGGGTGAGGAGCGTTCTGAGGACGCGTGAGACAACATGTGTGTGTTGCGTGGGCGCCAGCGGGTCACGTGCCCGGCACGTGGGCACAGGGCGCCAGCGGGTCACGTGCGCGGCACGCGACCGCTGGAAATAGCAGTGGAAAAAAAGGATTAGCCTCTGGGCTGGGAGTTGAACTCCCGAGGGGGTTTAGAGTTAAACTCTTAGGAAAAGAGAGATTTTTTAATTCAGAGGAGTTAAAACTCCTAAAGAAAATATTTTTATTTGAAGTTAAACTCGTAGAAGATTTTTGGAGATGATAAAAGGGACCCTTTCTTCTCCCTTGAGCCTTGGATCCTCTCTTAAGTCTTGGATCCTTCCAAAGTGGGATTTTTGAAGATGGGTCTCCTTCCTTCTCTGTTTTCGTTGGATCTTGAAGAAAAAGGATGGTAAGATTTAAAAATCTCTCCTTTTAGAGATTTGATATGAAATCTCAGCTCCTCTTCAAGGACTTTATGATAAAAACTATTTCTTTTTAGAAAAAAAAACATTTCTTTTAGATTCAAAAAAGAAGATTTAAAATCTTGAGGAAAGAGGCACAGAACCCTAAAAAATGAGAGAATGAAAGTTGTTGATTTTCTCATCATGTTTGCCTTTTTTATAAACTACACACTTTACATATAGCCGCTTGAGCTTTTCCAAATGGCACTTGTGCCTCCCCATATCTCTTGTGTTCATTTCTTTTTGCACATAAGCCATGCAGTTTACAAAATTTTAGCTTTTTGCCCATTTTTCATACATTTATTTAAAAAATTATATTAAACTAATTTATTACTTTATTCTTTTTGCTATAGGACCGGTCCCTTCCATGCTTGGTCTTGACTTGAGCTTAGGCTTGGATCCGTTTGCTTGGGCTCGGGCCCATTTGGCTGAGGGTTTACTTTGATTTTGACTTGGTTAACCGGGGTGTAATTTTTGACCCCAACAAGAGGTTTGTTTTACAACCGGAGAAAATAGCTCATTGAAGTCAACTCTCCAAACCTGTGAATAGTGTTTAGCTACTAACCGTGTCTTGTATCTCGTATCCAAAACCCCTTGGTCTCATTCTTTCTTCTTGAAAACCCTGTTGCAGCCAACTACTTTCTTTTCTCTTTCGAGCTTTACGAGCTTAATGACTGGTTTTGTGAAGAGACTCAATCTCTTTATTCATAGAGACTAGCCAACGAGCTGACCCATCGGATGAGATAGTTTCTTGATAACCCGTCGGCTCGCTACTATTAACTGCTTTTACAACAGGCAGCGCATACGCCACTAGATCATCGTAGTTATATCTCTGTGGCGGTCTAATGTCTCTTCTTTGTCGGTCACGAGTGAGTATATACTCCTCATCTTGAGACTGCTTATCTTGATCTTCAACACACGATGGTGAATGAGAGATCTCCTTCAAACCCGAGCTTTCACCGACTTCAATTTCAATGCCCGGCTCATCCTTCCTTGAATCGTTTTTACTTGGAGATCCCACAATTTTCAGTTTCAACATAGCAGATTCATCAAAAGTCACATCTCTGCTAATTATAAACTTTGACGACTTAGGATCCGAGTACCACAACCTATAAGCTTTAACGCCGGTAGCTAACCAAGAAATATGCACTTCTTCACTCGAAGATCCAACTTGCCTTCATGGCAATATGCATATGCAAAACAACCAAACACTCGAAGTGTAAAATAATCGGCATACTTCCCAGATCATACTTGGTCCGATGTTTTACTACCTAGCGATGTATATGGTGACCGATTCACAATGAAGTATACCGTGTTCACCGCTTCTGCCCAAAATTCCTTACCGAGCCCTGAATTTGACAACATGCATCGTGCTTTCTTCAAAAGAGTCCGGTTCATACGTTCCGCAACTCCGTTTTGCTATAGTGTGTAGATAACGGTATGATACCGAACAATCCCTTCGATTTTGCAGAAATCATTGAAACCTCCACCGCAAAACTATAACCAGTTGTTTGTCCTCAGTCTCTTGATGTGCTTCCCTGTCAGCTTCCAAAGCAACGTCTTCCATTGCTTGAATGTAGTAAACACATCACATTTGTGCTTTAAGAAATAGACCCAAACTTGTCTCAAAAAATTATCAATGAAAGTAAGCAAATACTTGACACCGCTTCCTTTAGAAACAACTGGAGAGGGTTCCCAAAGATCCGAATAGATATAATCAAGAGTACCTTTTGTCTTGTGTACCGCCGAACTGAAGCTGACTCGTTTCTACTTCCAAAAAACACAATACTCACAAAACTCCATCTTCGATGTACTCTGTTCACATAATAGACCATGCTTCGACAACTCGGTCATACTTCTCACTCATATGCCTGATCCTCATGTGCCATAATCTGGTAGTGTCCAAATCTGTCATAGATTTAGATGATGAAATAGCCGCCGAACCGAAAGTCATCGAACCCTGCAACGAATATAAGGACCCCTTTTTCAAGCCCTTCATAACAACGGGAATACTTTTAGTTACCTTCAAAACTTCACTTTCAAGGAAAAATTTATAACCCTTGTGTCGAGTGCGCAAACAAAGATATGAGATTCTTTTTCAAGTCAGGTATGTGCTTAACTTCCACTAATGTCCTCACAACACCGTCAAATATCTTGATTTGGATCGTTCCCTTGCCAATAGCTCGACACGAACTTTTGTTGCTCATCAAAACCATTCCACCATCAATGGACTCATAGATGGTGAACAAATCCCTATTGGGACACATGTGGTAGGAACAGTCCGAATTCATGATCCATTCGTCCTTAGATCGATGTGTGATGTCAAGAACCACAAGAAAATCTTCTTCTTCCGCTATGCTAGCTTCAGCCGAAGAGTACTTCGATTTTTCTTCTAGCTTCAGCTTGTTCTGCAATTTAAAACAATCAATCTTAAAGTGCCCCTTCTTCTTACAGAGGTCAAGTTCTTATTCTTGGATTTCGACGTTGACTTCTTCCTATTACCTACCAGATCTCTCTTCTCTGCTCGCCCTCGAACAAATAAGCCTGAAAATTGACCATCGTCCTCGCTAGAAGTTAACTCCTTGTCAATCTTTTCCTTGTTCATCAAATTTTCTTTAACATCCTTGATTAAGATTGTATCTCGTCCATAGACCATGGTGTCACGAAAATGCTTATAAAAGGATGGCAATGAACATAACAAAAGAAGAGCACGATCTTCATCATCAATCTTACTGTCGATCTTACCCAGATCTGTAATGATCGAATAAAACTCACCGACGTGAGATTTGATTAAAGAGCCTTCTGACATATGAAGTGTGTAAAAACGTTGTTTCAACAGGAGTCGATTCGTAAGAAATTTTCTTAAATATAACTCTTCTAATTTCTGCCATATATTAGCCACGTCTTTTCTACCAAAACTTCTTGCAAAACTTCCTTCGTCAGATACAATTGGATACGCGTGAGGGCCTTTTCATCCAACTCCTCCCAAGTTTCCTCCGTCATACTAGAAGGCTTTGCATTCTTCCCAAGAAGTGTCTTTCTCAAATTATTTTGAGTCAACACGGCAATCATAACGGACTTGCCATATAAACTGAAACTCATTTTTTCATCAAACTTTCAATATCGAAATTCATGATTGTCGAAGACATGATGCATTATCAAACTAAAACACGATGCGTGCTAACGAACCCCTAAAACTTCAAAATCACGATCTAAGAAGATAGGGAAGAGAACACAAATATCGTTAGCCACCGTAACCTAGATCGTAATATTGAAAATCTAATGGTTCAATCAAAAGATCCCCAACAATAATGGCTCTGATAGCAGGTTGTCGCGGTAAGACGATCATGAAAATATACAAAACAATAGAGAAGAAATCACAAAACAAATCACAGGAAAATAGAAAATAAAAGTACTACCAAAAGTCGAAGGCGAAGTTTTTATTAATCACCAAATATGGAGGAGTACAAACGGTGGATGAATCACAAATCCCTCTCAAAACCCTAGCTTTCACAAATAACAAAAGGGTTCTCTCAAATATCACAAAAGCTATCTAAAGGCTATCTTAACTAGTGTTACAAAATACTACATTATATGTAGTATTAGAAAAGATAGGTTCAAATAACTAATTTTCCACTAACAATTATCCGGCCCATGACGACGGTAGACGGCTAATGAAGGAAGTGCAGACGTCTGTCCAAGAGTCTTCAAAACAACAGAGCGTTCCCAGACGTCTAAAGAAAGTTTCAGACATCTGGTCCTGGGACTTTGAAAATACAGAACGCTCGCAGACGTAAGTCTGATGTGTTCGATTCAGATGTCAACCCAAAGTATGCGAACATACAGAGCGCCGGCAGAAGTCTGAAGCTGTAGCTCCAGACGTTTGTCCCCTTACTTACATATAAATTTGAATCTTCACCAATTCTGTGATATTACCGAATCAAACAGGAAAATGAAATTGGGATCGGGATGTGAGAGCATACACAACAGTCATCCATTTTGCTCCCCTACTCCAACAAACCTTACCAGGCTTGTCTATATAACGACTCCCAACTTTAAAGGAATGTATGTGACCATTGGATATATAATGCTTCGAACCTCACTAGTATAACGAACGTGAGATATGCATTCCAACCCCTGCCATGTCTAGGACGACAAATCTGATGAAAGGAGAAAGTGAGCAGCAAGTGGAGTCTCATCTCTTCCGACATGGATTTGGGTACCACCTTTTTAAACAGAATTGAACAATCCTGTCTCCAACAAAAAGTGCTTGCATTTGCACATGTCACAAACTAATATTGTTTCTTCTGTCAAACTTCATAAGGTGTCAAAGCCACATTTAAAAACCCTCAACAAATCAACACCAAAGCTATGATAACATTTAGTTATAGCAATGGGTTACAAAACACAAAATAGAGTAGGACAAAATAGTAAAATAGCTACAAATGGAAAAGTGGACAATACACAATCACATGGTTTAGCTAAGAATTGTCTACAGAGTGAACGTAGCAAAAAGTTCCCCAGCCCTCACACTGAGAACACTCAAACAACAGAAGAGAAAAGAGTAAAACTCTCTCTGCATAGCCCTTCTACTCACTCCATATTTTCTCTGCAGATCCTTTTGCTACCAATCTCTTAAATGACTAAAGCTTGCGAGTAGCTTGAGGAATCTCTCCTACACATAGCCTTTAGGACCTTAGACGTTTATACTTTAAGACTTTAGTAAACACAATAAGGAATGATAAACTTTGAATTTGATAATATTACTGCAATGGATGTGAAGATTATCTATGTATGCATGCATGCGCACGGGCCTGTGTGTATGTTTTTTCATATAAAGGATTGTGAACTCTAGTAGAGATATATGGTTGAACTGTAAACTCATCAGCCATGAGAGCAGGCTTTCCTTGGTTTAAACCATCACAGACCATGGGGATGTGACACATATAGTCTACTTTTTTGGTTTACATGACTTTTGTCTTGGCCCAGCACATCCAATCAAGTTTCCAATAAGTACTTTTACTGGATTCCGGACTCATTTTGACAGTTCAGAGATCACCAACACTCTTCATAAATACAGATGGATCCAAATACGATTTGTATTGTAAGAAAATGTTTGATATCGATGTCTTCAGACCAAGATAACAACTTTTCATGCAAGTCAGATTATCTGGCCATGAAACCAATCACAGATGGCAAGATAGAGAGAATGTATACTCATAATTGTGATACACTAAGATGGTGAGATGAGATTCTCATTGCGAGGCAGCCCAATGGGAATTGCCAATCGGTCATCGGCCCTATTTGTAAATACAGTAGTAAACTAGGCAAGCAAGATAACTTGATGATAATCAGATGAAAGCATGGGTACTGACTAAAAATGAACTTAATATAATATTGTCGATTCCTGGAGTAAATAATTGGCAATTTGACTTTTAGATGATCTACTTGTTGATTAATGATGCAGAATTCGTGCACAAGTTTTGAGCCCAGAGTGCAGAGCTCAGGCGCAGGCAGGCGCAAACGTGAGGCTCACGAACCTAGAGGAGCGCAAGCCCAGGCGCAGCACGAGGCTCGCGAGCCAAGGCTAGTGCGCACAGAGCAAGGGCCAAGGGCGCAGGGGCTAGGCCCATGTGGGTGCGGGCGTGTGCGTAGCGCGCAAAGGCACAGCGCCCAGGGGAATGATTAAACTAACGTGCGCTACGCACACAAAGGCACAGCATCCCGGGGGCATGATTAAACCAATAGCAGAGACGTTTCTTGGACTTATGTCAAGGATTTTTGACATATCTTTATCTTCTCTCTAGGGATTTTTTGGACTTATCTCTTAAGCCTTCTATATCCTATACATCATGTAATTGCACTAGGTTATGATCCATCCACAATTAAAAAGACCAGAGCTGAGAGAGAGGGTTGCGCGGCAAAGTAAGGTGGGGGAGTGAGGGGGGGGGGGGGGAGAGGAGGGGGATTTTGTGAGGGTTATTTGCTTCAAGTGAGAAGTCGGTGTAATATCTTGTAATTCCTTTTCTATTCTTTCCCTAATGGAATTTCTCGTCGCGGATGTAGGGTTAGGTGCTCGATTGCGCTGAACCTGGGTATATTTTGTGTATTGTTGTCTGGTGTATTCTTTTCGTATTTTGGTGTTGGTTTGGTAGTCATTTTTTAGATATTTTTCATTTGCTCACAAAGCACACGATCTTAATTAGTTTCCGCTGCAATCGCTTTGTGGTTTAGTGATTACTTCGAGGATCACAGTACATTTTATAACACTACTTTGCATCCCTTAACAAGGCCACATAGCAGCAGAATTAAGCACCTATGATATAACCAAAATCCAGTGCAGACAAACACAAAAGTTGCCTCTAATATTTCTTGGAGCAAACTATGAATCACTTAGGAGAATGCAGGTCCAAATAATGTAATGCAGTTTGATTACTTTGCAAGAGATACCTAATATAGGGTTAAACCTTTTTACCAAAATAATCTCTAAAACTACAATGCTAACACATTAATGATACAAATGCTTGACCAGATTAGATAAGCTTGTTCATTTAACTAAAGGTAAGCCTTGGAGCACATTAACTTGAAATATTACAAAGAAAAACTTGAAATATTCCCCCAAATGTCAAATACGGCCGCTGTGGAAAATAATTTATTGACATGAACCGTTACCCTTTTGAGCTGTAAAATAAACAACCGCTCTATATGAGGTGTTATGTGTGCCTTGAATTATGTGACTTGTATCAGCATTATTTATGATAGAGCCCTATTAGTCTACTTGTTGAGCTCATTATGGTCAAGTCAATGAAGTTATTAGGCCCCTCTTTGATGTCGAGCCCGAGGGGCGAGCCGATGCTGTAAACCAAGGGTTCAGCCTATAGGATACCCAACCGAAAGCCCACGGCCCCCAGGTATGGGAACGAAGCCCCCGCGGTTCGGATCTTACTTGAGGCGTGAGTATTTGAAGACTATATATTGTATAGTTTAGGGTTTCGGTGTGGAAATTGTGATCTCTCTAAGAGAAAATAAGGCAACCTCCTTTTGTGTGAGATTTGGGTGTATTTGGGATTAGAGTTTGGGTGTTCCTCCACCATCATTGTAACTTCACAATTTCTGAGATCAGTAGATTGGTTCTCCTTTGTCCGAGGATGTAGGTCAGATTGATCAAACCACGTGAAATCTGTTTGTTTTGTTCTTTATGATTTTGCTCTTCTCTATCATTTCCGTATCACCCTGTCGCTTTTCGTAACACAGGTTAAGGTTAAGTGCAGTGTTCCTCCCTAGACCGGCAGTGGTGCATGCTTTGCACATTGACATTGGGTTTCCTTTTGTTTAAGATGTATACCATGTGTCACACTTGTATCTCTACATATAGATATACTATAACGGCATTCTATTTGTGAGTTATTTATTGCAACATACACCAAGAGGCCAAGAACTTACACGAAAAATAGAAATGGCTTCCGAAAGCAAAAACTCATCGGCATCATCACAAGTTCTGCCAGTTACTAGCCTCCATCTTACATCGGCATTAGCATCCATTATCAAACCTTTCTCCTCCAATTTCCCGTTAATCATGGTTGAATCTAGTTCTGCCAGTGGCTCTCCTCCCTTGCCAATTAAGTTTTGCAAAGCATCATTAATCAATCTGCAGTCATCGCAGCAGAACCAATCCTTTGTTGGCAGTTCCTATTTGCAGTGGAAGTATATAAGATTCCATAGCAGAATCGAAAGTAAAATTACACAACAAATTGCATGTGAGAATATTTTTCCTTCAAAAAAAGATGTGAGAATGTATGCACCTTTAGGTCAAACCTGCCATGAGCCTTCAAGCATCCAACATGATGCTCCTTCTGACACTGGCAATTACATAATATAGATACAGCTCATAAATGAAATATTATAATAACATGTAATTGTAGGTCAACAATGATCTTGACGGAAGTATATAATTTGGCCAAGAAGGTGAATAACATACTTGATCACAAATTATAACGGTGCGAGGACCAAACCCTGAGGTGCTAAAATCTTGCTCTCTGTATTAGCATCATTCAAAAAGAAATTATATGTGGTATAATTATATAGGACAATAAAAATATTTAAAAAGAATGTATTTAAGCAATGTCTTAAAACATTATAGCTACAAATATTTTTTTTTAAAAATACCCTCTCTTTTTTTGGGCGGAGTGGGGTATGGCAAAGTGTACATAACAGATCACAAATAGTTAAATAAGTTTATCACGTAACATCTAACCTGCAAAACACACAGACACCAATGTCAACTTCTGACTTTTTGACGACACGAACGCATCTTCGAAATATGTCTTCTACAGGATCAGTTCCTGCAACCCTTCCCGCAGCAACTGCATTTTTACTATACTTCACAGCCTTCTTCCTTTCCTGCATATCTAGACAAGTAGTCAGTACCATGTCCCACTAATTCTTGACAAATTCAAACATTCTTCATTAAAAGGCAATATGTAAATTCTTTGCCCCTTTCTTAAAAGGAAAGGGTTGGAAGATTAGCTCCCAGCCAAATAATATTAGTAATAGTAGTACATTAATGCTGAAGCATATAAAACACCACATACATTCACCTCCTCTGCAGAAAAGAATACCACATGCTTGTTTAATTAGGAATACTTCCATGAACTTCCCTAAAATAAATCAGACTGGTTTGGCAATAAAACCTGCATCCAGTGTTTGTATGTGTTGACCCAGTTTCTAGAATTTGTACTTCGTGAACTTTAACTAATTGTTTCGCAACACAGTTTTAAGGCTACAAGGTTTAAGCTATAAAATACATGTATTCAAATTTCTCACATGTTTCAGATTATAAATGACCCTTCTATGTATGCCTGATCAATCGTGCTATGTATAGTCAGGGCAAACGCAGCTTCCCTCTCCTCAAATAATATTCTTGTTAGAACCATTTTTGGTAACATCATATCCGAAGAAAATCATTACAGGAATTGCAATTGACTGTTTAAGATCCATAGAAAATCATTAATAGAAATACAAAGCACACACAAAGGAATAAACAATGAGTATAACTTCCACCTGCAGGATAAAACCCAAGCTTTTCAATAGCACTAATAGTCTCAAATATCCCTTTGGGTCTCCCTTATAGAGGGTTTCGGAAGATACCCTTTAATACAATTTTAGCTTGTCTAAGAGTTACAGGATTCTATAAACTCCCTCACTCTAAATTACCGATTATGACCCTTGAATTAATCGAAGCAAGTAAGCATTGGCCGTACATAAAAAAAACCGGAATCCTGCGCAATTGAGCCAATTAAGACAGCTCTGTGGAAACATGCTAATTTAAATGGTTATGCCGTAGGGTCGAAGGATTACAACAATTAACTAAACATTGTGGAAACTTCATGGTTGGTTTACATAATAATAGCATTGATCATGATGATAACAATAGAAACTGAAATGGATGGCAGATTCAAGAGGTTAGTGGCATGTAAACAATAATACAAGAATTCAGTTTTCTAGTTGGTTCAGGTTGCAACCAAGTAGACCCTATATCTTGGACAAGAGAGAATCTTAACACTAAAGGAATTGAGTGTCTTCATAATACATCAAAAATGAAGGGAACCTCGCTCATTCACATGATGGGACATTGGGACCTCCTATATATAGGGTGAGATCTTATATGAGAATAGCAATGCTAATTTTTCAACCCAAGATATATATACTATCTATGCATGGAAGTGGATGTAAAAAGGAACAAAATATCGTTATGTCAAGTGTAACTGTATAATCATCAATAAAAACACAGCAAGCTCATTAGCCACATTTTTAATTCAAGGTGAATCGGTTACAGGCAGATAACCTTAGAAACATGATCGGACATTTATATAGGCTTAATTCCCAATAACCAACAAACTACCAACAGGTCTCGAAATTACAAGAAACTACCATGGCTAACAATGGCACATCTGCAATAATGGTTTCACGTCACCGCCACATCAGCAATAATAGTTTCACATCACCGCCACATCAGCATTGTTAATAAAGTTGTCACGTCACCCAAAAAAATGCAAAAACCCAAGATAGCCCTTCTTCATATCCCTAACCCTAACCTAGATGTCGGCACCGCCATCACCACCCTCCTCTGTCGGCAAAACTGTCGCACCGCCCTCCTTCAATGCAGACACCACAGCCACCACCCTCTGTAGCCATTGCCCTCCCCTTCATCTTCATCTTTTTTCCTTTCCCTCACCACCTACCACCCCTGCCCTGGCCACCTCACCATTATCCCTCCGCCACCGCCTTAGCCTCCTCATAGCCTCCCCTTCATTGTCTTCCCCAAATTAACTCTAACCCTAATCCTAAATGCAGCCCTTCTCTCTAGCCACCTGGCCGTCGCCCTAGCCACCTGACCGTCGCCCTAGCCACCTGGCCGTCGCCCTAGCCACCTTGTCTCCTGTCATCTTCTTCTTCTTATTCCCTTAGCTAATCCTAACCCTAACCCTAGCCACCTCTCTTGCCACCACTGCCGACCACCCGTCATCGTGCATACTTAATTAACCGTTCCTACAAATTACTAATAAAATAATTATCAAGTAATTATATTAATTTAAAGGGTAAAAATGACATTTTATATAAACAATTATACACTCAAGTAGGGTTGCATCCGAATCGGATTTGGAGCGGATATGAGCATTATCATATTCGTGTTTGTTTTTTTAATGAGGAATATGGATATTGATATAGCTTGTGTAACACCATAGTTCATTTATACCAATTCTAGTTCATGTATTTCTTTTTTTTATAGTATTTTCCTGATTTACTGTGTTTTGGGTGCGAATGGTGTTTTGACATTTTATTGTATCCGACCCGACCCGCTTGCTTGAAACCAGTCTTGATTCATGTCTATAATTTATCCTGACTCGTTACGTAGACTCGTGCACTTTCATTCTAATTTATACATCTTGCATACTGGTATTTTATCTGGCATTTGCATTTTACAATATAACATTTTAAATCACATAAAATATTTTAGAAATACATTGCATGGCTTGTGTAATACCCATAATCCTGTGGTAGCATCCGCGCATCTTGTTCTCGTCCCGTTCAGTGAAACGAACTTGTTTGGATGCTACGCGCACGTACGTGCATCCGTTCTTGGGGGTATGCATTTTCGTTACCCGGATATTCAATTTTGGTTTTGGTTGACACGTATGTTAACCGTATTTTCAAACCATAAATTTTGACCCGACCTGGACGTGTTTTGGACTATTTTTGTATTAGCCAAAAATCTCAAATCTAACCAACATTATATTCTGATCTTATTTTAACTGTTTATATTTATATAATATCGTTCTATAAAATTTCTCTTTACCAAAATAATATTTTTTTAAAGATTTTTTTTAAATAGAAATCTTTTCTGTTTTGCAACAGCACAACTCTCTCTCCCCTTCTTCGTATATTTTATATATTAATTTCCTAGCCTAACCCAAACTCACAATCTCTCTCTCTCTCTGCATCTATCTATCTATCTATCTATCTATATATATATATATATATATTAAGAGATTAATGGAGGAAAGAGGCCATAGGAGGGGATTTCCTCCTATGGCATGGATAAAATACAAACTCCGCCATTTTTTCCGACGATCGGCACCAATCATCATCATTGTTATCATCTAAGATGTGTGTACACCAAATTTCATGTGATTCCATAACTTTTTCACCGTTGATTTAGTGGGTTCAAAATTAACGGTTTACCGACAATATAACTTTTTACATTGGTAAATCAACGGTGAAAAAGTTGTGGAATCACTTGAAATTTGGTGTACGCACGTTTTAGATGATAACGATGAAGATGATGGGGGCCGATCGTCGGAAAAAATGGCGGAAGTTGTATTTTTTCCACGCCATAGGAGGAAATCCCCTCCTATGGCCTCTTTTCTCCATTATTCTCATATATTAATCACATTCTTTTTTGCCTTTTTCCTATTCCTTACACTATTACCCACGTTCACATCTCTCCTCCATCATCATCTTCTTCTTCTTCCCGCCTCCTCGCCCACGAGAAAACCCACGCGCGCGCCCATCGCCTCGCGCTCGCCTCGTCGCCGTCGCTTCCTTCTCACCCTTGTCTCCACCCTCGCCTTCGCCGCCCTCCTCTCATCATCGACCTCCCATTTTCCTCTCTTCCTCCGTCTCCTTCCAAACACCACAACCACTTCCACCTGCAACCTACCCCACACCCGACGCCCTAGCCTGCACCACCTCGTCGCCGCTTCACCGCCGGCGACCCCCGTCGACCTTGTCACATCCCTTCTTCACATATACTCACCTTCTCCCTACCTCAACCTCCTCCCTCTTCTTCCCTTCTCATCCATGCAAACCCATCTCGAACCCCGAAAACCCTAACCCTCGTAGGTGTAACTCCGATCCCGATGACTTCTCACCCTCATCAACACAGCCACCACCACCAGCGCCTTCACCCTCTCCCCTGCGACCACAGAACCTCATCTGCACCCAACCACAGCGAACCCTGCATCCATCGCCGGCTCCTCGCTTGAGCTCCGACCCCGTCGGCCTTACCCCATCACCACCATCTCTCTCCTCTCTCCTCTCCTCACCTGAGTACCCATAAAACCCTACACACCCCAACAACCAAGAGCCCGAGAAGCCCTAGCAGGCACTTGCCTCACCTTGCCTCTCCAGAAAACCCCCGTCGACGCCCCCTCGCCTCCTCTGTCCCTAACCCGAGCCATACCAAACCACAAAACAGTCACAACCTTCATCTCTTCTTTCTTCTCCTACTTCTTCTTCTTCTAAGTTCTTCTCCTCTTCTTGATTCTTGATTTCCGGCGATCACCACCGGAGCCGTGCCGCCGCCGCTAATCCGGACGATCCAGTGGACGTTCCTTACCTGCGTAGTCACATTCTTGCATTACCTGGTTCTGTTCTGTGCGTGTGCGCGTGCATCGAGACTTTTACCGACATTGGACGTTGCCGTGTGTATCCGTCACGTGATCCATCGGGGCAAGTTTATCTTGCTACATGCTATGTTGCTGTATTTACAACTATTTGAATAAATATAACACTTGTATTTCAAATCATGCATTCCATGTTTAGTTTTACAGTTTTACGACATCCGTATGCATCCGTACAAGTTATTTCACATCTAGTGCATACAAACCTATCTTGTTACATACTATATTACAATATACTGCACCCAATGAAATATTTACATCTCATAGTGTTTAGTTGTACATCTTGCATTTACCAGTTTATCATTTTACTTTTATATGACGTCCGTGTGCATCCATATCATTATTTATATATCTAGTCGCATGCTAATTCATCTTGCTACATGCTAGGTATATCATTGTGCATCTATATGAGTAAAACGTTACATGTTAATCACATTTTACATCCATACTGAAGTTTTACTGTTTTCGGATACCCGTTTGCATCCATATCATTTAAAATATATATAACTGCATCTATAGATCACATTAATTCATATTATTATTGTAGTAACACCCCATGCTTAAATAAAGTGCATCATATTTAGTTTGGAACTGTAAGTGTAACCCCTAATCGATATTTGTGCATCCATACCATTAATTCTATATCTATTCGCATACCATGTCACACTATTACATATTGTTGTTATATCGACACCCCATGCTTGATATTGTACACCCTACATAGTCATGATGTAACCCCTGATCGATATTTGTGCATCCATGCTTTCATTGTGCATCCGTACTTTCACCATGTTTCAATACTCGCTACAGTTTGATTATGAGCACCCGCTTGATACATGTGCACTACTTGACATGACCCGATACACCACTACTTGACATGACTTGATACATGTATACTACCTGACTTGACCTGATATATCACTATTTGACATGTTACCTGATTCTGTTTCTAATACCGACAATCCTGACATGGTGTCCCTATGGACATATCCTGCTGTCTGTATATACAAACATGTTCCTGTTTGATCCTGTGTTGGCATTAGCTTCAGATTTATTAATACCTGACTTGAACACATAACTTGGGGGTATGAAGAAATCAATGATGAAACCTGAGTTGTAACTCGACAGTTCGATGCTTATACCGATCAGTTTTACGGGGTAGGCCAGCCCCGGGATGTTGCTGCTGATATCATTCATCTGTACATGTTACATGTTTACTGCCTAGTGGCACGTCTCGGATTCAGCCCGAGAATGTTGACCGTGGTCCCGGGCATGCACGGGATACTATTGAGTTATATCGACGATTCATTAAATTGATTTCAAAGACTTGAAAGTAGTTAACCCAGTACTTAGTTCAGATTTCTCACCGCACGTCACATGTGCTTATACTCTTCACTGTTCCTTATTCGTGGTATTGTTATATTTTTATTAATGTTCATACTCATGCATGCATATCCTGTTATCTTCTGATCATATTATTGTTGATATTATGACGCACTGACTGTAGGGTGTTTTTCGTCACCCCATTGAGATGGGAATACGCGCGCGCTTGTCAGGCGCATTACAGATTCCCCTTGCCTAGGGTAGACTGGGGTTTATTGATTATGGGGATCCGAATCTCCGGCAGCCGCGGACTAAGCTGCCGTTAATTACCCCTCGCCTTTGGAGCGAGAGAACCTCCGATTAACGGATTGAACTGGTCATGCGAACTTAATGTGCAGTGTACGTGTGTTGTGTTTTGAAAGGGTTTTGGATATATCGGGAGCCCCGCAGAGTTTTTACGGTGATATTTTTGAATGGTCGATCTCCCTGCAGACTCCTTTTTGTGCCGAGCTGCACTTTTCTTCTTCTTGAGCTTTTTGGATTTTGAGCCTGATGAAGCCGCATTAGCAGCTGGAAAGGTATGCTTCTTCTGCCCTTCCCATTCCGTCCTGAGCTCTTTCCGAAGTAGCTTTATCATCTTCTTCGTCTTATTAGATATGTGCGTACTCCACGAAAGTCACGGTGAGTCCGTTTCATTTCTCAGGGCAGCGGGTTCGGCTGTCTGCTCCCAGAAGGCTTCAGCTTCTGTCTGTATAAAGTTGGTGGTTGCAACTTGATTGTTCACCAATACACTTTTGGACAGCTGGATCTCTCCAGTCTTGTACTGCTTCTCGACCCAGTCCTTGAAGATATAGCAATCCTCGATCGCATGGCTCACTACTCGGTGGTACTGACAATACAAGGGATCGCCGGTCATTTTTGCCTCTCGAGGCCTTTTCGACTCCGGTGATTGTAGACCGTTGTTCAAGGCATCTTTAAATATCTTGCGACCTTGTCCCTTCTGAAAGAGTAAACCTTGTTCTTTTTCTCCTCTAGAGAAGGCCCTTCTCCTCCTAGAACTGGCTTTCGAGACCGGTAGATTTTAAATTCGCCCGCCCTTCGCTTTTCTTCATTGTCAGACGCATTGAAGACATTGGTACTGCTGAAACTCCCGCTTCTACGGTTGTCGTCCCGCTTGCTTTTAGTCTTGTCTCTCTGAGAGTCCGGCGGGAACTCTTGCTTCGAGCGTTCCAGCATTTGGACTTTCTTGGTTAGCTCCTGAAATATCTTGAAGCCCGCTATACACAAGAATAGGACCATACAATTGCTGAGGTTCCCAATGAGAAGGCTGACGGACTGGTCCTGCTCCAGCGGTGGTTCGCACTTGACTGTGAGATTACGCCATCGGGCAGTAAAGTCGGTGTTGCTTTCATTCTTCCCCGGCTTGATCCTCACAAGGTCGGCAATGGAGATTTTATCACTGACACTCATGAACCTTTGCCGAAACAGAGACTCCATTTGGGCAAAGGTTATGACGGACCCATCTGGTATACTCGCGTACCAGTCAAAAGCGACACCGGTCAGGATGTTGACAAACTGACGAAGAAGGAGCGCATCATTGCCCCCCGTATTTCCGCACGATGCTTTGAAGTGGGCGACGTGCTGATTGGCATTTCTCGTTTCGTCAAATCTTCCGAACTTAAGAATGACATAGCCGCTCGAGAACTCGATCAGATCGTACTGTGCGGGATATGGCCGCCCGCTACTGCCAATTTCTTTCTGAGCTTCAGCCTCGGCCACCAATGTTTTAACCTTGCTGGTGACCAAATCCATTATCCGATCTTGTGTTAGCGGGATGGTGTAATCTGGGGCCAAGGCGTCCCTAGAAGCGGAATGTGGCTGGCTTTCGTATGGCTCGACTAATCTTGGACCCAGAGGGACAGGTATCGGCCGCTTCGGATTGTCATCATCCGGATCATGAGTAGCGACTTGTGCTTGATTGGGAGACGCTCGAGCAATTTGAGCCGTAAGCTGCATCATAACATTCGTTAGGTCATCAATTTTCGAATAGAGCTTGGCCATCTCTTTATCTTTGCTCGTGAGCTGTTTTCGAAGCGCTTGAAGCAGCTCTTGCTCCGCGGTCCTGGGGCGGAAAGTTGGCTCTTCCTCGCTGTCCGAGGTTGACTCCACATGGACCGAGGGGTCTTTCTGTCTATCGTCCTCTTCGAGTGGGTTTTCATCATCCAGCGGAGGCGGCTGTTTTTGGAAAGCGGCAACCACATTCAAGCCAGATTGGGCTTGGAATGTGGTGGCCCCCTCCTAGCTTTTGCTGCGAAGGTTGTCGCTGGGGTGCCCGCCCGCCATATAGACCGTATGGATAACATATCCAGCCGTCTTTTTATTATCGACGATTGATTTCTCGGATCGTTGTCTTGACCCTCCCGTTTCGGTAGCGGACAGTCGATTGAAGGCGGCTGGCCTGGCCGGATTCTTGAATGGTGCCGATGCTTCCTTTTTGGTTTTGCCCCGCTGTTTTCGCGCGGCACAGAGCGCCTGATAGACTCTTGAAGAGACGGTGTCGTACTTTTTCTGTTGGGGCTGGGACACGTCCCTTCGTGGCATTGTTCAGACTGCTGTCTTCGTGATCCTGACGGTCATGGCATTTCTCTGAACCCACTTCAGAGGTTTGAAAGAATTGCTGATTTTTATGGCCGCCTCAGCCGTCATCGCAGGATGACTCTGCTCTTGGAACCTCACAAGATTCTACATGGCCGGAGTCCTGGCTCTCTTGTTGGCCCAATACCTGAGCCGCTTCTGCCTTAACTTTTCTAATTTGAGCGCTCGGCAGACTTCGTCTCTTCGGAAAGACACCGTAGGCCGATTGATAGTGTAGCACCCGAGCCTAATAATACTATTTATATTACTAGTTGAGGGTTTTATATTGCTCATTTTCAATTATTCTGTTTTTCTGGGGTTTATTGCTAAATTTTAACCGGTTAAGTCATTTTGGCACATAACAAATTTTAACTCCTAAAATGAAATTAAAAGTGTCCATGTTGGCCTACTCGTCGCCACTAGTCGCGTGGTAGCGTCCGCATGTCGAGATTCTGTCACGTTTGGCTAAACGGGCAAGTTTGGACGACTACGCGCGCGTGCAAGTGTCCGACTTGGGGGCATGCATTTTAATCATTAAACACCTCTTTTCAAAATTTGGAACCCGCTTAAAATCCTATAATTTGAATTTGGAACATTTGGGCGCAACCCGGGCTCGATTTGGAAATGTTTCATTTCGCGCCAAAAGGCCCATTTTAATTTAATATCTTAAATTATATATATACGAATCTATAATTTCCTTAACAGTAAATCTTTCAAAATCCTCTCAAAATCCCTTTTAAAATTTACTGGCAGCCAATCACGAGAGACTTGAGTCTCTCGTGGGCCCCACCTCATCTTTCCTCATCTCTCTCTCTCATCCAATAATCTCTCTGTCTCTCTCTCTCTAACCCATCTCTCTCTCTCGCCTCCTATTTATTTTCCATGCAGCCGCCTCCCCTTCCTCTCGATCACGAGAACCCGCCGAACCCTAACCCTAGCTCCTCGCGACCTCACCGCCGACCTCCTCACGACCTCGCCGTCGCCGTCACCACCTCGTCGACCTCACCGCACCCGCTTCCTCCTCCCTCCGTCCATCTTCCGCGCCTGCACCCAACCCCCGACGCCTCCGTTCGGCCGCAACTCCCGCCGTCGACGCCGCCTCCCGTCGCCGACGACTCCCACGACTCCCTCTCCTCCTCCTCGTCACTACCTCGTCGTCACCTTCCTCCTCTCCTCGCTGGACCACCACCAACCCGAGCCCGACCCTGCACCATCCCCGGGTTCGCCGGGAACCACGCCGTCGACCCTCGTCGACGTCACCCGCGCCACCTCCGACCACCTCCTTCTCCCCTCGACCACCAAAGCAGGCCAGCATCTCCTTTACTCCCAGCACCATCGATTTCAGCAAAGTCCAGCCACCTCGAACCCTAGCCGCGCACTGTTCATCGCCGCCGGCGCCCCATCGCCGTCGAGCCATCGTGGTTGCACCCTGTTTCTTCCCTGTAAGCATCCCTTACTTTCATTTAGTGCTAGGTTTTTCCCCGCGGACCTTTGTTACGTATATCGTGTGTTGCTAACTCGTTGCCGTGTTTTTACCGGAATCCGACCGTGCCGTCTTGGTGAACCCGACTCCCCAGCGAAGTACTCCAGTCCGTGTGGTCCCGCTGTTCGCCGTTTGGGTGTACACCGTATCGCGCCCGTACCGTGCACCAGATCGCGCTGCAGACCGTGACCGTATCGCGCCCGTACCGTGCACCAGATCGCGCTGCAGACCGTGACCGTATCGCGCCCGTACCGTGCACCAGATCGCGCTGCAGACCGTGACCGTATCGCGCCCGTATCGCGCACCAGACCGCGCCGCAGATCGCGTCTGTACCGCGCAGCAGATCGCGCCTGGACCCAGTACCGTGTCGCGCCGTTTCACACACCGTATCGTGACTTGTGCATCAGGCCGCCTGCATCTCGACCCTTGTTCTGAGGCAAGTATTACTTGCTACATGCTATGTTAGACTAATTAAGTATACTTGACTCCTAAAACCTGTTAATATTAACTAGTGTTGTTACCTTGCTCAATTGGACGGAATATTATATATATCGTGATACGTAACCTGAACCGTATTTTGCCACTGTAACCCTAATAACCAAACTACCAGTTAATCATTTTGCTACTTAAAGGACAATAATTGTACACACATACAGCTTTATTACGTTCTGTTATTGATTTTACACTACCCAGTGATTACTGCACCCCAGGATGCTTGAACCTGTTAATAAGAGAATACAAAACATCATTGTGTTTACATGGAATAATATGGTTATTTACTGTTTCCTGCTGCTGTTCATTATTTGATTGCATACCTGTTGTGAGCACATACCCGATTGCACTACATATTGGCCTGACCCTGCTACACATGACATATACATACATACCAACTCATCCTGTTGTACCATGACATTACTTGTTTCATGATTTCATGCCTAATGCCGACAAACCCGACCATCCCTGCTGTCTATCCAGACAGACCTACTCTTACCGGATTTCGTGTTGGCATTAGTCCTTGACTACTGAATACCTGACCTGACATACATAACTTGGGGGTATGGGGAAATCAAAGATGAACCTGACTTGTAACTCGACAGTTCACTACCGTTCGAGTGTACACATTCCGATTCTGTGTCCAGCGGCATGTCTCGGTTTCAGCCGAGAATATTGTGGCTGTGATCCCGGGTATGTACGGAGTAATACCGAGTGTACACTTTCCTATTCTGTGCCCAGCGGCATGTCTCGGTTTCAGCCGAGAATATTGTGGCCGTGATCCCGGGTATGTACGGGGTAATACCGAGTGTACACTTTCCTATTCTGTGCCTAACGGCATGTCTCGGCTGCAGCCGAGAATATTGTGGCCGTGGTCCCGGGTATGTACGGGATACTATTGAGTTACATCGACGATTCATCAATTGGTTTCAAAGACTATAGAGTAGAAACCTGATAGGACGGTTCAGTCACCATTGCACATTACCCTGCTCTGTTATTTCTTAGTACTGCTTCATTCATGTTCATATTTGCGTTGCTTATTACCATGCTTATGCTATATACTTGATGTCTTGACGCGCTGACGTCTGGGTTTTGCATGGCCCAGATTCTTTACTACTGTCGCCGACCGTGCAGGAGTACTTCAGCCAGCAGGCTGATTTGAGTTCTATAGTGGTTAGTTCGTTTATTGCATTTTATTTCCAGGTGCGATCCCGCATTATGGGACGTACCTTTCTATTATTATATTGGATCATTGCTTCCGCACTTATTGTTTATTGACTCTCGTTATTATGGATTGGGACATGTGCTAGATTAGTTTATTTCTCTTGTTCTTGATATCTCTACAACCGTAATGTGACTGTGGATGGATACTTCCTACCCACGGGTAGCATGGTTGGCTATGTCACGTGCCCAATCTTGCGTACTCTGGGAAGCGGGGCGTGACAGATAGAGAGCCCAGAGAAGATTCCTGCTCGCGCGATTGTCAAGAGCACCATTTGAGCTTGTTGGAGATACTTCGTAGCCCCATTCGTGTAGACGACCTTGCCCCCAATTGGAACGGTGAAGAGTCGTTCGAATACAGATTTTCTTTTGGGGTGGGATGCTCTAGCGACCACAACGTTCGGCCTCCTGCCCCTTGAGGTCGATTTGGCCACTTGGTTTGCCATGACCTCCGTCAGATGAGCGCTTCCAGCAGGATAGATGATGACGGAACCAAATTGATGGGGTGACTCCTCCCATTGCCGGCTGAGACTGGCGGGGAGAACCGCGCGGACATTGATCTTGACCACGTACGACATTGGGGCCGCGTCGGAAGCCGAATTCATCTTAGGAAACATTGTCGTTGAAAGTTGATTGCTGCATGAAAAAAGAAATTATTTCAGTACAAACATCGGCATATATGTTAAATGAGTTCGCATGAATGCTTGACCCGAGATATGGGAGGAGAGAAAGGTCCCACCGGACGTGCCAGAATCTGTAGGGTGTTTTTCATCACCCCATTGAGATGGGAATACGTGCGCGCTTGTCAGGCGTATTACAGATTCCCCTATCTAGGGTAGACTGGGGTTTATTGATTGTGGGGATTCGAGTCGCCGACAGCCAAGGACTAAGCTGCCGTTAATTACCCCTCGCCTTTGGAGCGAGGGAATCTTCGATTGACGGGTTGAACTGGTCATGCGAACCCAATGTGCAGTGTACATGTGTTGTGTCTTGAAAGGGTTTTGGATATATCGTGGGCCCCACAGAGTTTTTACGGGGGTCCCGCTACCCGAATAGCGGGCTGGGGGTCAAGGAGGCTAGCAACCCCCTTACGGGGGTGTGGGGCAGCGCCCTGTTAGAAATTTTTTTCTAACAGGGACAGTGTCATGGAGTATGTGTGTGTATATATATACATATATGTATAGGAAAAAAATGAAAGGGTATCCAAAGGATGCGTGGGAGAAGGCGCAGCGCCCCCACGTGCGAGGCACGTGGACACTAGCGCTTTGAGCGCAAGAGCGCTAGCGCCCCACGTGTCAGGCACATGGGCGCTAGTGCTTTAGGCGCTAGCGCTTTGAGCGCAAGAGCGCTAGCACCCCACATATCAGGCACGTGGGCGCTCGGGCGCTAGTGCTTTGAGCGCTAGCGCTTTGAGCGTAAGGGCGCTAGCGCTTTGAGCGCTAGCGCCCCACGTGTCAGGCACGTGGGCACTCGGGCACTAGCACTGTGGGCGCTAGCGCCCCACGTGTCAGGCACGTGGACGCTCGGGCGCTGGCGCTCTGAGCGCAAGGGCGCTGGCGCTCTGAGCGCAAGGGCGCTGGCGCTCTGGACGCGCTCGGGAAGCAAAAGGGACTTGGTCCCTGCAATAGGAGTTGTACTTCCCAGAAAGGAATACTTATTATTTTGTGTGTGTGCGCGTGTGTGTATGTGTGTGTATATATAAGGAGTTAAACTCCTAGGATATTCTGAAGCTGATGAATGGGGCTTCACCCCTTGAGCCCTGGATCTTCCTTAAAATGAGGCTTCTGGAGATGGGTCTCCTTCTTCCTGTCGTTTAGCCGGATCTTGGAGAAAACGGGTGAGACTTAAAAATCTTCCCTTTTTGAGATCTAATGGTAGATCCAAGTTCCCCTTTATGGATTTTGTGGTGAAAAACTATTTAGTTTTGGAAAAGAAAGAGTAAAACTCTTGATTTTATTCAAAAGAAAGAGGAAGGTTTTTGAACCTTGAGAAAGGAGAAGATCACGGATCTGGATTTGTTTTTGGAGAGAGAAAAAGTTGTTGGGATATTTTCATTATCCTTGCCTTTATAGGCTATACACTTTACATATAGCCCATTGGGCTTTACAAAATGGTATTTTGCTCATCCCATGCCTCATGTGCTATTTCTTTTTGCACATAACCCATGGGCTTTACAAAAATTTGGCTTTATACCCATTTTCTTACATTTATCCATAAAATAAAAATACAAGAAATACAACAAAATTATTTATTACAAAATTTTTATTTTGGCATTGGGGGAGGTCGGCCGCTTCATGTTCGGGCTCGCTCCGGGCATTGGCCCACTTGACCTGGGCTTGGGTCTACCTGGCTTGGGGTTGACTTTGATTTTGACTTGGTCAGCCGGGGTGTAAATTTTTACCCCAACACTGGCGTCTGGGTTTTGCATGGCCCAGATCCTCTACCTTTGCAGCCGACCGATCAGGAGTATTTCAGTGAACAGACCGAGCAGTGAGGACCTGTTAGTATTTTAGTTTAGTTTCTTTCAGCATTTTCATTCCTGATGTGAGCCCGTATTTGGGACGTACATTTCAGATTATTATTGTTTCTTGGATCTATTGCTTCCGCATTTTATTTCTTGACTCGTTTACTCTGGCTTATGGACATATACTAGATAGTTTATTTTATTTCTACTGTTCTAGATATCTCTAGACAGTCGTAATGTAACTGTAGAGGGATATTTCTTATCCACATGTAGCATGGTTGGCTCTGTCACGTGCCTATCTTAGCGCATTCTGGAAAGCGGGGCGTGACAGCTTGGTAATAAACAGTTATATTTGTAGTTGACAAAGTCGGATTCAGATACGAAGCACATATTAAAGAACTGGATTCGGATACGAATGAATGAGACTTATGACTATAAAAAAGATTTAAGATAAATATGGATGGGGAATGGAAATATGCTGTCACAAATACCCGAACCCGATTACTCGACCTGATAAAAGCGACCCGAGCCCGCTTAGTTTTTAATCGGGTTAACCCTACCCAACCCGTTTAACAAACAGGTCGGGTATGGGTCATGATCATGACCCGCTTTGACCCGAATACATTATCTCCAAGTTGTTCGTATTCTATCTCGTTCCTTATTCTCAGGCTTTTGGGGTTCTTTTCGTCAATATCAGCAAATTTATTCATAAACGTCATATTTGTAATAGTTAATTTGTATTACTCATACATAAAACAAAAAAGTAACAAATCAACTTAGGTCGGATCGGATAAGCCGATTATGACTCAATCCGAATATTAAACAGGTCGGATCGACCCGACCTGAATAATAAATGGGCCGAGTATGGGTCTAAAAAACTAATCCGATTATTAAATTGGTTCGGGTCGACCTAAACCCGACCTTGGATGGATCAAAGTGATCCGATTATGACCCGACCCGACCTGTTTACACCCCTACATTACATTGCATACTTATCTACTATGACTACAAATATTTGATAAAGACACATGCAAATGAATATTATATAAATAAATAAATATTTTAACAAATATACTATCTATTAGCAACCTATTTTGCATTCTTTTGAGAAAAAAACATAATGAAATAATGTCAAAATATTGTTTTAGATGCATATCATATAAAATGAATAAATATGTACGGTTTAAATAAGCTTTCTTAACTAAAAATAAACTTATAATGATATATTTTTCTGTATTTGCCTATGGATATATGTATCCGAATCAGTATTCGAATTCATATATCCCGAGATCTGTATCAGTATCCACATATTTTTTCTAAAATCATATACGCATCTGTATACTGAAAAATATTTAAATATATATTTGTATCAGTATCCATACTTGTACCCGATCGGATCCAAAAAAACATATCCAGAGCCGGATACTATCCAGATATCTAGATCCAGATGCAACCCTACTCAGCGTTGATCTTTAGTCATGCTAGTTCTTCGTAATTTAGACTTCAGAGATTTTTTAATAGTTTATTGCCAATCAGGTAAAAAATTTAGTAGTTTTTGGGAATTAAGCCTAGCTGATATAGCAATATTATCAATATTGCCATGTCCAAAGAATGCAGAGCCACTTTGATCCTGATTCAACCATTGGATCATCTATTTGAATCCTTTGATCGATATTTGGAAAGTACGATTTGTACTCCGGATCATATGATCAAATGGATCAACTGCTCCAGTCGAAACACGAAATTCATAGTCAACTGATATGTGAATGGTAAAATTGGTCCATTGTTAGATGCATGATTATTTGTAAATATGAAATAAATGGTGTGCTTTCACTTTAATGTTATATATTAAATGCAGAAAAAATGGTGCACAACGAGCATGGGCTTAAGTTTCTTAGATTAAAATACTCATTAAATATGAATTATAGCATGAACATATGCCATGGTATTACCCATACAATAAGACCAATAAGCTCATTTAAATGTGTTGTTAACCTTGCTCTTAAAATAGTATCTTAATTTAAACACTCTGATAGAAGAACACATAAAAAGAATTATACTTGAGCATTAAATCTTCAAGATATCTTGTAAAGTTGGGAGTTGTTCAATAAAGAAAATACTTAACTAATTGTTGTCATGGCGTTAATCTGGAAGTAAGATATCCATTTGGTGATGCTTACGGATAAAGCAATGCATTAATACCAAGAGTTATTGAATTCATGATCATGGGATTGTAAAGGCTAACCGTTAATGGAACGTTGTTATTTATTAGCTACACAAATATAAATAAAGTTATATTATAAACATAAGTATGTATTCATGCAGCTCTAGATTATTCATATCATAAAAATATGTGCCTTTTTTTAGATCCAGGTATCATCATGATTTTTGAATTAAAAAAAATCACATTTCAAGTGTCAGCATGATATGCGTCCACATGAGAAAATGGAAGACCGAACAATATGATAACCTAGCATAAACAATATTAACCAGGAACAGAAACTTGTCCTGGGAGTAATTTTGCGATAAGAGCTCAATATCTAAAAGACGGTATTGAACTTAAAAAGGGAAGAAAAGAAAAGAAAAATACAATACCAAAAGCCCATCTATTCTATGGAGATTTTCTACTCTTTACACACATGAGGATAAAAATTTTAAATGTCTAAATTTATGGAAAGCAAAAGTCAAGGGTCATACCTTTGTCAAATGCCCTCCGACATGCATCAGAACCAAGTAAGTCTTCATCTTCATGGCATGTGTTACACAGATCATCCTTTTCTTTGTTTGACGACAGATTTTCTTTGGATAGGCGAACTGATAGCTCGTGCAGTGAAACTCCACCGGGAAGATAAATGTGATGATAACTGACAATTAAGGAAAATCAGGCAAAAGTAGTAAGCTTGTGTAAGATATCTTGAAGCATGTAAATGGATGCAGAACACTTTAAACACCAACTCACGGTTTACGCTTTTGACCGTGACCTGCATGATCTTCAAATTGTGACGGACTGATCTGGTATCAAACAAAACCAGAAACACAAAATTTTCTCTAAAAGGATAATTCAGAACAGAAACACAAATTGTCCATGAATCAGAACAAGGAGAATTTAGAACAGAATTACATTGTTCATGAAATAAGAACAAGGAGAATTCAGAACAGAGTTTAGTGAAGAAATGCAAATAAACGACCTTACCACTTTTTTGCAGCAAAAACAGAATATTCCAGACTCGCATACTTTACCCTCCTGTTCTATCTGTCACAGATGAATATTTTTATTAGCATCTTTTTTTGTAACAAATACATGTACAAAATTTCTTTCTGATAGAACAAATTGCTCAATGAAAGTACAGAAAATTAAAGAAACAAAGAAAATGTAACTATTGCCCTATTCAAGTCGGACTAAACTTATCCTCACTGAAGAAGTTTTTTGTTTTTTTTTGGGGGGGTTGGGGGGTTGAAACTTTTTTTTGTAGCAAAAAACTAAAAATAATCAATAAATGCATCCTGATTTCGTACCTTTCCGCCAACGATGTATTTTACGGTTTGTTCTTTAACTTCCTTGAGCACAGCTTCATTCATAAAGACCAATTTATGCAATCTCATATTCCTGGTGGCAAGAATAATAAAAAACTAGAAAAATTTAGCATATCTGAGTAGCTATGCAAGTCCTTCAAACAAAAGAGTTTAGTATACCAACTTTTTTATCAATTTCTTCGCCTTCTTGTTCACTGATGTCTTCTTCAAAGTGCTGTAAACAAAAATCTCAAACAAAATGTTTCATTAGTAATCTGAAGAATGTGTATGAGGATGTCAACTTTACAAAAGCTCAATGATTTAAGAATCATGATGAATACATCAAACTATAGATCAGAATACAAACATATTAGAAGATTAATTGAAGACACCACGAAACAAAATCTAACCCATATGTGCTGAAACAAAAACACTAGACATTGAACTTCAGAAATACCCTTTTCCATAAACATAAAGTTGGATATGGAGCAACCTCTCAAGCCAAAAAGGCTCCACCAAGGATTAGATCAAATAATACAACTAGTTTTTAACCTCAAAATTGACTTGACAATTTTTTTTTATGGAAGAAAGTTGACTTTGGAAAATTATCAATGATGCATTCAAACTACACATCACTTCCAAATGTAAAGAATATGGTAAGAAACAACTTGGCTACAAACTTAGTAATTCAATTGCATGATAAGAAGGCTAACATTAACTTAAAGTATTATACAAAGAGCCAAATGAGACAGTAGACATGTTAACATTGCCTTTAACCAGTATTTAAGCACTGTGATGCATGTGAATGGTAAAAAATAGTAAACCTTGATACAATAAAGTACAAGTCCTTTGAGGAAAATCTTTGAGAAAACAAAGACCATTCTTAAGAGCCACAAGAGCAAATCCAGAAGAAATTTAGCTCTTGAATTTAGATTTGAATTTGAATTTAAAGTTTTTGGAAGGATGCCTTTCTTAAAAGATGAAGATGATGTGGCACATTAAGCTTTGAGTATGAGGGGTTAAAATTTTCATTTTTCAATCAATTTTTTTAGAAAACTCAGGTGAATCAAGCCAAATCAATTAGTTTTCATGTGAGGAGTTTGCGTTATAAAAGTAGATGACTTGGCTTTATAAATCAATGATGACAAGCATAGTTATCTCCCGCAAAAATTATATTATGTTCACAGCACAGATATACTCAGATTTTTTATAGGACTTTTTGCATGTCATAATAGCTAATCGTAGTCATGTAAATCAAATGACCTCACACAACTGATTTAAGGGATCATACCGGACACTGTTAGCAGTCCCATGAGGCGTGCTTGGAGTTGACGTTTCTTGAGACAGTTCATGACACGGATCGCAAAACATTGTGAACTCATTGCTTGAGCTACGAAATGACTCTGAAAACATTTAATGAATTTGAACCATCCATCACTTTAATGTACCGTAAGTTAACAAAAAAAGTATAGATAAGAAGTTACAGAAATGCCCATTATAAATTTCACTTCAAAATGGAATAAATATAGCTTATTTAGTCACCAGAACAGCATGTGAACATCATCATGAAGTAAGATACAAGCTAGTAGTTTTCAAACATTAGGGAGACTAACTTTAGAACATAAGTTTGGTAAAATTTAAACTGGAGTAAAGCAACAGCATCATAGCTATGAGTTTTTCAAAAAGCAAACAAATAAGACCAGATTAAATTGGGATAAGAGGTTTCTGCTATTCATCTCAAATGAAAAAGGACAAAGTGAAAACTTTAACATCCTAGAAAGCAACACTTGGGGTTAAACCATGCTGGAAGAGAACAATACTGTTCTTGCTAATAATATTTATAGGAAACACACACACACACACATACACAGGATTCAAACCTGAAATTATCCTCACCTCCACAATTTTGACAGTGATACATTTTCCTGGAAGGAGTTGCACCAATCGCTTCTTGAACAGAAAATTCAAAGGTTTCCACATGAGATGCTTTGCATACTTCCAATATATTGTGTAATGTCTTTCCGTTCTCAAAATAAATGCATTCCGCAGGACTGCCTTCCAGGAGACCAGCATGCTCTCCAAATTGATCAGCTGAAATAGCCTACAAATGGCATAATACAAAATCAAAGCCTACAAATTGCATAATACAAAATCAAACAGTCGCTTGGGTTGTCTCTTTCTAAACATCGCATTGCAACTACACACGCGCGCGCATAAAATATCCCTATTATAGGTAATTTTCATGTAGTACCCATGTTCTATCTGTTGGCCATCATGATGATGAAATAGCTAGAGATCGGATATTCAATGTCCTTTGCACCTTAAATGTCGCCACAGTTAGATTAATAGCTGACAGATGTATGTATTGGTTTTATGCCTGTTGTAGTTCTCACGATACAAGATGAGATCTTGTGCTAATACGTTGAGTGTGTCAAGATAGCATTGATGTGGTTAATCCTATAGAACTTGTTATATGAAATATTGGCACTGTCAAGAAAAGTTTTCTGTACGTGATACATTTTGTCTTTAGACCTAAGAGGTCATGATAGACGATATAATTAATGAATACACTTTGATAAACCAATGCAAGGTAGATATATATTAATAAGTTGAAGCTGTAAGCTAGGTGTATTATGATATTATTACGATCTTATGAGATTCTCATTAAGGAATCTACTGACCATTAGATTGAACACCTATTGTATATATTGGTCGATTTGGCTATTAAACTCCTAAACAGTTAATCAATTCAATTTGCAAGAACCCAATTGAGCCTAATATCTATGTAGGGATAGGGTAATTATTATGAGTTGGACAGTGCCAAACTTTGCCAGAGGCCAGTACTGAATGTTTGATAGTGGAGGGATGGAATAGAATTACAGACGGGAAATATAAATGATTTGCAAATAATTCAAATTAATTATTTTACCGGTCATGAGATGAATCCGGTTAATAAATTAACTAGGTACCATTTCAGCCTAAAATCTGGATTTAATTTGGTGGCTAGCCAGAAGAGTCAGAATATATGAGAAAATTAATTAGAGTAATCGAGCTAATTAAATTATATCTCAAATAATTGAGCTAATTAAATTACACAATATTTGATATTTGATTAATAGGTTATTTAGATTGGACCCAATATCTAAAGTAATCCAAATGGATTTTATGACTTATGTTAGGATCACATAAAATAACAAAAAAAATTATCAAAATTACACAATATTTGAGATAGGGTTAATAGGTTATTTGGATTGGACCCAATATCTAAAGTGATCCAAAAGGAGTTTATGTCATATGTTAGGCTCGCATAGAATAACCGAAATATAATATATCTAATTACAATATTGGGTTAATAGGTTATTTGGGTTGGAGCTACTATCTAAAGTTATCCAGATGGGTTTTATGCCAATTGATAGGATCATATAGAATAACTAAGAATATTTTATATAATGCAATTAAATAAGATTAAGCATGATATGAAAATTAGAATCTATTATCCTATTATGGTGATTACTCGCTACTACTCTTTGGCACATGCTATGCACATGGCCATAAATAAAAGATGGTTATTCAAACTACCCTAAGTTTATGGCTATTTTGAAATTTTCACATGAGAAGTCTTGGTGACGTGTTCTGTTTTTTAAAATTGAGGATCATCTTTCCTTTTTCCAATTTTTCCTTTAAATTGAAATTGGGTGCTACACGCCCCGTTATGTTCTAGTTCTAATAACTAGTATTTTTGCATGTGCGATGCACGTTGCATCTTAAGTGTAACTAAAAAAATTTATGGAGTTAGTTATTGGAAGAGATGTATAGGGTTAGTTGCGATTACAAATTGAGGTTTGATTTTTTTATATTTTTTTAATGAATTTCTCTTGGAGATTAGATAGTCAAATCTCCAAATCAATTTCAAAATTGGAGACCCCCTCCTTTTGCACTATATTAGAGAAGAGATAATAGAATTTTTTCTTTTCCGTTCTGCACTTATGTTCTTTTATACTTCAAAATACCACAAGCCAATCTATGAGATATTGTTAGTCCAAATATGATTCTAAATTTGCCTAAATTAAGAGATGTAGTTATGATAGAAGAGATAAATAAAGAAGAGATCTTTCAAAGAAAATAAGAGAAATTGTTCTCTTCTATTGCCATAAATTTAAGTGCATCAAGTTATAGGAGATGGAGACTTTTATTAAATACAATGTATGTTTTACCTATATGAGATAGCTTCAAATCGACAGGGAAACTATATATTTTATCTAGATGAGAGTTGGACTTTAGAATTAAATATGTAAATGCAATATAAGTTTTTATTTACTTCTCTATATTAATCTAGTGTAACTTTTTGATTTGTCTAGAACGATATCTATTTCGCTGCCACTCCGACACTATTTTCTATATTTAGATTTCAAATGGATCTGACATTGAAAACCATGAAATCTTGTCACCTGTCAATCAAATATCCCCTTAAAGTCTTAATTTGTATAAAAAAGAAAATGTTTTTACTTTTTTCACTAAAAGGTCTCTAAAAACTTAGCTAATTACTAAAAAAACTCCCCTAAACTTGTTAATTACTAAAACACCCCTAAAACTTTAAAATTCATTAAAAGCCCTGGATGTCTAGAAAAAGTATCTTCGTAGAATGTTTTTCTAACTCTGTATCAAAGGACGTGCTTGGTATATGGAATGGAAAATTACCGGGAATCCTCAAATTATGTGAATGTGATGATCGGGCATCTAATACTAAGGAATCTTGCATTATTGTGCTTGGTATATTTTAATCATCTCCAGTAATATATATATATGTGTGTGTGTGTGTGCAATGGCCGACAGTCGGTGGCCGGAGGCCAACGAACAGCGGTAGCCGACGTCTGGCGGACTGCGGCTATGCAATAAGGAGGGTGGCGAACGTTCGTGGCACATCTTATGTTAGGATGGAATATTTCGTGGTAATTTAGGATGTACATTAATTTTGAGGAGAATGGGATTCCAATGAAACAGGGACATTTTATTATCATGGTAATCATATATTCCCATGAATACTATTTACACCAAAACAAGTGTTGTAATTTTCTATGGAAATCTAGGATTACCTCCTACCAAGCACACCCTAATGGTAACGACTATTTTGAAATTATTTTTTAATTATTTTATGACTAAATTGAACATAAATACTTAAGGTTTCACCGATTTCACGGATAAATACCTAAGTTTATATCAGTTACATATAAATACATATCTTTGACTCTAGCATTTTTTTAAAAAAAACGAAAGTAACGGCAATGGCAAAATAACCCTTATACAACCTTCATATATCACATGTAGGTAGTTAAGTGCAAACGGAGTAAAAATATGGGTATTTATCTGCTACTCACAGAAACATAGGTATTTATATTTCAAAACGGTAAAACCTTAGGTATTTATATGCAATTCACAGTTACTTAGGTATTTATATGTCAAAACGGTAAAACCTTGGGTATTTATGTGCAATTTAGCCTTAGTTTATCCTTAAACCTAGTTTATTACACAATTAAGATAATTTTAAATTAATAATTAAATTTTATTCCTCTTCTCATCATTCCTCCACTTTTTTTCTTTTTCTCTTCTTCTAGTTTTTGATTAAACATGGGAAGTTGATTAACATGATGGTGATAATCAAGATGATGCGGTGGAGGGAGGTTGTGGCTCGATTTTGGACTAACGAGGGATGAGACTTAATTAAAAACGAAGGAGGGGTTGGATCTTGATTGAGGCCGAGGGTGGACGAAGGAGCAAGATGGGAGCTCAATTAGGGTTAAGGATGGAAAAGAGATGTTACGAGTGGAGATAATAAAAACAAAGGATAAGGAGGTGGATGTTTTGGCTAGAGTTAAAGGTTTGGTGCTGGTGTTGAAGTCAAAATATTGACTCTTGAAGAGAATCCCCAAAAAAGAACTAAAAGGGTGCTAATCCAAGTAACTTTAGAATCTAGAATTTGTAAGTGAAACGGACGTCATTTTGATAAAATTATTTTCTATTCAAAATGCTGGTCATTAGATTTCAAAATCAATATGTAATTTAGGCCAATGCATTTAGTAGACACTTGCCAATATTCAACCAACAGAAATTCGACGGACGACAATCGACGGCTCCGGATGACCGGTGACGATGAAGGCGACTGCCGGCCGACGACAAGGATGGTCAGTTGGCAATCAGAGACGGCGGTCGGTGGAGGTCGAAGATGGCGGCCGGCGGCGAAAAATACGATCACCAGCCAGTGACAAAGATGGTCAGTCGATGAGCGGTGGTGGTCGGAGGCAACGACGGGTCACGATTGGTGGCGGTGAGTCGGCGACAGTCGATTGACAATCAGCTGATGGCGACAATGGGGTCAATCAGTTGGTGGTAGGTACGGTCGGCCGTTAGCCGATGTCGACGGCGTGAACGATCGACAAGTGGTGGGGACGGTTGGCAGTCGACTGATGGCGGGGACGGTTGGCCGAGGGCGGCAGCGGGGACGGTCGGCTGACGGCGATGAAAGAGGTTGTCGGTCGGGTAATGGTGGTGGGAGTTGGTGATCGCGGTGATCGGAGGGATAGTTAGTTTAAATTTTGATCTATACGCTCAGCGCTTTAGAAAACCTAGAGGTAAATGGTGATTTTGAAATTGATTGACTTTCTCATTTTTGCACTATATGTCGAATGATGAATTCTAAAATCCAAACTCTCGCATAGTCCCATTCTAAAATCCTAGTTTCGACTAACACTATTAAGCATATTCCAATTTAAATAACTTGGGGCTAACACGAATTTTAAAATTCTGTGTTGCACCAAATACGATCACAAAGTAATAAACAAACGATAAAGAGAAGTAACAAATAAACAAAGCAATAGAAATAGAGCACAAACCAGAAGAGACACAAGATTTACGTGGAAAACCGTTACGGAAAAAACCACAGGTGAAGGAAAAACACTTTACTAATTGAACAAATAAGAGGATTACAATGGTGGATAAATTCTCACACAATCCCTCTCAAAACCTTAGCCTCCTCTCTCAATATCAGATTAACAAAGGGCTATCCAATTAGGGTTACAAACTGCTATTTATAGTATGAGGCAAATAGGATAAAAATCGGATTTCCCAACACAGCCTAGAATTCGGTCCAAAACGTCAACAGACGTTTGAGTCGGCTCAAAATTACCTTGAACCGTCTCATACAAATAGAGAGAAATATGTAATTACAGATATGTTGTGAGCCGTCTCAGATTTTACTGAGCCGTCTTAGCATAAAGTTGAGTCGGCTCAAGATTGTCATAAACCGTCTCAATTTCTAAAGAAAATTTTAGGGGTCGAGAATACGAGGCAAACTCAACAAATCTCCATCTTGCCTAGCCTAACATGTGCTACAAAACCCCTCCATAATATTAGTCATAGTTTCACCTTCTCCACAAAACCCCTAAAAGGCTTAATGGGTGCGACGCACTTCAATTAAATTCAAGCAATGCTCGGACTTAACAAACGAAAGAAACTTAGTCAACATGTCGGCCGGATTATCCGATGTGCCAACCTTCTTTACGATTATCTCTTCCTCTTCAACGACATCCTGAACAACCCAATACCGAACGTCGATGTGCTTCGTTCTGTCATGATGCATTTAGTCCTTTGTTAAACGAATCGCACTTTGGCTATCACAATAGATTATTATGATATCTTTTTGGATACCAAGCTCCGAAAATAATCCCTTCAACCAGATTGCTTCATTAACGGCTTCAACAGCGGCCATATGCTCTGCCTCCGTCGTAGATAACGTTACAGTAGACTAACGAAACATGCCAACAAATGACACATTTTTCTAAAGAGAATACATAGTCGGTGATTGACCTTCGCCTGTCGAGCTCACCTGCATAGTCAGAATAGCTGAAACCAACCAAACTGTCACCGTTCCTTCCAAACTCCAACCTCACATCAGAAGTACTTCGTAGGTATCGTAAAATCCACTTCACTGCTTGCCAGTGGCCTTTACCAGAAAATATCATATAACGACTAATAACACTAACTGCATGTGAAATGTGAGGCCAGGTACATACCGTGACATACATAATGCTGCCCACCATGCTTGAATAAGGAACATGCGACATATACTGAATTTCTTCTTCAGTTTGCAGTGATAAACGAGCTGAAAATTTAAAATTAGCTACCAAAGGGGTACTTACAGATTTAGCGTATGTCATGCCAAAACGCTCCAAAACTTTCTCAATTTATTGCTGTTGAGACAAGTAAAGCCTTCCTTGCGATCGCGCCTAATTTCCATACCGAGAATTTTCTTGGCCGCTCCCAAATCTTTTGTTTCGAACTTACCTTTCAACTGTTTCTTAAACTTCTGAATATCAACTATATATCTTGCTGCTATCAACATATCATCAATATAAAGCAACAAGTATATAAAACAATCATCGGCAAACTTTTTTGTAATAGACACAATTGTCGTCCTTGCTTCTAATAAACCCAATATCTCTCATGAAAGAATCAAATTTCTTGTACCAGCATCTAAACGGCTGCTTTAAACCATAAAGAGATTTCTCTAACAAACAAACGTGGTTTTTCTTGCCTTCAATTTCGAAACTCTCGGATTGTTGCATGTAGATCTTTTCTACCAAATCACCATGCAGTAAAGCGGTCTTAACATCGAGCTGCTCGAGCTCCAAATCCTATATAGCCACCAAACCGAACGAGACACGAATAAAGGTGTGTTTTACAACCGGAGAAAATACTTCATTGAAGTCCACTCTCTTAACCTGTGAATAGCCTTTAGCAACCAATCGTGCCTTGTATCGAGTATCTGCAACCCCTTGATCTCCTTCCTTATTTTTGAAAACCCACTTGCAGCCAACTACTTTCTTTTCTCTTTCGGGCTTAAGGAGCTTCCATTATTTGTTTTTTTTTGAAGTGACTCAATCTCTTTATTCATAGTGACTAGCCAACGAGTTGACTCATTAGATGAGATAGCTTCTTGGTAACTCGTAAACTCGCTACTATCAACTGACAGTGCATACGCCACTTGATCATCGTAATCATATCTCTGTGGCGGGCTAATGTCCCTTTGTTGTCGGTCTCTAGCGAGTAAATACTGCTCAACTTAGGATTGAAATTCGTCAGACAATGGTGAAGAAGAGATCTCCTGAGAACCCGAACTTTCACCGACCTCAAATTCAACGCCCGTCTCTTCCTTCCTTATATCGTCTTGAATTGAAGATTCCGCACACTCTTAATCTGCTTTCTTGTCTGCTTTCCAATCAATATCTTCCATTACTTGAACGTATTAAACGCGTCACTCTTTCGCTTCAAGAAGTAGACCCAAACATTTCTCGAATAATCGTAGATGAAACTAAACAGATATTTTGCACCGCTCCATTGGAAGCAACTTGAGAGGGTCCCCAAAGATCTGAATGGATATAGTCAAGAGTATCTTTTGTGTTGTGCACCGCCGTACCGAAACTAACTCGTTTATGCTTCCCAAAAATGCAATGCTCATAAAATTCTATCATCGATGTATTTTGACCACATAGTAAACCATGCTTTGATAACTCGGCCATACCTCTCACTCATATGTCCGAGTCTCATGTGCCATAATCTGATCACATCTGAATATGACATGGATTTACATGATAAATTTTTTGCCGACCCTGTAGTTGTCGAACACTCCAACACATATATGGACCCCGTTTTCAAGCCCTTCATAACGATGAGAGTACCTTTGCTGATTTTCAAAACTCCACCTTCAACGGAGAACTTATAACTCTTAGCATTGAGTGCTCCCAATGAGATGCGATTCTTCAAATCAGGGACATGCCTAACTTCCGCTAATATTCTCACAACGCTATCAAATATTTGATTTGAATCGTTCCCTTACCAATAACTCGACACGAACTATTGTTGCCCATCAAAACCACCCACCATTAACAAACTCATATGTGGAGAACAGATCCCTATTGGAACACATATGGTAGAAGCAACCCGAATCCATAATTTATTCATCCTTGGATCGATGTGTGTTGTCAAAAACCACAAGTAGATCTCTTTCTCTTTCGGCAATACTAGCTTCAGCTGAAGACTCATTTTTCTGTTCTCTTCCTGCTTCTGCTTGTTTTGCAATTTGTGGCAATCGATTTTGAAGTGCCCCTTCTTCTTACAATAGTTGCAGGTCAAGTTCTTATGCATGGACATCGACCCCGACTTCTTGCTATCTTTCGGATCTCTCTTCTCCGTTCGCTCTCGAACAAATAAGCCTGAAAATTGATCATCGCCTTCACTAGAACTTAACTCCTTATCGACGTTCTTCTTGTTCATCAAATTTTCTTTGGCATTCTTGATCGAGATAGTATCTCATCCATAGAACATGATGTGACGAAAGTGCATATAAAAGAGTGGAAAAGAACATAACAATAAAAGTGTTTGGTATTCATCATCAATCTTAATATCGATCTTATTCAGATCTGTAATGATCGAATTAAATTCACCGATGTAAAATTCGATAGAAGAGTTTTCTGATATACGAAGTGTATAGAGACGCTGTTTCAATAGGAGTCGATTTGTGAGAGACTTCTTCAAATATAACTTCTCTAACTTCAACCATAAACTAGCCGTCGTCTTCTCCACTAGAACTTCTTGCAAAACTTCATTTGTCAAACACAATTGGGTAGCCGTGAGGGCCTTTTCATCCAACTCCTCACATGCTTTCTCTTTCATAGTGGAAGGCCTTGAATCCTTCCCAAGCATCGTCTTCTTCAAACCATTTTATGTCAATATGGCAATCATACGAACTTACCACAGACTAAAACTCATATTCCCATCGAACTTCTCAATATCAAACTTCATAATCGTTGGAGACATGATGCAGGATCAAAAGAACCAGTTGAAATTCACTTAGGAATTTCCACAAACACATTGAGTGCTTACAAACCAAAAACTTCAAAATCACAATCTAAGAAGATAAAGAGAGGGCACAAGTGTCGCCACCCACCGTAAACCTAGATCGTAAGATCGAAGACATTCAAGCATACAAATCCCCAAATACCCTAGGTGCACCAAATCTCCCAAAGAACCAAAACGCACAAACACATTGAGTGCTTACAAACCAAAAACTTCAAAATCACAATCTAAGAAGATAAGGAGATGGCACAAGTGTCGCCACCCACCGTAAACCTAGATCGTAAGATCGAAGACATTCAAGCATACAAATCCCCAAATACCCTAGGTGCACCAAATCTCCCAAAGAACCAAAACGAGGCTCTGATACCAATTTGTTGCAGCAAATACGATCGCAAAGCAATAAACAAACAATAATGAGAAGCAACAAATAAACAAAGCAATAGAAATAAAGTACAAACCAGAAGAGACACAAGATTTACGTGGAAAACCCTTACAAAAAAACCACGGACAAAGGAGAAGCACTTTACTAATCGAACAAATAGGAGAATTACAATGGTGGATGAATTCTCACACAATCCCTCTCAAAACCGTAGCCTCCTCTCTCTCAATATCAGATTAACAAAGGGTTACCCAATTAGGGTTACAAACTCCTATTTATAGTGTAATACCATAGTACGTTTATACAATATAACTTGGTATTTTAAATCTTATTTTATAATTCTTTTATTTCATCTTTTGGATTGCGAATGATTCGAATAATAATAGTCGTTATCCGACCCGACCCGCATGTTCAGAACCCAATATGGTGCAAGATTGTATCTGAGATTTACTAGTGGAGTGTATCTATGTGAATCTAGAATAATACCCACATGATATAAAATTAGATCTTTATATATATTTATATATCAAAAGTTATGAATAAAATAATTCCGTTGCTATCTGACACTGCATGGTACATCACCGCATATCTCATTTCACTCTTATCTTTTATATGCAAATCCTAAAAATATAAGTTAACAAAATATTTAATAATCTTATATCTTTAATTAAAGCTTTATATATGTTTTTTTAAACTTACTTGGGGGCATATGTATATATTATAGGAATATTGCATTATGGTTTAAGATCTTACGTATGGGTATATCTTTCGAAAATATATTTTTAGAGATTTTCAGGTAAAAGTTTGGTAACAATTGAGATTATCTACAAATTATAATATATATATAATACATTTACTATATATATATATATATATATATATATATATATTATAAACTTTTTAATTATAAACACTCTCCCCCTCGTACTCTCTCTCTCCTCGTTTTTCTTTTTCTTGCCTGAGCCCTAACCCATCTCCAGAACCTCGCCACCGTTCACCTCTTCTCGTCGTCGCCATCCTCTTCACCCTTATCTCCTCTTCTTCGTCATCGCTATCTTCTCCTTTCCCGAGGCCTCGCCTGAGCTCTGACCCCCCACAATCGAACCCACTTCTTTTGTCTTCCCCTCTCACCGTCGTCAGAACCCGATCACCCCCGCCATCACCTTCATCGCTCCTTTTCTTTCGTCGTCGCCAGCAATCCTTTCACCACCTACCTCATCCCCGGCATCATCTTCTTCTCCTTCTTCTTTTCTTCTTGGCTCTCTATCGTTGCTTCGCCGGAGCCGGTCACCGTCGTCACCCCAGTTCCTCGCCGACAAACTCGACCCAGAACTCATCTCCAATCACCTTCTCTTCAAACCCAGACCCACTTCATCTCTTCCCTCTTTCTTCTTTCTCAAGTTGTTTTCCCGACTTCGTTTCGTCGCCGGCGAACCCCGACTCGTCACCGTCGCCTTTGACACTAAACACCAGCCTTTGGGAATTCCACAGAACACCAGCAGTTACCTAAGAGCAGTACACAATCGTTTGTAGGCAAGGTCGTGTATACATCGTGATTTCAAACGTCACCGTCGTTCGGAAAATCCGTATTTCGTCGTGAGTATATCAATCAAGGCAAGTTCCTAAACTTGCAACATGCTATTTTACCTACACCAATTTTTATACAATTATTTAAAGTGTTCGCATCATATTGTTTAGCAAGTAATATCATTTTTCAATATTATAGCATTAATACGTATTTTACCAATAACAAGTTTATCTTATTGCATGCTAGTTCGTGATAGTTTCAATATAATTCCATTGTAATTCATGATCCTTTAACTATATGACCGTATGTTTAGTAGCGTGTAAATGTTACTACATACAGGTTTGTATATAGTAAATTAGTTAGTTAATTAAATTTACATTTTTTAAATACATTAGTTACTCCTACACTGTTTAAATGAACTAATTATTATTTTCCAGCTAGTATTTATCATGTTAAAACACTGGCTGACATGTTCTTGATACGTTACAAGACATGTTATTTGGATTATTACCAATGCCGACTATACTAAATTGTTGTGACTTGTTGTCTAGATAGACAAAACCTGTACCTGAATCTTGTGTTGGCAATAGGTAGATGTTGTTAATACCTGAATTGAACACGAAACCTGGAGAAAAAATGAAATCAAGAATGTAATCGAAACGTAACTCAAAAAGATATTATTATTGTTTGCCGTGATTCCAGGCCTGGACGGAATAACCATTGTTTATTGTGCCATGGTCCCGTGGAGGTATGAACGGAAAATATTGTGTCGTGGTCCCATGGGGGTATGAACGGGATATATACTGTTGAGTTATGATGAGAATTACATTAATTGATTTCAAACACTTGTAGAATAGATAGCCTAGAAGCAAAGATTTTAGGATACACGCGACATACATATAGCTCACTCCTTTACACCGCGATGATTATTTATACTCATGTTTCATTATAGTTTTCAATTCTGGTTATTATTATCGTTATTGATGTTTATGACGTACTGACATCTTGGTTTTGCATGGCCCAGTTTCTTTGACCTTGTGGCAGGAAAATCAAGAGTATTTTAACAAATAAGCTGAGCAGTGAGGAGCTTGATGATTAGTTTCAGAGATGCTTAGTTATTTTAATTATGTAGTTTAAATTTACCGATATGATCCCATAAGCAACATGATTAGGATATTATTTCTTTATTGGATCTTTATTCATTTCCGCTATATACATTTCTTGACTTTTATCTATTGTGGCAGATGGACATGTGTTAGTTAGATTTTATTCATTGTTCTTGATATATGATTGATAGTCGTAATGTGACTATAGAGGAATCTTTCCTGGTCATAGGTAGCATGGTTGGTTTTGTTACATACCGTATTTACGTATTTTGGGAAGGGGGCGTGACATATAGTATGAGGCAAATAGAATAAAAATCGGATTTCCCAATACAACCCAGAATTCGGTCCAATACGTCGACAGACGTTTGAACCGGCTCAAAATTAACTTGAGTCGTCTCATACAAACAGAGAGAAATATATAATTCCAAATATGTTGTGAGAAGTCTTAGACTTTACTGAGCCGTCTCATATAGAGTCGAGCCGGCTCAAGATTATCATGAGCCGTCTCAACTTCTAGGGGTCGAGAATACGATGCAAACTCAACATTCCGGAATTGCATTTTCATATTACTCGAGGCTAACATCCCCTAAGTATGTAACTTAGTTGACATGGACGGATACCCCATGTCGGATACCCTAAGTTTGGTATCCGCTTTCAACTGCCATGTTGAAGCAGCGACAAATACCTTAAAATGAGGTATTGAAATAAGCCTATGGCCTATTTTCGAGGAGCAGCAGGGGTCATCCCCCAACACGGGAACGATTATAAAACTGTTCCCACCCTAATAAATATCATTTTTAGGGGGCAAAAAAAAAGATGATCAATACACACAAGATAAAAAATAAAAAGGGAGAGACAAGGTAAGAACTTGGAGCAAAGTTCTTCTATTCTTCTTCTTCTTGATCCTTCTCGACAGCCCAGAAGGATCATTTGAAGAACTTTGACAAGTTCTCAAACATAAATGTGCTTCATGTGGCCATCTTTCTGTTTTTGGGCAAAGATCATTGAATTTTCCATGTTCTAAAACATAGAAAAACCTTTGAACATAGGAATAATCCTATGTTCTTGTACAAAGATTGTGACAAAGGAAATTCTCTATCACTCTGGATTGTAGACATAGAGGAAACTTTGTGTGTCAAACTTGAAAATGAGGGAATGAAAATTCCTATTTTCCATGTACAGCATCTGAAAATAGATGAAACTTTATTTTTGACAAATGAAGCCTGAAAAAAGGAAGAAACCCTATTTTCTCAACTTAAAACAGAACATGAAAGAAATTCAATGTTTTCTCACAAGTTTTGAACATGAAACATACACTTATATTCATAACAAAGCTCTGGAAATAACACAAAAGGTTATTCCAACCAAAAACAACAAAGAATGTCAATAAATGTCAAATTCATGTGATAAAAAAACTACTTCGGATGCTTCAAATGAAGAATCCGCCCTCACTTTTACTCCAACGGATACCCCAAAATAGGGTATCCACCTAGCAAGCTGAGTGCGGATACCCCAAAATAGGGTATCCACCTAGCAAGCTGTGTGCGGATACCCCAAATAGGGTTCCCGCGTCATTGTGCATGTGGTTGGGTCCCACTTAGGGTATCCGCCTATGCTGGCTAGAATGGGGCCTACTCTAGGTATCCTCCTATACTCTATCAATGTCAAAATTGACATTAAACCCCCATATATTGATTATTTACTCAAATAATTTGTATTTTGAGATTTAATCTCCGTCTTTTGTGCAATTTAAGATTTTTGTACGTTGTAATCTGAATTGTACTCAGAAACCAATGTAACATGATGGTTCTTTATGTAATGAATTCTTGAGTTACTCTTTCCCTACAGGTACATTTTTACGATCTCTCTCCCTTTCCTTATGATGTGATTTTGAGCATCCTAACAAGACATCCCGTCTAGGAATAGCCTAAGACAACGGTGTGTAATTAACCGTAAGTGATTGCGCTTAGTGAAAATCTCGACCCCCAGGACCTCCTGATCAAACTTTCAAACACCAAAATCTTTGTTTTGTTTAATCTCTACCTATTTTAAACATTAACTCATTAAGGTGTTAAAAGAGGTAAACAACTGAGTTTGTTATGAAAGGAGTAGGGTGGCGATGATAGTTGAAGAGGAGGGTGGCATCGCCAGTGGCCGAGGAGAGGTTAGGGTTAGGGTTAGGAATCGAAGTTACGGTTTAACTAATTAAGTTTTTAATTATTAACCTTTTTGTTAAGATATACAAAACAAGAACAATAATTTTGATGGATGGAAACCGCTATAGGGGCGCTTTTAGTGGATTCTAAAAGTTTTGGAGGATGTTTCAGTAGTTACAAAATTCAGGGTGTGTTTTAGTAATTAGCTAACATTTTGGGGGCCTTTTAGTAAAAAAAAACCCAACGAAAAATCAACTAGATGATTAATCGACAGTGTACCGGAAACAAAATCAAAATAAAGTTTAAATGCATTACATACAAGACATATGACCAACTGTTTATGGTTTCCAAATGGCGTAGTAGCTTAATAAATAGAACAAGGGTGCTAAACCAAGAATTATTTACGTAAGAGCAGTTATTTGCCAAATCCCTAATATAGAGGTACAAGAATAATAAGAAGATAAACAAAAAAGACAAATGCACTCACTTTAACCCCTTTGCAAAAATAACAATAGCAGAGTATTTCCCCGCCCTTTATCATGCCACTAAGCCCGTTTTCCTATAATGCCATAAACATAATAATCAAAGTATCAACACATAAGATTTAGTAGCTATAAAAACTACAGACACGAACCTCCCAAAATAATAAGAAAATAATAAATGATTGTGTTATATATATATATATATATATATATATATATATATATATATATCAGAAGTTGGAGCCACTGGGAAAAAAATTTAAGGCTGTAATTTGTATATTTGAAAATAACAAAATTTAGAATTCCAAAAAACCCCGGACAATATTGCTTTTAAATTTAATCAAACGTATTTCAGTTCAAAACTTAAAAAATTATTGCTTTTCATATTAAACCAGTTCCCTCTAATTATCCCATTTTTTAAAGATTTCCTTACAACCATAAGTTTCAACTGGAAATATAAAATGGTAAAAAGAAATAATCTATTTCAATTTATCTCTTCAACGTTTAACCAACACCAATATCAATGGTTATTTAACGTTTTAACCCTGGTTTGATTTTATTTATTTTTTAAATTCTCACCCTTCAATCACTGAATTGCTCCCAAAATTTTACCATTAAATTAACTTATTTATGCAATAAAGTAATTCATTTCTTTTCTTGTGCTGGGAAATCATTAGCTTTTGTAGGTTACTGACCCAATCCATTTCTTTAAAAAAAGAAGAAGAAGAAAAAATTAGATACATATACTAGTCAGAAACATGTTTTCAGAAGATGGTGAAAAAGTTAGTATTTTTTTTTGCTTAATTCGATTTTTACAATAATTTTTTTAGGTGGAATTCTATAGCTAATAATGAAAGAAGACTTTTTCCCCCTTAAATTTGTCCTTTCAGAATTTGTTCTTTAAGAACCCAAAAAGAAAAAATCTCAAAAAAATGCAAGGAAAAAGATATCAGCTTCAGTGAAATACTCACCACCTCATCAATTCCAATAAAACACTTGACCTCAGTCCCATCAAATAACGGCAGCTTCAACAGCTCCTCGACATTGGAGGGTTTTCTCAAAGCCCTAGGTCCTTCCACCGCCTTCCCACGCTCGTCGCCCTCGAGAAGGATCGGACATCTCGAGCTCGACCCCTGAACCCACTCCGAGCCTGAGCCCTCGACGCCAAAAGTTAGGGTTTCGACATTCCTGGTTCTGCAGGAGCGAGTTCGGCCAATGGAGATCCCGACCTCGGCGTGCGATCTCATGGCGAACTCGAAATCGCGCTTGTGGCCACTTCGGACACTGGAGCGGGTCACGCATGGGTCGAGCTCCAAGGGTTCGGATTGAAAAAGATTGGATCTTTCGGCCATTGGGAGAGGAGTTAGGGCTAAAGTTAGGGGTTTTTTTTGTTTTTGGGAGTGAGGGTTCTTGGAGTGAAGGAGAGGGGGATATGAACAGAGGAGGAAGATGAGGAGGTGGAGATTGAGAGCGGGTGAATTTGTAGGGAGTGAATTGAAATGGCGAGTGGATTGTCCGAAATGGCCTTTTGGTCGGTAGCTCTTTTCATCCTGGATTGACGAAATTGCCCTTTGGTGAGGATGGAAGGGGTAGAGCTTGGGAGAGTTTTTTGTGTTGTGGTGGAATGCATCCTGGCGATAAAAAAATATTGATGGAATATTAGAAAAATTCTTACTCTTTTATTTTTTATTTTTTTATGTGACCCTTTGGATATCTAACCTATGACCTCTAGCTTAGGATCCCCCCCCCCAATTGGTTTTATTCTTTTTTTTATACTTGATGACCATACTAGCTCTTTACCATGTGGGATGCATATGTATCAATATTATGCATGAAATTTAAGTGCAACTACAGTTTACCATATAAAAGAAAGAGAGATAAAGAGTAAGAATACCAATGCTGGAGAGATAAAAAAAATTGTTTGATTTTTTTATAAGATGAAAATGGACATCTATCTTCTAGGATTTGGATTATGATGGACAAACTATTGTTTATATGTGCAACGCATGTGTGTTTATATCATTGGTTGTGCATAAAATATAAAATGCATCTTTAGCTATGAGAGAGCCAAGAGATGCTGGTGTTGTGGAACATTTAAAAGGTATGAGAAATGTTTTTATTTTAATTTTTGGAATTTTTTCTCGAAAAAAGACAAAAGAAGAGTAATTTAAGATATAAGGAAACATGAATGGCATAAGAGTATTTTTCAAAACTATCAGCGGCAATTCATCATCCTGCCCAAATGTTGTCGTCTTCCTAAAATAATTAATGCTCACAAACAGCTCAAATGGAAACCAGCTATAGAAATTTGTAGGTTAAATTCATGTACATCTGTTTTGGGGTGTGCTCACGTGCTTTGCATGCAATGTCTCGTGTCCCTGTGAAGCTGCATCCAAATCTTTAACTAGTCCCACCATGAGTGTGTCTGTAGCCTTAAACCGTTTTTGGCTTAGCTATAGACTTTTGTGATGGTTGGTAGAAGCATCATCCTGCATGGACACGGTCTTCGAGCATATCCGACAAAAACAGTGGACCATCTTTCCATATGTCGTTTTCCTCTTTACGATTCTACCGAGGCAACAACTTTTTCCATAACAAGAGCGTCCAAGATTTACCTTCCTCAACCAAAGAAACGAAAAGATGAACACTTAAAAATAAGAATGAAATCTACCGAGAACATGTTTTTAAACAGATTTGGGGATACTGCTATTATTCCATTCTATTATTAGAACTTAGCCTTAATAAAACACATATGAGCCTTATGATTTACCCTCTCACTCATAGATCTAATATCATAAAATATCATTAGCAAAATAATAGTATTCTAAGAAAAAAAATCATGAATTATATGTCTTTCTTGCTAAAATCCATTAATCCAGGCATATAAATCAGAAGGGCAATTATGGAAAAAAAAATATGCTGTGATGCAAAGAGCAAGCTTTGGTCATTGGCGGGAACCAATTGTTGCGCAAGATCTTTTGCGTAACATCTCGCTCGGGGCATATTTGGAATTAAAAAAATGTCTAGTTTGGAATGCTTCGTGCAGATGTCTCATGTTAGCCACAACTCTTAGGGGATGTTTGGCTAATTTGGATTTCAAAACAGTACAGTTTGAAATTTTATTGACTTAGTAATTTATTGTTTGGTTGGTATTATATTTCTAATATTAGATTTGCAGATCTATGTAGTCTCTGATTGATTCCTGAAAGGAAAGTAGGATTTGAATTTGATAATTTTAGAGAGATGGAGATAAAGTTAATACTTTAATACATAGAGTACAGCAGGCTCCAAGTACTTCGCAGGAATCCAGCAAAATCCTGTGAAAAAAAGATTCACCCTCCATTCCTTTCGTGTAGGTGCCTCACTAAAAACAACCAAATCCAAACACCCATAATCCTACAACCAAACACAAGATTTGCGAATACAGACAGTGTAAATCCTTGCAAGATTCTGCAACCAAACATGCCCTTACTTGAATTGAACTAGCTAGTTATCTTCCATTTTGAAATAAAAACCTTTGAATTAGCTAAGATATGTTACGTATGTAAATAGATATTCCCATCCTTGTTATGGCTTTGGGGTTTTACTATATGATATCAAAGCAGTTCCATGTATTCAGATATCATTGGACGCGTCGATTACATAAAATACCATCATAGAATAGCTATGTCAGTCCATAAAAACAATGCTCATTCCGATGCCATGCTTGAATATAAAAATTTATGTTTCGCTTCTCATCATAATTTTAAGGCCTTGGTACAGCAGCATATCGATGGGGTTGTTTTGTGGTTTGCAAATTGAAATAAATGTTTGGCTGTGATAAATGCAGAAGGATAACTATACTGAATGTGCCATATAAGCTACTTGTCGCTGAAAGTTCACTAACAAAGAGATGTTATGATTTGAAAATGCTATAACAAAAGATTCATGAAAGTACCTGATGATGCTCGACATTGGCGACGCCTAGGATCAGGACACGTGGCGGATGACATGTCCCATAACTCGGAAGAAAGGGCACACAGAGGCTGACCAGGCCTCCCCTGTACCCGACCTGCAATCACAAGCTAGCCCTCCTCGGGGCTCCCTGCAGATTGGCCTCCTCGGCCCCTCAGCTCGCCCTGAGCTGCCACAAGACTAAGTCTCCTCGGCCTTCTCGCTCGTCTCTGAGCCCCCCGGCCGAGGCCGTCTTCCTCGGTCCTCCGACCAGCTCCACTGCTCACAGACATAACCGCCGCTCCGCAAATCTCGCCATGCGCGGATTCTCCGCCAGCAACATCCCACGTTCCACGCCTCCGCGATCTCCATTAATGGGCGATCCGCTCTCTACGCGGGCGTGACGTCGGGAGCGTAACTGCCGGCGAGATTCTCGCACCCGCTGCTGCGTGCCATCACCGCTATATAAACCCCCATCACAAAGGGGTCAAGTAAGTCATTTTTTACTCCACCCAGCCGTTACGCTGTTCGGATCTAGTACTAACTTGATCGTCGGAGGGTCCTCGGTGGTAGCAAACCACCCCGGGACTTCTTTGCTAGCGTCAAACTCCTCAAACTCCCAAATCTTCTCAAAACCCACTGAGACCCACATTCAACGGGGGATCCACTCCAAAATCCACCGGGAGATCGACGGAAGACAACATCTGAAGGAGATCTGAAAAGGACCTCCATCAGTTGGCGCTGTATGTGGGAACACAAACACCACAAAAACAAAGCTGGCATTCCGATCTCCGTCCACATGGCAAGCGACCATTCTGAAGATTCGGGTACCAGCCGCCGCCTCCCCCTCACCGGAGGCGCGGATGAACCCCTTCCGGCGACCATCATCCGTGCCCAAACGGCCGGGCCTGGGCCCCAGATCGCCGCTCCTCCACCTCTGGAATGCTCTGCCCCCGTCGGCACGGCCGACCACCGGCGGGCTGCGACTCCCGACCACGAATCCTACAGACCCATACTCCCTGAGGCCCGTTGGGCTCCTAGCAGCTCCACCCCCAGGCCCGCCGTCGGAGCACCACGCCTCGAGCCTCCTCACGACCCTTGCCCCCCTGAGGAGATGTCGGTCACCTCGCCTGCCCACAGGCATGACCGACACCTATTCCCCCGACGGGGTCGCACAGAAAGGGCTCGCTACGACGGCTTGGGAGCCACCGCACCCGGGGATCTGAGGAACCTCATCGAGAGGAACCGGAGCCGTGCCTAGACGCAGGTCTCCCACGGCAGAGGCCAGGGATCCCGAGGCGCCGAGTCTTCGGGGTACCACGGCCGACTCGACGCCTTCGAGAAGAAGATCGAGGGTATGCGTCGGGAAGGTCACCTCTTGGCCGACGGGGCCGAGTACGCCACCGACTCGCTCACCAAACCGTTCACCGAGGAACTGCTCGTTGTCCACGTCTCCTCACACAACAAGCCCCCGAAGGTCTCTCTGTTCGACGGGAAAACCGACCCCAAAGACCATTTGGATGCTTTCACCGCGGGAATGAGCTTCCAGGACCATTCCGACGCCGCCCAGTGCAGGGCCTTCCCTGCCACTCTCATCCGTTCTGGTCGGGACTGGTTTCGAGGACTCGAGCCTCGCTCGATCTCGACCTTCGACGAGCTGGCTACTCAGTTCCTCGTCCACTACGTTGGGAACCGTCGGCAGAAGCGCACGGTCGACTGCCTCTTCACAATTAAGAGTGGAGACAAGGAGACATTCAAGGCTTACATCACTTGCTTTTACAACGCCCTCCTCGAGGTTCCTAAGCACCAGGATGAGACCGTCATCACGGCGCTCAGATCTGGCTTGAGGCACAAAGAGTGGCTGCGCTCCTTTGCGTTGGCACAGCCTAAGACCATGGCCGAGGTCAAGGCATGGACCGAGCGCGAGGTTCAGCTGGAGTCCGAGGTGAACGCGAACCTCCCCCGGGCAAAACGATCCGATCAGAAGAAAAGGGCTCGGGAGGAGAGGCTGGAGCGTCAGTAGCCCTATCACCCAAAGTTCAAGGAGTACACCCCGCTCAACGTCTCCCTCGCAGTGTTACTAGAGGAGGCCCAAGGCGAGGGGTTCTTCAAGTTCCCTCCAATCCCGTGTCAGGCCTCAAAGCGGACCCGGGGCCCTTACTGCGCCTTCCACCGGACGCTGGGCCACGCCACTGAGGATTGCAAGCAACTCCGGGATAATATCAAGGAACTCATCCGATCGGGGCACCTTGCCGCCTACTTAAGGGATAAACGGCAGGCCGACCGCGAGCAGGAGGAGCGTCCTCCTCCCGCCGAGCTGACCATCGGCCAGATCATGCTTGCTTCCGCGGAGGACCAGTCCGGCACCCGGAGTGCCCTGTACCCGGCGCCAAGCACGAAGACCAGCAAGCCTCCAGGAAGCTCGGGCCACGCTGATAGGGTCATCTATTAGCCTGCACTTTTCTTTCAAGACAATGTAAACTCTCTTTAAGGCCTATTGTCAATTTAATAAAGATCAGCAGAAAATTGCAAAGGAAGTAGAAAAGTTCTTATTTATTCAAACAACGGGGGAAGGGGTGCAGAGAGCACTGCTCGTGATACTCGGTGAAGATCTCCGTGTTGGAGATAGTGCCCTCAGAGTCAATTATTGGATCGCAGGTACGCGATTGCAATGATTGCGGAGGACCTATACCGGTAGGACAGTCTTACTCGAGATGATAGTATGCTATCCGGTTTGCCTTTATCAGTCGTGTACATGTTCAGGTGACTGATTACATGTTACACTTTGATAGAGCCCTTAGGATCTTGCTTTACTACCAACAGTATGATGGCGATCATATACGTGAGAGTTGGGTGGTTTATAAGCATATCCTTAATTGTGGTCCCTAGTCGTGGGAGTTTCGAGACAGGGCATCGATACTCCGGAGTAGACTAGTGTATACATGTTTCCTGATTTAAAATCAGAAAACCTTATGGAAAAGGCTTCAGAAAAGGGTCACGTGCTTACACGTGACCAGCAGTCACGTGTTGGCACGTGACATCTAAAAGCATCAGCAAGGCAAATTCAGCTTCCCGATTACATCAAAGAAAAGGGCTTCAGAAAGGGTCACGTGCTCCTACGTGACCTGGGTCACGTGTTGGCACGTGACAATTAAAAGCGGCTTCAAAGACAAACCGGTTCCCTGATCAAATCAAAGAAAAGGCTTCAGAACAGGTCACGTGCTCCCACGTGACCAGGGTCACGTGTTGGCACGTGATACTCAAAAGCAGCAGACTTGTTCTCCGGTTAAATCAAGAAAAAGAGTCCAGCCGAGGGTCACGTGCTCACACGTGACCAGGGGTCACGTGGTGGCACGTGACAGCTAAGCAGCGACCAGAAAGCAGAGCGCAGAAAGAAAGAAGAAAGCTCGTCCCAAGGGGGTCACGTGCCCAGACGTGACCAAGGGTCACGTGGCCACACGTGACCGGTTTTCAAAGCCTATCTTTCAACAGAATCAAATTCCGAGGAGAGATCACTTAAATCTTTCCAAAGGAAAAAGATTATAAGCAACCGATTAAATTGAAGATTCAGAGGTGATTAAATATCATCTATCTATGGGAAAATCTCAAATTTGGAAAGATTTTCCCTTTAAATCTAACCGAAATAACAAAGGAGAATCTCTGGATTTAAAATCCAATGGTGAATAAAATTCACCTAATAATCCAACGGTCCAAAACGAATGATGGATGCAAATCAAATCTCTCAATGAAAGATTCATCAAAAACTAATTGACTCGGCTGCTTCTCCTATAAATAGGAGCCAAGAGACATACAAAAGGAGATATAAAAGAGAGAGAGCCTTGATACTTTGTTAAACTCTGGAAAAATGTCTGAGACAGAGAACTAAGCTCTGGAGGAAGAGAATTAAATTCTCAAAGAAAAAAAATTCTCAGAAGAAGAAGATGAACAAAGTGAAGGCTCTTCTGAAGAAACGTGAGTATTTATAGGAGGAGATGGAAACGTTTCATCTCCCCAAATCCCTAGAGGAATCCAACGGTCATAAAAGGTGACAGCGTTGCACTCACGTGCGGACACGTGAGAATAACGCTGTGGGGGCATTTGTTTCCTGATTTAAAATCAGAAAAGCTTATGGAAAAGGCTTCAGAAAAGGGTCACGTGCTTACACGTGACCAGCAGTCACGTGTTGGCACGTGACATCTAAAAGCATCAGCAAGGCAAATTCAGCTTCCCGATTACACCAAAGAAAAAGGCTTCAGTAAGGGTCACTTGCTCCTACGTGACCTGGGTCACGTGTTGGCACGTGACAATTAAAAGCGGCTTCAAAGGCAAACCGGTTCCCTGATCAAATCAAAGAAAAGGCTTCAGAAGAGGTCACGTGCTCCCACGTGACCAGGGTCACGTGTTGGCACGTGATACTCAAAAGCAGCAGACTTGTTCTCCGGTTAAATCAAGAAAAAGAGTCCAGCCGAGGGTCACGTGCTCACACGTGACCAGGGGTCACGTGGTGGCACGTGACAGCTAAGCAGCGACCAGAAAGCAGAGCGCGGAAAGAAAGAAGAAAGCTCGTCCCAAGGGGGTCACGTGCCCAGACGTGACCAAGGGTCACGTGGCCACACGTGACCGGTTTTCAAAGCCTATCTTTCAACAGAATCAAATTCCGAGGAGAGATCACTTAAATCTTTCCAAAGGAAAAAGATTATAAGCAACCGATTAAATTGAAGATTCAGAGTTAATTAAATATCATCCATCTATGGGAAAATCTCGAATTTGGAAAGATTTCCCCTTTAAATCTAACCGAAATAACAAAGGAGAATCTCTGGATTTAAAATCCAATGGTGAATAAAATTCACCTAATAATCCAACGGTCCAAAACGAATGATGGATGCAAATCAAATCTCTCAATGAAAGATTCATCAAAAACTAATTGACTCGGCTGCTTCTCCTATAAATAGGAGCCAAGAGACACACAAAAGGAGATATATGCAGAGGGAAGAAAAGAGAGAGAGCCTTGATACTTTGAGGAATTTGGATCTTCTGCAAAAGAAAACCCTAGGTAAGAATGGGAAGGCTTTTTGAAAGAAAAGAGAAATTAATTCTCAACAGAGTTTAACTCTGATATAAAACAGAAGAACATGGTTCTCTCTTTGGTGGAGGATCTGTAAAGTGCACATCTCCCTTTGAGTTGAGAATTTAATTCTCAATGGGTTGAGATCCTGCCATGCAGATCCAAAGCACAGAGAGAGAATGCAAGCACGAGAATTTAAGTCTCACAGAACTATAGGAATTTAATTTCTTTAAAATAAAATTAGGGTTTGACCCTGTGTTATGGGAATTTAATTCCTTCAGAATGAAAAGAATCAGGGTTTAACCCTAGTTAAGAATTTAGTTCTGTGAAAACAACAAGAATTTAATTCCCTTAATCTTACTCCTCAGAATAATTCTCTAACAGAGAGTGGGAGTTTAATTCCTTAAAGCTTTTATTAGGGTTTAACCCTATATATAAGGAATTTAATTCCTACAGAAAATTCAGAGTTCAACTCTTCAAAAGGAACTAGGAATTTAATTTCTCTGAAATTATTGTCAGGGTTCAACCCTACGAGGAATTTAATTCCTGAAAGGGATTAACAGATCTTCTAAACAACTACAGAAAAGAAGGGTCACGTGTCACCACGTGACCCCCCCCAAAGATCTACAGAAAGCCCTTTGAGGCAGTGCCTCACGTGACCCACGTGACCCTTGGCAGAAGCTTTAACATACTCCATTCAAACACCCGTCACGTGATGACACGTGATGCTCCAAAAGATGCGATCTTTTCAGCAGAACAAACGAAGGGAGGGCGCCCTCACGTGCTACCACGTGACCCCTCTTGCCTCAGCGTCTAAACACTAAATTGGCACCCCTGAATCCAGTGTTAAAACATTGTTTGGGCCTTAGTGTTCAACACTAAGCAAAGAGCTTTATTTGCAGTGTTCAACACTGATTACCTCAGTGTTCAACACTAATTTGGGATTTCTGTCGCCAGTGTTTAACACTGGTCTGGTTTAGTGTTTAACACTAATTTGAAGGCCTTGTTATTGGTGTTGACACCAGCTATCTTCTAGTGTTAAACACTGACTCATCAATCTCATTCTCAGTATTCGACACTGATTGGTCTTTAGTGTTTAACACTAGGCATTGGCCCAATTGGCTAAATGGCCAGAGGCAAAGCCTCTCCTTCAAGGGACCAACAGAAGGACCGATGTCTCAGACATGATTGGACTTAGCCCAAGCTGGCCATAAGTCCTCAATTCATAATTAACTGGGCTAATGGGCCCCTAACGTAATTAATTGGTCTTGATCCTAAATTGGGCCAAAGACTATTTAATCCACTCCGGTTCCAGGGTACATCTCTTCACTCCTTTGATACTTGGCGTTGTAATCCCTCAACGTCTTCAAAGAGGTGACGGGTCCCGATGACCACACATTGATATGGACTGTGGGGTCCTTAAATCCATGGACTACGACGTCCTTAACCTTGACCGAGATGTCTTAAAACTAACAATGGACTATGGGGTCCTTAAACCCATGGACTACGACGTCCTTAACCTTGACCGAGATGTCTTAAAACTAACAATGGACTATGGGGTCCTTAAACCCATGGACTACGACGTCCTTAACCTCGACCGAGATGTCTTAAAACTAACAACGGACTGTGGGGTCCTTAAACCCATGGATCGCAATGTCCTTAAACTACCCATGGACCGCGATGTCCTTAAACTACCCATGGACCGCCATGTCCCTAAACTGGAACAATAGAGCCTTCAAATGCTCTTTTGCCGGATCTAAACGATCCCGTTTAAGTTGATCGTAGCCTCAAATATGGCTAACGTATCCTTAAACCTTCAAATAGACTGGACTATGAATCCCTCCAATCAATTTTGGTTCAAGGGTACATCTCGGAACTGCTTTGACACCTGTCGTTGTAATCCTTCAACGCCGTCAGAGAGGTAACGGGTCCCGACGGCCATACATACGATGGACCGCTATGTCCCCAAACTGGAACAATGGAGCCCAAATGCTCTCTTGTCGGATCTAAACGATCTCGTTAAGTTGATCTTAGTCTCAAGTTAGACTAATGCATCCTTAAAAAACGTTTGAGTTGATCTTAGCCTCAAATATGGCTAACGTATCCTCAAACCAAACCCCTAAACCCAAATCTAAGATAATACGGATTTGGACTAGTCCACACCCTACGGACGACGATATAACTCGGTCTCCGTAAACAATCCACGGGAAACAAAACATAAAATAAACACACACGACACGAAGTGACCATCTGGAGAAGGAGAAAGTTGTTACCGCGATGCGGTAGCGTAATTAACTGCAGGGGCTAGCGCCTGCAGGGAAGAGCGTCCCCACAATCAAAAACCCCTCAAGCTAGGGGGAATCTGATGAAGTCTGCTACATCGGCCGCATTCGTCTAAACCTCCGTTGCAAGGTGCCATAAATCAACTTGGCATTTTCGGAGAGGTAGACGGATAAAACCAAATAGCATCTGCCCCGAACCTCAGGCGAGACGCCAAGTCTCGGCCGCCGTTCGGAGGGGAACAGATGCTGGCACGCCCGGTGGGACCTTTTCCTATTTCCACTCCACACTTCGTGTGTCGTGATTCGCGAACCAATCGCGGTTCGCTAATGGTTGCCCTTGGGTTTCGAGATACTAAGGATTGGCATCTTGCTCATTGCAGAAAGTAAAGGATCGATGGCTTCTACTTCTGCGAAATGCTCCAACTGCTCGGACTGCAATTGCGACCAACGCTCTGCCTCGCCAGGAGGTATAGCCTACGAACCCCAAGCTGCTTCGCTACTCACAATGCCCGTGGAACAGGTCACTCGAGCCACCACAGGATTGTTCTTTGGGACTATGCTCCTACCGATAAGCTTCACCGCGCCGGTGCTGACAAAGGAAGCTCTCAAGAAGTCGGTCTTTGATCGTCTTACCCTTGACGTGGCCCTTCTCAACGGGTCACCCAATATCAGCGCCTCAGTCTTCTCTAGATTGGGCTAGAAATCCTGTGGACCCATCATGGGGCCTACAATCCCAGAGAAGGCTGCTTCTAAGAAAGTGACCGGTCCTGCTCCCGAAATCGCCAAGGCGGCTTCCCCGGCCAAAAAGTCGGTCTTTACAAGATTGACGGCCCCAGCTCCCGCTCCTACTGCCCAAAGGACATCGGTCTTTGACAGGATAACACCAGCAGCGACCCCCCACCTACACAGGGGGCAAGACGAAGCCATTCTCACCGCTGAACCAACGCCGTTCGCTCGACACGCTCGATGTCGCCATTGGCGTCGAGTAAGGAAGGCTGGGGGCAACTCCCCCTCCGGGCTAACTCCATCAGCCCCGATGGCAGAAGTTAATGCTGCTGTTCCAACTGGGAACAGCTTCGAGATGCTAAATAAGGTGCGAAGGAATTCTCCTACTGCCATGCTAAAGAGGTCTCCTCCCCCACTAAAAAGGGTTGTGGAAATAAAGTCAGAACAGCCCCGATCCCCTCAACGGATGTCTTCCAAAATCTATAAGGTTTGGCGGCAGGCCCGAGACTCGATGATCGATCCAAACTTCTCCCGCCAGCACAAGAAGCTTAAAATCCAACCGGAAGCCGGTCACCAGGCTAAACCACGAAAGACTGTCCGGACGCCCACCTCAACGGCCCCCTCAACCTCCACTGCTCATAAAAGGAGGAAGCCAGAGAAGATCCCCCAGCCTGCAACGACAGCTAAAAGCACTGAGCCCAGACGCCCTAAGTCTGGGGGCATGATGGTCCACACCGTATACATGGCGTCAGGAAAAGAAGACAGCCGTGCGTCCATAGGTCATAGACCGCTTACACGGTCGGTGACCAAAGCTCAGGAGCAACAGCAAAAGCTCCAGGAAATGATGAATGCTATGGCCGCACTTACCGGGCCAAAAGAAAACCCAGAAACGTCCTCAGACGCACGCCAGGAGGAAGAAACCGACGCTGAATTCCTTCGCCGGGTACTGGAGAAGAAGGACAAAGAGGTTGCCGAACAAGCAGCCAACATACAGCGTATGGGCCTTCTCTTCCAAGATATGATAAGAATGATGATCCAGCAGGACCTACCCGCCGAGGATCCCCCAATCGTTCTTGAAGACGACCGAGGAGAAACGTCAAATCCACCACCGGCCCTCTCAACGGCCAAAGAGGAGACAATCTCTAAGGCTGATTTGGTCGACTATATAGCCCAGCAAATCCGGGTTCATCATGCGACTGAGGCAGCTGGTCAAGTCGTAAAAACAGGCCGGCCGTATCCAAGCTGGTACGACCAAATCAAATACCCGCCGGGCTATACAATACCAAAATTCCACGTGTATAAGGGGACCGGCAATCCCCATCAACATGTTGCCCAGTTCCGGGCCCTTTGCGGTAACACCGGCGGTGATGATAAACTGTTGCTTCGCCAGTTCGTGGGCAGCTTATCAGAAATAGCATTCAAATGGTATTCGGAACTCCCGAACGATTCTATCAAGACGTTCGCTGAAATGGAGCTGCTATTCACTCAGCGATTCGCGAGCGCCAGCGAACGCACTCCAATAACAGCACTGATTAACGCCAGGGTAAAACCAGGCGAAGCCTGGGTCCAGTATGCTATACGCTGGCGGAATTTATGGTCGAGATGCGAACAACGCATTGAGGAAGCACCCGCAGTGGGCATGTTCGTGGGAACCCTAGACCCTCACGCAACTATCTCCCAGTTTATGATGTTCTTTAAGCCAACCACATTCCAGGCTTTAATCGACAAGTTGGCTCAGATGGACCAGATGGGTCATAGACCACCTCCCCCGAAGTCGGAACCTCGGAATGACAAGGGTAAAGGAAGGGCAACCTTCGTCGCGAATGCCCAGCAGCAACCTAACACCCCGAAGCCGGGAGATCAATTGGAAAAGAGACGCCGGTATTATAATGAGAAGATGAAGCGTCCCTACTCGTTCCCACGAGACAAGACGAAACGGTTATTCGAGCTGGCAGTACGTAACAGACTTATAAACCTATCAAATCCAAGGCGACCGCCGCAACCTACTGAGGTGAATAACCCTAACTATTGCCCTTACCATCAAACGGTAAGTCATCCGATTGAAGATTGCTTCGTCTTCAAAGGATGGATTGAAGATCAATACCTCCAGGGGAAGTTTGTACTGTCCGAAAAGTGGAAGGTGAACCCACCACACCCGCATACTCCTAAGAAAACAGATACACCAGGGGCAACCTGCTCCTTTATTGAAGAAGCTCTATGGGAGGTCGTGCTATCAACTAAAACCAAAAGAATGCTGAGAGACCTTCATGCGTGCCCTGCGATCGGATGGAAGGACCCTCTTGAACCTCAAATTATCGAAGGGATGTTGAAGCCCCGCCCAACTACGAAGACTCGCGATAAGGGCCCAAATACCCACGCCTAGCTGTCAAAATCTTCGAAGAAAAAGAAGAAGAAATCCAAGAATCCCGTGAAGCTTGGAGACGAGCACACGAACTTGCAGAAGCAAATCGACGCGCTAGAAGAGTACAATCAAAAGGCGCGAACTCCTGTCACACTGCAAGAGTTTGTCAACCACATCTTTCAAGAGGGAGATGATAGAGAGAGTTCGTCGGATGAATCCGAGGGATATGTGGCGAGTTGTAACGTTATCTCCCACTCGTTTACCGACGATGAAAAGACTCCTGGCACTAAGAAGCTGGGGACAGAGCCTGAACCAGAGCGTGCGTGGCCAACGGATGAAATGATCAACGCCTTTCTAGACGAGATTCGTCTAAAGAGTAAAGCGGATCAGGAGCGTGAGATGGCCACATCGGAAGGAGCCAAATGCAGGCGACTGAACGAAAGAGTTGAACTACCCCCGCCAGATCGAAAGGCATCCGAAGTAGACAAGAAGATATTCAAGACGAGGAAAAGGTTTTCCAAAGCCATGTCAATGGGAATGAAGCTACCACCCTCGGAAGGAAACACGCTCGATGGGGTGGAGAGGCACCCTGATTATTGCGCATATCATCGGAAAATCTTACACCCCATGGAGGAGTGTGACGCCTTTAAGATATGGTGGCACGGATATGTTGCTCATCGGCAACATTTTAAGCGCATGAAACGCAAGATCCGTCGGGAACGAAGAAGTACTGTCGATGGGCACAACAGAACTACTGGCAACTGTTACATGGTTAACGCCGAAGGGTTACAAATTCTCACCTTTGGGAGCGACTCTGATGAAGAAATGGCTCTGGGCCCTCTCTTTAAAGAATCCGTTTTAAGGAAAGAGGAGCGATCGGAGGCCTGCGAGAACATTCAGCTGCGCAATCGCACACTCCCAGAAAAGAATCTCGGGCCCGCGAGTAGAAAAGATAAGGGAAAGGAAAAGGTCACTGAGGATATCACTTATGACCAGGTCATGAAAGAACTGACTACCAAAGACCCTCCCAGGAAGGGCAAGGTAGACTACAATATCCTAGCGCACCTAAGGAAGCTACCTTCTCAGCTTAGCATTCTCGATGCCCTCCTATTATCAAAAGAAGCGCGAGACTCACTAATTAAGGCGTTACAAGAACCTGAGCAATTCCAAGCCTTCCTCGCTACTGAAAGGATGAAGGATGAGCTGGAGGAAGTGCATACGGCCGATATCACTTTCGGTGACGAAGACCTTCTTCTCGGGACGTGCGACCACAACCGTCCCCTATATGTCTCTGGATACTGTCATGATGTCAAGATAGGCAAGATCCTGGTGGATAATGGATCCTCCGTCAATCTCCTTAATGTTCGGGTGTTGAAAGAAATCTGCATGAGTGTGCAACACCTCACTCGTGACAAAATTACTATCTCCGGTTTCGATTCACAATCGTCACGGACTCTCGGATCCGTGATACTAACATTACGCTTTCGACTCCTCGTCACAGACATCAAATTCCATGTCATTGACGCCAAGACCTGCTACAATGCCTTGCTCGGTCGTCCTTGGCTACACGAGTACAACATCATCCCTTCTACACAACATCAGTGTATGAAGTACTTTAAGGATGGTTTCGAGTATACCGTAACAGGTGAGTTGAACCCATTTTCCGTGAACGAAGTCCGCAAATACGAAGATGCGAAGTACTTTTTGCCAGATTTCGAGGATACAGAAAGGTGTCGCAACCCGGAGAACAAAGTCGCCGCCACCATCCCTGTTTTCGGGAGCGATACCGAAGAAGAGGAAGAGATAGTTTATGCCGGGCCATCTCAACACAACAACCTAGGGACGTCCGCCCCCACGTTGGTCTTCGGAAGTGATTCAGAAGATGAGGTTAATGCCGTGTTCTCCAATCGGCTGTCAATACAAGCACTCCCTAGCGATGATCATAGTTTGCAAATCACCATGGTATCGCGAGAACACTACAAGGATCTCGACACATTTCAAGCTCACAATGTGCAGGACCTGCAAACACTTTACGTCCCTCCCAGGCAAAGGGGTGAGAAGGTAATCCTATTCTACCGATCCTCAGAGTCGAAAATAGAGAAAGAGATCTGGCATGGCGCGGACGCTACACTCGACAGGCTCCAACCCATCCGTTTGTCCAGATATTACACAAATGGATTAAAAAGGCTATTGAAGCGCCAAGGGGTACCCTTAAAACAGACTGTTCGACAGGCTCGGTTCTACGACAGGATTTGGGATGTCCCTGGGACTCAACGCAAATTGCCCAACGGGAAAATGGAAACACTTGGGCTTGGATACACGAGAACCGAAAAACGGGAACGGGCCCACAGTAGCTACGCTATATATACCTTTGATGAAGAAGAGGACGCCCTGTCAGGAAATGCCAACCCCTCATCAAAACTAGACCCCGCGATTGAAGTGCCGAGTCCGTCGTTTGAAGAACGAATGGACACGCCTATCAGGAAAGTAGGTCAGAAAGCTCGGGAAGACCACAACCGCGAGATGGCCATCTACGAGAAGGCCAGGACACAACGTCTATTTCAACAGGCTGCAAAAGACAAATATGCTCATCCTTGTCAACCCGTTGTATGAAAGGCCCGACGCAGAGACGGAAATAAATCAAGAAGCGGAAAGAGGAGCCGACAACAACGACGCAGGATTAGAGGGTTACGTGATCGGGTATTGCGCGGCTCGGATTTGTCCCTCATGAAGAAGATGAGTCGAGCGTACTCCTTTCCCTGAGACAAGACGGAGAGGTTACTCAAGCTCGCTTTAAAACATCAAATGATCGCGCTTCCAGGGTCTAGACACCCTGAGCAAGCTAACAAGGCTTCTCATCTGAGCTATTGCTCTTATCACCAAGACATAGGACATCTTACCGAAGACTGCTTCACCTTCAAGAACTGGGTCGAGGACCAGTACCAACAGGGCAGATTCGCTTTATCCAACGGTTGGAAGGTAACGCCGCCACAAAAGCACGAACCCAAAGCCGCAAAAGCAAAACCAGATCCACCTCAGTCCTGGAAGCGGATTCGCACCTGTTATATGATTACGATATTAAAAGAAGAGCCCAAGAACATGGATGACCTTCCCTGGTGCTCTGAGAACAGCAATGATGAGGTGATCTCAGAATTTCCGCCAGCTCTGAAAGAACTGGAAGATGGTATACATACTACTGCAGATAACCTCAAGAAGATTGAGTTGGGATCGGCAGATGACCCGCGACCGACATTTGTCAGCGAGCTGCTATCTGAAGAAAGGGTGGCTGCGTTAAAGAACGTGCTTCTACGGCATAAAGACTGCTTCGCGTGGAACTACTCCGAGATGCCAGGATTAGATCCGGAGGTTGCTGTGCATAAATTAGCAATATCCCCAGATATCAAGCTAGTCAAGCAGGCGCCAAGAAGGATGCGACTCGAGCTTGAAATGAGCATCAACGCCGAAGTCAAGAAGCTGATCGATTCTGGATTTATCCAAGAAGTCCAATATCCCGACTGGATCGCCAATATCGTCCCGATAATGAAGAAGAATGGGACGGTACACATATGCGTGGATTTCAGGGATCTCAATAAAGCCTGTCCAAAGGACGATTTCCCAGTACCAGTAACCGAGCTAATGATAGATAAAACGTCCACTCATGAGGTTTTCTCTTTTATGGACGGTTCGTCAGGATACAATCAGATAAAGATGCATCCCGAAGACCAGAAGCACACCGCTTTCCGGACCCCTTTGGGTATATTCTGCTACAGGGTTATGCCCTTTGGTCTAAAGAACGCTGGCGCTACCTATCAAAGGGCCATGACAAAGATCTTCGACGACCTCATACATGACATTGTCGAGTGCTATATCGATGACCTCGTAGTAAAGAGAATGTCATACGAAGAGCATTTAAAGCATCTGGAGACTGTATTTCAACGCCTTCGGCAATATAATTTGAAGATGAATCCCCTCAAATGCGCGTTTGGAGTCTCCTCGGGTAAATTCCTGGGATTCATCATCCGACATCGAGGTATCGAAATAGATCCATCTAAGATCAAGGCGATCATGGAAATGCCTCCGCCAAGAACCCTCAAACAGTTGCGGTCTCTCCAAAGGAAGCTCGCATACATCCGGCGGTTTATCGCTAATCTTTCAGGCAAATGTCGTCCTTACAGCCACCTGATGAAAAAGGGAACTCCATTCGTTTGGGATCACAAATGCCAAGGTGCACTAGACGAGATCAAGTAGTACCTGCAGAACCCTCCGGTGTTGGCCGCGCCGGTCAAGGGAAAACCCCTCCTTCTTTATACAACCGCCCTCGAAGGTTCCTTAGGCGCATTATGGGCACAAGAGAACGATCAGGGGAAAGAGAGAGCACTCTACTACTTAAGTCGAGTTCTACTGGGGGCAGAAAGCAACTACTCTCCCATTGAAAAACATTGCTTGGCGTTAATCTTCGCGATAACAAAGCTCAGGCACTATGCGTTGGCACATGAAGTCCGTCTCATCTCGAAGGTGGACCCTCTTAAATATCTGATGTCAAAGGCTATATTGACGGGTCGACTCGCTAAATGGGCTCTACTCCTGATGGAGTTCTCAATAACGTATCGACCTCTTAAGGCAGTGAAAGGCCAGGCCATTGCCGACTTCCTCGCTGAACATCCAGTACCTGCCGGTTCTCCTCTAAACTGCGATTTGCCTGACGAGCATGCATTTGAAGCGATTGGCGGCGGTAATACCCGATGGGAACTCTATTTCTATGGAGCGTCCTCCGTAAAGAAACGGAAACAAGGTATCCCAATGATCAAATCGGGGATAGGCCTCATCTTCGTAACTCCACAAGGAGGGATATTGCGCTTCGCCTTCTCCTTAACAGAGCCGAGGACAAAGAATGATGCTGAATACGAAGCTCTGATAGCAGGCCTCGAGATCGCCATCGACATGGGAATTGAAAATCTCCTTATATACGGGGATTCTCAACTTGTCGTTAGTCAAGTAAATGGTGACTACCAAACGTGCAAACCGGAGTTGGTGAAGTACGGTGAAAAGGTGCAACAACTATTGACCCAAATTCCCTCCTATACTTTGGAGAACATACCGCGCACGGAAAACAGCAAAGCAGACGCGTTGGCCAAACTTGCTAAAGAGCTGGCTGACGAAAATCTCGATGATGTAAGAATCGTGGTACAAAGCCGTCGGGTGCTCGCCCCTACGGAAATATCTCCGGAATCATACGAAGAAAAGGGAGCGACTGAGCAGACGACTCTACAAATAAAAGACCATGAGAATGCCGTGGACTGGAGAGAAGTCTTCATAGACTACTTTAAGTCCCACCGAATGCCCGAAGAAGCGTCCTCAAGACATCAGCTCGTGAAACGAGCTCTATCTTTCGCTTTCGTCAACGATACTCTATACAAGAGATCGTTTGATTCTCTATGGCTGAGATGCTTAGGACCTGACGAAGCAGAAAGAGTCGTTCAGGAAGTTCACGACGGACTTTGCGGTTCTCACCAAGTAGGCCCAAAGATGAAGTTAAAAATTAAACGGATGGGTTACTACTGGCCCACGATGATCCAGGACTACCTCGAGTATGCGAAGCAATGCCACTCGTGCCAGATTCATGGAGACTTTATCCACCAACATCCGAATCCACTACACCCAACGGTGGCTAGCTGGCCATTCGAAATGTGGGGGACTGACATAGTCGGCCCCATCGAGCCAGTATCGTCCCAGGGACATCGTTTTATCCTGGCGACAACTGATTACTTCTCCAAATGGGCAGAAGCAGTACCACTGAGGGAAGTGAAGACGGAGAATATCCTCCACTTCTTCAAGACGCACGTCATCTATCGGTTTGGAACCCCACGGCGGATTATCTCCGATAATGGGCCAGCCAACAGAAGCCATAAGATTAGCCGCTTCGCGCAGCAGCACAATATAGACTGGAGATATTCTTTAGTTTACAACCCACGAGCTAACGGTCTGGCCGAGGCCTTCAATAAGACCTTGACGAAGATCATAAAAAAGACTGTTTCCCGGAATAAGAGAGACTGGCACGAGAGGCTGCAAGAAGCCCTTTGGGCTTATCGAACTACATTCAAGACGGCCACGAACACAACGCCGTACGCGTTGGTATTTGGGACGGAAGTAGTACTCCCCCTCGAGATAGAGTTACCCTCTCTACGAGTGGCAGTCTACTACGAGCTGACGGACGAAGAAAATGCTCACCTTCGGCTTGAGGAGCTTGATGCCCTCGATGAAACCCGGCTCATAGCGCAACAAAAACTAGAGGCCTACAAAGCAAAGATGACGCGCTCGTATGAAAGATTGACCAGGCTGAGGACATTCCGCCAAGGCGAACTCGTACTAGTGGTCAAAAGACCTATGATCCCCAATCGTGCCAAGCGGGGAAAATTCGAGCCAAACTATGAAGGCCCGTACATTATAGACAAGGTCTACCAGGGTGGAGCCTATCTACTCATGGACATGCACGGTGAAAGGCCTTTCAGGCCAATAAACGGCCGCTTCCTAAAGAAATACTATGCTTAATGAGCCACGGCCTAGGTCAATGATAGATGACGACGACTATGTCCGCTCGCTATCTTCCTAAGCTCAGACTTTATAAGCAGTAGCCGGCCTTCCCCTGAACGGACCGAAACGTCCTTAAACTATCGACGGACCGAAACGTCCTTAAACTAATGACGGACCGAAACGTCCTTAAACTATCGATGGACCGAAACGTCCTTAAACTAACGATGGACCGAAACGTCCCTAAAACTACTACCGCATCATCTTTAGGCTGACAAGATAAAAAAAAGAGAAAAAAAAAATATATATATAAAAATATTTATATAATAAAAAGAACGGTATGTCCATAAGCAAAATGGGCACGGATGAAAACCCGAAAGGGCTCCGTGAGTAAAAAACGGCAGGACTACCGGCGAGTGTTTGTGAAAACCTGAAAGGGCGCAAACTCGTTAAAGGACACTTACAGAGTCCTCTCGACCTTGTAAGGAGAAACCACCTGCGTGAGATCCTTACGACTCACAAAGGAGCAACACACTTAGGGATCCCCACAATTACTAAGGAGAAAAATGCACTTGCGAGATCCTTACGACTCGTAAGGAGAATTCTCTTATGGGACCCTCACGGCTCATGAGATTTGAAAGTCTTAAGTTACAGAAACCTAAACCTGTTCTTAAGCAAATCCTCCACAACCTTCGATATTGCCCGACAAGTGGCTCAATACTGACCCTTGTATACAATCCACGGGCGCGAATAAACATTTCCCCAGCAAAGTCCCACCCGTGACTAGGGATATGTCCATATGATGAGCAACCCTTGTAGGTCCTCTTGACCTATAAGGAGAAAACCCTCTTGTAGGATCCTTACGACTTACAGAGGAACATACACTTAGGGATCCTCACGATTCCTAGGGAGAAAATACACCTGCAAGATCCTCACGACAACTGCAGGGAGAAATACCTTTGTGAGACCCTTACGGCTTATGAAGTCAAAAGCCTTGGTCGACAGGACCCTTAACCCTGTTTACTAAGCCCCCTTTGTTCAACATCGACAGAGGCAAATGATGATTCACTCCTGGCAACATCCCAGTTGCAGCGGTGCTGATGCCGAAATCGGTATCTAAAATCCAAGCTTGCAGCAAAAAAGCTAGCGAGCCACACATGCATACGGAATAGCCGAAATGATGGGGCAACTTATAATAAAAAGAAGTAAAAATGTATGCATGAAAGCAGCCGAAATGATAGGGCAACTCGCAATAAAAAGCAGCGAGTAGAAAATAAATAAATAGCCGAAATGATTGGGCACCGCGAAAAATAGCCGAAATGATAGGGCAATCGCGACCTCCGCGATATAAAAGCTGAAATGATAGAGCATCACGGAAAAAGAAACAAAATATAAAAGAAAAGTTTCAATTTATGCCCTACAGGTGATGTTCCATCACACCCCGTACACAATCCAAGGGCGTAAACAAAAAGGGAACATACTTCCCCCCCCAGGTTTCACCAAAGAAAGAAGCTAAATCTCGACAGGCCACAAGCGACCTAGAGATCATCCCAGCATTCGTCTCGTAAAGACGGACACAACGTCAAGCTAAGCGGAACAGCGGCAACTCCCAGTTCCATGGATCGGTGGTATACATACCGCCAACATTCAAACCGCCATCCCGTGAAATGAGGATACAATCAGCAAAATTCCTAGTTACGTGGAACTCGGATAACGTCACTCTTTGACCCCGTGGAAAACGTCCAGAGCGGATCCTGGTCCTCGCAGAGCATGGCCGTGAACCCGTGTGAAGCATCCAGAGCGGAGCCTAGTCCTCGCTGAGCACGGCAGTGAACCCGTGTGAAGCATCTAGTGCAAAATTCCTGGTTACGTGGAACGCGGATAACATCACTCTTTGACCCCGTGGAAAACGTCCAGAGCGGATCCTGGTCCTCGCAGAGCACGGCCGTGAACCCGTGTGAAGCATCCAGAGCAGAGCCTAGTCCTCGCCGAGCACGGCAGTGAACCCGTGTGAAGCATCTAGTGCAAAATTCCTGGTTACGTGGAACGCGGATAACGTCACTCTTTGACCCCGTGGAAAACGTCCAGAGCGGATCCTGGTCCTCGCAGAGCACGGCAGTGAACCCGTGTGAAGCATCCAGAGCGGAGCCTGGTCCTCGCCGAGCACGGCAGTGAACCCGTGTGAAGCATCTAGTGCAAAATTCCTGGTTACGTGGAACGCGGATAACGTCACTCTTTGACCCCGTGGAAAATGTCCAGAGTGGATCCTGGTCCTCGCAGAGCACGGCAGTGAACCCGTGTGAAGCATCCAGAGCGGAGCCTGGTCCTCGCCGAGCACGGCAGTGAACCCGTGTGAAGCATCCAGAGCGGAGCCTGGTCCTCGCCGAGCACGGCAGTGAACCCGTGTGAAGCATCTAGTGCAAAATTCCTGGTTACGTGGAACGCGGATAACGTCACTCTTTGACCCCGTGGAAAACGTCCAGAGCGGATCCTGGTCCTCGCAGAGCACGGCAGTGAACCCGTGTGAAGCATCCAGAGCAGAGCCTAGTCCTCGCCGAGCACGGCAGTGAACCCGTGTGAAGCATCTAGTGCAAAATTCCTGGTTACGTGGAACGCGGATAACGTCTCTCTTTGACCCCGCGGAAAACGCCCAGAGCGGAGCCTGGTCCTCGCCAAGCACGGCAGTGAACCCGTGTGAAGCATCCAGAGCAAATACTGGACTGTGGAGTCCTTAAAATCCATGGACTATGATGTCCTTAACCTCGACCGTGATGTCTTAAAACTAACGATCAACCACCCCGATTCCCTACGGATTCTGCCTTGGTTTAAGGGTACATCTCTTCACTCCTTTGATACTTGGCGTTGTAATTCCTCAACGTCTTCAAAGAGGTGACGGGTCCCTGCAACCAAACATCGGACTGTGGAGTCCCTAAATCCACGGACTATGAGGTCCTTAACCTTGACCGTGATGTCTTAAAACTAACATCGGACTGTGGAGTCCCTAAATCCACGGACTATGAGGTCCTTAACCTTGACCGTGATGTCTTAAAACTAACATCGGACTGTGGAGTCCCTAAATCCACGGACTATGAGGTCCTTAACCTTGACCGTGATGTCTTAAAACTAACATCGGACTGTGGAGTCCATAAATCCACGGACTATGAGGTCCTTAACCTTGACCGTGATGTCTTAAAACTAACATCGGACTGTGGAGTCCCTAAATCCACGGACTATGAGGTCCTTAACCTTGACCGTGATGTCTTAAAACTAACATCGGACTGTGGAGTCCCTAAATCCACGGACTATGAGGTCCTTAACCTTGACCGTGATGTCTTAAAACTAATATCGGACCGTGGAGTCCCTAAATCCATGGACTATGAGGTCCTTAACCTTGACCGTGATGTCTTAAAACTAACATCGGACTGTGGAGTCCTTAAATCCACGGACTATGAGGTCCTTAACCTTGACCGCGACGTCTTTAAACTACAATACCTGGAGAAACCCCTGACTCCGTAAAACACAGACAAGGGTGACCACATCCAGCACTTACAAGTCCTCACGACCTGTAAGGAAGAAAAACTCTCTTGTAAGATCCTTACGACTCTCAAGGGAAAACCCGCTTAAGAATCCTCACGATTTTTAAGAACTTACACCTATGGGATCCTTTCGACCTGTAGGGAGAAAAACTCTTTATGAGACCCTTGTGGCTCATAAAATGCAAAAGCCTTAGGAAGCAGATCCTAACCCTGAATCCTAAGCCATCGCTGTCCTGCAAGGAGATCAAGATAGAATATCTGCAGAATACAAAGGGGACACACCATTGAGAAGAAAAATGTATCTTTTATTCATAAACCAAAATGGATACAAAGTACAATTCATGAAAGAAACAAAAAAGAAAGATACTCTCATCTATGAATATGTACAAAAAGGGAAAAGATATGAGTCCTCAAGCCGGCGGGCGGTGTAGTAATTTTACCAGCTCATCGTTCTGTTGCTGAGCCACGGCTTCATGACGCAAGATCTCCAGAAGATGAGCCTCCGCCTGAGCTTGCTGAGCCTGATACGAAGCAAGCCGAGCTTCGAGCTCTTTCTCGGTGGCTTTATGAGCCTCGACCCTCTCACGAGTGAACGTGGCAGCTTTATCGAGAGCCACCACCTCTTTTATGGACTCCTGGAGCACTCGCCAGAGTTCGTATGCTTTGTTGGCCTTGGCTGTGAGGCTGGCCTGAAGCTCGCTCAGCGCCTTAGAAGCCAATTCCCTCTCCGAGAACTTGCGGCCAAGCCTCTTCTCGCATGACGTCATGTTAACCGCACATCGTGCTATCGGACCCCGCAACTCCGCTTTTGCAGCCACGGCTTCCGAGGAAAGACGAGAACATTCAAGAGCGTGCAAACAAGCCTCCACCTTCCTACAGAACTCCACCCAGACCCGCACCACCTCCTCGCTATGATAGGTGGCGAGAAAAGGAAGAGAGCCGTTAGCTTCAGCGGCAAACGCTTCGGCTGTGGTCGCGCTACCAGCACGGAGCTCCTCGACGAAAGATGATAGGGAGACAAGGCTCAATCGGGCCAAGCGTTCTGAAGCCCGCAAAGCATAAGGGCCGGGCGGCATCACGATGCGCGATTCCAAAGCCATGGAGACTGGCAGGGCTGTTCAAATTTGGGAAATGTTAGTAAAACTCTTAAACGCAGAACGAACGGGACTATAATAAAATGTCACTCACTGACAGTCATGCAAGTAGGAGCTGAAGGTTCCCCTGGCCCTTCAACGACCTCGACCTCATCGTCAGCTTCCAAAACTATAAGAGACATCGACGTCATTTCGCGAAATAGTAACAATGCTATGGTAAAAAAAATGGCGAATGACACTAACCTTGCCCAGAGGAAAGGACAATACGCTGAGGGGAGATCGCCTGCGGAGCTGCCATCTCCAATAAACGCTGAAATGACTGTCGAGGCGACAGATCCGCGATAGTGGCCGCCAAACCGCGCAATTCTGGGAAAGATAAAAGAGTTCAGACTATGAAGGGGTTGCTAAATTAAAACGCAGAGGGATACCTTCAACACTCCTCCCATTCTGAGCTGGGGGGATAGCAGCTTCAACGGTCTCCGCCGTGACCTCAGGCTCCAACAAAGGAAGAGTAGTCCCGAATACCTCTCTTCCAGCCTCTGGGCCGCCCTCAGTAAGAGTCATTGGGGCGGCGACTTCCAAAGGAGCCTCCCCCAAAGGGGCAAGCGCTCCCTGATCAAGAACCGCCGCTGGAGGTTCTACCATGAGAGGAGCAGCCCCATCAGCCCCCTCCACATCAAGCAAGGTTTCATTGAGAATTTCGGCGGGCTTTAGCTTTAATGGTCCCGTAGGGAGCTCCCCCAGCATCGAAGATTCTGCACGATTCAAATAAGAATAATGATACATATGCACGGGCATAAATAATCGGAAAGACTACAAAAGGAGCACAACGTACCTATACGCAAAGAAGCCCTCAATATGGCTTCTTCAAGCCGCTGCTCCTTCTCAAGGAGATAGGCTCGCCGGGGTTCAAGGGTAGACTCATGACCACCGGTCCATAAAGAGAGTGCATCAGCTGCGTCTTCTGAAGCGGCCTGCTTCAAAGCCCTTTCCCCCCATTCCTCCAAAGGACCGATAAATCGCCGCCGAATCCACGAAGGGTCTTCATAAAAGATTACAGCGGGATAAGACTTCTTTGAAACCTTGGCGTTTTGAGACTCGTCTTTTGAACGCCGTATGGCCTCAGCCAGCTGTGCGGCCTCCTCATCAGCCGAGCTTGGGAAGAGAAGTCCAGCGTCTGACTCTTGCAGGGCCAATGGTTCATCTTCAAGAATAGGCTCAGACTCCGCCAAAGAATCGAGCAGGTTGGTAGCCGCTTTCCTCCACCGTTTAGACCCAGAGCCGGTCGCTGAGGATGACCGCTTCCTCCCTCGCGAAGCCTTGGGACGGCGCCGGCCCACATCGCCCTCAGCGCCCTCATCCCTATTACTCTCGCTCGGTGCCACAACCGAGGATGACATCGCCATTGTCGATGCCACAAGGGGCGGTGCCGCCACCGGCAGGGGTGCACCACTGGGGCCCGTCTACCCCGCGATCGGGAACCCAAAGGCATACCAGCCGTTGGAGTAAGGTCTACCCCTGACTCCCCCGGAATGAGCACAGCGCCAATCTCCCTCAAAGGGAAGCGGACCGGAACCCTCGGTCACAGCATAGCACCCGAAACCTGAGGAGGAGCATCGTGACCAAGGAGCACCCTTCTTTCTTCAAGAATAATTGGGCTGATCCGATGAAGATACCAGCTCGTAAATGCACCTACACACCGAGGCATGTACTCAGCTTCAGGGACCATGAAACGGGAGCCGGTGTTCAGCCTCATGAAATGATGAGCGGCATCGCGAACAACATCGAGCGAAGGGATCGGGGCGACTATAAAAGCCTCGAAAGGAACACCCTGGTCGTATCCAAGCTGCCGGACGAATCGATGTGGATTGTACCGCATAAAAAGAGCTGCACTGTCCTGGCGAAACACCAAGTAGCCCGGTCTAATTGTATACAAATGCGCGGCCTCCCGGGGCTTCAAAGAAGGTGCGTTGTCTTTCGACTGGTCCCAGAGTTGTTGAACGGGACCCGAAGGAGTAGACAAGACCCGATTATTAAAAACCAACCCGCCAGCGGCGGCATGAGGAGAAATCAGCACCCGAATAGCCCCGAATTGAGTCGGGTCAGCAGCAGAAGCACCCACCAGTCGCATAAGTCGCGGGAAGGGATAGGGGTCGTAAAAAGCGGGCCTTTGATGCATAGCGAAAGCCCCCAGCACATGCATTTCAACCCAGGACGTGAAATAATGAAGCGAAAAGTTCACTACATCCACGCCGGGTGTAGAGGTATTAGCCGCGGTGCCCAATCCATGATAGAGGTGCGCCAAGGCCGGGATGCCGATGGCCAACCGCGTCCCCTCAGCAATACGATGAGCCGGGTAGATGACCGAGGCTCTCATGAAGCGGCGATGCATGGGGATAACGAACCAACTAAGCCAGACACTAAAAAACCCCACGAAGAACGTCTCCTCGTCCATGCCGGGAACAACGATGGATTCAAAAGAGGTCGGTGACATAATAGGGATGTAGTACTGAGGTAAGTCCGATTCAGTGGTCGGCAGCTTCTTCGGACCGAACCCAAAGGGGTCTCCAATGTTGGCAAACTTCGGGGCTGTCTTCGATAAGGCGTCCTCGCGAAGGAAACGAGCAATGAAGCTCTTGAAAGTAACACCCTGCTCTTCGGATTCGGTGAATAATCGGTCAAAGATACCTAGCGCCTTGATTAAACTGGGGCGCTTGTGGCGAACGGCATTCTCAGCAGACAGGCCGTCAACCGGGGCGGGCTCGGGTTCAAAAACGTACTCGTCAGAAGGAAGCAACTCCTCATACAAACTACCCCTGATTGGCAACCCCGAAATGTCATAGAATTCTGCTAGAGAGATCGAGACCTCGCGATCTCCTACAATGAAAGTGTTGGTGGGAAGATTCCATTGGTTCAAAAACGCCTTAACCCACCAGACATGCGGGGACTTATAATGGAATAGTGACGCGTATATGGCCTGATAAAGCCCGACTTTCTGCAACCGCGCACGATGGGCAGAAAGGATGTAGCGAGCCCAGAGAAGGTAGCCTGTAGGATGCCGAGGAGTAAGCCCTATCTTATAAATTTACCCCCACGGGTGGGCCTCACCCAGGCAGATACGCCGCCCCCAGGCAGATACGCCGCCCCAAGATGTCTATGGCCGGGATCGGATGGTTCGGAATACCGGTCGTCGAAGGCTCGAGCCTCCCCGTTGGAGTCCAGTTGGGCATTTACACAGCAAAAACCGTCCTCGGAGGGTCCATCGGTAAGAATGGGAAAGTGGACTCCGTCGGTACCGCGCAAAGAAAACTCCGGCGACACTGAATAATCTGACTATACCAAGATCCCCAATGAAGAAGATTGGTGCAGTTCGGGTCATGGGCCCGAATCATCGCCATCGCTTCCTCATCAGATGGTGATTGAGGAAAAGCAGCCTCCGAGCGAGAAAAGGGAAAGCACGGAACAGAAGCCATCGCACCTGAAATCCAATAAAAGAAGACCGTTAAAAGAAAAGTCAGCAATATATATTCATGCATGAAAGTGAAGACTAGTTAAAGAAAGCAACAACAGAGTTTTCTGGGACCATTGGCTACAAAACACATGGGCCCCACAGAATCCGGATGACGGCTCGTTAATAATGAGACCAAATAGTTATAATAAAACAAAGGGAATACCCTCGTTAAATAAATAATGATGACCATGCACATTCCCCCAACAGGATCTGTCTCGGGCTCTACAATGGATCAAACAAGATCAAAGGAATTAAATTCCCACAGAAGACATCATTACAAAGCTCCTATTTCATTAATTGCAGAAGGACAACCTAGGGTCAAGAGACCCCAAGAAGCCTCCGTGTGAAGAAACTGAGTTCTTCATTAGAATTAAATTCCTTATTACGAGAAGGGAATTAAATTCCCAGAAAACATTTTTGGGATGGAATTAAATTCCATGGAGTTGAACCGCCATCATCATCTTCCCAAGGATCATCCGACCCTAAGAGATCTACTGTTGGAGGTTAAGTGGTCTCATATTTGGTTAAAGAAATTGAAGAAAAATGGGTACTTTGTGAAATCCTTAATGTGGATTTAAAATCCAGAGAGTTCTTTTAAAACAAAGGTGCTTCAGCCGTTCAACATTATTACCTGAGGAAAAGGGATCCTTCAACAGAGTTAAACTCTGGAAAATGTCTGAGACAGAGAACTAAGCTCTGGAGGAAGAGAATTAAATTCTCAAAGAAAAAAAATTCTCAGAAGAAGAAGATGAACAAAGTGAAGGCTCTTCTGAAGAAACGTGAGTATTTATAGGAGGAGATGGAAACGTTTCATCTCCCCAAATCCCTAAAGGAATCCAACGGTCATAAAAGGTGACAACGTTGCACTCACGTGCGGACACGTGAGAATAACGCTGTGGGGGCATTTGTTTCCTGATTTAAAATCAGAAAAGCTTATGGAAAAGGCTTCAGAAAAGGGTCACGTGCTTACACGTGACCAGCAGTCACGTGTTGGCACGTGACATCTAAAAGCATCAGCAAGGCAAATTCAGCTTCCCGATTACACCAAAGAAAAGGGCTTCAGTAAGGGTCACTTGCTCCTACGTGACCTGGGTCACGTGTTGGCACGTGACAATTAAAAGCGGCTTCAAAGGCAAACCGGTTCCCTGATCAAATCAAAGAAAAGGCTTCAGAAGAGGTCACGTGCTCCCACGTGACCAGGGTCACGTGTTGGCACGCGATACTCAAAAGCAGCAGACTTGTTCTCCGGTTAAATCAAGAAAAAGAGTCCAGCCGAGGGTCACGTGCTCACACGTGACCAGGGGTCACGTGGTGGCACGTGACAGCTAAGCAGCGACCAGAAAGCAGAGCGCGGAAAGAAAGAAGAAAGCTCGTCCCAAGGGGGTCACGTGCCCAGACGTGACCAAGGGTCACGTGGCCACACGTGACCGGTTTTCAAAGCCTATCTTTCAACAGAATCAAATTCCGAGGAGAGATCACTTAAATCTTTCCAAAGGAAAAAGATTATAAGCAACCGATTAAATTGAAGATTCAGAGGTAATTAAATATCATCCATCTATGGGAAAATCTCGAATTTGGAAAGATTTCCCCTTTAAATCTAACCGAAATAACAAAGGAGAATCTCTGGATTTAAAATCCAATGGTGAATAAAATTCACCTAATAATCCAACGGTCCAAAACGAATGATGGATGCAAATCAAATCTCTCAATGAAAGATTCATCAAAAACTAATTGACTCGGCTGCTTCTCCTATAAATAGGAGCCAAGAGACACACAAAAGGAGATATATGCAGAGGGAAGAAAAGAGAGAGAGCCTTGATACTTTGAGGAATTTGGATCTTCTGCAAAAGAAAACCCTAGGTAAGAAAGAGAAGGCTTTTTGAAAGAAAAGAGAAATTAATTCTCAACAGAGTTTAACTCTGATATAAAACAGAAGAACATGGTTCTCTCTTTGGTGGAGGATCTGTAAAGTGCACATCTCCCTTTGAGTTGAGAATTTAATTCTCAATGGGTTGAGATCCTGCTATGCAGATCCAAAGCACAGAGAGAGAATGAAAGCACGAGAATTTAAGTCTCACAGAACTATAGGAATTTAATTCCTTTAAAATAAAATTAGGGTTTGACCCTGTGTTATGGGAATTTAATTCCTTCAGAATGAAAAGAATCAGGGTTTAACCCTAGTTAAGAATTTAGTTCTGTGAAAACAACAAGAATTTAATTCCCTTAATCTTACTCCCTAGAATAATTCTCTAACAGAGAGTGGGAGTTTAATTCCTTAAATCTTTTATTAGGGTTTAACCCTATATATGAGGAATTTAATTCCTACAGAAAATTCAGAGTTCAACTCTTCAAAAGGAACTAGGAATTTAATTCCTCTGAAATTATTGTCAGGGTTCAACCCTACGAGGAATTTAATTCCTGAAAGGGATTAACAGATCTTCTAAACAACTACAGAAAAGAAGGGTCACGTGTCACCACGTGACCCCCCCAAAGATCTACAGAAAGCCCTTTGAGGCAGTGCCTCACGTGACCCACGTGACCCTTGGCAGAAGCTTTAACATACTCCATTCAAACACCCGTCACGTGATGACACGTGAAGCTCCAAAAGATGTGATCTTTTCAGCAGAACAAACGAAGGGAGGGCGCCCTCACGTGCTACCACGTGACCCCTCTTGCCTCAGCGTCTAAACACTAAATTGGCACCCCTGAATCCAGTGTTAAAACATTGTTTGGGCCTTAGTGTTCAACACTAAGCAAAGAGCTTTATTTGCAGTGTTCAACACTGATTACCTTAGTGTTCAACACTAATTTGGGATTTCTGTCGCCAGCGTTTAACACTGGTCTGGTTTAGTGTTTAACACTAATTTGAAGGCCTTGTTATTGGTGTTGACACCAGCTATCTTCTAGTGTTAAACACTGACTCATCAATCTCATTCTCAGTATTCGACACTGATTGGTCTTTAGTGTTTAACACTAGGCATTGGCCCAATTGGCTAAATGGCCAGAGGCAAAGCCTCTCCTTCAAGGGACCAACAGAAGGACCGATGTCTCAGACATGATTGGACTTAGCCCAAGCTGGCCATAAGTCCTCAATTCATAATTAACTGGGCTAATGGGCCCCTAACGTAATTAATTGGTCTTGATCCTAAATTGGGCCAAAGACTATTTAATCCACTCCGGTTCCAGGGTACATCTCTTCACTCCTTTGATACTTGGCGTTGTAATCCCTCAACGTCTTCAAAGAGGTGACGGGTCCCGATGACCACACATTGATATGGACTGTGGGGTCCTTAAATCCATGGACTACGACGTCCTTAACCTTGACCGAGATGTCTTAAAACTAACAATGGACTATGGGGTCCTTAAACCCATGGACTACGACGTCCTTAACCTTGACCGAGATGTCTTAAAACTAACAATGGACTATGGGGTCCTTAAACCCATGGACCACGACGTCCTTAACCTCGACCGAGATGTCTTAAAACTAACAACGGACTGTGGGGTCCTTAAACCCATGGATCGCAATGTCCTTAAACTACCCATGGACCGCGATGTCCTTAAACTACCCATGGACCGCCATGTCCCTAAACTGGAACAATAGAGCCTTCAAATGCTCTTTTGCCGGATCTAAACGATCCCGTTTAAGTTGATCGCAGCCTCAAATATGGCTAACGTATCCTTAAACCTTCAAACAGACTGGACTATGAATCCCTCCAATAAACTTTGGTTCAAGGGTACATCTCGGAACTCCTTTGACACCTGTCGTTGTAATCCTTCAACGCCGTTAGAGAGGTAACGGGTCCCGATGGCCTTACATACGATGGACCGCTATGTCCCCAAACTGGAACAATGGAGCCCAAATGCTCTCTTGTCGGATCTAAACGATCCCGTTAAGTTGATCTTAGTCTCAAGTTAGACTAACGCATCCTTAACAAACGTTTGAGTTGATCTTAGCCTCAAATATGGCTAACGTATCCTCAAACCAAACCCCTAAACCCAAATCTAAGATAATACGGATTTGGACTAGTCCACGCCCTACGGACGACGATATAACTCGGTCTCCGTAAACAATCCACGGGCAACAAAACATAAAATAAACACACACGACATGAAGTGACCATCTGGAGAAAGAGAAAGTTGTTACCGCGATGCGGTAGCGTAATTAACTGCAGGGGCTTGCGCCTGCAGGGAAGAGCGTCCCCACAATCAAAAACCCCTCAAGCGAGGGGGAATCTGACGAAGTCTGCTACATCGTTCGCATCCGTCTAAACCTCCGATGCAAGGTGCCATAAATCAACTTGGCATTTTCGGAGAGGTAGACGGATAAAACCAAATAGCATCTGCCCCGAACCTCAGGCGAGACGCCAAGTCCCGGCCGCCGTTCGGAGGGGAACAATACAGTCGAGACCCCGACGAGGGGCAGTGGCCGGTCTCACAAGCCACTGGTGTCAGTTGGATCACTTAAGATGTATACATGTGCTCATTGGGTTATGAGTACACCGGACAGGACTCGCCGGGAATCTGCTAGTTAGTACTATACCTATCGTCAGATAGCAGTTCCCTGGTGACATGTGTACAGGTTAGTTCATCGACCTGAGGTCACCATTTGTCTCGTGTGAGTTCCCACTGTGCTTTGATTTCTACCCTACTACGACTCAAAGGAGTCGTGCAAACATGTAGCTTTTGGGTACAGTCCCGAGCCATATGGAGGCACGTGAGCGGATCGGCAGGGGATTCGTCTCTTCCGGTATTGGGGGCGAGATCGTGATGTGTCTAAGAGAGCTATTACACAAAGCCCACGGCCGTGGCAGGAGATTTACTGGTAGGTACTCCAGTAGTATCTCAGGGTGTTATTGGGCTACACTCCGACACGACTTATACTGCTATTGGTGGTCTGACGTTACTAGCCCCCTAGGCAGATATGCGATACTCATAGACGAACAGACCGGACTGTATATACATTGTCATTGTTAGGCTCAGTAGGGTTTCCGGATGAGTTCGCTTATCGGCCTCCCTTGAGATCAGTCCATGGGCAGCCGTTGTGCATAGCTAGTGCCACTGACGGTTTGTGGTTAAACCCACTGCCAGGGTACTAACGAGTCATTAGAGTCCCCCACAGACAGTTTCCCAAGTTCGGGCGAAACGTTGTAGAGGCCGTATGGTTTTATGGCAGGGTTCGGAAAATCCACGTGCGTTTACGCACGTGTCAGATTGCGGGCAGATAATACTGGTGGGCTTTGGTTTAAGCCGGATCCGAGTATTATATTGAGTAGATATAATATCTTTGTCTCAGTTACATTTGTATTCGGTCGTAATACAAATGCGGGTATATTTATACGGTTACGGGGTTATCCTGAAATTCGTTTCGGGATCGCTTTTGGAAGTTGCCAGTTTCCAGTTTTCTATCAGCCGTCTTTTAACATTCGGTTAAAGACGGATTTATCTTTTCTTGGATGAGTGTGGAAGATTCTAGAAGCATCTAGAAGGTGGTGATTATGCTTGTGACTCACTTGTTCATTTATGGTGCATTTATTGTGTTCACACTTTGTGGTCACACTAGATATTTCTCTTATGGTCACTCTCCTCTCTCCTACACTCACCCCCCACCTCCTATAAGATAGCCGGCCCCTCCCCTCTCTCTTTGACACTTGATTTTTCATTTGGTGAAAAGATTATGATAGTTTTGGGGTGTATGGAAATTTCATTGCTCATTTCATTCCATTACCCGAATTAATTGGCAACTTCATTAACCGATCGTCCACGGTTCTGGACGAAGTGAGACAAAGTCTTCTACTCATTCTCTACATCAATCTTGGCCATCTCTTTTAGCAAACTTGACGACCGAGTTGCCTTGAGTTAGAGGCGGGAGCCCGTTTAAAGAATCGTTGACGTGGTGCCACCTGGACGAGCAGATCGGAGATCGACGAGATCGGAGCAACCGCAACGGAGCGTGGGATGATGGTTAAAGAACGAAGGACTCGGATCGTTCGGTATAACCTTTCTACTCTCTTTACAGTTTGTTAGTATAGCAATAATGGCTGATCCGGGTTAAAGTATACGATAGCGCCAGTTAAAAAGTTTTTATTCCGCATTTGGCGTCTGTAGACGGCCGGGGCGCTACCGTAGACTTACACTCCACTAGCCGAGACCTCGCGAGATCAAACCTCTCCCCTCGGTTCCCCCCGCGCGCGTTGATCCCGAGCCTCAACTCATAGCACTTGCGGACAAGCACCTCCGAGCGAGCCAGCCGGTTCACGGAGATGAGGCCGAAGCGCCTCAAAGACCGCAGCTTGCCCATGGTCTCGTCGTAGAGCTGCTCTGACAGGGGGTTATAAAGCCCCGACGATGCCCTCCAGATGGAGTACATCAGCAGGTGCAGCAGGGAAGAACGTCGGGGGAACAACCAGCCGAAGTGGTCCTCGATGCTCCCGTACACCAACTGCACCATGTCCTTGGTACAGTTCTGGTCATACAGGTACACATCTTCGAAATTGATGATGTCGGGGATGGTAAAGGGGAAGTCCTGCATTCTCAACGCTCTGTTTGCAAGGGAAGGAAGGAATAGCAATTCTTCAGCCTTATATGGCCTGCTGCATCCCCAGAGGAACTCAACGGTCGCCTACTCTCGTCTAAGGAGTTGTTGCCATGCGGCGATCATCAAGCCTCCTCTGACGGAACCGAAGCGATGCGGCCCTGGCGCTTCACCCCCCCTGCATTCAATGCGCATGCTAACCATTCCTGTTCCCCAGGTGTGTGGTCGGGTGAAACCTCTTGAAGATTCGACCGAGCAGCTGCCCTGCCCGGTTATCCTCAGCCGGCCTCCTCAGTCCCTCCCAGCGCTAAAGGTCAAAGCCCTCACCAAGAGGCAACCCAGCAGCCGCCCTGCTCGGTTATCCCTGGCGGGTAGCTTCCCTACCGCAACGCCACAGATCGGAAAGTCCTCCCAGAGGCAACTTAGCAGCTGCCCTGCTCGGTTATCCCCGGCTGGTAGCTCCCCTACCGCAACGCCGGGGATTAAAGCCCTCACCAAGAGGCAACCCAGCAGCCGCCCTGCTCAGTTATCCCTGGCGGGTAGCCTCCCTGCCGCAACGCCGGGGACCAAAACCCTCGCCAAGAGGCAACCTAGCAGCTCCCCTACTCTGTCATCCCCGGCGGGCAGCTCCCCTACCTCAACGCCAAGGATTAGAAAGCTCTCCCAGATGCAGTCGAGCCCGAGGATCCCTCGCTCGGCTATCCTTCAGGACAAAAGCCCTCGCTAAGAGGCACCGGGCAATAACCCTGCCCAGCCAAGGGTCCTCGGTAGGCTTCTACAGCCCGTCCCGCGCCAAGGACCAAAGTCCTCCCAGAGGCAGTCGAGTCCTTGCTCGGCTATCCCCGGCTGGTAGCTTCCTACCACAATCGACAGGGATCAAAGTCCTCGCCAAGAGGCACTGGGCAGTAACCCTGCTCGGTCCCCGTCCTGAAGGATCAAAAGCCCTCGTAAGAGGCAACCGAGCAGCTACCCTGCTCAGTCCAAATAAGGCGGACAACCCTCCGCCCACCACACGCAGACGGCCCGAGCTGCCAACCAGGGGCGTCAGGTCTATTCAAGTCTCGAACGATCCCCTCTCGAATTCGAGGCCATGGAGATGCATGGAGACGCCTTCTCCTCAGCAGCGCTTGAATCAACTCGACGAACGATCGCTAGGCAGATAGCCGACCTGACATGGAGGCCCAACAGCGCAAGAAGAAATTTTTTACAAGCATTCTTCATGAACAAAAGACAATAGCACAAATCAAGGAAACCAAAGAAAGAAAAAGATTTATTACTAAAAGGCGGTCTTTACAGAGGGTATTTTTGGCTCCTCAGCCTAACAAAATGCCTGGAGGCTTACAATATTCTAGACGCAGCAAAATAAAAAGAGGAGGAAGACGGAAGCTTTAGGCTTTGGGGCCAGGAACGACCTCGAGGCCCTCGACATCCACCACAAGGAGAGCTGGGTCCTCGGCGACTTCCTCGTCATTAATCTCCTGCCCCTGCCCGCTGGTGTCCGTGAGGGGGTACTGGACTCGGAGCTCTTCATCGGCGAACCCCGGCACTCGGGCCTTAACAGCATCGAGGGCCTCGTGCCAGATGAGGGTCGTGGCGACGGCCAAGTCATCATAAAAGTCTTTCGACTTCTTGTAGCCTTCCAACGCCTTCACCGCCGAGAGGTTGGCCAACTTGACCGTCCTCAGGTCAGCCGACTTCGTCCACTCAGCCGCCGCCCCTAGCTCCTTCCGAAGGGATTTCACTGTCTTCTTCATATTGCCGACCAGCACCTGAGCGTCCTCAAGCTTGGCCTCAGCGACTGCAGCGGCCTCGCGGTGCCGGGCGACCTCCCGCTTCCTGGCCTCCACCTCACCCTCCAGGACGACGACCCTTGCCTTCATCTCCTCCAGCTCTCGCTTGGAGCTCTCTTCCAGTGAGGCGAGCTGGCCCGCAGCTTTCATCGCCGGGGCTACCACCTCGGCCTCCATGCGAAAGGCGAGGGCGACGTGCTGAAGGACCTGAAAGGAAGAAGAGAGATCAGGGAGACGAGAGAGGCACCGAACCTCAAATAATAATAGTAATGAAAGACAAGCTCTTACTTGCACGGACTCCTGGGCGATGGACGCCAGCTGAGCCCTGAAGGTCCCCCCCGGGACTCTACCCCCGGCCGATACCTCTATCTCATGCATCAGGCTATCCGCGATGGATAGTCCCGAAGGCACGGCGAACTGGAGACCGCCTTCCTCCACCGTGATCGGCGAAGACGGTCCCCGGGTAGATCTCCTCTTGAGCAGTCTCGAGGGAGAGCCGGTCTCCTCCTCCAAGGCCGGGTCTTCCAGAATCCGAGCCCGCCTCCAACCAGACGTTCTACTGGGCACTGGGGCGGGATTCGCTTCCGAGCGCTCGCGGGGCACTACCGCTGGGGGAGAAGGAGCCGGGGCAGTCTTTGAACGGGAAGAGCCGACGCCCCAACCTTTGCAGCCGGCCTCGGCTGGCGCTTTGAAGCCCGGAGCAAGTCTATGTCTATGGGTCCTGCACAGAACCAAATGTAGAGGGAGTTAGCAATACGGGCAATATGCGAACCAAAAAGAAAAACCTAAACTTACCGACGAACTCAACGGGGATGAACCCGGTCCAACTCAGAACCCTCTCAGACAACAGCACGTCGAAACGGGGGATGGGCTCCCACGACGCCACTCTCACCACGACGGGGTCCCTGGACTGGTTCCCCGGCAAGTGCTTCTCTCTCGACCACTCAGTAGGCACGGGCCAGTCCTCACCATCGGGAGGGGAAAAGAAGAAGAACTTCTTCTTCCAGTCATGAATGGAAGAAGGCAGGGCCACAACCCCCGTCCCGGCCGGCCCCCTGGTCACTTTCTGAAAGAGAGATAAACCCACATCGGGTAACCCGCTCGACCACCGGGGTGATTTTTGAAGACGAGAGAAGAATCAAGAAGGGAAAGGCTGATGGGGATCGCCTGTAACTTCAGGCGGACCAGGAACCCGAGGAGAATCCTCCACGAGTTTGGCACCAACTGACCGGGGGCTAACCGGAAGAAGTTCAACGCTTCAACGACCTCAGGAGAGAAGGGCAGACACATTCCACCCCAAAAAGCTTCCAAATACAGGGCGATCTCCCTGCCCCGTCCTTGTTCTGCCTGTTAGTTATATGTATGCCCTAGAGGCCATTACTGTACATTGGATGTATATTGTAGTGGATGCTGGGACATATATAGGTAGGACTTTCTTGCTCGACATGATAGTACGCTATCTGGTTGCTCTTTATCTTAACGTGTATACTTTCCGTCTCTCTGTTACATGTTGATAAAGCCCTTAGGATGTGTACTCGACTTCCAGGACTATGATGCATATCATACTAGTGGGGCCTGGGTAGTCCATGAGTACATCCTTGAAATGTTCTTAGTCGAGGGAATATCGAGACGGGGCATCGATATTCCAGAGTAGACTAGCGTATATCTTCTCGACCCATACGATGGGCGATGGATGATCCCATATCCATTGGTGTTTGACATCGGAGATGGTATGCGGGTGCTCAGTGGAGACTGGGTACACTGAACGGACTCGCCGAGAACTCCCAGATGGTATTATACCTCACGTCAGATGGCAGTTCTCCGGTGACACTGGTACAGCTTAGTCTGTTGACCCGAGATCGTCATAGAGTCTTGTGTGTCTCCCACTGTGCTTTGATTTCCACCCTACCATGGCTCTACCGAGTTGTGCAAACAGGTGGTTTTTGGGTACAGTCCCGATTCACATGGAGGCAATGAGCGATAGGAGGGGATTCGTCTCTCCCGGTATTGGGGGTTGATGTTGTGCTATGCTCGACTGGCCATAACAGGAAATCCCTGGCCAGGGTTGCAGTGATATACTGGTAAGAGTTATCAGTAGTTTCACGAATGTTATGGACCTTACGTCGGCATGACTTATCAAGCTATTGGGGTCTGACGTTTACCACCCCTAGGCGAGATATGCGACATATCAGACGAACTGACCGGACTGTACGGTAAGTGTTACTGGTTGGATTCACGGGAGTGTGAGCGGGCTTGCTCGTCGATCTTCTGATCGCTCAATACCCGGGTGGCCGTTACGTTTAGCAGACCGCTTACGGCTTGTGGGTGCTTGATATGATCATCATCTGCTGCCGGCGTATTGACGAGTCTTTAGAGTCCTACACAGAGGTTTCCTGGCTCAAGCGAAACGAAATAGGAGCGCATATGAGATATGTGCAGGACCGAGAATAATGCGTGTATGTGATACCGTATTTCATTCTCGCGATGAATGTATCGATTGGTTGTATGCGATATAACCTAGTTATCGAATCATGGATTGATTCGATAAGCCGATACATTTGATATTAGTCGGTTATATGCGATATGACCGGATCGTTAAATCAAGTATTGATTTAATGATCTAATGCATAATTATATATTTGATATATTACTTTGCATTAACTAGTATTTGTTCACTTTAAATGGATTTACTCACTTAATGTGCACATTGTATATGTGATATATTTTTTTGTGCACAAGATTGTATCATGTTTGATGATACAAGCTCACTTGGGTTTGTGTAAAGAATTAAACCATGTTTAGTGAATGGTTAGGGTTTCTTTTCTCTTATTTATTTATCTATTTACTTTGGTTGAAAAAGATAAAGAAAAACTAAATGGTTGCTTTCATGCTAGAAGATTCTTGTAGTTTCTTGCATCTTTGACCAAAGCAACCATTTTGTCTTCATATCCTAACCCTAACCATTCAACAAACCATGGTCTATTCTCTACACTAAACCATGGTTGAATACATGATAAGTATTCATTTTTATTTTCTTTTTAAAATAACTTATCATATTCATTTCTTTCTTCTTCTTCTTCATAAGCAAGAAAGAAATGTTTTCTACTCCAATGGCAACTTAAGCAAACAAGTGAGAAATCCAATTCTAAAGTGAACCCACTTCCTATTTCTTCATCCTCTACCTCTTGCCAAGTAGTATAGGGTGTTTCCTTCACAAGTTTTCAAGGCTTGGTGAAGTTGGAGCTTGTTCTTGTGATGCCTCGACGTAGATCATCTTCGGCATCGAACCGACGATCAAGCCCGCCCATTCTTCGATGATGCCGATGCTAGAGTCATGGGTACGATTTGGACAGCGAGGGGACTTCATCACGGAGCCTAGGAGGTGGTGGACCGGATCTACAAAGGTTGTAGCCCCTTTCCTTTAGATACATTTCCGTTTACTTGCTTGATTCGCCTATTTATCTAGTTAACGATCCGTATTAAGGTTTGTAGGCACTTGAAAAAATTAAATTGGTCGTGTTTGATCACTTGTGAGACTCCATTAGAGTGCCTAGGAACCCTACAGTGGTATCAGAGTCTAGCTAGAGCCTTAGACGAAGTCTAGATGGAGTTAGAAGTCCGATCGACCCGAAACCCCGATTTTAACATGCTCTCTGGACATTTCTGTAAAATGTGGTTTTTTCGAAATTAAAAATATGCAGAAAAATCAGCAGGGAATCCTAAGAATTACCGTGCAACACGTGTCCATGATTCAACAAGAGTGCGGCGGAACCGCGGCAGAAGCATGGCTTCTGCGGCGGTTCCGCGGCAGTATAGTCACAATGCCCAATACTGTTTGCACAATAATTCCTAGTTTCTGGTGTTGGTTTTCCTGGGAATATTTTAATATTTATTCCAGAGTTTTATTTTCTGGGTTGTATTGGGAACTCAGTATATTCGATCGGACTGTCTAATTTTGTCGGTGTACTTTTCCGGGTATTTTTAGAATATGTTAAAAAGTTCGACCGGATATAAATACCCAACTTTTCCCCTGTCGGGAAATTTCCAAGTGTTGGATTTTTCCGTAGTTTAACGACGTTCTAAGTAGTGCAAGTAACGCGATGGACCCTCTAGAAGACAACAAACCTTAACTCGATTATGTGACCGTCTTGAACTGCCCTTTGAACCTTCGGGTTTGGGGCAGTACGGCGTGCCACATGTGAGGCGTTGGCTTGACCCTTCTACGGCTGGACCGTTGGTACTGAGGCACGAACTGAATGTTGTTAGACTTATTTCATGTGTTGAGTAGTATCGAGAAAACTTGGGTGTTCGATTGTTTGATCGAAAAGTTTAGCATTTTCTGTTTATCCGGAATGTGATACAATAATTGGAATTCACAAATAGTTATGAGATAACGGAATGAATATTATAAACATAGCAGTTTAGTCTCACTTGATCGGTTGCCACGGAATTTTGATGTGATCAAAAGTCCGTCGCAATCACGTAGCGTACGCGGATACTCGCCGGGTAAACTTAATAGACAGGCTCACTCCATAGCCCCGACCAAGTAACTGTAGGAGAACCCCGTCGCCGAAAGCATCCGTTCGGGTGCTCGCGGTAGCGGTGTTCCGCCTTGGTGCACTTTGTCGACGGCGTCGGGGGCGCGGCCGTCTACTGAAGTTTGCGACGAGCATTCGATCAGAATGTCGGGAATCCTGTTGAATTGCCCGACTTGATATTGAAAAGAGTTTTCGATAATGAGACTAAAATGCGGGGTTTATAATTGTTAGGCATGCGATGTCTAAAGAATTCATTTGATTAGGCATGCGATGTCTAAAGGAGTTGCGGATTCCAACTGTTGTAGTTTTACACTTTCTTTTCTGTGACCGTAAGTGTAATATGTGATATCGCCGGTTTCGTTGCTATATGTCAACGACAATTGGGATTGACATATTTACTTACGTTGATGACATGTGATGTTATGTGTTGCTGGATATGTTATATTGGATCGTCGTGTTTGAATAGCCGGGGGTTTTTTATGTGAGATGAGTGTTTTTTCATTTTCATTCATGTAAAAACTTGTATGTAATATTCTTTTGTTGGGGCACTTCCAGGTTGCGGAAGTTGTCACCGTTGATGTATATTATTTACTTTTCTGCACTAGGATAGACCCAAGGAGGGGAGCACAAGTAACCGGGTTCTGGGGTCCAGTGGGAGACCAACTCGAGGAGTCGAGTCCGGGTCTCCTAACCCTAGAATTGGTAGGGTTGCTTGCTGCTCTCGTAGGGGTCTAGGGGTGTGGGATTGGCTATTCATCACGACCGTGGAATCCGTGTTTTATACTGGCTCGTATTGAAAACACGGACGTTCTAGTATATCCAATATTTCATATGATTCTTTCTGCTGCGTTATCTGTGATGTGATCATGCGATGTTCTGTGCTCTGTTCAGATAGATGTAGTATATAGTATATATGATATATTATATAGACGTTACTTATGTTTTACACCCGCGCTAGCCCTGCCCCGCTCTGCCGTTAGTTACCTAACCTAACGGTGCACGAGGGGACATCGAGGCGAATGCAGATGGCATAAGTGTACGTCATATTTATCTGTGATGTTTAGGTAATTTAAATGATGGGATATTCATTAATGAGATTAATGAAAGAAAATAAACCTAATTGATGTTGTGGAATCGAATTTCAAAATAAAACAGGTAGCTACAGTTCTTGCTTTGCATCGCGGTGTTCATTGTAGAACATCCTGCACCTTATTCGATAAGGAAAGGACCGAGATCCCTTCACCGGGAGTGACTCCTTTAGCAATAACTGGCAGATGCTACATCACTCGGTTTGTCTTTTGATAGCTTCTATAGTTTCTGCTTTGCACGGTGATATATATGATATATCCCGCACCTCATTCGACGAGGAAAGGGCCGACGATCCCTTCACCGGGAGTGACCCCTTTAGCAAAACTAGAAAAACCTCAAAAACATTCCATTTAAAACCATTTGATTCCGCAACGAGATCAAGTTCAAAGCGTTAAAGGTTTTCACAAAAACCATTCGCAACCCTCCGTCATTTTAGGAAGTAGAGTACTTAGTATTCGTGCTGTGTTTGTTGACTTTAGTTAAGGCACAGTGTACGGTAGCTAAGTGATGTCTTCCTACACCGCATATGATGCGATTAGTTAGGACAGTCGCGTGACTTTGTTGACCTTAGTTAAGGGTCATGTGGGTGGGTCTGATTAATCACGAAATGACGGGTAGAACTTGACTAGTACTTATGATTTGTTGACCATAGTTAAGGTCATAGGTGCTAGGGGTAAAAACCTTTATCGGGAGTTTAAAGTGTTGAAACTTGCAATGAGATTGCATACCTTCTATATGATAGTTGGATCCCGATACCCACTGCGAGTAATTGTTACTCCTGGGAGAGTTTTGCACTTTGCAATTAGCCGATCAAGTAGGTGTCTAGAAAGGTGTCAACGGGGTTACGCCTCTGGGAAAATGAGGTTTACAGTAATTAGGTCCGTGCGAAAGCACGGGGAACCTCCCTCAAAGTACCGACACTGGCCTGGCTGAAAGATTGGCGAACTTGTAGAGTGTAATTAATCCCGGCTAGTCTTTCCTTTTAGGGTTTGAAGGAAGATTTGATAAAAACAGTGGGAGTCATCCTGATTAGATAAAATATATAACCAATCTGATCTTGCAAGAGCGCACGCTGAGTGTTTTCTTCTCTCTCTATCCAGGTAGCGACCATATCACGCCTTAATCAAGATAATAATATGGATGTATTGACCGAACCCGCTTGTTATACTGAGCTGGGGAACGTTGGTCCCGCTCCGACTTATAATTGTTATAAGACCGAGCAGGAAATAGGGGAATACCAGATTTCCTATGCCGCCCAAACGAAAAAAGTGCATATGATGCATCTCCTTCGGGTATGTTCATTACAAAGAACTGTTTCTCAGTATCCTCTGAATCCTGGGTATATGATACCGGATCAGGATCCCAGATATGTAAGCTGTTACATAGGGCTACAAAAAGGTAGAAAAACTGAGAACGGGTGATAAGTTTCATGAGACAGAAACCGGGGCAAGTGTTGCAGCCAAGTCTGTTGGTCACTGTCACCCTGTATTACCGGTACATTGATTCTGAACAAATGCTATTAGATACCGAACCTGATATACAAAATCATATCAGTCTCTTTATTAGTAAAGAAGGATACAATTTTGTATTGTTGGATAATGTTTTGAACATTTCCTATATCAAAAGTTGATCGGTTCAGGCACGTTATCTAAAAGCATTGACGTTCTAAATCAAACTGCAGTTCCTAGTATACAGAACACACACAAGAGGAAGAGTTCAGAAATGAATGAATCCTTCTTGAGGCATTGTAGACTAGGTCACATCAATGCGACCCGACTGGCTGAAGTTACATTTTAGATGCATATTTAAATCAGTTTGAATTTACATCTTGTGAAACTTGCCAGTCATGTCACAAAGATTAGATGACCATAGCTCTGTTTATTAGAAACATAGAAAGAGTTAGTAAACTCTTGGGAATGATACATGATGATGTATGTAAAGTCTCCTGTCTACACATGCCAGGACTGGTTCTTCATACTTCATTATATTCTCTGATAATCTCTCAAGATTCAGTCATATGTTCCTGTTGAAACATAAGTCCGAACCTTTTGAGATATTCACAGAATATAAGTTTGAAGTAGAGAACCAAAATACGGGTATAAGTATTATGTCCTATGATAAGATCAGGGAGGAGAATACTTGTGCATAGAATTCCTGGACTATTCTAAAGGAGAATGAGATTTTCTCTCAGTGTTACTCCTCTGAATACACCACATCACAACGGTGTATCAGGGCGGAGCAATTGCACAATATTAGATATGGTGTGCTCTATGATGAGTATTACTGAGTTACCTATTTCCTTTTGGGGTTATACACTTGAGAAGCTGCATACCTATTGAATTAGGTTTGAATCAAATCGGTGCCTACCACTCCATATGAGATATGGTATGGGAAGAACCCATCTCTTAAGCGAGTTAAGATTTGGGGTTGTCCGGCCTATGTTTAAAGCAAAATCCGGACAAGATCGAGGCAGGATCAGTTCTGTAAAACTGGAAAGGTTCCAGTTATACAAAACTGCAGTTGATGATTTGACTGAACCAAAGGATTCTATAGTTCCCGACGAACCTCAGCCTCTCCGCCGATCTAGCAGGGTTCTTCATCCGCCTGAGAGATACCTCGGTTTCTCGATGACAGTGGGAGCGAGGAATGCATCATGAGATGATGACCCAACTAGTTTCGAGCAGGCCATCGAGAGTAGGGACTCTGTAAGAATGGCTGGATGCTTAGCGATCTGAGATGGAATTCATGTACACCAGCAAAGTATGGACTTTGGTTGCTATACCTGAAGGGTTAAATCCCCATCAGGAGCAAGTATATCTTGAGAAGATTACTTGGTGTAGATGGAAAGGTTGAGACTTTCAAAGCTAGACTTGTTAAAGGTTTTCGTCATCGACCAGGCACGGATAATGATGAAACCTTTTCCATGGAATATGCTTAAGTCCATCCAGATCCTACTTGCCACGACTACATACCATGACTGCGATATCTGGTGGTTGGGTGCCATGACTACTTTTCTAAATAATGATTTAGAAGAGAACGTCTATAAGAACACAGCCAGAGGGCTTCGTAAACAGTGGGAGCAGCGGAAACGTGTGCAAGTTGCTTTACATAATGAAGCAGGCATCGCGGAGTTGGAACGTCTGTTTTGATGTGAAAGTCAAAGTGTTTGACTTCATCAAAATGGTAGACGAACCTTGTATATACAAAAGGGTAGTAGAGAGTAAGGTGGTCATCCTCGTATTGTACGTAGACAACATACTCTTGATAGGAAAAGAGTTTCCTATACTACGATCGGCCAATCTCCTATTATCACTAGGATTCTCCAAATAGGATCAAAGTGATACCTCCTAAATCCTAAGTTTTCATCTGTGAGATAGATGCAATTGGATGCTAGGATTCTCACTAGATGTAGTGAGATGGTATCAATCGATCCTGGGGAGAATCACTGGAAGAGTTCCAGGGTGATAAAGACGACTGAATGTCAGTCACGGGCATTGTCTTTACCCTCAGTAGAGGGACGATATGTTGGAAGAGTTCCAAGCTAGATACCGTGGCAAACTAGACGATAAAGGCTGGTAACATCGCTATTGAAGATACTACCAAAGAGGAAGTTTGGGTGTATATTGGTTCATAAGATGAACTAGGTTCCTGCCATTGTATGACAATGGAAGTATGGCTTTGACCCTGGAACCCTGGTCCCATCAGTGACCCAGACATATTCTGAGGAAGCATCACCTGATCATGGAGATATGTGATCTCCGGGGTGATCGAGGTTAGGAGAGTAGACTCAGAGGACAACACGGCGGATCCACTCACGAAGGCCTTTTCCCAGAGAGAGACTCATATGGGATGGTTGAGTATTAGATACTGCGACCACTGCTACAGATGGCCCTAGTGCAAGTGGGAGATTGTTAGTTATATGTATGCCCTAGAGGCCATTACTGTACATTGGATGTATATTGTAGTGGATGCTGGGACATATATAGGTAGGACTTTCTTGCTCGACATGATAGTACGCTATCTGGTTGCTCTTTATCTTAACGTGTATACTTTCCGTCTCTCTATTACATGTTGATAAAGCCCTTAGGATGTGTACTCGACTTCCAGGACTATGATGCAGATCATACTAGTGGGGCCTGGGTAGTCCATGAGTACATCCTTGAAATATTCCTAGTCGAGGGAATATCGAGACGGGGCATCGATATTCCAGAGTAGACTAGCGTATATCTTCTCGACCCATGCGATGGGCGATGGATGATCCCATATCCATTGGTGTTTGACATCGAAGATGGTATGCGGGTGCTCAGTGGAGACTGGGTACACTGAACGGACTTGCCGAGAACTCTCAGATGGTATTATACCTCACGTCAGATGGCAGTTCTCCGGTGACACTGGTACAGCTTAGTCTGTTGACCCGAGATCGTCATAGAGTCTTGTGTGTCTCCCACTGTGCTTTGATTTCCACCCTACCACGGCTCTACTGAGTTGTGCAAACAGGTGGTTTTTGGGTACAGTCCCGATTCACATGGAGGCAATGAGCGATAGGAGGGGATTCGTCTCTCCCGGTATTGGGGGTTGATGTTGTGCTATGCTCGACTGGCCATAACAGGAAATCCCTGGCCAGGGTTGCAGTGATATACTGGTAAGAGTTATCAGTAGTTTCACGAATGTTATGGACCTTACGTCGGCATGACTTATCAAGCTATTGGGGTCTGACGTTTACCACCCCTAGGCGAGATATGCGACATATCAGACGAACTGACCGGACTGTACGGTAAGTGTTACTGGTTGGATTCACAGGAGTGTGAGCGGGCTTGCTCGTCGATCTTCTGATCGCTCAATACCCGGGTGGCCGTTACGTTTAGCAGACCGCTTGCGGCTTGTGGGTGCTTGATATGATCATCATATGCTGCCGGCGTATTGACGAGTCTTTAGAGTCCTACACAGAGGTTTCCTGGCTCAAGCGAAACGAAATAGGAGCGCATATGAGATATGTGCAGGACCGAGAATAATGCGTGTATGTGATACCGTATTTCATTCTCGCGATGAATGTATCGATTGGTTGTATGCGTTATAACCTAGTTATCGAATCATGGATTGATTCGATAAGCCGATACATTTGATATTAGTCGGTTATATGCGATATGACCGGATCGTTAAATCAAGTATTGATTTAATGATTTAACGCATAATTATATATTTGATATATTACTTTGCATTAACTAGTATTTGTTCACTTTAAATGGATTTACTCACTTAATGTGCACATTGTATATGTGATATATTTTTTTGTGCACAAGATTGTATCATGTTTGATGATACAAGCTCACTTGGGTTTGTGTAAAGAATTAAACCATGTTTAGTGAATGGTTAGGGTTTCTTTTCTCTTATTTATTTATCTATTTACTTTGGTTGAAAAAGATAAAGAAAAACTAAATGGTTGCTTTCATGCTAGAAGATTCTTGTAGTTTCTTGCATCTTTGACCAAAGCAACCATTTTGTCTTCATATCCTAACCCTAACCATTCAACAAACCATGGTCTATTCTCTACACTAAACCATGGTTGAATACATGATAAGTATTCATTTTTATTTTCTTTTTAAAATAACTTATCATATTCATTTCTTTCTTCTTCTTCTTCATGAGCAAGAAAGAAATGTTTTCTACTCCAATGGCAACTTGAGCAAACAAGTGAGAAATCCAATTCTAAAGTGAACCCACTTCCTATTTCTTCATCCTCTACCTCTTGCCAAGTAGTATAGGGTGTTTCCTTTACAAGTTTTCAAGGCTTGGTGAAGTTGGAGCTTGTTCTTGTGATACCTCGACGTAGATCATCTTCGGCATCGAACCGACGATCAAGCCCGCCCATTCTTCGATGATGCCGATGCTAGAGTCATGGGTACGATTTGGACAGCGAGGGGACTTCATCACGGAGCCTAGGAGGTGGTGGACCGGATCTACAAAGGTTGTAGCCCCTTTTCTTTAGATACATTTCCGTTTACTTGCTTGATTCGCCTATTTATCTAGTTAACGATCCGTATTAAGGTTTGTAGGCACTTGAAAAAATTAAATTGGTCGTGTTTGATCACTTGTGAGACTCCATTAGAGTGCCTAGGAACCCTATACTGCCCTCTCTCCCTCCTTGGCCAGGCGGAACGTATAGCGTGAGGGGATGTGAAAGCGAGCCCACGCATTGGCAAGCTCGTCCTCATGCCTTATCCAACACGAAGCACTGGGGGCAGCATCTACCGCCTCCTCCCTGGGGGCTGCCTCCGCCACATGATCCCGGGAAGAGGGACCAACCCCTGCCCCCCGGGAGGACTCAGGCTCACCTAAAGGGTTCCTAGAACCTACCCCAACGACATCTACCAACTCGATAAGAGAAGACATCTAACCTTGGGAAGAATGATCCTCGGGGAATGAAAGTGGAAGGAAGAAGACGAGCGCTGAGCAACCGAGACTTGGAACGGGAAATACGAAGGAGTAGGGGCCCTGGAACGGGCCCCACCCCTATTTTATCGCCACAAGCGACCTCATCCAACGGTGCCCTTCATCTCCCGCCAAGACGCCTCCTCGCATCTGACGGCTCCGATTGCTCCACTTGTCGTCCTCACACTGGACCGCACCGTTTTAGACGTCGCAGGTCTGCACACGCGCGCGTCAGCTAACCGATGCTCGACACGTGGGCCGTCATTTCAAAGGCAAGATACACGAATCGGTACACCCTCCTTAAATGCGGAGATCTTGCCCTGATTCGCTGGCAGAAAAGACAGCTCGCGACCCGGGGACGCGTCCCGACGAAACCTTAGGAGGGAGCTCACCCCGGGCGGCCCGGCGGTCCACTCCTGACCCGACCCGCTGGCTGGTCGAAACAAGAGTGGGGGGCTAATGATGATGTTCAACATTGGCGACACCTAGGATCAGGACACGTGGCGGATGGCATGTCCCATAACTCGGAAGGAAGGGCCCACAGAGGCCGACCAGGCCTCCCCTGTACCCAACCTGCAATCACAAGCTAGCCCTCCTCGGGGCTCCCCGCAGATTGGCCTCCTCGGCCCCTCAGCTCACCCTGAGCTGCCACAAGACTAAGTCTCCTCGGCCTTCTCGCTCGTCTCCGAGCCCTCCCGGCCGAGGCCGTCTTCCTCGGTCCTCCGACCAACTCCACCGCTCACAGGCGTAACCGCCGCTCCGCGAATCTTGCCATGCGCGGATTCTCCGCCAGCAACATCCCACGTTCCACGCCTCCGCGATCCCCCTTAATGGGCGATCCGCTTTCTACGCGGGCGTGACGTCGGGAGCGTAACTGCCGGCAAGATTCTCGCGTCTGCTTCTGCATGCCATCACCGCTATATAAACCCCCATCACAGAGGGGTCAAGTAAGCCATTTTTTACTCCACCCAGCTGTTACGCTGCTCGGATCTAGTACTAACTTGATCGTCGGAGGGTTCTCGGTGGTAGCAAACCACTCCGGGACTTCTTTGCAGGTACCTGGCGTCAAACTCCTCCAACTACCAAATCTCCTCAAAACCCACTGAGACCCACATTCAACGGGAGATCCCTTCCAAAATCTACCGGGAGATCGACGGAAGACAGCATCTGAAGGAGATCTGAAAAGGACCTCCATCAGTACCTGAACAATGGATTTAAGCTTTTTAATCTACAACTAATGCTGCATTCATTTTATATCGGTGCATGCAAATTAACCAACCAAGCCGTAAAGGAAGTTTGGCCATAGGCAGGCCTATGGCCAAACTAACACTACTTCTTCTCCTCTCTCTTGCCAAGACATGACGACTCCTTCTCTCCTAAGAAACGAAACGAAATGAATTTGGCCATGGAGGAGCGAAAGGAACAAGAATGGGGCATCCAAGAAGAAAGCGAGAGACAAATAAAGAGAAGTTATAAAGGTAAGAATAAGAAAGTTGTTGGTGAGTCCAAGAACTAGAACCAAGCGTACCAGACCCTTGGAAGCCAGAAAAGGATGCCAACCTCATTCAGCTTGCAGCTCAATATGGCTCTAGCTCATTGCTGGAACTTTCTTGCTCAAAGCCTTGAGGGAAGAACAGGTGAAAATAAAATTTTCACTTTTGCTTTAGAAAACGAAGAAAGGAATTTTTTTTCCATCCATTGTTTCGGAGGTCTTAAATTGAATTTCCAATTTGATTTTCTGCATATAATAAATATCATCTTAATTTTAGGAGGGCAAAGGACTTTTTTTCTCAAAAAATAATAAATAAAAAATCTAATTGTCCAAAATTCGAAAATAATATTTGAAGTAATTATATATGAATATTTTCTTAAACCCTTTTTCATGACATCTACATGTGGAAATACTAATGTAGTTTAGTGTGTTTGTTGGGGAGAAGAAAGAGGACACATTAAACAAAACTTCAAAAAAAATTAACATTTTCGTATTAAACAAATCGACACTGGTTAATTTTAGGAATCGGTATTTTGAAATGTTTTTTATTGCATACATTGAATGAACTGTTTTTTGTTACATCCATAATTCTCAAAAAATAAATTTAGGAATTTTTCCAAACCGTTTTTGTCATTATTTTTCTCCCATGTGTGGCCTTGCATTAATTAGTTCTCTTTTTTTTGGATTAAAACGAAGGCTAAATACCATGCGTTTCATTAAACGACAATTTAATGAAACTACATCAAAAACAGTCTGCCAGAAAAAAGAAAACAACGAAACTAAAAGCCAAAAAAAAAACAAATATAACATTTATTCTCGCATAAAAGAAAACAGCATCCTTCTCCCTCTATCTTCCGTCCCTCAAATCCATTATCGCTTACTGTTGGCCTCCTCTATCTTGCCTCATTCCGTTCGTCACAACCAAGGTAACTGGATTTCCCCTGCCCACTTCGATCTCTCATCCTTCGCAGTTGTCCTTGCTTTTTCTCAACCCTCTTTGCTGCATCACACCAAAATTCAACATTGATTTCAGTCACATTTATAATATTCAATAACGATTTCTTAGAATTCTTAAAAGTTCTATTATTCCGCTCTATCCAAATATTCCAACATACAGCAATAATAATAATTTCCCAATTCCCCAATTGCCGTCTGTCCATCCCGCCAAATATTCCAACAGACAGCAATGATAATAATTTCTCAATTTCCCAGTTGCCCTCTATCCATCCCACTCCTCCATAAACTAATTCATAACTTCACATTAATTAGTTTATTATGATCCTTAAGCTTTAGTTATGAAATTTTCAGGCCTTCGTAATTACCATTCTTGTTATTTAAGCGAAATTATGGATCATGCAAATAGAAACTTGCTAGAAGTTGCTTCTAAAAAAAAAATAATCAGGGTACTAAAATTTGAAAATTCTACCCACTGCACTAAAATTCTACAAATTTTCAAATACCTAAATAAGATTTGGTAATTTAGGCCGCATTGCTAAAGTATTCTGAGATATTCATTTATGTTAGACTTCCTTCAGTCTTTCAAGACTCAATTCTCAAATTGTGCTGTAAAAGAACTAGTATAAATTATGCCCAAGTGAACATCATATATGTTCTGACAATTTTTCATAGTGATGGACGTTTGGATCTCCTTCAGATGTTGTCCTCTGTCGATATGTTGCGAGCGTCGATGAACGACTGAGATTGAGTTTGAGGGTGTTAGTTATATGTATGCCCTAGAGGCCATTACTGTACATACGATATATATTGTAGTGGATGCTTGGACATATATAAGGAGGACTTTCTTGCTCGACATGATAGTATGTTATCTGGTTGTACTTTATCTTAACATGTACTCTGATTGTCTCTATATTACATGGTGATAAAGCCCTTAGGATATGTACTCGACTACTGAGACTATGATGAGATCATACTAGTGGGGCCACGGTAGTCGACGAGTACTATAATTGTTCCTAGTCGAGGGTGTATCGGGACAGGGCATCGATGCACCAGAGTAGACTAGCGTATACGCATCTTGACCCATATGATGGGCGATGTATGATTTCATATCTATCGGTGTTTGACATCAAGGATGGTCTACGGGTGCTCAGTAGAGACTGTGTACACTGGACGGACTCGCCGAGAACTCGCAGATGGTATTATACCTCACGTCAGATGGCAGTTATCCGGTGATACTGGTACACAGTAGTCTGTTGATCCGAGATCGTCATAGAGTCTTGTGTGATTCCCACTGTGCTTTGATTTCCATCATACCACGTCCAAGAGGGCGTGCAAAAAGGTGGCTTTTGGGTACAGTCCCGAATCACATGGAGGCAATGAGCGATAAGAGGGGATTCGTCTCTCCCGGTATAGGGAGTTGATGTTGTGCTGTGCTCGATTGACTATAACTGGAAATCCCTGGCCAGGGTTGCTGAGATTTACTGGTAAGTGTTATCAGTAGTTTCTCGAACTGTTATAGACCTCATATCGACACGACTTATCAAGCTACTGGGGTCTGACGTTTACCACCCCTAAACGAGATATATGACATATCAGACGACGAGACCGGACTGTACGGGAGTGTTACTGATTGAATTCACAGGAGAATGTACAGGCTTTCTTGTTGATCTTCTGAGTGCTCAATACCTGGGTGGCTGTTACGTTTAGCTGACCGCTTGCAGCTTGTGGGTATTTGATATGATCATCACCTACTGCCGGCGTATTGACGATTCTTTAGAGTCCTACACAGAGTTTCTTGACTCAGGCAAAATGGAGTAGGGGCACATATGTGATATGTGCGGGACCGAGGATAATGCGGTATGTGATACCGTATTGGATTCTCGCGATATGAGATATCGGCCGGGTATATGTGATATAGCCGGGTCATCGTATTAGTCGGTTATATGCGATATAGCCGGATTGTCGGATCAAGTGTTGATTCGATAATTTAATTTATAATAATATATATGATATATTAAATTACATTAACTAATATTAGCTCACTAAAAGATTCTTTTTCTCACTCGGGTAATACATTGATATATATGCGATATATGTTAATTGTATTATTTTATTTTGTTACAATAAATATTATATATGTGATATATAATATTATAACATGATGTGGTTATTAATGAAACATGTTTAGTGGAGATTAAACGAGGTTAGGGTTTGATTTGGGTTAATCTCTTCTAGAAGTTTCTAGAAACTTTCTTTTTGTTTTGTGCAAAGATATTTGTTTAGATATTTTTGCATGATATTTCCTTAACCCAACCACATCCTTTAACATTGGTTAATTCTCTACAATGGTTACTTGAACCATGGTTGCATTTCTAACCTTATGATTACTTTTGCATTATTCATCACAAAAGGATTATGATTGATTCTTCTTCTTCTTCCTTCTTCTCTTCATGGAAAAAGCTTTCTAGCTTTTTCTAAGTGATGATTATGTGCGAGAAAAATATTATAAATAAGAGCAAAAATCCTACTTCACCATCCTTATCTATTCTTGCCCTTTAGATGAGAGTGTTCACTTCATTTAGTGAGTGTTAGCTTGTGTTAATGAAACTTCAAGGTAGATCATCTTTGTTATCGAAGATCGGAAGCAAGACTGCATCTTTCTCTTCGTAAAGCCTCTCGAGAGTCCGGAACACGATTATTGCAGCGAAGGGACCTCAGCACGGAGCTTAAGAAGTGAAGGACCGGATCTACAAAAGTTGTAACCCCCCCACTTAGTGTTAAAGTGTTTAACATGCTTGTTTTCGCCTAAACTCTAGTTTAAAGATCCGGTTTTGGGTTGTTCGGCACCGCTAAATTTTTAATCGGGCATGGTTGATGCCTCGTAGACCCTTGTGAGCGTGCATAGCAACCCTACAGTGGTATCATAGCCAGGCTAGAGCTTTAGGCGAAGTCTGAGCGAAGTTTAAAGTCCGATCGAACCCGGAAACTCCGACACGAACCCTTCTCTGGATATTTTTCAAAAAGGTGATTTTTTATGAATTAAAAATACTCAGAAAATAGAGCAGGGAAATCTAAGGATAACTGTAGAAAACGACTGCCTAATTCCACTGTAGCGCCGCGGAACCGCGGCCTTACCCTGCTTTTGGCGGCGGTTCCGCGGCCGTATGTGAAGATTAGGCACTCAATTTTCAACAGTAACGTCCGTAGGTGTTTCCTGATTCTTCTGGGAATTTTTATTTTTACTCAAGAGTTGAGTTTTTTGGGTTGTATTGGGGTCTTGTTGATTCGATCGGATAATTTAATTTTGTTTAGTTTTTCCGGATAATTTTAGAAACTGTTAAAAAGTTCGAACGGATATCAATAACTCACTTTTTCCCCAGTCGGAAAATTTCCAAGCGTTGGATTTTTTTGTAGTTTAGGAACGTTCTAGGTCGTGCAAGTAACGCGGTGGACCCTCTAGAAGACAACAAATATTAACTCGATTATGTGACCGTCTTGAACTTCCTCTAAACCTTAGGGTTTGTGGCAGTACGGCGTGCCACATGTGAGGCGTTGGCTTGACCCTTCTACGGTTGGACCATTGGTACTGTGGCATGTGATGGATGTTTTAAAACTAATTTCAAGTGTTGAGAACTATTTGGGAAAACTTGGATATTTGATTGTTCGATCGGAAAGTTTAACATTGTCTATTTATCTGGAATGTGATACAATATTTGGAATCCACAAGTAGTTATGAAATAACTAATTTGAATATTATAAATCTAGCAGTTCAGTCTCAGATGATCGGTTGCCTCGGAATTTTGATGTGATCAAAAGTCCGTCGCAATCACGTAGCGTACGCGGATACTCGCCGGGTAAACTTAATAGACAGCCACGCCCCATAGCCCCGACCAAGTGACTGTAGGAGAACCCCGTCGCCAAAAGAATCCGTTCGGGTGCTCGCGGCAGCGGTGTTCCGCCTTAGTGCACTTCGTCGACGGCATCGGGGGTGCGGCCGTCTACTGAAGTTTGCGACGAGCATTCGATCTGGATGTCGGGAATCTTGTTGAATTGCCCGACTTGATATTGAAAAGTGTTTTCGATAATGAGACTAAAATGCGGGGTTTATAATTATTAGGCATGCGATGTCCAAGGAATTCATTTGTTTAGGCATGCGATGTCTAAAAAGGTTGCGGATTCCAACTGTTGTAGTTTTACACTTTCTTTTCTGTGACCGTAAGCGTAGTATGCGGTGTATCGCCGGCTTCGTTGCTATACATCAACGACAATCGGGATACGCATACTTGCTTACGTTGATGATATGAGATATTATGTGTTGTTGTGATATGTTATATTGAATCGTCGTGTTCTGAATAGCCGGGGGTTTTATGTGAGATGGGGGTTTTTATTTTCATTCATGTAAAATTCATTTGTATGTAATATTCTTTTATTGGGGCACTTTCGGGCTGAGAATGATATCACCATTGTATATTATTTACTTTTCCGCATTAGGTAGACCCAAGGCGGGGAGCACAAGTAACCGGGTTCTAGGGTCTAGTGGGAGACCATCTCGAGGAGTCGAGACCGGGTCTCCTAACCCTAGAATTGGCTGTGTTGCTTGCCGCTCTCGTAGGGGTCTAGGGATGTGGGTTTGGCTATTCATCGCGACCGTGGAATCCGTGTTTTATACAGGCTCGTATTAAAACACGGACGTCCTAGTATATCCAATATTTCATATATGTTCTTTGTTCCACTCCAAATGGCGCGGCGGAGACGCGGTAAACGTCTTGCCTGAAATTCGGGACATATGCTATTTGGTTTTATCTGTCCACCTCTTCGAAGATGCCAAGTTGATTAATGGCACCGTGTGTCGGAGGTTTAGACGGATGCGGCCGATGTAGCAGACTTTGTCAGATTCCCCCTCGCTTGAGGGGTTTTTGATTGTGGGGACGCTCTTCCCTGCAGGCGCAAGCCCCTGCAGTTAATTACGCTACCGCATCGCGGTAGCCACTTTCTTCTTCTCCAGATGTTCACTTCGTGTCGTGTGTGTTTGTTTTGTTTGTGGTTGCCCGTGGATTGTATAAGGAGACTAAGTGATGCCGTCGCCCGTAGGACGTGGATTAGTCCAAATCCGTATTTACTTAAATTTGGGTTTGGTGTTTTAGTTTAAGGATATGTTAGCCATATTGAGGCTAAGATCAACTTAAACGTTCGTTAAGGATATGTTAGTCTGATTTGAGACTAAGATCAACTTAACGAGATCGTTTGGATCCGACAAAAGAGCATTTGGGGGCTCTATTGTTCCAGTTTAGGGACATAGTGGTCCATTGTATGCATGGCCATCGGGACCGGTCACCTCTCTGACGTCGTTGAAGGATTACAACGATAGGTGTCAGAGGTGTTCGGAGATGTACCCTTGAACCAAAGTTGATTGGGGGTCTTATAGTCCAATTTGGGACTAAAGTCTGTTTGAATGTTTAAGGATACGTTAGCCAGACTTAAGGCTAAGATCAACTTAAACGGGATCGTTTAGATCCGACAAAAGAGCGTTTGGGAGCTCTGCTGTTCCAGTTTAGGGATGTAGTGGTCCATAGGTAGTTTAAGGACATTGCGGTCCATTGCCAGTTTAGGGACATAGTGGTCCATTAGTTTAAGGACGCATAAGTCCATGGGTTTAAGGACCCCACAGTCCGTATCTTGGTTTAAGGACGCATAAGTCCATGGGTTTAAGGACCCCACAGTCCGTATCTTGGTTTAAGGACGCATAAGTCCGTGGGTTTAAGGACCCCACAGTCCGTGTTGATGTGTGGTTGTCGGGACCCGCCACCTCTCTGACGTCGTTGAAGGATTACAACGATAGGTGTCAGAGGAGTTCGGAGATATAACCTTGAACCGGATGTAAATTGATTTAAGAGAGCAGCCGTGCTCAGTCAATTTAATTTGAGGACTTACGGCCATGATTAGGCTAAGTCCAGTTGAGAAATATTTAACATTTTTATTTGTCTTTGGCCTATTAGGCCTGTACTAGGGCTTTGCCCCTTTTTAATAATGCACTGCATTTTGTTTTGTTTGGGCTCTGCCCTTTTATAAATGATGCAGAACATCTGCTTTATTTGGGTTCTGCCCTTTTAATGCATTGCATTTTGTTTTGTTTGGGCTCTGCCCTTTTATAAATGATGCAGAGCATCTGCTTTGTTTGGGCTCTGCCCTTTTAATGCATTGCATTTTATTTTGGCATGCTAGGCCTTTTTGATTTGGGCCTGGCCCTTCAGTAAACAATGCAGTGCATTTGTCAGGCGCCTTGCGCCAATCATTGAGAGCAAGCGCTTGTGGTGGTGACACGTGTCACGCAAGCGCAGTGCGCTGCTGACACGTGGCGCGCTCTGGTGAGTTGCGTCAATTTCAGAGAGCAATGCTCTATCTTAAAAGCGCATAGCACAAGTGGTTCTGGTGCTGACACGTGGCGCTCTCTGGTGGCTTGCGCTAACCCATGAGCGCAACAGTGCAGTTTTGCAAGTGCAAGACACTATTTCAATAACTTGATCCAATTTTGGATTCAAGAAAAGAATTTTTCTGAAATTCCAGAACCAATGGTTCATAAAAAGTGCAAGGCACTGTTCTTATTTATTTTTTATTGAAGATCATTGATCTTGTTCTTAGATCAATGATCTATTCAGAAGAAATTCTTCTATTTTATAAAGGTTTTTACCTTTTTCTTGAATTTTCTTCAGAGTTCTCTCTGTTTTTGAAGTTCTTGATCTCTCACAATGTTGATGATCTTTTGAGTTGGGGTCTAGGGGTCTTTATATAGTGCCCATAGATTTATTAAGTTTGTTAAAGAGATCATTCTCTGAGTGATTTGGGGAATTTTCCCCACCGTTGGATCTTTTGATCTAAGTGCTTCTGTTTTACAGAAGACAATTTTCTTGTTTTAACAAGAACAGAACGATCTTACTAGAATTTTAATTCTGTTTGGTGCAAACGTCCCAGCGCGTGACACGTGTCACGCAGCGCAGAGCGCAGAGTGGAACTGTGCTGACACGTGTCGCGCAGCGCAGCGCTTGCGCAACTGCGCTTACGCAACTGCGCTGACACGTGTCGCGCAGCGCAGCGCTTGCGCAACTGAAGCGTTGCTTCCTTTAATATTTGTTTTAAATAGAGTCTTGCTCTGATTGGGCGCGCTGCCTTGGGCGCTGCGCTGACGTATCAGCTTTTGACATGTGGCGCGTTGCGCGCAGCGCAAGAAATTTGAAGCGTTGCTTCAAATTTTGAATTTTTGAAATTCAAACAGAGCTTTGCTCTGATTGGGGGAAACAAATGCCCCCCCACCGTTGCGCTCACGTGGCTCGCACGTGAATGCAGCGGTGGCAAGATCCTAGCCATTGGATCAACCGGTGAGGTGAAAGGGCGCAGGCGCCTATAAATAGGACCCTTGGTCCTTAGAAATTTTTTACCATTTTCAAGAACTTGATTTTCAGAGCTTTGCTCTTGCTTTAGAATCTCAGAGCCTTGCTCTTGTTTCTTCCCAAGAACTTCAGAGTTCAGAACTTAGAACATTTTTAGGTAAAATTTTACTTAAATAAATTAAATTAATTTTAATCAACAGAGCTTTGCTCTCATAGATCTTTAATCTAAAGAAAACCCCTTTGGGGTTTCACCAACAGAGCTTTGCTATCAAGAATACATAGATCTGAAGAGATCTTGTTCATGGGTTTTAACTCATGAACAGAGCTTTGCTCATGGATCAGAATGTAGATCTTTTTGATTCAAAAAATGAAGAACTCCTAAGAGTCTTCATGGATCTTTTAGGATCCCAATTTTTTTTAATCTTTTAGGAGTTTAAAGATTTTTTTTCTTTTAATAGATTTTCTCATCATTACCAAAGAGCTAGGCTCTTTTAAGGAATTTTATTCCCCTGAGACCTGAGTTTGACAAGTGTCACTCTGTGACAGCTCTGAAAGAGGAGATTTTCTCCTTGTCTCTAGGGATTTTTATTATTAATGAGAATATTCTCTGGGGGATTAACTGACAGTCTCATCCAATGATGGGGTTGTCTTATTAACTGATGCATTGTCATCCAGATTTTGTGGGTCCCCCTTTGGTCCCCTACCCACTGCATTGCAGTGTGGTATAATTAATTTCAATTTAATTTCAATTATTTTTTAATTTAATTAATTAATTAATAAAAAAATTTTAAAAAAAAAGCCAAGCGTTGGAATTACAACACTGACGGCTAATTTTTGTCCCTCTGCAGGAAACATGTCTTTCGATACTTCATTCCCATTTGTTAGTTCGGAGGAAGGATTTCCCGAAGCGCCCGTGGACCGTGAAGTCCTAGCTATAATCAGGGATCACGACCTGGAATATAAGAATCTTCACCTTTGGGGATCGTGGTATAACCAAATTATCATGTGTCGACAGAGCTTCTCTTGCGCAGTACCGTCAGAGCCTATTACGGCGATTCACTATGCCAGCCCATCCCCGGTGCAGTATGCTGTGGAGATGGTTGATTGGACTTCAAAGGGCTTTCTTCATCCTGCTATAGATGCAATTCCGGTTCAACGTCCTATGGTTTTGGATATCCTGGGACGCCGTATTTGTCAAGACGAGGCGCGACCTTGGGGGCAATCATATAACATAGGTCTGATCCCCCGCCCTCCGATCGGCTATCTGCCTGGGCTCGCTACATTCTGTCGGCGAAGAAGTCGCAGTTGATAAGGCTAGGGTTGTACGCTGCAGTTAACGTTTCCTTCTTCCAATATCCCACGCTTTCCACCTGGTGGTTTAAGGCATTTTTGGAGCAGTGGAACATTCCTACTCACACTTTCCTCGCAATGGACCGGGAAGTGTCGATTTCTTTGGAGGAATTCACAGAGGTCTCCGGCTTACCAGTTATAGGGGAGCACTATGAGGAGTTGCTTCCTACAGACAAGTATGTCTTCGGTGCTAAGCCGGCAGTAAGGGGCCTCACTCCGGAGAATGCCGTTCAACATCAATTTCCAAGTTTGATCAAAGTGTTGAACATCTATGAGGCCCTTTTTATCGAACGTGGGAGCCGCGGAGTTAGCTTCGAGGATTTCATCGCTCGATTCCTTCACCCAAACGTCCTCTCGGCAGAAGTTGCTAAGTTTGCCACCCTTGATGACCCTTTCGGTCTAGGTTTGGATAACCTGCCGGCGAAGGAAATAGACCAAAAGGGTTTTTTCCTTCCTAACTCCCCAACTGTGTCTCTTGGGGCAAAATATTATTGGGAATTTCAAGTGTTGAAATTTGCAATGAGATTGCATACCTTCTATGAGATAGTTGGATCCTGATTAGTCGAAAATATTGCATATTTTAGCCGGCAATTTCCTCATCATTTGCACTCATTTAGAAGTGTACGGTATTCATATTTTACATATTAGCAAAACTGTCGCAAAATATCAGATTGCATGTATTAGACCTTAAAACCGGCATTTCTAGGGAAATTGACTGCATTTCATTTCATGACATCATTTCTATATATCGCAACCCGTGTTTCGAAGTCCTTGCAGGAAAATCTGAAGCTTGCTTGAATTTGCACTGCTAAAAGATACGCCAACTCATGGATGTGGAATCTGGTATTGTTCTAAGAAGCATGCAGAGATTTAACATGTCATAAAGTACATCAAAATACGTAAGAAGACAACACATGAAGTTTGGAGGTATGAAGCCATAACTTGGCCGCGGAACCGCGGTGCAAGCCGGCTTAGGCCGCAGTTCCGCGGCCGTCTTGCCACATCATCCACCAAGTTTTGCTGCACAATGCTTCTCTCAGGGCCCACACTTCATAAAGACACAACAATTTCCAGAAGACTCCAGAGACTTCTGCCAGATCAGCAAACTAGGGTTTCTAATGCTTAAATAATCCTCGCTTAAACCCTAAGCTAGCTCCTAACAAACTCTTTCTAGAAACTCCTCAACAAACTTTTGGAGGGAATTGTAATTGCAAACCTAGACCTAGGGTTTGGGAAGTCTATAAATAGAAGCCTAAACCTAGGGTTAGGGGATATACTTGATACTTGGATCCATTATCCAAAACTTAGATACTTCTTCATTTTACCCCCTTCATCTTCTTCTTCCACAAGTCTAGTGACAAGTCTTGTGTGAAACCCTAACCCTAATTCCAACTCCAAAAGCCAAAATCCCGAGTACCCATCAAGCAAGAAGCCTTGCAACCTTTTATGAGCCGAGCCGATTTTCAACAGAGCAAGTGGTCCAAATGATCCGCGACTCACGGAGCCGAGCGACGCCAAATCGACAATTTAGTTCTTCCTCTTGTAGTTCTTGAGCGACTGTAATCAAATTGTTGATATAAATAAAAGGTGAAATTCTTTTATCTTGTTTTCTTTAAATTCTTGCATCATGATTCAATCTAAATTTCTAGTTGTAATTCTTGTTGTGATGTTTGAGTAATACTCCGCTCGTCAAGGAGCCGAGACGATCAATAGAATGATGATGTAATATATCTGAAAACGATTCTTGATTCCTACAAGTTTTGTAAACCCTAGCAAATTCAAGAACCGACAACCCATTTCGTTACGATGCTTTCTTGAATGACATCGCTCGAAATTGGGGAGTTACGATCGTTTCTTGAAATTGCTAGAGGCTAGAATGTGAATGATATCGACAAAAGAATAAGGGTAAAATGATGAAACCCTAGTTTCACGAAGAAGCCCTAACTCTCGTCGATCATCATCGATCTAGTATCAATCCTTCGAAGGATAAGAACACGAAATCTTGAGATTACATCACGTCTATAGATCCGATCGATTCCTACGAGCCTCATTTAGATTCTTGACAATTTGGTTAGAAATATCATCGAAACCCCGATTCTCGATTGTTTATCATTTTCTTGATTCTTGATTAGAGTTGTGACACTTGAAACATTTGATAAAATCTTGAATCATGTTTTGTTTTCTTTTCGATTAACTTTTCAATTCAAACTAATCAAATATAAAAACGAATCGCACAATCCCTGTGGACGATCCGCACTCACTTACAATCTACATCCGACACCGTAGTTGATTGCGGTCAAATATAATTTTTTGGTTGTGATTTCTTTACAATTTTTCTACTATACACACCGGAATTCATTTAATCAGATCCCGATACCCACTACGAGTAAGAGTTACTCCTGGGAGAGTTTTACACATTACAATTAGCCGATCAAGTAGGTGTCTAGAAAGGTGTTAACGGGGTTACGCCTCTGGGAAAATGAGGTTTACTTTAATTAGGTTCATGCGAAAGCACGGGGGACCTCCCTCAAAGTACCGACACTGGCCTGGCTGAAAGATTGACGAACTTGTAGCGTGTAATTAATCCCGGCTAGTCTTTCCTTTTAGGGTTTGAAGGAAGATTTGATTAAAACAGTGGGAGACATCCTGATTAGATAAATTGATAATCAATCTAATCTTGTAATAGCGCACGCTGAGTGTTTTCTTCTCTCTCTCTCCAGGTAGCGACCATATCACGCCTTAATCAAGATAATAATACAGATGTATTGACCGAACCCGCTTGTTATACTGAGCCGGGGAACCTTGGTCCCGCTCCAACTTATAATTGTTATAAGACAGAGCAGGAAATTGGAGATTACCAGAATTCCTGTGCCGCCCAAACGAAGAAAGTACATGCCGATGTATCTTCTTCGGGTATGTTCATTACAAAGAACTGTTTCTCGGTATCCTTTACCTCCTGGGTATTTGATACCGGATCAGGATCCCACATATGTAATTTGTTACATGGACTATAGAAAGGTAGAGAACTGAGAACGGGTGATAAGTTTCATGAGATAGAAACGGTGCAAGTGTTGTAGCCAAGTTTGTTGGTCACTATCACCCTGTATTACCAGAATACATTGATTCTGAATGAATGTTATTAGATAACGAACCTGATATACAACATCATATCATTCTCTTTATTAGTAAAGAAGGATATAATTTTGTATTGTTGGATAATATTTTGAAAATTTCCTATATCAAGAGTTGATCGGTTCAGGCACGTTATCTAAAAGCATTGACGCTCTAAATCAAACTACAATTCTTAGTATAAAGAACACACACGAAAGGAAGAGTTCAGAAATGAACGAATCCTTCTTGAGGCATTGTAGACTAAGTCATATCAATGCGACCCGACTAGCTAAGTTACATTTAGATGCATATTTAAATCTGTTTGAATTTACATCTTGTGAAACTTGCCGGTCATGTCACAAAGATAAGATAACCATAGCTCTGTTTATTGGAAACAGAGAAAGAGTTAGTGAACTCTTGGGATTGATACATGCTGATGTATGAAGGTCCCCCGTCTACACATGCCAAGACCGGTTCTTTGTACTTCATTACATTCTCTGATGATCTCTCAAGATTCAGACATATGTTCCTGTTGAAATACAAGTCCAAAACTTTTGAGATATTCACAGAATATAAGTTAGAAGTAGAGAACCAAAATACGGGTATAAGTATTATGTCCTTTGATGAGATCAGGGAGGAGAATACTTGAGCACGGAATTCCTGGACTATTCTAAAGGAGAATGAGGTTCTCTCTCAGCATTACTCCTCCGTATACACCATAGCACGATGGTATATCGGGGCGGAGCAATAACACCCTATGTGATATGGTGTGCTCTATGATGAGTACTACTGAGTTTCCTATTTCCTTTTGGGAGTTATGCACTTGAGAAGCTGCATACCTATTGAATAGGGTTCAAATCAAATCAGTTGCCTACCGCTTCATATGTGATATGTAAAGGGAAGAGCCCATATCTTAAGCTTGTTAAGAATTGGGGTTGTCCGGCCTATGACTAAAAGCTAAATCCGGACAAGCTCGAGGCAAGGTTAGCTCTGTAAAACTGGAAGTAGTTCCAGTTGTACAAACTGCAGCTGATGATTTGGTAGAACCAAAGGATTCAGTAGTTTCCAACGAACCACAGCCTCTCCGCTGATCTAGTAGGGTTCCTCACCCACCTGAGAGATGCTTCGGTTTCTCTGTGACAGTAGGAGCGAGGATTGCATCATGAGATGATGACCCAACTAAGTTTCGAGCTAGCCATCAGGAGTGGGACTCTGTAAGAATGGCTGGATGCTCAGTGATCTGAGATGGAATCCTTATACACCAACAAAGTATGGACTTTGGTTGCTTTATCTGAAGGGTTAAATCCCCATCAGGAGAAAGTATATCTTGAGAAGATTACTTGGTGTACATGGAAAAGTAGAGACTTTCAAAGCTATGCTTAAGTCCATCCAGATCCTACTTGCCACCGCCACATACCATGACTACGATATTTGATGGTTGGGTGTCATGACTGCTTTTCTAAATGATGTTTTAGAAGAGAACGTCTATAAGTACACAGCCAGAGGGCTTCGTAAACAGTGGGAGCAGCGGAAACGTGTGCAAGATGCTTTCTATGATAAAGCAGGCATCGCGGAGTTGGAACGTCTGTTTTGATGTGGTAGTCAAAGAGTTTGACTTCATCAAAATGGTAGATGAACCTTGTATATACAAAAAGGTAGTAGGGAGTATGGTGGTGATCTTCGTAGAGTACGTGGATGACATACTCTTGATAGGGAAGAAGTTTCCTATGCTACGCTCGGTCAATCTCCGCTTATCACAAAGATTCTCCATATAGGATCAAAGTGATATCTCCTAAATCCTGGGTTTTGGATCTATGAGATAGATCTAATTGGATGTTAGGATACTCACTAGTTGTAGTAAGATGGTATCAATCAATCCTGGGGAGAATCACTGGAAAGGTTCCAGGGTGATAAGGACGACTGAATGTCAGTCGCAGGCATTGTCTTTACCCTCAGTGGAGGGATGGTATGTTGGAAGAGTTCCAAGCTAGATACCGTGACATACTAGACGATTAAAGGCAAGATACATCGTTACCAAAGATGCTACCAAAGAGGCAGTCTGGATATATATAAGTTCATGAGATGAACTTCGTTCCTACCATTGTGTGACAATGGAGTTGTGGCTTAGGCCAAGGAACCCCCGTCCCATCAGAAATCCAGATATAATTCTTAGGTAGTATCACCTGATCATGGAGATGGTTGATCTCCAGGCAGATCGAGGTTAGGAGTGTAGACACAGAGGACAACAGCGCGGATCCACTCTTAAAGGCCTTTTCCCAGTAGAGACTTTTATGGGATGGTTTAGTATGAGATACTTCAACCACAGCTGATTGTTGGGTATGTGATACCACAACAGATGGCCCAAGTGCAAGTGGAAGATTGTTAGTTATATGTATGCCTAGAGGCCATTACTGTACATACGATGTATATTGTAGTGGATGCTTGGACATATATAAGGAGGACTTTCTTGCTCGACATGATAGTATGCTATCTGATTGTATTTTATCTTAACATGTACTCTGATTGTCTCTATATTACATGTTGATAAAGACCTTAGGATATGTACTCGACTACTGGGACTATGATGAGATCATACTAGTGGGGCCACAGTAGTCGACGAGTCCTATAATTGTTCCTAGTCGAGGGTGTATCGGGACAGGGCATCGATGCACCAAAGTAGACTAGCGTATACGCATCTTGACCCATATGATGGGCGATGGATGATTCCATATCTATCGGTGTTTGACATCAAGGATGGTGTACGGGTGCTATTAGAGACTGGGTACACTGGATGGACTCGCCGAGAACTCCTAGATGGTATTATAGCTCACGTCAGATGGCAGTTCTCCGGTGACACTGGTACAGAGTAGTCTGTTGACCCGAGATCGTCATAGAGTCTTGTGTGATTCCCACTGTGCTTTGATTTCCATCATACCACGTCCAAGAGGGCGTGCAAAAAGGTGGCTTTTGGGTACAGTCCCGAATCACATGGAGGCAATGAGCGATAGGAGGGGATTCGTCTCTCCCGGTATAGGGAGTTGATGTTGTGCTGTGCTCGATTGGCTATAACTGGAAATCCCTGTCCAGAGTTGCTGAGATTTACTGGTAAGTGTTATCAGTAGTTTCTCGAACTGTTATAGACCTCATATCGACATGACTTATCAAGCTACTAGGGTCTGACGTTTACCACCCCTAGGAGAGATATATGACATATCAGACGACGAGACCGGACTGTACGGGAGTGTTACTGATTGGATTCACAGGAGAATGTACAGGCTTTCTTGTTGATCTTCTGAGCGCTCAATACCTGGGTGGCTGTTACGTTTAGCTGACCGCTTGCAGCTTGTGGGTGTTTGATATGATCACCACCTACTGCCGTCGTATTGACGATTCTTTAGAGTCCTACACAGAGGTTTCTTGACTCAGGCAAAATGGAGCAGGGGCACATATGTGATATGTGCGGGACCGAGGATAATGTGGTATGTGATACCGTATTGGATTCTCGCGATATGAGATATCGGCCGGGTATATGTGATATAGCCGGGTCATCGTATTAGTCGGTTATATGTGATATAGCCGGATTGTCGGATCAAGTGTTGATTCGATAATTTAATGTATAATAATATATATGATATATTAAATTACATTAACTAATATTAGCTCACTAAAAGATTCTTTTTCTCACTCGGGTAATACATTGATATATATGCGATATATGTTAATTGTATTATTTTATTTAGTTACAATAAATATTATATATGTGATATATAATATTGTAACATGATGTTGTTATTAATGCAACATGTTTAGTGGAGATTAAACGAGGTTAGGGTTCGATTTGGGTTAATCTCTTCTAGAAGTTTCTAGAAGCTTTCTTTTTGTTTTGTGTAAAGATATTTGTTTAGATATTTTTGCATGATATTTCCTTAACCCAACCACACCCTTTAACCTTGGTTAATTCTCTACAATGGTTACTTGAACCATGGTTGCATTTCTAACCTTATGATTACTTTTGCATTATTCATCACAAAAGGATTATGATTGATTCTTCTTCTTCTTTCTTCTTCTCTTCATGGAAAAAGCTTTCTAGCTTTTTCTAAGTGATGATTATGTGTGAGAAAAAGATTATAAATGAGAGCAAAAATCCTACTTCATCATCTTCATCTATCATTGCCCTTTAGATGAGAGTGTTCACTTCATTTAGTGAGTGTTAGCTTGTGTTAATGAAACTTCAAGGTAGATCATCTTTGTTATCGAAGATCGGAAGCAAGACTGCATCTTTCTCTTCGTGAAGCCTCTCGAGAGTCCGGAACACGATGATCGCAGCGAAGGGACCTCAACACAGAGCTTAAGAAGTGAAGGACTGGATCTACAAAGGTTGTAATCCCTCTCACTTAGTGTTAAAGTGTTTAACATGCTTGTTTTCGCCTAAACTCTAGTTTAAAGATCCGGCTTTGGGTTGTTCGGCACGGCTAAATTTTTAATCGGGCATGATTGATGCCTCGTAGACCCTTGTGAGCGTGCATAGCAACCCTACAGAGGGTTGCCTCCTGAAGCATGTGGATCTCAGTGGGCTTGATTTGGAATGAAGCCGAACTACCTGCAAAGAGGTCCCGGGATGGTTGTACCACCGTGGACCCTCCGACGATCAAGTTAGTCGAGGTAATTGGGCAGAGTAGCGGTCTATTGGGTAAAAATTGCCTTACCTAAGTCATCTGAGAGAGGGGTTCATATAGCTGCAGCCATGGACTAGCAGGCACGAGATTCTCGCCGGCCGTTACGCCCTTGGCGTTACGCCTGCGAGAATGGTGGGATCCGCCATTAATGATGAGATACACTCGTTAATATGGGAATGCGACGGCGTAGGACGCGGGATCGTGTGGCGGCGGATATCTCGCGTCTGGCGATATTCGCGGAGCCGTGACAAAGACATCTGTGATCTGCGTTCTAGGTCGCTCGATAGAACTGAGAAAGCCTAGCTCGGCGAGAGGCCTAAAAGAGGGCGGGAGGTCGAGCTGGTTCGACTCCTGGATAGCTCGGAGGAGAAAGGCCGTGAAGCTCGGCATGTAGGAGGGCTCGGCGGGGAGCCAATGGTCGTTTACTTGGCGAGCATATGAATGTTCAGGGAATCTTGAGGTCCGGTCCAGGCAGGGGGACGATAACCCGGGGGACGCCTCCAATGTGTAGTTCTTACCCTGTTTCCGTGTGCATCGGGACACGTCATCTGCCATGTGTCATGATCCGGGGGCTCCTGCTTATGAGCATCATCATTATCCCCCCACTCTCGTCCCGACCTATTCATGGGTCGGGTGAAGAGTGGTCCGATTGGTCACCTGGGCTCAGTTCGTAGTTGGAGACCTCGTCGGCGCGGATTCCCGAGGCGGTTAGGCGTATCCTTTGGTGACGTCAGCGGATCAGAGTGGAGATCGTGCATTTAAGAGGGAGCGCTGATTCGATCGTACGTTCTTTGACGCGCCAGGCCACGTGTCCGACAGCGGTTGGCTGACGTGATGGTCGCCACTGTCCTCTGCGCTCGAAGGGATGCGTTCAATGGTCATGCACACGTGGAACGTCGACGACCGTCGAGCGCGAGTCATTGTTTCGGTGGGAAACGATCTGGGCCATCAGATGCGTTTGCCAATACTCTATAAATAGATGTGGGATTCCCCCAGGGTCCACACTTCGCCATCATTTCTCTATTGCTGCGAGAGTTAGCTCGGCGCTCTTTCCTTTAGGTCGGATCTCACGCGCTCTTTCTTCGGAGGACTCTTTCTTTGACTCAGGTTAGATGTCTTTCTATGAGGAGTCTATTGAGATAGTTAGGGTAGAGTCTAGGGAGTCTTCCGCTGCTTCTTCCTCTACCCCATCCGAGCCGGATTCCCCTCGTAGAGTTAGGGTTACCCGAGCCGCCCGTGGTCAGGCGACGGGAAGGGTCCCCAAAGCGTGCATCAGGAATGCTCGCAATGCGCCCTCCCTCGTGAAGAATGTGGATGAGCTCACCACGATCCGGGTTCTCTTTCATATTCCCCTTAGCTATTCGCTTCGTTTGGCTAGAGAGGGCGAGAGGGCGGATCAGGTGCAGAGCAAGGAGATCGCCTTATACCTGGATGCCTTTTGGGCTGGATTGTGTCTGCCCTTCTCTCCCGAGGTATGCGAGGCGCTGCGTTGTTTTCAACTAGCTCCGGGCCAGCTATTGCCAAACTCATGGAGGATTCTCCTCGGGTTCTCGGTCCGGTTGAGACTCAAAGAAATCCCCTTTAGCTTGACCCTTCTCCTCTCCTTCCTTTGCTATAAAAATCATCCCGGCATCCGTAAGGACGAGCCGAGCTGGGTGTACGTTTCCTTTAGAAAACATAGGGGAGGGAAGGCCGGGTCGGGGGTTGTAGTAGTTCCTTCTTCCATCCATTAATGGAAGAAGAAGTTCATATTTGTCGGTCCACCCGAGGGTGAGGATTGGCCTGTGCCTGTACAGTGGCACAGGGCCGATTGCTCGTGGGTGAAGCGGTCGTCCTCTCCCGAAGCGAGGGCGATGTCAGCATGGGAGCCTATCCAACGGGCCGATGTTTTTCTTTTCAAGCAGGCCCTCAGTTGGGCCGGGCTCAGTCCCGCTCGCTTTATGGGTAAGTTAGTAGCCTAGGCGACCTGTCCAGGCTTGCATATTTTCTTCTGTTCTTTCTGACGTCACTAACTCCCTTTTTGTATTTTCCTTTTTTTGCAGAACCGATGGACCGATCCAAATTCCTGGCTGCCATGGCCGAGAAGAAGGGGAGAAAGGCTGAGGGCGCTAGCTCGTCCCACCCTGCTCTGAGCTCGACCCCACCGGCGGCCGCCATGGCTAGGCATTCCACCATGCCCCGGGCTTCGGAGACCAGCCACGGGAAGAGCCATAAGCATGCTCGGGAGCCGGATCCCCAGGCTTTGGAGGTGGAGGATGAGGCCGACCCCACCGAGGTCCCCCTCAAGAGGTACAAGAGGACGGTATCTCGATCAACGTCCTCCCTGATCTTCGTGCGGGAGGGGGACGTTTGTTTCGAAGTGCCCTCGGGGCTTTCTGTCACCAACAGCTTGCTCTCGGAGATGGAACGATCGGCCGGGGGCAAAATTCCCCGAGGGACCCTCAAGGCCCAAGTCGTCACCATTGCTCAGGAGGCTGTACAGGTCGGTATTCGCTTTCCGTTTAGGTTTTTGCTTTGGATATTTTTTTTCTAACTTCCTCTTTTATCTTCCCCAGGTCCTCCAGCACCTCGCCCTCATCACCAACACGGAGCACAAAGAAATTGCCCCGGCGATGCAGATAGCTGGCGAGTCTTCTTCGCGGGAGGAGGGCCTGTGCCGGGAGCTGCGTCAGGCGAAGGAAAAGATTGCTGCCCTCGAAAATCGGGCGGCCGCCGAGGAGGTGGTGAACCCCAAATGCAAGGAGTCCATCCGAATTTGAAGGAGTCCGATAAGACCGTCGAGGCTAAGTTGGAGGAGGCCAGGGTGCTCAACTCCACGATGAAGAAGACGCGAGACACCCTTAAAAGGGAAGTCGAGGTGGCGAAGGAAGGGATGAAGGTCGCCGACCTCCGGGCCGCAAAGGCGGTGGAGAGGTACAAGACGTCGGAACAATTCTACGTCGACTTTGCCGACGCCTCGGCCATTGTCTGACATCAGGCTCTCAATGCCGTCAAGGCGCTGATGCCAGGGTTCCCCGACGGTGAGCTCTGGCTCGAATACCCCCTCGAGGATGAGACGCGGGGGGATGCCGCCGGAGGTGCCGCCGGGGGAGAGGTTCCCGGTGGGAATGCTGGGGATAAGGCAATCACCCCGGCTCCCGATGCCGAAGCTCTTGGTGGGGGCGCCGACCCTAAAGCTATCGCCCCGGCTGTCGATGCCGACATTGAGCAGATCGAGGTCCTCCCAACTCCCGAGGCCTAAGCCCTTCTGCTTTTTTGTTTTTGAATCTTGTAGGCCTTCGGGCAATTTTGTAAGGCTGAGGAGCCTATAATACCTTTGTAAAGACTCCCAAGTTGTGAATAAAGCTGCTTTGTAAATTTTTGCCTGGCAACGTTTTCTTGTTTGTGTGAGCCTGTTAGCGTTTTCCTCGCCCGACGAGTCGGAAAACAGATCAGTAATCGGTCCTTTTGATGGCGATCGCGCGTTGAGTGAAACCTAATTATTTGTCAAGTATACAAAGGCGGGTGTCCTTATGCCCCCGGAGTCGAGGTGATGATCGCTCACTTCGGTTACGTCGGTTGGCTCTTTCGAGTTGAAAGGTGTAGATTTTCCCATTCCTTTGAGTTGGACCGGCAACTACTTTTCTTAGAATAAGTTAGACAAGAGCCTAGTTTGGATTGGTCGGCGTTTGCCAGGGTTGAGGGATTCGGGTCCTTAGTGTAGACGGGTAGGAAGTTTCCCGTTAAGGACGGAACGAGCAGGGAAGCTGCTCGGTGGCCTATTGATGAGAGCTTTTGATCCTTGGCGTCGGTGGGTAGTGGATACCAGCCATGGATGGGCCGAGCAGGGGAGCTGCTCGGTGGCCTCTTGATAAGGGCTTTGATTCTTAGCGTAGATGGGTAGGAGCTACTCGCTAAGGATGGACCGAGCGGGGAAGCTGCTCGGTAGCCTCTTGATGAGGGCTTTGATCCTTAGCGTAGATTGGCAGGAGCTACCCGCTAAGGATGGACCGATCGGGGAAGCTGCTCGGTGGCCTCTTGATGAGGGCTTTGATCCTTAGCGTAGATGGGCAGGAGCTACCCGCTAAGGATGGACCGAGCGGAGAAGCTGCTCAGTGGCCTCTTGATGAGGGCTTTCATCCTTAGCGTAGATGGGCAGGAGCTACCCGCTAAGGATGGACGGAGCGGGGAAGCTGCTCGGTGGCCTCTTGATGAGGGCTTTCATCCTTAGCGTAGATGGGCAGGAGCTACCCGCTAAGGATGGACCGAGCGGGGAAGCTGCTCGGTGGCCTCTTGATGAGGACTTTGATCCTTAGCGTAGATGGGCAGGAGCTACCCGCTAAGGATGGATTGAGCGGGGAAGCTGCTCGGTGGCCTCTTGATGAGGGCTTTGATCCTTAGCATAGATGGACAGGAGCTACCCGCTAAGGATGGACCGAGCGGGGAAGCTGGTCGGTGGCCTCTTGATGAGGGCTTTGATCCTTTGTGTAGATGGGCAGGAGCTACCCGCTAAGGATGGAACGAGCAGGGAAGCTGCTCAGTGGCCTCTTGATGAGGGCTTTGATCCTTAGCGTAGATGGGTAGGAGCTACCCGCTAAGGATGGAACGAGCAGGGAAGCTGCTCGGTGGCCTCTTGATGAGGGTTTTGATCCTTAGCGTAGATGGGCAGGAGCTACCCGCTAAGGATGGACCGAGTAAGGAAGCTGCTCGGTGGCCTCTTGATGAGGGCTTGGATCCTTAGCGTAGATGGGCAGGAGCTATCCGTTAAGGACGGACCGAGCAGGGAAGCTGCTCGATTTTACGAGGCGTCGTCCGATCCCCCCTCCCCCCGGCACGGAAAATCTGGAAGAGTGACCGTCGCGGGCGACACGTGGCAGAAACGCATAGGCGAGACGAGGCGCTCCAAGATCCGTGTCGTTCCAAATTCGGTTGGCCGAGAGACACGAGATGCCCTCTACGTGGCGGTTCGGTATTGAAAGGGTTGAGAAAATCCTAGGATTCGCGTCCGCTTGCGCGTAAATTTCGGCCGTTGGGGATTCTGTTGAGGCTACAAATAGAGAAAGGGATGGGTTTCTATCCACGTTGCTTTTTTTAGATGTCCGGGCACATCTACATGATTGAAGAGATCGCCACTCCCGATGACATCTACTTGTACAACCAGTCCTTCTCCGAGGAGACTTACCGGGTGTGGTCCAGCGCATCGAGGACCATTTTGGTCGCTTACTTCCTCGTCGGTCGTCTCTCCACCAATTGCTGATGTACGCAATTTGGAGGAGGTCCCCGGTGCTGTACAACCCCCTATCCGAGGAGCTGCTGGATGAGGCGCTCGACAAGGTGCGCACGCTCTATGTCCCTGGCCTCATCTCGAAGAACAGGCACGACCGATCAGCGACCCTTATTTTGGAGTGTTTCCAAAAGAGGCAGATCACGGGACCCTGCCCGGCGGACGGGAAGCTCGGTGCTTCCGTGGCGTCCCGGGTATGTGGGAAGCATCAGCGGGAGCGGGTTAAAGAGGACAGGGCTCGGCTGGCGGAGATCTCCACGGAGTACCACCAGCAGTGCTTTCTCGATCCCGTACCCCATCTGTTGTAATTTTAATTTTCGTGTAAGGATGAGGAGCTCACAATACCCTTGATAAATAAAATTCTCTTTTTGCGACGTACTATTGTTTCCTTCTTGTCTTCTTGGTGTGTTTGAGTATTTTCATAAAACGAAACCCGTGACCTTTGAACCAAGGAAGAGGGAAACACATAGGAGAAGTTTCTTCTGATTCAAAAGACTTAGAAAAATTTACATCGCTTTGGCAAAGAAGAAATATATATTTATAGATACAATTTTCAAATTCACTTGTACAACTTGAGCTTCTCGGTGTTGTAAGGTCGTGGAAACTTGCGACCCGCCGCGTCTTGTAAGCGATAGGCCCCGCCGGAAAATACTTTGGAGACGAGGAATGGGCCGTCCCACTTTGGGGAAAACTTATGCAATTTGCTTTGGTCTTTGAATTCGTTTCACTTTAAGATCAGATCCCCAGTCTTAATGGTGCGATGCTTGACTCGTGCGTTATAATAGTGAGCAGTTTGCTATTGGTAAGCGGCGGCTTTGATCTGTGCCCGGTCTCGCTTCTCCAGCAAGATGTCCAAATTAATTTGGAGCGCCAAGGCATTAGCCTCGTTGTTCACACCATAATATTGTATTATTATATTCCCCATTCTTATTCTTTTTATAAATAAATAGGTGCTTTTGACGCATGTCTGCTACATATTACAGGTTACAGGTTCTTGGAGCGAAAACAGTGAAAAAGACAAAAGACGACACAAAAAAGAGACTTTGACCAACAAATAGAAGGATCTTAATCAAGCCTACACAAAAATCAGTACAAGGCAACGCAAGGTCCAAGATTACAAAGCAAACGGTTAAAAGTCCACTGCAATTGTTCACTGGAGATCTGGAAGAAATAGAGAAGCCAAATTGAATAAAGATCCAAAGAAATAAAAAGCCCAAGAAGCCCAGAATCAAGTCCAAAATTTCCAGACATAAAATTTTACCAAAGCTTGGAAGTCTACTTTGACTAGGTCTTCCTAAGGATATTTTGGTAAATGTAGACATGCGAATCAATTGTAACCTAGGGTTTCTATCTCCTATAAATAGAAGCCCAAATCATTGTATTCTTTTCATGCCTCCCTATGCCTCTTTTTTATGAATAAAATTTAGAATTCTTTTGGAGAGCATCGATGCCTCTTTTCATATCATCTATTCAGATCTGACAACCCTGTGTAAATGTTTGGAGAGAGCCATCTGTAAAGTAAGTAGATTTATTTAATTGCCCTAGTTTAGATTTCAATTCTTGCCCTAGGTAATTTTCATTCTCTGCCCTAGATAAATTTTTTTTAAATTCCCTAATGAGTGAGTAGTCTCCTCGCGTGTTAGGGTTAGATCTGGGGAAGGTTTGAGAGACGAAGATCTCTCATCCCCTTTCTTGCCCGTCATATATTTTCATAGGACTTCATGCATACATGTACATACCGCTCCCTACGGCGCCCTATCCATCGAGGTAGCGGTGATACCGTAGTATAAAGGCCCGGTTGTGATGATTTTCCATGGAGGCTAGGGTAAGGATTTCTAAAGGAAGGACAAGAACCTAAAGAAAGAAAACATCTTTCCAAATGGTTCTAATCCCTTTTATTAATAATTACCACACCTAATTAGATCTTCATATGGGTATAGAAAGCGGTGAGATTTATTGACTTTCCAAACTTAACCTAGACCTAACCCTAGCAAGATTTAGATATAGATTAATTCAGTTTTTAGATTTAATAATCAATCCGGCTCCCATCGGAATTAACTCGTTTGAGCAAATAGGAAATTCACAACATCCCTGTGGACCGATCCGTACTCACCGGCTAGCTTCATGCGACGCCGTTCTTGATTGCGGTTATTAGATAGATTTTGAGATCAATCACTCGTCATCGAAATGCTCGATTCTGTGACTGGGCAGTCCGATCTCTGTTGGGACCATCGCCTCGGTGCCGTAGCAGAGGCTGAAAGGGGTTTCTCCAGTGGGGGTCTTCTTCGATATGCGCAGAGCCCATAAAACCCGGGGTAGTTCGTCGACCCAACTGCCTTGCCTTCCTTCCAGACGAGTTCGAAGACCTCGGATTACATCCCGCTTAGCGACCTCGGCCTGCCCGTTGCATTGAGGATGCGTGACCGCATCGAACTTCATGAGTACGTGGTACTCGCTGCAGAATCCCTTGACCTTGTCATTTTCGAAGTTCGTTCTGTGGTCGGTAACGATACACCTCGGGATCCCAAACCGAGATATTATATTATTCTGCAGAAATTTGTTGGTCATGGTGGCGTCCAGTTTTTGGATGGGGACAGCCTCGATCCACTTCGTAAAGTAGTCCACCGCGATGAGGATGTATTTGTGCCCGTCCGTACCGGTAGAGAGTTGGCCTCCCATGTCCATTCCCCACTGGGAAAACGGCCATGGGGAGGTCAGGGCCGTTAGCTCGGTAGCTGGAAGACGGGGTATAATGCCATGGAGTTGGCAGCTCTTGCATCTTCTGACGAGCTTCTGAGTATCCTAATGGATGGTTGGCCAGTAGTATCCTTGGAGTAGCGTCTTCTGGACTAAGGTGCGGGCCCCTTGATGTGCTCCGCCGACCCCTTCGTGAACCTCATGGAGGACGTAGTCAGCCTCGTGGGGGTCGATACACGGAAGCAGAGGTTGAGTGAAGGATTTTTTGTAGAAGTTTCCATTGCTCCAAATGAAATGGCGGGCTTTGGCTCGGAGGCGTCGTGCTTCCCCTCGATCTTCTAGGAGCGTACCCTCCTTCAGGAATCCTACGAGGGGCTTCTCCAATCCCGATCTTCTTCCCGGGCCATGTAAACTTGAAGTACTGTCGCTCTGTCTTCCACGCTGGGCCGTGGCAAGACCTCGAAGAGGATATTTCTCTTGTTGTTGGTCGTATAGGAGGAAGGTGCTTGCTCAGAGCATTGGCCTGAGCGTTTAGGTGCCGGGGGGGGGGTCTGCTCCACTTGAACTTCGTCGAAATCTTTTCGTTGTCTTCTTACCTCGGCAAAATATTTCACCATCGGAGGCTCGCGTGCCTCGAAACGGACAATCACCTGGCCTACGACCAAGGCAGATTCACTGCAGATTTGGATCGTCTTCAGCCCCACTCCGGAAGCGATTCGTAGTCCGGCTAGCAAGGCCTCATACTCCATGGCGTTGTTTGAGGTTTTGAATCCGAGCTTCAAAGAATACTCCATTTCTGCCTCGTTCGGTCCTTGAATAATGAGTCTGGCACCACTCCCATCCTCGGTAAATGACCCATGGACGTAAAGGACCCAATCGAGGACGGAGTTGGGCCCCTCCCCGATTGAAGGCCGAGACCCGGGGGCTGGCGCCGACACTGCCTCCTTGTTGGGGATAGTTCATTCGACAAGAAAGTCATCCATGACTTGTGCCTTGATAGCCTGCCTTGGGCGGTACTTGACGTCGAATTGAGATAACTCCCACCTCCATTTCTCCAAGCGACCAGATGACTCGCGGGAGGCGAGAATAGACCTTAAGGAACGCTCGGTGAGGACAAGGATGGTGTGTGCCTGAAAGTAGTGTCATAGTTTCTTTGAGGCCACGATAAGCGCCAAGACAATCTTTTCTATAGCCAAGCACCTTGTTTTCGCGTCCTTAAAGATGTGGCTTACGTAGTATACCGGCTTCTGGACTCCTTCGACTTCTCGGACGAGCACCGAGCCTGCAGCCTGTTCAGACACCGCTAGATACAGTAATAGCTCGTCTCCTTCAATTGGCTGGGTGAGCAGTGGAGGAGTCGCCAGGTGCATTTTCAATTGCTCGAAAGCGATCTGACACTTCTCTGAGCATTCGAACCATGGGATCTGTTTCCTTATAAAAAATAAATAATGAACAAAAAGCGGTGGAAAAAATTCCCCAAATGGAGCATCACGTGCCCGCACGTGATGTGCCTTGGAGCAAAGATTATAGGCATTGCGCTCAACAAATAAGGCTGAAATTGAGCCTCACGTGAAGGCACGTGAGCATCTATATACAAAGTATATAGGCGTCTTCCTAAAACAAATAACAGGCTAGAAAACCTTACGTGCCAACACGTGATGCTTTTCTCTGGGACTGCTGCATATAAGCAAACCGGTCTAATGCTATGGGTCACGTGCTACACGTGAAGGTTCCTAATGCCTTCTGAGCCGATAGAATTAAATTCTAAATAAGAGAGATCAAAACCCTATTTGGAAAATATTTCCCCAATCTTTCTAAACAAGAAAGATTATGCTTTGTAAAACAGAGCACCATTGGATTAAAAGATCCAATGGTGATTAAAACTCACCAAGCTACAGAATAAGCTCTGTATGGGAAAATATTTTCCCAATCTTTCTAACAAAGAAAGATTATGCTCTGTAAAACAGAGCACCGTTGGATTAAAGATCCAATTATGATTAAAAATCACCAAGCTACAGAATAAGCTCTGTATGGGAAAATATTTTCCCAATCTTATTAAAAACAAGAAAAATGTCTTCTGTAAAACAGAAGTCCCTGGATCAAAAATCCAACGGCGGATAAAATCACCGAATCAATTAAAAAATCTCTCAATGAGAGATTTCCTTAACTAAATCAACAAACTTGCCTCTACTATATAAAGGACTCGAGACTGAAAAGAGAAGAGGAGGAGACCCCCCATAAGATTTGAGAAAACAAAAAAGAAGAGGAGTTCTCTTTGAAGAAAAAGAAACCCTAGATGAGAAAAAGGACCTAGAGATCATTTTATATCCTCTTACAAGAGTTTAACTCTTCCAAAAAAGAACTTAGTTCTTCCTCTGGTTGAGGTCTGCAGAAGCAGATCTCCCCACAAGTTGAGAATTTAATTCTCATCGGGGAGTTTCTGTTATGCAGTCCCAAAACTTAGAGGAAAGAACTAGGTTTGAAGAATTTAATTCTTCCAAACATAGGAATTTAATTCCTCTGATAAAACTAGGGTTTAACCCTGCATAAGAATTTAATTCTTATAAAACAAAGGATTTGAAATTCTCAAGACTAAGATCAAGAGCCCCATGCATATTAGCTTTCAACGCTATAACGACAGATCACGTGTTCCCATGTGAGCATCTCTAAGGACCAAAAAGGAATGACTGAGATCGAGTCACGTGACCCCACGTGACCCTCAATAGTGCTTAGCACCTAGAAAAGAATAGGAAGATAAATCCAAGGGAGGCAGTGCCCAACTTGGGGCGCCTCACGTGTCCACACGTGATGGCCACAAGATTTAAGTGTTTAACACTTACATACAGATGAGGATTTGGACCTAAGTATACATCGCCAATTCTCGGGCGTCTCACTTGTCACACGTGATCGCCCCAGAGTTTCAGTGTTTAACACTGCTTTAGAGCATCACGTGGGAGCATGTGAGCGCCAAGCAAATGTTAGTGTTTAACACTATGAGAAGTCGACCTTAGCCTAAACATAGCCAAGTCTCCCGAGGCCAAAACCCTTTTTCAACTGAGTCTGCCTATGCTCAGGCCTCCCCATATCGATCTTAGTTCCAAATGATCCCCTGACAGATGGTATCTAAAATGGTGTTCATTCCACCATGATCTTTCCCTTCAATCTGGAGTTCGGTTCAAGGGTACATCTCTCCACACCTCTGATGCATGTCGTTGTAATTATTCAACGATGTCAGAGAGGTGGAGGGTTCCGACAACCAACAGCTCTTGGATGCACTCTCAAACCCATGAGCATACCCCAATAGACCGTAACGTCCTTAAACTAACAACGGACCGCAATGTCCTTAAACTAGCTATGGACCATAACGTCCTTAAACTACTATGGACCGTAATATCCTTAAAATAGCTGTGGACCGTAATGTCCTTAAACTAGCTGTGGACCGCAACGTCCTGAAACTAATATGATAGTGCCCAAATGCTCTTTCGTTGGATCAAAAATGATCCCGAACACCCGTTAAGTAGATCTTAGTCCAATATCGGATTAACGTATCCTTAACAAATATTTAAGTCGATCTTAATCTCAAACAAGGTTAATGATCCTTAAATCAAACCAAACCCAAATCTAAGAAAATACGGATTTAGACTAATCCACGCCCTACGGGCGACAACACAAATTAGTCTTCGTATACAATCCACGGGCAACCAAAAATAAAACAAACACACACGACACGAAGTGACCTTCTGGAGCAGGAGAAAGTGGTTATCGCTACGCGATAACGTAATTAACTGCAGGGGCTTGCGTCTGCTGGGAAGAGCGTCCCTACAATCAAAAACCCCTCACAACGAAGGGGAATCTGACGAAATCTGCTACAACGACCGCATCTGTCTAAACCTTCGATACACGATGCCATAAATCAACTTGGCATCTTCGGAGAGGTGGACAGATAAAACCAAATAGCATCTGCCCCCAAATGCAGGCAAGACGTCTGTCTTTCTGGTTTTCGGCGGTAAACAGATTTTGGCACGCCCGGTGGGACCTTCTCCTCTTTGCACTCCACACTTCATATGTCGTGTTCGCGAACGAATCACGGTTTAATATGGCTGCCCCTGGATTCGAGGTACTAACATTTGGTGTCTTGCTCCGTGCAGAAGAGAAGATGACATCGATGACTTCCAACTGCACCATTGCAACAGCAACTCCCACTCCGTCCCCACTGGAGGAGTAACTTATGGGCTCCAAGCGGCCTCCATCTTCGCAATGCCAGTGGAACAGGTGACTCAGGCCACCACTGGACTGTTCTTTGGGACCATGCTCCGGCCAATGAGCTTCAATGCTTCAATATCATCACAGGAGGCTCCAAATAAGTCGGTCTTCGATCGGCTTGCAACTACCACGGCCCCTCTCAACGGGTCGTCCAAGTCCGCCGCCTCAGTCTTCGACATGCTGGGCCAAAGCTCAAGTGGGCCCGCGATACCTGAAGGGGTTATCCTGAAGCAGATAGCCATTCCAGCTCTGGCAGACGAAGTCGTCAAAGGGGCTTCTCCTTTTAAGGGATCGGTCTTCATAAGACTGGCCGTTCCAACTCCTACTACGGGTGAGGTCATTACAAGTGCTTCCCCTATTCGAAAGTCGGTTTTCGACAGGTTAGACGTTCCCTCTCAACGGACGTCAGTCTTCGACAGGTTGGCACCAAAAGCAGCCTCTCATCAAAGCAAGGGGCATGACGAATCCAATCCCGTAACTGAACCATTCCCATCTGCACGACATGCTTGACGTCGCCACTGGCGTCGAGTAAGGAACGTTGGGGGCAGTTTCCCCTCTGGACTTTCCCCACTGGCTCCAATGGTGGAAATTGATGCTGCTGTTCCAACTGGGAACATCTTCGAGCTGCTCAGGAGGGTGTGCAAGAACTCTCCAACCTCCATCTTGAAGGAGTCTCCTCCACTTGTCGAAAACACAACCCAGGTGAAGCCGGAACAGCCTCCTCAGCGGTTGTCCTCCAAGATCCACAGAGTTTGGCGGAAATTCCAAGACTCTGTAATTGACAAAGATTACTCTCGCCGGTTGAAGAAGACTAAGGCTCAGCAAGAGGAGGACCATCCCTCTGCCATGCCATGAAAGGTATCGTCTGCATAGGTGCCTGCCGCAACGGCCCCCTCAACTTCGACCTCCCATAAGAGGAGAAGGACGGAGAAGATCCCCCTGCCCGCGACAAATTTCAAAGGTAGTAGATCCAAACGCCCCAAGTCTGGGGGCTTGGTTGTGCATACCGTCTACATGGCATCCGGAAAAGAGGATAGTCATGCTTCCGTGAGTCATCAACCACTCACAAGGTCTGTGACGAAAGCTCAGGAGCAACGAAATGTTGACAAGAATGGCCGCACTCACTGGGCAGAAAGAAAGCCCAGAAGCATCGTCAGAACAACGCCAGGAGCAGGAGACCGACACCGAGTTCCTACGGAGGGTGCTTGAAAAGAAAGATAAAGAGGCCGCGGAACAAGCGGCTAATATAAAACAGATGACGCTTCTGTTCCAAGACATGGTTGGGATGATGATCCAGCCAGATCCTCTAGCCGAAGACCCTCCAATAATCATTGAAGACGACAGAGGGGAGACATCGAACCCTCCTCTAGCGTTATCGGTAGCCAGGGAGGAGACGATCTCCAAATATACCCTTGATGACTACATAGCTCAACAAATACGAGCTCATCAAGCGAACGAAGCGGCATGCCAGGTCGTCAGAACTGGGCGACCTTATCCAGGCTGGTACGACCAAATTAAGTACCCGCCAGGATATACGATCCCCAAATTTCATGTGTATAAGGGGACGGGCAATCCGCACCAACACGTTGCTCAATTCAGAGCTTTGTGCGGTAATACTGGGGGCGATGACAAACTATTGCTTCGCCAATTTGTCGGCAGCTTGGCGGAGACAACATTCGAATGGTATTCGGAGCTTCTGAATGACTCTATCAAGTCATTTACGGAGATGGATCTACTGTTCACACAGTAGTTCGCAAGAGCAAGTGAGCGCACCCCAATCACGGCATTAATCAACGACAGGGTAAAGCCGGGAGAAACCTGGGTTTAGTACGCAATTCGGTGGCGGAACCTATGGTCGAAGTGTGAACAGCGCATAGAAGAAGCTCCTGCTGTGAGCATGTTCGTGGGGACCCTCGACCCTCAGGCAACTATATCCTAATTTATGATGTTCTTCAAGCTGACCACCTTCCTGGACTTGATTGACAAGCTGGCCCAAATGGATCAGATGGGCCATAGGCCATCCTCTTCAAAAACGGATCTCCGGAATGAAAAGGGGAAAGGGAAAGCGACATTCGTCGCCAACGCTCAACAACAATCGAGTGACCCAAAGCCAGTGGCTCGCCAAAACAACAGACCGTGAGCCCTCGAAGAGAAGTTGAGACATCCTTACTCGTTCCCCCGGGATAAAACGAGGAGATTATTCGAACTAGCGGTGCGCAACAGGCTCATCACTCTGCCGGATCCAATACGCCCACTACAATCGTGCTACATCAACAATCCCAATTACTGCCCCTACCTCTGAATAGTGGGCTACCCAATCAAAGATTGCTACGTCTTTAAAAACTGGGTCGAAGACCAGTACCAACAGGGCAAGTTCGCGCTTTCCGAAAACTGGAAGGTAAACCCGCCGCCGCAGCACGTTCCTAAAAAAGTGGATACGCCGGGGGCATCATGCTCATTTGTGGAAGAAGCTCCATGGGAAGTGGTCCTTTCAGCTAAAACTAAAAGAATACTGAAGAATCTTCAAGCATGTCCGGCGATTAAGTGGAAAAGCCCGCTGGAGCCTGAAATTATTGACGGAATGCTGAAACCGCGCCCAATGCCAAAAGTTGGTTACGATGGACAAAACCTCCAGGCCGAGCCTCCGAAGTCTTCAAAGAAAAAGAAGAAGGACAATAATCTCATCCAGCTCGACGACAATCGTATGGGTCTGCAGAAATATATCGATGCACTAGAGGAATACAACCAAGAGGCATGGACCCCAGTCACACTGGAAGAGTTCTTCAAGCATGTTCTTGAGAACGGAAACAATGATATTGATGAAGGATACGATTCTTCGGAAGAACCTGAGAATCATGTAGCGAGTTGCCACATGATCTCCCACTCGTCGATAAATAGCAAAGAAGCTCCTGACGTAGAGAAATTGGGGGCAGATCCAGAACCAGAATCCATGGAACCGTTAGATAGCCTCATCGACAAGCTGCTGAACGAAGCTCTTCAAAGGAGAAAAGTTGATCGATAACGTGAAGCGGCCATTTATGAAAAGGCTAATCGTCAGTGTCAGGCCGAAAAAGCTCCGGTAATGAGAAGCCATAAAGTACCTCAACCGGATCAAAGTGCCCTTAGCACCAGCAAGAGCAGAATCAAGATAAGAAAGCAGTTTGCCAAAGCTCTGTCAATGGGAATGAAGCCACCACCTTTCAAAGAAAATACTTCCGGGAGTATGTGCCCCGAAGAACTGTATGTACATCCGAACTACTGCTTATACTATCGGAAAGTTACGCACCCTACCGAAGAGTGCAACGCATTCAAGAATTGGTGGCAGGGATACGTTGCCCATCGACAACAATTCAATTGAACGAAGCGCAAAGCCCGTCGGGAGCAGAGAAGTACGACAGATGAGCATAAAGGAACAGCCCATAACTGTCATATGGTTGATGCCATCCCAACAAAAAGGAAGTCTCAAGATCTTACCTTCGGGAGCGATTCAGACGAGGAAATGGCCCTCGGTCCTCTCTTCAAGGAATCCACCTCTGGAAAAGAAGAGGAGATGAAGAACTGTGAGAACATTCAGCTGCGTAACCGTACGTTGCATGAAAAGAATCTCGGACCCTCAAACAAAGGTTCGGGTAAAAGAGACAAAGGGAAGGAAAAAGTCCCTGAGGAGGTTGCCCTCGATGATAGAGTCGTCGAAGAGCTCACAGCCAAGGACCCACCCAAAAAAAAACAAAGTGGATTACAATGTCCTGGCACATCTGAGGAAGATACCCTCATAATTAAGCATTTTGGATGCCCTTCTCCTGTCTAAAGAGGCACGAGATTTTCTGATCCAGGCGTTACAAGAGCCCGACCAATTTTAAGCCTTCCTTACAGAAGAAAAGATGAAGGACGAACTGGAAGAAGTCCACACGGCTGACATCACCTTCATCGATGAAGACCTCCTTCTCGGAACGTGCGAGCATAACCGTCCGCTGTATATAACCGGGTATTGTCATGACATCAAAATAGGGAAGATCCTAGTCGACAACGGGTCCTTCGTCAACCTTCTTAATGTAAGAGTGTTGAAGGAGATTTGCATGAATGTGCAGCACCTAGCTCGGGATATAATTACCATCTCCGGTTTTGACTCCCAATCATCACAAACGCTCGGGTCTGTAATACTGACATTACGCTTCGGGCTGCTTGTCATTGATATCAAGTTCCATGTTATTAAAGCCAAGACGTGCTACAACGTTTTGCTCGGCAGGCCTTGGTTACATGAGTGCAACATCATCCCTTCTACACAACATTAGTGTATGAAGTACTTCAACTTCAGTCTCGAGTACACAGTTACAGGGGAGCTGAACCCATTCTCCGTAAATGAAGTTCGTAAATATAAAGACGCCAAATACTTCTTACCAGACTTCGAAGACATGGAAAGATGTCACATTTGATCAAAATTTTAATTGTGTGTTGTGCTGTAATGTTACGGATTTGTCTAATCTGAGATAGAATCTTTATACACCAACAAAGTATGGACTTTGGTTGCTTTATCTGAAGGGTTAAATCCCCATCAGGAGCAAGTATATCTTGAGAAGATTACTTGGTATACATGGAAAAGTTGAGACTTTCAAAGCTATGCTTAAAGTCTATCCAGATCCTACTTGCCACCGCTGCATACCATGACTACGATATCTGGCGGTTGGGTGTCATGACTGCTTTTCTAAATGTTGATTTGGAAGAGAGCGTCTATAAGTACACAGCCAGAGGGCTTCGTAGACAGTGGGAGCAGCGGAAACGTGTGCAAGATGTTTTATGTGATAAATCAGGTATCGCGGAGTTGGAACGTCTGTTTTGATGTGGTAGTCAAAGAGTTTGACTTCATCAAAATGGTAGATGAACCTTGTATATACAAAAAGGTAGTAGAGAGTATGGTGTTGATCCTCGTAGAGTACGTGGATGACATACTCTTGATAGGGAAGGAGTTTCCTATGCTACGATCGGTCAATCTCCTCTTATCACAAAGATTCTCCATATAGGATCAAGATGATACCTCCTAAATCCTGGGTTATGGATCTATGAGATAGATCTAATTGGATGTTAGGATTCTCACTAGTTGTAGCGAGATAGTATCAATCGATCCTGGGGAGAATCACTGGAAAGGTTCCAGGGTGATAAGGACGACTGAATGTCAGTCGCAGGCATTGTCTTAACCCTCAGTAGAGGGACGGTATGTTGGAAGAGTTCTAAGCTAGATACCGTGACTTACTAGACGATTAAAGGCAAGATACATCGTTACCAAAGATGCTACCAAAGAGGCAGTCTGGATATATAAGTTCATGAGATGAACTTCGTTCCTACCATTGTATGACAATGGAGTTGTGGCTTATGCCAAGGAACCCCCGTCCGATCAGTCAATCCAGATATAATTCTTAGGCAGTATCACCTGATCATGAAGATGGTTGATCTCCACGGAGATCGAGGTTAGGAGAGTATACACAGAGGACAACAGCGCGGATCCACTCACAAAGGCCTTTTCCCCAGTAGAGACTTTTATGGGATGGTTGAGTATGAGATACTTCAACCGCAGCTAATTGTTGGGTATGCGATACCACAACAGATGGCCCTAGTGCAAGTGGGAGATTGTTAGTTATATGTATGCCCTAGAGGCCATTACTGTACATACGATGTATATTGTAGTGGATGCTTGGACATATATAGGGAGGACTTTCTTGCTCGACATGATAGTACGCTATCTGGTTACTCTTTATCTTAACATGTACTCTGATTGTCTCTATGTTACATGTTGATAAAGCCCTTAGGATATGTACTCGACTACTGGGACTATGATGAGATCATACTAGTGGGGCCACAGTAGTCGACGAGTACATCCTATAACTGTTCCTAGTCGAGGGTGTATCGAGACAGGGCATCGATATACCAGAGTGGACTAGCGTATGCGCTTCTTAACCCATATAATGGGCGATGGATGATCCCATATCCATTGGTGTTGACATCAGAGAAGGTATACGGGTGCTCAGTGGAGACTGGGTACACTGGACGGACTCGCCGAGAGCTCCCAGATGGTATTATACCTCACGTCAGATGGCAGTTCTCTGGTGACACTGGTACAGGTTAGTCTGTATTCCCGAGATCGTCATAGAGTCTTGTGTGATTCCCACTGTGCTTTGATTTCTATCATACCACGTCTAAGAGGGCGTGCAAAACGGTGGCTTTTGGGTACAGTCCCGAATCACATGGAGGCAATGAGCGATAGGAGGGGTTTCGTCTCTCCTGGTATAGGGAGTTGATGTTGCGCTGTGTTCGATTGGCTATAACTGGATATCCCTGGCCAGGGTTGCTGAGATTTACTGGTAAGTGTTATCAGTAGTTTCTCGAACTGTTATAGATCTCATATCGACACGACTTATCAAGCTACTGGGGTCTGACGTATACCACCCCTAGACGAGATATGCGACATATCAGACGAAAAGACCGGACTGTACGGGAGTGTTACTGATTGGATTCGCGGGAGAATGTACAGGCTTGCTTGTTGATCTTCTGATCGCTCAATACCTGGGTAGCTGTTACGTTTAGTTGACCGCTTGCAGCTTGTGGGTGTTTGATATGATCATCACCTACTGCTGGCGTATTGACGATTCTTTAGAGTCCTACACAGAGGTTTCCTGGCTCAGGCAAAACGGAGTAGGAGCACATATGTGATATGTGCGGGACCGAGAATAATACGATATGAGATACCGTATTCTATGCTCGCGATATGAGATATCGGCCGGGTATATGTGATATAACCGGGTCATCGGATCAAGTATTGATTCGATGAAATGGTACATGTTATATTAGTCGGTTATATGTATTATAGCCGGGTTATCGTATCAAGTGTTGATTCGATAATTTAATGTATATTATATATGAAATCTATTACATTACATTAACTAATATAAGCTCGCTTTATTGATTCATTTTCTTACGGGATAATACATTGATATATATGCGATATATGTTAATTGTATTATTTTCTTTTGTTACAAAATATATTGTATATATGATATATAATATTGTAACATGTTAGGCTTACAAATTTAACAATGGTTTAGGATTTAAACTTAGTTAGGGTTTGGATTAGGGTTAGCTCTTGCATGAAGCTTCCATGAAGCTTCATGAAGCTTTGACTTTGTCTTTGGCTTGATATTTTATGAAGATATTATGTTAACCCAATCCAAACCATGTTAACCCAATCCAAACCATTAACTCTAGTTAATTCTCTACAAGAGTTAACTCCTTCATGCTTAACCCTTGGTTAGATTTGTAACCACTACAATAATTCATTATTCATCACAAAAGGATTGAGCTCTTCTTCTTGCTTCTTCTTCTTTGTTGAAAAAGCTTCACTAGCTTTTTCAAAGGTGATGTTTATATGTGAGAATTTGAAAACAAAGAGAGCAATATTCCTACTTCATCATCCTCATCTATTCTAGCCACTTAGATTAGGGTATTTGCTTTGCTAATACTTGGTTAGTCTAGCAAGAGCTTGGGTTTGAGATTCTTCAAGGTCGATCATCTTGGATTAGTGAAGTCTTCAAGCAAGGTGCATCATTCTCTTCATGGAGCTTATCGAGAGTCGGGAACATGATGATCGCAGCGAAGGGACCTCAACACGGAGCTTAAGAAGTGAAGGACAAGATTTACAAAGGTTGTAATCCCTCTCACTTAGTGTTAAAGTGTTTAACATGCTAGTTTACGCCTAATCTCTAGTTTAAAGATCTTGTTAAGGGTTTTTCGGCACGGCTAAATTTTAAATCGGGCATGGTTGATGTCTTATAGACCCTTGTACGTGTGCTTAGTAACCCTACAGACAGGTTGCACGCGCGGCTCGGGAAGAAACTGGAAAGCCGCTCCAAGATAACGTAACGCCGAGTCTTTTACTAGAACTTGTTCTTCGAATTTTGACATATGCATTTTCTGCAGGGCCAAGTCTTGGCGATGGGATGACGGGTGAAACCCTGGCGGTTACCGTGCCCGAAGTTGCTACCCTCTCTCTGGAATCCGGGACTGTCCAGACCGCAACCCTTTCTCCATGTGGCTCCTTGGTGTCGACGGGCGTCGCAAGCATCACGAATGCCCTTGTCAAGTCAGGGGATGAAGCCATGGGCGTGGAATCTACTCATATGAGAGAGAGCGAAGAAGCCATTACACTCGGTGACGCCCCCGTCATTGTTTCGGTCCATGATTTATCAGGTAATCGCTGAGTCGCTATTTTTAAGCTTTTCAATCTTGTTCAGACCTTCTAATGATATTTTGTTTGTCTTGAGTACAGGAGCAGTGAATCCCGAGGCTGTGCCATCCGAAGAAGCGTCACTAGTCGCTGCTCTGACAGTCGCCGTCCCTTCGCCTTCTCCCATGCCCTATCAAATATTGAAAGGTATGGGCTTGTGACTTATCGGTTTCACTGTGGGTACCATTTTCCTTGTATTGACAGTATATTGTCTCAACTCTGCAGGAGTCCTTTTCGACCATCTATACCAGGTGTTGAACCCGCATTTCTCCTTCCAGTCGGAAGTCATTCCGCCTCCTGGTATTGGTTAGTATATTTTTCAGCTAATGTCTCCCTCTTTCTTTTATGAATAGCCGTATTGTTTCTAAGTCTTCTTTATATCGATCGCAGCGTCACGGATCGGAGGAGGAGAAGAGAGGATAGCTGCGCCTCCGGTACTCCCCATTCTGCCACCTGCCACAGCCGGTATAGTAGACTCCATCCCTCGTGTATTTTCTTTACTTCCTGAGTAGAAATTTGACCATAATTTGCTTTGCAGCAATTGCACCGGCTCCAGCTCCCTTTGAGTCTCGCATTCCAATGCCGGCAGGGCCCTTTGCTAAACGCACATCTTCCAGGGGCGCTGCGAATAGCCGGCGAATGTTGAGCGAATTCATCGAAGATCTCGATGCCGAGGCCCTCAGTTCTGCTGCGGATTTTGCTGTTGAAGTCAATCCAATGCTGGAGACACTCGTGAACTTCCATGATGAAGATCTCTTCGGCTCTTGGGTTGATTACTGCAGAAAGATCGAGGCTTGCCTGCACGAGATTGAGCTCAAGGGTCTCGCTCCTGAAGTGTTAGCTTCGAACTCCCAACGGGCTGCGTGGGTTGAGCGTTGTGTTCATTTCATTCGCCATTTTGAACAAGAGGCGATCTTGAGGCGAAAGGAACATGAAGTGGCTTCAAGCGAATCTACCCGGTTACGCGCCCAGGTTGAAGCGAATGCTGCGCAATTAAAAGATGTCTTCGACAATCTCCAGAGGTGTATTTCGGATGGGTTGACGCTGAGGCGGACGCTTGACTCTACCGAGCGGGTCGTGCAGGACTGCGAAGCTACCATGTTAGGAACCGATGAAAAGCAATCATTCTGTCTGCGACAACGAGCTCAAGTTGAAGCGGAGTTGGCCGCGGCGGCCAATCACGAGAAAGGATTGAGAGAAGCGCACAAGCATCTTGCTGATTTGTTGAAGACACCTACTCCTCAATAAACGCCTTTGTACCCCCCTCTTTTTACTGTAAACTTGCGGTTTATGAATAACATGTATTCATTTTGATTCCTTTGTGAAATGTATCTTGTATTCACTTGAATTCATGAATAAAAGACATACTTCATTTTATATGGACGTGTCCCTTTAGCTAATGCGTCTTGTAGATTGTCTACTTTGATATCCTTGCAGGGTAACGATGGCTTAGAAGACAGGTTCAGATCTGCCGCCTAAGACTTTTCCACTTTACGAGCTGTGAGGGTTTCATAAAGACTTTTCTCCCTACGAGTCGAGAGGATCCCGTAGCTATATTTTCTCCTTAGGAGTCGTGAGGATTCCGAAGTGCATTTTCTCTTGAGAGTCGTAAGGATCCCACAAGAGAATTTTTCCCGCTTACAAGTCGAGAGGACTCGTACGTGGTTATTTCCCTCCTTGTCTAGATTCGACTTTGGAGCATGTGGCCCGTGAATAGTATGCAATAGTCCATCTTGGACCGACTTGCAGGGCCCCAGTGCTTAGGAAACATGTCCTTATCCCCTATGCCTAAGGTTTTTCCCTACGAGTCGAGATGAATCGAGAAGTTCTCACAAGGATGCTAATTTCCTCACGAGTCGAGACGAATCGAGAAGTTCTCGCAAGGGTGTCCTAACGTCACAGTTAACTCCTGCTAATAGAAGTCCGTTAGGGTCTTATTTCCTGATTAAAAATCAGGAATTACCTCAATGAGGTATCACGTGTTCACACGTGACCAATGGTCACGTGATGACATGTGATGGTTAAAATCTCATCAAACGGAAATGAAAACAAACGGCTGAAAGATGACTCAATTGGGGGTCACGTGCTCACACGTGACCAAGGGTCATGTGCCAGCACGTGACAGGCTTTGAAAGCCTTACAGCTTAATAGAATTTAATTCTAAAACTCAGGAATTACCTCAATGAGGTATCACGTGTTCACACGTGACCAAAGATCACGTGTTGACACGTGACGTTTTTACAGAATTAAAATCTGTCAAGAAAAAGTACAAACAAGTGGCTGAGAAGAGACTCTAATTGGGGGTCACGTGCTCACACGTGACCAAGGGTCACGTACCAGCACGTGACAGGCTTTGAAAGCCTTACAGTTTAATAGAATTAAAATTCTAAATTTCTCTAAAATCTTTCCAAATGAAAAAGGATTATGGGGAACCGTTGGATTAAAAATCCAGGGGTGATTAAATATCACCAATTGATGGAAAAATCATAAATAAGGAAAGATTTCCCTAAATCTCACCGAAAATAACAAACAGAATATCTTTGGATTGAAAATCCAATGGTGAATAAAATTCACTGAATGATCTAAAGGATCATATTAATTATGAAAACAAATCAAATCTTTCAATGAAAGATTTATTAAACAAATTGATTCTTTTCCTTCTCCTATAAATAGGAGCCAAGAGGAGGAAAGGAGAGAGGTTTTTTCTTCTTGGAGATATAGAATTTTGATATCTTGAAAATTCAGAGAGAAAAGAAAGGAGAATTTAATTCTCAGCAAAGAAAACCCTAGGTGAGAAAAGAAAGGGGATCAAAACTTCAAATAGAGAATTTAATTCTCAAATCTAAGAGTTTAACTCTTCTACATAAAAGAACTTAGTTCTTCCTCTCGTTGAAGATTTGCAGAAGCACATCTCCCCATAAGTTGAGAATTTAATTCTCATCGGGTTGAGATCCTGCCATGCAGATCCAAAACTTAGAGGGAGAATTGAGTTTAGAGAATTTAATTCTCCCAAAACAAAATTAGGGTTTAACCCTATATGAGAATTTAATTCTCCTACAATTATAGGAATTTAATTCCTTCAAGATGGACAAAAACCAGGGTTTAACCCTAATTGAGAATTTAATTCTCCCAAATTTATAGGAATTTAATTCCTCCAAGACAGAACTAGGGTTCCACCATATACAAGAATTTAATTCTTTAACATATATGGGAATTTAATTCCTCTAAAATGAAACTAGGGTTTAACCCTACATAAGAATTTAATTCTTTCAAAAATGGGAATTTAATTCCTCCAAAGTCGTAATCAGGGTTTAACCCTACAGAGAATTCAATTCTTAAAAAAATAAGGAGACTTAAAATATCTCCATGCATGCAAAGAACCAAGGTCACGTGTCCCCACGTGACCCTTGAAAAGATCCCTGAAGAAAAGAAGCTTTGAGGCAATGCCTCACGTGCTCCCACGTGACTTCCAAAACGCAGAAAGAAAAAAGCAAAGGAAATGAAGGCTTTGGGTGCTCTCACGTGTTACCACGTGACCCCTTGGCAAATGCTTTAACAGTCAGCGCATAAATCCCCATCACGTGTTAACACGTGATGCTCAAAATAAAAATATAAAAAGTGTTTAACACTTAATTGCAGAACGAAGAAAAGGAATCTGGTCCCACCTTTGGGCGCCCTCACGTGTCCACACGTGACCCCTTTTTCTTTAGTGTTTAATACTAATTCGAGAGCTTTACTCTCAGTGTTTAACACTGATTATCTCTTAGTGTTTAACACTAATTTGAAAACCTTATTTCCAGTGTTTAACATTGTTATTTTCTAGTGTTTAACACTAATTTGGGATTCTATATTTCCAGTGTTTAACACTGATGGTCTCTTAGTGTTTAACACTAATTTGAGAGTTCTGTCTCCAATGTTTAATATTGTTGTTCTTTAGTGTTTAACACTACTTTTAGCCAAATTGGCCAATTTTCCAAAAGCAAAAATCCCTCCTCCAAATGAATCTCAAAATTGAGGAAATTAAAGATAAAAATGTTGCCAAAGCCCTCAAACTCTTGTTTAGCATTGTTGAATAATATGGGCTTGAACCCAGACAAATGTCTAATAGACTAACAGAGGGCCAACACTTCAAACTTAATTGGACTTAGCCCAAGTAGGCCATAAGTCCTTAATTCAGACTTAACTGAGCCAACGTGCTCCTAATATAATTAATTGATCTTAGTTCCAAATTGGACTACAGATCATTTAATCCACCTTGGTTCAAGGGTACATCTCTTCACTCCTTTGATATTTGTCGTTGTAATTCCTCAACGTCTTCAAAGAGGTGACGGGTCCCGACAACCACACATTTCATAGACTATGACGTCTCTAAACTACGGACTATGGGGTCCTTAAACTCATGGACTATGACGTCCTTAACCTCGACCGTGATGTCTTTAAACTAACATCGGACTGTGGGGGTCCTTAAACCCATGGAATATGATGTCCTTAACCTCGACCGTGATGTCTTTAAACTAATATCGGACTGTGGGGTCCTTAAACCCATGGACTATGATGTCCTTAATCTCGACCGTGATGTCTTTAAACTAACATTGGACTGTGGGGTCCTTAAACCCATGGACTATGATGTCCTTAACCTTGACTGTGAGGTCTTTAAACTCACGGACTATGATGTCCTTAACCTTGACTGTGAGGTCTTTAAACTCACGGACCATGATGTCCTTAACCTCGACCATGATGTCTTTAAACTAACAATGGACCACTATGTCCTTAAACTGGTATTGGACCACTACGTCCTTAAACTGGCATTGGACCATAATGTCCTTACACTAATCGACCGCAATGTCCCTAAACTAAACAATAGAGTCCCAATGCTCTTTTGTTGGGTCTAAATGATCCCGTTAAGTTGATCTTAGTCTAAAATTAGACTAACGTATCCTTAACATACGTTTAAGTTGATCTTAGTCCCAAATGTGACTAACGTATCCTTAAACCCAACCCACAAAACCCAAATCTAAGAAGATATGGATTTGGACTAGTCCACGCCCTACGGGCGACAACATAAATTAGTCTCTGTATACAATCCACGGGCAACCAAACACAAAACAAACACCCACGACACGAAGTCACCATCTGGAGAAGGAGAAAGTGGTTACCGTGACGCGGTAGCGTAATTAACTGTAGGGGCTTGCGCCTGCAGGGAAGAGCGTCCCCACAATAAAAAAACCCTCAAGCGAGGTGGAATCTGACGAAGTCTGCTACATCGGCCGCATCCGTTTAAACCTTCGATACATGGTGCCATAAATCAACTTGGTATATTCGGAGAGGTGGACGGATAGCACCAATTAGCATTTGCCCCGAATTTCTGGCAAGACGGACCTACGCGGTCGTGTCTCCGTGTTCGGAGGGGAACAGGTCTGTGGTACTAGGGTTTTTTACCTGTCGCACCGTCGCGTTGGCCGATATATTCCCTGATATGCAATCTTGCTGTTCGGGTAGCCCCGCAACTGTCGTGTCTTTGATCCCTTCGGGGGCTGGACAAGACGTCTTCAAGTAATCTTCCAGGTAATATTACCGTCGAAAAAGCAAGCGTTAGGGATATTCTATGTCGCTTTTTACTTGAGGTCAGGCTCAGTTTGGGAGCCCCGATGAGTCATGACCACTCCGCGCTGGAGTGGAATGGTCTCAGATAGTCTTTTAGGTCTCATTTGAGTTGGCGTCAAAACCCTGAAACTAGGGATCTTCCTTTGCCTCGTTGGTTGATATAGTGTCTACAATATTGCGACGAATGTCGAGGTTGTTTCTGGGTTATCTGTGAACCGTTGAGGTTTGGAACTAGGGGACTTTGCCATGGCTCCGTTTGTTGATGTCGCGCCTGTATCCTGTTGGAGGGAAGAAGAACGCTGTTTGGTTGATCTCTAGGATTTGGATGCTGCCGTCGAGACTTGGAACTAGGGATTTTGCCATGGCTCTGAGGTAGTCACTAGATTGTCTGTGAACTGTCGAGATTTGGAACTAGGGACTCTGCCATGGCTCTGCTTTGTTGACGTTGCGTCTGTATCCGGTTGGGGTGAGAAGAAACGCCGTTGTTGATCTCTAGGCTGTGGATGCTGCCGTCGAGACTTGGAACTAGGGACTCTGCCATGGCTCTGAGGTAGTCTCTAGGTTGTCTATGAACCGTCGAGATTTGGAGCTAGGGGCTTTGCCGTAGTTCTGTTTTGCTGACGTCGCGTCTGTATCCTGCTGGAGGGAGGATGAACGCTGTTGTTGATCTTTAGGCTGTGGATGCTGCCATCAAGACTTGGAACTAAGGACTTTGCCATAGGTCCGAGTAAGTCTCTAGGCTTTCTGTGAACCGTTGAGATTTGGAACTAGGGGACTCAGCCGTGGCTCCGAGGTAGTCTCTAGGCTGTCTGTGAACCATCGAGATTTGGAACTAGGGAACTTTGTCATGGCTCCGTTTTGCTGACGTTGTATCTGCTTCCGGTTGGAACGAGAAGGAACCCCGTTGTTGATTTCTAGGTTGTAGATGTAGCCATCGGGATCTGGCTTCCCTTTGACGAAGCCTGGCGGGACGATATGGTTCCCTTTCTGTTTGTACCCATGGATTTTATACAGGAGTCGATGTGATCTCACCTGCAGGGCAAAAGTTTTATTTTTATTTTATTTCTTTCCACGATGCTCTATCATTTCAGGTTTTTATATCGCGAAAGTCGCGATTGCCCCATCATTTCGGCTATTTTTTCGCGGTGCCCAATCATTTCGGCTGTTTTTTCTTCTTCTTTACTCGCTGCTTTTTATTGCGAGTTGCCCGATCATTTCGGCTATTTTTATTTTCTTTACTCGCTGCTTTTTATTGCGGGTTGCCCAATCATTTCGGCTATTTTATATGCATATATTTTACTCGTTGATTTTTGTTACAAGTTGCCCTATCATTTCGACTATTTCATATGCATTTTTGGCTCGCTGATTTTTTGCTGCGAGTAGGGAACTTGAGGTCTGATACCAATCTTAGCATCAGCATCGCTGCGACTGGAATATTGCCAGGAGCGAATCATCATTTGCCGTGAAAGGACTTGGAATTTGATACCGATTTAGGCATCAGTATCGCTACAACCGGGATATTGCCAGGGCGAATCATCATTTGCCTTTGTCTATTCGAACAAAGGCGGCTTAGCAAACGGGGTTAGGATCCTGTCGACTAAGGCTTTTGACTTCATGAGCCGTAAGGGTCTCATAAAGGTGTTTCTTCCTACGAGCCGTGAGGATCTCATAGGTGCGTTTTCTCCTTAGGAATCATGAGGATTCTTATGTGTGTGTTCTCTTATAGGTCGTAAGGATCATACAAGAGTGTTTTCTCCTTATAAGTCGAAAGGACTGTTGTTCATCAAACAGGGAAATATCACGCCATTGGTGGAACTTGGTAGGGGAAACGTTTATTTGTGCCCGTGGATTGTATACAAGGGCTGATATTGAACCGTTTGTAGGGAAAACTGGGAGATGTGATGGCTTAAGAACAGGCTCAGATCCCTGTAGCTTAAGGCTTTTTGAATCCTACGATCCATGAGGGTCTCATAGGGGGAACTCTCCTTACGAGTCGGGAGGATCCCATAAGTGCAATTTCTCCTTATGAATCGTGGGGATCCCTAAGTGTGTTGCTCCCTTGTGAGTCGTAAGGATCTCACGCAGGTATTTTCTCCTCACAAGGTCGAGAGGACCTTGCAGGTGTATTTATTTTAACGAGATTGCGCCCTTTCGGGTTTTCACAAACTCACCGGTAGTCATGCTGTTTTTACTCACGACGCCCTTTCGGGTTTTCATCTGTACCCATTTCACTTGTGAACGTACCGTTTTTTTAATCACGGTGGGACTTTGCCGACCGGGGTAGCTGTGTAGAAAGATTGGGGAAAATATTTCCCCCTACAGAGCTTATTCTGTAGCTTGGTGATTTTTAATCACCGTTGGATCTTTAATCCAACGGTGCCCTGTTTTACAGAGCGTAATCTTTCTTGTTTAGAAAGATTGGGGAAATGTTTTCCCATACAGAACTTATTCTGTAGCTTGGTGATTTTTTAATCACCATTGGATCTTTAATCTAACGGTGCTCTGTTTTACAGAGCGTAATCTTTCTTGTTTAGAATGATTGGGGAAATGTTTTCCCATTCAGAGCTTATTCTGTAGCTTGGTGATTTTTAATCACCATTGGATCTTTAATCTAACGGTGCTCTATAGTACAGAGAGTAATCCGTCTTGTTTAGACAGATTTGAGGAATATTTTCTCAACAGAATTTAATTATGTGTTTTGATGATTTATCATCTCCGTTGGATCTTTCATCCGAAGGCAGAGAACTTTTATTTCTGGCGCCGGCTCCCTTGTGCGGAGCACGTGAGGCGCTGCCATAGAGTTTTTTAACTCTTGGCGTTGGCGCCCTCGTGCAAGGCACGTGAGGCACTGCCTCATAGTTTTTAACTCTTGGTGCTGGCGCCCTCATCCAAGGCACGTGAGGCGCTGCCTCTTTCAAATTTTGAATAGAGCTTTGCTCTTTTATTGGGGGGAAACAAACCCAACCTTCTGCAACCGAGCACGATGGGTGGAGAGAACATATCAAGCCCAAGGAGGATAGCTGATTGGATGGTGAGGGGTAAGCCCTACCTTATAGACTTGTCCCCAGGGTTGGGCTTCACCTTGACAGATGCGGTGCCCCAGGATATCTATAGCTGGCAAGGGCTGGTTGGGTATCCCGGTTGTTGATGGCTTAAGCCGGCTCGTAGGAGTCCAATTAGCCACCTCCACCGCATAAGCACTCTGCAGACGCTCCATCAGCGATATTGGGCGGAGAGGCTCTGTTGGCATCTCACAAGTAAAGCTGCGACGGCCCCGGATGATGTGCCCATACCAAACTACCCATAGGAGCAAACTAGTACAGTCCCTGTCATGGGCCCTGATCATTGCCATAGCCTCCTCATCCGACGGCGATTGGGGAAAAGCAGCGTCTGAGCGAGTAAAAGGAAAGTAGGGAAGAGAAGCCATTGTTTCTGAAAAAGGGAAAAGAAAAGCCGTTAATGAAACCTATATATATATAACAATAGAGGGAAACGACAGAAAGCTTGTTCCATGGGACCACTGATTGCAAAACTAATGGACCCCACAAAATCAATATGGCGGCTCACCAATGATGAGACAGGACAATCATTGTGAGAATCAAAAAAGATTCTCATTAAACGGACATGGGAGTTTAAACAACTCTTGACATCCTTATAGAGAAAACAAGTTCTGTTAAAATACCCAACAAATTTGAATTTGTGCAAGTGAGGAAAAACCCTATGAAAATATGCTCAAGAACACCAGGGAACGAAATTCCCGAGGGGCCCTCTTAATCTTCAGAGTAAAGCTCTTCGGTGAGTAATTAAATTCCTTTTATGCGATGGAATTAAATTCCAGAAACTCCCATGATGGGGAAACGAAAAATAAAAATGCTATGAATCCTTAAAGGTCAGAGCAGGAATGCCCAAGACATTGAGGTTTACTACTTAAAGATCATGGGTTTCAGAAGAGAGCAAAGCTCTTATGGTGGATTTAAAATCCAGAATTTTTTTTAAGAAAAGGGTTTCACTGATGTTCAAGATCTTTACCTAAAAAGGGTTTCTTTTTCTGACAGAATTGCAACAGGCAGAGAACTAAGCTCTGAAGAAGAGAATTAAATTCTCAAAGAAGACAAGAAAGGAAGAAGATGAAAAAAAGTGGCTTCCCAGAGACCAAACCCTTGCATTTATAAGACGTGACAAGGGCGGTTCACCTCCCCTTTCCCCTAGGCAATCCAACGGCTGTAAAGGAGACAGCGTTGCACTCACGTGCAAGCTACGTGAGAACAACGTTGTGGGGGCATTTGTTCCCTTATAAAAAATAAATAATGAACAAAATGCGGTGGAAAAAATTCCCCAAATGGAGCATCACGTGCCCGCACGTGATGCGCTTTGGAGCAAAGATTATAGGCATTACGCTCAACAAATAAGGCTGAAATTGAGTCTCACGTGAAGGCACGTGAGCATCTATATACAAAGTATATAGGCGCCTTCCTAAAACAAATAACAGGCTAGAAAAGCTCACGTGCCAACACGTGATGCTTTTCTCTGGGACTGCTGCATATAAGCAAACTGGTCTAATACTATGGGTCACGTGCTACACGTGAGGATTCCTAATGCTTTCTGAGCCGATAGAATTAAATTCTAAATAAGATGGATCAAAACCCTATTTGGAAAATATTTTCCCAATCTTTCTAAACAAGAAAGATTATGCTCTGTGAAACAGAGCACCATTGGATTAAAGATCCAATGGTGATTAAAAATCACCAAGCTACAGAATAAGTTATGTATGGGAAAATATTTCCCCAATCTTTCTAAACAAGAAAGATTATGCTCTGTAAAACAGAGCACCGTTGGATTAAAGATCCAATGGTGATTAAAAATCACCAAGCTACAGAATAAGCTCTGTATAGGAAAATATTTTCCCAATCTTGTTAAAAAAAAGAAAAATGTATTCTGTAAAACAGAAGTCCTTAGATCAAAAATCCAACAGCGGATAAAATCCCCGAATCAATTAAAAAATCTCTCAATGAGAGATTTCCTTAACTAAATCAACAAACTTGTCTCTATTATATAAAGGACTCGAGACTGAAAAGAGAAGAGGAGGAGATCCCCCATAAGATTTGAGAAAACAAAGAAGAAGAGGAGTTCTCTTTGAAGAAAAAGAAACTCTAGATGAGAAAAAGGACCTAGAGATCATTTTATCTCCTCTTACAAAAGTTTAACTCTTCCAAAAAAGAATTTAGTTCTTCCTCTGGTTGAGGTCTGTAGAAGCAGATCTCCCCACAAATTGAGAATTTAATTCTCATCAGGGAGATTCTGTTATGCAGTCCCAAAACTTAGAGAAAAGAACTAGGTTTGAAGAATTTAATTCTTCCAAAGACATAGGAATTTAATTCCTCTGATAAAACTAGGGTTTAACCCTGCATAAGAATTTAATTCTTATAAAACAAAGGACTTGAAATTCTCAAGACTAAGATCAAGAGCCCCATGCATATTAGCGTTCAACGCTATAACGACAGATCATATGTTCCTACGTGAGCACCTCGAAGGACCAAAAAGGAATGTCTGAGATTGAGTCACGTAACCCCCAATAGTGCTTAGCACCTAGAAAATAATATGAAGATAAATCCAAGGGAGGCAGTGCCCAACTTGGGGCGCCTCACGTGTCCACACGTGATGGCCACAAGATTTAAGAGTTTAACACTTACATACAGATGAGGATTTGGACCCAAGTATACATCGCCAATTCTCGGGCGTCTCATGTATCACACACGATCGCCCCAGAGTTTCAGTGTTTAACACTACTTTAGAGCATCACATGGGAGTACGTGAGCACCAAGCAAATGTTAGTGTTTAACACTATGAGAAGTCGACCTTAGCCTAAACATAGCCAAGTCTCCCGAAATCAAAACCTATTTTCAACTGAGTCTGCCTATGCTCAGGCCTCTCCAAATCGATCTTAGTTCCAAATGATCCCCTGACAGATGGTATCTAAAATGGTGTTCATTCCACCATGATCTTTCCCTTCAATCTGGAGTTCGGTTCAAGGGTACATCTCTCCACACCTTTGATGCATGTCATTGTAATTCTTCAACGATGTCAGAGAGGTGGAGAGTCCTGACAACCAACAGCTTTTGGATGCACTCTCATACCCATGAGCATACTCCAATGGACCTTAATGTTCTTAAACTAACAACGGACTGCAATGTCCTTAAACTAGCTATGGACCGTAACGTCCTTAAACTACTATCGACAGTAATGTCCTTAAAATAGCTGTGGACCGTAATGTCCTTAAACTAGATGTGGACCGCAACGTCCTGAAACTAATATGATAGTGCCTAAATGCTCTTTCGTTGGATCAAAAATGATCCCGAACTCCCGTTAAGTAGATCTTAGTCCAATATCGGATTACGTATCCTTAACAAATATTTAAGTCGATCATAATCTTAAATAAGGTTAACGATCCTTAAATCAAACCAAACCCAAATCTAAGAATATGGATCGTTTGTAGGTCTTTGAAATGCGGCATTGGTATGCTCATGACCTTGAAACGGAGAATTTCGTGGACATTCTTCCGTTAAATGAGAAGGATCAGAACAATATCCACATACAGTTTTGGAGAGTGACATTTGATTTAGGGTGGCAACTAAAAATTTGTTTTCCATATTGTCGAATTTCTTGTGTAAAGCTGAAATTTCAGCTCTAACTCCTATGGAAATATCATTACCATCCCTAGACGATTGACTCACACCCTCCCACTGTAAAGATTTTTCAGCGAAATCTTCTAGGAATTTCCAGGCTTCCCCATCATCTTTAGTCATGAAGTTGCCTTCACACATGGATTCAAGGATCTGTCTTGTGTTAGGATTAATGCCCTCATAAATGATTCTGCACAGTTCCCATCTAGGGATTCTGTGATGTGGACATTGGACTAACAGATCCTTGAAGCGTTCAAGACATTTTGAAAATGGTTCATTTGGAGGCTGGGTGAATTGATTTATTTCGCTACGGACTCGAGCTGTCTTATGATGTGGGTAAAATTTCTTAAGGAATGCTTTGACGAATTCTCCCCAGTTTGAGATGGAATGTGCGGTAGTGTTATATAGCCACTTCTCGGCATTTCCAGTCTTTCTCCCTGACCCTGGGGTATAATGCGGGCCTTTCATTCCTTGATTGGCTATATCGCACAAGGTGAATGGGAGAAGACGTAGACGTATAGCATCCATAGAAAGCTGTGAGGAACCATCATTGCGCATACATTTTCAAATTTGGTGATAAAGGCATATGCGTCTTCAGACTCGAGGCCGTGAAATTTTGGTAGAAGGTTGATGTATTGGGGTTTAATTTCAAAATTTTCCCCGTTGGCTGGTGGAATGGAAAGACAGGTGGAAAGGGGACTTCGTGTAGGATAACACCTCTCTTGGAGAGAGATGCGGGGTGGATTCTGCGCACCAACGGACGGCGGCAGAGTAGTGGTAAAGAAATTCGATGGAGATGGATCCATCGATGTGGTTGTGGTGGTGGGTAAAGAAGAAGTAAATGTAGAAATACCGACTTTAGGGTCGATCAAGGGAACGCGGACTAAACGGGCACTAGAATCCCTTGTTCAGCCTATATTGCACTAAAAAGGGTTAGTACAAATGGCAGCGTGACTTATAATTAGAGGAATGAATGAATGTGATTGGTGTTTGTTTTGAAAATATACGGATTTTTGAAAAAATGATGCGAATCACAAAAATGCAACAAGCAAAACCCTAAAATCTAGTGGTCACCTAGGTCAAACTCTAGACCGCTCCTAACTGCCAAAAGACAAGTCGCAGGATAAATCCTCCACTGCCTCTTTGTCTCTCCTATGGCCAGATAAGTGCCAGGTAAGTGGGAGGTTCACCACTACGTAAGTAGTGGGCCTAATTAAGTAACCACCAGCCTTCGACACACTTGCCTTAGACACCACAAAAGAAACGCGGATAAGCAATGAATTACCTACGGCCTTCTCTTGTCCTAAGTGAGTGCGACGGTCCTTAGAGTCATCTCTAGATATTTTTTAGTTAATGAGGGTCGATGCGGATGCAATTTTGCGATTTTTGGGGCTTAGGAAGGGTAATGAACTCCCCACCTAATCTGGATTTGGTCTTTGCCCCTTACTGTGCGTATTAATTATGCAAACAACCACAAAAATCAAAACACGCACAATTTACTTTTGCTTTTTGCGGCGCTGCGATTTTTGCAAAGAAACCTGCACAAAATGTTAATTGGATCATATGAGGGGAGAGATAAGAAAGTTAGAAGTTTACTGAGCAATTTTGGTGCAGTGATGACATCAGGCTGCCGCAGAACCGCCGCAATAGGGGTTGTTCCCCTCCGAATGGCGGCGCACAAGACCGCGAGGACGTCTTGCCTGAGATTTGGGGCAGATGCTATTTAGTTTTATCCGTCTACCTCTCCGAAGATGCCAAGTTGATTTATGGCACCGTGTATCGGAGGTTTAGACGGATGCGGCCGATGTAGCAGAATTCGTCAGATTCCCCCTCGCTTGAGGGGTTTTTGATTGTGGGGACGCTCTTCCCTGCAGGCGCAAGCCCCTGCAGTTAATTACGCTACCGCATCGCGGTAACAACTTTCTCCTTCTCCAGAATTTCACTTCGTGTCGTGTGTGTTTGTTTTGTTTGTGGTTGCCCTTGGATTGTATACGGAGACTAAGCGATATCGTCGTCCGTAGGACGTGGATTAGTCCAAATCCGTATTTACTTAGATTTGGGTTTGGTGTTTTGGTTTAAGGATACGTTAGCCGTATTTAGGCTAAGATCGACTTAAACGTTTGTTAAGGATACGTTAGTCTGATTTGAGACTAAGATCAACTTAACGGGATCGTTTTGGATCCGACAAAAGAGCGTTTGGGGACTCTATTGTTCCAGTTTAGGGACATAGTGGTTCGTATTCCAGTTTAGAGACATGGCGGTCCATGTTCCAGTTTAGAGACATGGTGGTCCGTATTCCAGTTTAGGGACGTGGTGGTCCGTATTAGTTTAAGGACGTCTCGGTCCAATATTAGTTTAAGGACATTTCGGTCCAACATTAGTTTAAGGACGTTTCGGTCCACGAGTTTAAGGACCCCGCAGTCCATGTTGACGTGTGTGGTCGTCGGGACCCGTCACCTCTCTGGCGTCGTTGAATGATTACAACGACATGTGTTAGAGGAGCTCGGAGATGTGCCCTCGAACCGGATATAAATTGATTTAAGAGAGCAGTTGTGCTCAGTCAATTTAATTTAAGGAATTACGGCCAAAATTAGGCTAAGTCCAGTTGGAAATGTTCACATTTTGTTTGCATTTGGCCTGTTAGGCCTTTGTTTGGGCTTTCCCCCTTTTAGAATAATGCATAGCATTACTTCAGACCATTTATGCCTATTTTGACTGGGCTCTGCCCTTTTTATAATAATGCAGAGTATTTGTTTTGGTCCATTGGACCTCTCAATTGGGCTTTGCCCTTTAAATAATGCATAGCATTATTTTTGGTTTGTTTAGACTTTTGGCTTGGGCCTGGCCCTTTAGGAAATGCATTGCATTTAATACTCTGACAGTGCCCCACGTGGCTTGTCAGGTGCTTTGCGCAATTAATAAGCGCTAGCGCTCGTGGCGGTGACACATGTCACGTTCTGGTGAGCGCAAACGCAACGGCGCAGTGCACTGCGTTAGTGCGCTGCGCTGCTGCACTGCTGACACATGGCGCTTCCTGGCGGCTTGCGCAATAGCGCAGTTTTGGCAAGTGCTGGGCACTGTTCTTATTCTTTTGGATCAATTTCAGATCAAAGAAAACAAGTTTTTTCTTGTTTTTTAAAGAACCAGTGGTTCATATAAGGTGCAAGGCACTGTTATCTTGAGAATCTTTTAGATTCAGAACCCATGGTTCATAAAAACAAGTGCAAGGCACTGTTTTTTTTATTTTTCTTTTCATTAGAGATCCTTGATCTTGTTTTCAGATCAATGATCTGTTCATAAGAGAATTTTCTCTTTTTCTAAAGGTTTTTACCTTTTCCTTTGTTCTTGAGGATTTCTCTCCAATTCTTCAGAGCCTTCTCTGTTTAATTTTTCACCAAAATGTTCCTTCCTTTGAATTGAGGTCTGGGGTCCATTTTATAGTGCCCATAAATTAGTTAAATTTGTTAAAGAGATTTTTCTCTGAGTGATTTGGGGAATTTTCCCCACCGTTGGATCTTTGATCCAAAGGCCTCTGTTTTACAGAAGAAAATCTTCTTATTTTAACAAGAACAGAAAAGATTTCTTTAAAATTTCAATTCTGTTTTGCGCAAACGCCCCAGCGCGTGACACGTGTCGCGCAGCGCTTGCACAGCTGTGCTTGCGCAACTGTGCAGACATGTGTCGTGCATCGCAGCGCCTGCGCAGCTGTGCTTGCGCAGCTGCGCAGACGCGTGTCGTGCAGCGCAGCGCTTGCGCGGCTGTGCTTGCGCATCTGCGCAGACACGTGTCGCGCAGCGTAACGCTTGCGCGGCTGTGCTTTGCTTCCTTTACTTTTTTTTTGTTTTAAAAGAGCCTTGCTCTGATTGGGTGCGCTGCTTTGGGCGCTGCGCTGATGCGTCTGCGCCTGACACGTGGCGCGTTGCGCACAGCGTAAAGAATCTGAAGCGTTGCTTCATTTATTAAAGTTTAAATTTTCAAAGCAAAGCTTTGCTCTGATTGGGGGAAGATGAAGCGTTGCTTCATCTCCCGCCTTGGAATTTGAACAGAGCTTTGCTCTGATTGGTGTAAACAAATGCCCCCCCACCGTTGCGCTTACATGGCCTCCAAACGCAAGCGCGACGGTGGCAGAATCCCAACCGTCGCGGCAGCTTTTGGAAGTTGAAAGGGCACTTGGTGCCTATAAATAGGACCTTTGGTCCTGCACAGATGATTATCATCTTTAAGATTTTTATTTTCAGAAACTTCAGAGCTTTGCTCTTGCCTTCAAGAACTCTCAGAGTTAGATTTTCCTCAAAAGAAACTTTTTAGGTAAAAATTAACCTTGAATTAAATTAATTTCAATTAATAGAGCTTTGCTCTTATAGATCTTTGATCTAAAGAAACCCTTCTGGGGTTTCACCAATAGAGCCTTGCTCTCAAGAATCTGTTTCAGGGTTTCTTGACCCATGAACAGAACCTTGCACTCTGGCAAAACATAGATCTTTTGATCTAAAAATGAAAAACTCTTAAGAGTTTGAATATGAATAATGAAAATTAAAAATAGAGTGTTGTATTTTAATGGATTATATCATCTTTTAATAATAATGATCTCAGAATCTTGGGGGACTTCTTTAAATCTCCCTTATTAGGATTTTGATAGTCACTCTTGTTCGTAGAGCATTGCTCTCGAGGAGTTTAACTCTCTGTGCTCGTTTTTTTAACAAGAATTCATTTAATCAGTCGGTCCGCTAATTCTGTTGATCTTCTTTCACAGGAACAATGGACGACCATATGTACGCTCTTAACGAGATCATCTCTTATGGGGACATCCGCCGACTTGGCCGCTCTCAAAATCGAGAGTTCACAAACGCGGAGTGTGCTGAAATAATGAGCCGCTTCGACGCATACAATGGTCCACTGCTTCCCCGACGTTCCTCCCTCCTTAAGCTTATCGTGGGAGCCATCTGGGAAGCGCTTCCCCTATTCTGTTCCGGCGTGCCGCTTAGGGCGTTGGATGCCGCTGAGGACAAGGTGCACTCGGTGTACCTGTTGAACTTTATCTCGAAGAGACGGCGAGACAGTCTTATCGATCTCTTGTACGAGGTTTTTCAACAGTCCGCCATACTCGCTGCTTATCGGAGGGTGGAAGACATCAGGGGGGACCCTGACGCTTGTGCTCGCGAAAGAAAGTACACTAGGATGGTCCGCGAGGCTTGGAAAGTCATAGATAGGGTCGCTTTCGAGTTCCTCAATCCATGTCCTGGGTTCGAGGTTATTCCTTTGTAAACATTTTAATAATGTTATTATCTATTTCTCCGTGATTGTAAGGACCCCTTGATATGAATAGAAAATTTTCATTTCAGTTTGTCTTATTTCTTGTTCTGAATCTTTTGTCTATGCTTGATCAAATGTAAATCGGATGCTCTTTCCGTCGCTTTCTTCTTTCTTTTAGTCTCAGCATGCTGTGTTAATAAACAAGGTCGATAGATAACAGAGTAAGCATCTAGATTTCTCGAAGGGATAGCGATGGCTTAGGCCGCAGGTTCAGATCTGCTGCCTAAGACTTTTCAACTCTATGAGCCGTGGGGGTCTCATAGAGATTTTTCTCCCTACGGATCGAGAGGATTTCGTAGGTGTGTTTTCTCCTTAGGAATCGTGAGGATTCCTAAGTGTGTTTTCTCTTATAGGTCGTAAGGATCCTGTAAGGGAATTTTTCCCTCTTACGAGTCGAGAGGACTTGTAAGCGGTTGTTTCCCTCCTTGTCGAAACTCGACTTCGGAGAGTGAGACCCGTGAATAGTATGCAAGAGACCGTTTTAGATCGACTTGCAGGGTCCCATTATTCAGGAAGCAAGTTTTTTAGTCCCTGCTGCCTGAGGCTTCATCTTGCAAGTTGAGACGAATCGGGAATTTTCCCGCGGAGACACTGGTTTCTCTGCAAGCCGACGCGAATCAGGAGGCTCTCGTCAAGGATTGTTTGTTTCCTTGAGTTGAGGAATTCACTAAGGATTATTTGTTTCCCTAGCGCCAAGGATTATTTTTTTCCTTGGTGTTGAAACGGATCGAGAATTTCCCACGGAGGCACTGGTTGCTCTGCGAGTCGACGCGAATCAGGAGGCTCTCGTCAAGGAGTGTTTGTTTCCTTGAGTTGAGGTGTTTGCTAAGGATTATTTGTTTTCCTGGCGCCAAGGATTATTTGTTTCCTTGGTGTTGAAACGGATCGAGAATTTCCCACGGAGGCACTGGTTACTCTGCGAGTCGACGCGAATCAGAAGGCTCTCGTCAAGGAGTGTTTGTTTCCTTGAGTTGAGGTGTTTGCTAAGGATTATTTGTTTCCCTAGCGCCAAGGATTATTTGTTTCCTTGGAGTTGAAACGGATCGAGAATTTCCCACGGAGGCACTGGTTGCTCTGCGAGTCGACGCGAATCAGGAGGCTCTCGTCAGGGATTGTTTGTTTCCCTGAGTTGAGGTATTTGCCAAAGACACTGGTTTCTTCGGAGTTGGTATGAACCGTCGACATTTGGCTTCGTTTTCTGTCGGAGCCTGTTGGGAGAGTATGGTTCCCTCTTTTTTGTGCTCTTGGAGTGTATGCAGGGATCGATGTGATCTTAACTGTAGGGCCAAAGTTTTATCATTTTTTTTTATATTTCCGCGATGCTCTATCATTTCAGCTTTTATATTGCGAAGGTTGCGATTGCCCAATCATTTCGGCTATTTTTCGCGGTGCCCAATCATTTTGGCTGTTTATTTTGTTTTCACTCGCTGCTTTTTATTGCGAGTTGCCCAATCATTTCGACTATTTTGTATGCATACGTTTTTACTTGCTGCTTTTTATTTCAAGTTGCCCCATCATTTCGGCTGTTTCGTATGCATGTGCGGCCTACCGACTTTTCACCGTAAACCTGAAATTAGACACCGATTTCGGCATCAGCACCGCTACAACTGGGATATTGCCAGGAGCGAATCATCATTTTCCTCTGTTGATGTCGAACAAAAGTGGTTTAGCGAACAGGGTTAAGGCGCTGTCGACTAAGGCTTTTAACTTCATGAGCCGTAAGGGTCTCACAAAGGTATTTCTCCCTCCAAGTCGCGAGGATCTTGTAGGTGTATTTTCTCCTTAGGAATCGTAAGGATTCCTAAGTGCATGTTCCTCTGTAAGTCGTAAGGATCTTACAGGAGGGTTTTCTCCTTCTAAATCGAGAGGATTTACAAGGGTCGTTCACCATACGAACATATCCCCAATCACGGATGAAACTTGATTCGGGAAATGTTTATTGGCGCCCGTGGATTGTATACAAGGGTCAGTATTGAGCCACTTGTTGGGCAATATCGAAAGTTGTGGAGTTTTCTTAAGCACAGATTTAGGTCTCTGTAACTTAAGACTTTCAAATCTTATGAGCCGTGAGGGTCCCAAAAGAGAGTTCTCCTTACGAGTCGTGAGGATCTCGCAAGTGTATTTTCTCCTTAAGAATCGTGGGGATCCCTAAGTGTGTTGCTCCCTTATGAGTCGTAAGGATCTCACTCGGGTGGTTTCTCCTTACAAGGTCGAGGGGACCTTATAAGTGTCTTTTAACGAGGTTGCTGTTAGTGTTTATGCCCTAGAAGGCCATTACTGTATCATACTAGTTTGTATATTACTTAATGGAAGCTTGGGATATTCACATGTATATAACAGTCTTGCTAAACATGGTAGTATGCTACTTGGTTTTTCTATCTTAATATGTGAGTATACGTATTGATAGAGCTCTTAGGATCTTGCTTGACTACCAGCGTTGTGATGGCAGTCACACTTGTGGGGGCTGGGTAGTCTACAAGCATATCCTTATTCAGGTCCCTAGTCGTTGGATTATCGAGACAGGGCATCGATACTCCGGAGTAGACTAGTGTGTATGCTTCTCATCCCAGTTGGGGAGATGGTCTGTCCCACAGCCGTCAGTACGTCGTACTGGAGATAGTATGCAGGTGCTCGTTAGGTTACGGGTACACCGGACAGGACTCACAGGGAACTATTGGTTGGTTTTATACCAGTCGTCAGAAAACAGTTCCCAGGTGACATGAGTACAGCATAGTCCGCAGACTTGACACTGCTGCTTCGCCTCGAGTGTGTCCCACTGTTCTTAGATTGCTACCCTACCACGGCTCAAAGGAGTAGTGCAAACAGGTAGCAGTTGGGTGCAGTCCCGAGCACTTGGAGGCAGTGGCGGTTAGAAAGGATTCGTCTCTCCCGGTATTGGGTGCGCGCTGTGTTAGAGAGCCATTACGCAAAGTCCCTGTCCAGGGCAAGCGAGATTTGCTGGTAGGTTCCAGTAGTTTCTCAGGGTGTAATGGGCTTCGCTCCGACACGACTTATACCGCTATTAGGGGACTGACGCTTGCCGCCCCCTAGGCCCGATATGCGATAGTCTTAGACGAACGGACCGGACTGTACGGAGATTGTCACATCAGACTCAGTAGGAGTTCGGATGGGTTTCCTCATCGGCCTTCTTATCGACATCTACCTGGGGACCGTTACGTACAGCTAATGCCGCTTGCGGTCTGTGGTTAAACCCACTACCAGCGTAGTAGTCGAGTCTCTAGAGTCCCACACAGAGAGTTTCCCTACTCCAGGCGAAACAATATAGAGGTCGTATGGTTTTACGACAAGTGTTCGGACGCATACGTGTGTTTACGCACGTTCGACATCCGGACAGTTTTTACTAGTCGGCTTTGGTTTAAGCCAGTTACTAGTATCCGGTTATTGGATTTATACAGTCTAAAGTTTTTCCGTGTTTTCACGGATAGGAGGGGCGTTCTCGTAATTGCGTGAGAAGCTTCTAGAAGATGGTGACTAAGGAGGTTAAGGTGGCATATACATTGAATGCGATTAGTGAGTCATATGAGTGATTCATCCATGTCATTAATGCATCATAAATGCTTAATGACTCATGAAGATGAATCACCATTAGATATTTATGAAGCATGATTATTCATCATTTTATTTTCTTTTATTGATAAATCTTAATGCTTCATATATATTATGATAACTCATTTTCTCATTTCAATAATCATTCTCACCTTCTCTCTCCTCAAGCTTCCTCTCTTCAAACCCTAATCCTCCCCTCTCATGTGTTGAGTACAAGGATTAGATAGGCTAATTAAACCATAACCCTCACTCTATATCATCTAGGTACTTTGATTAGCACTTAAAGAAAGCTAGTTGCCTCAAGTTTAGAGGCAAAGCTTGGAGTAAAGCTCTCGGGTGGATCGTCTACTACTTGGAGAAGGCCGAGGAGGAGGTGGAGTTCGTAAAGACAAAGGACACGGTTGTTTAGGTATAATCACTTCACATAGTAGTTTAGAACTTCTATGATAGTTGTTAGTTATCGTTTAGCTTCGATTCATGCGGTTAGTCGATGTTTAAGCAAAGAACAAGATCGTTTTTAATATTTCCGCCTCCCCGCAAGTCGTGGGGTGTTGTACATCGACTTACAGTGGTATCAGAGCCTCGCTAAACAATGATTAACTCATTAGCAAAGTCGCAAGAATTTCGAACGCAAAAAGAACCGGAAACATCGTCGCATTAACACGGTTTCTGTCGAATTTTAAACAGGCCCTAAAAATTTTTCAGGGACCTGCAGAATAACAAGCAGGAAATTATAGGGGTACTCAAGAAATTTGGTCGCGTAACTCGGCTAACTTGCCTCGGAACCGCGGCGGATCCATGCGATCCGCCGCGGATCCGCGGCCGAGTTAGGGCCGAGTCGGCCCAAATTTCTTCAGTGACCTTCTGGTGTTAACAATGATATTTCTGGATATTTTATTTTCTGCTAAGATCTCAGGTGCACAGAGAAGTTTTGCAGTAGAATCTAAAGTGTTTTGCTCGATCGAAATTTTACTATGTTTGCTAATTTGATTATATCTGTGTTTGTATAATGTGTTCGTAAACCTCCCCTGACTGCTAGTATGTCGGTTGGCAGGGGGTTACATATTTCTGTAATGGTTTTTACTGTTTGTGGATGTGAACTGTATTGGACTGTTGTGATGATTAGCCGGGGTTTGTGATGGGTTATTATTTTAATTCATTCGATATAATTGTAATATGTTGTAATATTATTTTGCGGGGCACATCCAGATTGCAGTTGTAGCCACCGTTGTATTATTTCATTTTACTGTTTTTGCTCCTAGGATAGACCCAAGGTGGGGTGCACAAACTACCGGGTACTTTGAAGTGTTTAGTGGCCTACTCACTTTGTTGAGGGAGACCGCTTTACTTCGGGTATTTGACGGGTAGTTTTCCGTACCCGTAGGGGTCTAAGGTGGGGTAATGGCTATTCATCACAACTGTGTAATCCGTCTTTTATTGCAGGCTCTAAACAAACACGGATTGCTTGTAAATCCAATAAAGTTCATATGAGATCTGGAATGCCTATTATTGCGTCTGACGAATGTACAATATCTATATATGATAGCTATTTAGACATCACTTATGTTTTACACCCGCGCTAGCCCAGCCCCTGCTCTGCCGTTAGTTAAGTAACCTAACGGGTGATGACGGGACCCTGTGGCGAATGCGGATGGCATAAGAGGACGTTGTATTTTCGTTGTTTTCTGCAATGATAGGTTAATGATGGGATGCATTATTTATAATGCAAAGAAAATAAACCAAAGTTGAATCGTTGGAACAAATTTAAAAGAAACCACTCGGTTATTTTAAAAGAGCAGAATTTTTAATTGCGGAGCTTTAACCACTCCTTTTAAAAATCTATCAGGTTACTTCGATTATATCAAGTTCACTACGTTCACGGTTTCGCCAAAACCAGTCGTAGCCCTCCGTCATTTCTTATGGATGGTCAGTAGTATTCAAGCTATGTTTGTTGGCTTTCGTCAAGGCATAGTGTTTGGTAGCTGCTGGGGTATTCATTTGTTGCATAGATAGATGAGTTGGTTTGGGACAGTCGTATAACCTTGTTAGCTTTCGTCAAGGGTATATACGGGTGGATTTAAATTAACAAGATAATGATGGGCAGAACTTGACATGTGTTTTATGATTTGTTGGCTTTCGTCAAGGTCATAAGAACATGGGGCAAAAATCTATATCGGGAATTTCTAAAGAAACCGAAATTTGCAAAGAGATGCATACCATTTGGAGTTTGATGAATGTTGGTAGGATTCCTTCAACATTATCATACGATGATATTTGGATCCCGATCCTACTGTGAGTATATGCTACTTATCAGGAGATTCGTCACTTAACGATCAATGCTATAAACCAAGTAGGTGCCGAGAAAGGTGTCAGCGGGGCTATGCCCCCAGAGAAAAGAGGTTATTTAATTAAGGAACTTCGCGAAAGCGTTGGAAAACCTCCCTCGAAGTACCGACACTAGCCTGGCTGAACGGTTAAGCAAGTATTGTACAGTAAGAATAGTCCTGGCTAATTCTTCTTTTATGGTTTGAGGAAGGATTCGAGAAACAGTGGGAGCCATCCAGTTTAGATAAATTAAAAACCAATCTAAACTTGCAAGAGCATCATGCTAAAGTGTTTTCTTCTCTCTCTCTCTCTTTGCAGCAACCTTGTGACCATGACTAGGTTACATCTAGATAACAAGTTGACTGAATCTAACTTATATGACTGGCAAAGGTCTGTCCAGATGACCATTGCCTATGACAAGCTGGATCACCCTATTACTACTCAAGATCCCGCCGTCCCAGGTCCAGTTTCTACCGTCGCTGATATGGATATCCGTCAGACAAAGGAAAAGGATAAAGCGAAAGCCAAGTGCCTCGTGTTGGCTTCAGTTGATGGTATATACCAGAAGCAGCACGCGAAAATGGAATCCGTTTCCATCTTTCTCCATAACAAAGATTTATATGGAGAGCAATCTCATATCGCAAGATATGAGGCCTCGAACGAATTAATTCAAGCGAGGTCGGCTGACGGGTCATCTGTAAGGGACGACACCCTTACGATAACTAGCTATATTGATGAGCTCAAGGACCTGGAGACCACGTTGGGAAACAGGTCATATATTGATTTATTTCCACAGTCCCTACCCTCTACTTACACTCTGAAAGAAACCAGGGAGACACAAGCTCTGCTTAATAGGGGACCTTCTTCTTCTTCATCCAAGGCGAAAGCAAAGGATGAAAAGAAGAAGACCTCTACAAAGCCGATATACAGTGTCAGTAAAGTAGGAGGAAAGGGAAAAGCAAAAGTTTCGGGACTTGGTTTAGGTAATGAGGGATGTTCCTATTGTTATGGGAACGGACATTGGCTGAAGGATTGCAGGGCTTTGGAAGCCAGTAGCCATGATACGAAGCATGTTGTGGTTTCAGCCTCAAGTGTGTTTGTAATTGAGAACTGTTTGTCAATTAACTCTACTTCCTGGGTACTAGATACCGGAGCAGGATCTCATATCTGTAATTCGTTACATGCTTTGAGAAACCATAAAGTTATAAGGATAGGTGATTTGTCTCTCAGAGTTGCAAACGGAATGAGCGTGGACGCTGAATCCGTGGGAGAATATCGCCTAGGTTTGACAAGTGGGCAGATATTGATTCTACGTAACTGTCTGTATGTACCTAGTTTGACTTGTAATATCATATCAGTGTCTTCACTTTCAAGAGAGGGATATGACTTTACATTCGTAAGCGATGTAGTTCACATCCACCTAAATCAAGTTCTGATTAGGTCCGGTACATTAGATGATGGTATATACGTATTGAATCAAGCTCAGGTTTTCAATGTCCAGAACACACTTACAAGAAAGTCTCCAGAAATGAATCGGGCTTTCTTATGGCATTGTAGACTAGGTCATATCAATGAAACACGATTAACGAAGTTACATAGAGAAGGATATTTGAATCCGTTCGAATATCAATCTTATGCCACTTGTGAATATTGTCTCATGGGAAAGATGACAAAGACTCCGTTTACTGGACACGGATTAAGAGCGAGCGAGCTCCTAGGACTCGTACACAGTGACGAGTGCGGTCCAATGTCTACACATGCGCGAGGTGGTTATTCCTACTTCATTACTTTTACGGATGATTTCTCTAGGTATGGACATATCTTCTTGATGAAGCATAAATCCGAGGCCTTTGAGAAATTCCAGGAATACAAGAGTGAAGTGGAAAACCAAACAGGCAAAAGTATTAAGACACTGAGATCTGATCGAGGTGGTGAATACTTAAGTGCCGAGTTCCTGGGTTACTTAAAAGAGAAAGGAATTCTCTCTCAGCTTACTCCTCCATACACACCACAACACAACGGTGTATCGGAAAGGAGGAATCGAACCCTATTGGATATGGTTCGTTCCATGATGAGTAAGGCTGAGTTACCGCGATCATTCTGGGGTTATGCGCTAGAATCAGCGACATATCTTTTGAACAAGGTTCCAACCAAGACTGTGCCTACCACACCATATCAAATGTGGAGTGGGAAGAAACCCTATCTTCAGTACCTGAAGACATGGGGATGTCCAGCTTTTGTAAAAAAGTAGCATCCGAACAAGCTCGAGGCACGCTCAGTAGAGTGTAAGTTTGTGGGATATCCAAAGAACTCCATGGGATATTGCTTCTACTACGCAGAGGAACAAAAGGTTTTTGTTTCTCGTCATGCCCGCTTCTTAGAAACTGAATTTTTAGAAAATCAAAAGAGTGGGAGCGCAGTAGAACTGGAAGAAATTCTAGAACCACAAGCTGTTACTGAAAGTTTGGTAGAACAAGAAGTTTCAGAAGAAAGGGACATACCAGCGCCTATCCGCAGAAGTAGTAGGCAGTCTCATCCGCCCGAGAGATACTGCGGTTTTCTCATAGACGGGGATCGAGAAGATTGCGTCATTGATAATGACGACCCTACTAGCTTCCAGCAAGCCATTCAGAGCAGCGACTCGGTAAAATGGCTGGATGCAATGCGGACCGAAATGGAGTCCATGTACACTAACAAAGTATGGACTTTGGACACTGCTCCAGATGGGGTAAAACCCGTAGGATGCAAGTGGATCTTCAGAAAGAAGATTGGTGTAGATGGACAGGTTGAAACCTATAAGGCAAGACTTGTTGCAAAGGGTTTCCGTCAAAGACCTGGTTTGGACTATGACGAAACATTTTCTCCAGTGGCTATGCTGAAATCCATTCGGGTCCTTCTTGCTATTGCTGCCTTCCACGATTATGAGATCTGGCAGATGGACGTAAAGACGGCTTTTCTAAATGGAAATTTAGAAGAGAGCGTCTATATGGATCAGCCAGAGGGATTCATTCAGAGTGGGAGCAGCGGTAAAGTATGCAAGCTGCTTAAGTCCATTTATGGACTAAAGCAGGCATCGCGGAGTTGGAACATCTGTTTTGATGATACTGTCAAAGAATTCGACTTTATCAAAAATCCAGATGAACCATGCATATACAGTAAGATTGTAGGGAGAGTTGTTATATTCTTCGTCTTGTACGTGGATGACATTCTCCTAATAGGAAATGATATTCCTATGCTACAGTCAGTCAAAAGATTCTTGTCACAGAAATTCTCCATGAAGGACCTGGGTGATGCCACCTACATTCTGGGGATCCAGATTTATCGTGATAGATCAAAGAGGATGTTGGGACTTTCATAGTCCAGGTACATAGACACCATATTGAAAAGATTCAGTATGGAAGATTCTAAGCGCGGTAACCTACCGGCTTGTCACGGAATCACCCTCTCCAAAGAGATGTCTCCCAAGACTGATTTGGAAAGGGAACGCATGTCGATTATACCCTACGCTTCTGCGGTAAGCTCTATAATGTATGCGATGTTATGTACCAGACCAGATGTAGCATACGCATTGAGCGTTGTAAGCCGGTATCAGGCAAACCCAGGGGAGAATCACTGGATAGCAGTAAAGAACATTCTCAAGTACCTGAGGAGGACTAAGGAGATGTTCTTGGTTTACGGCGGAAAAGACCTCAGGATGGAGGCCTATGCTGATTCCGGCTTCCAGAGTGACAAGGATGACTCCAAGTCCATGTCGGGTTATGTCTTTACCCTCAATGGAGGGGCGGTCTGTTGGAAAAGTTCCAAGCAGGACACCGTTGTTGACTCAACGATAGAAGCGGAGTACATAGCTGCTTACGATGCCGCAAAAGAAGCTGTCTGGATGAAGAAGTTCCTCACGGAACTTCAGGTGGTTCCTACCAGTGTTGGTCCAATACCTCTGTATTGCGACAACAACGGCGCTATAGCTTTAGCGAAGGAACCCAGGTCCCATCAGAAGTCCAGACACATCTTAAGGCGGTATCACCTGATCAGGGAGATCGTAGATCGCCGGGAGATCGAGGTAAAGAGAGTAAATACAGAGGATAACATTGCTGATCCATTCACTAAGGCCCTACCTCAGATTCAGTTCGAGAGGCTACTCGAGATCATCGGTCTTCGATACGCCAGTACATAGCCCTAGTGCAAGTGGGAGATTGTTAGTGTTTATACCCTAGAAGGCCATTATTGTATCATACTAGTTTGTATATTACTTAATGGAAGCTTGGGATATTCACATGTATATAACAGTCTTGCTAAACATGGTAGTATGCTACTTGGTTTTTCTTTCTTAATATGTGAGTATACGTATTGATAGAGCTCTTAGGATCTTGCTTGACTACCAGCGTTATGATGGCAGTCACACTAGTGGGGGCTGGGTAGTCTACAAGCACATCCTTATTCACGTCCCTAGTCGTTGGATTATCGAGACAGGGCATCGATACTCCGGAGTAGACTAGTGTGTACGCTTCTCATCCCAGTTGGAGAGATGGTCTGTCCTACAGCCGTCAGTACGTCGTACTGGAGATAGTATGCAGGTGCTCGTTAGGTTACGGGTACACCGGACAGGACTCACAGGGAACTGTTGGTTGGTTTTATACCAATCGTCAGTAAACAGTTCCCAGGTGACATGAGTACAGCATAGTCCGCAGACTTGATACTGCTGCTTCGCCTCGAGTGTGTCCGACTGTTCTTAGATTGCTACCCTACCACGGCTCAAAGGAGTCGTGCAAACAGGTAGCAGTTGGGTGCAGTCCCGAGCACTTGGAGGCAGTGGTGGTTAGAAAGGATTCGTCTCTCCCGGTATTGGGGGTTGATATCGCGCTGTGTCAGAGAGCCATTACGCAAAGTCCCTGGCCAGGGCAAGCGAGATCTGGTAGGTTCCAGTAGTTTCTCAGGGTGTAATGGGCTTCGCTCCGACACGACTTATACCGCTATTAGGGGACTGACGCTTGCCGCCCCCTAGACCCGATATACGATAGTCTTAGACGAACGGACCGGATTGTACGGAGATTGTCACATCAGACTCAGTAGGAGTTCGGATGGGTTTCCTCATCGGCCTTCTTATCGACATCTACCTGAGGACCGTTACGTACAGCTAGTGCCGCTTGCGGTCTGTGGTTAAATCTACTGCCAGCGTAGTAGTCGAGTCTCTAGAGTCCCACACAGAGAGTTTCCCTACTCCAGGCGAAACGATATAGAGGTCGTATGGTTTTACGACAAGGGTTCGGACGCATACGTGTGTTTACGCACGTACGACATCCGGACAGTTTTTACTAGTCGGCTTTGGTTTAAGCCAGTTACTAGTATCCGGTTATTGGATTTATACAGTCTAAAGTTTTTCTGTGTTTTCACGGATAGGAGGGGCATTCTCGTAATTGCGCGAGAAGCTTCTAGAAGATGGTGACTAAGGAGGTTAAGGTGGCATATACATTGAATGAGATTAGTGAGTCATATGAGTGATTCATCCATGTCATTAATGCATCATAAATGCTTAATGACTCATGGAGATGAATCACCATTAGATATTTATGAAGCATGATTATTCATCATTTTATTTTCTTTTATTGATAAATCTTAATGCTTCATATATATTATGATAACTCATTTTCTCATTTCAATAATCATTCTCACCTTCTCTCTCCTCAAGCTTCCTCTCTTCAAACCCTTATCCTCCCCTCTCATGTGTTAAGTACAAGGATTAGATAGGCTAATTAAACCATAACCCTCACTCTATATCATCTAGGTACTTTGATTAGCACTTAAAGAAAGCTAGTTGCCTCAAGTTTAGAGGCAAAGCTTGGAGTAAAGCTCTCGGGTGGATCGTCTACTACTTGGAGAAGGCCGAGGAGGAGGTGGAGTTCGTAAAGACGAAGGACATGGTTCTTTAGGTATAATCACTTCACATAGTAGTTTAGAACTTTTATGATAGTTGTTAGTTATCGTTTAGCTTCGATTCATGCGGTTAGTCGATGTTTAAGCAAAGAACAAGATCGTTTTTAATATTTCCGCCTCCCCGCAAGTCGTGGGGTGTTGTACATCGACTTACAGTTGCGCCCTTTCGGGTTTTCACAAACACTCGCCGGTAGTCCTGCTGTTTTTACTCACGGAGCCCTTTCGGGTTTTCATCCGTGCCCATTTTGCTTATGGACATACCGTTTTCATTTTTATATATATTTTTTTTATTTTCTTCTTCTCTTTTTTTTTACGTGGTCGCGCCCTCTCGGGTTTTCACGAACACTCGCCGGTAGCCCTGCTGTTTTTACTCACGGAGCCCTTTCGGGTTTTCATCCGTGCCCTTTTTGCTTATGGACATACCGTTTTTATTTATTTATATTATATATATATATATATTTTATTCATCTCGTCAGCCTAAGGATGCTGTGACAGTAGTTTTAAAGACATCTCGGTCCGATATTAGTTTAAGGACGTTTCGGTCCGTTATTAGTTTAAGGACATTTCGGTCCGCTATTAGTTTAAGGAAATTTCGGTCCGACATTAGTTTAAGGACGTTTCGGTCCATTATTAGTTTAAGGATATTTCGGTCCGCTATTAGTTTAAGGACGTCTCGGTCCAACATTAGTTTAAGGACGTTTCGGTCCATCATTGAGAAGGCTAGCTACTGCTTATAAAGCTTGAGCTTAGGAAGATAGAGAGCGAACATAGTCGTCGTCATCTATCTTTGACCTAGGCTGCGGCTCATTAAGTGTAGTATTTCTTTAGGAAGCGACCGTTTATTGGCCTGAAAGGCCTTTCACCGTGCATGTCCATGAGTAGATAGGCCCCACCTTGGTAGACCTTATCTATGATGTACGGGCCTTCATAATTTGGCTCGAATTTTCCCCGCTTGGCGCGATTGGGGATCATAGGCCTTTTGACCACTAGCATGAGTTCGCCTTGGCGGAATGTCCTCGGCCGGGTCAATCTTTCATATGAGCGCGTCAACTTTGCTTTATAAGCTTCCAGATTTTGCTGTGCTATGAGCCGGGTTTCATCAAGGTCATCGAGCTCCTCAAGCCGAAGGTGAGCATTTTCTTCGTCTGTCAGCTCGTAGTGAACTGCCACTCGTAGAGAGGGTAACTCTATTTCGAGGGGGAGTACTGCTTCCGTCCCAAATACCAACGCGTACGGCGTTGTGTTTGTGTCCGTCTTAAACGTAGTTCGATACACCCAAAGAGCCTCTTGCAGTCTCTCGTGCCAGTCTTTCTTATTTCGGGACACCGTTTTCTTCATGATTTTTGTCAGGGTCTTGTTGAAGGCTTCAGCTAGACCATTAGCTCGCGGATTATAAACCGAGGAATATCTCCAGTCTATATTGTGCTGTTGCGCGAAGCGACTGATCTTGTGGCTTCTGTAAGCTGGCCCGTTATCGGAGATGATCCGTCGCGGAGTTCCAAACCGATATATGACATGCGTCTTGAAGAAATGGAGGATATTCTCCGTCTTCACTTCCCTCATTGGTACCGCTTCTGCCCATTTGGAGAAGTAGTCAGTCGTCGCCAGGATGAAACGATGTCCTCTAGATGATGCTGGCTCGATAGGGCCGGCTATATCAGTCCCCCATATTTCGAATGGCCAGCTAGCCACCGTTGGATGGAGTGGATTTGGATGCTGGTGGATAAAGTCCCCATGAATTTGGCATGAGTGGCATTGCTTCGCATACTCGAGGCAGTCCTGGATCATCGTGGGCCAATAGTAACCCATCCATTTGATCTTCAACTTCATATTCGGGCCCGCTTGGTGAGAACCGCAAAGTCCGTCATGAACTTCCTGAACGACTCTTTTCGCTTCGACAGGTCCCAGGCATCTCAACCCCAAAGAATCGAACGACCTTTTGTACAGAGTATCGTTGACGAGGGCGAAAGACAGAGCTCGTTTCATAAGCTGGTGTCTTGAGGACGCATCTTCGGGCGTTCGACGGCATTTGAAGTAATCTATGAAGACTTCTCTCCAATCTTCAGCCGTTTCTTGGTCTTTTATTTGCATGGCCTTCTGCTCGGTCGCTTCCTTTTCCTCACACGATTCCGGAGATATTTTTGCCGGAGCAAGAACCCGACGGCTTTGTACCACGATTCTTACATCATCGAGGTTCTCATCAGCTAGTTCTTTAGCTAGCTTGGCTAATGCATCCGCTTTGCTATTTTCGGCACGCGGTATGCTTTCCAAGGTGTAGGAGGGGATTTGGGTCAACAGTTGCTGCACCTTCTCGCCGTACTTCACCAGCTCTAGCTTGCATGTTTGGTAGTCGCCGATTACTTGGCTAACGACCAGTTGGGAGTCTCCGTATATGAGGAGGTTTTCAATTCCCATGTCGATGGCGATCTCGAAGCCTGCTATCAAAGCTTCGTACTCGGCTTCATTGTTCGTCCTTGGCTCTGTGCGGAGCGCATTATCCCTCCTTGCGGAGTTATGAAAATAAGACCCACCCCTGATTTGATTATAGGGGTGCTTTGTTTGCGCTTCTTCACGGAAGATGCTCCATCGAAATAAAGCTCCCATCGGATATTATCGCCATCGATCGCATCAAACGCATGTTCGTCTGGCAGTTCGCAATTCAAAGGAGAGTCGGCCGGTACCGGATGCTCAGCGAGGAAGTCGGCGATGGCCTGGCTTTTCACTGCCTTGAGGGGTTGATAAGTTATCGAGAACTCCATCAAGAGCAGGGCCCATTTAGCGAGTCGTCCCGTCAATATGGCCTTCGACATCAAATATTTAAGGGGGTCCACCTTTGAAATGAGACGGACCTCGTGCGCCAACGCATAGTACCTGAGCTTTGTTATCGCGAAGATCAACGCCAGGCAGTGTTTTTCAATGGGAGAGTAGTTTCTTTCTGTCTCCAGCAGAACTCGACTTAAGTAGTAGAGTGCTCTTTCTTTTCCTTGATCGTTCTCTTGTGCCCATAATGTAAGTGCACGGCGGCGCCCCGGCCTCCATCCCGAGGCCAAATGCGGAAGCGATGGCTAACTTTAATTTTCTTGAACCGGCATCACCGCGCACTAAAACCCGGATCGTGCCATTAACTAGTCCTACCTAACTATAAGATGGGGAAGAGAGATATACCGAGTGATCCGAGTCCTCCGGTCTTCTCGCCGTCGTCCCGATCTCCCGCGGAATGTCCAGTCTCCACCTCCTCGTCGGAAAGGCACCACGTCGCCTGCTTCTTTTACGGGCTCCCGCCTCTATACCGAGGCAACTCGGGCACGAAGTTGGCGAGCCGACGTGCCCAAGGTTTGCTGTAGAATATAGTGTAGATCTATATGTCTCATTTGGGGTTTAGGAGTTTGCCTTTTGGTGGAGGAATTGAAGTGGTGGAATTTTGTGATGAACTTAGGATTTTAACAAGCATGAAGAGAGAAAATCCCCACTACAAAATTTGGGACAGCCCCTCCTCATATGGCCGGCCATGGCATTAGCAAGAGAGTGAGAGAGTGGAGAGTGTATGAAAAGAATGGGAGAGCCATCCAATAATCCAAAAGGAGAGAGAGAGAAGACTATCATGCAAAGGAATGATCACTAGGAAAGTCCAACACTCAAACAACAATCATCACACTTCATCATCAACAAGCATGATGACAATCAAAGGCCAACACTCCACCACAACCATCAACTCAAGCATGATGACTCCAAATGGTCAAGCCATCATGACATAAAGAAAGTCAAGTGATGGTGAGCCATCATGATCCAACAAAATGCAAAGAACATCCTCCACAAATACTTATTTGCAACAATGCAAATAAGCCCTCCTCCACTCGGCCAATGAACGATACAAAGGAAATTGGCCGAAACGGAAAACAAACTGGCAACTCCAGAAAACTGGTCCCGTAATAAATTACAGGAAAACCCCGAAACTGTGCATACACACCCGCATTTGTATTCCGACCGAAATACAAATGCAATGAGACAAATCTACACTGTACTATACTAGGATCCGGCTTAAACCAAAGCCGGCCAGTAAAAATCCGTTCGATCCTGATCCGTGCAATACCGCACGTATCTGATCGAACCCTGCCATATATCCATACGGCCTCTAGTACTAACTGTCCGATCCTGATCCGTGCAATACCGCACGTATCTGATCGGACCTTGCCATATCTCCATACGGCCTCTACAGCTTTTCGCCCGAAACTTGAGTAACTGTATGTGGGGGACTCTAAAGACTCGTCAACACCTTGGTTGTGGATTTAACCACTAGCACGTCAGAGGTATAAGCCAATACGTAACGGGCTACCAGGTATTGACCAAAAGGGACGTCGATGAGCGAACTCATCCTAACACCCTACTGAGCCTGTCAGTGACAATATCCGTACAGTCCGGTCCGTTCGTCTATGAGCATCGCATGGCGGGCCTAGGGGGTTGGTAAAAGTCAGACCCCCAAAAGCGGTACAAGTCGTGTCGGAGTGTAGCCCAGAACACCCTGAGATACTACTGGAATACCTACCAGTAAATCTCCTGCCTCGGCCGAGGGCTTCGTGTAATGGCTCTCCTAGACACTGCGCGACATCACCCCCAATATCGGGAGAGACGAACCCCTGAAGATCCGCTCACTGCCTCCATGTGGCTCGGGACTGTACCCAACTAAAACCTGTTTGCACGTCTCCTTTGAGCGTGGTAGGGTAGTAATCAAAGTACAGTGGGAACTCACACGAGACAAATGACGATCCCCAGGTCGATGAACTAACCTGTACACATGTCACCAGGTAACTGCTATCTGACGTCAGGTATAAGACCAACTAGCATGTTCCCGGCGAGTCCTGTCCGGTGTACTCATAACCCAATGAGCACCTGTATACATCTTAGGTGAACCAACTGACACCAGTGGCTTGTGAGACCGGCCACCGCCTCTCGTCGGGGTCTCGACTGTATACACTAGTCTACTCTGGAGTATCGATGCCCTGTCTCAAAACTCCCACGACTAGGGACCTTTTAAGGATGTGCTTATAGACTACCAGCTCCCACGTATATGATCGCCCACATACTGCTGGCAGTCAAGCAAGAATCCTAGGGGCTCTACCAACGTGTAATAGCGACATGTCAGGTCACCTAAAACAGTACACGATGATAAAGATAAACCAGATAGCATACTATCATCTTGAGTAAGACTGTCCTACCGGGATAGGTCCTCCCTCAATCATTGCAATCACGTGCCTGTGATCCAATAATTGACTCTGAGGGCACTATCTCCAACAATCTCCCACTTGCACTCAAGGCTAATTATTGCGATGTCGCATACTCACAGCCCGTGTGATACCGAACACCCAACTCCTCTACTAGTCAGTCTCACAAAACCCGTTTGCGAAACTATTGCGTTCGAGGAATAGCCTCAGTGAGTGGATCCGCCTTCATGTTTCTTTCTATGTCTCTCTATATCTCAAGTCCGCGGAGAAAGCGATTTCCCGAAATGAGAAATACCTGTCTCAGAATGTGCCTGGATGTCTGAAGGGACCTAGCTCATAAATGAACTCCAAATCCAAACTTCTTAGATTGTATCGTCAACTGAACTTAATCAGTATCCTGCGCCATGCCTCCCTCAGTATTGCCTTGGACCACCTGTCCAAAATACTGCCCCTCGTCAGAAGGAAAAACTATAACTCTGACAACTTCCTTGTCGTCCATGTCACCTTGGAAGCCTGGAATGATAACTGTCTCCCGAATGAGGCTGTCGTTATCATATCCCTTGAACATCCACTTATGTTCTAAAGCTGCTTCCGACTGTTTCTCCAGGATTGGATCAATGTCAACTTATTGCATCTAGTGCAAGAACAACATCTGGTGTGGTACTTGACATCTCATGATTGACTCAATTGCCTGAGCAAGTGATCTGCCAATCATGCACATCCCTCTCCCCTTTAGTCTGTAAGACACCTTTAGAGAGGGTGACTCCATCATCTGCAGGTATACTACCGTGCCAGGAGTCGTCCATTCTAAATACTCTTAGAATGCTGTCCAAGTACCCTGATTGGGAAACCACCCAAATCTAGATCTAAAGCCATAGATCTAGTAACCAGTATGTTTGATATAATGTCCAAGTCCCATGTGGAGAAACCACTGTGTGACGACCAAAGTATAACCGATTGTAGTATAGGAGTTTCTTTTCCTATTCTGTGTACGTCATCCAAATACCATGACATCACTCCCTACTACCTTCTTATCAGATCCATCCCCTATTCTGATGAAGCCAAACCTATGACTGTCACATCAGAAATTGATGATCTATCTCCGCTATATCTGCTTTAGTCTATAAATAGACATAAGCTACCTGTCCACCAATGCTTCCGCTGCTCCCACTGACTACGACAACCCTCTGGCAGGGTCATATAGACGTACACTTCTAAAGCCAGTTTAGAACGACGCTATACTCATCCTCCCGCCGGGTCTCGCAGCCTGGAACAACAGCAATGGAAAGTGTGGGTAAACAAGAACTTCCCTGTCACCGTCCTTGAGGCTACCGGAGTACCTCTCGGGTGCCTGAAGTTACCCACCGTATCTGCGGAGTGGCCAATGGAATGTCAAACCAGATTGAATCTCTAGGTTCCTATCAAATCTTCAGTAATCGTTTGTGTTTCTGGAATCACTTCCAGTTCTACCATACTCCCACTACTGTTTTTTGAAAAATCCATTTTCAATAAAACTGTGGCGAGTCTAGAACAATATCGCTATTGTTCATCCAGATGGTAGAAAGTCAACCCTCGTCATAGCCTGGGTCAACCCACAAACAGCCATTACAGAAACGTGCCTTGAGTTATCCAGAGTCTGGTTTTAATCATAAGCCGGACAAATCCCCGTGCCTTAACATCGTTAAGACATGAACTGTTCTATATCCTATATAGAACCAGAGGCACTGATTTAATTGAACCAGATTCAAATCATGCAGCTGTCTCCAGTGCAAGTCAACTAAATGGAAAGAGGCCGATCAGCATTACTCAACTTAGGAATGCTTCCAATTATGAGTAACCTGAAAGAGAAGCAAGTTCCCTTAGTCATTACTATCAACTGAATACCATACTCAAGTATCTACATCTCCGATCACTTTGAAGAATCCCGATACTTGCAATACCTGGTTCTCTACTTTATTCAAATACCAATAACTTCTCAAAATTCGGACCCTGTGTTTCCACGAAACACCTGTCTAAAAACTAGAGAAGTCATAAGTAAACCGAATATAGTACGAGAACCAACCCCTCTGTCCTAATGGACCCTGGACAACATACAATACTCTGTATAAGTCCCTTGAGTCTGACAACTCATTCACTGTGTGTCGTAGGTTGAAAACTGTACTTATGGCTAAGAAGAATTGCACCGCTGTTTAATGCTCCTTACCCAACCATCCACTGATATAGGTAAATGTCATAGACATAATTTCAAAAAGGTATATCTCACTCTATGAAAATAGACGTACATATATATCGATTTGAAATTGGTGCATAACAGCGGATATTCAAAACCAAATATTTGCCGACCGGCAAACAGTCCAGGTGACTTCCTCAAATATTACCGATTACAACGAATCCCGATATAATGAGGATGATCACCCAATTCCCAATAACTTACTCCCACTCATCATCTGTAAAACCATACAGATGTGAAAATCGTACCTGGTAAATACATACCCTGGAGTAAGGACTAATTGGGAAATCAGTTTTCTTTTAACAGTACACAGTGAAACTGAAACATTGAAATGTTTCGATGGGGTATCCCGGTATTCCTAGTAATGCCTCTTCCAGGTTCACGACTGTAACCGTATAATTCTTTGCCACCTCTCCAAATCCCTTCAGATGTCTTTAGTCTTTACCTTCTGTACACCCTATTAGGCCAAATGGTTTTCTTCCTTCCCTACCGTTCGGCACCAGCCTATGGTTTGGAAGAAGACTATCCAATAAGCATAATGGGTGTACTGTCCTAATCCTAGGAGCACTCGCAATGCAAGAGAAGGTGAGGATAAAAGACAACCGAATAACCTTATTCCTAGGGGCTCTACCAACGTGTAATAGCGACATGTCAGGTCACCTAAAACAGTACACGATGATAAAGATAAACTAGATAGCATACTATCATCTTGAGTAAGACTGTCCTACCTGGATAGGTCCTCCCTCAATCATTGCAATCACGTGCCTGTGATCCAATAATTGACTCTTAGGGCACTATCTCCAACACATAATGCGCCTAAGGAGCCTTCGAGAGCGGTTGTATAAAGAATGAGGGGCTTTCCCTTGACCGGAGCAGCGAGCACTGGCGGGTTTTGCAAGTATTGTTTGATCTCGTTTAGCGCACTTTAGAATTTTTGGTCCCAGACGAACGGGGTTCCCTTCTTCATCAGGTGGCTGTAAGAACGGCACTTTCCTGAAAGGTTGGCTATAAATCGCCGTATATACGCGAGCTTCCCTTGGAGAGACCGCAACTGTTTGAGAGTCTTTGGCGGAGGAATTTCCATGATCGCCTTGATCTTTGACGGATCTATCTCGATACCTCGGTGTCGGACGATGAACCCCAGGAATTTGCCCGAGGAAACTCCGAATGCACACTTGAGAGGGTTCAACTTCAAGTTGTATTGCCGAAGGCGTTGAAATACAGTTTTCAGATGCTCAAGATGTTCCTCGTATGATTTGCTCTTGACCACGAGGTCGTCGATATAACATTCGACGATTTCATGTATAAGGTCATCGAAGATTTTCGTCCTGGCCCTTTGGTAGGTGGCACCGGCATTTTTTAAACCGAAGGGCATCACCTTGTAGCAAAATATACCCAAAGGAGTCCTAAAGGCGGTGTGCTTCTGGTCTTCGGGATGCATTTTTATCTGATTATATCCTGACGAGCTGTCCATGAAGGAGAAAACCTCATGAGTGGACGTGTTGTCTATCATCAGTTCGGTGACTGGCACCGGGAAATCATCCTTCGGGCAGGCTTTATTGAGATCCCGGAAATCCACGCATATGCGCACTGTCCCATTTTTCTTCATCACCGGGACGATGTTGGTGATCCATTCAGGGTATTGAACTTCCTGGATGAAGCCAGAGTCAATCAGTTTCTTGACCTCGGCATTGATACTCATCTCAAGCTCGAGCCGCATTCTTCTCGGCGCCTGTTTGACTGGTTTGACGTTCGGAGATATCGCCAATCTATGCACAGCAATTTCTGGATCTAGTCCCGGCATCTCGGAATAGTTCCATGCGAAGCAATCTTTATGCTGCATAAGCATGTCTTTCAACGAAGCCACCTTTTCTTCAGACAGCAGCTCACTAATGAATGTCGGTCGCGGGTCATTCGCCGTTCCCAACTCAATTTTCTTAAGGTTATCTGCAGTGGTATGGATTCCATCTTCTAACTCTTTTGGCGCAGGCGGGAACTCTGAGATTACCTCGTCGTTGCTATTTTCGAAGCACCAGGAAAGGTCGTCCATGTTCTCGGGCTCTTATTTTAATATCGTTATCACGTGACAAGTACGAATTCGCTTCCAATCCCAATGCGGTACTGGTTCTTCTTTCGTGGCCTTGGGTTCTTGCTTCTGTGGCGGCGCTACCCTCCAGTTGTCGGACAGAGCGAACTTGCCAAGCTGATACTGATCTTCGACCCAATTCTTGAAGGTGAAGCAGTCCTCGAGAGGGTGCCCTATCACTCGGTGATAAAAGCAATAGTCTGGGTGTGAGACCTCGCCCGCTTGTTCGGGGTGTTTGGACTCCGGTAGCGCAAGCATCCGATGTTTTAAAGCGACGTCAAGTGTTTTCTTCGTCTTGTCCCGAGGAAAAGAGTATGCTCGACCCATTTTTCGCATGAGGGATAGATCAATAATGCTCGACTCCCGTTTGCGTGGTTTCTTAGCCCTGCTTCGTTGCTGTCGGGCGCCTTTTCGGCCTTTCGACTTATTTTTGCTTTTGCGTCGAGCTTTTTTTATAACAGGTTGACAAGGAGCGGCATTTTCATCTTTCCCGGCCTGTTGGAGAAGGCGTTGCGTTTTGGCTTTCTCGTAGATGACCATTTCACGGTTATGATCGTCCCGGACTTTTCGACCCGCTTCCTTTATAAGCTTGTCCATTTGTTCTTCGAACGACGGACTGGGCATTTTTGCATCTGGAACTTTCATTGTCTCAAGATTAGCGTCCTCCCATTGAGCATCCGCTTCTTCATCGAAGTCATACATGACATAGCAGCTGTTTAGTAGCTCTCGTTTCTTTGACCGGATGTATCCAAGTCCTTTTGTGTCCACTCTCCCATTAGGCAGTTTGCGTTGAGTCTCGGGAACGTTCCAGACTTTGTCATAGAACTTGGCTTTTCAAACGGTCTGCTTGAAGGATATCCCCTGGCGTTTCAGCAGCTTTTTCAAACCTTCCGTATAATATCTGGGAAGACGAATAGGCTAAAGCCTGTCGAGCGTAGGATCCGCGCCATGCCAGATTTCTTTTTCCACCTTGGTTTCTTCAGAGCGGTAGAATAGAATTGCTTTTTCTCTTTCTCGCCTGGGAGGGATATAGAACGTTTGCAGCTCTTCTACATTGTAAATATTAAGTGCATCCAGTTCTTTATGGTGTTTAAGCGGCACTATGGCGACTTGTAGACTTTGCTCTTCGTCAGCGGACGTTCGTATTGAAGGTCGAGCAGAGAATACAGCATGGATCTCATCTTCCGAGTCGCTACCAAAGACCAACGTAGGAGCGAACGGTCCTGGCTTGTTGTGTTGGGATGGACCCGAATAAACCATCTCCTCTTCCTCCTCGGTATCACTGCCGAAGACCGGGATGGTGGCGTTAGCTTTGTTCTCTGGCTTGTGACACTTCTCCGTGTCTTTGAAATCCGGTAAGAAGTACTTGGTATCTTCATATTTGCGAACCTCGTTCACAGAGAACGGGTTCAGTATACTCGAAACCATCCTTAAAATACTTCATACACTGATGTTGCGTAAAAGGGATGATATTGTACTCGTGTAACCATGGTCGGCCGAGCAAAGCGTTGTAGCATGTCTTGGCGTCTATGACGTGGAACTTAATGTCCGTGACGAGTAGCCCGAAGCGTAGCGTCAGTATTACAGCCCCAAGAGTTCTTGATGACTGGGAGTCGAACCCGGAAATGGTAATCTTGTCCCGAGCAAGGTGCTGGACGCTCATGCAGATTTCTTTTAACACCCGCACATTGAGGCGGTTAACGGAGGATCCATTGTCGATCAGGATTTTGCCTATCTTTATATCGTGGATAGAGGGGGCGATTGTGTTCGCACGTCCCAAGGAGAAGGTCCTCGTCGCCGAAAGTGACATCGGCCGTATGCACTTCCTCCAATTCATCCTTCATCTTTTCCTCGGCCAGGCAAGCTTGGAATTGTTCCGGATCCTGTAGTGCCTTGATTAATGAATCTCTCGCCTTCTTTGACAGCAAAAGGGCGTCAAGAATGCTGAGCTGTGAGGGTAGCTTCCTCAGATGCGCTAAGATGTTGTAATCCACCTTATTTCTCTTCGGCGGGTCTTTGGCACTTAGCTCCTCCACCACTTGGTCATCTAAGACGATATCTTCGGAGACCTTTTCTTTCCCTTTATCTTTTCTGTTTGAGGGTCCGAGATTCTTTTCGGGCAGCGTGCGATTACGTAGTCGGATATTTTCGCAGACCTTCGGCTCTTCTTCTTTTCCCGAAGTGGACTCTTTAAAGAGAGGGGCAAGTTCTAGCTCCTCATCAGAATCGCTCCCGAATGTAGGCACTTGTGACCCGCCAGTGTTAACCATACGACAATCGCCGGTAGTTCTTTTAAGCCCTTGGTCGTATTTCTTGGCTCCCGACGAGTTTTACGCTTTTCCCGCTTAAAGCGTTGCCGATGAGCAACGTATCCTTGCCACTATCTATCGAAAGCTTTGCACTCTTGGGTGGAGTGCGAAACCTTCTGATGATATAAGCAATAGGACGGGTGCATTTCTATTTCACCGGTGATGTTTCCTTCAGAGGATGGTAGCTTCATGCTCATTGATATGGCCTTAGCGAACCTTTTCCTCATCTTGAATTGGCTTTTGTTGATAGTGGAAGTATTTTGCTCCGGCGGGATCGTCTCAGCTCTTTCATCAAGTCGTCGGCGCTTGGCCCTTTCAAATATGGCCGTCTCGCGTTCTCGATCATCTTTACTTTTCAACCGAGCTTCATTAAGGAATGCGTCAATTATCTCATCTGATGGCCCCAGAATTTTTGATTCGGTATCTGCCCCCAGCGTTTCAGTACAAGGAGTTTCCTCATCGTCCATGAACGAATGGGAAATCACATGACAGCTCGCCACATATTCTTCAGATTCATTAGATGAACTTTCTCCCTCATTTTCCTCTTGAAAGACATGATTGAGGAACTCTTGGAGTGTAATGGGAGTCCGTGCTTTCTGGTTGTATTCTTCCAGCGCGTCAATTTGTTTTGCAAGTCCGTGCGCTTGTCGCCAGGCTTCACGGGCTTCTTAGATTTCTTCTTCTTCTTTTTCGAAGATTTTGACTGCTGGTTGCGAGTGCTTGAGCCACCACCATTGGTCTTTGGAGTTGTACGTGGCTTTAACATCCCCTCAATGACCTGCGGTTCCAACGGGTTCTTCCACTTGATCGCTGGACATGTCTGAAGATCGTTTAGCATCCTCTTTGTCTTGGCTGATAATACAACCTCCTAAGGGGCTTCTTCAACGATGGAGCATGTTGCCCCCTGCGTATTCGTCCCCCTAGAGGTGTGGGGCTGCGGGGGATTCACCTTCCATTTGTCAGATAACGCGAATTTGCCCTGTCGGTGCTGGTTTTCAAGCCAATTTTTGAAAACATAGCAATCTTCAATCGGATGGCCCAGTACTCGATGATAAGGACAGTAATTGGGCTCATTGACATCACTTGGTTGCAACGGACGTTTCGGATCCGGCAGATTTATGAGTCGGTCGCGCAACGCTAGCTCGAATAACCTTCTCGTTTTATCGCGTGGAAAAGAGTAAGGAAGCCCTAGCCTCTCTTCAAGGTCTACGTACGGGCGCATATTATTTTGACGCACAACCGGCTTTGAGTTGCTCGGTTGTTGTTGAGCATTAGCGACGACGATCGCTTTTCCCTTCCCTTTGTCATTTCGGGAGTCCGGCTTCGGAAGAGAGGGTTTATGGCCCATCTGATCCATTTGCGCTAGCTTGTCAATCAAGGCCTGGAAGGTAGTCGGCTTGAAAAACATCATAAGATGGTTGCTTGCGGATCAAGGGTTCCCACAAACATACCTACCGCGGGAGCTTCTTCAATGCGCTGCTCGCACTTCGACCATAAGTTCCGCCACCGTATAGCATATTGAACCTATGTCTCGTCTGGTTTTACCCTGGCATTAATTAGTGCCGTCATCGGGGTGCGTTCACCGGCGCTTGCAAAACGCTGAGTAAACAATAACTCCATCTCCGCGAAGGTCTTGATAGAGTCGTTCGGGAGCTTATAGTACCACTCGAACGCCGTATCTGATAAACTTCCAACAAATTGGCGAAGCAAAAGCTTGTCATCACCGCCAGTGTTGCCGCAGAGCACCCTGAACTGAGCAACATGCTGGTGAGGATTGCTCGTCCCCTTGTAGACATGGAACTTAGGAATTGTTTAACCGGGTGGGTACTTGATTTGATCGTACCAACTTGGATATGGCCGCCCTGTTTTTACGACCTGGCCGGCTGCTTCGGTCGCATGATGAACCCGCATTTGTTGGGCGATGTACTCGTCCAAATCAGCTTTGGAGATTGCATCCTCTTTGGCCGTCGACAGAGCTAGTGGAGGATTTGATGTTTCTCCCCTATCATCTCCAAGGACGATCGGGGGCTCTTCGGCATGAGGATCTTGTTGTATCATCATCCCTATCATGTCTTGGAAGAGGAGGGCCATACGCTGTATGTTGGCTGCTTGTTCAGCAGCCTCTTTGTCCTTCTTCTCCAATATTCGACTAAGGAATTCGGCGTCGGTTTCTTCCTCCTGGCGTTCATCTGAGGACTTTTCAGGGTTTTCTTTTGGCCCTGTAAGTGCGGCCATAGCGTTCATCATCTCTTGGAGCTTTTGTTGTTGCTCCTGCGTCTTGGTCACTGATCGCGTAAGCGGTCGATGACCCGTAGATATGCGACTATCCTCTTTACTAGACGCCACGTAGACGGTATGAACTACAATGCCCCCTGACTTAGGGCGTTTGGGTTCACCACCTTTGATATTTGTCGCCAGCACGGGGGTTTTCTCCGGCCTTCTTCTTTTGTGGGCCGTTGAAGTTGAAGGGGCTGTTGCAGTGGGCACCCTAGCGATTGTTGTCCTTTGCTGTTCAATAGAGCGGTCTTTTCCTTTTTGCACCTTCGTCTTCTTTCGTTGACGAGAGTGATCTGGGTCGATCACGGAGTCTTGAACCCTCCGCCAAGCTTTATAAATTCTTGAGGACAGCCGTTGAGGGGGCTGTTCTTGCTTCGTTTCTGGAACTCTCTCTGCAGGCGGAGGAGATCTTTTCAGTGTAGCGGTTGGAGAGTTCTTACGTATCCTCCTCAGCAGTTCAAAGCTGTTCCCAGTTGGAACAGCAGCGTTGACTTCCACCACTGGAGCCGGTGGAGTTAGCCCTGAGGGGGAGTTGCCCCCTGCCTTCCTCACTCGTCGCCAATGGCGACGTCGAGCCTTACGAGCCGTTGGGACTGGCTCGGAGATAGAGATAGTTTCTTTTTGCCCCCTGTCTGAATGGGGCGCCGCCGGTGTTAACCTCTTAAAGATTGAAGTTGTCTTTTGAGGGATGATATTCAACCTGTCGAAGACAGATCCTCGAGCAGGGGCAGGAGCAGGAATCGTCAGTCTTGAAAAGACTGACTCTTTGACAGGGGAAGCCGCCTTGACGACTTATGGAGCAGCAGTTATTGCCTTCCTTGGAACAGCCAATTTAGAGTTCTGATCCAGCCTGGCGAAAATAGAGGCTGTTGGTTTGGTAGTGGGCGACCCGTTAACAGGGGTCGTCGTAGCAGTGAGCCGGTCGAAGACCGACTTCTTGTTCACTTCCAATGCAGGTATTGGCATAGAGAAGCTTGTAGGTGGGATCATGGTCCCGAAAAACAGGCCGGTGGTGGCCTGGGTCACCTGGTCTACTGGCAGAGCGAGCAAAGAAGCCGCTTGGGGTCCGTATGCTATACCTCCGGGGGAGGTGGAGCGTCCGCTGCAGTGGCACTTCGAGCAGTTGGTGCAATTAGAGGCCATTGAATCTTGAGTTCTGCGCTAGGCAAAAGACCAAATCTTAGTAACTTGAAATCCGAAGGCAACCATTTAACAAACCGCGATTGGTTCGCGAGGATGACACACGAAGTGTGGAGTGGAAAGAGGAAAAGGTCCCACCGGGTGTGCCAGAATCTGTTCCCCTCCGAATGGCGGCGCACGAGACCGCGAGGACGTCTTGCCTGAGATTCGGGGGCAGGTGCTATTTGTTTTTATCCGTCTACCTCTCCGAAGATGCTAAGTTGATTTATGGCACCGTGTATCGGAGGTTTAGACGGATGCGGCCGATGTAGCAGAATTCGTCAGATTCCCCCTCGCTTGAGGGGTTTTTGATTGTGGGGACGCTCTTCCCTGCAGGCGCAAGCCCCTGCAGTTAATTACGCTACCGCATCGCGGTAACAACTTTCTCCTTCTCCAGAATTTCACTTCGTGTCATGTGTGTTTGTTTTGTTTGTGGTTTCCCGTGGATTGTATACGGAGACTAAGCGATATCGTCACCCGTAGGACGTGGATTAGTCAAATCCGTATTTACTTAGATTTGGGTTTGGTGTTTTGTTTTAACGATACGTTAGCCGTATTTAGGCTAAGATCGACTTAAACATTTGTTAAGGATACGTTAGTCTGATTTGAGACTAAGATCAACTTAACGGGATCGTTTTGGATCCGACAAAAGAGCGTTTGGGGACTCTATTGTTCCAGTTTAGGGACATAGTGGTCCATATTCCAGTTTAGAGACGTGGCGGTCCATGTTCCTGTTTAGAGACGTGGTGGTCCGTATTCCAGTTTAGGGACGTGGTGGTCCGTATTCCAGTTTAGGGACGTGGTGGTCCAATATTAGTTTAAGTACGTCTCGGTCCAATATTAGTTTAAGGACGTTTCGGTCCAACATTAGTTTAAGGACGTTTCGGTCCACGAGCTTAAGGACCCCGCAGTCCATGTTGACGTGTGTGGTCGTCGGGACCCGTCACCTCTCTGGCGTCGTTGAATGATTACAACGACATGTGTCAGAGGAGCTCGGAGATGTGCCCTTGAACCGGATATAAATTGATTTAAGAGAGCAGTTGTGCTCAGTCAATTTAATTTAAGGACTTACGGCCAAAATTGGGCTAAGTCCAGTTGGAAATGTTCACATTTTGTTTGCATTTGGCCTGTTAGGCCTTTGTTTGGGCTTTCCCCCTTTTAGAATAATGCATAGCATTACTTTAGACCATTTATGCCTATTTTGATTGGGCTCTGCCCTTTTTACTATAATGCAGAGCATTTGTTTTGGTCCATTGGATCTCTCAATTGGGCTCTGCCCTTTAAATAATGCATATCATTATTTTTGGTTTGTTTAGACTTTTGGCTTGGGCCTGGCCCTTTAGGAAATGCATTGCATTTAATACTCTGACAGTGCCCCACATGGCTTGTCAAGTGCTTTGCGCAATTAATGAGCGCTAGCGCTCGTGGCGGTGACACGTGTCACGTTCTGGTGAGCGCAAGAGCAACAGCGCAGTGCGCTGCGTTAGTGCGCTGCGCTGCTGCACTGCTGACACATGGCGCTTCCTGGCGGCTTGCGCAATAGCGCAGTTTTGGCAAGTGCTGGGCACTGTTCTTATTCTTTTGGATCAATTTCAGATCAAAGAAAACAAGTTTTTTCTTATTTTTAAAGAACCAGTGGTTCATATAAGGTGTAAGGCACTGTTATCTTGAGAATCTTTTAGATTCAGAACCCATGGTTCATAAAAAGAAGTGCAAGGCACTGTTTTTTTTATTTTTCTTTTCATTAGAGATCCTTGATCTTGTTTTCAGATCAATGATCTGTTCATAAGAGAATTTTCACCTTTTCTAAAGGTTTTTACCTTTTCCTTTGTTCTTGAGGATTTCTCTCCAATTCTTCAGAGCCTTCTCTGTTTAATTTTTCACCAAAATGTTCCTTCCTTTGAATTGAGGTCTGGGGTCCTTTTTACAGTGCCCATAAATTAGTTAAATTTGTTAAAGAGATCTTTCTCTGAGTGATTTGGGGAATTTTCCTCACCGTTGGATCTTTGATCCAAAGGCCTCTGTTTTACCGAAGAAAATCTTCTTGTTTTAACAAGAACAGAAAAGATTTCTTTAAAATTTCAATTCTGTTTTGCGCAAACGCCCCAGCGCGTGACACGTGTCGCGCAGCGCAGCGCTTGCGCAGCTGTGCTTGCGCAACTGCGCAGACATATGTCGTGCATTGCAGCGCTTGCGCAGCTGTGCTTGCGTGGCTGTGCTTGCGCAACAGCGCAGACGCGCGTCGCGCAGCGCGGCGCTTGCGCGGCTTTGCGTGCGCAACTGCGCAGACACGCGTCGCGCAGCGCGGCGCTTACGCAGTTGTTCTCTTGCGCAACTGAAGCTTTGCTTCCTTTACTTTTTTTTTGTTTTAAAAGAGCCTTGCTCTGGTTGGGTGCGCTGCTTTGGGCGCTGCGCTGATGCGTCCGCGCCTGACACGTGGCGCGTTGCGCACAGCGTAAAGAATCTGAAGCGTTGCTTCATTTATTAAAGTTTAAATTTTCAAAGCAAAGTTTTGCTCTGATTGGGGGAAGATGAAGCGTTGCTTCATCTCCCACCTTGGAATTTGAACAGAGCTTTGCTCTGATTGGGGTAAACAGGGGTCTTATGCCGCTGAATCGCCGCGCTATGAAGAGTTCTCTGCACAAAATTTTAGGTACATGCTTCTGTTGCTCTCCTTAGCTCTCTGGAATATTCAGAAAAAAATTTCCCAAGCTCTAATGATCCCAGATTTCCTCGCACAAATCACAACAACTCGTATTAGTGTTTGTGCGAATTTTGATCTAAAAATTATAATGGAATAAATCTTTCAATTCAAATTTCAAATAAAGAACGAATTAGCGCACAATCCCCGGCAACGGCGCCATTTGATTGATTCTTTTTCGGATGTCGCTTTGCTTAATGATCTTTGCTGATGTCGTTGTAGTATAGCGCACAATCCCCGGCAACTAATGTCGTTGTAGTATAGTGGTGAGTATTCCCGCATGTCACGTGGGTGGCCCGGGTTCGATCCCCGGCAACGGCGCCATTTGATTGAGTGAAAATTCCGGTTCGTGTAAGTAACTCAAATGGTCCTCGGCAACGATGCCATTTGATTGAATGAGTTTCTCGTTGTGTTGGTTTAGAAAATGAATAGAAATCACAACCAAAAATATTTTGACCGCAATCAATAACGGTGTCGAATGTAGCGCGTTAGTAAGTGCGGATCGTCCACAGGGATTGCGTGATTCGTTCGTATTTTGATTTGTTCGAATTGAAAATTTAATAGAAAAGAAAAGCAAAATGATTCAAGATTTATATCGATGAATTTCAAGAATCAACTAAATCAAATCAAGAATCATTAAAGCGATAAACATCAAGAATCAAGAAGAATAGAGTTCCGATAGATTTAGGTTTCAAGATTTGAAATAAAGCTCGTAGGAATCGATTAGATCGAAGATGTGATGAAGATTCAAGAATACGATTTCTTATCCATTAACAAGTTGATGCTAAATCGATGTAGATTCATCGAGGATTAAGGATCTTGCGAAGAATTAGGGTTCCTCATCCTATCCTTTGTCCATTCGATGAATCACATTCACTAGATAGCTTCTAGGAAATCGAATGATCAATCGTTGATCTCTAGATCGTGCGAAAGGAATCAAGAACGCATTCGCATCGATCTAGATCATTCGATTTTCAAGAATTTACAATTGTTATAAGACTTAAGAAAACGTTAAAGATTCGTCAACATCATCATTCTACAATCGTTTCGATTCCTCCACGAGTGGAGTTTTACTCAAGCATCATCACGAAGAATACATTCAAGAATTGAATAAGAATCATAATGCTCGAATTGAAATAAAAGCAAGTTTAAAGAATCTTCACCTTTATTTATTTCAACAATTAGTTACAACTCTCAGGAACTACAAGAGGAAGGAACTTTGATCGTCGAATCTTGCGTTGCATCGGCTCCTTGAGTCGTGGATCGGCTTAGATCTCGTGCTCCGTTGAAGTCCGGCTTCGCTTCTAAAGGTTGGTTGAAGACTTGCTCGCTAGAACTCAAAGGATCTTGAATTTGAGGTTTGGATTAGGGTTAGGGTTTGGCACAAGTCGTGTCACTCGACTTGTGGGTGGAAGAGATGAGAGAAGATGAAGATTAGCCAAAGATTGAACAACTAATGAACAACCCTTTCAAGTGAGCCTGGGTCCCTTTTATAGGTTTCCAAAACCCTAGGTCTAGGATTTGAATTTTGAATTTCCCTCCAAAAGTTAGTTAGAGGGAGAAGCTTCTAGAAGTAGTTAGTTAGGAGGGAGTTTCTAGAAATAGTTTGTTAGGAGCTTAATTAGCTTAATTGATCAACCTTTCTGATCTGGCAGAAGCTTCGAGAGAATTCTGGAATTTGAAGTATATGAACTGAATGTGGGCCCTGAGAGAAGAATATTGCATCAAATTTTAAGAGGTGACGTGGCAAGGACGCCGCGGAACCGCGATGCAAGCCAGCTCCGGCCGTAGTTCCGCGGCCATGTTGGAGGCTTGGGGCTTGGTCTTTCCTCTGCTGGTTTGGGCTGATGTTTGGGCCTTTTTATGATATGTTGAATTTAATATTTCCCTCTAGATTGCTACCAGTTCTCAGGTCTTTGAGTTGGCGTAATGGATCAGTCTTTGTTATGTAAATTTGACCGATCTCTTGGAATTTCCTGCACAGACTTCGAAACACAAGTTGCTCAATATAGGAATGATGCCATGCTATGAAATATAGTCAATTTCCCTAGAAATGCCGGTTTTAAAGTCTAACACATGCAAACTGATATTTTATGACTGTTTTGCTAATATATGCAATATGAAACCGAACACTTCTAGATGAGTGCAAATGATAGGGAAATTGCCGTGTTAAAAATGCAGTATTTTCGACTGATCGGCGGCTCCACCGGGGCCCCTCTGATTTCTTTTTGTTCGTCCCGAGTATCCAAAGACCCCTGGAAATCACATGCGCTTTCAAGGTCGTCGCTTCGTTCTTCGGGCGTAGATGTCACTGTGAAGAAAATCTTTGCGGTTTGCTGGTTCCCGTAGGCCCGGCCTATTCCCCCCTGGTCGAGTGGAAACTTGATCGCGAGGTGGTAGGTTGAGATCTGGGCCCAAAGGGAGTTTAGCGTCGGGCGTCCCAGGAGCATATTGTAGGTCGATGGAATTCTAGCGATGATGAACTCCATTGGTATGGTTCGCGTATAGCCTCCCTCCCCGATTTAATTAGGAGGGTAACCACTCCTTCTGCTGGGATAGAGTGGTTAGTAAACCCCGACAAAATGTGGGCGGTCTGCCTCAGATCCGACGGGCCGAGCCCCATACATAAAGAGCAGTCGTAGAACAAGATGTCTGCCGAGCTCCCCGAGTCGACCAGTATCCTTTGAATCTCGTAGCGGTGAACCCGTGCTATAATCACTAGGAGGTCGCTGTGAGGCAAGGATATCCCGTGGAGTTCCTCGTCGGTGAAGGTGATGGGTTCGGCTACTTTGCTTTTCTTTCGGGGCTAGCTGCTAGTACCTTCGACCGGAAGGACGCGTCGAATCTCACCGATTCCAGGCGCACTCCCCGTTGATACGACCATGATTTGGCCGATCGTCAACTCGCCGGGAGGGGGATGGTTCTCTTGCTCCCGGTCCGCTTGTCACTTTTCCCGCAAGTACTTTGCCAGGTGCCCTGAGCGAATCAACTCCTCGATGTAGTCGCGGAGCTGTTTGCAGTTCTCGGTGAGGTGTCCCTACGAACCGTGGAAGGCGCAGTAAGGGCCTCGTGTCCGTTTGGCCGCTCTACTGGTGACCGGAGGGAGCTTGAAAAATCGTTCGCCCTTTGCCGCCTCCAACAGCTCAGTGTGGGAGATGTTGAGCAGAGTATACTCCTGGAACTTTGGGGAGTATGGCTTTGGTCGGTCAACCTTCTTCTTCTCTTCTCTTCCCCTCTTCTTTTGATCGGCCTGGTCGTTCCGGGGTAGGTTCGCATTTATCTCAGACTCGAGCTGGATTTCTCGCTCGGTCTAGGCTTTGACCTCAGCCATGGTTTTAGGTTGCACTAATGCAAAGGAACGGAGCCACTCCTTATTCCTAAGACCCGATCTAAGGGCCGTGACGACAGTCTCGTCCCGGTGCTCTGGAACTTTAAGAAGAGCGTTGTAGAAGCGGGTGACGTATCCTTTGAAGGATTCCTTGTCCCCGCTCTTTATAGTGAAGAGGTAATCGACGGTCCGCTTCTGCCGTCTGTTCCCGACGAAATGCCCGAGGAACTGGGCGGTCAGCTCATCGAAGGTAGAGATGGAGCGTAGCGTGAGTCCTCGGAACCAATCTCGTCCGGCGCGGATGAGAGTGGCGGGGAACGCTCGGTATTGGGTGGCGTCAGAGTTTTCCTGGAAGCTCATCCCCTCCATGAACGCGTCTAGATGGTCTTTTGGGTCGGACTTTCCGTCGAAGAGGGCCACCTTTGGAGGCTTGGATCTGGAGGAGACACGGACAACGAGCAGTTCTTCAGTGAAGGGCTTCGTAAGCGAGTCGGCGGCATACCTGTCCCCTCGCTTGAGGGGCGACTCTCCTGATGTATTCCCTCGATTTTCTTTTCGAGGGTATCGAGACAGTCGTGGTACCCCGAGGATTCGGCGTACTCGGAGTTATGGCCTCTCCCGCTGACGACCTGCGCCTGGCTGCGACTCCGGTTCCATTTTATGAGGTTCCTCAGGTCCCCTGGCAAGGTCGTTCGTGAGTTATCGCGGTGATCGTCGTCCGCACGACCCCGTCGAGGGAGAGGGTGTCGTCCATGCCTGGGAGCAGGCGAGCGGACTGACACTTCCTCAGGACGAACATGGGCGCGACGGGCTTCAGGGTGGGGCGCTCTTTCGCGAGACCCTGGAGTAGAGCTATGAGGCGCCCATCAGGTCATTGAATTGGTCTCCACGGGGGACCTGTGGCCGTGGAGATAGTGAGACGCTGCTCAGTTGTGCCAGTGTGGGCAGCATCATCTCCTCCTCTGCGGAGGTCACGGTCCCGGGGTGGGGGAACGGTGACCTGGGGGGCTTGGCCAGCTGTTTGGACACGGATAAGGGCATCCACGATGGACGCGAGCCTGTCGATTCGTGCAGACAGGGCATGAACGGCGTTAGGGAGAGGAGAGGATCCGTCCGCGCCTCCGTTGTGGGGAGGACGGCGGCTTGTGCTGGGATCGTCGCGATGTTCACTCGCCATCAGTTTGAGATTAGAAGATCAACTTTCCATGAGTTGAATCTTCGGATTCCCACAGACGGCGCCAACTGATGGAGGTTTGGATCTCTTTCAGATGTTGTCCTCCATCGATTGTTGCGAGCGTCGATGAACGGCTGAGATTGGGTTTGAGGGTTGCCTCCTGAAGCGTGTGGATCTCAGTGGGCTTGATTTGGAATTAAGCCGAGCTACCCGCAAAGAGGTCCCGGGGTGGTTGTACCACCGTGGACCCTTCGACGATCAAGTTAGTCGAGATAATTGGACAGAGTAGCGGCCTATTGGGTAAAAATTGCCTTACCTGAGTTGTCTGAGAGAGGGGTTTATATAGCGGCAACCATGGGCTAGCGGGCGCGAGATTCTCGCCGGCCGTTACGCCCCCGGCGTTACGCCCGCGAGAATGGAGGAATCCCCCATTCATGATGAGATACGCTCGTTGATAAAAAAATGCGACGGCGTGGGACGCGGGATCGTGGGGCGGCGGATATCTCGCGTCTGGCGAGATTCACGGAGCCGTGACAGAGACGCCTGTGATCTGCGTTCTTGGTCGCTCGATAGAACCGAGGAAGCCTAGCTCGGCGAGAGGCCTAAAAGGGGGCGGGAGGCCGAGCTGGTTCGGCTCCTGGATAGCTCGGAGGCGAAAGGCCGTGAAGCTCGGCATGTAGAAGTGCTCGGCGGGGAGCCAATGGTCGTTTACTTGGCGAGCACATGAATGTTCAGGGAATCCTTGGAGGTCGGGTCCAGGCAGCGGGACGATAGCCCGGGGACGCCTCCAATGTGTAGTCCTTGTCTTGTTTCCGTGTGCATCGGAACACGTCATCTGCTACGTATCATGATCCGGGAAGCTCCCACTTATGAGCATCATCACATAGTTTTTTGCCGATAACGAAAGAGGAGGAGAATATGTTATAGATCTTGTTTTTAAGCGAATGTTACAACATTATTTTTATTGATTATTCAAATCTCTCCAATATCTTTTTCTTAATTTTTCTAACCATACGATTTTTTCCTCTTTTATAATGGGGTGGCATTTTATTTTTTTCCTCATTAATTGAAAAAAATTTAAATCTATGTATAAGAATTCAAAATTGAATAACATACACTACTTTTGAGGAGTTCACAAAATATTACTAGAGATATTACGTTACCCAAACTCGAGACTTGCATGCTCGGACCGGATTCCTCTCCGGTGATGGTTCAATTCTAAGCATCCTACCATCCAATCAATTGTTCCACAGGATGGGCCCGAAATGTTTGGGTTTACCAGGTTTAAGACCCTTTAGGACGAGAGCAACATAGGTCGATTTCCATTTCCTTCGAGGGGTTATTTGTTTAGCAGTAATGGGAATTGGTTTTGGTAATAGAGGGGATAGACACTGTTTATAGGATCTGAAAAAGCCGGAATTCACAATTCTCTATATGTTTGAGAGGAGTCGGGAAGACTAGAAATTGGAATTGATATAAGCATTTTTGGAAATTCCGATTCCGCCTTTTTTTTAAGGAATCGGCCGATTCCCAAGGCATGTCAGGGAGCTCATTTTTTTATTTACTTTCTGAGTTCTGCTCAGCTCTATTTTTACCTCATTCTCTCGCTTTCAAAATTTTTTTTTTTTATCTTATAGTATGGTAAGCAAATCTTAAGCTTACCCTATATTTCTCTATCCCTAAATTTCCAAAACCAATTCCCATTATTTTGAGCAACCAAAAAATGATACACAAAATTCTATATTCTACAAATATAATTCATGTCAAATAAACAAAGTAATGAAAATTCCAAGCACACAACAAAAATGAGAATTTGTACTACATCATTTACTCCCAGCCTCTAAAATACATTATTATTATAATTATAATCAGCATTTGTTTTTTTTGGATTTTTGGGGATTGGAAAGAGCTGCAGGTTAAGATGGCTACACAATCAACAAGGGACCCTTCACCTTTGAGGAAGGGAAGAGGCTGTTGGAAGCCTAAAAGGTCTTTGGCAACAAATGGGCTTTTATTGCTGGGCTTTTCTCTGGGAGGACTGACAATTCAATAAAGAACCATCGGAATTCTTTCATGGCTAGAATGCAAAGGAGACAAATAAGAGCTCAGAGGAGAAGAGAGTCTACCTCCATCTCTTCATTGAAGCAGCAAAGATGGGTCTCCTCATATTCAACAACTATATATATATATATATATATATATATATATATATGCTCTTTTCCTATATTTAACATCACTTGACCTTATCCTATTGACGTGACCGGGATCACGCTGAGATGTTACATTCCGTTGATCTGTTGATGGTGGCGATGGACGGCTGAGATTGGATCTGGAGGCAGGCTCCTGAAGCGTGTGGATCTCAATGGGTTTGAGGTTGTTTGGGCTGAGCTACCTGCAAGGAAGTCCCGGGATGATTGTACCACCGAGGACCCTCCAACGGTCAAGTTAGAGAGGAAATCCAAGCAGAGTAACAGCTTAGTGGAGTAAAAATGGCTTATCTGAATCGTCTGAGGGAGGGGTTTATATAGTGGTGGCAGCAGGCAGGACAGGCGCGAGAATCACGCCGGCCGTTACGCTCCGGACGTCACGCCTGCGTGATGAGTGGGATCTCCCATTAATGGCGAGACAAGTTCGTTTATGGGGGATCGTGATGGCGTGGAACGTGGGATGTGGCTAGCGGATATCTCGTGCATGGCGAAATTCGCGGGATGGCGGTTGCGTCTGTGAGCGGTGCCGTTGGTCGGTCGATAAGACCGAGGAAGATGACCTCGGCGGGAGAGCCTAGGTATCTTGGTTCTGCGGTAGCCCGGAGACGAGCTGGGAGGCCGAGGAGGCCAATTGTGCTAGGGGCTCGGAGGTGAGCCAGCGTTTGTTTGTAGGACGGGCATAGGAGCGGCCTGGTCGGCCATTGTAGGTCCTTTCTTGTGAGCTTTGGGACACGTCATCTGCCACGTGTCATGATCTGGACGATCACCGATATCGAGCATCATCACCTATATTTAACATCACCGTTACAAGCAGCAAAGAAATTTTTAATAAAGTGTGAGTTTTCTCTCCCATACAGTTTGAAATTTCCCATTTTCCTACCATCTTCCTCTTTAAACAAGCATATTGAGCTAGATTCTTGTCCATCGCTATACAATGGTATTAAAGCTATAATTTCCAACAATTCGGACCTAATTTAGGCTCAAACTAGCGGCGGATCATATCTGGACGTAGCATACATAGCCCAACGGACCAGAATCAAATTCATAAAACACATAATAAACCTTCTAATTAAGTGTAAGTAGTATCCATATATCACTATGAGCGACATCCTATATTTTTCAACCTTCGAATTTGTTTTGAGATACGTGTAAGAAGTTAAGAAGAAACGTTGAGTATAGTTGCTCACACATATCTCAACGCGTGTTTAAAGTTTATAAAATAGCTAGGTAATATTCTTTTTCCATATCTAACTGATAGTTACTTAGTCTAAGTCGAACAATAAACCGTGCAAGCTTCTCTAGTATGCTTCTTATAATTAATAATGTTGCCTTCATAATATTCTTTTTTAATTTGCAGGCATTCATCAATGTCTGGTTCTTCTAATTCTAACTCTGAGGCTTTAGTTGCTGAATTAGACAACATCAATGCTGGGCTTGTGCATGGAGGCAAAGATCATGACAGCGAGATGATTAGCGTTCCTTTCATTGATTTTCTAGGCGTTGGATCAATATAGAGACGATGATTACAAGTAACGATTCTAAAAGTTAATTTCGAAGAGTACTTGAAGGGGAGAGAGTGAGAAATATATAAAAGATTTAAGGGAGATATAGCTCTTAATTTTTTGGGTGGAAAAAAGTTTAACCATTACTTGTTTTTGTTGCGGAAAGAAATTAGTCATCTTTTTTTTTTGGGAAGAATAAGGGCCTGTTTAACAAAATTTCAAGTCTGATCCTGGACAAGAGTTGGATCATGATCACATACTCTTGTATCTGTTTGACTTCAAATATTTTCATCCATTCTCATTTGACTCGTTACTCATAATGATTCATTTGTTGATTGTTTGACATGCATGATCCGTCGTCTTCAATGCGAAGATAAAAAATGAGTAGAAATATCACGGAGATTTGTTATTTTGTTATGATTTGTTACCGTTTAGCTCATGCGGCAACAAAACTCCTTTTGCGTGCGAAAATTCATTGGTGATACTTTTCAAGGTATTCACGTCTTCATTCTTTCAACTATTTTAATTGGTTTTTTAAATTTTAAGTTTCAAAATGTCTAATCTCTTCCTCTATTTGTACTAAGTCATTTTTTCCCCATCGTTAGATATTTTTCAAGGTATTCACCTCACCATTCAGTGAAATATTTTAATTGATTGTTTTAAATTTAAGTTTCAAAATGCGTAATCTCTTTCTCTTTTTGATGTATCAACATCCAAGTCATTCTTTCCCATCGTTTGAGACATCTTTCAAAAATTGTTGTAAAATCATAATGATGATTGATTTAACCAGACAATATTTTTATGCATTCACGTCCATTGTCCATTGTACGTGCAGAAAACTAGTGCAGAAAACTAGTTCGGTTCAAACCCGAACTTTTTAGTCTTTAACAGAAAGGATGCATCAAAGGCAGAATGACAACTTGTTGGATGATGAGGTGATGCAAAGTTTTGGATTATAATGAACCCTAGCTAAGTCTCGGGTTTTGATGCCAAATTTATGATTTGAAGGGTTAGTTTACATATATTGTTAAGATTCATTGAATGAATTTGAGTGATGAAAATTATATTATTAAGGATTAATCAAAATATAATATACAAAGAGTCTTTCTATATATTGCAAAACCTAATACAAAAGGATAAAGATATAAAATATATATGAAATATTTATTCGTATCTTAACATATATAAAAGTAAATTAGATTCAATAAATAACTAGAATGATAATTTCAATATTTTAACCAAGGTAAGATTAACAAAGTTGCAATTCTTATCCAATCTTTCCCTTTATAAACCAAAAAAAAAAACAAAAACATAGGCATCTTTTCTAGTAACTCTAACTGAATCGATGAAGCTAGGTCAATGAATAATGATGGCAGAGGCTTGATAAGGCGGTATTAAGTAAAGAGGGAGTACAGTTCGAGGTTGACAAAGCGCTGTTGTAACACCCTAACCCAATTGATGGGGCTCCTTTTCGGGCCTCCGTCAGATGTTGTCTTCCGTTGATCTCGCGGTGAACTTAGCCGATTATCTTTCGTTGCGTGTGGGTCTCAATGGGTTTTTGGAGAAAGAGGTGAGGTGAGGAGGTTGTTGCCGAGTACCTGCAAAGAAGTCCCGGGATGGTTTGTTACTACCAAGGACCTCCGATGCTCAAGTTAGTGATGAGATCCGAGCAGAGTAACAGCTTAAAAGTATTAAAAAAAATGGCTTACTTGACCCCTCCGTGATGGGGTTTTTTATAGTGGCGGCAGCACGCAGCAGCAGGCGCGAGAATCTCGCCGGCAGTTACGCTCCCGACGTCATGCCCGCGTAAAGAGTGGATCGCCCATTAATGGGGATCGTGGTGGCGTGGAACGTGGGATGTTGCTGGCGTAGAATCTGCACATGGCGAGATTTGCGGAGCGGCGGTTACGCCTGTGAGTGGTGGAGTTGGTCGGTCGGAGGGACCGAGGAAGATGGTCTCGGCGGGAGAGCTCGGGAACGAGCGAGAGGGCCGAGGTATTTTGGTCCTGCGGTAGCTCGGAGGCGAGCTGAGAGGCCGAGGAGGCCAATTTGCAGGGGGCCCTGAGGTGAGTCAGCTTTGTGCTTGTAGGTCGGGTATAGGGTGGTCTGATCGGCCCATGTGGGCCCTCTCTTCTGAGTTCTGGGACACGTCATCTACCACGTGTCCTGATCGGAAGGAAGTGGCGTATATAGAGCATCATCATTAGCCCCCCACTCTTGTCCCGACCAGCTGGCGGGTCGGGCCAAGAGTGGACTGCCGGGCCGCCCGGGGAGAGCTCCCTCCTAAGATTTCGTCAGGACGCGTCCCCGGGCTGTCAGCTGCCTTTTCTGCCAGCGAATCAGGGCGAAATCTTTGCATTTAAGGAAGGTGCGCCGGTTTGTGCATCCTGTCACTGAAGCGACTGTCTGCGTGTCAAGCGTCGGTTGGCCGACGCGACGTGTGCAGACCTGCGACGTCTGATGGGATGCAGCCCAGTGTGGGAATGACAAGCGGAGCGATCGGTCGTCGAGTTAATTTCGATCACTTGCCAAGTGTGTCAAGCGCTGCTGGGAAGGAGGCATCTCCATGGCCCCGAAGTCGAGGGGGGATTACTCAAACTTGGATAGACCTGATGTCTCTTGTTGGGTAGGAAGCTACCCGCTGGGGATGCGCCGAGCAGGAAGGAACTTGGCGGCCTCGCGATGAGGGCTTCAGATCCTCAGCGTCTGATGGGCAGGAGGATGCCCGCTGGGGATGCGCCGAGCAGGAAGGAACTCGGCGGCCTCGCGATGAGGGCTTGAGATCCTCAGCATCTGATGGGCAGGAGGATGCCCGCTGGATGCGCCGAGCAGGAAGGAACTCGACGGCCTCACGATGAGGGCTTGAGATCTTCAGCATCTGATGGGAAGGAGGACGCCCGCTGGGGATGCGCCGAGCAGAAAGGAACTCGGCGGCCTCACGACGAGGGCTTCAGACCATCAGCGTCTGACGGGCAGGGAGATGCCCGCTGGGGATGCACCGAGCAGGAAGGAACTCGGCGGCCTCGCGATGAGGGCTTCAGACCATCAGCATCTGACGGGCAGGAGGATGCCCGCTGAGGATGCGCCGAGCAAGAAGGAACTCTACGGCCTCACGATGAGGGCTTGAGATCCTCAGCATCTGATGGGCAGGAGGACTCCCGCTGGGGATGCGCCGAGCAGGAAGGAACTCGGCGGCCTCGCGATGAGGGCTTCAGACCATCAGCGTCTGACGGGCAGAAGGATGCCCGTTGAGGATGCGCCGAGCAAGAAGGAATTTGGCGGCCTCGCGATGAGGGCTTGAGATCCTCAGCATCTGATGGGCAGGAGGACTCCCACTGGGGATGCGCCGAGCAGGATAGCTGCTCGGTGCCTTTTGGCGAGGGCTTTGATTCTTGACGCTAGAGGGGCCATAAGTGGCCTGCGAAGGATGGCCGAGCAGGGTGGCTGCTCGGTGCCACCTGGCGAGGGCTTTGATCCTTGACGCTGGAGGGGCCGTGAGAGGCCTGCGAAGGATGGCCGAGCAGGGTAGCTGCTCGGCACCTCTTGGCGAGGACTTTCTGAACCCTAGCGTTGCGATAGGGAAGCTACTCGCCAGGGATAGCCGAGTGAGGGATCCTCGGGCGCGACTGCCTCTGGGAGGACTTTCTGACCCGTGGCGTTGCGGTAGGGAAGCTACCCGCCAGGGATAGCCGAGCGAGGGATCCTCGGGCTCGACTGCCTCTGGGAGGATTTTTGATCCTTCAGGACGGGGACCGAGCAGGGTTACTGCCCAGTGCCTCTTGGCGAGGACTTTGATCCCTGTCGGTTGTAGTAGAAAGCTACCAGCCGGGGATAGCCGAGCAAGGACTCGACTGCCTCTGGGAGGACTTTGGTCCTTAGCGCGGAAGGGGCTGTATGAAGCCTACCAAGGACCCTTGGCCGGGCAGGGTTACTGTCCGGTGCCTCTTGGCGAGGGCTTTTGTCCTGAAGGATAGCCGAGCGAGGGATCCTCGGGCTCGACTGCCTTTGGGAGGGCTTTCTGATCCCTGGCATTGCGGTAGGGAAGCTACCCGCTAGGGATAGCCGAGCGAGGGATCCTCGGGCTTGACTGCCTCTGGGAGGGATTTCTGATCCTTGGCGTTGCGGTAGGGAAGCTACCCGCTAGGGATAGCCGAGTGAGGGATCCTCGGGCTCGACTGCCTCTTGGAGGACTTTCTGATCCCTGGCGTTGCAGTAGGGATGCTACCCGCCAGGGATAGCCGAGCGAGGGATCCTCGGGCTCGACTGCCTCTGGGAGGACTTTCTGATCCCTGGCGTTGCGGTAGGGAAGCTACGCGCTAGGGATAGCCGAGCGAGGGATCCTCGGGCTCGACTGCCTCTGGGAGGACTTTCTGATCCCTGGCGTTGCGGTAGGGAAGCTACCCGCCAGAGATAACCGAGCAGGGTAGTTGCTGGGTTGCCTCTTGGCGAGGGCTTTGATCCCTGGCGTTGCGAGTAGGGAAGCTACCGGCCAGGGATAACCGAGCAGGGTAGCTGCTCGGCTGATTCTTCATGAGGTTTCGCCCGACCATCCAGTTGCAGGTATAGGGAACAGGAATGGCCGCGGGGAACGGGCACATAGCACGCGCATCGATTGTGCGGGGAGGCAAAGCGCCATGGTCGCATCGTTTCAATTCCGCCAGAGGAGGCTCAATGATCGCCCAACGGACGAGTATTGGCCCGTGAGATCTGTGGCCATGGGACGTAGCCTGCCGGTGGTCAGCCGTGCCGATGAGGGAAGAGTCTTCTGGAGGCGGGGGGCGGCGATCTAGGGCCCTGGCCTGGCCGTTTGGACTTTAGTCAGTCTATCGGCCGGCGATGGCATTGATGACGGTCGCCGGAGGAGGTTCATCCGCGCCTCCGACGAGGCGGAGGCGACGACTGGTAACTGGATCTTCAGGGTGATCGCGCGCCATGTGGACGGAGATCGAATGGCCAACTTTTGTTTTTGTGGAGTTTCGTTTCCCACAGACGGCGCCAACTGATGGGGCTCCTTTTCGGGCCTCCGTCAGATGTTGTCATCCGTTGATCTCGCGGTGAACTTAGCCGATTATCCTTCGTTGCATGTGGGTCTCAATGGGTTTTTGGAGGAAGAGGTGAGGTGAGGAGGTTGTTGCCGAGTACCTGCAAAGAAGTCCCGGGGTGGTTTGGTACCACCAAGGACCCTCCGACGCTCAAGTTAGTGATGAGATCCGAGCAGAGTAACGGCTTAAAAGTGTAAAAAATGGCTTACTTGACCCCTCCGTGATGGGGTTTTTTATAGTGGCGGCAGCACGCAGCAGCAGGCGCGAGAATCTCGCCGGCAGTTACGCTCCCGACGTCACGCCCGCGTAAAGAGCGGATCTCCCATTAATGGGGATCGTGGTGGCATGGAACGTGGGATGCTGCTGGCGAAGAATCTGCGCGTGGCGAGATTTGCGGAGCAGCGGTTACGCCTGTGAGTGGTGAAGTTGGTCGGTCGGGGGGACCGAGGAAAATGGTCTCGGCGGGAGAGCTCGGGAACGAGCAAGAGGGCCGAGGTAGTTTGGTCCTGCCGTAGCTCGGAGGCGAGCTGAGAGGCCGAAGATGCCAATTTGCAGGGGGGCCTGAGGCAAGCCAGCTTTGTGCTTGTAGGTCGGGTACAGGGGTAGCCTGATCGGCCCCTGTGGGCCCTCTCTTCTGAGTTCTGGGACACGTCATCTGCCACGTGTCCTGATCGGGAGGAAGTGGCGTATATAGAGCATCATCACCAATCGTACGTTTTTTTCTCTCTATGGATGTTTTGGTTTTCGTATTACTACTACCGCTATTACGAATTTGGAGTTTAATGATTTAGATACACAATATTATGATTATCTAGTTGGTTATATAAATGATAATTGCTATTTTAAATTTGGTTGCTAATTTAGTAATATCCTAATTAGTATGCATACAATATTTAATTGTCTAACATTTAGTTATATAACCATATCTAGATTTTAGTATTATAGTTAACAAAAGATATTTAGTATTAAATGTTATTTGATATTTTATTAATAATTTATTTTAATTTGCGACTAATATATTTTAAAATACTAGATATTTAACCAAATGCAGTATGGTTATCTAAGTCAGTTAAGTATATGATATTTAGCATTTTAAAGTTTTGTTTTGCTAAATCTAATAATAGCTTATTTTTAATATGCATACAATGTAAGGTCTATCATTAGATATATTAAATATATTATAGTATGTTAGTTTTGAAGATATGATATGATATATATTTTAGAATCCTTTTAATCTTTACAAAAATCCTTTTTGAAATCTTTTTAGAGTAAACTGTTGTGGGGGTTGTGTGCATTTTCCTAAACTTATATATATGTACATATACTAATCTATCTTTATATATCCCCTTACCAATTATTCTCTCCCTCCCTAATATGTTATAATCTATTTATACAACCAAATCGTATTTTACAAATCCTATATATTTTAACCTTATATATATTTTTACTAATATCTCTCTCATTCTCTTTTCTCTCTTCTCTATTTAAGAAACCTTCATCATCCTCCCAAAACCTTTCCCCTTCCTTCAACCTCGCCCCCGATCCTTCACCGGCCACCTCCATCAACCTGTAATCGCACCCACGCCTCCACCTCACCGCCGGCGAAACACCCATCCCCTCTCGGTGACTTCCTCCATCGAAACCCACGCTGCACTCGACCTCGCCCCTCATCGCCGAGCACCAAGATTCCCTCGTTGTCTTCTCCCTTCAACCAGCAACCCATCGCCAACCTCCTCTCAGCCGAGATCCCAATCTCCAGCCCTCACCCTACCGATCGGCCTCTATCACCCATCTTTCTTCGACCACCGCCGGCGTCCCTCACTGTCGCCATCACCATCAGTACATCACCCTCAAACTCTCATTCCTTCAGCCACATCCCTCGCTGCTTCCTCCTCCGAGCCATCCCGAGCCAACTCCGGCCACCACTACTTAGCCGAGCGACACCCAAGAAAACCCCCGACACCTTTGCTGTCACCAAGCCGAGCACCCTCACCTCGTATCAACCTTAGCCGCGATCGTCGCTACCCCTTCATCACCGCCGCCCTCGCCGACTCCAAAACCCACGCCAACACCTTCCTCGATCCTCCATAATTCCAGCACTATCACTTACCACTTTGCCATTGTTAAGGACTCATCACCGCAACTCCAGCAAACCATCAACTCTATCACCCAAACCCATCACCACCCCCATGGTCAACAACCCATCACCTCATCGTCGTCAACCAATCCCAGCTTTGCCTCCATCCATCACCACCAACCCAGACCCCTTTCGCCGGAGCCCAACCTCAACCGAGCACCAACAAGAGGAGCCGAATCCAAACCTTAACCGAGCTCTTTGAAGTTGATCCCCTGAGCTCCTGTAGCAGCTCCAACCTTCGCTTGCCGCCGCTGATTTTTTTCCTCGCTGTCGAGATTCATCCCCTAGACGAGCCTAAGTGCAAGCCAGGATCGAAACTTTGATCATCCGTTGCTTCGTATCTTTGTTATTGTGATCGTCGTGTTTTTCGTTTCCGAGACAAGTACTCTTGCTCTTTATTTTAGTCGATACAATATCGAAAAATCATTCGATACACACACACGCACACACACGTTAATTATATTTGATTAGATCAAATCGGAATATTGTGAAATCATGATTAAAAGAAACCTTAAGTTTATCGTGCATGCAATTTCATTAATATACCCTATAATATTTGTATACATGATGAAAACCCTAGGATTCCCAGAGCACCCATTAATCATATTAACTCTTTAAACCATGTTTTAGATTATTTTCGATTTAGTAATAAATCCGGATATTAAATGGAGATGCTTGCACATTCATGTGGATTCTTGTTACGTTATTGATACTATCATGTTATATTGACTGTACTTGACATGCTAATTGAGACTATTAAAATCCACTTGCTTGACATATCATGCTCGTTCACGATTATTGTTTCCTTACATTAAAACGAAATCACTAATTGGAATGCCGAATTACATGCTATGACATCATTTATTCCTGTTTATAAGTTTCTATTCAATATCATTAACACGATATTACCTGTTCTAGTCCAGTTAAATTTAATTAGTGGTTGAGTTTGATACCATGTTTGTCACGCCCCGCTTCCCAAAATACGGAATACAAAGGGTGACAAGGCCAGCCATGCTCCTACGGTCAAGAAAATATCCTACCGTAGTCACACTCCGGCTTCTAGCATTACGTGGTAATCAGTAATCAATGCACAAGTAATGAGAAATGTAGCCACTAATTCTATCAGAACAGATAAAAGATATACCAGATAGAGATCAAGGGAAAGATAGCACTGACGTCGCTGATCTGGATGTCCGTGATATCCCCGAGGTACGCCCGATCCTGATCCGAGCTAAGTCCACTTCTCACTTTGAGCATGCATACTCAGGTCGTCAGAGCGACACAATAGCAATATATATATATATATATATATATATATATATATATATATATATATATAACACGTGCAATGATGATGAACATGAAGCAATAAATATAGAACGATGACGCGAGCATGAAATAATCGGTACAGGTAAACAGTAAAGCAGGTATATCGAATCAGTAATCAATAAATGTTCATGTCACTAAACCTACTAGTCTCTAAGTCTCACTGTCCAGGTCGCTAAACATATCGTCGGTCCAAGTGTGAGCGTCAACCACCGCAGGAGTATCCCCAACCTAAGGGTAGGCCCCAGGGGCGGGAACACGGGCCCGAATCACGCTCGCTAATAATCAGTAATATCACCCATATGACCCCAAAATCGCTGTATATGCCGGCAGTGGGACTCCTGAGATTCCGTTGATCGAACTCACACTCAAACTACCCCACACCCACGGTCTACATTAAATACCAACCATGAATCCAAATACTAGTCGCTCGATGACAAGTCTACGCGAGAACTGGAGACATGGTCTCCATCAAGCATGTCTCGACTGGTATCCAAGACAAATGGACAGTACTCGATGTCTTACCTATGACACTAATATAAGTGGTTCCATAACCGCCCCATACCAGTTATAGTTACACTTACATATGCCCCATAGGCGTCGACAATGCAACAATTTAACTGGTTCCGCCGATTGTGTATAAGTACGTGTCACTTCACTTATTCATTCACGCTTTAACACTAATGTACTTGCCACAATCCAATCATTAATATTTATCACTGCGTAATGTAACACGGTCACTAGGTTATCAATGTATATGACCACTATTAGAATGAGGGTATAACCGCTATATGATGTGATGAGAATACAATTAATTACGTTATGAATAAAAATATCAGCAGCTAGTGTCTTACCACTTGCATAATTTACTATAAATCACACGCGTAGAATTTAGCGAAACAATGTAAAAGGGGTAAGCAGTATGTTTAATTATATATCCATCAAAATTATTTTCGCATCAATCGGGTTTCAGGTTTGCTAGTTATGGTCATTTCATTTTAATTGTTCACTGCTGGAAATCCAGTTTCTGAACTGGAGGTCCATTTCGTAACACGTTTTACTCCCAGTTGGGGGAACAATTAGGCGATGCTACAATTGGATAATATTTAGGTTTATCAGTCAGGTTTCGAACGCATCAAACAGATCGATAATATCCACAGTGTGCTGGGAGTTATGCAATGTTTAATATCTGGACATGTGTTCTGTTCCAGCTTGGGACAGCAATACGTACTGATGGTTTAAAATGTGATTAAATTAGAAAACGATGATAAAAATGAATGAAACCACTTTCAATATTTATCTAACAGATTTATCTTCGCCACGGTATAGGATTCCGCATAATATCATTTTCACACAGTGCTATAACAACATTTTAATTCAGGTGTCAACAAATGGTACTGCTCTGGACTGCAATCCAGAGTCAAATCTTGCTTCAGTTTGCATTATCGTAACAAAACAATATTGTCACGCCCCGCATCCCAGAGTGCGCTAAGATAGGCACGTGACAGAGCCAACCATGTTACCCGTGGATAGGAAAAATCCCTCCACAGTCACATTACGGCTGTAAAGATATCAAGAACAGGAAAGTAAATAAACTATCTAGTACATGTCCATGAGCCAGAATAAACGAGTCAAGAAATAATATAATATGCGGAAGCAAAAGATCCAATAAATAAAACACCTGGAAAGTAAAACTGGATACCAACAGGATCCTCACTGCTCGGTCAAACAACGGTAGTACTCCTGATCAGCCTGCGACAAAGGTAGAGGATCTGGGCCATGCAAAACCCAGACGTCAGTGCGTCATAACATCAAGCAATAATATAAACAGGGGGTAGCAAGGCATGCAGGTATGAGTATGAACGGTAAAACAGGTATAACAGTAATATAAAAGTGATTGTGAAGGGTAAGACACAGGTGATGTGCAATGAGTAATCTAAACTGGTCTACTGGGTTAACTACTCTCAAGTTTTTGAAATCAATTTGATGAATCATCGATGTAACTCAATAGTATCCCGTGCGTGCCCGGGACCATGGTGAAGATTCTCGGGCTGAATTCGAGACGTGCCGCTAGGCAGTAAAAGGTAGTATGTAACGATGAGTGATGTCAGCAGCATCACCCCGGGGCTGGCCTAGCCCGTAAGACTGATCAGTAAAGGTATCGAACTGTCGAGTTACAAGTCAGGTATCATCATTGATTTCCCCATACCCCAAGTTATGTGTTCAAGTCAGGTATTGATAAATCTGGAGCTAATGCCAACGCAGGATCAAGCAGGTACATGTTTGTCTGAATAGACAACAGGAAATGTCCGTTAGGACAACGGGTCAAGATTGTTGGCATTAGTAATAAGATCAGGTAACAGATCAAGCTGTGGTACATCAGGTCATGTCAGGTAGTGTATATAAATACAATCATGCCAAGAAGTGCACGATATCAAGTCGTGTCAAGTAGTAGTGTATCAAGTCATGTCAGGGGGTGCACAAATGTCAAGTGGGTGCTCATAATCAAACTATAATAAGCATGGATACACAAAAACAAGTATGGGGTACCAATATAACAATAAAATGGAATATTGTGATGTGGTATGCAAATATGTATAAATTCAAACACATGGATGCACATTTATCGATTAGGGTTATGATTATAGTTCCAATATTAATTAGGATGTACTTTATTAAACATGGAATATTAATATCATACTATTATGCACTAATATGATCTAAGGATGCAATTATATATATATTAGGCTAGATGGATGCAAAAGGGTATCTGAAACATTATAAAGAACTATCAAATGGTAATGCGGGTTATACAACTAAGCAGTATGTGATATAAATATTGGTATGGATGCCTTGTAAGGTAATCTACTATGTAACAATATTATTTTCATGATCTAGATCTAAAATGATATAAGCGAATGCAAATGGAATATCGAAACGTGATAAAATGAAACATATGGTATAAGATTTACGCTACAGGTATAATCTATATTTAAATAGGTATAAAATAATTTAAATAGCATGTAGCAAGATTAACTTGCCTGAACGGATCGCAAAACGGAAGGCGTACGCAGCGTCCAATGTCAGTAACAGTCTCAATGCACGCTCGCGTGTACGGAACAGAACCAGGCAATGCAAGAGAGTGACCACGCTGGTTAGGAACGTCCACAGGGTTGCTCGGATCGTCGGCAGCGGCATGACTCCGGCGGGCAACCACCGGAAAAGAACCGAGATCAAGAAAGAAGAAGAAAGAAGAAAAGAAGAAGAAGATGAGAGGGAGTAGGTTGGTACTGGGATCGAGGTGCACTGGGGTTAGGGAGGACGATGGGGTAGCTGCGATAACAAGTGCACGGAGGCGACGGGATCGGAGTTCCGGCGATAACCGGGAAAAGAACCAAGATCAAGAAAGAAATAAGATAGAAAAAGAAGAAGAAGAAGATGGTGAGGCTGGTGTTCTGGGGTTTGCTCTGGCCGCCGTGGGTCAGAGGCGAGGCAGAGGAGACGACGACGATGGGTTTTCCGGCAAGGTTTCACGGCGAGGCGGTTGCAGTTTCTGTGCAGAGGGGAGTCTCGGGTGTAGGGGAATGGTTGTGTCGAAGCTTGGTGCAGGAGAGAGGAGAGAGGTGGTGGTGATGGGGTGAGGCCGACGGCGAGGTGGTCGGAGCTCCGGCAAGGCAGTGGGTTTGGTTGAGGTTGGGTGTGCAGGGTTGTGGCTCGGTTGGTGCAGGGTTTATGGGTTCTTTTGGGTCGCGGTGATGGGAAGAGGCGGAGGAAGAAAGGAGAAGGGGGTGGTGACAACGGTGGCGAGAGGTAAGCACGGGCAGAGGGCGAGGATGAGGGTTTTGGAGCTCGAGATGGGTTCGTCGGGGTTCGAGATGGGTGCAGGGGAGAAGGAAAGAGAGAGGAGAAGGGATGGTGGCGAGGATGAGGGTGGTGGCCGAAGATGAGGTCGGCGACGAGCGCGAGGAGGCGACGGCTAGGGCTTGGGCGTGGTTTTCGCGAGGCAGGAGGGAACGGAGAAGAAAGGAGAGAGAGAGAAAGAGGTATAAGAATAGGGTTTAAAATTAATATATATAAAACATTTATATTATATATATATAAAGAAAGAGAGTGAGAGGATTGTGAGAGAGAAAGAGAAAGAGAGAGAGAGACAGAGAAAGAGGGCTGAGAGAGAGAGAGAAAATGCGAGAGGAGAGAGAGGGGGGAGAGAGATAGATGAGAGAGCGAGATCGAGAGGTGAGAGAGAGAGAGAAATGAACAGGAAGGAGATAGAATTTTCGAAGGTAGTGGGGGGAGAGAAAGAGAGAAAGAAAAAGAGAAGAGAGAAAGAAAAGGAGAGAAAGAGAGAGAAAGGTGGGGCCGGGGTTGTTAAGGAGTTAGGAAAAAAAATAAGATTTAAAAAAAATTAAAAGATTTTTGTTAGTTAGGTAAATTTTAATCTGTCGATATATTTTAATTAATTAATTAATTTGAATTTTGGCGGGATACAAAAATATTCCAAAACACGCCCAGGTCGGGCCTAAAAATTCAGATTTAAAATACGAAAAATATATGCGACTTTCAAATTTTAAAATGAATGCTCAGATAACGAAAATGCATACCCCCAAGAACGGATGCACGTACGTGCGCGTAGCCATCTAAATACGTCTGTTTCACTGAACGGGACGAGAACAAGATGCGCGGATGCTACCAAGGGGTTAGGGGTATCAAGCAGGCTATGAAATGCAATTTTAATTTATTTAACATGACCCAAAAAATGTTATATGTAAAATATGCGATGCTAAATGAAATACCAGTATGCAGTATACACTAGATGCACGTGTCTATTTAACAAGCCAGGGTAGCCTATAAATATGAATCAAACAAGTTCAAGCAAGCGGGTCGGGTCGAATGCAATGTAAAAGGTAAAATACCATTCGTACCCAAACACGGTAAATCAATAAAAAAATACCACAGATAAATAAATACGGGAACTGGAATTGGTATAAGTGAACTAGGTTGTTACAAATATTCAGTAACCATCTATAGAGGGTTAAGGGTCATTCAGTTGGCTTCGATATAAGCTCGGGAATGTTTCATTACGAGTTATATTCAATTAATTATGAATTTTACAATGCAAGGTATATTGCAGTTTTCAGATTTTACGACGTATCTTGGGACGTCCCTTTATGTATGAAACATCAATAATATCCATTCAAATATTTAGGCGACGTTTATTAACAGCAAAGGAATGTATTGATTATAAATTCCAGCATTTTCAATTGGGTTTTAATTATGATAATCGCGGCTATCTTCTAGAACACAAACTTATTTAAATCAAGATTAACATTTATCAAATCGATTAACATAATTATATATATAGATATAGCATGATTTAGCAAGTGAGAGAGTTCACTTGCCTCGGTCGCTGATATAGAAGCGACACCACTTGCGGACTTCGTCTTAACACACGAGACGATGCGATGCGGGACAGGGCGCGTGGCGCGAGCGCGATGCGTGAAGATCCGGTGCGGGCACGGTGACGGTGCGGTTGTGACACGATAGTGGGTGTGGTGATGATGCAGGCGTGGCATGGTATTAGGCACCGTCTTGACTCGGTATGTGGTCTGGGATCGGCATGGCGCGTGCACTGAATCGGGCACGGCGTGAAACGGGGACTGGGTACGATGTGGTGATTTGATCTCAAAAACTATCTATTACTGCAATCAAGAACGGCGTCGCATGTAGCTAGCCGGTGAGTACGGGTCGGTCCACAGGGATGTTGTGAATTTCCTAATCGCTCTTACGAGTTAATTCCAAACGGTGTGAATGGATTAATTAAATCTAAAAACTAAATTAATCTAGGGCAATTGAATTAAAGATCTAACTATCTAACTAGGGCAAGGAATTAAATTTAATCTAGGACAGAAAATGAAAAATTACCTAGGGAAAGAATTGAAATTACCTACTTACTTTACAGATGGCTCTCTCCAAACATCAACACAAGACTTGTCAGATCTGAATTTCTGAAATGAAAAGAGGCATCGATGCTCTCCAAAAGAAATCTAAATTTTATTGATAAAAAGAGGCATAGGGAGGTATAGCCTTTACAATGATTTAGAGTTTCTATTTATAGAGGATAGGAAACCCTAGATTACAATTGATTCGCACGTCTACATTTACCAAAATATCCTTAGGAAGACCTAGTCAAAGTAGACTCCATGCTTTAGTAAAATTTTATGTCTCTGTCTCTTTAAAAGAAAGTATTGGGCCTTGAAATTTCCTTTGTTGGCTCTACTGTCTTTGGGTTTCCTTATTATTTGGTTCTTTTATTAAAATAGCTTCTATGTTTCTTCCAGATCTCCAGTGAATAATTGCGGTGGACTTTTAACCGTTCGCTTTGTAATCTTGGACCTTGCATTTCCTTGTACTTTGTGAATTTTATCTTTGATGTAGGCTTGATCAAGAGTCTTCTGTTTGTTGGTCAAAGTCCACTTTTACATTGTCTTTTCATCGTTTTCACTGTTTTCTGTCCAAGAACCTGTAACCTGTAATATGTAGCAGACATGCGTCAAAAGCACATGTTTATTTATAAAATGAATAAGAATGGGGAATATAATAATACAATATTATGGTGTGAACAAATACCCCCAAACTTATCTTTTGCTCGTCCTCGAGCAAACTTATTTTTTATTCTCGACAAAAACCTAACTGCACTTTCGCAGGGAAACGCGATTGCACTGAGCACGTGCAACAAGCCGTTAAACCTCTAGGTGTCCCTAGTAGGAGGAGTGTTGTCTCCTGAGGGTTTTCAGCGGATACTACCCACAAAATCCTATCAATTTGGCTTTTTCGACTTTTGTTCTCCAATTAGGTTTTCTAACAAGAACTCTATTATTTTCGACTCATAAATTATCCACCCATACTCTTCATACTTTCTTATCATTTAACTTAAGATTATATATATTCTTGTGAATTTACTTAGCTTTCGGCATCTCTTAAGTTTTCCTTCTAGGCTTCCATCTCCACTTAGGAATTTCTATCAACTCTACTAAAGTACAAGTTCTATTCTTCACTACTTTCTCTCATCTAAACTCCAATCACATATCCCCACGTGTGTGTATAAGTCACCCATACACTTGGAAATTCAAATCAAGCAATCATACCCTTGTCCGTTGTCCAAATTACTTATTAGTTGGTGAATTTTTAATTGAATTTTGCTTACACATCCTTCATGCGACCGTTAATACTTCTTGAGGTACCAACAACCGATTACAAGATATATTTGCACTTTAAAGCGTAATTCCTTGTCTTGCAACACCCAAGGCTTTTAGCAGTGACTCCCAAACCAGTTGGTCTAAGGCACTAGGTGATGAAGCACTCTCGCTAAATATTTTTCTATTTTTGCAGCCTTAAGTAATCACAAAAACCAGTGTTCATTTTTTTTCTTTATTCACACTTGTATATATATATATATATATTTTATTTTTTTCATACTAAGGACTGACAAGAACATTTCAAGGTCTCCTATACTATTCCAAGTTTCAAGGTGCGTGTTTGTGCAAATTGTAGGGTATATATTTTCAGAATCTAGACTTAAGCTAGGAATTATTTTTCAAACTTATACTCTAATAAAAATATCAATATTTTTCCCTTGTTTCGACTTGGCCCAAAAAGTTAACTCAAAATTTGCCTATTTCTAAATAAACTACAAAGACATATACTTTCTACCGCTAAACTTTAAGGAAGGTTATCTTTAGGGTTTTTAATTTACTACGTCTAAGATCTAGTTGTTCCTAGCTAGTTAACCTATCTGTCAAACTCTAGTCAAATAAGCCAAAATTGAATACATTAATTTTTATAATTTTTGAAATTTTTCAATTTTTATGGGTTTTAAAAATAAGTATGAAAATGCAAAAAAATATGTACAAATGAATACGAAGGAAGAAGACTTACCGAGCATACCCCCAAACTTAAACTTGACAGTGTCCTCACTGTCATGCCACACCAAGATGGTCAAAATTTCGGCACTCCCCTGTTTATTTATTTATAATTTTTTATTTTTTATTTTTTATTTTGTTAAAAGAAAAACAAAAAATATATATACAATAAGGTTCCCCCCAAACTTAAACTTGGCCTTACACAAGCCAAAGGTTAGCACCAACCATTCAAAAATTCTATCGTGGTAATGATAGAGTTGGTGAAAAAATGGAGTGGAAAGAAAGGAAATGAGAAGCATACGAGACCGTGTGGGAAAAAAGGTAGAATATGTCTCGGTGGGGGAGAAGAATGGCGGAAAAGAGAAAGAAGTGAAGTACGATCTTGAGGGTGTAAATCGAGTGAATAAATTAGCGCAACTTGTGATGACCGATGTGTTAAAAGCGATTGTGCTAATCTATCAACCCGTCGAGAAATGGGGTCAAATCTCTCAAGATTCGCAAGAAAACATGGGTCCGTCGAACCTGGTATTGGAGATGAAAGCGTAACGGTCTCTTGTAAGGTCGGAACGATAGGAAGGACGAAAGGGAGTGAATTAGGGATAATCTCATTCTCACCGTAGTAAACTGTCTCGAACTTGAAAGATTCCATCAATGGTTCGAAACGACTGTAAGCAACCGAGTCTGATGGTTCAACTAACTCATCTAAAAATTCAAAGGACTCAAACTCGGGCGGTGAGTCATCAACATCGTCCGAAAAAGTGAAGCACTCGTAAGTGTTATCGGCTGTGAGAACTGTGTCGGATTCAAAGGAAAATTTTTCAAGCTCACAGTCTTCAAGTATGATCTTGTGAGTGGTCAGAACGATGGAAAGGAGGGAGGGTGATATAACAGTTAAAGATTCAGGAGGATGAATTGGAAAATCCGACATATCAAACAAAAATGGTTCAACCTCAATATTATCCTCAATACTCTCCTCAATACTATCCTCATAATTCTCCTCAATATTTAGCCTATCCATCCCATTATCATCAAAATCAAGACACGTATGAAGTTCGGGAGAAACAATTAATGACTCGGGATGATGAATTGGACATAAAATTTCAATCAAATCGACTGGTTCATCATCCAAAATATTCCCGGCGTCTATATCCTCAATCAAGTGAAAATCAATATTTTCTGACACCTCATCAAAAGCATGGATATTTATCAATTTAGGTTCTAGAATGGAGGTGTAAAGATCAAAAGGATTAGGTGTGGTTTCACTCGAAAGGGGTTCTTCACAATCTGGCAAATCAAGCACTACAAAATCACACAACTCGTTTTTATTTTCAACTGGTGAACTATTTGGGACAATTGATGGAAAATCGGAGTTGTGGGCTGGAATTGGGTATGGGTAGGTTTGATTTGGAAATCCACTCAAATTCTCACTCTGTCCAACCGCTTCCTCATACATTGAAAAATTTGGAGCTAGTGGAAAACTAGCTACCGGTTCACTAGGTTGTATAAGGGCGGCTACGGACGCATCCACATTCCTAATCATTTTGTTTATTGCTAAGATATAAGCCTCCAACGACTCTTCCAAACTAGACTTGGGTGGTGAGGGGGTTTCGGTAAAAGATTCGAAATTGTTTGGATACGTGAAACTCCCAAAAGGCTGTGTAGAAACAGGGTCTAGTGAAGGTGGGAAAGTCGGGTAGGACTGGTAGGAAGTGGATGGTTGGATAGGATTAGGATCAACATGTGGATAAAAAGATGGATGGACTTGTTGATTCCTAGAACTAGATGAGGGGAGAGGGGTGAAAGATCGGCTACGAGATTGAGCGATATGCTCAGCAATGGACATCGGTTTAGGAGTTACAGAAAGACTTGAAAAAGTGGTATCAACATATGAAGATGGTAAAGGTTGACTTGGTTGACACAAAGTGGGTTGCAAAGTCAAAATGTTTCTCCTAGACCCTTCTATTTGATCTTTCAAAGAAATTTTAGGCACGGAGGGATCTTCTTTAAAACGACCGAAACAATTGACGTACGAAGCAAAGTTAGGTTCGGGATACCAAAGTTCGGAAAGTGATTTATGATGTGGGGTACCCATGATAGAAGAAAGGGGAAAGAAAGAAGGTTGGGTGGTGCAAGGATTTCTTAGCGGCAAAATTTTGCAAGTTGTTAAAAAAAATTCCTTTTTCCTTTTTCTCTTTATTTGGAAATTTTGAAAAAGATTTTTTTTTTTGAAAAGAGACTTTGACACAAATGCGATCAACCACAAATGCACAATCATGCCTAGATCTAGGGTTATCTAGGTTAGCTAGACAGCTCCTCACTGTTCCAAAGGGCTAGAAATAGGACCTCAAACCGCCTCTTCACCGCCAATTGCGGCCAGGTAAGTGTCAGGTAAGTGGGAGGCTCCCCGCTCCCGCTACAAGTAGCGGTCCTAATTAAGTAACCACTTGCCTAGACACCGCAAAGTCAGGTTAGGATAAACGGCCGATGCCCATAACTATTCCTCTGTCCTATTGAGCTCGAAGTCCTTAGGGCCGAGTCTAGTATTTTTTAATTAAAGATTGGTCAATGCAAATGCCTTATGTGATTTCTGGGGTCCTGGGAAGGGTGATGAAATCCCTACCCAATCTGAATTGGTCAAAAGCCCCTTAAAGTCCGATTAAAGATATGCAAAACAGTAAATCACTTGCAATCAAATCTTTTTATTTTATGCGCGGCGCAAAGAATGCTGCACAAGATTGTCATTTGGAAGGGGAAAGATTTTTTTAAGCGTAAAGAATCCTGCAGGAGATTTTTCAGAAAATATATCGGAGATTTGCAGAGGAGGAGAGAGAAAACTCACAGAGATTTACAGTGGCGGAACTGTTTTTTTTCCTGGTGATGTCACCAGGGCGCGGCGGTTCCGCGGCCGGAATGGGGGTCGCGCGGCGGTTCCGACGCGTGTTGGTAGCTTCGGCTTTTTTTTTGACCAGATCACCGCGATTCTTCTTGTTGACTCGGTCCTCCAAATTTCTTCTGTTGTCTATTGTGATATTCCTCTGTTTGTTCGAATTTGATATTTGCTGTTTTGATCTCTGTAGATTTCCAGATCCGAATTTGTTCGTAAATCCTGCAAAATTCACACAAAAATACCCTTCCCAAAAATAACAGATGATATATTTTTTTGATTTTTTTTATTTTTCAGATTTTTTTAATTTTGATTAACCCGAATTTGCAAAAAGGAAATAACACGCTATCCCCGGCAACGGCGCCATTTGATTTGATCTCAAAAACTATCTATTACCGCAATCAAGAACGGCGTCGCAAGTAGCTAGCCGGTGAGTACGGGTCGGTCCACAGGGATGTTGTGAATTTCCTAATCGCTCTTACGAGTTAATTCCAAACGGTGTGAATGGATTAATTAAATCTAAAAACTAAATTAATCTAGGGCAATTGAATTAAAGATCTAACTATCTAACCAGGGCAAGAAATTAAATTTAATCTAGGGCAGAGAATGAAAAATTACCTAGGGCAAGAATTGAAATTACCTACTTACTTTACAGATGGCTCTCTCCAAACATCAATACAAGACTTGTCAGATCTGAATTTCTGAAATGAAAAGAGGCATCGATGCTCTCCAAAAGAAATCTAAATTTTATTGATAAAAAGAGACATAGGGAGGTATAGCCTTTACAATGATTTAGAGTTTCTATTTATAGAGGATAGGAAACCCTAGGTTACAATTGATTCGCACGTCTACATTTACCAAAATATTCTTAGGAAGACCTAGTCAAAGTAGACTCCAAACTTTAGTAAAATTTTATGTCTCTGTCTCTTTAAAAGGAAGTATTGGGCCTTGAAATTTCCTTTGTTGGCTCTTCTGTCTTTGGACTTCCTTATTATTTGGTTCTTTTATTAAAATAGCTTCTATGTTTCTTCCAGATCTCCAGTGAATAATTGCGGTGGACTTTTAACCGTTCGCTTTATAATCTTGGACCTTGCATTTCCTTGTACTTTGTGAATTTTATCTTTGATGTAGGCTTGATCAAGAGTCTTCTGTTTGTTGGTCAAAGTCCACTTTTGCATCGTCTTTTCATCGTTTTCACTGTTTTCTGTCCAAGAACCTGTAACCTGTAATATGTAGCAGACATGCGTCAAAAGCACCTGTTTATTTATAAAACGAATAAGAATGGGGAATATAATAATACAATATTATGGTGTGAACATGTGGCAGGAGGAGTGAGCACGGGGCGCGACACGTCTGGGTACACGGTGGCACGGAGGCGGGCACGGTGCGAGGCTCGAGCGTGATACACACTGCGACGGAAATGTGCGGGGTTGCGACGGCGACTACACTGACGACAATGATGGTCACAGGGACCGAGGCCATGTCTTGGACGGCAACTCCAGCGACTGGAACAGCGGGGATCGCAACAAACATACGTGTTCGACGAAATGTCGAGTATTGATTTTGGTGTCGATGAGACACGGAGCTAGGCACGGTGAGGACACTGTGCTGGGGTGTTATTTAGGCACAGCTTAGCACAGGCCGCGACGACAGCAGTGAGGAGGTAGGCTGGCGGCAGTGAGACGGCAGCGGCGGCGAAGGTCTTAGACAGCGCAGGCGGCGATGGGTTCTCAGGCGCGGCTTTGTCCAGTGAGGAGGCTCGAGATCTGGGGAGTAGGAAGTGATGAGACGAGGTCGAGGAGGAGAGGTCGGGGATCAGGGTGCAGCGACGTGGTGAGGAGCTCGACGGCGACGAGCTCCGGCGAAGAGATGCAGGCAATGGTGTGGGCTGTTGGGTTTGAGGTCGCAGGGGAGAGGTTGCACGGGAGGGGAGGTGATGGAGAAGTGGTGGTTGCGGTGTCGGAGAGGAGGCGAGGTCGGGGGTGGAGGCGACGACGGCGACGAGGTGAAGGTGGAGGGTTCGTCGCGGGCGTGGTTGCAGGGTGCTCGGGGTGATGGTGGTCGCAAAGTTGGGAGGAGGAGGAGATGGTGGTGACGAGGTCGTGAGGGAGGCGTCGGCGGTGGCGGCGACGGGATGAGGGCAGACGATGGGGAGCTCCGGCGGTGGGTTTACAGTGGGGTGCTCGGTTTTTGGAGAAGAAGAAAGGAGAGAGGAGGAGAAGGGGCGTAGAGAGTGATGAAGAGAGGGAGTGAAGAGAGAGGGAGGAAGGCGAAGCAGTCGAGGGGGTCGAGGATGGTAGCGGGGATCTCGGAGAGCGCGAGGGAGGGGGAAGCCGTGGGGGAAACGTGGAGTCGAGAACGAAGTCGTAGTGTCACGCCCCACCCCCCAATACAGAGAGTATTGTCCGCTCTGGCCGAAGCCGCACGGTTTTGTCCTTCGGGGCAAACCGGACCCGACCAGGGGCCACTTCCCAGGAGGTCACCCATCCCAGAACTTCCCTGGCTCGGGCACGCTTAACTACGGAGTTCTCAAGCTCCTGTAGTGTCGATTCACTTAAAAGGCACCTCTGTATTGAAGAGTGGTATCATTCCATTTATAGTACAGATCTACCCCTTCCGGAATGTATGGCCCCCGCCCACTTAACACGACACTTGGCGTGGCACTTTGTTCCGTGTGGCACTTTGCTCCGTGAGCAAGAACCGGGTCCCGACATTCTCCCCACCTTTGAACAGCGGTGCGTCCTCGAACCACAGACCTACTATTGAGGAACCTGGCTCTGATACCATTCTGTCACGCCCCACCCCCCAATACAGAGAGTATTGTCCGCTCTGGCCGAAGCCGTATGGTTTTGTCCTTCGGGGCGAACCGGACCCGACCAGGGGCCACTTCCCAGGAGGTCACCCATCCCAGAACTTCCCTGGCTCGAGCATGCTTAACTACGGAGTTCTCAAGCTCCTGTAGTGCCGATTCACTTAAAAGGCGCCTCTGTATTGAAGAGTGGTATCATTCCATTTATAGTACAGATCTACCCCTTTCGGAATGTATTCCGAAGAGTCCCTATTGTTCTACGGTGGGTCCCACGGACTCAAGAGGTGGCCCCCACGGATTCAAGAGGTGGCCCCCGCCCACTTAACACGATACTTGGCGTGGCACTTTGTTCCGTGTGGCACTTTGCTCAGTGAGCAAGAACCGGGTCCCGACACGTGGGGAGGAGCGGGTCGTGGAGAGCAGTTGCAAGAAGATGGGGAGGTGTTGGCGAAAGAGGGGAGGGTCGTGGCTGAGCGGGTCGTGGGGGTTCGTTGGGGTGAAGACGAGGGGTGAGGAGGTGGGAAAGAGGGAGAACGAGAAGAAAGAGGAGGCTGGGGAAAATTATTAGATTAGGTAAATAAATTAATTATAATATATAATAAAGAGAGAAGAGTGAGCGAGAGAGGCTGTTAGGATTAGAGTATATTAAAATATATTTAGTTAAAATATAAACGTATATATATTTTAAACAGTTTATATAATAAGAATATTTTATTAACTATATTTGAGTTTTACGACTAATACAAAAATACTCCAAAATATGACCAGGTTGGGTCTAAAATTATGGTTTGAAAATACGGATAATATACGTGTAAACAAAAACCAAAAATCGATATCCGGTTAAAGAAAATGCACACCCCAAGAACGGATACACGTAGTATGCACGTAGCGATCCAAACGAGTCTGTTTCACTAAACGGGATGAGAACACGATGTACGGATGTAGCCATAGGGTCTGGGGTAGAAAGAAAGAATTAGGAAAAATATAAAAAGGGGATAAGGTTTAATCAGGGTAAAAGTTTAGAAGTTAGGTTTTAGAAAATATAGAAAATTATATAGGAAAATTTTGTGGGAAAATATTTGGAAATTATTCATTAAAATAAGGTTACCGTATATCGGAACTGGGTATTACATCATACCCACCTAAAAAGAAAATTTCGTCCTCGAAATTTAAAGAATGAAAACAAGCTATACAGACAGATGTGGAAAACGCCGACGGACATCCTCCTCGCGTTCTCAGGTAGTCTTTCCTGGAGAAGCCCAGTAGATTATCGACGAACATCACGACAAACTCAACTATGGTTATGGATCTACCACGGTTCCGTTGCGCGGCTCTGATAAGAACTCCGAGGTATAGAACTTGATTTAATAAGTTTGAAGAGACGAAGATGTGAAAGCGCGTCAGGTTCGGAAAGAAACGTAAGTATGAATTTGACTGTCAAGAATGGTACAAGAACGAAAAGATGGGGAACATATTTGAAAACCCCGGAACGATATAAGCTACCGGCTACAGGTGAGAAATATAGGAAAATTTTGAGTTAGGGTTATAGAATTAGGAATAATAATAATTTAAGAAAAATAGAAGAAATATTCATATGAAATATTGGAGAAAAAGGACATAGGAAAAATATTTAGGAAATTTATCAAAATAAATTTCATCAAAACATGGAATAGATCTTACGGCAAATACTGGTTATTATATCACCCACTTACAGAAAATGTCATCCTTGAAATTAAAAGAACGAAAACAACGAAAACACAAAACAACGAAGCAAACAACTACTCAAAAGACATGGAGGGCGTTAACGGATCTCCTTCTTTTAACCCTTTTCTCCGAGGGCAACCGTTGACACGATGTTTAGCGAATCCACAAATCAAACATTGTCCTTTGGTCTGGCGACGGTCTCTCTGTAGGTGCCCCGGTCTCTTGCAATAACCACACACTCGGGTTCTCCGCTGCTTCATCTGTACACCTCCTCTTTTACTAACATGGATTCCCTCACGATCAGGGCTCCTCCTGGTGCGCGAACCAGCTGTCTCCTGAGCCCTTCAGCTAAAAGATCGTTCGTCATTTCCTGGGATTCTTTCAATCCTCGCAGTACCCCCAAAATCTCGACGGTCCGACTCCGGGGAGTGGAGGTGGAAGAAGAGTCGTTGGAAGCCAAGTTTCAGCTTCCGCTGTGCGACACTGATAGAAACTTAAAGGTATGCAACGCGATATGATAACTTTGAAGAAACGAAGACATGAGAATGCAACGAGTCCAATAAGAAACGTAAGAAGGTGTAGGATAAATAGGAAAGTGCAAGGATGAAAATGTAAAATAGATTTGAAAACTCGGAAACGGTATAAAATATAAACGGAGATAAAGACTTGACGATCAAAACAAGATTATGCGGTAAAGTAATATTCAATCGAGAAGGGAATCAAAGGTAGAACCCCAAGTCACTCAAACAGAGTACAGTATTGTAACTATGCTGCAGTTCATAGTTACAACCACATAACTCTACCAAGTTACCCAAAATTCTAGCGAATGGATCGAAATATGTAGCAGGACACACTATATGAATCAGGGTTAAAGATAACAAGTTTACAATCTAGAGAGGGGGACTTAAATTGTCAACCCCCAGTCGGAAACTATAATCTCAATCTAAACCTGGCGCTCTGATACCAACAAAACCATGTCATGCCCCGCTTCCCAAAATACGGAATACAAGGGGTGACAAGGCCAGCCATACTCCTACAGTCGAAGAAATATCCTACCGTAGTCACACATCGGCTTCTAGCATTACTTGGTAATCGGTAATCAATGCACAGGTAATGAAAAATGCAACCACTAATTCTATCAGAACAGATAAAAGATATACCAGATAGAGATCAAGGGAAAGATAGCGCCAGCGTCGCTGATCTGGATGTCCGCGATATCCTCGAGGTACGACCGATCCTGATCCGAGCTAAGTCCACTTCTCACTCTGAGCATGCATACTCAGGTCGTCAGAGCGACACAATAGCAATATATATATATATATATATACATATATATACATATGTAAACACGTGCAATGATGATGAACATGAAGCGGTAAATTTAGAACGATGACGCGAGCATGAAATAATCGGTATAGGTAAACAGTAAAGCAGGTATATCGAATCAGTAATCAATGCATGTCTATGTCACTAAACCTACTAGTCTCTAAGTCTCACTGTCCAGGTCGCTAAACATATCGTCGGTCCAAGTGTGAGCGTCAACCACCGCAGGAGTATTCCCAACCCAAGGGTAGGCCCCAGGGGCAAGGGAACACGGGCCCGAATCACGCTCGCTAATAATCAGTAATATCATCCATATGACTCCCAAAATCGCTGTATATGCCGGCAGTGGGACTCCTGAGATTCCGTTGATCGAACTCACATTCAAACTATTCCACACCCACGGTCTACATCAAATACCAACCATGAATCCAAATACTAGTCGCTCCATGACAAGTCTACGCGAGAACTGGAGACAGGGTCTCCATCAAGCATGTCTCGACTGGTATCCAAGACAAATGGACAGTACTCGATATCTTACCTATGACACTAATATAAGTTGTTCCATAACCGTCACATACCAGTTATAGTTACACTTACATATACCCCATAGGCATCGACAATGCAATAATTTAACCGGTTCCACTGATTGTGTACAAGCACGTGTCACTTCACTTATTCATTCATGCTTTAACACTAATGTACTTGCCACAATCCAATCACCAATATTTATCACTGGGTAATGTAACATGGTCACTAGGTTATCAATGTATATGACCACTATTCGAATGAGGGTATAACCGCTACATGATGTGATGAGAATGCAATTAATTACGTTATGAATAAAAATATCAGCAGCCAGTGTCCTACCACTTGCATAATTTACTATAAATCACACGCGCAGAATTTAGCGAAACAATGTAAAAGGGGTAAGCAGTATGTTTAATTATCTATCCATCAAAATTAGTTTCACATCAATCGGGTTTCAAGTTCTCTAGTTATGGTCATTTCCTTTTAAGTGTTCACTGCTGGAAATCCAGTTTCTGAACTGGAGGTCCGTTTCGTAACGCGTTTTACTCCCAGTTGGGGGCATAATTAGGCAATTATACAATTGGATAATATTTAGGTTTATCAGTCAGGTTTCCAACGCACTAGACGGATCGATAATATCCTTAGTGTACTGGGAGTTATGCAATGTTTAATATCGGGACATGTGTTCTGTCCCAGCTTGGGACCGCAATACGTACTGATGGTTTAAAATGTGATTAAATTAGAAAACGATGATAAAAATGAATGAAACCACTTTCAATATTTAGCTAACATATTTATCTTCGCCACGGTATAGGGTTCCGCATAATATCATTTTCATACAGTGCTATAACAACATTTTAATTCAGGTGTCAACAAATGGTACTGCTCTGGACTGCAATCCAGAGTCAAATCTTGCTTCAGTTTGCATTATCGTAACAAAACAATATTCAGTAACCATCTATATAGGGTTAAGGGTCATTCAGTTGGCTTCGATATAAGCTCGGGAATGTTTCATTAAGAGTTATATTCAATTAATTATGAACTTTACAATGCAAGGTATATTGCAGTTTTTAGATTTTACGACGTATCTTGGGACGTCCCTTTATGTATGAAACATCAATAATATCCATTCAAATTTCTATGCGACGTTTATTAACATCAAAGGAATGCATTGATTATAAATTCCATCATTTTCAATTAGGTTTTAATTATGATAATCGCGGCTATTTTCTAGAACACAAACTTATTTAAATCAAGATTAACATTTATCAAATCGATTAACATAATTATATATATAGGTATAGCATGATTTAGCAAGTGAGAGAGTTCACTTGCCTCGGTCGCTGATATAGAAGCGACACCGCTTGTGGACTTCGTCTCGACACACGAGACGATGCGATGCGGGACACGCCACGTCGCGCGAGCGCGATGCATGAAGATCCGATACGGGCAAGGTGACGATGCGAGTGCGACACGATAGTGGGCGTGGTGATGATGCGGGCGCGACACGGTACTGGGCACCGTCTTGACTCGGAACGTGGTCCGGGAGCGGCACGGCGCGTGCACTGAATTGAGCACGGCATGGCACGGGGACTGGGTACGATGTGGCACGAGGAGTGAGCACGGGCGTGACACGTCTGGGTGCGCGGTGGAACGGAGGCAGGCACGATGCGAGGCTCGAGCGTGGTATACACTGCGACGGAAATGTGCGGTGTTGCGACGGCGACTACACTGACGACCATGGTGGTCACAGGGACCGAGGCCATGGCTTGGACGTCAACTCTGGTGACAGGAACAGCGGGGATCGCAACAAACGTACGTGTTCGACGAAATGTCGGGCATTGATTTTGGTGTCGATGAGACATGGAGCTAGGCACGGCGAGGCCACTACGCTGGGGTGCTATTTGGGCACAACTTAGCACAGGCCGCGGCGACAGCAGTGAGGAGGTAGGCTGGCGGCAGTGAGACGGCAGCGGCGGCGATGGGCTTAGACAGCGCAGGCGGCGATGAGTTCTCGGGCGCGGATCTGTGAAGCGAGGAGGCTCGAGACCTGGGGAGTAGGATGTGAGGAGGCGAGGTCGAAGAGGAGAGGTCGGCGATTGGGGTGCAGCGACGTGGTGAGGAGCTCGACGGCGACGAGCTCCGGCGAAGAGGTGCAGGCAATGGTGTGGGCTATTGGGTTTGAGGTCGCAGGGGAGAGGTTGCACGGGACGGGAGGTGATGGAGAGGCGGTGGTTGCGGTGTCGGAGAGGAGGTGAGGTCGGGGGTGGAGGCGATGATAGCAACGAGGTGAAGGTGGATGGTTCATCGCGGGCGCGGTTGCAGGGTGCTCGAGGTGATGGTGGTCGCGGAGTTGGGAGGAGGTGGAGATGGTGGTGGCGAGGGCGTGAGGGAGGCATCGGCGGCGGTGGCGAAACGAGGGCAGGCGATGGGGGAGCTCCGGCGGTGGGTTTACAGTGGGGTGGTCTGGTTTTGGAGAAGAGAACAAGAGAGGGGAGGAGAAGGGGCGTAGAAAGTGATGAAGAGAGGAAGTGAAGAGAGAGGGAGGGAGGCGAGGAAGGCGTGGGGGTCGAGGACGGTAGTGGGGATCTCGGGGAGCGCGGGGGAGGGGGAAGCCGTGGGGGAAACGTTGAGTCGAGAACGAAGTCGCGGGGAAGAGCGGGTCGTGGAGAGCAGTTGCGAGAAGATGGGGAGGCGTTGGCGAGAGAGGGGAGGGTCATGGTTGAGCGGGTCGTGGGGGCTCGTTGGGGCGAAGAAGAAGGGTGAGGATGCGGGAAAGAGGGAGAATGAGAAGAAAGAGGCGGCTGGGGAAAATTATTAGATCAGGTAAATAAATTAATTATAATATATAAAAAGAGAGGAGAGTGACAGAGAGAGGCTGTTAGGATTAGAATATATTAAAATATATTTAGTTAAAATATAAACGTATATATATTTTAAACATTTTATATAATAAGAATATTTTATTAACTATATTTGAGTTTTACAGCTAATACAAAAATACTTCAAAATATGTCTAGGTTGGGTCTAAAATTACGGTTTGAAAATACGGATAATATACGTGTAAACCAAAACCAAAAAGCTATATCCGGTTAAAGAAAATGCATACCCCCAAGAACGGATACACGTAGTATGCACGTAACGATCCAAACGAGTCCGTTTCACTAAACGGGACAAGAACACGATGTACAGATGTAACCATAGGGTCTGGGGTAGAAAGAAAGAATTAGGAAAAATATAAAAATGGGATAGGGTTTAATTAGGGTAAAAGTTTAGAAGTTAGGTTTTAGAAAAATATAGAAAATTATATAGGAAAATTTGGGGGGAAATATTTGGAAATTATTCATTAAAATACGGTTACGGTATATCAGAACTGGGTATTACAATGTTAGTTATAGATACACAGGGTGTTGGGGTAGTTTGAGTGTGAGTTCGTTCGACAGGATCTCTGGAGTCCTACCGCCGACAGCTCGTACCGGGCTATATCGGTCTCTTGTCCCTACTGCTCGTACCGGGCTATATCGGCCGCTTGTCCCTACTGCTCGTACTATGCTATATATGGTCGCTTGTTCACTCTACTTTTAGGCTTGTGTTTCCTAGACCCTAGGGTCCTATCCTTAGGTTAGAAATACTCCTGCAGAGATTGACATACACACTCGAACTCACGTTATGATAGATTACGTTTTTAGTGATCAACTAGGATATGACTTGACCGACTTGACCTGTTTACATGCTTACTTCATATTACTGTCATATTTTTATCTATATATGCACGCGGGCTTCACTACACATATATTCATGCTATCACACACATAAACACACTATTACGATAGTGTACTTGTTGAGATGTTCTGACATCCTTAAAACTTGCCATCTCATATTTAGAAACTGATTCACAGGCAGAGAAGGATCAGAGTGACAATCAGAAGTTTGTCGAAAATTAGTAGTATTTGTAGATATATTTCTATTTTATTTCAGTTACTATTAGAATGTGCGCCTTCACGGGACGTTAGGAATAATTTATCTTTCCTTTTGAATCTTATATTTCGTTTATTCGGAACCCTTTGTTATTTGGATATTTTTTTATTATATTTTTATCTCGTGAATTCATTAGTTTTATTTATTATTTATGCAGCATGATACTAGTAATATATGATAGATATTATCGTACATGTTTAGCTACAGCCTTAAATGTCTATGGCAAGACGATTTTCTCTTGTTTAGGAGCACCGACTGTTTGGGTCCATATTTCCGTATTCCGGGAATTGGGACATTACAGCTCTAGAAATGCAATCTGCAACAATTAAGAACTCAATCGATCACAATCATGATGACAATGTAGTGCATTGCTCTTGATACAGATTCTAGATAAAGTGATCAGATATTTGGAAGTTCAATGAAAATACAAGGTATGCGAGGCAAAAGTCTCATTTGCGAAACACTCGCAAACGAGAAGAAGTCATGGAGTTGACTATGGAGGCTAACCATCTTGATTGTAAGAGTTTAAACGATTATATTGAGAAATTGGTTGAAAAAGTGTGCCCCGAGGCAGCTGCAGGCTATTTTGGATCGCAGATGTGAAAGAACTTGTAAAGAAGAATCTAGTTTACGAGTTATTGGAGTTCTTCACTTGTGACCTTCATGTTACACAATTCTCCATCTAGTAGCTCTTACATATAGTTTTTTGAGTTTATTTAGTCGAACTATATGCTATGAATTTTTCTTTTATTTTACGGTTTATAGACATATTTTTATTGCAAAATTTTTAACTATAAATTAAATGAAGAAATGAATTTTTAACTATAAAATGTCTCGTAATATTATTTGCAGAATTTCAGTCTCAGCTGTAAAATGTTAACAAAACCTATCGATACACATGCATGGCGAGGATCTGCGCTAGCTAGTAAAGGAGGATGAACCCAAAATTACCCAAAAACTCTACAAATGTGATGCCGCTGTGTATGTGTGCTAACATTATATATGAACAAAGAAATGAGAAAAATCTAAAGAATCTTAATTAAGTTTATATATATAGATATTTCAAAGAGTTCTGGTGAAGGTTTTTTCAAATTAATTTATATAGATATTAGAATATTCTTGTCATGACTGCTCGGTCTGTACATCAAATTAGCAATTTCAATTTAGAAACTCCTAGATCTCCTTCTTCAAAGCTAGCCATGATGACCTACAAGCAATTTTGCTGAATAGCATCTTACTGGTTTGACTTGGGGCTAGACTCCCATAGTCCCATTCCCATTTATTCTTTAAGTTCAAGTAAATCAATAATTTTCCCTCTCTACACATAATCCTACGAGTTTAAATTCTTTATTTAATTTATATTTTGAAAACAATAAAATTTGAATAGATCACAGTCTATTAATCAAATCTACCTAGATTATGAATAGATTTGTATTTGAATGCATTTGGCATATACGCAAGTGGATAAAAGCAATCTGAGTTCGGATTCATTAAATATAAATCGACATGAATATAATATGTGCGAGTTTAATTTAAGGCCAATTTAGGCTAATCCAGAAATTTAGATGTCATGTTACTTCCGTACCAAATTTGGTTCCACTGCAATAGGTGTTGTAGGCAGTTCTAATGCATAAATTACGATCTAACGCATAAATTACGAACAAAAAAGGTATGGGATAACAGAATGAAACTTTGTGTTGGAATTTTAACAAAATAATTCCCACCATCTAAAATATATTTGCAATAAAAAATGGGAATATGAATATTGGGTTTTATCGCATAAGATCTCTGACCATAAAGCCTTTGTGATGGATATTAAACTTAATAGCAATCAATGTTTTATTGGGTCTGATTAATATTTGGGCCATTATTTGGGTGATTAAATATTGAATTAGACCGTATGGTAATAGTCTTTTGACTATATATGCATAAATGTTGATATTGATATTAATTGGGTTTATCATGGCCTCGACCATTTTTATTGGTTTATTAATATAATGGATGCTACTGGTAATTGGGTTCTTATTGAGGCTATTAATGTTCATTTTATTTGGTCTGTTATTCTCCTTTTCTTTTCTCAATGTATGCTACAATTTAAACCCTGTATATACATATATCATTTTTACATGACATTTCTCAAACACTATTTGGCTTATAACTATGTGGAAAGAAAAATGTGTGGGCAGAGCTCTTGATTTTTACTTTATGCAGGAATGAATAGCGAAACGATGATATTTGTTGGTTGTTATATCCTGAGGGACAATATGTCAAGACCCTCTGCATCAATGGAGAACCACTAACTTCTCATCGCGGTAACACGATTTGTCTTAAAGAAAGCGAGATATATATGTCTAACTCGACGTCTTCACCAACCTAATCATATTTACCTTTTTTCTTTATTTCACCATGAAAACTCATATTGTATTTTATGTTATTTGATTTAACTTTGATTCCATTTTATACCATCTAGAAACAACAATTTTAAAACAATTCATAGACGATGGAGCCTTATTTGGGAAAAAGAAGTCGTTGAAGATGTTGGTGATTCAAGCCACTTCTCTTGAAATGATACGATTATATGCTATGAGAAAAAGACAAGTTTTACTATCTTTTAATACATTTTTGTGTGAAATATTTATTGTATCAAGGCTAATATTGCAGGTTATGAAATCGAAGAGGTTGGCCAAATAGAAGATTTTCATGAAGAACCAATGAGCCGAATCTGGTGAAGATGGACATAAGAAGTGAAATGTTCTCATCCATAAAATTGATAGTTCTCTTGAGGTACCTTTTATCGATATTGATTTATGTCTTGGTCAATATCTCTGTTATTCAATTGAAATCTAAAAGAGTATGACATGGAATTCCCTCATCTAAATTAGAAAAAAGAACAATAAAGCATCTAAGATATTCTATCCTAAAATTATGCATTTTATTTATGTGATAATTAGGATAATCTTTCTAATTGTTGTAATTGGACATGCGGCTTTTAAATTAAGCCTATGCTACCGAAATATTTCTGTTAACGATTTTCATTTCCGCTGATTTAGTGGTCTTGTCAGATACTGACGAGCTGGTGTCCGAAGTATCGAAAATCTGCTCGAACTGTCTTTTCATATGTTCTAAGCAGCGCTTCATCACTTATTCTTCAGAGATGTTTGGATACTTTCTCTGAAAGGAAATTTTCAGTTTCTGCATAGAATTTTCTGTGGCCAATTTCTCATTAATCCTATTGTCCAGAATATCACTATTATTTTTTATAGTTGTTTTTATTTTAACTATTTTTTGTTCTTCCAAAATTTCTGACCACCATTTTATGAAGAACTTTCGTGATAGAACAGAAATATTCTTACCATTTAATTCCCCTGTAATTGTCCATCTCAATATGAACGGAATTTCGTTTTCGACAAAGTAATATAACGTACTTTCTCCTTTTTTAAAAGAAATGTCGTATGTGTTATAAAATCTTGGATGTGATTCCATCCATGGAACAAACAGATTGATAATAGATTTGGGCAATATTCTTAATTCTGCCCCCATTTTTTGCCACCATTGGATAAATCAATTGGGGACACCTGATTTTATAATATCAGGTTTAATCATAATAAACCAAGAGTGCTTTCTCTCTGAATTTTCATAGTGCAAAAAATTATTGAATGCTTGGATATAATCTCAGTAATTGCATTCATGTCTTACATCGTCTAATTTGAACGATCTGGCCCTATTAGGATGTAATGCCCATTCTTGTGAGCTGTAAATTTTCTTTATAATAATCTTAGAGAAATTTATGATTTCCCCCATCTTTACCATTGGGGTAATAACGTTTAATTTCCATTGAACTGGAAACTATCAACAAAGCTTCATATACTTGCCTTGTCTTCCCTGCTCGTGAAGCACAAGCAGTGGTCTCTATGTATTTTTCTTTGAGAGACCATGGATCATTCATCCTGGAGATATCTTCTTCTAAACAAATGATTTGTTCAGAGGTGTTCTTCTGAATGCAATCATCTTCAACACCTTCAATCGCCCTTTTAAAGGACTGTTTTTGTTTAGGGAAATTCCCTGTTGAGGATGTTCCTTCCTCGTTTTTAGTGTTATAAACACTTTTTTTCAACAATTTGTAGGACGTTTTCCATTCTGATTGGGCGTATGACGCTTCAGATTCCAGATCAAATCGAATTGGTTTTGGTTTCTGCATTTTTAAACAATTCGGATAAGGGGAGTTATTAGGAATATTATTCCTTCTCCTTACTCGGACTGGGCCTTGGCCCCTCGAGAGATTCTGCATGGGCAGAATCCTGTAGGAATTCCCTGGTAAGAAAATCAGGAAGACAATTATCAGTGCCTTTAATATATTCAATATCAAAATCAAAGGCAGCTAACTCAGCTTGCCATCTTGCAAATATTTGCTTTGATATTAAATTTTTAATATTTTTCTGTATAACATTTTTGGCTGCACTACAATCAATTTTAAGTAGAAATTTTTGATTTAATAAATCGTCCTGAAATTTATAGATGCATTTAATAATAGAAATAATTTCTTTCTTAATAGTTGAATAATTCAACTGGGCTAGATTTCATTTTCCAGAAGTAAATCTAACAAGTATTTCCTTGTTATTACTCGGATCTACTTGTTTCAAAATTCTTCCATATCCTATATTTGAGGTATCTGTTTCAACAATTTTATTCCAAGTAGGATTTGCAATGTGAAGACACGGTAAATTTTTAACCGTTTGTTTAATTTTTTGAACAACTTTAGTATGACCATCTGTCCATAGTAAAAGCTTCTTTTTTAGCCTATTGTATAAAATAGCTGCATCAATAGCAAAAATTTTATAATAATCTGCAACATAATTTAAAGCACCTATAAATCTTTGTAGTTGCTTTGTATCAGGAATATAATTCAGAAATTTAAAAGCAAATTCAATGTTTCTTTCTATGGGTATAATGGTGTCATTATCAATGTTATGGCTCAAAAATCTAATAGCCGTTTGAAATAATTTCATCTTAGGAGCGGATATAACCAGTCCATTTTTTATAATAAGATGTTTGAAGATATTAAGATGTTTGAAGTGCTGATCAATATTGTCAGAATATATCAAAACATCATCTATATATATATATATGAAAGAATGAATTCTGTATAAGATTTGAAAATAGAGTTCATAATATTTTGAAACTCTGAAGGCGTATCTTTCAATCCGAATGGCATAACATTCCATTCAAAATGCCCAAATGGTACTGTAAATACAGTTGTGTATTTATCAGATTCATTAATCAGTATCTACCAGTAACCAGATTTCAAATCAAAATTTGAAAATACTTTTGCTTTACTTATTCTGTTAAGCAAATCCCTTTTATTAGGGAGATGATATCTTATACATTTAAGTACTTTGTTTAAAGGCTTGTAATTAATAACAAGACGAAGAACTTCTCGTTCTTGTTCAGCAGCATTGTTGACATAAAATGTTGTGCAACTCTATGGAGAGGAGAATTTTTTTATAAGATTTTTGTCTATAAGAGTTTTAATCCCCTTTTTACAAAGTTCAAGATATTCTTGATTCATCTGGCATGGTCTTATCTTGGTAAAAATTTCTTCCTCCTTAAAACCTTCTATATAAGACAGAGCAACAATATGTTTCTTTCTTTCCCAAAATGCATTCGGAAAATTACTACAAGTTTGAGTTATAAACTCATTTTCAAGCATTTTTATTTTTGCTTTTATCAAGCTTGAATCTAGTTGCTTGTTAACTTGTATAGAAGCTATTTCTTCTTTTATGAAGTTAATTTGATTTTCCTTCAGGTAAATATCTTTAACTTCATTTAGGATTTTAATCATGGGGTCGGTTATAAACTGAAAAGGATTTCTTTTTCTTTGTAAATGCTATAAATGTCTTGAGTGTCTATTCTTTTTATAGGTATTATTTTACTAAGGAACGGTGTCCCAAGTATCACATGTTGTGATATTTCCTTTACTATAATAAAAGGAGAAGAAAGACATATATCTTCATTGCAAATATTAGCATTAGACACTTTATATGGTGTCGTTAAAGTGCTGTTATCAGCAGTACTCAGAGTCTGAGTAGTTCTCTCACAGTATTTAATAGGAATAATTCCTTCTTTAATGCAGTTCAGGTCTGCACAACTGTCAACGATCTATTAGATTTGGTATGACCAAATCGTTGTTCACTATAAGTGTGATTCTTATGTACTATTTTTGATTTAATACCAAATCAATGGTTTGTAAGAATTTATGAAGAATTACTCTTTCTTCAGTAATTTCCTCACATGCTTCTTCATTTGAAGATTCACCTTGTATCAAGGTATTGCTTTCAATAGCAGAGATTCTTCAATGATATATCTATTTTGAGTTTTTAACTCTTTTATTTCTATCTTGAGGTTATTAATCTCCTTCTGCAAAGCCGCAATAGTTACTGGCTTTTCTTCCTTTTGTTGTTGTCTTTTAAAGACTTTTGATAGTTTATAAACGTTATCAGTCATAGGAGATTTCTCTTTTTCATCTCTTAGAAGAATTTCAACCAACTTAGATTTTAGTTCTGGCCGAATATTGTCAACTTCTATGATCTTTAGAATGGCTTTCTTATCATCTTTGCTTATCACATTGATGCTTAACCCATTCATATTAACAATCGATTTCCAGTAATTTTCATCTTGGTTGATATTACAACACTTACTGGAGCACCCTTTTGTGCAGAGTTTTTCTTCATCACTTGATGAAGAGGAATCTGATATTTCATGTCATGCCCTGCTTCCCGGTAGATGGAAACGATGACGTGGCAAGCCCGTAACGTATTTATTATGAGAAGGCCGTTTCTCAAAATAAATACGCTAAGCGTTTATAAGCAACATAAAGTAACAAGAACAAACAAAAGAATGAAATCCAACTATGATTTATTACATTCATGATTCATGGTAGACAAAATATCTAAATACAAGATATTTAACACGATAAGCCTTAACAAGGAAGCACACATAAATAAGGTGAAATGAAATGAAAGGTCGAATGAAACTATACGTCCGTTTGTGATGCGAACTGGTTGTACTTCTCTTCAACCGCTTCAATCTCCTCTGTCTCAATACCACCCGACGAACATTCCAAGAAAGAAAGAAAGATGGGTGGAATTCCCGTCAGCGAACTAATGCTCGGTGAGTCCCCAAAAGGATGGTGTAATGTATATAAATGAAATGCTATGTGTAATGTGATATATGGTATAACATAGATATAAATCATGAACATATAAACAAGTATAGTGGCGTGCATGATAATATGTATGTCAACTATATCAGTATGACAAACAAGTATAACATGACTGTGGAGTGTAGGTATAGTGAACATGAAGTGGATGTCCGTGTCCTAAGGGGTCTCTATAAGGTAATATATCCTAATGTCAGTTCAAGTGTGAATATCAACCAATCTCAAGAGTATTCTCGAAAATATCAACCAATCTCAAGAATATTCTCGAAACGAAGGCAATCGTCCAGGGGCAAGGAATCACGAGCCCAAAATAGCGGGATTTTAATTGTTATTGAAGTATTCCAAACCCAACAGGCTATCATCCAGGGGCTTGGAAACACGGGCCCTCATTCTTGAATTCGTGATTTGTACCGTTTCAGCCCGGTACCACAGCAACATGATTTAACTCGTTTCAGCCCGGTACCACGGCAACATGATTTGTACCATTTCAGCCCGGTACCACAGCAACATGATTTGTACCGTTTCAGCCCGGTACCACAGCAACATGATTTGTATTAATGGGACTCATGAGATTCCGTTGGATTCATACTCAAACTACCCCAACATACCGTGTTTATTAGTCTATGATTAATGTTATGAGTCTTGATCGAATCCATGAATACAAAAGGTGATGTATGATATCAAGTTTTCAAGATTGAGTTCATGTAGTCATGTCAAGTGCAAGTCACGCCAATTGTATTCATGGTTCGAGTCAAGTTAGTTCAAGTGTACATACCGAGTTCAAGTATTCATGATTGAGTCATGTCAAGATCAAGTCAATTCTAATATGTAATGATTTAATCACGAGTCATATAAATAAAAATAAATAAGCAATCACAGAACATGATATGAGATAAGTATATAAGTAACGTCCAAAACAATGTTGTAAATATGTGATATGTATGACTGGTTAATCAAGTCATTTGAAATCATAATATAAATGAAAACATAGCCTTAAGTGTTATGCACACGTGAGTTCCAGTCTCGCCTAAATACGACTATCGTCAAGCAAAACAGATCAGAATCTATTCAGCACCGTCACACATTTTTAAAACGCAGTTTGAGTTAAATTCTATCGGGTTTCAGGTTACAAAAATCATTAGAAAATTGTAGGTATTTCTGAGTACGTATGCAAAAACCAAGATTCGCGCGATTTGGATTTCTGAAGCTCTGGTTATGATCATTTTAATATCAGCATTTAAAACAGAAATTCAGATTTCTGGACAGCAACTATTTGTTATATTGCAAAGCCTATATCGAGTTGTTTCATGCGTTTTAAGTAATATAATATACAGGAAATTATAGCTCTATCAATTGTGTATCTACACATCTAAATTTTTATCATGAATGGATATCGGGAGTTCGAGCTATGTCCTATTTAAAAACAGTATGCGAATCAGGAAAGATTCTGTCCAGATCCATCACTTAATATTGTAACACAATTTTCTATATTTTATGTCGGTGTTCAGTAAAAACATAAAACTAACAAAATATAGATCATTCGATATAGCTATGATACCGCGGCATAGTTACAATGCGATACTCTATTTAAGTAACTCGGAGTTCTAGCCTTGATCTACATTTTGAATCCGTTATCATGCTAATCCTTGGGTGTTTTGATTTCAGGAATATGGCAGACAAGAATCTGAAGACGTACCAAAGGCGTGTTGACGAAGCCACTATGCTTGGAGTAATATGTGGGATGTTGGAAAACCAAAAGCGACAGGCCGAACCGATCCAGCAGCAAGCTGAATCTTTTCAGGAAGGTTTGCAGACCATTCAGCAGTCCGTAAGCAATGTTATGGCCAGACCAGTGGATCGTGTGGGAACGGTAGCGGATTTCAGGAGACTGGGTCCGTCTGTCTTTACTGGCCTGGAGGAGCCGTTGCCAGTGGAGCAGTGGCTGGTTGATACGGAGAATTTACTCGTTGCAGCACAGATCCCAGATGATAGGAGAGTGGATGTGGTACGCATCCAGCTAGTGGATTACACCCGTGAATGGTGGCTTGTGGAAGAGACCCGCTTGCCTAAGCCGATCAGTTGGGCGGATTTCTCGAGGAGTTTCTTGGAGAAGTTTTTCTCGCGGACTGCACGGGAGGAAATGGAGGAAAAATTCGTCAGTTTGAAGCAGAACGGTGCACCTGTAGATGTACATGCAGCTGAGTAGATGCGGCTCAGCAGATTCACGGGACCTTTGGTTACCAGCAATGCTGATAGGGCAAAAGGGTTCATGCGCAGTTTGGATGTGGACATCCAGAGGCAGATTGTCTCCCTGGGTTTGACCACTTTCTCACAAGTACTTACAGCAGCCCGAGAGCAGCAGAGTCTATCAATGAAGACCGGGGGTACACCGCAACCAGCAGTTACAGCACGGAAACCGACATTTGCACCGAACCGAGCACATGGACGCAAATGTATACCGGTGGACAGGCGTGGCGTTGTACCAATGAAGAAGCCAGTTTTCCCCGAGCAAAAGGGAAGGGCGTTGTGCGATTACTGCCAATGACCGGGCCATTATCGAAGAGATTGTCGTAAGAGGCTTGGACTTTGTCTTATTTGTGGATCAGCGGATCACACCATTGATACTTGTCCGTCGAAGCTATGGTTGAAGGAGGATACTCAGAAGCCACCGCAGAGACAGATTCAGGAGCAGAAGCTGATAACTCAGGGACCCAATCAAGCTCGAGCCTTTACCCTGACGGCAGAAGAGGCTAAAGCTTAAGAGGAAGTCGTTTCAGGTACCCTACTTGTTCATGGTTTTCTCGCATTAGCGTTTTTCAATTCTAGTGCATCCTATTGATTTATGCCGTCCAAGTTTATTACTACACACTTGATTACTTGCACGAGCATGTTTTAGTTATTGGAACATACACACTGGGAATGGAAAAACCATAACTAGTAAAGGGTGTAAGGATTGTTCTGTTATTGTGGCGGACGAGAGTTAATTGCAGATTCCTTGGCGATTGTTACCAGCAGTTGTGAAGTCGTCTTAGGAATGGATTTCTCGGCACTTTCCACGCTCACATTGAGTGTAGAGTAAATAAAGAGAATTTCCAGATTCCCGGACATCCAGAGGTTGTCTAGAGGAAGCAGTTCTGTCGGGCCAGTCGAGTTTAGGGCTAGGCCGACAACTAATGTTCTTTCGTCGATGAAGGTTGCTAAAGAGGAAGCGCCGGCTGTAGTTGGAGAGTTCATGGACATGCTCAAGGACATCTCGGGTTTACCGCCAAAGCGAGAAGTGGAGTTCGCAATTGATCTTGTTCCTAGTGCAGCGCCAATCTCAAAGGCGAACTTTCCGATGGCACCGGAGGAGTTGGCAGAAGTTAAGAAGCTGGTTACTGAATTACTTGAGAAGGGTTAGATTCGAAGCAGTAACTCGCCTTGGGGAGCTTCAGTTCTTCTAGTAAAGAAGAAGGATGGCACAAGGAGGATGTGCATCGACTATCAAGAATTAGACCGGGTGACCATTAAGAACAAGTACCCGATCCTTCGCATTGGCGTGAGGGTATTCTCGAAGCTGGCTTTACGATCCGGATATCATCAGGTCCGAGTTAAACCAAAAAATATTTGCAAGACTGTGTTCCGAACTCGGTATGGACATTACGAGTATTTAGTGATGCCCTTCGGAGTAACGAATGCACCGGCGATATTCATGGACTTGATGAACCGAATATTTTCACCATTCTTAGACCAGTTTATAGTGGTATTTATTGATAATATTCTGGTCTACCCCAAGAGCAGTGAAGAGCATGCAGAATATTGGTGATCGCACTGCGGACAGTGAGGTAAGAAAGATTGCATGCAAAGATGAGCAAGTGCGAGTTTTGGCTTGAAGAAATGAAGTTTTGGGGCATATCGTAGCTGGAGATGGAATCGTCGTTTATCCAAGGAAGATTGCAGCAGTTTAAGACTGGCCGATTCCGAAGAACGTTGCAGAGATCAGAAACTTTCTTGGACTTGCCGGGTATTACAGATATTCATGAGGAACTTATGAAGGAGGCACACAGTTCAGCTTATTCTGTACATCCAGGAGGCACAAAGATGTACCGAGTTTTACGACATCAATTCTGGTGGGAAGGCATGAAACAGGAGATTGCCCGCTTTGTGGAAAAATGCTTGGTGTGTCAGCAAGTTAAGGCTGAACATCGAAGGGTTGCTGGTTTATTGCAACCACTTCCGATTACTCAGTGGAAGTAGGAACATATAACCATGGATTTCGTAACAGCTCTACCGCGGAGTCCAAAAGGCAACAATGCAGTATGGGTGATTGTTGATCGTTTGACCAAGGCAGCTCATTTCATACCATTTCGAGTTGGTCAATCAATGGAAGCGTTGGTAGAACGGTACATGCAGGAGATTGTGTGATTGCATGGAGTACCTGTGAGCATCGTGTCCGACCGTGACACCCGATTCTTATCGCACTTCTGAAGGAGTTTACAGGAAAGTTTGGGGATGCGATTGAAGTTTAGCACAGCTTATCATCCTCAGACAGATGTCCAGTCGGAGAGAACGATCCAAACTCTTGAAGATATGTTGAGAGCTTGCATGTTAGACTTCAAGGGTTCGTGGGAGGATCATCTACACTTGGTGGAGTTTTCTTACAATAACAGCTTTCAGGCGACTATTCAGATGGCTCCAATCGAAGTGTTGTATGGTCGCAGGTGTCGTTCACCTGTTTGTTGGGACGATGTTGGAGAACGAAAATTGTTGGGACCAAATTTGATCGTGCAAACCGTGGAGAAAGTTAATACTATCCGGAATCATATGAAGGCAGCACAAGATCGACAGAAGAGTTGGGCCGACACATCGAGAAGACCTCTAGAGTTCGCTATTGGTGATCTAGTATTCTTGAAGATATAACCGACTAGATGAGTGATTCGTTTTGGGAGTCGAGGAAAGCTTAGTCCTCGATTCATTGGGCCTTTCGAGATTTTGGAGCGTGTTGGAGAAATGGCTTATCGATTGGCATTACCACAATCTTTGGTGAATGTTCATGACATGTTTCATGTATCTTAACTCCATAAATATGTTCGATATGAAACACACGTGCTGGATCATTCGGAGCTGACTATACGAGAAGATTTAACCTTTGAGGAATGACGGATGTCGATTGTGGATCGAAGAGAAAAGGTTCTTAAGAACAAGGTTATCCCTCTCGTACTTGTTTCTTGGGAAAATCGCTCGCATGGAGAATCAACTTAGGAACGAGAAGATGAAATCCGGCAGAAGTTTCCACATCAATTTTTGTAGTTTCTTGATTGTTTATCCTTTCTTGTACTTGGAATTTCGAGGACGAAATTCTTTTGTATTTGGGTATAATGTAACAACCTAGTTCATTTATACCAATTCTAGTTCTCGTATTTCCTTAATTGTGGTATTTTCCTGATTTATCGTGTTTTGGGTGCGAATAGTATTTTACATTTTACATTGTATTCGACTCGACCCGCTTGCTTGAACTTATTTGATTCATATTTATGAATTATCCTGACTTGTTACGTAGACTGGTGCATTTTCATGTTTAGTGCATACTGGCATTTTATCTGGAATTTGCATTTTTACAATATAACATTTTAAGTCATATAAAATATTTTAAAAATACATTGCAAGGCCTGCATGATACCCCTAGCCCCGTGGTAGAATCCGCGCATCTTGTTCTCATACCGTTCAGTGAAACGGATTTGTTTGGATGGCTACGCGCACGTGCGTGCATCTGTTCTTGGGGGTATGCATTTTTCGTTATCCGGACATTCATTTTTTTTATTTTGGTCGACATGTATATTTTTTCGTATTTTAAAACTGAATTTTAGACCCGACCCGGGCATATTTTGGACTATATTTGTATTTACCAGAATATCAAATTTTATTTATATAATATTAATTTTATAAATTGATACAAATTAAAATTTAGTTAACTAATAAAAGATTTTTTAAATTTGAATTTAAACTAATTTCCTAACAAACTAACAACCCCTTTCTCTCTCTCTCTTTCTCTTTCCTTTCTCTTTCTCTCTCTCTCCTCTCTATTCTCTCTTCATCTCTGCGCTAGAGTCCAATTTTCTCTCTCCCCTATTGTTCCTCTCTCTCTATCTTACTCCTCTCGATCTTCTTCTCTCTCCTCTCGATTTTTTCTCTCTCTCTCTCCGCGTATATCTCTCTCTCTCTCTCCTTCCTTTATATATTTTTCTTCTTCCCTTCTGCGAACCCATCACGTGAACCCTAGCCGCCTCTCCTCCTCGTTTCCCACTGCCAACGACGAAGCTCCCAACCTTGTCATCTCCTCACCTTCGCCTCCTTCGCATCCATATCCTCTCCTTCTTCCTTTTTCTTCTCTCCCGAGCGATCGAGAACCTTTTGCACCCCCGACGATACCACCACAGCAACCTCCAGCGAGCCCAAACCTCTCCGACGACTAGCCGTCGTCACCCTCGTCACCTCCTCACATCCCTCTCCACTTCCCGACACCACAGAACCGCTACCATCACCCTTTGCAAACCATACGACCGCACCAACACCCTAGTAACCCACTGCCCTTCGCTGGAAAATCACCACGCCGGCAACCCTCGCCATCGTCGCCCCATGCCGACTCCCCTGAAAACCCAGAACACCCTAGCACAATACGATCTTCTTCTTCTCCTTATCTTCTTCACTTTCCCTATACAAATTGTTCTTAACTGTTCACTGCCTTTGTGTCTGCCGGAATCCGGCCGTGCCGTCGACGACCCCAACGATCCAGCTTGGTTACCTGACCTGAGTGAGCCCACTGTGCGTTGTGTGGATTCGTTCCGTGTACCGTGCGCGCGTCGCAACTTTTCCTGTCGACGCGATACGTTCCGTTTATCGTATCGCGATCCGTCGAGGCAAGTGAAACTTGCTACATGCTATTCATGATCTTCCTATATTTATTTATTTAATTCCATGTTAAATCTATAGATAGAATCTAAGTTAAGAATTCCAAGTTAACAGTGCAATGTTTCGTTTACATTTAGATCTAGAACTGGAAATCTACCCGTTGCATTTACTTTACTAAACCTAATAACCATATTTATATGTTTTAATCACATTTTAACTATTGACATAGCCTATGGTATTCTCTCTATAGTTTTACTCCATCGGACACCCGTGTGCATTTTAACCTGTTTTAGCTATGATTTTATCCATTGAACATATTTATATATCATTGCATCCCTAAAATTACTTAATACTTGATAACATGATTTTAACATCCATTTTAGTCATGCTGTAGTTAAGTAATGTTGAAACCATCCCTTAAACGCAAAGTGATAACCGTGCATCGATATAATTTAATCGGTACCTGATTGCTTATCATATCACCTGATCTGGTTTATTGTTCTGATATTACTCATGCTTTTTCATTTATAACTATATTTATGTTAGTTTGATTTATGAGCACCCACATAACATTTTGTGCTTCCTGACATGACCTGTTGCACTTCCTACTTGACATGACATGGTACCGTACACTCTTGACATGACATGACATCTAATTACACTACTTGACTTGACCTGACGTACCATGGCTTTACCTGTTACCTGATCTTGTGTCTAATGCCAACAAACTTGTCCTGTAGTCCTCACGGACCGTTCCTGTTGTCTATCCAGACAAAATTGTACGTGCCTGATCATGTGTTGGCATTAGTGCTAGATTATTTAATACTTGACTTGGACATGTATAACTTGGGGGTATGGGGAAATCAGTATTGTAACCGAATGTAACTCAAAGGGCCATCCTATTGTTTCTCATTTTTCCGGGCGTTACGGAATACCCATTGTTTGCCGTTTTTCCGGGCGTTCCGGAATACCCATTGTTTGCCATTTTTCCGGGCGTTACGGAATACCTATTGTTTGCCGTCTTTCCGGGCGTTACGGAATAATCACCGACGAGTTACAATGAGGATTACATTACTTAGTTTCGAAGACCTTAGAATAGATAACCCCGTAGCACAGTTTAGATATCTCGGCACTTCACTTATACTGACACATTCACTGTTATATAGTCTCATTATATTCTTGCTCATACTCATACCTGCATGTCATACTACCCCTGTTAATATTATTGTTTGATATTACGACGCGCTGACGTCTGGGTTTTGCATGGTCCAGATTCCTTACCTTCGCTGCAGTCCGAGCAGGAGTACTTCAGTCGGCGGGCTGAGCAGTGAGGACTCGTTAGTAGTTAGTTCTTTTATTTTTTCATTACTTTCATTCCTGATGTAAGCCTGCATTACGGGACGTACATTCCAGTTATTCTTGTATTGGATCTCTTGCTTCCGCATTATTTATTCTTGACTCATTTTATTTTGGCTTATGGACATGTGCTAGATAGTTTTATTATTGTTCTTGATATCTCTACAGCCGTAATGTGACTGTGGAAGGATAATTCCTATCCACAGGTAGCATGGTTGGCTATGTCACGTGCCTACCTTAGCGTACTCTGGGAAGCGGGGCGTGACAGTTTTTAAGTAATATAATATATAGGAAATTATAGCTCTATCAATTGTGCATCTACACATCTAAATTTTTATCATGAATGGATATCGGGAGTTCGAGTTATGTCCTATTTCAAAACCGTATGCGAATCAGGAAAGATTCTGTCCAGATCCATCACTTAGTATTCTAACGCAATTTTCTATATTTTATGTCGGTGTTTAGTAAAAACATAAAACTAAGAAAATATAGATCATTCGATGTAGATATACAAAATACCTGAGTTTGTTCAATTTGGATATCGAATTATGTCTCTAAGAAGTTGACCGATAAATACAGTTTTTTGTTTTTACGAACAGTGAATACAAACAATATAATTCCTAAACCGTTAAAAGATTCAATCTAAATTTTGTACAACATGTACAAAATAATATATTCTATCATAGATAAATTTGTTGAAATTTCCAGAAGTAAAAATTAATTTCTAAAAGATATTTTAAATATAAAAGTATTAATATGTCATATGTGAGAATGAAGAAATCGTGGTATTTATTCGTAACTTCATTTATTTTTTACAAATTTAAATAAAGTAATTTAAAATAGAACAACAAACGATGCGATCCTAATTGGTTACTATGAAATATTAACATATGGATTGAGAGTAATGAAAACGACTTTACAAACTATATATTTGTCTATATTCGTATGTGTTTATTATTTATATATGTATCCATTTAATTAATTGTTTAGGAACTATGATATGTCAAGGGAAGTTTTTCATGGCAATATAAAAAAGAGAAAGAGAAAGAGAAAGAGATGGAGGGAGGGAAAGAGAGAAGGGACTTACATATACAAGCCGGTATTGTCACCGGGCTTGTCTATCCGCCGATAGTCTCGCGTTTCTAGCGAGACTTTCTTGAGAATTTCTTCATGTTCTTCTTCGGGGAATGTAGATGAAGAGAGATATGCGAAATGATAGATATGTGTGATGATGAAAAGAAAGAGGAGTAAGATATAAAAAAGTTTATGGCCACCATAATACTAATAAATTATGGCTCAAAACCACTCTAATTATTTTGGGAGTTAAAAGGAAGATGAAATGAAAGGTCTCATTTGTAGGTTATGAGAAGAATAAAAATTGATAAAAAAAAATAATTGCAAGAATGGAGATTTAAACATGTGATCTATGGAATAACAATGCAAGAACTTAACCAATGAGTTACATGTTGTTCATGTACATATTTAATTAGAATTAAATATATGTTGTTGCTTGAAAAGAAAGTGGGTTTTTGGGCTCATAGTTTTATAAAATAAAATGAAAATGAGATTGGATTTGGATTATGGGTTGGGTTAAGTATTGCGTTTAATTTGAAATAGGTTAAGATTTAGTTTTAAAAAATGTGTTCGGCAAAAATAGATAGAATAATAAAATAATATATTTAATAGAAAACAAAATTTACAGAAAAATACTACGAATAAATAAATAAAATATTTTACTAAAGAAAGAAAATAAGAAGGTATAATAATACTAGGGTCGTTACATTTCAGATTCAGAGGATTCAGATGAGTTAATCATTATTTTGTATAATGATTTTCTTAACTCTTCATCTTCAATCTCATTTATCCTCTTCTTTGTATAACATTTGTTGGCAAAATGATCAACTTTTCCACACTTGTAACAGGTGGCTGAAAAAGCAGATTTTTTCTTAAATCTCTTCTTCCCTTTTCTCTCCTTTTCCTTAGGAGGATGATATCGCTTTTTGTGCCTCTTTTTATAATGAGGACGACGAGATTCTGATTCTCTCGTTTGTTTCTTTTCTTTCCACTCCTTGTGCGGATCATCTATAGTAAATTGACTACAAAATTCTCCCCATTCACCTTTACCAGTCAATCTCTGGCTTTTCAATTGGTTTCTTAATTTTATATCGTTATATAAAGTTAAACTTTCTTGAACACAAGTGCTTATTAAGCGACCATAAGTGTATGTGTTGTAAGGTATAACCCTATTATGTTGTTGTTGTAAATTTGTACGAACTCTTTCAGTGAATAAGTTTGGTAAGCCATCAATAAATTTGGCTTTCCAATGAGAGTTATTTGCATCTTCTAATTGCATAACTTTGCTGAGAAATGTATCTTTATACCATCTAAAATGTGTCAAAGTAGGACATCTTAGATTTTGTAATAAAGTCCCAACCTTTTGAGCTTGATTACTTACATCTCCGGTAAAATGATCGAGAATTGTAAGTATCAAAGTATAAATAGCGTCAGACACTTGAGCATTATTGTCAATTTTTGCTACGTTAAAAATCTCCATTTTCTGCGTGGATGATAAACAATTATCCCACCAGCCTTTTAATGTTCCCGTGAATCCATAAGAAATGAACCTTGCAACATTAGCATCAGGATTTCCTTGCTGTCTTGAGATTGTTGCATACATCATAATTCGATGTAAGGTATCATGGATTTGCTTATCTGCTAATCCATCAATATTCCATTCATAAATGGCTCGTCCTAAGAATGAATTCGTTATAACAGCTTCATTCTCTTCATATAGGACATCTAGCGGAGTTGGTCTTTTGTAATAATACTTATCCAAAGTCCTTTGTGGGTATTTTATAGCATTTATTTTCCTCGCTAAATGCGTTATAAGTGTCAAACATATTAATCTGATCTTCTGATATTTCTTCTATATCAGAATTTTCTTCTGACATATCAGAGGGTTCTCCCTCTATAATATTAAGTCTAGCACTGCTAAACTTTCTCTCCATAACTGTTATAATATCTGAAGATATATTTTTGTCTTTAGATAATTTATAACCCGGAATATCTAAAGCTGGCTTGATTGGTACATAGCTTTTGTCACTGGCTATCTTTATAGTATGAGTTTCTACTATAGCAAGTGCTTGTAGCTTATTAATCAAGCTTTCTAGATTAGATTCTACTTTGGTCAATTGTTGACCAATAACTTGGATATGGATATTGGTAAAATTATTTTGCTTGAAGACTTTATGTAGTTCTTTCAGCATATTTTCCATTTTATCATCCACTAATGGCTTTATAAAAGCTGTTGACTCTAAATTAGAGGTTGATATACCAGATAATCTAAGTGGTTCTATTGGAGGATATATAGACCTAACAGTTTTTCCACTTATAGTAGACCGTTGTTTATAATGTTCTTCTAGAACATTTATTTTATTTTCTTGTTCTATAAGAAAATACTCTAAAAACCAGTCGACAAAATATCTTAGACATTGGTTTTCTTCAAGATGTTTATAAAACTGATCTTTATAAAAATAAATTTGATCATTTGAAAATGTTTTTGCAAACCATTTTTTAAAAGCCTCATGTTTTCTCTTCATAAATTCCTTATTAAGGAAAGTTATCTGGTGTAAGATCCATAAAAACTTAAATATGAAAACTCTTTATTATCTTTCTCATATATAGGATGAGATATATTTTCTTGTGAAATATTTATTCTTTTAACTTCTTTATAAAATGAGCTAGGTCTTGAAAAAGACCTTCATTATAAACGGAAGAGGTAGTGCTAGCCATATAAGGCTTGCCTGAAATTCTGGCTATATTGTTTGAGCCAAACTTTTACTTCAATATTACCATCATCAGTCTGTATAATCTGATTGATGCCTGTATGTATGATAGTTGCCGGAGGCACTGCTGAGGTTATAACCCAAGAATCTGAAAAGTCTATTTCTTCCCATTTTATAATTCTGTTTGTGGCTATGCCAGAAGATAATAGATTCGTCTTAATGACTGTGGTTTTACCACTTTCTGTTTTTGCCTTAACTTTAGGTGCCATAGTAGTTAAGACTTTGAAATGAATTCTATAGACTATAGATATAGTCTCAGACCCTTTCATGAAATTATAACCATGTGTCTTTAAGTTGAGGGTTACGGCCTCAAGAATGTAAGGGTCTGTTAAAGACAATGTTAGATTTGGATATACATCAAAATATACCGGTCCATGGCAGAGACTGGTCTGCATAATTCCCATTAGGGAAGGTATCCAATCAAGACACCTCGCATCTCTTAACGATGTTAAGATTGAGGCATTAAGGCCTTGAAGGGTAAGTGGTTTAAATGCCACTTGAATAAGTCCTATATGAAGGTACTTGTATTATTTTCCAAACCTGAAAATATCCTTTTCAGAAAGGAGTTGAATGGTTTGTCCTGTGCTATCAAAAGAGAGGGGGTTGTCCATACTTTTAATAGAAAGTCTGGATGAAAGATCAAACGTCCCGATATTATAAATCTCTTTTGGTGGAACCTTATGAATTGTCCACCTGTTTAATTGTTTCCCATCTGAGGGATACTCTAGTAAATTAGAGTTTTTAACATGTTTGCTCTTATTACGAGCAATCTTAGTCGATATAGTAGTAGATGCTGAAGATGTAGACATATAAATTCTTATTCAAGGTTTTGATGCAATTACCTTGCATGATATGATGTTCTTCTATTACATGCAGTGCTTAATAATATTCATAAGATTTATACTTAGAAGATATCAAGCTAAATTTTTACTCATACGGCTGTCAACGATATACAGGCTACCATGACGCCAATCCCTGACGTCATGGTAACCTGTAAATCGAAGAGGCTGGCCCAATAGAAGATTTTCATGAAGAACCAATGAGCCGAATCTGGTGAAGATGGACATAAGAAGTGAAATGTTCTCATCTATAAAATTGATAGTTCTCTTGAGGTACCTTTTATCGATATTGATTTATGTCTTGGTCAATATTTCTGTTATTCAATTGAAACCTAAAAAAGTATGACATGGAATTCCCTCATCCAAATTAGAAAAATGAACAATAAAGCATCTAAGACATCCTATCCTAAAATTATACATTTTATATATGTGATAATTAGGATAATCTTTCTAATTGTTGTAATTGGATATGCGGCTTTTAAATTAAGCCTACGCTACCGAAATGCCACTTATGGATATGATATTCTAAACGAATACGGTGGAGAGTATTATATGGTGATATGCAAATTTGATACTAATTATTAGACAAATTTTCTATATTCAATCTATGCTTGATATGACTTTCATAGAGGATCATTCCAGGTTATTTTTGTTCATTAAAATTTGGGTAAATGTAAAGTTTAATTGAACTTTAATTTGGAAATTTGGAAAATTTAAGATTTTTTTTGGACATATTATGTGAGTAAAATTCTCGTGTCATTTTCTCTTTAATAAGGCTAAAAATTGAGTATATTTGACCACGTGGGAAAAAAAGAAACATGTATGTGTTAGAAAATATTAATTTTTTATGAGTTAGAAAATATTTTTTTTTATGAGTTAGAAAATAGATTTGTTGACTTTATATTTTATTAATAATTTTGAAATCCTTTTTGGATTTCAAACATGAATCTTAAAACTCATTTTATGTTTTAACTTTATGAAAAGTGACATTTGTTGTATGACAAAAATGTTTGAAAATGAATCAAGCTATTTATGGAGATTGCGAGTTATTAAATATAACGTGTTTAAAATAATTTCAATTTGAGTTTAATGTTTATATTTTCTTTAAGAGGCTTCTTAAACTTGCTCATGTTTATATGCTTAAGAATAAAAAGTGACGTCTTTTTGAAAATTTGAATATTTTTACTCGATTAAAAGAAAAATATTATGATGAGAAAATTTGAAGTTGACTATTAGAAGCTCATACTTCTACATGTGATTTTCTTGACTATAACATGAATAGTCATAACTGTAAAATTTTGAATGATCATATTGATAACTATTTTGATTTACTCTGTATTATAATTATAGATTCGATTGAGATGTTAGTTGTATGTTTCAAAACTCAAAACTAGTAGGGTTTTCCGCAAACCCAATTTTCATCCTTAGTAAATGAATGAATTTATCAAGAAATATTTTGGTTGGTTTTGCAGCTTATTTTACCAAAATTTATTGTTATTTTGGTAGCATTTATTTGATGCCAACAATATCATATTTATTGGTTATGCATTTATTTTGGGTGAATATTTTATTTGTCGAGAATCGGGAAAACTCCATATTATTGCTGTCCTTATGAAGGCATAACAAATTATTTATCATCAGCTAGTAAAATACTAGTTGAATATGTTGTAAGATTACCCTGAGTTGTAAAAAACTTTTTTTGGCCCCAATTTTTTTTTTTTGGCACTGGCCCGTAAACCCTGAACCTAGCACACAACACACACAACACCAAAACACATCACACATAGGCATGCAACATACACACGCACCAATGAGACCCATGAATTTGCCCCAAAAGCGTTAATTTGTGGCCACTTTCCCTATGGGGTTTCTAAGGTTTGAACCCCGCACTCACCCTAAGAGGGAAGTGCCCATACCAACCGAGCCATGACTCGTTGGTTTTTGACCCCCAATTAATGCACTGTGTAATAGATTTGCTATAATTAGTAGCGTGGAAAACCGTTTACAACGGTAAATCCAAACCCATAGATACATTGTTATGAGCTCATACTTGTTGATATAAAATACGTGTTGTTCATGTAAGATTAAATGATAATCTTGCATATTTGAAATTAAAGCAATATAATGGTTTGAATTATATCGATGGGGATTAGGCTTAAGCCCCAATAATAATATACTACCTATATGGATACCCAACCCGGCGACCAGCGATCCTGAGAACCGGGGTTCAATGGAAAAACGAATCATAGAGTAAGTCCGAGTTGGGATGTATCAATTTTGAGTTTATATTAGCAGTTTATTTCTATGGTGTATGTGCGTCTATCCTGTAACGAGTAGAGGATTGAGCTTATCTCTTTATAAAATCCATGTATTTTATAAGCGAGGTGCAAAAGATACAAGAGCACTCTTGACGGATTTCATCTATATAAGTTTGAGAGTGGGCTGCTCTCTTCAGAGAATATGGAATTGTATTCTCTGAAACAACTCATGAAAACCTGGATTAGGCACAAGGCTGAAACGTGCTGGCTTAAGGGCTCAATTAGACACTTGAAATACTAAGTGCACAACATAACATTTCATTTCCAAATAAGCGGTCATAATTCAAGGTTAGATCCACTATGGCTCTAGAGTGAAAATTGCTGATGTGCTAAGTGAAAGGTTCAATGCATGGCATATCTTCACGATGCATAGTAGTCCATCGCTACCCACTATTATGGTTTTTCATAATTTTCCATTTATTGTTACTTTTATTATTTGCGTAATTTATCATCTTTTGATTTTATTAAAATTAGCGGGGGTTGTTGAAATTTTAATAAAATAATTCCCACTATCTAAAATATTTTTGCAATAAAAAATAGGAATATGAGGATTATGTTTTATGGCATAAGATTAGGTTTAATGGCATAATTTAGCCTTTGCCATGGATATTAAACTTAATACTAATCCACAAACTTAATACTAATCCATGTTTTATTGGGTATAATTAATATTTGGGCCATTATTTGCGTGATTAAATATTGAATTTGATCATATGGTGATATTCTTTTGACTATGCATAAATGTTGATATTAATTGCGTTGATCATGTCCTCTTTAATGGACCATCTTTATTCATTTATTAGTATAATGAATGCTGCTGGTAATTGGATTTTATTGAGGCTTTAATGTTGGGATTAATTTGGATTTTCTAAATTATTAAAAATTATCTATACAAAGTTTTAATCCCACATTAATTTGAACGCAGATGTCCAGAAGACAAGAAAAAAATATGTAAGACTGCCAGCCTCCGTATAGTTCGGCATAGGCGAGATCGGAAGAGATCTTGAGCAGGTTCCTTCCAGGACACTGCTGCGATAAAATTTGCACCTAGGATCAGTTGCGTCACGTGTATTCAGAGGGCCAGAGATCGACGCCAGTGACATACTGCTTTACGAGTGGTCATGCTAATTGGCCGAGAGATCACCAGAGGAGTGCCAGAGCGAAATCGTTTCTGTTGGCACACCTAACTGGGCCGACGAGCCGACGGATTGCGAGATTAGTAATCCATAAAGAAAAATGAGGATCCGGAGACAGAGGACGCCGGACCGTGAGCAGAAGGCAAGCAGATGTTCTTGCTCCGCCAATTTTGGGTGCACCGACATATTTTTTTTCGACATTTAGGGCATGTACCTCAATGTCATTTGTTGCGATTTGCGTTTGTGATCCGAGTATCACGCTTATATCGCTTGGATTTGAGTTTTGATGATTGAGTTTCATGATATTGTTTTCGTGCACCATGGCTGCACCTACCGAGCATTTACATTTTTGTGCATATCTATTGCACTTGATGTCGATTTTGTACTTTCGTAGCACGTGTTCATGATTTCGTGGATTTCATACAATTGAGTTGATTTTGTGTATGTGGTACGCACTCGATTTGATTTTTGTACTCGGTATATCTCACATATGCTTGCAGTGCATTGATACGGATATTTTTGCACATAGTGCACACGTTTTTGATTTTATACATCTTGGTACACTCGGTGTCGCTTTTATACGCATTTGAGTTATTCATGAGTTTCCGTTCACTTTTTTCACCCGATTTGTATTTCTTGCACCGGACGCACTGGTTTTGTATTTCATGCATTTGATACACCGGATTTGTATTTTGTGCATTTGTTGCACCGGATTTGTGTTTCGTGCAATTGTCGCACTAGATTTGTGTTTCGTGCAATTGTCGCAGTAGATTTACATTTCGTACATTTGTTGCACCAGGTGGGTATTTCGTGTATTGTATGCACCGGATTTATACTCCGTACATTGATTGCACCCGATTTATATCTTTGAGCATTTGTTCACCGGATTTATGTTTTTGTACGCAATTGCACTTTATGTTCGTTTTCATGCATGCTACTGCACTAAATGCTTTTACGGACCCGACACGCTTGGTGTTGGGGTAAAAATTTACACCCCGGTTGACCAAGTCAAAATCAAAGTCAACCCCAAGCCAAGTGGGCCCAAGCCCAGATCAAGTGGGCCCATGCCCGGGTCGAGCCCGAACATGAAGCAGCCGGCCTCCCCCCATGCCAAAATAGAAATTTTGTAATAAATAATTTTGGTGTATTTATTTTATTTTATTTTATGAATAAATGTAAGAGAATGGGCATAAAGCCGAATTTTTGTAAAGCCCATAACTTATGTGCTAAAAAAGATAGCACATGAGACATGGGATGGGGAAAATGCCATTTTGTAAAGCCCAATGAGCTATATGTAAAGTGTATAGCCTATAAAGGCCAAGATAATGAAAATATCTCAACAACTTTTTCTCTCTCCCCAAAAAGAATCGAGATCTGTGATCTTTCTCCTTTCTCAAGGTTCTAAAACCTTTTTCTTTCTTTTGAATTAAATCAAGAGTTTTACTCTTTCTTTTATAAAACTAAATAGTTTTTCACCACAAAACCCACAAAGGGGGGCTACGATCTTCCATTAGATCTCAAAAAGGGGACATTTTTAAATCTCACCCTCTTTCTCCAAGATCCGGCCAAACGACAGGAAGAAGAAGGAGACCTATCTCCAGAAACCCCACTTTGGGAAAGATCCATGGCTCAAGGGGAGAAGCCCTTTCATCAGCTTCAATTTATCTTAGGAGTTTAACTCCTCATATATATACATATATACAAAATAATAAGTGCTCCTTTCTGGGAGTAAAACTCCCATTGCAGGGACCAAGTCCCTTTTTGCCTCCCGAGTGCCCACATGCCTGGCACGTGAGGCTCTAGCGCCCTTGCGCTCAAAGCGCTAGCGCCCGAACGCCCACATGCTTGGCACGTGAGGCGCTAGCGCCCGAGCATCCACGTGCCTGGCTAGCGCTCTTGCGCTCAGAGCGCTAGCGCCCGAGTGCCCACGTGCCTGGCACGTGGGGCGCTAGTTCTCTGGCGCCCAAAGCGCTAGCGCCTGAACGTCTACGTGCTTGGTACGTGGGGCGCTAGCGCCCTTGCGCTCAAAGCGCTAGCACCCAAAGCGCTGGCGCTTTTTCCCACGCATCCTTTGAATGCCTTTTCCGGTTCTTTTATACACACACACACACACACACTCAACGACACTGTCCCTGTTAGAAAAAAAATTCTAACGGGGCGTTGCCCTGCACCCCGCAAGCGGGCTGCTAGCCCCCTTGACCCCCAGCCCGCTATCCGGGTAGCGGGACCCCCATAAAAACTCTGCGGGCCCCCCGATATATCCAAAACCCCCTTTCAAAACACAACACACATACACTGCACATTGAGTTCGCATGACCTGTTTGACCCGTTAATCGGAGGTTCGCTCGCTCCAAAGGTGAGGGGTAATTAACGGCAGCTTAGTCCGCGGCTGCCGGAGATTTGGATCCCCGCAATCAATAAACCCCAGCCTACCCTAGGCAGAGGGAGCCTGTAATGCGCCTGACAAGCACGCGCGCATTCCCATCTCAATGGGGTGACAAAAAACACCCTACAGATTCTGGCACGCCCGGTGGGACATTTCTCTCCTTCCATATTTCGGGTTAAACGTTCATGCGAACTCAATCAATATACATACTGATGTTTGTACTGGAATAATGTTTTTTTTCCGTCCAGCAATCAACTTTCAACGACAATGTCTCCCAAGACGAATTCAGCTTCCAACGCGACCCCGACCTTGTACGTGGTCAAGATCAATGCTCGTGTGGTTCTCCCCGCAAGCCTCAGTGGACAGTAAGAAGAACTGCCCCGCCAGTTTGGTTCGGTCATCATCTACCCTGCTGGAAGCGCTCATCTGGCAGAAATCCCGGCAAAACACGTGGCCAAGCCGGTCTCAAGGGGCAAGAGGCCGAATGTTGTGATCGCTAAGGAACCACACCAGAAGCTTAAGACGGTGTCTGAACGACTCCCTGGTGCTCCAGCCGGGGGCAAGACTTCCGGTACAAAGGGAAACATCAAACGTTGCGGACGAGCTCATGCGATGACTCCAACAAATGCACAATCAGACGTATCTCCAAAGTCCTCCATCGCCCGGTCTACGGCGTCCTCCCGAAGAGTCGGAGCCTGCCAAGCGCTCAAATCAGAAAAGTTAAGGCAGAAACGGCTCAGGTATCGAGCCAACAAGAGGGCCAGGACTCCGGCCGGGTGGAATCGTGTGAGATTCCAAGAGCAGAGTCATCCTACGACGATAGCTGAATCGGCCGTATAAATCAGCAATTCCTTCGAACCTCTGAGGTGGGTTCAGAAAAATGCCATGATCGCCGGAATCAAGAAGACGACGGTTCGAACATCGCTACAAAGAGACGTGTCCTGGCCCCAATAGAAAAAGTATGACACTATCTCTTCAAGAGTCTATCAGGCACTCTGCGCCGCGCGAAAGCAGCGGGGCAAATCCAGAAAAGAAGCGCCAGCACCATTCAAGAATCCGGCCAGGCCATCCGCCTTCAATCGACTGCCCGTTACCGAAACAGGAGGGTCAAGACAGCGATCCATGAAATCAGCCGCCGATAATAAAAAGACGGCTGGATATATTATCCATACGGTTTATACGGCGGGTGGGCGCCCCAGCGACAACCTTCGCAGCAAAAGCAAGGAGGGGGCCACCACATCCCAAGCCCAATCTGGCTTGAATGTGGTCGCCGCTTCCCAAGAACAGCCGTCTCCGCTGGATGATGAAAACCCACTCGATGAGGAAAATAGGCAGAAAAACCCCTCGGTCCATGCAGAGTCAAGCTCGGACAGCGAGGAAGAGCCGACTTTCCTCCCCAGGACCGCGGAGCAAGAGCTGCTTCAAGAGCTTCGAAAACAGCTCAGGAGCAAAGATAAAGAGATGGCCAAGCTCTATTCGAAAGTTAACGACTTAACGAACGTGGTGATGCAGCTTACGGCTCAAATTGCTCGAGCGCCTCCCAATCAAGCACAGGTCGCCACTCATGAGCCGAATGATGACAATCCGAAGCAGCTGATGCCTGTCCCTTTGGGTCCAAGATTCGTTGAGCCGCACGAAAGCCGGCCACATTCTGCTTCTGGGACGCCTTGGCCCCAGATAACACTATCCCGCTAACACAAGATCGGATAATGGATTTGGTCACCAGCAAGGTTAAAACATTGGTGGCCGAAGCTGAAGCTCAGAAAGAAATCGGCAGTAGTGGGCGGCCATATCCCGCACAGTACGATTTGATCGAGTTCCCGAGCGGCTACATCATTCCTAAGTTCGGAAGATTTGACGGGACGGGAAATGCAAATCAACACATCGCCCACTTTAAAGCATCGTGCGTAAATACAGGAGGCAATGATGCGCTCTTTCTTCGTCAGTTTGTCAACAGCCTGACTGGTGTCGCTTTTGAATGGTACGCGAGTATACCAGACGGGTCCATCATTACCTTTGCCCAAATGGAGTCTCTGTTTCGGCAAAGGTTCATGAGTGTCAGTGATAAAATCTCCATTGCCGACCTTGTGAGGACCAAGCCGGGGAAGAATGAAAGCAACACCGACTTTATCGCCCGATGGCGTAATCTCACAGTCAAGTGCGAACCGCCGCTGGAGCAGGACCAGTCCGTCAGCCTTCTCATTAGGAACCTCAGCAATTGGATGGTCCCATTCTTGTGTACAGCAGGCCTCAAGACATTTCAAGAGCTAACCAAGAAAGTACAAATGCTAGAATGCTCGAAGCAAGAGTTTACCCCGGACTCTCAGAGAGACAAGACTTGGAAAAGCAAGCGGGACGACAACTGTAGAAGCGGGAGTTCCAGCAGTACCAATGTCTTCAATGCGTCCGACAATGAAGAAAAGCGAAGGGAGGGCGAATCCAAAACCAATCGGTCTCGAAAGCCAGTGCTAGGAGGAGAAGGGCCTTCCCTAGAGGAGAAAACGAACAAGGTTTACTCTTTCAGGAGGGACAAGGCCCGCATGATATTTAAAGATACCTTGAATAACGGTCTACAATTGCCGGAGTCGAAAAGACCCCAAGAAGCAAAAATGACCGACAATCCCCTGTATTGCCCGTACCACCGAGTAGTGAGCCAAGCGATCGAGGATTGCTATATCTTCAAAGACTGGGTCGAGAAGCAGTACAAGGCTGGAGAGATCAAACTGTCCAAAAGTGTGTTGGTGAACAATCAAGTTGCAACCACCAACTTTATACAGACAGAAGCTGAAGCCTTCTGGGAGCAGACAGCCGAACCCGCTGCCCTGAGGAATGAGACCGACTCACCGCAGCCTCCTTGGAGTAAGCACATATCTAATAAGACGAAGAAGATGCTAAAGCTGCTTCAGAAAGAGCCCAGGCGAAATGGGAAGGACAGAAGAAGCCTACCAGTCCAGCTGCCAATGCGGCTCCATCGAAATCCAAGAAGCTCAAGAAGAAGAAAAGTGCAGCTCGGCGTGAAAAAGAGTCTGCAGGGAGATCGACCATTCAAAAATATATCGATTCCCTCGAAGACTATGAACAAAAGGAAAGAACTCTGATTCAATTGAAGGAGTTCCTCCCTGTAGAAGCGGCTGAAATTCTGGAGGAGTTAGAAGAAGACTCCAATGAAGAGATCCCTATAGTGACCTGCTACGCCATCCGTCTTGGCAGCGACTCTGAGGAAGAGCTCTTTTTTCTCGAAGAGGACGAGGAGCTCGCCACAAAGGCCAACCAAATCCAGCTCAGAAGCGGCAGGGCTCTACCGCCAAATCAGGGCAATGCCCCAAAAGGAAAGGAAAAACAGGTGGCTAATGAGGAAGATGGCAGAGAACCGGCTGATGAAAACTCAAGTCCTTCCTCGGTGGACTATAATGTCTTGGCTCATCTCCGGAAGCTTCCGTCTTTCCTGAGCATTTACGATGCCTTAGTCCTATCTAAGGAGCTTAGAGATGTTCTCATTCACGCTCTACAAAACCCCGAACGGTATCAGGCTCACTTTGCTGAAATTAATATGAAAGAAGCCCAGTACGCTTTGCATGTCGTCGCAGTCACGTTTAAGGACGAAGACTTGCTACTGGGAACAACTGAGCATAATCGACCGCTTTACGTGACCGGGTACAGCGACGGAGATCGGATTAATCACATATTGATTGATCCGGGGTCCTCAGTGAACATCATGAACTTGCGAACTCTGAAGAGTTTGTCAATGGACATCCGACGCCTGTCAAGGGAAAGGATTGTCATTCAAGGCTTCAACCAAAATTGCCAGCAAGTTCTGGGGTCCATCGCTCTGCCAATCAAATTTGGGGATCTGCAGACCGAAGCTAAGATATACGTGATCGACGCTGACACGTCTTATAAAATTCTCTTGGGACGACCGTGGCTCCACGATTACGGCATCATTCCGTCAACTCTCCATCAATGCATGAAGTATACTAAAAATGGCGAAGAAAGATGCATTGACGGAGACATCCAGCCGTTCGGTGTGCACGAAGTCCGATATAAGGATTCTCGGTACTTTATGAACCACCAAAATGCTAAGCCGCAACCGACTGAGGACAGAGCGGCCCTAAGACTCAAAAGCAAATCTGAGCCAGCGGTCACTTTTAGAAGCAAAAATGCCCAGGTGCGCCCGCGTTTCGGTAGCGACACTGACGAGTCCGACTCTGGAAGTACGTCCTTCCGTAAAACTCGCCCCCGTTTCGGTAGCGATACAGACGAATCTGATACTGAAGGCCCATCTAGCAGCAAAGTCCGCTCTCATCTTGGCAGTGATACCGAAGAGTCAGAGGAAGAGGACCTGCCTTGCAACAGCTGCGCAGATTGGACCCCCATGAAACAAGCGAAATTACGAGAGACCTACGAAATCGCAGAAGGGTCCTTGGCCATCACAAGGGCACCGGAACGGATGTGCAAAGAGCTCTATGTATTTTCAGTCTCTACCGTTGACCAGCTGAAAACTTTCTATGTTCTCGGAAAGAAAAATGGACAGAAGGGCATTCTGTTTTACGGGTCAAATTCTGTTGTGCACCCGGATGATTTGTCTGTCGCGTGCCTTCCATATGAGAGAGGCATAAGAGCCGTCCTCAATCCCAGATACTATGCGCCCGAGATGCGGGAATACTTTAAAAAGTGTGGATGCTGGTTATATCAAACGGAGTCCGAAGCAAAGTTTTACGAAGGGCTATGGAATCCACCTCTGGTCCGAGCACTCATCGATGGACGAATTCCAGATAGGCGGGGCATAGGTTTCATCCAGCCTGATTCTAAGGCATGCTACATGATCCATATTGGGGAAGCCAGCAAAAGGTCAAATGATGATGATGAGCTAGCCGAGCCAGAAGAAGCTCCTCAAGAGCTCGAAGATGGCGGACAAGAAACCTTTGATGAGCTAACCGAGATTGACTTAGGAACGCCCGATAATCCAAGGCCGACATACATTATCTCACTCTTATCAGAGGAGATGAACGCACAGATAATCGCCCTGCTGCACGAGTTTGTTGACTGCTTCGCGTGGACGTACAAAGAGATGCATGGCCTTTTCCCTAAAGTGGCCATGCATAAGCTAGCTATATCTCATGATGCTAAGACAGTCAAACAAGCTCCTCGAAGAATGAGAAGGGAACTGGAAGAAAAGGTCATCGAGGAGACCAAGAAACTCATCAATGCCGGCTTCATCAGGGAAGAGAAATATGCGGACTGGATCGCATGCATAGTCCCAGTGAAGAAGAAAAATGGGCAGATCCGAGTTTGTGTCAATTTCAGGGACCTTAACAAGGCATGTCCTAAAGACGACTTCCCGCTACTGGTCATGGAAATGATGGTCGATGACACCTCAAATTACGAACTGTTCACCTTTATGGATGGCTCGTCTGGATATAATCAGATCAAGATGTCGCCTGAGGATGAGAAACACACAGCATTTTGAACCCCGATCGGAATATACTGCTACAAAGTGATGTCGTTCAGACTGAAGAACACAGGTGCTACATATCAAAGGGCAATAACCAATATCTTTGATGACCTAATTCATAATATCGTTGAATGTTATGTTGATGATCTGGTCGTCAAGACCAAAGACAAGGCCGATCACATCCAAGATCTTAGGACCGTTCTTACCAGGCTGAGGGAGTACGATCTGAAAATGAATCCCCTGAAGTGCGCATTTGGCGTGTCATCGGGAAAATTCATGGGATTCATAGTCCGACATCGAGGGATCGAAGTTGATCCATCCAAGATAAAGGCCATCATGGAGATGCCTCCTCCAAAGAATCTGACGCAGCTAAGATCTTTTCAAGGCAAGCTTGCTTATATACGAAGGTTTATCTCAAATTTATCAGGAAGATGTAGGCCCTTCTCAAAGCTCATGAAGAAAGGAGCTCCTTTTGTCTGGGATGACGAATGTCAAGAAGCGTTCGAAAGCATCAAACAGTACTTGTTGCACCCTCCAGTGCTGGCCGCTCCCATTCCAAATAAACCGCTGATTCGCTACACAGCCGCGCTAGATGAGTCACTCGGTGCGCTCCTTGCCCAGAAAAACGAGGAGGGAAAAGAGAATGCCCTCTACTACCTCAGTCGAACTTTAGTCGGGGCAGAACACAACTATTCCCCAATCGAAAAGTAATGCCTGGCTCTGATGTTCGCTGTGAAAAAGCTGAGGCGCTATCTGCTCGCTCATCGGGTTATGATGATCTCTAAGGTCGACCCGCTCAAACACTTAATGACCAAAGCAAGCCTAGCCGGTCGAATGTCAAGATGGGCTGTCATGCTACTTGAGTTTGACATAGTTTATACTCCTCAGAAAGCAGTAAAAGGGAAAGCTCTTGCAGACTTCCTTGCTGCTCATCCCATATCAGAGGGGTCACCGCTCGATTACGAGTTACCCGACGAACAAGTGCTGCACCTCGAAGAAGATGAGCCATGTTGGGAGCTCTACTTAGATGGAGCCTCATCAATGAGGAGCTTCGGCAAATCAAGCACCCCGCAGATAAAAGCAGGGATAGGGTTGGTGTTCATCACGCCATCGATGGGAACCCTACGACGTTCTTTTGCTCTCACCGAGCCTCGCACAAACAATGAAGCTGAATATGAAGCTCTGATAGCTGGTTTGGAGCTCGCCATAGAAATAGAAATCCCTCGGCTATGAGTCTACGATGATTCCCAGCTTGTCGTAAACCAAGTAAGCGGCGACTATAAGATATACAAACCCAAGTTAGCTCGGTACAGAAGCCGAGTGGTGGAACTCATGAAACGGTTCACTCACATTGAACTAATGAGAGTCCTTAGAGCGTTGAACGGAAAAGCCGACATACTCGCTCGCTTAGCTAAAGAGCTAGCTGATCCTGACATGGACGAAATTCTAATCACAGTCAGAAGTCGGCAAATTCTGCCTCCAGCCTCTTTGCGTGAAGAAGAAAGCGCGGAACAGAAGAGCAGTCATGCCGAAGAAGCTTCGATCATCCAAGACGAGCCTGATTGGAGAGAACCCTTCATAGAGTACTTCCAATACGACAAGCTGCCCGAAGAAAAATCTGCGAGGATTCAGCTGAAGAAGAGAGCTCTCCGATACGTGTTTGTAAATGACACGTTATACCACAGGTCATATGACCAATTCTGGCTCAGGTGTCTGTCATTGTCCGAAGCCCCAAAAGGTCATGAAAGAAGTTCACTCGGGCGTTTGCGGTGCTCATGTAACACCCAAGCCCAATAATACTATTTCTAGTACTAGTTGAATGTTAGACATTGCTCCTTCCAATTATCCTGCTTGTTTGGTGCTTATTGCTAAATTTTAACCGGCTAGGTCATTTTCGCCTATAACAAATTTTAACACCTAAAGTGAAATTAAAAATATCCATGTTGGCTTACTCGTCACCACTAGTCGCGTGGTAGCGTCCGCGCGTCGAGACTTCGTCCCGTTCGGCGAAACGGGCAAGTTTGGACGGCTACGCGCGCGTACAAGTGTCCGACTTGGGGGCATGCATTTTAATCACAAAACATCTCTTGTTAAAATTTGGAACTCGCTAAAAATCCTATTATTTGAATTTGAAACATTTGGGCACAACCCGGGCACGATTTGGAAATGTTTCATTTAGCGCCGAAATACCCATTTTAATTTAATATTATAAAACTATATAATATAATTCTGTTACTATTTTTAACGTATCAATCCTTTTCAATCTTTTAAAATTTATCACGAGATTCCTCCCCAGCCAATCACGAGGGATTAAATCCCTCGTGGGCCCCACCAACTCTCTCTCTCTCTCCGCCTCTCAATCTCTCTCAATCTCTCTCTCTAATTTCTCTCTCTCTCTCTCTCCTCCTTTAAATCCTCTCTCTCTAACTCTTATATTTTTCCCTTCGTCCTCACAGAAACCACCACGAGAAACCCATCGACGAAACCCCGCGAGAAACCCTAGCCTCGTCGTGCCCTCGCCGCCGACCTCCCCGCGACCTCGCCGTCATCATCCTCACCTCCACAGCCTCGACCGCAACGACTTCCTCCCTCCTTCCAGAGCCTGCAGCAGCACCCGACGCCACCGCCACCTGCACGTGGTGCTCGCCGTCGCCGCCGCCTCCCATCGCCGACGTCCACGACTTCCTCCCTTCACCCTCGTCCCGACCTCTTCACCGTCTTCCTCCTCCCCTCGCCGGGCCACGACAGAACCCGAGCCTAACCCTATCACCTAACCCTAGTTCGCCGGAAAGGACACCGTCGACCCTCCTCGTCGTCGCCAGTGCACCGCCGACCACCTTCTCTTTCCCCTGCCGCCCAGACCAGGCCATTGCCTCTCCCCTACTCACTGCATCTCGATCCAGTCACCTCCAAGCCCTCGCCGCATTCCCTGTTCGCCGCCGGCGCCCCCCTCGCCGTCGAACCCGTCGCGTTTGCACCCTTGCTACCTCTGTAAGCCTCTGTTAACCATCTCCCTTTTGCGTGTCCCTTCGCTGTTCGTTTTATCGCTTTGATTTGTATTTGCTAACTTGGTCGCCGTTTTGACATTTCGCCGGATTCCGGCCGTGCCGACGACTGGACCCGACTCTCCAGCGAAGTACTCTGGTCCGTGTGGTCCCGCTGTTCGCTGTTTGGACTCGATCCGTGGCCCGTGCATCCGTCGCGTGTTTTCCACCGACGTTGCGTTCGTGTTTTCCGGTTTGCGAAACCGTCGAGGCAAGTATTACTTGCTACATTAAACTAATTAAGTGTTTGACTCATAAAACTTGCAATATTAACTAAGTATAGTTACTTGTCTCATTGGACGAAATATGATATACATCATAATACTGCCACCTAAATCGTATTTTGCCACCGTAACCGTTATAACAACTACCTGTTAATCATTTTGTTATTTAAAGGTCGATAGCCGTACACATATATATCTTCATTAATCTTCTGTTATTAATATTGCGCTACCCTGTGATTAGTGCACCCCATGGGTGCTCGAACCTGTTAATATAATACAACTGCACCAGATTAAGGTACCATTGTGATTAAATGACTATTATTGCTGTTTACTTTAAATTCTTGCTGCTGTTCCTTATTCGATTGTATACCTGTTGTGAGCACATACTCGACTGCACTACATATTGACCTGACCTTGCTACACATGACATATATTTACATACCGATGCACCGGACATGGTACCCTATACATACCAACTCAACCTGTTGTACCATGACCTGACTTGTTACTTGATCTCATGCCTAATGCCAACAAACCTGACTTGGGGTCCTCATGGACCGTTCCTGTTGTCTATCCAGACAAACCTGCTTTTACCTGATTTTGTGTTGGCGTTAGTTCTTGATTACTGAATACCCGACCTGACATACATAATTTGGGGGTATGGGGAAATCAAAGGTAAAACCGACTTGTAACTCAACAGTTCGATACCTGTTCTGATCAGTCTTACGGGCTTGGCCAGTCCGGGAGTGATGATGCTGACATCACTCGTCCATCCTGCTACCTATTCCTGCCTAGCGGCACGTCTCGGATTCTGCCCCGAGGGTCTTGACCGTGGTCCCGGGCATGCACGGGATACTATTGAGTTACATCGACGAGTCACCAATTGATTTCATAGACTTTAGAGTAGAAACCTGATAGGACAGTTTAGTTACCCTCTGCACATCACCCTGCACTGTACTTCATAGTACCGCTTTATTCATGTTCATCCCTGCATTGCTTATTACCATGTTCATATTATATTATTGGTTGACATGACGCGCTGACGTCTGGGTTTTGCATGGCCCAGATTCCTTACCACTGTCGACGACCGAGCAGGAGTACTCCAGCCAGCAGGCTGATCCGTGAGTTCCATAGTGATTAGTTTATTTATTTCATTTCATTTCCAGATGTGAGCCCGCATTATGGGACGTACTATTTATTTATTGTATTGGATCATTTGCTTCCGCACTTATTGTTTATTGACTCTTGTTATTATGGATTTGGACATGTGTTAGATTAGTTTATTTATCTTGTTCTTGATATCTCTACAACCGTAATGTGACTGTGGATGGATACTTCCTACCCACAGGTAGCATGGTTGGCTATGTCACGTGCCCAATCTTGCGTACTCTGGGAAGCGGGGCGTGACAGCTCACCAATCTGGCCCCAAGATGCGACTTCAAATCAAACGGTTTGAGTATTACTGGCCCACCATGATACGGGATTGCGGAGAGCATGCAAAGAAATGTCATATCTGCCAAATTCACGGTGATTTCATTCACAAGCACCCCAATCCGTTGCATCCTACGGTGGCGTCGTGGCCCTTCGAAGTCAGGGGCACCGATATTGTTGACCCAATTGATCCTCCGTCATCCAAAGGCCACCGGTTCATATTGGCCGCAACCGACTATTTCTCCAGATGGGCTGAAGCTGTCCCGCTAAAAGAAGTCAAGACAGAAAATATTCTGACGTTCTTCCAGCATAACGTTCTTCCAGCATAATATTCTATACCGCTTCGGTGCACCAAGAAGAATCATTTCTGACAACGGGCCTTCTTTCAAGAGCTTCAAAGTCTCAAGGTTCTCTAGTCAGCACAAGATAGACTGGAGATATTCCTCCATCTATAATCCAAGAGCCAATGGGCCAGCCGAAGCCTTCAATAAGACTCTATGCAAGCTCCTGAGGAAAAATGCTTCAGCCAACAAGAGAGATTGGAATCTCAAACTTCACGAGGTATTGTGGGCATATCGTACCACACACCATACTCCAACTCAGTCCACTCCATACTCATTGCTCTTCGGAGTGGAGGCGGTCCTCCCCCTCGAAGTCGAAGTTCCAAGCTTAAGAATGACTGTTCAGCACGAGTTGACGGAGGAGGAGAACATGCTCTTTCGGCTTGAAGAGCTCGACGCCCTCGAAGAAAAAATGCTCGCGGTACAGCAAAATCTGGAGCTATACCGAGCCCAAATGTCACGGGCTTATAACAAGATGACCCGTCTCCGTGCTTTCAAGAAAGGCGAATTGGTGTTGGTCCTAAAAAGACCGATCATCCCAAATCGACATGCAAAAGGAAAATTTGAGCCAAACTGGGAAGGACCATACGTCATCGAGAAAGTTTTCGACAGAGGATCCTACCAACTAATAAGTGCCGAGGGAGAAAGGCCCATGCCATCCATCAATGGCCGATATCTCAAGAAATACTACGCGTGAATGCTCTAAGTCGCAGGCGAATTGAGCACACCAGCCCTACAGTCTGGATCATAAATCCTGCAAAACCGTATACAATCCACGGGCGTAAAACGACCCCTATCTCTCCCAAATCCTGCCGGTGAGACTACTTTTAAAGTCCCACCAGCGGCAGCAAAAAAAATACGGTATGTCCACAAGCAAAACGGGCACAAATGAAAACCCGAAAGGGCTCCGTGAGTACAAACAGCAGGACTGCCGGCGAGTTTGTGAAAACCCGAAAGGGCGCAAACTCGTGAAAAAAAAGATAAAATACACTCGCAAAGTCCTCTCGACCTTGTGAGGAGAAAATCCCTGCGTGAGATCCTTACGACTTACAAAGGAGCAACACACTTAGGAATCCTCACGATTCCTAAGGAGAACATACACCTGCGAGATCCTCTCGACTCGTAGGGAGAAAATGCTTTTATGAGACCCTTACGGCTCATAAATTTGAAAGCCTTTGGTGATAAGGACCCAAACCTGTCTCCTAAGCTATCGTTCCCCAACGGGCAACGGCCAATGATGTGTCGCTCCTGGCATTTCGCTTCAGTGTTAGCGGTGCTGATGCCGACCAAAAACCCAAATCCCAAGTCCTCCCGAGGCAAATAATGAGTTGCTCCTGGCATTATTCCAGTGCAGCAATACTGATGCCAAACAAGATCCAAATTCCAAGTCCCCAAACGGCGAATGATGGGTCGCTCCTTGTACCATATTCTAGTGTAGCGATCCAGACGCCAACCAAAATCCAATTTCTCAAAATTCTCTCGGCCCTACGGTTAGTCCTCAACTTGACTACCGTATACAATCCACGGGCTCAAATAATTCTCTGCATACCCAAGTCCCACCGCAATCACCAGTCCAGCAGCCGGTCTCCGCCCTTGGAATTATGCTCAATTAGGAAAGACCCACTCATGTGTCCTCCCGATATATGAGGAGAACAAACCTTCGTGGGAACCTTACGACTCACAAAGGAAAAAACACACTTAGGAGTCCCCACGACTCCTAAGGAGAAAGTACACCTACGAGATCATTTCGACTCGTAGGGAAAAAATGCTTTTAAGGGACCCTTACGGCTCATAAAATTGAAAATTCTTAGGTGGTAGGGGCCTAAACCTGTCTCCAAAGCCATCGCTCCCCAACAGGAAAAAGCAAATGATGAATTGCTCCTGGAAAATGTGCTTCAGTGTTAACAACGCAGATGCCTTCCCTAATCCCAAAATTCCGAACTCAAATCCAATAGAACCCTAAGTTTTTAAACTGGGAACAGATGACCTCTAAGTCGTTAAACTGGAAACAGATGACCCCTAAGTCGTTAAACTGGGAACGAGGGAAATCTCCTCATGGCAGATGATGATCCGCTCTTGGTACCATATTCCAGTGCAGCGGTGTTGATATCAACCCAAATCACATCAAATCAGAAAAACAACCAATGACCTCACGGGCAGAATCAAACTCCGCCTCGGAAATAAGTCAACTTCATCCTTGACACCGCAAGGAGCGGAGCAAGTCAAATCCAGCACCGACCGTCCAAGTCGCAAAAAAGGTAGAACCGACCGTCCAAGTAATAAAAAGGGCAGCACCGACCGTCCAAGTCGCTAAAAGGCTAGCACCGACCGTCCAAGCCGCTAAAAGGGCAAAACCGACCGTCCAAGTCGCAAAAAGGGCAGAACCGACCGTCCAAGTCATAAAAAGAGCAGTGTCGACCGTCCAAGTCGCTAAAAGGGCAGCACCGACCGTCCAAGTCGCAAAAAGGGCAGAACCGACCGTCCAAGTCGTAAAAAGGGCAGCACTGACCGTCCAAGTCGCTAAAAGGGAAGCACCGACCATCCACGTTGCTAAAATGGCAGAACCGACTGTCCAAGTCGCAAAAAGGGCAGAACCGACCGTCCACGTCGTAAGAAGGGCAACACCGACCGTCCACGTCGCTAAAATGGCAGCACCGACCGTCCAAGTCGCAAAAAGGGCAGCACCGACCGTCCAAGTCGCAAAAAGGGCAGAACCGAACGTCCACGTCGCTAAAATGGCAACACCGACCGTCCACGTCGCTAAAATGGCAGTATCAACCGTCCAAGTCGCAAAAAGGGCAGAATCGACCGTCCATATCATAAAAGGGCAGTGCCAGCTTCACAAAAGCGGGAACCAAATCAAGTCGCCTCCACGTGAAAGAAGATCCATCAATTTCATGCACACGACCCACATATGTGGAGTGCATTTATTGATGGGGGAAAATTTGTTGGGGTAAAAATTTACACCCCGGTTGACCAAGTCAAAATCAAAGTCAACCCCAAGTCAAGTGGGCCCAAGCCCAGATCAAGTGGGCCCATGCCCGGGTCGAGCCCGAACATGAAGCAGCCGGCCTCCCCCCATGCCAAAATAGAAATTTTGTAATAAATAATTTTGGTGTATTTCTTTTATTTTATTTTTATGAATAAATGTAAGAGAATGTGCATAAAGCCGAATTTTTGTAAGTGCAAAAAAAGATAGCACATGAGACATGAGATGGGCAAAATGCCATTTTGTAAAGCCCAAGGGGCTACATGTAAAGTGTATAGCCTATAAAAGCCAAGATAATGAAAATATCTCAACAACTTTTTCTCTCTCCCCAAAAAGAATCCAAATCTGTGATCTTTCTCCTTTCTCAAGGTTCTAAAACCTTCTTCTTTCTTCTCAAGGTTCTAAAACCTTCTTCTTTCTTTTGAATTAAATCAAGAGTTTTACTCTTCCTTTTATAAAACTAAACAGTTTTTCACCACAAAACCCACAAAGGGGAGCTTGGATCTTCCATTAGATCTCAAAAAGGGGAGATTTTTAAATCTCACCCCCTTTCTCCAAGATCCGGTCAAACGACAGGAAGAAGAAGGAGACCCATCTCCAGAAACCCCACTTTGGGGAAGATCCAGGGCTCAAGAGGAGAAGCCGCTTCATCAGCTTCAATTTATCCTAGGAGTTTAACTCCTCATATATATACATATATACAAAATAATAAGTGCTCCTTTCAGGAAGTACAACTCCCATTGTAGGGACCAAGTCCCTTTTGCCTCCCGAGAGCCCACGTGCCTGGTACGTAGGGCGCTAGCGCTCTTGCGCCCAAAGTACTAGCGCTCTGGCGCCCAAAGCGCTAGCGTCCGAGCGCCCACATGCCTGGCACGTGGGGTGCTAGCGCCCTTGCGCTCAAAGCGCTAGCATCCAAAGCGCTGACGCTTTTTCCCACGCATCCTTTGGATGCCCTTTCCCTTTCTTTATACACACACATACTCCACGACACTGTTCCTGTCAGAAAAAAATTTCTAACGGGGCGCTGCTCCGCACCCCGTAAGGGGGCTGCTAGCCCTCTTGACCCCCACCCTGCTATCCGGGTAGTGGGCCCCCCGTAAAAACTCTGCGGCGCCCCAGATATATACAAAACCCCCTTTCAAAACACAACACACATACACTGCATATTGAGTTCGCATTACCTGTTTGACCTGTTAATAGGAGGTTCTCTCGCTCCAAAGGCGAGGGGTAATTAACGACAGCTTAGTCCGCGGCTGCCGGAGATTTGGATCCCCGCAATCAATAAACCCAGCCTACCCTAACCAGGGGGAGTCTGTAATGCGCCTGACAAGCACGTGCGCATTCCTATCTCAATGGGGTGATGAAAAACACCTTACACTTGGGTTGGATTTTTGCGCATATTAGGCGTTTGGTATTGGATTTGTGCATGTTGGATGTGCTTGATTTAGATTTCAATTGTGCATGACGGATGCACTTGATTTGGATTTTTGTGCATGTTGGGCGTATGATATAAGATATGATTTTGTGCACACCGGATGCACTCGATTGGGGTTTTCATTCGTGCATGTTAGTTGCACTGGATTAGGATTTTCGTGCACTATAGATGCACTAGATGTTGTTGTCGTGCACACCCGTTGCACTTGACAGATACTTTTGTGCACACCCGTTGCACTTAGGTTTGGCTCTTGTGCATATCGTAGTACTTGTATTGGAGTTGATTTCCGTGCGCACCAGACGCACGTGATTGTTGGATACGCCTTTTGAGGATGATTTTGCTCTTGAGCACTTTGTTTTCATGATAGGCACTATATTATGTAGTGGCCGAACATGACTGATCTGAGGACAGTACCTGAGTACTTTGCATGCATTAAAAGTTTACCAAGAGGTTTTCAAAGAGGAGCTATAGTCTCGCTATTTCCTACGTGTCCGCGAGCGGCACGAATGTTTATAAAGGAAAACCTTTTAGGATGTTTTAAAACGGCGGAACGTATATTTGAGCAAAACATATATGAACGTATATTTATTACTTTACAAATGAGTGTCTGTCACTTGTGCCGTGAGTTACGCATCACACGGCGATTCCGAAAAGATTTTGCATATGTTTTATTTAGTTTTAAGAGTTTTTTCCAAGGATGCGTACTATATACATATTATAGTATTTGACTAATGTATATTGGATTTCAGTAGTTGATTTCGAGATCTGTATCTCCATTGTAACCCCAATGATATGCGTTCAAATCTGATAATTTGCGTGACGCTTGACGGAGTTCGATTTTGAGTTTTGTACTCGTTTTCATGCGCACTTAACGCGCTGTAGTATTTCTATATCTTCCGTGATTTCGGAGCCCCGTGATTTGAGCTGATTATTGAAATGTTTTAGTATTTGGGGTTTAAATTTAAATTCGGGGACCGAATTTATTTAAGGGGGGAAGATTGTAGCATTTCAGAAAATATAAAATATTATTTTTGGAATTTAATATTAAAATAATATATTTCGCGAAAACTACCCGATTTGCGAAATTGGGGTTTTCGTAAAATGGTATAAATATATACCAATATTTATGAAATAATTAGAGATTAAAATGATTTGTTCATTTAAAAATATATTTATTGGATTTGGCATTTTTATAATTAATTATATGCAGTTCACTACTAATCACAATTAAGCCAAATCCGTGTTTCTACAGTTTTTCATGGCTAGTGCACCATGACATGTTGCTTGTTGTTTCATTTTAATTGTGTTATGTGTTTGGTTTTAATGAGTGGGGAAAAAAGAAAAGAAAAAGAAAAGGGATTAAAAAGACAATTATTGGAGAGAGAGAATGAGGCTTGGCTTGTGAGAGAGGGTGAGAATAAGAGGGAAGAGAGAGGGGGGGCTGCTATCTATTCTCACCCTCATTGTTTCTTCATCTCCTCCTTCAACTCCTTCTCCACCTCCTCTACCCTCATGACCCATCTCAATTCCCTCACCAAAACCTTATACTCCCTTCACAAAAGATGATCCCTACCTCTCTACAAACCCATTAGACCTTTCAAAGTTACGTTTTGAAGACTTGGGAAAGCTAGGGTTTTTCTTGAGTTGCCCAAATGAGATATATCATTTTTCATTTAGTTTAGTTTTTAGTTTCTTAGCATCCTATAGTAGTTTAGAATTAAATCGATTTAGATTGTGATGTTTAGAAATTCCAAGAGAAATGTTATGGTGAGTTGTGTTGTGGTGATGTGTAGTGGCTGTTACAAGACCTTAGAGTTAGAATTCTGGACAAAACCAGAGACTAGACACCAAGATACGAACTTTAGATTTGCCGATATCGGGTTTTTGTGGAATTAGTAATGGTATTTAGTGATCTGTTGCTACCCTGAGACCCTAAAAATTATATAGCGATTACAGTGAGTCGTGCAGGCAACCTAGAAGCACCCGAGACCCCAAGTCCATTTCCTGACCGCAAATAAACTCTGTATGGACACAAATTGCGGCCTGGGCATGTTGAAAATAGTTCGTGCTTGGTCTATAGTTCCTATATCTTCTAATTAGACCTACCCCAAATGCAAAATTCCCTAGTTTGGCCTAGGGTGAAATCTGGGAGCTATTGTAGGTGTTTTTGGCTATGTTTTCCAAGTTTTAAATGCTTGGTTTTGATATTTGGATTTGTATTTGGTTGTTGGGCGTTTGTACGTCAACAACAAGGGTTGTTTGATTGTTTTGCATGCGTAGGCTATAGGTTCTAACCTATAGGCAATTCGTGTGCCGTATTGGTTTTCCGGACTTGATTTTAATAGTATTTGCGATTGTGTATTTATTGTAGGTATCTTCGGTGGGTTCCAAGACGACGAAGCACATCGACTACGGCTGAACAAGAAGTTCCGTAGGTGAGTAGATCTATATCTACGGGGGAAGTAAGGTGGATGGCGTATAGCATCCCCGCAAATTTTGATGGAAACCGATATATAGGATATGGTTAGAGAAACCATGTTAGAAACTTAGGGATATGGTTAAAGAATTAGTAGGAGATAAGATACACTACAACTAAGGTTATAGTTTAGGGTTTAGTGTGACCTGATGCGATAGAATGATGTCTCGAATTGATTTATAGTGAATATGAATCATGATATATAAATATAGGTAGTGTACGAGAATAAGTAGGATATTTAGAGTAGCATGATACGAGATTAATAAGGTAGAATGTATATATATAATATGGCTTGATGTAAGATGATTTAATGTGATGAAAAGAATATACGATGTGATATGATGACTTGATTGATATATCGGTATACAGATGCGAGTCGATATGAGATGGCTGATACCTTGGCTAATCCCATGATATGAGATTGTTATGGATGTGACCTGAGATATATGTATATAGATATATATATAATGTTATGGATCATGAGTGATATGCCGTACGAGACGTTAGGTCCGTATCCTTATTGTCATATAGGTTGATAGAATCCCTAATCGTTTAATGCCGTCGTACGATGGATTACCGTACGTGATGAGTTTGATTTGATGATTGATCCATACCCTCGACTAGAGGATGCCGTACGATGTATTATACCGTACGTGATATTGTGAGGCTGGATGCCGATTGATAGATTCACCGACTCGGTCATGTTAGATACGTATACCTTATAGCATTGAGCTGACGATGTTTTATGCTACGTTCTTAATATTTTCATTGCATTACATATACCTGTGCTAATACACCTACACCATTATCGATGATGCGTATGTTACACTTACACAGATTGGCCGGCCCACACACTTTCATCATCGATAATTGCTATGTCACTACACAGTAGAATTGCTGCATCATGATATGACTCCTTGCATGATTTACTTGCTATGTTCACATCATTACGATATGTCGCATGATATACGGATATTGTCACATCACTGTTCCATGTTACATGATATACGGATATGCTTACATTTCTGTCATATGTCGCATACATCATGATGTATGATTATACGCATTGAGATATGTTGTTATCATGAGATTTCTGGATTTGAGAACCGTGGTCAAATTTCAAAGGAAATTATGTGTTGTTTTAAAAACCCGGTTTCTCTTGATATGATATTTTGAGACGTCCACCATATGTTTTCTCGGTTCTGAGATTGGCATGTGAAACCCGATTCGAGGAGAGGTAGGCACCGTCTGCGGGTACATGGTGGACCCGTTGAGGTACCCGGGGGCAAGAAGACTTGTATTGTTAGGCGGTGAGCCTGGCAGGGAAGCACTACCTACCGGTGATAGTATTTGGACTCGGCGGTTATCCGGAGGATACCGGCTGGAGTCGTGAGATGGATATGAGGGCCGAACAGAGTAGGCGGTGCCTGAGGGCCGATCTGAGGATACGGCGCCTGATATATGAGGATTTGTGTGTCAGTGTTGGACACGAGTTTCATGATGTTTCGAGTGTTGGTGTTGGACACTCAGGTTCCAAGATTTTGATGTGTCGTTGATGGACACACGTTAGTGATATCCTCATATTTACATGCATATGCTTTCATGATATTTACATGCATAATGTTGTTGTGTCACTGATGGACACGTAGATATTATCCACATACAGATAGGCATTGATTATACTGTTGGCACATATGCAGATACGGTCACCCTAGATATCATAGTATTACCTTTATGATAGAATTGACCTAGAAATCGTTGTTTATTTTGATTTCTATCTGATGATGTTTTCTACTCGCGAGTTGGCAACTCACCCCCGTTGTGCCACAGTTCTTGCAGTTTGACCGCATGAATCAGTAGCGGCATCGTTGGCACACAGCTGCATTCGGGTGTTTTGCTTTGGTAGGTGGTACATGTTGGATCGTATCCGTCTTGTATTTATTATTCATATTGTATCTAGTTAACTCCATCAATCAGAAACTAGTATTTATATATGTAGTAAGACTTAGCAAGACTTATGGTTGCGAGACTTAGAGCGATGTGTTATATGTTCGCTTTTTGGGTTGATGTCTTGCTTTACTTTATCTTTTGTGGTGATCTTCGCCGTTGGGCGTTGTATACTTATTTTATGACTTGCGTGATTGTGAATCTGCTGATTGGCGAAGAGTAGCTCCCGCTTGGGGATGCTTTTTATATTATCCCGTATATGTGGTTTTTGATCAAAATATACAAAGGAGGTGCTGCCAAATTTTTTTTTTAAAAAACGAAACATGTTTTTCAACTAGTAAAATTCACTTGCATTTTTCATGTTCCATTATCTATACATTTAATAAAACATTTGATTTCATCATACCTTTACTTCAAAACTTCACATCTTTTATTTTCTTAAAAATGTTTAGATTTCTGGGTTTCGGCTTACTTGAATTACGTTACGCCTGTAGATGTTGCGTGATTTAAGTGCCGGTCATGAACAATATTTTCGGGTCGTGACAGTCCATGATCCCGCGTCCCACGCCATAACGATCTCCCATTAACGAGAATATCTCGTCATTAATGGGGAATCCCGCCTATCACGTGGACGTAACGGCCGACATGAATCTCGCGCCCGCCTGCCCATGGCAACCACTATATAAACCTCTCTCTTAGACGACTCAGGTAAGCCAATTTTACCCCAATAGACCGTTACTCTGCTAAAATACCCAGCCTAACTTAATCGTCGGAGGGTCCTCGGTGGCACAACCACCCCGGGACTTCTTTGCAGGTAGCTCGGCCTCAACCACATAAAACCCATTGAGATCCACACGCTCCAGGAGGCAACCCTCCAACTCAATCTCAGCCATCTATCAGCGCTCGTTGCAGATCAACGGAAGATAATATCTGAAGGAGATCTAGAGATCCATCAGTTGGTGTATGAGTTCGGGTTGAAAGTTAGGCTGCAAACTCCTTTCAATATACAGAGTAAAATCTGGGCTTGAATTATCTTGGAATGCTAGTTTGCAGATACCCTTTGCAGTATAGGGTGCAAATATTGTTTTAAGAAAAGAGAAAATCATAATTGCTCAATTCAAGCAGTGAATTCAATTATTACCCATAAACCGTCACTATCATAAACCCTACAAAATCTCTAACAATTAATGGTCATTTTATTTGGTCCATTATTCTACTTTTATTTTCTTTCAATTTAAACCCCAGTATGTACATATTTCTATCTCAATTTTACATGACATTTTTCATACAATATTTGGCTTATAATTACGAGTAGAGAAAAATGTGTGGGCAGAGTTAGAGTTCCTGCTTTTTGCTCTATGCAGAAATGAAGAGCGAAACAGTGATATGCGTTGGCAGTTGTATCCTGAAGGCAATATGTCGAGGCACGAATTGCCTTAAAGAAAGCGAGATACACGTGCCTCAGTCAACAGCTTCACCAACCTAGTCATATTTATATTTTGCTTCATCATGAAAATTCATATTGTATTTTATATTACCATCTAGCAACAACACTTTGGAATACTCTAGAGCAACCTTTTCGGTTTGGAGCTACTGCTAGAGGACGACCTAAGCCATTTGAAAAAGAAAGCAATGCCAAGTAAAATTAAAAGAAGAGAGCGGAGAGCGGAAGTTTTACAAATAACTCCTCCAACTATCAACTCAAACAAACAAAGCCCTCCATTTCCCCAATTAACATCTCCAAAGTTCAAAACTTTTCCATTAGATTCTACATTAGAAAAAACAAAAGGAAAAGGAAAAAGGATGCAAAGAGACAAGAGAGTCCTGGTGGCAATGTCAGGAAAGAGAGAGACATGGGTAGCAGCCCCCTTTGAATTTGATGATATAGAACAAGAAGAGGAAGAAGTGTGAGTGTGAGGCTTTTTTTTTCTGGGTGTGGACTCCCAAATCCACACGAGTGGTGCTGCTCCCCATTTCCCCTCAAATTATACTTAACTTTTCTTTTGTTTTGCTCCTCCACCACCACTAGTGTCCATAGACAAACAGACCCTCGGTTTCTCTCCATTGCCCTCTGCTTTCAATGCCCTGCTTCTTCATTTGAGCCATTTGGTTTTGAGTTTTTTTCTTTTAAAGTACAAACCCACAAAGGAAAAACACTTCAAGTTGATTGCTTTTGGGTATTTTGACAAAAAGAAAGGAAAAAAAAACCACATCCAAAACCCCTTCCTTCCTTCAAATAGTTTGTTTTGGTAAAAATAAAATAAAAAATAATATGCAACAATGTTTCTTGGAAGTTCTTGAGAGATAACAAAAACCCACATCCAAAACTCCTCCCTTTTCCATTTCAGGCATTTGGATTGAGGTTTTAGAGCAAACCCACAAGCACAAAAATCTTTCTTTGAAGTGTAATGGGGTTCTTCCCTCTTTCACCACCACTAGATTTGAGTTCTCCAATGGAGGACTTAAGGAAACAACAGGGGCATAATGGGAATGAGAATAGTAGCAAGAGTGAGGATCAAGATGGTCTTGTTCACTCCAAGATTTGTGCTAGAGGCCATTGGAGGCCAGCTGAGGATGCCAAGCTCATTGAGCTTGTTTCTCAACTTGGCCCCCAAAATTGGAACCTCATTGCTCAAAAACTCCATGCAAGATCAGGTTTTTTTATTCTCTTTCAATGGTTTAAACATAAAAAGATTTGATTTTTCTTGTTGTATTTAAAATGGGTTTTTGAGCAGGGAAGAGCTGCAGGCTAAGATGGTTCAATCAGTTGGATCCAAGAATCAACAAGAAAGCATTCAGTGAAGAGGAAGAGGAGATGTTGCTGGGTGCTCACAGAGCATATGGCAACAAATGGGCACTCATTGCAAGGCTTTTCCCAGGGAGAACAGATAATGCAGTGAAGAACCATTGGCATGTCATGATGGCTAGAAAGCTTAGAGACAAGTCTAGCAGTGTTGATGCATCAAGGAGAAAGCCGCCTCCGCCACCGCCGCCGTCATCAACCTCTGGTTCAAATGCCTTGATGCTGCCAAAGGTGACGCTTTTGGAGGCGGTGAATGTTAGTAATCATGCATGCAGTGGTGAGCCCAGTACCATCACCAGCAACAAAGATGTTGAAGCTGTTTCTGCCTTAGATTTCTTCATGGGTATGCTCCTATTTTTTTTGTATTCGAATTTATATCATTAAGTTGTGGTAAAAAAAAATTGCAACAAATCATCCTCATATTTGTTCCTATTTTTGGTTAAAATTGTAAGAAACCATCCTTGTAGTTGTTTGTAACATTAAGTATGAAGTATGAAGTGTTAAAAAATCATTTAAAAAAAAAAAAGTGAGAAAAAATGGACCTATATAGAAAAAATTGAAGAGGTTCAATACACTTTAGTCTGCCAACCGTTTCCATTTTTGGTAAGTTTTTATACTTAAAGTCGAGATTATGATAGGCCCAAAACGACCGCGTGATTAGTTTTCATATAGAAACTAAAATTTTGTGTTGTGCAGGTGCTCAAGAAAAGCTGGTGAGGGCTAGGAATATGGTTTATAACAAATACGGTGATTCAACCATGATGTTGGTCCCAGGTTGTGATCAGTCTGATTCCAATTCTGAGGTTTCAGCAGCTGAATCAGTGGCTAACAACAACAACAACAGTCTCCTCAATGCAAGCTCCCGTGATGAGAAGAACAATTATGAGAGGGAGAGGATTAGCTTGCCTTTTATTGATTTCCTAGGTGTTGGAACGTTAACATAAAGAAAAATCTCTTCACATGATAGGAACAATGTGTTTAGTTCTATTCGGAAAAAAAAAATCTTTATATGTTTTCTAGGGAGGTTAGTGTTGTGGGCTTTGGCTCAAGATTTCCAACTAATGATGTAAGAAGTTAATGGTATCTTATCATTAATATATGGGTTAATTGCATATCGCTTTTTAATTGGCTTGTTAGCACATAACAATCTGTGTTTTGCCTCGATTATATGTTGACTTAGGAGAGGGAATTGATATTGATTATTTTTCAGTTTGGGGGAAAAAATCATTGTTTGTCTGGAGAGTTCCCTTGTCCCTTGGCCAATAATTAGTTTTTGAAGAAACTATTAAGCATTAATAACTTGCATGATCTCTCCTAAAATATCCTATCACTCAATCTTGGTTTCTACTTGCAAGGAAAAACATAACAGCCAAAAATGTCCTACACATAAGTTTGACCTGTGTCGAGGGATGAAGAGAATATAATACATTGGGTCTCATGGAAACCAACACATAGCCTTCAGACTTTTCTGCATCTGCTAATTCACCAGAAACCATTTTTTACTGGGAAAATTTAGCACCTGCTCTGAATGATGAGCTTTTCAACTGACCAGCATCAGTTAATTGAAAACTTTGGTCTAAATTGAAGACAACTTTTCTAAAGAATCAAGACAGGTGGATACTAATGGGCACACCACCACAAAGCCACCACCCACCTCTTTGAAACCTCATGTGGGTATAAAACACATTAAAAAATAGTTTCTTTCATGTGATAATCCACGTCATTCATCTTGATATTCATGGTCTAAAAGCATATGTAACATCAATTTCCATATATGCTTTTTATACTATTTGGTTCTTGTTTAGTTATGGAAAATGTGTTATCATCAGAAAACCATAAGTAAATGCAAGAATCATAGAAATCACATAATATTTTGTATATACATCAGTTTTTTCTCTTGTGCCTTCAACGCCCACGTTTCCTCCTTTACTTTGCTTGTTCTTTTGCCACTTTCAACTGTTTACAAGCAAAATGTAGCTCATGAATATTTAATATTTATCCATCACCTACATATCTACTTGTGAACATATGTATATCCAAAAGATATCAGACTCGTGGCACTTGGATGTTACTATCATACATAAATCTTATTTTGATTCTCTTTGGTGTATACAAACAAATGCAAGAAGTATGAACAAAAAAAGGAAAAACTCCTAGAAATAGCTAGCCAACTAGCGTAGGTAACTGATTTTTATCTTGGTGTACCTGATGCGTTTGTAATGTTTGCTTAAAGGCGAAATGGATTAGGGTTTGGTTTAGGGTTTAGATATTAGGATGTTCACGGGCTATGACATAATACCGCGGACAAACTTCATAGTTGGATGGTTATCTATAGCGTTCAAAATCGTGGTTCTTGCCCTACCTTGATGTGTTCATGTCAAATCCGACTCGTTGAACACCTCTAACCACAGCCACTATAAACTCAATCACCACAAGCGGTTGTAGGCTGATGGCTGATGTGGGCACAAAACCCTAAATGGATCGTGATTATACGGTTGCTACAAATAGCAAAAAGAAAAGGATGGGGTTTGGAGTTTGAAAAGAGTGGGACTTCATTTTGTTTTTTTTACATTGATAGAGCTCTACAACTGTTTTTGCTCAGGGTACAGGAGACTGATTCCCCAACCCCAAACACCAACCACTCCTCAATCAATCATGGTGGTGAGCAGTTGTTTATTACTGTAACAAGGTTAGATGCTTGAAAAGGTCAAAAGGCAGAAAAAAGACTTTTGATAGGGTTGTAATAAAACAGATGCTCTGTCAAAACCCACCATTTATTTAAGAGCAAAAGGAAGCAATTTCACACCTCTAGTTTTTCTTTTCACAACACTTAGGTCATCTTAAAGCCTTCGGGGCAAATTCGTGTCTCTTGGGGTGCCTTGTGTGTTTGGATGTGCTGTGTGCGTTGTTTGTGTGGATGAAGCTTACGGGCCAATTCAAATAAAAAAAATGATCATCTCTCTTTGCTCAGAGTTTTGGCAAGGTATGGACGTTGAGTCATTATCCGAGCAACCTAGGGTTCAATTCCACTGAACGCATGTTTGAATAACAGTTCCGTATCATGTTCAGATCCAACTTTTCCACTTAATAAGATGGAATGCTCAATTAAAGTTCTTTGGTGCAAATTACCCTGGGCTGGTATCAGCATTAAAGGCAAATGCATGTAATCATTTGATCACTCCTCAAAGCAACAGTAGAATCTTTAACTTGAATCTTTAACTTATACACACATGAGTAGAACACCAATGAAATCATGATAAATGGTTACTTGTTTGACCCTCCAAATTTTAACAGAGCTGCAAGCGAGATGCACAAGAGACAATGGAAGCAAGCTGTATGCATCTCATAAATACAAAGCTAGTACTACTACTATTTATTAAGAAGAAGGATTTCATCATATCTTCAAAGATCTCATCAACTTAATTCGAGAAGAGATCAAATCTCCTCTCCAAGCTTCTACTAATCCTGCTGCAAACATGTGCGATGCATACCTAACTAAGCAAGCAGTTGACGAGGCAAGAGTAACGTTTGTCTTTGAATGATATCATCTTCAGCTACTCCTACTCATGCTATCTACATTTTATTATTTTGCACTCCTTTCAAGCTCATAACAAAATCTATTAACAACTCACCGGCATAGTTCTTGTCGGGAGGTCGAGATGTAAACGGATCGGATATAGGTGTACCATATCCGTATCTAGCAGTCATAGACAGATTCAAAAAACGGATATGGATGATTGTTGAAGATGAAAATTACTATCCGTATCTTGTAAAAATCTGCATCACAGGATCTTTGATGGAAATATTGATCACTCCCCTCCCGGACTGCAAAATTTCAGACTCAATTTGTACAGTCATTATATTTCAGGTGAATAAGAGAGGATAAGGATGGATATTATATGAATTATAATTACCACAAAGTACCACATGCAAGTTTAAACAAGTATATCTGCAACCATGGTCAGTATTATGAATGATGCATCCTAATTATGAAAGAGTATCAACAGTAAATCTCAAGCACTCATTTAATAACAGATGGAGCATGGTGACATGTCCCTTAATAGGCCAACCTGAAGAAATTTAACAAGAAAACTGCATATGGCAGTCGTCATCTATTATCATAAAGAGGGAGGAAATGGGGCCTCCATTCATTTAAACAGATGATGCATCTCATAATCAAAGCTGCAACAAACTGATGGAAGTGATGATAATTTAATGGTAACTTGTACCAGAAAAGATCAAAATGGTCACTGTGTAAACCACCACAACTGAGACAATAACTTTATTGTTTTTTTTTATGTTGGCCACTAAATTCTTTGATATTTTCAAAAACAGCACCAAAATTAAAAGGTATTTGGTGTTGTTTTTTGAAAATATCAAAGAATTTAGTGGCCAAAATAAAAAAAAACCCAACTATATCTTGAAAAGGAAATATGCTTTGCTTGAATGCTAGGGACAGTCCTTGTCCCCTTGTTTGCATTCATCTATGGAAGACAAAGATCACTCTCATGTTACTTATTGCATGCATGTATCAATGAGATTTGGACATTTAACATCTTCACCAAGCATGAATTTGAGCATTTATCATATAATTAATATATCATCCGTCTTCTTCTCCAAGAAATCTACACTTTTCTAGTCTAGAATAATTTGGAGTTCTTTGAGAACACCAACAGATCGTTTACGATTATATCAAGCTCCTCTCTTGCCCATAGTTTTCTAAATCAGATTGTCAACAAACCATTCTATCATATCCAATCCTACTTTCATATAAAAAGCTTATAGCTACATGATCATGATGTCCTCCAAAGTTTTAAGAAACATACAAGATCATTAGCCCACAACAGTGATAATTAGCCTTCATAAAGGAAAGCGCATAGTCTAATCCCTTCCATCTTGATTTGGATAAGATACTTTCACATTAACAAGAAAAAAAATCAATGACATAATAGACATCATAGTCACACTCCATTGTATACAGAAAAGCCATGTATTTGAAACATGAAAGGTACCAACAACCCTAGAATCATTAGATATATAAAAAATAAGGCTAAATGCAGGAAATACCTCTAATATTTACCTTAATAGTAGGAAATACCTTGACTTTCCAAAACCAGCACTTAACCCTGCTCAATTTTAATTGATTCTCAAAATACCCTTTATTTAAATATTTAATTAAAATATTTATATTAATGGTTTTTAAAAAAACCCTCTAAAATTCTTTGCAAATTTGATGTATCTTTGTTGTTCTTCGATATTACCTACACCTTCCAAAATTCTTTAAGTTTTTTTTTTAAAATACAATATCATTAAATGATGGTTAATTTTGATAGAAATCGAATAAAAAAAATGTAAATGTCCTCACAACCCCTTCTTATACCTTACATGCTTTTAAATTGCCAAAACAAAAATTGTTTGATCGAGTTAGGTTTTCTTATAATATTTGATTAATTTAGGTATTCTATTTTGTAAGTGTTGATTGATTTGGTTTTTTTATGTTAGGATTTGCATAATTTCTAGGGTTTTTTTGGATTAGAGTTTTCGACAATTTGGGTTATTTTTATGTTACAGTTTCTTAATTTGGAAGTAAATAAAGAAGAAGAAAAAAAAAACTTATGAGAACAAAGAGAAAGAGAAGAGAATTATATAAATGATGGTTAATTTTGATAGAAATCGAATAAAAAAATGTAAATGTCCTCACAACCCCTTCTTATACCTTACGTGCTTTTAAATTGCCAAAACAAAAATTGTTTGATCGAGTTAGGTTTCCTTATAATATTTGATTAATTTAAGTATTCTATTTTGTAAGTGTTGATTGATTTGGTTTTTTTATGTTAGGATTTGCATAATTTCTAGGGTTTTTTTGGATTAGAGTTTTCGACAATTTGGGTTATTTTTATGTTACAGTTTCTTAATTTGGAAGTAAATAAAGAAGAAGAAAAAAAAACTTATGAGAACAAAGAGGAAGAGAAGAGAATTATAATGGATGAGACCAAGAGATGAGAAGAAAGAAGATGAAGATGAGATTTTGTCGGGTTATGATGAAGAAGATGATGATGATGAGAGTAAAGAAATTAAATAAAATTAAAAAATAAACTTAAAAGTCACTTAATAAGTTTTGGTGCATTTAAAAAAACTTAAAGAATTTTGAAAGATGTGGATAATATCGAAAAATAACGAAAGTATATAAGAGAGAGAGAGAAGTGTTTTTTTAATTAAATATTTATTTAAAGGGTATTTTAGCAATCAATTGAAGTTGAAAGGGGAAAAGTGCAGGTTTTAGAAAATCAAGGGCATTTACTGTTATTGGGATAAATGTAAAAATAATACTTCTCCTTGTGCCTTTGACACAAGTCAGTGTTCAGTTAAAAGGGCAGAAGATTCTTGACTTGAATGTTGAAAAGAGGGTTTGGCATCTTTGACAAAACTATTAGTAAAAAAACCATATACAAATATAAACAAAACAAAGGGCTATAATGCGTCAATCAAAGCATAGTTAGTTATGACATTGCTTCAAACTCGACCCAGCCAAGTGTCCTAACAGAATTTGGCTTGTCTTGTTCGTTTATGCTTGGTTCCCTTTCCAGCACACACAAAAAGCCTAAAGGAACTTAGATGACTCACCCTTCTGTCCTATTAAAAGTATAAATGCTTTTGATGTGTTGTGGCATGTAAACAGCAAAGTTTAATAGCCCAAGATATGGATTTATCTATGAGTAATGTTTATTTGATGGTCCCTACTTGTTATCAATTTAGAAGTATAACCCAAATTTGGTGGTTTACAACTCATATACAAAGGATCATTGGAACTTGAACCACAAAAAATATGTTAAAAACACCTGCGCTTCGCCATTATAGACACCGATGGTTTTTTGAAATCTCTAGCCTATGTTCACAACAAGGAGAGAACAAGAGGATAAGAAGAAACGACAAGGAAAAAGGAAACTTATAGACATCATCTATGAAGCACGGATACCGGTAAATACCTCACAAATCATATCTGATCGTGTACCGAAATCCTAAACTGTTGGATTCGTTCAGACTTCTTATGAAACTTGCTCTGATACCACTGCTGGGTTCGCTTAGCTCCCCGACACGGTTTCAACACGCATCAAGTATGCTATTTAAAATTTCTAGGATGCCGAACGAGCCCGAGCCAATGATCTAACTAGAGAATTAGGATTATAATAGCATGCAAACAATTTTTACACTAAGTGATATACGAATACAACCTTTGTAGGCTGGTCCTTCACTTCTAAACCTTCGTGTAGTAGTCCCTTTACTCCAAATTGTGGTGTCCAGGACTCTTTTTAGGCTCCACTAGGTGAAAGGAACGAGCTTACTTAAGGATCTTCGAGGCCGAAAATGATCTACGTCGAAAAATCGCTAAATCAAGCAACCTCTTCACTAATTGATGAATTAGTGAAGAAACAACATATACTAAATTGTTAGTTTGGTATAAATTGATAAAGTGGGAATTTTGCTCACTTTAGAATTAATTTTCTCTTTTTCTTTTTCTTCTCACTTTAGAGCTAGAGAGTAATGAAGGAGATGAAGAAAAAATCAAGTGCAATCAATTATGGATGAGAAAATATCTCATATAAACTCATGTAGAGACTAAACCATGGTTAATGATAATGGTTAGCTTAATAAATATCTAGAGTAAAACAAAATTAGTGGACTAAAATCAAAGCTTCTCCATTCTTCCACAAGCATCTCAAGCCTTACTAATTTCCACCTAATTTTGATTTTTCCCTTAATATTTAAACATCCAAATTATCTTAAGTTAGGTATGAGTCTCATACACCCAAGTCCAATGTATCATCTAGCATGACACAAAATAAATACATTTAATATATATCACATATATATATTTAAATGTATTTAGAGAAAATAATTCTTAAGTGAGCTAATATTAGTTAATGTATATTAATATATCAAATATATAATTATACATTAAAATATTAAATCGACACTTGATTTAATAATCCGACTATATCAGATACTGTTAGTTATATGTATGCCCTAGAGGCCATTACTGTACATTGGATGTATATTGTAGTGGATGCTGGGACATATATAGGGAGAACTTTCTTGCTCGACATGATAGTATGCTATCTGGTTGATCTTTACCTTAACGTGTATACTGATTGTCTCTCTGTTACATGTTGGTAAAGCCCTTAGGATGTGTACTTGACTACATGGACTATGATGCGGATCATACTAGTGGGGACATGGTAGTCCATAAGTACATCCTTCAAAGTCCCTAGTCGTGGGTGTATCGAGACGGGGCATCGATATACCAGAGTAGACTAGCGTGTACCTTCTCGACCCATACAGATGGGCGATGGATGATCCCATATCCATTGGTGTTTGACATCAGAGATGATATACGGGTGCTCAGTAGAGACTGGGTACACTGGACGGACTCGCCGAGAACTCCCAGATAGTATTATACCTCACGTCAGATGGCAGTTCTCTGGTGACACTGGTACAGAGTAGTCTGTTGATCCGAGATCATCATAGAGTCTTGTGTGATTCCCACTGTGCTTTGATTTCCATCTTACCACGTCCAAGAGGGCGTGCAAAACGGTGGTTTTTAGGTACAGTCCCGAGTCACATGGAGGCAATGAGCGATAGGAGGGGATTCGTCTCTCCCGGTATAGGGGGTTGATGTTGCGCTGTGTTCGATTGGCTATAACAGGAAATCCCTGGCCAGGGTTGCTGAGATTTACTGGTAAGTGTTACCAGTAGTTTCTCGAATTGTTATAGACCTCATATCGACACGACTTATCGAGCTATTGGGGTCTGACGTTTACCACCCCTAGGAGAGATATGCGACATATCAGACGATCAGACTGGACTGTACGGTAGTGTTACTGGATGGATTCACTGGAGTGTGAGCGGGCTTGCTCGTCGATCTTCTGATCGCTCAATACCCGGGTGGCCGTTACGTTTAGCAGACCGCTTGCGGCTTGTGGGTGCTTGATATGATCATCATCTGCTGCCGGCGTATTGACGAGTCTTTAGAGTCCTACACAGAGGTTTCCTGGCTCAAGCAAAACGAAATAGGAGCGCATATGAGATATGTGCGGGACCGAGAATAATGCGTGTATGTGATACCGTATTCCATTCTCGCGATGAATGTATCGAATGGTTATATGCGATATAACCTAGTTATCGAATCGAGGGTTGATTCGATAAGCCGATACATTGGATATTAGTCGGTTATATGCGATATGACCGGATCGTTAAATCAAGTGTTGATTTAATGATTTAATGTATAATTATATATTTGATATATTACTTTGCATTAACTAATATTGGTTCACTTTAAATGAATTTTCTCACTCGCTTGTGCACATTGTATATTCGATATAGTTTTGTGCACTTGATTGTATCATGTTTGATGATACATGCAAAATTGGTTAAGTGTAAAGATTAAACCATGGTTGTGTAATGGTTAGGGTTTTGTTTTTACTTATTCATTTATTTATTTCATTTATCCTTTTTGGAAAATAAAATGCATAAAGAGAAAATGGTGGCTTTCATTTGTTTCTTTCATGAAGATTCATGAAGGTTTGACTAAGTCACCATTTTGTCTCATGCTTAACCCTAACCACTCCATTTAACCATAGTCCACTCTCTACACCTAACTATGGTTTTGTTTATGATAAGTTTTGATTTTCTATTCTAATTTAATTAACTTATCATATTCATTATCTTCTTCTTCTTCTTCTTCTTGAAGAAGAAAACCAAGCATCCATCAATGGCGATTGATGAAAAAGAGTGAGAAATCCAATTCTAAAGTCTACCCACTTTCTATTTTCTTCATCTTCTACCTCTTGCCAAGTAGTAGAGTGTGTTTCCTTCACAAGTTTTCAAGGCTTGGTGAAGGTGGAGCTTGAGCTAGTGATGTATCGACGTAGATCATCTTCGGCACGTTGTCGACGACCTAGCCCGGTCTTTTCTCCGATGAAACCACCGTGAGAGTCATGGTTCGATTTGGACAGCGGAGAGGACTTCATTGCGGAGCCGTGGAGGTGGAGCACCGGATCTACAAAGGTTGTATTTCCGTATTCTTGTAGTTAAGTGTTAACTAGTTTCATTTATCGCCTAAAAATCTAGCCGACGATCCGTTCTAGGGTTTGTCGGCACCGTTAAAATTTGAAATTGGCATGATCGATGCCTTGTGAGACCTCATTAGGGTGCCTAGGAACCCTACAGTGGTGTCAGAGCCTAGCTAGAGCCTTAGGCGAAGTTTAGACGGAGTTTGAAGTCCGAACGAACCGAAACCGCAAAATTTCCATGCTCTCTGGACAATTTCTGGAATCTGGTCTTTTTCAAAAATAAAAATATGCAGAAAATTCAGCAGGGAAATTGATGAATTACTGTGAAGTTCGAGAGTCCAATTCGTCTACAGTGCGGCGGAACCGCGGCACAAGCATGGCTTGTGCGGCGGTTCCGCGGCTAAGTTTTCACGTCACTACTTGAAAATAGCACAGTAATTCCTATATTTTAGTGCTGTATTTTCTGGGATATTTTATTGTTTATTCATGAGTTGAATTTTCTGAGGTGGTTTTGGGGTTTCGGTGTTTCGATCGGAGTATCAAATTTTGTCTATTTGGCTTTCCGGATAATTTTAGAATATGTTAAAAAGTTCGACCGGATATAAATACCCAATTTTTCCCCTGTCGGGAAATTTCCAAGTGTTGGATTTTTCCGTAGTTTAAAGACGTTCTAAGTAGTGCAAGTAACTCGATGGACCCTCTAGAAGACAACAAACCTTAACTCGATTATGTGACCGTCTTGAACTGCCCTTTGAACCTTCGGGTTTGGGGCAGTACGGCGTGCCACATGTGAGGCGTTGGCTTGACCCTTCTACGGCTGGACCGTTGGTTCTGAGGCACGAACTGAATGTTTGTAGACTTATTTCATGTGTTGAGCTGTATCGGGAAAACTTGGGTGTTCGATTGTTCGATCGGAAAGTTTAACATTTTCTATTTATCCGGAATGTGATACAATAATTGGAATTCATAAAGAGTTATGAGATAACTGAATGAATGTTATAAACATAGCAGTTTAGTCTCACTTGATCGGTTGCCACGGAATTTTGATGTGATCAAAAGTCCGTCGCAATCACGTAGTGTACGCGGATACTCGCCGGGTAAACTTAATAGACAGCTACACCCCATAGCCCCGACCAAGTGACTGTAGGAGAACCCCGTCGCCGAAAGCATCCGTTCGGGTGCTCGCGGCAGCGGTGTTCTGCCTTGGTGCACTTCGTCGACGGTATCGGAGGTGCGACTGTCTACTGAATTTTGCGACGAGCATTCGATCAGATTTTCGGGAATCTTGTTGAATTGCCCGACTATATATTGAAAAGTGTTTTCGATAATGAGACTAAAATGCGGGGTTTATAATTATTAGGCATGCGATGTCTAAGTAATTCATTTGATTAGGCATGCGATGTCTATGCAGATTGCGGATTCCAACTGTTGTAGTTTTACACTTTCTTTTCTGTGACCGTAAGTGTAATATGTGATATCGCCGGTTTCGTTGCTATATGTCAACGACAATTGGGATGCGCATATTTACTTACGTTGATGACATGTGATGTTATGTGTTGGTGGATATGTTATATTGGATCGTCGTGTATGAATAGCCGGGTTTTTTTTATGTGAGATGAGTGTTTTTCATTTTCATTCATGTAAAAACTTGTATGTAATATTCTTTTATTGGGGCACTTCCAGGTTGCGGAAGATGTCACCGTTTGTATATTATTTACTTTTCCGCACTAGGATAGACCCAAGGAGGAGAGCACAAGTAACCGGGTTCTGGAGTCCAGTGGGAGACCAACTCGAGGAGTCGAGTCTGGGTCTCCTAACTCCAGAATTGGTAGGGTTGCTTGTCGCTCTCGTAGGGGTCTTGGGGTGTGGGTTTGGCTATTCATCGCGACCGTGGAATCCGTGTTTTATACTGGCTCGTATTGAAAACACGGACGTCCTAGTATATCCAATATTTCATATGTTTCTTCTGCTGCGATATATGTGATGTGATCATGTGATGTTCTGTGATAGATACAATATATAGTATATATGATATATTATATAGCCGTTACTTATGTTTTACACCAGCGCTAGCCCTGCCCCGCTCTGCCGTTAGTTACCTAACCTAACGGTTCACGAGGGGACATCGAGGCGAATGCGGATGGCATAAGTGTACGTCGTATTTATCTGTGATGTTTAGGTACTTAAATGATGGGACTTCATTAATGTGATTAATGAAATAAAAGAAACCTAAGATGTTGTAGAATCGAATTTCAAAATAAAACAGGTAGCTACAGTTCTTGCTTTGCACAGCGGTATATACGATATATCCTGCACCTTATTCGATGAGGAAAGGACCGAGATCCCTTCACCGGGAGTGACTCCTTTAGCAATAACTGGCAGATGCTACACACTCGGTTTTTCTTTTGATTGCTTTTAAGTGTTTTTGCTTTGCACAGTGATATATATGATATATCCCGCACCTCATTCGACGAGGAAAGGACCGACGATCCCTTCACCGGGAGTGACTCCTTTAGCAAAACTAGAAAAGCCTCAAAAACACTCCATTTCAAAATTCATTCGATCCTACAACGATATCAAGTTCATTACGCAATAGGTTTTCAGAAAAACCTGTCGTAGCCCTCCGTCATTTCAGATAAGTGGTAGTTAGTATTCGTGCTACGTTTGTTGGCCTGCGTCAAAGCGTAGTGTGCGGTAGCTAACTAGTATTTATCTGCTTATGCATATGATGCAGATTGGATTAGGGTAGTCGTGCGACTTTGTTGGCCTGCGTCAAGGGTCGTGCGGGTGGGTTTAATTCAATCAGGAAATGACGGGTTGAACTTGACTAGCGGACTATGGTTTGTTGGCCTGCGTTAAGGTCATAGGACGCTAGGGGCAAAATATCATCGGGAATTTCAAGTGTTGAAATTTGCAATGAGATTGCATACCTTCTATGAGATAGTTGGATCCCGATACCCGCTGCGAGTAAGAGTTACTCCTGGGAGAGTTTTATATATTACAATTAGCCGATCAAGTAGGTGTCTAGAAAGGTGTCAACGGGGTTACGCCTCTGGGAAAACGAGGTTTACATTAATTAGGTTCGTGCGAAAGCACGGGGGACCTCCCTCAAAGTACTGACACTGGCCTGGCTGAAAGATTGGCGAACTTGTAGTGTGTAATTAATCCCGGCTAGTCTTTCCTTTTAGGGTTTGAAGGAAGATTTGATAAAAAGCAGTGGGAGCCATCCTGATTAGATAAAATAATAACCAATCTATTCTTGCAAGAGCGCACGCTGAGTGTTTTCTTCTCTCTCTCTCTCCAGGTAGCGACCATATCACGCCTTAATCAAGATAATAAAACGGATTATTGACCGAACCCGCTTGTTATACTGAGCTGGGGAACGTTGGTCCCGCTCCAACTTATAATTGTTATAAGACAGAGCAGGTAATTGGGGAATACCAGATTTCCCGTGCCGCCAAACGAAGAAAGTGCATATGATGCATCATCTTCGGGTGTGTTCATTACAAAGAACTGTTTCTCAGTATCCTCCGCATCCTGGGTATATGATACCGGATCAGGATCCCAGATATGTAATCTGTTACATAGGGCTACAAAAGGGTAGAAAAACTGAGAACTGGTGATAAATTTCATGAGGCAGAAAACGGGGCAAGTGTTGCAGCCAAGTCTGTCGGTCACTGTCACCCTGTATTACCAATACATTGATTCTGAATGAATGTTATTAGATACCGAACCTGATATACAAAATTATATCGGTCTCTTTATTAGTAAAGAAACGATAAAATTTTGTATTGTTGGATAATGTTTTGAACATTTTCTATATCAAAAGTTGATCGGTTTAGGCACGTTATCTAAAAACATTAATGTTCTAAATCAAACTACAGTTCTTAGTATACAGAACACACACAAGAGGAAGAGTTCAAAAATGAACGAATTCTTCTTGAGGTATTATAGACTAGGTCAGATCAATGTGACCCGATTAGCTAGAGTTACATAAAGATGCATATTTAAATTAGTTTGAATTTACATCTTGTGAAACTCGCCAGTCATGTCACAAAGATAAGATGACCATAGCTCCGTTTACTGGAAACAGAGAAAGAGTTAGTGAACTCTTGGGACTGATACATGATGATGTATGTAAGGTCTCCTGTCTACACATGCCAGGACTGATTCTTTATACTTCATTATATTCTCTGATAATCTCTCAAGATTCAGTCATATGTTCCTGTTGAAACTTAAGTCCGAACCTTTTGAGATATTCACAGAATATGATTTAGAAGTAGAGAACCGATATACGGGTATAAGTATTATGTCCTTTGATGTGATCGAGGAGGAGAATACTTGAGCACGGAAATTCTGGACTATTCATAAGGAGAATGAGATTCTCTCTCAGCATTACTCCTCCGTATACACCATAGCACGATGGTATATCGGGGCGGAGCAATTGCACCCTATTCGATATGGTGTGCTCTATGATGAGTACTACTGAGTTACCTATTTCGTTTTGGGAGTTATGCACTTATGAAGCTGCATACCTATTGAATTAGGGTTCGAATCAAATCAAAGCCTACCATTTCATATGTGATATGGAAAGGGAAGAGCCCATGTCTTAAGCTAGTTAAGATTTGGGGTTGTCCGGCCTATGTCTGAAAAGCAAAATCCGGACAAGCTCGAGGCAATGTCAGTTATGTACAACTGGAAATGTTCCAGCTATACAAACTGCAACTGATGATATGACAGAACCAAAGGATTCAATAGATTCCAATGAACCTCAGCCTCTCCGCCGATCTAGTAGGGTTCCTCACCCACCTGAGAGATACTTCGGTTGCTCTATGACAGTGGGAACGAGGATTGCATCATGAGATGATGACCCAACTAGTTTCGAGCTGGCCATCAAGAGTAGGGACTCTGTAAGAATGGCTGGATGTTTAGCGATCTGAGATGGAATCCTTATACACCAACAAAGTATGGACTTTAGTTGCTATATCTGAAGGGTTAAATCCCCATCAGGAGCAAGCATATCTTGAGAAGATTACTTGGTGTACATGGAAAAGTTGAGACTTTCAAAGCTAGACTTGTTAAAAGTTTGCATCATTTACCAGGCGTGGATTATGATGAAACCTTTTTCAAGTAGCTATGCTTAAGTCCATCCAGATCCTACTTGCCACGGCTACATACCATGACTACGATATCTGGTGGTTGGGTGTCATGACAGCTCTTCTAAAATGATGTTTTGGAAGAGGGCGTCTATAAGTACACAGCTAGAGGGCTTCGTAAAAGTGGGAGCAGCGAAAACGTGAACAAGATGCTTTATAGGATAAAGCAGGCATCGCGGAGTTGGAACGTCTGTTTTGATGTCTTAGTCAAAAAGTTTGACATCATCAAAATGGTAGATGAACTTATATAAACAAAAAGGTAGTAGGGAGTATGGTGACGATCCTCGTAAAGTACGTGGATGACATACTCTTGATAGGGAAGGAGTTTTCTATGCTACGCTCGATCAATCTCCGCTTATCACAATGATTCTCCACATAGGATCAAAGTGATACCTACTAAATCCTGGATTTTGGATCTATGAGATAGATCTAATTGGATGTTAGGAATCTCACTAGGTGTAGTGAGATGGTATCAGTTGATCCTGGGAAGAATCACTGGAAGTGTTCCAGGGCGATAAAGACGACTGAATGTCAGTCGCAGGCATTGTCTTTACCCTCAGTAAAGGGACGGTATGTTGGAAGAGTTCCAAGCTAGATACCGTGGCATACTAGACGATAAAGGCAGGATACATCGCTACTTAAGATGCTACCAAAGAGGCTGTTTGGGTGTATATTAGTTCATGAGATGAACTATGTTCCTCCCATTGTGTGACAATGGAGTTGTGGCTTATGCCAAGGAACGCTGGTCCCATCAGTGATCCAAACATATTCTAAGGCAGTATCACTTGATCATGGAGGTGGTTGATCTCTAAGAGATCGAGGTTAGGAGAGTAGACTCAGAGGACAACACGACGGATCCACTCACGAAGGCCTATTCCCAGAGTGAGACTTTTACGGGATGGTTGAGTATGAGATACTACAACCACTGCTACAGATGGCCCTAGTGCAAGTGGGAGATTGTTAGTTATATGTATGCTCTAGAGGCCATTACTGTACATTGGATGTATATTGTAGTGAATGCTGGGACATATATAGGGAGGACTTTCTTGCTCGACATGATAGTATGCTATCTGGTTGATCTTTACCTTAACGTGTATACTGATTGTCTCTCTGTTACATGTTGGTAAAGCCCTTAGGATGTGTACTTGACTACCTGGACTATGATGCGGATCATACTAGTGGGGACATGGTAGTCCATAAGTACATCCTTCAAAGTCCCTAGTCGTGGGTGTATCGAGACGGGGCATCGATATACCAGAGTAGACTAGCGTGTACCTTCTCGACCCATACAGATGGGCGATGGATGATCCCATATCCATTAGTGTTTGACATCAGAGATGATATACGGGTGCTCAGTAGAGACTGGGTACACTGGACGGACTCGCCGAGAACTCCCAGATAGTATTATACCTCACGTCAGATGGCAGTTCTCTGGTGACACTGGTACAGAGTAGTCTGTTGACCCGAGATCGTCATAGAGTCTTGTGTGGTTCCCACTGTGCTTTGATTTCCATCTTACCACGTCCAAGAGGGCGTGCAAAACGGTGGTTTTTGGGTACAGTCCCGAGTCACATGGAGGCAATGAGCGATAGGAGGGGATTCGTCTCTCCCGGTATAGGGGGTTGATGTTGCGCTGTGTTCGATTGGCTATAACAGGAAATCCCTGGCCAGGGTTACTGAGATTTACTGGTAAGTGTTACCAGTAGTTTCTCGAATTGTTATAGACCTCATATCGACATGACTTATCGAGCTATTGGGGTCTGACGTTTACCACCCTTAGGCGAGATATGCGACATATCAGACGATCAGACCGGACTGTACGGTAGTGTTACTGGATAGATTCACTGGAGTGTGAGCGGGCTTGCTCGTCGATCTTCTGATCGCTCAATACCTGGGTGGCCGTTACGTTTAGCAGACCGCTTGCGGCTTGTGGGTGCTTGATATGATCATCATCTGCTGCCGGCGTATTGACGAGTCTTTAGAGTCCTACACAGAGGTTTCCTGGCTCAAGCGAAACGAAATAGGAGCGCATATGAGATATGTGCGGGACCGAGAATAATGCGTGTATGTGATACCGTATTCCATTCTCGCGATGAATGTATCGAATGGTTATATGCGATATAACCTAGTTATCGAATCGAGGGTTGATTCAATAAGCCGATACATTGGATATTAGTCGGTTATATGCGATATGATCGGATCGTTAAATCAAGTGTTGATTTAATGATTTAATGTATAATTATATATTTGATATATTACTTTGCATTAACTAATATTGGTTCACTTTAAATGGATTTTCTCACTCGCTTGTGCACATTGTATATTCGATATAGTTTTGTGCACTTGATTGTATCATGTTTGATGATACATGCAAAATTGGTTAAGTGTAAAGATTAAACCATGGTTGTGTAATGGTTAGGGTTTTGTTTTTACTTATTCATTTATTTATTTCATTTGTCCTTTTTGGAAAATAAAATGCATAAAGAGAAAATGGTGGCTTTCATTTGTTTCTTTCATGAAGATTCATGAAGGTTTGACTAAGTCACCATTTTGTCTCATGTTTAACCCTAACCACTCCATTTAACCATAGTCCACTCTCTACACCTAACTATGGTTTTGTTTATGATAAGTTTTGATTTTCTATTCTAATTTAATTAACTTATCATATTCATTATCTTCTTCTTCTTCTTCTTCTTGAAGAAGAAAACCAAGCATCCATCAATGGTGATTGATGAAAAAGAATGAGAAATCCAATTCTAAAGTCTATCCACTTCCTATTTCTTCATCCTCTACCTCTTGCCAAGTAGTAGAGTGTGTTTCCTTCACAAGTTTTCAAGGCTTGGTGAAGGTGGAGCTTGATCTAGTGATGCCTCGACGTAGATCATCTTCGGCACGTTGTCGACGACCTAGCCCGGTCTTTTCTCCGATGAAACCACCGTGAGAGTCATGGTTCGATTTGGACAGCGGAGAGGACTTCATTGCGGAGCCGTGGAGGTGGAGCACCGGATCTACAAAGGTTGTATTTCCGTATTCTTGTAGTTAAGTGTTAACTAGTTTCATTTATCGCCTAAAAATCTAGCCGACGATCCGTTCTAGGGTTTCTCGGCACCGTTAAAATTTGAAATTGGCATGATCGATGCCTTGTGAGACCTCATTAGGGTGCCTAGGAACCCTACAGATACAACCGACTAATATCATATTACAAATTATTGAATCAACACTTGATTCAATAATCCGGTTATATCACATATAACTTTTCTCGCAAGATTAGAATACAAATTCACATACGCGTATTAATCTCGGTCCCGCACATATCACATCTGTGCTCTACTTTGTTTCACATGTGCTAGGAAACCTTTGTGTAGGACTCTAAAGACTCGTCAAAACATCGGCAGTAGGTGATGATCATATCAGTCACCCACAAGCCACCAGCGGTACTAGTTGGATATAACGGCTATCTGGGTATTGAGTGATCAAAATATCAACAATGTAACAACTCCAAATTCTATGTACATAAAATTTTTAAAAGCTAATGTACGATTGGGGTATTTGCAAATCCCGTGAGTACTATAAAAATTTGTTTTAGTTTTGAACAGCAAGAAAGAGCTTATAGCTCACTGGTAAAGCCTTGCACTGCTATTACAAAGCACCAAAGTTCAAATTCCATTGGCCACATTATTTTTTTGTTTTAATTTCTTTTAATCTTTTAGAAGTCCAAGAGTTTGCACATGCACTACACGTAATAAGGTAAGTTATATAATAATCAAACATGTGAATTGTAGAATACCAAACGACCCCGACCCAATACCCCAACACCAACCACACCTGTCGGTGTTGGCCCGGCGAGAATTGGGAAAATCCCGGCGATGTCGGGTAGAACCATCCCAAATGCTCCCAAACTTTGCCCCATGCACCCTTTCAGCTACCCTCACTAACCATACATTGCTTGTTTATTCTGAATATTTCCAGAGAGCAATAAAATGCCCAATTAATCCAATTTTAATGCATATTTCAATGCATTCTTTAAACACCCTAAACCCTAATTTTTCCCTATAAATACCACCCTCATTTCACCCCTCCTCACTAACAATTCTCTGCTAAAACTCTCAAGAAATTTCCAAGTTCGTATAGTGTGCAAGTGGAGTTAATAAAGGGTGAAACTCCGACGAACTTCCGGCGATGATACGAGAAGTTTCCGGTAACGAAACGAAGCACCGACGAATTCTAGACCTCCTCCTACCTCTCACCTCTCATCAAAACTAATAAGTCCCTCCTCTTTCATTTGCTATTCTCAAACTTTTCATTCTCAAAATGTGTCAGAAACGGAGTTATCCGGTTTCCGATTCTCTTTTCTTTTAAAAAAATACAATTTTTTTTATAACAAACCTACAAATTTTGATCACTCATTTAGTAATCATTAACAAAGACAATAAAACAAGTTTGACATCAAAATAATAACCGTAGCAAGTTCTATTTCACTTTTACATTAAAATAACTTCATGTTTCATTTCGACATGCTTATACTTTTTAACCGTATTACCTTAGAAAAACACACGAGGTAATGACTTACCTCATCACAACACGCATCTCTAACATGGCACGATTATATTCGGGAACATATATTCGGGAAAATACGTCTTTACAGTAAAATACCTTTAACTTATAAAAGCTTTTTCTTTAAAAGATGTATTAAATATTTCCATGCAAATGCGCCTCTACAACCCATTTTGGGGAACCCCGCTCAGGATGGTGCGGATTATCGCACATTCTCGGACTTAGTAGAGTGAGATGCAAACCTCCGTGAGGAGTATTCTGTCTCGATGGATTTTGTACATTCTTCTTTAGAAAATGAGATTTTTACAAGAAAATAAATAAAATTCTTTTCATTAAATATGTATATATAAATATTACCAAAATACTTATTTTAAATATATATAATATTCCATGTTTCTAAAACTCAAGAAAAGAAGTCAAATATTACATGAAATTACCATGATAATTCAAAACAATATTCATATTACAAATAAATACTATATATTATGAAATTAAGTTTTATTCACTAGAAATGTCACATTTACAAAATATACATCAATGAAAACCCTAAAAACGATAATTGAATGCTTGAGGTTATTTTGAAATTATACCAAAATTATTTTTACATAAAACCCCTTAAGTTATACTAAATTTACAATAAGGACCATAGTAAACATAGGTTTAAGCAGGACCGATCTTTTAAGTCTTAGAGAGCCGGAGATATGGGTGCTTGCCTATTTAAGGTAGACAATCTAACAAACGGTGTTATCAACACGGTAATTGTCTTTGAAAAAACACAAATCCTGTTGTCCATGTGTAGCAGTTACCGATAACATCAAAACAATCGGGATTTCAAGTTTTAAAAGTGTCTGACTCAGACGGAGTCACAATATAATCAATCTGACTTGAATATGATTCAAGTATCAAACTACAAGTCAACATGAATCCATGAATCCGTATATTCAATCAATACCAATCTATACTGACTAAACCGAGCCATGGATATACTCTATTTACATGTTCATCCATTTTTATCTGTTCCATTACTGATATCATGGTTTCGGTAAGTCATTCATCTATAAAACAAGACAATACAATCAAGACATCGCGGGATTTATAAGGGGTGGATTGATACGGAAGGTGTTAGACGTGGCACGAGACTGCAACCATAAGACACCTAACCTGAATCTCCATTGCCGTTGTCCCGTGGCTGAACGGTTTCTTATACTCCGTGCACCTTAGTCTCCGGAATAGTGAGACTCTTTTCGTATACACCGGCCTCTTCTGTACCAAGGTATAAACAGCAGCGTTAACAATATAATATAGCTTTAAAAGTTATATTCTCTTTCTGTCTATTCTGTCTCTACTTACCTTTGGAACTTACCGAGCGATTTGTTTGCTGACGACGCTCTTTTTCTTCTTCTTTGGAATGTCGTCAGGGGATTCGGACTTATTAGAGATCGAGCCCAGCAGCGAGGACTTGGATCAGTTTCCTGAAGACCCGGAGTTTTAGATTCACTTGTACATTACATTTCATTTTCATTTTCATTTCTGTTATGCCATTGTTTAGGCATTGCTTTCATTCCATGTATTTTCATTTCAGTTGTATTGTAAAAAGAATGTTTAATAAATAAAGTTGCTATTTATTTACATCTTGTCTCTTGTGTATATTTCATTTTATATTTCTTAGATACGTTTAGCGTGTTTACTTCTGAGTAAATACATAGCGGGCCCGTTGCGTTCTCTGCCCGTACACTGGGAAGCGAGGCGTGACAGTTTTGTTGGTGGCCCATGCAGGTCAGCACTGTATGGACAAATCTAAGCAATATAATACAAGAACCAGCAACTAAAAACATTCTTTACAATTCATATTTCTTGAATCTTCCAATTTCATATATTTTGAATCTGTCCAAACCAAAAATTTTCTTTCAAGGTTATGAATTCTCCAAACAACACCAGCACCAACTTCAACAACACTCCACCACCACTACCAATTACACCTATCGTAGCTGCTTCGATCATTGAGCAAACAGTTCTGCTTGAGGCGATTCGTAGCCTCCTGGAGAGACAGCAGCAACAGACTGCTATCTTGATGAACCGTCCCGAGGCAGAAGCACCTGGGGTGAAGCAATTCAGAGCCTTACACCCCAAGCAGTTCTTAGGAAAAGAGAACCCCTTAGAAGCTGAGGAATGGGCTCAGGGTATTGAAGATGATCTGGCAGCAGCACAATGGCCAAAAGTCGCTTGGGTTCGAGTTGCAAAGCTGCAGCTCACGGACAATGCACGGGTCTAGTGGAAGGCGGAAGAAAGCCGTCTCACCCAACCGATTGAAAGGAGGACTTTCCGCAATATGTTCGATGCAAAGTACTTTCCCGAGACTGCCAGATTTGACATGGAACAGCAGTTCATCCACCTGCAACAGGGTTCAATGTGGACCAAATCAGTGGATCAGTACGATGCTAAGTTTACCATGTTCAGTTAGTAAGATATGTCTCAATAGTTCAATTTTCAATATATCACATACTACACAGCTAACACAATACTTTAACAGATTTGCGGCACACTTGATACCGACGGATGAGATCAGAGCCCGTTGATTTCAACAAGGGTTAGATTCGGAGATCCAGGCTGCATTAGACACAGGGGATTTCCCGACTTATGAAATTGTTCTGAAAGCTGCCCACCGATATGAGATAGTGGAAAAGATGAGGGGTAGACCTCAGTCTGCCAGGATAAAGCGCCCTGCCAACCAGATGGCAGGAGGAGCCTTTTCAAGGCCACCTTTTATGCCAAGGAGACCGTGTTTACCGCCGGAAACCGGGAAGACAAATGTCTTGTCTGAATCTAGGGGCAGATGTTAATTGGTGCTATCCGTCCACTTCTCCGAAGATGCCAAGTTGATTTATGGCACCATGTATAGAAGGTTTAAACGGATGCGGCCGATGTAGCATACTTCATCAGATTCCCCCTCGTTTGAGGGGTTTTTGATTGTGGGGACGCTCTTCCCTGCAGACGTAAGCGCTGTAGTTAATTACGCTACCGCATCGCGGTAACAGTTTTCTCCTTCTCCGTATGATCACTTCGTGTCGTGGGTGTTTGTTTTGTATTTGGTTGCCCGTGGATTATATACAGAGACTAATTTATGTTGTCGCCCGTAGGGCGTGGACTAGTCCAAATCTGTATCTTTCTTAGATTTGGGTTTGGGGGTTGGGTTTAAAAATACGTTAGCCTCATTTGAGACTAAGATCAACTTAAACGTTTGTTAAGAATACGTTAGTCTTATTTTAGATTAAGATCGACTTAACGGGATCGTTTAGATCTAACAAGAGAGCATTTAGACTATATTGTTTAGTTTAGAAATATTGCGGTCGATTAGTTTAAGAACATTATGGTCCATTGTTAGTTTAAGGACATCTCGGTCTACTGTTAAGGACATCATAGTCCATGGGTTTAAGGACCCCATAGTCCGATATTAGTTTAAAGACATCGCGGTCAAGGTTAAGAACATCATAGTCCGTGGGTTTAAGAACGCCATAGTCCGATGCTTAGTTTAAAGACATCACGGTCGAGTTTAAGGACATCATATTCCGTGGATTTAAGGACTCTACAGTCCGATGTTAGTTTAAAGACATCACGGTCGAGATTAAGGACATCATAGTCCGTGGATTTAAGGACTCCACAGTCCGATGTTAGTTTAAAGACTGTGGAGCCGACTTTGTGAGTCGATCCACAACGACCCAAATCGCATCGTTACCCTTTGTGCTGCGAGGAAGAGCAGTTACAAAGTCCATCGTGATGTGCTGCCACTTCCATTCTGGGATTGGTAACGGTTGAAGTAGTCCAGCTGTCCTATGATGTTCAGCCTTTACCTGCTGACACACCAAACATTTTGCGACACTCCTGGCTACTTCACGCTTCATTCCATGCCACCAATAATTCTGACGTAGATCTTTGTACATTTTGGTACCTCCAGGATGTACTGAATAGGGAGAGCTGTGAGCTTCTTTCATTAACTCTTCCCGAACATGACCTTTTGGTACACACAATCTGCTGCCGTATCTCAAAGATCCGTCTTCATGGATGATGAAATCTGTTCTGAGTCCATTCTCCACTTGTTCTCTGATCTTTTGCAACTTAGCATCGCTGGCTTGAGCTGCTTTGATCTAATTGACAATAGTTGATTGAACTTGTAGATTCATCAAATTTGAAACATCACCTGGCATAACTAGTTCGATCTCCATCTGATGTAGGTCTTGCTGAAGCTTCCACTGTGCGGTGAGATTCATTGCTAATGGTTGGCGACTAAGAGCATCAGGTACTACGTTCACCTTTCCTGGATGATATTGCAAATTGATGTCGAAGTCCGCCATAAGTTCTAACCATCTTCTCTGCCGCATATTCAATTCCTTCTGAGTAAACACATACTTCAGACTTTTGTGATCTGTGTAGATGTTCACTCGTTCACCAAGTAAGTAGTGGCGCCAAATCTTGAGAGCAAAAATAACAGCTGCCAACTCTAGATCATGCGTCGGATAATTGCGCTCATGAGTCTTCAGTTGTCTTGAAGCATAAGCCACAACCTTACCGTGCTGATGTAGAACACATCCTAATCCCTTACCGGATGCATCGCAATGCACTTCGAATCCTCCAGATTGATCCGGTATGACGAGAATAGGTGCAGATGTCAGTCTTGACTTGAGTTCTACGAAAGCTTGCTCGCATGCTTCTGACCACACAAATTCCTCATCTTTTCGTGTGAGCTTGGTCAGGGGTGTTGCTATCTTCGAAAAGCCTTCAATAAATCTTCTGTAATATCCAGCTAAACCCAAGAAACTCCGAATATCCTTCACTGATTTTGGTGTAGGCCATTCGCTGACTGCTGAAACTTTTGCTGGATCCACAGAAATCCCTTCTCCTGATACGATGTGTCCAAGAAAACCAACTTGTTTTAGCCAAAACTCGCACTTGCTGTACTTGGCATAAAGCTTATGTTGTCGAAGTGTTTCCAGGACAATTCGTAAGTGCTCCGCATGCTCTTTCCGATTCTTAGAATATACCAGGATGTCGTCGATGAAGATGACAACGAACCTGTCTAAATACTCCCGGAAAACTTGGTTCATAAGGTTCATGAAGATTGCTGGTGCATTGGTCACTCCAAATGGCATTACTAGAAATTCGTAATGTCCATAACGAGTTCTGAAAGCTGTTTTGTGAATATCAGCCTCCTTGACCTTCACTTGATGATATCCTGAACGAAGATCTAGTTTAGAGAAGACACAAGATCCACTTAGCTGATCGAATAAATCGTCGATGCGCGGGAGTGGATACTTGTTCTTTATAGTAACTTCGTTCAAGGCCCTATAGTCGATGCACATTCTGTATGAACCTTCCTTCTTCTTCACCAACAGTACAGGTGCTCCCCAACTTGAAGTGCTGGGACGAATCCATCCTTTCGCCAGTAATTCGTCCAACTGTGTTCGTACTTCCTTCAATCCTTCCGGACTTAGTCTATAGGGTGCTTTGATTACTGGTTGTGCTCCTGGTACTAAGTCAATACTGAATTCAAGAGCTCGATCAGGAGGCAAACCTGATATATCGTCAGGGAATACATCATCGAACTCTCGAACTACCTCCGGTCTTGTTTCTTCTTCTGCATGAGCTGCTGCAACTACTGCTTCCCTTGGCTTTGCTTTGTAAGTGCTTGGTTCTAGTGTACGATCTCCACTCTTGAAATAGAAGAACGGATGATCTGGAATCTCAAATACTACCCTCCTTTGACGACAGTCGATGGTAGCATAAAAGGTTCCAAGCCAGTCCATTCCTAGAACCACATCGAAGTTTGGTATGTCCAGTACTTTGAAGTCGGCGTAAAACTCTCGACTGCAGACGATGACTGGACACATGCTGTATCCCATAGTTGCCTTTAGAACACCATTTCCAGAACTGACGTTCCAGCTGGATACAAGCGGTGAGACTGGAATCGCATGGGTTCGGACAAACCGTTGCGACATAAAGCAGTGGGATGCCCCAGTATCAAACAGTGCAAGTGCAGGTAGTGAAGCTACTAGGATTGTACCTAAGGTATATGGGATAGGTTTTAGGTATAGGGAAAGTGTGTAGGTAAACAAAACTAAAAGATAAATTTGAGAAAGTAGGTTTACCAGTAATGACTTGGCCAGTGGCCTCAGCTTCTTCAACAGACATCATGAACGCCTGGCGCTTCGGCACATTCCTCCTGGCCTGAGGAGCATTCCTCTGAACGTTCCTTTGTGCTTGATGGAACTGTCGAGGAGGTGGTGCAGCTTGTGGTCCCCTAGGTGGTGCAGGCAGTGCAAGTCTGGTAGCAGGTGCCGGAAGAGCTGGTCGCTGCTGATAAGTATTTGCTGGCCGGGATGCAGCAACCGAGTTCTGCCTTTGAGGACAAGATCCAATATCATGAGTGGCTGAACCGCAGATCAAGCAAAGGCGGTTGGCTCGACGGCAATCCTTCATCATATGCCCCTTTCTCTTGCAGTAGGTGCAAAAGGCTGGGCTAGGACGATGAGTTGGTACTCCGGGTCGCCTTGGCACGAAGGGTGGTCTGGACATGGCTCCACCTGCCATTTGGTTGGCAGGGCGCTTGACTCCTACAGAGTGAGGTCTTCCCCTCTCTTTTATCACTGCCTCGTAACTGCGGGCAGCTTCAAGGGCTTCCTCATGAGTCAAAAACTTTCCTGTGGCTAGAGCAGCCTTGATCTCGGTGTCCAAACCTTGCTGAAAACGACGGGCTCTGATCTCGTCCGTCGGTATCAGGTGTGCCGCGAATCGGCTCAACATAGTGAACTCAGCATCATATTCATCTACTGATTTCTCCCACATTGATCCTTGCTGTAGATGAATAAATTGCTGCTCCATAGCGAACCTGGCGGTCACAGGGAAATATTTCGCGTCAAACTTCTCGCGAAATGTTTTCCATTCAATCGGCTGTGCCAGACGGGTTTCTTCCGCCTTCCACCAATTACGAGCGTTATCCGTGAGCTGTAGCTTCGCTACACGGACCCAAGCATTATCTGGCACTTGAGCTGCTGCCAGATCGTCTTCAATACTTTGTGCCCATTCTTCTGCTTCGAGAGGGCTTCCTTTACCCGAGAATTGCTTTGGGTGCAAAGCTATGAATTGTTTTATTCCCGGTGCATCTGCCTCAGGACGACTCAGAAGTTGTTGCTGTCCCTCTAGCAGACTGCGGATCGCATCGAATAGCATGGTTTGCTCAGTGGATGGTGCGGAAACAACTGGAGTGAGAGGTAGTGCTGAAGGGGTATTGTTGGCGTTGGTGCTGATGTTGTTCGGGGAATTGTTCGGGGAATCCATAACCCTGAAGAAAAATTTGGATTAGGACAGATTCAAATACATGAAATGATAAGATTCAAGGAATAAAGACTTGTAAGATTCAAAGAACATGAATTGTAAAGAATGTTTTAGTTGCTGTTTCTTGTGTTATATTGCTTAGGTTGTTCACGCAGACCAGAACTGCATGACAGGGATTCACACAGCTCGGACCTGCATGGGCCACCAACAAAACCTGTCACGCCCAGCTTCCCAGTGTACGGCGAAGTGGACGTGACGAGGCCCGCTACGTATGTACTCAGAAGTACATACGCTAAGCGTAACTAAGCAATATAAAATAATCACAAGAGACAAATGATATTGAAATAACAGCAACTTTTATTAATATCATTCTTTGTACAATGCATGAAATGAAAATGCAACTGGAATGGAAAAGCAATGCCTAAACAGTGGCATAATAATAAAAGGAAATACTGAAAAGAACAAAGTACAATTATCTAGAGCTCTGGGTCTTCTTGGAACTGCTCCAAATCTTCACTTGTGGGCTCGGTCTCAACTTGGTCCAACGCACCTGACGACATTCAAAGAAGAAAGAAATAGAATGTCGTCAGCGAACAGGTCGCTCGGTAAGTCCCAAAGAAAAGAAGAATGAGAATGGCAGAGTAGCAGTATTTTCTAAAGTATTATGTTGTTGAATATTATGGAATATTGTTTAACGCTGTTGTTTGTAGCTTGGTACAGAAGGATGCCAGTGTATACGAGGGGGATCTCTATATGCTAGAGATCAGGGCAAATGGAGAGTACAAGGAACCGTTATGCCACGGTACAACAGCAACAATATTCATGTTAGGTGTCTTAATCTGACCACCTCGTGCCACCTTTAACACCTTCCGTACCAATCTACCCCTTTAAACCCCGTAGTGTTTTAACAGTGTTGTAGTATTGGAATATGTAAACTGGATGACTGACCAAAACCATTATATCAGTAAACATGTTGTAACTGTATAATCAGGAAAATGGAATATCAGGATAATGGATGAATATCCATGGTTTGATTCAGTCAAAATGAATATATTGTTAAATGGATTCAGGGATTCTTGTATTCAAATTTGTATTGGAATATGATTGAATATAGGTTGACTTGAATTATATTCAAGTCAGAATTAGTCAGACTCCAACCCGAGTCAGACTAAAAGAAAGATAATTTGAAGTTCAATATTAGTTAGGGGCCTTATTGTAATTTGTGAAACTTGAGGGGGTTTTATGTAAAAAGTACTTTTGTATAGTTTTCAAAATATACCTCAAGTATTTAATAATCATCTTTATTATTATAATGAATGTGAATTTTATTTGTGTTATTCTAGTGAATATATCCTAATAGAAGAATTAATTGTTTATTTGAAATTCGTGCTATTTTAATGTAACTTTTAAATCTTGAATTTTAGGAAAAAGTGGAAACTTTATATTATAACAAAATAGGTGTTTAAATAATAATTATATATAATTAAACACATAAATAATTTTCTTTTATATGAATATTTTATTTACAAAAAGTCTCACGTTCCTTAAATATCGTATTTTAAACCTTTCGAGACCGAATGCTCCTTGCGGAGGTCTGAATCTCGCACTACTAGCCTGCGGGTGCACGATGAACCGTACTATCCCTAACAGGTTCCCCAAAGATGGGTTGTAGCGGCACTTTGCTTAGGTTTTATAAATACTTTTCATTTAGGAAAAACGGTTTTATAAATATAGGGTGCTTATTTGCAAAAGAGTATAGTTTCCGTATTTTAGTTATTAGGGTTTCCTAAGCCAACTAGCCTATTTCTATGGTCTAAACGATGAGTAATTAGAAGCCTCAAATCGCCTCTTCACTGTCAATTGCGGCCAGATAAGTGCCAGGTAAGTGGGAAGGAACCACAGTCGTGGACCTAATTAAAAACCACTAGCCTTAGACACACTTGCCTAGACCCACAAGACAGTTTAGATAAACGATCGATGTCCATGACCAATCGTGCTTTCATTTTATATAAGATTTTATTTAGAAAAGTTTACAATTTAAAGATTTAACTAAAGGTTATAAAGGTTATGGTATTTTAGTGAAAAGTCCTGTAATTTCGTATTCTGTATTTTTGATATTTATCATTTAGGGTTATATTGAGTGTGTGTAAGGGTAGGTCATTACCCCGTGACTTATATTAGGTTTTGGTGAAGTTTAAGGTGAAATAAGCTATGTTAAACCTAAAGGTATTAAAGTGCAAGAATACGGTATTCGTAAACGTTATCATTTCATGTGTGAAATTTCATTCAAATTGATTGAAACAAGTTTAGTTATCACAATAAACATGTTTAGGAGTGAGGTACTTGATTACATTAAGAAAAATGAACTTCATGGTATTTTAATGAAAGAAATACGGTTTTGTAAAGAACTTATCATTTCATGTGGAAAAGTGTGATTAAATTGGTTTAAGGGTGATTAATAGTCAACATGCATATGGGTAGATAATATGTATTAGGTGACAAGTGGAATTTTAAAGAAAAATCGAATCGGAAATCGGTTTGTCCGAATTCCGTCGGGTTCCAGAAATTCGTATTTTTACATTAAAGAAAAAGAAGGTAGAAGAGGTGGGACTTACAGGTTTAAACTCTTCTAAAGAGTAAAGAGAACTAGGGAGGAAGGCCGAGGGGTGATTACGTCGCCGGTTGCTCCAAAACGCGTCGTCGGAATTCCGTCAGAGCTTCGCCGGGAACTCGATTTCGAAGCCACTACTACAAATAAGGGTTGCCCCTACGGATTTATCGGTAGGGGCAACCCACTGCCCCTACGGATATATACGTAGGGGCGAAAAAAGACCCCGTAGGTGCAAAGGCCGCAGGTGCAAGTTGAGGCCCTGAACTTGCCCCTACGGACAAATTTATGCCCCTACGGATAACTCTGTAGGTGCTATAGCCCCTACGGAGTACCCCGTAGGGGTAATAAAATCATATATTTAATTTTTTTTTTGAATATATTGTATATACCTATGGTTATACCCGTAGGTCCTATTTAGACCCCTACGGATACATCCGTAGGGGATATAAAGTAGCCCCTACGGATTGACCCGTAGGGGCCACTCCCAACACACTGCACTGATATCGGGGGGAAAATATCAGGAAACCTGATATTTTGCCCCTACGGATAAATACGTATGGGATAAACAGTGGCCCCTACGGACATATCCGTAGGGGCACCCCCAACACCCTGCACTGATATCAGGTGGGAAAATATCAGGTTTCCTGATAGTTTGCCCCTACGGATAACGCCGTAGGGGCAACATATATACCTACGGATTAATCCGTAGGTACATATTGTCTGTATTTTTTTTTAAAAATGGGCTGCTAGATTTTTTCCCGCCCTGTGCACAATACTATATACATCAATCAAATCATATATTGCAGTATTCATAATCACATCTCACGCATATATATAATATACAAAAGAAACCCAAAAACTGAATATGATATAAATACAAACCAATATCAATATCGTTTCAAAATGTAGTACAATGTGATATAAATAAATACATGTTTCAAAAAATAAGAACCAAAAAGCTACCCTAGTTCGGTCCAGCTCCACCTCTGAATAACGTTAAAATAACGCGCGCCTGCTCCTCGGTAAATACACTCTCCAATGCTACAGATAAGGGAGTCTGAGCGGCATGTGGAGCTGGCGTTGTGGTCTGCGCAGCCGCCGTCGAGGTAGTCGCTTGCGGAGCCGCGGCTGCGGGAGTCTGAGTGGGCGGTGGAGCTACAGGAGCTGTCTGCGGAACCGCAGCCGATGTAGTGGCTTGCGGAGCCGCAGCCGAAGGAGATGCATGTGGAGGCTCGGCCGATCTACCCTGTCGCGTCTGGACATAACGTGTGTAAGAAGCGTGTAAGAACTGTGTATTATTCGAATTCGTTTCATTATTAAGTTATTTCGAAACCCTGTTTGGATATCTAGTTTGGAAAAGCGTTGTTTATTTTAATTACATATGTATGTATGATTAATCAAACTTAATTCTAAAACCAAATAAGCTCAAACTACGTACTAATTATGGATATGTTGATATGTATATAATATGAAATGATATTTTACTATAAAGTAGTATACATACCAGCATCTCCTTCAACTCCTGAACGGTGGCCCTCAAGCTATCCAGTTCCTGATGGACATGCCGGCCACTGGAGATGGAGGAAGTAACCGCCGGGGTGGAGTCCAACCTCATATGGGCCCTGCTAGGGCCCAATCCCCGGCCTCTCTCCCAACCTCCGTGGTGCCCTCCGTGTGCGGCGTCCAGAACTGGGGTCAGCAGCCTCGGATCGTTCTGTCCGGTAAAATCGATCCCCGAGGCCTGGGCCTGCTCAACCACCCGCTCCTACACCCACATTAAGCAGTAAAGTATAAGTATAAAATTTAAACTTGAACCTTCCAAAACTAAAATTTCAAATTTGGGTAGAAAAAATATTAACACTTACGCAGTACTCCTGGGTAGCGACGTCGGGACATCGAAGCTCGCCCGTGGCGGGATCTGTCGAGGTGCCGTGGACGGCAAGATATGCGGACAGCACGCTCGGTGTACTACCTGACGCCACGGTCCGAGATGTCTGCAATATTAGAAAGTAACTCTTAATATTAGAAATATTAGAGAATAACTCTTAATATTGCAGAATATTAGAGAATAACTCTTAATTTATCGATAACTCCATGGCTCGAGTAATGTTCCTCGAGCCACCTGTGTAAGTGGGGCGACCCCTCTTCGCCGACTTCCTGTTCTCCGTATTCTGAGCGGCCTGTTTCTGCACAACGCATTAACATTTAGTTTTCTAATTAAGAAACACAAAGAAATAAATTATATCATAAATAATGAATTAAATTTAAAATACATACTCGTTTGCGTTCGGAGTCGAAATAAGCGCACAATATAGGCCATGTCTCTACGTCGACTCTCGCAAACGCCGGAGTAGATAGGAGGGCCGCTCTCTCTGCCTCGGGGGTCGCTATCCACAGGGATTAGCAGTCGGCCTTCAGCTCATTCCTGTTGTATCGGACCTTGGCCTGCATGTTCTTCATCAGGCCATTGTACAGAGCATGAAGGTCGAGCACCCTCCCCGGGTGATCAGGGTCGGCTACAGGCTGAAAATCGTAATCCAACTGAAAATACAAAAAAAAACATTGTTATTAGATTGCAAGTGTTAATAATAAATATATTGGATAGATCAAATGAAAATATATATTAATACATACCCGAGCCTGTTCAAAGAAGAGGGCGAATGAGCGCTGGTGCTGCTCGCCCCACTCAACGTGAAGTGGATAGTTCTTCACGATCCGGCTCTCGTCCCCCAAATACCGGCCGAACCTCTCGGCATGAGGACCGGTATAGCGATAGTCAAGGGTAAAAAATAGGGGGAATGCTGCCTCCCCCCTAGCTCTATCAGGCCTCAGCCTATAGGACTGATTCGGGCCTCGAGTCCCCCTCTGGGGATGGAGAGGCCCTGCGTCTGCACGAAATATCAAGACAATCAATAATAAGACAAAGTTGTATTAAGAATTCAAGTGTGATATATACCTCCGGTGAATAGCGCACGAGCCTAGGCCCGAGCAGCAGCACGAGCGGGACGATAGTTCCTCCGGTGAGGAACAACCGGGGTCCCGGACCCGGATGCATCCCCTCCAACTATAAAATAAACATCGACGCTAAATCTCCATGAAGTTCATATTTATTCTATAGAGCATATGTAAAATAAATAAATATTTTAAATTTATTCATACTAACCTGCAGACGATGCGGAGGGTATGGAAGCGGCAGAAGTGGCCCCTGTGGAAGGTGTGGACGCACCACCTATAATTAGACAATTAAAAATAGATTTTATAAGTAATTGCAAAAAGAACGTGTAGATCAATAATATAACGTTCTAAATCAATATGCATGCACTATAGGACATATAAACATACCCGCAGGTGCGGTGGTGTCACCACCTACAGCTAGACAATAATAAAAATTGCTAAGTAAGAGCAAAAGGAATGTGTATATTTATGATATAGCATTCTAAATCAATATACATACACTATATGATATATAAACATACCTGGAGGAGCGGGGGTGGCCTCTGTCCCAGATGTGTACGCATCACCAACAACTAGACAATCAAACATTGACAATATAAGTAATTTTGACATAAACATGCATGAATATCTGTAACATTACATTCAAAATGGATATGCGTGCAGTATACCTGGAGGTGTGGCCAAATCAACACGGAAGGAGGCATCCGAAGGGATCTCCGATCTGGGTGCAAGACCGGCCCTCTGAAGCTCCCTACGGAGCTCTCCGGGCGGCAGAACCGCTCTGCCTCTGCCTCTGCCTCTGCCGCGGCTGGAGCTCCTGCCGCCCCTCGCTGCTCCCGACATCGTCATCAAATCTAGATAAACAGTTCGTGGACGCATTAGACAATCATTAAAAGTATTGACTATATATGATCTAGAGCGTAAAATGTGAAGTAATAATATAACATTACTGATAACCTTTTTCGTTTCGTGGGCGCATCATACATATCTACTTGGATTTCATCGTCGATGTCATTTCTAACCCACGTAACTTCATGATCGGTCGAAGACAACCCGTCCTTCGAAACAGACGGTCGGAGCACTTTAAGCCTTCTCTCTTCTTCGTCCTCATCGCTGTCCTCGTATTCTGGGACATCGTAGACATCTCTAGGTTTCCATCGGCATACAACACTCCACCCCGGATGCTTCAAACACTGTGAGTAGTATACTTGGAACGCTTGGTTCGGAAAGATAAACGGATCGTCCTGACCGTAAAATCGAAGTGTGTTCACACTGGTCAATCCATATTCATCTTTCCAGGTCCCAAGACTGCTTCTCCACCTGTCTGTATCGGTTCGCGGATCGTACCAAGTACAGTGGAATATATAAAAGGGTTCTGATCGTCCGGGATAGTGGATGCCGAGTATACAATTTAAGTACCCATAGTAAATCACACCGTCCGATCCTACCGTCGCAATCCCACTATTCTGAGTGATTCTAGATGTTTCTATGTCCTTAACTTCGAATTTGTATCCAAGGACACCAAATCCTTTGTAATGTGCAATCTCCATACTAGGAAATTGAGCTAAACATCTTGAATCACTCTCAAATGATACAGACAAGTTCGGATCGTGGATCTAACAAAACAAATTTTACGATAAATACATAACGATACAAGTTTAGATTAAAACTGATAGCAATAAAATGTAATTCGAATAACTTACATGCTCTGTGACCCAATCACAAAAATTATCCTGATGGTATTTTTCCAAACGCTCTTCGTTCCAATCAGGATGCCCCTCACGTACCTCGTTAAAATGAGTTCTGTTTTCGACAAATAATTGTGACATTAATATTATGTCATTTCATACACACACAAACATAGATATAACAATTAATCCAAAAGAACTTACTCTCTAATTTGTTCAAGACATACGCAATTAAGCAAGATAAACCGGTATATCTTGTTGATAAACATAGTGTCTACCCTCTTATACTCGGCTTTACCATATGGCCCGTCTTGAATTCTTCGTGGTCGGTTAAGCCTTGTCTCAATGTTCTCGTCCAAATAGCGGGAACAAAATGTGGTTGCTTCATCAAGAAGATAACCTTGTATGATAGAACCCTCTGGTCGATTTTTATTGCGTATATACTTCTTAAGAGTGTAAAGGTACCTAATGAGAATATGTTGAATAAATAAACACGGGCATACATGACAAAAATAAATTTATAAATTGCGCGAAACGAAAAATTTAACGTACCTCTCGACGGGATACATCCATCGATATTGTACCGGTCCGGCTAATTTCGCCTCAGTTGCAAGATGAACCGTCAAGTGTATTATGATATCGAAGAATGACGGTGGGAAAATACACTCAAACTTGCAAAGTATCAACGCAATAGAATTTTCTAGTTTATCCAGCGTCGCAACCTCCAGCGTTTTAGCACACAACTCCCAGAAAAAACAACATAGGTCGTTGATTACTAGACCAACCGAGTCGGGGAGAGAAGTCCTGAGGGCTAATGGAAGAAGGTGCTCCACGATAACATGGTGGTCATGACTTTTCAGCCCATCGATCTTGCCCTTCACAATTTTTATTTTCTTGCTGAATGATCCTGAGAAACCTGTGGGGACTTTCAAATCATGCAACACCTGCAGGAATCTTTTCTTCTCCGGTTGTGACATATGATAAGCGGCATTGGGAAGTACAAACTTGCCCGGTTTACCCGCTACCGGTTTAGGGTGCAGTTCACTTCTTATTCCCCACTCTTGTAGATCCATCCGGGCATTCATGTTGTCTTTCGATTTCCCGTCTTTATACAGAAGCAAGTTAAGTATGTGCTCAGATACTCCCTTCTCTATATGCATGACGTCCAGACAATGACGCACTGAATTTGTAGACCAGTACGGAAGCTCGAAGAAAATGCTTAACTTGTTCCAATATTGTGGTTTGACCTGTCTCGTCGGATCCATCCCGAAGGTCACGTTATTGTAACCATCCCATTTAGCAGTCACGTCCTCTCCGGACAATGGGGATGGAGGCCCAAGAAGCTCCTGATGACCATCAAAGTGAACCGTGTCTAACCTATAGGGGTGGTCTGGAGGCAGAAAACGTCGATGGCCGCAATAACAAACCTTCCTGCTAAAATTCAAAAATTTTGATGTTGTGTGTTCATGGCAATGAGGACATGCTTTGTGACCATGTACGGACCAACCTGAAAGCATTCCATACGCAGGAAAGTCATTAATTGTCCACATTAAAGCCGCACGCAGTATGAAGGTTGTATTTGTGTTTGAATCATATGTCTCTACACCATCAATGAACAAAGTTTTCAGCTCCTCAATCAGAGGTCGGAGATAGACGTCGATATTGTTCCCCGGTGAGTTTGGTCCGTCGATAAGAAGAGGCATCATAAAGTATGATCGGTCCATAGCCAACCAAGGCGACAGATTATAAATTATCATTACAATGGGCCATGTACTGTGACTTCCAGCCATATAGTTGAATGGGCAAAAGCCATCGGCAGCCAGTCCGAGCCGGACATTGCGAGGATCGCTACTGAATATTGCGTGCCTCCTATCGAAATCCTTCCATGCCGGTGAATCTCTTGGATGGCTCATTTTTCCATTTTCGCTTGGAGGAGCATGGTGATGCCAAATCATTGCCTCGGCTGTTTTCTTGCACCTGAATAGCCTCTGTAGCCTCTGTGTTATGGGAAAATATCGTGCTATCTTCACAGGTATATCAGGCTTCTTATCAGAATCTTTCGGCTTATACCTGGCCTCTCCGCATGTTGGACACTCTTTCAAATCTGAATTCTCTTTCCGGTACAACACGCAATTTTTAGGACATGCTTGAATCTTCTCGCACTTTAGACCCAAATCAGACATCATTTTCTGGGCTTCATACCAGCTTTCGGGCACATTATTTCCCGGAGGCATAGAATCTTTCAAGAACGAAAGAAGCATTGTGAATGACTTGTTGCTCCATCCATTTAGGCACTTAATTTGGAAAAGTTGGACGAACCATGAGAGGGTGGAATACTTCGCATTCTCATAAATTGGTTTCCTAGCATCATTCATGAAATTTTCATATTTATCCGCACGCGGTCCTTGACCGGAAGGAATGTCATCTTCGGTACGAATAGATTCACCTAGGGCAGCCTCTACCATATCCTCCATTTCTTCTGATGGAAATAAATCTCCGTATCCTGCCGTATTACCGAATTCTTCTTCTTCTCCTGCCGCATTATCGTGTTCTCCTTCTTCTACCGCAGTACTGCATTCTTCTCCTTCCCCGTGATATTTCCAAGTTGAATAAAGTCTAGTAAACCCATGTTTTACAATATGAAGCTCTGCCAATTCTACCTTCTGCCAGTACTTATTGCCATATCTATCGCACGGACAGAGAATCTTCTCTATTATGATCTTATTATGTGCTCGTGCAAATTCAAGGAAAGCAGCAACTCCTGCGACAAACTTAGGTTGCATACGTTGTTTCCAATCCACATACATCCAGTCCTTAACTCTGACGTACTCATGGGCCATGTTAGACTGAATAACATATAAATTGTAGGTTATGCTGACTATATTGAGAAATATAAGAACGGGATAGTTACTGACAAAGGAGAAAATCCATGTATATGCTTTGTGTGTGCGTTTGTCGTTGAAAAGAATAAATTATCGCACGTTATGTTGACCGATAGACGGGGACTAAGTGGCGCTTTTAGTTTCATATATGGGTATCGATGGGAATATGAAGGTTTCATATTATCATATATTGGTTTTAACCCGAACATCTCGAATCGCTCTCTGATTATGCGTTTGTATGTATGTGTTCCGGCTGTCGGGGGTAGGCTTCTATCCCATTAAGAATGTATAGAGCGAACGCCCATCACTTGTGCTTTCAACCGTTTCGAGTAAATTTCGGCAGCACCTCCCCGCTGTTCTCCGAGTACACTGTAATAGAATAGATAATCATTTCAAAGCTGTGAAACAACGTTGAAATGAACATCTAATCTATCTTTGTACACGGAGAACCAGCGGAAAGATACCGACGAAATATCTCGAAACGGATGAAAACACAAGTGAATGAAGGCGTTTGCTTTATACATTCTTAACTTGTCCACACGGGACAAATCTATGGGTTACCATACGATTGAATTTTCTCGTCGCGTAGACTATACGACGGTTGTTAGTATCGAGCTATACTGTCCGATATTTAACAACCTTCGTATAGTTCTAGGTCACGACGAGCATCGCACGTATGTTAACCGATAGACGGGGACTAAGTGGCGCTTTTGGTTTCATATATGGGTATCGATGGGAATATGAAGGTTTCATATTATCATCGAGTATCATATATTGGTTTTAACCTGAACATCTCGAATCGCTCTCTAATTATGCGTTTGTATGTATGTGTTCCGGCTGTCGGGGGTAGGCTTCTATCCCATTAAGAATGTATAGAGCGAACGCCCATCACTTGTGCTTTCAACCGTTTCGAGTAAATTTCGGCAGCACCTCCCCGCTGTTCTCCGAGTACACTGTAATAGAATAGATAATCATTTCAAAGCTGTGAAACAACGTTGAAATGAACATCTAATCTATCTTTGTACACGGAGAACCAGCGGAAAGATACCGACGAAATATCTCGAAACGGATGAAAACACAAGTGAATGAAGGCGTTTGCTTTATACATTCTTAACTTGTCCACACGGGACAAATCTATGGGTTACCATACGATTGAATTTTCTCGTCGCGTAGACTATACGACGGTTGTTAGTATCGAGCTATACTGTCCGATATTTAGCAACCTTCGTATAGTTCTAGGTCACGACGAGCATCGCACGTATGTTAACCGATAGACGGGGACTAAGTGGCGCTTTTAGTTTCATATATGGGTATCGATGGGAATATGAAGGTTTCATATTATCATCGAGTATCATATATTGGTTATAACTTGAAAAACGTGCCGTTGAAACAAATTATTGTTCTCCACCTTGCACTCTCTTAACAATGGTACATGCATTAAACATGTAGAGCTATCTATAACAACTCTAAAGTTTCACCTGTTGGGTTCAACAAAAAGGTTTTTGATATAACAAACACAATCTTCCTCAATTTTTCCCTTGAATCGATGTGAAATTAATAGTGTCCATATGACACAATGGATATATTTTCTACACAAAAGGAAAAAGGCAAACAATAGTAAAGCAATTATAATTCTATCAAGTATCCATACTGAAAAAGAATAAATAGCAAACTAAAAATTAATCACTAATGAAAAACAAACAAAAGTGCTTATTATTATACTTCAGAGGTTATAAGTGCTTGATCCCCATAGTACATAGGCTGTATCCGCAATTAACCCTTTTCTATATACTTGAGTGTATAGAATTTCTAAAAGTTACACACGGTTTTTCTAAATCCAATTCTTTCCTTTCACTACAAAACCCTTTATATTTTCTAATAGGTACCAAGAACTTTCAAAGTTTTTGGATATGCACAAAAAGAAAGTATCGCCAATAAGATTGACATAACCCAAATGACTTTGACCCATTACATATAAATGTCATGGTCTTTCAATATTTATCAAACAAATACCATAGACTTTGTTTGTTACAAATAAATACCATGAAGTTTTAACGTTTCACATAATTTTCATAGATTTTGTTGTTTACAAATACATACCATTGACCTCCAACGTTTTCCAGATAAATACCATGAATTTTGTTGTTTACAAATAAATACATGAACTTTCAGCGTTTTTTAGATAAATCCCATAGACTTTCATGGACCATTTTCTCATATAAAAATCATGGACTGTGTTATTCACAAATAAACAGTATCGACTTTCACTATTTTCCAGATCAATCCCCTAAAATTTCACCTTTTTAAGCCTAACCCAGCCCCAGCCGAACCCCAACCCAACACCAAACCCTAACCCGGCCTAACCCTAACCCCAACCCAGCCCCAGCCGAACCCCAACCCAACACCAAACCCTAACCCCAACCCAGCCCCAGCCGAACCCCAACCCCAACACCAAACCCCAACCGAACCCTAACCCTAACCCTAACCCCAACACCAGTCGAACCCCAACCGATCGAACCCGTACCCTAACCCTAATCCTAACCCTAACCCCAACCGATACCTAACCCTAACCCTCATCGCTACCCTAACATCATTAAAATAATGTTTAACTAACCTGTAGGCTAGGCGGTGGAGGAGACGACGGAGACGCAATCGGCGACGACGAGGGCGGTGGCGACGACGAGATCACTGCAGGCGGTGGCGACGACGATTCGGCCGGCGGTGGCGACGACGAGATCACTGCAGGCGGTGGCGACGACGATTCGGCCGGCGCTGGCGATGACGAGAACGGCGATCGGCGGGAACGTCAAGGTTTGGGGATTTGGGTTCGCGCGCAACGATAAAGGGAATAAGAAATAATCAGCGTAGGGATCGATCACTTAAATCGCTATTTAGATGCCCCTACAGATATACCCGTAGGTGCTTGGTTTGCGCCACCGTAGGGGCAAAAAACACTTTAAGATTTAATAAATTTTAAATAAATATTGAACGACCGTAGGGGCAACCACTTTGCCCTACGTATTAATCCGTAGGGCCAAACTTTTATTGCCCCTACGGATGATATTATCCGTAGGGGCAACCCCTTATTTTACTAGTGAGCACACTTCTTGTGGAAACTTTTGAGAGAGTGGCTCAAGATTTTGGGGGGGTGAGAGGGTAGTGTGTAGGGTTGGTATTTATAGGGTTAGGCTAGGGTTAGGGTAGATGAAAAGTTAAAAATAAAAATATGATAAAATGTAATAAAAATGTATTAAAAGTGGAGTAATTGGGGGTTTTAAAGAGCTCTGGAAGTGGTATGAGGCTGAAACTTTGCAGGTGCGTAGGGAATACCAAAAGACACAACTTTCATGTTGTGACCCTTGCCGGAATCGGCCGAATCGGGGGTGACTCGGCCGTGACTCGGTCGGATCACTGAGTCGGCCGAGTCAAGGCCGAGTTGGCCGATTCCCGACCGATTCCGGTGACCTGGATCTCCCCCGACGGTTCATCTACCCTCTGCAAGTGTTACATCTTTGGGTGTAGTGGGGTTTTTGTGAGATATGCACGTGTAAACTCTTGGTATTCTAAAGGTTTTTTAAAAAATCCATATTAAAAATAATGTGGGGTATGGGATTCGAACTCTGGTGGCTTGGTTCAGCAATGCAAGGTATTACCAATGAGCTACAAGCTCCTTCTTGTAATTATTGTAAGGAATTAAATATTTAAGTTGTTTCCAGCAACAACAATACTTCCAATTGTACACTATTTTTAAAGCAAATTTTTGGTATACAAAATTGGAGTTGTTACAATCTACTCTCCTTACAAAAATTTCGTCCTCGAAATTTACAACTTTTATTTGAGGACTAGTTTATAAAAGGTGCGGATATCTTGCACGCATCTCATCTTCCCTCTCCCACGTGGATTCTCCTGGAGTGTCTTTCCTCCACATTACCCGGACCAAATTAACTTCTTTGTTCCGAAGTGTCTTCACTTTCCTGTCCAGGATCTCCACAGGTTGCTGCTCACAAGACAAATTGGGCTGTATCGTGAGCTCTGAATGATCAAGTACATGGCTGGGGTCACTCACATACCTTCTGAGTTGAGATATGTGGAACACGTTATGCACTCCTTCCAATGAAGGTGGAAGCGCTAATCGGTATGCCACTTCACCGACTCGTTCGAGTATATCGAACGGTCCAATGTATCTCGGACTCAACTTTCCCCGTCACCCAAATCTGATCACTCCGCGGTTCGGAGATATCTTCAAGAATACATGATCTCCTGGATGGAACTCCAAGTGTCGTCTCTTCGCATCAGCCCAATGTTTCTGTCTATCTTGGGCTATGCGTATTCTTTCTCTGATAGTACGAACCACATCAACGGTCGCTACTATCATCACTGGTCCAAGGAGTTCCCTATCTCCGATGTCGTCCCAACTTAATGGCGATCGACACTTCCTTCCGTATAATGCTGCAAAAGGTGCCATTCCTATGCTTGCTTGGTAGCTGTTGTTGTACGCGAACTCCACAGGATGCAAGTGATCTTCCCACGATCCTTTGAAGTCGAGCATACATGCTCTGAGCATATCCTCCAAGATCTGAATAGTTCGTTCCGACTGACCATCTGTTTGTAGATGATAAGCCGTGCTGAAGTTCAGACTTGTTCCCAAGCTAGCTTGCAGACTCTGCCAAAATTGTGATCGGAACCTGGTGTCACGATCGGAGACAATGCAGACCGGTACTCCATGAAGTCTCACAATTTCCTGTATGAGTTCATGGGTATCAGAGATAGTACATTATGAAGAGTTTTTAAATCTAAAATAGATTATTACCTCCTTGTACTTCTTTGCTAATGTCTCAGTTGATTGGCCAACTCGAAATGGGATGAAGTGAGCCGACTTTGTGAGTCGATCCACAATGACCCAAATCGCATCGTTACCCTTTGTGAAGCGAGGAAGAGCAGTTACAAAGTCCATCGTGATGTGCTGCCACTTCCATTCTGGGATTGGTAACGGTTGAAGTAGTCCAGCTGTCCTATGATGTTCAGCCTTTACCTGCTGACACACCAAACATTTTGCGACACTCCTGGCTAGTTCACGCTTCATTCCATGCCACCAATAATTCTGACGTAGATCTTTGTACATTTTGGTACCTCCAGGATGTACTGAATAGGGAGAGCTTTGAGCTTCTTTCATTAACTCTTCCCGAACATGACCTTTTGGTACACACAATCTGCTGCCGTATCTCAAAGATCCGTCTTCATGGATGATGAAATCTGTTCTGAGTCCATTCTCCACTTGTTCTCTGATCTTTTGCAACTTAGCATCGCTGGCTTGAGCTGCTTTGATCTGATTGACAATAGTTGATTGAACTTGTAGATTCATCAAATTTGAAACATCACCTGGCATGACTAGTTCGATCTCCATCTGATGTAGGTCTTGCTGAAGCTTCCACTGTGCGGTGAGATTCATTGCTAATGGTTGGCGACTAAGAGCATCAGGTACTACGTTCACCTTTCCTGGATGATATTGCAAATTGATGTCGAAGTCCGCCATAAGTTCTAACCATCTTCTCTGCCGCATATTCAATTCCTTCTGAGTAAACACATACTTCAGACTATTGTGATCTGTGTAGATGTTCACTCGTTCACCAAGTAAGTAGTGGCGCCAAATCTAGAGAGCAAAAATAACAGCTGCCAACTCTAGATCATGCGTCAGATAATTGCGCTCATGAGTCTTCAGTTGTCTTGAAGCATAAGCCACAACCTTACCGTGCTGATGTAGAACACATCCTAATCCCTTACCGGATGCATCGCAATGCACTTCGAATCCTCCAGATTGATCCGGTATGACGAGAATAGGTGCAGATGTCAGTCTTGACTTGAGTTCTACGAAAGCTTGCTCGCATGCTTCTGACCACACAAATTCCTCATCTTTTCGTGTGAGCTTGGTCAGGGGTGTTGCTATCTTCGAAAAGCCTTCAATAAATCTTCTGTAATATCCAGCTAAACCCAAGAAACTCCGAATATCCTTCACTGATTTTGGTGTAGGCCATTCGCTGACTGCTGAAACTTTTGCTGGATCCACAGAAATCCCTTCTCCTGATACGATGTGTCCAAGAAAACCAACTTGTTTTAGCCAAAACTCGCACTTGCTGTACTTGGCATAAAGCTTATGTTGTCGAAGTGTTTCCAGGACAATTCGTAAGTGCTCCGCATGCTCTTTCCGATTCTTAGAATATACCAGGATGTCGTCGATGAAGATGACAACGAACCTGTCTAAATACTCCCGGAAAACTTGGTTCATAAGGTTCATGAAGATTGCTGGTGCATTGGTCACTCCAAATGGCATTACTAGAAATTCGTAATGTCCATAACGAGTTCTGAAAGCTGTTTTGTGAATATCAGCCTCCTTGACCTTCACTTGATGATATCCTGAACGAAGATCTAGTTTAGAGAAGACACAAGATCCACTTAGCTGATCGAATAAATCGTCGATGCGCGGGAGTGGATACTTGTTCTTTATAGTAACTTCGTTCAAGGCCCTATAGTCGATGCACATTCTGTATGAACCTTCCTTCTTCTTCACCAACAGTACAGGTGCTCCCCAACTTGAAGTGCTGGGACGAATCCATCCTTTCGCCAGTAATTCGTCCAACTGTGTTCGTACTTCCTTCAATCCTTCCGGACTTAGTCTATAGGGTGCTTTGATTACTGGTTGTGCTCCTGGTACTAAGTCAATACTGAATTCAAGAGCTCGATCAGGAGGCAAACCTGATATATCGTCAGGGAATACATCATCGAACTCTCGAACTACCTCCGGTCTTGTTTCTTCTTCTGCATGAGCTGCTGCAACTACTGCTTCCCTTGGCTTTGCTTTGTAAGTGCTTGGTTCTAGTGTACGATCTCCACTCTTGAAATAAAAGACCGGATGATCTGGAATCTCAAATACTACCCTCCTTTGATGACAGTCGATGGTAGCATAAAAGGTTCCAAGCCAGTCCATTCCTAGAACCACATCGAAGTTTGGTATGTCCAGTACTTTGAAGTCGGCGTAAAACTCTCGACTGCAGACGATGACTGGACACATGCTGTATCCCATAGTTGCCTTTAGAACACCATTTCCAGAACTGACGTTCCAGCTGGATACAAGCGGTGAGACTGGAATCGCATGGGTTCGGACAAACCGTTGCGACATAAAGCAGTGGGATGCCCCAGTATCAAACAGTGCAAGTGCAGGTAGTGAAGCTACTAGGATTGTACCTAAGGTATATGGGATAGGTTTTAGGTATAGGGAAAGTGTGTAGGTAAACAAAACTAAAAGATAAATTTGAGAAAGTAGGTTTACCAGTAATGACTTGGCCAGTGGCCTCAGCTTCTTCAACAGACATCATGAACGCCTGGCGCTTCGGCACATTCCTCCTGGCCTGAGGAGCATTCCTCTGAACGTTCCTTTGTGCTTGATGGAACTGTCGAGGAGGTGGTGCAGCTTGTGGTCCCCTAGGTGGTGCAGGCAGTGCAAGTCTGGTAGCAGGTGCCGGAAGAGCTGGTCGCTGCTGATAAGTATTTGCTGGCCGGGATGCAGCAACCGAGTTCTGCTTTTGAGGACAAGATCCAATATCATGAGTGGCTGAACCGCAGATCAAGCAAAGGCGGTTGGCTCGACGGCAATCCTTCATCATATGCCCCTTTCTCTTGCAGTAGGTGCAAAAGGCTGGGCTAGGACGATGAGTTGGTACTCCGGGTCGCCTTGGCACGAAGGGTGGTCTGGACATGGCTCCACCTGCCATCTGGTTGGCAGGGCGCTTGACTCCTACAGAGTGAGGTCTTCCCCTCTCTTTTATCACTGCCTCGTAACTGCGGGCAGCTTCAAGGGCTTCCTCATGAGTCAAAAACTTTCCGGTGGCTAGAGCAGCCTTGATCTCGGTGTCCAAACCTTGCTGAAAACGACGGGCTCTGATCTCGTCCGTCGGTATCAGGTGTGCCGCGAATCGGCTCAACATAGTGAACTCAGCATCATATTCATATACTGATTTCTCCCACATTGATCCTTGCTGTAGATGAATAAATTGCTGCTCCATAGCGAACCTGGCGGTCACAGGGAAATATTCGCGTCAAACTTCTCGCGAAATGTTTTCCATTCAATCGGCTGTGCCAGACGGGTTTCTTCCGCCTTCCACCAATTACGAGCGTTATCCGTGAGCTGTAGCTTCGCTACACGGACCCAAGCATTATCTGGCACTTGAGCTGCTGCCAGATCGTCTTCAATACTTTGTGCCCATTCTTCTGCTTCGAGAGGGCTTCCTTTACCCGAGAATTGCTTTGGGTGCAAAGCTCTGAATTGTTTTATTCCCAGTGCATCTGCCTCAGGACGACTCAGAAGTTGTTGCTGTCCCTCTAGCAGACTGCGGATCGCATCGAATAGCATGGTTTGCTCAGTGGATGGTGCGGAAACAACTGGAGTGAGAGGTAGTGCTGAAGGGGTATTGTTGGCGTTGGTGCTGGTGTTGTTCGGGGAATTGTTCGGGGAATCCATAACCCTGAAGAAAAATTTGGATTAGGACAGATTCAAATACATGAAATGATAAGATTCAAGGAATAAAGACTTGTAAGATTCAAAGAACATGAATTGTAAAGAATGTTTTAGTTGCTGTTTCTTGTGTTATATTGCTTAGGTTGTTCACGCAGACCAGAACTGCATGACAGGGATTCACACAGCTCGGACCTGCATGGGCCACCAACAAAACCTGTCACACCCCGCTTCCCAGTGTACGGCGAAGTGGACGTGACGAGGCCCGCTACGTATGTACTCAGAAGTACATACGCTAAGCGTAACTAAGCAATATAAAATAATCACAAGAGACAAATGATATTGAAATAACAGCAACTTTTATTAATATCATTCTTTGTACAATGCATGAAATGAAAATGCAACTGGAATGGAAAAGCAATGCCTAAACAATGGCATAATAATAAAAGGAAATACTGGAAAGAACAAAGTACAATTATCTAGAGCTCTGGGTCTTCTTGGAACTGCTCCAAATCTTCACTTGTGGGCTCGGTCTCAACTTGGTCCAACGCACCTGACGACATTCAAAGAAGAAAGAAATAGAATGTCGTCAGCGAACAGGTCGCTCGGTAAGTCCCAAAGAAAAGAAGAATGAGAATGGCAGAGTAGCAGTATTTTCTAAAGTATTATGTTGTTGAATATTATGGAATATTGTTTAACGCCGTTATTTGTAGCTTGGTACAGAAGGATGCTAGTGTATACGAGGGGGATCTCTATATGCTAGAGATCAGGGCAAATGGAGAGTACAAGGAACCGTTATGCCACGGTACAACAGCAACAGTATTCATGTTAGGTGTCTTAATCTGACCACCTCGTGCCACCTTTAACACCTTCCGTACCAATCTACCCCTTTAAACCCCGTAGTGTTTTAACAGTGTTGTAGTATTGGAATATGTAAACTGGATGACTGACCAAAACCATGATATCAGTAAACATGTTGTAACTGTATAATCAGGAAAATGGAATATCAGGATAATGGATGAATATCCATGGTTTGATTCAGTCAAAATGAATATATTGTTAAATGGATTCAGGGATTCTTGTATTCAAATTTGTATTGGAATATGATTGAATATAGGTTGACTTGAATTATATTCAAGTCAGAATTAGTCAGACTCCAACCCGAGTCAGACTAAAAGAAAGATAATTTGAAGTTCAATATTAGTTAGGGGCCTTATTGTAATTTGTGAAACTTGAGGGGGTTTTATGTAAAAAGTACTTTTGTATAGTTTTCAAAATATACCTCAAGTATTTAATAATCATCTTTATTATTATAATGAATGCGAATTTTATTTGTGTTATTCTAGTGAATATATCCTAATAGAAGAATTAATTGTTTATTTGAAATTCGTGGTATTTTAATGTAACTTTTAAATCTTGAATTTTAGGAAAAAGTGGAAACTTTATATTATAATAAAATAGGTGTTTAAATGATAATTATATATAATTAAACACATAAATAATTTTCTTTTATATGAATATTTTATTTACAAAAAGTCTCACGTTCCTTAAATATCGTATTTTAAACCTTTCGAGACCGAATGCTCCTTGCGGAGGTCTGAATCTCGCACTACTAGCCTGCGGGTGCACGATGAACCGTACTATCCCTAACAGGTTCCCCAAAGATGGGTTGTAGCGGCACTTTGCTTAGGTTTTATAAATACTTTTCATTTAGGAAAAACGGTTTTATAAATATAGGGTGTTTATTTGCAAAAGAGTATAGTTTCCGTATTTTAGTTATTAGGATTTCCTAAGCCAACTAGCCTATTTCTATGGTCTAAACGATGAGTCATTAGAAGCCTCAAATCGCCTCTTCACCGTCAATTGCGGCCAGATAAGTGCCAGGTAAGTGGGAAGGAACCACAGTCGTGGGCCTAATTAAAAACCACTAGCCTTAGACACACTTGCCTAGACCCACAAGACAGTTTAGATAAACGATCGATGTCCATGACCAATCGTGCTTTCATTTTATATAAGATTTTATTTAGAAAAGTTTACAATTTAAAGATTTAACTAAAGGTTATAAAGGTTATGGTATTTTAGTGAAAAGTCCTGTAATTTCGTATTCTGTATTTTTGATATTTATCATTTAGGGTTATATTGAGTGTGTGTAAGGATAGGTCATTACCCCGTGACTTATATTAGGTTTTGGTGAAGTTTAAAGGTGAAATAAGCTATGTTAAACCTAAAGGTATTAAAGTGCAAGAATACGGTATTCGTAAACGTTATCATTTCATGTGTGAAATTTCATTCAAATTGATTGAAACAAGTTTAGTTATCACAATAAACATGTTTAGGAGTGAGGTACTTGATTACATTAAGAAAAATGAACTTCATGGTATTTTAATGAAAGAAATACGGTTTTGTAAAGAACTTATCATTTCATGTGGAAAAGTGTGATTAAATTGGTTTAAGGGTGATTAATAGTCAACATGCATATGGGTAGATAATATGTATTAGGTGACAAGTGGAATTTTAAAGAAAAATCGAATCGGAAATCGGTTTGTCCGATTTCCGTCGGGTTCCAGAAATTCGTATTTTTACATTAAAGAAAAAGAAGGTAGAAGAGGTGGGACTTACAGGTTTAAACTCTTCTAAAGAGTAAAGAGAACTAGGGAGGAAGGCCGAGGGGTGATTACGTCGCCGGTTGCTCCAAAACGCGTCGTCGGAATTCCGTCAGAGCTTCGCCTGGAACTCGATTTCGAAGCACACTTCTTGTGGAAACTTTTGAGAGAGTGGCTCAAGATTTTGGGGGGTGAGAGGGTAGTGTGTAGGGTTGGTATTTATAGGTTAGGCTAGGGTTAGGGTAGATGAAAAGTTAAAAATAAAAATATGATAAAATGTAATAAAAATGTATTAAAAGTGGAGTAATTGGGGGTTTTAAAGAGCTCTGGAAGTGGTATGAGGCTGAAACTTTGCAGGTGCGTAGGGAATACCAAAAGACACAACTTTCATGTTGTGACCCTCGCCGGAATCGGCCGAATCGGGGGTGACTCGGCCGTGACTCGGTCGGATCACTGAGTCGGCCGAGTCAAGGCCGAGTTGGCCGATTCCCGACCGATTCCGGTGACCTGGATCTCCCCCGACGGTTCATCTACCCTCTGCAAGTGTTACATCTTTGGGTGTAGTGGGGTTTTTGTGAGATATGCACGTGTAAACTCTTGGTATTCTAAAGGTTTTTAAAAAAAATCCATATTAAAAATAATGTGGGGTATGGGATTCGAACTCTGGTGGCTTGGTTCAGCAATGCAAGGTATTACCAATGAGCTACAAGCTCCTTCTTGTAATTATTGTAAGGAATTAAATATTTAAGTTGTTTCCAGCAACAACAATACTTCCAATTGTACACTATTTTTAAAGCAAATTTTTGGTATACAAAATTGGAGTTGTTACAAGGACCAAGGAACGGACAAAGGAATGCTGCTCCAGTAAGGAGGAATGTGCCGAAGCGACAGACTTTCACAATGACTGTGGAAGAAGCTGAAGCCATCGGCCAAGTCATTACTGGTAACACTTCCCTTTCAAAACTCTTTTTCAGTCTATATACATACCTATATATCTTTTCCCTTATACCTAAAACGCATCCCACATACCTTAGGTACAATCTTAGTAGCCTCACTTTCTGCACTCGCACTATTCGATACTGGACATCTCATTGCTTTATGTCACAACGGTTCGTCTGAACTCATGCGATTCCAGTCACATCGCTTATATCCAACTGGAATGCCAGTTCAGGAAATGGCGTTCTAAAAGCAGTAATGGGATACAACTTGTGTCCAGTGGTCGTCTATAGCAGAGAATTCTACGATGACTTCAAAGTATTGGACATACCGAACTTCGACGTCGTCTTGGGTATGGATTGGCTTGGGTATGGATTGGCTCGGCACATTCTAGGCTATCATTGACTGTCATCAAAGGAGGGTAGTATTCGAGATTTCAGAGCATTCGGTCTTCTATTTCAAAAGCAGAGACCGTACCCTGGAGCCAAGTACATACAAGGCGAAACCAAAGAAGAAGGCAGTGATTGCAGCAATTCAAGCGGAGGAAGGATCAAAGCCAGAAGTAGTTCGAGAGTTCGAAGATGTGTTTCTTGACGATATATCAGGTTTGCCTTCCTATCGAGCTCTTGAATTCAGTATTGATTTAGTACCAGGAGCACAACTGGTGATCAAAACACCTTATTGATTAAGTCTGGAAGGTTTGAAGGAAGTCCGAACTCAATTGGACGAATTATTGGTGAAATGATGGATTCGTCTCAGCACTTAAAGTTGGGGATCACCAGTACTGCTTGTAAAGAAAAAGGAAGGTTCATATCGAATGTGCATTGATTATAAAACCTTGAATTAAGTAACGATAAAGAACAAGTATCCACTCCCACGTATCGACAATTTATTCGATCAACTAAGTGAATCTTGTGTTTTCTCTAAGCTAGATTTTCGTTCAGGTTATCATCAGGTGAAGGTCAAGGAAGCTCATATTCATAAAACAGCATTCATAACTCGTTATGGCCATTACGAATTTCTTGTGATGCCATGCGAAGTGACCAACACAACAGCAATATTCATGAACCTAATGAATCAAATTTTTTGAGAATACTAGACATGTTTGTTGTCATCTTCATCGACGATATCCAGGTGTATTCTAAGTGTAACACCCGAGTTCATTTATACCAATTCTAGTTTCAGTATTTTACTTATCCATGGTCTATGCCTGATTTATCATGTTTGGGTACGAATAGTATTTTTTTTACACTTTACATTGCATTCGACCCGACCCGCTTGTTTGAATCTGTTTGATTCTTATTTATAGATTATCTTGACTTGCTGCATGGACATGTGCGTCTTATGATTAGTACACGGTGGCATTTTACCTGGTATTGCATCTTTTATCATATAACACTTTAGATCTTGTAAAATAATTTAAAATTGTAGTTTATAACCTGCATGATACCCCTAACCCCGTGGTAGCGTCCGTGCATCTTGTTCTCGTTCCGTTCAGTGAAACAGACGTGTTTGGATGGCTACGCGCACGTACGTGCATCCGTTCTTGGGGGTATGCATTTTCTTTAACTGAGCATTCATTTTGAAATTTGGAAGTCACATATATTTTTCATATTTTAAATCTGGATTTTTAGACCCGACCCGGGCGTGCTTTGGAGTAAATTTGTAATTACCAAAATCTCAAAACGGACCAATATTATATTCTTTATATATTTATAAACTATTATTATTCTTTTAACTAATATATATTACTAAATCATTCTTATACTAAAAGTTTAGTTTAATATATATATATATATATTATATTTTTAAGTTAAGCAAATCTTAACCGTTTCTCTCTCTCTCTCTCGACTCTATCTCTATCTCTTGTGACTCTTTCTTTCTCTCTCCTCTAAGTATAATTATTCTTTAATCCTATATTCTACTGCTCACGTCCCCATCATCTTCTTCTTTTCTCCATTTCATTTTTCCCTCACCTGCAACCTCCGCCTCACCCGCACCTCGCCGCCGGCGATCTCTCATCCCCGCTGACACCTTCCCCTCTCTTTCTCTGCTCGATTTCCTTCTCCCCCCTCTTTTCCCCTGTACACCCCGACACCACTGCAAACCGACTCTAGAAAACCCTAACCCTAGAACCCCAATTACTCCCATTCTGTTCAATCCTATGGTTCTTCTCTCAAAATCATTTCCGATTCTGAACCCCAAGCTAACGTTGGCAATATCATCGTCAAAATGATCAAGTGTTGCGACTCTAGAGGGGAGTTGATGCTTTCCATGAGGTCAAATCGATGGGTAAGTCCATCGATGTTGAAACTGGATGTTAAAGTTTCTAATTTGATGCTGATGTCTCTTGCTAGGTTTTAGAATTGTAAACGAAATGAGGAATTTGTGCCGCTGGATGGTTAAAGGTGGGATTTTGCCTGATATTGTCACGTGTGATATGACGATGAAGGTAGTTTAGATTGCTGTTGAGGTTAGGAATTAATCCGGATACGTTTACTTGTACTTCTTTGATTTTTAGGGTGTCGTGGAGTTAGGGATTTTGACCGGTCTTGTTGTCGGAGAAATGTTCATGGAATGTTGATAAATGGTCATTTTGACCAGGTATTTGCATTGTCCTCTATGATAAATGATGATGAGCAGTGTTTCCTACAGTGATGACTGATCATCTTTGTAAAGAAAGTAAGCTAGAGGAAGCTAAAAAATCGTCGAATGAGATTTAATGGGAGCATGCCAGATACTTAGACTTATCCAATGGTGATTGGCTGCCTGTGTAAGGGAAATATAATTGATGATACAGAAGCACTGCTTAGTAGAATATCAAAGAATGGTTCTGCTATTAATGTCATCAGTTACACTGTTTTGGTCCATAGGTTTTGCAAAAAGGGAAAAATTGATATATATGGATACAGTTGAATAGTTGCAAACCGACAATCATGATTGATAGCCTATTTAAAGGAAACGGTCTAGAAGAAGCAACAAGGTTGTTTAATTCAGTATTTGAGAAAGGCTTGGTACCGGGTGTGGCTACTTAAATTGCTTTGATCGATCGGTATTGTAAGATGCGAACGATTGAGGATGCACTTGGGATTGTAGGATTGATAGAGTCAAATAGGTGTCAGCCGAATTCTTGGATTCACGTGTTTCCGATCACCGCCGGTGCCGTGCTCGCCGCCTCTGATCCGGGCGACCCGTTGGACATCCCTATCCAGCGTGATCCGTTCCTGCATTGCTTGGCTTGGTTCCGTATGAGCCGTGTGTGCATTGCAACTTTTACTGACATTGGACGCTGCGTGCGCATCCCGTATCGTGATCCGATCAAGGCAAGTTAATCTTGCTACATTCTATTTAAACTAATACATATGCTATTTAAATTAATTTGTGCCTATTAGAGTGCGCGGTGGATCTGTAGTTCCATTTAATACCAGAATTTCATTTTTTCTTTAACATGTCGACGTCCCATTATATCATTTTATAATCATGGCTCGAAACATACCAGTTTGCTTTTTGTTCTGTTATACATAGTATGCGCATTCATATTTAAATCTTGTAACAGTTATTGGCATGACCCACAGTACCCCTCTTTATACTTTATACCTGTCGGACGACCGTTTGCGTACGTCTAACCTGATTTATCGTCCATTGCATCTTTCGATTATTTAATACATATTAACCTTTTTTTATCATCCATATTGTTAAACTGTAGTTAAGAAATGTTAAAACTATCCTTTAAACCCAAACTGATAACCGTGCATCCTAGTAGTTCAATCTGTACCTATTTGCATATCATGTTCCAGTTTATTGTTCTAATAAATTCCATACTTGTTTATTTATAACCATGTTTATATTAGTTGATTTGTGAGCACCCACATATTATTTGTGCTTCTTGACATGACCCGTTGCACTTCCTATTTGATATGACATAGTACCGTACACTCTTGACATGACATGACACCTGTATACATTATCAGGCTTGACCTGATATACCATGGTATTACCTGTTATTTGATCTTGTGTCTAATGCCAATAAACCTGACATGTAGTCCTTACGGACCATTCCTGTTGTTTATCAGACAAACCTGCTATTACCTGATCCTGTGTTGGCATTAGTTCTTGATTACTGAATACCTGACTTGACATATATAACTTAGGGATATAGGAAAATAAATGGTGAAACCTGACTTGTAACTCAACAGTTCGATACCTGTTCTGATCAGTTTTAGAGGCTAGGCCAGCCTTGGGATGATGTTGCTGACAATATTCATCTATACATATTTCCTGTTTTAGTGCCTAGCGGTATGTCTCGGATTCAGCCCGAGAATCTTGACCGTGGTTCCGGGTATGCACGGGATACTATTGAGTTACATCGATGATTCATCAAATTGATTTCAAAGACTTTAGAATAGATAACCCAATAGAACAGTTTAGTTTACTCACTGTACGCTACCCTTCACTGCCCTGATTTACATTACTGTTACACCTGCTTTCATTCATGATTGTATTTGCATTGCCTGTTACCCTGTTTGTATTTTATTACTTGATGACATGACGAGTTGACGTCTGGGTTTTGCATGGCCCAGATTCTTCTACCTTGTCACAGACTGATCAGGAGTATTGCCGCTGTTAGACTGAGCGGTGAAGTTCCTGTCGGTATGTAGTCTTACTTCCAGGTTTCATTATTGTACCTCTTGGCTTCCGCATATTGTTATTTCTTGACTCATGTTATCTTGGCTTATGGACATGTTTTAGATTGTTATATTTTGTTCTTGATATCTTTACAGCCGTAATGTGACTGTGGATGGATACTTCCTACCCACAGGTAGCATGGTTGGCTATGTCACGTGCCCAATTTAGCGTACTCTGGGAAGCGGGACGTGACATGGTTCTTTTGGTATCAGAGACATAGGATATAAGTTATTCCGGTTTGATTCTTTTGTAGTTGGGTATTGGACCCAATACACGAATCAGAATACTCGTGATTAGGAACATGTCCTGCCACCTTGATTATCGTGATTGATTGAATCATATCCTTCTCTTGATTCTTTGTTTGGGCGATATGCAAACCATTTTGCATTTCGACCTGAAATCTTTTGGTTCTCTATTGTTTCTCCCTATTTCTTGATTCTGATACTAGGATTTGGGCGACTTGGGTGGAGTTATGTAATTATGCCCATGAACTGCAGCATGGTTACAATGCGGTACTCTATCTAAGTAACTTGAAGTCCTGGTCTTGATTCACTTCCATGTTCCATGATCGTTGTACTACCTTGTCTCTCTCGGTTTCATTGCTTACCAGTTATTGTTTCATCGCCATCTTGAATCATGTTTACCGTGGTTAACCCTCTTCAGTATCTTGACTTCGGATGAAGTCATCTTGGTATCTTACTCGTTCTTGTTTTCCCCACGTTAGGATTATTCAATCCTGGTGCATTTCCTTGTTTGTTGTTGTCTTGGGAATGTGATTTCGCGGCACTTTTCACGCTCATATTGATTGTAAGGAAGGGAAAGTGATTCTCTAGATTTCCGGACATTCGGAGGTTGTTTTGCTGGAGGAAGCAGTTCTGTCGGGCCAGTCGAGTTTAGGGCTAGGCTGACAAACAATGTTCTTTCGTCGATAGAAGTGGGTAAGGAAGAAGCGCCGGCAATATTCGAGAGTTTCATGGACGGGTTTGAAGACATATCAGGTTTACCACCGAGGCGAGACGTGGAGTTCGCACTTGAACTTGTTCCTGGTGCAGTGTCAATCTCAAAGGGCATAATACCCGATGGCACCAGTGGAGTTGAAAGAAGTCAGGAAGTAGGTTGCTGAATTATTTGAGAAGGGTTGGTTTCGCCGCAGCAACTTAACTGGGGAGCTCCAGTTCTTCCAATCAAAAAGAAAGATGGTACAAGGAGGATGTGCAACGATTATCGAGAATTAAACTGGGTGACTATTAAGAACAAGTACCTGATCCCTTGCGTTTGCGAATTATTTGAGCAGCTTAGTGGCGCGAGGGTATTCTCGAAGCTGGATTTGCGATCCGGATATCATCAGGTCCGAGTTAAAACAGAAGATATTTGCAAGGCTGCGTTCCGAACTCGGTATGGACATTACGAGTATTTAGTGATGCCCTTCGGAGTAACGAATGCACCGGCGATATTTATGGACTTGATGAACCGAATCTTTCACCGTTCTTGGACCAGTTTATAGCGGTGTTCATCGATGATATTCTGGTCTACTCAGGGAGTAAGGAAGAGCATGTAGAACACTTGAAGATTGCACTGCAGACATTGAGCCAAAAAAGATTGTATGCAAAGATAAGCAAGTGTGAGTTTGGCTTGAAGAAGTGAAGTTTTTGGGGCATATCGTAGCTGGAGATGGAATCTCTGTTTATTCAGGGAAGATTGCAGCAGTTCAAGATTGGCCGATTCCGAAGAACGTTGTAGAGATCAGAAGTTTTCTTGGACTTGCAGAATACTACAGAAGGTTCGTAGAGAATTTTGCTTGTTTGGCTGAGCCTTGACCAAACTTACGCGCAAGGAAGTACCGTTTGTATGGACGGATAAGTGTGCGTCAGTTTTTGAGGTGTTGAAGCAGAGGTTGATAACCGCACCTGTTTTAACCGTACCAGACGGTTTTGGAGAATTGGTGATTCACAGCGACGCATCTGGGAAATGATTGGGATGTATTTTGATGCAGCATGGGAAGGTTATAGCTTATGCATCGAGACAGTTGAAGACCTATGAGAAGAATTACCCAACTCATGACTTGGAGTTAGCAGCTGTGATTTTCGCTTTGAAGATCTGGAGACACTACTTATTGGGCGAAAGGGTCGAAATATTTACCGATCACAAAAGCCGGGAGTATGTGTTCACATAGAAGGAGCTTAATATGAGACAGCGTAGATGGTTGGAGCTGATGGCTGACTACGATCTTGATCTCAACTACCATCCGGGGAAAGTTAATGTTGTACCGGGAGAGCTTAGTCGGTTGCCAGCAAATCTGATGTTAACTGCACAGATGGAACTCATTGAAGACTTTCGAAGATTTGATTTGGAGGCTGTGCTACCGCATTCTTTGGGACAGTTGATGCAGCTGCAGGTACATTCGTCGTTGATCGAGAATATTAGAGCAGCGCAATCGCAGGACCTTAGATTGCAAAGTTTCGAGAACAGGTTGAAGCTGGACTTCGAACAGACTTACTGATCCATGGAGATGGTTCATTGCGTTATGGTAGCCATTTGTGTGTGCCAAAGGTAGATATTCATGAAGAGCTTATGAAGGAGACACACTGTTCAGCATATTCCGTACATCCGGGATGCACAAAGATATACCGAGATATACGACATCATTTCTGGTGGGAAGGCATGAAACGGGAGATTGCCCGTTTTGTACCAAAGGGCTTGGTGTGTCAGCAAGTTAAGGCTGGACATCAACGGGTTGCTGGTTTATTGCAACCACTTCCAATTCCTCAATGGAAGTGGGAACATATAACCATGGATTTCATGACGGCTTTACCGTGGAGTCCAAAGGGCAATAATGCAGTTTGGGTGATTGTTGATCGATTGACCAAGGCAGCTCATTTCATACCATTTCGAGTTGGTCAATCAACAGAAGGTTTGGTAGAACGGTTCATGCAGGAGATAGTAAGATTGCATGGAGTACGGGGGAGCATCGTGTCCAACATGGACACTCGTTTCTTAGCACACTTTTGGAGGAGCTTACAAAGAAGTTTGGGGACTCGATTGAAGTTAGCACAGCTTATCGCCCTCTAACAGATGGCTAGCCGGAGAAAGCGATCCACATTCTCGAAGACATGTTGAGATCTTGCATGTTAGACTTCAAGGGTTCATGGGAGGATCATCTACACTTGGTGGAGTTTTCTTATAACAACAGTTTCCAGGCGACTTTTTGGATGGCTCCATTCGAAGCTTTATGTGGTCGCAAGTGTCGTTCACCTGTTTGTTGGGACGATGTTGGTGGACGAAGTCTGGTGGGACCAGATTTGGTTGTGCAGACTGTTGAGAATGTTAATAGATTCTGGAATCATATTAGTGCAGCACGGGACCGACAAGAGTTGGGCAGTTGCATCGAGAAGACCTCTAGAGTTCGCTGTTTGTGATTTAGTATTCTTGAAGATGTCTCCGACTAGAGGCGTGATCCGTTACAGAAGTCGACGAAAGTTTAGTTCTCGATTCGTTAGACCTTTTAAGATTTTTCTGGGCGTATTAGAGAAGTGGCGCATCGTTTGGTGTTACTGCAATCTTTGGAGAATGTTCATGACGAGTTTCTTGTATCTCAACCCGTAGGTATGCTCGAGATGAAATACATGTATTGGATCTTTCGGAGATGATTATACGAGAAGATTTAACCTTTGAGGAGCGACCGATGTCAATTGTGGATCGAAGAGAAAAGGTTATTAAGAACGAGGTCATCACTGTTGTACTTGTTTTCTTGAAGTAATCGCTCACATGGAGAATCAACCTGGGAACGAGAAGATGAAATCCGGCAGAAGTTTCCACGTTTATTATTGTGGTTACTGTTTGTTTATCCTTTCATGTTCTTGGAATTTCGAGGACGAAATTCTTTTTGCAGTTGGGTATAATGTAACACCCGAGTTTATTTATACCAATTCCAGTTTCAGTATTTTACTTATCCATGGTCTATGCCTGATTTATCATGTTTGGGTACGATTAGTATTTTTTTACACTTTACATTGCATTCGACCCGACCCACTTGCTTGAATCTGTTTGATTCTTATTTATAGATTATCTTGACTTGCTGCATGGACACGTGTGTCTCATGATTAGTACATGCTGGCATTTTACCTGGTATTGTATCTTTTATCATATAACATTTTAGGTCTTGTAAAATAATTTAAAATTGCATTTCATAACCTGCATGATACCCTAACCCCGTGGTAGCGTCCACGCATCTTGTTCTCGTCCCGTTCAGTGAAATGGACGTGTTTGGATGGCTACGCGCACGTACGTGCATCCGTTCTTGGGGGTATGCATTTTCTTTAATTGAGCATTCATTTTGAAATTTGGAAGTCACATATACTTTTCATATTTTAAATCTGGATTTTTAGACCCGACCCGGGTGTGGTTTGGAGTAAATTTGTAATTGCCAAAATTTCAAAACGGACTAATATTATATTCTTTATATATTTAAAAACTATTATTATTCTTGTAACTAATATATATTACTAAATCATTCTTATACTAACAGTTTAGTTTTATATATATATATATATATATATATATATATTATATTTTTAAGTTAAGCAAATCTTAACCGTTTCTCTCTCTCTCTCTCCTGACTCTATCTCTATCTCTCGTGACTCTTTCTTTCTCTCTCCTCTCAGTATAATTTTTCTTTAATCCTATATTCTACTGCTCACGTCCCCATCATCTTCTTCTTTTCTCCATTTCATTTTTCCCTCGCCTGCAACCTCCGCCTCGCCCGCACCTCGCCGCCGGCGATCTCTCATCCCCGCTGACACCTTCCCCTCTCTTTCTCTGCTCGATTTCCTTCTCACCCTCTCTTTTCCCCTGCACACCTCGACACCACTGCAAACCGACTCTAGATAACCCTAGAAACCCTAACCCTAGAACCCCAATTACCCCCATTCTGTTCAATCCTATGGTTCCTCTCTCAAAATCCTTTCTGATTCTGAACCCCAAGCTAACGTTGGCAATATCATCATCAAAATGATCAAGTGTTGCGACTCTAGAGGGGAGTTGATGCTTTCCATGAGGTCAAATCGATGGGTAAGTCCATCGATGTTGAAACTGGATGTTAAAGATTCTAATTTGATGCTGATGTCTCTTGCTAGGTTTAGAATTGTAAACGAAATGAGGAATTTGTGCCGCTGGATGGTTAAAGGTGGGATTTTGCCTGATATTGTCACGTGTGATATGACGATGAAGGTAGTTTAGATTGCTGTTGAGGTTAGGAATTAATCCGGATACGTTTACTTGTACTTCTTTGATTTTTAGGGTGTCGTGGAGTTAGGGATTTTGACCGGTCTTGTTGTCGGAGAAATGTTCATGGAATGTTGGTAAATGGTCATTTTGACCAGGTATTTGCATTGTCCTCTATGATGAATGATGATGAGCAGTGTTTCCTACAGTGATGACTGATCATCTTTGTAAAGAAAGTAAGCTAGAGGAAGCTGAAAAATCGTCGAATGAGATTTAATGGGAGCATGCCAGATACTTGGACAGATCCAATGGTGATTGGCTGCCTGTGTAAGGGAAATATAATTGATGATACAGAAGCGCTGCTTAGTAGAATATCAAAGAATGGTTCTGCTATTAATGTCATCAGTTACACTGTTTTGGTCCATAGGTATTGCAAAAAGGAAAAAATTGATATATATGGATACAGTTGAATAGTTGCAAATCGACAATCATGATTGATACCCTATGTAAAGGAAACAGGCTAGAAGAAGCAACAAGGTTGTTTAATTCAGTATTTGAGAAAGGCTTGGTACCGGGTGTGGCTACTTAAATTGCTTTGATCGATCGGTATTGTAAGATGCGAAAGATTGAGGATGCACTTAGGATTGTAGGATTGATAGAGTCAAATGGGTGTCAGCCGAATTCTTGGATTCACGTGTTTCCGATCACCGTCGGTGCCGTGCTCGCCGCCTCTAATTCGGGCGACCCGTTGGACATCCCTATCCAGCGTGGTCCGTTCCTGCATTGCTTGGTTCGGTTCCGTGTGAGCCGTGTGTGCATTGCAACTTTTACCGACATTGGACGCTGCGTGCGCATCCCGTATCTTGATCCGATCAAGGCAAGTTAATCTTGCTACATGCTATTTAAACTAATACATATGCTATTTAAATTAATTTGTGCCTATTAGAGTGCACGTTGGATCTGTAGTTCTATTTAATACCAGAATTCCATTTTTTCTTTAACATGTCGATGTCCCATTATATCATTTTATAATCATGGCTCGAAACATACCAGTTTGCTTTTTGTTCTGTTATACATAGTATGCACATTAATATTTAAATCTTGTAACAATTACTAGCATGACCCACAGTACCCCTCTTTATACTTTATACCTGTCGGACGACCGTTTGCGTACGTCTAACCTGATTTATCGTCCATTGCATCTTTAGATTATTTAATACATATTAACCTTTTTTTATCATCCTTATTGTTAAACTGTAGTTAAGAAATGTTAAAACTATCCCTTAAACCCAAACGGATAACCGTGCATCCTAGTAGTTCAATCTGTACCTATTTGCATATCATGTTCTAGTTTATTGTTCTGATAAATTCCATGCTTGTTTATTTATAACCATGTTTATATTAGTTGATTTGTGAGCACCCACATATTATTTGTGCTTCCTGACATGACCTGTTGCACTTCCTATTTGATATGACATGGTACCGTATACTCTTGACATGACATGACACCTGTATACATTACCTGGCTTGACCTGATGTACCATGGTATTACCTATTATTTGATCTTGTGTCTAATGCCAACAAACCTGACATGTAATCCTTACGGACCGTTCCTGTTGTCTATCCAGACAAACATGCTCTTACCTGATCCTGTGTTAGCATTAGTTCTTGATTACTGAATACCTGACTTGACATACATAACTTGGGGATACAGGAAAATAAATGGTGAAACCTGACTTATAACTCAACAGTTCGATACCTGTTCTGATCAGTTTTAGAGGCTAGGCCAGCCTTGGGATGATGCTGCTGACATCATTCATCTGTACATATTTCCTGTTTTAGTGCCTAGCGGCATGTCTAGGATTCAGCCCGAGAATCTTGACCGTGGCCCCGGGTATGCACGGGATACTATTGAGTTACATCGATGATTCATCAAATTGATTTCAAAGACTTTAGAATAGATAACCCAATAGAACAGTTTAGTTTACTCACTGCACGCTATCCTTCACTGCCCTGATTTACATTACTGTTACACCTGCTTTCATTCATGATTGTATATGCATTGCCTGTTACCCTGTTTGTATTTTATTACTTGATGACATGACGAGCTGATATCTGGGTTTTGCATGGCCCAGATTCTTCTACCTTATCGCAGACTGATCAGGAGTATTGCCGCTGTTAGACTGAGCGGTGATGTTCCTGTCGGTATGTAGTCTTACTTCCAGGTTTCATTATTGTACCTCTTGGCTTCCGCACATTGTTATTTCTTGATTCATGTTATCTTGGCTTATGGACATGTTTTAGATTGTTATATTTTGTTCTTGATATCTTTACAGCTGTAATGTGACTGTGGATGGATACTTCCTACCCACAGGTAGCATGGTTGGTTATGTCACGTGCCCAATTTAGCGTACTCTGGGAAGCGGGGTGTGACACTAAGAGCCGGAAAGAACACGCCGAACACTTACGAATTGTCCTCGAAACTCTACCACAACAGCAAATGCGAGTTTTGACTAGATCAAGTTGGTTTTTTCGGACATATTGTATCGGGTGAAGAAATCTTTGTGGATCCAGCGAAAGTTTCAGCAGTAAGCTAATGGCCGACACTAAAGTCAGTGAAGGACGTTCGAAGTTTCTTGGGTCTAACTGGATATTACAGAAGGTTCATTGAAGGCTTTTCTAAGATACTAATATCCCTGACCAAGGTCACACGTAAAGATTAAAATTTTGTGTGGTCAGAAGTATGCGAACAAGCTTTCGTAGAACTCAAGTAAAGATTGTCATAAGCACCTATCTTTCTCATACCAGACCAATCTGGAGGTTTCGAAGTATATTGCGATACATACGGTAAGGGATTAGGATGTGTTCTACATCAGCACGGAAAAGTTGTGGTTTATGCTTCAAGACAGCTGAAGATTCATGAGCGCAATTATCCAACACGTGATTTGGAGTTGGCGGTCGTTATCTTTGCTATTAAGATTTGGCGCCATTATCTTCTTGGTTAAAGAGTGGACATATACACAGATCACAAGAGTCTGAAATATGTGCTTACTCAGAAGGGAGCTCAATATGTGGCAGAGATGATAATTAGAACTTATGGCGGATTTTGACATCAACCTGCAATATCACCCAGGGAAGGTGAATGTGGTACCTGATGGGCTTAGTCGCCAACCATTAGCATTAAATCTCACTGCACAGTGGAAGTTTCAACAAGACTTATATCAGATGGAGATTGAAGTGATCATGCCAGGCAACACTTAAAGTTTGATAAACTTACAAGTTCAATCTACTATTGTCAATCAGATCAAATCGGCTCAAGCAAGTGATGCTAAGTTGCAAAAGATCAGAGATCAGGTGGAAAATGGACTTAGAACAGACTTCATCATGTATGAAGACGGATCTTTGAGGTACGACAGCATATTGTGTGTACCAAAATGTTATGTTTTGGAAGAGTTAATGAAAGAAACTCACAGCTCTCCTTACTCAGTACACTCTGTAGGTACAAAGATATACAAAGATCTGCGTCAAAATTACTGGTGGCATGGAATGAAGCGTGAAGTAACCAGAAGCATCGCTAAATCCTTGATGTGTCAGCAAGTAAAAGCTGAACATCACAGAACTGCTGGATTACTTCAACAGTTACCTATCCCAGAATGGAAGTGGCAACACATCATAATGGATTTTATGACTGCACTTCCTTGCATCACAAAGGGTAACGATGCGGTATGGGTTATTATGGATCGACTTATAAAGTCGGCTCACTTCATCCCATTTCGAATTGGCCAATCTACTGAGAAATTAGGAAAGAAGTACATGAAGTTAAGAATGTAAGTAAGATTTAAACTCTTCAAATATGTACTATTTCTGATACCTATGAACTCATACAGGAAATTGTGAGACTTTATGGTGTACCGGTTCGCATTGTCTCCGATCGTGACACCAGCTTCCGATCGCAATTTTGGCAGAGTCTGCAAGCGAGCTTGGGAACAAGTCTGAATTTCAGCACGGTTTATCATCCATAAACATATGGTCAGTCTGAGCGAATTATTCAGATCTTGGAAGATATGCTCATAGCGTGTATGCTAGACTTCAGAAGATCGTGGGAAGACCACCTACATCTCGTGGAGTTTTCATACAACAACAGCTACCAAGCAAGTATAGGAATAACACCTTTTGCAGCAGATTATGGAAGGAAGTGTCGATCGCCATTAAGTTGGGACGACATTGGAGATAGAGAACTCCTAAGACCAGAGATGATAGTAGCAACCGTAGATGTAGTCCGTACTATCAGAGAAAGAATGCGCATAGCCCAAGATCGACAGAAGTACTGGGCTGATGCAAAGCGTCGTCATATGGAGTTCCAGCCAGGAGATCATGTATTTCTGAAGATATCTCCGAACCGTGGAGTGGTCCGATTTGGAAGACGGGGTATGCTTAGTCCAAGATACATTAGACTGTTCGACATACTCGAACGAGTCGGTGAAGTGGCTTATCGCTTGGCACTTCCATCTTCATTGGAAGGAGTGCACAATGTGTTCCACATATCCCAACTCAGAAGTTATGTGAGTGACCTCGGCCATGTACTTGATCACTCCGAACTCACTATACAACCAGATTTATCTTGTGAGCAGCAACCTGTTGAAATCCAGGACAAGAAAGTGAAGTCACTTCGGAACAAGGAAGTCAATTTGGTTCGAGTGATGTGGAGAAAAGACACTTCAGGAGAATCAACATGGGAAAGGGAAGATGATATGTGTGCAAGATATCCTCACTTATTTTTAAACTAGTCCTTAAAACAAATTGTTAATTTCGAGAACGAAATTTTTGTAAGGAGGGTAAACTGTAACAACTCCAAATTCTGTGTACATTTTTAAAAGCTAATGTACAATTGGGGTATTTGCAAATCCTGTGAGTACTATAAGAATTTGTTTTACTTTTGAACAGTAAGAAAGAGCTTGTAGCTCACTGGTAAAGCCTTACACTGCTGTTATAAAGTACCAAAGTTCAAATGCCATCAGCCACATTATTTTTTTGTTTTAATTTCTTTTAATCTTTTAGAAGCCCAAGAGTTTGCACGTGCACTACACGTATTAAGGTAAGTTAAAGAATAATCAAACATGTGAACTGTAGAATACCAAACGATCTCGACCCAATACCCCAACACCAAGCACACCCGTCGGTGTTGGCCCGGAGAGAATAGGGAAAATACCAGCGCCGTTGGGTAGAACCGTCTCAAATGCTCCCAAACTTTCCCCCCTGCACCCCTTCAGCTACCCCCACTAACCCTACATTGCTTGTTTACTCTGAATATTTTCATAGAGCAATAAAATACCCAATTAATCCAATTTTAATGCATATTTCAATGCATTCTTTAAACATCCTAAACCCTAATTTTCCCTAGAAATACCACTCTCATTTCACCCCTCCTCACTCATAATTCCCCGCCAAAACTCTCAAGAAATTTCCAAGTTCCTATAGTGTGCAAGTGGAGTTAACAAAGGGCGAAACTCCGACGAAGTTCCGGCGACGATACGAGGAGTTTCCAGCAACGAAATGAAGCACCGACGAATTCTAGACCTCCTCTAACCTCTCCCCTTTCATCAAAACCAGTAATTCCCCCCTCTCTCGTTTGCTATTCTCAAACTTTTCATTCTCAAAACGTGTCAGAAATGGAGTTATCCGGTTTCCGATTCTCTTTTCTTTTAAAAAAAATACAACTTTTTTTTATAACTGTAGGGTGTTTTTCGTCCCCCATTGAGATGGGAATATGCATGCGCTTGTCAAACGTACTACAGATTTCCCTACCTCGGGTAGGTGGGGGTTTATTGATTGTGGATATCCGAACCTCCGGCGGCCGCGGACTAAGCTGCCGTTAATTACCCCTAGCCTTTGGAGCAAAAGAACCTCCGATTGACGGGTCAAACTGATCATACGAACTCAATGTATCGTGTGCGTGTGTTGTTATTTGAAAGGGTTTTGGATATATCGGAGGCCTCACAGAGTTTACGGGGGTCCCGCTACCCGGATAGTGGGCTGAGGGTCAAGAAGGCTAGCAGCCCCCTTGCGGGTTGCGGGGCAGCGCCCCATTAGAAAAAAATTTCCAATGGAGGATGCGTTTTGGGTGTGGAGTGCATGGAAAATGAGGTGTGAGGAGCGTCTTAGAGACGCATGCATGGCACGTGGGCACTAGACGCCCACGGGTCACGTGCCTGGCGCGTGGGTGCTTGGTTCCCGCAGGTCACGTGCCCGGCGCGTGGGCACTTGGCGCCCGTGGGTCACGTGCCAAGCATATGGGCGCTTGGTGCCCAAAGGTCACGTGCCCTGCACGCAACCGCTGAGCGGTGGGCGCTCGCAGGTCACATGCGTGGCATTCGACCGCTGAGCGGTGGGCGCTCGCAGGTTACGTGCGTGGCACTCGACCGCTGAGCGTTGGGCGTCCGCGGGTCACGTGAGGCGCATGAGGGCATTGAGCGCCCACGGGTCACATGCCCTGCACGCGACCGCTGAGCGATGGGCGCCCGCGGGTCACGTGAGGCGCATGTGGGCGTGGAGCGCCCACGGGTCACGTGCCCTGCACGCGACCGCTCGGCGCCTGTAGGTCGCGTACGCGGCACGTGACCGCTGGGCGCCCATGGGTCACGTGTGTGGCACGCGACTGCTGGAAACACCAGCGGAAAAGGGTCTTAGCCCTTAGGCTAGGAGTTGAACTCCCTAATGTCTTTGGAGTTGAACTCCTAACAGGGATTATGTATAGATTTGGAGTTAAACTCCTAAAAGGGTTTTGTTTATGGATTTAAATTCCAACAGATCTTGATTGGAGTTAAACTCCTGGAAATCTTTGGAAATGACCGAAGGGGGCCCCTTTCTTCCCCTCTTTGGCCCTGGATCTTCCCCAAAGTAGGATTTTTAGAGGTGGGTATCCTGCCTCCTCCTCTTTTGTTGGCCGGATCTTAGAGAAAAAGGAGGGTGAGGTTTAAAATTCTCCCCTTTTAGTGGTTTGATGGCAGATCCGAGCTCTCCTTTAAGGGTTTTATGGTGAAAAACTATTTATTTTTGGAACAGAAAGAGTTAAACTCTTAATTTAATTCAAAAGAAAAAAAAGAAGGTTTAGAACCTTGAGGAAGAAAGAGGTACAAACCCTAGAATTTTTAGAGAATAAAAAAGTTGTCACAGATATTTTCATCATATTTGCCTTTATAGGCTACACACTTTACATATAGCCCCTTGGGCTTTGCCAAATGGCATTTGTGCCACCCCATACCTTATATGCTTGTTTCTTTTTGCACATAATCCACAGGTTTTACAAAATTTCGGCTTTCTACCCATTTACATACATTTATTTATAAAAAAAGAATTACATTAAAACTAATTTATGGCTCCATTCCTTTTGTCATGGGGCCAGTCCTTTCCATGCTCGGTTCTGACCTGGGCTTGGGCCCACTTGGCTTGGGGGTTGATTTTGATTTTGACTTGGTCAACCGGGGTGTAAATTTTGACCCTAACAAATTGCCCCTATCAATAAATGCACACCACATATGTAGGTTGTGTGCATGAAATTGATGGATCTTCTTTCGCATGGAGGTTGATTTAATATGGTTCCCGTTTTGACGACGTGGAGGTCGATGCTGCCCTTTTTACGACGTGGACGGTCGGTGCTGCCCTTTTAGTGACTTGGACGGTCGGTGCTGCCTTTTTTGCGACTTGGACGGTCGGTTCTGCCATTTTAGCGACGTGGATGGTCGGTTCTGCCCTTTTTGCGACTTGGACGATCGGTGCTGCCCTTTTAGCGACTTGGACGGTCGGTTCTGCCATTTTAGCGACGTAGACGGTTGATGCTGCCATTTTAGCGACGTGAACGGTCGGTTCTGCCCTTTTTGGGACTTAGACGGTCGGTGTTGCCCTTTTTACGACTTGGACGGTCGGTGCTGCCTTTTTAGCGACTTGGACGGTCGGTACTGTCCTTTTTCCGACTTGGACGGTCGGTTCTGCTATTTTACCAACGTGGATAGTCGATGCTGCCATTTTAGCAACATGGACGGTCGGTTCTGCCCTTTTTGCGACTTAGACGGTCGGTGCTGCCCTTTTTATGACTTGGACGGTCGGTGTTGCCCTTTTAGCGACTTGGACGGTCGGTGCTGCCTTTTTTGCGACTTGGACGGTCGGTGTTGCCTCCGCTTCTTGCGGTGTCGGGATTTGATTTGACTTGCTCCGATTTCTGCAGTGTCGGGATTTGATTTGACTTGCTCCACTTTCTGCGGTGTCGGGATTTGATTTGACTTGCTCCGCTTTCTGTGGTGTCAGAGTTGAAGTTGACTTGCTCCGCTTTCTACGGTGTCAGGGTTGATTTGTTTGATTTGATTTATTTTAGGAGTTCCCTACTCGTCCAACAGGACTTTTGAGCTTGGAAGCGCTACCCGGGTGGGACATTAATTTGATCTGTTTGATTTCTGCTTTATTTGCACACTTTTGAATTTGAGGGGAACTTGGGGTTTGGATTTTGTTAGGCATCAGCATTGCCGTGTCGGAATAATGCCAGGAGCAACTCATTATTTGCCCCGGGAGGACTTGGGATTTGGTTTTTGGGTCGGCATCAGCATTGCTGCACTGGAATAACACCAGGAGCAACTCATCATTTCCCCCAGGAGGACTTGGGATTTAGTTTTTGGGTCAGCTTCAGCATTACTGCACTGGAATAATGCCATGTGCAACTCATCATTTGCCCCCGGAGGACATGGGATTTATTTTTTGGGTCGGCATCAACATTGCTGGACTGGAATAATGCCAGGAGCAACTCATCATTTGCCCCAGGAGGACTTGGGTTTTAGTTTTTGGGTCGGCATCAGCACCGCTAACACTGAAGCAATGCCAGGAGCGACTCATCATTTGCCGTTGCCCGTTGGGGAGCGATGGCTTAGGAGATAGGTTTAGATCTCAATCACCTAAGGCTTTTCAATTTTATGAGCCGTAAGGGTCTCATAAAAGCATTTTCTCTCTATGAGTCGAGAGGATCTCGTAGGTGTATTTCTCCCTAAGAATCATGGGGATTCTAAGTGTGTTGCTTCTTTGTGAGTCGTAAGGATCTCACGCGGAGATTTTCTCCTCACAAGGTCGAGAGGACTTTGCGGGTGAATTTTATCTCTTTTTTACGAGTTTTTGCCCTTTCGGGTTTTCATAAACTTGCCGGCAGTACTGCTGTTTTTACTCACGGAGCTCTTTCGGGTTTTCATCCGTGCCCGTTTTGCTTGTGGACATACCTTCTTCTTTTTTTCTTTTTTTCTTTTATTTTTACATTGGCGAATCTTCATTGCTAGTGGGACTTTAAATGTAGTCTCGCCGGTAGGACTTGGGAGAGATAGGGGTCGTTTAAGCCCGTGGATTGTATACGGTTTTACAGAATATATGATCCTGACCGTAGGGCCGGTGTGCTCAATTCGCCTGCGACTTGGAGCATTCACGCGTAGTATTTCTTGAGATATCGGCCATTGATGAGTGGCATGGGCCTTTCTTCCTCGGCATTTATCAGCTGGTAGGATCCTCCATCAAACCCTTTCTCGGTGGCATATGGTCCTTCCCTGTTTGGATTGAATTTTCCCTTGGCATGTCGATTGGGGATGATCGGTCTTTTGAGGACCAACACCAATTCTCCTTTCTTGAAAGCGCGAAGACGAGTCATCTTGTCATAGGCCCGTGACATTTGGGCTCGGTACAGCTCTAGATTTTGCTGTATTGCAAGCCTCTTTTCTTCGAGGGCGTCGAGCTCTTCGAGCCGAAGGAACACGTTTTCCTCCTCCGTCAACTCGTGTTGAACGGCCATTCTTAAGCTTGGAACTTCCACTTCAAGGAGGAAGATCGCCTCCACTCCGAAGGTAATGAGTATGGAGTGGACTGAGTTGGAGTACGGTGCGTGATACGATATGGTCACAACGCCTCGTGAAGCTTGAGATTCCAGTCTCTCTTGTTGGCTGAAGCATATTTCCTCCGTAGCTTGTATAGAGTTTTATTGAAGGCTTCGGATAGGCCATTGGCTTTTGGATTATAGATGAAGGAATATCTCTAGTCTATTTTGTGCTAAGTAGTGAACCTTAAGAGTTTGAAGCTCTTGAAAGAAGACCCGTTGTCAAAAATGATTCTTCTTGGTATACCTAAGCGGTATAGAATATTATGCCGGAACAATATCAGAATATCTTCTGTCTTGACTTCTTTTAGCGGGACAGCTTCAGCCCATCTGGAGAAGTAGTCTGTTGCAGCCAATATGAACCGGTAGGCTTTGGATGACGGAGGATCAATTGGACCAACTATGTCGGTGCCCTAAATTTTGAAGGGCCATGACTAGTTGTGTTCCACCCCGACTAGAGTTCGACTGAGATAGTAGAGGGTATTTTCTTTTCCCTCCTCGTTGTTCTAGGCAAGGAGCGCACCGAGTGACTCATCTAGCGCGGCAGTATAGAGAATCAACTGTTTATTTAGAATAGGGGCAGCAAGCACTGGAGGGTGCAACAGGTACTGTTTGATGCTTTCGAACACTTCTTGACATTCGGCATCCCAGACAAAAAGAGCCCCTTTCTTCATGAGCTTTGAGAAGGGTCTACATCTCCCCGATAAATTTGAGATAAACTTTCGTATATAAGCAAGCTTGCCTTGAAAAGATCTTAGCTGCGTTAGTCTATTTGGAGGAGGCATCTCCATGATAGCCTTTATTTTGGATGGGTCAACTTCAATCCTCCGATGTCGGACTATAAAGCCCAGGAAATTTCCCGATGACATGCCAAAAGCGCACTTCAGAGGATTCATTTTCAGATCGTATTCCCTCAGTCTAGTGAAAACGGTCCTGAGATCTTGGATGTGATCGGCCTTGGTTTTAGTCTTGACAACCAAATCATCAACATAACATTCGACGACTTTATGAATTAGGTCATTAAAGATATTGGTCATTGCCCTTTGATATATAACACCGGTGTTCTTCAATCCGAACGGCATTGCTTTGTAATAGAATATGCCGATCGGGGTTCGAAATGTTGTATGCATCTCATCCTCAAGCGATATTTTTATCTGATTGTACCCAGACGAACCATCCATGAAGGTAAACAGCTCGTAATTTGAGGTGTAATCGACCATCATTTCCGTGACCGGAAGCGGGAAATCATCTTTAGGGCATGCCTTGTTAAGGTCCCTGAAATCGACACAAACCCGGATCTGCCCATTTTTCTTCCTTACTGGGACAATGTATGCGATCCAGTTTGCGTATTTCTCTTCCCTGATGAAGCCAGTATCGATAAGTTTCTTAGTTTTCTCGATGGCCTTTTCTTCCAACTCCCTTCTCATTCTTCGAGGAGCTTGTTTGACAGGCTTGGCATCAGGAGATATAGCTAGCTTATGCACGGCCACTTCAGGGGAGAGGCCATGTATTTCTTTGTACGTCCACGTGAAGCAGTCGGCGAACTCATGCAGCAGGGCAATTATCTGCTCTTTAATTTTCTCTGACAAGAATGAGATGATGTATGTCGCGCCTCACTTCCCGGTATACGTCGAAGGAGGCGCGATGAGGCCGCTACGTATTTACTCTGAAGTAAATACGCTAAGTGTATCTAAGCAACATAAATATAACTGCACAAGAGACAAGATATAATAAAACAACAACTTTATTTATTCACATTCTTTTTACAATACATGGAAAAGTAAATACAACTAAATGAAAGCAATGCCTAAACAGTGGCATAACAGAAATGAAAAGTACTAAATAAAAAGGTGTACAATGAAGCTAGCGCTCTGGGTCGTAGGCAAGCTGGTCCAAGTTCTCATTAGTAGGCTCGATCTCCTGAGTGTCCAGATCACCTGACAACATTCCAAAGAAGAAAGAGAAGGAATGTCGTCAGCGAACAATCGCTCGGTAAGTCCCAAAGATAAGCGAGAAATAGAATAGACAGAGAGAGGAAGTAGCTTTTAAAGTTGTATTATATGAGTATTTTGTGTTAACGCTGTTGTTTGTAGGTTGGTACAGAAGGATGCCAGTGTATACGAGAGGAGTCTCACTTGCCCCGGAGACTAAGCTATCAGGAACTCAAGAAATCGTTTATGCCACGGTACAACAGCATCGGAATATAGGTTAGGTGTCTTATGGTTGCAGTCTCGTGCCACTTCTAACACCTTCCGTACCAATCTACACCTTAAACCCCACGATATCTTGATTGTATTGTTTGTATTGTATCTTGTATTGTCCTGTAATATAGATTGTATAATTGGATGACTTACCGAAACCATGGCATCAGTAAATGGATGTAACAGGAGAATTATGGATGTAACTGGAGAATCATGTAAATGGAAGTATATCCATAGTTCGGTTCGGTCAATACAGACTGAATATATGCATTCATGGATTCATGTTAAATTGTAGATTGTACTTGAATTATATTCAAGTCAGATTATTTATAATGAGACTCAGTCTGAGTCAGAACAATTAGAAAATAAATTGAAATTCTGAATTAGGTTGTGGTGTTATCGGCAACCTCTGCACATAGACGGCAGGATTTGTGTCTTTTTCAAAGACGATTACCGTGTTGATAACACCGTTTGTTAAGTTGTCTACCTTAGAATAGGTAAGCACCCACTTCTCCGGCTCCCTGAGGCTCAAGAGATTGGTCCTGCTTAAACCTATATTTACTAGGGTCCTTATTGTAATTTACAAAACTTGAGGGGGTTTTATGTAAAAATAATTTTGTATAATTTTAAAAATACACTCCAAGTATTTAATTATCATCTTTATAGTTTTCATAGTTGTAGGTTTTATATTTGTGACATTTCAAGTGAATAAACCTATTTTTTTATAATATATGGTATATAATTGTAAAGTGTTGGACTTATATGGAATTTCATGGTATTTTTATGTAAAGTGATTCTTATGATTTAGAAAAATTGGAATATTTATAATATATCAAAAATAGATATTTTTATGACACATACATACATACATACATACATACGTACATATATATATATATATATATATATATATATATATATATATATATATATATAATTTTTTATTTTCTAGAAATCTCATTTTCTTAAGATATTTGTATTTTAAATCTCTCGAGACCGAATGCTCATTGCGGAGGTCTGCATCTCGCACTACTAAGCCCAGAGATGTGCGATAATCCGCACCATCCCAATCGGGTTCTTTAAAATAGGTTGTAGCGGCGCTTTATAAAGATTTATAAAAATACTTAATCTTATAGAAAACGGTTTTAATAGTTTGTGGTATTTATATGTAAAGTTTCGTTTTCCCGTATTCTAGTTCCCGAAAGGTATTGTGCTATGTTGCATATGAGCGTTGTGAGGAGGTAGGTCATTATCTCGTGATATAATTAAAGGTATAGCAATATTAATGATGTTTTAAAGTACAAAGTAAACTACATGGTATTTTAGTGAAAACGAGCGATAAAAGTTACAAGATGAAATATTTTGCAATGAAACTTGTTAAACATGTTTTGTTAATGATTAATAATCAAGATGTAAGAGTTTAACATGATCGTGTTAAGGAAAATTGAACTTTATAAAGAAAACCGAATCGGAAGTCGGATTTAACTCCGCTCCCGTCGGGTTTTAGTAAAAGAAGTTTTATGAATAGAGAATAGAAGAGGGAGATGGGATTTACGGGTTTTTAGATTATAGGAGAGGAACAGGGAATGGTAGGAGGCGTCGATGCGTTGTTTCGTCGCCGGGAGCTCCTAGGGTCGTCGTCGGAATTTCGCCGGAGTTTCGCCCTTCGCTAACTCCAAATGTAAACTAAACTTTTAGGAATCTCTTGAGAATTTTGATCAGAATTTTGGAGTGAGGAGAGTGGTTTAGGGGTTGTATTTATATGGTAAGGCTAGGGTTTAGGGTAGGTGAAAGGGTGAATTGAAAAATATAAAAAATATTAAAAATGTAATAAAATGGAATAAATAGGGTTTTAAAGGGGCTCTATTACTGAGTAGTATATTTAAAGTATAAAGGGATACAGGGGAGGTGAAGAGGCCCAACTTTCATGTTGAGGATTCGGCGGTCCGGCCGAGTCCGGCCGGCGGCGGCGGCCCAAGTCGGCCGAGTCGCCAGCCGAGTCGGCCGATTCCGGCCGAGTCAGGCATGCGCTGGGTTCCTCGTCATATCATCTACACCCTGGGACAGTTTGTTTTATTAGTGTAGTGGGGTTTTTACGATTTATGCACGTGTAAACCCTTGGACTTCTAAAAATTCAAAATAAAACAATATTAAAAATAACGTGGAGTATGAGATTTGAACTCTGGTGCTTTGTAACAGCAATGCAAGGCTTTACCAGTTAGCTACAAGCTCTTTCTTGTTATTAAAAAGCAAAACAAAGTTATATCTTATGCTCAGGCAAAAATACCCCTTTCTGTATTTTTTTTTGAAAAATTGTACAGAAAGTTGTACAGAAATTTTAGAATTGTTATATTCTACCCTCCTTATAAAAATTTCGTTCTCGAAATTTGTAAAAGAAAAGTGTAACAGATTCAAGAAAAGTTTAGTGACTGAAGTACTGATAGTGTATGAAAAAAAATAACAAGGTGATACAAGGGTTTTAAAAATGTGAAAGAAACTTACTAATATTACCTTGGTCAACTGTCTCGGTTTCTACGGCTGCTAAGGTGGAGGCTTGGCGTCTTGGCACATTTTTCTGTGCATGCCGGTACATCGATGCCTGACTGGTTAGAGGTGGTCAAGGTGGAGATGGTGTTGGGAGTACAAGACGAGGTGCAGAAGCCTGAATAGCTGGCCGCTGTGGGTAGTAGGAGGATGTGTGAGCTGAGTTGTATCTATAGGGACAGTTTCCAATTCTATGATCGGATGCGCCACAAACTAGGCACAAGCCTTTTGCGCGCCTACAGTCTTTCCACAAGTGTCCCTTTCTCCTGCAATAGTTACAGAAAGCTGGGATGGGACGGTTGTTCGGTAGTCCGGGTCGCCTTGGCACAAAAGGTGGCCTTGACGAGGCACCTCCTGCCATTTGGTTGACGGGGCGCTTTATACCGGTTGCTTCTACTTCTGATCGGTTCACTAATATAGCAGTATGCTGCTGCAGTCCTTCTAGGAGGCTGCGGATTGCCTCAAGCAGAACTGTCCGCTCATTGATCAGAGCAAGGACGGCAGGTGTGAGTGGTAGTGGTGGAGGTGTGTTGTTGACATTGGTGCTGGTGTTGTTTGGGGAATCCATAACCTTGAAGAAAAATTTGGGTTAGGACAGATTCAAAGTATATGATTCAAAGAATATGAAATGATAAGATTCAAGGAGTATGAATTGTAAAGAATGTTTTAGTTGCTGATTCTTGTGTTATATTGCTTAGGTTGTTCACGTAAAACCAAACTGCATGGTAGTGTTCCATACAGCTCTGACCTGCATGGGCCACCAACAAAACCTGGGCGTGACAAGGTCGCTACATATTTACTCTGAAGTAAATACGCTAAGAGTATCTAAGTAATATAAATATAACTACACAAGAGACAAGATATAATAAAACAACAACTTTATTTATTCACATTTTTTTTATAATACATGGAAAAGTAAATACAACTGAATGAAAGCAATACCTAAACAGTGGCATAACAAAAATGAAAAGTACTGAATAAAAAGGTGTACAATGAAGCTAGCGCTCTGGGTCCTATGCAAGCTGGTACAAGTCCTCACTAGTAGGCTCGATCTCCTTAGTGTCCAGATCACCTGACAACATTCCAAAGAAGAAGGAGAAGGAATGTCGTCAGCGAACAATCGCTCGTTAAGTGTCACGCCCCGCTTCCCAGTGTACGGCGAAAGGGACGCGACGGGGTCCGCTACGTATGTACTCAGAAGTACATTCGCTAAGCGTAGCTAAGTAATGTAAAATAATACACAAGAGACAAGAGTATAAAAGAACAACATCTTTTATTTATTAACATTCTTTATACAATACATGGAAAGGAAAATACAACTGAAATAAATAAATGCCTAAACAGTGGCATAACAGGAAATGGAAAGTACTAAAAAGAAAAGTGTACAATAAAATTATACTGCACGGTCTTCGGAAAATTGCTCCAAGTCTTTTTGTGTTGGCTCAACTTCTGCCGGGTCCAGGTCACCTGACGACATTCAAAGGAGAGAGAAACAGAATGTCGTCAGCGAACAGATCGCTCGGTAAGTCGCAAAGGTAAGAGGGAAGTAGAGAAGACAGAATAAGAAGATACATTTTAAAGTGTAAGCTGTTGTTGTAATATTATGTTAACGCTGTTGTTTGTAGCTTGGTACAGAAGGATACCAGTGTATACAAGGGGGTCTCTATATGCTAGAGATCAAGGCAAATGGAAAGTACAAGGAACCGTTATGCCACGGTACAACAACAATGGGATTCAGGTTAGCTGTCTTAATCTGACCACCTCGTGCCATCTTTAACACTTTCCGTACCAATCTATCCCTTAAACCTCGTAGTGTTTTAACATTATTGCTGTATTGTATTGTGTAAGTTAGGTGACTGACTAAAACCATGATATCAGTAAACATGTTGTAACTGCATAATCAGGTAAATGAAATAACAGGATAATGATGTATATCCATGGTTTGATTCAGTCAAATTAAATAGATTGTTAACTGGATTCAGGGATTCATGTATTCATCTTGAGTTGGAATATAAAAGGATATAGATTGACTTGAATCATATTCAAGTCAGAAATAGTCAGACTCTAACCCGAGTCAGACTAAAAGAAAGATAATTTAAAGCTCTATAATTCTTAGGGTCCTTATTGTAATTTATAAAACTTGAGGGGGTTTTATATAAAAAGTACTATTGTATAGTTTTCAAGATACACCTCAAGTATTTATTATTCGTCTTTATAGTTATAATGAGTGTAAATTTTATTTGTGTTATTCTAGTGAATATATCCTAATAAAACTATTAATTTATTTATTTGAAATTCATGATATTTTAATTTAACTTTTAATCTTGTAATTTTAGAAAAAAAATGGAAACTCATCTTATAATAAAATAGTTGTTTAAATGATAAATATATATATATTAATACAAGAATAATTTTAAATAAATATTTTATTTTCCAAAATCTCATTTTTCTTAAATGCCGTATTTTAAACCTTTCGAGACCGAATGCTCCTTGCGGAGGTCTGAATCTCGCACTACTAGCCTGCGGGTGCACGATAAACTGTACTATTCCTAACGGGTTCCCCAAAGGTGGGTTGTAGTGGCGCTTTGCATAGGTTTAACAAATACCATTCATTTAGAAAAACGGTTTTATAAATATAAGGTATTTATTTGTAAAAATGTATAAATTTCCATATTTTAGTTTCTAGGGTTTTCCTAAGTCAACTAGCCTATTTCTAAGGTCTAAACGATAAGTCATTAGAAGCCTCAAATCGCATCTTCACCGCCAATTGCGGCCAGGTAAGTGCCAGGTAAGTGGGAGGCTCTCCACTACAAGTAGTGGCCCTAATTAAGTAACCACTTGCCTTAGACACACTTGCCTAGACACCGCAAAGTCAGGTTTAGATAAACGATCGATGTCCATGACATATCGTATTTTCTTTTAAAAGATTTTGTTTTAGAATTGTGTACAACTTAAAGCTTTTAGAAAAGGTTATAAAGAAAATGGCATTTTAGCGAAAAATCTTGTTTTATTGTATTAGGAGTTTTCAAGATAGCGTATTATGGTTGCATATGTGTGTGTGAGGTGGTAGGTCATTACCTCATGATCTATTTTAAGGTATAGCAATATTAAAGGGTTAAATGTGAAATTGAAACATGATGGTATTAAAGTGAAAAAATACGGTAAATTTAAAAGGTTATCATTTCATGTGTGAAAACTTATTCAAATTGATAAGGTATAGCAATGTTTCAATCTATACTAAGGAGTGAGGGGGGCTAAAGGGGTTGCCGATGCGTTGCGTCGTTGCCTGTAGTTCCTAAAAACGTCGCCGGAATTTCCGCCGGAATTTCGTCGGAGCTTTGCCGCAAGCTTGTTTTCAAAGTACACACATCTTGGAAAATCTTGAGAGAGTGAGCTTAGGATTTTTTGGGATGAGAGGGTGGAGGGGAGGGGGTGTATTTATAGGGTAGACTAGAGATAGGGTAGGTGAAGGGTTTTTAAATAAAAAATGTAAAAATATATAAAATCATTAAAAGTTGGAGTAAATAGGATATATGAAAGGTTTTAATGTAAAAATGTATAAAATCATTAAAAATTGGAGTAAATAGGGTATATGAAAGGTTTTAATGTAAAAATGTATTAAAAAAATCATTAAAATGGAGTAAATGGGAATTTTAAAGGTCTCTGAACCGATCTAGGAATTTGAAATGTACATGGGGGTTTAGAAGATGAAGAGACACAACCATGAAGAAAAATTTAAAACAAAATAAATATTAAAAATAATGTGGGGCATGGAATTTGAACTCTGGTGGCTTGGTTCACCAATACAAGGTATTACCAATGAGCTACTAGCTCCTTCTTGTAATTAAATTGCTAATCGATTATTTAAGTCTTGTGCTCAGGCAATAAATACCCCTTTATGAATTTTTGAAAAAATTAATTTAAAAATTTGTATAGAAAAAAGTGTATAAGAAAATTAGGGTTATTACATTCTACCCTCCTTATAAAAATTTCGTCCTCGAAATTTGTAAAAGGAAAGTGTAACTGTTCCAAGGAAAGTTTGGTGCTGGTGTGCTAACCGTATGTGAAAAATAACAAGGTGGTGCAAGGGTTTAAAAAATGTAAAGAATGTGTGAAGGAATGAAAGAATGCGGAGGTTTTGGTAAAATTGTAAAAGAGGCGAAAGAATTTTGTGTTAGGATAGATTCAAAGCATATGATTCAAGGAATATGAAAGATAAAATTCAAGGAATATGAAATTGTAAGATTCAAGGAACATGAATTGTAAAAAATGTTTTAGTTGCTGGTTCTTGTGTTTAATATTGCTTAGGGTTCCATACAGCTCTGACCTGCATGGGCCGCCAACAAAACCTGTCATGCCCCGCTTCCTAGTGTACGGCAAATGGGGCGCGACGAGGTCCGCTACGTATATACTCAGAAGTACATACGCTAAGCGTATCTAAGCAACATAAATTAAGTACACAAGAAATAAGAATAAAAAACAGCAACTTTTATTTATTAACATTCTTTGTATAATACATGAAAGGAAATACAACTAAAATAATAAGATGCCTAAACAGTGGCATAACAGGAAATGAAAAGTACAGAAAGGAAAAGTGTACAATGAAACTACAGTGCCGGGTCTTCAGTAAACTGCCCCAAGTCTTCTCGTGATGGCTCAACCTCTGCCGGGTCTAAATCACCTGACGACATTCAAAGAAGAGAGAAACAGAATGTCGTCAGCGAATAGGTCGCTCGGTAAGTCCCAAAGGTAAGAGGAGAAATAGAATAGACAGAGAGTAAGAGAGAGAGAGAGATGGTGGCTTTACAGTTGTATTACATTGTTATATTATTGTAGTATGGTGTTAACGTTGTTGTTGTAGCTTAGTACAGAAGGATGCCGGTGTATACGAGAGGGGTCTCAGTATGCTAGAGATCAGGGCAAATGGAAGTACAAGGCTCCGTTATACAACCCGGAACAACGGCAACTGGATTCATGTTAAGTGTCTTAATCTTACCGTCTCGTGCCACCTTTAACACCTTCCGTACCAATCTACCCCTTAAACCCCGTGATATCTTGTTTGTATTGTTATCTTATAAATTGTGTTGGTTGTATGATTGATTGATTGACCGACTGACCGAAACCATGATATCAGGAAACAGTTATAACCGTAGAGTCATGTAAATGGAATACTGAGAATCATGTACAACAACAACTGAGCCTTTTATCCCAAGCATATGGGGTAGGCTACATGAACCAACATGAGAATCACGCCGGGTCCAGCACATGAATCCTCTGTCTCCACTCACTTCTATCGAACAATATACTTTCATTGAGTCCTTTGGCAACCATATCATTTCGTATCACCTCCATCCATGTTTTCTTCGGTCTCCCTTTTGCCCTTTTGCCATTACCCATATCGAGAGTATCTATTCGTTGAACCGGTGCTTCCATAGGTCTGCGTCGCACATGACCAAACCATCTGAGAATCATGTAAAATGAATATATATCCATGGTTCGGTTCAGTCAAGTTGTGTAAATTGATGATTGTATTCATGGATTCATGTGTTCATATTGACTTATAATCTTGTAGATTATAGATTGATTTGAATCATATTCAAGTCAGATTAATCAGACTCAAACCTGAGTCAGACAATCAGAAATGTGAAACGAAGTCTTATAATTGCTAGGGTCCTTAGGGTAATTTATAAACTTGAAGGGGTTTTATGTAAAAATACTTTTATATACTTTTCAAAATACACCTCAAGCATTCATTGTTCGTCTTTAGAGTTGTAATGATGGTGGATTTTATGTTGTGACATTTCTAGTGAAAATATCCTAGTTTTATAAATAAGGGTATTAATCTGTAATATTGATTTATTTGAAGTTCATGGTATTTTAGTGTAAAATTTATTCTTGTGATTTTTAGAAAAAAGTGGAAAATTTATATTATAATAAAATAGGTATTTAAATGATAAATATACATATGTTTATACAAAAATAGTTTTAATAAATATTTTATATTCCAAAAATCTCATTTTCTTAAGATGTCGTATTTTAAACCTTTCGAGACCGAATGCTCCTTGCGGAGGTCTGAATCTCGCACTACTAGCCCGAGGGTGCGCGATAAACCGTACGATCTCGAACGGGTTCCCCAAAGATGGGTTGTAGCGGCGCTTTGCAAAGATTGTAAAATACTAATCCTTTAGAAAACAGTTTTATAAAGTAAAAGGCATTTGTTTGCAAAGTGTAATTTTCCGTATTTTAAATTCTAGGGTTTCCTAAGCCAACTAGCCTATTTCTAAAAGGTCTAAACGACAAGTCGTTAAAAGCCTCAAATCGCCTCTTCACCGCCAATTGCGGCAAGATAAGTGACAGGTAAGTGGGAGGCTCTCCACTACAAGTAGTGGCCCTAATTAAGTAACCACTTGCCTTATACACACTTACCTAGACACCACAAAGTCAGGTTTAGATAAACGATCGATGTCCACAACTTATCGTATTTTTCCTATTAAAGATATTGTTTAAACGAATGTATCAAACCTAAACTTTTATAAAATGTTTTATAAAGGAAATGGTATTTTAATGTAAAATCTTGTTTTATTGTATTAGGAGTTTTCAAGATAGCGTATTATGGTTGCATATGTGTGCGTGAGAAGGTAGGTCATTACCTCGTGATCTATTTTAAGGTATAACAATGTTAAAGGGTTAAATGTGAAATTGAAACATGATGGTATTAAAGTGAAAAAATACGGTAAATTGAAAAGGTTATCATTTCATGTATGAAAACTTATTCAAATTGATTTTTTACAAGTTTAATAATCATGATAAAGATGTTTAGACATGATTGAATTGATTAGAAGTGAAATTTTATAGAAAACCGAATCGGAAATCGGATTTGTTCCGATTCCGTCGGGTTACGTAATTTCGTATTTTTGAGAATTAAAAAGGGAGATAGAATGGGACTTACGGGTTTCGATCTATACTAAGGAGTGAGGGGGACTAAAGGGGTTGCCGATGCGTTGCGTCGTTGCCGGTAGTTCTTAAAAACGTCGCCGGAATTTCCGCCGGAATTTCGTCGGAGCTTCGCCGCGAGCTTGTTTTCAAAGTACACACTTCTTGGAAAATTTTGAGAGAGTGAGCTTAGGATTTTTTAGGATGAGAGGGTGGAGGCAAGGGGGTGTATTTATATGGTAGGCTAGAGGTAGGGTAGGTGAAGGGTTTTTAAATAAAAAATGTAAAAATATATAAAATCATTAAAAGTTGGAGTAAATAGGGTATATGAAAGGTTTTAATGTAAAAATGTATAAAATCATTAAAAATTGGAGTAAATAAGGTATATGAAAGGTTTTGATGTAAAAATGTATTAAAAAAATCATTAAAATGGAGTAAATGGGAATTTCAAAGGTCTCTGAAACCGATCTAGGAATTTGAAGTGTGCATGGGGGTTTAGAAGATGAAGAGACACAACCATGAAGAAAAATTTAAAACAAAATAAATATTAAAAATAATGAGGGGCATGAGATTCGAACTCTGGTGGCTTGGTTCAGCAATGCAAGGTATTACCAATGAGCTACTAGCTCCTTCTTGTAATTAAATTGCTAATCAATTATTTAAGTCTTGTGCTCAGGCAATAAATACCCTTTTTTGAATTTTTGAAAAAATTAATTTAAAAATTTGTATAGGAAAAAGTTTATAAGAAAATTAGGGTTGTTACAGTAAGTCCCAAAGATATGGGAGAAATAGAATACATAGAGAGAGGAAGTAGCTTTTAAAGTTGTATTATATGAGTATTTGGTGTTAACGCTGTTGTTTGTAGCTTGGTACAGAAGGGTACCAGTGTATACGAAAGGAGTCTCATTTGCCCCGGAGATTAAGGTATCAGGAACTCAAGGAACCGTTTATGCCATGGTACAACAGCAACGGAATATAAGTTAGGTGTCTTATGGTTGAAGTCTCGTGTCACTTCTAACACATTCCGTACCAATCTATCCCTTAAACTCCGTGATGTCTTGATTGTTTTGTTTGTATTGTATCTTGTATTGTCCTGTAATATAGATTGTATAATTGGATGACTTACCGAAACCATGATATCAGTAAATGGATGTAACTGAAGAATCATGGATATAACTGGAGAATCATGTAAATGGAAGTATATCCATGGTTCGGTTCAGTAAATACAGATTGAATAGATTGAATATATGTATTCATGAATTCATGTTGAATTGTAAATTGTACTTGAATTATATTCAAGTCAGATTATTTATAATGAGACTCTGTCCGAGTCAGAACAATTAGAAAAGAAATTAAAATCCTGAATTTAGTTTTGGTGTTATCGGTAACCGCTGCACATGGGTGGCAGGATTTGTGTTTTTTTCAAAGACGATTACCGTGTTAATAACATCGTTTGTTAAGTTGTCTACCTTAGAATAGACAAGCACCCACTTCTCCGGCTCTTTAAGGCTCAAGAGATTGGTCCCGCTTAAATCTATATTTACTAGGGTCCATATTGTAATTTATAAAACTTGAGGGGTTTTATATAAAAATAATTTTGTATAATTTTAAAAATACACCCCAAGTATTTAATTATCTCCTTTAGAGTTTTCATAGTTGTAGATTTTATATTTGTGAGATTTCTAGTGAATAAACCTATTTTTCATAATACATGGTTTTTAATTGTAAAGTGTTGGACTTGTATGGAATTTCATGGTATTTTTATGTAAAGTGATTCTTATGATTTAGAGAAATTAGAATATTTATAATATATCAAAAATAGATATTTTGATGACACACACACATATTTATAAAAATAATTTTAATTTATTATTTTCTAGAAATCTCATTTTCTTAAGATATTTGTATTTTAAATCTCTCGAGACCGAATGCTCCTTACGGAGGTCTGCATCTCGTACTAGTAAGCCCAAGGATGTGCGATAATCCTCACCATCCCAGTCGGGTTCCCCAAAATGGATTGTAGCGGCGCTTTTCAAAGATTTATAAAAATACTTAATTTTATAGAAAACGGTTTTAATAGTTAGTGGTCTTTAAATGTAAAGTTTCGTTTTCCCGTACTTTATGTTCCCGAAAGATATTGTGCTATATTGTATATGAGTGTTATGAGGAGGTAGGTCATTACCTCATGATCTAATTAAAGGTATAGCAAGATTAATGATGTTTTAAAGTAGAAAGTAAATTACTTGGTATTTTAGTGAAAAGAGCGATAAAAGTTACAAGATGAAATGTTTTGCTATGAAACCTATTCAACATGTTTTGTTAATGATTAATAGTTAAGATGTAAGAGTTTAACATCATTGTGTTAAGGAAAATTGAACTTTATAAAGAAAACCAAATCGAAAGTTGGATTTAACTCCGCTTCCGTCGGATTTTAGTAAAAGAAGTTTTAAGAATAGAGAACAGAAAAGGGAGGTGGGACTTACAGGTTTTCATATTAGAGGAGAGGAAGAGGGAACGGTAGGAAACGCCGGTGCGTCGTTTTGTCGCCGGGAGCTCCTAAGGTTGTCGTCGGAATTTCGCCGGTGCTTCGCCCTTCGCTAACTCCATATGTACACTAAACTTCTAGAAACTTCTTGAGAGCTTTGATCAGAATTTTGGAGTGAGAGGTGTGTGTTTAGGGGTTATATTTATAGGGTAAGGCTAGGGTTTAGAGTAGGTGAAAGGGTGCATTGAAAAATGTATTAAAAAGTATTAAAATGCAACAAAATGGAGTAAATAGGGTTTTAAAGGGGCTCTGTTACTGGGTAGTATATTTAAAGTATACAGGGGTATATGGGAGGTGAAGAGGCCCAACTTTCATGTTGGGGACTCGGCCGTCCGGCCGGCGGCGGCGGCCCGAGGCGCCGGTCGAGTCGGCCGATTCCGGCCGAGTCAGGAGTGCGTTGGGTTCCTCGTCATATCATCTACCCCCTGGGATAGTTTGTTTTATTAGTGTAGTGGGTTTTTTACGAGTTATGCACGTGTAAACCCTTGAATTTCTAAAAATTCAAAATAAAACAATATTAAAAATAATGTGGGGTATGGGATTTGAACTCTGGTACTTTGTAACAGCAGTGTAAGGGTTTACCAGTGAGCTACAAGCTCCTTCTTATTATTAAAAAGCAAAACAAACTTATATCTTGTGCTCAGGCAAAAAGACCCTTTTTTGTATTTTTTTTTGAAAAATTGTATAGAAAGTTATACAGAAAGTTTAGGGTTGTTACAATGTAGGTCGGTCTTGGATTATCAGGCGTTCCCAAATCGATCTCGGCTAGCTCACGAAAGTTGCTTGTCCGCCATCTTCGAGCTCTTGAGGAGCTTATTCTGGCTCGGCTAGCTCGTCTTCATTATTTGACTCTTCGCCGGCTTCACCAATATAGATCATGTAGCATGCCTTGGAATCAGGATGGATGAAACCTATTCCCCGTCTATCTGGAATTCGTCCATCGATGAGTGCTCGAACCTGAGGTGGATGCCATATCCCTTCATAAAACTTTGCTTCGGACTCCGTTTGATATAACCGGCATCCGCACCTTTTGACATATTCCCGCATCTCGGGCGCATAGTATCTGGGATTGAGGACGGCTCTTATGCCTCTCTCATAGGGAAGGCATGCGATAGACAAATCGTCGGGGTGCACAACAGGATTTGACCCATAAAACAGGATGCCCTTCTGTCCACTTTTCTTTCTGGGAACGTAGAAAGTTTTCAGCTGGTCCACGGTGGAGACTGACAATGCATTAAGCTCTCTGCACATCTGCTTCGGCACCTTTGTGACGGCTAGGGACCCTTCTGCAATTTCGAAGGTCTCTCGTAGTTTTGCTCGTTGCGTGGGGGCCCGATTTGCACAGCTGTTGCGAGACGGAGCCTCTTCTTTTGATTCTTCAGTGTCACTGCCTATACAAGGGAGAATTTTGCTGCCGGATGAGCCTTCAATATCGGACTCATCCGTATCTCTACCGAAACGAGGGCGAGTTCTACGGAAGGACGGACTTCAAGCGTCGGACTCATCAGTGTCACTGCCGAAATGCGGACACACATGAGGGTTTCTTCTTTTGAAAGTGACAGCCGGCTCAGACTTGCTTTTGAGCTTCGGGGCCATTCTGTCATTGGTCGGCTGTGGTTCAGCACTTTGGAGGTTCATAAAGTACCAAGAATCTTCATATCGGACTTCATGCACACTGAACGGCTGGATGTCTCCGTCAATACGGCTTTCTTCGCCATTTTTAGTATACTTCATGCATTGATGGAGAGTTGATGGAACGATGCCGTAATCACGGAGCCACGGCCGTCCCAAGAGAATTTTATAAGACGTGTTAGTATCGATCACATATATCTTAGCTTCAGTTTGCAGATCCCCAAATCTGATTGGCAGAGCTATGGATCCCAGAACTTGCTGGCAATTTTGGTCGAAGCCTTGAATGACAATCCTTTCCCTTGACATGTGTCGGACGTCCAATGATAGACTCTTCAGAGTTCACAAGTTCATAATTTTCACTGAGAATCTCGGATCAATCAATATGCGATTAATCCGATCTCCGTCGTTGTACCCGGTCACGTAAAGCGGCCGATTATGCTCAGCCGTTCCCAGTAGCAACTCTTCGTCCTTAAACATGACTGCGGCGGCATGCAAAGCGTACCGGTCTTCTTTTATATTAATTTCCGCAAAGCGAGCCTGATACCGCTAGGGGATTTGTAGAGCATGAATAAGAACATCTCTAAGCTCTTCAGATAGGACCAAGGCATCGTAAATACTCAGGAGAGACGGAAGCTTCCAGAGATGAGCCAAGACATTATAGTCCACTGAGGAAGGACTTGAGTTTTCATTAGCCGGTTCGCTGCCATCTTCCTCATTAGCCACATGTTTTTCCTTTCCTTTTGGGGCGTGGCCCTGATTTAGCGGCAGAGCCCTGCCACTTCTGAGATGGATTTGGTTGGCCTTTGTGGCGAGCTCCTCGTCGTCTTCGGGAAAACAGAGCTCCTCCTCAGAGTCGCTGCCAAGATGGATGACGTAGCAGGTCACTATAAAGATCTCTTCATTGGAGTCTTTTTCTAACTGCTCCAGAATCTCAGCTGCTTCTATAGGGAGAAACTCCTTCAATTGAATCAGAGTTCTTTCCTTCTATTCATAGTCTTCGATAGAATCGATATATTTTTGAATGGTCGATCTACCTGCAGACTCTTTTTCGCATCGAGCTGCACTTTTCTTCTTCTTGAGCTTTTTGGATTTTGAGCCTGATGGAGCCGAATTGGCAGTTGGAATGGTAGGCTTCTTCTACCCTTCTCATTCCGTTCTGGGCTCTTTCCAAAGTAGCTTTAGCATCTTCTTCGTCTTATTAGATATGTGCGTACTTCAGGGGGACTGCGGTGAGTCGGTTTCATTTCTCAGGGCAGCGGGTTCAGATGTGTGCTCCTAGAAGGCTTCAGCTTCTGTCTGTATAAAGTTGGTGGTTGAAACTTTATTGTTCACCAACATACTCTTGGACTGCTCAATCTCTCCGGCCTTGTACTACTTCTCAACCCAGTCTTTGAAGATATAGCAATCCTCGATCGCATGGCTCACTACTCTGTGGTACGGGCAATACAGGGGATTGTCGGTCATTTTTGCTTCGTGGGGTCTCTTCGACTCCAGCAATTGTAGACCATTGTTCAAGGCATCTTTGAATATCTTGCCGACCTTGTCCTTTCTGAAAGAGTAAATCTTGTTCTTTTTCTTCTCTAGGGAAAACCCTTCTCCTCCCAGCAATGGCTTTCAAGGCCGGTTGGTTGGAATCATCTACCTTTCGCTTGTCTTTATTGTCAGACGCATTGAATACATTGGTACTGCTGGAATTCCTACTTCTACGGTTGTCATCCCTCTTGCTTTTCCAAGTCTTGTCTCTCGGGGAGTCTGGGGTGGACACTTGCTTTGAGTGTTCCAGCATTTGGACTTTCTTGGTTAGATCCTGAAATGTCTTGAGGCCTGCTGTACACAAGAATGGGACCATCCAATTGCTGAGGTTCCCAATGAGAAGGCTGACGGACGGGTGCAGCTCCAGCGGCGGTTCCCACTTCACCGTGAGATTACGCCATCGGGCGACAAAGTCGGCGTTGTTTTCATTCTTCCCCGGTTTGGTCCTCACAAAGTTAGCAATGGAGATTTTATCACTGACACTCATGAACCTTTGCTGAAATAGAGACTCTATTTGGGCAAAGGTAATGACGGACCCATCTCATATACTCGTGTACCAGTCGAAAACGACACCGGTCAGGCTGTTGACAAACTGACAAAAAAAGAGCGCATCATTGCCCCCTGTGTTTCCGCACGATGCTTTAAAGTGGGTGACATGCTGATTTGCGTTTCCTGTCCCGTCAAATCTTCCGAACTTAGGAATGACGTAGCCGCTTGGGAACCCGATCAGATCGTACTGTGCGGGATACAGCCGCCCACTACTGCCGATTTCTTTCTGAGCTTCGGCTTTGGCTGCCAATGTTCTAACCTTGCTAGTGACTAAATCTATTATCCAATCTTGTGTAAGCGGGATGGTGCTATCTGGAGCCAAGGTGTCCCCAGAAGCAAAATGTAGCCGGCTTTCGTTTGGCTCGCCCAATCTTGGACCCAAGGGGACAGGCATTGGTTGCTTCGGGTTGTCCTGACCCAGCTCATGAGTAGAGACTTGTGCTTGATTGGGAGGTGTCCGGGCAATTTGTACCGTGAGCTACATCACGACATTCGTCAAGTCATCGATTTTGGAGTAAAGTTTGGCCATCTCTTTATCTTTGCTCCTGAGCTGTTTTCGGAGTTCTTGAAGCAGCTCTTGCTCTGCGGTCCTGGGGCGGAAAATCGGCTCTTCCTCACTGTCCGAGCTTGACTCTACATAGACTGAGGGGTCTATCAACCTATCGGCCTCATCGAGAGGGTTTTCCTTACCTAATGGAGGCGGCTGATCTTGGGAAGCGGCAACCACATTCAAGCCAGATTGAGCTTAGGATGTGGTAGCCCCATCCTTGCTTTTGCCGCGCAATATCGCTGGGACGCGCGCACGCCATATAGACCGTATGGATAACATATCCCACTGTCTTTTTATTACTGGCGGCTAATTTCACGGATCGCTGTCGTGGCCCTCCTGTTTCGGTAACGTGCAATCGACTGAAAGCGGCTCGCCTGACCTGGTTCTTGAATAGTGCTGGCGCTTCTTTTCTGGGTTTGCTCCGCTGCTTTCACACGGCACAGAGCGCCTGATAGACACTTAAAGAGATGGTGTCATGATTTCTTTGCGGGGCTGGGACACGTCTCTTTGCAACATCGTTCGGACTGTCGCCTTCTTAATTCTGGCGGTCATGGAGTTTTTCTGAACCCACTTTAGAGGTTCGAAAGAATTGCTGATTTTTACGGTCGACTCAGCCGTTATTGTAGGATGACTCTGCTCTTCGAATCTCACAAGATTTCACTTGGCCGGAGACCTGGCCCTCTTGTTGGCTCGATACCTGAGCTGTTTCTGTCTTAGCCTTTTTGTTTTGAGCATTTGGCTAGTTACGGCCCTTCGGGAAGCCGCCGTAGACCGGGCGATGGAGGGCTTTGGAGATACGCCTGATTGTGCACTTGTTGGAGTCGTCTAAGCTTGCTGGAGATTCTTTATGGCTCCATTGGTGTTGACGGCCTTGCCCCCAATCGAGACAACGGAGAGCCGTTCGAACACAGATTTGTATTTGGGGTGGGATGTGTAACACCCGAGCCCAATAATACTATTTATATTACTAGTTGAGGGTTATATATTGCTCATTTCCAATTATCCTGATTTTCTGGTGTTTATTGCTAAATTTTAACCGGTTAAGTCATTTTGGCACATAACAAATTTTAACTCCTAAAATGAAATTTAAAATATCCATGTTGGCCTACTCGTCGCCACTAGTCGAGTGGTAGCGTCCGCGTGTCGAGATTCTGTCCCGTTTGGCTAAACGGGCGAATTTGGACGACTACGCGCGCGTGCAAGTGTCCGACTTGGGGGCATGCATTTTAATCATTAAACACCTCTTTTCAAAATTTGGAACCCGCTTAAAATCCTATAATTTGAATTTGGAACATTTGGGCGCAACCCGGGCGCGATTTGGAAATGTTTCATTTCGCGCCAAAAAGGCCCATTTAATTTAATATCTTTAAACTAATATTTATACGAATATATTCGTTAACAGTTAAAATCCCTACTAATCTTTTAATTTTGATTTCCTAAACCTCCCCAGCCAATCGGGTGGCTCCATTTTCTCGTGGGCCCCGCCTTCCCTTTCTCTCTCTCTCTCTCACTCTAAATACTTTCCCTCTCTCTCTCCAATCTCTCTCTCTCTCTCTACCTATATTTAAATCCCCCTTCTTTTCCATGCAGCCGCCTCCCCTGCTCATCTTCTCCCCACGAGAACCCCTCCAAGCCCTAACCCTAGCCCTCGTACTCGCGCCGTCGACCTCCCCGCGACCTCGCCGTCGCCGCCCTCGCCACCACGAGCCCAGCCGCACTCTCTTCCTCCTTCCTCCGTTCATCTCCCGCGCCTGCACCCAACCCCCGACGCCATCACTCGGCCGCGGATCCCGCCGTCGACGTCGCCTCCAGCCACCGACGACGCACGCGACTCCCTCTCCTCCTCCTCGTCACAACCTCGTCGTCGCCTTCCCTCTCCCCTCGCCGGACCACCAACAGACCCGAGCCCATAGCCCAATCACCTACCCTCTGCAGTTCGCCGGAGAACGCGCCGTCGACCCTCGTCGACGTCACCCGCGCCACCTCCTTTCCCCCTCGATCACCAGGGCCGACCACCACCCTCCTCGACTCGTCGCACCCCCTCTCCAGCGAACCCGAGGCCGTTCAAGTCTTCGCAGCCGCCGTCGCTGCCTCGCCGGCGTTCCAGCGCCGTCGAGCCCGCCGGGGTCACCCTGGTATCTCTCTGTAAGCAACCTTATCTTTCCTTGTGCAAAGTTTTCCCCCGCTGATCTTGTATGTTTATCATGTTGCTAACTTCGTTGCCGTGACTTGTGCCGGAACCCTACCGTGCCGTCTCGTGAACCCGACGCTCCAGCGAAGTACCCTGGTCCGTGTGATCCCGTTGTTCTCTGTTGGGACTCGATCCGTGTCCCGTGCACCCATATCGTGTTTTCTGCCGACTTTGCATCCGTGTTTTCCGGTTTGCGAAACCGTCGAGGCAAGTATCTGAATACTTGCTTTAACATGCTAGCATACGAGATCTAGTCTTGCTATGCAGTTGAATATCATACTATATAATACACCAACTTAATGATGGTAATTGATATTATATTATAAGTTAGAATTGACAGTTGCAGTTATCTTTAACATGGAATCGTTATAATAGTTTCTCGTAATTAATCAACCCACTATCAATCCATATTTCAACTAAATAAAACAATTGGATCATATCTGCTTTAATTGTTAAATCATTCACGAGACAATTATTATACTTAATGTAAATTCATGTAGCTTCATTACTTTCACCTTGTGGCTATTGCACCCCAAAGGTGCGTGAACCTGTTGATAAGAGAATACAAAACATCATTATGTTTACATGGAATAATATGGTTATTTACTGTTTCCTGCTGCTGTTCATTATTTGATTGTATACCTGTTGTGAGCACATACTCGATTGCACTACATATTGGCCTGACCCTGCTACACATGACATATACATACATACCGACTCATCCCGTTGTACCATGACATGACTTGTTTCATGATCTCATGCCTAATGCCGACAAACCCGACCATCCCTGCTGTCTATCCAGACAGACCTACTCTTACCGGATTTTGTGTTGGCATTAGTCCTTGACTACTGAATACCTGACCTGACATACATAGCTTGGGGGTATGGGGAAATCAAAGGTGAAACCGACTTGTAACTCAACAGTTCGATACATGTTCTGATCAGTCTTACGGGCTTGGCCAGCCCCGGAGTGTTGATGCTGACATCACTCGCCCATCCTACTACCTTTTACTGCTTAGCGGCACGTCTCGGATTCAGCCCCGAGGGCTTTGACCGTGGTCCCGGGCACGCACGGGATACTATTGAGTTACATCGACGATTCATCAATTGATTTCAAAGACTATAGAGTAGAAACCTGACAGGATAGTTTAGTCACCATCGCACATTACCCTGCTCTGTTATTTCTTAGTACTGCTTTATTCATGTTCATATTTGCATTGCTTATCACCATGTTTACATTATATACTTGATGTCATGACGCGCTGACGTCTGGGTTTTGCATGGCCCAGATTCCGTACCACTGTCGACGACCGAGCAGGAGTACTTCAGCCAGCAGGCTGAACTGTGAGTTCCTTAGGGTTTAGTTTATTTATTTCATTTCATTTCCAGATGTGAGCCCGCATTATGGGACGTACGGTTTATTCATTGTATTGGATCGTTAGCTTCCGCACTTATTGTTTATTGATTCTCATTATTATGGATTTGGACATGTATTAGTTTAGTTTATTATCTTGTTCTTGATATCCTTGCAACCGTAATGTGACTGTGGATGGATACTTCCTACCCACAGGTAGCATGGTTGGTTGTGTCACGTGCCCAATCTTGCGTACTCTGGGAAGCGGGGCGTGACATGGTTCTTTTGGTATCAGAGCCATAGGTTAATTGGGTTGATTCTTTGTAGTTGGGTATTGCACCCGATACACGAATTATAATACCCGTGATTAGGAAACATGTCCTGCCACTTTGACCGTTTTACCATCCTTGAATCATTCTTCCGGATCATGTCGACATGCAAACTTACTTTGCATTGTCAACTCGAAAACCTATTTCTTGATTATCTCTAGGACTTAGGCGACTTGGGTGGAGTTAAGTAATTGCGGCTATGATACCGCGGCATAGCTACAATGCAGCACTCTATTTAAGTATCTTGGAGTTCTAGCCTTGATCTATACTCAGAATCTATCATCATGCTAATGTTGGGTACTTTGATTTCCAGGAATATGGCCGGTCAGGATTTGAAGATGGACCAAAGACGTGCGGTCTTAGCCGCCAGGCGTAGAGTAATAAGGGGATTGCTAGAGAAACTAAAGGAACAAATCGAGCTGGAACCAGCATTTGCACTGAACCAAACGTCTGTACGTAGAAGTATTCCGGTGAACAGGCGCAGCATAGCACCAATGAAGAAAACAATTGTGGGTGATCGGAAAGGGAGCGTGATTTGTAACTACTGCCATTTAACCGGGCACGTGCGAAAGGAGTGTCGTAGGAGGCTGGGACTCTGTTTTAGATGTGGAGCAGCAGATCACACAGTTAGTGCTTGTCCGTCGAAGCTTCGTATAAGGGATGATATTCAGAAGCCTCCGCAGGGACCGTTCCAAGGGCAGGAACAGCTGACTCAAGGACCAACCCAGGCTCGAGCGTTCACGTTGACAGCCGAGGAAGCTAAGGCATCAGGAGAAGTGGTTTCAGGTAATTTACTCGTTCATGGTTTTCCCGAAACGGCATTATTTAATTTCGGAGCATCCCACTGTTTATGTCATCCAAGTTTATAACTACACACTCGATTACCTGCACGACCCTGTCTAGTTTTGGGACATATACACACTGGGAATGGGAAAATCATAGCTAGTGAGGGGTGTAAAGATTGTGCAGTTGTTGTTTGCGGACGGGAGCTTTTTGCAGATTTCTTGGTGATTGATACGGGCAGTTATGAAGTAGTCTTGGGAATGGATTTTCTTGGCACTTTCCACGCCCACATTGACTGTAGGGCAAGGAAGGTAATTTTCCAGATTCCCGGACATCCTAAGTTTACTTTCATTGGGGGAAGCAGTTCTGTCAGGCCAGTCGAATTTAGGGCCAGGCCGACGAACAATGTTCTTGCGGCTATGGTAGTGGATAGTAATGAAGAGCCGGCAGTTGTCCGCGACTTTATGGATGTGTTTGAAGACATTTCGGGCTTACCGCCGAAGCGAGATGTGGAGTTTGCGATTGACCTTATTCCTGGTGCAGCGCCAGTATCAAAATCTTATTATCCGATGGCACCGGTGGAATTGGAAGAAGTTAAGAAACAAGTTGGTGAATTACTCGAGAAAGGATGGATTCGAAGCAGCAACTCGCCGTGGGGAGCTCCAGTTCTTTTAGTGAAGAAGAAGGATGGCACGAGAAGGATGTGCATTGATTATCGAGAATTGAACCGGGTGACTATTAAGAACAAGTACCCGATCCCTCGCATTGGAGAATTTTTTGAGCGGCTTAGTGGTGCGAGGGTATTCTCGAAACTGGATTTGATGAACAGGATCTTTTCACCATTCTTGGACCAGTTTATTGTAGTATTCATTGACGATATTCTGGTGTACTCGAAGAGTCCGGAGGAACATGCTGAGCATTTAAGGATCGCATTGCAGACGCTAAGACAAGAGAAATTATTCGCGAAGATGAGTAAGTGCGAATTCTGGCTGGAAGAAGTGAAGTTTCTGGGGCATGTTGTGTCGGGAAATGGAATCGCCGTTGATCCCGAGAAGATTACAGCAGTTCGAGATTGGCCTATTCCAAAGAATGTTGCAGAGATAAGAAGTTTTCTTGGACTCGCCGGTTACTACAGAAGATTTGTGGAGAACTTCGCTCGTTTAGCTGAGCCGTTAACCAAGCTTACGCGTAAGGAGGTACCGTTTGTTTGGACGGATGGATGTGCATTGGCCTTCGAGACGTTGAAGCAGAAGTTGATAACCGCCCCTATCCTAACCGTACCGGATAATTCAGGAGGACTGGTGATTCACAGCGACGCATCTGGAAAAGGATTGGGATGTGTTTTGATGCAGAATGGGAAAGTCGTCGCTTACGCATCGAGACAGCTGAAGACTCATGAGAAGAATTATCCGACTCATGACTTAGAGCTTGCAGCCGTGATCTTCGCCCTGAAGATTTGGAGACACTACCTTTTGGGCGAGAGAGTCGAAGTCTTTACAGATCACAAGACTTTAAAGTATGTGTTCACTCAGAAGGAGTTGAACATGAGGCAACGCAGATGGTTGGAGCTGATGGCCGACTATGACCTTGATCTTAAGTACCATCCGGGAAAAGTCAACGTCGTGCCGGATGCGCCGAGTCGGTTACCAGCAATTCAGATATTGACTGCACAGAGAGAGATCATTGCGGATTTTCGGAGATTTGACTTGGAGGTTGTGCTACCACATGCTACAGGACAGTTGATGCAGTTGCAAGTACAGTCGTCCTTAGTTGAGAAGATTAAAGTGGCGCAATCACAGGATCCTAGACTGCAAAAGTTTCGAGAGCAGGTTGATGCCGGACTACGAACCGATTTACTGATCCACGAAGACGGTTCGTTGAGATATGGTAGCCGTGTGTGTGTGCCAAAAGGAGATGTGCGTGAAGAGCTTATGAAAGAGGCACACAGTTCAGCTTACTCTGTACATCCAGGAGGGACAAAGATGTACCGAGATGTTCGACAGCACTTCTGGTGGGAAGGTATGAAACGGGAGATTGCTCGCTTCGTGGCTAGGTGCTTGGTGTGTCAGCAAGTCAAGGCTGAACACCAAAGGGTTGCTGGTTTGTTGCAACCACTTCCGATTCCTCAGTGGAAGTGGGAACATATAACCATGGATTTCGTGACGGCTTTACCGCGGAGTCCAAAGGGCAACAATGCAGTATGGGTGGTTGTCGATCGGTTGACCAAGGCAGCTCACTTTATTCCTTTTCGGGTTGGTCAATCGACAGAGACTTTGGCAGAGCGATACATGCAGGAGATTGTCAGATTGCATGGAGTGCCGGTAAGCATCGTGTCCGATCGGGACACTCGATTCTTGTCGCACTTTTGGAGGAGTTTACAAGAAAGTTTGGGGACTCGATTGAAGTTTAGCACAGCTTATCATCCTCAGATTGATGGACAATCGGAGAGAACGATCCAGACCCTTGAAGATATGTTGAGGGCTTGCATGTTGGACTTCAAAGGTTCTTGGGAGGATCATCTACACCTGGTGGAGTTTTCGTACAACAATAGCTTCCAAGCAACTATTCAGATGGCTCCGTTTGAAGCACTGTATGGTCGTAAGTGCCGTTCACCGGTTTGTTGGGATGATGTTGGTGAACGAAGGTTACTAAGACCAGATTTGGTGGTACAGACAGTCGAGAAGGTGAATACAATCAGGAAGCATTTGAAGGCAGCTCAAGACAGACAGAAAAGTTGGGCCGACACGTCAAGAAGACCTCTAGAGTTCGCCGTGGGTGATTTGGTATTCCTGAAGATATTACCGACTAGAGGGGTGATTCGCTTTGGAAGTCGGGGAAAGCTTAGTCCTCGATTCGTTGGACCCTTCGAGATATTGAAGCGTGTTGGAGAGGTATCGTACCGGTTGGCGTTACCACAATCATTAGCAGGAGTTCACGATGTGTTTCATGTGTCTCAACTACGGAGGTATGTTCGTGATGAGACTCATGTCTTGGATCATTCGGAGTTGACTGTACGGGAGGACCTAACCTTTGAGGAGCGACCAGTTGAAATCAAGGATAAAAGAGAAAAGGTTCTTAAGAACAAGGTTATCCCTCTTGTGCTAGTTTCTTGGGGTAATCGATCGCATGGAGAATCCACTTGGGAGCGAGAAGACGAGATTCGGCAGAAATTCCCTCACCTTTTCCAGTAGTTAGCTATCTTGTATTCTTGGAATTTCGAGGACGAAATTCTTTTGTAGTTGGGTATGATGTAACACCCGAGCCCAATAATACTATTTATATTACTAGTTGAGGGTTATATATTGCTCATTTCCAATTATCCTGATTTTCTGGTGTTTATTGTTAAATTTTAACCGGTTAAGTCATTTTGGCACATAACAAATTTTAACTCCTAAAATGAAATTTAAAATATCCATGTTGGCCTACTCGTCGCCACTAGTCGCGTGGTAGCGTCCGCGTGTCGAGATTCTGTCCTGTTTGGCTAAACGGGCGAATTTGGACGACTACGCGCGCGTGCAAGTGTCCGACTTGGGGGCATGCATTTTAATCATTAAACACCTCTTTTCAAAATTTGGAACCCGCTTAAAATCCTATAATTTGAATTTGGAACATTTGGGCGCAACCCGGGCGCGATTTGGAAATGTTTCATTTCGCGCCAAAAAGGCCCATTTAATTTAATATCTTTAAACTAATATTTATACGAATATATTCGTTAACAGTTAAAATCCCTACTAATCTTTTAATTTTGATTTCCTAAACCTCCCCAGCCAATCGGGTGGCTCCATTTTCTCGTGGGCCCCGCCTTCCCTTGCTCTCTCTCTCTCTCTCACTCTAAATCCTTTCCCTCTCTCTCTCCAATCTCTCTCTCTCTCTCTCTTCCTATATTTAAATCCCCATTCTTTTCCATGCAGCCGCCTCCCCTGCTCATCTTCTCCCCACGAGAACCCCTCCAAGACTTAACCCTAGCCCTCGTACTCGCGCCGCCGACCTCCCCGCGACCTCGCCGTCGCCGCCCTCGCCACCACGAGCCCAGCCGCACTCTCTTCCTCCTTCCTCCGTTCATCTCCCGCGCCTGCACCCAACCCCCGACGCCATCACTCGGCCGCGGATCCCGCCGTCGACGTCGCCTCCAGCCACCGACGACGCACGCGACTCCCTCTCCTCCTCCTCGTCACAACTTCGTCGTCGCCTTCCCTCTCCCCTCGCCGGACCACCAACAGACCTGAGCCCATAGCCCCATCACCTACCCTCTGCAGTTCGCCGGAGAACGCGCCGTCGACCCTCGTCGACGTCACCCGCGCCACCTCCTTTCCCCCTCGATCACCAGGGCCGACCACCACCCTCCTCGACTCGTCGCACCCCCTCTCCAGCGAACCCGAAGCCGTTCAAGTCTTCGCAGCCGCCGTCGCTGCCTTGCCGGCGTTCCAGCGCCGTCGAGCCCGCCGAGGTCACCCTGGTATCTCTCTGTAAGCAACCTTATCTTTCCTTGTGCAAAGTTTTCCCCCGCTAATCTTGTATGTTTATCATGTTGCTAACTTCGTTGCGGTGACTTGTGCCGGAACCCGACCGTGCCGTCTCGTGAACCCGACGCTCCAGCGAAGTACCCTGGTCCGTGTGATCCCGTTGTTCTCTGTTGGGACTCGATCCGTGTCCCGTGCACCCATATCGTGTTTTCTGCCGACTTTGCATCCGTGTTTTCCGGTTTGCGAAACCGTCGAGGCAAGTATCTGAATACTTGCTTTAACATGCTAGCATACGAGATCTAGTCTTGCTATGCAGTTGAATATCATACTATATAATACACCAACTTAATGATGGTAATTGATATTATATTATAAGTTAGAATTGACAGTTGCAGTTATCTTTAACATGGAATCGTTATAATAGTTTCTCGTAATTAATCAACCCACTATCAATCCATATTTCAACTAAATAAAACAATTGGATCATATCTGCTTTAATTGTTAAATCATTCACGAGACAATTATTATACTTAATGTAAATTCATGTAGCTTCATTACTTTCACCTTGTGGCTATTGCACCCCAAAGGTGCGTGAACCTGTTGATAAGAGAATACAAAACATCATTATGTTTACATGGAATAATATGGTTATTTACTGTTTCCTGCTGCTGTTCATTATTTGATTGTATACCTGTTGTGAGCACATACTCGATTGCACTACATATTGGCCTGACCCTGCTACACATGACATATACATACATACCGACTCATCCCGTTGTACCATGACATGACTTGTTTCATGATCTCATGCCTAATGCCGACAAACCCGACCATCCCTGCTGTCTATCCAGACAGACCTACTCTTACCGGATTTTGTGTTGGCATTAGTCCTTGACTACTGAATACCTGACCTGACATACATAGCTTGGGGGTATGGGGAAATCAAAGGTGAAACCGACTTGTAACTCAACAGTTCGATACATGTTCTGATCAGTCTTACGGGCTTGGCCAGCCCCGGAGTGTTGATGCTGACATCACTCGCCCATCCTACTACCTTTTACTGCTTAGCGGCACGTCTCGGATTCAGCCCCGAGGGCTTTGACCGTGGTCCCGGGCACGCACGGGATACTATTGAGTTACATCGACGATTCATCAATTGATTTCAAAGACTATAGAGTAGAAACCTGACAGGATAGTTTAGTCACCATCGCACATTACCCTGCTCTGTTATTTCTTAGTACTGCTTTATTCATGTTCATATTTGCATTGCTTATCACCATGTTTACATTATATACTTGATGTCATGACGCGCTGACGTCTGGGTTTTGCATGGCCCAGATTCCGTACCACTGTCGACGACCGAGCAGGAGTACTTCAGCCAGCAGGCTGAACTGTGAGTTCCTTAGGGTTTAGTTTATTTATTTCATTTCATTTCCAGATGTGAGCCCGCATTATGGGACGTACGGTTTATTCATTGTATTGGATCGTTAGCTTCCGCACTTATTGTTTATTGATTCTCATTATTATGGATTTGGACATGTATTAGTTTAGTTTATTATCTTGTTCTTGATATCCTTGCAACCGTAATGTGACTGTGGATGGATACTTCCTACCCACAGGTAGCATGGTTGGCTGTGTCGCGTGCCCAATCTTGCGTACTCTGGGAAGCGGGGCGTGACAGGATGCTTTGGCGATTACAACGTTCGGCTTCCTGCCTCTTGAGGTCAGTTTGGCTGCTTGGTTTGTCGGGACCTCCGCCAGATGAGCGCTTCCAACAGGGTAGATGATGACAGAACTAAATTGACAGGGTGGCTCCTCCCATTGCCGGCTGAGACTGGCAGGGAGAACCACACGGGCATTGATCTTGACCACATACAAGATCGGGGTCGCATCGGAACCTGAACTCATCTTAGGAGACATCGTCGTTGAAAGTTGATTGCTGCACGAAAAGAAAACTGCTTCAGTACAAACATTGATATATATATTCTAAATGAGTTCGCATGAACACTTGACCAGAGATATGGGAGGAAAGAAAAGTCCCACCGGGCATACCAAAATCCGTAGGGTGTTTTTCGTCACACCATTGAGATGGGAATACGCACACGCTTGTCAGACGTACTACAGATTCTCCCTACCTAGGGTAAATGGGGGTTTATTAATTGTGGGTACCCGAATCTCCGGCGGCCGCGGACTAAGCTGCTGTTAATTACCCTTAGCTTTTGGAGCGAGAGAACCTCCAATTGACGGGTCAAACTGACCATGCGAACTCAATGTGTCGTGTGCGTGTGTTGTGTTTTGAAAGGGTTTTAGATATATCGGGGTCTCGCAGAGTTTACGGGGGTCCCGCTACCCGGATAGCGGGCTGGAGGTCACGGAGGCTAGCAGCCCCCTTGAGGGGTGCGGAGCAGCGCCCCGTTAGAAAAACTTTTCCAATGGGGGACGTGTTTTGGGTGTGGAGTGCATGGAAAATGAGGGGTGAGAAGCGTCTTAAAGACGCGTACATGGCACGTGGGCACTAGACGCCCATAGGTCAAGTGCCTAGAGCATAAACGCTTGGCGCCCGCGGGTCACATGCCAGGCGCGTGGGCGCTTGGCGCCCGCAGGTCACGTGCCCTGCATGCGACCGCTGGGCACTGGGCACCCGCGGGTCACGTGCGAGGCATGCGACCGCTGAGCGCTGGGCGTCCGCGGGTCATGTAAGGCGCATATGGATGTTGAGCGCCCACGGGTCACGTGCCCTGCACGCGACCGCTGAGCCCTGGGTGCCCGCGGGTCATGTGAGGCGCATGTGGGCGCTGAGCGCCCACGGGTCATGTGCCCTGCACGCGACCCCTGGGTGCCCGTAGGTCACGTGTGCGGCACACGACCGTTGGGCGCCCATGGGTCACGTACGCGGCAAGCGACTGCTGGAAACACCAGTAGAAAAGGGGTTTAGCCCCTGTGCTGGGAGTAAAACTCCCAAGGGTCTTTGGAGTTGAACTCCTAACAGGGATTATGTTTAGATTTGGAGTTAAACTCCTAAAAGAGTTTTGTTTATGGAGTTAAACTCCAAAAGATCTTGAATGGAGTTAAACTCTTGGAAATCTTTGGAAATGACTGAAGGGGACCCCTTTCTTCCCCCCTTTGGCTCTGGATCTTCTCCAAAGTGGGATTTTTAGAGGTGGGATCCTTCTTCCTTCTCTTCTGTTGGCCGGATCTTGGAGGAAAAGGAGGGTGAGGTTTAAAAATCTCCCCTTTTAGGAGTTTGATGATAGATCCGAGCTCCCCTTTAAGGGTTTTATGGGAAAAACTATTTATTTTTGGAACAGCAAGAGTTAAAACTCTTGATTTAATTCAAAAGAAAAGAAGAAGGTTTAGAACTTTGATGAAGGAGAGGGTACAAACACTTGAATTTTTAGAGGATGAAAAAGTTGTCATAGATATTTTCATCATATTTGCCTTTATAGGTTACACACTTTACATATAGCCCCTTGGGCTTTGCCAAATAGCATTTGTGCCAACCCATACCTTATATGCTTATTTCTTTTTACACATAAACCGTGGGTTTTATAAAATATTGGCTTTCTGCCCATTTACATACATTTATTTCTAAAAAACGAACTATATTAAAACTAATTTATGGCTTCATTCCTTTTGTCATGGGGTCGGTCCCTTCCATACTTGGTTCTGACCTGGGCTTGGGCCAACTTGGGTTGGGATTGACTTTGATTTTGATTTGGTCAACCGGGGTGTAAATTGTTAGTTATATATATGCCCTAGAGGCCATTACTGTATATTGGATGTATATTGTAGTGGATGCTGGGACATATATAGGTAGGACTTTCTTGCTCGACATGATAGTACGCTATCTAGTTGCTCTTTATTCTAACATGTATACTTTCTGTCTCTCTGTTACATATTGATAAAGCCCTTAGGATGTGTACTCGACTTCCAGGACTATGATGTAGATCATACTAATGGGGCCTGGGTAGTCCATGAGTACATCCTTCAATGTTCCTAGTCGTGGGAATATCGAGACGGGATATCGATATTCCAGAGTAGACTAGCGTATATCTTCTCGACCCATGCGATGGGCGATGGATGATCCCATATCCATTGGTGTTTGACATCAGAGATGGTATGCGGGTGCTCAGTGGAGACTGTGTACACTGAACGGACTCGCCGAGAACTCCCAGATGGTATTGTACCTCACGTCAGACGGCAGTTCTCAGGTGACACTGGTACAGCTTAGTCTGTTGACCCGAGATCGTCATAGAGTCTTGTGTGTCTCCCACTGTGCTTTGATTTCCACTTTACCATGGCTCTACTGAGTCGTGTAAATAGGTGGTTTTTGGGTACAGTCCCGATTTGCATGGAGGCAATGAGAGATAGGAGGGGATTCGTCTCTCCCGGTATTGGGGGTTGATGTTGCGCTATGCTCGACTGGCCATAATAGGAAATCCCTGGCCATGGTTGCAGTGATCTACTGGTAAGTGTTATCAGTAGTTTCACACATGTTATGGACCTCACGTCAGCATGACTTATCAAACTATTGGGGTCTGACGTTTACCACCCCAAGGCGAGATATGCGACATATCAGACGAACAGACCGGACTGTACGGTAAGTGTTACTTGTTGGATTCACAGGAGTGTGAGCGGGCTTGCTCGTCGATCTTCTGATCGCTCAATACCCGGGTGGCCGTTATATTTAGAAGACCGCTTGCGGCTTGTGGGTGCTTGATATGATCATCATCTGCTGCCGGCGTATTGACGAGTCTTTAGAGTCCTACACAGATATTTTCTGGCTCAAGCGAAACGAAATAGGAGCGCATATGAGATATGTGCGGGACCGAGAATAATGCATGTATGTGATACCGTATTCCATTCTCGCGATGAATGTATCGATTGGTTGTATGCGATATACCTAGTTATCGAATCAACGATTGATTCGATAAGCCGATACATTGGATATTAGTCGGTTATATGCGATATGACCGGATCGTTAAATCAAGTATTGATTTAATGATTTAATGCATAATTATATATTTGATGTATTACTTTGCATTAACTAGTATTGGTTCACTTTAAATGGATTTTCTCACTTGAATTACACAAGTTGTATATGTGATATATTTTTGTGCACTTGTTTGTATCATGTTTGATGATATATGCATACTTGGGTTTGTGTAAAGACTTAAACCATAGTTATGTTAATGGTTAGGGTTTTGATTTACTCACTTATTCATTTATCTATTTATTTCGGTTAAATAAGAAAAAGGAAAACAAAAATGGTTGCTTTCATTCAAGAAACTTCTTGATGCTTCATGCATCTTTGACTAAAGTAACCATTCTTGTCTTCTTCTCCTAACCCTAACCATTCAACTTAACCCTAGTTAGTTCTCTACACTAAACCATGGTTGAAATTATGATAAGTATCATTTTGTTTTCTATTTTAAAATAACTTATCATAATTCTTTTCTTCTTCTTCTTCTTCTTCAACAAAGAAGAAAACCTTGCTTCCATCAATGGCAACTTGAGAAAAAGAGTGAGAAATACAATTCTAAAGTGAACCCACTTCCTATTTCTTCATCCTCTACCACATGCCAAGTAGTATAGGGTGTTTTCTTCACAAGTTTCATGACATGGTGAAGTTGGAGTTTGATCTTGAGTTGTCTCGACGTAGATCATCTTCGGCATCGAAGTCGACGACCTAGCCTGATCATTTCTTCGACGAAACCATCGCCAGAGTCCGGGATCCGATGATCGCAGTGGAGAGTCGTCAACGCGGAGCTATGGAGGTGGAGAACCGGATCTACAAAGGTTGTAGTCACTTCCCTTTTAGTTAAAGTTGTTAACTTGCATTGCATCGCCTATACATCTAGTTAACGATCCGTATTAGGGTTTGTAGGCATATGAAAAATTTGAATTGGCAATGTTTGATCACTTGTAGAACCTCATGGGTGTGCCTAGGATCCCTACAGTGGTATCAGAGCCTAGCTAAAGCCTTAGGCGATGCGCAGACGGAGTTAGAAGTCCGATCGAACCGAAATCCTAATCTCAAATTGCTCTCTGTACATTTTTTGAAATCGGGGATTTTTGAGAATTAAAAATACGCAGAAAAATCAACAGGAGTTTCTAAGAATTACTGTGAAGCACGTGCTTCTGATTCCACCAAAGCGCGACGGAACCGCGGCATTAGCATGGCTAATGCGGCGGTTCCGCGGCCAATTTGTCTCTTCTTCCATTTATTTTTGCACAGTAATTCCTATATTTTGGTGCTGTATTTTCTGGGAATTTTTAAATCTTACTCAAGAGTTGAGTTTTCTGGGTTGTATTGGGAGTTCGTAGATTCGATCGGATTATCAAACTTTGTCTATGTATTTTTCCGGGTAATTTTAGAATATGTTAAAAAGTTCAGCCGGATATAAATACCCACTTTTTCCCTGCCGGGAAATTTCCAATTGTTGGACTTTTCCGTAGTTTAATGAGGTTTTAAGTAGTGCAAGTAACGCGATGGTCCCTCTAGAAGACAACAAACCTTAACTCGATTATGTGACCGTCGTGAACTGCCATTTGAACCTTAGGGTTTGGGGCAGTACGGCGTGCCACATGTGAGACGTTGGCTTGACCCTTCTACGGCTGGACCGTTGGTACTGAGGCACGAAGTGAATGTTTTTAAACTTATTTCATGTGTTGAGTTGTTTCGCCAAAACTTGGGTGTTCGATTGTTCGATCGGAAATTTTAACATTTTCTATTTATCTGGAATGTGATACAATAATTGGAATTCACAATAAGTTATGAGATAACTGAATGAATGTTATAAATCTAGCGGTTTAGTCTCACTTGATCGGTTGCCACGAAATTTTGATGTGATCAAAAGTCCGTCGCAATCACGTAGCGTACGCGGATACTCGCCGGATAAACTTAATAGACAGCCTCAATCCATAACCCCGACCAAGTGACTGTAGGAGAACCCCGTCGCCGAAAGCATCCGTTTGGGTGCTCGCGGCAGCGGTGTTCCGCCTTGGTGCACTTCGTCGACGGTATCAGGGGTGCATCCTGTTAGTTATATGTATGCCCTAGAGGCCATTACTGTACATTGGATGTATATTGTAGTGGATGCTGGGACATATATAGGTAGGACTTTCTTGCTCGACATGATAGTAAGCTATCTGGTTGCTCTTTATCTTAACATGTATACTTTCTGTCTCTCTGTTACATGTTGATAAAGCCCTTAGGATGTGTATTCGACTTCCAGGACTATGATGCAGATCATACTAGTGGGGCCTGGGTAGTCAATGAGTACATCGTTCAATGTTCCTAGTCGTGGGAATATCGAGACGGGGCATCGATATTCCAGAGTAGACTAGCGTAAATCTTCTCGACCCATGCGATGGGCGATGGATGATCCCATATCCATTGGTGTTTGACATTAGGGATGGTATACGGGTGCTCAGTGGAGACTGGGTACACTGAACGGACTCGCCGAGAACTCCCAGATGGTATTATACCTCACGTCAGATGGCAGTTCTCTGGTAACACTGGTACAGCTTAGTCTGTTGACCCGAGATCGTCATAGAGTCTTGTGTGTCTCCCACTGTGCTTTGATTTCCACCCTACCACGGCTCTACTGAGTCCTGCAAACATGTGGTTTTTGGGTACAGTCCCGATTCACATGGAGGTAATGAGCGATAGGAGGGGATCCGTCTCTCTCGGTATTGGGGGGTGATGTTGCGCTATGCTCGACTGGCCATAACAGGAAATCCCTGGCCAGGGTTGCAGTGATATACTGGTAAGAGTTATCAGTAGTTTCACGATTGTTATGGACCTCACGTCGGCATGACTTATCAAGCTATTGGGGTCTGACGTTTACCACCCCTAGGCGAGATATGCGACATATCAGACGAACAGACCGGACTGTACGGTAAGTGTTACTGGTTGGATTCACAGGAGTGTGAGCGGGCTTGCTCGTCGATCTTCTGATCGCTCAATACCCAGGTGGCCGTTACGTTTAGCAGTCCTCTTGTGGCTTATGGGTGTTTGATATGATCATCACCTGCTGCCGGCGTATTGACGAGTCTTTAGAGTCCTACACAAAGGTTTCCTGGCTCAAGCGAAAAGAAATAGGAGCGCATATGAGATATGTGTGGGAGCGAGAATAATACCGGTATGTGATACTGTATTCGATTCTTGCGATTTGTGACATTGATCGGTTATATGCGATATAGCCGGGTTATCGGATCAAGTGTCGATTTGATAAGTTGTTACTATTGATATTAGTCGGTTATATGCGATATGACCGGATCGTTAAATCAAGTATTGATTTAATGATTTAATGTATAATTATATATTAGATATATTACTTTATATTGACTAATATTGTTCACTTTAAATGGATTTTCTCACTTGAAATGCACAAGTTGTATATGTGATATATTTTTGTGCACTTGTTTGTATCATGTTTGATTATACATGCAAACTTGGGTTTGTGTAAGACTTAAACCATGTTTAGTGAATGGTTAGGGTTTCATTTCACTTATTTATTTATCTATTTATTTTGGTTAAAATAAAAAGGAAAACAAAATGGTTGCTTTCATACATGAAGCTTCTTGATGCTTCATGCATCTTTGACTAAGTGACCATTCTTGTCTTCATCTCCTAACCCTAACCATTCAACTAAACCCTAGTTAATTCTCTACACTAAACTATGGTTGCAAATATGATAAGTATCATTTTATTTTCTATTTTTAAATATACTTATCATATTCTTTTTCTTCTTCTAAAACAAGAAGAAAGCTTGCTACCATTAATGGCAACATGAGAAAAAGAGTGAGAAATCCAATTCTAAAGTGAACCCACTTCTTATTTCTTCATCCTCTACCACTTGCCAAGTAGTATAGGGTATTTTCTTCACAAGTTTCATGACTTGGTGAAGTTGGAGCTTGATCTTGAGTTGCCTCGACGTAGATCATCTTCAGCATCGAAGTCGACGACCTAGCCCGATCATTTCTCCGACGAAACCTTCGCCAGAGTCCGGATTTCGATAGGTACAGCGGAGGGACGTCATCATGGAGCTTAGGAAGTGGAGGACTGGATCTACAAAGGTTGTAGTCACTTTCCTTTAGCAATAAAGTTGTTTACTTTCTTGCATCGCCTTATCATCTAGTTAACGATCCGTATTAGGGTTTGTAGGCACATGAAAAATTTGAATTGGGCATGTTTGATCTGTTGTGAAACCTCATTAGTGTGCCTAGGAACCCTACAGTGGTATCAGAGCCTAGCTAGAGCTTTAGGCGATGTGTAGACGAAGCTAGAAGTCCGATCGAACCTGGTATCCCCCGATTTCAACCCTCTCTGTACAATTTTTCAAACAGTGGATTTTTGTGAATTAAAAATTCTCAGAAAAACATGCAGGAAAAACTAAGAATTACTGTGAAGTACGGACCCCTAATTCAACAATTTGACCGCGGAACCGCGGCCAAACCAGGGGTTTTGCGGCGGTTCCGCGGCCAAAATTGTGACTTAGTCCCTGAAATTTCATGTAATTATTCTTAGGTCGTTTCTTGTTAATTTTTTCTGTGAATATTTTAATTCCACGCAAGTGTTGAGTTTTCTAGGGTTGTATTGGGGACTCGTTGATTCGATCGGATAATTTATCTTCGTTTAAGTTTTTCCGGATATTTTAGAAACTGTTAAAAAGTTCGACCGGATATAAATACCTATTTTCTCCCCTGTCGGGAAATTTCCAAGTGTTGGATCTTTCCGTAGTTTAAGAACGTTCTAAGTAGTGTAAGTAACGCGATGGTCCCTCTAGAAGACAACAAACCTTAACTCGATTATGTGTCCGTCTTGAACTGCCCTTTGAACCTTCGGGTTTGGGGCAGTACGGCGTGTCACATGTGAGGCGTTGGCTTGACCCTTCTACGGCTGGACCGTTGGTACTAAGGCATGAACTGAATGTTTTTAAACTTATTTCATGTGTTGAGCTGTATTGGGAAAACTTGGGTGTTCGATTGTTCGATCGGAAAGTTTAACATTTTCTATTTACCCGGAATTTGATACAATATTTGGAATTCACAAGTAGTTATAAGATAACTAATATGAATGTTATAAATATAGCACTTTAGTTTCACTTGATCGGTTGCCACGGAATTTTGATGTGACCAAAAGTCCGTCGCAATCACGTAGCGTACGCGGATACTTGCCGGGTAACTTAATAGACAGCCTCACTCCATAACCCCGACCAAGTGACAGTAGGAGAATCCCGTTGCCGAAAGCATCCGTTCGGGTGCTCACGGCAGCGGTATTTTGCCTCGGTGCACTTCGTCGACGGCGTCGGGGGTGCGGCCGCCTACTAAAGTTTGCGACGAGCATTCGATCAGAATGTCGGGAATCCTGTTAAATTGCCCGACTTGATATTGAAAAGTGTTTTCGATAATGAGACTAAAATACGGGGTTTATAATTGTTAGGCATGCGATGTCTAAAGAATTCATTTGATTAGGCATGTGATGTCTAAAGAGATTGCGGATTCTAACCGTTGTAGTTTTATACTTTCTTTTCTGTGACCATAAGTGTAATATGTAGTGGTATTGCCGATTGTCGTTGCTATACGTCGACGACAATCGGTGTATGCATACTTACTTACGTTGATGACATGTGATGTTATGTGTTGCTGGATATGTTATATTGGATCGTCGTGTTCGAATAGCCGAGAGGTTTTTATATGAGATGGGTGTTTTTCATTTTCATTCATGTAAAAACTTGTATATAATATTCTTTTATTGGGGCACTTCCAGGTTGCGGAAGATGTCACATTTTGTATATTATTTACTTTTCCGCACTAGGACAGACCCAAGGAGGGGAGCACAAGTAACCGGGTCCTAGGGTCCAGTGGGAGACCGTCTCGAGGAGTCGAGTTCGGGTCTCCTAACCCTAGAATTGGTAGGGTTGCTTGCCGCTCTCATAGCGGTCTAGGGGTGTGGGATTGGCTATTCATCACGACCGTAGAATCCGTGTTTTATACTGGCTCGTATTGAAAACACGGACATCCTAATATATCCAATATTTCATATGATTCTTTCTGCTGCGTTATCTGTGATGTGATCATGTGATTTGTTTAGATAGATATTATATATAGTATATATGATGTATTATATAGACGTTGCTTATGTTTTACACCAGCGCTAGCCCTGCCTCGCTCTGGCGTTAGTTACCAAACCTAACGGTGCAGACGGGACATCGAGGCGAATGCGGATGGCATAAGCGTACGTTATATTTATCTGTGATGTTTAGGTGGACTTAAATGATGGGACATTCATTAATGAGATTAATGAAAGAAAATAAACCTAATTGATGTTGTGGAATCGAATTTCAAAAATAAAACAGGTAGCTACAGTTCTTGCTTTGCATCGCGGTGTTCATTATAGAACATCATGCACCTTATTCGATGAGGAAAGGACCTAGATCCCTTCACCGGGAGTGACTCCTTTAGCAATAACTGGCAGATGCTACAACCCTCAGTTTGTCTTTTGATTGCTTCTATAGTTTCTGCTTTGCACAGTGATATATATGATATATCCCGCATCTCATTCGACGAGGAAAGGGCCGACGATCCCTTCACCGGGAGTGACCCCTTTAGCAAAACTAGAAAAGCCTAAAAAACATTCCATTTAAAAACATTTGATTCCGCAACGAGATCAAGTTCAAAGCGTTAAAGGTTTTCTTAAAAACCATCCGCAACCCTCCGTCATTTTAGGAAGTAGAGTACTTAGTATTCGTGCTGTGTTTGTTGACCATAGTCAAGGCACAGTGTACGGTAGCTAAGTGATGTCTTCCTACACCGCATATGATGCGATTAGTTAGGACAGTCATGTGTTTTTGTTGACCTTAACCAAGGGTCATGTGGGTGGGTCTAACTAATCACGAAATGACGGGTAGAACTTGACTAGTGCTTATGATTTGTTAACATTAGCCAAGGTCATAGGTGCTAGGGGTAAAAACCATTATCGGGAGTTTCAAGTGTTGAAACTTGCAATGAGATTGCATACCTTCTATATGATAGTTGGATCCCGATACCCACTGCGAGTAATTATTACTCCTGGGAGAGTTTTGCACTTTACAATTAGCCGATCAAGTAGGTGTCTAGAAAGGTGTCAACGGGGTTACGCCTCTGGGAAAGCGAGGTTTACTGTAATTAGGTCCGTGCGAAAGCACGAGGAACCTCCCTCAAAATACCGACACTGGCCTGGCTGAAAGATTGGCGAACTTGTAGAGTGTAATTAATCCCGGCTAGTCTTTCCTGTTAAGGTTTGAAGGAAGATTTGATAAAAACAGTGGGAGCCATCCTGATTAGATAAAATATATAACCAATCTAATCTTGCAAGAGCGCACGCAGAGTGTTTTCTTCTCTCTCTCTCCAGGTAGCGACCATATCACGCCTTAATCAAGATAATAATATGGATGAATTGACCGAACCCGCTTGTTATACTGAGCTGGGAAACGTTGGTCCCGCTCCAACTTATAATTGTTATAAGACCGAGCAGGAGTTAGGGGAATACCAGAATTCCTATGCCGCCTAAACGAAGAAAGTGCATATGATGCATCTCCTTCGGGTGTGTTCATTACAAAGAACTGTTTCTCAGTATCTTCTGCATCCTGGGTATTTGATACCGGATCAGGATCCCAGATATGTAATCTATTACATAGGGCTACATAAAGGTAGAAAACTGAGAACGGGTGATAAGTTTCATGAGACAGAAAACGGGGCAAGTGTTGCAGCCAAGTCTGTTGGTCACTGTCACCATGTATTACCAATACATTGATTCTGAACAAATGCTATTAGATACCGAACCTGATATACAAAATCATATCAATCTCTATTTATTAAAGAAATGATAAAATTTTGTGTTATTGGATAATGTTTTGAACATTTCCCATATCAAAAGTTGATCGGTTCAGGCACGTTATCTAAAAGCATTGACGTTCTAAATCAAACTACAGTTCCTAGTATACAGAACACACACAAGAGGAAGAGTTCAGAAATGAACGAATCCTTCTTGAGGCATTGTAGACTAGGTCATATCAATGCGACCCGACTGGCTGAAGTTACATTTTAGATGTATATTTAAATCAGTTTGAATTTACATCTTGTGAAACTTGCCAGTCACGTCACAAAGATAAGATGACCATAGCTCTGTTTATTAGAAACAGAGAAAGAGTTAGTAAACTCTTGGGACTGATACATGATGATGTATGTAAGGTCCCCTGTCTACACATGTCAGGGCCGGTTCTTTGTACTTCACTACATTCTCTGATGATCTCTCAAGATTCAGTCATATGTTCCTATTGAAACATAAGTCCGAACCTTTTGAGATATTCACAGAATATAAGTTAGAAGTAGAGAACCAAAATACGAGTATAAGTATTATGTCCTATGATAAGATCAGGGAGGAGAATACATGTGCATGGAATTCTTGGACTATTCTAAAAGAAAATGAGATTCTCTCTCAGTGTTACTCCTCTGAATGCACCACAGCACATCGGTGTATCGGGGCGGAGCAATCGCACCATATTAGATATGGTGTGCTCTATGATAAGTACTACTGAGTTACCTATTTCCTTTTGGGGTTGTGCACTTGAGAAGCTGCATACCTATTGAATTAGGTTCGAATCAGATCACTGCCTACCACTCCATATAAGATATGGTATGGGAAGAGCCTATCTCTTAAGTAAGTTAAGATTTGGGATTGTCCGGCCTATGTCTAAAGCAAAATCCGGACAAGATCGAGGCAAGGTCAGTAATGTAGAACTGGAAAGGTTCCAGCTATACAAAACTGCAGCTGATGATTTGGTAAAACCAAAGGATTCAATAGTTCCCGACGAACCTCAGCCTCTCCGCCGATCTGGTAGGGTTTCTCATCCGCCTGAGAGATACCTAGGTTTCTCGATGACAGTGGGAGCGAGGAATGCATCATGAGATGATGACCCAACTAGTTTCGAGCAGGCCATCGAGGGTGGGGACTCTGTAAGAATGGCTGGATGCTTAGCGATCTAAGATGGAATCTATGTACACCAACAAAGTATGGACTTTGGTTGCTAAATCTGAAGGGTTAAATCCCCATCAGGAGCAAGTATATCTTGAGAAGATTACTTGGTATAGATGGAAAAGTTGAGACTTTCAAAGCTAGACTTGTTAAAGGTTTTCGTCATCGACCAGGCATGGATAATGATGAAACCTTTTCCAGTGGCTATGCTTAAGTCCATCCAGATCCTACTTGCCATTGCTACATACCATGACTACGATATCTGGTGGTCGGGTGCCATGACTACTTTTCTAAATAATGATTTAGAAGAGAACGTCTATAAGAACACAGCCAGAGGGCTTCGTAAACAGTGGGAGCAGCGGAAACGTGTGCAAGTTGCTTTACAGAATAAAGCAGGCATCGCGGAGTTGGAACGTCTGTTTTGATGTGGTAGTCGAAATTTTTGACTTCATCAAAATGGTAGATGAACCTTGTATATAAAAAACGGTAGTAGAGAGTAAGGTGGTCATCCTCGTATTGTACGTGGACAACATACTCTTGATAGGAAAATGGTTTCTTATGCTACAAACGGTCAATCTCCTCTTATCATAAGGATTCTCCAAATGGGATGAAGGTGAATCACTGGAAAGGTTCCAGGGTGATAAGGACGACTGAATGTCAGTCGCAGGCATTGTCTTTACCCTCGGTAAAGGGATGGTATGTTGGAAGAGTTCCAAGCTAGATACCGTGACAAACTAGACGATAAAGGCTGGTAACATCGCTATTAAAGATACTACCAAAGAGGCAGTTTGGGTGTATATTTGGTTTATAAGATGAACTAGGTTCCTACCATTGTATGACAATGGAAGTGTGGCCTAGGCCCAGGAACCCTGGTACCATTAGTGACCCAGAGATATTCTGAGGCAGCATCACCCGATCATGGAGATAGATGATCTCCAGGGTGATCGAGATTAGGAGAGTAGACTCAGAGGACAACACGGCGGATCCACTCACAAAGGCTTTTTTCCCAGAGAGACTTATATGGGATGGTTGAGTATGTGATACTGCAACCACTGCTACAGATGGCCCTAGTGCAAGTGGGAGATTGTTAGTTATATGTATGCCCTAGAGGCCATTACTGTACATTGGATGTATATTGTAGTGGATGCTGGGACATATATAAGTAGGACTTTCTTGCTCGACATGATAGTAAGCTATCTGGTTGCTCTTTATCTTAACATGTATACTTTCTGTCTCTCTGTTACATGTTGATAAAGCCCTTAGGATGTGTACTCGACTTCCAGGACTATGATGCAGATCATACTAGTGGGGCCTGGGTAGTCAATGAGTAGATCCTTCAATGTTCCTAGTCGTGGGAATATCAAAATGGGGCATCGATATTCCAGAGTAGACTAGCGTATATCTTCTTGACCCATGTGATGGGCGATGGATGATCCCATATCCATTGGTGTTTGACATCAGAAATGGTATATGGGTGCTCAGTGGAGACTGGGTACACTGAACGGACTCGCCGAGAACTCTCAGATGGTATTATACCTCACGTCAGATGACAGTTCTCTGGTGACACTGGTACAACTTAGTCTGTTGACCCGAGATCGTCATAGAGTCTTGTGTGTCTCCCAATGTGCTTTGATTTCCACCCTACCACGGCTCTACTGAGTCGTGCAAACAGATGGTTTTTGGGTACAGTCCCGATTCACATAGAGGCAATGAGCGATAGGAGGGGATCCGTCTCTCCCGGTATTGGGGGTTGATGTTGCGCTATGCTCGACTGGCCATAACAGGAAATCCCTGGCCAGGGTTGCAGTGATATACTGGTAAGAGTTATCAGTAGTTTCACGATTGTTATAGACCTCACGTCGGCATGACTTATCAAGTTATTGGGGTCTGACGTTTACCACCCTTAGGCGAGATATGCGACATATCAGACGAACAGACCGGACTGTACGGTAAGTGTTACTGGTTGGATTCACAGGAGTGTGAGCGGGCTTGCTCGTCGATCTTCTGATCGCTCAATACCCGGGTGGCCGTTACGTTTAGCAGACCGCTTGTGGCATGTGGGTGTTTGATATGATCATCACCTACTGTCGGCGTATTGACGAGTCTTTAGAGTCCTACACAGAGGTTTCCTGGCTCAAGCGAAACGAAATAAGAGTGCATATGAGATATGTGCGGGACCGAGAATAATACCAGTATGTGATACTGTATTCGATTCTCACGATTTATGACATTGATCGGTTATATGCGATATAGCCGGGTTATCGGAGCAAGTGTCGATTCGATAAGTTGTTATTATTGATATTAGTCAGTTATATGCGATATGACCGGATCGTTAAATCAAGTATTGATTTAATGATTTAATGTATAATTATATATTAGATATATTACTTTACATTGACTAATATTGTTCACTTTAAATGGATTATCTCACTTGAAATGCACAAGTTGTATATGTGATATATTTTTGTGCACTTGTTTGTATCATGTTTGATTATACATGCAAACTTGGGTTTGTGTAAGACTTAAACCATGTTTAGTGAATGGTTAGGGTTTCATTTCACTTATTTATTTATCTATTTATTTTGGTTAAAATAAAAAGGAAAACAAAATGGTTGCTTTCATACATGAAGCTTCTTGATGCTTCATGCATTTTTGACTAAGTGACCATTCTTGTCTTCATCTCCTAACCCTAACCATTCAACTAAACCCTAGTTAATTCTCTACACTAAACTATGGTTGCAAATATGATAAGTATCATTTTATTTTCTATTTTTAAATATACTTATCATATTCTTTTTCTTCTTTTTCTTCTTCTTCTAAAACAAGAAGAAAGCTTGCTACCATTAATGGCAACATGAGAAAAAGAGTGAGAAATCCAATTCTAAAGTGAACCCACTTTCTATTTCTTCATCCTCTACCACTTGCCAAGTAGTATAGGGTGTTTTCTTCACAAGTTTCATGACTTGGTGATGTTGGAGCTTGATCTTGAGTTGCCTCGACGTAGATCATCTTCGGCATCGAAGTCGACAACCTAGCCCGATCATTTCTCCGATGAAACCTTCGCCAGAGTCCGGATTTCGATAGGTACAGTGGAGGGACGTCATCACGGAGCCTAGGAAGTGGAGGACCGGATCTACAAAGGTTGTAGTCACTTTCCTTTAGCAATAAAGTTGTTTACTTGCTTGCATCGCCTTATCATCTAGTTAACGATCCGTATTAGGGTTTGTAGGCACATGAAAAAATTTGAATTAGGCATGTTTGATCTGTTGTGAGACCTCATTAGTGTGCCTAGGAACCTTACACGGCCGCCTACTAAAGTTTGCGACGAGCATTCGATCAGAATGTCGGGAATCCTGTTGAATTGCCCGACTTGATATTGAAAAGAGTTTTCGATAATGAGACTAAAATGCGGGGTTTATAATTGTTAGGCATGCGATGTCTAAGTATTTCATTTGATTAGGCATGTGATGTCTAAAGAGATTGCGGATTCCAACTGTAGTAGTTTTACACTTTCTTTTCTGTGACCGTAAGTGTAGTATGTAGTGGTATTGCCGATTGTCGTTGCTATACGTCGACAACAATCGGTGTATGCATACTTACTTACGTTGATGACATGTGATGTTATGTGTTGCTGGATATGTTATATTGGATCGTCGTGTTCGAATAGCCGGGGGGTTTTTATGTGAGATGAGTGTTTTTCATTTTCATTCATGTAAAAACTTGTATGTAATATTCTTTTATTAGGGCACTTCCAGGTTGTGGAAGATATCACCTTTTGTATATTATTTACTTTTCCGCATTAGGATAGACCCAAGGAAGGGAGCACAAGTAACCCGGTTCTAGGGTTCAGTGGGAGACCATCTCGAGGAGTCGAGTCCGGGTCTCCTAACCCTAGAATTGGTAGGGTTGCTTGCCGCTCTCGTAGGGGTCTAGGGGTGTGGGATTGGCTATTCATCACGACCGTAGAATCCGTGTTTTATACTGGCTCGTATTGAAAACACGGACGTCCTAGTATATCCAATATTTCATATGATATTTTCTGCTGTGTTATCTGTGATGTGATCATGTGATATGTTCAGATAGATTTTATATATAGTATATATGATATATTATATGGACGTTGCTTATGTTTTACACCCGCGCTAGCCCTGCCTCGTTCTGGCGTTAGTTACCTAACCTAACGGTGCAGACGGGACATCGAGGCGAATGTGGATGGCATAAGCGTACGTTATATTTATCTGTGATGTTTAGGTGGACTTAAATGATGGGATATTCATTAATGAGATTAATGAAAGAAAATAAACCTAATTGATGTTGTGGAATCGAATTTCAAAATAAAACAGGTAGCTACAGTTCTTGCTTTGCATCGCGGTGTTCATTATAGAACATCCTGCACCTTATTCGATGAGAAAAGGACCGAGATCCCTTCACCGGGAGTGACTCCTTTAGCAATAACTGGCAGATGCTACACACTCGATTTGTCTTTCGATTGCTTCTATAGTTTCCGCTATGCACAGTGATATATATGATATATCCCGCACCTCATTCGACGAGGAAAGGGCCGACGATCCCTTCACCGGGAGTGACCCCTTTAGCAAAACTAGAAAAGCTTCAAAAACATTCCATTTAAAAACCATTTGATTCCGCAACGAGATCAAGTTCAAAGCGTTAAAGGTTTTCATAAAAACCATTCGCAACCCTCCTTCATTTTAGGAAGTAGAGTACTTAGTATTCGTACTGTGTTTGTTGACCATAGTCAAGGCACAGTGTACGGTAGCTAAGTGATGTCTTCCTACACCGCATATGATGCGATTAGTTAGGACAGTCGCGTAACTTTGTTGGCCTTAGTTAAGGATTATGTGGGTGGGTCTAATTAATCACGAAATGACGGATAGAACTTGACTATTACTTATGATTTGTTGACCATAGTTAAGGTCATAAGTGCTAGGGGTAAAAATCTTTATCAGGAGTTTCAAGTGTTGAAATTTGCAATGAGATTGCATACCTTCTATGTGATAGTTGGATCCCGATACCCACTGCGAGTAATTGTTACTCGTGGGAGAGTTTTGCACTTTGCAATTAGCCGATCAAGTAGGTGTCTAGAAAGGTGTCAACGGGGTTACGCCTCTAGGAAAACGAGGTTTACTGTAATTAGGTCCGTGCGAAAGCACGGGGAACCTCCTTCAAAGTACCGACACTGGCCTGGCTGAAAGATTGGCGAACTTGTAGAGTGTAATTAATCCCAGCTAGTCTTTCCTTTTAAGGTTTGAAGGAAGATTTGATAAAAACAGTGGAGCCATCCTGATTAGATAAAATATATAACCAATCTGATCTTGCAAGAGCGCACGCTGAGTGTTTTCTTCTCTCTCTCTCCAAGTAGCGACCATATCACGCCTTAATCAAGATAATAATATGGATGTATTGAACGAACCCGCTTGTTATACTGAGCTGGGGAACGTTGGTCCCGCTCCAACTTATAATTGTTATAAGACAGAGCAGGAAATAGGGGAATACCAGAATTTCTATGCCGCCCAAACGAAGAAAGTGCATATGATGCATCTCCTTCGGGTGTGTTAATTACAAAGAACTGTTTCTCAGTATGCTCTGCATCCTGGGTATTTGATACCGGATCAGGATCCCAGATATGTAATCTGTTACATAGGGCTACAGAAAGGTAGAAGACTGAGAACGGGTGATAAGTTCCATGAGACAGAAAACGGGGCAAGTGTTGGAGCCAAGTCTGTTGGTCACTGTCACCCTGTATTATTAATACATTGATTCTGAACAAATGCTATTAGGTACCGAACCTGATATACAAAATCATATCAGTCTCTTTATCAGTAAATAAATGATAAAATTTTGTATTGATGGATAATGGTTTGAACATTTCCTATATCAAAAGTTGATCGGTTCAGGCACGTTATCTAAAAGCATTGATGTTCTAAATCAAATCACGGTTCCTGGTATACAGAACACACACAAAAGGAAGAGTTCAGAAATGAACGAATCCTTCTTGAGGCATTGTAGACTAGGTCATATCAATACGACCCGACTGGCAGAAGTTACATTTTAGATACATATTTAAATCAGTTTGAATTTACATCTTGTGAAACTTGCCAGTCATGTCACAAAGATTAAATGACCATAGCTCTGTTTATTGGAAACAAAGAAAGAGTTAATGAACTCTTGGGACTGATACATGATGATGTATGTAAAGTCTCATGTCTACATATGCCAGGACTGGTTCTTTATACTTCATTACATTCTCTGATAATCTCTCAAGATTCAGACATATGTTCCTGTTGAAACACAAGTCCGAACCTTTTAAGATATTCACAGAATATAAGATAGAAGTAGAGAACCAATACGGGTATAAGTATTATGTCCTATGATAAGATCAGGGAGGAGAATACTTGTGCATGGCATTCCTGGACCATTCTAAAGGAGAATGAGATTCTCTCTCCGTATTACTCCTCTGAATACACCACAGCACAACGGTGTATCAGGGTGGAGCAATCGCACCGTATTAGATATGGTGTGCTCTATGATGAGTACTACTGAATTACCTATTTCCTTTTTGGGGTTGTGCACTTGAGAAGCTGCATACCTATTGAATTAGGTTCGAATCAGATCACTGCCTACCACTCCATATAAGATATGGTATGGGAAGAACCTATATCTTAAGTTAGTTAAGATTTGGGGCTGTCCGGCCTATGTCTAAAGAAAAATCCGAACAAGATCGAGGTAAGGTCAGTTCTGTAGAACTAGAAAGGTTTCAGCTATACAAAACTGCAGCTGATGATTTGACAGAACCAAAGGATTCAATACTTCCCGACGAACCTCAGCCTCTCCGCCAATCTGGTAGGGTTCCTCATCCGCCTGAGAGATACCTCGGTTTCTCGATGACAGTGGGAGCGAGGAATGCATCGTGAGATGATGACCCAACTAGTTTCGAGCAGGCCATCGAGAGTGGGGACTCTGTAAGAATGGCTGGATGCTTAGCGATCTGAGATGGAATCCATGTACACCAGCAAAGTATGGACTTTGGTTGCTATATCTGAAGGGTTAAATCCCCATCATGAGCGAGTATATCTTGAGAAGATTACTTGGTGTAGATGGAGAAGTTGAGACTTTCAAAGCTAGACTTGTTAAAGGTTTTAGTCATCAACCAGGTGTGGATAATGATGAAACCTTTTCCAGGGACTATGCTTAAGTCCATCCAGATCCTACTTGCCATTGCTGCATACCATGACTACGATATCTGGTGGTTGGGTGCCATGACTACTTTTCTAAATAATGATTTAGAAGAGAATGTCAATAAGAACCCAGCCAGAAGGCTTCATAAACAGTGGGAGCAGCGGAAACGTGTGCAAGTTGCTTTACATAATAAAGCAGGCATCGCGGAGTTGGAACTCTGTTTTGATGTGATAGTCAAAGAGTTTGACTTCATCAAAATGGTAGATGAACCATGTATGTACAAAAGGGTAGTATGGAGTATGGTGATGATCCTCGTAGAGTACGTGGATGACATACTCTTGATAGGAAATGAATTTCCTATGCTATGCTCGGTCAATCTCCGCTTATCATAAGGATTCTCCAATAGGATAAAAGTGATACCTCCTAAATCCTGGGATTTGGATCTATGAGATAGATCTAAATGGATGTTAGAATTCTCACTAACTATAGTGAGATATTATCACTTAATCCTGGGGAGAATCACTGGAAAGGTTCCAGGGTGATAAGGACGACTGAATGTCAGCCGCAGACATTGTCTTTACCCTCAGTAAAAGGACGGTATGTTGGAAGAGTTCCAAGCTAGATACCGTGGCAAACTAGACGATAAAGGCTGGTAACATCGCTATTAAAGATACTACCAAAGAGGAAGTTTGGGTGTATATTGGTTCATAAGATGAACCAGGTTTCTACCATTGTATGACAATGGAAGTGTGGCTTTGGCCAAGGAACCATGGTCCCATCAGTGACCCAGACATATTCTGAGGCAGCATCACCAGATCATGGAGATAGATGATCTCCAGGGTGATCGAGGTTAGGAGAGTAGACTCAGAGGACAACACGGCGGATCCACTCACAAAGGCTTTTTCCCAGAGAGAGAGACTTATATGGGATGGTTGAGTATGTGATACTGCAACCACTGTTACAGATGGCCCTAGTGCAAGTGGGAGATTGTTAGTTATATGTATGCCCTAGAGGCCATTACTGTACATTGGATGTATATTGTAGTGGATGATGGGACATATATAGGTAGGACTTTCTTACTCAACATGATAGTACGCTATCTGGTTGCTCTTTATCCTAACATGTATACTTTTTGTCTCTCTGTTACATGTTGATAAAGCCCTTAGGATGTGTACTCGACTTCCAGGACTATGATGTAGATCATACTAGTGGGGCCTGGGTAGTCCATGAGTACATCCTTCAATGTTCCTAGTCATGGGAATATCGAGACGGGGCAGCGATATTCCAGAGTAGACTAGCGTATATCTTCTCAACCCATGCGATGGGCGATGGATGATCTCATATCCATTGGTGTTTGACATCAGAGATGGTATGCGGATGCTCAGTGGAGACTGGGAACACTGAACGGACTCGCCGAGAACTCCCAGATGGTATTATACCTCACGTCAGATGGCAGTTCTCAGGTGACACTGGTACAGTTTAGTCTGTTGACCCGAGATCGTCATAGAGTCTTGTGTGTCTCCTACTGTGCTTTGATTTTCACTCTACCACGGCTCTACTGAGTCGTGCAAACAGGTGATTTTGGGTACAGTCCCGATTCATATGGAGGCAATGAGCGATAGAAGGGGATTCGTCTCTCCCGGTATTGGGGGTTGATGTTGCGCTATGCTCGACTGGCCATAACAGGAAATCCCTGGCCAGGGTTGCAGTGATCTACTGGTAAGTGTTATCAGTAGTTTCATACATGTTATGGACCTCACGTCAGCATGACTTATCAAGTTATTGGGGTCTGACGTTTACCACCCCTAGGCGAGATATGCAACATATCAGACGAACAGACCGGACTGTACGGTAAGTGTTACTGGTTGGATTCACAGGAGTGTGTGCGGGCTTGCTCGTCGATCTTCTGATCGCTCAATTCCCGGGTGGCCGTTACGTTTAGCAGACCGCTTGCGGCTTGTGGGTGCTTGATATGATCATCATCTGCTGCCGGCGTATTGACGAGTCTTTAGAGTCCTACAAAGAGGTTTCCTGGCTCAAGCGAAACGAAATAGGAGCGCATATGAGATATGTGCGGGACCGAGAATAATGCGTGTATGTGATACCGTATTCCATTCTCGTGATGAATGTATCGATTGGTTGTATGCGATATAACCTAGTTATCGAATCAAGGATTGATTCGATAAGCCGATACATTGGATATTAGTCGATTATATGCGATATGACCGGATCGTTAAATCAAGTATTGATTTAATGATTTAATGCATAATTATATATTTGATGTATTACTTTGTATTAACTAGTATTGGTTTACTTTAAATGGATTTTCTCACTTGAATTACACAAGTTGTATATGTGATATATTTTTGTGCACTTGTTTGTATCATGTTTGATGATACATGCATACTTGGGTTTGTGTAAAGACTTAAACCATAGTTATGTTAATGGTTAGGGTTTTGATTTACTCACTTATTCATTTATCTATTTATTTTGGTTAAATAAGGAAAAGGAAAACAAAAATGGTTGCTTTCATTCAAGAAACTTCTTGATGCTTCATGCATCTTTAACTAAAGTAACCATTCTTGTCTTCTTCTCCTAACCCTAACCATTTAACTTAACCCTAGTTAGTTCTCTACACTAAACCATGGTTGAAATTATGATAAGTATCATTTTGTTTTCTATTTTAAAATAACTTATCATAATTCTTTTTTTCTTCTTCTTCTTCTTCAACAAAGAAGAAAACCTTGCTTCCATCAATGGCAACTTGAGAAAAAGAGTGAGAAATCCAATTCTAAAGTGAACCCACTTCCTATTTCTTCATCCTCTACCACTTGCCAAGTAGTGTAGGGTGTTTTCTTCACAAGTTTCTTGACTTGGTGAAGTTGGAGTTTGATCTTGAGTTGTCTCGACGTAGATCATCTTCGGCATCGAAGTCGACGACCTAGCCCGATCATTTCTTCAACGAAACCATCGCCAGAGTCCGGGATCCGATGATCGCAGCGGAGAGTCGTCAACACGGAGCTATGGAGGTGGAGAACCGGATCTACAAAGATTGTAGTCACTTCCCTTTTAGTTAAAGTTGTTAACTTGCATTGCATCGCCTATACATCTAGTTAACAATCCGTATTAGGGTTTGTAGGCACATGAAAAATTTGAATTGGCCATATTTGATCACTTGTAGAACCTCATGGGTGTGCCTAGGATCCCTACATAAATTTTGACCCCGACAATAACAAACCTACAAATTTTGATCTCTCATTTAGTAATCATTAACAAATACAATAGAACAAATTTGACATCAAAATAATAACCTTAGTAAGTTCTATTTCACTTTTACATTAAAATACCTTTATGTTTCATTTCGACATGCTTATACCTTTTAACCGTATCACCTTATAAAAACTCACGAGGTAATGACCCACCTCATCACAACACACTTCTCTAACATAGCACAATTATAGTCGGGAATATAAATTCGGGAAAATACGACTTTACAGTAAAATATCATTAACTTATAAAACATTTTTCTTTAAAAGATATATTAAACATTTCCATGCAAATGCGCCTCTACAACCCATTTTGGGAAACCCCGCTCGGGATGGTGCAGTTTATCGCATATTCTCGAGTTTAGTAGAGTGAGATGTAGACCTCCGCAAGGAGTATTCGGTCTCGATGGATTTTGTACATTCTTCTTTAGAAAATGAGATTTTTACAAGAAAATAAATAAAATTATTCTCAGTAAATATGTATATATAAAGATTACCAAAATACTTATTTTAAATATATATAATATTCCATGTTTTTAAAACTCAAGAAAAGAAGTCAAATATTACATGAAACTACCATGATAATTCAAAACAATATTCATATTACAAATAAATACCATATATTATGAAATTAGGTTTTATTCACTAGAAATGTCACATTTACAAAATATACATCAATGAAAACCTTAAAGACGATAACTGAATGCTTGAGGTTATTTTGAAATTATACCAAAATTATTTTTACATAAAACCCCTCAAGTTATACTAAATTTACAATAAGGACCATAGTAAACATAGGTTTAAGTGGGGCCAGTCTCTTGAGCCTCAGGGAGTCGGAATTATGAGTGCTTGCTTATTTAAGGTAGACAATCTAACAAACGGTGTTATCAACACGGTAATTGTTTTTGAAAAAAACACAAATCCTACCATCCATATGCAGCAGTTACCGATAACATCAAAACAATCAGGATTTCAAGTTCTCTTAAAAGTGTCTGATTCAGACGGAGTCACAATATAATCAATCTGACTTGAATATGATTAAAATATCAAACTACAATTCAACATGAATGCATGAATCCGTATATTCAATCAACATCAATCTATATTGACTAAACCGAGCCATGGATATACTCCATTTACATGTTCATCCATTTTTAGCTGTTCTATTACTGATATCCTGGTTTCGACAAGTCATCCATCTATACAACAAGACAATATAATCAATACAATCAAGATATCGCAGGGTTTATAAGGGGTAGATTGGTATGAAAGGTGTTAGAAATGGCACGAGACTGCAACCATAAGACACCTAACCTGAATCTCTATTGCCGTTGTACCGTAGCTGAACGGTTCCTTGTACTCTGTATACCTTAGTCTCCGGGATAGTGAGACTCCTCTCGTATACACCGGCCTCTTCTGCACCAAAATATAAGTAACAGCGTTAACAATATAATATAACTTTAAAAGTTACATTCTCTTTCTCTCTATTCTGTCTCTACTTACCCTTGGGACTTACCGAACGATTTGTTTGCTAACGACGTTCTCTTTCTTCTTCTTTTGAATGTCGTTAGGAGATTCGGACTCACTAGAGATCAAGCCCAGCAGCTAGGACTTGGATCAGTTTACTGAAGATCCGGAGTTTTAGATTCACTTGTACATTACATTTCATTTTCATTTCTGTTATGTCATTGTTTAGGAATTGCTTTCATTTCATATATTTTCATTTCAGTTGTATTGTAAAAAAATGTTTAATAAATAAAGTTGTTGTTTATTTACATCTTGTCTCTTGTGTATATTTCATTTTATATTGTTTAGATACGCTTAGCGTGTAAATAAGTAGCGGACCCATTGCGTCATCTGCCCGTACACTGGAAAGCTGGGCGTGACAAACAAGCAAGCTTGCTCATACTCCCGTGAATCTAATAAGTAACACTACCGTACAGTCCGGTCTCTTTTTCTGATATTTCGTATATCGAGTCTGAGAGTAGTAAACGTCAGACCCCAATAACTTGATAAGTCGTGTCGATGTGAGGCTCATAACGGGTCGAGAAACTACTGATAACACTTACCAGTAAATCTCAGTTTTCGCCCCGGTCAGGGACTTCGTGTTATGGCCAATCGAGCACAGCGCAATATCAACCCCCAATACCGGGAGAGACGAATCCCCTCCTATCGCTTATTGCCTCCATGTAACTCGGGACTGTACCCAAAAACCACCGTTTTGCACGCTCTTTTAAACGTGAAAAGGTGGAAATTAAAGCACAGCGGGAACCACAATAGACTCTATAACGATCTCAGGTCTACGGACTAACCTGTACCAGTGTCACCAGAGAACTGCTATCTGAAGTTATGTATAATACCATTTAGGAGTTCTCGGCGAGTCTTGTTCAGTGTACTCAGTCTCTACTGAGAACCCGTATACAATCTTTGATGTCAAACACCAATGGATATGGGATCATTTATCGCTCATCAAATGGGTCAAGAAACGTATACACTAGTCTAATCTGAAATATCGATGCCCCATCTCGATACACCCATGACTAGGAACAATTAAAGGATGTACTTGTGGACTACCCTGGTCCCACTAATATGATCTGTATCATAGTCCTGATAGTCAAGTACACATCGTAAGGGTTTTATCAACATGTAACAGAGAGACAGTACAAGTATATATGTTAAGATAAAGAGTAACTAGATAACATACTATTATGTCGAGTAAGAAATTCCTCCCTATATATGTCTAAGCATCCACTATAATATATAATCATGTACAATAATGGCATCTAGAGTATATATACAACTAACAAATTAAGGAGATGAAGAAAATATCAAGTGCAATGTAAATTTCATACCAAACTTTCTCGAATTGACGTCTCTTCTTTCTCTCGAAAATTAAGGCTTTCAAAGTTTTGAAAGTGCATTGAATATCAAATATAATGCCATTATTTATATTATATATATATATATATATATATATATATATATATATATATATATATATATATATATATATTCATATTTATTTAATTAAAAATTGATATAAAACCGTATCCCGCATTTTAGATTTTTGGAAAATTACGAATCTACGAGCCCGTATCCGTATTTGTATCGTATCCCGTATTTGAACCCATGCTACATACGCCATCACTGATGTAAATCAAGGTTAAAAAGCCATTAGCCGGCTTAAATGTTTTCGACCAACAACCACATCAAATAGAACTGAACAGGTAAAGGCCGCATAATTAGCACTATGCAAGGTATGCAAGTGAGTGGCTTAATCGGGTGCACATATAAATGTATATAATCTACCCAATATCCAAAAACGCATAACTCAAGTTCCAGTTAAGAAAGGCTTAATTCTTTTTCCTTCTCCCTATCTACATATTTTTCATCATCTTTTCTGAATTTTCAGGAGTTCTCTATGCATATGTATGCGCGTGCACCAAGTAATTTCATTGTGATCCAACTATGAGATGTATGACCTATTTATGTGTTACAATATGGTCGACCGAAAAAGAACAAGAACGAGTAAGTGCTTACAACGTAAGTTGTTATCATGGCATAGGCTCTAAAACTTAACTAAACCTAATGATCCTAGTAGTTTACATAATGAGGAAACTTTGCATTGAAGTGGAGTCCCTATCATAATGGATGTAATTAATTTATGGATGGTGCCATCATTAGGATGGGTGGAATAATGCAACAATGAACCTTACAACAATCATGACAGGAACAACGATGACAATGACAAATATATAACAATGCTACACTCATATGATGTAGTTATAAACGGCAACAAAGATGAAGACAATCAATCAAGATAAGGATGAAGATGATAGCGACGCCATACTGTTACTGATACATGAAGGCGAGGGGACAATCGTGTTACGAAAAGGGTTTTATGGTTATATTTCACTAAATTGCTGAACTATGAGCATCTCTCAGCTATCAACATTGAAGTTCTTTATTGCAGTAAGCTCCCTTAAAATGCTAAGCACATGTAAATTCCAAGTTAAAAACACTCCCGAAACCAAATTTCCGATGAGTTTATGATCCTAAAAGACTTTAAGGTAGTTAACTGAAATACGCTCATAATTATGGGTAGTTTAGTGAAATTTAGCCTTTTCTGTCAAAATTTATGCATGCACACTACTCTGCTTGTCACTCAAGGTTGCTTGGACGAAGGTTATGACAGTATCATCATGACAATGCCTAGTAAACCTGACATGTGTAAACTGTAGTAAACCATTTGATGGCAAGCGATGCTTTAGTGCAACGATATGACTCACAGCTGGAAACAATACTGGGCAACAACATGTCACCATCGTTCCACATTTCTATATTATAGAATGCTGTTCGCTCTGACCACAAATAGTTCAAGAGAGAAGTACCAATCTTGATGGTCCATTTTGCATGTAATCAACAGAAAAATAAAAATACTGTAAATTTGTCGGCAAAATATAGAACGTTGATAAAGAAGAATGAAGGATACGACACATTACATAATAGCTTGAGATTCTCAAACATCTACACTACTACAATAATCGTTTCCCTCTGCGGATATATCCGTAGGGACATAAAATTCCTCCGTAGGTCTAAAAGCCGCAGGTGTAAGTCTTCGTCCTGAACATACTCATACGGAGTAATAATTGTCCCTACGCCTTACTCCGTAGAGACATTTATCCCTACGGATTATTCCGTAGGGACATAATCTTTATTTAATTTATCTGTTTATAAAATAAAATACTTGTCCCTACGGATTTATACGTGGGGCTTGATAAATGCACCTACGGATTAATCCGTAGGGGCAAGTGTCATTCCTCGCGTCCCAAAATACGGAATACTATGGGTGATTAGGTCAGCCATGCTCCTACGGTCAGTGAATAATCTCGACGCAATCACACTTCGGTTTCTAGCATTACATGGTAGTCAGTAAACAGTACTAAAGTAAAAAAAATCACAGTTCACAAATTTATTACATTACAATAAAAGAGTTCGAGATATATTTATTTTGCACTAGGAAATAACTAACCAACGAAATACAATATGCTTATAACAGAAAGGGCGGCGCTGATGTTGCGGTCTAGACCTCCGCAATCTCGAATGCCAGGTCCTACTTCTTGACTGGGCCAACTTCGTCCTCTGAGCATGCACACTCAGGTCGTCAGGGCAACACATATAGCAATAAATATGTATAATATACGTACAATGTTATCAGATATAAAAGGTGCGACAGAATACAGAAACATAAGAATAATGATTATCATTTGAATATGAACAATGCGATATATGTATCATGTTAGTAAACCAGGCAATGTATATGTCTCTACTTATCGGTCACTAAGTCAATGAAATCAATTGGTAGAAAGAATACTCGTGTTTAACAAGAGTCTCATGTATGTCCGAGACTACGGTCTACTGTTATCCGGGACATAACCCTGCAGCCATGCCGCTAGGTCCACGATCTAATGTGTGTGTGTGTGTGTGTGTCACTGATATCGAATGACCATTCTTTAAGTCATTGTACCTCGCTAAATACGAGTTTAATTCCACCTTGATTTCCCCATTCCCCAGGTTATAGTATGTGTTCAAGTATTAGATAAATACGTTGTGAACAAATACGTGTCGCTTTCACTTTCAATCACGTTTCCACTTATCAATATCAATTTCGTACTTGCCACAACCCAATCACTAGCATTTATATATCGACAATGCAAAACAGTCGCTAGGTCTAAAGTAAACGATCACTATGCAGAGGGTATAAACCAAACACAAAAATTAGGTAGAAATACACTGAACAGATATTCACTAAATTATGACAGCCAATGCCATATGACTTGCAAAATTCACTATAAACCATACGTATAGAATCGACCAAAACAATATAAATATACTTGATTATCTAAGCGGTAAAATTGTTTCATGTCAATAAGATTTCAGGTTAGGGACTTATCATCATTTTAAATTAGCGATCAATTGCTGGAATTCCAGTTTCAGAACTGGAAGTCTAATTTCGCACGATATTTACTAGGGATTGTGTTTAGATTCAAGTGTTTCCTCAGTTGAATAAAACCTAGTTATATTTGTTAGGTTTCCAACGCATCAAATGGATTAATAATAGCCTTCCTGTACTAGGAGATATATCCTATTTAGTGAGAAAGCGAAAGAAATGTCATTGCAGAAACTGCAGAACACGTTGACGATCTAAAATACAAACTAAATATCAAACGACTGTGAAACTGAATGAGACAAAATCCATGTGTTATCTAACTAAATTATCTACGCGAATATATAGGACTCCGTACATTTTCAGTTTTATGTAGGGACGTGCAGGCGCTTAAATTCAGGCATCCTCATGGAATGCTGCTCCGGACTGCAGTCCAAAGTCGCATTCCCAGTCAATTCTCGTTACAGTGGCCTATCAGTATTGAAGAGTAAACTATAGAGAGTTCTATCTTATCGAGTCGGCTTCGATAAGAACCCTTGAACATCCAGTTTTGATATGTATTTAATTTACAATGATTTTAATAAGGCAACATTAATGGTCAAATTTCAGACTTGACGTAACTAGACGGAGGAGGTATCATTTCATAGTGATAAAGTCAATATTCTTATCTCAAATTCTTAAAAGTTATTTATTATCGTTAAATGGATTTATGGGCCATAAATTCCTCCATCTTTAAATGGGGTTTTCATTAGGACTATGTATCGAACACTTGCAAAATATATCATGATCGATACTTCGTTTTCTTTCGACCAAACAAACGGTAATTAATTCTTCTGGGATTTACATAATAATAACACGCATTATCAACTCGATCATGTTCCAACCATCATAGCTGCGAGTGTAAATAAAATATAACGATCATACGATATAATATATAAATGTGTTCAAATTTTAGGTTACTCGTTATAATATAATACGATAGCATGAGTAGCAAGTGAGGAGTTTAACTTGCCTAGCGATAGCTCGATAGTCGGGATGGTGACGACGAACGGTGGCAGCACAGCAACATGGCACAGAGCAGCGGCACAATCACGGGCACAATCACAGCAGCGGCAACAAGCTTAAGCTCAGCTAGCTACGGGGTTCTGGGATGATGGCGTTGGCTGGAGCTTGGTCGAACTCCGTGACGAAGGTGGCGGTGACGTCAGGGAGAAGGCAAGCAGCTCAGGGACGGCGACTCTATAGCGAGTCGAGAAGGGAAAGGAGGATGGGTTCGAAAGAGATGATGGTGGAGGTTGCGGTAGTACTCAGGTGGTCACGGTTGGGGAGAGGAGATCGGTGGAGGTGATGAGGAGGTAATGCGGGTGGTCGTCGGTGATGAGGGTGGCCGGAGGAGAATGGGGTCGGTGGTGCACGGTGGGGAGTCGTGGAGTCGATGGAGCTTGTAGCGCGGCTGTGGAGGAGCTCCGGGTGATGGAGTTGGGTGGGCTAAACTACCGTTTGTTTGGTCGATGGTCGGTTGAGGTGGGTCGTCAAAAAGGTGGAGCTCGGAGCTTGGAGATGGTGGAGTTGAGTTTGAAAGAGGGAGAACGAGAGAGAGAGAGAGAACGAGCAAGATGGGATAAAAAGTGAGAGGGGCTCGGTTGGAGGAGATCGGCGTTGAGGAGATCGTGGGGGTCGACGCGCAAATCACTCGACCGTTGGCGACGAGGTAGCGTAGGTCTCGCGGAGACGTCGACGAGGGGGAGAGAGGGGAGCAAGCGAGGATTTTGGGGAAGGGATCTCAGTGAGGTCGTTGGCATGGTGGGCGGCGTCGATGAGGGCTGGGTCGTAGGCGAGCGTGAGAAGAGGGGGAAGCCGTTGAAAATGGCGGGAAAAGATAGGGAGAAGAAGAAGAAGTAGGGGTGTAACGAGTCGGGTCGGGTTCGGGTCCGGGCTAGGGTAGTTTAGGGTTTAGGTTAGATTAGGAAAAATAATAATTAAAATAAATAAAAAATATAAAAAGTGCAAAAATAATAAAGAAAATCTAGAAAAATATAATAAATATATATACGAAAAATATATATGGAACTGGGGATTTACATCATACCCTCCTCACAAAAATTTCGTCCTCGAAATTAAAGAACAACAACACTACTCAAACAGGTGCGGAAAACGTGGACAGATGTTCTCCTCGCGTTCCTGGTCGACTCTCCTGGAGAACGACCACCCCAAGAAACTTGAACCAAGGGAATGACTTTGTTCATAGCACTTTTTCCCGACGATCGAGAATGGTGGTAGGCTGCTCCTTGTAACACAGATCAACGCCTAACGTTAACTCTGAATGGTCCAAGACATAGCTATCATCCTGAACATAGTATTGATTGGTAGAGAGATTTAGTGTGCTTACGCTATTTGTGATCAAAGAATTAATCACAATCAATAATAGTGTCGCTTGGTAGCTAGCCGGTTGAGTACGGGCCGGTCCACAGGGAGATGGATTTCTATTCTTTATGTTTTGACGAGTTAAATCCAAAAGATTTTGGGTTTTATTTTAAGATCTAAGAATGAGATAAAAGTTTATAAAAAGCTTTCTAGGGTTAAGATTAGGTTAGTTTGGAAAATCAATTATTGTCACCGCTTTCTATGCCCTAATTAAGAACTATTTAGGTGTTAAGATAATAGTTAAAAAAGAGGATTAGCACGATCGGGAAGAAACTAGGTTTCTTTCTCTAGGTCCTTGTCCGTCCTTTCTTAACTCTTACCCTAACCTCCATGGAAATCATACACAACCGGTTTTTAACTATGGTATCACCGCTACCTCTTAGGATAGGGTGCCGTAGTGAGCGGTGTGTGTATGTATGCATAGAGTACTATTTAAAATGTATGACGGGTAAGAAAAGGGTGAGAGATTTTCATCTCTCAAATATTTCCCAAACCTAACCCTAATAAGTGAGGAATTACTCACTCATTAGGGAATTGATAAACGGATTCATTTTTGTTTGTTTTTAATTTAACAACTACGGCAGATAAATAAAATTAATAACTACGGCAGATAAATAAAATTTATAATTAGGGTAGAAAAGAAATTAAACTAAGACAAGGTAAAGAAAAACTTACTTTTTTTTTATTTGATGCACTCTTTGAACATTTACTATGGTTTTAATAACTATGGCGGATAAAAAAATTTATAACTACGGCAGATAAAAAAATTATAACTACGGCAGATAAAAAATTTATAACTACGGCAAAAAAGAAATTCAAGATAGAAAAACTTACTTCTTTATTGATGCACTCTTTGACAGATTACATGGAATTGAAAATTTAAGATCTAGAAATTAAAAGAGGCATCTCAAAGAGGCACCCAAAAAGAAGCACGAGAATTATTGGCCTTTTGCTATCCTGTTTATAGATACAGGAAACGCTAGGTTATATTCTGATCCATTCATAAATTTACAAATCTACCTTAAGAAGACCCGGTCAACGCACCATCTTATCCACCGACACGTGTATTGCACGGCCGCGGATCCGCGGCCAAAAGCCTTGTTTGGCTGCGGTTCCACAGCCGTTTGATGGGCTATTGGGCTCATTTCTTTAGGGTTGTTTCATGTTGCATTTTACTTCTGATTTCTTCACTTAGTTTCTCAAAATATCTTCTATTTTCTTCCAGATTTCCACAGTGCAGAATGTTGTGGACTTTTACCATTAGGTTCGTGTTGAAGTCTTGAATCTTGTGCTACCCTCATACGTTGTGCAATCGAACTGTTCATTGGTCTTCATTTGTTCCTTAAACTGGTAGGCGGTATCATACAGATTCATCTATTTATTGGTTGTAGTCTCACATTTATAGAGTCTTTTCACCATTTTCACTGTATTTGTTCTGAGAACCTGTAACCTGCAACTATTTAGCAGACATAGATCAAAAGCACCTATTTATTTGCAATATGATTAAGAATGGGGAATATAATAATGCAAAATTTTGATATGAACAAATACCCCCAAACTTATCTTTTGCTCGTCCCGAGCAAAACCATTTTTATTCTCAACAAAATCCTAAGCTCACTTTCGCAGGGAATCGCGATTGCACTGAGCTCGTGCAACAAGCCGTTAAATCTCTAGGTGTCCCTAGTAGGAGGAGTGTTGTCTCCTGAGGGTTTTCAGCGGATACTACCCATAAAATCCTATCATTTTGGCATATTGACTTTCATTTTTCAATTCGGTGTTCTAGCAAGAAATTCTATTATTTTCAACTCAGAAATCATCAACCCATATTTTTCACGCTTCCATATCATTTAACTTAAGATTGTATATGTTCTGTAAATTTATTTAATTTTTAGCATCTTTTGAGTTTTCCTTCTAAGGTTCCATCTCAACTTAGGAATTTTTATCATCTCTACTATATATATAAGTCCTATTTTTCATTCCTATCTCTCATCCAAACCCCAATCATATACCCCGACGTGTGTGTATGTATCACCCCTACACTTGAAAATTCAATTCAAGCTCTTATACTCTTGTCCATTGTCCAAAGTACTTTTAGTTTGTGAATTTTAGATGAAATTGCTCACACATCCTTCATGCGACCATTAATACTTCTTGAGGTACTAACGATCAATTACAAAATGTGTTTGTGCATTATGGCGTAATTCCTCGTCTTGTAATACCTAAGGCTTTAGCAGTGACTCCCAAACCAGTTGGTCTAAGGCACTAGGTGATAAAGCACCATCGCTATATATTTTTTTTATTTTACACAGCCTTAAGTAATTACAAAATCAGTGTTCATTTTTTTTTATCTCTTTATTCACACTTATACTTTTATTTTATTTTCCTTCATACTAAGGATTTTAAACAAGAGCATTTCAAGGTATTTTCTACTATTCCAGGTTTCAAGGTGCGTGTATATGCTAATTATAGGGTATATATTTTCAGAATTTAGACTTAAGATTCAGAATTATTTTTCAGACTTACACTTCAAATAAAAACTCAATACTCTTTCTTTATTTTGATTTAGCCCAAGAACTGAACTTAAAATTTGCCTATTTCTAAATAAACTATAAGGACGTATATTTTCTACAGTTAAATTTTAAGAAAGGTTATTTTTAGGGTTTTTAATTTACTAAATTTAGGATATAGTTTTTCCTAACTAGTCAACCGTCTTGTCAAACTTAAGTCAATTATGGCCAAAATTGTCAAACTTAAGTCAACCGTCTTGTCAATTTTTATAATTTTTAAATTTTTTTTCAATTTTTATGGGTTTTAAAATAAGTATGCAAATGCAAAAATATACATATGAATGCGAAGGAAGAAAGCTTACCAAGCACACCCCCAAACTTAAACTTGGCAATGTCCTCACTGTCCGGCTACACCAAGAGAGTCAAAATTGTCGGTACTTCCCTGTTTATTTCTTTTTTTTTAATTATTAACAGAAAATGAAAACAAAATATATATACACAAAAAGGTCCTCCCAAACTTAAGTGAAACAGTGTTTCCATTGTTTAAGCGTTAAAGTTCAGAGTTATGGGGGAGAAAAACACAGTATCAAGCTATACAAGGCCTTACACAGGCCAAAGATTAGCACCAACCATTCAAAATTTTTATCGTTATCATAGTGTGGTTGGTGAAAGAATAGAGTGTAGAGAAAAGAAATGAGAAACACACGAGACCATGTGGAGATAGAAGCAGGTCTCGGTGGAGGAGAAGAATGGCGGAAGGGAAAAAGAAATGATGGTGGTTCGACTTCTTCAGGTGGAGGATGATTAATCACAAAATCCGTGTCGTTTAAGAATGCAAGTTCGTCAGCAAAAAGTTCTTCAAAACTCTCTTCGATATAATTAAACATTTTGCTGTCAGTAAGTTTTGAGCCAGAATTTATCAGACTTGATTTGTCAAAAATTATGGAGGTAGGCGACTCAAAAAACTCATCTACCTTATTTTCAAAAGTATCCAAATCAAGTTGGATTTCTGGAATGATCAAACTTGAATTATCGGATTGTGATTCATCAACACTCACTGAAATTATAGAAAGAATAGAAGAGGAACCTGAGAAAGTGGGAGAAAGAAGTTGAATACAAACTTGAGAGTGGAGATGGAGTGTATAAATTAGCACAATTTGTAATGACCGATGTGTAAAAAGCGATTATGCCAATCTATCAACCCACTAAGAAATAAGGTCAAATCCCTCAAGATTCGTGAGCAAACATGGGTACGTCGAACTTGGTAAACCAGACATTGGAAATAAAAGCGTAACGGATTCTTGCGCGGTCGGAATGATGGAAAGAACGAAGGGGGGTGATTTAGGAAGGGTCACAGTTAAAGGTTCAGGAGGGTGTACACAGTCAGTGGAAGGAACATGATGAATTGGAAAATCCGACTCATCAAACAAAACTGGTTTATCCTCAATAATTTTCTCAATATTCGCCTCAAAATTTAGCTTATCCATGCCACTCTCATCAAAATCAAGACGCATATGAAGTTCAGGAAAAATATTTAATGATTCGGGATGATGAATTATAGAGACAAATTCGGCCAAATCTGCGGGTTCATCATCCAAATTATTCCCCGCGATAATATCCTCAATCAAGTGAAAATCAATTTTTTCAGACACCTTATCAAAAGCATGAATATTTATCAATTCAGGTTCTAGATTGGAGGTGTAAAGTTCAAAGGAATTGGGTGTGGGATTCAATTGGGGATGGGTAGGTTCGATTTGGAAGGGTGCATAGCTCACTCTCTTCATTCAAATTCTCAATCTGTCTAACCGCCTCATCATGTATTGGAAAATTTGGAGCTAGTTGAAAACTAGCTACCAGTTCACTAGGTTGTCTTGATGAATTAAAGGCGGTAATGGACGCATTCAAATTCCTCATCTGTTGGTTTGTCGCTACAATATAAGCTTCCAATGACTGTTACAGACTAGACATGGGTTGTGAAGGGGTTTCAGTAAAAGATTCAAAATTGTTTGGATTCAGAAAACTCCCAAATGGCTGTGTAGAAGCAATGTCTAGGGAAGGTGCGAAAGTCGGGTAGGACTGGTAGGAATTGAATTGTTGGACAGGAGTAGAATCAACATTTGGATAAAAAGGTGAATAGACTTGTTGATCCCAAGAACTGGTAGTGTTGAAAGGAGTGAAAGATCGGTTACGAGATTGTTCAATATGTTCAGCAATAGACATGGGTTTCGGAGTTACAACAGGACTCGAAAAAGGGGTATTAACATAAGAAGGTGGTGAAGGTTGAAATGGTTGATACAAAGTGGATTACGGAGTCCAACCGTTTCTCCTAAACGCTTCTATTCGATCTTTCAAAGAAATTTTGGGTATGGAGGGGTCGTCCGTAATTCGACCAAAACAATGCGCGTAGGAAGGAATGTTTGGATGAGGGTACCAAAGTTCGGCAAAAGTTTTGGGAGGTGGGGTACCCATGATGTAAGAAAGGAGAAGAAAAAGAATGTGATAATTTTTTTGATTTTTTTTATAAATTTTTTTTGATTTTTTTTAAAAGAAACTGTTTGTTTTTGGGTTTTTGAAATTTTTGAAAGCGTTTTTTTTAGAACGAGTTTTTACAAAAATTTTACGGACTACTACACACTTTCAAACAGTCACAATATAAGCATGCACAATCAAGCCTACAGCTAGGGTCTCCTAAGTTAACTAGACTGCTCTTAACTGTTCCAAAGGACAAGTTGTGAGATCCTCAAATCGCTTCTTCAACGCCAATTGTGGCCAGGTAAGCATAAGTAAAGAAATGAGGGATCCGCTCACGAATCACCGTGAGACGGACCTTTTAAAATTACCTTTTCCACTTGTCTAGCCTAGGCATCATAAAGTCTGGTTTAGATAAACGACCGATGCCTACAACTTTTCCTTTGTGCTATTGAGCGCGACAATCCTTATTGGCTGAGTCTAATGTTTTTTTCTATTAACGCGAGGGTTGATGCAAAATACTTTTTGTGATTTCTGGGGTCTTTGGAAGGATAATGAAATCCCCACCAAATCTTGATTGGTGTTATAGCCCCTTAAAAGTCCATTTTAAAAATGCAAAACAATAAGCACACAAAAATCTAAAACACTTTCAAAAAAAAATTTATTTTTTGCAGCTCAAAGAATCCTGCACAAAAACAATTTATTGGAGAGGGAGAAAGATTTTGCGCAAAGAACGCTGCAGGAAAAATTTTCAGTAGAGCCCAGGATAGGAGAGAAGAAGAAAAGAGATACTTACAAAAAATTTTATTTGCTGACGTCACCTTTTGACCGCGGTTCCACGGTCAAACTGTTAATTCTGCCGCGGTTCTGCGGCGGTTTAGGTGGTTTAAATCTCCAAAAATTTTCTGTTTGTTGTTAGGATTCTCCCATGTTTGTTCAGATTCTCTATTTCTTGATTTGTTCACTGGGATTTTCCAGATCTGAATTTGTCCGCCTTCTTTTCCTGCACAATTCACATATTACCTCTCAAATAGAACAAGATGAATTTTATTTATTTATTTTTTTTGTTTTAAAAATTTTCAAATTTTCAAATTTTTTATTTTTATTTTTTTTAACCCGAAATTACACAAAGAAAGAGACTGCCGTCTCCCCGGCAACGGCGCCATTTGATTGGTAGAGAGATTTAGTGTGCTTACGCTATTTGTGATCAAAGAATTAACCGCAATCAATAACGGTGTCGCTTGGTAGCTAGTCGGTTGAGTATGGGTCGGTCCACAGGGAGATGGATTCCTATTCTTTATGTTTTGACGAGTTAAATCCAAAAGATTTTGGGTTTTATTTTAAGATCTAAAAATGAGATAAAAGTTTATAAAAAGCTTGCTAGGGTTAAGATTAGTTTAGTTTGGAAAATCAATTATTCTCACTGCTTTCTATGCCCTAATTCAGAACTATTTAGGTGTTAAGGTAATAGTTAAAAAAGAGGATTAGCACGATCGGGAAGAAACTAGGTTTCTTCCTCTAGGTCCTTGTCCGTCCTTTCTTAACTCTTACCCTAACCTCCATGGAAATCATACACAACCGGTTTTTAACTATGGTATCACCGCTACCTCTTGGGATAGGGTGCCAGAGTGAGCGGTGTGTGTATGTATGCATAAAGTCCTATTTAAAATGTATGACGGGCAAGAAAGAGGTGAGAGATTTTCATCTCTCAAACCTTTCCCAAACCTAACCTAACAAGTGAGGAACTACTCACTTATTAGGGAATTGATAAACGAGTTCATTTTTGTTTGTTTTTAATTTAACAACTACGACAGATAAATAAAATTAATAACTACGGCAGATAAATAAAATTTATAATTAGGGCAGAAAAGAAATTAAACTAAGGCAAGGTAAAGAAAAACTTACTTTTTTTTTATTTGATGCACTCTTTGAACATTTACTATGGTTTTAATAACTATGGCAGATAAAAAAAATTATAACTACGGCAGATAAAAAATTTATAACTACGGCAGAAAAGAAATTCAAGATAGAAAAACTTACTTCTTTATTGATGCTCTCTTTGACAGATTACATGGAATTAAAAATCTAAGATCTAGAAATTAAAAGAGGCATCTCAAAAGAGGCACCCAAAAAGAGGCATGAGAATTATTGGCCTTTTGCTCTCCTATTTATAGATATAGGAAACCCTAGGTTACATTCTGATCCATTCATAAATTTACAAATCTACCCTAAGAAGACCCGGTCAACGCACCGTCTTATCCACCGACACGTGCATTTTTGGCCGCGGATCCGCGGCCAAAAGCCTTGTTTGGCCGCGGTTCCGCAGCCGTTTGATGGGCTATTGGGCTCATTTCTTTAGGGCTACTTCATGTTGCATTTTACTTCTGATTTCTTCATTTAGTTTATCAGAATATCTTCTATTTTCTTCTAGATTTCCACAGTGCAGAATGTTGTGGACTTTTACCGTTAGCTTCGTGTTGAAATCTTGAATCTTGTGCAGCCCTCATACGTTGTGCAATCGAACTGTTCATTGATCTTCATTTGTTCCTTAAAATGGTAGACGGCATCATACAGATTCATCTATTTATTGATCGTAGTCTCACATTTATAGCGTCTTTTCACCATTTTCACTGTATTTGTTCTGAGAACCTGTAACCTGCAACTATTTAGCAGACATGGATCAAAAGCACCTATTTATTTGCAATATGATTAAGAATGGGGAATATAATAATGCAAAATTCTAATATGAACAAGTGTCTACTGAGATACATGGAAAGTTTTGTGCACACCAGCTAGAGACAGAGGCAAGGCAAGCCGATAAGCCACCTCTCCTACTCGCTCTAGCACCTCAAAAGGTCCGATAAATCGGGGACTGAGTTTCCTGCGACTACAAAACTTGATCACTCCCGGAGTGGGCGATATCTTCATAAATACGTGGTCACCAATACCAAACTCCAATGACCTTCTGTCGGCATCTGCCCAACTCTTCTGTCGGTTCTGAACCACCTTGATGCGTTGCCTGATCGTCTGAACCTTGCTCACTGTCTGCACTATGAGCTTAGGGTCCAACAACCTTAATTCACCCACGTCACCCCAACAAAAGGGGACCGACACTTCCGTCCATACAGAGCCTCGAACGATACCATCTGGATGCTAGCTTGGTAGTTGTTGTTAGACGAAAATTCTACCAGATGGAGGAGATCCTCCCAAGAACCCTGAAAATCAAGCATGCATGCCCTCAGCATATTCTCTAGTGTCTGGATAGTACGCTCGGATTGCCCGTCTGTCTGCGAATGATAGGTCATGCTGAACTTGAGACGCGTGTCCAAACTCTCCTGCGGGCTCTTCCAGAAATGGAAAATGAATCCGGTGTCTCGATCAGACACGATGCTAACGGGCACCCCATGTAATCTCATAATCTCTTGCATATATCTATCTGCAAGTGACTCCGTCGATTGTCCGACTCAGAAAGGTATGAAATATGCTGCCTTCGTGAGACGATTAACAATAACCCAGATAGCATTGTTACCCTTTGGACTTCGAGGCAGTGCCGTCACAAAATCCATGGTGATGTGCTCCCATTTCCACTCTGGCACTGGAAGTGGTTGCAACAACCCAGCGTTTCTCTGATGCTCGGCTTTCACCTGTTGGTATACCAGACACTTGGAGACAAAGCGAGCAATCTCCCTCTTCATCCCGTTCCACCAGAAGTGCTGCCTCAGGTCTCTATACATCTTGGTGCCACCTGGGTGCACCGAGTAAGCAGAACTGTGTGCCTCGGCTAGAACTTCATCTCAAATACCCCCTTTGGATCACACAACTGACTGCCAAATCTCAGAGAACCATCTTCATGAATCTACAAATCCATTTTCAAACCAGCCTCAACTAACCCTCTGAACTTCCGCAACTGAGAGTCTCCAGCTTGTGCAGCCTTGATGCGATCTATAAGCGATGATTGAACTTGTAACTGCCAGAACTGTCCAGGCACACCCGGAGTAACTACCTCCAACTCGAGTTTCTAAAGGTCATCGAGAATCCCCTTTTGACAAGTCAGCAACGCAGCCGACGACCTGCGACTGAGAGCATCAGGAACGGCGTTCACCTTCCCCGGATGATACTGCAAATCAATATCGTAGTCTGCCATCAACTCCAACCATCTGCGTTGTCTCATATTTAGCTCCTTCTGAATGAACACGTATTTCAAACTTTTGTGACCCGTATACACTTCCACTCTTTCTCCTGGCAAGTAATGCCTCTAAACCTTTAAAGTGAACACAACGGCCTCTAACTCCAGGTCATGCGTGGGGTAGTTTTTCTCGTGAGTTTTTAGCTGACGAGAAGCGTAAGCTACCACTCGACCGTGCTGTATTAATACACAACCCTAACCTTTTCCCGAACATCACTATGAACAACCAAGCCACCCGAGCTGTCTGACACAGTCAAGATTAGGGCTGTGGTCAACTTCAGTTTCAACAGCTCGAACTCCTGGGTGCACCCCTCCGACCCAACATAAGGCACCTCCTTCCGTATGAGCTTCGTCAAGGGTTCCGCTACTCTAGCGAAATCTTGGACAACCCGTCGATAATACCCAGCCAATCCTAAGAAGCTTCTTATCTCAGCAACTGATTTCGGTGTCGGCTAGTCTTTAATAGATTCGATTTTCGTCAGATCCACTGAAATTTCGTCACTCGAAACGACATGCCCCAGAAATTGCACCTTGTCGAGCCAAAACTCGCACTTGCTTAGCTTAGCATAGAGCTTCTCCTCCCGTAAAACCTGCAATACAATTCGTAGGTGCTTGGCGTGCTCCTCTCAACTTCTCGAATAGACGAGAATGTCATCAATGAATACGACAACAAACTGATCCAAGTACTTGGAGAAAACCCTATTCATCAAGTCCATAAATATGGCCGGTGCATTGGTAACACCGAACGGCATCACAAGAAACTCATAGTGGCCATATCGGGTTTGAAAAGCGATCTTGCATACGTCTTTTGCCTTAACCCTGATTTGGTGATACCCTGACCAAAGATCTAGTTTTGAAAATACCCGAGCACCACCAAGCTGGTCAAAAAAGTCATCGATGCGGGGAATGGGATACTTGTTTTTAACGGTCACCCGATTCAACTCCATGTAGTCGATGCACATGCGTAGAGAACCGTCTTTCTTCTTAACCAGCAACACAGGAGCACCTCATGGGGAAACGCTTGGACGGATAAATCCCTTGTCCAAAAGATCTTCTATCTACTTCTTTAATTCTGCCAATTCCACTGGCGCCATCCTGTAGGGAGCTTTGGAAACTGGCGCCGTTCCTGGAATCAAGTCGATCGAGAAGCCCAATAAGCGAGGCGGGGGTAAACTAGGTAGATCTTCAAGGAACACATCAAGAAACTCTCAAACCACTCCGATGCTAGCTCCTCGTCTATCTCCATAGCTATCAAGGTCTTCGGCTTTTCTCGGAACTTAGCTGGTTCCAAGGACTCGCTGCCGCCCACGAACACGAACTCCGGATGATTAGGAATGCGAAAAGTCACACTCCTAGCCCGGCAGTTGATAACAGCATGAAGCTCAACCAATCCATTCCTAGAATAGCGTCGTAGCTACCAGTCCCAATCAAAAGGAAGTTTGCATAAAATTCCCTGCTACAAACTACCACAGGGCATAACCTACACTCTTAGGTGGACACAATAATCCCGTTACCCGTATGCATCTCCCAACCCTTGGTCAACGACTCGTAAGATATAGAGTATGTGTCAACAAACCGCGTAGAAATAAAGTAATGTGAAACACCCGAATCAAAAAGAATTCTAGCTGGTATAGAATAAACAAGGAAGGTACCTGAAACTACTTCTCCAAAAGTCTCTGCCTGCTTGGCGGACAGGGTGAAAGCCCACCCCTGATTCCGACCTGTACCGGTATGCCTCTGATCGAATAACCGCTATTGGGATACTAGAGGTGGACCCCTCTGAGCTGAATTTCCGTACGACGGTTGATGTTGCTCGAACCCTCCCTGTAGCTCAGATATCTCGCGACATCCACTGACCCTGTGCTCACTGGATCCGCAAAGCAGACACTGCCCCTTGGCTCTACGACAATCTCTCTGCATGTGCCCTGGCCTCCGGCAATAATCGCAAAACAGGGCCCTCCGCTACAGCTGCTGAGGTGAGAAAGTACGCTTTATCTGTGTAACACCCAACCTGTGAACTGGGTTCGCTCCACGAGGGAAATGGCAGCCCGTACCGGAACTACGTGAGGTCTCTTGTCCACCGATCGTTGGCCCTTGGCCTTCTCCACTAATCTTTCCTATACTCGGGTAGCGTTCAACACCTGAGCGAAGGTCGGTAGATCGAGGGATGCGATAAGTTGTTACAGTTCAATATCGAGCACCTGCTGAAACCGTCTTGCCCTGGATGCTTCGGCGGCTACCATGTACGGTATGAAACGACCCAGCCGGTTAAACTCTACGACATAGACATCCACTGAGCATCCATTTTGCTTCAACATGATGAATTTCTCCTCCATCTAGGCCTAGGCAGTCCATTTTGATTCAACATGATGAATTTCTCCTCCATCTCGGCGTAAGCAATGGCCGGAAAATAGTGATCATTAAGCACGCGGAGAACATGTCACGTCCGATAGGTTTCTCTAGCCGACTTTTCTCTACGGACCACCACATGTGGGCCTCGTCCTCCAATTGAATCTTCACCACGTTCACTCTATCATCGTCAGGAACTCGAGCGGCCGTTAAAAGGTTCTCCATGTTGATGAGCCATTGCTCGGCCTCGAGTGGATTTGCTGATCCCATGAAAACCGATGGATGAAGCCTCCTAAAGTCTAAAACAGTACCAACTCTATCATGTATAGTCGGTATGAGGGCGCCATCAGGGCGGCAGGAACGGAGGAGCATTCTTTGGAACGTTCCATTGAGCTTGATGGAACTGGCGAGGAGGAGGTGCAGTCGGTGATCTTCTAGGTGGTAGAGCAGAGAGAGAGAGTCTTGGAGCAGGTGCCTGAAGGGCTGGTCTCTGCTGATAATTGATTGTTGGCCTGGGTGCAGCAATTGGGTTGTGTTTTCTGGGACAAGACCCAATATCATGAGTAGCTGAGCCACAGACTAAGCAAAGACGGTTGGCTCGCTGGCAGTTTTCATCAGATGCCCATCTCTCTTGCAGTAGTTACAAAAGGCTGGGCTGGGCCGGTTGATTGGTACTCCCGGTCTCCTTGGCATAAAAGATGGCCTTGATGAGGCTCCTCCTGCCATCTGGTTGGCCAGACGCTTAACTCCAGCAGATTGAGATCTGCCACTCATTTTTACCACTGCCTCATAACGGCGGACAGCTTTCAAAGCCGATTCATGAGTCGGAAAATCTCCTGTGGCTAATGCAACCTGGATCTCCGGGTATAACCCTTGTTGAAATCGACGGGCTCTGATCTCATCCATCGGTATCAGGTGTGCCGCAAATCTGTTAAAATATTGTGTTAGCTGTGTAGTATGTGATATATTGAAGAATCGAATTATTGAGACATATCTTACCGACTGAGCATGGTGAACTCAGCGTCGTATTCATCTACTGACTTGGTCCACATCGAACCCTGTTGTAAGTGTTGGGGTCAAAATTTGCACCACGGTTGACTAAGTCAAAGTCAAGGTCAACCCCAAGCCAGGTGGGCCCAAGCCCAGGTCAAGCGGGCCCATACCCAAGCCGATCCCGTAGCCAGCCTCCCTATGCCAACATAAAAATCATGTAACAAATAATTTTGATGTAATTTTTTTTGTGCATGAATGTAAGCAAAATGGGCATAAAGCCAAATTTCTGTAAACCCATGGCTTATGTGCAAAAAGAAAGAGCACATGAGGCATGAGATAGGCAAAATGTCATTTTGTAAAGCCCGGGTGGTTATATGTAAATGTGTAAGCCTATATAAGGAAACATGATGATGAATAAAAAAAACAACTTTTTTCTCTCTCTCAAAAATTAAGGTCCGTGCCTCCTTCTTTCTCAAGGTTCTAAACCTTCTTTTTCCTTTTGAATTAAATCAAGAGTTTTACTCTTCCTTTTCCAAAACTAAATAGTTTTTCACCACAAAACCCACAAAAGGGAGCTTGGATCTTCCACCAGAACTTAAAAAGGAGAGATTTTTAAAATCTCACCCCTCTAGTTCTCCAAGAGCCGGCCAACAGAAGAGAAGGAAGGAGACCCATCTCCAAATATCCCATTTGGAAAAGATCCAAGGCTTAAGAGAGAAGAACCTCCGAAGATTTTTAAGGAGTTCAAAACCAAAATCCCAAATCCTCAAAGGAGTTTGACTCCTAATTCAGACCCTTTGGAGTTTAACTCCACTCAAAATCCTCTTTCAGAGTTTAACTCCTATTTCCGGGGGTAAAAACCTCTTCCTTTCGCTGGCGCCCAGCGTCCAAGCGCACAGCGCCCAAAGCGCTAGCGTCAGTGCCCGAGCGCCCACGTGCCGAGCACGTGAGGCGCTAGCGCCAGCGCCTACATGCCGGACATGTGAGGCGCTAGCGCCCAAAGCGGTTGCGCCAGCACCCGAGCGCCCACGGGCCGGGAACGTGGGGGCGCTCGCGCCCAAAGCGCCAGCGCCAGCGCCCGAGCGCCCACGTGCCGGGAACTGGGGAGCCATCACCCGAGCGCCCATGTGTCGGGCACGTGGGGTGCTAGCGCCAGCGCCTAAGTGCCCACGTGCCGGGCACGTAGGGCTCTAACGCCTAAAGCGCTAGCGCCAGCACCTGAGCGCCCACGTGCTGGGAATGTGAGGCGCTAGCGCTCAAAGCGCTAGCGCCAGCACCCGAGCGCTAACCCAAGCGCCCAGTGCTAACACCAGTGCCCAGTGCCAGCGTGCTAGGCACGTGAGGCGCTGGTGCTCACACGTCCTTTGGACGCCATTTTTCTCTCATTTTACATGCACTCCACACTAAAAACACCTCTCTCGTTAGAAAAAAATTTCTAACGAGTCGCTGCCTCGCACCCCGCAAGGGGGCTGCTAGCCCCCTTAACCCCCAGCCCGCTATCAGGTAGCGGGACCCCCATAAAAATTTCTAACGGCAGTTTAGTCCACGGCTGCCGGATATTCGGATCCCTATAATCAATAAACCCCAGCCTACCCTAGGCAAGCGGAATCTGTAATGCGCCTGACAAGCGCACGCGTATTCCCTATCGGGGTGACGAAAAACACCATACAGATTCTGGCACGCCCGGTGGGACATTTCTCTCCTCCCATATCTCAGGTCAAGTGTTCATGCGAACTCATTTAACATATATGCCGATATTTGTACTGAAATAATATTTTTTCCGTGCAGCAATCAACTATCAACGACAATGTCTCCTAAGATGGATCCAGTTTTTGATTCGACCCCGATTCCGTACGTGGTCAAGATCAATGCTCGTGTGGTTCTCCCCGCAAGCCTCGGTCAATAGTAGGAGAAACTGCCCCGCCAGTTTAGTTCCGTCATTATCTACCCTGCCGGAAGCGCTCATCTGGTAGATATCCCAGCAAAACAGATGGTGTAACAACCGAGTCCAGTTCTACTAATTTCAGTTATCATATGTTGATGTGTGGTATTTATTTCATTTATCTTAATTGACTGTTGCTAGTTATAAATTTTACCCCGCCAATTCAATTCTGCATATAACAATTTAAGACATCTAAAATAAAATTAAAAATATTTGACACAGCCTGCTTGACACCCCTAACCCTGTGGTAGCGTCCCTGCATCGTGTTCTCGTCCCATTCAGTGAAACGGACGTGTTTGGACGGCTACACGCACGTACGTGTGTTCGTCTTGGGGGTATGCTTTTTGATTGTAAAATACTTCATTTCAAATTTGGATCCCGCCTAAAATTTTCTTATTTCAATTTCAAATTTTTGGACCCGACCCGGACGCAAATTGGAAATATTTTGCATTTGCGCCGAATCCTAATTTCTAGTATTTTTTTAAACCGTCGAATATAAAATTATAACCCCAGAATATTTTCCATTTTTTCCTTAAAATCTTTTAAAATTTCTCCCTACTGTTCCAACTAAAGAAATCTTTTTCCTGACCAAATTTTTATTCCCCAGCTCAATTTTCTGTTGCTCGAGCCAATCAGGGCTCTCTTACTTGCGCTGGCCCCACCATCAGATTTTCTCTCCCCTTTTCTATCATCACCCAATACCTTTCTCCAGCCAATCGAAGAATTTCTTTTGAGAGCCGGGCCCCACGTCTCCCTTTCTCTCTTTCCCGTTCTCTCTCTCTCTCCCTCTCTCTCTTTCTCTCTCCGCTCGCACAGTTTCTCGCAGATCTCGCGATTACTGTGTATTCCTCGATTCTCGTCACCGCGCCTCGGATCTGGTCACCTCCCTTAGGCATCTTCTTCTTCTTCTGTCTTCTTTTCCCCACAGAACCCTCAAACTCCAGGGAACCCAGCAGACCCAAAACCCTCATCAAACCCTATATCTGCTGAAACCCTTCGCCGGCGCCCTCACCGCCGTCGATCTCACCACCAACACATCCTTGCAACCCTGTAAGCAGTCTCTCCTTCTTCTCCCTCTTCTTCTTCTTCTCTTCCTCCTCTCTATCTTCTATTCATCTCAAAGAATGCTTTTCTGTTAAATATTTGGTTTCCCTATAGGTCGCCGGAGCTCCGTTGACGACGCGCCGACGACGCTTCCATCTCCTGCAATCCAGTGAGTAAGTCTCCATCATGAATTCCCTCCATTCTCTTGCGTTTTTCTTGCTTCATTTACGTGCATCTCGTATCAATTTGAATAGTTACTGTTTTTGTGTTGGACGAATTCCGCTCGTGCCGGCGATGTGCCTCGACGATCCAGCAGGGTATCCTGACCTGTGTAGGTTCCACCGTTCGTCGTTTGGGTCCTTTCCGTGAACCGTGCACACGTCGCGAGTTTTCCCGCCGACGTGTAACGTTCCGTTTTCCCGATTCGCAACCCGTTGAGGCAAGTACACCTTGCTACATGCTAAATAATATTTATACATATACATTGATAGCACCCTAAACCTGTAAGTTAACTTTAGCACCATAAATTCCATTTTTCGTGATTCAATGTCGTGTTATATCATTTTAACTTCCAAGCTTGAAACCTAACGTTTGCAATTACTTTAGTAAACCTAATAATCACATTTATATGTTTTAGTCACACCTTCACTATTGACATAGCCTATGTCATTCTCTCTATAGTTTTACTCCATTTGGACACTCGTATGAATTTAACCTGTATTAGCTGTGATTTCGTCCTTGAACATATATATAAATCATTGCATCCATAAAATTCTTAAAACTTATTAACCTGATTTAACGGCCATAACTGTCATACTGTATTCTGATAATGTTGAAATTATCTCTGAACCACAACGGATAACTGTACTGCTAATTAATTGAAGCTGCCTTATTGTTTAATTCATTGTTTAGATTTATGTGTTGATAACCATGCTTGATTATGTAACTGAGTATGAGCACACCCATGATATCGTGTACATCTTGACATGACTTGCTACATACATATTGATTGACCTGACATAGTACCGTATACTGCTTGACTTGACCTGATGTACCATAACCTGACCCGTCACCTGATCTTGTGTCTAATGCCAACAAACCTGACATGTAGTCATCACGGACCGTTCCTGTTGTCTATCCAGACAAACCTGCTTATCTGATCCTGTGTTGGCATTAGTTCTTGATTACTGAATACCTGATTTGACTTACACATATAACTTGGGGGTATGGGGAAATCAAAGGTGAAACCTGACTTGTAACTCAACAGTTCGCTACTTGTTCTGATCAGTTTTAGAGGCTGGGCCAGCCTTGGAATGATGCTGCTGACATCATTCATCTGTACACATTCCTGTTTTAGTGCCTAGCGGCATGTCTCGGTTTCAGCCCGAGAATCTGGATCGTGGTCCCGGGTATGCATGGGATACTATTGAGTTACATCGATGATTCATCAATTTGATTTCAAAGTCTTTAGAACAGAAAACCTGATAGAACAGTTTAGTTTACTCAATGTACACTACCCTACACTGCCTTGACTTACATTACGGTTACACCTGCTTTTCATTCATGTTTATATTGCATTATCTGTTACCCTGTTTATATTTTATTACTTGATGACATGACGCGCTGACGTCTGGGTTTTGCATGGCCCAGATTCCGTACCTTTGCTGCAGTCCGAGCAGGAGTACTTCAGCCAACAGGCTGATCTGTGAGTTTTAGTAGTAGCTACTTCAGTTATTTTTCTGCAGTTTATTCCTGATGTGAGCCCGCATTATGGGACATACATTCCAGTTATTGTGTATTGGATCTTTTGCTACCGCACTTTTATTATTCTTGACTCGTGTTATCTTGGCTTATGGACATGTTTTAGTTAATGTTATTTTGTTCTTGATATCTCTACAGCCGTAATGTGACTGTGGATGGATACATCCTACCCACAGGTAGCATGGTTGGCTATGTCACGTGCCCAAACTAGCTACTCTGGGAAGCGGGGCGTGACATGGTTCTTTTGGTATCAGAGCCATAGGTTAGTCGGGTTGATTCTTTTGTAGTTGGGTATTGTACCCAACACACGAATCAGAATAACCGTGTTTAGGAAACATGTCCTGCCACCTCGCCGTTTTACCGTTCTTGAATCAAATTCTTCCTGATTATATCTTTTACGATGTGCAAACTTACTTTGCATATCGACTCGAAAACCTGATTCCTTGTTATCTCTCGGACTTAGGCGACTTGGGTAGAATTATGTAATTGTGGTTATGATACCGCGGCATAGTTATAATGCGGTACTCTATTTAAGTAACTTGGAGTTCTAGCCTTGATCTATATTTTGAATTTGTTATCATGCTAATGTTGGTTATTTTGATTTCAGGAATATGGCAGATAAGAATTTGAAGACGTACCAAAGGCGTGTGGACCAAGCCACCATGCTTGGAGTGATAAGGGGAATGCTGGAGAATCAAAAGTGACAGACCGAACTGATCCAGCAGCAAGCGAAATCATTTCAGGAAGGTTTGCGGACCGTTCAGCAGTCCGTAGACAAGGTTGAAGCTAAACCAGTTGATCGAGTAGGGACCGTAGCAGATTTCAGGCGTTTGGGTCCGTCTGTATTTATTGGTTTGGAGGAGCCATTGCCAACAGAGCAGTGGCTAGTTGACACCGAGAACTTTCTTATTGCGGCACAGATTCCAGATGAGAAAAGAGTTGATGTGGTACGCATTCAGTTAGTGGACTACGCCCGAGAATGGTGGCTTGTGGAGGAGACCCGCTTGCCCAAGCCGATCAAGTGGGCGGATTTTTCGAAGAGTTTCCTGAAGAAGTTCTTCCCGCGGACTGCACGGGAGGAAATGGAAGAGAAGTTCATCGGGCTAAGGCAGAATGGAGCACCCGTGGATGTGCATGTAGCAGAATGGACAAGACTCAGCAGATTCGCTGGACCTTTAGTTGCCAACGATGCAGACAGGGCACGGAGGTTCATGCGTAGCTTGGACGTGGACATCCAGAGGCAGATTTTCTCCCTGGGTTTGACCACTTTCTCACAAATACTTGCGGCAGCTCGAGAGCAGCAGAGCCTATCTAGGATGAAGGGGAGTTTGCAGCAGACAGCAGTTGCGGTAAGGAAGCCAGCATTTGTACCAAACCGAGCTCATGGTCGTAGAGGTATTCCAATGGACCGTCGTGGCGTAGCACCAATGAAGAACCATGCTGTGGTTGACCAGAGAAAGAGCGTGACTTGTAACTACTGCAATTTGCCTGGCCATGTGCAAAAGGATTGTCGAAGGAGGCTGGGACTCTGTTTAGTTTGTGGAGCGGCAGATCACGCTGTCAGCGCTTGTCCGTCGAAGCTTCGTACGAGGGATGATATTCAGAAGCCTCCGCATAGACCGTTCCAGGGGCAGAAGCAGCTGACTCAAGGACCTAATCAGGCTCGAGCTTTTACCTTGACGGCTGAGGAAGCTAAGGCATCAGGAGAAGTTGTTTCAGGTATTCTACTCGTTCATGGTTTTCCCGCATTAGCGTTGTTTGATTCTGGTGCATCCCATTGTTTTATGTCATCCAAGTTTATAACTACACACTCGATTACCTGCACGACCCTGTCTAGTTTCTGGGACATCCACACTGGGAATGGGAAAATCATATCTAGTAGGGAGTGTAAAGATTGTGCAGTTGTTGTTTGCGGACGGGAGCTTTTTGCAGATTTCTTGGTGATTGATACGGGTAGCTATGAAGTCGTCCTGGGAATGGATTTTCTTGGCACTTTCCACGCTCACATTGATTGTAGGGCAAAGAAAGTAATTTTCCAGATTCCCAGACATCCCGAGTTTACCTTCACTGGAGGAAGCAGTTCTGTCGGGCCAGTCGAGTTTAGGGCTAGGCCGACAAATGATATTCTTGCATCAATGGAGGTTGATAAAAGTGAAGAGCCAGCTGTTGGTCGTGATTTTATGGACGTGTTTGAAGATATATCGGGACTACCCCCGAAGAGACGTGGAGTTCGCAATTGATCTTATCCCTGGTGCAGCGCCAGTATCTAAAGCATATTACCTAATGGCACCAGTGGAGTTGGAAGAAGTCAAGAAACAGGTTGCCGAATTGCTTGAAAAGGGTTGGATTCGAAGCAGTAACTCGCCTTGGGGAGCTCCAGTTCTTCTAGTTAAGAAGAAAGATGGCACGAGAAGGATGTGCATCGACTATCGAGAATTAAACCGGGTGACTATTAAGAACAAATACCCGATCCCTCGCATTGGCGAACTTTTTGAGTAGCTTAGTGGCGCGAGGGTATTCTCGAAACTGGATTTGCGATCCAGATATCATCAGGTCCGAGTGAAAGCAGAAGATATTTGCAAGACGGCGTTCCGAACTCGGTATGGACATTACGAGTACTTAGTGATGCCCTTCGGAGTAACGAATGCACCGGCAATATTCATGGACTTGATGAACCGAATCTTTTCACCATTCTTGGACCAGTTTATTATGGTATTCATTGACGATATTCTGGTTTACTCGAAGAGTTTTGAAGAGCATGCTGAACATTTGAAGATCGCACTGTAGATGTTGAGGCAAGAGAAGTTATATGCGAAGATGAGCAAGTGCGAGTTTTGGCTGGAAGACGTAAAGTTTTTGGGGCATGTTGTGTCTGGCGAGGGAATTGCCGTCGATCCCGAAAAGATTGCAGCAGTTTGTGATTGGCCGATTCCAAAGAATGTTGCGGAGATAAGAAGCTTTCTTGGACTCGCCGGATATTACAGAAGATTTGTGGAAAACTTTGCTCGTCTGGCGGAGCCGTTGACCAAGCTTACGCGCAAGGAGGTACCTTTTGTGTGGACGGATAGATGTGCGTCGGCTTTTGAGACGTTGAAGCAGAAATTGATAACCTCCCCTATTCTGACCGTGCCAGACAATTCCGGAGGATTGGTGATTCACAACAACGCATCTGGGAAACTATTGGAATGTGTTTTGATGCAGCATGGGAAGGTTGTAGCGTACGCATCGAGATAGTTGAAGACCCATCAGAAGAATTACCCAACTCATGAATTGGAGCTTGCGGCTGTGATTTTCACTTTGAAGATTTGGAGACACTACCTTTTAGGCGAAATGGTCGAAGTTTTCACGGATCATAAGAGCTTGAAGTATGTGTTCACGCAGAAGGAGCTTAGCATGAGGCAACGTAGATGGTTGGAGCTGATGGCTGACTACGATCTTGATCTTAAATACCATCCGGGGAAGGTTAATGTCATGCCGGATGCGCTCCTTCGGTTACCAGCAATTCAGATGTTGACTACGCATAAGGAACTTGTTGAAGAATTTCGAAGATTTGACTTGAAGGTTGTGCTACCACATTCTTCGGGACAGTTGATGCAGCTGCAAGTACATTCGTCGTTGATCGAGAATATTAAAGCAGCGCAATCGCAGGATCCTAAATTGCAAAAGTTTCGAGAACAGGTTGAAGCCGGACTACGAACAGATTTATTGATCCACGAAGATGGTTCGTTGAGGTATGGTAGTCGTTTGTGTGTACCAATGGGAGATACTCATGAAGAACTTATGAAGGAGGCACACAGTTCAGCTTATTCTGTACATCCAGGAGGTACGAAGATGTACCGAAATATCCGACAGCATTTCTGGTGGGAAGGCATGAAACGGGAGATTGCTCGCTTTGTGGCGAAGTGCTTGGTGTGTCAGCAAGTTAAGGCTGAACATCAAAGGGTTGCTGGTTTATTGCAACCACTTCCGATTCCTCAGTGTAAGTGGGAACATATAACCATGTATTTCTTGATGGCTCTACCGCGGAGTCCAAAGGGCAACAATGCAGTATGGGTAATTGTTGATCGATTGACCAAGGCAGCTCATTTTATTCCTTTTCGGGTTGGTCAATCAACAGAAACTTTGGCAGAACGGTACATGCAGGAGATTGTAAGATTGCATGGAGTACCGGTGAGCATCGTGTCCGATCGTGACACTCGATTCTTATCACACTTCTGGAGGAGTTTACAGAAAAGTTTGGGGACTCGATTGAAGTTTAGCACAGCTTATCATCCTCAAACTGATGGCCAGTCGGAGAGAACGATCCAAACTCTTGAAGATATGTTGAGAGCGTGCATGTTGGACTTCAAGGGTTCTTGGGAGGATTATCTACATTTGGTAGAATTTTCTTACAACAACAGTTTTCAGGCAACTATCCAGATGGCTCCATTTGAAGCTTTGTATGGTCGCAAATGCCGTTCACCTGTTTGCTGGGACGATGTCGGTGAACGAAGATTGTTGGGACCAGATTTGGTTGTGCAGACAGTTGAGAAAGTTAACACTATCAGAAATCATATGAAGGCGGCTCAAGACAGACATAAGAGTTGGGCAAATACGTCGAGAAGACCTCTAAAGTTCGCCGAGGGTGATTTGGTATTCTTGAAGATATCACCGACTAGAGGGGTGATTCGTTTTGGAAGTCGAGGAAAGCTCAATCCTCGATTCGTTGGACCCTTTGAGATCTTGGAACGTGTTGGTGAGATAGCGTATCGTTTGGCGTTACCGCAGTCCTTGGCGAATGTGCACGATGTGTTCCACGTATCTCAACTTCGAAGGTACGTTCGAGATGAAGTGCATGTATTGGATCATTCGGAGCTGACAGTACGAGAAGACTTGACTTTTGAGGAGCGACCGGTTGAAATTGTGGATCGAAGGGAAAAGGTTCTTAAGAACAGGGTTATCCCTCTTGTACTTGTTTCTTAGGGTAATCGCTCGCATGAAGAGTCCACCTGGGAACGTGAAGATAAAATCCAGTAGAAGTTTCCTCATCTTTTCTTATAGTTTGTTTGCTTCTATCTTATGTTCTTGGAATTTCGAGGACGAAATTCTTTTTGTAGTTGGGTATAATGTAACAACCGAGTCCAGTTCTACTAATTTCAGTTATCATATGTTGATGTGTGGTATTTATTTCATTTATCTTAATTGACTGTTGCTAGTTATAAATTTTACCCCGCCAATTCAATTCTGCATATAACAATTTAAGGCATCTAAAATAAAATTAAAAATATTTGACACGGCCTGCTTGACACCCCTAACCCTGTGGTAGCGTCCCTACATCGTGTTCTCGTCCCGTTCAGTGAAACGAACGTGTTTGGACGGCTACGCGCACGTACGTGTGTTCGTCTTGGGGGTATGCTTTTTGATTGCAAAATACTTCATTTCAAATTTTGGATCCCGCCTAAAATTTTCTTATTTCAATTTCAAATTTTTGGACCCGACCCGGGCGCAAATTGGAAATATTTTGCATTTGCGCCGAATCCTAATTTCTAGTATTTTTTTAAACCGTCGAATATAAAATTATAACCCCAGAATATTTTCCATTTTTTCCTTAAAATCATTTAAAATTTCTCCCTACTGTTCCAACTAAAGAAATCTTTTTCCTAACCAAATTTTTATTCCCCAGCTCAATTTTCTATTGCTCGAGCCAATCAGGGCTTTCTTACTTGCGCTGGCCCCACCATCAGATTCTCTCTCCCCTTTTCTATCATCACCCAATACCTTTCTCCAGCCAATCGAAGAATTTCTTTTAAAAGCCGGGCCCCACGTCTCCCTTTCTCTCTTTCCCGCTCTCTCTCTCTCTCTTTCTCTCTCCTCTCGCACAGTTTCTCGCAGATTTCGTGATTACTGTGTATTCCTCGATTCTCGTCACCGTGCCTCGCATCTGGTCACCTCCCTTAAGCATCTTCTTCTTCTTCTTCTTCTTCTGTTTTCTTTAAGGCCTCGCCACAAGAACCCATGAAGGTTAAACCCTAACCCTATATTTTTCCCTGCTCCTAAACCCTCGTCGACCACTCTGCATTCCCTCACCACCCTCATCCTCCTCGTCTTCACCTTCTTCTTTCTTCTCCTTCTCCCTCTCCCGAGGCCCTGCATACCCCACTGCACCCATCACCGCCACCATTCCTTAGCCGCCGACCACCTCACCCCGTCACCATCTTCTTCTTCTCTTCTCCTCTCTTCTCTGTCTTCTTTTCCCCACAGAACCCTCAAACTCCAGGGAACCCAGCAGACCCAAAACCCTCATCAAACCCTAGATCTGCTGAAACCCTTCGCCGGTGCCCTCACTGCCGTCGATCTCACCACCAACACATCCTTGCAACCCTGTAAGCAGTCTCTCCTTCTTCTCCCTCTTCTTCTTCTTCTCTTCCTCCTCTCTATCTTCTGTTCATCTCAAAGATTGCTTTTCTGTTAAATATTTGGTTTCCCTGTAGGTCGCCGGAGCTCCGTTGACGACGCGCCGACGACGCTGCCATCTCCTGCAATCCAGTGGGTAAGTCTCCATCATGAATTCCTTCCATTCTCTTGCGTTTTTCTTGCTTCATTTACGTACATCTCGTATCAATTTGAATAGTTACTGTTTTTGTGTTGGCCGGATTCCGCTCGTGCCGGCGACGTGCCTCGACGATCCAGCAGGGTACCCTGATCTGTGTAGGTTCCACTGTTCGTCGTTTGGGTCCTTTCCGTGAACCGTACGCACGTCGCGAGTTTTCCCGCCGACGTGTAACGTTCCGTTTTCTCGATTCGCAACCCGTTGAGGCAAGTACACCTTGCTACATGCTAAATAATATTTATACATATACATTGATAGCACCCTAAACCTGTAAGTTAACTTTAGCAACATAAATTCCATTTTTAGTGATTCAATGTCGTGTTATATCATTTTAACTTCCAAGCTTGAAACCTACCGTTTGCAATTACTTTAGTAAACCTAATAATCACATTTATAAGTTTTAGTCACACCTTCACTATTGACATAGCTTATGTCATTCTCTCTATAGTTTTACTCTATTCGGACACTCGTGTGAATTTAACCTGTATTAGCTGTGATTTCGTCCTTGAACATATATATAAATCGTTGCATTCATAAAATTCTTAAAACTTATTAATCTGATTTAACGGCCATAACTGTCATACTGTATTCTGATAATGTTGAAATTATCTCTGAACCACAACGGATAACTGTACTGCTAATTAATTGAAGCTGCCTTATTGTTTAATTCATTGCTTAGATTTATGTGTTCATAACCATGCTTGATTATGTAACAGAGTATGAGCACACCCATGATATCGTGTACATCTTGACATGACTTGCTACATACATATTGATTGACCTGACATAGTACCGTATACTGCTTGACTTAACCTGATGTACCATAACCTGACCCGTCACCTGATCTTGTGTCTAATGCCAACAAACCTGACATGTAGTCCTCACGGACCGTTCCTGTTGTCTATCCAGACAAACCTGCATATCTGATCCTGTGTTGGCATTAGTTCTTGATTACTGAATACCTGACTTGACTTACACATATAACTTGGGGGTATGGGGAAATCAAAGGCGAAACCTGACTTGTAACTTAACAGTTCGCTACTTGTTCTGATCAGTTTTAGAGGCTGGGCCATACTTGGAATGATGTTGCTGACATCATTCATCTGTACACATTCCTGTTTTAGTACCTAGCGGCATGTCTCGGTTTCAGCCCGAGAATCTGGACCGTGGTCCCGGGTATGCACGGGATACTATTGAGTTACATCGATGATTCATCAATTTGATTTCAAAGTCTTTAGAACAGAAAACCTGATAGAACAGTTTAGTTTACTCAATGCACACTACCCTACACTGCCTTGACTTACATTACGGTTACACCTGCTTTTCATTCATGTTTATATTGCATTGTCTGTTACCCTGTTTATATTTTATTACTTGATGACATGACGCGCTGACGTCTGGGTTTTGCATGGCCCAGATTCCGTACCTTTGCTGCAGTCCTAGCAGGAGTACTTCAGCCAGCAGGCTGAGCTGTGATTTCAGTAGTAGCTACTTCAGTTATTTTTCTGCAGTTTATTCCTGATGTGAGCCCGCATTATGGGACATACATTCCAGTTAATGTGTATTGGATCTTTTGCTTCCGCACTTTTATTATTCTTGACTCATGTTATCTTGGCTTATGGACATGTTTTAGTTAATGTTATTTTGTTCTTAATATCTCTACAGCCGTAATGTGACTGTGGATGGATACGTCCTACCCACAGGTAGCATGGTTGGCTATGTCACGTGCCCAAACTAGCGTACTCTGGGATGTGGGGCGTGACAGGTGGCCAAGCCAGTCTCAAGGGGTAAGAGGCCGAATGTTGTGATCGCTAAGGCACCACAACCGAAACTTAATACGGTGTCTGAACGACTCTCTGATACACCAGCTGGGGGCAAGACTTCCAGTACAAAGGGCAACATCAAACGTTGCGGACGAGCTCTGACGATGACTCCAATAAATGCACAATCAGGCGTATCTCCAAAGCCCTCGATCGCCCAGTCTACGGCGGCTTCCCGAAGAGCCCTAACCAGCTAAGTGCTCAAAATGGAAAGGCTGAGACAGAAGCGGCTCATGTATCGAGCCAACAAGAAGGCCAAGACTCCGGCCTGGTGGAATCTTGTGAGATTCCAAGAGCAGAGTCATCCTGCGATGACGCCTGAGTCGGCCATTAAAATCAGCAATTCCTTCAAACCTTTGAAGTGGGTTCAGAAAAATGCCATGACCTCCGGAATAAAAAACAGCGGTCCGAACGTTGCTACAAAGAGACGTGTCCCAGCCCCAACAGAAAAAGTATGACACTGTCTCTTCAAGAGTTTACCAGGCGCTCTGTGCCGCGCGAAAACACCGGATCAAAACCAAAAAGAAAGCGTCAACACCATTCAAGAATCCGGCTAGGCCAACCGCCTTCAGTCGACTGCCCGTTATCGGAACAGGAGGGTCAAGATAGCAATCCATGAAATTAGCCGCCGGTAATAAAAAGACGGCTGGATATGTTATCCATACGGTCTATATGGCGGGTGGGCGCCCCAGCGAAAACTTTCGCAGCAAAAGTAAGGGTGGGGCCACCACATTCTAAGCCCAATCTGGCTTGAATGTGGTTGTCGCTTCCCAAGAACAGACGCCTTTGCTGGATGATGAAAACCCTCTCGATGAGGATGATAGGTAGAAAGACGCCTCAGTCCATGTAGAGTCAAGCTCGGACAGCGAGGAAGAGCCGACTTTCCGCCCCAAGACCGCAGAGCAAGAGCTGCTTCAAGAGCTTCGAAAACAGCTCAGGAGCAAAGATAAAGAGATGGCCAAGCTCTATTTGAAATTGACGACCTAACGAACGTTGTAATGCAGCTTACGGCTCAAATTGCTCGAGCACCTCCCAATCAAGCACAAGTTGCTACTCATGAGCCGGTTGATGACGATCCGAAGCGGCCGATGCATGACCCTTTGGGTCCAAGATTGGTCGAGCCGCACAAAAGCCGGCCACATTCCGCTTCTGGGGACGCCTTGGCCCCAGATAGCACTATCCCGCTAACACAAGATTGGATAATGGATTTGGTCACCAGCAAGGTTAAAACATTGGTGGCTGAAGCTGATGCTCAGAAAGAAATTAGCAGTAGTGGGAAGCCATATCCCGCACAGTACGATCTGATCGAGTTCCCGAGTGGCTACGTCACTCCTAAGTTCGGAAGATTTGAGGGGACGGGAAATGCAAATCAACACGTCGCCCACTTTAAAGCATCGTGCAGAAATACAGAGGGCAATGATGCGCTCGTTCTTCGTCAGTTTGTCAACAGCCTGACCGGTATCGCTTTTGACTGGTACGTGAGTATACCAGACGGGTCCGTCATTACCTTTGCCCAAATGGAGTCCCTGTTTCGGTAAAGGTTCATGAGTGTCAGTGATAAAATCTCAATTGCTGACCTTGTGAGGACTAAGCTAGGGAAGAATGAAAGCAACACCGACTTTATCGCCCGATGGCGTAATCTCACAGTCAAGTGCGAACCACCGCTGGAGCAGGACCGGTCCGTCAGCCTTCTCATTGGGAACCTCAGCAATTGGATGGTTTGATTCTTGTGTACACCGGCCTCAAGACGTTTCAAGAGCTAACCAAGAATGTCCAAATGCTGAAACGCTCGAAGCAAGAGTCTACCCCGGACACTCAGAGAGACAAGGCTTGGAAAAGCAAGCGGGACGACAACCGTAGGAGAGGGAGTTCCAGCAGTACCAATGTCTACAATGCGTCCGACAATGAAGACAAGCGAAAGGCAGACGATTCCAAAACCAACCGGCCTCGAAAGCCATTGTTGGGAGGAGAAAGGCTTTCCCTAGGGAGAAAAAGAATAAGGTTTACTCTTTCAGAAAGTACAAGATCCGCAAGATATTCAAAGATGCCTTGAACAATGGTCTACAGTTGCCGAGTCGAAGAGACCCCACGAAGCAAAAATGACCGACAATCCCCTGTATTGCCCGTACCACAGAGTAGTGAGTCATAAGATCGAGAATTGCTATATCTTCAAAGACTGGGTCGAGAAGCAATACAAGGCTAGAGAGATCGAGGTGTCCAAAAGTGTGTCGGTGAACAATCAAGTTGCAACCACCAACTTTATACAAACAGAACCTGAAGCCTTCTGGGAGCAGACAGCCCAACCTGCTGCCCTGAGAAATGAAACGGACTCACCACGGCCTCCGTGGGGTACTCACATACCTAATAAGACGAAGAAGATGATAAAGCTACTTCGGAAAGAGCCCAGGACAGAATGGGAAGGGCGGAAGAAGCCTACCATTCCAGCTGCCAATATGGCTCCATCAGGATCAAAATCCAAAAAGCTCAAGAAGAAGAAAAGTGCAGCTCGGGACAAAAAAGAGTCTGCATAGAGACCATTCAAAAATATATCGATTCCCTCGAAGACTATGAACAGAAGGAAAGAACTCTGATTCAATTGAAGGAGTTCCTCCCTATAGAAGCGGCTGAAATTCTGGAGGAGTTAGAGGAAGACTCTAATGAAGAGATCCCTATAGTGACCTGCTACGCTATCTATCTTGGCAGCGACTCTGAGAAGGTGCTCTGTTTTCCCGAAGATGACGAGGAGCTCGACACAAGGGCCAACCAAATCCAGTTCAGAAGCGGTAGGGCTCTGCCACCAAATCAGGGCAACGTCCCAAAAGGAAAGGAAAAATAGGTGGTTAATGAGGAAGATGGCAGAGAACCGGCCAATGAAAACTCAAGTCCTTCCTCGGTGGACTATAATGTCTTGGCTCATCTCCAGAAGCTTCTGTCTCTCCTGAGCATCTACGATACCTTGGTCCTATCTAAAGATCTTAAAGATGTTCTCATTCATGCTCTACAAAACCCCGAGCGATATCAAGCTCGCTTTGTGGAAATTAATATGAAAGAAGCCCAGTACGCTTTTCATCCTGTCGCAGTCACGTTTAAGGACGAAGACTTGCTACTGGGAATGGCTGAGCATAATCGGCCACTTTACGTGACCGGGTACAGCGATGGAGATCGGATTAATCGCATATTGATTGATCCAGGGTCCTCAGTGAACATCATGAACTTGCGGACTATGAAGAGTTTGTCAATGGACATCCGACACCTGTCAAGGGAAAGGATTGTCATTCAAGACTTCAATCAAAACTGTCAGCAAGTTCTGGGGTCTATAACTTTGCCAATAAAATTTAGGGATCTGCAAACTGAAACTAAGATATACGTGATCGACGCTGACACGTCTTATAAAATTCTCTTGGGATGGCCGTGGCTCCACGATTATGGCATCGTTCCGTCAACTCTCCATCAATGCATGAAGTATACTAAAAATGGCAAAGAAAGACGTATTGACGGAGACATCCAGTCGTTCGGTATGCATGAAGTCCGATATGAAGATTATCGGTACTTTGTGAACCTCCAAAGTGTTGAGCCACAGCTGACCAAAGATAGAACAGCCCCGAAACTCAAAAGCAAGTCTGAGCCGACTGTCACTTTCAAAAACATACCCCCATGTGTGTCCGCGTTTCAGCAGTGACACTGATGAGTCCGACACTGGAAGTCCGTCCTTCCGTAAAACCCGCCCTCATTTCGGTAGCGATACGGAAGAATCTGATACTGAAGGCCCATCCGACAGCAAAATCCACCCTCGTTTAGGCAGTGACACTAAAGAATCAGAAGAAGAGGATACGTCTTGCAACAGCTGTGCAAATCGGGCTATCGTGCGAACAGCAAAGCTACGAGAGACCTTAGAAGTTGCAGAAGGGTCCCTAGCCATCACAAGGGTGCCGGAGCAGATGTGCAAAGAGCTTGATGCATTGTCAGTCTCTACCGTGGACCAGTTGAAAACTTTCTATGTTCCCGGGAGGAAAAGTGGACAAAAGAGCATCCTATTTTATAGGTCAAATCTAGTTGTGCACCCGGACGATTTGTCTGTCGCGTGCCTTCCCTATGAAAGAGGCATAAGGGCCATCCTCAATCCCAGATACTATGCGCCCGGCATGCGGGAATATTTCGAAAGGGGCGGATGCCGGCTATATCAAATGGAGTCCGAAGCAAAGTTTTATGAAGGGCTATGGCATCTGCCTCAGGTCCGAGCACTTATCGATGGACGAATTCCAGATAGACGGGGCATAGGTTTCATCCAGCCTGATTCTAAGCCATGCTACATGATCCATATTGGGGAAGCCAGCGAAGAGTAAAATGATGAAGACGAGCTAGCCAGGCCAGAAGAAGCTCCTCAAGAGCTCGAAGATGGCGGACAAGCAACCTTCGATGAGCTAACCGAGATCGATTTGGGAACGCCTAATAATCTAAGGCCGACATACATCAGCTCACTCCTGTCAGAGGAAATGAAGGAGCAGATAATTACCCTGCTGCATGAGTTCGCCGACTGCTTCGCGTGGACATACAAAAAAATTCCTGGCCTCTCACTTGAAGTGGCCGTGCATAAGCTGGCTATATCTCCTGATGCTAAGCCAGTCAAAAAAGCTCCTCGAAGAATGAGAAGGGAACTGGAAGAAAAGGTCATCGAGGAAACCAAGAAACTCATCGATGCCGGCTTCATTAGAGAAGAGAAATATGCAGACTGGATCGCATGCATTGTCCCAGTAAAAAAGAAAAATGGGCAAATCCGGGTTTGTGTCGATTTCAGGGACCTTAACAAGGCATGCCCTAAAGATGATTTCCCGCTTCCGGTCATGGAAATGATGGTTGATGACATCTCAAATTACGAGCTGTTCACCTTCATGGATGGCTCGTCTGAATATAATCATATCAAGATGTCGCCTGAAGATGAGAAATACACAGCATTTCGAACCCCGATCGGAATATACTGTTACAAGGTGATGTCGTTCGGACTAAAGAATGCAGGTGCTACATATCAAAGGGCAATGTCCAATATCTTTGATGACCTAATCCATAAAGTCGTTGAATGCTATGTTGATGATCTGGTCGTCAAGACTAAAACCAAGGCTGATCACATCCAAGATATTAGGGTCGTTTTCACTAGATTGAGAGAATACGACCTGAAGATGAATCCTCTAAAGTGCCCTTTTGACGTGTCATCGGGAAAATTCCTGGGCTTCATAGTCCGACGTCGAGGGATCGAAGTTGACCCATCAAAAATAAAGGCCATCATGGAGATGCCCACTCCGAAGAATCTGACACAGCTAACATCCTTTTAGGGCAAACTTGCGTACATATGAAGGTTTATCTCAAATTTATCGGGGAGATGTAGGCCCTTCTCAAAGCTCATGAAGAAACGAGCTCCTTTTTTCTAGGATTCCGAATGTCAAGAAGTGTTCGAAAGTATCAAATAGTACCTGTTGCACCCTCCAGTGCTTGCTTCCCCTATTCTAGATAAACCGTTGATTCTCTATACTGCCGCACTGGATGAGTCACTCAGTGCACTCCTGTTCAATTGATAAAACTGCACTTTTAATATGATATTTTCCTTACAATTTATATATAATAAAAGATGTTTATTATAAATATGACACATATAAGGGTTTATCCGTAAAAATACTATTTTCAAGTATTTATATATTATAATTAACATTATGAAGGGAAATGTAAGCATATAATATTCATGTAATATTTGGTCTATTTAAATATGCTTACTTTATTAAATATCTTTGACCAATTCTTTTAAAACTAAAATGTCATGACAAATGGTTAAGATAATATCTCAATAAAAACAAATTCTACTGATATCATTTATTAAGATAATTGTGCAGGAATTATATCATGACTGAAATCAAGGAAATCCGAGTTGGCGAGATCAAATCTGCCGAAGATATTCAAGTAAATTGAAGAAACCAATTTTGGCAGAAACGTAGAAAAGATTTTCAAAGTTTAGATATTCAAAAGATCAACAAGTGCTACAAACATGAAGCCATAGAAATTAGAGCCCATGATCCCAGCAGAAGGCGGCGGATCCACGGCCAAACCCGCCTATTGGCCGCGGTTCCGCCGCATATCTGAAGAGTCGGGATTCTGGATTTTTTTGGTTTGGATCCTAACAGCTAGTTACCATATTAGGAAACTAGGGTTCAGGCTCTATGACTATAAATAAGGACCGAGAGGCTCTTGGAAAAATTATCAAGCCGACGAGATCATGAAGTCCAAGACGGTTCACGCATCCAGGCTGATCATCAACTATTCATCTACCTCCTTAGAAGAGATCGAGAAGCAAACTAGGTTTTTGTAATCATTTTCTAAAGGAACAAAAGTGTTCTTGATTTTGTTGATTAATAAAGGTAGTCGTTTTCTTATATTTTTTCTACATTTTACGTTATGTTTTCCCTCTCTATCTTTTCTTTTCCCAACATGTGCGAGTAATTCTCCGCTTGTTAGGGTTCGTAGGATTAGGGTAGAATAATGGATGATGAAGATTCTTAAACTTTTTTTATGTCCTATAAAGTTTATAAACTTTACCAAAAGAATCATTAACATCCTAATCGGGCACGCTACCAATTTATTGCTAGTCTCGACTGCGATTAGAGATTAGATTAATGATTGTTTTGGTAAAGGCTAGACATGAACGGAGATCCATGTCAAGATAAGGGTTAAGAAAGGGAACCCTATTCCCTCCAGAAACCCTAATTTACATGCATCATTGTCGATCTAGTTCTAAATCTATTAAAGGATAAAAAGAGTAATCTTTAATTAATCATCCATGACTACTAAATCTTAATGAACCCTACAAGCCCCTTTCTACTATAAAACTTACATCCGTAATTAATCTAGATCTATATCTTGCATCCGTGTTTGACGAAGATCTAGAACCTACAACCATTCTTTATCTTCCTCTTTACTTTCTCAACATGTCTAAAGTAAGATTAAAAGATTCAACGTTTCCCAGAGGACGACCCGTACTCATCTCGGTCTAGCTACATGCAACACCGTTATTGATTGCGGTTAACAACTACACATAAATCAGACCAATCAAATGGCGCTATTGCCGGGAATACGTGCTTGATTTATTTTTCTTACTACCCGTGTTGAATTCTTTTTCAATCTATATTATAAACATAAAACAAACCGCATCTTACATATTTAACGATTACTGGTCACGTGGAACGCGGCAGTGAACCCGTGGGAAGCATCTAGAGAAAAATTCCTGGTCACGTGGAATGCGGATAACGTCACTTCTGACCCCGTGGAAAACGTCCAGAGCGGATCCTGATCCTCGCAGAGCACGGCAGTGAACCCGTGTGAAGCATCCAGAGAGGAGCCTAGTCCTCGCCGAACACGGCAGTGAACTCATGGGAAGCATCTAGAGCAAAATTCCTGGTCACGTGGAACGCGGATAACGTCACTTCTAACCCTGTGGAAAACGTCCAGAGCGGATCCTGGTCCTCCCAGAGCACGGCAGTGAACCCGTGTGAAGCATCCAGAGCGGAGCCTAGTCCTCGCCGAACACGGCAGTGAACCCGTGGGAAGCATCTAGAGCAAAATTCCTGGTCACCTGGAATGCGGATAACGTCACTTCTGACCCCGTGGAAAACGTCCAGAGCGGATCCTGGTCCCCGCAGAGCACGGCAGTGAACCCGTGTGAAGTATCCAGAGCGGAGCCTAGTCCTCGCCGAATACGGTAGTGAACCCGTGGGAAGCATCTGGAGCAAAATTCCTGGTCACGTGGAATGTGGATAACGTTACTTCTGACCCCGTGGAAAACGTCCAAAGCGGATCCTGGTCCTCGCAGAGCACGGCAGTGAACCCATGTGAAGCATCCAGAGCGGAGCCTGGTCTTCGCCGAACACGGCAGTGAACCCGTGGGAAGCATCTAGAACAAAATTCCTGGTCACATGGAACGCGGATAACGTCACTTCTGACCCCGTGGAAAACGTCCAGAGCGGATCGTGGTCCTCGCAGAGCACAGCAGTGAACCCGTGTGAAGCATCCAGAGCGGAGCTTAGTCCTCACCGAACACGGCAATGAACCCGTGGGAAGCATATAGAGCAAAATTGTTGGTCATGTGGAATGCGGATAACGTCACTTCTGACCCCGTGGAAAACGTCTAGAGCGGATCCTGGTCCTTGCAGAGCACGGCAGTGAACCAGTGTGAAGCATCCAGAGCGGAGCCTGGTCCTCGCCGAACACGGCAGTGAACCCGTGGGAAATATCTAGAGCAAAATTCTTGGTCACGTGGAACGCGGATAACGTCACTTCTGACCCCATGGAAAATGTCCAGAGCGGATCCTGGTCCTTGCAGAGCACGGCAGTGAACCCGTGTGAAGCATCCAGAGTGGAGCCTGGTCCTCGCCAAACACGGCAGTGAACCCGTGGGAAGCATCCAGAGCAAAATTCCTGATCACGTGGAACGCGGATAACGTCACTTCTGACCCCGTGGGAAACGTCCATAGCGGATCCTGGTCCTCGCAGAGCACGGCTGTGAACCCGTTTGAAGCATCTAGAGCGGAGCCTGGTCCTCGCCAAACACGGCAGTGAACCCATGGGAAGCATCTAGAGCAAACATCGGACTGTGGAGTCCTTAAATCCACGGACTATGATGTCTTTAACCTCGACCGTGATGTCTTAAAACTAACATCGGACTGTGAGGTCCTTAAACTCACAGACTATGATGTCCTTAACCTCGACCGTGATGTCTTAAAACTAACAATCAACCATAATAATTTTAAACTGATTTTACCTCGGTTCAAAGATACATCTCTTCACTCCTTTGATATTTGTCGTTGTAATTCCTCAACTTCTTCAAAGAGGTGACGGGTCCCAACAACCACACATTTCACGGACTGTGGAGTCCTTAAATCCACGGACTATGATTTCCTTAACCTCGACCGTGATGTCTTAAAACTAACATCGGACTGTGGAGTCCTTAAATCCACGGACTATGATGTCCTTAACCTCGACCGTGATGTCTCAAAACTAACATTGGACTATGAGGTCCTTAAACTCACGGACTATGATGTCCTTAACCTCGACCGTGATGTCTTAAAACTAACGTCGGACTGTGGAGTCCTTAAATCCACGGACTATGACGTCCTTAACCTCGACCGTGATGTCTTAAAACTAACATTGGACTGTAGAGTTCTTAAATCCACAAACTATGATGTCCTTAACATTGATCGTGATGTCTTAAAACTAACATTGGACTGTGGAGTCCATAAATCCACGGACTATGATGTCCTCAACCTCGACCGTGATGTCTTAAAACTAACAATCAACCATAATAATTTTAAACTAATTTTACCTCGGTTCAAGGTTACATCTCTTCACTCCTTTAATATTTGTCGTTGTAATTCCTCAACGTCTTCAAAGAGGTGACGGATCCCAACAACCACACATTTCACGGACTGTGGAGTCCTTAAATCCATGGACTATGATGTCCTTAACCTCGACCGTGATATCTTAAAACTAACATCAGACTGTGGAGTCCTTAAATTCATGGACTATGATGTCCTTAACCTCGATCGTGATGTCTAAAAACTAACATTGGACTATGAGGTCCTTAAACTCATAGACTATGATGTCCTTAACCTCGACCGTGATGTCTTAAAACTAACGTCGGACTGTGGAGTCCTTAAATCCACGGACTATGACGTCCTTAACCTCGACCGTGATGTCTTAAAACTAACATCGGACCGTGGAGTTCTTAAATCCACGGACTATGATGTCCTTAACCTCGACTGTAATGTCTTAAAACTAACAACGGACTGTGGATTCCTTAAATCCACAAACTATGATATCCTTAACCTTGACCGTGATGTCTTAAAACTAAAATTGGACTATGAGGTCCTTAAACTCATGGACTATGATGTCCTTAACCTCGACCGTGATGTCTTAAAACTAACATTGGACTGTGAGGTCCTTAAACTCATGGACTGTGATGACCTTAACCTCGACCGTGATGTCTTAAAACTAACATTGGACTGTGAGGCCCTTAAACTCACGGACTATGATGTCCTTAACCTCAACCGCGATGTCTTTAAACTACGGTATCCTGGAAAACGTCCAGAACGGAGCCTGGTCCCGCCAAACACGACAGTGAACCCGTGGGAAGCATCCAGAGCAACCCCTGACTCCGTGAAATGCGGATAAGGACAACTTCACCCATCACTTGCGGGTCCTCACGACTCGTAAGGAAGAAAATTCTCTTGTGAGATCCTTACGACTCTCAAGAGAAAACGCCCTTGGGAATCCTCACGATTCTTAAGGAAAAATTACACCTGCGGGATCCTCTCGACCCGTAGGGAGAAAATTCTTTATGAGACCCTCACGGCTCATAAAGTTGAAAAGACTTTGGTGACAGATCTTAACCCTGTTTTCTAAGCCAGCACCACTCTACAAAGAATCCAAGACTGACAGTTATATACTATCCAAATTCACATGGCAGCAACACAGTAAAGAGGAGAAGGAAACAAGGAGAATATCTGATCTGCACTTAATTAAGTGTTCGAGGCACACCCCGTCCATGCATTTGCAAAAGGATTCAGAACGTGACATAAAACACGCTAAAACGAGAAATTTGCCATTCGAATTGCAAAAAGGTTCTTACAATTATGAAAGCAATAAACAAAGATATTACTAAAGTGATTATAATGGCAAAACCTCAAATCCAGGACATGGATTGAGGAACTCAAAAGTGACCTTGTCCAGAATTTTCCAAGCCTGGCGAACCATCCTAGTGTGCTTTCTTTCGCGATCACAAGCGTCGGGATCCCCACGGATGTCCTCCACCCTCTAATAGGCAGCAAGTATGGCAGACTGTTGAAAAGCCTGGTACAGGAGATCGACAAGATTGTCTCGCCATCTCTTCTAGATTAGGTTCATTAGATACACCGAGTGCACCTTATCTTCAGCGGCATCCAATGCTCTAAGTAGCACGCCGGTATAGAATAGAGGGAGCGCTTCCCAGATTGCTCCCACAATAAGCTTCAGAAGAGGGGAACGCCGAGGAAGCAGATCGTTATATGCGTCAAAGCGGCTCATAATTTGGGCACACTCGGCGTTTGCGAATTCTCGATTCTGAGAACGGCCGAGTTGGCGGATGTCTCCGTAAGAGATAATCTCTTCGAGATCATACATGTGAGTATCCATTACTCCTGTAAAAGAAAATCAGCAAAGATCAGCAGACAGACTGAATAAGCATTTTCTTATTCAAAATAAGCACATGGAGTTAAACTCCTCGAGAGCAATGCCCTGCAGACAGGAGTGACACCTGTCAAAATCAGTTATGAAGGGAAGTTAAAGAAGGCCCCCGAGAACATTGAGAACTTTACTGTAAGAAGATGATATAATTCATCAAAAATAAAATTCCATCTTAAATCTTCAAGATCCATGAAAAACTCTCAAGAGTTTTTCTATATGATTTGAAAGGAGCAAAGCTCCATTAATGAATTAAGATATCACAAGAAAAATCCTTTTTGAGAGTGGAGCTCTATTAATAGAACCCTAATAGGGTTCTCTTTAGTTCCCTTTAGATCTCTGTAGACCTATGGAGCAAAGCTCTGCTAAATAAAACCCTAAATGGGTTTTCTTAAGATCAAAGATCTATAAAGAGAAAAGCTTTGTTAATGGGTAAAACCTTGGTATATTAAAAGTTTTAAACTATACCTAAGTTTTGGAAGAGTTTTACTCTTGAAAAGTTCTTAAAACTGAAGAGCAGTGCTTTGGATAAGAGAAAATTCTCAAGAAAGAGGATGAAAATCATCAAAGGGACCAAAGGTCCTATTTATAGGCATTGAGAGCTGTTTCAACCCCACAAAAGTTGATCCAACGACTGAGATGCTACCGCCGCCGCACTCACGGTTAGGGCCGCGTAAGCGCATCGGTGGGGGGGGCATTTGTTTCCCCCAATCAGAGCAAAGCTCTGTTCAAATTCCAAGACTGGAAATGAAGCGACGCTTCTGCGTCCCCAAATCAGAGCAAAGCTCTGTTCAAATTCCAAGACTGGAAATGAAGCGATGCTTCTGCTCCCCCAATCAGAGCAAAGCTCTGTTTAGAAATTTAAGAGTCAAAATTGAAGCAACGCTTCAAATCCAGCGCTCTGCGCTGCACGCCACGTGTCTAACACAGGTGCGCTAGCGCAGTTGTGCTGCGCTCTGCGCTGCGTGCCACGTGTCTAACACAGGAGCGCTAGCGCAGTTGCGCTACGCGCCATGTGTTAAGCACGAGTGCGCTAGCGCAGTTGCGCTACGCGCCACGTGTCAAACGTAGGTGCGCCGACGCTGGAATTAAAATTCCCACCGTTAGATCAAAGGATCTAATAATAATGATAAATCATTTATTAACCAGAATTAAATTCTGTTAAGGAAAGATTTCACAAAATCTTTCCAAACAACAAGATTGTGCTTTAAGCACCGCTGGATCAATGATCCAATGGTAAATAATGAATTACCAAAAACAGAACAAATTCTGCAAGGAAAGATTTTTCAATCTTATTAAAACAAAAAGATTATCTTCTGTCAAACAGGAGCCTTAGGATCAAAGATCCAACGGTGGGAAATATTCCCCAATCAATCAAGAGAAAGATCTCTTAAACCGATTTAATAAATCGATTGACCCTATATAAAGGCCCCAAGACTTCAAGTCTCAAAATGGAAAAAACCCTCTGCAAGTTTTGAGAAAAAACTCAAAGAAAGAAAGGCAAGCCTTTGAAGAAAGAAGATCATTTCTTCATTTTTAAAGGTAAAGAATTGATTCTTGAAAAACAGAGATGAAAACATCTCGTAAAAAGAAATGTCTTGTAAAAAGATCTTAGATCTATAAAAAAGACCAAGGTCTTTGAGTAAAAAGAAAAGATCAAGATCTAATCATAAAAAAGAAGTATTTTTACTTCACAGATCTTCTGATCTATAAAGGCATAGCCTTTTATAAGAATAAGAACATAGTTCTTGAATCTTGAGGCAAAGCCTCTTTTAAGAAGAACATAAACTTGTTCTTTAATCTTAAATTGATCAAAATGCGCTTTGCGCTATTGGACGGTGCTTTGCACTCCTAAACTACGCCCTTGCGCTTCTTAGACTGGCGCTCAGAGCCATAACATGCCACATGACAACCATGGACATGATCTGCCCTTTGCGCTCCTGAAAACAGCGCACTGCGCTCTTAGGTTGGCGCTCAGCGCCAAGCGCGCCATGTGTCACTCACTGACGCGCCCATAAACTAGCGCAGCGTGCTCATAAATTAAAAGCGCAGTGCTTTAACAAACTAGCGCTTAGCGCTAAGCGACACGTGCCCTCCTCGTGTGCGCTAACCGACAGAAGCGCAATGCGCTCTTTGACTGGCGCAGAGCACCTAGTGCGCCACGTGGCGCGCTGTCAGAACATACTTTGTTCTGATAAATGCTATGCATTTAATACCAGACAAAATGTCAGAGCCCAATGCTTGGCATTATTAAAAGGGCAAAGCCCAAAAAAAGGCCTAACATGCAGAACAAAAATGAAATGTTCTTTAAATGAACTTAGCCCAATTCTGGCCATAAGTCCTCAATTTAAATTGAACTGAGCACCCCTGCTCTTCCGATCAATTTATACCCGGTTCAAGGGTACATCTCTTCACTCCTCTGATATATGTCGTTGTGATCCTTCAACGTCGTCAGAGAGGTGACGGGTCCCGACAACCACACATTGCTACGGACTGTGGAGTCCTTAAACTCATGGACTATGATGTCCTTAATCTTGACCGTGATGTCTTAAAACTAATATCGGACTGTGGAGTCCTTAAATCCACGGACTATGATGTCCTTAACCTCGACCGTGATGTCTTAAAACTAACGTCGGACTGTGAGGTCCTTAAACTCACGGACTATGATGTCCTTAACCTCGACCGTGATGTCTTAAAACTAACACCGGACTGTGAGGTCCTTAAACTCACGGACTATGATTCCCTTAACCTCGACAGCGATGTCTTAAAACTAACAATAGACCGTAATGTCCTTAAACTAACTATCGACCGCAATGCCATTAAATTAAACAACAGAGCCCAATTGCTCTCTTGTCGGATCTAAACGATCCCGTTAAGTTGATCTTAGTCTAGAATTGGACTAACGTGTCCTTAACAAACGTTTAAGTTGATCTTAGCCTCAAATAAGGCTAACGTATCCTTAAACACAACCCCCCAAACCTAAATCTAAGAAAGATACGGATTTGGACTAGTCCACACCCTACGGGCGACAACATAAATTAGTCTCCGTATACAATTCATGGGCAACCAAATACAAAACAAGCACCTACGACACGAAGTGACCATACGGAGAAGGCGAAAGTTGTTACCACGATGCGGTAGCGTAATTAACTTCAGGGGCTTGCGCCTGCAGGGAAGAGCGTCCCCACAATCAAAAACCCCTCAAACGAGGGGAAATCTAACTAAATCTGCTACATCGGCCGCATCCGTTTAAACCTTCGATACATGGTGCCATAAATCAACTTGGCATCTTCGGAGAGGTGGACGGATAGCACCAATTAGCATCTGCCCCGAATTTCAGGCAAGACGGACCTACGCGGTCGCGTCTCTGTGTTCGGCGGGGAACAGATTCTAGCACGCCCGGTGGGACCTTTTCCTCTTTCCACTCCACACTTCGTGTGTCGTGTTCGCGAATGAATCGCGGTTTGTTAATGGTTGCCCTTGAGGTTCGAGGTACAAAGATTTGGCGTTTTGCTTGGTGCAGAAAGCAAAGGATCAATGGCGTTCACCTGCTCAAAATGTTCCACATATAGCTGCAACCCACGTCCTGCCTCAACCGAGGGCATAGCCTACGGGCCCCAAGCTACTTCCCTGTTCATGATGCCCGTGGAACAGGTCACTCAAGCCACCACAGGATTGTTCTTCGGGACCATGCTCCCGCCAACGAGCTTCACCGCTCCTGTGCCAACGCCAGAAGCTCCCAAGAAGTCGGTCTTTGATCGACTTACAGCTACTGCGGCCCCTCTCAGCGGGTCGTCCAGCACCAGCGCCTCGGTCTTCTCTAGATTGGGCCAAAGTTCATGTGGGTCCATGATGAAGCCTGCACCTCACGAAAAGGTTATTCCGAAGAGAGTAACCAACGCTGCTCCTGAAGTCATCAAGGCGGCTTCTCCTGCCAAAGGGTCGGTCTTTACAAGATTGACAATCCCAACTCCTACTCCCGCTCCTGCTACTCAAAGGACATCAGTCTTCAACAGGCTGACGCCAACAACGGCCCCTCACCTGAACAGGGGGCAAGGCAAAGCCATCCCCATCACCGAACCAATTCCATCAGCTCGACACGCTCGACGTCGCTACTGGTGCCGGGTAAGGAAGGCCGGAGGCAACTTCCCCTCTGGGCTAACTCCACCAGCCCCAACGGTGGAAATCAATGCTGCTGTTCCAACCGGGAACAGCTTTGAGCTGCTGAATAGGGTGCGCAAGAATTCTCCTACCGCCGTACTGAAAAGATCTCCTCCTCCGGTAGAGAATGTTGCGGAAGCCAAGCCAGAACAGTCCCCTCAGCGGCTGTCCTTCAAGTTCTACAAAGTCTGGTGGCATGTTCGAAACTTAGAAGTTGATCAAGATTACCCTCGCCGACAGAAAAGGGCGAAGGTTCAACAAGAAAAAAGCCATCCTGCCAAGCCACGGAAAGCTATCTGGGTGCCCACTGCGACGGCCCCCTCAACTTCGACCGCTCATAAGAAGAGAAGGCCACAGAAGATCCCCGTGCCTGCGACAAATGTCAAAGGCACTGAACCCAAACGCTCTAAGTCTGGGGGCATGGTGGTGCATACCGTCTATATAGCATCCGGGAAGGAGGATAGCCGCGCTTCTACGGGCCACCGACCACTCATCCGATCCATCACAAGAGCTCAGGAACAGGAACAGCAGAAGCTTCAGGAGATGCTGACTGCCATGGCCGCACTCACCGGACCAAAAGAAAGCCCGGAGGCATCATCGGAACAACTTCACGAACACGAGACCGATGTTGAATTCCTACGCAGAGTCCTCGAAAAGAAGAACAAAGAAGCCGCAGAGCAGGCGGCTAATATAAAGCGAATGGCACTTCTCTTCCAAGACATGGTCGGGATGATGATACAGCCGGATCCTCCAGCCAAAGACCCTCCGATCATTATTGAAGACGATAAGGGGAAACGTCGAATTCTCTGCCAGCTCTGTCAACAGCCAAAGAGGAAACAATCTCTAAAGCCGTCCTGGATGACTATATTGCTCAGTTAATAAGAGTTCACCAGGTAAATGAAGTGGCCAACCAAGTCGTCAAAACTGGGCGACCATATCCATGCTGGTATGACCAGATAAAATACCCGCCGGGATATACGATCCTGAAATTCCACGTGTACAAGGGGACGGGCAATCCCCACCAGCACGTCACCCAGTTCAGAGCTCTTTACGGCAACACCGGGGGTGATGATAAGATTTTGCTCCGTCAATTTTTCGGCAGCTTATCGAAGACGGCGTTTGAGTGGTACTCCAAACTCCCAAATGATTCCGTCAAAACTTTCGCAGAAATGGAGTTGTTATTCACCCAGCGATTCGCGAGCGCTAGCGAACGCACTCCAATAACGGCATTGATCAATGCAAGGGTGAAGCCGAGCGAGACTTGGGTTCAATACGCAATCCGATGGCGGAATCTGTGGTCGAAGTACGAGCAACGCATCGAAGAAGCACCAGCGGTGGGCATGTTCGTGGGCACCCTAGACCCTCATGCAACTATTTTACAGTTCATGATGTTCTTCAAACCGACCACATTCCAGGTTTTAATCGACAAGCTATCCCAGATGGATCAGATGAGTCACAGACCGTCTCCTCCGAAGCCGGAACCACAGAACGAAAAGGGTAAAGGGAAGGCGACCTTCGTTGCGAACACCTAACAACAGCCCAGTGCTTCAAGACTAGCGGATCAATTGGAGGAGAGAAGGCGCTATTACAATGAGAAAATGAAGCGCTCTTACTCATTCCCGAAGGATAAAATGAAGAGGCTGTTCGAGCTGGCGGTGCACAACAGGCTTATCAATTTGCCAAATCCAAGGCGACCACCACAAACCAGCAAATTGAACAATCCCAATTATTGCCCTTACCATCAAACGGTAAGTCATCCGATCGAATATTGCTTTGTCTTTAAAGGATGGATCGAGGATCTGTACCTACAAGGAAAGGTTGTGCTGTCTGAGAAGTAGAAAGTAAACCCACCACAACCGCACACTCCTAAGAAGACGGACACACCGGGAGCAACGTGCTCTTTTGTTGAAGAAGCTCCATGGGAGGTGGCTCTTTCAGCCAAGACCAAAAGGACATTGAATGATCTCCAGACATGCCCGGCGATCAGATGGAAGAATTCGTTGGAACCTGAGATCATCGAGGAGATGCTGAAGCCGCGCCCAACTCCAAAGATTTGTGGTGATAGCCAAAGCGTTCATGCTCAGCCGTCGAAATCTTCGAAAAAGAAGAGGAAATCCAAAAAGTCCGTGAAGCCTGGCGACAAGCGCACGGACTTGCAGAAACAGATCGACGCGCTGGAAGAGTATAATCAGAAGGCGCGGACTCCAATCACGCTTCAAGAGTTCCTTGGCCACGTCCTTGAGGATGAAGATGATGGAGAAGACTCGTCGAATGGATCTGAAGATTACGTAGCGAGTTGTCATGTGATCTCTCACTCGTCTACAGACGATGAAGAAGCTCCTTGCACAGAGAGACTGGGGGCAGGTCCCGAGCTGGAACTTCTATGGCCGTCAGACGAAATGATCGACGCCTTCCTGAATGAAATTCATCTGAAAAGTAAAGCCGATCGGGAGCGTGAGATGGCCATATTTGAAAGAGCCAAACGCCAGCGACTAGACGAAAGAGCCGAGACACTCCCGCCGAATCAAGGAACATCCGTCGCAGATAAAAACAAGTTCAAGACAAGGAAAAGGTTTTCTAAAGCCATATCAATGGGAATGAAGCTACCGCCCTACGAAGGAAACACTCCCGGTAAAGCAGAAACACATCCTAGCTACTGCTTATATCATCGAAAGATTCCGCACCCTACCGAAGAGTGCGACGCTTTTAAAAGATGGTGGCAGGGATATGTTGCTCATCGGCAACATTTTAAGCGGATGAAACACAAAAATCGTAGGGAGCAAAGAAGTACGACCGAGAAGCATAAAAGAACTACCAGTAACTGTCGCACGGTCAACGCCGGAGGATCGCAGGTTCTCACCTTTGGGAGCGACTCTGATGAGGAAATGGCTCTGGGCCCTCTCTTTAAAGAATCCACCTTGGGGAAGGAGGAAGAACCGAAGGCCTATGAAAACATTCAGCTGCACAATCGCACGCTTCCAGAAAAGAATCTCGGACCCACGAGTAGAAAAGATAAGGGAAAAGAAAAGGTCTTCGAAGAGATCGCCCTGGACGACCAATTCATGAAAGAACTGACCGCCAAGGACCCGCCAAAGAGGAGTAAGGTGGACTATAACGTTCTGGAGCACTTAAGGAAGTTATTCTCGTAGCTCAGCATTCTCGACGCCCTTCTACTATCCAAAGAAGCAAGAGATTCACTGATCAAGGCGCTACAAGGGCTAGAGCAATTCCAAGCTTTTCTCGCCGAAGAAAAGATGAAGGACGAGCTAGAGGAAGTACACACAGCCGATATCACCTTCGGCGACGAAGACCTCCTCCTTGGGACGTGTGAGCACAACCGTCCCCTCTATGTCTCAGGGTACTGCCACGATATAAAGATAGGCAAAATCCTGGTCAAAAATGGGTTTTCCGTCAATCTCCTCAACGTGCGAGTGTTGAAGGAAATCTGCATGAGCGTTCAACATCTCGCTCGTAATAAAATCACCATCTCCGGTTTTGACTCCCAATTATCTCGGACTCTCGGGTCTGTGATATTGACATTACGATTCGAGCTACTTATCACGGATATTAAATTTCATGTCATTGACGCCAAGACATGCTATAACGCTTTGCTCGGCCAGCCTTGGTTACACGAGTACAACATCATCCCTTCTACACAACATCAGTGTATGAAATACTTTAAGGATGGTCTCGAGTATACCGTAACAGGAGAGCTAAACCCATTCTCCGTGAACGAAGTCCACAAGTATGAAGACGCAAAATACTTCTTACCAGACTTTGAGAACACAGAAAAATGTCACAAACCGGAGAACAAAGCTATCACCACCATTCCTGTCTTCGGGAGTGATACTGAAGAAGAGGAAGCGATAGTTTATTCAGGTCCACCCCAGTACAACAAGCCGGGACCGTCCGCTCCTATGTTGATCTTTGGCAGCGACTCAGAAGATGAGGTCCATGCTATATTCTCCGCTCGGCCTTCAATACGAATGTTCGCTGATGAAGTGCAAAGTTTGCAAGTTGCCATGGTTCCGCCCAAACATTATAAAGAACTAGACGCGCTTGATACCTACGATGTGGAAGAGCTGCAGACGTTCTATGTCCCTCCCAGGCGAGAAGGCGATCCTATTCTACCGCTCCGGGGAAACCAAAGTGGAGAAAGAAATCTGGCACGGCGCGGATTCTACACTTGATAGGCTCCAGCCCATCCGTCTGCCTAGATATTACACAGAAGGCTTGAAAAGGCTATTGAAGCACCAAGGGATACCCTTCAAACAGACCGCTCGAAAAGCTAAGTTCTATGACAGGATCTCGAGCGTTCCCGGAACCCAGCGCAAGTTGCCCAACGGGAGAATGGAAGCGATCGGACTTGGATATGTTCGGTCCAAGAAACGGGAGTTACTCCGCGACTGCTATGTCGTACATGACTTTGATGAAGAAGGAGATGCTCGATGGGAGAATGCTAACCCTGAACCAGAAAGAGCCCCCGACGTGAAAGTGCCCAGTCCGTCGTTCGAAGAACAAATGGACAAGCTTATAAGGGAAGCTGGTCAAAAAGTTCGAGACGACCATAATCGCGAAATGGCCATCTACGAGAAAGCCAGGACTCAGCGCCTTCTTCAACAGGCTGCGAAAGATGAAAATGCCCCTCCCTGTCAACCTGTTGTACAAAAGGCTCGACGCAGGGGCAGAAACAAGTCAAGAGTGGAAAAGGCGTCTGACAGCGACAAAGCGGGACCACAAAGTCACGCGATCGGGAATTGAGCGGTCCGGATTTGTCCCTTATGAAGAAGATGAGTCGAGCATACTCTTTTCCTCAAGACAAGACAAAGAAGATACTTGACCTCGCTATAAAACATCAAATGATTACACTTCCGTAGTCTAAACACCCCGAGCAAGCAGGCGAAGTCTCTCATCCAGACTATTGCTCTTATCATCGAGCAATAGGACACCCTCTCGAAGACTGCTTCGCCTTCAAGAACTGGGTCGAAGACCAATATCAGCTCGGCAAGTTCGCTCTATCTGACAGTTGGAGGATAACTCAGCCGCAGAAGCATGAATCCAAAGCCACGAGAGTAGAACCAGATCCACATCGGTCTTAGAAGCGAGATCGTACTTGTCATATGATAACACTATCAGAGGAAGAGACCGAGAATATGGATGATGCTTCGAAAACGATGATGACGAGGTGATCTCAGAATTTCCACCGGCGCCAAAAGAGCTAGAAGATGGAATACACACTACTGCAGATAACCTCAAGAAAATTGATTTGGGGACGACAAATGACCCACGGTCGACATTCGCCAGTGAGCTATTATCTGAAGAAAGGGTGGCTACGTTGAAGGATGTGCTCATGCAGCATAAAGATTGCTTTGCATGGAACTATTCTGAAATACCAGGATTAGATCCAAAGATTGCTATGCACAAATTGGCAATATCCCCAGACGTCAAGCCAGTCAAACAAGCACCGAGAAGAATGCGGCTTGAGCTTGAGGTGAGTATTAATGTCGAGGTCAAGAAGCTAATCGATTCTGGCTTCATCCAAGAGGTTCAGTACCCTGACTGGATCGCCAACATCGTCCCAGTGATGAAGAAAAATGGGACGGTGCGCATATGTGTGGACTTTCGGGATCTCAATAAAGCCTTCCCGAAGGATGACTTCCCAGTACCGGTCACCGAGCTGATGATAGACAATACGTCCACTCACGAAGTCTTCTCCTTCATGGACGGATCGTCAAGATACAATCAGATAAAAATGCATCCCGAGGACCAGAAGCACACTACTTTCCGGACCCCTTTGGGTATATTCTGCTACAAGGTGATGCCCTTCGGTCTAAAGAACGCCAGTGTTACCTATCAGAGGGCCATGACGAAGATCTTCGATGACCTCACACATGAAATAGTCGAATGCTATATCGATGACCTCGTGGTTAAAAGCAAATCATACGAGGAACATCTCGAGCAATTGAAGATCGTATTTCAGCGCCTTCGGCAATACAACTTGAGATGAACCCTCTCAAATGCGCATTCGGAGTTTCCTCGGGCAAATTCCAAGGATTCATTGTCCGACACCGAGGCATCGAGATAGATCCGTCAAAGATCAAGGTGATTATGGAGATGCCCCCGCCAAGGACTCTCAAGCAATTGCGGTCTCTCTAAGGGAAGCTCGCGTATATCCGGCGATTTATAGCCAATCTCTCTGGCAAGTGCCGCCCATACAGTCACCTGATGAAGAAAGGAACCCCGTTCTTCTAGGATCTCAAATGCCAAAGCGCGCTGGACGAAATCAAGCAATATCTGCAGAATCCGCCAGTGCTGGCCGCTCCGGTCAAGGGAAAACCTCTCATTCTTTATACAACAGCTCTCGAAGGTTCTTTAGGCGCATTATGGGCACAAGAGAACGACCAAGGGAAGGAGAGAGCTCTCTATTACTTGAGTCGGGTTCTCATGGGGGCAGAAAGAAATTACTCTCCCATCGAAAAACACTGCCTTGCATTGATCTTCGCGATAACGAAGCTCCGGTACTATGCATTGGCGCATGAAGTCCGTCTCATATCGAAGGTGGATCCTCTCAAATATTTGATGTCAAAAGCCATATTGACAGGTCGGCTCGCTAAATGGGCCCTGCTCTTGATGAAGTTCTCAATAACCTATCAACCTCTTAAGGCAGTGAAAGGCTAGGCCATCGCCAACTTCCTCATCGAACATCCGATATTGGCCGATTCTCTCTTGAGTTGCGAACTGCCAGACGAACATGCGTTTGATGCGATCGACGGTGATGATACCCGATGGGAACTTTATTTTGATGGAGCGTCTTTCATAAAGAAACACAAACAAAACACCCCCATAATCAAATCAGGGGCAGGCCTCATCTTCGTGACTCCACAAGGAGAGATAATACGCTTCGCCTTCTCCTTGACAGAGCCGAGGACAAACAATGAGGCCGAGTATGAAGCTTTAATAGCAGGCCTCGAGATCGCCTTCGACGTGGGAATTAAAAACCTCCTCATATACGAAGACTCCCAACTGGTCGTTAGTCAAGTAAACGGCGACTATCAAACGTGAAAACCAGAACTGGTAAAGTACGGCGAGAGGGTACAACAACTGCTGACCCAAATACCTTCTTACATCTTGGAAAGCATACCGCGTGCAGAAAATAGCAAAGCGGATGCACTAGCTAAGCTCGCTAAAGAACTGGCCGACGAAAACCTCGATGACGTGAGAATCATTGTGCAGAGCCGTCGGGTTCTTGCACCGGCAGAAATATCTCCAGAGTCGTCCAAGGAAAAGGGAGCAACCGAGCAAATGACTCTGCAAATAAAAGACCAGGAAAAGGCTGAGGATTAGAGAGTAGACTTTGTTGGAGATAGTGCCCTCAGAGTCAATTATTGGATCACAGGCACGTGATTGCAATGATTGAGGGAGGACCTATCCCGGTAGGACAGTCTTACTCGAGATGATAGTATGCTATCTGGTTTATCTTTATCATCGTGTACTGCTTTAGGTGACCTGACATGTCGCTATTACACGTTGATAGAGCCCCTAGGATTCTTGCTTGACTGCCAGCAGTATGATGGCGATCATATACGTGAGAGCTGGTGGTCTATAAGCACATCCTTAAAAGGTCCCTAGTCGTTGGAGTTTCGAGACAGGGCATCGATTCTCCAGAGTAGACTAGTGTATACAGTCGAGACCCCGACGAGGGGCGGTGGCCGGTCTCATAAGCCACTGGTGTCAGTTGGTTCACCTAAGATGTATACAGGTGCTCATTGGGTTATGAGTACACCGGACAGGACTCGCCGGGAACATGCTAGTTGGTCTTATACCTGACGTCAGATAGCAGTTTCCTGGTGACATGTGTATAGGTTAGTTCATCGACCTGGAGATCGTCATTTGTCTCGTGTGAGTTCCCACTGTACTTTGATTACTACCCTACCACGGCTCAAAGGAGTCGTGCAAACAGGTTTTAGTTGGGTACAGTCCCGAGCCACATGGAGGCAGTGAGCGGATCTTCAGGGGTTCGTCTCTCCCGGTATTGGGGGTGAGGTCGCGCTGTGTCTAGGAGAGCCATTACGCAAAGCCCTCGGCCGAGGCAGGAGATTTACTGGTAGGTATTCCAGTAGTATCTCAGGGCGTTCTGGGCTACACTCCGACACGACTTGTACCGCTTTTGGGGGTCTGACTTTTACCAACCCCCTAGGCCCGACATGCGATGCTCATAGACGAACGGACCGGACTGTACGGATATTGTCACTGACAGGCTCGGTTGGGTGTCGGGGTGAGCTTCCTCATCGACGTCCCTTTTGGTCAATAGCTGGTGGCCCGTCACGTATTGGCTTATACCTCTGACGTGCTAGTGGTTAAATCCACAGCCATAGTATTGACGAGTCTTTAGAGTCCACCACACTTTCAGTTACTCAAGCTTTCGGGCGAAACGCTGTAGAGGCCGTATGGAGATATGGCAGGGTCCGATCAGATACGTGCGGTATTGCACGGATCAGGATCGGACAGTTTTGTACTAGTGGCCGTATAGTTATATGGCAGGGTTCGATCAGATACGTGCGGTATTGCACGGATCAGGATCGAACGGATTTTACTAGCCGGCTTTGGCTTAAGCCGGTCCTAGTTTAGTACAGTGTAGATTTTGTCTCATTGCATTTGTAATCCGGTCGGAATACAGATGCGGGTGTGTATGCACAGTATTGGGGTTTTCCTGTAATTTATTACGGGACCAGTTTTCTGGAGTTGCCAGTTTGCATTCCGTTCCGGCCGGTTTTCCTTTGTTCTTTCCCGGCCGGACTTTTCTGATGGAGGGGGTAATTTGCAGTTTTGCAAATTACATTTGTGGAGGGGGTTTATTTGTTAGATGAGAGCATCTTTTTATTCCATTCTTTTCCTTCATCATTTCATGCTTTATTGTGAAAAGATTGGATTTGAGGTTGATGTAAGTTTGATGATGATTATGTCTTGATGTGGTCACCACTTCCTTTACCCTACACTCACCTCCCTTCATGCTTCATATTCCCTCCTCCACCATTGTTAAAAGAATATAAGTTTTTCATTAGAAAAGAGAGAAGAAGAAGGAGAGAGTTCTTCATTCTTGAGAGTTTCATCTTCTTGATTTCATTCATGCTAGAAAAATGCAAGCACCATTTTTCTTATCTCATTTCCTCCATCAAGGCAACCAAAACCCAAGTGAGACACTACACTACACATTCTACAGCATATCTTGAGCATGTCGACTTGCCGGCTTCATGCTCGAGTTGCCTCGGTATTGAGGCGGGAGCCCGTAAAAGACGAAGGCGTTGTGGTGCCCTTTCCGGCGAGGAGGCGACAATGTGGAGGCAAGACTTTCCGCGGGAGGTCGGGACGATGACGAGAAGACCGGAGGACTTGGATCAGTCGGTATACTTCTCACCCTATCTCTTGATTGCTAGCATTAGGTTAATGGTTACGATCCGGGTTTTCTTTGTCCGCGGTAGCGCCGGTTTCCGAGTAAGGAAAAATTTTGATTCCGCATTTTGGCCTCGAGTATGAGGCCGGGGCGCTGCCGTGGCGCAACATGGTATCAGAGCCACGCCATTAACCTTACCTAGCTTGTTCTAATGTGTTTTGCATTTCCGATCGACCAAAATCCCAAAAACCACATTTTCCTGTGCATCAGTTTTCTGTTGGAATTTTTTGGTGTCTAAAAATTATTCAGGTTGCAGAAAAATAATGTGCAGGAAATTCTAAGACAACTGTAAAAATTCGACAGTGTCAGTCGTACGGTGGAGCGCGGAACCGCGGCCAAACCCCCCTTTGGGCCGCGGTTCCGCCGCACTCTACTGTGCTCACCTTGTCAAAATTTTACAGTGGACTTCTGGATTAATTTTGTGGGTTTTGGAATATTAAATTTGGGCCCAGGTTTTCTGTGACTGCTACAGTATTGGTTGGGGGCCCACTTGTTAATAGTTTGATCGATCGGATATTTTTAAACACATTATTTCACAGTATTTACATTATATCTGCGACCGTGAATGTCACTTGATCGGTAAATCCCGTCTAACTGCTATAACCCGGTTAGACGGATTTGTGAACGTGACTTTCACGTTGATGTTCTATGTTTATGCTGTGTTGTTGCGGATCGGTCGTGGGGGATAGCTTGGTTGCAATGCTAGTACAGTTTTTTGTTGTATTATGTACATTTGATATTGCGGGACGAGCGTCCGACATATGGACTGCCGTCACTGCCTGTTTGTATTATTCTTTTGGGGCACGACCTGGTTGCGGTCGATGTACCCGGTGTATGTATATTTTACTTTCTGTACTAGGATTACCCCGCGGAGGGGTGCACGGATAGCCGGGTTCTAGAGGGCAACGGGCCCGCATCTCATGGCATTGAGACGGAGGGGGCTTCACTCTAGGATTGGCGGGCTATTCGCCGCACTCGTAGGGGGTACAGGTTGACCCAGGAGGGGTGCCCAAGTTACCGGATTCCGTGAAGTGCTGGGTGGTCCATTCACGGTGCTGGAGGGGGCTGCCTCGCTTCAGGTTTTGGCGGGTGACTTGCCGCGCCCGTAGGGGTCTAGGATTTCATTGCACAGGCTATCCACACGACCTGGGGAACGTCGGGTTTCAGCAGCGGCTCTGTGAAACCCGGGGCTTCCAGATATCTGTATTGTTCTGTGATGCTGTACATTTCTGTGATGTTGCATTTTATCACGCCTTGAGCAAAATATAATATATTGGTATATATATTAGTAGATGTTGTATATATTTTGCATCCGCGCTAGTCCAGTCCCCGCTCTGCCGTTAGTTAGCAAACCTAACGGGTGATGACGGGACGCAGTGGCGAATGCGGATGGCATATACGTACGTCAGTATATTTTCGTTCTTTGTGGTGTGATTAATTGATGGGACTGCGTTGATTCGGATCAATGCAAGATAAACAAACCTATTCTGATGTTGTTGGAACACTTTTCAAAAAGCTGTTATTGCAAGGACGTTCACTTTTGTTTTGCATCGTGGTATTCATTTGGAATATCCTGCTCCTCAGTCGACAAGGCAAGGGCCGAGATCCCTTCACCGGGAGTGACCCCTTGGACAGAAGTTTGCGTCAGGGCATTAACTTCACTATAGCCGATTACTTTTGCTTTGCATCGTGGTATTCAGTTGGAATATCCTGCACCTCATTCTACGGGGAAAGAGCCGAGATCCCTTCACCGGGAGTGACCTCTTTAGTAAAGGTTTTCGTCACTATATTTTTATAAAAAGTTATCCAGTTCCTTCAACGATATCAAGTTCATTACGTTAAAGGTTTTTCGCCAAAAACCAGTCGTAGCCCTCCGTCATTTCAGATTAGTATTGCTTAGTATTCGCGCTACGTTTGTCATTGCTATTCGCCGAGGCGTAGTGTGCGGTAGCTTTGTTGTGCTATTCTGTCGCATGGATATGTAGATTGGTTAGGACAGTCGTACGACTTTGTTGATTATTCGTCAAGGGTCGTGCGGGTGGGTTTAACGCAATCAAGATAATGACGGGTTGAACTTGACTAGGACCTTTTGATTTGTTGATTATTCGTCAAGGTCACTTGGGTCCTAGGGGTAAAAATCACATCGGGAGTTTCAAAAGAACTGAAACTTGCCAGGCATGCGCATACCTTCTGGAGTGTGGTGACGTGAGTGGATTCCGTCACATTATCATGCGATGATAGTTGGATCCCGATTCCCACTGATGAGTTGGTTTACTCCTCGGGTGATCCCGACTAATTCTTCTTTCAGGTTTGGAGGAGAATTTGAGGTACAGTGGGAGGTTTCCAGATTAGACAAAGTGATAACCATTCTGATCTAGGTTAGAGTGCACGCTGAGTGTTTCTTTTCTCTCTCTCTTTGGCAGCGACAATTGACCCGACCCTGGACTTTGACTCAGTGACCAAGTTGACCGAACCTTCTTAACACTGGCTTTTGGATTGTCAGAGTTGCAGACCTCATTGCCACTCCTACTTTTACCCTTTTCTCCAGGACACCCCGTATTACTGCAAACGTCCACTTCCATTGGACAAAACCATCGTATGGTTAGATACGAACTCGAAGGACTTCGAGGATGGTTTCTGGTTCTGGAGAAAACGGATAGGATTATTCAGTTGTCTTTTCTTTTCACCTTCTCTCAGGTTACGAGTACTCCTTGGTTTAGGAGTAGTACACCTATTACGCAAATTGGATAGTCTTCTTCCAAACCATAGGCTGGTGCCGACCGGTAGGGAATGAAGAAAACCAATTAGCCTAAAACGGTGTACAGAAGGTATTAAGTTCAGACAAAGCAAGGGATTAGTAAGAGGGCAAAGTAAGTTGCGACTGCTATTCACGACCAAACCAAGTATTTCTTCGCCAACACTAAATCACCTTTGTATTTCTCCAGGACACTCCGTATCACTATGAAGATCCCATTTTATTGGATAATCCATCGTATGGTTATATACGAACTCGAAAGGAACTTGTTCCAGTTCGGGGATGGATCCTGGTTCAGGAGAAATAGGAATAAAGTACATTCAGGTGTCTTTTATCTTCACCTTCGTTCCTAGGATTAGGACAGTACACCCTTTATGCCTTTTGGATAGTCTTCTTCCAAACCATAGGCTGGTGCCGAACGGTAGGGAAGGAAGAAAACCATTTGGCCTAAAGGGGTGTACAGAAGGTAATGACTAAAGACATATAAAGGGATTTGGAGAGGTGGCAAAGAATTATACGGTTATAGTTGTGAATCTGGATAATGGAAGAGGCATTACTAGGAATACCAGGATACCCCGACGAAACATTTCAATGTTTCAGTTTCACTGTGTACTGTTAATAGAAAACTGATTTCCCGATTAGACACTTACTCCAGGGTATGTATTTACCAGGTATGATTCTCACATCTGTATGGTTTTACAGATGATGAGTGGGAGTAAGTTATTGGGAATTGGATGATCATCCTCATTATATCGGGATTCGTTGTAATCGGTGATATTTGAGGAAGTCACCTGGGTTGTTTGCCGGTCGGCAAATATTTGGTTTTGAATATCCGCTGTTGTGCACCAATTTCAAATTGATATATCTGTACGTCTATTTTCATAGAGTGAGATATACCTTTTGATATTATGTCGATGACATTTACCTATATCAGTGGATGGTTAGGTAAGGAGCATCAAGCAGCGGTGTAATTCTTCTTAGCCATAAGTACAGTTTTCAACCTACGACGCACAGTGAAAGAGTTGTTAGACTCAGCGGACTTATACAGAGTATTGTATGTTGTCCAGTGTCCATTAAGACAGAGGGGTTGGTCCTCGTACTATATCCTGTTTACTTTTAACTTCTCTAGTTCTTAGACATGTGTTTCGTAGGAACACAGGGTCTAAATTTTTCAGGAGTTATAGGTATTTGGATAGAGTAGAGAACCAGGTGCAGCAAGTATCGGGATTCTTCAAAGTGATCGAAGATGTAGATACTTGTGTATGGTGTTCAGTAGATAGTAATGATTAAGAGAAATTGCTTCTCTTTCAGGTTACTCATAATTGGAAGTATTCCTAAGTTGAGTAACGTTGATCGGCCTCCTTCCATTTAGTTTACATGCACTGGAGATAGCTGCATGATTTGAATCTGGTTCAATTAAATCAGTGCCTCTGGTTCTATATTGGATATAGAACAGTTCATATCTTGACATTGTTAAGGTACGGGGAGTTGTCCGGCTTATGCTTAAAACCAGACACTGGACAACTCAAGGCACGTTTCTGTAATGGCTGTTTGTGGGTTGACCCAGGCTATGACGAGGGTTGATTTTCTACCATCTGGATGAACAATAGCAATATTGTTCTAGACTCTCCACAGTTTTTATTAAAAATGGATTTTTTCAGAAAAAGTAGTGGGAGTATGGTAGAACTGGAAGTGATTCCAGAACCGCAAACGATTACTGAAGATTTGATAAGCAACCTAAAGATTCAATCTGGTTTGACATTCCATTGGCCACTCCGCAGATACGGTGGGTAATTTCAGGCACCCGAGAGGCACTCCGGTAGCCTCAAGGACGGTGACAGGGAAGTTCTTGTTTACCCACAATTACCATTGCTGTTGTTCCAGGCTGCGAGACCCGGCAGGAGGATGAGTATAGCGTCGTTCTAAACTAGCTTTAGAAGTGCGCGTCTATATGACTCTGGCAGAGGGTTGTCGTAGTCAGTGGGAGCAGCGGAAGCATTGGTGGACATCTGGCTTATGTCTATTTATAGACTAAAGCAGATATAGCGGAGATAGATCATCTATTTCTGATGTGACAGTCATAGGTTTGACTTTATCAGAATAGGGGATGGATCTGTTGAGGAGGTAGTAGGGTGTGATGTCCTGGTTTTGGATGACATACACAGAGTAGGAAAAGAAACTCCTATACTACGATCGGTTATACTTTGGTTGTCACACAGTGGTTTCTCCACACAGGACTTGGATATTATATCAGACATTCTGGTTACTAGATCTATGGTTTTAGATCTAGATTTGGGTGGTTTCCTAATCAGGGTACCTTGACAGCATTCTATGAGTATTTAGAATGGACGACTCCTGGCACGGTAGTACACCTGCAGGTAATGGAGTCACCCTCTCTAAAGGTGTCTTACAGACTAAAGGGGAGAGGGATGACAGATCACTTGCTTAGGCAATTGAGTCAATCATGAAATGTCAAGTACCACACCAGATGTTGTTCTTGCAGTAGACGCAATAAGTTGATATTAATCCAATCCTGGAGAAACAGTCGGAAGCAGTTTTAGAACATAAGTTGATGTTCTAGGGATGTGATAACGACAGCCTCTTTTAGGAGACGATTATCATTCCAGGCTTCCAAGGTGACATGGATGGCAGAGTGGCTGTCAGAGTTATAGTTTCTCCTTCTGACAAGGGGCAGTATTTTGGACAGGTGGTCCAAGGCAATACTGAGGGAGGCATGGCGCTGGGTACTGATTAAGTTCAGTCATTGATACAGTCTAAGAAGTTTGGATTTGGAGTTCATTTATGAGCTAGGTCCCATCAGACATCCAGACATATTCTAAGACAGGTATTGCTCATTTCGGGAGATGACTTTCTCCGCGAACTTGAGATATAGAGAGACATAGAAAGAAACATCTGAGCGGATCCACTCACTGAGGCTATTCCTCGAACGCAATAGTTTCGCAAACGAGCTTTGTGAGACTGACTAGTAGAGGAGTTGGATGTTCGGTATCACACGGGCTGTGAGTATGCGGCATCGCAATAATTAGCCTTGAGTGCAAGTGGGAGATTGTTGGAGATAGTGCCCTCAGAGTCAATTATTGGATCACAGGCACGTGATTGCAATGATTGAGGGAGGACCTATCCCGGTAGGACAGTCTTACTCGAGATGATAGTATGCTATCTGGTTTATCTTTATCATCGTGTACTGCTTTAGGTGACCTGACATGTCGCTATTACACGTTGATAGAGCCCCTAGGATTCTTGCTTGACTGCCAGCAATATGATGGCGATCATATACGTGAGAGCTGGTGGTCTATAAGCACATCCTTAAAAGGTCCCTAGTCGTTGGAGTTTCGAGACAGGGCATCGATTCTCCAGAGTAGACTAGTGTATACAGTCGAGACCCCGACGAGGGGCGGTGGCCGGTCTCATAAGCCACTGGTGTCAGTTGGTTCACCTAAGATGTATACAGGTGCTCATTGGGTTATGAGTACACCGGACAGGACTCGCCGGGAACATGCTAGTTGGTCTTATACCTGACGTCAGATAGCAGTTCCCTGGTGACATGTGTACAGGTTAGTTCATCGACCTGGAGATCGTCATTTGTCTCGTGTGAGTTCCCACTGTACTTTGATTACTACCCTACCACGGCTCAAAGGAGTCGTGCAAACAGGTTTTAGTTGGGTACAGTCCCGAGCCACATGGAGGCAGTGAGCGGATCTTCAGGGGTTCGTCTCTCCCGGTATTGGGGGTGAGGTCACGCTGTGTCTAGGAGAGCCATTACGCAAAGCCCTCGGCCGAGGCAGAAGATTTACTGGTAGGTATTCCAGTAGTATCTCAGGGCGTTCTGGGCTACACTCCGACACGACTTGTACCGCTTTTGGGGGTCTGACTTTTACCAACCCCCTAGGCCCGACATGCGATGCTCATAGACGAACGGACCGGACTGTACGGATATTGTCACTGACAGGCTCAGTTGGGTGTCGGGGTGAGCTTCCTCATCGACGTCCCTTTTGGTCAATAGCTGGTGGCCCGTCACGTATTGGCTTATACCTCTGACGTGCTAGTGGTTAAATCCACAGCCATAGTATTGACGAGTCTTTAGAGTCCACCACACTTTCAGTTACTCAAGCTTTCGGGCGAAACGCTGTAGAGGCCGTATGGAGATATCGCAGGGTCCGATCAGATACGTGCGGTATTGCACGGATCAGGATCGGACAGTTTTGTACTAGTGGCCGTATAGTTATATGGCAGGGTTCGATCAGATACGTGCGGTATTGCACGGATCAGGATCGAACGGATTTTACTAGCCGGCTTTGGCTTAAGCCGGTCCTAGTTTAGTACAGTGTAGATTTTGTCTCATTGCATTTGTAATCCGGTCGGAATACAGATGCGGGTGTGTATGCACAGTATTGGGGTTTTCCTGTAATTTATTACGGGACCAGTTTTCTGGAGTTGCCAGTTTGCATTCCGTTCCGGCCGGTTTTCCTTTGTTCTTTCCCGGCCGGACTTTTCTGATGGAGGGGGTAATTTGCAGTTTTGCAAATTACATTTGTGGAGGGGGTTTATTTGTTAGATGAGAGCATCTTTTTATTCCATTCTTTTCCTTCATCATTTCATGCTTTATTGTGAAAAGATTGGATTTGAGGTTGATGTAAGTTTGATGATGATTATGTCTTGATGTGGTCACCACTTCCTTTACCCTACACTCACCTCCCTTCATGCTTCATATTCCCTCCTCCACCATTGTTAAAAGAATATAAGTTTTTCATTAGAAAAGAGAGAAGAAGAAAAAGAAAGAGAGAAGAAGAAGGAGAGAGTTCTTCATTCTTGAGAGTTTCATCTTCTTGATTTCATTCATGCTAGAAAAATGCAAGCACCATTTTTCTTATCTCATTTCCTCCATCAAGGCAACCAAAACCCAAGTGAGACACTACACTACACATTCTACAGCATATCTTGAGCATGTCGACTTGCCGGCTTCATGCTCGAGTTGCCTCGGTATTGAGGCGGGAGCCCGTAAAAGACGAAGGCGTTGTGGTGCCCTTTCCGGCGAGGAGGCGACAATGTGGAGGCAAGACTTTCCGCGGGAGGTCGGGACGATGACGAGAAGACCGGAGGACTTGGATCAGTCGGTATACTTCTCACCCTATCTCTTGATTGCTAGCATTAGGTTAATGGTTACGATCCGGGTTTTCTTTGTCCGCGGTAGCGCCGGTTTCCGAGTAAGGAAAAATTTTGATTCCGCATTTTGGCCTCGAGTATGAGGCCGGGGCGCTGCCGTGGCGCAACAGACTTTATAGACTATTTCAAATCCCGTCGAACACCTGAAGATGCGTCCTCAAAGCATCAGCTCATGAAGTGAGCCCTATCTTTCGCCTTCGTCAACGATACTCTGTACAAAAGGTCGTTTGATTCTCTGTGGTTGAGATGCCTGGGACCTGAAGAGGCAAAAAGAGTCGTCCAAGAAGTTCATGACGGACTCTGCGGTTCTCACCAAGAAGGCCCGAAGATGAAGTTGAAGATCAAACGGATGGGTTATTATTGGCCCACGATGATCCAGGACTGCCTCGAGTATGCGAAGCAATGCCACTCATGCCAGATTCATGGGGACTTTATCCATCAGCATCCAAATCCACTATATCTAACAGTGGCTAGCTGGCCATTCGAAATGTGGGGAACTGACATAATAGGCCCCATCGAACCAGCATCGTCCAGAGGACATCGATTCATTTTGGCGACAACTGATTACTTCTCCAAATGGGCAGAAGCAGTACAGCTGTGGGAAGTGAAAACGGAAAATATCCTCCATTTCTTCAAGACACACGTCATTTATCGGTTTGGAACTCCGGATCATCTCCGATAACGGGCCAGCTACAGAAGCCACAAGATCAGCCGCTTCGCACAACAGCACAACATAGAATGGAGATACTCCTCAGTTTATAATCCCCGAGCTAACGGTCTAGCTGAGGATTTCAACAAAACCTTAACAAAGATCGTGAAGAAGACGGTGTCCCGAAATAAGAAGGACTGGCATGAGAGACTGCATGAAGCTCTCTGGGCGTATAGAACCACGTTCAAGACGGCCACAAACACAACTCCATACGTATTGGTATTCGGTACAAAAGCGGTACTCCCCCCTCGAGATAGAATTACCCTCTCTATGAGTGGCAGTCCATTTTGAGCTGACAGACGAAGAGAATGCTCACCTTCGGCTTGAGGAGCTCGATGCCCTTGATGAAACCCGACTCCTGGCGCAGAAAAATCTGGAAGCTTATAAAGCAAAGATGACGCGCTCATATGAAAGATTGACCGGGCCGAGGACATTCCGCCAAGGCGAACTCATACTAATTGTCAAAAGACCTATGATCCCCAATCACGCCAAGCGGGGAAAATTCGAGCCGAACTATGAAGGCCCGTACATCATAGACAAAGTCTACCAAGGTGGAGCCTATCTACTCATGGACATGCATGGTGAAAGACCTTTCAGGCCAATAAACGGTCGCTTCCTGAAGAAGTACTACGCTTGACGAGTCACGGCCTAGGTCAATGATAGATGACGACGACTATGTCTGCTCGCTATTTTCCTAAGCCCAAACTCTATAAGTAGTAACCGGCTTACTTTAAAACGGACCGAAACGTCCTTAAACTAACAACGGACCGAAACGTCCTTAAACTAACGACGGACCGAAACGTCCTTAAACTAACGATGGACCACTATATCCTAAAACTAGCTGTCGACCGAGACGTCGAGAAACTACGGAGGATTACAGCATCCCAAAGCTGCTACAAAAAAAAGAAAAAAAAAAGAGAGAATAAAAAAAAGGGTATGTCCATAAGCAAAATGGGCACGGATGAAAACCCGAAAGGGCTCCGTGAGTAAAAACAGCAGGGCTACCGGCGAGTGTTTGTGAAAACCTGAAAGGGCGCAACCTCATTAAAAGACACTTATAGGGTCATCTCGACCTTATGAGGAGAAACCACCGGCGTGAGATCCTTACGATTCACAAGGGAGCAACACACTTAGGAATCCTCACGATTTCTAAGGAGAAATTACACTTGCGAGATCCTCACGACTCGTAAGGAGAATCCTCTTATGAGACCCTCACGGCTCATAAGATTTGAAAGTCTTAAGCTACAGAGACCTGAACCTGTTCTTAAGCAACCCCCACAATCTCCGATACTGCTCTACAAGCGGTGCAACACTGACTCTTGTATACAATCCACGGGCGCGAATAAACATTTCCCTAACAAAGTCTCATACGTAACTAGGGATATGTCTATACGGTGAATAACCCTTGTAAGTCCTCTCGGCTTATAAGGAGAAAACACTCTTGTAAGATCCTTACAACTTATAAGAGAACACGCACTTAGGAGTCCTCACGATTCCTAAGGAGAAAACACACTTACGAGATCCTCACGACTCGCAGGGAGAAATGCCTTTATGAGACCCTTACGGCTCATGAAGTCAAAAGCCTTAGTCGACAGGATCTTAACCCAGTTTACTAAGCCACCTTTGTCTGACATCGATAGAGGCAAATGATGATTCGCTCGTGGCAATGTCCCAGTTGTAGCGATGCTGATGCCGAAACCGGTGTCTAATCCTGAGCTTGCAGCAAAAAGACAGCAAGCCACACATGCATACGAAATAGCCGAAATGATGGGGCAACTTACAACAAAATTAGCAAGTAAAAATGTATGCATGCGAAATAGCTGAAATGATTGGGCAACTCACAATAAAAGTGGCGAGTAAGAATAAAATAAATAGCCGAAATGATTGGGCACCGCAAAAAATAGCCGAAATGATGGGCAATCGCGACCTCCGCGATATAAAAGCTGAAATGATAGAGTATCGCGGAAAGAAAAAAAATGAATGAATGAAATTTTTGCCCTATAGGTGATATTACATCAATCCCTGTATACAATCCAGGGGCACAAACAAAGAAAGAATAACACTCCTCCTCCCCAGGTTTCATCAGAAGAAGATGCCAAATCTCGACGGTTCACAGATTGCCTGGAGACCATCTCAACATTCGTCTCATTACAGCAGACACAACATCAAGCAAAGCGGAACAGCGGCAACTCCCAGTTCCATAACTCGGCAGAGTACGGATGACCGAGAGTCAAATCCCGACTCCGTGAAATGCAGATATAATCAACAAATTTCCTGGTTACGTGGAACGCGGATAACGTCACTTCTGACCCCGTGGAAAACGTCCAGAGCGGAGCCTGGTCCTCGCCGAACACGACAATGAACCCGTGGGAAGCATCCAGAGCAAAATTCCTGGTCATATGGAACGCGGATAACGTCATTTCTGACCCCGTGGACAACGTCCAGAGCGGATCCTGGTCATCGCAGAGCACGGCAGTGAACCGTGTGAAGCATCCAGAGCGGAGCTAAGTCCTCGCCAAATACGGCAGTGAACCCGTGGGAAGCATCTAGAGAAAAATTCATGGTCACGTGGAACGCGGATAACGTCACTTCTGACCCCGTGGAAAACATCCAGAGCGGATCCTGGTCCTCGCAGAGCACGGCAATGAACCCGTGTGAAGCATCCAGAGCGGAGCCTGGTCCTCGCCGAACACGGCAGTGAACTGGTGGGAAGCATCTAGAGCAAAATTCCTGGTCACGTGGAACGCGGATAACGTCACTTCTGACCCCGTGGAAAACGTCCAGATCGGATCCTGGTCCTCGCAGAGCACAGTAGTGAACCCGTGTGAAGCATCCAGAGTGGAGCCTAGTCCTCGCCGAACACGGCAGTGAACACGTGGGAAGCATCTAGAGCAACATTCCTGGTCACGTGGAACGCAGATAACGTCACTTCTGACCCGGTGGAAAACGTCCAGAGTGGATCCTGGTCCTCACAGAGTACGGCAGTGAACCCGTGTGAAGCATCCAGAGCGGAGCCTGGTCCTCGCCGAACACGGCAGTGAACCGGTGGGAAGCATCTAGAGCAAAATTCCTGGTCACGTGGAACGCGGATAACGTCACTTCTGACCCCGTGGAAAACTTCCAGAACGGATCCTAATCCTCGCAGAGCACGGCAGTGAACCTATGTGAAGCATCCAGAGCGGAGCCTAGTCCTCGCCGAACACAGCAGTGAACCCGTGGGAAGCATCTAGAGAAAAATTCTTGGTTACGTGGAATGCGGATAACATCACTTCTGACCCCGTGGAAAACGTCCAGAGCGGATCCAGGTCCTCACAGAGCAGGGCAGTGAACCCGTGTGAAGAATCCAGAGTGGAGCCTAGTCCTCGCCGAACACGGCAGTGAACCCGTGGGAAGCATCTAGAGCAAAATTCCTGGTCACGTGGAACGCGGATAACGTCACTTCTGACCCCGTGGAAAATGTCCAGAGCGGATCCTGGTCCTCGCAGAGCACGGTAGTGAACCCGTGTGAAACATCCAGAGCGGAGTCTGGTCCTCGCCGAACACGGCAGTGAACCCATGGGAAGCATCTAGAGCAAAATTCGTGGTCACGTGGAACGCGGATAATGTCACTTCTGACCCCGTGGAAAATGTCTAGTGCGGATCCTGGTCCTCGCAGAGCACGGCAGTGAACCCGTGTGAAGCATCCAGAGCGGAGCCTAGTCCTCGCCGAACACGGCAGTGAACCCGTGGGAAGCATCTAGAGCAAAATTCCTGGTCACGTGGAACGTGGATAACATCACTTCTGACCCCGTGGAAAACGTCCAGAGCGGATCCTGGTCCTCACAGAGCACGGCAGTGAACCTGTGTGAAGCATCTAGAGCGGAGCCTAGTCCTCGCCGAACACGGCAATGAACCCGTGGGAAGCATCTAGAACAAAATTCCTGTTCACGTGGAACGCGGATAACGTCACTTCTGACCCCGTGGAAAACGTCTAGAGCGGATCCTGGTCCTCGCAGAGCACAGCAGTGAACCCGTGTGAAGCATCCAGAGCGGAGGCCGGTCCTCGCCAAACACGGCAGTGAACCCGTGGGAATCATCCAGAGCAAAATTCCTAGTCACGTGGAACGTGGATAACGTCACTTCTGACCCCGTGGAAAACGTCCAGAGCAGATCCTGGACCTCGCAGAGCATGGCAGTGAACCTGTGTGAAGTATCCAGAGCGGAGCCTGGTCCTCGCCGAACACGGCAGTGAACCCGTGGGAAGCATCCAGAGCAAACATTGGACTGTGGAGTCCTTAAATCCACGGACTATGATATCCTTAATCTCGACCGTGATGTCTTAAAACTAACATCGGACTATGAGCTCCTTAAACTCACGGACTATGATGTCCTTAACCTCGATCGTGATGTCTTAAAACTAACAATCAACCATAATAATTTTAAACTAATTTTACCTCGGTTCAAGGGTACATCTCTTCACTCCTTTGATATTTGTCGTTGTAATTCCTCAACGTTTTCAAAGAGGTGACGAGTCCCAACAACCACACATTTCACGGACTGTGGAGTCCTTAAATCCACGGACTACGATGTCCTTAACCTCGACCGTGATGTGTAACAACCCTAATTTTTCGATACACTTTTTTCCTATACAAAATTTTTCAAACATTTTTTCAAAAATCCACAAAGAAGTATTTTACTCTGAGCACAAGATATATATATTTAATTATTTTGTGTTTAAAGAATTTCATTTTTAGCGTACATTAAATTGTTTTAAAATTTAAAGTGTACTTTGATATTTAATACTGCTGATATCATTTTAAGCATCTACTTTTTACAATAATTATAAGAAGGAGCTTGTAGCTCATTGGTAATACCTTGCACTACTGAACCAAGCCACCAGAGTTCAAATCTCATGCCCCACATTATTTTTGTATTTATTTTGTTTTAATTTTTTTTTGGAAGTCAACGGTAAAAAGGCCATAACACCCAAAATATGTACTGGACAACAAAAAGTAAATATACCAAATTGTACCCCCAGAAAATCCCCGGCCACTGGAACCCTGACTCGGCCCGACTCAGCGCCGCCGGCCGGACTTGGCCGGACGGCCGAGTCACCAACTGATAAAAGTTGGCTCTTGACTTGGTCAACCCTCTTACACACTTATTATACCTGGATCGGTTTTGATTTGGCCAATAAATCCCTTTTACTCCTAGGTTTAATGATTTTTAATGAATTTTTAATGTTTTTTATATTTTCTTTTAATATATTTTAACCCTAACCCTAACCCTAGCCTAGCCCTATATAAAGACCCCTACCCTCTACCATTTCACCTCACAACTCTAAGTCCACTCTTCCAAATTTTCGAGAACTCGCTACGAAGAGCGAGAAGCGAAGCGCTGCCGAAATCGACGACGGATTCCGGCGACCGGATCAGAACCTTCGTGACGTTTTCGACGAATCGACAACCACCACATCCCTTAGCTTCCTTAGCTTGTCCAAATCGTAAGTCCCATCCCTTCTATCTCTCTTTTCTATAAATGTAAAAATACGACTTTTTGGAACCCGACGGAAATCGGACAAACCGATTTCCGATTCGGTTTTTCTATAAATTTCCACTTGTCACCTAATACATAATATCTACCCATATTCATGTTGACTATTAATCACCCATAAACCAATTTAATCAAACTTTTTCACATGAAATGATAACTTCTTTGCAAAACCGTATTCTTTTCATAAAAATACCATGAACTTCATTTTTCTTAGTTTAATTAATTCCCTCACTCCTAAATAGGTTTATCTTGATCACTAAACTTGTAGAACCCAATTTGAATGAAATTTCACACATAAAATGATAACGTTTTCAAATACCGTATTCTTGCGCTTTAATACCTTCAACTTTAACATGTCATGTTTTACCTTTAAACTTCACCAAAACTTAAAATAAGTCACGAGATAATGACCTACCTCTACACACACTCAATATAACCCTAATTGATAAATATCAAAACACAGAATACGAAATTACAGGACTTTTCACTAAAATACCCTAATCTTTATTGAAAGCTTTAAGTTGTAAGCTTTTCTAAATAAAATCTTTTATAAAATGAAAGCACGATTGGTCATGGACATCGATCGTTTATCTAAACTGACTTTGTGGTGTCTAGGCAAGTATGTCTAGGCTAGTGGTTTTTAATTAGGCCCACTAATGTGGTTCCTTCCCACTTACCTGGCACTTACCTGGCCGCAATTGGCGGTGAAGAGGTGATTTGAGGCTTCTAATGACTCATCGTTTAGACCTTAGAAATAGGCTAGTTGGCTTAGGAAACCCTAACAACTAAAATACGGAAAACTATACTCTTTTGCAAATAAATACCCTATATTTATAAAACCGTTTTCCTAAATGAAAAGTATTTATAAAACCTAAGCAAAGTGCCGCTGCAATCCATTTTTGGGGAACCTGTTAAGGATAGTACGGTTCATCGTGCACCCGCAGGCTAGTAGTGCGAGATTCAGACCTCCGCAAGGAGCATTCGGTCTCGAAAGGTTTAAAATACAGCAATTAAGAATAATGAGATTTTTTGAAAATAAAATATTCATTTAAAAATTATTCATGTGTTAATATATATATAATTATCATTTAAACACCTATTTTATTATAATATGAAGTTTCCACATTTTCTTAAAATTCCAAGATTAAAAAGTTACATTAAAATACCATGAATTTCAGATAAAACAATTAATACTGTTATTAGGATATATTCACTAGAATAACACAAATAAAATTCACATTCATTATAACTATGAAGACGAATATTAAATACTTGAGGTGTATTTTGAAAACTATACAAAAGTACTTTTTACATAAAACCCCCTCAACTTTTACAAATTACAATAAGGCCCCTAACTAATATTGAACTTCAAATTATCTTTCTTTTAGTCTGACCCGGGTTAGAGTCTGACTATTTCTGACTTGAATATGATTCAAGTCAATCGATATTCTTTTATATTACAACACAATTTAAATACATGAATCCCTGAATCTAGTTAACAATATATTCATTTTGACTGAATCAAACCATGGATATTCATCCATTATCCTGATATTCCATTTACCTGATTATACAGTTACAACATGTATACTGATATCATGGTTTTGGTCAGTCACCCAACTTATATATTCCAACACTACAATACTGTTAAAACACTACGGGGTTTAAGGGGTAGATTGGTACGGAAGGTGTTAAAGGTGGCACGAGGTGGTCAGATTAAGACACCTAACCTGAATTCTATTGTTGTTGTACCGTGGCATAACGGTTCCTTGTACTTTCCCTTTGCCCTGATCTCTAGCATATAGAGATCCCCCTCGTATACACCGGCATCCTTCTGTACCAAGCTACAAACAACAGCGTTAACTCAATATTCCATAATATTCAACACTGTAATACTTTAGAAAATACTGTTACTCTGTCATTCTCATTCTTCTTATTCTTTGGGACTTACCGAGCGACCTGTTCGCTGACGACATTCTATTTCTTTCTTCTTTGAATGTCGTCAGGTGCGTTGGACCAAGCTGAGATCGAGCCCACCGGTGAAGATTTGGAGCAGTTCCAGGAAGATCCAGAGCTCTAGATACTGTACCTTGTTCTTTCCAGTTTATTTCATTTTCTGTTATGCCACTGTTTAGGCATTGCTTTCATTCCAGTTGTATTTTAGTTTCATGCATTGTACAAAGAATGTTATTAATAAAATTTACTATTATTTCTATATCATTCGTCTCTTGTGATTTACTTTACATTGCTTAGTTACGCTTAGCGTATATACTTCTGAATATATACGTAGCGGGCCTTGTCACGTCCTCTTCGCCGTACACTGGGAAGCGGGGCGTGACAGGTTTTGTTGGTGGCCCATGCAGGTCAGAGCTGTATGAATCCCTATCATGCAGTTCTGGTCTGCGTGAACAACCTAAGCAATATAACAAAAGAACCAGCAACTAAAACATTCTTTACAATCATTTTCCTTGAATCCCATCATTTCTTATTCTTTGAATCATATGCCTTGAATCTGTCCTAATCCAAAATTCCCTCACCTCTTTTACAATTTTACCAAAACCTTCGCATCCTTTCATTCCTTCACACATTCTTCACATTTCTAAAACCCTTGCACCACCTTGTTATTTTTCACATACTGTCAGTACACCAGCACCGAACTTTCCTTGGAATTGTTACACTTTCCTTTTACAAATTTCGAGGACGAAATTTTTATAAGGAGGGTAGAATGTAACAACCCTTATTTTTCGATACACTTTTTTCCTATACAAAATTTTTCAAACATTTTTTCAAAAATCCACAAAGAAGTATTTTACTCTGAGCACAAGATATATATATTTAATTATTTTGTGTTTAAAGAATTTCATTTTTAGCGTACATTAAATTGTTTTAAAATTTAAATTGTACTTTGATATTTAATACTGCTGATATCATTTTAAGTATCTACTTTTTACAATAATTACAAGAAGGAGCTTGTAGCTCATTGGTAATACCTTGCACTATTGAACCAAGCCACCAGAGTTCAAATCTCATGCCATACATTATTTTTGTATTTATTTTGTTTTAATTTTTTTTTTTTGGAAGTCAACGGTAAAAAGGCCATAACACCCAAAATATGTACTGGACAACAAAAAGTAAATATACCAAATTGTACCCCCAGAAAATCCCCGGCCACTGAAACCCTGAATCGGCCCGACTCGGTGCCGCCGGCCGGAGAATCGGCCGACTCGGTCCGACGCCGCCGGCCGGACTTGGCCGGACGGCCGAGTCACCAACTGATAAAAGTTGGCTCTTGACTTGGTCAACCCTCTTACACACTTATTATACCTGGATCGGTTTTGATTTGGCCAATAAATCCCATTTACTCCTAGGTTTAATGATTTTTAATGTTTTTTATATTTTCTTTTAATATTTTTTAACCCTAACCCTAACCCTAGCCTAGCCCTATATAAAGACCCCTACCCTCTACCATTTCACCTCACAACTCTGTCCACTCTCCCAAATTCTCGAGAACTCGGTACGAAGAGTGAGAAGCGAAGCGCTGCCGAAATCGACGACGGATTCCGGCGACCGGATCAGAACCTTCGTGACGTTTTCGACGAATCGACAACCACCACATCCCTTAGCTTCCTTAGCTTGTCCAAACCGTAAGTCCTATCCCTTCTATCTCTCTTTTCTATAAATGTAAAAATACGACTTTTTGGAACCCGACGGAAATCGGACAAACCGATTTCCAATTCGGTTTTTCTATAAATTTCCACTTGTCACCTAATACATAATATCTACCCATATTCATGTTGACTATTAATCACCCATAAACCAATTTAATCAAACTTTTTCACATGAAATGATAACTTCTTTGCAAAACCGTATTCTTTTCATAAAAATACCATGAACTTCATTTTTCTTAGTTTAATTAATTCCCTCACTCCTAAATAGGTTTATCTTGATCACTAAACTTGTAGAACCCAATTTGAATGAAATTTCACACATAAAATGATAACGTTTTCAAATACCGTATTCTTGCGCTTTAATACCTTCAACTTTAACATGTCATGTTTTACCTTTAAACTTCACCAAAACTTAAAATAAGTCACGAGGTAATGACCTACCTCTACACACACTCAATATAACCCAAATTGATAAATATCAAAACACAGAATACGAAATTACAGGACTTTTCACTAAAATACCCTAATTTTTATAATCTTTATTGAAAGCTTTAAGTTGTAAACTTTTCTAAATAAAATCTTTTATAAAATGAAAGCACGGTTGGTCATGGACATCGATCGTTTATCTAAACTGACTTTGTGGTGTCTAGGCAAGTATGTCTAGGCTAGTGGTTTTTAATTAGGCCCACTAATGTGGTTCCTTCCCACTTACCTTGCACTTACCTGGCCGCAATTGGCGGTGAAGAGCCGATTTGAGACTTCTAATGACTCATCGTTTAGACCTTAGAAATAGGCTAGTTGGCTTAGAAAACCCTAACAACTAAAATACGGAAAACTATACTCTTTTGCAAATAAATACCCTATATTTATAAAACCGTTTTCCTAAATGAAAAGTATTTATAAAACCTAAGCAAAGTTCCGCTGCAACCCACTTTTGGGGAACCTGTTAGGAATAGTACGGTTCATCATGCACCCGCAGGCTAGTAGTGCGAGATTCAGACCTCCGCAAGAGCATTCTGTCTCGAAAGGTTTAAAATACAGCATTTAAGAATAATGAGATTTTTGAAAATAAAATATTCATTTAAAAATTATTCATGTGTTAATATATATATAATTATCATTTAAACGCCTATTTTATTATAATATGAAGTTTCCACATTTTCCTAAAATTCCAAGATTAAAAAGTTACATTAAAATATCATGAATTTCAGATAAAACAATTAATACTGTTATTAGGATATATTCACTAGAATAACACAAATAAAATTCACATTCATTATAACTATGAAGACGAATATTAAATACTTGAGGTGTATTTTGAAAACTATACAAAAGTACTTTTTACATAAAACCCCTTCAACTTTTACAAATTACAATAAGGCCCCTAACTAATATTGAACTTCAAATTATCTTTCTTTTAGTCTGACTCGGGTTAGAGTCTGACTATTTCTGACTTGAATATGATTCAAGTCAATCGATATTCTTTTATATTACAACACAATTTAAATACATGAATCCCTGAATCCAGTTAACAATATATTCATTTTGACTGAATCAAACCATGGATATTCATCCATTATCCTGATATTCCATTTACCTGATTATACAGTTACAACATGTTTACTGATATCATGGTTTTGGTCAGTCACCCAACTTACATATTCCAACACTACATTACTGTTAAAACACTACGGGGTTTAAGGGGTAGATTGGTACGGAAGGTGTTAAAGGTGGCACGAGGTGGTCAGATTAAGACACCTAACCTGAATTCTATTGCTGTTGTACCGTGGCGTAACGGTTCCTTGTACTTTCCCTTTGCCCTGATCTCTAGCATATAGAGATCCCCCTCGTATACACCGGCATCCTTCTGTACCAAGCTACAAACAACAGCGTTAACTCAATATTCCATAATATTCAACACTGTAATACTTTAGAAAATACTGTTACTCTGTCATTCTCATTCTTCTTATTCTTTGGGACTTACCGAGCGACCTGTTCGCTGACGACATTCTATTTCTTTCTTCTTTGAATGTCGTCAGGTGCGTTGGACCAAGCTGAGATCGAGCCCACCGGTGAAGATTTGGAGCAGTTCCAGGAAGATCCAGAGCTCTAGATACTGTACCTTGTTCTTTCCAGTTTATTTCATTTTCTGTTATGCCACTGTTTAGGCATTGCTTTCATTCCAGTTGTATTTTAGTTTCATGCATTGTACAAAGAATGTTATTAATAAAAGTTTCTGTTATTTCTATATCATTCGTCTCTTGTGATTTACTTTACATTGCTTAGTTACGCTTAGCGTATGTACTTCTAAGTATATACGTAGCGGGCCTTGTCGCGTCCTCTTCGCCGTACACTGGGAAGCGAGGCGTGACATGATGTCTTAAAACTAACATCGGACTGTGGAATCCTTAAATACACGGACTATGATGTCCTTAACCTCGACCGTGATGTCTTAAAACTAACATTGGACTATGAGGTCCTTAAACTCACGGACTATGATGTCCTTAACCTCGACCGTGATATCTTAAAACTAACATTGGACTGTAAGGTCCTTAAACTCTTGGACTGTGATGTCCTTAACCTCGACCGTGATGTCTTAAAACTAACATTGGACTGTGAGGTCCTTAAACTCACGGACTATGATGTCCTTAACCTCGACCATGATGTCTTAAAACTAACATCGGACCGTGGAGTTCTTAAATCCACGGACTATGATGTCCTTAACCTCGACCGTGATGTCTTAAAACTAACAACGGACTGTGGAGTCCTTAAATCCACGGACTATGATGTACTTAACCTCGACCGTGATGTCTTAAAACTAACATTAGACTATGAGGTCCTTAAACTCATGGACTATGATGTCCTTAACCTCGACCGTGATGTCTTAAAATTAACATTGGACTGTAAGGTCCATAAACTCATGGACTGTGATGTGCTTAACCTCGACCATGATGTCTTAAAACTAACATTGGACTGTGAGGTCCTTAAACTCACGGACTATGATGTCCTTAACCTCGACCGCAATGTCTTTAAACTAAGGTATCCTGGAAAACGTCCAGAACGGAGCCTGGTCCCGCCAAACACGGAAGTGAACCCGTGGGAAGCATTCAGAGCAACCCCTGACTCCGTGAAATGCGGATAAGGACAACTTCACCCATCACTTGCTGGTCCTTACGACTCGTAAGGAAGAAAATTCTCTTGTGAGATCCTTATGACTCTCAAGAGAAAACGCCCTTGGGAATCCTCACGATTCTTAAGGAAAAATTACACCTACGGGATCCTCTCGACCCGTTGGGAGAAAATTCTTTATGAGACCCTCATGGCTCATAAAATTGAAAAGTCTTAGGTGACAGATCTTAACCCTGTTTTCTAAGCCAGCACCACTCTACAAATAATCCAAGACTGACAGTTATATACTATCCAAATTCACATGGCAGCAACACAGTAAAGAGGAGAAGGCAACAAGGAGAATATCTGATCTGCATTTAATTAAGTGTTCGAGGAACACCCCGTCTATGCATTTGCAAAATGATTCAGAACGTGAAATAAAACACGCTAAAACGAGAAATTTGACATTCGTATTGCAAAAAGGTTCTTACAATTCTGAAAGCAATAAACAAAGATATTACTAAAGTAATTACAATGGCAAAACCTCAAATCCAGGACATGGATTGAGGAACACAAAAGTGACCTTGTCCAGAATTTTCCAAGCCTGGAGAACCATCCTAGTGTGCTTTCTTTCGCGATCACAAGCGTCGGGATCCCCACGGATGTCCTGCACCCTCCGATAGGCTGCTAGTATGGTAGACTGTTGAAAAGTCTGGTGCAGGAGATCGACAAGATTGTCTCGCCGTCTCTGCGAGATTAGGTTCATCAGATACACCGAGTGCACCTTATCTTCAGCGGCGTCCAATGCTCTAAGTGGCACGCCGGTACAGAATAGAGGAAGCGCTTCCCAGATCGCTCCCACAATAAGCTTCAGAAGAGGGGAACGACGAAGAAGCAGACCGTTATATGCGTCAAAGCGACTCATAATTTCGGCACACTTGGCATTTGTGAATTCTCGATTCTGAGAACGGCCGAGTCGGCGGATGTCTCCGTAAGAGATAATCTCTTCGAGATCATACATGTGAGCGTCCATTACTCCTGTAAAAAAAAATCAGCAAAGATCAGCAGACAGACTGAATAAGAAATTTCTTATTCAAAATAGGCACATGGAGTTAAACTCCTCGAGCAATGCTCTGCAGACAGGAGTGACACCTGTCAAATTTAGTTATGAAGGGAAGTTAAAGAAGGCCCCCGAGAACATTGAGAGCTTTACTCTAAGAAGATGATATGATTTATCAAAAATAAAATTCCATCTTAAATCTTCAAGATCCATGATAAACTCTCAAGAGTTCTTCTATATGATTTGAAAGGAGCAAAGCTCCAGTAATGAATTAAGAGATCACAAGAAAAATCCTTTTAGAGAGCAGAGCTCTATTAATAGAACCCTAATAGGGTTCTCTTTAGTTCCCTTTAGATCTCTTTAGACCTATGGAGTAAAGCTCTGCTAAATAAAACCCTAAATGGGTTTTCTTTAGATCAAAGATCTATAAAGAGCAAAGCTCTGTTAATGGGTAAACCCCTGGTTTATTAAAAGTTTTAAACTATACCTAAGTTTTGGAAGAGTTTTACTCTTGAAAAGTTCTTAAAATTGGAGAGCAGCGCTTTGAATAAGAGAAAATTCTCAAGAAAGAGGATCAAAATCACCAAAGGTCCTATTTACAGGTATTGAGAGCCGTTTCAACTCCCCAAAAGTTGATCCAACGACTGAAATGCTACCACCGCCGCACTCACGTTTAGGGCCACGTAAGCGCAACGGTGGGGGGCATTTGTTTCCCCCAATCAGAGCAAAGCTCTGCTCAAATTCCAAGACTGGAAATGAAGCGACGCTTCTGCGTCCCCAAATCAGAGCAAAGCTCTGTTCAAATTCCAAGACTGGAAATGAAGCGACGCTTCTGCTCCCCCCAATCAGAGCAAAGCTCTATTTAGAAATTTAAGAGTCAAGATTGAAGCAACGCTTAAAATCCAGCGCTCTGCACTGCGTGCTACGTGTCTAACACAGGTGCGCTAGCGCGGTTGTGCTGCGCTCTGTGCTGCGCGCCACGTGTCTAACATAGGTGCGCTAGCGCAGTTGCGCTGCGCGCCATGTGTCAAGCACGAGTGCGCTGTGCTCTGCGCTGCACGCCATGTGTCAAGCACGAGTGCACTAGTGCAGTTGCGCTGCGCGCCACGTGTCCAACGTAGGTGCGCCGATGCTGGAATTAAAATCCCCACCGTTAGATCAAAAGATCTAATAATAATGATAAATCATTTATTAACCAGAATTAAATTCTGTTAAGGAAAGATTTCTCAAAATCTTTCCAAACAACAAGATTGTGCTTTAAGCACTGCTGGATCAATGATCCGATGGTAAATAATGAATTACCAAAAACAAAACAAATTCTGCATGGAAAGATTTTTCAATTTTATTAAAACAAGAAGATTATCTTCTGTCAAACAGGAGCCTTAGGATCAAGGATCCAACAGTGGGAAATATTCCCCCAATCAATCAAGAAAAAGATCTCTTAAACCGATTTAATAAATCGATTGGCCCTATATAAAGGCCCCAAGACTTCAAGTCTCAAAAAGGAAAAAACCCTCTGCAAGCTTTAAGAAAAAACTCAAAGAAAAAAAGGCAAGCCTTTGAAGAAAGAAGATCATTTCTTCATCTTTAAAGGTAAAGAATTGATTCTTGAAAAACAGAGATGAAAATATCTTGTAAAAAGAAGAAATGTCTTCTAAAAAGATCTTAGATCTATAAAAAAGACCAAGGTCTTTGAGTAAAAAGAAAAGATCAAGATCTAATCATAAAAAAAAAGTATTTTTACTTCACAGATCTTCTGATCTATAAAGGCAGAGACTTTTATAACAATAAGAACTTAGTTCTTGAATCTTGAGGCAAAGCCTCTTTTAAGAAGAACATAAACTTGTTCTTTAATCTTAAATTGATCAAAATGCGCTTTGCGCTATTGGACAGTGCTTTGCACTCATGAACTGCGTCCTTACGCTCCTTGGACTAGCGCTCAGCGCCATAACATGCCACGTGTCAACCATGGACATGATCTACCCTTTGCGCTCCTGAAAACAGCGTATTGCACTCTTGGGTTGGCGCTCAGCGCCAAGCGCGTCACGTGTCACTCTCTGGCGCACCCATAAACTAGCACAGCGCGCTCATAAATTAAAAGCGCAGTGCGCTAACAAACTAGCGCTTAGCGCTAAGCGACACATGTCCTCCTCGTGTGCGCTAACCGACAGAAGCGCAATGCGCTCTTTGACTGGCGCAGAGCGCCTAGTGCACTACGTGGCGCGCTGTCAGAACATACTTTGTTCTGATAAATGTTATGCATTTAATACCAGACAAAATGTCAGAGCCCAATGCTTGGCATTATTAAAAGGGCAAAGCCCAAACAAAGGCCTAACAGGCAGAATAAAAATGAAATGTTCTTTAAATGGACTTAGCCCAATTCTGGCCATAAGTCCTCAATTTAAATTGAACTGAGCACACCTGCTCTTCCAATCAATTTACACCCGGTTCGAGAGTATATCTCTTCACTCCTCTGATATTTGTCGTTGTAATCCTTCAACGTCGTCAGAGAGGTGACGGGTCCCGACAACCACACATTGCTACGGACTGTGGGGTCCTTAAACTCATGGACTATGATGTCCTTAACCTCGACCATGATGTTTTAAAACTAATATCGGACTGTGGAGTCCTTAAATCCACGGACTATGATGTCCTTAACCTCGACCGTGATATCTTAAAACTAATGTCGGACTGTGAGGTCCTTAAACTCACGGACTATGATGTCCTTAACCTCGACCGTGATGTCTTAAAATTAACACCGGATTGTGAGGTCCTTAAACTCACGGACTATGATGTCCTTAACCTCGACCGTGATGTCTTAAAACTAACAATGGACCGTAATGTCCTTAAACTAACTATCGACCGCAATGTCATTAAACTAAACAACAGCCCAATTGCTTTCTTGTCGGATCTAAACGATCCCGTTAAGTTGATCTTAGTCTAGAATTAGACTAACGTGTCCTTAACAAACGTTTAAGTTTATCTTAGCCTCAAATAAGGCTAACGTATCCTTAAACATAACCCCCCCCCAAAACCCAAATCTAAGAAAGATACGGATTTGGACTAATCCACGTCCTACGGGCGACAGCATAACTTAGTCTCCGTATAAAATCCACGGGAAACCGAACACAAAACAAACACCCACAACACGAAGTGACCATCTGAAGAAGGAGAAAGTTGTTACCGCGATACGGTAGCATAATTAACTACAGGGGCTTGCGCCTGCAGGAAAGAGCGCACCCGCAATCAAAATACCCTCAAACGAGGGAGAATCTGACGAAGTCTGCTATATCGGCCGCATCCGTTTAAACCTTCGATACATGGTGCCATAAATCAACTTAGCATCTTCGGAGAAGTGGACGGATAGCACCAATTAGCATCTGTCCCGAATTTCAGACAAGACGGACCTACGCGGTCGCGTCTCTATGTTCGGCGGGGAACAGTAACCTTCACTTGATTGAGGATATTGACGTTGGTGATATATTGGATGATGAACCCGAAATTTTGGATGAATTTGTCCCACCAATTCATCAGGTCTTTTCACTCCCATGTGGTCATCATCTTGAACCTGTAATTATCCATCCTGAGCCCCATATGCGTCTTGAAATTAATGATAAATGTATAACCGAAAGGCAGAACGAAATTCAGCATTCATTTCCTACATCTGGTTCAGCAATACTCGACACACCAATTTATTTACCCATTTCATCTTCCACTTTCTCTGGTTCTTCTTCTAATCAACCTTTACTTTTAGCGAGTGTTAATAAATCACAATCCGGTATTTCGAATTCGATAATTCTAGAAAGACAACATGATTTAGATACTTTTGAGAATGAGGTAGATAAGCTTTTCGAGTCTCCTACCTCCATAATTTTTGACAAATCAAGTGTGTTGAATTCTGATGCGACATTTATTGACATTGAAAAGTTCAATCGGACCATCGATGAAAGTTTCGAAGATATTTTCGCCGATGAACTCGCATTCCTAAATGACACGGATTTTGTGATCAATCAACCTCCACCTGAAAAAATTGAACCACCACCATTTCCTCTTCTCCCATACGAGAATATGACCATTCTTTCTATTCCTAATCATTCACATTCTCGTTTCCGTTCACCATTATTATTTCGTCTCTATCAACCGAAACGTAAACCATACTGTCTCCTATCTCCCCACTTCTTTAAATCTCTGATTTTCTACCAACCAGTGCGTTACATCGATAAAATTTTTGAATGGTTGGTGTTGACTTTTGGTCTTTGTAAGGCTTTACTTTGACCAATAACTTTAACCCTCCCAATGATTTTAATTGCTTAATACTATTTTACTTAAGTTTTGGGGGGGGGTAATATTTTGGCTCTTGAAAGAAAATGATTTTTACAAAATTGTGAGCCAAAAGTAGGTTTGGGGGAGAATTTCATTTTTATTATTTCCTGTCCTCTTTGATAACTTTTCCTCCAAAGTCTACAGATTTTGAGATTTAAAAGATGACAACTGTGAGGACACTGCTGCAAACAGGTTTGGGGGAGGTTCGTGCTTATTCACATGTTACTTTGCATTATACTATATATAAAGCATACAAAAAAAATTGATAATAAAAGTTTGAAAGTGAAAATTTATATATGAAAGATAGTAATAATTTGAGAATTACAAGAAAATTAGATGTTTTCTTAAACAAAACTAGTAATAAATAATTATGGGCCATTGTCCCAAGGGTTAGTAAGATAAAGGAAATTACTAATCTGAGGATAAAAATAAGTCTGAAAAATTGTCCCTATTTTTTAAGCCAAATATTTGAACGTTGATACCCTACTATACACACTTACACACATCTTGAAACTTGGGATAGTAGAGGATACCTTGAAATGCTCTTGTCTAAAACCTTAGTATGAAGAAAAATAAAATAAAATATAAGTGGTGAAGAAAAAAATGAACACTGGTTTTGTAATTACCAAGGCAGCATTAAAAAAATATAGCGTGGGTGCTTTATCACCTAGTACCTTAGACCAACTGGTTTGGGAGCCACTGCTAAGCCTTAGGTGTTGCAAGACGAGGAATTACACCTTAATACGCAAGCACATTTTGTAATCGGTCAGTTATCATCTCAAGAAATATTAACGGTCGCATGAAGGATGTGTGAGCAATTTCATAAAAGAAGTCGCCAATTAAAATGTATTTTGGAAGATGGACAAGAGTATGATAGCTTGAATTGAATTCTCTAACTGTAGGGATTTCTTTTACACACACGTAGGGGTATATGATCAATGTTTGGATGAAAGATAGGGAGGAAAACTAAAGGCGATGTTTTATTGAGGGATGATGTGATTTCTAACATTTTTTCATGACCATTAAGATAGGGCTCATGACAACCGAAAAGCTGGTATAGTTGGAAACTCTTATTTTCAAGTTCTTTCTTTTATAGTTCTTATCTTTATATGTAATTTTCACCATCTTTCTTTTATTATATGATTTTATGGGTATAATCCGCTAAAAACCCTCAGGAGACAACACTCCTCCTACTAGGGACATCTAGAGGTTTAATGGCTTGTTGCACGTGCTCAGTGCAATCGTGTCGCCTACGAAAGTGTGCTACTTAGATTTATCTTTTTATTTTTCTCCTTCTTTTGATTAACTAGTTTGCTCGGGACGATCAAAGTTAAGTTTGGGGATATTTGTTCAGTTGATAAAACTGCACTTTTAATACGACATTTTCCTTACTATTTATATATAATAAAAGATGTTTATTATAAATATGACACATATAAGGGTTTATCCGTAAAAATACTATTTTCATATGTTTATATATTATAATTAACATTATGAAGGGAAATGTAAGCATATAATATTCATGTAATATTTGGTCTATTTAAATATGCTTACTTTATTAAATATCTTTGACCAATTCTCTTAAAACTAAAATATCATGACAAATGGTTAAGACAATATCTCAATAAAAACAAATTCTACTGATATCATTTATTAAGATAATTGTGCAAGAATTATATCATGACTGAAATCAAGGAAATCCGAGTTGGAGAGATCAAATTTGCCGAAAATATTCAAGTAAATTGAAGAAACCAATTTTGGCAGAAACGTAGAAAAGATTTTCAAAGTCTAGATATTCAAAAGATCAACAAGTGCTACAGATATGAAGCCATAGAAATTAGAGCCTATGATCCCACCAGAAGGCGGTGGATCCGCGGCCAAACCCACCTATTGGTCGCGGTTCTGCCGCATATCTGAAGAGTTAGGATTCTGCATTTTTTTGGTTGGGATCCTAACAACTAGTTACCATATTAGAAAACTAGGGTTCTAGCTCTGTGACTATAAATAAGGACCGAGAGGCTCTTGGTAAAATTATCAAGCCGATGAGATCACGAAGTCCAAGACGGCTCACGCATCCAGGCTGATCATCAACTATTCATCTACCTCCTTAGAAGAGATCGAGAAGCAAACTAGGTTTTTGTAATCATTTTCTAAAGGAACAAAAGTGTATTTGATCTTGTTGATTAATAAAGGTAGTCATTTTCTTATATTTTTTCTACATTTTACATTATGTTTTCCCTCTCTATCCTTTCTTTTCCCAACATGTGCGAGTAATTCTCCGCTTGTTAGGGTTCGTAGGATTAAGATAGATTAATGGATGACGAAGATCCTTAAACTTTTTTTACGTCCTATAAAGTTTATAAACTTTACCAAAAGTATCATTAACATCCTAGTCGGGCGCGCTACCAATTTATTGCTAGTCTCAACCGCGATTAGAGATTAGATTAATGATTGTTTTGGTAAAGGCTAGACATGAACGGAGATCCATATCAAGATAGGGGTTAAGAGTGGGAACCCTATTCCCTCAAGAAACCCTAATCTATATGCATCACTGTCGATCTAGTTTTAAATCTATTAAAGGATAAAAAGAGTAATCTTTAATTAATCATCCATAATTACTAAATCTTAATGAACCCTACAAGCCCCCTTCTACTATAAAACTTGCATCCGTAGTTAATCTAGATCTATATCCTGCATCCGTGTTTGACGTAGATCTAGAACCTTGTCACGACCCAAGTTTGGATGTGACAGGCACTTAGATTGTATCATATCTAAAGATATGCACAAGTCCAAGTAAGCCAAAAACCAAGATCAAAATACCTTATTTCGGAATTATTTATGAAAATTTAGTTTTTAAGTAAAAATCTCAAGTTATGAATTTAAATCATTAAACAATTAATAAGGTTAAGTTTAGTTGCATTCCGGGTTGGAATCAACAATATTAACAATAAACATGAATATAAACATATAGAACATCACTGAATCTCATAAAGAAAGAAGCTATAAAACTGATCAACCGATCTCAACTGTACATATACATACCATCTCTCATTTCTAAGTCAAAATACAAGTCTGATGGAGTCTTTCTAGATACAAAAGTACAAAATGGAAGGTTACTACACATGTAACCTACCTAGCAAAAGATGGAATACAACCGCAAAAGTGATCCTGCCCCGCAGCTAACCGTCCACTCTATCCCTGCAAGGAACTGTGGCACAACGGGGATGAGTTGCCAACTCAGTGAATACGACTAACATATAACGGCGAATAAAGTAAATATGACAAATATGAATCAATATGGTATATGTGTATATGTGAAATTCAACAGTAAATCTCATTATACTTCGAAAATCACAACTCAAGTAAATCATTTCTCGGTGTCCATCAACGACACAATACTTTTATTTCTTATAGGCATCATTCCCCGAATGATCCTATACCCATAATATCGGTCGTTATCCTCTAGATACACGCCGTATTCTATAACCAACTCCGGTATCGAGTAACCTCGCTAGGCTCCCCCGTCTCAATACGGCTATCCTGCCCCTCAGTCTCGACCGGGTCCACCATGTATCCAACTGTATATCTCCCCCACTCAGTATGGATAACGTAAATCCGCAACCGTATATCTCCCCCACTCGGTCCGGAATAAAACCAAAACAGAAATCATCTCATGGTGGACATGACACATCAATCATGAAAATACAGGATTTATGCAATAGTATTCAAAACTCAAATCATAAATCCTCAATTCTACATTTACTTCATATATAGCACCAAAATACGAATAAAGTAACAAGATGTCAATGATGCAATCTACCACTACATTAGACATGTGAAATACGATATCATTTGTTTTAACAAGTATGATATTTAAGTGTATGTGACATGGCAATATCGACGAGGTGTGTGTAGCATATAAATTGTGCACGTGGCATGACTCGTCGATAATTGTGAAGTGTTCTAACAACTAAGCAATTTACAAGTATTGTAATGAATGCAATTATGATATTTAAGCATGACGATATAAATATCAAGTTAAGTAAACTACGGGCGAAACACGCCATCTTTACAAAATTCCCCGGTAGATGTTTAGTCTACTCACCGGAAAAGTCGAATCTACTCCGGAATCGCTAATCCTTTCCCTTTCCTCGCGGCTTCCGTACTTCTCGTATCCGCGTCTAAATATACCAAGTGACGTATATAAGCAAAATGACTATTCCGATATAACGGAAATAGAAACACGTTATCCTACTTACTAGTTATCTACTATTTGATTATATCAAGTTATTAAACACTTAGTCTTGCTGGATTTTAACCCAAAACTGCACTGTTTCAGAATTTACAACGTGACGTGATTTCGTCGTGTCGTATTTAGCGTTTTACGATTCCATTTCCGATATATCCTCCCAGATTTTAACTACAGTGAAACTAATTAAAATCAACAGTACCAAATTGGTCCAAATTGTATACTGAAAACACCCCAACAGAGAACACCCCCAAACTCCCTAGCATGGCCGGCGACGCCGGCCATTCCCCTACTGTCGCCGGCCCAAAACCGGCCCCTGGTTGCCGTCTTCCTGTGGTGTGTTCTAATTGTTTCCTACATCATTTTAGCTCTGTTGAATTAATTTAATTAAGTTCCAGATTATAGCAGATTCTAACAGACACAATTTTTACCTAGAATACGATATTATGTGACATGCTAAACTATAATTAACTAACTACAGAGCTTAATCTACCTACTGAGATTAGGAATTTACCCTCTTAATTTGCTGTAGGAATAACCCCCCAAAGATCTACAAGCTCCTCCTAGCTTGATGATGAACTATCTCCAAGAACAAGCCCCTTCTTCTTCTTCTTCCTCTTGTTCTTCTCTTTTTCTCTTTTCCTTTTTCTTTTTCTTTGATTTTCTTTTAAGTTTTGATCTGAGTTTAAACTGAAATGAGCTATTTAAGTGAATGAGAGAAGAGATAAGGGAAGGTGGAGGTGTCTTGAGCTTGAGTGTGCATGTTCCATGCAAGGAGGAGGTGTAGGTTGAAGGGTGTTATTGCAAGCATGAGGTGGTGTGGTAATTATCTTCAATTTTTGTTTTATTTTTAATTTAGTTTCAGAACTGAATTAATATCATTTGTTTCCCTTAAACCCTCAACAATCTTGTATTTGCATAACAACTCAAACTTTACAATTTGCCCCCTCACAACTTACTTATTATAAAACACATCTTTTGTTAAAAAGAGGCTAAATTTATCATTAGAACCCTTATAACTTATTTAGATTACATTCATAAATTCTAATTTAATTTGTATTACATATATCTTATGAAGATTGACATATTTGATTTTAATCATTTTGTGATTTATCAGCTTATTCTTAATTTAATTAAATTTATTTATTTCTAGCTTTTTTCCTAATTGTTACAATATTCCCCCCTTAAGAAAATTCGGTCCCCGAATTTAAATAATTACTAGACATACCTATGAAAAGATGTGGAAATTTCTTCCGCATTGCGTCCTCCGTCTCCCAAGTAATCTCCTCGCGATCATTTCCTTGCCAGAGAACCTTTACAGATGGCAGTATCCTCGATCGTAGTTGCTTTGCCTGCCTGTCCAGAATAGCGACTGGCTGCACTGTGAAGGATAGATCTGGCTCAAGCTGTAGAGTCTGATGCTGGATCGCATGAGATGGATCGTGAAGATATCTGCGAAGCATCGAAACATGGAACACCGGATGTACGTCGGGAAAACCAGGTGGAAGTGCTAACCGATAAGCTACAGCGCCCACTCTCTCTAAAATCTCATAAGGTCCAATATATCTGGGGCTGAGCTTCCCTTTCTTCCTGAAGCGCATCACACCTTTCATTGGAGATACTCGAAGGAACACATGATCTCCCACATCAAACTCGAGTTTGCGTCGTCTTCGATCTGCATATGACTTTTGTCTGCATTGAGCCGCTTTCATTCTATCTCGTATCAATTGAATCTTTTCTGTAGTTTCCTGTACTATCTGCGGTCCCAAAATACAACTCTCACTAAGTTCTGTCCAACAAACAGGTGATCTACATTTCCTTCCATATAAGGCTTCAAAGGGTGCCATCTGGATCGTTTCTTGAAAACTGTTGTTATACGAGAATTCTACCAAAGGTAGGTGACGATCCCAACTACCACCGAAATCTAAGCTACAAGCCCGAAGCATATCCTCTAGTATCTGAATGGTCCGCTCTGACTGACCGTCTGTCTGTGGGTGGAAAGCTGTACTGAAACTCAGTCGTGTACCAAGAGCGTCCTGAAGTTTCTGCCATAGCCTGCTTGTGAACTGGGTACCTCGATCTGATACTATGCATGTCGGCACTCCATGTAGACGTACAATCTCATCGATATAAACCTGTGCATACTGAGCAAATCCATATGTCGTCTTCACTGGAAGAAAATGAGCGGCCTTCGTCAATCTATCTACAATCACCCAAATAGAATCATATCCTCTGCTAGTCCTGGGTAGACCCACCACAAAATCCATGGAAATCTGTTCCCATTTCCACTCTGGAATGGGTAAAGGTTGCAGCTCCCCGGCTGGCCTCTGGTGTTCTGCTTTAACTTGCTGACAAGTCAAGCATCGAGAAACAAAATCCGTAACATCCTTCTTCATTCCTTCCCACCAATAATTATCCTTCAAATCACGATACATTTTGGTGGAACCAGGATGAATACTGTATACTGACCTGTGGTCATCCTCCAAAATATCACGCCTCAATCCGTCAGAATCTGGCACACAGAGACGAGTCCTAAAACGTAACACTCCATGATCATCAATCACGAACTCCGTCTCCTTGCCCTGCCTAACATGATCCATAATCTCCATCATGCGAGTATCTGTAGGCTGCGCATCTCGAATACGATCCAATAGCTGAGGCCTGGTGCGAACATGTGCTAACTGACCTCCTGCCGATGTAAACTCAAACTGTATACGACTATCACATAAGATCTGCCAGTCGGTAGAAGACTGCCTCTGCAAAATGCTCAAATGAGATAAATTACCTCCAGGCCTCCGACTCAAGGCATCTGCTACAACATTTGCTTTGCCTGGATGGTACAAAATCTCACAGTCGTAATCTTTCACCAATTCCATCCATCTACGCTGCCTGAAGTTCAGATCTTTCTGCTGAAAGATATACTTTAAGCTTTTATGATCTATGAAGATTTGACACGTTTCTCCATACAAGTAATGTCTCCAAATCTTCAATGCAAATACTACAGCAGCCATTTCTAGATCATGAGTGGGGTAGTTTTGTTCATGCCTCTTCAACTGTCGAGAAGCATATGCTATAACTCTGCCGTGTTGCATCAACACACAGCCTAAGCCCACTCTAGAAGCATCACAATACACGACGAAACCCCCTGACCCGGAAGGTAAAGATAATACAGGTGCAGTCGTCAAACGCGTTTTCAACTGTTGGAAACTCTGCTCACACGCATCTGTCCACTGAAATGGAACTTCCTTTCTAGTCAATCCTGTCAAAGGTGCCGCTATCCGTGAGAAATCCTGTACGAAGCGTCTGTAATAACCTGCCAGACCTAAGAAACTCCGAACCTCCGTAACTGACATAGGCCTGGGCCAGTGTTGTACCGCTTCAATCTTCTTTGGGTCTACACATATACCTTCCCTCATGACTATGTGACCCAAGAACTCCACACTATCGAGCCAAAAAGCACACTTAGAAAATTTTGCATACAGCTTATGCTCTTTCAAGGTCTGCAATGTGATACGTAAATGCTGCTCGTGCTCCGTCTGACTCCGAGAATATACAAGAATATCATCTATGAATACTATAATAAACCGATCGATAAATGGTCTAAAGATACGGTTCATCATATCCATAAAAGCTGCTGGAGCATTGGTAAGTCCGAACGACATCACCAGAAATTCATAATGCCCATATCTCGTACGAAACGCCGTCTTTGGAATATAGTCCTTCCGAACCCTCAACTGATGATACCCTGACCTCAAGTCAATCTTTGAGAAGAATCCGGCTCCTTGCAACTGATCGAACAAGTCATCTATTCGTGGTAATGGATACCTGTTTCGCACAGTGACGCGATTTAGCTGTCGGTAGTCGATGCACATTCTCATACTACCGTCCTTCTTCTTTACAAATAACACAGGAGCTCCCCACGGTGAAACACTGGGACGAACCAGTCCTCTATCTAACAACTCTTGCAACTGGCCCTTGAGTTCTTTCAATTCCGTCGGTGCCATTCGATAGGGTGGTATAGAAATAGACCCTGCACCCGGAATCAAGTCGATGCAAAATTCAATATCTCGATTAGGTGGCAATCCTGGTAACTCTGCTGGGAATACCTCAGGAAATTCTCTTATGATCGGGATTTGGTCCAATGGAACTTCAGCGACCCTTACGTCCTGAATAAAAGCCAAGAACCCAAGACAACCCTTCTTCAATAGCCGACCCGCACAAAAAGCAGAAATCATGTTGACAGGGGTTAACTTGCAATCCCCCTGCACAACAAATACCGGTTCACCTGGAAAACAAAATCTAACCGCTTTTCCTCTACAATCTACACAGGCATGACAAGCGGCTAACCATTCCATCCCAAGAAGTATGTCAAAATCCAACATATCTAGGAGAATCAGATCAACAAGCGAATCTCTATTACCAATACGCACCGAACACGATCTGAATACGTGCCGAGCTATAAAGGAATCTCCAACTGGGGTAATCACTACCAATGGTAACTCTAATAATGACGACTCCTTCCCCAATAAAAGTGCGAATCGTGAAGATACATAAGAGTGTGTAGAACCGGGATCAAATAAGACATGTGCCTCTAATGAGCATACTGTAAGAGTACCTGTCACGACTGCATTTGATGCCTGGGCATCCTGTGGAGTCAGCGCAAAAACCCGTGCCTGGCCCATGCCCGCATCCTGTCATCCTCTACCTCGATCTCCTCTACCTCTCTGAGCACGTCCTGCATAGCCTCGACCTCGTGGTGCAACTGCCTGGCGTGTAGCGCCAACTGGGGGAGGAAGTAAAGCCATCGGTGTAGGAGGTGGAAGGGGTAAAACAGCCTGTGGAGCAACGGTCCCGCCCTGAGATCTACAATCTCGCGCAAAGTGTCCGGGAAGTCCACAACTATAACAAGTAGATGGTGGTCTCTGATCATCAGAATAAGAACTGAACATCAGGCCCTGTGTCCAACCTCGTCCAACACTGCGGCCTGGAGTATATCTGCCTGGATAGGACCCTCTACCTCGGCCAAACTGTCTATTTGTCGGCACGAATGGTCTACTCCTCTTTGGCTCCGGAACAACTCCTGACTGGCTCAAACGCTCCTCTACTCGAATCGCCGCATCCATAGCCTGTGCATATGTATCAAAATGCTGGGAGCCTATCGCCAGATACAACTGTGTGTCCAAACTCCTTAGGAACCTTTTCACCCGAAGCTCCTCTGTAGGTACTAAGTATGGGGCATATCGCGATAGCTGGGTGAATCGTAAGTCATAATCTGCTACTGACATACTTGCTGATTTCCTCAATGCTTCGAAACTGCTAGCTCTAGCATCCCTCACACTCTGGGGAAGAAATCTGGCAAGAAAAACTGTAGAAAACTCGGTCCATGTCATCGGAGGAAGATTCGTAGCTCGCCCTCTTTCCATCGACTCACACCACTCCTGTGCAAGTCCCTCCAAACGAAAGCTAGTCAGCTCAACTGACCTCGCATCAGAACATCGCAATGATCTGCCAATTCTCGCCATCCTATCAAGAAAAGACTGAGGATCTTCCGTCACGTCGGTCCCTGTAAATACTGGGGGTCTCAATCTCATAAACTCTGCAAGTGATACCTCCATCACTCTCGTATCTACTGGTGCTACCGTCTGTGTAGGCTGTACCTCGGACTCTGCTACGGTCGGTGCTGGATCTGATCTCAAAGCTCGAGTGGTCTCAGCTAACTGTCCTACCACTCGCTGTAATCCCAACATACCCTCCTCAATCCTAGTCATGCGATCTGGAGGAGGAGGATCAACATGCTCATGCACCTCCTGCACGTCCGGTGTACCCGTCGTCGTCACAGGCGGACTCGCCCTAGCTGCATTTCTGGCTGCGGCTCGCCTAGCCCGCGTAGCCATAGCAACTGGAACAAGAAACGAGAGTTGATAAGGTGTGGGAACAGAAGCAATCAATAACGGAAAATCAACGGAAGAATAGATCAAGATAAACATCCTAAGGTTAGTTAGGCTGAATACGATAACGTAAATATGCCGCGGAACATACGTACGGTACTGCATTCGTCCTAATTCACCTACTCCATCAAACCAAAGGTCATCCTAACTCTCAGACTTACATCAACCTATTGAAATCCCTTACTGAATTCCGTAAGGTTACTCCTAAGCTCTGATACCAACTTTGTCACGACCCAAGTTTGGATGTGACAGGCACTTAGATTGTATCATATCTAAAGATATGCACAAGTCCAAGTAAGCCAAAAACCAAGATCAAAATACCTTATTTCGGAATTATTTATGAAAATTTAGTTTTTAAGTAAAAATCTCAAGTTATGAATTTAAATCATTAAACAATTAATAAGGTTAAGTTTAGTTGCATTCCGGGTTGGAATCAACAATATTAACAATAAACATGAATATAAACATATAGAACATCACTGAATCTCATAAAGAAAGAAGCTATGAAACTGATCAACCGATCTCAACTGTACATATACATACCATCTCTCATTTCTAAGTCAAAATACAAGTCTGATGGAGTCTTTCTAGATACAAAAGTACAAAATGGAAGGTTACTACACATGTAACCTACCTAGCAAAAGATGGAATACAACCGCAAAAGTGATCCTGCCCCGCAGCTAACCGTCCACTCTATCCCTGCAAGGAACTGTGGCACAACGGGGATGAGTTGCCAACTCAGTGAATACGACTAACATATAACGGCGAATAAAGTAAATATGACAAATATGAATCAATATGGTATATGTGTATATGTGAAATTCAACAGTAAATCTCATTATACTTCGAAAATCACAACTCAAGTAAATCATTTCTCGGTGTCCATCAACGACACAATACTTTTATTTCTTATAGGCATCATTCCCCGAATGATCCTATACCCATAATATCGGTCGTTATCCTCTAGATACACGCCGTATTCTATAACCAACTCCGGTATCGAGTAACCTCGCTAGGCTCCCCCGTCTCAATACGGCTATCCTGCCCCTCGGTATCGACCGGGTCCACCATGTATCCAACTGTATATCTCCCCCACTCAGTATGGATAACGTAAATCCGCAACCGTATATCTCCCCCACTCGGTCCGGAATAAAACCAAAACAGAAATCATCTCATGGTGGACATGACACATCAATCATGAAAATACAGGATTTATGCAATAGTATTCAAAACTCAAATCATAAATCCTCAATTCTACATTTACTTCATATATAGCACCAAAATACGAATAAAGTAACAAGATGTCAATGATGCAATCTACCACTACATTAGACATGTGAAATACGATATCATTTGTTTTAACAAGTATGATATTTAAGTGTATGTGACATGGCAATATCGACGAGGTGTGTGTAGCATATAAATTGTGCACGTGGCATGACTCGTCGATAATTGTGAAGTGTTCTAACAACTAAGCAATTTACAAGTATTGTAATGAATGCAATTATGATATTTAAGCATGACGATATAAATATCAAGTTAAGTAAACTACGGGCGAAACACGCCATCTTTACAAAATTCCCCGGTAGATGTTTAGTCTACTCACCGGAAAAGTCGAATCTACTTCGGAATCGCTAATCCTTTCCCTTTCCTCGCGGCTTCCGTACTTCTCGTATCCGCGTCTAAATATACCAAGTGACGTATATAAGCAAAATGACTATTCCGATATAACGGAAATAGAAACACGTTATCCTACTTACTAGTTATCTACTATTTGATTATATCAAGTTATTAAACACTTAGTCTTGCTGGATTTTAACCCAAAACTGCACTGTTTCAGAATTTACAACGTGACGTGATTTCGTCGTGTCGTATTTAGCGTTTTACGATTCCATTTCCGACATATCCTCCCAGATTTTAACTACAGTGAAACTAATTAAAATCAACAGTACCAAATTGGTCCAAATTGTATACTGAAAACACCCCAACAGAGAACACCCCCAAACTCCCTAGCATGGCCGGCGACGCCGGCCATTCCCCTACTGTCGCCGGCCCAAAACCGGCCCCTGGTTGCCGCCTTCCTGTGGTGTGTTCTAATTGTTTCCTACATCATTTTAGCTCTGTTGAATTAATTTAATTAAGTTTCAGATTATAGCAGATTCTAACAGACACAATTTTTACCTAGAATACGATATTATGTGACATGCTAAACTATAAATTAACTAACTACAGAGCTTAATCTACCTACTGAGATTAGGAATTTACCCTCTTAATTTGCTGTAGGAATAACCCCCCAAAGATCTACAAGCTCCTCCTAGCTTGATGATGAACTATCTCCAAGAACAAGCCCCTTCTTCTTCTTCTTCCTCTTGTTCTTCTCTTTTTCTCTTTTCCTTTTTCTTTTTCTTTGATTTTCTTTTAAGTTTTGATCTGAGTTTAAACTGAAATGAGCTATTTAAGTGAATGAGAGAAGAGATAAAGGAAGGTGGAGGTGTCTTGAGCTTGAGTGTGCATGTTCCATGCAAGGAGGAGGTGTAGGTTGAAGGGTGTTCATGCAAGCATGAGGTGGTGTGGTAATTATCTTCAATTTTTGTTTTATTTTTAATTTAGTTTCAGAACTGAATTAATATCATTTGTTTCCCTTAAACCCTCAACAATCTTGTATTTGCATAAGAACTCAAACTTTACAATTTGCCCCCTCACAACTTACTTATTATAAAACACATCTTTTGTTAAAAAGAGGCTAAATTTATCATTAGAACCCTTATAACTTATTTAGATTACATTCATAAATTCTAATTTAATTTGTATTACATATATCTTATGAAGATTGACATATTTGATTTTAATCATTTTGTGATTTATCAGCTTATTCTTAATTTAATTAAATTTATTTATTTCTAGCTTTTTTCCTAATTGTTACAAACCTACAACCATTCTTTATTCTTCCTCCTTTCTTTCTCAACACGTCTAAAGTAAGATTAAAAGATTCAACGTTTTCCAGAGGACCCGTACTCATCTCGGTCTAGCTACACGCGACACCGTTATTGATTGTGGTTAACTACTATACATAAATTAGATCAATCAACTCCTTACCCAGAATAACGAGGAGGGAAAGGAGAATGCCATCTACTACCTCAGTCAAACTTTAGTCGGGGCGGAACACAACCATTCCCCGATCAAAAAGTAATGCCTGGCCCTGATATTTGCTGTGAAGAAGCTGAGACATTGCTCATCGGGTTATGCTGATCTCCAAGGTCGACCCGCTCAAAAACTTAACGACCAAAGTAAGCCTCGCCGGCAGAATGGTAAGATGGGCTGTCATGCTGCTTGAGTTCGACATAGTTTATACTCCTCAGAAAGCAATAAAAGGGCAAGCCCTCACCGATTTCCTCGCTGCTCATCCTATACCAGAAGGGTCACCGCTAAATTATGAATTACCCGATGAACAAATATTGCACCTCGAGGATAGCGAGACATGTTGGGAGATCTACTTCGATGGAGCATCATCAATAAGGACCTCCAGCAAATCAAGGGTCCCGGAGATAAAAGCAAAGATAGGATTGGTGTTCATCACGTCATCGATAGGAACCCTACGGCGTTCATTTGATCTCACCGAGCCTCGCACAAACAATAAGGCTGAGTACGAGGCTCTGATAGCTGGTCTGGAGCTTGCTATAGAAATGGAAATCCTTCGGCTACGAGTCTACGGTGATTCCCAGCTTGTCGTCAACCAAGTAAGCGGCGACTATAAGATATACAAACCCGAGTTAGCTCGATATAGAAGCCGAGCGGTAGAACTCATGAAACGGTTTACTCACATTGAACTAATGAGAGTCCCTAGAAAGTTGAATGGAAAAGCCGACATACTCGCTCGCCTAGCTAAGGAGCTAGCTGATCCTGACATGGGCGAAATTATAATCACAGTCAGAAGCCGGAAAATTCTGCCTCCAGTCTCTTTGCGTGAAGAAGAAAGTGTAGAACAAGAGAACAATCCTGCCGAAGAAGCTTCGATCATTCAAGACGAGCCCGATTGGAGGGAATCCTTCATAGAGTACTTCTAATACGACAAGCTGCCTGAAGAAAAATCTGCGAGGATTCAACTGAATAAGAGAGCTCTCCGATACGTGTTTGTAAATAATACTCTATACCGCAGATCATATGACCAACTCTGTTTCAGGTGCCTATCATCAGCCGAAGCCCAAAAAGTTATGAAAGAAGTTCACTCAGGCGTCTGCGGGGCTCACCAGTCCGGCCCCAAAATGCGGCTTCAGATCAAACGGCTTGGATATTACTGGCCCACCATGATAAGGGATTGCGAAGAGCATGCAAAGAAATGCCATCTCTGCCAAATCCATGGTGATTTCATTTACAAGCATCCCAATCCATTGCATCCTACGGTGGCGTCGTGGCCCTTCGAAGTTTAGGGCACCGACATAGTTGGTCCAATTGATCCTCTGTCATCCAAAGGCCACCGGTTCATACTGGCTGCAATAGACTACTTCTCCAGATGGGCTAAAGTAGTCCCGCTAAAAGAAGTCAAGACAGAAGATATTCTGACATTCTTCCAGCATAATATTCTATACCGCTTCGGTATACCAAGAAGAATCATTTCTGACAATGGGCCTTCTTTCAAGAGCTTCAAAGTCTCAAAGATCGCTACTCAGCATAAGATAGATTGGAGATATTCATCCATCTATAATCCAAGAGCCAATAGGCTTAGCCGAAGCCTTCAATAAGACTCTATGCAAGCTCCTGAGGAAAAATGCTTCAGCCAACAAGAGAGACTGGAATCTTAAACTTCATGAGGCGTTGTGGGCATATCGTACCACGCACCGTACCCTAAACCAGTCCACTCCCTACTCATTGCTCTTCGGAGTGGAGGCGGTCCTCCCCCTCGAAGTCGAAGTTCCAAGCTTAAGAATGGTCGTTCAGCACGAGTTGACGGAGGAGGAAAACGCGCTCCTTCAGCTTGAAGACCTCAACGCCCTCGAAGAAAAGAGGCTCGTGGTGTAGCAAAATCTGGAGCTATACCGAGCCCAAATGTCACGGGCCTATGACAAGATAACTCGTTTCTGCGCATTCAAGAAAGGTGAATTGGTGTTGGTCCTCAAAAGACCGATCATCCCCAATCGACATGCCAAGGGACAATTCGAGCCAAACTGGGAAAGACCATATGTCATCGAGAAAGTGTTTGATGGAGGATCTTACCAGCTGATAAATGCCGAGGGAGAAAGGCCCATGCCACCTATCAATAGCCGATATCTCAAGAAATATTACGCATGAATGCTCCAAGTCGCAGGCGAATTGAGCACACAGGCCCTATGGTCTGGATAATACATCCTACAAAACTGTATACAATCCAGGGACGTAAACGACCCCTATCTCTCCTAAAGTCCTACCGGCGAGACTACATTTAAAGTCCCACCGGCTTAAAAGAAAAAATGATATGTTCACAAGCAAAACGGGCACGGATGAAAACCCGAAAGGGCTCCATGAGTAAAAACAGCATGACTACCGGCGAGTTTATGAAAACCCAAAAAGGCGCAAACTCGTGAACAAAGATAAAATACACTCGCAAAGTCCTCTCGACCTTGTGAGGAGAAAATCCCTGTGTGAGATCCTTACGACTCACAAATGAGCAACACACTTAGGAATCCTCATGATTCCTAAGGAAAACATACACCTGTGAGATCCTTTCGACTCGTAGGGAGAAAATACTTTTATGAGACTCTTGCGGCTCATAAAATTGAAAAGCCTTAGGTAATAGGGATCTAAACCTGTCTCCTGAGCCATCGCTCCCCAACGGGCAACGGCAAATGATGAGTCGCTCCTGGCATTTCGCTTCAGTGTTAGCGGTGCTGATGCTGACCAAAAACCCAAATCCCAAGTCCTCCCAGGGCAAATGATGAGTTGCTCTTGGCATTATTCCAATGCAGCAATCCTGATGCCAAACAAGATCCAAATTCCAAGTCCCCAAACGGCGAATGATGAGTCGCTCCTGGTACCATATTCTAGCGTAGCGATGCAGACGCCAACTAAACTGTGAATGTCCCGACGGAGAATAATGAGTCGCTCCTGGTACCATATTCTAGTGCAGCGATGCAGACGCCAACCAAAATCCAATTTTCCAAAATTCCCCTAGCCCTACGGTTGGTCCCCAAGTTGACTACCATATACAATCCACAGGCTCAAATAATTCTCATTATACCCATGCCCCACCGTAACCACCAGTTACACGGCCGGTCTCCGCCCTTGGAATTATGCTCCATTTGGGAAGACCCACTCATGTTTCCTCACGATACATGAGGAGAACAAACTTACGAGATCCTCCTGACTCGTAAGAAAACACTTTGGTGGGATCCTTATGACTCACAAAGGAAAAACACACTTGGGATTCCCCACGACTCCTAAGGAGAAAATGCACCTACGGGATCCTTATAACTTGTAGGGAGAAAATGCTTTTATGGGACCCTTACGGCCTATAAAATTGAAGAGCCTTAGGTGATAGGGATTTAAACCTGTCTCCTAAGCCATCGCTCCCTAACAGCAAAAGGCAAATGATGAATTGCTCCTGGCACATATGCTTCAGTGTTAGCAACGCTGATGCCTACCTTAACCCCAAAATTCCAAACTCCAATCCAATAGACCCCTAAGTCTTTAAACTAGGAATAGATGACCTCTAAGTCGTTAAACTGGGAACAGATGACCCCTAAGTCATTAAACTAGGAACGAGGGAAATCCCCTCACGGCAAATGATAAGTTGCTCTCGACATTATTCCAGTGCAGCAATGCTGATGCCGACCCAAAAACCAAATTCAAAGTCCCACCCGGCAGCACTTCTAAGCTCGAAAGTTCCGCTAGATATGTAGAGAACTTCCAAAACAAATCAAATCAAACAAATCAACCCCGACACTGCAAGAAGCGGAGCAAGTCAACTTCAATCCCGACACCGCGGAAAGCAGAGCTAGTCAAATCAAATCCTGACACCGTAAGAAGGGATCAAGTAATCGACCGTCCAAGTCGTAAAAAGGGCAGTATCGACCGTCCAAGTCGCAAAACGGGCAGCACCGACCATCCAAATAGCAAAAAGGGCAGCACCGACCGTCCAAGTCGCTAAAATGGCAGAACCGACGGTCTACGTAACAAAAAGGGCAACACCGACCGTCCACGTCGCAAAAAGGGCAGCACCGACCGTCCACGTCACTAAAAGCCACATCGACCGTCCAAGTCGCAAAAAGGGCAGCACTGACCGTCCAAGTCGCTAAAATGGCAAAACGGACCGACCGTCCAAGTCGCAAAAATGGCATCACCGACCGTCCAAGTTGCAAAAAGGGCAGCACCGACCTTCCAAGTCGCTAAAATGGTAGAACCGACCGTCCACATCGCTTAAAGTGCAGCACCGACCGTCCAAGTCGCTAAAATGGCAGAACCGACCATCCACGTCGCTAAAAGGGCAGCACCGACCGTCTATGTCGCTAAAATTGCAGCACCGACCGTTCATGTCACAAAAAGGTCGGTATCGACCTCCACGTCGTCAAAACGGAGTCGACCTCCACGCGAAAGAAGATCCATCAATTTCATGCACACAATCCACATATGTGGTGTGCATTTATTGATGTGGGGCATTTTGTTGGGGTCAAAATTTGCACCCCGGTTGACCAAGTCAAGGTCAACCCCAACCCAGGTGGGCCCAAGCCCAGGTCAAGCGGGCCCATGCCCAAGTCGACCCCGCGGCCAGCCTCCTCATGCCAACATAAAAATCATGTAACAAATAATTTTGATGTAATTTTTTTTTATGCATGAATGTAAACAAAATGGGCATAAAGCCAAATTTCTATAAAGCTCATAGCTTATACACAAAAAGAAAGAGCACATGAGGCATGGGATGGGCAAAATGCCATTTTGTAAAGCCCAAAGGGCTATATGTAAATGTGTAAGCCTATATAAGGCAACATGATGATGAATAAAAAAACAACTTTTTTTCTCTCTCTCAAAAATTAAAGTCTGTGCCTACTTCTTCCTCAAGGTTCTAAACCTTATTCTTTATTTTGAATTAAATCAAGAGTTTTACTCTTCCTTTTCTAAAACTAAATAGTTTTTCACCATAAGACCCACAAAGGGAAGCTTGGGTCTTCCACCAAATCTTAAAAAGGAGAGATTTTTAAAATCTCACCCCTCTTGTTCTCCAAGAGCCTGCCAACAGAAGAGGACGAAGGAGACCCATCTCCAAAGATCCCATTTAGGAAGGATCCAAGGCTTAAGAGAGAAGAACCTCCGAAGATTTTTAGGGAGTTCAAAATCCTCAAAGGAGTTTAACTCCTAATCTAGACCCTTTGGAGTTTAACTCCACTCAAAATCCTCTTTTGGAGTTTAACTCCTATTTCCGGGGGTAAAAAACCCTTCCTTTCGCTAGCGCCCAGCGCTCAAGCGTCCAAAATGCTAGCGCCAACGCCCGAGCGTCCACGTGCCGAGCACGTGAGGCGCTAGCGTCTAAAGCACTAGCGCCAGCGCCTGAGTGGCCACGTGCCGAGCACGTGGGGCGCCAGCGCCCGAGCACCCACGTGCCGAGCACGTAGGGCGCTAGCGCACAAAGTGCTAGTGCCATCGCCCGAGCGCCCACGTGCTGGGCAGCGCCTATGTGCCGGGCACATAAGGTGCTAGCATCCAAAGCACCAGCGCCAACGCCAGCGCCAGCGCCTGGGCGCTAGCACAAGCGCCCAAGCGCTAGCGTCATCACCCAGAGCCAGCATGCTAGGCACTCCATACTAAAAACACATCCCCCGTTAGAAAAAAATTTCTAACGGGAAGCTGCCCCGCACCCCGCAAGGGGCTGCTAGCCTCTTGACCCCCAGCCCGCTATCCGGGTAGCGGGACCCCCGTAAAAACTCTGCAGGGCCCTCGATATATCCAAAACCCCTTCAAAACACAACACTGCACATTGAGTTCGCATGACCTGTTTGACCCGTCAATCGGAAGTTCTCTCGCTCCAAAGGTGAGGGATAATTAACGACAGCTTAGTCCACGGCTGCTGGAGATTCGGATCCCCACAATCGATAAACCCCAGCCTATCCTAGGCAAAGGGAATCTGTAATACGCCTGACAAACGTGCGCATATTCCCATCTCAATGGGGTAACAAAAAACACCCTACAGTAAGTGGATGAACTGCTGTTCCATGTCGAACCTAGCAGTCTCAGGGAAGTACTTTGCGTCGAACATGTCGCGGAAAGTCTTCCATTCAATGGGTTAATCAAGACGGCTTTCTTCCGCCTTCCACCAAACTCGTGCATTGTCCGTGAGCTGCAACTTTGCAACATGAACCCAAGATATCCCTGGCACTTGTGCCGCTGCCAGATCATCTTCGATGCTCTGAGCCCATTCCTCATCTTCTAGAGGGCTCTCTTTTCCTGGAAATTGTTTGGGGTGCAAAGCTCTGAATTGCTTCACCCCAGGTGCTTCCGCCTCTGGTCGGTTCATCAGGATAGCAGTCTGTTGCTGCTGTCCTTCCAGGAGGCTGCGAATTGCCTCAAGTAGAACCGTCTGCTCGTTGATCGGAGCAGCGACAGCAGGTGTGAGTGGTAGTCATGGTGGTGTGTTGTCGACATTGGTGCTGGTGTTGTTTGGAGAATCCATAACCTTGAAAGAAAAATTTGGGTTAGGACAGATTCAAAGTATGTGAAATGATAAGATTCAAGAGGTATGAATTGTAAAGAATATTTTCAGTTGTCGGTTCTTGTGTTATATTTCTTAGGTTGTCCACGCAGAACTGAACTACATGGTAGGGTTCCATATAGCTCTGTCCTGCGTGGGCCACCAACAAAACCTGTCACGCCCCGTTTCCCAGTATACGGGTAGAGGACGCGACAAGGTCGCTACGTATTTACTCTGAAGTAAACACGCTAAGCATATCTAAGCAATATAAATAAAATGCACAAGAGACAGAGACAATAGATAAAATTGAACAACAATTTTATTTATTCACATTCTTTTTACAATACATCTGAAAAGTAAATACATGGAATGAAAAGCAATACCTAAACAGTGGCATAATAGAAATGGAAAGTATTGAAATGAAATGTACAAGTATCAAAGCTCCGGGTCGAAGGCTAGCTGATCCAAGTCCTCGCTGGTGGGCTCGATCTCCAGAAAGTCCGAATCACCTGACGACATTCCAAAGAAAAAGAAAGAGAATGTCGTCAGCGAACAAATCGCTTGGTAAGTCCCAAAGATAAAAGAGAAATAGAATAGACAGAGAGAGTGTGTAACTTTCAAAGTTGTATTATATTGTTAACGTTGTTGTTTGTAGCATGGTACAGAAGAGGCCAGTGTATACGAGAGGAGTCTCAATAGACCAGAGACTACGGTGAACGGAATACAAGGCACCGTTAAGCCATGGTACAACGGCAATTGAATTCAGGTTAGGTGTCTTAATGATTGCAGTCTCGTGCCACTTCTAACACCTTCCGTATGAATCTACCCCTTAAAGCCCGCGATATCTTGATTGTATTGTTTGTATCGTATTGTAAATTGTATTGTCTTGTATTATAGATTGTATAGATGGATGACTTGCCGAAACAATGATATCAGTAAATGAATGTAATTGGAGAATCATGTAAATGGATGTATATCCATGGTTCGGTTCGGTCAATACAGATTGAATATATTGAACAAATTGATTATATGGATTCATGGATTCATATTGACTGATTATATATACTTGAATCTCATTCAAGTCAGATTTATTATATTGAGACTCGGTCAAAGTCAGAGAATTAGAAAAAAAATTGAATCCTGAATTATGTTTTGGTGCTATCGGTAACCGCTGCACATGGACGGCAAGATTTGTGTCTTTTTCAAAGACGATTACCGTGTTGATAACTCCGTTTGTTAAGTTGTCTACCTTAAATAAGCAAGCACCCATATCTCCGGTTCCTTGAGGCTCAAGAGACCGGTCCCGCTTAAACCTATGTTTATTAGGGTTGTTATTGTAATTTAGTATAACTTGAGGGGGTTTTATGTAAAAATAATTTTGAATAATTTTCAAAATACACCTCAAGTATTTTATTATCGTCTTTAAAGTTTTCATTGATGTATATTTTATCATTGTGACATTTCTAGTGAATAAAACATATTTTTCATAATATATGGTATTTATTTGTAATATTGGAATTGTTTAGTATTTTCTTGTAAATGGAATGTTTTTCTTTAATTTTGGAAATGTGAAATATTATAAATATTAAAAATAGATATTTTGAAATTAATTACATATATATATATATATATATATATATATATATTAAAAATATAAATTTTATTTACAATAGAAATCATATTTTCTAAAGAAAATTGTATTTTTAAATCTTTCGAGACTTATGCTTCTTGTGGAGGTCTGCATCTCGCACTACTAAGCCCGAGGATGTGCAATAATCCGCACCATCCCGAACGGGTTCCCCGAAATCGGTTTTAACGGTACATTGCAAAGATTTGTTAAAAATACATATCTTGTAGAAAAAGTTTTTTTTATAAGTTGAGGTAGTTTTGTGTAAAATCGTATTTTCCCAAAACTATATTATCAAAGATCGTCGTGCTATGTTATATATGAGTGTTGTGAGGAGGTAAGTCATTACCTCATGAACTATCTAAAAGTATAGTAAGGGGTAATGATATTTTATGTCGAAACTAAACTATATGGTATTTTTCTGTAAAAGTGCTATAAAAATTAGAATATTAATTCTTTTGATATGAAACTTGTCAATATATTTTGTTAATGTTTAATGATCATGATGTGAGAGTTTGGTATTATTGTTTTTAAGAAAAATATGATTTTTAAAGAAAAACCGAATCGGAAGTCGGATTAACTCCACTTCCGTCGAGTTTTAGAATTCTAAGTTTTTAGAATAGTAAAGAGAAGGGGGAGAAGGGACTTATGGGTTGATTGTGTAGTGGAGAGGAAAAGGAAGAAGTAGGAGGTGCCAGTGCGTCGTTTTCGTCGCCGGAATCTCCTCGGGACGTCGTCGGAAGTTCGCCGGAGTTTCGCCCTTCCCTAACTCCACTTGCACACAAAGAGTCCATGGATTTTTCTTGAGAGTTTGAACAGGAATTTTAGTATGAAGGGTGTGAAAAATTGAGTGGATATTTATAAGGAAAACTAGAGTTGGGGTGATAAATAATGCATTAAAATAGTTTTAATCGGATTTTTATGTCTCTGGAATAATGCAGGGAACTTAAACAGTGTAGGAGTTATGGGTGTAGGGTTCCTAGGCACACGCAAGAGGTTCCACAAGGCATCAACTATGCCAAATTCAAAAATTTCCGGTGCCGAGAAACCCTAATGCGATCGTTAACTAGAGATTAGGCGATAACAAATGCGAGCAAACAACTTTACTCTAAAGTGTGAACGAAAATACAACCTTTGTAGATCCGGTCCTCCACCTCCATAGCTCCATGACGGTGTACCCTCGCTGCGATCATCGGATCCCGGACTCTAGCGTCGGCTTCATCGGAGAAATGGGCGGGCTAGGTCGTCGACTTCGATGCCGAAGATGATCTACGTCGAGGCAACAGAAGATCAAGCTCCAACTTCACCAAGTCAAGAAACTTGTGAAGAAAACACCCTATACTACTTGGCAAGTGGTAGAGGATGAAGAAATAGGAAGTGGGTTCATTTTATATTTGGATTTCTCACTCTTTTTCTCATTTCACCATTGAAGCTAGCAAGCTTTTTCTTCTTGAAGAAGAAGAAGAAGAAGAAGAAGAAGAAAAGAATTATGATAAGTATTAATTGGATACTAGAAAAGAAAATGATTCTCATCATATTAGCAACCATGGTTAAGTGTAGAGAATAAACTAGGGTTAGGTGAATGGTTAGGGTTAAGGAAAGAAACAAAATGGTCAAGCTTTCAAAGCTTCATGAAGCTTCAACATAATCCAAAGTTAGCCACCATTTTATTTATTTCCCAAATGAATAAATAAATAAATGAATAAGTAAATAAAGCATATGAAACCCTAACCATTAACTAACCATGGTTTAATACAAACATACACCCAAGTTAGTATGTATCATCAAACATGATACAAACTTGTGCACAAAAATATATCACATATACAATGTGCACATCAAGTGAGAAAATCCATCTTATATGAACTAATACTAGTTAATGTAAAGTAATATATCAAATATATAATTATACATTAAATCATTAAATCAACACTTGATTTAACGATCCGGTCATATCGCATATAACCGACTAATATCAAGTGTATCAATGTATCGAATCAACACTTGATTCGGTAACCCGGCTATATCACATATAACCGACCAATGATACAAATCGCGAGAATAGAATACAGTATCACATACTGGTATAATTCTCAGTCCCGCACATATCTCATATGCGCTCCTATTTCGTTTCGCTTGAGCCAGGAAACCTCTGTGTAAGACTCTAAAGACTCGTCAATACGCCGGCAGCAGATGATGATCATATCAAGCACCCACAAGCCGCAAGCGGTCTGCTAAACGTAACGGCCACCCGGGTATTGAGCGATCAGAAGATCGACGAGCAAGCCTGCTCACACTCCTGTGAATCCAACTAGTAACACTTACCGTACAGTCCGGTCTGTTCGTCTGATATGTCGCATATCTTGCCTAGGGGTGGTAAACGTCAGACCCCAGTAGCTCGATAAGTCGTGTCGATATGAGGTCTATAACAGTTCGAGAAACTACTGATAACACTTACCAGTAAATCTCAGCAACCATGGCCAGGGATTTCCGATTATAGCCAATCGAACACAGCGCAACATCAACTCCCTATACCGGGAGAGACAAATCCCCTCCTATCGCTCATTGCCTCCATGTGATTCGGGACTGTACCCAAAAGCCACCGTTTTGCACGCCCTCTTGGACGTGGTAAGTTGGAAATCAAAGCACAGTGGGAATCACACAAGACTCTATGACGATCTCGGGTCTACAGACTAACCTGTACCAGTGTCACCAGAGAGCTGCCATCTGACGTAAGGTATAATACCATCTGAGAGTTCTCGGTGAGTCCGTCCAGTGTACCCAGTCTCCACTGAGCACCCGTATATCATCTCTGATGTCAAACATCAATGGATATGGGATCATCCATCGCCCATCAGTATGGGTCGAGAAAGTATACGCTAGTCTACTCTGGTATATCGATGCCCCGTCTCGATATGCCCACGACTAGGGACCTTGAAGGATGTACTTATGAACTACCATGTCCCCACTAGTATGATCCGCATCATAGTCTAGGTAGTCAAGTACACATCCTAAGGGCTTTACCAACATATAACAGAGAGACAATCAGTGTACACGTTAAATTAAAGAGTAACCAGATAGCATACTATCATGTCGAGAAAGAAAGTCCTATATATATATGTCCCAGCATCCACTACAATATACATCCTATGTATAGTAATAGCCTCTAGGGCATACATATAACTAACAATCTCCCACTTGCACTAGGGCCATCTGTAGCAGTGGTTGTAGTATCTCATACTCAACCATCCCATAAAAGTCTCTCTCTGGGAATAGGCCTTCGTGAGTGGATCCTCCGTGTTATCCTCTGAGTCTGCTCTCCTAACCTCGATCACCCTGGAGATCAACTATCTCCATGATCAGGTGATACTGCCTTAGAATATGTCTGGATCACTGACGGGACGGGCGTTCCTTGGCATAAGCCACAACTCCATTGTCTCACAATGGTAGGAACGAAGTTCATCTCATGAACCAATATACACCCAGACTTCCTCTTTGGTAGCATCTTAAGTAGCGATGTATCCAGCCTTTATCGTCTAGTTTACCACAGTATCTAACTTGGAACTCTTCCAACATACCGTCCCTTCACTAAGGGTAAAGACAATGCCTGTGACTGACATTCAGTCGTCTTTATCACCCTGGAACCCTTCCAGTGATTCTCCCCAGGATCAATTGATACCATCTCACTACATGTAGTGAGTATCCTAACATCCAATTACATTTATCTCATAGATGAAAACTCAGGATTTAGGAAGTATCACTTTGATCCTATATGGAGAATCCTTGTGATAAGCGGAGATTGACCGAGCGTAGCATAGGAAACTCCTTCCCTATCAAGAGTATGTCATCCGCGTACTCTACGAGGATCACTACCATACTCCCTACTACCTTTTTGTATATACAAGGTTCATCTACCATTCTGATGATGTCAAACTGTTTGACTAACTCATCAAAACAGATGTTCCAACTCTGCGATGCCTGCTTCATCCTGTAAAGCAACTTGCACACGTTTCCGCTGCTCCCACTGTTTACGAAGTCCTCTGGCTGTGTACTTATAGACGCTCTCTTCTAAAACATCATTTTAGAAAAGCTGTCATGACACCCAACCACCAGATATCGTAGTCATGGTATGTAGCCGTGGCAAGTAGGATCTTGATGGACTTAAGCATAGATCCTTAGAAAAGGTTTCAATATAATCCATACCTGGTCAATGATGCAAACCTTTAACAAGTCTAGCTTTGAAAGTCTCAACTTTTCCATTTACACCAAGTAATCTTCTCAAGATATACTTGCTCCTGATGGGGATTTAACCCTTCAGATAAAGCAACCAAAGTCCATACTTTGTTGGTGTATAAGGATTCCATCTCAGATCGCTTAGCATCCAGCCATTCTTACAGAGTCCCACTCTTGATGGCCAGCTCGAAACTAGTTGGGTCATCATCTCATGATGCATTCCTCGCTCCCACTGTCATAGACAAACTGAAGTATCTTTCAGGTGGGTGAGGAACCCTGCTAGATCGGCGGAGAGGCTGAGGTTCGTTGGTTACTATCGAATCCTTTAGTTCTACCAAATTAGCAGCTGCAGTTTGTATAGCTGGAACCTTTTCAGTTCTACATAACAGACCTTGCCTCGAGCTTGTCCGGATTTTGCCTTTTAGACATAGGCCGGACAACCCCAAATCTTAACCAATTTAAGATATGGGCTCTTCCCTTTCCATATCATATATCAAGTGGTAGGCAACTGATTTGATTTGAACCCTATTCAATAGGTATGCAGCTTCTCAAGTGCATAACTCCCAAAAGGAAATAGGTGACTCAGTAGTACTCATCATAGAGCACACCTTATCATATAGGGTGTGATTGCTCCACCCCGATATACCATCGTGCAATGGTGTATACGGAGGAGTAATGCTGAGAGAGAATCTCATTCTCCTTTAGAATAGTCCAGAAATTCCGTGCTCAAGTATTCTCCTCCTTGATCACATCAAAGGACATAATACTTATATCTGTTTTTAGTTCTCTACTTCTAACTTATATTCTGTGAATATCTCAAAAGCTTCGGACTTGTGTTTCAACAGGAACATATGTCTAAATCTTGAGAGATCATCAGAGAATGTAATGAAGTACAAGGAACCGATCTTGGCATGTGTAGACAGAGGACCTTACATACATCAACATGTATCAATCCCAAGAGTTCACTAACTCTTTCTCTGTTTCCATTAAACAGAGTTATGGTCATCTTATCTTTGTGACATGACTGGCAAGTTTCACAAGATGTAAATTCAAACTAATTTAAATATGCATCTAAATGTAACTTCAGCCAGTCGGGTCGCATTGATATGACCTAGTCTACAATGCCTCAAGAAGAATTCGTTCATTTCTGAACTCTTCCTCTTGTGTGTGTTCTGTATACAAGGAACTGTAGTTTGATTTAGAACGTCAATGCTTTTAGATAACGTGGCTGAACCGATCAACTTTTGATATAGAAAATGTTCAAAACATTATCCAACAATACAAAATTATATCCTTTCTTTACTAATAAAGAGACTGTATATCAGGTTCGGTATCTAATAGTATTTGTTCAGAATCAATGTATTGGTGATACAGGGTGACAGTGACCAACAGACTTGGCTGCAACACTTGCCCCATTTTCTGTCTCATGAAACTTATCACCCGTTCTCAGTTCTCTACCTTTCTGTAGCCCTATGTAACAGATTATATATCTGGGATCCTGATCCGGTATCAAATACCCAGGACGTAGAGGATACTGAGAAACAGTTCTTTGTAATGAACACACCCGAAGAAGATGCATCATCATGCACTTTCTTCGTTTGGGAGGCACGGGAAATCTGGTATTCCCCAATTTCCTGCTCTGTCTTATAACATTTATAAGTTGGAGCGGGACCAACGTTCCCCAACTCAGTATAACAATCGGGTTCGGTCAATACATCCATTTTATTATCTTGATTAAGGCGTGATATGGTCGCTACCTGGAGAGAGAGAGAAGAAAACACTCAGCGTGCGCTCTTGCAAGATCAGATTGATTATTAGTTTATCTAATCAGGATGGCTCCCACTGTTTTTATCAAATCTTCCTTCAAACCCTAAAAGGAAAGACTAGCCGGGATTAATTACACACTACAAGTTCGCCAATCTTTCAGCCAGGCCAGTGTCGGTACTTTGAGGGAGGTCCCCCGTGCTTTCGCACGAACCTAATTACAGTAAACCTCGTTTTCCCATAGGCGTAACCCCGTTGACACCTTTCTAGACACCTACTTGATCAGCTAATTGTAATGTGTAAAACTCTCCCAGGAGTAACTCTTACTCGCAGCGGGTATCGAAATCCAACTATCTCATAGAAGGTATGCAATCTCATTGCAAATTTTAACACTTGAAATTCCCGATAATATTCTGCCCCTAGCGTCCTATGACCTTGACGGAGGCCAAACTACCCATAGTCCGCTGGTCAAGTTCAACCCGTTATTTCCTGATTGAATTAAACCTACCTGCACGACCCTTGACGGAGGCCAAACAACGCCGTACGAATACCCTAATCCAATTGCATCATATGCTAGCAGATAAGCAATAGTTAGCTACCGTACACTACGCCTTGACGGAGGCCAAACTACCGCAGCACGAATACTAACTAGTACTTATCTGAAATGACGGAGGGCTACGACAGGTTTTTCTGAAATCCTATTGCGTAATGAACTTGATATCGTTGTAGGATCGAATGAATTTTGAAATGGAATGTTTTTGAGGCTTTTCTAGTTTTGCTAAAGGGGTCACTCCCAGTGAAGGGATCGTCGGCCCTTTCCTCGTCGAATGAGGTGCAGGATATATCATATATATCACTGTGCAAAGCAGAAACTATAAAAGCAATCAAAAGACAAACCGAGGGATGTAGCATCTGCCAGTTATTGCTAAAGGAGTCACTCCCGGTGAAAGGATCTCGGTCCTTTCCTCATCGAATAAGGTGCAGGATGTTCTACAAGGAACACCGCGATGCAAAGCAAGATCTGTAGCTACCTGATTTATTTTGAAATTCGATTCCACAACATCTTAGGTTTCTTTTCTTTTCATTAATCATATTAATGAAGTCCCATCATTTTAGTTACCTAAATATCACAAATAAATACGACGTACACTTATGCCATCCGCATTCGCCTCGATGTACCCTCGTGCACCGTTAGGTTAGGTAACTAACGGCAGAGCGGGGCAGGGCTAACACGGGTGTAAAACATAAGTAACGCCTATATAATATATCATATATACTATATACTGTATCTATCATAGAACATCACATGATCACATCACAGATATCGCAGCAGAAGAAACATATGAAACATTGGATATACTAGGACGTCCGTATTTTCAATACGAGCCAGTATAAAACACGGATTCCACGGTCGCGATGAATAGCCAAACCCACACCCCTAGACCCCTACGAGAGCGGCAAGCAACCCTACCAATTCTAGAGTTAGGAGACCCGAACTCGACTCCTCGAGTTGGTCTCCCACTGGACTCCAGAACCCGGTTACTTGTGCTCTCCTCCTTGGCTTTATCCTAGTGCGGAAAAGTAAATAATATACAAATGGTGACAACTTCCGCAACCTGGAAGTGCCCCAATAAAAGAATATTACATACAAGCTTTTACATGAATGAAAATGAAAAACACTCATCTCACATAAAAACCCCCGGCTATTCAAACACGACGATCCAATATAACATATCCAGCAACACATAACATCACATGTCATCAACGTAAGTAAGTATGCATACATCGATTGTCGTCGACGTATAGCAACGACAATCGGCAATACCACTACATACTACACTTACGGTCACAGAAAAGAAAGTGTAAAACTACAACAGTTGGAATCCGCAACCTCTTTAGACATCGCATGCCTAATCAAATGAATTCCTTAGACATCGCATGCCTAACAGTTATAAACCCCACATTTTAGTCTCGTTATCGAAAACACTTTTCAATATCAAGTCGGGCAATTCAACAAGATTCCCAACATTTTGATCGAATGCTCGTCGCAAACTTTAGTAGGCGGCCGCACCCCCGATACCGTCGACGAAGTGCACTAAGGCGGAACACCGCTGCCGCGAGCACCCAAACGGATGTTTTCGGCGACGGAGTTCTCCTACAGTCACTTGGTCGGGGTTATAGGGCATGGCTATCTATTAAGTTTACCCGGCGAGTATCCGCGTACGCTACGTGATTGCGATGGAGTTTTGATCACATCAAAATTCCGTGGCAACCGATCAAGTGAGGCTAAACTGCTATGTTTATAATATTCATTCAGTTATCTCATAACTCCTTGTGATTTCCAATTATTGTATCCCATTCCAGATAAATAGAAAATGTTAAACTTTCCGATCGAACATTCAAACACCTAAGTTTTCCCGAAACAGCTCAACACATGAAACAAGTTTAAAAACATCCAGTTCATGACTCGGTACCAACGGTCCAGCAGTAGAAGGGTCAAGCCAACGCCTCACATGTGGCACGCCGTACTGCCCCAAACCCTAAGGTTCAAAAGGCAGTTCAAGACGGTCACATAATCGAGTTAAGGTTTGTTGTCTTCTAGAGAGACCATCGCGTTACTTGCACTACTTAGAACGTCATTAAACTACGGAAATATCCAACACTTGGAAATTTCCCGGCAGGGGAAAAATTGGGTATTTATATCCGGTCGAACTTTTTAACAGTTTCTAAAATATCCGGAAAAACTTAAAGGGTTAAATTATCCGATCAAATTAACGAGTCCCCAATAAAACCCTAGAATACTCAACACTTGAGTGGAATTAAAAAATTTCCATTAAAAATTGCCAAGAAAGGACCTAAAAATAAATATATGAAATTTCAGGGACTAAGTCCAAAATTTGGCCGCGGAACCGCCGCAAAACCCATGGTTTCGCCGCGGTTCAGCGGTCAAATTATTGAATTAGCTGACCGTACTTCACAGTAATTCTTAGTTCTTCCTGCTTAATTTTTTGAGAATTTTTAATTCACAAAATTCCACTGTTTGAAAAATTGTACAGAGAGGGTTGAAATCGGGGGATATCGGGTTCGATCGGACTTCTAGCTTCGTCTACATATCGCCTAAATCTCTAGCTAGGCTCTGATACCACTGTAGGGTTTCTAGGCACACTCAAGAGGTTCCACAAGGCATCAACTATGCCAAATTCAAAAATTTCCGGTGCTGAGAAACCCTAATGCGATCGTTAACTAGAGATTAGGCGATAACAAATGCGAGCAAACAACTTTACTCTAAAGTGTGAACGAAAATACAACCTTTGTAGATCCGGTCCTCCACCTCCATAGCTCCATGACGGTGTACCCTCGCTGCGATCATCGGATCCCGGACTCTAGCGTCGGCTTCATCGGAGAAATGGGCGGGCTAGGTCGTCGACTTCGATGCCGAAGATGATCTACGTCGAGGCAACACAAGATCAAGCTCCAACTTCACCAAGTCAAGAAACTTGTGAAGAAAACACCCTATACTACTTGGCAAGTGGTAGAGAATGAAGAAATAGGAAGTGGGTTCACTTTAGATTTGGATTTCTCACTCTTTTTCTCATTTCACCATTGAAGCTAGCAAGCTTTTTCTTCTTGAAGAAGAAGAAGAAGAAGAAGAAGAAAAGAATTATGATAAGTATTAATTGGATACTAGAAAAGAAAATGATTCTTATCATATTAGCAACCATGGTTAAGTGTAGAGAATAAACTAGGGTTAGGTGAATGGTTAGGGTTAAGGAAAGAAACAAAATGGTCAAGCTTTCAAAGCTTCATGAAGCTTCAACATAATCCAAAGTTAGCCACCATTTTATTTATTTCCCAAATGAATAAATAAATAAATGAATAAGTAAATAAAGCATATGAAACCCTAACCATTAACTAACCATGGTTTAATACAAACATACACCCAAGTTAGTATGTATCATCAAACATGATACAAACTTGTGCACAAAAATATATCACATATACAATGTGCACATCAAGTGAGAAAATCCATCTTAAGTGAACTAATACTAGTTAATGTAAAGTAATATATCAAATATATAATTATACATTAAATCATTAAATCAACACTTGATTTAACGATCCGGTCATATCGCATATAACCGACTAATATCAAGTGTATCAATGTATCGAATCAACACTTGATTCGGTAACCCGGCTATATCACATATAACCAACCAATGATACAAATCGCGAGAATAGAATACAGTATCACATACTGGTATTGTTCCCCTCCGAACGGACACGCGGGACGTCGGGACGTCTCGCCTGAGGTTCGGGGCAGATGCCAATAGGTGCTATCCGTCCACCTCTCCGAAGATGCCAATTCGATCCATGGCACCATGTATCGGAGGTCTAGACGGATGCGTCCGATGTAGCAGACTTCGTCAGATTCCCCCTCGTTTGAGGGGTTTTTGATTGTGGGGACGCTCTTCCCTGCAGGCGCAAGCCCCTGCAGTTAATTACGCTACCGCTTTGCGGTAACAACTTTCTCCTTCTCCAGATGGTCACTTCGTGTCGTGTGTTCTTGTTTTATGTTTCATTGCCCGTGGATCGTTTACGGAGACTGAGTTATGTCGTCGCCCGTAGGGCATGGACTAGTCCAAATCCGCATTATCTTAAATTTGGGTTTGGGGGTTTGGTTTAAGGACACGTTAGCCATATTTGAGGCTAAGATCAACTTAAACGTTTGTTAAGGATACGTTAGTCCAGTTTGAGACTAAGATCAACTTAACGGGATCGTTTAGATCCGACAAAAGAGCATTTGGGCTCTATTGTTCCAGTTTAGGGACGTAGTGGTCCACCGTATGTATGACCGTCGGGACCCATCACCTCTCTGACGACGTTGAAAGATTACAACGACGGATGTCAGAGGAGTTCAGAGATGTACCCTCAAGCCGGAGTTAATTTAGGGGATTCGTAGTCCAATCTGTTTGAAGGTTTAAGGACGCGTTAGCCATTTTTGGAGGCTAAGATCAACTTAAACGGGACCGTTTAGATCCGACAAAAGAGCATATGGAGGGCTCAATTGTTCTAGTTTAGGGACGTTGCGGTCCGTGGGTAGTTTAAGGACGTTACGGTCCATGGGTAGTTTAGGGACATTGCGGTCCGTTGGTAGTTTAAGGACATTGCGGTCCGTGGGTAGTTTAAGGACATTGCGGTCCGTGGGTAGTTTTAAGACATCTCGGTCAAGGTTAAGGACGTCATAGTCCATGGGTTTAAGGACTCCACAGTCCGGTATGTGCTCTGGATGCTTCACACGGGTTCACTGCCGTGCTAGGCGAGGACCAGGCTCCGCTCTGGATGCTTCGCATGGGTTCACTGCCATGCTCTGCGAGGACCAGGATCCGCTCTGGACGTTTTCCACGGGGTCAAAGAGTGACGTTATCCGCTTTCCACGTAACCAGGAAGTTTAGCATTAGGCATGGGTTTAAGGACCCCACAGTCCATATCATGAGTGGTCATCGGGACCCGTCACCTCTTTGAAGACATTGAGGGATTACAATGCCAAGCATCAAAGGAGTGAAGAGATGTACCCTAGAACCGGGGTGGATTAAATAGTCCCTGGCCCAATTTGGGTCAAGACTGATCAATTATGTTATGAGCTCATTAGCCCAGTTAATCACAAATTGAGGACTTATGGCCAGCTTGGGCTAAGTCCAGTCAGGTCTGGAATATTGACTCTTGCTGGTCCATTGAAGGAGAGGCTTTGCCTCTATCCATTTAGCCAATTGGGCCAAAGCCTAGTGTTAAACACTACAGAGCAATCAGTGTTGAACACTGGGCATGCGGTTAACAAGTTAGTGTTTAACACTAAGAAATAATTGGTGTTAAACACCAGCAATAGGGCTTCTCAAATTAGTGTTAAACACTAACGGATCAGTGTTGAACACTGCAAATGAAGCTTTTTAATTAGTGTTGAACACTAAGGCCCAACAATATTTTAACACTGATTTCGAGAGTTTCAATTTAGTGTTAAACACGAAGACAAGAGGGGTCACGTGGCAGCACGTGGGAGCGCCCTTCCTTCATTTGTTCTGCTGAAATTACTGTGTCTTTGATAGCATCACGTGTCAGCACGTGATGGGCATTCAAATGCCTATGTGTTAAGGCTTCTGCTGAAGGTCACGTGGGTCACGTGGGGTGCCGCCTCAAAGGGGTTTTCTGTAGGGCTTTTGGGGGGTCCACGTGGTGACACGTGACCCTGCCTTAATGTGGTTTTTTCAGAGGATTTGTTACTCCTCCTTTTTTTTTTTTAGGAATTAAATTCCAGAGACTTTTAATTTCAGAGGAATTAAATCCTTCTTTCTTTTGAAGACTTGTATTCTGGAATAGAGTTTAACTCTGAATTTTCTGTGGGATTTAAATTCCTCGTTTATGTGGAGGGCTGAATAGGGTTAAACCCTAATAAAAGTTTTTGAGGAAATGATGATTAAGGGAATTAAATTCCCGTTGTTTCAACAGAACTAAGTTCTTTAATTAGGGTTAAACCCTCTCTTTTTTTGTTCTGAAGGAATTAAATTCCCATGACATAGGGTCTAGCCCTACTTTATTTTGGAGGAATTAAATTCCTATAGTTCTGTGAGAATTAAATTCTCGAGCTTGCACTCCTTCTCTATGTTTTGGATCTGCATGGCAGGATCTCAACCCATTGAGAATTAAATTCTCAACCTTAAGGGGAGATGTGCACTTTGCAGATCCTCTATCAAAGAGAGAAGAAATAAGTTCTTCTGCTTTTATATTATCAGAGTTAAACTCTGTTGAGAATTAAATTCTGCTTCTTTCCAAGAGGCCTTCCCTTTCTTACCTAGGGTTTTTTTTTTGCAGAAGATCTGAGTCTTTTCGAAGTATCAAAGCTCTTCTCCCCTTCTCTTTTTCTTCTCTGCGCATGTATATCTCCTTTTTTTTTTTGTCTCTTGGCTCCTATTTATAGGAGAGGCAGTCGCATCAATCAGTTTTTGACGAATCTTCATTGGGAGATTTGATTTGCATCCATCATTCATTTTGGGCCTTTGGATTATTAGGTGAATTTTATTCACCATTGGATCTTAAATCCAGAGATTCTCCTTTGATATTTTGGTTAGATTTAAGGGGGAAATCTTTCCCAAAGCCGAGGTTTTCCATAGATAGATGATATTTAATCATCTCTGAATTTTTAATTTGATTAGTCCCAAATAATTACTTTCCTTTGGAAAGATTCGAATTTCCTTCAGAATTTAGTTCTGTCGTCAACATGGGCTTTGAAAGCCGGTCACGTGTGACCACGTGATCCATGGTCACGTGTGAGCACGTGACCCCCTTTGGAACGAGCCTTCTGCACTGTGTCTTCTGATTGCTGCTTAAACATCACGTGCTACCACGTGACCCCTGGTCACGTGTGAGCACGTGACCCTTTATTTGAACTCTCTTTCCTTGGTTGTTCTGGAAACGCGCTTGCTGCCTTGAACGTCACGTGCAGACACGTGACCCTGGTCACGTGGGAGCACGTGACTCTTTCTGAACCCTTTTTCTTGACTCGATCAGAGAACTTGCGTGTTGGACGCTTGCATTTAAATGTCACGTGTCACCACGTGACCCTGGTCACGTGGGGGCACGTGACCCTTTCTGAAGCCCACTTTCTTCACTTGATCAGAGAACTTGCGTGTTGGACGCTTGCTTTTAAATGTCACGTGTCACCACGTGACCCTGGTCACGTGGGAGCACGTGACTCTTTCTGAAGCCCACTTTCTTCAGCGTAGTCAGTAGGCTGAATTCGACTTGATGATGCTTTTAAGGTGTCACGTGCCAACACGTGACCGCTAGTCACGTGTAAGCACGTGACTCTCCTCTGAAGCTTTTCCCAGAAGCTTTCCTGATTTTAAATCAGGAAACAAATGCCCCCACAGCGTTGTTCTCACGTGTCAGCACGTGAGTGCAACGCTGTCACCTCTCGCGACCGTTGGATTCCCTTAGGGATCTGGGGAGATGAAACGTTTCCACTATCTTCTATAAATAGCTCTGTCTCTTCATAGGAGCCTTCACCTTGCTCGTCTTCTTCCCCTGAGAACTTTTCTTTGAGAATTTAATTCTCTTCTTCCAGAGCTTAGTTCTCTGTTTTAAGATTTTCCAGAGTTTAACTCTGTCCGAAAAGGGCCCTTCTTCCTCAGGTAATGGTAATCGAAGCATCTTTGTTTTGACAAACCTCTCTGGATTTAAAATCCAGATCGAGGGTTTCCCGAAGAACTCATTTTTCTCCAAGTAATTTAACCAAAATATGAGACCACTTGACTTCCCGTAGTAGGTCACTTAGGGTTCAGATGATCCCTTAGGGAGACGGTGACGGCGGTTCAAACCCATGGAATTTAATTCCATTCAAAATGTTTCTGGGAATTTAATTCCCTTTCCTTAGTAAGGAATTAAATTCCAGCGAAGAACTCGATTTCTTCACACAGAGAATCTCTGGGGTCTCTCGGCTCGAGGCGGTTCTTCTGCCATTAATGCAATGGGGATTTTGTAATGATGCCCTTTGTGGGAATTTAATTCCCTTGATTTTGTTGGGTTCTCTGTAGAGCCCTAGACAGCTCTCGTTGAGGGGAATTTGCATGGTTACCACCTTTTATTAAATGCGGACATTCCCTTTGTCTTATTGTAACGTTTTGGCCTTATTATAAATGCGCCGTCATCCGGATTCTGTGGAGCCCATGTGTTTTGTAGCCAATGGTCCCAGGAAGCTTTGTTTTTGCTTTCTTTACTTAGTCTTCATGTTCATGCATGAATGTACGTTGCCGACTTTTCTTCTAACGGTCTTCCTTTATTGGTTTTCAGGTGCGATGACTTCTGCTCCACGCTTCCCTTTCTCTCGCTCGGAGGCGGCCTTTCCTCAGTCACCGTCTGATGAAGAGGCGATGGCGATGATTAGAGCCCATGACCCGAACTGCGCCAACCTTCTTCAATGGGGACCTTGGTACAGTCAGATTATTCAAGGTCGCAGGAGTTTTCTTTGCGCGGTGCCAACGGAGCCTACTTTCCCATTTTTACCGATGGATCCTCCAAGGACAGCTTTCGCCGTGGAAATGCCCAATTGGACTCCAACGGGGAGACTGGAGCCTTCGACGACCGGCATTCCGAACCATCCGATCCCGGCTATAGACATCTTGGGACGGCGCATTTGCCAGGGTGAGGCCCACCCGTGGGGGCAGATTTATAAGATAGGGCTCACTCCCAGGCATCCTACGGGCTACCTTCTTTGGGCTCGCTACATCCTTTCTGCCCATCGGGCGCGATTGCAGAAAGTTGGGCTTTATCAGGCCGTATACGCGTCGCTATTCCATTACAAGTCCCCACATGCCTGGTGGGTCAAGGCGTTTCTGAACCAGTGGAATCTTCCTACCAATACTTTCATTCTGGGAGATCGAGAAGTTTCGATTTCCTTGGCCGAATTCTATGATATCTCGGGGTTGCCGATAAGGGGTAATCTGTACGAGGAGTTGTTGCCTTCTGACGAGTACGTTTTTGAGCCCGAGTCTGCCCCAGTTGACGGTCTGTCTGCTGAGAATGCCATTCGCCATAAGCGCCCCAGTTTGATCAAGGCCCTAGGTATCTTCGACCGATTGTTCACCGAGTCCGAAGAGCAGGGCGTTACTTTCAAGAGCTTCATCGCTCGTTTCCTTCGTGAGGACGCCGTATCGAAGACTGCTCCGAAGTTTGCTAACATTGGAGACCCCTTTGGATTTGGTCCGAAGAGGCTACCGACTGCTGAATCGGACTTGCCACAATATTATATCCCCATCGTGTCGCCGATGCCTTTTGAGTCCATTGCAGCACCCGGTATGGATGAGGAGACGTTTTTTGTGGGGTTTATCAGTGTTTGGCTTAGCTGGTTTGTTATCCCGATGCATCGCCGCTTCATGAGAGCCTCGGTCATCTACCCGGCTCATCGTATTGCTGAGGGGACGCGGTTGGCCATCGGCATCCCAGCCTTGGCGCACCTCTATAATGGATTGGGCACCGCAGCTAATACCTCTACGCCTGGTGTGGACGTAGTGAACTTTTCTCTTCATTACTTCACATCATGGATTGAGATGCACGTGCTGGGGTCTTTCGCTATGCATCAGAGGCCCGCTTTTTACGATGCCTATACCTTCCCGCGACTCATGCGACTGGTGGGCGCTTCTGCTGCCGATCCAACTCAGTTAGGGGCTATTCGGGTGCTGATTTCCCCTCACGCCACCGCTGGCGGGTTAGTCTTTAATGATCGAGTTCTTTCTTCTCCTTCGGGGCCCGTTCAGCAACTTTGGGACCAGTCAAAGGACGACGCGCCTTCTCTGAAGCCTCGGGAGGCCATACACTTGTATTCAATTAGACCGGGCTACTTGGTGTTTCGCCAGGATAGTGCAGCTCTTTTTATGCGGTACAATCCGCACCGATTTGCCCGGCAGCTTGGATACGACCAAGGCGTTCCTTTTGAGGCTTTTATAATTGCCCCGATCCCTTCGCTCGATGCTGTTCGCGATGCCGCTCATCATTTTATGCGGCTGAACACCGGCTCCCATTTCATGGTCCCCGAAGCCGAGTACATGCCCCGATGTGTGGGTGCATTTACGGGCTGGTATCTTCATCGAGTCAACCCAGTCATTATTGAGGAAAGGAGGGTGTTTCTTGGTGGAGATGTCCCTCTTCTAGCTCCCGGGACTGGGTTACGACCGAGGGTTCCAGTCCGCTTTCCTTTGAGAGAGATCGGCACTGCGCTCATTCCAGGGGAGTCCGGGGTGGACCTTACTCCGACAGCTGGTATGCCCTTGGGTTCCCGGTCGCGGAGTAGAAGGGCTCCAGTAGTGGCATCTCTGCCGGTGGCGGTGCCGCCTCCCGCAGCGTCGACGACGCCGACGTCTTCCAGGGACGAAGGCATCGAAGGCGATGTGGGCCAGCGTCGCCCTAAGGCTTCGCGAGGGAGGAAGCGGCCATCTTCGGCGACCGGCCCTGGGTCTAAGCGACGAAAGAAAGTGGCTACTACCCCGCTCGACTCTGTGATGGAATCTGAGCCTATCCTTGACGACGATCTCTTGGCCTTGCCCGCGTCTGATACTGCACTCCTCCTTCCGAGTTCGGCTGACGAGGAGGCCGCACAACTGGCTGAGGCCTTACGGCGTTCGCAAGACCCGTCCCATGATGCCAAGGTTCCGAGGAAGTCGTATCCCGCTGTAATTTTTTACGAGGACCCTTCGTGGATTCGGCGGCGATTTATCGGCCCTTTGGAGGGATGGGGGGAAAGGGCTTTGAAGCAGGTCGCTTCAGAGGATGCAGCTGATGCACTTTCTCTATGGACCGGTGGTCATGAGTCTACCCTTAAGCCTCGGCGAGCTTATCTCCTTGAGAAGGAAAAGCGGCTTGAAGAAGCCATGTTAAGGGCCTCTTTGCGCATAGGTACGCTGTGCTTTTTTTTTTTTTTTTTTTTTTTGTAGTCTTTTCGATTATTTATGCTCGTGGGTATGTATCATTATTTTTATTTGAACCGTGCAGAATCTTCAACGCTGGGGGAGCTTCCTACTGGCCCCTTAAAGCTAAAGCCCGCCGAAGTTCTCAACGAGGCCTTGCTAGGCGTGGAGGGGGCTGATGAGGCCGCTCCTCTCGTGATAGAACCTCCAGCGGCGGCTCTTGATCAGGGAGTGCTTGCCCCCTCGGGGGATGCTCTTATGGAGGCCGCCATCCCAATGACTCTTGCTGAGGGTGGTCCAAAGGCTGGAAGTGGGGTAGTCGGGACAACTCTCCCTTTGTTGGAGCCTGAGGTTACGGCGGAGACCGTCGAGGCTGCTATCCCCCCGGCTCAGAATGGGAGGAGTGTCGAAGGTATCCTTCTGCGTTTTAATTTAGTAACCCTTTCATGGTCTAAAATCTTTTATCTTTTCCAGAATTACGCGGTTTGGCAGCCACGATCGCGGATCTATCACCTCGCCAATCATTTCAGCGTCTATTGGAGATGGCAGCCCCGCAGGCGATTCCCCCTCAACGTATCATCCTTTCCTCCGGGCAGGGTTAGTGTCATTCGCCATTTTTTATCATAGCATTGTCACTATTTTATGAAATGACGTTAATGTCTCTTATAGTTCTGGAAGCCGATGATGAGGTCGAGGTCGTTGAAGGGCCAGGGGAACCTTCAGCTCCTACGTGCATGACTGTCGGTGAGTGACATTTTATCATAGTCTCGTTCATCCTGTGTTTAAAAGTTTTACTAACATCTGCCAAATCTGAACAGCTCTGCCAGTCTCCATGGCTTTGGAATCGCGCATTGTGATGCCGTCCGGCCCCTACGCTTTGCGGGCTTCAGAGCGCTTGGCCCAACTGAGCCTGGTCTCCTTATCTTCTTTCATCGAAGAGCTCCGTGCTGGTAGTGCAACCACGGCCGAAGCGTTCGCCGCTGAAGCTAACGGCTCCCTCCCTTTTCTCGCCACTTATCATAGCGAGGAGGTGGTGCGGGTCTGGGTAGAGTTCTGTAGGAAGGTGGAGGCTTGTCTGCACGCCCTTGAATGTTCTCGCCTTTCTTCAGAAGCCGTGGCTGCAAAAGCGGAGTTGCGGGGTCTGATAGCGCGACATGCGGCCAACATGACGTCGTGCGAGAAGAGACTTGGCCGCAAGTTCTCGGAGAGGGAGCTAGCCTCCAAGGCGTTGGGCGAGCTTCAGGCCAGTCTTACAGCCAAAGCCAATAAAGCATATGAGCTATGGCGGGTGCTTCAGGAGTCCATCACAGAGGTGGTGGCTCTTGATAAGGCCGCCACGTTTACTCGCGAGAGAGTCGAGGCTCACAAGGCCACTGAAAAGGAGCTTGAAGTCCGGCTCGCTTCATATCAGGCCCAGCAAGCTCAGGCGGAGGCGCGTCTTATGGAGATCTTGCGTCACGAAGCCATAGCTCAACAACAAAATGATGAGCTGGTGAAATTATTGCACCGCCCGCCGGCTTGAGGACTTGTATCTTTTTTCTTTTTGTACATACTCATGAATAAGAGTATCTCTTTTTTTTTTATTTTGAATTGTATTTTGTATCCATTTTGGGTCATGAATAAAAGATACAATTTTTCTCTCAGTGACGTGTCTCCTTTTCATTGAATGCATTCTGCGGATAATCTATCTTAATCTTCTTACAAGACAGCCGTGGCTTAGGATTCAGGGTTAGGATCTGTTTCCTAAGGCTTTTGCATCTTATGAGCCACGAGGGTCTCATAAGGAGTTTTTCTCCTTATAGGTCGAAAGGATCCCATAGGTGTGAGTTCTTCTTAAAGATCGTGAAGATCCTTAAGCGGGTTTTCCCCTGAGAGTCGTAAAGATCTCAAGAGAGTTTTTCTTCCTTACAGGTCGTGAGGGCCTGCAAGTGCCGGGTGTGATCACCTTTTTCCGTATTTCACGGGGTTAGGGATCTCTCCAGGTATCGTAGTTTAAAGACGTCACGGTCAAGGTTAAGGACCTCATAGTCCGTGGGTTTAAGGACTCCACAGTCCGATGTTAGTTTTAAGACATCACGGTCAAGGTTAAGGACCTCATAGTCCGTGGATTTAAGGACTCCACAGTCCGATGTTAGTTTTAAGACATCACGGTCAAGGTTAAGGACCTCATAGTCCGTGGATTTAAGGACTCCACAGTCCGATGTTAGTTTTAAGACATCACGGTCAAGGTTAAGGACCTCATAGTCCGTGGATTTAGGGACTCCACAGTCCGATGTGCGGTTGCAGGGACCCGTCACCTCTCTGAAGACGTTGAAGAATTACAACGCCAGGTATCAAAGGAGTGAAGAGATGTACCCTTAAACCAAGGCAAAATCCGTAGGGAATCGGGGTGGTTGATCGTTAGTTTTAAGACATCACGGTCGAGGTTAAGGACATCATAGTCCGTGGATTTTAAGGACTCCACAGTCCGGTATTTGCTCTGGATGCTTCACACGGGTTCACTGCCGTGCTTGGCGAGGACCAGGCTCCGCTCTGGACGTTTTCCACGGGGTCAAAGAGTGACGTTATCCGCGTTCCACGTAACCAGGAAGTTTGCACTAGATGCTTCACACGGGTTCACTGCCGTGTTAGGCGAGGACTAGGCTCCGCTCTGGATGCTTCGCATGGGTTCACTGCCATGCTCTGCGAGGACCAGGATCCGCTCTGGACGTTTTCCACGGGGTCAAAGAGTGACGTTATCCGCTTTCCACGTAACCAGGAAGTTTGCACTAGATGCTTCACACGGGTTCATTGCCGCGTTAGGCGAGGACTAGGCTCCGCTCTGGATGCTTCGCATGGGTTCGCTGCCATGCTCTGCGAGGACCAGGATCCGCTCTGGACGTTTTCCACGGGGTCAAAGAGTGACGTTATCCGCTTTCCACGTAACCAGGAAGTTTGCACTAGATGCTTCACACGGGTTCATTGCCGCGTTAGGCGAGGACTAGGCTCCGCTCTGGATGCTTCGCATGGGTTCACTGCCATGCTCTGCGAGGACCAGGATCCGCTCTGGACGTTTTCCACGGGGTTAAAGAGTGACGTTATCCGCTTTCCACGTAACCAGGAAGTTTGCACTAGATGCTTCACACGGGTTCACTGCCGCGTTAGGCGAGGACTAGGCTCCGCTCTGGATGCTTCGCATGGGTTCGCTGCCATGCTCTGCGAGGACCAGGATCCGCTCTGGACGTTTTCCACGGGGTCAAAGAGTGACGTTATCCGCTTTCCACGTAACCAGGAAGTTTGTTGATTGTATCCGCATTTCACGGAATGGAGGTTTGACTCTTGGTGATGTGTATATCACCGAGTCATGGAACTGGGGGTTGCCGCTGTTCCGTTTCGTTTGAAGTCATGTCCGTTGTTACGAGACGAGTGTTTGGATGATCTCTAGGTCGCTTGTGGCCCATCGAGACTTGGCTTCTTTTTCTGATGAAACCTGGGGGAGAAGTATGATCCCTTTTTTGTTTACGCCCTTGGATTGTGTACAGGGTGTGATGGAATATCACCTGTAGGGCATAAATTTTATTTTGATTTTATTTCTTTTTCCGCGATGCTCTATCATTTCAGCTTTTATATCGCGAAAATCGCGATTGCCCAATCATTTCGGCTATTTTTCGCGGTGCCCAATCATTTCGGCTATTTTTCTATTTTCTGCTCGCTGCTTTGCGAGTTGCCCCATCATTTCGGTTATTTTTTTTTTATGCCTTCATTTTTACTTGCTGCTTTTTATTGCAAGTTGCCCCATCATTTCGGCTATTTTGTAGGTATGTTTGGCCTGCTGACCTTCTCACTGCAAGCTTGGATTTTAGGCACCGATCTCGGCATCAGCATCGCTACTACTGGAATGTTGCCAGGAGCGAATCATCATTTGCCTTTGTTGATAATGAACAAAGGTTGCTCAGCAAACAGGGTTAAGGGTCCTGTTAACCAAGGCTTTTGACTTCATGAGCCGTAAGGGTCTCGCGAAGGTATTTCTCCCTACAAGTCGTGAGGATCTTGCAGGTGTATTTTCTCCTTAGGGATCGTGAGGATTCCTAAGTGTGTGCTCCTCTGTAAGTCGTAAGGATCCTACAAGAGGACTTTCCCCTTATGGGTCGAGAGGACCTACAAGGGTTGGACTCTGTTGGGGAAGTGTTAATTCGCGCCCGTGGATTGTATACAAGGGTCAGCATGGAGCCGCTTGTAGGGCAATATCGGAGGTTGTGGAGGATTTGCTTAAGAACAGGTTTAGGTTTCTGTAACTTAAGACTTTCAAATCTCATGAGCCGTGAGGGTCCCATAAGAGAATTCTCCTTACGAGTCGTGAGGATCTCGTAAGTGTGTTTTTTTTTTTTTTTTTTCTCCTTAGGAATCGTGAGGATCCCTAAGTGTGCAGCTCCTTTGTGAGTCGTAAGGATCTCACGCAGGTGGTTTCTCCTTACAAGGTCGAGAGGACCCTATAAGTGTCTTTTAACGAGGTTGCGCCCTTTCGGGTTTTCACAAACACTCGCCGGCAGTCCTGCTGTTTTTACTCACGAAGCCCTTTCAGGTTTTCATCCGTGCCCATTTTGCTTATGGACATACCGTTTTTATTATTTTATATACTTATTCCTTTTTTTTTTTTTTTTTTTTTTTTTTATCTCGTCAGCCCAAGGATGCTGCGGTAGTAGTTTAGGGACGTTTCGGTCCGTCGTTAGTTTATGGACGTTTCGGTCCGTCGTTAGTTTTAAGGACATTTCGGTCCATCGTTAGTTTTAAGGACGTTTCGGTCCGGCATTAGTTTAGGGACGTTTCGGTCCGTAGATAGTTTAAGGACGTTTCGGTCCGTGATAGTTTAAGGACGTTTCGGTCCGTCGTTATAGGAAGGCCGGCTGCTGCTTGTAAAGTCCGAGCCTGGGAAGATAGCGAGCGGACATAGTCGTCGTCATCTATCATCGACCTAGGCTGCAGCTTATTAGGCATGGTATTTCTTTAAGAAGCGACCGTTTATTGGCCTGAAAGGTCTTTCACCGTGCATGTCCATGAGTAGATAGGCTCCACCCTGGTAGACCTTGTCTATGATGTACGGGCCTTCATAGTTTGGCTCAAATTTTCCCCGCTTGGCACGATTAGGGATCATAGGTCTTTTGACCACTAGTACGAGTTCGCCTTGGCGGAATGTCCTTGGCCTAGTCAATCTTTCGTACGAGCGCGTCATCTTTGCTTTGTAGGCTTCTAGATATTGTTGCGCTGTGAGCCTGGTTTCGTCGAGGGCATCGAGCTCCTCAAGCCGAAGGTGAGCATTTTCTTCGTTCGTCAGCTCGTGGTGGACTGCTACTCGTAGAGAGGGTAACTCTATCTCGAGGGGGAGTACTGCTTCCGTCCCAAATACCAACGCGTATGGCGTTGTATTTGTGGCCGTCTTGAATGTAGTTCGATAAGCCCAAAGGGCTTCTTGCAGCCTCTCGTGCCAGTCTCTCTTATTCCGGGAGACGGTCTTTTTTATGATCTTCGTCAAGGTCTTATTGAAGGCCTCGGCCAGACCGTTGGCTCGCGGGTTGTAAACTGAAGAATACCTCCAGTCTATATTGTGCTGCTGCGCGAAGCGGCTAATCTTATGGCTTCGGTAGGCCGGCCCATTATCGGAGATAATCCGTCGTGGAGTTCCGAACCGATAGATGACGTGCGTTTTGAAGAAATGGAGAATATTCTCCGTCTTCACTTCCTTTAGTGGTACCGCTTCTGCCCATTTGGAGAAGTAGTCAGTTGTCGCTAGGATAAAACGATGTCCCCGGGCTGATGCCGGCTCTATGGGGCCGACTATGTCAGTCCCCCACATTTCGAATGGCCAGCTGGCCACCGTTGGGTGTAGTGGATTCGGATGTTGGTGGATGAAGTCTCCATGGATCTGGCATGAGTGGCATTGCTTCGCATACTCGAGGCAGTCCTGGATCATCGTGGGCCAATAGTAACCCATCCGTTTAATTTTTAACTTCATCTTTGGGCCTGCCTGGTGAGAACCGCAAAGTCCGTCGTGAACTTCTTGAACGACTCGTTCCGCTTCGTCAGGTCCCAAGCATCTCAGCCATAGAAAATCAAACGATCTCTTGTACAGGGTATCGTTGACGAAAGCGAAGGATAGAGCTCGTTTCATAAGCTGATGCCTTGAGGACGCTTCTTCAGGCATTCGGTGGGACTTAAAGTAGTCTATGAAGACTTCCCTCCAGTCCTCAGCCTTCTCATGGTTTTTTATTTGTAGAGTCGCTTGCTCAATGGCTCCTTTTTCTTTGCATGATTCCGGAGATATATCTGCCGGGGCGAGCACTCGACGGCTTTGTACCACGATTCTGACGTCATCGAGGTTCTCGTCAGCCAGTTCTTTAGCGAGTTTGGCCAACGCGTCTGCTTTGCTGTTTTCTGCGCGCGGTATGTTCTCCAAAGTGTAAGAGGGAATTTGGGCCAACAGTTGTTGCACTTTTTCGCCGTATCTCACCAACTCCGGTTTGCACGTTTGGTAGTCACCATTAACTTGGCTAACGACCAGCTGAGAATCCCCGTATATGTGGAGGTCTTCAATTCCCATGTTGATGGCGATTTCGAGGCCTGCTATCAGAGCTTCGTATTCGGCTTCATTGTTTGTCCTTGACTCTGTTAAGGAGAAGGCGAAGCGCATTATTCCTCCTTGTGGAGTTGCAAAGATAAGGCCTATCCCCGATTTGATGATCGGGTTACCCTGTTTCTGTTTCTTTATGGAGGACGCTCCATCGAAATAGAGTTCCCATCGTGTGCCTCTGCCGCCAATTGCATCAGATGCGTGCTCGTCCGGCAAATCACAGTTTAGAGGAGAGTCGGCCGGTATCGGGTGCTCAGCGAGGAAGTCGGCAATGGCCTGGCCCTTTACTGCCTTGAGAGGTTGATATGTTATCGAGAACTCCATCAAGAGCAGGGCCCATTTAGCGAGTCGTCCCGTCAATATGGCTTTTGACATCAAGTATTTAAGAGGATCCACTTTCGAGATGAGGCAGACTTCGTGTGCCAACGCATAGTGCCTGAGCTTTGTTATCGCGAAGATTAACGCCAAGCAATGTTTTTCAATGGGAGAGTAATTGCTTTCTGCCCCGAGTAGAACTCGACTTAAGTAGTAGAGTGCTCTCTCTTTCCCCTGATCGTTCTCTTGCGCCCATAGTGCGCCCAAGGAACCTTCGAGGGCGGTTGTATAAAGAATGAGGGGTTTTCCCTTGACCGGCGCAGCTAATACCGGCGGGTTCTGCAGGTACTGCTTGATCTCGTCTAGTGCGCCTTGGCATTTTTGATCCCAGACGAATGGGGTTCCTTTCTTCATCAGGTGACTGTAGGGGCGGCATTTGCCTGAAAGATTTGCGATAAATCGCCGGATGTATGCGAGCTTCCCTTGGAGAGACCGCAATTGTTTGAGGGTTCTTGGCGGGGGCATTTCCATGATCGCTTTAATCTTTGACGGATCTATCTCAATACCTCGGTGTCGGATGACGAATCCCAGGAATTTTCCCGAGGAGACTCCAAACGCGCATTTGAGGGGATTCATCTTCAAATTATATTGCCGAAGGCGTTGAAATACAGTCTCTAGGTGCTTTAAGTGATCTTCATATGACATACTCTTTACTACGAGGTCGTCGATATAGCACTCGACGATGTCATGTATGAGGTCATCGAAGATCTTTGTCATGGCCCTTTGATAGGTAGCGCCGGCGTTCTTTAGACCGAAGGGCATAACCCTGTAGCAAAATACACCCAAAGGGGTCCGGAAAGCGGTGTGCTTCTGGTCTTCGGGATGCATTTTTATCTGATTGTATCCTGAGGAACCGTCCATAAAGGAGAAGATCTCGTGAGTGGACGTGTTATCTATCATTAGCTCGGTTACCGGCACTGGGAAATCATCTTTTGGACAGGCCTTGTTGAGATCTCTGAAATCCACGCATATACGCACCGTCCCATTCTTCTTCATCACCGGGACGATATTGGCGATCCAATCGGGATATTGGACTTCTTGAATAAATCCAGAATCGATCAGTTTCTTGACTTCGGCGTTGATGCTCATCTCAAGCTCGAGTCGCATCCTTCTTGGTGCCTGCTTGACTGGCCTGATGTCTGGGGATATTGCTAATCTGTGCACAGCGACCTCCGGATCTAATCCTGGCATCTCAGAGTAGTTCCACGCGAAGCAGTCTTTATGCCGTAGAAGCACGTTCTTTAACGCGGCCACCCTTTCTTCAGAGAGTAGCTCACTGACGAAGGTTGGTCGCGGGTCCTCTGCCGATCCCAACTCAATCTTTCTGAGGTTATCTGCGGTAGTATGTATACCGTCTTCCAGTTCTTTTGGAGCGGGCGGGAATTCCGAGATTACCTCATCATCGCTGTTCTCGAAGCACCGGGGAAGGTCATCTATGTTCTCGGGCTCTTCTTTTAATATCGTAATCGTATAACAGGTACGAATCCGCTCCCAGGACCGAGGCGGATCCGGTTCTGCTTTCGTAGCTTTAGGCTCGTGCCTTTGCGGCGGCGTTACTTTCCAACCATCGGATAAAGCGAATCTACCCCGTCGATATTGGTCCTCGACCCAATTCTTGAAGGTGAAGCAATCTTCGGTCGGATGTCCTATGGCTCGGTGATAAGAGCAATAACCCGGATGAGAGACCTTGCTAGCTTGCTCAGGATGCCTAGGCTCTGGAAGCGTGATCATCTGATGTTTTAGGGCGAGCTTGAGTAACCGTTCCGTCTTGCTTCGGGGGAAGGAGTATGCTCGACTCATCTTTTCCGTGAGGGACGAATCCGAGCCGCGCAATACCCGTAACCCTCTAATCCTGCGTCGTTGTTGTCGGCTTCTTCTCTCGCTTCTTAATTTATTCCCGTCCCTGCATCGGGCCTTTCGTATGACAGGTTGACGATGGTGAACATCTTTATCTTTTGCAGCCTGTGCAGCCTGTTGGAATAGACGTTGCGTCCTAGCCTTCTCATAGATGGCCGCTTCGTGGTTGTGATCTTCCCGAATTTTCTGATCCGCTTTCGTGGTAGGCTTGCCCATTCGTCCTTTAAACAACGGGTTTGGCGCTTCGGTCGCAGGGTTTAGTTTTGATGAGGGGTTGGCCTCTCCTGACAGGGCGCCCTCTTCTTCATCAAAGGTATATATGGCGTAGCTGCCGTGGGCTCGCTCCCGTTTTCCGGTTCTTGTGTACCCAAGCCCAAGTGTTTCCATTTTCCCATTAGGCAATTTGCGCTGAGTCCCGGGGACGTCCCAAATCCTGTTGTAGAACCGAGCCTGCCGCACAGTCTGTTTTAAGGGTACTCCTTGGCGCTTTAATAACTTCTTCAATCCATTTGTATAGTGTCTAGGTAGACGGATGGGTTGGAGCCTGTCAAGTGTAACGTCCATGCCGTGCCAGATCTCTTTCTCCACCTTCGACTCTGAGGATTGGTAAAATAAGATCACCTTCTCACCCCTTCGCCTGGGAGGGACGTAAAATGTTTGCAGGTCCTGTACGCTGTGGGTTCGAAGCGCGTCGAGATCCTTATAGTGTTCTTGCGGTACCATGGTGATTTGCAGACTATGGTCATCGCAAAGGGGTGCCTGTATTGACAGCCGACTGGAGAACACGGCGTTAACCTCGTCCTCCGAATCACTCCCGAAGACCGGTATGGGGGTGGGTGCCCCCAGGTTGTTGTGTTGGGATGGCCCCATATACACTATCTCTTCCTCTTCTTCGGTATCGCTCCCAAAAACAGGGATGGTGGCGGCGGCTTTGTTCTCCGGGTCGCGACACCTTTCTGTATCCTCGAAATCTGGCAAAAAGTATTTCGCATCTTCGTATTTGCGAACTTCGTTCACAGAAAACGGGTTTAACTCGCCTGTTACAGTGTACTCGAAACCATCCTTGAAGTACTTCATACACTGATGTTGTGTAGAAGGGATGATGTTGTACTCGTGTAGCCAAGGACGGCCGAGCAAGGCGTTGTAGCAGGTCTTGGCGTCAATGACATGGAATTTGATATCTGTGACGAGAAGTCCGAAGCGTAACGTCAGTATTACAGATCCGAGAGTTCATGATGATTGAGAGTCGAAACCGGAGATAGTAATTTTGTCACGAGCGAGGTGTTGCACACTCATACAGATTTCCTTCAACACCCGAACATTAAGGAGGTTGACGGAGGATCCATTATCCACCAGGATTTTGCCTATCTTGATGTCGTGGCAGTATCCGGAGACATATAGGGGGCGGTTGTGGTCGCACGTCCCTAAAAGGAGGTCTTCATCACCGAAAGTGACATCGGCTGTATGCACTTCCTCCAGTTCATCCTTCATCCTTTCAGTGGCGAGAAAGGCCTGGAATTGTTCAGGCTCTTGCAACGCTTTAATAAGTGAGTCTCGCGCTTCTTTTGATAATAGAAGGGCATCAAGAATGCTAAGCTGAGAGGGTAGTTTCCTTAAGTGTGCGAGGGTGTTATAGTCCACCTTACCCTTTCTGGGAGGGTCTTTATTAGTTAGCTCTTTTGTGACCTGGTCATCTAAAGTGATATCTTCAATGATCTTTTCCTTTCCCTTATCTTTTCGGCTGACGGGCCCGAGATTCTTCTCCGGGAGCGTGCGATTGCGCAGCTGGATGTTCTCGCAGGCCTCTGATTCCTCCTTTTTTCCTAGAACGGATTCTGTAAAGAGAGGGCCCAGAGCCATTTCTTCATCAGAGTCGCTCCCGAAGGTGAGAACTTGTGACCCTCTGGCGTCAACCATGTAACAGTTGCCAGTAGTCTTGTTATGCCCTCCGACAGTACTTCTTTGCTCCCGACGGCTTTTGCGTTTCATACGCTTAAACTGTTGCTGACGGATAACATATCCTTGCCACCATATTTTGAAGGCATCGCATTCCTCCGTGGGGTGTGAGATCTTCCGGTGATATGCGCAATAGTCAGGGTGCCTCTCCGCCCCGTCGTGCGTATTTGCTTCCGAAGGTGGTAGCATCATTCCCATTGACATGGCCTTGGCGAACCTTTTCCTTGTCTTGAATATTTTCTTGTCCACTTCGGATGCCTTTTGTTCTGGCAGGGGTAACTCCACTCTTCCGTCCAGTTGCCCGCCTCTGGTTCCCGTTAGCGTCGCCATTTCGCGTTCTTGATCCGCTTTACTTTTTAGACAAATCTCGTCTAGGAAAGCATTGATCATATCGGTTGTCAGCCTCGCACGCTCTGGCTCAGGCTCCATCTCCAACTTCCTGGTGCTAGGAGTTTTCTCATCGTCGGTAAACGAGTGGGAGATCACATTGCAACTTGCCGTATACTCTTCGGATTCATCCGACGAGCTCTCTTCGTCATCTCCATCTTGCAAGACGTGGCTAAGGAATTCTCGCAGTGTGACAGGAGTTCGCGCCTTTTGATTGTATTCTTCCAGCGCGTCGATTTGCTTCTGCAAGTTTGTTCACCGATCTCCAAGCTTCGCGGGCTTCTTGGATTTCTTCTTCTTTTTCTTTGAAGATTTTGACGGTTGGGCGCGAGTATTTGGGCCCTTATCATGAGTCTTTGCAATGGTGCGGGGCTTCAACATCCCTTCAATAATTTGAGGTTCAAGAGGGTCCTTCCATCCGATCGCAGGGCATGCATGGAGGTCTCTCAGCATTCTTTTGGTCTTCGTTGATAACACGACCTCCCATGGAGCTTCTTCGATAAAGGAGCAGGTTGCCCCCGGTGTATCGGCCTTCTTAGGAGTATGTGGTTGTGGTGGGTTCACCTTCCACTTTTCGGACAGTACAAATTTCCCCTGAAGGTATTGATCTTCGATCCATCCTTTGAAGACGAAGCAATCTTCAATCGGATGACTTACCGTCTGATGATAAGGGCAGTAGTTGGAGTTATTCATCTCGGTGGGTTGTGGCGGTCGCCTTGGATTTGGTAGGTTTATAAGTCTGTTGCGTATTGCCAACTCGAATAACCGCTTCGTCTTGTCTTGTGGGAACGAGTAGGGACGCTTCATCTTCTCATTATAGTATCGGCGTCTTTCCTCCAGTTGATCCGTCGATTTCGGGGCGTTAGGTTGCTGTTGGGCATTCGCAACAAAGGTTGCCCTTCCTTTACCCTTGTCATTCCGAGGTTCCGACTTCGGTGTAGGTGGTCTATGACCCATCTGGTCCATCTGAGCTAACTTGTCAATCAGAGCCTGGAATGTGGTTGGCTTAAAGAACATCATAAACTGGGAGATAGTTGCGTGAGGGTCTAGAGTTCCCACGAACATGCCCACCGCAGGTGCTTCCTCGATGCGCTGCTCACATCTCGACCACAGGTTCCGCCAGCGTATAGCGTACTGGACCCAGGTTTCACTCGGTTTTACCCTGGCGTTAATAAGTGCAGTTATCGGAGTGCGTTCGCTGGCACTTGCAAATCGCTGAGTGAATAGCAACTCCATTTCAGCGAACGTTTTGATGGAATCATTCGGGAGTTCCGAATACCATTCAAACGCCGTTTCTGACAAGCTGCCTACGAATTGGCGAAGCAACAATTTATCGTCACCGCCGGTGTTACCGCATAGGGCCCGAAACTGGGCGACATGTTGATGGGGATTGCCGGTCCCCTTATACACGTGGAATTTCGGTATCGTATAACCTTGTGGGTATTTAATTTGGTCGTACCAGCTCGGATACGGACGCCCGGTTTTCACGGTTTGACCAGCGGCCTCAGTTGCGTGATGAACTCGGATTTGCTGGGCTATGTAGTCAGCCAAGTCAGCCTTAGAGATCGTCTCTTCCTTGGCCGTTGAGAGGGCTGGTGGTGGATTTGACGTCTCTCCTCGGTCGTCTTCAAGAACAATCGGAGGATCTTCGGCGGGCAGGTCCTGCTGGATCATCATTCCTATCACGTCTTGAAAGAGAAGGCCCATCCGTTGTATGTTGGCCGCTTGTTCGGCCGCCTCTTTGTCCCTTTTCTCCAGTGTCCGGCGAAGGAATTCAGCGTCGGTCTCTTCCTCCCGGCGTGCGTCTGAGGATGCTTCTGGGTTTTCCTTTGGCCCGGTGAGCGCGGCCATAGCATTCATCATTTCTTGGAGCTTCTGTTGCTGCTCCTGGGATTTCGTTACGGATCGGGTTAGTGGTCGATGGCCTGTAGAAGTGCGGCTCTCCTCCTTTCCAGAGGCCATGTATACAGTGTGGACCATCATGCCCCCAGACTTAGGGCGTCTAGGCCTAGTGTTTTTAGCCGTCGTTGCATGCTGTGGGGTCCTCTCTGGCCTCCTCCTTTTATGAGTCAGTTGATCAACAGCCTTTTGGGGTTTAGCCTGGTGACCAGCTTCAGGTTGGATTTTCGGCTTCTTGTGCTGGCGGGAGAAGTTTGGATCGATGATCGAATCTCGGGCTTGTCGCCAAACCTTATAAATTTTGGAAGACAGCCGTTGAGGAAATTGGGGCTGTTCGGGTTTTGTTTCCGCCACCTTTTTTAGTAAGGGAGGAGACTTCTTCAGTACTGCCGTAGGGGAATTCCTTCGCACCTTATTTAGCATTTCAAAGCTGTTCCCGGTCGGAACAGCGGCATTAACTTCAACCACTGGGGATGGTGGGGTCAATCCAGAGGGGGAGTTGCCCCCAGCCTTCCTCACTCGGCGCCAATGACGACGTCGAGAGTGTCGAGCGGACGGTGTAGGGTCAGCGGTAAGAATGGTTTCGTCTTGCCCCCTGTGTGGATGGGGGGTTGTTGTTGGCGTTAACCTATCGAAGACCGATGTCCTCTGGGAAGCGGGAGCAAAGGCCGGAGCCGTCAATCTTGTAAAGACTGACTTTTTGGCTGGAAAGGTTGCCTTGGCGATTTCGGGGATGGGAGCGATCACTTTCTTAGAAGCAGCCTTCTTTGAGATTGTAGTCCCCGTAATGAGCTCGCATGATTCCTGGCCCAGTCTAGAAAAGACCGAGGCGTTGACGTTGGGCGACTCGTTGAGAGGAGCCACGGTAGGGGTAAGACGATCAAAGACCGACTTCTTGAGAGTTTCCTTTGCCAGCACTGGAGCGGTAAAGTTTGTCGGCGGGATCATAGTCCCAAAAAACAATCCTGTAGTGGCGCGGGTGACCTGTTCCACCGGCATTGTGAACAGTGAAGCCGCTTGGGGTCCATAGGCTACACCTCCTGGCGAGGCAGAGCGTCGGCTGCAGTTGCCGTCTGAGCAGTTGGAGGATTTCGCAGGGATGAAAGCCATCGATCCTTTGGTTTCTGCAATAAGCAAGATGCCAATTCTCAGTACCTTGAGACCCAAGGGCAACTATTAGCGAACCGCGATTGGTTCGCGAATCACGACACACGAAGTGTGGAGTGGAAAGAAGAAAAGGTCCCACCGGGCGTGCCAGAATCTGTTCCCCTCCGAACGGACACGCGGGACGTCGGGACGTCTCGCCTGAGGTTCGGGGCAGATGCCAATAGGTGCTATCCGTCCACCTCTCCGAAGATGCCAATTCGATCCATGGCACCATGTATCGGAGGTCTAGACGGATGCGTCCGATGTAGCAGACTTCGTCAGATTCCCCCTCGTTTGAGGGGTTTTTGATTGTGGGGACGCTCTTCCCTGCAGGCGCAAGCCCCTGCAGTTAATTACGCTACCGCTTTGCGGTAACAACTTTCTCCTTCTCCAGATGGTCACTTCGTGTCGTGTGTTCTTGTTTTATGTTTCATTGCCCGTGGATCGTTTACGGAGACTGAGTTATGTCGTCGCCCGTAGGGCATGGACTAGTCCAAATCCGCATTATCTTAAATTTGGGTTTGGGGGTTTGGTTTAAGGACACGTTAGCCATATTTGAGGCTAAGATCAACTTAAACGTTTGTTAAGGATACGTTAGTCCAGTTTGAGACTAAGATCAACTTAACGGGATCGTTTAGATCCGACAAAAGAGCATTTGGGCTCTATTGTTCCAGTTTAGGGACGTAGTGGTCCACCGTATGTATGACCGTCGGGACCCATCACCTCTCTGACGACGTTGAAAGATTACAACGACGGATGTCAGAGGAGTTCAGAGATGTACCCTCAAGCCGGAGTTAATTTAGGGGATTCGTAGTCCAATCTGTTTGAAGGTTTAAGGACGCGTTAGCCATTTTTGGAGGCTAAGATCAACTTAAACGGGACCGTTTAGATCCGACAAAAGAGCATATGGAGGGCTCAATTGTTCTAGTTTAGGGACGTTGCGGTCCGTGGGTAGTTTAAGGACGTTACGGTCCATGGGTAGTTTAGGGACATTGCGGTCCGTTGGTAGTTTAAGGACATTGCGGTCCGTGGGTAGTTTAAGGACATTGCGGTCCGTGGGTAGTTTTAAGACATCTCGGTCAAGGTTAAGGACGTCATAGTCCATGGGTTTAAGGACTCCACAGTCCGGTATGTGCTCTGGATGCTTCACACGGGTTCACTGCCGTGCTAGGCGAGGACCAGGCTCCGCTCTGGATGCTTCGCATGGGTTCACTGCCATGCTCTGCGAGGACCAGGATCCGCTCTGGACGTTTTCCACGGGGTCAAAGAGTGACGTTATCCGCTTTCCACGTAACCAGGAAGTTTAGCATTAGGCATGGGTTTAAGGACCCCACAGTCCATATCATGAGTGGTCATCGGGACCCGTCACCTCTTTGAAGACATTGAGGGATTACAATGCCAAGCATCAAAGGAGTGAAGAGATGTACCCTAGAACCGGGGTGGATTAAATAGTCCCTGGCCCAATTTGGGTCAAGACTGATCAATTATGTTATGAGCTCATTAGCCCAGTTAATCACAAATTGAGGCTTATGGCCAGCTTGGGCTAAGTCCAGTCAGGTCTGGAATATTGACTCTTGCTGGTCCATTGAAGGAGAGGCTTTGCCTCTATCCATTTAGCCAATTGGGCCAAAGCCTAGTGTTAAACACTACAGAGCAATCAGTGTTGAACACTGGGCATGCGGTTAACAAGTTAGTGTTTAACACTAAGAAATAATTGGTGTTAAACACCAGCAATAGGGCTTCTCAAATTAGTGTTAAACACTAACGGATCAGTGTTGAACACTGCAAATGAAGCTTTTTAATTAGTGTTGAACACTAAGGCCCAACAATATTTTAACACTGATTTCGAGAGTTTCAATTTAGTGTTAAACACGAAGACAAGAGGGGTCACGTGGCAGCACGTGGGAGCGCCCTTCCTTCATTTGTTCTGCTGAAATTACTGTGTCTTTGATAGCATCACGTGTCAGCACGTGATGGGCATTCAAATGCCTATGTGTTAAGGCTTCTGCTGAAGGTCACGTGGGTCACGTGGGGTGCCGCCTCAAAGGGGTTTTCTGTAGGGCTTTTGGGGGGGGTCACGTGGTGACACGTGACCCTGCCTTAATGTGGTTTTTTCAGAGGATTTGTTACTCCTCCTTTTTTTTTTTTAGGAATTAAATTCCAGAGACTTTTAATTTCAGAGGAATTAAATCCTTCTTTCTTTTGAAGACTTGTATTCTGGAATAGAGTTTAACTCTGAATTTTCTGTGGGATTTAAATTCCTCGTTTATGTGGAGGGCTGAATAGGGTTAAACCCTAATAAAAGTTTTTGAGGAAATGATGATTAAGGGAATTAAATTCCCGTTGTTTCAACAGAACTAAGTTCTTTAATTAGGGTTAAACCCTCTCTTTTTTTGTTCTGAAGGAATTAAATTCCCATGACATAGGGTCTAGCCCTACTTTATTTTGGAGGAATTAAATTCCTATAGTTCTGTGAGAATTAAATTCTCGAGCTTGCACTCCTTCTCTATGTTTTGGATCTGCATGGCAGGATCTCAACCCATTGAGAATTAAATTCTCAACCTTAAGGGGAGATGTGCACTTTGCAGATCCTCTATCAAAGAGAGAAGAAATAAGTTCTTCTGCTTTTATATTATCAGAGTTAAACTCTGTTGAGAATTAAATTCTGCTTCTTTCCAAGAGGCCTTCCCTTTCTTACCTAGGGTTTTTTTTTTGCAGAAGATCTGAGTCTTTTCGAAGTATCAAAGCTCTTCTCCCCTTCTCTTTTTCTTCTCTGCGCATGTATATCTCCTTTTTTTTTTTGTCTCTTGGCTCCTATTTATAGGAGAGGCAGTCGCATCAATCAGTTTTTGACGAATCTTCATTGGGAGATTTGATTTGCATCCATCATTCATTTTGGGCCTTTGGATTATTAGGTGAATTTTATTCACCATTGGATCTTAAATCCAGAGATTCTCCTTTGATATTTTGGTTAGATTTAAGGGGGAAATCTTTCCCAAAGCCGAGGTTTTCCATAGATAGATGATATTTAATCATCTCTGAATTTTTAATTTGATTAGTCCCAAATAATTACTTTCCTTTGGAAAGATTCGAATTTCCTTCAGAATTTAGTTCTGTCGTCAACATGGGCTTTGAAAGCCGGTCACGTGTGACCACGTGATCCATGGTCACGTGTGAGCACGTGACCCCCTTTGGAACGAGCCTTCTGCACTGTGTCTTCTGATTGCTGCTTAAACATCACGTGCTACCACGTGACCCCTGGTCACGTGTGAGCACGTGACCCTTTATTTGAACTCTCTTTCCTTGGTTGTTCTGGAAACGCGCTTGCTGCCTTGAACGTCACGTGCAGACACGTGACCCTGGTCACGTGGGAGCACGTGACTCTTTCTGAACCCTTTTTCTTGACTCGATCAGAGAACTTGCGTGTTGGACGCTTGCATTTAAATGTCACGTGTCACCACGTGACCCTGGTCACGTGGGGGCACGTGACCCTTTCTGAAGCCCACTTTCTTCACTTGATCAGAGAACTTGCGTGTTGGACGCTTGCTTTTAAATGTCACGTGTCACCACGTGACCCTGGTCACGTGGGAGCACGTGACTCTTTCTGAAGCCCACTTTCTTCAGCGTAGTCAGTAGGCTGAATTCGACTTGATGATGCTTTTAAGGTGTCACGTGCCAACACGTGACCGCTAGTCACGTGTAAGCACGTGACTCTCCTCTGAAGCTTTTCCCAGAAGCTTTCCTGATTTTAAATCAGGAAACAGGTATACTGGTATAATTCTCAGTCCCGCACATATCTCATATGCGCTCCTATTTCGTTTCGCTTGAGCCAGGAAACCTCTGTGTAGGACTCTAAAGACTCGTCAATACGCCGGCAACAGATGATGATCATATCAAGCACCCACAAGCCGCAAGCGGTCTGCTAAACGTAACAGCCACCCGGGTATTGAGCGATCAGAAGATCGACGAGCAAGCCCGCTCACACTCCTGTGAATCCAACCAGTAACACTTACCGTACAGTCCGGTCTGTTCGTCTGATATGTCGCACATCTTGCCTAGAGGTGGTAAACGTCAGACCCCAGTAGCTCGATAAGTCGTGTCGATATGAGGTCTATAACAGTTCAAGAAACTACTGATAACACTTACCAGTAAACCTCAGCAACCCTGGCCAGGGATTTCCGATTATAGCCAATCGAATACAGCGCAACATCAACTCCCTATACCGGGAGAGACGAATCCCCTCCTATCACTCATTGCCTCCATGTGATTCGGGACTGTACCCAAAAGCCACCGTTTTGCACGCCCTCTTAGACGTGGTAAGGTGGAAATCAAAGCACAGTGGGAATCACACAAGACTCTATGACGATCTCGGGTCTACAGACTAACCTGTACCAGTGTCACCAGAGAACTGCCATCTGACGTATGGTATAATACCATCTGGGAGTTGTCGGCGAGTCCGTCCAGTGTACCCAGACTCCACTGAGCATCCGTATATCATCTCTGATGTCAAACATCAATGGATATGGGATCATCCATCGCCCATCTGTATGGGTCGAGAAGGTATACGCTAGTCTACTCTGGTATATCGATGCCCCGTCTCGATATGCCCACGACTAGGGACCTTTAAGGATGTACTTATAGACTACCATGTCCCCACTAGTATGATCCGCATCATAGTCTAGGTAGTTAAGTACACATCCTAAGGGCTTTTCCAACATATAACAGAGAGACAATCAGTGTACACGTTAAGGTAAAGAGTAACCAGATAGCATACTATCATTTCGAGCAAGAAAGTCCTCCCTATATATGTCCCAGCATCCACTACAATATACATCCTATGTACAGTAATGGCCTCTAGGGCATACATATAACTAACAATGGGGAGGCCAAGAGACACATATGTCAACAAAAAAATCGGAGTTGGAGCGAGTTCAGCCGGCGGCGCGGGCCGATTTGGCCGCTTCGCCTGCCAAGTCGGGGTCCGTCTTGCCGCCACGTGTCCCCATCGCTTCGCCTTCTGTAGTGGACTCGTTTGTTTTTAGTGCGACCTTTGGGTTTACGAGTTATGCACGTGTAGACTCTTGAGCTTCTATAAAATTAAAAGAATTTTAATTAAAAAAATAAAGTGTGGCTGATGGGATTTAAACTCTAGTGCTTTGTAACAGCGGTGCAAGGTCTTACCAATGAGCTACAAGCTCCTTCTTGCTATTAAAAAGAAAAACAAATACCTATAGTATTCACAGGAATGTAAATACCTCAAGTATGCATTAATTTTAAATGAATTTTATGTACACTAAAATTGGAGTTGTTACAGCGCCACTGAGTGCCTGCGGGCCGACTCCGGCCACCATAACCCACATGCGGCGACTGATTCCATGACCCGCTGGGCGCCGGACAGCTCCACGCCATGGTCCCAGGGAAGACTGGGCCATTGTTCCAATGCCCACCGCGCGTTCTCGCCCCCCGAGGAGATATCGGTCGGCTCGCCCGCTTCTAGGCATGACCGACACCTCCCCTCCCTCCGGGGTCACGCGAATGACGAACATCGGGGCTACTCGAGAAGGACCTCACCCGAGAATTTGCGAAATCTGATAGAGCGGAATCAAAGCCGCACACTGGCACAGACCCGGAGCGGGGATAGTCACCACTCCGACTGCGCAGAATCCTCGGGCTACCACCACCGACTCAAGGCCTTCAAGAAGAAAATCGATAGCATACACCGGGACAGCCAACCATCCGGCGAAGGGGACCGATACTCCGCCGATTCACTGAAGAAACCCTTTACGGAAGAACTGCTGGCCGAGCACGTCTCGTCCAGGAACAAACCACCCATGGTGGCCCTCTTCGACGGGAAATCCGACTCGAAGGACCATCTAGACGCTTTTACGGCGAGCATGAGCTTCCAAGATAACTCCGACGGGGCTTAATGCCAATCTTTTCCCGCCACCCTCATCCGGCCTGGCCGGGACTGGTTCCGAGGACTAACGCCACGCTCCATCTCGACCTTCGGTAAGCTGGCCACCTAATTCCTCAGCCACTTCGTCGGGAATCAACGACAAAAGAGAACAGTCGGCTACCTATTCACCATAAAGAGCGGGGACAAGGAATCCTTTAAGGGATACGTCACTCGTTTCTACAACGCTCTTCTCGAGATCCCTGAGTACCGGGATGAAACTGTCATCACCACACTAAGTGTCATGCCCCGCTTCCCAAAATATGGAATACGAGGGGTGACAAGGTTTTGTTGGTATCGGAGCCACGTTTAGATTAGGATTACAGTTTCTGAGTAGGGCTTGATAATTTAAGTCGCCCATACGGTCTAGATTATAAACCTGTTATCCTTAACTAGGATCCCTATAGTTTGTCAAGCTACATTTTTTACTCCATCCGCTAGACTTTTGGGTAACTTGGTAGAGTTATGTGGTTGTAACTATGAACTGCAGTATAATTACAATACTGTATTCTGTTTGAGTGACCTGGGGTTCTACCTTTGACTCCCTTCTTGATTGAAATTACCTTACCGCCTAATCTTATATTGATCGTCAAATCTTTATGTTCGTTTATATCTTATATCGATCCCGAGTTTTCAAATCTATTTTACATTTTCACCCTTATGCTTTTCCTATTGATCCTACGCCTGCTTACGTTTCTTATCGGACTCGTTGTATTCTCATGTCTTCGTTTCTTCAAAGTTATGGTATCGCGTTGCATACCTTTAAAGTTCCTATCAGCGTTACACAGCGGAAGCTAAAACCTGGATTCCAACGACTCTTCTTCCACCTCCACTTCCTTGAGTCAGACTGCTGAGATTTTGGGCGTACTGCAAGGATTGAGAGAAACCCAGGAAAGGACGAACGATCTTTTAGCTGAGGGGTTAAGGAGGCAGCTAGTTCGGGCACCAGGAGGAGCCCCCGACATGAGGGAATCTCTGTTAGTAAAAGAAGAGGTGTACAGATGAAGAGTGGAGAACATGAGTATACGGATATTGCAAGAGACTGGGGCACCTACAAAGAGACCGTCGCCAGGCCAAAGGACAACGTTTGATTTATGGATCCGCCAAACATCGTGTCAACGGTTGCTCTCGGAGAAAGGAGCAAAAAGGAGGAGATCCGTTGACACACTCCATGTCTTTTGAGTAGTTTTTTACTTCGTCGTTTTGTAGTTTCGTTGTTTTCATACTTCTAATTTCAAGGACAAAATTTTCTGTAAGGGGGGTGATGTAATAACCAGTATTTGCCGTATGATCTATTCCATGTTTTGATAAAATTTATTTTCATAAATTTCCTAGATATTTTGCCTATTTCTTATTTTCTCCAATATTTCCTATGGATAATTCTCCTATATTTCTAAAATTACTATTATTCTTAATTCTATAACCCTAACTCAAAATTTTCCTATATTTCTCACTTGTAGCCTATAGCTTATATCGTTCCTGGGTTTCAAATATGTTCCTCATCTTTTCGTTCTTGTATAATTCTTGACGGTCAAATTCTTGCTTACGTTTCTTTCCGACCCTGATGCGCTTTCACATCTTCGTCTTTTCAAACTTATCAAATCATATTCTATACCTCGAACTTCTTATCAGAGCCGCGCATCGGAAGCGTGGTAGATCATTAACCACAGTTGAGTTGCCATGGTGTTCGTTGATAATCTACTGGGTTTATCCAGGAAAGTCTACCTGAAAACGCGAGGATATTTGTCGGTGCTTTCCACATATGTCAGTGTGGCTTGCTTTCGTTCTTTGAATTTTGAGGACGAAATTTTCTTTTTAGGTGGGTATGATGTAAATCCCCAGTTTCCGTATATAAAATTTTTCCGTATTTTCCTGGATTTTTCCTTAATTTTTTCCATATTTTTATCTTAATTTTAAAATAAAACCTAAACTCTAACCCTCACCCTTTACCCGACCAGGCCCACGCTCACCAACCCGACCCGACCTGCTCACACCCCTCCTCTTATTCCTCCCTCACTCGTTCTTTCCCACCTTTTTCTCGCAGCGGCTCCCTCGCAATTCCTCGGGTTCATGGTAACCTACCGAGGAATCGAAGCAAACCCGGAAAAGATCAACGCCATCCTCAACATAGAATCTCCCAAGAGTAATGTGGAGATCATGCACCTTACCGGGAGGGTTGCTGTCCTGAGTCGCTTCATGTCCAGGTCCGGGGAAAGGTGCTTACCATTCTTCAAAGCCCTAAGGAAGATTCCTAAGTTCGAATGATCCGAAGAATGCCAGAACGCCTTCGAGCAGCTCAAAGCATACCTAGCGACTCCTCCGCTACTCACTCGACCAGTCGAAAGCAATGAGATAATGTTATACCTCACGGTCTCTGATCAAGCTATAGGCTCGGTGCTCGTCAGGGAATTCGATGGTGTGCAGAAGCCAGTTTACTACGTGAGCCATGTCTTCAAGGATGCAGAGACAAGATACCCCACCATAGAGAAGATAGTTCTGGCACTTATCGTCGCTGCCAGGAAATTCCGACATTACTTCCAAGCACACACAATCCTCGTCCTCACTGAGCGACCTTTAGGGTTTATCCTCGCCTCCCCCGAGTCATCGGGTTGTCTGGAAAAATGGAGGTGGGAATTGTCCCAATTCGATATTAGGTACCACCCCTGGCAAGCCATCAAAGCCAAGTCTTAGCCGATTTTGTTTTCGAGTGCACCATTCCTATTAAAGGCGGAACGACAGAACAAGTCCCCGAACCACGTCCGTCGGTGAAATAGGTATCCGACCCTATCCCGGACTGGGTGCTATACGTGGATGGATCCTCTACCGAGGAAGGGAGCGGAGCTGGCTTGATCATCTGCGGCCCAAATGAAGCAAAGTTGGAATACTCCTTAAAGCTCGGGTTCAGGGCATCAAACAACGCCACGGAATACGAAGCTTTATTAGCAGGACTGTGAATCACATCCGAGGTGTGGCTGAAGACCATCAGAGTCTGCAGCGACTCCGCACTAGTCGTCGGCCAGGTAACCGGGCGTTTCGAAGACCGGGAACCGCTCGTGATGAAGTACCTAGCCAAGGTAAAAAGACTTCGCAAAAATTTCAACGAAGTCCATGTAAAGTAGATTCCCCAGAATCTGAACTCCTAAGCTGACGCGTTGAGCAAGCCCGCCTCTTCCTATATGGCCAACCATAAGAGGAATATCCTCTTCGAAGTATTACCACGGCCCAGCGTGGAGGACGGAGAGGTAACACTCAAGGTGTACACAACTCAGAAGGAAGGCCAAGATTGGAGAAAGCCTCTCATGGAATTCCTAAAAGATGGCACACTTTCAGAAGACCGAGGAGAGGCATGCCACCTTCGAGCAAAAGCTCGTCATTTCGTCTGGAGCAATGGGAACCTTTACAAGAAATCGTACACTCAGCCCCTGCTCTGATGCGTCGACCACCCGAAGCTGACTATGTTCTACGAGAGATACACGAAGGGGTCGGGGGGCACACCAAGGGGCCCGCACCCTGGTCCAGAAGACACTGCTTTAAGGATATTATTGGCCGAGCATACACCAGGATGTCGAGAAGCTTGTCAGAAGATGCAAAAGCTGCCAACTCCACGGCATCATATCTCGTCTCCCCGCTACCGAGCTAACAACCCTCAGTTCCCTTTGACCGTTCGCACAATGTGGGATGGACATGGTGGGCCAACTCCCCAACGGTACGGGCAGACACAAGTACATCATCGTCGCGATAGACTACTTCACAAAGTGGATAGAGGCCGTCCCCATCAGAAAACCAGATGCCGCCTCCACTATAAAGTTCCTGCAGAACAACATAATCATCCGATTTGGGATCCCGAGATGCATCATCACCAACCATGGGACCAACTTCGAGAATGACAAAGTCAGAGACTTTTGCAGCGATTACCATATATTGATGAAGTTTGCCATGGTTTCCCATCCTCAATGCAACGGGCAGGCAGAGGTTGCGAACCGAGGTATCATCCGCGGCCTCCGAGCCCGTCTAGAAGGAGACAAGGCGGCTGGGCCGAGGAATTACCTCGGGTCCTGTGGGCACTGCGAACGTCAAGAAAAACACCCACGGGAGAAACCCCCTTCAGCCTTTGCTACGGCACCGAGGCCATGGTCCCTGTGGAGATCGGATTGCCCAGCTACAAAGTTGGACACTTAGATGATGAAGCTAACACCTCGGCGTTCCAGACCAACATGGATATCTTACTAGAGAAACGGGACCGAGCACAAATTAGGGAGGCCGTCTATCAACAACAAACTACTCGCTACTACAACGCCCGAGTCAAGCATCGCGCTTTCAAGGCAGGAGATCTAGTCCTACGAAGGAACGAGTTCGTAAACCAAACAAGGCTGCACAAATTCTTCCCAAAATGGGATGGGCCATTCCTCATAGCAGAAACATTGCCCGGTGGAGCATATCGCTTGCAAGACTCCATGGGACGAAAGTTTCTTCGGCCTTACAACGCCAAGAAACTCAAATTGTATAAATGAATGTATTTTCTCCTTTTTGAAGTGATATAATTTTTATTAAGTCTCCCGAGTTATAAGAGACTTCTTCCACAATTTTTTTTCTTTCTCAGTCTCGTGACCCCTAAGCTCGTCTTGAAAAAGCACGTAAACAATGCAAAAGGGACAGAAAGAATCAAAATGTCTCAATAAGAAAAACTTTTATTCATCAAAGAGGTATTATAGGCTCCTCGGCCATACAAAAAAAATATATTTACAACTAGGGGGCCGGGCATTAAGAAAGCATTATTGATGGTACTCCGAGAAAATCTCCACCAGCCGAGCCCTAACTTCCTCGGTTGCCACGGGAGCGCCATCCGCTGGACCAAAATCTACGACCAGCCTCTTCTGGAAACACTCCAGAAGAAGGTCCACCGATCGGTCTCGCCTGCTCTTCGAGATCAGGCTGAGGTAGTAGAGCGAGTGCAACTTTTCGATCGCCTCGTCCCTCAGCTGCGGAGACGGGACATTGTGCAGCCCTGGAAACATCCTTCAGATAGTGTAAATGAGCAGTTGGAGGAGTGGAGATCACCGGGGAAGGAGGCGTCCAAAGTGCCCCTCCACGCAGTCTATCACCGCCTCATACGTCTGCTCGGAGCGGTCGAGGCAGTAAAGATACACATCGTCATGAGAAATGATCTCCCTGATGAGCACACACGGACGCCCGGCCATTTTTAGAAACACAAGGCTAGAGAGAAACCAACATGCCTTCGCTATTTATAGCCTCAACTAAAATCTCTAAAGGCCGTAGTTTACGCGCACAGCGACGCAAATCGCGAGATATTTTCAATTTCCCAATACAGAACAGACACGTGGCGACCATTCCGGTCTTCACGAGCTCCCAAGCGGTCAATGGAAGGTTGAATGATGCAAATCTTCATAATATCGAGCCTTTCCGATATAATTCCTCCATGTGTCATCCCCGACGTTCACTCTTCCTGATTTTATGGGCCAGGGGGATCGAACAACTCCCCCATGAAGGTGCAGAGGAGTCTCTAAAGCCCTCCTTACAAGGCCACCGAGCAGCTTCCCTGCCGGTCCATCCCTAGCAGGTAGATTCCTACCCATCTACGCTAAGGATCTAAAACCCTCTTCACGAGGTCACCGAGCAGCTTTCCTGCCCGGTCCATCCTTAGCGGGTAGATTCCTACCCATCTATACTAAGAATCTAAAGCTCTCCTTACGAGGCCACCGAGCAACTTCTCTGCCCGGTCCATCCCTAGCGGGTAGATTCCTACCCATCTACGCTAAGGATCTAAAGCCCCCCTCACGAAGCCACCGAGCAACTTCCCTGCCCGGTCCATTCCTAGAGGGTAGATTTCTACCCATCCACGCTAAGGATTAAAGCCCTCCTCACTGGCCACCGAGTAGCTTCCCTGCCCGGTCCATCCATAGCGGGTAGATTCCTACCCATCTACGCTAAGGATCCAAAGCCCTCCTCATGAGGCCACTGAGAAGCTTCCCTACCTGGTCCATCCTTAGTGGATAGATTCCTACCCATCTACTCTAAGGATCTAAAGCCCTCCTCACGAGGCCACCGAGCAGCTTCCCTGCCCGGTCTATCCCTAGCGGGTAGATTCCCACTCATCTACGCTAAGGATCAAAGACCTCCTCATGAGGCAACCAAGAAGCTTCCCTGCCTGGTCCATCCCTAGCGGGTAGCTTCCTACCCATCCACGCTAAGGATTAAAGCCCTCCTCACAAGGCCACCGAGCAGCTTCCCTGTCCGGTCCATCCCTAATGGGTAGATTCTTACCCATCTACGCTAAGGATCAAAGCCCTCCTCATGAGGCCACAGAGCAGCTTCCCTGCCCGGTCCGTCCCTAATGAGTAGCTTCCTACCCATCCACGCTAAGGATCAAAGCCCTCCTAAAATGGCCACCGTGCAGATTCCTGCTCGGCTAGTCTCTGAGGGATAGGTTCCTACCCTACGAAGACACGAGTCTAGGAACTACATTAGGAGGGAATCAGTCAACGCCGACTTATTCTACATTTTTCAACTCATGCTAAGAGACATAATTGTCTACCCGACTCTGAGGAATGGACTGATACCGACCTTCATACATTTGAATATCTTTTGGTTCATCGAAAATGAACGATCACGTGCGGCCTCGACTCCGGGGAGTGGGAGGGCACTGACCTTCCTACACTTGGCAATTAATTGACTTACACACGACGCGCGATCGTCATCTAAAAAGTCGGGCATTGACCTACGGCCTACCACTCGAGTCGAGTGTAAAAAGACTGACGAACTGAAGTACTCACGTAGAAAGCACACAGTCATGCAGAGAAAAATAAGCTAAGCTTTATTTATATTCCAGAAATTTTTACAAGGTATTCTGGGCTCCTCAGCCTTACAAAACGTCCGGAGGCTTACGAAACTTTTTAAAAAAAGAAAAAAGGGAAAAGGCAGGAAAGCTCAGGCCGTAGGCCCAAGGAGGATCTCGCCCTGCTCGATGCCAACATCGGGAACCAAAACGGCGACCTCTGGGTCGGCGCTTCCACCGGCAGCCTTACCCCCGGCAGCATCCCCAGCAGCTTCCACCTGCGACGCATCCTCGGAGAGAGGGTACTGGACCTGGAGCTCGCTGTTGGAAAACCACGGCATCAACGCCTTGACGACGTTGAGAGCCTGGTGCCAAACAATGTCCGAGCCATTGGCGAGGTCGACGCAGAAATGGTCCGACACCTTGTACCTATCCACGGACTTCGAAGCTCGGAGATCGGCAAGCTTCACCGCATCGAGCGTCGCCTGGGTGTCCCTCTTGCTGGCAACCCTCGACTTCTTCATCGCGGCGTACAGCTTGCTAACCTCCTCCAACTTAGCCTGGATGGCCTTGTTGGATTCACTCATAAGTCGATAAGACTCCTTGCACTTGGAGTTCGTCAACTCCTCGGCGGCCACCCGGGTTTCAAGAACGGCTATCCTCTCTTTCGCCTGCTGCAGCTCCAAGCGCAGATTCTCCTCCCGCGAGGACGATTCGCCCGCCTTCCTCATGGCCGGGGCAATCTCCTCAGATTCCATATTAACGATGAGGGCGCAGTGTTAGAGGACCTGAGGAAAGCAGCAAAAGGAATTAAAAATGTCCAAACTGAGTTAAATTTGCTTAAGAGGATTCTTAAAGGGAAATGGATACCAACCTGAACTGCCTCCTGAGCAATGGCAGCCACCTGTGGCTTCAAGGTCCCCCGGGGAATCTTGCCTCCAGCTGCTTGCTCCATGTCAAAGAGCAAGCTGTCCGCGACGGAGAGCCCCGAGGGCACCTCGAAGCAGAATTCCCCTCCTGCATTGGGATCCCAGTAGAAGGAGTCACCTGAGAAACTGTCCTTTTATGCCTCTTTAGGGGGGCGTCGGTGGACTCGGCCTCCTCCTCCTCCTCCCTCGCCCAGGGCGCCGAATCCCGCACATGCTTCTGCCCCCTTCCCGGCGGCGCTCTTCGGGTACTCAGGGTGACGCAGCTGAAGGCTTACTCGGCGGGGCAACTCGGACCCGGTCTGTACGAGCTTCCGCCCTCGGTCTTCTTTTGAGCCTTCGCGACCATGGCAGCTAAGAACTTGGATCGGTCCATTTGCTTTGCAAAAAAGGAGGAATACACAAAGAGAGTTAGTGACGCAGAAAAGGGCAAAGAAAATTCATTAAAATCTAAATAGATCGTTTACGGCGGCCCTAACTTATCCAGAAAGCGTGTAGGGCTGAGCCCAGCTCAGGGCCTTCTCAGAAAGTAGGACGTCGGCCCGCTGGATCGGCTCCCATAAAGACACCACCCTTGCCTTAAGTGAAGATGATTGTTTCGCCCTCGGGCAATCGGCCCTGTGCCGCTGTGTAGGCATAGGCCAATCCTCGCCCTTAGGCAGCCTGACGAAAATGAACTTCTCTTTCCATTCATGGATGGAAGAAAGGACGGCTATCATACCCGACCTGGCCACCCTGCCCCTACGTTTTTTGAAGGAAAAGTACACCCAGCTTGGCTCATCCTTGCTGGTGCCAGGGTGATTCTTATAACAGAGGAAGAAAACGAGAAGGGTCAAACTGAAGGGGATATTTTCAAGTTTCAACCGGGCCAGAAACCCGAAGAGGATTCTCCACGAGTTCGGCGCTAGCTGACCCGGGGCAAGATGAAAGCAGCGAAGCACCCCACATAGCTCAATTGAGAAGGGCAGACGCATTCCGGCCCGGAATGCTTCCAAATACAGGGCAATCTCCTTACCCTGCACCCGGTCCGCCCGCTCACCCTCTCTAGCTAAGCGAAGCGAATAGTTGGAGGGAATATGAAATCGATCCCGAATCTCGGCAAGGTCATCCACATTCCTCAAAATAGAGGGCGCATCGCAGGCGTTCCCGATGCGCGCCTTAGGCGGCCTTGTCGCCACCCGACTGCGTACGACATGGGCAGCTCTGGCTTTAGGGGGTGAGCCCGACACCGACGACACAGCAGAAGACAAACATTCTTGTCTATCTGAAGCCGAAGAGGATGAGGACCCTCTAGACTCAGCTCCAACAACTGGAACCTTATCGCCCGACTCTACCCTAACTATCTCTACAGACTTCTCAGATGAAGGCATCTGACTTGACTCAAAGGAATGAGCCGGCCGAGGAAAAAGCATGGGCGATCCGATCTAAAAGGAAGGAGCGCCGGGCAATCTCTGACAACAAGGGTGATTTATGGTGGAAGTGTCGGCCCTAAGGGGTCCCCTCCTATCTATACACTCCACAAAAAGCATCCAACGGCCCAGATCAATTCCCTCCAAAACGAAGCGTCGCACCTGCCAGCCGTCAAAACACCACGTAGCGATTGGCCATTGGGGACGCCCTTTCGTCTGCAAGTGACAGCGACAGCCTGTCGCGTTCGCTAACCCACGACGGACACGTGGCCTGCAACCCAACAGACGAACGAGCGAAACGGCACACCCCTTTTTAAAGCGCGATCATTTCATTAATCCGCTGATACCGTCTTGGATATGCGCAAAGATTCAGGCGAACAACGAGGTGACACGTGGGCCCAAGGATCGAAACGACGTAACCACCAAACGCCATGCCGTTCCCAGAAAATCCGCATTACGATTCCTTGGCGCCAAATTGAGCAGAAGAAAGACCGAGCAGACTACTCTTGACCCGACCCATGGATAGGTCGGACCGAGAGTGGGGGATAATGATGATGCCCACGAGTGGTGTCTCTTCAGATTATGACACATGGCAGATGATGTGCCCCGGATTCTATAGGGGTGGAATAAATGAGCCGCATCGAGGACATTCCTCGGGGCCCCTTCTCGGAGGATGTAACCGACCTTTCGGAAGACCCCCTAAAGACATTCCACCTTCATCTAGGAGACTACCAACAGCTCGTCTCCGAGCTTCCTCGGTCTCCTCACTCTCCTCCGAGCCATCCAAGCATGCCGAGCTTACTCGGCCTCCTGCTCGTCTCCGAGCTCCAAGCATGCCGAACTTCCTCGTCCTCCCGCTTGTCTCCGAGCTCCAAGCATGCTGAGCTTCCTCGGCCTCCCCTGATCAACCGAGGTTGCAGAGCCCTAGCGCCTCCGCAACGGCTCCGCGTATCTCGCCAAAACGGGATAACCACCATCCCACATCCCACGTCCCATGCTGGCGTGTCCCCCAGTAATGAGTGTATCCCTTCATTAGTGAAGGGATCCCGTCATTCACGCACGCGTAACGTTAGGGACGTAACCAAAGGCGAAGATCCCGTGCCTGCTCGCTCCATGCGACCACTATAAAACCCCTCTCTCAGACGACTCAGGGAAGGCAACTTGAACCCAATAAGATGCTACTCTGCTCAAATTTCTTGACTAATTTGATCATCGAAGGGTCCTACGGTGGTCACCCATCCCGGGACTTCTTTGCAGGTAGCTCGACTTCCACCTCAAATTCAACCCATTGAGATCCACACACTCAAGAAGGCAACCTTTGAATCCAATCTCAACCGTCTAGCAAGGCTCGCGATAGATCGATGGAGGACGGCATCTGAAGGAGATCAAGGCCCCCATCAATACCGATTGCCGATTTTCGTATGTCTCTCTTTTCTGATATACTTCTTTCCCGGAAGACTTAATCCTGATTTTTCTATTGAAATTAAATGTCTAGTGCTAGTTTCCATCATAATATTTGTTTGAAATAATCATGTGTTAGTTTTGAAGGAATTTACAAATTAATATCACTCAGAATTTTTTGGAGAACCACAGTAAAATTGTCATGACTCCTGCATCCGACCTCCGTTTTGGACGAAATCTTGATGGATAAATATCTACTCGAAAAGATCTACGTTTTTCGTGTTATGATTGTTTCAAAAAATGATGTTTAAAATTATTGATCTGCATTTCAAGTTGAGTATACACTCTTAATATATTAATATGTGATTAAATGCTTGATTCGTGTTGGCGGTTAGCTTTTGCTATTGGAAATTCATGCTTGGAATTTGTAAATATGTTTTAAAGATATTTTAATGACATGGGGTTAATGGGGGAGTGCGGGGGATGAAATGAACCATGTATATGTGTATCTGGAGTATCCTTATCACAGTGTCGTTCCGTCGGCGTTAAAATGGAATGCTCTCCGATTGCCAAAGCATGTATCGAAAGTCCCCTTATACTAACTCATGTTCAATGATCTTGTGCAGTTGTTCTTCGGGGTTAAAACGGAACACTCGCCGAGGCACACTATGTTGTCATTTCATTCTTCCGAACTAGTTAAACAAAATATTGTTTTCAAAAGGACAAATGCCTTGTTATTCTCTAGACTTGCATGCAATACTTTTGTTATCTACTGTCATAATATTTATTTTACCTCATGTTTTTCTATGATATTGTATTTTAATATAATTGCTAAACTTGGGAGACATACCCGAGCGAAAGCTTGCTGATGGATATTTCAAATATCCCGTCAAATTTAAAGGAGGACGAGGCTACACCTAGCGAGGTAGACTAACATGCAGAAGATTAGATATACTTTAAGGATCAAGCAGAACAACAGTAGCTTTCCTGCTCCATTTTCGTTTTGAATTCTAGATCCTTGTTATCTTTTACTACTTGTTATTTATTTTGTTGGATGCCTTGTAGTTAGAGGCAAACTCTTCGTTGTATATTTCTTTAAGACTTGATGTATCCTTTCTTATGTACTTGCTATCTTGTCATAATAAATGTTGGTTGGATTATGATATAATTTTTTATGATACAAGTATGGCATGACTAGACGCTTAGCGTGTCTATATCGGGAATGTGTGTTTCTCGGTATAGATACGTCGCGGACTTCGCCGCGTCCTCGCCACTTTTTTCTGGGAAGCGGAGTATGATAGGTTTTGCAGGCGGCCCAAATAGGTCCCATATTGCGAAAATTTACATATCATTCCTAACATTTATTATTCTTCTTCGAATCCATTTCTAGAATTCATCTTGATTCCTTCCTTATTTTCCTTTAAAGATCATGATTGGTCACAACGGTAATAGGAATGGGAACCCACCATCAGCTGACCATATAGCTATGATGGAGCTTTTACGGGGCTTGTTAGAGAATCAGCAGCAGTAGGCGGCCATTCTGCAGCAAGGACTCGCTCCCTCCAACCGTAGGACGCCAGGGGTAAAGCAATTTAGCGAGCTGCACCCAAAGACTTTCAGGAGGGAGGGCCTACTAGTGGTAGAGGAATGGATCCAGGGCACCGAAGATAATCTTGGGGCTACTTGCATACCTGTAGAAGGTTGGGTGGAGGTGGCCAAACTCTACTCGACGATAATGCCCGAGTGTGGTGCCATCTGAGGAGAGCGGATTGATGAGGCCCATACCGTGGGGCATATTCCGAGAACGCTTTGACGCCAAGTACTTTCCAAAAGTTGTGCAGCAGGAGTTGGTGCAAAAATTCATTAATCTTCGCCAAGGATCTATATGGGTCAAGTCAGTAGATGAGTATGATGCGGAATTCGCTATGTTGAGCAAGTTTGCTGCACATATGGTCAAAAATCCAGTAGACCGTGCGAGGCTTTTCCAACAAGGACTAGATTACGAAATTCAGTCCTCGATGATATCAGTAGTGTTTCTCACCCATGAGGATGTGTAGGAAGCTGCCCGATGTTATGAAGCAGTCGCTAAACATAAGAGGAAGTTCCAATCTGGAGGGGTCAAACGCCCCGCCAGCCATGAGTCCTGTAATTCCTATCTTCCTCCCTCGGTCGTCTGCAATTACTGTTACGAATCTGGACACCTCAGAAAGAACTGTCGCAGGGCCAATGGCCTCCTTTTGATCTGTGGATCGTCTGAACATCTTGCACAGACCTGCCCTCAACAAGTATCTAGAGCTATCCTTACTTCCGGACCGGACATCTCAGGAGCATCACTGTGGGGTCCGCCTTTGCCCCTCATCGACAGGTGTTCTAGCAGGCACAAAAGAATTCCCCCAAACGTCGCTTTCACCATGATAGCCATAGAGGCTGAAGCCACAGAACACTCTAGTAACTTTCTTGATTCCTTAGATTCCAATTAGTTATTTTTTCTTGCCTCTCAAACTATTTCCTGCATGCGTCCCAAAACCATTACATAGCTTAACAAGTTTCATAGTGACCTCGTTTTAGCTTCCGACCTTCGTTGTATTTCAGACCCACAACCAATGGAGCGCGAAGACGACATACGACAGCGTTATCCTTATCTTTTCTTTGCCCTGTCGCAAAGTACTTCTTGTAAGAATTTCGAAGACGAATTTTTTTTAAGGAGGATAGATTGTAACGTTTGTATCCGAAATAAAATTAGTTGTTTTAATTAATTTGTTTTGATTTGTTGTTTTAATTAATTTGTTATAAGATTTATGTTTTTTTTTAATATTGGTTAAAGTTTCTTTGTTAAAAAAAGGTTGCTATTGTGGCAGGTAGGTGTTTTTCAACCCACCTGCACACAATTGTTTGTGGAGAGGGGGAGGGAAGAAAAGTGGTCCCAACCACTTCTCTCGCTCCTTTTTTAAGGAGGGTTGCATGTAAAAAAAACCTTACCTTTTGTCGTCATGATCTTTTGAAGATCAACAGCAAAGGAAGGGAGGCAACCGAGAGCTTCAAAGGGAAAGAGAAGAGAAAAAATTCCCAGAAAAATTCCATCATATATTAGATACCATAATAAAGCTCTAGTAAAAATTTTAGAGCAAAATGTATTGTGGTTTTGGAGATATTGGCTTTACAAGTTGAAGATTTGGCGATATATACCAGTAGCCGATATTTCGTAAGTCTCTCTTTTTTCATATACTTCCTCCCCGGAAGACTTAATCATGATTTTTCTATTGAAATTAAATGTCTAATGCTAGTCTCCATCATAATATTTGTTTCAAATAATCATGTGTTAGTTTTGACAGAATTTACAAATTAATATCGCTTAATTCGGAATTTTTGGGGCAGCCGCAGTAAAATTGTCATAACTCCTGCATCCGACCTCCGTTTTGGACGAAATCTTGATGGATAAATATCTACTCGAAAAGATCTACGTTTTTTGTGTTGATAACTATTTCGAAAAATGATGTTTAAAATTATTGATCCGCATTTCAAGTTGATGTATACTCTTAGAATATTAATGTGTGATTAAATGCTTAATTCGTATTAGCAGTTGGCTTTTACTATCGGAAATTCATACTTGGAATTTGTAAACATGTTTTTAAAACATTTTAATGACATGGGGTTAAAGGAGGAGTGCGGGAGATGAAATGAACCATGTGTATCTGAAATACCCATATCACGGTGTCGTTCCGTCGGCGTTAAAATGGAATACTCTCCCATTGCCAAAGCATGTATCGAAAGTCCTCTTATACTAATTTATGTTCAATGATCTTGTGTCATTGTTCCACAGGGTTAAAACGGAACACTCGCCGATGCACTGTGTTGTCATTTCATTCTTTCAAACTCGTTAAACAAAATATTGTTTTCAAAAGGACAAATGCCTTGTTATTCTCTAGCCTTGACTGCAATACTTTTATTATCTACTGTCATAATATTTATTTTACCTCATGTTTTTCTATGATGTATTTTTATATAATTCTTGAATTTGGGAGACTTACCAGGGAGAAATCTTGCTGATGGATATTTCGTCATGTTTTGAAATATTCTGTCAGATTTGGGGGAGGACAAGGCTAACACCTAGCGAGGTAGAATCAGTTGCAGAAGACCATATATACCTTAAGGATCAGGCAAAACAACAGTAGCTTTCCTGATCCAGCTTACTTTTGAATTCTACATCCTTGTTATCTTTGGCTATTATTTATTTTGTTGGATGCCTCATAGTTAGAGGCGAACTCCTCGTTGTATATTTCTTTAAAACTTGATGCATCCTTGCTTAAGTACTTGTTATCTTGTTGTAATAAATGTTAGTTGGATCGTGATATAAGTTTTTATGGCACGAGTATTGCATGACTAGACACTTAGTGTGTCTATATCGGGAAGGTGTGCTTCTCGATATAAATACGTCGCGGGTCTCGTCTAGACATTTAGTCTGTCTATATCGGAAAGGTGTGCTTCTCGGTATAAATACGCCGCGGGTCTCGTCGCGTCCTCGCTGTTGGTAGTTTGAATCTATTGGTAGTATTTGTATGTGGGAAATAGTCTCATATTGGATGGAGACGAATGTCCAAAGCTTTATAATAATTCCCAATATTTAAGTAACATCATGGACAAAGTGGGTTATGAGCCAAGTGGGCCTAATTTCTAGCGGGCTTATAATATTTATTTATTATTGTCTTTAATAGGACACTTAGGGCATCTTGGTTATTTGAAAAACTGTCTACTGCGATTTTGTTGTCTGAACAGTCACAACCTCCCAAACAGTTGTGTTTGTTCAACTCTATAAATTAAGTTTATCTCTTTACAGATTTTGCATCTTCTTCTCATTATCTTCTAAAAAAGTTTCAAAGGGTTTTGTTGTATCTTGGGGGTGATTGCCTTCTGCTGTACTCCTATAGTGGGGCAATATCACCTTTCGGAAAATGTATCATACATGCCTCAAAGTTTTTAATTTTGTCTTAACCAAACTACAAATTCAACAATCGAAAGGTGATATTCTATAGAGACAGAACTAAATTCAAGTGTTAAGGTTCATTTCCAGAACCAAGATGTTATCAAACTGGATCGATTCGATAGGAGCAATTACACTATATGGAAAGACAAGATGGTGTTTTTGTTGACCGCCTTGAAGATTTTTTACGTGCTCGATCCAGACTTGCCGCCAATCCCAGATTCAACCTCAACTTCAAATGATGTCGAAAGTGTCAAGACAGAGAAAAAAAGCGTAAAGAAGATGAACTGGTTTGTCGCGAGTACATCCTTAATTCTCTCACCGATCGTCTGTATGATCTTTACAAAAATATGAAGACACCAAAAGAAATCTGGAGCGTCCTTGAAACAAAGTACAAAAATGAGAAGAAAGGTACGGATAAATTTCTAGCACTTAAATATTTTGAATTTAAGATGACCGATGACATGCCAATCATAGATCAAGTGCATGAATTATAAATTCTCGTCTCTAAACTGAGCGAACTTGAAATTAAAGTCCCTGATTCATTTCAAATTGGAACAATTCTATCTAAACTTCCTCCTACTTTGAATGAATACAGAAAGAAAATTATGCACTCTCCTGAAAATTTTACCATAGAGCAATTTCAGACTCATCTGCAGATTGAGGCAGAGAACCGTGCATGTGACATGTTCTTTCTTAATTCTAAATCTAACTCAAAAATGAATCATGTCAGTGAAAATGGTCGTAGAAAATTTCAAAACAATTTCAAAGTCCAGAAGAAATGATCTTATTATAACTGTAGAAAGAAAGGCCGCTATATTAAAGATTGCAAGTTCAGAGACACTGGGAACAAACTTGGTTTCGGATCAGAAAATAGCAACAAGGCAAGTGTAATAAAAAATAAAGTCAAAGAACTTGTTGCTATGGTTTCTGAGATACAGATAGGCATGATTACGGAATTGCATACGGTTACGGTAACTAAAACTGCAGATTGGTGGCCAGATTCTGGCGCAACCATCCATGTATGCAATAACAGCGCAATGTTTAAAACCTACACGGATCAAAAAGAACCCGAAAAAGTGTTGATGGGAAACCATGTTTCGGCCAAAGTGCTCGGTAAAGAAGTGTTGAATTGAAATTTACATATGGACAGAAACTTACTCTGCTTAATATATTTTATGTTCCTGATTTGGGGGGAAATCTTGTATCTACAAATCTGTTGTGCAAGAAGGATTTAAAATTGTTCTAGAATCTGACAAAATTGTAATATCGAAAAATAGTATATTTGTAAGAAAGAGATATTCCTGTGATGGTATCTTCAAACTCAGTATTAATAAAATAAATTGTGTGTTTGCTTATATTGTTAAGTATTCTTCTTCTTTGTGACATGCTAGATTATGTCATTTAAATTTTCGTTTTTTAAAGTATATATCTAAACATGGTTACATTGCATGTCAGAATGATCATAATGATAAATGTGATATTTGCGTAAAAATAAAAATGACTAGAAAACATTTCCCTAAAATTGAAAGAAATACTAATTATTAGAACTTGTTCATTCTGATATTTGTGAATTAAATGGTCAATTAATTAGAGGAGGAAAAAGATATTTTATAACTTTTACCGATAATCATTCTCGTTTTACATATGTATATTTATTGAGAATAAAAGATGAAGCATTTGAGAAATTTAAAGAGTATAAGTTTGTTGTGGAAAAATCAGAAAGATAAAAAGATTAAAATCCTTAGAAGTGATAGAAGAGAAGAATATTTTTCTGATTTTTTTCTCAATTTTGCGAAATGCATGGTATTATTCATCAAAGAACTGCACCTAATACGCCTCAACACAATAGATTAACCCAGTTGAAATGGTAAATGTTATACTTTTAAATGCTAAATTACCTTTTAATCTTTGGGATGAGGCACTTTTAACAGCATGTTATATTCATAATATAATACCATCCAAGAAAACTCATATTTCACCATATGAAATTTGGAATTGTAGAAAACCCAATTTAAATTATATTAAAGTGTGGGAGTACATATCATATTATAAAGTGACCGATCCATATATATCTAAATTAGGGCCGACAGGTATTAGAAGTATATTTGTTGAATATGCACAAAATTCTAAAGTATATCGACTTCTATATTTAGAATCAAATGTCATAATTGAATCGATACATGTTGAATTTTTTGAAAATTTATGTATGACAATATTGATTCTAATTTGTGCAATAAGGAAAATACAGCAACTTCTAAGAAAATTACCAATGAGAAAAGAAGAGAAAGTAATGAAAATATTGAACCAAGGAAAAGTCAAAGAATCAGGAAAGAAAAATCTTTTGGTCCTGATTTTATTGATTCACGTTCAATAGTCTTTCTCGTTGAAGTAAATAGAACTAAAGTGCTTAACAAAGTACCTATTCTACTTAATATAAAAGATGATCCTAAAACAGTTAGTGATGCAATGTCTTCAAGAGATGCTGCATTTTGGAAAGAGGGTATTGATGACGAAATGGACTCGATAATATTTAACAATACTTAGATATTGGTTGACCTGCCTCAAGGATCTAAGCTTATAGTGTAAACGAGTATTTAGAAGAAAATAAAATACATATGGCTCTATACAAACTTTCAAGGCGAGATTAGTGGCTAAAGGATTCACACAAAATGATAGCATAGTGTCACGACCCAAAATTAGACACATGACCGGCACTTAAACTACGTAACGTCAACAGGCGTAACGCAATTAAGTAAGCCGAAAAACCCAGCAATCTAAACCATTATAAGAAAGAAAGATATATCACTTTTAAAAAATCTCGATGCAAAACTTTAAACTTAAGTTTGGTTTTCATAAAAATTTCGGCAGCACTTCCTTTGTAAAAGCTAGCCCCGAAACGGGTACAAACATAAGATAAAAGTAAAACATCCCCAAATGGGAGAAAATCTCGCCCAACGGCGGAAACAACCACCACAACAGATATACGACACCGTAGCGAAGAAATGAGATAATCCACATATATAAAGGCCGGCTCACACAAGCACGACAACCAGAGTCATAAGAATAAACAATATCGATCCTCACAATTCGTCTCTAAATCAATACATGAAAGTGGTAGATGGAGAGTGCTACATACAAGAAATATAAAATGTACATCATCGGATAACCATAACCCACCTATAGCAAACAGCTTCACAGCCAACCATAGCGGTATCCGCAAAACTAGAGATAATAAGGCGCCCTGTCGCGACCACTCTGATGATCAGACCTGAAAAACCCTGCGGCACAACGGGGGTGAGTTGCTAACTCGTAAATAGTAAATAACATCATAGTGAAATCGCTAGTATGTACTAACAACGATAATCTATCACATGTAATCTGATAGCATAAGTATGGCAATATGTATATGCAACAGTCATGAAAGATACTCTATCAGGTACTCCTAATACATGAAGCAAATGCATATCATATAAATGCGGGGTATGGAATAAAATATGGCATCCTCACGGAATCCTCATCGTGGCGGACCAGTGTCCATCAAGACAATCTAAATCCCAAATTCCCTCAAATCGGCCCCTATATCGGCCCTCACATCGGGCACATCGGCCTTCATATCGGGCACATCATATCGAGCACATCGGCCCCTCACATCGAGCACATCGGCCCCTCAAATCGGGCACATCAGCCCCTCACATCGCAATGAATAAGAATACATGCACAGATCATTATGATGATATATATTATATAGGTATACATATATAACAGCGTCTCATACCACTGATATATATACATGTATATATATCAGCGTCCCATACAACTGATATATATATATATATATCCAAAAACATCATATGAAAACCATATATCAATGCGAAATCTATGAAATATAATATATGCAACATGAAACAGTAATATGAGTATATAAAGGAAAAACCGTTATTTAACTGCAACAAATTATTTAAATATATCATGTGGTTCTTAATTTCTCCAAAAGCAAACGCGACATCATATAAAGGTGAACATGTAGCTATAACCAGGTATGCGTAACCATGTCGATATAGCAAGATATGTGTATCTACCTATCAGTAATGATATAATACCCTCCAAGTATAGGTGTAGCTATATCAAGGTATATGGGTGTATATGTAAGTATGTATGGAAGATGTATATATAGCTATATCTCAAAAGTGTATATATCTATCTCTAATGGTACAATACCATATAGGTATATGGGTAGCTAACATGTAGGCACGGCAAGGCATATGTGTAAGCATGTAGGTATACAGGTATGTTATATGTCATATGCACAATAAAAATAAGGATCATGTCTCAAGCCCCTAGCCAATACAATCTCACATATGCATAAGTGTTGTGCGTGTCATGGCAATTATTGATGGTGTGAGTGGCATACAATCAGTGCTCGTGCAACATGAACCGTCAATAATAGTGCAGTGTCCAAGCACATCAAATAATAGTATGCAATGAAGTTTTATGCACAATCTCTATATGTGCAATATAAAAATGCGGCTAATATCATATCATATCTAGCCCTGACGCATAACGCCATACGGGCGAATTTCCCGTAGATATTAAATCTACTCACCGACAGTCGGGGGCTAGATAAACCCAATCACCTTCTTTCCCTTCGTCGCAGCGACCGAAGTCCCTGCCTGCGATCCTATTAACACGAAACATAGCCAGTGCAAAAATCTCAGAAATCGATCAATATCACGTACACACTACGTTTGACCAACGCACCAACTCCAATCAACCCACAAGTGTTCATATAACGGCTAACGTGTGTGGTGACACACCAAAACCAGCCCAAGCGCAATAGCTACACATGATCACGAACCGTGTCGGATAACGTAACACGCGTACCCAAAATACTAGAATATAGCAAAGTGGTCCCAAATTTTTATATACAAACAATTGGTGAAAGTTGCGAGTGCCACGAGATTACATACAACCCCAGAGACCCCACGACCAAGAATCAACACCCTAGCCCCACTCTGGCCGTAATTTGCGGCCAGAACCATTAAATTTGCGGCCCTAAGATGAATGGGTGATCTCAGGTTTTTATGGTGGGTTCTATACCTCAACACTATGTCATTGTGATGGGAACTTTTTCAACAAACACTTGGTTCTATAGTAGATCACAGAGATACAAAGTTGACACTAAAAATATGATATTTTGCACAAAATACTACCTTTAGTGTTCTAATTCATAACAACAAGGCAACACAACAAAATAACTAATAAATATTAGTTAGAAGTTATTACCTAGCCACTCTTGCTCAAAAATCCTTGCTTTCCAAGCTCCAAGGCAATCAAGTGGCTAAATCAAGACATTGAAGTGATTTAATGGGATTTTTGTGAAGTTTAACAAGGTTTTTGTGAAGAGAGATTGAGGGTTTCAGTTTGGGAGTTGAGAGAATGAAGAACAATGAAATGAGAGAGTGAGAGATCAATATGGTGAGAGGTAAGTGTAGGGTGAGTCAAAGACTTACACTCACTCTCTCCCTCACCTCATTAAATGCACACATTAACGCTTCATGACTCATTAGCCACCTCTCTCTCTCTCAAAATAAGATATTTCTTTCTCACAAAATATTTTGGGCAAGGTTAATTAGGACATGGATTAATTAAGGTGTCTTGGTCACTTAACAAGATTAACACTAACTAACCCTCACATTAACATGCACATATGTGTGCAAGCCATATCAAATAATAATAAAATATTAATTAATTGATATAAAATGTGAGGAACCTGATTTGGTAAACTTTTCCTTAAAACCCCGCATTATCGCTTAATTAACACTAATCACGTTCCAAGGTGTTACACATAGATTATTTTAATACTTATGCACATGTGGCTAGAATAACATCCATTAGAGTTCTTATAGTTATGGCTTCAATATATAATTTATATGTGTATTAAATAGATGTAAAAACAGTCTTTTTAAATGGTGAATTAAATGAGGAAGTATACGTGGAACAATCTGATGGTTTCATACTTTCTGAAAATGAGAACAAAGTTTGTAAATTAACTAACTCGCTATATGGTTTAAAACATGCCCCTAAACAATGGCATGAGAAATTTGATAAACCAATAATATCAAATTTTTTTAAGCATAATAATGCGGATAAATGTATATATTCCAAATTCAATCAGAATTATTGAGTAATCATATGTCCTTATGTAGACGATATGTTGATATTTGGTACAAATATGATTGGAATAAATAAAACAGAAAAGTATATAACTTCAGTATTCAAAATGAAAGATTTGAATGAAGTAGATACTATTTTAGGAATTAAGATGAAAAAACATAGTGAAAGGTTTGTACTAAATCAATCCCATTATATAGAGAAATTATTAAATAAATTCCAACATCTTAATATTAAAGAAAGTGTTACTCCGTATGATCCGAGTATTAAATTAAATGAGAATTATGACAATGTGGTTGCACAATTAGAATATGCTAGCGCTATTGGAAGCCTTATGTATGCGATGCATTGTATAAGGCCTGATTAGCTTATGCAGTATGCAAATTGTCACGATACACCAATAAATCCAGTACCAATCATTGGAAGGCCATCGATAGAATTCTTGGGTATCTAAAAAGAACAAAAGAGTTTGGTCTATTTTATTCCAATTATCCTGCAGTACTAGAAAGTTATTTGGATGCAAGTTGGATCACACGTGCAAGTGATAATAAATCCACAACGTGCTGGGTATTTTCAATCGGAGGCGGTGCCATTAGTTGGGCCTCTAAGAAACAAACATGCATCACACATTCAACAATGGAATCTAAATTTGTCGCTTTGGTTGCTGCTGGCAAGAAAGTAGAATGGCTGAGAAATTTATTATTGGATATAGAGTTGTGGCCACAACCAGTGCCATATATTTTATTGCATTGCGATAGTGAGGCGACTATGTCTAGAGCTTATAATAATGTTTATAATGGTAAATCTAGACACATTAGCTTAATGCATGAATATATTCGAGATTTAATTACTAATGGAATAATTACCATAGTTTATGTGAGATCTGTAAAGAATTTAGCAGATCCCTTTACCAAGGCATTATCTAGAGATTTGGTAAAGAATACGTCGATTGAAATGGGACTTAAACAGTTACAATTTGGCACCAGTAATGTTAACCAAACTTTAATTAGTAAAAACTAATTTTAATAGTTCAATGGGTAATAACAAGTTACTGTCATGTGCCTCTATTGCACCAGACATCTTGTAACAACTCCAATTTTAGTGTAGAAAAATTTGTTTAAAAGTTAATGTATACTTGAGGTATTTGCATTTACTGTGAGTGCTATAAGTAATTGTTTTGCTTTTTAATAGCAAGAAGGAACTTATAGCTCATTGGTAAGACCTAGCACTATTGAACCAAAGCACTAGAGTTCAAATCCCAGCTCCCGCATTATTTTTAATATTGTTTTCTTTTAAATTTTTAGAAGCCCAAGGGTCTACACGTGCATAACTCGTAAAAACCCCACTTCACATATAAAACAAACTGGCTCAGGGGGTAGAGGAATCGATAAGGGACACGTGGCAGCCGACCCCGGCTCGACTCGCCATGACACGGCCGACTCGGCCGCCGCCGCCGGCCGAACTCGGTCGGATCAGAGTTGGTCCAACAGGAAAGGTGTGTCTTTTGGTCTTCTTAACTCCTCTGTACACTTAAAAATTTCTGAAAATTAACAGAGCCCTTTAAAATCTCAATAAATCCAATTTTTAATCAAATTTAATACATTTTTTCTTCACAACCTTTCACCTACCCTAACCCTAGTTTTACCCTATAAATACAACACTTAAACACATACCCCTCACTTACAATTCTATCCAAACTCTCAAGAAAACTCTCTAGAATTTTAGTGTGCAATTGGAGTTAGCAAAAGGCGAAGCTCCAGCAATTTTCCGACGACGACCTTAAGAACTCCCGGCGACGAAACGACGCACCGGCGCCTCCTACAGCTTACTCTCCCTCTTCTCTTAACTCTAAATCCATAAGTCCAACATTCCTCTTCTCTAATCTATTCTTAAAACTTCTTTTACTAAAATCCGACGAAAGCGGAGTTAAATCCGACTTCCGATTCGGTTTTCTTTATAAAGTTTAATTTTTCTTAACACAATCACACAAAACTCTTATATCTTGACTATTAATCATTAACAAAACATATAGAACAAATTTCATTTCAAAAGAATGTATATTTCAATTTTTATCGTATTTTTTCAGTAAAATACCATGCAGTTTAGTTTTGACTTTTAAAGCATCATAAATTTTGCTATACCTTTAGATATATCACGAGATAATGACCCGCCTCTTCACAACACTCATATGCAATATAATGCAATACTTTTTGGGAAATATAGATTCAGGAATACCGTTTTACACAAAACTACCATTTACTATTAAAACCGTTTTCTACAAGATTACGTATTTTTAAAAAATTTTGCAAAACGCCGCTACAACCCATTTTGGGGAACCTGTTCGGTATGGTGCGGATTATCACACATACTCGGGCTTAGTAGTATGAGATTCAGACCTCCACAAGGAGCATTCGGTCCTGGGAGATTTAAAATACAAATATCTTAAGAAAATGAGATTTCTAGAAACTAATAAATTAAAAATTATTTTTATAAATATATAAATATATATTATTACAAAAATATCTATTTTTGTTATAATATAAATATTCCAACTTTTCTAAGTCAAAAAAAATCACTTTACATGAAAATACCATAAAATTCCATACAAGTCCAACACTTTACAAATAAATACCATGTATTATGAAAAATAGGTTTATTCACTAGAAATGTCATAAATATAAAATCCACGGTTATGAAAACTCTAAAAACGATAATTAAATACTTGAGGTGTATTTTGTGAATTATACAAAATTATTTTTATATAAAACCCCTCAAGTTTTATAAATTACAATAACGACTCTAGTAAATATAAGTTTAAGCGGGACCAATCTCTTGAGCCTTAGGGAGCCGGAGAAGTGGGTGCTTGCCTATTTTAAGATAGACAACTTAACAAACGGTGTTACCAACATGGTAATCGTCTTTGAAAAAGACACAAATCTTGCCACCCATGTGCAGCGCTTACCGATAACATCGAAACCTAATTCAGAACTTCAATTTCTAATTGTTCTGACTCAGACCGGGTCTCATTATAAATAATCTGACTTGAATATGATTAAAGTACAAATTATAATTCAACATGAATTTATGAATCCATATATCCAATATATTCAATATGTTTTGACTGAACCGAACCATGGATATACTTCCATCTACATGATCCTCCAGTTACATCCATTTTACTGATATCATGGTTTCGGCAAGTCATCCACTTATACAAGACAATACAATTTACAATACAATACAACTATACAATCAAGACATCGTGGGGTTTCTAAGGGGTAGATTGGTACGGAAGGTGTTAGAAGTGGCACGAGACTGCAAGACTTAAGATACCTAACCTAAATTCATGTTGTTGTACCGTGGCATAAACGGTTCCTTTTACTCTTGTTGCTCTTAGTCTCTGGCATATAAAGACTCATCTCGTATACACTGGCATTCTTCTGTACCAAGCTACAAACAACAGTGTTAACCATATAATACAACTTAAAAAGCTACATTTCTCTCTCTGTATATTCTATTTCTCCCTTATCTTTGGGACTTACCGAGCGATTGTTCGCTGACGACATTCCTTCTCTTTCTTCTTTAAAATATTGTTAGGTGATCTGGACACTCAGGAGATCGAGCCCACCGGCGAGGAATTGGATCAGCTAGCCTATGACCCTGAGCTTTAGTTTCATTGTACACATTTCATTTCAGTACTTTTCATTTCTGTTATGCCGCTGTTTAGGCATCGCTTTATCCCATGTATTTACTTTTCCATGTATTGTAAAAAGAATATGAATAAATAAAGTTGTTGTTCAGTTATATCTTTCGTCTCTTGTGTATTTATCATTTATATTGCTTAGATACGCTTAGTGTATTTACTTCAGAGTAAAAACGTAGCGGCCAGTCGCGTCCTCTGCCCGTACACCGGGAAGCGGGGCGTGACAGGTTTTGTTGGTGGCCTATGCAGGTCAGAGATGTATGGAACCCTAACATGCAGTTTTATTCTGCGTGAATAACCTAAGCAATATAACATAAGAACTAGCAACTAAAACATTCTTTATAATTTATATTCCTTGAATCTTATCATTGCATATACTTTGAATCTGTCCTAACCCAAATTTTTCATTCAAGGTTATGGATTCCCCAAACAACACCAGCACCAACTTCAACAACACTCCACCACCACTGCCAATCACACATGTCGTCCCTGCTTCGATCAACGAGCAGACGGTTCTGCTGGAGACGATCTGCAGCCTCCTGGAAGGACAGCAGCAGCAGACTGCTCTTTTAATGAACCGTCCAGAGGCAGAAGTATCTGGGGTGAAGCAATTCAGAGCTTTGCACCTCAAACAGTTCTCAGGAAAAGAGAGCCTACTGGAAGCTGAGGAATGGGCTCAGAGTATCGAAAATGATCTGGCAGCGGCACAAGTGGCAGAAATAGTTTGGGTCTGTGTTGCAAAATTACAGCTCACGGACAATGCACGGAATTGGTGGAAGCCGGAAGAAATCCGTCTTGATCAACCCATCGAATGGAAGACTTACTGAGACATGTTCGATACAAAGTACTTCTCTGAAACTGCTAGGTTCGACATGAAACAACAGTTCATCCATCTGCAATAAGGTTCAATGTGGACCAAGTCAGTAGATGAATATGACGCTGAGTTCACTATGCTCAGTCGGTAAGATATGTCTCAATAATTCGAATTTTCAACATATATATCACATACTACACAACTAACACAATACTTTACCAGATTTGCGGCACACCTGATACCGACGGATGAGATCAGAGCCCGTCGATTTCAACAAGGTTTAAATTCTGAGATCCGGGCCACACTAGCTATAGGAGATTTTCCGACTCATGAATCGGCTCTGAAACTTGCCCGTATGAGGCAGTGGTAAAAATGAGTGGCAGACCTCAGTCTGTAGGAGTTAAGCGCCCTGTCAACCAGATGGAAGGAGGAGCCTCGTCAAGACCACCATTTGTGCTAAGGAGACCGGGAGTACCGAACAACCGTCCTAGCCCAACCTTTTGTAATGAAAAGCACTTTTTTCTTTCTATGACCTACCTATACCGACACCCGGAAAGCAAGCTACTACTACAAGAGAGATGGGCATATGATGACAGACTACCAGCAAGCCAACCATTTTTGCTTAGTCCGCGGCTCAGCTACTCATGGTATTGAGTCTTGTCCCCAAAGACAAAACCCATATGCTGCATCCAGGTCAGCAATCACGTACCCGCAGCGCCCAGCTATCCAAGCACCTGCTCCAAGACTTGCACTACCTGCTCCACCACCTAGATGATCACAAGCTGCACCTCCTCCTCGTCAGTTCCATCAAGCTTAAAGGAACGTTCCGAGGAATGCTCCTCAGGCCAGGAGGAATGTACCACGGCGACAGGCTTTCACGATGACCGTGGAAAAAGCTGAGGCCATTGGCCAAGTTCTCACTGGTAACCCTTTCTTTTTCAAATTTTCTTTCAGTCTTGCTACCTATCTACATATTTTTACCTATACCTAAAACATATCTCACATACCTTAGGTACAATCTTAGTAGCCTCACTCCCTGCACTAGCACTCCTTGATACTGGAGCATCTCACAGCTTTATGCCGCAACGGTTCGTCCGAACTCTTACTATTCCAATCACACCTCTTGTATCCAACTGGAATGTCAGTTCAGGAAATGGCGTTCTAAAGGCAACAATGGGATACAGCTTGTGTCCAATAGTCGTCTGCAGCAGAGAATTCTTTGTTGACTTCAAAGTGCTTGACATACCGAATTTCGATGTGGTTCTAGGTATGGATTGGCTCGGAACCTTCTATGCTACCATCGACTGTCGTCAAAGGAGGGTAGTGTTCGAGATTCCAAACCATCCAGTCTTCTATTTCAAAAGTAGAGACTGTACCCTGGAGCCAAGTACATACAAAATGAAGCCAAGGGAAGCAGTGATTGCAGAACTCAAGCAGAGGAAGAATCAAGGCCAGAAGTGGTTCGAGAGTTCGACAACGTGTTTCCTGATGATATATCAGGTTTCCCTCCCGATCGAGCTTTTGAATTCAGTATTGATTTGGTACCAGGAGCACAACCGGTGATCAAAGCACCATATCGATTAAGTCCGGAAGATTTGAAGGAAGTCCAAACTCAGTTGGACGAATTATTGACGAAAGGATGGATTCGTCCCAACACTTTACGTTGGGGATCACCTGTACTACTTGTGAAAAAGAAGGAAGGTTCATACAGAATATGCATCGATTATAGAGTCTTGAATGAAGTCACTATAAAGAACAAGTATCCACTTCCGCGCATCGACGATTTATCCGATCAGCTAAGTGGGTATTATATTTTCTCTAAATTAGATCTTCGTTCAGGTTATCATCAGGTGAAGGTCAAAGAAGCTGATATTCATAAAACGGCTTTCAGAACTCGTTATGGACATTACGAATTTCTAGTCATTTGGAGTGACCAACGCACCAGCAATATTCATGAACCTGATGAATCAAGTTTTCCGGGAGTACTTAGACAGGTTTGTTATCATCTTCATCGACGACATCATGGTGTATTCTAAGAGTTGGAAAGAACATGCCGAACACCTACGAATTATCCTGGAAACTCTACGACAACATCAATTATATGCCAAGTACAGCAAATGTGAGTTTTGGCTAAATCAAGTTGTTTTTCTTGGACATATCGTATCAGGTTAAGGAATCTCTGTGGATCCAGCGAAAGTTTCAGCAGTAAGCGAATGGCCGACACCAAAGTCAGTGAAGGACATTCGAAGTTTCTTGGGTCTAGCTGGATATTACAGAAGGTTCATCGAAGGCTTTTCTAAGATAGCAACACCCCTAACCAAGCTCACACGTAAAGATGAAGAATTTGTGTGGTCAGAAGCATGCGAACAAGCTTTCATAGAACTCAAGTCAGGGTTGACATCAGCGCCTATTCTCATTATATCGGACCAGCCTGGTGGTTTCGAAGTGCATTGTGATGCATCCGGTAAGGGATTAGGATGTGTTCTACACCAGCATGGTAAGATTGTGGCTTATGGTTCAAGACAGCCGAAGACTCATGAGCGCAATTATCCGACGCATGATTTAGAGTTAGCAGCCGTTATTTTTGCTCTTAAGATTTGGCGTCATTATCTTCTTGGTGAATGGGTGAACATATACACAGATCACAAGAGTCTGAAATATGTGTTTACTCAGAAAGAACTTAATATGCGGCAGAGACGATGGTTAGAACTCATGGCGGACTTTGATATCAACCTACAGTACCACCCAGAGAAGGTGAATATGGTACCTGGTGCACTTAGTCGCCAACCATTATTAATGAATCTCACCGCCCAGTGGAAGCTTCAACAGGATTTACTTCAAATGGAGATTGAAGTAGTCATGCCGAGTAACACTTCAAGTTTGATGAATTTACAAGTTCAATCTACCATTATCAACCAGATCAAAGCAGCTCAAGCAAGTGATCTAACTTGCAAAAGATCAGAGAACAAGTGGAGAATAGACTCAGAACAGACTTCATCATCCATAAAAACGGATCTTTGAGATACGGCGGTAGATTATGTATACTAAAAGGTCCTGTTCGGAAAGAGTTAATGAAGAAGCTCACAACTCTTCCTACTCAGTACACCCTGGAGGTACAAAAATGTACAAAGATCTACGTCCAAATTACTTGTGGCATGGAATGAAGCGTGAAGTAGCCAGAAGCGTTGCTAAATACTTGGTGTGTCAGCAAGTAAATGCTGAAGATCATAGGACTGCTGGATTATTTCAACCGTTACCAATCCCAGAATGGAAGTGGTAACACTTCACAATAGATTTTGTAACTGCGCTTCCTCACGGCACAAAGGGTAACGATGCGGAATGGGTCATTGTGGATCGACTCATAAAGTCGGCTCACTTCATCCATTTTCGAGTTGGCCAATCAACTGAGACCTTAACAAAGAAGTACATGGAGGTAAGAATCTATTTAAGATTTAAACTCTTTAAATATGTACTATCTCTGATACCCATGAACTCATACAGAAAATTGTGAGACTTCATGAAGTACCGGTCTGCATTGTCTCCGATCATGACACCAGGTTCCGATCACAATTTTGGCAGAGTCTGCAAGCAAGCTTGGGAACAAGTCTGAACTTCAGCATGGCTTATCATCCATAAACAGATGGTCAGTCTAAGCGAACTATTCAGATCTTGGAGGATATGCTCAGAGCGTGTATGTTAGACTTCGGAGGATCGTGGGAAAATCACATACATCTTGTGGAGTTTCCATACAACAACAGATACCAAGCAAGTATTGGAATGGCACCTTTTGCAGCGCTATATGAAAGGAAGTGTCGATCACCATTAAGTCGGGACAACATCGGAGATAAGGAACTTCTTGGACTTGAGATGATAGTAGTAACTGTTGATATGGTTCGTACTATCAAAGAAAAGATGCGCATAGCCCAAGATCGACAGAAGCACTGTGCTGATGCAAAGCAACGTCACATGGAGTTCCAGCCAGAAGATCACGTATTCTTAAAAATATCTCCAAACCGCAGAGTGATTCGATTTGGAAGACAGGGTAAGCTAAGTCCAAGATATATTAGACCGTTCCACATACTCAAACGAGTCGGTGAAGTGGCATACCGCTTAGCACTTCCATCTTCATTGGAAGGAGTGCATAATGTGTTCCACATATCCCAACTCAGAAAGTATGTGAGTGACCCCGGCCATATTCTCGATCATTTCGAGCACACTGTACAACCCGACTTATCTTGTAAGCAACAATCTGTTGGGATCCTGGACAGGAAAGTGAAGTCACTTCAGAATAAGGAAATCAACTTGGTTCAAGTGATGTGAAGAAAAAACACTCCAGGAGAATCGACATAGGAAAGGGAAGATGAGATACGTGCAAGATATCCCCACCTCTTTGTAAACTAGTCTTTAAAATAAAATTTGTAAATTTCGAGAACGAAATTTTTGTAAGGAGAGTAGACTGTAACAACTCCAATTTTAGTGTACACAAATTTGTTTAAAAGTTAATGTATACTTGGGATATTTGTATTTACTGTGAGTACTATAAGTAATTGTTTTGCTTTTTAATAGCAAGAAGGAGCTTGTAGCTCATTGGTAAGACCTTGCACTGCTGAATCAAAGCACCAGAGTTTAAATCACATCTGTAGGGTTCCTAGGCACGCTAATGAGGTCTCACAAGGTATCAACCATGCCAAATTCAAAATTTTCCATGTGCCTAACAACCCTAATGCGATCGTTGACTAGAGGTAAAGGCGAAAACGATATAAGTTAACAACTTAAGTGAAAGGGGCTACAACCTTTGTAGATCCGGTCCTCCACTTCCTTAGCTCCATGATGATGTCCCTCCGCTGCGATCATCGAATCCCGGACTCTAGCAATGGTTTCGTCGAAGAAATGATCGGGCTAGGTCGTCGACGTCGATGCCGAAGATGATCTACGTCGAGGCAACTCAAGATCAAGCTCCACCTTCACCAAGTCATGAAACTTGTGAAGAAAACACCCTATACTACATGGCAAGTGGTAGAGGATGAAGAAATAGGAAGTGGGTTCACTTTGGTTTTGGATTTCTCACTTGATTTCAACACTTGATATTTTTCAAGCAAAGCTTTTCATTTTCTCTTGAAGAAGAAGAAGAAAAAGAATGAAAAAGAATAATAAATTAAAACAAAATCAAGTGATGGTTATCATTTTGTAACCATAGGTGAGTGTAGAGAATAAACTAGGGTTAAGTTGAATGGTTAGGTTAAAGGAAAGAAACAAAATGGTTACTTCTTCAAAACTTCATGAAGCTTCAACAAAAGACAAAGCAAGCCACCATTTCATTTTCCTTTGCCAAAATGAATAAAGAGAATAAATAAATAAGTAAATCAAAACCCTAACCATTAACATAACCATGGTTTAATCATACACACCCAAGTTTACATATATCATCAAACATGATACAAACTAGTGCACAAAACTATATCATATATACAATGTGCACATCAAGTGAGAAAATCTATCTTAAGTGAACCAATACTAGTTAATGTAAAGTAATATATCAAATATATAATTGTATATTAAATCATTAAATCAACACTTGATTTAACGATCCGGTCATATCGTATATGACCGACTAATATCAAATGTATCGACTTATCGAATCATTCCTCGATTCGATAACTAGGTTATATCGCATACAACCATTCGATACATTCAATGCGAGAATAGAATATGGTATCACATACACGCATTGTTCTCGGTCCCGCACATATCTCATATACGCTCCTATTTCGTTTCGCTTGAGCCAGGAAACCTCTGTGTAGGACTCTAAAGACTCGTCAATACGCCGGCAGCAGGCGATGATCATATCAAACACCCACAAGACGCAAGCGGTCTGCTAAACATAACGGACACCCGGGTATTGAGCGATCAGAAGATCGATGAGCAAGCCCGCTCACACTCCTGTGAATCCAACCAGTAACACTTACCGTACAGTCCGGTCTGATCGTCTTATATGTCGCATATCTCACCTAGGGGTGGTAAACGTCAGGCCCCAATAGCTTGATAAGTCGTGTCGATATGAGGTCTATAACAGTTTGAGAAACTACTAGTAACACTTACCAGTAAATCTCTGCAACCGTGGCCAGGGATTTCCGGTTATAGCCAATCGAACACAGCGCAACATCAACTCCCTATACCGGGAGAGACGAATCCCCTCCTATCGCTCATTGCCTCCATGTGATTCGGGACTGTACCCAAAAACCATCGTTTTGCACGCCCTCTTAGACGTGGTAAGGTGGAAATCAAAGCACAGTGGGAATCACACAAGACTCTATGACGATCTCGGGTCTACAGACTAACCTGTACCAGTGTCACCAGAGAACTGCCATCTGACGTGAGTTATAATACCATCTGGGAGTTCTCGGCGAGTCCTTCCAGTGTACCCAGTCTCCACTGAGCACCCATATATCATCTCTGATGTCAAACACCAATGGATATGGGATTATCCATCGCCCATCTGTATGGGTCGTAAAGGTATACGCTAGTCTACTCTGGTATATCGATGCCCCGTCTTGATACACCCATGACTAGGGACCTTGAAGGATGTACTTATGGACTACCATGTCCCCACTAGTATGATCCGCATCATAGTACAGGTAGTCAAGTACATATCCAAAGGGCTTTACCAATATGTAACAGAGAGAAAATCAGTGTACACGTTAAGGTAAAGAGCAACCAGATAGCATACTATTATGTCGAGCAAGAAAGTCCTCCCTATATATGTCCAAGTATCCACTACAATATACATCCTATGTATACTAATGGCCTCTAGGGCATACATATAACTAACAACATCTCCCACATTATTTTTAATATTGTTTTCTTTTAAATTTTTAGAAGTCCAAGGGTCTATACGTGCATAACTCGTAAAAACCCCACTTCACATATAAAACAAACTGGCCTAGGAGGTAGAGGAATCGACAAGGCATACGTGGCAACAGACCCCGACCCGACTCGCCGAGACTCGGCCGACTCGGCCGCCGTCGCCAGCCGAACTCGGTCGGGTCCGAGTTGATCCAACAGGAAAGGTGTATCTTTTGGTCTTCTTAACTCCTCTGCACACTTTAAATTTTCTGAAAATTAATAGAGCCCTTTAAAATCTTAATAAATCCAATTTTTAATACAATTTAATACATTTTTTCTTCACAACCTTTCACCTACCCTAACCCTAGTTTTAACCTATAAATACCAACCCTAAACACACACCCCTCACTCACAATTCTATCCAAATTCTCAAGAAAACTCTCTAGAATTTTAATGTGTAATTGGAGTTAGCAAAGGGCGAACCTCCGACAATTTTCCGACGACGACCCTAAAAGCTCCCGGCGACGAAACGACGCACCGGCGCCTCCTACCACTTCCTCTCCCTCTTTTCTTGACTCTAAACCCTTAAGTCCCACCTCACTCTTCTCTAATCTATTCTTAAAACTTCTTTTATTAAAATCCGACGGAAGCGGAGTTAAATCCGACTTCCGATTCGGTTTTCTTTGAAAAATTCAATTTTCCTTAACACAATTATACAAAACTCTTACATCTTGACTATTAATCATTAACAAAACATATAGAACAAATTCCATTTCAAAAGAATATATATTTCAATTTTTATTGTATTTTTTTAGTAAAATACCATGTAGTTTAGTTTTGACTTTTAAAACATCATAAATCTTGTTATACCTTTACATAGATTACGAGGTAATGACCTGCCTCTTCATAACATTCATATGCAATATGGCACAATATCTTTTGGGAAATATAGATTCGGGAAATACCGTTTTATACAAAACTACCATTTACTATTAAATTCGTTTTCTACAAGATTACGTATTTTTACAAATCTTTGCAAAGCACCGCTATAACCCATTTTGGAGAACCCGTTCGGGATGGTGTGGATTATCCCACATCCTCGGGTTTAGTAGTGCGAGATACAGACCTCTGCAAGGAGCATTCGGTCTCGAGAGATTTAAAATACAAATATCTTAAGAAAATGAGATTTCTAGAAACTAATAAATTAAAAATTATTTTTATAAATATATAAATATATATGTATTATCAAAATATATATTTTTGTTATAATATCAATATTCCAACTTTTCTAAGTCAAAAGAATCACTTTACATGAAAATACCATAAAATTCCATACAAGTCCAAAACTTTACAAATAAATACCATGTATTATGAAAAATAGGTTTATTCACTATAAATGTCACAAATATAAAATCCACAGTTATGAAAACTCTAAAGACGATAATTAAATATTTGATGTGTATTTTGTAAATTATACAAAATTATTTTTACATAAAACCCCTCAAGTTTTATAAATTACAATAAGAAGCCTAGTAAATATAGGTTTAAGCGGGACCAATCTCTTGAGCCTCAGGATGCCGGAGAAGTGGGTGTTTGCCTATTTTAAGGTAGACAACTTAACAAACGATATTATCAACACGGTGATCGTCTTTGAAAAAGACACAAATCCTATAGCCCATGTGCAGCGCTTACCGATAACATCAAAACCTAATTCAGGACTTCAATTTCTAATTGTTTTGACTCAGACCGAGTCTCATTATAAATAATCTGACTTGAATATGATTCAAATACAAACTATAATTCAACATGAATCCATATATTCAATCTATTCGATTTGTTTTGACCGAACCAAACCATGGATATACTTCCATCTACATGATCCTCCAGTTACATCCGTTTTACTGATATCATGGTTTCGACAAGTCATCCACCTATACAAGACAATACAATTTACAATACAATACAACTATACAATCAAGACATTGCGGGGTTTCTAAGGGGTATATTGGTACGAAAGGTGTTAGAAGTGGCACGAGACTGCAAGACTTAAGACACCTAACCTGAATTCATGTTATTGTTGTACTGTAGCATAATCCTGTTGCCCTTAGTCTCTGGTATATAGAGACTTCTCTCATATACACTGGTATCTTTCTGTACCAAACTACAAACAACAACGTTAACCATATAATACAACTTAAAAGGCTACATTTCTCTCTCTGTCTATTCTATTTCTCCCTTATCTTTGGGACTTACCGAGCGATTGTTCGCTGATGACATTCCTTCTCTTTTTTCTCTAGAATGTTGTTAGGTGATATGGACACTCAGAAGATCGAGCCCACCAGCGAGGACTTGGATCAGCTAGCCTACGACCCAAAGCTCTAGTTTCATTGTACACATTTCATTTCAGTACTTTTCATTTTTGTTATGCCGCTGTTTAGGCATCGCTTTATCACATATATTTACTTTTTCATGTATTGTAAAAAGAATGTGAATAAATAAAGTTGTTGTTCGGTTATATCTTTTGTCTCTTGTGCATTTATCATTTATATTGCTTAGATACGCTTGGCGTATTTACTTCAGAGTAAATACGTAGCGGCCAGTCGCTTTCTCTGCCCGTACACCGGGAAACGAGGCATGACAGGTTTTGTTAGCGGCCCATACAGGTCAGAGCTGTATAGAACCCTACCATGCAGTTCTGTTCTGCGTGAACAACCTAAACAATATAACACAAGAACCAGCAACTAAAACATTCTTTACAATTCATATTCCTTAAATCTTATCATTGTATATACTTTGAATCTATCCTAACCTAAAATTTTCATTAAAGATTATGGATTCCCCAAACAACACCAGCACTAACTTCAACAACACTCCGCCACCACTACCAATCACACCTGCCGTCTCTACTCCGATCAACGAGCAGACGGTTCTGCTGGAGGCGATCCGCAGCCTCCTGGAAGGACAGCAGCTGCAAACTGCTCTTTTAATGAACCGTTCAGAGGCAGAAGTATCTGGGGTGAAGCAATTCAGAGTTTTGCACCCCAAACAGTTCTCAGGAAAAGAGAGCCCACTGGAAGCTGAGGAATGAGCTCAGAATATCGAAGATGATCTGACAACGACACAAGTGCCAAGGCATTATCTAAAGATTTGGTAAAGAATAAGTCGATCGGAATAGAACTTAAACATTTACAATTTGGCACCAGTAATGGTAACCCAACTTTAATTAGTAAAAACTAATTTTAATAGTTCAATGGGTAATAACAAGTTACTGTAATGTGCCTGTATTGCACTAGACGTCTCATAATTATATAAATAAGTATCTAGTACTGTCTGTTACGATAAAGAGGATGAGCGAAAGTTCTCAATGGAGTTATTTAATTTTTAAAAATCCATAGTAAAAGAGATATAATAAAGGAAACTCCACCTATATTAGTATAAAAGTGGTGCCGCTTCAACAAGAGGTATGAAGTGTTCTCTTGTAAATACTTATGAAGACCAAGAGTAGCACATGGGTATAATAGTGCTAAAGCGGTTATAAACCTCTTAGTTATTGTGTTGTATTTCAAATTCTAATAATAAAAGTTTTGGTTTAATCAGCGGATACCAATAACTTTGTTAGACGATTGATATACACACACTAATAGAAAGTTTAAATCGAGAGCTACCTTTCTTTTATGCATAATATTTGTCACGAGAGAGATATAGTTGCAGCTAATATATACAAACTAGTAAGGGATTATTGGTAATTTGAATCTATTGGTAGCATTTGTATGTGGGAAATAGGCCCACATTGGATGGAGAAACGAATGTTCAATCCTTTATAATAATTCCCAATATTTAAGTAATATCCTGAGCAAAGTGGGTTATGAGCTAAGTGAGTCTAATTTCTAACGGGCTTATAATATTTATTTATTATTGTCTTTGATAGGGCACTTGGGGCATCTTGGTTGACAACAGAGTTTGTCTTTTTTGAATTTCAAATTCAAAGGTTATCTGAAAAACTGTCTACTGCAGTTTTGTTGTCTGAACAGTCACAACCGTCCAAACAGTTGTGTATGTTCAACTCTATAAATTAAGTCTATCTCTTCATAGATTTTGCATTTTCTTCTTATTATCTTCTAAGAAAGTTTCAGGGGCTTTGTTGTATCTTGGGGTGATTGCCTTCTGCCGTACTCCTATAGTGGGAGCAATATCACTTTTCGGAAAGTGTATCACACACGTCTCAAAACTTTTAATTCTGTCTTAATTAAATTATACATTCAACACCCGCCACTATTTTCTGGATGCGGGACATGACATGGCATGATGAAGCCTTATTTTTTTCGCTCTATGTAGATTTGAATCAAGTTAGAAAAGGATATGCAAGATTGATTAGCTTCATGGTTATGCAGAAACTTCTCATCATGGCCACCTCGTTCTTCTCTTCTTTTTTGCCGCTGTTTCTTGGGATTTTCATCTATGGTGTTACCGAGGTTTGTTGATGGAGTAGCAGATAGCCTGCTCCTTTTGTTTTTTTAAGAGGTAAAAGTGAATAATTAATTATGCCATCCCATTGCCCACTTTTGTCGTTAGTTTTGCCTTAATATATAGAAAAGAGTAGTAATTTGGATTTTTTTCGGAGGTAATGGGAGACGTGGGCTTGTTTCTGAACCCATGGGAATGAGTATGCGGTAAAGGATTTCAGAGAGATGGTGTTGGTTAATTTGATTCTTTATTTTTCTTTTAATTTTTTTGTTTTTTCTTTCATTTATTTTGTAAAAAAAATGAAGAGACAGCTTCATTAAACCCCATCTGTTTGCAAATGCTTACTCTCACATGACAAAGCCTTAAAAGAACTCCCTAATAAGATCTTCACAAGCCATTCCAAGTTCAAGAAAAGTCGTTTTCAGCACACACAAACCTCCGTCGTCGATACTTGCAACAAATTAAGGACAAAGAATGGTGCTACGTATCATACATTTTCCTCAGGCAACAGTTTCCATTGCTAAAGAACAAAATCCCAAGAGAATCGAAACCCTGACCCTAGAAACACAAAACACAAACAATTACCGAGATTTTGGAGCTCCTCCATTCTTTGCGTCACGAACGATTCGGATTCGGATTCGAACATTAGTTGTTGGCTCTTGACGCGGGTTGGATCGCGTCAAGATGTTACCTTCCGTTAATCTGCTGATGGCGGCGATGGACGGCTAAGGTTGAACCTGGAGGCTGGCTCTTGAATCGTGTGGATCTCAATGGGTTTGAGATTGTTGTTGCCGAGCTACCTGCAAAGAAGTCTCAGGATGGTTGTACTACTGAGGACCCTCCGACCGTCAAGTTAGAGAGGTAATCCGAGCAGAGTAACGGCTTGTGAGTGGAAAATGACTTACTTGAACCGTCTGGAGAAGGGGTTTAAATAGTGGTGGCAGTAGGCAGGCGGGTACGAGAATCACGCCGGCCATTACGCTCCCGACGTCACGCCCTCGTGATGGGCGGGATCTCCTATTAATGACGAGACATGCTCGTTAATGGGGGATCGTGATGACGTGTAACGTGGGACGTGGCCAGTGGATATCTCGCGCATGGCGAGATTCACGGGATGGCGGTTGCACCTGCGAGTGGTGTCGTTGGTCGGTCGATGAGACCGAGGAAGATGAGCTCGGTGGGAGAGCTTGGGAACGAGCGAGAGGCCGAGCTATCTTGGTTCTGCTAGAGCTCGGAGGCGAGCTGAGAGGGCCGAAGAGGCCAGTTGTGCAAGGGGCTCAGAGACGAGCCAAAGGTTGTCTGTAGGGCGAGCATAGGAGCGGCCTGTTCAGCCACTATGGGTCCTTTCTTGCACACTCTAGGACACGTCATATGCCACGTGTCATGATCCGGGAGATCACCGATATCGAGCATCATCATTAGCCCCCCACTCTCGTCCCGACCCACTCACGGATCGGGTTGAGAGTGGTCTTCCGGATTACCTGAGGTGAGCTCCTTTTCGTAGATGGCGTCGGGGGTGTCCCCGGGCAATCGGCTGTGTTTTCTGGATGACGCCAGCGAATTAGGGATGAGATCTTTGCATTAAAGAGGGTGCGCCGGATTGTGCGTACGTTCACTGAAGCGACAGCCTATGTGTCAGGCGCTGGTTGGCCGATAGGACGGGCTGCAGACCTCTGGAGTCTGATGGGGTAAGGCCAATGCACGTGCGACAGGTAGGGCGATCGTGGCCGTCGAATGCACCGAACCGTTTCGGCGGGAGATGACTGTCGTCGTAGGATGTGTACGCTGGCAGCTATAAATAGAGATGGGGTCCACATGAGGGCCCATTCCTCTTCATAATTTCCTTGTCTTTGGTCTTGTTAGCTCGGCGCTCTCTTTTTTAGGTCGGATCTCTGAGTTTCCCCTTCCGAGGACCCATCCTCTCAATCAGGTTAGATGTCTTCTTCTGAAGAGTTTGTAGAAATAGATCGGGTAAGGTCTAAGGAGCTCCCTGTAGATTCTTCTTCTTCTTCTTCTACTTCTTCTTCTTCTGCTGCTTCTTCTTCTACTAAGTCGGAGTCTTCCCGAGAAGTCAAGATTAGATCCTCTTCTCGGGGTTGCGAGATGGGGGCGGTTCCCAGAGCAGATGTCGCGGAAGCCCCTGGCGTGTCATCCACGGTGAGGTACGAGGATGAGCTTGCCACCGTTCAGACTCGTTTCCATATCCCTCCCGGCTATATGCTATGCTTGGCCGGGGAAGGAGAGAGGGCAGATCAGGTACGAGGTAAAGAGATTGCCTTATACTTAGAAGCCTTTTGGGCCAGAATGCGCCTACCTTTCTCTCCCGAGGTTGTTGGAGCGCTAAATTACTTCAGGTTAGTCCCGGGCCAGCTAGTGCCGAACTCCTGGAGAATTCTCCTTGGGTTCTTGGTCCGTTTGAAGTTACAGATGATCCCTTTCAGTCTGTCCATCCTTGCCTCTTCTCTCATTTACAAAGGTCACCCGACACTCGCGCGGGCGACCTGAGGTGGGTTTACCTCTCCTTTAGGAAACAATGAGGGAGTGCAGCCGGGTCGGGAGTCGTTGTCTTGCCTTCTTCCATCCTCGATTAGAAGAAGAAGTTTTTCTTTTTTAGGCCGCCAGAGGGTGAGGACTGGCCCGTGCCCACCCAGTGGTCTAAGGATAGATGCTGGCAGGAAAGTCAGTCCAACGATCCCGACGTGGTGAAAGTGGCGGAGTGGGAGCCCATTCTCCGGGCCGACGTGCTACTTTCTGAGTGGGCCCTTAGTTGGGGTGGGCTCAGCCCCGCCCAGTTCGTCGGTAAGTTAGGAGCTTGCAGGCGATCTGTTAAACTTGTGTTTATTTTCATTTCTACTTGTGTTGCTGACTCCATTGTACCTTGTCTTGTGAAGGACCTATGGACTTGAGCCAACTTCGAGCGGCCATGCACAAGCCGAAGAAGGGATCGAAGGCTGGAGGCGCCAACTCTTCTCGTCCGACGTCGGTCCCGGCTCTCCTGGCAGCCATCCCACCCCAGCGTTCGAGTGCGGGCCATGCCCCGGAGCCCAGCCAGGCGTCGAGCCGAAAGGGGGTTCGGGAACAAGAGGCTGAGGCTTCGGAGATGGAGACCGGCTCCCCGGCTTCGTCTCTCAAGCGGTTCCCTAGGACGGTTCCGCAGACCCCGGCCTCCCCGATCTTGGTGGAAGAGAGGAGCATATGCTTTGAGGTGCCCTCGGGGCTCTCCGTTGCTGACAGTTTGCTGACGAACATGGAGAGGTCGGCCGGAGGCAAGGTCCCTCACGGGACCCTAAGGGCACATATAACGACTGTATACCTTAGATACGTAATAAAAACATTTTATAATTTTTTTCGAGATCAAAACAATTATTTTACTGCTTACATTGGTAGAAAACACTTTAAAAATATTTTTCCATGTTTAAAATAAATTAATATGATTTATGGAATTTTTAGGAATTTTTTGGAATTTTTAAGAATTTAAATGTTTTTTTTATCGAAGGGAAAAAAAATTTATAACCGATGAGAAGATCTATTTTAGACCAAATTTGGTTGCAAAACATATAAAATATCAAAATACATTTTAATAAAAAATTTTCAGATTTTTAAAATATTTTTACTATTTTAAAATAATTTTTAGAACCAAACAAATAATTTTAAAAACAATTTTAAATAATAAAAAATAATTTTATTGGTTAAAAAAGATATAAAATATCAAAATACATTTTATATCATTTTTTCAGATTTTTAAAATATTTTTTACTATTTTTAAATAATTTTTAGAAGACAAAAACAATTTATAAAACATTTTTAAATAATAAAAATAATTTTATTTTATTTTATTAATTTGAAATAAATCTGGACCGTCAGATTTATAAATCAACGGTCTAGATCTTGCCGACAGATTTTTATTATAATATATATATATTTATATATATTATTAAAATAAATATATGTATATATATCTGCCTTTAATCTGGACCGTCAGATCAAGATCCAACGGTCAAAAATCATCCACACCAATCCCCGATACTTTTCACATGTGAAAACCGTGGGCCGTCAGATCTGACCAAATTAACGGTCAGATCTGATTGGCTACTGTAGCAAAATAATTTTTTTAATTCCAGAAATCCCTATAAATAGCCATGAATTTCTAAAATTCACCATAAAATATCTATTCGACACAAAATTCTGAAATAATTTTCAGAGCTTCCTCTTTTAGTTCTCTACACTCTGGAACAAGTCTCAAAGGTAGAAAAATTCTCAGATTCAAGATATTTATTTTCTCGTACAACCCGACGTTCACCGAATTTTATTTTTCTAGATCATTTTAGGTAAGATCTCTTAACACTTGACCCCTTGTTATCTTCATCATGAAAATATATATCTATGAAAAATATATTAGGACCTAATTATGAATATTTAACTGCATTAACTATTTTTGGAGTATGATGATTAAAAATCAATATTAAACTATAATAATATAACGGATTTTTAGCAGTTATCATTCATGATAAAATCACGGGATAACAAACAACTATGAATTCATGCTTGTACATATTTAACTAAGTCCCTTTCTATTCTTCTTTCTATTTCTCTAAAATACGAAATTACGAAATCCGACGGAATCGGAACAAATCCGATTTTCGATTCGGTTTTTCTATAAAATCTCACTTGTCACAAATTCCATAATACCTAAACATATTCATGATGACTATTAATCACATAACAATTAATTTGAATGAGTTTTCACACATGAAATGATAACTTTTGCAAATACCGTATTCTTTTACTTAAATACCCTCATATTTAATTTATCATATTTAACCCCTACACTTCACTATACCTTAAAATAAGTCACGAGGTAATGATCTACCTCTACAGATACACAAATATAACCTTAATTGATATCGTTAAAAATATAGAATACGAAAATACAGGACTTTTCACTAAAATACCATTATCTTTATAAACCTTTCTTGAAAGCTTTAAGTTGTACACAATTTTAAATAAAATCTTTTATAATGAAAGCACGATATGTCTGGACATCGATCGTTTATCTAAACTGTCTTGTGGTGTCTGGGCAAGTGTGTCTAGACTAGTGATTTTTAATTAGGCCCACGACTGTGGTTCCTTCCCACTTACCTGGCACTTACCTGGCCGCAATTGACGGTGAAGAGACGATTTGAGGCTTCTAATGACTTGTCGTTTAGACCTTAGAAATAGGCTAGTTGGCTTAGGAAACCTTAGAAACTAAAATACAGAAATCTATACCCTTATACGAATAAATACCTTATACTTATGAAACCGTTTTTCTAAATGAATAGTATTTATTAAATCTTTGCAAAGCGCAACTACAACCCACCTTTGGGGAACTCGTTAGGGATTGTACGGTTTATCGTGCACCCTCGAGCCTAGTAGTGCGAGATTCAGACCTCCGCAAGGAGCATTCGGTCTCGAAGGGTTTAAAATACGTCATTTAAGAAAAAAATGAGATTTTGGAAAGTAAAATATTATTTAAAATTATTCTTGTATTAATATATATTTAATTATCATTTAAACACATATTTTATTATAAGATAAAGTTTCCATTTTTCTAAAATTACAAGATTAAGAGTTACATTAAAATACCATGAGTTTCCAATAAATCAATTAATACTTTTATTAAGATATATTCACTAGAATAATACAAATAAAATTCACACTCATTATAACTATAAAGACGAATATTAAATACTTGAGGTGTATTTTGAAATCTATACAAAAGTATTTTTTATATAAAATCCCCTCAAGTTTTATAAATTACAATAAGGCCCCTAACAATTATTGAACTTCAACTCACTTTCTTTTATTCTGACTCGGGTTAGAGTCTGACTATTCCTGACTTGAATATGATTCAAGTCAATCTATATTCTTTTATATTCCAACTCAATACGAATACATGAATCCCTTAATCCAGTTAACAATCTATATAACTTGACTGAACCGAACCATGGATATATTCCTTTTACATGTTTCCCAGTATTCCATTTACATGACTCTACGGTTTTAGCCGTTTCCTGATATCATGGTTTCGGTCAGTCAGTTAATCAATCTTACAATCAATACAATTTTACAAGATAACAATACAAACAAGACATCGCGGGGTTTAAGGGGTAGATTGGTACGGAAGGTGTTAAAGACGGCACAAGGTGGTCAGATTAAGACACCTAACCTATATTCCGTTGCTGTTGTACCGTGGCTTAACGGTTCCTTGTACATTCCGTTTGCTCTAGTCTCTAGCATGTAGAGACCCCTCTCGTATACACTGGCATCCTTCTGTACCAAGCTACAAACAACAGCGTTAACACAACATTATATCAATATATTACAACTTTAAAATATATCTTCTTATTCTGTCTATTCTATTTCTCCCTTATCTTTGGGACTTACCGAGCGACCTGTTCGCTGACGACATTCTCTTTCTTTCTTCTTGAATGTCGTCAGGTGATCTGGACACTTCAGAGATCGAGCCCATTGCTGAAGACTTGGACCAGTTCAGTGAAAACCCCGAGCTCTAGTCATTGTACACTTTCCATTCAGTACTTTCCATTTTTGTTATGCCATTGTTTAGGCATCGCTTTATTCCATGTATTTACTTTTCCATGTACTGTAAAAGAATGTTAATGAATAAAGTTGCTGATATATTTTGTCTCTTGTGCATTTTATTTATGCTGCTTAGACACGCTTAGCGTATTTACTTCAGAGTGAATACGTAGCGGGCCTCGCCGCGTCCCCTTCGCCGTACACCGGGAAGCGGGGCGTGACAGGTTTTGTTGGTGGCCTATGCAGGCCAGCGCTGTATAGAACCCTCCTATGCAGTTCTATTCTGCGTGAACAACCTAAGCAATATAACACAAGAACCAGCAACTAAAAAATAATCTTTACAATTCATGTTCCTTGAATCTTATCATTTCATGTACTTGAATCTATCCTAACCTAAATTTTTCTTCAAGGTTATGGATTCACCAAATAACACCAGCACCAACGTCAACAACACTCCACCTCCACTAACCACTGTTCCTACTATTCCTGCTCCATCCACCGAGCAAACAATTCTGCTGGAGGCAATCCGCAACCTCCTTGAGGGACAACAACAACTTTTGAGCCGTCCTGAGACCGATGCACCGGGAATAAAGCAATTCAGAGCTTTGCACCCAAAGCAATTCTCGGGTAAAGGAAGCCCTCTTGAAACAGAAGAATGGGCACAAAGCATCGAAGACGATCTAGCAGCAGCTCAAGTGCCAGACAACGCTTGGGTCCGTGTAGCGAAGCTACAGCTCACGGATAATGCTCGAAATTAGTGGAAGGTGGAAGAAACCCGTCTGGTGCAGCCGATTGAATGGAAGACATTTCGCGAGAAGTTTGACGCGAAATATTTCCCTGTGACTGCCAGGTTCGCTATGGAGCAGCAGTTTATTCATCTACAGCAAGGATCAATATGGGAGAAATCGGTAGATGAATACGATGCTGAGTTCACTATGTTGAGCCGATTCGCGGCACACCTGATTCCGACGGACGTTATCAGAGCCCGTCGCTTTCAGCAAGGCTTGGACACAAAGATTAAGGCTACTCTAGCCACAGGAAAGTTCTTGACTCATGAGGATGCACTAGAAGATGCCCGCGGTTACGAGGCAGTGATAAAAGAGAGGGGCAGACCTCAGTCTGCAGGAGTCAAACGCCCTGCCAACCAGATGGCAGGTGGAGCCACGTCCAGACCATCTTTTATGCCGAGGCGACCCGGAGTACCAACTCATCGTCCTAGCCCAGCCTTTTGTACATACTGCAAGAGAACTGGACATATGATGAAGGACTGCCGTCGAGCCAACCGCTTCTATTTAGTCTACGGTTTAGCTACTCATGATATTGGATCTTGTCCCCAAAGGCAGAACCCAGTTGCTGCATCCAGGCTAGCAAATACTTATCAGCAGCGACCAGCTCTTCAGGCACCTGCTCCCAGACTTGCCCTGCCTGCACCACTCAGGGGATCACAAGCTGCACTACCTCCTCAACAGTTCCATCAAGCTCAAAGGAACGTTCCAAGGAATGCTCCTCAGGCCAGGAGGAATGTGCCGAAGCGCCAGGCTTTCATGATGTCTGTGGAAGAAGCTGAGGCCACTGGCCAAGTCATTACTGGTAAACTTTTCTTTTCAAATTTTGCTTTTCTATCCTACTACTTAGTTACATATTTTCTATACCTAAAACAAATCCCACATACCTTAGGTACAATCTTAGTAACCTCAATCCCTGCACTTGCACTGTTTGATATTGGAGCATCACACTGCTTTATGTCGCAACGGTTTGTCCGAACCCATGCGATTCCAGTCTCACCGCTTGTATCCAGCTGGAATGTCAGTTCAGGAAATGGAGTTCTAAAGGCAACTATGGGATACAGTTTGTGTCCAGTCGTCGTCTGCAGTCGAGAGTTTTATGCTGACTTCAAAGTGCTGGACATACCAAACTTCGATGTGGTTCTAAGAATGGATTGGCTTGGAACTTTTTATGCTACCATCGACTGTCGTCAAAGGAGGGTAGTATTCGAGATTCCAGACCATCCGGTCTTCTATTTCAAAAGCGGAGACCGTACACTGGAGCCAAGTACCTACAAAGCGAAGCCAAGAGAAGCAGTAGTTGCAGCAGCTCAAGCGGAGGAAGAATCAAGACCAGATGTGGTTCGAGAGTTCGATGATGTATTTCCTGACGATATATCAGGTTTGCCTCCCGATCGAGCTCTTGAATTCAGTATTGATTTAGTACCAGGAGCACAACCGGCGATCAAAGCACCGTATCGTTTAAGTCCGGAAGGTTTGAAGAAAATCCGAACACAGTTGGACGAATTACTGGCGAAAGGATGGATTCGTCCCAGCACTTCAAGTTGGGGATCACATGTACTACTTGTGAAGAAGAAAGAAGGTTCATACAGAATGTGCATCGATTACAGAGCCTTGAACGAAGTCACTATAAAGAACAAGTATCCACTACCGCGTATCGATGATTTATTCGATCGGCTAAGTGGATCTTGTGTTTTCTCTAAATTAGATCTTCGTTCAGGGTATCATCAAGTGAAGGTCAAGGAAGCTGATATTCACAAAACAGCTTTCAGAACTCGCTATGGACATTACGAATTTCTTGTAATGCCATTTGGAGTGACCAATGCACCAGCAATCTTCATGAATCTTATGAACCAAGTTTTTCGGGAGTATTTAGACAGGTTCGTTGTCATCTTCATCGACGACATCCTGGTATATTCTAAGAACCGGAAAGAACATGCGGAGCACTTACGAATTGTCCTGGAAACTCTTCGGCAACATAAGCTTTATGCCAAATACAGCAAGTGCGAGTTTTAGCTAAAACAAGTTGGTTTTCTTGGACACATCGTATCAGGAGAAGGAATTTCTGTGGATCCAGCAAAAGTTTCAGCAGTCAGCGAATGGCCTACACCAAAATCAGTGAAGGATATACGGAGTTTCTTGGGCTTAGCTGGATGTTACAGAAGATTCATTGAAGGCTTTTCGAAGATAGCAACACCCCTGACCAAGCTCACAAGAAAAGATGAAGAATTTGTGTGGTCAGAAGCATGCGAGTAAGCTTTCGTAGAACTCAAGTCAAGATTGACATCTGCACCTATTCTCGTCATACCGAATCAATCCGGAGGATTCGAAGTACATTGTGATGCATCCGGTAAGGGATTAGGGTGTGTCCTACATCAGCACGGTAAGGTTGTGGCTTATGCTTCAAGACAACTGAAGACTCATGAGCGCAATTATCCGACGCATGATCTGGAGTTGGCAGCCGTCATCTTTGCTCTCAAAATTTGGCGCCACTACTTGCTTGGTGAACGAGTGAACATCTACACAGATCATAAAAGTCTGAAGTACGTATTTACTCAGAAGGAGTTGAATATGCGGCAGAGAAGATGGTTAGAACTTATGGCGGACTTTGACATCAACTTGCAATATCATCCAGGAAAGGTGAACATAGTACCTGATGCTCTTAGTCGCCAACCATTAGCAATGAATCTCACCGCTCAGTGAAAACTTCAGCAAGACTTACATCAGATGGAGATTGAAGTAGTCATGCCAGGTAATGCTTCAAATTTGATGAATCTATAAGTCCAATCAACTATTGTCAACCAGATCAAGGCAGCTCAAGCCAGCGATGCTAAGTTGCAAAAGATCAGAGAACAAGTGGAGAATGGACTCGGAACAGATTTCATCATCCATGAAGACAGGTCTTTGAGATACGGCAGCAGATTGTATGTACCAAAGGGTTCTGTTCGGGAAGAGTTAATGAAAGAAGCTCATAGCTCTCCCTATTCAGTACATCCTGGAGGTACCAAAATGTACAAGGATCTACGTCAGAATTATTGGTGGTATGGAATGAAGCGTGAAGTAGCCAGAAGTGTCACAAAATGTTTGGTGTGTCAGCAAGTAAAGACTGAACATCACATGACAGCTGGACTACTTCAACCGTTACCAATTCCAGAATGGAAGTGGCAGCACATCACGATGGATTTTGTAACTGCTCTTCCTCACAGCACAAAGGGTAACGATGCGATTTGGGTCATTGTGGATCGACTCACAAAGTCGGCTCACTTCATCCCATTTCGAGTTGGCCAATCAACTGAGACACTAGCAAAGAAGTACATGGAGGTAATAATCTAATTTAGATTTAAAACTCTTCATAATGTACTCTCTCTGATACCCATGAACTCATACAGGAAATTGTGAGACTTCATGGAGTACCGGTCTGCATTGTCTCCGATCGTGACACCAGGTTCCGATCGCACTTTTGGCAGAGTCTGCGAGCTAGCTTGGGAACAAGTCTGAACTTCAGCACGGCTTATCATCCACAAACAGATGGTCAGTCGGAACAGACTATTCAGATCTTGGAGGATATGCTCAGAGCATGTATGCTCGACTTCAAGGGATCGTAGGAAGATCACCTGCATCTTATGGAGTTCGCGTACAATAACAGCTACCAAGAAAGCATAGGAATGGCACCTTTTGCAGCATTATATGGAAGGAAGTGTCGATCGCCATTAAGTTGGGACGACATCGGAGATAGAGAACTCCTTGGACCAGAGATGATAGTAGCGACCGTTGATGTGGTTTGTACTATCAAGGAAAGAATGCGCATAGCCCAAGATAGACAGAAACACTGGACTGATGCGAAGAGACGACACTTGGAATTCCAGCCAGGAGATCATGTATTCCTGAAAATCTCTCCGAACCGCGGAGTGATCAGATTTGGAAGACGGGGAAAGTTGAGTCCGAGATACATTGGACCGTTCGATATACTCTAACGAGTTAGTGAAGTGGCATATCGTTTAGCGCTTCCACCCTCATTAGAAGGAGTGCATAACGTGTTCCACATATCCCAACTCAGAAGATATGTGAGTGACCCCAGCCATGTACTTGATCATTCCGAGCTCACGATACAGCTCGATTTGTCTTGTGAGCAATAACCTGTGGAGATCCTGGACAGGACAGTGAAGACACTTCGAAACAAAGAAGTTAACTTGGTCCGAGTGATGTGGAGGAAAGACACTCCGGGAGAGTCCACTTGGGAAAGGGAAGCCGACATGCGTGCAAGATACCCTTTCTTATTTATAAATTAGTCCTTATATAATTGTAAATTTCGAGGACAAAATTTCTCTAAGGAGGGTAGATAGTAACGACTCTATACCTTAGATACGTAATAAAAACATTTTATAATTTTTTTCGAGATCAAAAAAATTATTTTACTGCTTACATTGGTAGAAAACACTTTAAAAATATTTTTCCATGTTTAAAATAAATTAATATGATTTATAGAATTTTTAGGAATTTTTGGAAATTTTTAAGAATTTAAATGTTTTTTTATCGAAGGGAAAAAAATTTTATAACCGATGAGAAGATCTATTTTAGACCAAATTTGGTTGCAAAACATATAAAATATCAAAATACATTTTAATATAATTTTTTCAGATTTTTAAAATATTTTTACTATTTTAAAATAATTTTTAGAACCAAACAAATAATTTTTAAAACAATTTTAAATAATAAAAAATAATTTTATTGGTTGAAAAAGATATAAAATATCAAAATACATTTTATATCATTTTTTCAGATTTTTAAAATATTTTTTACTATTTTTAAATAATTTTTAGAAGACAAAAATAATTTATAAAACATTTTTAAATAATAAAAATAATTTTATTTTATTTTATTAATCTGAAATAAATCTGGACCGTCAGATTTATAAATAAACGGTCCAGATCTTGCCGACAGATTTTTATTATCAAATATATATTTATATATATTATTAAAATAAATATATGTATATATATATATATATATCTACCTTTAATCTGGACTGTCAGATCAAGATCCAACGGTCAAAAACCATCCACACCAACCCCCGACACTGTTCACACGTGAAAACTGTGGGCCGTCAGATCTGACCAAATCAATGGTCAGATCTGATCGGCTACTGTAGCAAAATAATTTTTTCTAATCCTAGAAATCCCTATAAATAGCCATGAACTTCTAAAATTCACCATAAAATATCTAGTTGACACAAAATTCTGAAAAAAAATTCAGAGCTTCCACTTTGAGTTCTCTACACTCTGGAACAAGTCTCAAAGGTAGCAAAATTCTCAGATTCAAGATATTTATTTTCTCGTACAACCCGACGTTCACCGAATTTTATTTTTCTAGATCATTTCAGATAAGATCTCTCAACACTTGACCCCTTGTTATTTTCATCATGAAAATATTTATCTATGAAAAATATATTAGGACCTAATTATGAATATTTAACTGCATTAACTATTTTTGGAGTATGATGATTAAAAATCAATATTAAACTATAATAATATAACGGATTTTTAGCAGTTATCATTCATGATAAAATCACGGGATAACAAACAACTATGAATTCATGCTTGGACATATTTAACTAAGTCCCTTTCTATTCTTCTTTCTATTTCTCTAAAATACGAAATTACGAAATCCGACGGAATCGGAACAAATCCGATTTTCGATTCGGTTTTTCTATAAAATCTCACTTGTCACAAATTCCATAATACCTAAACATATTCATGATAACTATTAATCACATAACAATTAATTTGAATGAGTTTTCACACATAAAATGATAACTTTTGCAAATACCGTATTCTTTCACTTAAAATACCCTCATGTTTAATTTATCATATTTAATCCCTAAACTTCACTATACCTTAAAATAAGTCACGAGGTAATGATCTACCTCTACACACACACAAATTTAACCTTAATTGATATCGTTAAAAATATAGAATACGAAAATACATGACTTTTCACTAAAATACCATTATCTTTATAAACCTTTCTTGAAAGCTTTAAGTTGTACATAATTTTAAATAAAATCTTTTATAATGAAAGCACGATATGTCATGAACATCGATCGTTTATCTAAACTGTTTTGTGGTGTCTAGACAAGTGTGTCTAGGCTAGTGGTTTTTAATTAGGCCCACGACTGTGGTTCCTACCCACTTACCTGACACTTACCTGGCCGCAATTGACGGTGAAGAGGCGATTTGAGACTTCTAATGACTTGTCGTTTAGACCTTAGAAATAGGCTAGTTGGCTTAGGAAACCCTAGAAACTAAAATACGGAAATCTATACCCTTATACGAATAAATACCTTATACTTATGAAATCGTTTTTCTAAATGAATAGTATTTATTAAATCTTTGCAAAGCGCAACTACAACCCACCTTTGGGGAACTCGTTAGGGATTGTACGGTTTATCGTGCACCCTCGAGCTTAGTAGTGCGAGATTCAGACCTCCGTAAGGAGCATTCGGTCTCGAAGGGTTTAAAATACGGCATTTAAGAAAAAAATGAGATTTTGGAAAGTAAAATATTATTTAAAATTATTCTTATATTAATATATATTTAATTATCATTTAAACACATATTTTATTATAAGATAAAGTTTTCATTTTTGTAAAATTACAAGATTAAAAGTTACATTAAAATACCATGAGTTTCCAATAAATCAATTAATACTTTTATTAAGATATATTCACTAGAATAACACAAATAAAATTCACACTCATTATAACTATAAAGACGAATATTAAATACTTGAGGTGTATTTTGAAATCTATACAAAAGTACTTTTTATATAAAAACCCCTCAAGTTTTATAAATTACAATAAGGCCCCTAACAATTATTGAACTTCAACTCACTTTCTTTTAGTCTGACTCGGGTTAGAGTCTGACTATTCCTGACTTGAATATGATTCAAGTCAATCTATATTCTTTTATATTCCAACTCAATACGAATACATGAATCCCTGAATCCAGTTAACAATCTATATAACTTGACTGAACCGAACCATGGATATATTCCTTTTACATGTTTCCCAGTATTCCATTTACATGACTCTACGGTTTTAGCCGTTTCCTAATATCATGGTTTCGGTCAGTCAGTTAATCAATCTTACAATCAATACAATTTTACAAGATAACAATACAAACAAGATATCACGGGGTTTAAGGGGTAGATTGGTACGGAAGGTGTTAAAGGTGGCACGAAGTGGTCAGATTAAGACACATAACCTATATTCCGTTGCTGTTGTACCGTGGCTTAACGGTTCCTTGTACATTCCGTTTGCCCTGGTCTCTAGCATATAGAGACCCCTCTCGTATACACCGGCATCCTTCTGTACCAAACTACAAACAACAGCGTTAACACAACATTATATCAATATATTACAACTTTAAAAGATATCTTCTTATTCTGTCTATTCTATTTCTCCCTTATCTTTGGGACTTACCGAGCGACCTGTTCGCTGACGACATTCTCTTTCTTTCTTCTTGAATGTCGTCAGGTGATCTGGACACTTCAGAGATCGAGCCCACTGCTGAAGACTTGGACCAGTTCAGTGAAAACCCCGAGCTCTAGTCATTGTACACTTTCCATTCAGTACTTTCCATTTTTGGTATGCCATTATTTAGGCATCGCTTTATTCCATGTATTTACTTTTCCATGTATTGTAAAAGAATGTTAATGAATAAAGTTGCTGATATATTTTGTCTCTTGTGCATTTTATTTATGTTGCTTAGACACGCTTAGCGTATTTACTTCAGAGTGAATACGTAGCGGGCCTCGCCGCGTCCCCTTCACCGTACACCGGGAAGCGGGACGTGACAGCACAGTTGGCGGCGATCGTCCAAGAGGCCGTGCAGGTTAGAGTTCCCACCTTACTTGATTTTTTTCTCAGCATCTTACCATTCGTGAGATTTGGTGCCTCCCTTTTCTTTCTGATCCCCTTATGATTTCTTCAGGTCCTCCAGCACGTCGCCCTCATCGTCCAGATGGAAGACGAGGAAATTGCCCCGGCAATGCATGTCGCGGGTGAGTTTTCCTCGCTGGAGGAGAGCTCAAAGTTGGAGCTGGAGGCGGCTATGGCGAGGGTCATCGCCCTAGAGAGTGAGGTGACGGCCGGGAAGCAGGAGGTGGCGGCCGGGAAGCAGGAGGTTGCCAGGTACCGCGAGGCCACCCGGGCTGCCGAGGACAAGGTTCAGGACTCCAAGGTGCTCGTCGGCACCCTGAAAAATTCGGCGAGCACCCTCCGCAAAGAGCTGGAGGCTGCGGTAGAGGGAACGAAGCGAGCCGATCTGAGAGCGGCGAAGGCGGTGGAGAACTACAAGAAGTCGGAACATTTTTACACCGACATAGCTGCGGCCACTACTCCCTCGGCGCCGTCAAGGCTCGGATGCCGGAGCTCGCTGACGAAGAGCTCCGAGCTGTATATCCTCACGGGGATGACGAGCAGGGGGACGACCCCTGGGGCGAGGCCGGGGAAGAAACTCCCGGCGAGGGCGATGCCGAGGCTCCTGTGATGGGCGCTGATCCTCCAGGCACAGCCCGAGCCGTGGTAGATATTGGGCTTCCCGGGGTTGCGCCTGGCCCTGAGGCCTGAAGCCTCTCGTATTCCTATTTCTTTTCTTTTGTTTGATTGGGAATTTTGTAGGCCTCCGGGCATTTTGTATAGCTGGGGAGCCTACAATAACCTTGTAAAGACTTTTGGTTTTGTGAATAAAGACTTTTTGCAGTAGTATTTTGCGCGCGTGTTTTCCTTTGTTGGTAAACGCTTGTATTTGCACTGTACTGCCTTCGTGTTAGGCATGTTTTTCGTCCAGCGATCACACGTCAAGTTGAATCTGTTCACTTACCAAGTGTGCAAAGACCGATAGGGAGACGGTATCTCCATAGTCCCGAAGTCGAGGTGGAGATCGCTCAGACGTAGATAGACCAAATGCCTCTTGGTGAGGGCTTTATTCCTTAGTCAAGGGCAATAAGAGTTGGCTAAGGATGGACCGAGCAGTGAAGCTGCTCAGTGGCTTCTTGGCGAGGGCTTCGATCCCTGGCATTGTGGGGTAGGAAACTACCAGCCAGGGATAGCCGAGCAAGGTGGTAGCTCGGCTGCCTCTCGATGAGGGCTTTGATCCCTGGCGATGTGGGTAAGGAGCTACCAGCCAGGGATAGCCGAGCGAGGTAGCCGCTCGGCTGCCTCTTGATAAGGGCTTCGATCCATGGCGTTATGGGTAAGGAGTTACCAGCCAGGAATAGCCGAGCAGGGTAGCCGCTCGACTGCTTCTTAGTGAGGGCTTTGATCCCTGGCGTTGAGGGCAAGGAGTTACCAGCCGGGGATGACCGAGCAGGGTAGCTGCTCAGTCGCCTCTTGATAAGGGATTTGATCCCTGGCGTTGCGGGTGAGGAGTTACCAGCCAGAGATGACCGAGCAGGGTAGCCGCTCGGCCGCCCTTGATGAGGGCTTTGGATCCTGATTGATGTGAAAAAGTGTGTTTGTAGAATAACCGCAATCAATAACGGTGTCGCGCGTAGCTAGACCGAGATGAGTATGGGTCATCCTCAGTGAAACGTTGAATGTTTTGCTCTTACTTTAGATGTGTTGAAAAAGAGAGGAGGAATAAAGAATTTTGTGAAAAGTTTCTAGATCTACTTTAAGCAAGAATGCAAATATATAGATCTAGATTATTTTAGGAATATAGTTAATATAATAAGAGGGCGTGTAGGGTTCGTTAGGATTTAGTAGTCGTGGACGATTAATTAAAAGTTGCCCTTTTTATCTTTTAATAGATTTAAAACTAGAACGACGGTGATGCGTGTAGATTAGGGTTTCTGGAGGGAAAAGGAATCCCACTCTTAACCCTTATCTCGACACGGAACTCCGTTCATATCTAGCCTTTACCAAAACAATCATTATTCTAATCTCTAATCGCGGTCGGGACTAACAAAGAATTGTTAGCGCACCCGATTAGGATGTTAATGATTCTTTTGATAAAGTTCATAAACTTTATAGGACTTAAAAAGGGTTTAGGGATGTTCATCATCCATTAGCCTACCCTAATCCTACGAACCCTACCAAGCGGAGAATTACTCGTACATTTTGGGAGAAAAAGAGATGGAAAGAAATTGCATAATTAAACTACGAAGAAATAAAATAAGAAAAAGAAAGCTACCTTTATTAATCAACAAAATTCATTACACTTGAATCCTTAGAAAATGATTACAAATCTAGTTGCTTCTCGATTTCTTCTAAGGAGGTAGACGAACAGTTGATGATCAGCATGGATGCGTGAGCCGTCTGGGACTTCGTGATCTCGTCGGCTTGATAAATTTTCCAAGAGGCTCTCGGTCTCTTTTTATAGTCCAAAGCTAGAAACCTTTGCTTATAAATATGGAAGCTAACTACAGAGATCCACCCACAATTTTTGCAAACCCTGGATCCTCAATATTGTCGCGGATCCGCGGCCCAAGGGGGTAAGGCCGCGGATCTGCGGCCATTCAATCTCCTCCATTGATAATTTTTCTGGGTAACTGTTGTTTTGACATTTGGTGATCCTGGGAACCTTGTATCATGGAAATCTTCTCGTGGTTGCTTCCAGACTTGGTCTCCAAGTTTTGCTTTCTTAATTAGGCAAGTCTTCTTCAATAACTTGATTTTCTTGATTCTAGTCTTGAAAAATTCTGCACAACTTGGAAAAATTCTGCACAACAACTCAAATAATATTTAGTAGATTTTGTTCTACTAGGATTTGGTCAATGCAATTATTTGCATAAATTTTCCTACCAAATGCTGATTATAATATATCAACACATGGAAAATAGTATTTTTACACATAAACCCTCATATGTATGATATATTATAATAAAGTCCTTTTTAATATGAAAATGGTAGGGAAAATGTAATAACAAATGTGCAGTTTTATCAATTGAACAAATACCCCCAAACTTATGTTTGATCGTCCCGAGCAAACTAGTTTATTCAAGAGGAGAAAAAGAAAGGAGAAAACTAAGCACACTTTCGTAGGCAGACACGATTGCACTGAGCACGTGCAACAAGCCGTTAAACCTCTATGTGTCACTAGTAGGAGGAGTATTGTCTCCTGAGGGTTTTCAGCGGATTACACCCACAAAATCCAATAACAAAAGAGAGATGGTGAAATTTACATATAAAGATAAGAACCATAAAAGAAAGACTTTGAAAATAAGAGTTTCCAACTATACTAGCTTTTCAGTTATCATGAGCCCTATCTTAATAGTCATGAAAAAATGTTAGAAATCACATCATCTCTCAATAAAATATCGTCTTTATTCTTCATTCCTACCTTTCATCCAAACATTGATCATATACCCCTACGTGTGTGAAATGGACATCCCTACACTCGGAGAATTCAATTCAAGCTATCATACTCTTGTCCATCTACCTCAGTACTTTTTAATTTGATGAATATTTAGATTTGCTCACACATTTTCATACGACCGTTAATATTTCTTGAGGTACTAACCAACCGATTACTCATGTGCTTTCTGATTAGGTGATAATATTTTCCTCGTCTTGCACCACCTAAAGCTTAGCAGTGACTCTTAGACCAGTTGGCCTTAGGGCACTAGGTGAAGAGGCACCCCCGCTATATTTTTTATTGCTGCCTTGGTGATAACAAAACCAGTGTTCGTTTTTTTCTTTTCACCATTTTTATATTTTTTGTAACGACTCTAAAATTCATATACCTTCGTATTAATAAAATTCTGTATTTGTATATTTGGTATATTTTTATTTCCATGTTATTAGTTATATTTAATCCCTTCATCTATTTTTTGGCATCTAAGTATTTTCTAAAACTCATTTCTTTTTACCCAAACTTATTCTTTAAGCCCAATTCCTTTCTTTTCATTCCCATTCTCTACAGCCCAAGCCCAGCTTCCATTTTCTAAAAAATTTCCTTTTCTTTTTATCCAAATTCATTTACTCAATTTCTCTTTAAATAACACCCAAATCCAATCTCATTTTCATTTATAAAACTATGAGCCCAAAAGCCCATTTTCTTTTCAAGCAACCGTATATATTCAATTCTAATTAAATATGTGCATGAACAACCTTGTAGCTCATTGGTTAAGTCCTTACATTGTTATTTCATAAGTCACATGTTCAAATCTCCATTCTTGCAATTATTTTTTATCAATTTTTATTTTTCTCATAACCTACAAATGAGACCTTTCATTTCTCTTTTAATTCTCATGTTAAATGCATATATTATTATACATAATTCACCATTACACCATCTTTATTTGTCCTCCTCTATCTTTTCCTTCCTCACATTTTTTTATCTCTCACTTCTCTCTCTTCACCTAGAGTCCAAGAAGAAGAACATGAAGAAGTCTTCAAGAAGGTCTTGCTGGTAACGCGAGACTATCGGCGGATAGACAAGCCCGGTGACAATACCGGCTTGTGTATGTAAGTCCCTTCACTTCTTCCTTCCTCCATCTCTTTCTTTTTCTCTTTATATTTCTCTTGTTTTATATTGCCATGAAAAACTTCGCTTAACATATCATAGTTCCTAAATAATTAATTAAGTTGATACATATAGAAATAATGAACACACAAACATACATACATATATAGTTTGTAAAGTCTTTTTCATTACTCTCAATTCACATGTTAAGATTTTATAGTGACCAATTAGGATTGCATGTTTGTTGTTTTATTTTAAATCACTTTATTTAAAGTTTGTAAAAAAAAATGAAGTTACGAATAAATACCATGGTTTTCTCATTTCTCACATATGACATATCAATACCTTTAGTTTTAAAATAATTTTTATAAATTAATTTTTAATTCTGAAAATTTCAGGAAATTTACATATAATAAAATATATTATTTTGTACACGCTGTAAAATTTTTAGACCGAGCCGCATAACGGTTTAGGAATTACATTGTTTTTATTCACTGATCGTAAAACAGAAAACTGCAGTTATCGGTCAATTTCTAGGATACATAACTTGGTATACCGGTATCCAAATTGAGCAAGCTCAGGTGTTTTTGATATCTATATCGAATGATATAGATTTTCTTAGTTTTATAGTTTTACTGAAAACCCACCTAAGATAAAGAAAACTGTGTTACAATATTAAGTGATGGATCTGGAAAGAATTTGTCCTGATTCGCACACTGTTTTTAAATTTGGCATAACTCAAACTCCTGATGTCCGTTCGTGACAAAATTTAGATATGTAGATGGACAATTGATAGAACTATAATTTTCTGTATGCTTGATTACTTAGAAATTCATGAAACACCCCGATATAGGCTTTGCAATACAATATATAGTTGCTGTCCAGAAATCTGAATTTCTGTTTTAAACGTTGATATTAAAATGATCATAACTAGAGGTTCAGAAATCCAAATCGTATGAATCTTGGTGTTTTAGATAAGTACTTCAAAATACCTACAATTTTCTAATAATCTTCGTAACCTGAAACCTGATGGAAATTAACTCAAACTGTGTTTTAAAAATATGTGACGGTGCTGAACAGATTCTGATCTGTTTTACGCAACGATACGAAACAGGTATATCTCTCAAGCCGGTAATCGTATTTAGGTGAAACTGGAACTCACACATGAAAAACACTTAGAGACATATTTTTTTTATATTCCGTATTCGTTCGACTTGATTAATTAGTCGTATATAATATTTCTTTATAGTATTGTTTTCGGTAATTACTCGTATAATATACTTGACTCATTTCATGCTGTTCGAACATGTATACATATTTATCTTGATCATTAAATTGTTGTATATACATAAATACGATAATTAAATATTTGGGTTGCATTTTTGAAAACCATACAAAAGTATTTTTACATAAAACTCCCTCAAGTTTTATAAATTACCCTAAGGACCCTAGCAATTATAAGACTTCGATTGTCTGACTCGGGTTTGAGTCTGATTAATCTGACTTGAATATGATTCAAGTCAATCCATAATCTAAAAGCTTCCAATTCAATATGAACACATGAATCCATGAATACAATCATCAGTTTACACAACTTGACTGAACCGAATCATGGATATATTCCTTTTACATGATTCCCAGTATTCCATTTACATGACTCTACGGTTATAACCGTTTCCAGATATCATGGTATCGGTCAGTCAATCAATCAATCATACAACCAATACAGTTTACAAGGAAACAATACAAATAAAACACTACGGGGTTTAAGGGGTAGATTGGTACGGAAGGTGTTAAAGGTTGCACGAGACGGTAAGATTAAGACACCTAACATGAATCCAATTGCCGTTGTTCCGGGTTGTATAACGGAGCCTTGTACTTCCATTTGCCCTTGTCTCTAGCATACTGAGACCCCTCTCGTATACACTGGTATCCTTCTGTACCAAGCTACAAACAACAGCGTTAATACAACATTACAACAATACAATACAACATTAAAAGATACTCTTTCTCTCTCCTACTCTTTGTCTATTTCTCCCCTATCTTTGGGACTTACCGAGCGACCTGTTCGCTGACGATATTCTATTTCTTTCTTCTTTGAATGCCGTCTGGTGATCTGGACCCGGCAGAAGTTAAGCCAACACAAGAAGACTTGGAGCAATTTGCCGAAAACTCTGCAGTATAATTTCATTGTACACTTTTCTTTTCAGTACTTTCCATTTCCTGTTATGCCACTATTTATACATCTTTATTTCAGTTGTATTTTCCTTTCCATGTATTGTACAAAGAATGTTAATAAATAAAAGTTGTTGTTCTTTTTATACTCTTATCTCTTGTGTATTTATTTTATATTGCTTAGCGTATGTACTTCTGAGTACATACGTAGCGGACCTCGTCGCGTCCCCTTCGCCGTACACTGGGAAGCGGGGCGTGACATTTTTCTTCATTTATTATTTTCTTCATACTTTGGCTTTTAGACAAGAACATTTTAAGGTATCCTCTACTATCCCGAGTTTCAAGACGTGTGTAAGTGCATATAGTAGGGCATCAACATTCAAATGTTTGGCTTTCAGAATAGAAACTATTTTTCAGATTTATTTTTATCCTCAGATTAGTGACTTCCTTCATCTTACTAACTCTTGGGACAACGGCTCATAACTACTTATTACCAGTTCGTTTAAAAAAACTTCTAATTTTCTTGGTTTTCTTAAACTATTCCTATCTTTTGAATGTAATTTTTCACTTTCTACTCTTTTGTTTTAAAAAAATTTTTAATGCCTAGTGTCAAAGATAATTCAGTGAATACAAACCTCCCCCCAAACCTGTTTTCAGCAGTGTCCTCACTGATGTAGTCTTTTGAGAGTCATGGACCTATATACTAGGGGAGAGATACAAGGGGTAAAATAATAGTTAAATGAAAAACTCCCCCAAACTTGTTCTTTGACACACATATATATTCAATCAAATCCATTTTTACTCACCTCCATTCTTAAGATGAGAAAATGTTACAAAAAAATGGAGGTAAGGCGGAGAAAATTTTAGTTTTGATAAAACGGCTCCTGTAAAAAACAGGAGCTCCTCCGCGGGGTCAGCAGAAAAATACGGTTTTAATCTATACCCATTTACTTTAAAAATTGAACCGTTTTTCAAATTTTCGACTTCAACTGCCCCGTGCGGGTGTACATACCACACTACAAAAGCTCCTTTCCAACGAGATTTAAGCTTACCCGGATGAAGATGGAGACGGGAATCGTAAAGAAGGACTTGTTGCCCCGAAGTGAAGGTTTTTCTAAAAAGATTTTTATCGTGGAATACTTTAGTCCTGTTCTTTACTATCACCGCATTATCGTAAGTTTCATCGTGGAGTTCGCTTAGCTCATTCAACTGCAGCTTCCGATAGCTGCCTGTATGATCAAGATCAAAATTAAGCTCTTTAATAGCCCACATTGCCTTATGTTCAATCTCGACAGGAAGGTGGCATACCTTCCCAAACACAAGGCGGTATGGAGACATACCAAGATCGGTCTTATAAGCGGTGCGGAATGCCCAAAGAGCATCCGTCAATTTGGTTGACCAATCTTTACGGTTCTTAGAAACCGTCTTCTCCAATATCTGTTTGATCTGCCTATTTGAGATCTCAGCCTGCCCGCTTGTTTGGGGATAATAGGGCGTAGAAAGCTTGTGAGTGATTGAATATTTTCGCATCAAGGCCTCGAAAGACCTATTGCAGAAATGTGTCCCGTTGTCGCTAATTATAGCGCGAGGGTGTCCAAATCGCGAAAAGATATTTTCTTTAAGGAACTTAATGACAATTTTGTTGTCATTAGTGCAACACGGTATAGCTTCCATCCATTTTGAGACATAATCAACCGCTAACAAGATATATAGATTCCCAAAGGAGTTGGGAAAGGGCCCATAAAATCAATACCCCACACATCGAATATTTCCACAACCAATATAGGTTGGAGCGGCATCTCGTTCCTTCGTGAAATCCGACCCAAATGCTGACATCGCGGACAAGTTTTGCAATGTTCAAATGCATCTTTAAATAATGTTGGCCAATAAAAGCCACATTGCAAAACTTTCTCCGCCGTTTTTCGAGGTCCAAAATGACCGCCGCATGCCTGATCGTGACAAAATGATAACACGCTCTTGAATTCATCGTTAGGGACACACCTGCGAATGATTTGATCGGAACAATACTTGAATAGATAAGGTTTATCCCGGTAAAAATATTTTACTTAGGATAGAAATCGAAGTTTGTCTTGTTTTGACCAATTACTAGGAATAAGTCCCGTCGCATGATAGTTCACGATATCCACGAACCAAGGTTCGTAGGATACATTCAGGAGCTGTTCGTCAGGAAATGAGTCATTTATCGGCACGGTCACAGTTGGCGAAGAAGTAATGCGTGAAAGATGGTCGGCTACAACGTTTTCACATCTACTCTTGTCTCGGATGACAAGATCAAATTGTTGTAACAATAGGATCCAACGTATTAGTCTGGCCTTCGCATCCTTCTTCAATAAAAGATGTCGTAGGACGGAGTGATCTGTGTAAACCACAATAGGCAAGCCAATCAAGTAGGGCCTAAATTTCTCTAATGCAAATACAACTGCCAAGAGTTCTTTTTCGGTAGTTGTGTAATTTATTTGTGCATCATTCAAGGTCCTACTTGCATAGTAAATTACATGTGGCATCTTATCAATGTGCTGTCCTAAGACAGCACCAATAGCAAAATCTGATGCATCACACATAAGCTCAAACGGGTGGTTCCGATCCGTAGATGATAGAACGGGGGCTGTAGTGAGTGATTCTTTAAGCGATTCAAAAGCAGCCTCACAATCCGAATCGAAATGAAAAGTAGTATCCTTGGCCAATAGAAGGGTTACGGGTCTAACAATTTTGCTAAAGTCCTTAATAAATCTCCAATAAAATCTTGCATGACCAAGGAAGGATCGTATATCTTTGACGCAGTTGGGACGAGGGAGGTTTTGAATGACATCTATTTTAGCTCTGTCAACCTCAATGCCTTTCCGTGAAATTATATGTCCAAGTACAATACTTTCTTGGACCATAAAATGACATTTTTCCCAATTCAAAGTCAAGTTTTTATCCTTACAGCGGGTAAGAACCGCGTCAAGATTACGAAGGCAGTCCTCAAAGGAGTCCCCAAAAATGGAGAAATCGTCCATAAAAATTTCTAGAAAATTTTCCACCATATCTGAAAATATCTCCATCATGCACCGCTGAAATGTAGCGGGAGCGTTGCATAACCCAAAGGGCATGCGTCTATAAGAAAAAGTTCCGAAAGGACAAGTAAAAGTAGTTTTATCTTGATCCTTTTCGGCGATGGGGACCTGGTTATAGCCAGAGTATCCATCCAAGAAACAGTAGTATTCGTGTCCCGCAAATCGTTCCAACATCTGGTCAATGAAAGGTAGAGGGAAGTGATCTTTCCTCGTCGCGGCATTGAGTTTTCTGTAATCAATATATACGCGCCACTTAGTTTGGGTGCGTGTTTAGATTAACTCATTAGCCTCATTAGTGATGACCGTGATGCCAGACTTTTTAGGGACCACATGAATTGGACTTACCCATTGGCTATCAGATATGGGGTAAATTATTCCATTATCAAGGCACTTGACGATTTCTTTCTTTACCGTCTCCTTCATAACGGGATTTAACCGTCTTTGTGGGTCTCGGGTTGGTTTGGTTCCATCCATCAGATGTAATGTTCAACAATTAAGAGACTAATTCCTTTGATGTCGGCCATTGTCCAACCAAATGCTTGCCGAGTCGATCTCAACACTGCCAAAAGTGCATTCTCTTGCTCTAAGGCTAGAGAAGCGGAAATAATCACTAGAAAAGTCTCATTCTCTCCTAAATATACATATTTAAGATGAGAAGGTAGCGGTTTGAGATCAAGAATTGGCGGCGAGACTATAGAAGGTGGGGTAAGCGAAGGATATTCGGACTCCCTAAGAGGTTCAAAACTTGCATAAGATATTGACTTGGAAAGTACTGCCGAATTTTGCAATGAGTCAACGGGTTCAATCTCAAGGTCGGACTCATTGAACATATTCTCACTGTGAAGTGGTGCAAGATCAAACGATGTCTCATTAATGTTGTCGAGAACATCAAAGCAAAGCTCCTCATCCATGCAGCTTTCGGAAGCTATCTCATGGATGGAACAAACATCCAGCAAATGAGCAGAAGGTTCTGATGGCTGACTTCCTAGCTTGTAAATATTCAGCTCGATTGTTATTTTCCCGAAGGATAAGTTCATAGAACCGTTACGACAATTAATTACAGCGTTAGAAGTTGCTAGGAAGGGTCGACCAAGTATCACCGGGATTTGATTGTGTGGGTTTGCTACAGGTTGTGTATCTAAAACAATAAAGTCCACGGGAAATATGAATTCCCCGACTTTAATTAACACATCCTCTAGTTCACCCCGAGGTTTGGTGATAGATCGGTCTGCCATCTGGAAAGTACAATGGGTGGGTTTTAACTCTCCAATTCCTAACTGCTCGTATACTGAATAAGGAGGCAAGTTAACGCTAGCGCCTAGATCGAGTAAAGCACGATTAATATTTTTACCCCCAATAGAAATAGAGATTGTAGGACAGCCGGGGTCCTTACGTTTCTTTGGTATTTGTTGGGTAAAAGCGGTGCTAACATTACTCGTCATAAAAACCTTCTTAGGCACTTTAGTTTTCTCTTCATAGTACACAAGTCTTTAAGAATTCTTGCATAAGATGGGACTTGTTGAATAGCATCTAGGAGAGGAATATTCACGCTAACTTGCTTAAACATTTCCACAATCTTCTCCATTTGTGGGTTAGGTCTGTTGGCCCTTAATCTGTTTGGAAATGGAGCTCGATCAATAAGTTTTGGGTCCAACGTTTGTGGAGAAGACTGTGGGGACGGATTCGATCCCAAAATTGGAGTGGCAATCGACTTAGATAGATTTGGCGAAATGTTCGAGCCTTGGGAAAAACGGAGAATAGGCTCGGATGAAGGTGGGAGACTAGACGAATTAGGGGAAGAAGAAAAAGAAGCTGGGGTATCAATGGTGTCACTAACATCAAATTGCTCACCCACTCGGTTATTCAGCACTCTCCCCGATCTCAACATAGTAATGGCATTCACATTATGATTTTGTGAATGGCCAGGATTCGGTAGGGGTTGAGATGGGAGTTTCCCTTTCTCTCTCGCACTCATTGCAGCATTTAACTGTGCGAGTTGGTTTTCTATTAATTTAATGCTCTCACCTTGGGAGGTGGAGTCTTTCTTTATAGTATCAATAAAAGACTTCATCTCAGCCGACAATTGCATGGAATGTTTTATGAACAAATCCAAAGTTTGTGCAAGTGAAGAGTTGTCGGTACCGGATGCTTGTGGTGTAGAAATGTTGGCTGGATTTTGGAAATTTTGTGACTGAAAGGGGGGCGGATTCTTTGGTTGTGGTTGTTGTGGAGGAGGTCATTGATAATTACTTTGTTGGTTTTGGTTCCAAGCAAAGTTAGGATGATTCCTCCATCCTTGATTGTATATGGAAGAATAAGGATTGTTTCTAGATCGCTGCTGAAAAGCAGCATTAGCTTGAAACGATGCATTCATAGGACATTTTTCCGTTAAGTGTGAAGGATCCGAACAGCAACCACAGACGGTCTTAAGAAGCGTAACCTGATTTAGGGAGACTGATGAGAATTTGTTCTCAATAGCGTCGAGTTTCTTCTGCATCGCTGTTATTTCGGCTTTCACTGCGATAGAAATATCGAGCCGGTGAATACCTCCCTTAGTTGAAGGTGGTCTTACGCTTTCCCACTGCAAAGTGTTTTCTGCGAGATCTTCCAGATATTTCCATGCTTCACCGTCATCTTTAGACATGAAATTGTATTGACACATTGTTTCAAGCATCTGCTTTGTCGCTGGATTAATGCCCTCATATATAATCCGACATAAATCCCATCTTTGTATTCCGTGATGGGGGTATTGGACAAGCAGATTTTTGAAACGTTCAAAGCACTTCCAAATGGTTCATTGGGAAGTTGGGTGAACTGGTTGATCTCGCTCCTAATATGGGCAGTCTTATGGTTTGGGTAAAACTTCTTAAGAAATGCTATGACGAATTCATCCCAATTAGTGATAGAGTGTGCGGCAGTATTATAAATCCATTTTTCTGCCAAGTCGCACAGTGTGAATGGGAGAAGACGCAAGCGTATAGCATCGACAGTCAACTGTGAAGTACCCATCATTGCGCATACGTTTTCGAATTTGGTGATGAAAACGTGCGCGTCTTCCGACTCAAGCCCGTGAAATTTGGGCAGCAGATTGATGTAGTGGGGTTTAATTTCGAAATTATCCCCGTTAGGTGGTGGAAGAGATAGACAAGTGGGAAGAAGACCGCGGATAGGATAGCATCTCTCTTGGAGAGAGATGCGCGGTGGCTTCTGCGCACCTACGGGCGGTAGCAGCGTGGTGTTATATTCTGATGGAGTGCCGTCCATCTCGATCGTGGTGTGTGGTGGGGGAAAAGAAGATGAAGAAGCACCGACCTCGGAGTCGATAGCAGGAACGCGGACAAGACGGGCACTAGGATCCCGTGTCCAGCCGAGCATGCACTAAGCAGGTTTAGTGCAAGTGGCAGTGTGTGTATGATTTAAAATTGGTTTGTTTTTGAAAAAGTGGGACTCAAGACAAATCACCCTAAGATGCACAAGCAACCCTAGAACTAAGGTCACCTAGGTCCAGTCTCTAGACCGCTCCTAGACTTCCAAAGGACAAGCCGCAAGATCAATCCTCTACCGTCTCTGTACCACCCTTGTAGCCAGGTAAGTGCCAAGTAAGTGGGAAGGAACCACAGTAGTGGGCCTAATTAAAAACCACTAGCCTTTGACACACTTGCCTAGGCACTACAAAAGTAATGCGGATAAACGATAGATTATCCACGACCTTCCTCTGTTCTTATTGAGCGCGACAGTTCTTAGAGTCTGGTCTAGATATTTTTTAAATTAATGAAGGGTTGATCTAGATGCTCGGTTTGTGATTTATGGGGCTTGAGAAGGGTGATGAAATCTCCACCTAATCTTGATTTGGTCTTTGCCCCTTAAAGTCCGTATTAAAATATGCGAAACAAAACCAATCACAAAACTTTTGCAAAAAGATTTTTGAGCGGCGCTATTTTGCAAAGAATCCTGCAGAAAATAGATTTTATTAGATTTAGAGGAGAGAGAAGGAGTTAAGAAATATACCAGAGAAGTTCGGAACCCTAGATCTCCTGTTTCCTCAAGTCTGTGACTCCAGATCTCCTTGCAAAAATTCACGCACAAATCGTTAAATATGCAATTTGCAGTTTTATTTTAATAATGATATGAATCGTCTAAGAATTCAACACAAATAGTAACAATAAAAAATTACGCACGTATCCCCGGCAACGGTGCCATTTGATTGATGTGAAAAAGTGTGTTTGTAGAATAACCGCAATCAATAACGGTGTTGCGCGTAGCTAGACCGAGATGAGTACGAGTCGTCCTCAGGGAAACGTTGAATCTTTTACTCTTACTTTAGATGTGTTGAAAAAGAGAGGAGGAATAAAGAATTTTGTCACGCCCCGCTTCCCAGTGTACGGCGAAGTGAACGTGACGAGGCCCGCTACGTATGTACTCAGAAGTACATACGCTAAGCGTAACTAAGCAATATAAAATAATCACAAGAGACGAATGAAATTGAAATAACAGCAACTTTTATTAATAACATTCTTTGTACAATGCATGAAATGAAAATACAACTGGAATGATAAAGCAATGCCTAAACAGTGGCATAATAATAAAAAGGAAATACTGGAAGGATAAGTACAAAGTCTAGAGCTCTGGGTCTTCCTGAAACTGCTCCAAATCTTCACTTGTAGGCTCGGTCTCAACTTGGTCCAACGCACCTGACGACATTCAAAGAAGAGAGAAATAGAATGTTGTCAGCGAACAGATCGCTCGGTAAGTCCCAAAGAAGAATGAAGAATGAGAGTGACAGAGTAAAGTATTTTCTAAGGTATTATGCTGCAGTATGTTATGGAATATTGTTTAACGTAGTTGTTTGTAGTTTGGTACCGAAGGATGCCAGTGTACACGAAGGGAGTCTCTATATGCCAGAGACTAAGGGCACGTGTAGTACAAGGAACCGTTTATGCCACGGTACAACAGCAACTGAATATAGGTTAGGTGTCTTAATCTGACCACCTCATGTCACTTTTAACATCTTCCGTACCAATCTACCCCTTTAAACCCCGTGGTGTTTTAACAATGTTGTAGTAATGGAATATGTAAATTGTGTGACTGACCAAAACCATGATATCAGTAATATGTTGCAACTGTAATATCAGGAAAATGGAACATTGAGATAATGGATGAATATCCATGGTTTGATTTAGTCAAAAATGTATATGTTGTTAACTGTATTCAGGGATTCATGTATTCAAGTTGTGTTGGAATATGGTTGAATATAGATTGACTTGAATTATATTCAAGTCAGAAATAGTCGGACTCTAACCCGAGTCAGACTAAAAGAAGATAATTTGAAGTTCAGTATTAGCTAGGGGCCTTATTGTAATTTGTGAAACTTGAGGGGGTTTTATGTAAAAATACCTTTGTATAGTTTTCAAAATACACCTCAAGTATTTAATATTCGTCTTTATTATTATAATGAATGTGAATTTTATTTGTGTTATTCTAGTGAATATATCCTAATAAAAGAATTAATTGTTTATTAGAAATTCGTGGTATTTTAATGTAATTTTTAATCTATGAATTTTAGGAAAAAGTGAAAACTTTATATTATAACAAAATAAGTGTTTAAATGATAATTATATATATAATTAAACACATAACTAATTTTTAAATGAATATTTTATTTACAAAAATGTCACTTTCCTTAAATATCGTATTTTAAACCTTTCGAGACCGAATGCTCCTTGCGGAGGTCTGAATCCCGCACTACTAGCCTGCGGGTGCACGATGAACCGTACTATCCCTAACAGGTTCCCCACGAATGGGTTGTAATGGCACTTTGCTCAGGTTTTATAAATACTTTTAATTTAGGGAAAAGGTTTTCTAAATATAAGGTATTTATTTGTAAAAGTATAGTTTTCCGTATTTTAGTTGTTAGGGTTTCCTAGACCATCTAACCTATTTTCTATGGTCTAAACGATGAGTCATTAGAGCCTCAAATCGCCTCTTCACCGTCGAATGCAGCCAGGTAAGTGCCAGGTAAGTGGGAAGGAACCACGTCGTGGGCCTAATTAAAAACCACTAGCCTTAGACACACTTGCCTAGTCACACGAGACAGTTTAGATACGATCGATGTTCATGACCAATCGTGCTTTCATTTTGTATAAGTTTAAAAAGAATTTACAATTTAAAGATTAAACTAAAAGTTATAAAGATTATGGTATTTTAGTGAAAAAGTCCTATAATATCGTATTCTGTATTTTGTTATTTAGTAATTAGGGTTATAATGAGTGTGTGTAAGGGTAGGTCGTTACCCCGTGACTTATATCAAGTTTTGGTGAAGTTTAAGGTGAAACGAGCTATATTAAAGTTAAGGGTATTAAGGTGCAAGAATACGGTTTTCATAAACGTTATCATTTCATGTGTGAAATTTCATCCAAATTGAATGAAACAAGTTTTGTTATCAAAATAAACATGATTAGGAGTGGTGTATCTAAATAGAACATTAAAATTTAACTTGATGGTATTTTTATGCAAGAAATACGGTTTTGTAAGGAACTTGTCATTTCATATGGAAAAGTACAATTGAATTTGATTTAAGGGTGATTAATAGTCAACATGCAAGAGGGTTGATAATATACATTAGGTGACAAGTGGAATTTTTAAGAAAAACCGGATCGGAAATCGTTTTGTCCGATTTCCGTCGGGTTCCAAAAATCGTATTTTCACAATTATAGAAAAGAGAAGTAGAGGGTTGGGACTTACGGGTTTGGACAAGTTAAACGTTCTAAAGGACGTGGTGGTTGCCGATTCGTCGGGAACGTCACGTCGGTCTTGATCCGGTCGCCGTATTCCGTCGTCGGTTTCGGCAGAGCTTCGCTTCTCGCACTTTGCACCAATTCTCAAGAGTTTTAGAGAGTATGTTTAGAGTTGTGAAGGGAAAAGGTAGAGGGTAGGGCCTTTATATAGGGTTAGGCTAGGGTTAGGATTAGGGTTTAGAAAAATGTAAAAATAAATAAAATTTTAATAAAAATCATTAACTTTTGGCTTTAAAATGGCTTTAATAGAAATTCTGTAACAGTAATAAAAATTTAAAGTGTGCAGGTGAACAGACCAGGTCAACACGAATATTTTTCGTGTTGACGACTCGACCCACCGGCCGAGTCCGGCCGGCGGCGCCGGCCGAGTCGGCTCGGTTCCGGCCGAGTCAGGCGGCGTTGGGTCGGGTCCGGTCAGGGGGGAAGCATAGGATACTTTATTTTCTCAGATTCTCAATAAATTGGGAGTTATGAGGGTTTGACTCTTTGACTTTCAAGAAAAATAAAGCAAAAAGATTGTAAAAATTATGTGGGGTATGGGATTCGAACTCTGGTGGCTTGGTTCAGCATTGTAAAGTATTACCAATGAGCTACAAGCTCCTTCTTGTAATTATTGTAAGGACTTAGGTATTTAAGTTGTTTCCAGCAACAGTAATACTCCACTTGTACACTATTTTTAAAGCAAAAATTTTGTATACAAAAAAATTGGAGTTGTTACAATCTACCCTCCTTACAAAAAATTTCGTCCTCGAAATTTACAACTTTTTATTTGAGGACTAATTTACAAAAAGGTGCGGATATCTTGCACGCATCTCATCTTCCCTTTCCCACGTGGATTCTCCTGGAGTGTCTTTTCTCCACATCACCCGGACCAAATTAACTTCTTTGTTCCGAAGTGTCTTCACTTTTCTGTCCAGGATCTCCACAGGTTGTTGTTCACAGGACAAATCAGGCTGTATTGTGAGCTCGGAATGATCAAGTACATGGCTGGGGTCACTCACATACCGTCTGAGTTGAGATATGTGGAACACGTTATGCACTCCTTCCAATGAGGGTGGAAGTGCTAATCGGTATGCCACTTCACCGACTCGTTCGAGTATATCGAACGGTCCAATGTATCTCGGACTCAACTTTCCCCGTCTTTCGAATCTGATCACTCCGCGGTTCGGAGATATCTTCAAGAATACATGCTCTCCTGGCTGAAACTCCAAGTGTCGTCTCTTCGCATCAGCCCAATGTTTTTGTCTATCTTGGGCTATGCGCATTCTTTCCCTGATAGTACGTACCACATCAACGGTCGCTACTATCATCTCAGGTCCAAGGAGTTCCCTATCTCCGATGTCGTCCCAACTTAGTGGCGATCGACACTTCCTTCCATATAATGCTGCAAAAGGTGCCATTCCTATGCTTGCTTGGTAGCTGTTGTTGTACGAAAACTACACAAGATGCAGGTGATCTTCCCACGATCCCTTGAAGTCGAGCATACATGCTCTGAGCATATCTTCCAAGATCTGAATGGTTCGTTCCGACTGACCATCTGTTTGTGGATGATAAGCCGTGCTGAAATTCAGACTTGTTCCCAAGCTAGCTTGCAGACTTTGCCAAAATTGTGATCGGAATCTGGTGTCACGATCGGAGACAATGCAGACTGGTACTCCATGAAGTCTCACGATTTCCTGTATGAGTTCATGGTATCAGGAATAGTACTTTATGAAGAGATTTTAAATCTAATTTAGATTATTACCTCCATGTACTTCTTCGCTAATGTCTCAGTTGATTGGCCAACTCGAAATGGAATGAAGTGGGCCGACTTTGTGAGTCGATCCACAATGACCCAAATCGCATCATTACCTTTTGTGCTGCGAGGAAGAGCAGTTACAAAGTCCATCGTAATGTGCTGCCACTTCCATTCAGGGATTGGTAACGGTTGAAGTAATCCAGCAGTCCTGTGATGTTCAGCTTTTACTTGCTGACACACCAAGCATTTTGCGACGCTTTTGGCTACTTCACGCTTCATACCATGCCACCAATAATTCAGACGTAGACCTTGTACATTTTGGTACCTCCAGGATGTACTGAATAGGGAGAGCTGTGAGCTTCTCTCATTAACTCTTCCCGAACAGGACCTTTTGGTACACATAATCTGCTGCCGTATCTCAAAGATCCGTCTTTATGGATGATGAAATCTGTTCTGAGTCCATTCTCCACTTGTTCTCTGATCTTTTGCAACTTAGCATCGCTGGCTTGAGCTGCTTTGATCTGATTGACAATAGTTGATTGAACTTGTAGATTCATCAAAGTTGAAACATCACCTGGCATGACTAGTTCGATCTCCATCTGATGTAGGTCTTGCTGAAGCTTCCACTGGGCGGTGAGATTCATTGCTAATGGTTGGCGACTAAGAGCATCAGGTACCACGTTCACCTTTCCTGGATGATATTGCAAATTGATGTCGAAGTCCGCCATAAGTTCTAACCATCTTCTCTGCCGCATATTCAACTCCTTCTGAGTAAATACATACTTCAGACTTTTGTGATCTGTGTAGATGTTCACTCGTTCACCAAGTAAGTAGTGGCGCCAAATCTTGAGAGCGAAAATAACGGCTGCCAACTCTAGATCATGCGTCGGGTAATTGCGCTCATGAGTCTTCAGTTGTCTTGAAGCATAAGCCACAACCTTACCGTGCTGATGTAGAACACATCCTAATCCCTTACCGGATGCATCGCAATGCACTTCAAATCCTCCAGATTGATCCGGTATTACCAGAATAGGTGCAGAAGTCAGCCTCGACTTAAGTTCTACGAAAGCTTGCTCGCATGCTTCTGACCACACAAATTCTTCATCTTTTCGTGTGAGCTTGGTCAGGGGTGTTGCTATCTTCGAAAAGCCTTCAATGAATCTTCTGTAATATCCAGCTAAACCCAAGAAACTCCGAATATCCTTCACTGACTTTGGTGTAGGCCATTCGCTGACTGCTGAGACTTTTGCTGGATCCACAGAAATTCCTGATACGATGTGTCCAAGAAAACCAACTTGTTTTAGCCAAAACTCGCACTTACTGTACTTGGCATAAAGATGATGTTGACGTAGAGTTTCCAGGACAATTCGTATGTGCTCCGCATGCTCTTTCCGATTCTTTGAATATACCAGGATGTCGTCGATGAAGATGACAACGAACTTGTCTAAATACTCCCGGAAAACTTGGTTCATAAGATTCATGAAGATTGCTGGTGCATTGGTCACTCCGAATGGCATTACTAAAAATTCGTAATGTCCATAACGAGTTCTGAAAGCTGTTTTGTGAATATCAGCTTCCTTGACCTTCACTTGATGATAACCTGAACGAAGATCTAGTTTAGAGAAGACACAAGATCCACTTAGCTGATCGAATAAATCGTCGATACGCGGAAGTGGATATTTGTTCTTAATAGTAACTTCGTTCAAGGCCCTATAGTCGATGCACATTCTATATGAACCTTCCTTCTTCTTCACCAGTAGTACAGGTGCTCCCCAACTCGAAGTGCTGGGACGAATCCATCCTTTCGCCAGTAATTCGTCCAACTGTGTTCGTACTTCCTTCAAACCTTCTGGACTTAGTCTATATGGTGCTTTGATCACTGGTTGTGCTCCTGGTACTAAGTCAATACTGAATTCAAGAGCTCGATCAGGAGGCAAACCTGATATATCGTCAGGGAATACGTCCTCGAACTCTCGAACTACCTCCGGTCTTGTTTCTTCTTCTGCATGAGCTGCTGTTACTACTGCTTCCCTTGGCTTTGCTTTGTAAGTGCTTGGCTCCAATGTACGGTCTCCACTCTTGAAGTAAAAGATCGGATGATCTGGAATCTCAAATACTACCTTCCTTTGACGACAGTCGATGGTAGCATAAAAGGTTCCAAGCCAGTCCATTCCTAGAACCACATCGAAGTTCGGTATGTCCAGTACCTTGAAGTCAGCGTAAAATTCTCGACTGCAGACGATGACCGGACACATGCTGTATCCCATAGTTGCCTTTAGAACACCATTTCCAGAACTGACGTTCCAGCAGGATACAAGCGGTGAGACTGGAATCGCATTGGTTCGGACAAACCGTTGCGACATAAAGCAGTGGGATGCTCCAGTATCAAACAGTGCAAGTGCAGGTAGTGAAGCTACTAGGATTGTACCTAAGGTATATGGGATAGGTTTCAGGTATAGGGAAAGTGTGTAGGTAACCAAAACTAGAAGATAAATTTGGGAAGGAAATTTACCAGTAATGACTTGGCCAGTAGCCTCAGCTTCTTCAACAGACATCATAAAAGCCTGGCGCTTCGGCACATTCCTCCTGGCTTGAGGAGCATTCCTCTGAACGTTCCTTTGTGCTTGATGGAACTGTCGAGGAGGTGGTGCAGCTTGTGGTCCTCTAGGTGGTGCAGGTAGTGCAAGTCTGGTAGCAGGTGCTGGAAGAGCTGGTCGCTGCTGATAGTTGTTTGCTGGCCGGGTTGCAGCAACTGAGTTCTGCCTTTGAGGACAGGATCCAATGTCATGAGTGGCTGAACCGCAGATCAAGCAAAGACGGTTGGCTCGACGGCAATCCTTCACTGCATGCCCAGATCTTTTGCAGTAGTTGCAAAAAGCTGGACTAGGATGATTAGTTGGTACTCCGGGTCGCCTCGGCACGAAGGGTGGTCTGGACGTGGCTCCACCTGCCATCTGGTTGGCAGGACGCTTGACTCCTACAGAGTGAGGTCTTCCCCTCTCTTTTATCACTGCCTCGTAACTGCGGGCAGCTTCCAGGGCTTCCTCATGAGTCATAAACTTCCCGGTGGCTAGAGCAGCCTTGATCTCAGTGTCCAAACCTTGCTGGAAACGACGGGCTCTGATCTCGTCCGTCGGTATCAGGTGTGCCGCGAATCTGTTTAAAGATTGTGTTAGCTGTGTAGTATGTGATATTAGAAATTGAACTACTGTGACAGATCTTACCGGCTCAACATAGTAAACTCAGCATCATATTCATCTACAGATTTCTCCCACATTGATCCTTGCTGTAGGTGAATAAATTGCTGTTCCATAGCGAACCTGGCGGTCACAGGGAAATATTTCGCGTCGAACTTCTCGCGAAATGTTTTCCATTCAATCGGCTGGGTCAGACGGGTTTCTTCTGCCTTCCACCAATTTCGAGCGTTGTCCGTGAGCTGTAGCTTCGCTACACGGACCCAAGCATTATCTGGCACTTGAGCTGCTGCCAGATCATCTACAATACTTTGCGCCCATTCTTCTGCTTCGAGAGGGCTCCCTTTTTCCGAGAATTGCTTCGGGTGCAAAGCTCTGAACTGTTTTATTCCCGGTGTATCTGCCTCAGGACGGCTCAAAAGTTGTTGTTGTCCCTCTAGCAGACTGCGGATCGCATCGAAAAGCATGGTTTGCTCAGTGGATGGTGCAGGAACAACTGGAGTGAGAGGTAGGGCTGAAGGAGTATTGTTGATGTTGGTGCTGGTGTTGTTCGGGGAATTGTTTGGGGAATCCATAATCCTGAAGAAAAATTTGGATTAGGACAGATTCAAATACATGAAATGATAAGATTCAAGGAATAAAGACTTGTAAGATTCAAATAACATGAATTGTAAAGAATGTTTTAGTTGTTGTTTCTTGTGTTACATTGCTTAGGTTGTTCACGCAGACCAGAACTGCATGACAGGGATTCATACAGCTCTGACCTGAATGGGCCACCAACAAAACCTGTCACGCCCCGCTTCCCAGTGTACGGCGAAGTGAACGTGACGATGCCCGCTACGTATGTACTCAGAAGTACATACGCTAAGCGTAACTAAGCAATATAAAATAATCACAAGAGACGAATGAAATTGAAATAACAGCAACTTTTATTAATAACATTCTTTGTACAATGCATGAAATGAAAATACAACTGGAATGATAAAGCAATACCTAAACAGTGGCATAATAATAAAAAGGAAATACTGGAAGGATAAGTACAAAGTCTAGAGCTCTGGGTCTTCCTGAAACTGCTCCAAATCTTCACTTGTAGGCTCGGTCTCAACTTGGTCCAACGCACCTGACGACATTCAAAGAAGAGAGAAATAGAATGTTGTCAGCGAACAGATCGCTCGGTAAGTCCCAAAGAAGAATGAAGAATGAGAGTGACAGAGTAAAGTATTTTCTAAGGTATTATGCTGCAGTATGTTATGGAATATTGTTTAACGTAGTTGTTTGTAGTTTGGTACCGAAGGATGCCAGTGTACACGAAGGGAGTCTCTATATGCCAGAGACTAAGGGCACGTGTAGTACAAGGAACCGTTTATGCCACGGTACAACAGCAACTGAATATAGGTTAGGTGTCTTAATCTGACCACCTCATGTCACTTTTAACATCTTCCGTACCAATCTACCCCTTTAAACCCCGTGGTGTTTTAACAATGTTGTAGTAATGGAATATGTAAATTGTGTGACTGACCAAAACCATGATATCAGTAATATGTTGCAACTGTAATATCAGGAAAATGGAACATTGAGATAATGGATGAATATCCATGGTTTGATTCAGTCAAAAATGTATATGTTGTTAACTGTATTCAGGGATTCATGTATTCAAGTTGTGTTGGAATATGGTTGAATATAGATTGACTTGAATTATATTCAAGTCAGAAATAGTCGGACTCTAACCCGAGTCAGACTAAAAGAAGATAATTTGAAGTTCAGTATTAGCTAGGGGCCTTATTGTAATTTGTGAAACTTGAGGGGGTTTTATGTAAAAATACCTTTGTATAGTTTTCAAAATACACCTCAAGTATTTAATATTCGTCTTTATTATTATAATGAATGTGAATTTTATTTGTGTTATTCTAGTGAATATATCCTAATAAAAGAATTAATTGTTTATTAGAAATTCGTGGTATTTTAATGTAATTTTTAATCTATGAATTTTAGGAAAAAGTGGAAACTTTATATTATAACAAAATAAGTGTTTAAATGATAATTATATATATAATTAAACACATAACTAATTTTTAAATGAATATTTTATTTACAAAAATGTCACTTTCCTTAAATATCGTATTTTAAACCTTTCGAGACCGAATGCTCCTTGCGGAGGTCTGAATCCCGCACTACTAGCCTGCGGGTGCACGATGAACCGTACTATCCCTAACAGGTTCCCCACGAATGGGTTGTAATGGCACTTTGCTCAGGTTTTATAAATACTTTTAATTTAGGGAAAAGGTTTTCTAAATATAAGGTATTTATTTGTAAAAGTATAGTTTTCCGTATTTTAGTTGTTAGGGTTTCCTAGACCATCTAACCTATTTTCTATGGTCTAAACGATGAGTCATTAGAGCCTCAAATCGCCTCTTCACCGTCGAATGCAGCCAGGTAAGTGCCAGGTAAGTGGGAAGGAACCACGTCGTGGGCCTAATTAAAAACCACTAGCCTTAGACACACTTGCCTAGTCACACGAGACAGTTTAGATACGATCGATGTTCATGACCAATCGTGCTTTCATTTTGTATAAGTTTAAAAAGAATTTACAATTTAAAGATTAAACTAAAAGTTATAAAGATTATGGTATTTTAGTGAAAAAGTCCTATAATATCGTATTCTGTATTTTGTTATTTAGTAATTAGGGTTATAATGAGTGTGTGTAAGGGTAGGTCGTTACCCCGTGACTTATATCAAGTTTTGGTGAAGTTTAAGGTGAAACGAGCTATATTAAAGTTAAGGGTATTAAGGTGCAAGAATACGGTTTTCATAAACGTTATCATTTCATGTGTGAAATTTCATCCAAATTGAATGAAACAAGTTTTGTTATCAAAATAAACATGATTAGGAGTGGTGTATCTAAATAGAACATTAAAATTTAACTTGATGGTATTTTTATGCAAGAAATACGGTTTTGTAAGGAACTTGTCATTTCATGTGGAAAAGTACAATTGAATTTGATTTAAGGGTGATTAATAGTCAACATGCAAGAGGGTTGATAATATACATTAGGTGACAAGTGGAATTTTTAAGAAAAACCGGATCGGAAATCGTTTTGTCCGATTTCCGTCGGGTTCCAAAAATCGTATTTTCACAATTATAGAAAAGAGAAGTAGAGGGTTGGGACTTACGGGTTTGGACAAGTTAAACGTTCTAAAGGACGTGGTGGTTGCCGATTCGTCGGGAACGTCACGTCGGTCTTGATCCGGTCGCCGTATTCCGTCGTCGGTTTCGGCAGAGCTTCGCTTCTCGCACTTTGCACCAATTCTCAAGAGTTTTAGAGAGTATGTTTAGAGTTGTGAAGGGAAAAGGTAGAGGGTAGGGCCTTTATATAGGGTTAGGCTAGGGTTAGGATTAGGGTTTAGAAAAATGTAAAAATAAATAAAATTTTAATAAAAATCATTAACTTTTGGCTTTAAAATGGCTTTAATAGAAATTCTGTAACAGTAATAAAAATTTAAAGTGTGCAGGTGAACAGACCAGGTCAACACGAATATTTTTCGTGTTGACGACTCGGCCCACCGGCCGAGTCCGGCCGGCGGCGCCGGCCGAGTCGGCTCGGTTCCGGCCGAGTCAGGCGGCGTTGGGTCGGGTCCGGTCAGGGGGGAAGCATAGGATACTTTATTTTCTCAGATTCTCAATAAATTGGGAGTTATGAGGGTTTGACTCTTTGACTTTCAAGAAAAATAAAGCAAAAAGATTGTAAAAATTATGTGGGGTATGGGATTCGAACTCTGGGGGCTTGGTTCAGCATTGTAAAGTATTACCAATGAGCTACAAGCTCTTTCTTGTAATTATTGTAAGGACTTAGGTATTTAAGTTGTTTCCAGCAACAGTAATACTCCACTTGTACACTATTTTTAAAGCAAAAATTTTGTATACAAAAAAATTGGAGTTGTTACAAATTTTGTGAAAAGTTTCCAGATCTACTTTAAGCAAGAATGCAAATATATAAATCTAGATTATTTTAGGAATGTAGTTAATATAATAAGAGGGCTTATAGGGTTCGTTAGGATTTAGTAGTCATGGACGATTAATTAAAAGTTATCCTTTTTATCTTTTAATAGATTTAAAACTAGAACGACAGTAATGCGTGTAGATTAGGATTTCTTGAGGGAAAAAGAATCCCACTCTTAACCCTTATCTCGACACGGAACTCCGTTCATATCTAGCCTTTACCAAAACAATCATTAATCTAATCTCTAATCGCGGTCGGAACTAACAAAGAATTGTTAGCGCGCCCGATTAGGATATTAATGATTCTTTTGATAAAGTTCATAAACTTTATAGGATTTAAAAAGGGTTTAGGGATGTTCATCATCCATTAGCCTACCCTAATCCTACGAACCCTAACAAGCGGAGAATTACTCGTGCATTTTGGGAGAAAAAGAGATGGAAAGAAATTGCATAATTAAACTATGAAGAAATAGAATAAGAAAAAGAAAACTACCTTTATTAATCAACAAAATTCATTACACTTGAATTCTTAGAAAATGATTCCAAATCTAGTTGCTTCTCGATTTCTTCTAAGGAGGTAGACGAACAGTTGATGATCAGCCTGGATACATGAGCCGTCTGGGATTTCGTGATCTCGTCGGCTTGATAAATTTTTCAAGAGACTCTCAGTCCCTTTTTATGGTCCAAAGCCAGAAACCTTTGCTTCTAAATATGGAAGCTAACTGTACAGATCCACCCACAATTTTTGCAAACCCTAGATCCTCAATATTGTCGTGGATCCGCGGCCTAAGGGGGGTAAGGTCGCGGATCCGCGGCCATTCAATCTCCTCCATTGATCATTTTTCTGGGTAATTGTTGTTTTGACATTTGGCGATCCTGGGAACCTTTGTATCATGGAAATCTTCTCGTGGTTACTGCCAGACTTGGTCTCCAAGATTTGCTTTCTTAATTAGGCAAGTCTTTTTCAACAACTTGATTTCCTTGATTCTAGTCTTGAAAAATTCTGCACAACTTGGAAAAATTCTGCACAACAACTCAAATAATATTTAGTAGACTTTGTTCTACTAGGATTTTGTCAATGCAATTATTTGCATATATTTTCCTACCAAATGCTAATTATAATATACCAACACATGGAAAATGGTATTTTTACACATAAACCCTCATATGTATGATATATTATAATAAAGTCATTTTTTTAATATAAAAATGGTAGGAAAAATATAATAACAAATGTGCAGTTTTATCAACTGAACAGATCCCTGGCGTCATGGGGTAGGGAACTACCAGCCAGGGATAGCCGAGCAGGGTAGCTGCTCGACTGCCTCTTGATGAGGGGTTCGATCCCTAGCGTTGTGGGTAAGGAGTTACCAGCCAGGGATAGCCGAGCAGGGTAGCCGCTCGACTGCCTCTTGGTGAGGGCTTTTGATCCCTGGCATTGTGGGGCAGGGAGTTACCAGCCAGGGATAGCCAAGCAAGGTAGTCGCTCGGCTATCTCTTGATGAGGGCTTTGATCCCTGGCGTTGCGAGTGAGGAGTCACCAGCCATGGATGACCGAGCAGGGTAGCCGCTCGGCTGCCTCTTGATGAGGGCTTCGATCCCTGGCGTTGTAGGGTAGGAAACTACCAGCCGGGGATAGCCGAGCGGGGATAGCCCAGCAGGGTAGCCGCTCGGCTGCCTCTTCATGAGGACTTCGATCCCTGGCGTTGTGGATAAGGAGTTACCAACCAGGGATAGCCGAGCAGGGTAGCCGCTCGACTGCCACTTGGTGAATGCTTTTGATCCCTGGCGTCGTGGGGTAGAGAGTTACCAGCCAGGGATAGCTGAGCAAGGTAGCCACTCGGCTGCCTCTTGATGAGGGCTTTAATTCCTGGCATTGCGGGTGAGGAGTCAACGGCCAGGGATGACCGAGCAGGGTAGTCGCTCGGCTGCCTCTTGATGAGGGCTTCGATCCCTGGCGTTGTGGGTAAGGAATTACCAGCCAGGGGTAGCCGAGTAGGGTAGCCACTCGACTGCCTCTTTGTGAGGGCTTTGATCCCTGGCATTGTGGGTGAGGAGTCATCAGCCAGGGATGACCGAGTAAGGTAGCCGCTCGGCTGCCTCTTGATGAGGGCTTTGATCTCTGGCGTTGTGGGGTAGGGAACTACCAGCCGGGGATAGCCGAGCAGGGTAGCCGCTCGGCTGCCTCTTGATGAGGGCTTCGATCCCTGGCGTTGTGGGCCACAACGCCAGGGATAGTCGAGCAGGGTAGCCGCTCGACTGCCTCTTGGTGAGGACTTTTGATCCCTGGTGTCGTGGGGTAGGGAGTTACCAACCAGAGATAGTCGAGCAGGGTAGCCACTCGGCTGCCTCTTGATGAGGGCTTTAATCCCTGGCATTGTGGGTGAGGAGTCACCAGCCAGGGATGACTGAGCAGGGTAGCCGCTCGGCTTCCTCTTGATGAGGGCTTCGATCCCTGGCATTGTGGGTAAGGAGTTACCAGCCAGGGATAGCCGAGCAGGGTAGCCGCTCGACTGCCTCTTTGTGAGGGCTTTGATCCCTGGCGTCGGGGGTAAGGAGTTACCAGCCAGGGATAGCCCAACAGGGCAACTGCTCGGCCGCCTCCTCACGAGGCTCTGTCCGACCTTTCCGGTGTAAGTATGGGGAATAGGGACAGTCACGAGCAACACGTGTATCGAACGCGTGGGGGAGGTGAAGCGCCGGAGCCGCGTCACTTCGATTACGCCAAGAAAAGCTCGAGGTTTGCCGTGTGGCGGCACAGTTGTGGGTAAAACGAGCGACTGTTGGATTCTCCAGGGTGCAGCAGGCTATAAGCGGAGGGAGCGTTGATCACTCCTTTCTTCACATTCAAAACGTAAAAATGGAGGACTTCCTTTTCACGATCCCCCGACATCGTAAATTTCGAGGATGTGTACCTCTATGACCAGTACTGCACCGAGGACACGGTGCAGCTAGTGATTGGCCGCATTGATGATCATTTCGGCTGACTGCTTCCCCGGCACTCCCCCTGCTCCAGCTGCTAATGTACTCCATCTGGAGGGTGTCGCCGGGTCTCTACAACCCCTTGTCCGAACAGCTGAGGGATGAAGCGGTCGGTAAGCTAAGGTCTTTGCGGCGCTTCGGCCTGATCTCCGTGGGTCGGCTGGATCGCTCGGTGGCACTCATCCTTGAGTGCTATCAATTGAAGCACCACGCCGACATTCGTGGGCGGCATCAGAGGCAAAGGGCTGAAGCGGCGAGGACTCGGTTGACGGAAATATGCTCGGAGTACCACGAACAGTGTTTCCTGCACCCCTTCCCCCGCTATTGTAATTTTTCCTTTTTTTGTAAGGCTGAGGAGCCCTTAGTACCTTTTTGAATGAATAAACTCTTCTTTTTGCAATGCTTTATTGATCTCTTCTTATTATATAAATAGAAAGGTCTTGAGAAAGTTTACATTGCCTTAGTAAAACGAAGTACAAGCTAGTAGATGTTCTTCTCATTGGCTCGGTTTGAGCTCTACGGATGTCTGTTGGCCTCCACGTACGGCGTGGGGTGCTGAGCCTCGCAGGTATCCGACGTACCCCCCGCCAACATGACCATGATCTGGCCGATTGTTAACTCGCCGGGAGTAGGACGTTGATCCTGCTCGCGGTCAGCTTGCCGCTTGTCCCGCAAGTACGCTGCAAGGTGTCCCGAACGGATGAGCTCCTCGATGTAGTCTCAGAGCTGCTTACAGCTCTCTATGGAGTGGCCTAGCGATCTGTGAAAACCGCAGTAAGGGCCCCGAGTACGCTTTGCCTCCATGTGCGAGATCGGGGGGAGCTTAAAGAACCCCCCGCCCTTGTCCTCCTCAAGCAGTACCGTCTGGGAGATGTTGAGCGGGGTGTACTCCTAAAACCTCGGGGAGTAGGGCTTTAGTCGCTCAAGTTTCTTTCTCTCTTCCCTCGCCCTTTTCTTCTGGTCAGTTTGCTCTGCCCCGGGGAGATTTGCGTTCACCTCGGACTCAAGCTGGATTTCGCGCACAGTCCGGGCCTCTACCTCGGCCATGGTCTTAGGTTGCGCTAATGCAAAGGAGTATAACCACTTCTTGTGCCTAACCAGACCTCAAGGCTGTGATGACTGTCTCGTCCCGATGTTCGGGGACCTTGAGGAGGGCATTGTAGAAGCGGGTGACGTACGCTTTGAACATTTCTTTATCCTCACTCTTGATCGTGAAGAGATGGTCGACGGTCCGTTTTTGCCGTCTGTTCACGATGAAATGGTCGAAGAATTGGGTGGCCGGCTCGTCAAAGGTTGAGATCGAGCGTGGCTTGAGTCCTCGGAACCAGTCTCGTTCTGAGCGAATGAGAGTGGCCGGGAAAGCTTGGTGTTGGGCAGCATCAAAGTTGTCTTGGAAGCTCATCCCGGCCGTGAACGCGTCCAGATTGTCCTTCGGGTCTGACATCCCGTCGAAAGGCGAGACCTTAGGGGCTTGTTCCGGGAGGAGACATGGACGGCGAGAAGCTCCTCGGTGAAGGGCTTTGTGAGTGAGTCGGCGATGTATTTAGCTCCGTCGCTCGAGTGGCGACCTTATCGATGCATGCCCTCAATCTTCTTTTCGAGAGCATCGAGCCGGCCATGGTGCCCCGACGATTTGGCACATTCCAATCTTTGGCCCCTGCCGTTGGAGACCTGCGATTGGCCGCGGTCTCGGTTCCTATCGATGAAGTTCCTCAGGTCCCCTGGAGAGGTAGGCTTTGAGCTGTCGTGACGAGTACCGTCTGTGAGACCCCGTCGAGGGAGAGGGTGTTGGTCATGCCTGAGAGCAGGCGAACTGACCGACATCTCCTTGGGAAGGACAAGAGCACGCAGGGGCTCGGGGCGAGGCACTCGGGCAACAGACCTCGGTGTTGAACTGCCGGGTGCCCATCGGGTCATAGAATATGTTGGCCTAGGAGATCGGCGACCGCGGGAGGCAGCGAGGCGGTGGTCGGCAGTGCCGACGCTGGCAGAGTCTTCTATCCCTTTGTAGGGGTCCCTTTCCCGAGTTGAGGGAGCAGCGACATGGGGAGCTTGCCCCGCCGTTTGGTCACGGATGAGCACGTCCACGACGAACGCGAGTCGATCTATACGGACGGCTAGGGCGTTGATGGTGTTCGGGGGAGGAGATTCGTCCGCGCCTCCATTGTGGGGGAGGCAACGGCTAGTGCTTGGGTCGTCATGGCGACCACTCGCCATTGGGTTAAGATCGGAAGTTGAACTTTTATCTTAGTGGAATCAAGAGTTCCCATAGGTGGCGCCAGCTGACGCGGGTTAGATCGCGTCAAGATGTTACCTTGCGTTGATCTGCTGATGGCGGCGATGGATGGCTGAGGTTGGATCTGGAGGTTGGCTCCTGAATCGTGTGGATCTCAATGGGTTTGAGGTTGGTGTTGCCGAGCTACCTGCAAGGAAGTCCCGGAATGGTTGTACCACCAAGGACCCTCCGACGCTCAAGTTAAAGAGGAAATCCGAGCAGAGTAACGACTTAGTGCGTGGAAAATGACTCACTTGAACCGTCTGAAGGAGGGGTTTAAATAGTGGTGGCAGTAGGCAGGCGGGCACGAGAATCACACCAGCCGTTACGCTCCCGAAGTCACGCCCGTGTGATGGGCGGGATCTCCCATTAATGGCTAGACAGGCTCGTTAATGGGGATCGTGATGGCGTGGTACGTGGGACGTGGCCGGCGGATATCTCACACATGGCGAGAATCGCGGAATGGTGGTTGCGCCTGCGAGTGGTGCCATTGGTCGGTCGATGAGACCGAGGAAGATGAGCTCGGCGGGAGAGCTCAGGAACGAGCGGGAAGCCGAGCTATCTTGGTTCTGCTAGAGCTTGGAGGCGAGCTGAGAGGGCTGAGGAGGCCAGTTGTGCAGGGGGCTTAGAGACGAGCCAAAGGTTGTCTGTAGGACGGGCATAGGAGCGGCATGGTCGGCCACTGTGGGTCATTTCTTGCATGCTCTGGGACACGTCATCTGCCATATGTCATGATCCGGGAGATCACCGATATAGAGCATCATCATTTCTTCTCCTGCTTTGAGCTCCATCTTCAGCATTGAAGAGAATTTTGATGAAGTCATCGGTGCCGATTGTTACGCCCCGCTTCCCAAAATACGAAATATAAGGGTGACAAGGCCAGCCATGCTCCTATGATCAAGGAAAAATCCTATCGTAGACACATTTCTGCTTCTATCATTATATGGTACTCAGTAAAATATAATACGGGTAAAGAGAATACAGTCACTAAAACTATAGGATATAAAGAGATTTGAACTCGAAGGGAGTAAACAAGAGGGCACTAACCAGGAATATCAGTGGAGAAATGTAACTGGTCCACTCGTCTGGATCTTCACGGTCTCCTCTAGATCAGAAAAATCCACCTCTCTCACTGAGCATGCATACTCAGGTCGTTAGAGCGACACAATAGCAATAATGTAATAGTGATAAGAAACAAGCAAAGAAGGTAATAACAGTGGAAGTAAAATGCAGGTAATCAATATGTCACTAACTGATGTAAAGTATGATCTGTGTCCCTATCAGTTTCTAAGTCATCTTTGAAATCGAGTTGTGGAAAGGAGGATCATATTTAACGAGGGTCACGTACATACCCAAGACTACGGCCCCCTATCGTCCGGGATATAACCCTGTCAACCGGACCGCTAGGCCCAACCTAATATATATAAGAGTCGATGTTCGAATGATCATCCTCTAAATCACTATCCTCGCTAAATACGATTCTCTTTTCACTTTGATTTCCCTTTTTTTCCCCAGGTTTACACTATTTATGAGTATGGTCTAGTCGTGTATAAGTATACACCAATAACATGATTTTGTCACTGTTCATTGTATTATTCACTATCACGAATCATTCACTTTTCATTGGCATACTTCACACTCCTAAACCAATAACATTCGCGCACAATAATGCAATGTATACTGAATAATAACGCGCACTATCACTATGTGTATGGCAATCGGGTAAGATATGTGCATTTATGCATTTAACAAGTCATGTGTAATATGAACTATTATACACCTTATGAGCTTATAAAAATTGCAGTAAATCATACGTTCAAAATTCAGTGAAATGATACAAAGACAGTAATAAGTAAACTCAGTCGAAAATTCAGGAAAATTTGTTTCAGTGCAATCGGATTTCGGATCTGCATGTTACAGCCGTTTCATTTTAAGTGCTCGCTGCAGGAAATTCAGTTTCTGAACTGAACGTCCATTTTGCAACATGATTTTCACCCAGTTGGGATCAAAATTTAGCAACACTATAGTTGAATGAAATTTAGGTTCTTAAATAGGGTTTCTAACGCACCAGACAGATTCTCAATCGCGCCTCTACATCAGAAGTTATGCAATATTCAACATTAGGGTATCAGTTCTGTTTCTGTTTGGGACTGCTATACGTCATGTTCGTTTAAATTACAGTTTAAATAGTAAACGATGGGAGAAAGGGGTGAAATCACTTTAATTATTTAGCTAATTGTTTCGTATTCACTAAAGTATAGGGTTACATAATATACGAGTTCAAGCAGCAAAGGAGTAAACATTACGAGATAGAAATCAACAGCCAGAGCTGCTCTGGACTGCAGTCTAGAGCCGCTCTCCGAATCAGTTTCCGTCGTATTTTCAGTATAGAAACAGTTTAAAACTTTTATGTGATTTCAGTTCGTCGAGTCAGCTTCGATTTGAGCCCTTGAACGCATCACTTCAATTTGTAAACAATTAACTATGATTTTTACAATTTTCAGACGTGCGAAATTTTCAGTTTTAACGGGTGTAATTGAGGGTGATCGTTCAAGTCAGTAACAATTATATTTTCCAGTCAAATTTTAAAAAATGTTCATTGCCACACGGGCCAGCTTATTTGATCAAGTTCCGTCAGTTTAATGGAAGGTTTTTGTTCGGGTTTTGCGTCAAACACTTGTGTTATATAATTTTTCACGAATTGTAAACATGAAATTAATAGGATTTAGAATTGTAACAGAATAATCTAGCATGTAGCAAGTAGGTTACTTGCCTAACGACGGGTTGATGACGGTACGGCAGCGGCTCGGCGCAACAAGGCCACGATGAGGCTTGGCTAGGTTTAGGCTTATGTCGCGGGGCTCGACGCGATGTGAACTGCGATGGGGTACGCCGGTGTTGCTATAGATACCGTGTTGATGACGGTGATGGCTTAAGAGGTCAAGGCCACAGATTGTATGGCGACGACGGTGACCCGAATAGAGGCAAATGACGATGGATGAAAGTGCTCAATGAAATGCCGAAAGGTGCAAGGGACGTGAGTTTAGCTTGTAGGCTCGGTTAAGGCTCCAGTGGCTTAGCTGCAGCGATGATGACGGTGATGGCATGCACGGGCACGACACACACGGAAGCAATAATGGCGGCAACAATGGTGAGCAAGAGCACAGCACAATGACCGCTACAAGGTGACCTTCGTTCTAGGTCGCGGCGTCGGGGTTAGGTGCTCGGAGTGAGAAGGGAGGTGGTGCTGGTGACGTCGAGGAGCTCGCTAGTGGTGGTTTGCGATGACGATGGCGGAGCGGTTGCGGTGACGGAGGGTGTGAACTTGAGAGATAGAGGCTTGGTTGTTGGATAAGGTGATGGCCGTGGTGCTCGGGTCGATGAGAAAAAAGGAGGTGAGAAGAGTGGCGACGTGTAGGTGAGGGATGGTCGGTGGTGAGGTGGCGACAGCGAGGACAGAGTTGCAGGGGAAAGTGGTGTTGGGTCGGCCGGAGTTTGGAGTCGGAGCTTGGAGTTGCGATGGCCGGAGCTGCAGTGGTAGAGGGTGTTGAAGTGAGAGGGAGGTGAGGAGACAGTGGCGATCTCGGGTGGGTAGTGGGATGTCAGAGTTGCGAGGTAAGTGCGATGGTGGTTGTGGTGTTGGGGTCGGGAGAGGGAAACGAAGAGGATATGGGGAAGGAGTGGGGGACGAGGTCGAGGGAGGGGAGAGAGAGCGCGGCGTGGTCATGGGTCGACGAGCGTGGTATTGTGGTCATGAGGGCGCGGGGGCGTGGGCTCGTGGTGAAAGAAAAGAGCGGGAAAAGTTGAGTAGGGAAGAAGGGAGCTTAACGGGTCAGGTAGGTCGCAAGGTCGGGTCGGGTATGGGGGAAATGAGTTAGGTTTGGTGTGGGCCGGGAAATATGTTAGGGATTTAATTATTTATTTAGTTTTGGGCTGGGCTTTAGTTTATATATTTTGTTTTCTTTGGCTGGGCTGAGGAGGGAATTGGATTTATATATATTTTTTGTTTTAGTTTTAGTTTTGTTTTGTTTGGGCTTTAATTTTAATTTATTGTTTAGGAAAATTAAATACTAAAAACTTAAGCAACCAATTTTACACAAAATTACGAGGAAAGAGAAAACATTCGGAGGACTTGGAAAAAATATAGAAAGATTTTATTGACGGAAAAGGGGATTTACATCATACCCTCCTTACAAAAATTTCGTCCTCGAAATTTAAAATGGATACAATGAAACAACAGTATTAAGTAAAGAGATGTGGAAAACATGCACGGATATCTTCCTCACGCTCCCAGGTAGATTCTCCTGGGGAACGACCGGCCCAAGTCACTCGGACTAATGGAATGACTTTATTCTTCAGCATTTTCTCTCTGCGGTCGAGGATGGTAGTGGGTTGTTCTTCGTAAGATAGGTCGGTACCCAAAGCTAACACCGAATAGTCCAGAACATGGCTCTCATCTCGAATATAACGCCTCAACTGAGACACGTGGAAGGTATTGTGCACACCAGCTAGCGATGGAGGCAAGGCAAGTCGATAGGCCACCTCTCCTACTCGCTCTAGCACCTCAAAAAGACCGTTGAAACGGGGGACTGAGTTTCCCGCGACCTCCAAACCTTATAACTCCGCGGGTAGGGGAAATCTTCAGGAAAATGTGAACTCTGACTTCAAATTCTAGTGCTCTCCTGCTGGTATCTGCCCAACTCTTCTGTCGATCCTGAGCCGTCTTAATGCGCTACTCGATCATCTGGACCTTGTCGACTGTCTGAACAATGAGCTCGGGACCCAGTAATCTTCGTTCTCCCACATCATCCCAACAAACTGGGGTTCGACACTTCCGTCCGTAAAGTGCTTCGAAAGGAGCCATCTGAATGCTAGCCTGGTAACTGTTGTTATAAGAGAACTCAGCTAGATGCAAATGATCTTCCCATGAACCAGCATGCAAGCTCTCAGCATATCCTCGAGCGTCTGAATCGTACACTCGGATTGTCCATCCGTCTGCGGGTGATAAGCTGTACTGAACTTGAGGCGGGTACCCAAACTCTCCTGTAAGCTCCTCCAGAAGTGCGAAATAAATCTGGTGTCTCGATCTGACACAATGCTGACCGGAACTCCGTGAAGTTGTACTATCTCCTGCATATATCTCTTTGCCAGTGACTCTGTCGACTGTCCCACTTGGAAAGGTAAGAAGTGTGCAAATTTTGTAAGGCGGTCGACGATAACCCAAATGGCGTTGTTGCCCCTAGGGCTCCGTGGTAAGGCTGTCACGAAATCCATAGTAATATGCTCCCACTTCCATTCTGGTATTGGAAGCGGTTGTAACAATCCTGCTGTCCTCTGATGTTCCACCTTCACCTGTCGGCATACCAAGCACCTGGATACAAACCGCGCAATTTCTCGCTTCATTCCGTTCCACCAAAAGTGCTGCTTTAGATCTCGATATATTTTCGTACCTCCCGGATGCACAGAATAAGCTGAACTATGCGCCTCAGCTAGTACCTCTTCTCGAACATCTTCTCTTAGGAACGTAGAGTCTTCTACTAAATCTCAAAGGACTGTCTCGATGTAAAAGTAGGTATGTCCTTAGTCTGGCTTCCACTTGCGCTCTAAACTTCTGCAATCGAGGATAATTAGCTTATACAACCTTAATGCGATCTACCAATGAAGACTGCACCTGTAACCGCCAAAACCGTCTGATTGCCTTGGTGTAACAATCTCTAGTTCGAGCCTCCGAAAATCCTTAACAGTGTTCCTCTGACTGGTCAACATCGTGACCGCTGGTTTGCGACTGAGATCATCGGTACGACATATAATCTTCCCGGATGGTACTGAAATCCTGGGTCGTAATCCACCCCTTGCTATAGCCATTGGCATTGTCTCATATTCAATTCTCCATGAGTGAACATGTATTTTCAGACTCTTGTGATCCGTATACACTTCCACTCCCCCCTTTTTTCTTTTTACCCAGTAAGTAATGTCCCCAGATTTGTACATGAGAAAACTACTGCGGCTAACTCCAATTCGCGTGTTGGGTAATTCCCCTCATGATTCTTCAGATGCCGTGAGGTATAAGAAACTACCCGACCGTGTTGCATCAGAACGCGACGTAAAGCTTTCCATAAATCATCATCGGGTATCACCACACCATCTGAATAGTCTGGTCCTGGAAGAATAGGCGCCGTGGTCAACATCGGTTTTAATATCTCAAAAGTCTGAGTATATTCCTCTGTCCATACGTGAGGCGCTTCCTTCCACGTCGGCCGAATTGGGAGGGTCCGGTGATTATGAGGTTCAAGGATGGGATAAAAGTAATGTCTTTGCAAGAAGGAGAGGAATTTGTAAGAAGGATCAATTAATGCATCAAATGGATTTTAAAGATATAATACTCTAGGAAAATTTGATCGAACCGAAACTTTATTGATCAAAGCTTGACAGAGTACAACTGAGAGGTAAACTTGGCCCTAAACTATACATCATTATTGTTTGGCCCTAAGAAAAGGAAATAAGCCGCGTCAGTCACGATTGTGGAAGTTCAACAAGTTGCGATATGCTCTCGTACTAAGACGGGGGCGTCAATTCCAAAAGTGTCCTGCCTGAAAGTATGCTTGAGCTTTTTCAGCCTCGAGTTCATCTTCACTCGAGGTTTCATCTTCCCACTCCTCCTGGATTGGAACTTCGCCTTCGGATTCCTCCCCTATAGAGTTTTCTTCTCCTAACTCTTCCTCTTCATGGGAACTTCCTCATCGGAATCCTCCTCCATATGTTCTGCCTATTCCGGGTCCTCTTCTGGATCTTCTGCCATAGGGTCTTCCTCAGGATTTCCCTCTTCAGGACCCTCATCTAGATCCTCCTCTATTGTGTTTTCCTGTGGGTCTTCTTCTATTGGATCTTCTTCGGGATCCTCCTCCTCGGGATCTTCTTCTGGGTTCTCTTCCACTGCACGTTCCTGTGGATCCTCTTCTATTGGGTCTTCCTCCGGGTCTTCCTCTTCATCGTCCGAATCATTAACCATATTGATCTCCGGAATTGCGACATCGACTCCCCCGTCCTCGGATTCGCTGTCGTTGAAAATGACCTGTGGGCCATCGATCTCGTCATCTGAACTCATTAATACACAGTCGAAAGAAACGCAGGACTGAGTGTCCTCATCGAGAAGCGGTGCGGCCCCAGGGTTGGCCATGGTCTGAAATGCAAAGGTTATGATCAGATAGTGGAACACGAATGAAAATAATGATTAATGATGCGGAACACGAGGAAAAGATAAACTAGATAAGATTCAAAACATGAACTTGAGTAGTGATGCACAAGTAGTATATGAGAGTGAAAGCAAGGAAATAGAGTGTGATTCAAGGGATTCCCTAATTCGGACTGCAATCTTATTCTATACACGGCGCTCTGATACCAACAAAACCATGTCACGCCCCGCTTCCCAAAATACGGAATATAAGGGTGACAAGGTCAGCCATGCTCCTACGATCAAGGAAAAATCCTGTCGTAGTTACATTTCGGCTTCTAGCATTATATGATACTCAGTAAAATACAATACGGGTAAAAAGAATGCAATCACTAAAACTATAGGATATAAAGAGATCTGAGCTCGAAGGGAGTAAACAAGAGGGCACTAACCAGGAATATCAGTGGAGAAATGTAACTGGTCCACTGGTCTGGATCTTCACGATCTCATCGAGATCAGACAAATCCACCTCTCTCACTAAGCATGCATACTCAGGTCTTCAGAGCGACACAATAGCAATAATGTAATAGTGATAAGAAACAAGCAAAGAAGGTAATAACAGTAGAAGTAAAATGCAGGTAATCAATATGTCACTAACTGATGCAAAGTATGATCTGTGTCCCTATCAGTCTCTAAGTCATCTTTGAAATCGAGTTGTGGAAAGGAAGATCATGTTTAACGAGGGTCTCGTACATACCCGAGACTACGACCCGCTATCACCCGGGATATAACCCTGTCAGCCGGACCGCTAGGCCCAACCTAATATATATAAGAGTCGTTGTTCGAATGATCATTCTCTAAATCACTGTCCTCGCTAAATACGATACTCTTTCCACTTAGATTTCCCCATTTTCCCCAACTTTACACTATTTATGAGTATGGTCTAGTCGTGTATAAGTATGCACCAATAAAACGATTTTGTCACTGTTCACTGTATTATTCACTGTCACGAATCATTCACTTTTCATTAGCATACTTGACACTCCTAAACCAATACCATTTGCGCACGATAATGTAATGTATACTGAATAATAACACGCACTATCACTATGTGTATGACAATCGGGTAAGATATGTGCATTTATGCAGTTAACAAGTCATGTGTAATATGAACTATTATGCATCTTATGAGTTTATTAAACTTGCAGTAAATCATACGTTCAAAATTCAGTGAAACGATATAAAGACGATAATAAGTAAACTCAGTCGGAAATTTAGCAAAATTTGTTTCAGTGCAATCGGATTTTGGATCTACAAGTTACAGCCGTTTCATTTTAAGTGCTCGCTGCAGGAAATTCAGTTTCTGAACTGAACGTCCGTTTCGTGAAACGATTTTCACCCTGTTGGGATCAGAATTTAGCGACACTATAGTTGAATGGAATTTAGGCTATTCAATAAGGTTTCTAACGCACTAGATGGATTCTCAATCGCGTCTCTATGTCAGAAGTTATGCACTGTTCAAGACTAGGGTATCAGTTCTGTTTCTGTTTGGGACTGCTATACGTCCTGTTTGTTTAAATTACAGTTTAAATAGTAAATGATGGGAGAAAGGGGTGAAATCACTTTCATTATTTAGCTAACTGTTTCATCTTCACTAAAGTATAGGGTTCCGCAATATACGAGTTCAAGCAGCAAAGGAGTAAGCATTACGAGATAGAAATCAACAGCCAGAACTGCATTGGACTGCAGTCCAGAGCCGCTCTCTGAATCAATTTCCATCGTATTTTCAGTATAGAAACAGTTTAAAACTTTTATGTGGTTCCAGGTCGTCGAGTCGGCTTCAATTTGAGTCCTCGAACGCATCATTTCAGTTTGTAAACAATTAACTATGATTTTTACAAGTTTCAGATGTGCGAAATTTTCAGTTTTAACGGGTGTAACTGGGGGTGATCGTTCAAGTCAGTAACAATTATATTTTCCAGTCAAATTTTAACAAAATATTCATTGCCACACGGGCCAGCTTATATGATCAAGTTCCGTCCGTTTAATGGAAGGTTTTCGTTTGGGTTTTGCGTCAAACACTTGTGTTATATAAATTTTCACGAATTGTAAACATGAAATTAATAGGATTTAGAATTGTAACAGAATAATCTGGCATGTAGCAAGTAAGGTACTTGCCTGACGATGCGTTGACGACGATACGGCAGCGGCACGGCGCAACAAGGCCACGACGAGGCTTGGCTAGGTTTAGGCTTGTGTCGCGGGACTCGACGCGACGTGAGCTGCGATGAGCGTACGCCGGTGTTGCTATGGATACCGTGTTGATGACGATGATGGCTTAAGATATTGAGTCCACAGATTGGATGGCCACGACGGTGACCCGAATAGCGGCAAATGGTGATGGATGAAAGTGCTCGATGAAATGCCGAAGGGTGCAAGGGACGTGAGTTTAGCTTGTAGGCTCGGTTAAGGCTCCGATGGCTTGGCTGCAGCTATGATGACGGTGATGGCATGCATGGGCATGACACACACGGAAGCAATAATGGAGGCAACAATGGTGAGCAAGAGCACAACACAACGACCGCAACAAGGTGACCTCCGTTCTGGGTCGTGCGTCGGGGTTAGGTGCTCGGAGTGAGAAGGGAGGTGGTGCTGGTGACGTCGAGGAGCTCGCTGGTGGTGGTTTGCGACGACGATGGTGGAGTGGTTGCGTTGACGGAGGGTGTGAACTTGAGAGAGAGAAGCTTGGTTGTTGGAGAAGGTGATGGCCGTGGTGCTCGGGTCGACGAGGAAGAGGGAGGTGAGAAGAGTGGCGACGGGTAGGTGAGGGATGGTCGGCGGTGAGGTGGCGACAGCGAGGACGGAGTCGCAGGGGAAAGTGGTGTTGGGTCGGCCAGAGTTCGGATTCGGAGCTTGGGGTTGCGATGGCCGGAGCTGCAGTGGTAGAGGGTGTTGAAGTGAGAGGGAGGTGAGGAGATAGTGGCGATCTCGGGTGGATAGTGGGATGGTCGGAGTTGCGAGGTAAGTGCGATGGTGTTGTGGTGTTGGGGAGGAAAGAGGGAAACATGGAGGATATGGGGAAGGAGTAAGGAGGACGAGGTCGAAGGAGAGGAGAGAGAGCGCGGCGTGGTCACCATGGGTCGACGAGCGTGGGATCATGGTCGCGAGGGCGCGGGGACGTTGGCTCGTGGTGAAAGAAAGGAGCGGGAAAAGTTGAGTGGGGAAGAAGGGAGCTTAACGGGTCGGGTAGGTCGCGAGGTCGGGTCGGGTATGGGGGAAATGAGTTGGGTTTGGTGTGGGCCGGGATATGTGTTAGGGATTTAATTATTTATTTAGTTTTGGACTGGGCTTTAGTTTTTATATTTTGTTTTCTTTGGCTGGGCTGAGCTGAGGAGGGAATTGGATTTATATATTTTTTTAGTTTTAGTTTTAGTTTAGTTTTGTTTGGGCTTTGATTTTAATTTATTGTTTAGGAAAATTAAATACTAAGACTTAAGCAGCCAATTTTACGTAAAATTACGAGAAAAGAGAAAACATTCGGGAGACTTGGGAATAATATAGAAAGATTTTATTGACGGAAACGGGGATTTACACCGATTCTAATCTCGCTGATGAGCCGGCTGCCACATGACAGCTTCTTCATCTCCATCGCCACCTGAAATAGTGCGTCCTCCGTCGAGGACATCGGAGCCGGAGTATCTCGGGATGGCGCCTCCTCCGCCAGCGGCGAAGGCGGCATCTTCCTTCTTTGCTCCATTGAGGGATTCTGTTTATGTTTCTTGATTTGTTTGGGAATGAAATGGTCTGGGTTAAGTTTGGCTTATTTCAAATTCAAACCCGCTTTGTGAAAAGCTTAAAATATGAATCTTTAATGTTTTTTAAAAAAAAATCTTTAATGTTCTTTCCATTTGCAAAATTGGATCTTCTCTCATCTTTTCACTTACATTTCGTATGTAATACTTAAATAGTTCTCTTTTCTGCAATTGCATTAAGATGGAGGCCTTTCTATTTTAATGCAATATGGCTTTCTCCAGCTAAATGCTGTTGTTGAGGATTATTCTTTTCTTTTGACTTTTTAAGGGTAGAAAGAGGTTGACATTAGGAAAAGGCAAAATAGAAACCAAATAAATATCTTCATAGCTCCGTAAGAGCATATTCTAATAGTTTAGGAGATATAAGCGCTCGATCTACTATAATGCAGTGAGTCTATATGCAAATGATAACTCAAAAAAAACCTTTATTCCTTTCACAGCGGTGCATTCTGTTTATTAGGGTTTTTTTTTCCAATTTTCATTTTATTAGCATATCCACATTCGATTTCTACCGAATATGGATTATATTTTTATATTTGATAACTATTCATATCCATGGTACGGATATAAAACACCTACATATGAATGTGATCTATTACATTCTTAAGGGTGCGGTTGGGAGCCGGAACTATGTAATAGGATGGATCTCGAAAAACGGCAAAATAAAGTAAATTTTGTTAATTATTTATGTATTTTTTATTCATGCGCATGGGCATTTGCTAGTTATAACCCTGTTAAAGTGTAAACACGAGTGATGTCGGATACCGCAAGTGTAAATTTGGGTACAAAGAGGAAGGGTATTATACAAATCAATCCTTGCAGAGAAAATTTCAGCTCTGCTACAGTGCCCCAAGGCTTGCCGAGCCTAATCAAGAAATGAACCTAGATATATTCGTTTCCAAACCACCTTTAAGGCTCCTATAATTTTTGCAACTTGTTTTTATATATACCCCGCTAAAATCATAGATACTTATATTTACCGCATTGTAAACTTCATATTATACATACCCTTTTACAATCCGTCATAATTGTTATGAAAACATCCTTGTATTGAAATTGTGTTCGAAAATCGATATCTAAAGTGACAGGTATTTACCGCCGAAAACAGAGACGAAACCGCGTAGGTCGTCATGCCTGAATTTGGAGGCAGATGCTATTGGGTTTATCCGTCCGTCTCTCCGAAAACGCTAAGTTGATTTATGACACCGTATATCGGAGGTTTAGACGGATGCGGCCGTTGTAGCAGATTTCGTCAGATTCACTCTCGTTGTGAGGGGTTTTTGATTGTGGGGACGCTCTTCCCTGCAGTTAATTACGTTACCGCATTGCGGTAACCACTTTCTCATGCTCCAGATATTCACTTCGTGTCGTGTGTGTTTGTTTTATTTTTGGTTACTCATGAATTATATACGGAGACTAATTTATGTTGTCGCCCGTAGGGCGTGGATTAGTCTAAATCCGCATTTTCTTAAATTTGGGTTTGATTTGATTTAAGAATAGTTAATCTCGTTTGGGATTAAGATCGACTTAAATGTTTGTTGAGCATACGTTAGTCTAATTTTAGAGTAAGATCTACTCAACAGGATTTTTGGGATCATTCAAACCCAACAGAAAAGCATTTGGACTCTGTTGTTTTAATTAAGAACGTTACGTTCCGTTATTAGTGTAAGGACGTTTCGGTCCGTATTGGGATGTGCCCGTCAATTTGGGAGTACACTAAAGAGTTGTTGGTTATCGGGACCCACTACCTCTCTGAAAACGCTGAAGAATTACGACGACATTTATCAGAGGTGTGAGGAGATGTACTGTTGAACCAATGTCCGTTGGAAGATCAATAGTCGTGTTTGGGATTGAGACCAATTTGGAAAATGGTGAGCACATGGACTCGGTTGATCTGAATGAGGGACTTTTGGTCAATTTGGACTCAGCCCACTTAGTCTTTGAATAAAGTGTTAAACACTTGTTTGGGCCCAGTCCCTTCTCTGGCAAACAATATTGAACATTAATATGGGTTCTTACGCTCACCCTTTACTTTATCATCTCTCTTTTTTTATAGAGTGTTAAACACTCTTTATGGCGCCTACGTGCGGAACACACGAGGCGCTAGGTGCTAGGCACTGTTTGATAAGTGCAAAGCACTTCATGTTAAGTAGCGTCCACGTGATGAGCACGTGAGGTGCTTGGCGCTGAGCGCCAAGTACTGAGTGCTAAGTGTTTCCCCCAATCAGAACAAAACTCTGTTTGAATTTCAAAATTTAAATTTTGAAGCAACGCTTCAGATTCCGTGCGCTGCGCGCAACGCACCACGTGTTAGAAGCTGATACGTCAGCGCAGCGTCCAAGACAGCGCGTCCAATCAGAGCAAGGCTCTATTAAAAAACAAAATTAAAGAAGCAAAGTTTCAGTTGCGCAAGCGCTGCGCTGCGCGACACGAGTGTAACGTTCTAGAATTCGTTTTGTGTTTGTTTCGGTTTTTGGGTAAAATTCGTCGGTATTTTCAGTTTTATACCGATTGTGATCAAACGGCCATATCGACTTGCCAGCACCTAGTTTTGATAAAATAAAACTAGTGCGCAATCTTTGGGAGTATATGGGACGTTTTGGTCAAATTTGAATTTTTCTCAATTTTAATGTTATTTTAATCCGGTTTGCACATTTTTGGAAATCTTCTCTTTACGTCTTTTCTTTAAATTATTCATGAGTTAAACTAAACCACATAATGTTTTATTTATTGTGTGGACAAGGTTTTAATGGATAAAGAATAGAAAAGAATTGATTAGAAGGTGCATGAATGTGTGTTTAATGAGTGTGAATGCATTTATTGCATTGTTTTACTTGGAAATTTCCCGCCCTCTCTCCTTCTCTCCTTGGCCGAGCCCTCTCTTCTCTCTTCTGCACTTAGTCTTTTTTCTTCTCTCTTTTCATCATAAACCCTTCACAAATCCAATTTCTTCACAATTCTTCACAAAAATTCCAATTCTCTTCACTTTTTCCTTGTGCTTGCCTTGAAGTGCACATGAGCTTGGATCTTTGGCTTCTTTTGGTTAGGTAAAATTCTTTTAGTGTTAATTATGTGTTTTTATTGTAGTTTAGCATTTTAATTTCAGTTTAGAATGTTTTAAGTTAGGGTTTGTGTGTTATATCGTATTTTAGTGTCGGTTTGTGACTTCTAGGACCTGTTGTGACCCGAGATGTATACTGGAAAATTAAACATAGTGGTATGTTGTACTAGGGGACCTGGACCACCTAGAAGATGGACCCCAGGCCACCGGCCAGGGCCGGCGACGGCTAGAGGAGGGGCCGGCGACGCCGGTCATGGTGAAGAGTTAGGGTTTGGGTTTTCCTGTGTAGGTGTCTGCTATGGTTTGGGTTCTTCTGGTCTTGTTTGTTTGTTTAGTTTTCACAGTAGGCAAAATCTGGGATCACTTAGGTAGTTTCTAGTGTTTCGTGTCCGTGCGATACGTGTTACGACACGGGTCGTGCAGTTTTCGTGGTTTTTCTCTTAAGTTGTTTTTGTCGTGTCGCTACTCTTGTTAGCCACGATACGAACACTTAAGAGGTTGTTTTGTGTAGTTGGTTCGTGTTTTAGAGTTGTTATTAACATATATAATTGTTGTTGTTTATATGTTGCAGGTTCGCAGACGGGGACTACGGACACTGCCACATGGGGTTTCAGGTGGTAGACTTCATCTAGCTTGGAGTGTAGGTGAGTAGATTTAACATCTACAGGGGAATCGCCCGCATGGCGTTATGCGTCTGGGCTAGAAATATTTACATTGTCGCATATTCTATATCATATTTAGAATTGCGCATATACCTTTCTGTTTAGTGATAGTTGTGCTTGGACTAGTATCCTTAGGACACCGCACTATTATTGACGGCTTAGATTGCGAGAGCACTGATTGTATGCCACACACACCGTCAATAATTGCCATGTCATACACAACCCATATTTAGAAATGATATTGTCTGGTTAGGGACATTGTGACATTGATACATATTTCTTATCGTTTATAACTTAGGCTTTGATATGCCAGTTCCTATTTACCTATAGGGTTTTGTACCATTAGTGTTAGGTACATACACACCTAAGGACATAGCTACAGGTGTACTTGCATTTTATATATTTCCTTATACCTGATAGGTATATCACATCATCATATAGGTAGATATCTATATTTCTGCTATACCATTCATGTGTTCATTTATATCTGGTGAATGCTATATTTTTCTTTTATACGCTTTCATTACATTTTATATGTTGTGTATACTTTATTCATGGATTATCGCATTGTTATATGGATTTTTCATGATGTTTTCTGGATTTGGGGACCGTGGTAGTTCATGAAATTATGCATACATTGAAAAACCCGGTTTCCTTGATATGATATTTTAGCAGCCACCATGAGATTTATCGGTGCTGATATATATACCCTACGCGAGGAAAGGAGGGATCCGTGTACGGGTACATGGTGGGGCCCGGAGGTACCCCGAAGCAAGAACGTTGTCGCAGTGAGTCGACGTCGCGGTGCTAGGCGATGAGGCTTAGAGGAACCATACTTTCCGGTGACAGGACCAATGACTCATCGGCTATCGAGTGGATACCGATGGGAGTCATGTGCGTATGGATACGTCGAGAGGCGAGGGTCAGAGCTAGGCACTCGAGCTCTCGGGATAGCGTATGATACGTACTTATCAGGGGGCCAGTCATGGAGACAGCACCTGATGGATCAATATTTCTGTGTCGATACTTGGCACATTGGTTTCATGATATTTCTAAATACTCATTTGTATATATAACAGGGGATTGAGCCGCTGTTATATATGCCCTTACACCAATATTAGTGGAATGAGACACTAATATATTTGTATTGCCCTCATCATATTTATCTATATCATTATATTTAGGTTGTTAGAACTGTGCTGGAGATTTGATTTGGGATATAAGAGATTCATTGGGATTGGATATTGATGTTGTACATACGAGATATGTGAGATCCACTTGATGTTGTACATTTGATATATGTGAGATATACTGATATTGTACATACGAGATATGTGAGATCCACTTGATGTTGTACATTTGATATATGTGAGATATACCTGAAATTGTACATACGAGATATGTGAAATCCACTTGATGTTGTACATTTGATATATGTGAGATATACCTGATATTGTACATATGAGATGTGTGAGATTCACTTGATGTTGTAAATTTGATATATGTGAGATATACCTGATATTGTACATACGAGATATGTGAGATCCGCTTGATATTGTACATTCGATATATGTGAGATATACCTGATATTGTACATACGAGATATGTGAGATCTACTTGATGTTGTACATTCGATACATATGCGAGATATACTTGATATTGTGCAGTTGAGGAGATGTGACACTTAGATGATATGAGAGCCAATTTGGGGGCTGATTTGAGGAATTGGGATTTGATTTGTCTTGTTGGATTGTGATCCTACCACGATGTCAGGATTCCGTGGAAATGACATATTTCACTCCATACCTCATTTTTTTATACTTGTGCATTGTTCCATGTATTAGGAGTACCTGTGAGTGTACCTTCATGAGTGTTGCACATTTACTTTCTCATATCCCCAGTGCATTATTATTGCATACTGTTGTCATATCATTATTGCTTTATATATTGGTGGTACTGGTTAGTGTACTTTCCATTATTTCGTACTCATATGACCTGTTATTACTGCAATTGTCATATATTAGATTCATGCTGTACGTACATTCTTACGATTACCTGCATATGTTATTTACTATTCACGGGTTGGCAACTCACCCCCGTTGTGCTACAGGTATTGCAGGTGTTTCCCCAAAGTAGTCGAGGCTGGCTATTCACTTTTCTATCATCTTTTGGCTACGGATACCACTATGCCTGTTAGTGTGCAGTTTTGCCCAGGTGGGTTTTGTGGTTATCTGAGATTGTATTGTATATTCATTGTATCTTGTACTCTTCATCTACTATCAGTATGTTGTAACTTAGAGACTTGGTGAGGACGATATTGTATATTATTCTGGATTTGTTGTCTTTTATACAGTTTCCTTTCTTTTGTCTCTTATTTCTTCGCTACGGCGTCGTATATCTGTTGTGGTGTTGTTTTCCGCCGTTGGGCGTGGATTTTTCCCCCGTTTGGGATGTTTTACATTATATTTATGTTGTACCCATTTTTGGGGTTGGTTTTTATAAAGGAGGTGCTGCCAAAATTTTAAAGAAAAAGTGGATTCTTTTAAAGAATTTGGATTGTGATTTCAAATGTTTCAAAAACTTTTATTATCTTTTCCGTATTTTTATGGTTTAGATTTCTGGGTTTTGGCTTTCTTTTACTGCGTTGTGTCTGAAGGCGTTGCGTAGTATTAGGGCCGTCACGTGCCAATTTCGGGTCGTGACAAAGTTGGTATCAGAGCGTGGTTTTACCTTTCGGAGTGTAGGATGACCTTGGTATGATGGAGTAGGTAACCTAAGCGGAGTAACGTAGTGTGTGTATGTCTGCAGCATACTCACGATGCAGTATTTCGCCTAAAGTGCCTAAGTACAATTGTTTGAAATTCCTTCCTTGATGATTCATATCCTTGTGATTCGATTTCCTTGTTCTTATCGAATCTTATATCTATTTATTGCCTTGCCGCCGATGACTATGGGGACTCAGAGTGATGCAGCGTGGGCCAAGGTCAGTGTTAGCTCGGGTGAGACGAGCACCGACCAGGATGGCACTTTTGTTGCACAGGTGCAGACGGTTCAGCCTTCGACAGATCAGCTCGCTAAGCTTGTGACAGAGATGCAGGACTTACGCCAGACGATGAGATCTTTAGTTGATGCCATTCGAACGCAGTGACAGGAGGTTGTCACCCCAGTTACTCAGTTGTTCATTGGGATCAGCATGCGGCAGTCTGTCACTTACGTAGCACCAGTGGATGTAACCCCAGTCGACGAGACACGTATTCCAGAGACTTTGCGAGTTCCAGGACAGTGGAAGACCCGTACACGTGTGCCAGTCCAGGGACAGAGGTTCAGTCGTCGTGACAGGTTTCGTGCACGTCTTGGGAGTAGCAGAGGCATATGACGTGGACAGACGTTCAGCTCTTATCCCCAGGAGGGTCAGCAGCGTTATGTTGGATGCTATCGATGTGGGAGCCTTCACCACTTCATCAGGGGTTGTTCCTTAGCGCCGCGTCAGGGTAGAGTTCAGAGAGGCCGTGGACGCGGAAGGTTTGCTCAGAGGGGTCAGTCTGGCAGAGGAAGAGTTTTGACAATTCCGGGTAGAAGGCAGACACGAGAGTTTGTTTCTACTCATCCGGACGCACGGGAGTCCAATGCAGAGTTTTCAGGTATCCTTGTTCATGTTCTTTTGTTGTGCTAGTTGGTTTTCGCACTTTGTGTCGTGGTTGGGACGAGGATCGTGTTAGTTAGATCAGCCGTTTTGTTGTGTTAAATTCTGTCAGCGATTCTTTTGTTGCGCGACACGTATTTCAGTCGTATGCCAATCGGTGAGGAGATTTTACCGTCATTGGATCCTTCTAGAAATGTTCGATTTGACGTTCTCCTGGGCATGGATTGGTTAGCTACGTGTTAGGCGTCTGTGGACTACCGTGTGGAAACAGGCAGGAATTGTTTTCCCGGCGAGTCAGTTCTTGCTGTGCGGATGGATAGTTGTGCCGTCTTTCACAGCTTGAATTCAGCCTTTTCCGCTGGTCAGCTTTGGAGGAGATGTCGTGGATTCTTGGCGTTCATTCGTGATACCGGAGCCAAAGTAGATTGTTGGATCGGTTTTCTATCGTGCAAGAGTTTTCCGACGATGTTCCAAGGGAGCTAGCGAAATTCAGGGAGCTAGCGAAATTCAGGGAGCTTAAGGATTTGCTGCAGAGTTGTTTGTTGGGAGGTTTGTGTGTCCGAGTGTTTCGCTTTTGGGAGCTCCTATTTCTGTTCGTCAAGGAGAAAGACGACAGATTGCGGTTGTGGATTGATGGATCGTTAATTGAACCGGCTTACGGTGCGGTTAGGTATCATTTACCTCGCTTTGACGATTTCTTCGATCAGCTCCAGAGTGCGAGACTTTTTCTAAGTGTGTTTGGGATCAGGTCATCATTGTTGAGGGTTCGGAGTGGTGGCATTCCGAATACTGTTTTTGTGCGTGCTACGGGCAGTTTGTGTTTTGGTGGTGTCTTTGGACTCGCCAATGCCCTAGCAGCATTTGTAGATTTGATGCACCAGATTTCTTCAGGCCGTTCCTCGACCAGTTGCTGTTGTGTTTTGACGACATTCTGGTCTACTTTGTGTCTTGAGGAACAAGAGCAGCACTTGAGAATTTGTTTTGCAGATATTGGGAGATCCCCAGCTGTTTGCTAGATTCTCGGAGTTTTCCTTCAGGCTTGTTTGTGTTGACTCCTAGGTCTTGTAGTTACGGGAGACGGTTTCGTATGGTTCCGAGGGAGATCGTAGCCGTACAGCTTAGGCCCAGACTTGTGTGCAGGACGGAGGTCCGCAGATTTTGGGCTTAGCAGGTTTTTACCGCCGTTTCGTGCAGGATTACTAGAGTTTTGTTGCACCGTTGACGGAACAGACTTGAAAGGAGGTTCTTTTCTTTGGACTGAGGCATGTGTACAGAGTTTTCGGCAGTTGAAGATTCAGTTAGCAACTGCATCAGTTCTTGCTTTTGATTCGGAGTCCTTGATTGTGACTAGGGTGTGCTAAGTTATGAATGCGTTTGTGTACCTGATGTTATCGGGTAGAGACGTGAAATCCTAAAGCAAGCACATCAGTCAGCTCTCTATGTTCATTCAAGTTCCGCCAATATTGACGTGACTGGTGAGATAGTTACGGGTGGACAGGAATGTCAAGAGAAATTTCAGGTTTTGTTTCAAGGTGTTTGTCTTGTTGTGCGTTTGTGTTAATTGTTTGCGACAGTTGGGATCGTCACTCGCCATTGTTAGGATACTTTTTGATAGTTGTTATCAGGAGACATTCCAATTGGAAACCTTTAGGTTTAGTCAGGTCGTGTCGATCACCAGTCTGTTTTTCTGACTCTGCGTAGTAGGATTGTTGGACCTCAGCTATTCTAGAAACTTCGGAGATGATCCAGTTGGTTCAGGTCAGGATGAGTAGCCCAGTGCAGACAGAGGTCTTATGCCGACCATGTTGGTCGCAGACTTGAGTTCGCAGTGGGAGATCATGTATTCCTACGGACTTTCCGATGAATGACATGTTGAGTTTTGGGAAGCTTATCCCAGGAATTTTGGTCCTTTTGAGATCCTTAAGGCGAGTTAGTTTTCGTTGCCTTTAGTTTGGCACTTCCGCCCAGATTATCGATTATTCACCCCGTTTTCATGGTGTTAATTTTTGCAATTACCTTCATGACTTTTTCACATGATTCAGCACAGACTTTAGTGTGGACTCGATCTTTTCATTCACCAGCAGCCATTAGTGTAAATGGTTCGGCAGGTGAAGAAACTTCGGTCAAGGGTCTTGCCATCTGTGAAGAGTTTTCTTGGACGTAGCCGTATAGTGAGGTGATCACTTGGGAAGCTGCGAGCGAGATTTGGGAGTTTTGTACTCTTCTCTTTGAAGGTATGCTTGGTGAAAATTTTTAATTCGGGGACGAATTTTTATAAGGGGGGAGATTGTAACGTTCTAGAATTCGTTTTGTGTTTGTTTCGGTTTTTGGGTTAAATTCGTCGGTATTTTCAGTTTTATACCGATTGTGATCAAACGGCCATATCGACTTGCCAGCACCTAGTTTTGATAAAATAAAGCTAGTGCGCAATCTTTAGGAGTATATTGGACGTTTTGGTCAAATTTGAATTTTTCTCAATTTTAATATTATTTTAATCCGGTTTGCACATTTTTGGAAATCTTCTCTTTACGTCTTTTCTTTAAATTATTCATGAGTTAAACTAAACCACATAATGTTTTATTTATTGTGTGGACAAGGTTTTAATGGATAAAGAATAGAAAAGAATTGATTAGAAGGTGCATGAATGTGTGTTTAATGAGTGTGAATGCATTTATTGCATTGTTTTACTTGGAAATTTCCCTCTCTCTATCTCCTTCTCTCCTTGGCCGAGCCCTCTCTTCTCTCTTCTGCACTTAGTCTTTTTTCTTCTCTCTTTTCATCATAAACCCTTCACAAATCCAATTTCTTCACAATTCTTCACAAAAATTCCAATTCTCTTCACTTTTTCCTTGTGCTTGCTTTGAAGTGCACATGAGCTTGGATCTTTGGCTTCTTTTGGTTAGGTAAAATTCTTTTATTGTTAATTATGTGTTTTTATTGTAGTTTAGCTTTTTAATTTCAATTTAGAATGTTTTAAGTTAGGGTTTGTGTGTTATATCGTATTTTAGTGTCGGTTTGTGACTTCTAGGACCTGCTGTGACCCGAGATGTATACTGGAAAATTAAACATAGTGGTATGTTGTACTAGGGGACCAGGAGCACCACCTAGAAGATGGACCCCAGGCCACCGGCCAGGGCCGGCGATGGCTAGAGGAGGGGCCGGCGACGCCGGTCATGGTGAAGAGTTAGGGTTTGGGTTTTCCTGTGTAGGTGTCTGGTTTGGGTTCTTCTGGTCTTGTTTGTTTGTTTAGTTTTCACAGTAGGCAAAATCTGGGATCACTTAAGTAGTTTCTAGTGTTTCGTGTCCGCGCGATACGTATTACGACACGGGTCGTGCAGTTTTCGTGGTTTTTCTCTTAAGTTGTTTTCGTCGTGTCGCTACTCTCGTTAGCCATGATGCGAACACTTAAGAGGTTGTTTTGTGTAGTTGGTTCGTGTTTTAGAGTTGTTATTAATATATATAATTGTTATTGTTTATATGTTGCAGGTTCGTAGATGGGGACAATGGACACTGCCACAGGGGGTTTCAGGTGGTAGACTTCATCTAGCTTGGAGTGTGGGTGAGTAGATTTAACATCTATAGGGGAATCGCCCGCATGGCGTTATGCGTCTGGGCTAGAAATATTTACATTGTCGCATATTCTATGTCATGTTTAGAATTGCGCATATACCTTTCTGTTTAGTGATAGTTGTGCTTGGACTAGTATCCTTAGGACACCGCACTATTATTGACGGCTCAGATTGCGAGAGCACTGATTGTATGCCACACACACCGTCAATAATTGCCATGTCATACACAACCCATATTTAGAAATGATATTGTCCGGTTAGGAACATTGTGACATTGATACATATTTCTTATCGTTTATAACTTAGGCTTTGATATGCCAGTTCCTGTTTACCTATAGGGTTTTGTACCATTAGTGTTAGGTACATACACACCTAAGGACATAGCTACAGGTGTACTTGCATTTTATATATTTTATTATACCTGATAGGTATATCACATCATCATATAGGTAGATATCTATATTTCTGCTATACCATTCATGTGTTCATTTGTATCTGGTGAATGCTATGTTTTTCTTTTATACGCTTTCATTACAGTTTATATGTTGTGTATACTTTATTCATGGATTATCGCATTGTTATATGGATTTTTCATGATGTTTTCTGGATTTGGGGACCGTGGTAGTTCATGAAATTATGCATACATTGAAAAACCCGGTTTCCTTGATATGATATTTTAGCAGCCACCATGAGATTTATCGGTGCTGATATATATACCCTACGCGAGAAAAGGAGGGATCCGTGTACGGGTACATGGTGGGGCCCGGAGGTACCCCGAAGCAAGAACGTTGTCGCAGTGAGTCGACGTCGCGGTGCTAGGCGATGAGGCTTAGGGGAACCATACTTTCCGGTAACAGGACCAATGACTCATCGGCTATCGAGTGGATACCGACGGGAGTCATATGCGTATGGATACGTCAAGAGGCGAGGGTCAGAGCTAGGCACTCGAGCTCTCGGGATAGAGTATGATACGTACTTATCAGGGGGCCAGTCATGGAGACAGCACCTGATGGATCAGTATTTCTGTGTCGATGCTTGGCACATTGGTTTCATGATATTTCTAAATACTCATTTGTATATATAACAGGGGATTGATCCGCTGTTATATATGCCCTTACACCAATATTAGTGGAATGGGACGCTAATATATGTGTATTGCCCTCATCATATGTTGCGCCACGGCAGCGCCCCGGCCGTCTAACCGAGGCCAAAATGCGGAATCAAAATTTTTCCTTACTCGGAAACCGGCGCTACCGCGGACAATGAAAACCCGGATCGTAAACCATTAACCTATACTAGCTAACTAGAGATGGGGTGAGAGATATACCAAGCGATCCGTGTCCTCCGGTCTTCGTCTCCACTCCGATCTCCCGCGGAATCTCCGTCACCTCCTCGCTCGTCGGAAAGGGCACCACGTAGCCGGAATCTTTTACGGGCTCCCGCCTCTTGACCGAGGCAACTCGGGCGCGAAGTTGGCTAGCCGACGCGTCCAAGGCTTGCTATAGAATAGTGTAGTGAACTTGTCTCTTGGGGTTATGAGGTTGCCTTGATGTGGAGGAATGGAGAAGAGAAGGAGAGAAAGAAATGAGCTTTGAAGCTAATCTTTTGCAACCATGGAATGAGATGAAAAATGCCACACCAAAAATTAATTATCCCTCTCTCTCTCTCTCTCCATAATATGGCCGGCCCCTCTCTCTCTCAAAAATAGATTGGAGAGAGAAAAAGAATGGAAAAAGGCAAAACAAATATAGAATATGGTCACTCTCATTCTAATCCAAATCCTTTCCACCAACCATCAAATGAAAAGCAAGTGATGAGATTAAAAAGGAATCTCATCATGACAAAGGCACATAAGCAACAAGACCCTCCACAAAAGAGTTATTTGCAAACTGCAAATAACCCCCTTCCAACAAGAAAGTCCGACCGAGAAGGAATGAAGGAAAACCGGCCGGAACGAAATGCAAACTGCCAACTTCAGAAAACCGATCCCGTAATAAAATACGGGAAAGCCCCACTACTGCAAATACATGCCCGCATTTGTATTCCCACTGAACACAAATGCAAAGAGACAAAACTACACTATCAAATACTAGAATCCGGCTTAAGCCAAAGCCGGCTAGTAAAAACCGTCCGATCAACGATCCGTGCAATACCGCACGTATCTGATCGAACCCTGCCATATCTCCATACGGCCTCTATAGCGTTTCGCCCGAAAGCTTGAGTAACTGAAAGTGGTGGACTCTAAAGACTCGTCAACACCTTGGCTGTGGATTTAACCACTAGCACGTCAGAGGTATAAGCCAATACGTGACGGGCCACCAGGCATTGACCAAAAGGGACGTCGATGAGGAAGCTCACCCCGACACCCAACTGAGCCTGTCAGTGACAATATCCGTACAGTCCGGTCCGTTCGTCTATGAGTATCGCATGGCGGGCCTAGGGGGTTGGTGAAAGTTAGACCCCCAAAAGCGGTACAAGTCGTGTCGGAGTGTAGCCCAGAACACCCTGAGATACTACTGGAATACCTACCAGTAAATCTCCTTGCCTCGGCCGAGGGCTTCGTGTAATGGCTCTCCTAGACACAGCGCGACCTCACCCCCAATACCGGGAGAGACGAACCCCTGCAGATCCGCTCACTGCCTCCATGTGGCTCGGGACTGTACCCAACTAAAACCTGTTTGCACGACTCCTTTGAGCCGTGGTAGGGTAGTAATCAAAGCACAGTGGGAACTCACACGAGACAAATGACGATGTCAGGTCGATGAACTAACCTGTACACATGTCACCTGGGAACTGCTATCTGACATCTGGTATAAGACCAACTAGCAGGTTCCCGGCGAGTCCTTTCCGGTGTACTCATAACCCAATGAGCACCTGTATACATCTTAGGTGAACCAACTAACACCAGTGGCTTGTGAGACCGGCCACCGCCCCTCGTCGGGGTCTCGACTGTATACACTAGTCTACTAATGGAGTATCGATGCCCTGTCTCGAAACTCCTACGACTAGGGACTTTTGAGGATGTGCTTATAGACTACCAGCTCCCACGTATATGATCGCCATCATACTGCTGGTAGTCAAGCAAGAATCCTAGGGGCTCTATCAACGTGTAATAGCGACATGTCAGGTCACCTAAAGCAGTACACGATGATAAAGATAAACCAGATAGCATACTATCATCTCGAGTAAGACTGTCCTACCGGGATAGGTCCTCCCTCAATCATTGCAATCACGTGCCTGTGATCCAATAATTGACTCTGAGGGCACTATCTCCAACATCATATTTATCTTTATCATTATATTTTGGATGTTAGAACTGTGCTGGAGATTTGATTTGGGATATAAGAGATTCATTGGGATTGGATATTGATGTTGTACATACGAGATATGTGAGATCCACTTGATGTTGTACATTTGATATATGTGAGATATACTGATATTGTACATACGAGATATGTGAGATTCACTTGATATTGTACATTTGATATATGTGAGATATACCTGAAATTGTACATACGAGATGTGTGAGATCCACTTGATGTTGTACATTTGATATATGTGAGATATACCTGATATTGTACATACGAGATGTGTGAGATCCACTTGATGTTGTACATTTGATATATGTGAGATATACCTGATATTGTACATACGAGATATGTGAGATCCACTTGATGTTGTACATTCGATATATGTGAGATATACCTGATATTGTACATACGAGATATGTGAGATCTACTTGATGTTGTACATTCGATACATATGCGAGATATACTTGATATTGTGCAGTTGAGGAGATGTGACACTTAGATGATATGAGTGCCAATTTGGGGGCTGATTTGAGGAATTGAGATTTGATTTGTCTTGTTGGATTGTGATCCTACCATGATGTCAGGATTCCGTGGAAATGACATATTTCACTCCATACCTCATTTTTTTATACTTATGCATTGTTCCATGTATTAGGAGTACCTGTGAGTGTACCTTCATGAGTGTTGCGCATTTACTTTCTCATATCCCCAGTGCATTATTATTGCATATTGTTGTCATATCATTATTGCTTTATATATTGGTGGTACTGGTTAGTGTACTTTCCATTATTTCGTACTCATATGACCTGTTATTACTGCAATTGTCATATATTAGATTCATGATGTACGTACATTCTTGCGATTACCTGCATATGTTATTTACTATTCACGAGTTGTCAACTCACCCCCGTTGTGCCACATGTATTGCAGGTGTTTCCCCAAAGTAGTCGAGGCTGGCTATTCACTTATCTATCATCTTTTGGCTGCGGATACCACTTCGCCTGTTAGTGTGCAGTTTTGCCCATGTGGGTTTTATGGTTATCTGATATTGTATTGTATATTTGTTGTATCTTGTACTCTCCATCTACTATCAGTATGTTGTGACTTAGAGACTTGGTGAGGACGATATTGTATATTATTCTGGATTTGTTGTCTTTTATACAGTTTCCTTTCTTTTGTCTCTTATTTCTTCGCTACGGCGTCGTATATCTGTTGTGGTGTTGTTTTCCGCCGTTGGGCGTGGATTTTTCCCCCGTTTGGGATGTTTTACATTATATTTATGTTGTACCCATTTTTGGGGCTGGTTTTTATAAAGGAGGTGCTGCCAAAATTTTAAAGAAAAAGTGGATTCTTTTAAAGAATTTGGATTGTGATTTCAAATGTTTCAAAAACTTTTATTATCTTTTCCGTATTTTTATGGTTTAGATTTCTGGGTTTTGGCTTTCTTTTACTGCGTTACGTCTGGAGGCGTTGCGTAGTATTAGGGCCGTCGCGTGCTAATTTCGGGTCATGACAACGTGTCAGCGCAATCGCTTTTGCGCAAGCGCTGCGCTGTACGACACGTGTCAGCGCAGTTGCGCAACCGCAGATGCGCTGCGTTGTGTGCTGCGCGACACGTGTCATCGCAGTTGCGCAAGTATAGTTGAGCTGCGCTGTGCACTGCGCGACACGTGTCACGCGTTGGGGCATTTGCGCCAAACAGAATTAAAATTTTAAAGAAATCTTTTTGTTCTTATTAAAACAAGAAGATTTTCTTCTGTAAAACAGAAGCCCTTGGATCAAAAATCCAACGGTGGGGAAAATTCCCCAAATCACTCAGAGAAAGATCTCTTTAACAAATTTAACTAATTTGTGAGCACTATATAAAGGACTCTAGACCTCAATTCAAAATCATCAATATCATCATTGAGAACTCTGAAGAATTGGAGAGAATTCCTCAAGAACAAAAAAGGTAAAAACCTTTAGAAAAAAGAGAAAATTCTCTTATGAACAGATTATTGATCTGAGAACAAGATCAATGATCTTCAATAAAAAGAAAAATAAATAATAATAGTGCCTTGCACTTTCTTATGAACCGTTGGTTCTTTAAAAACAAGAAAAACTTGTTTTCTTTGATTTAAAATCGATCAAAAGATAAAACAGTGCTCTGCACTTGCAAAAATTGCACTGTTGCGCTCCTGTATTAGCGCAAGCCACCAGGAAGCGCCACGTGTCAGCAGCGCAACAGCGCAGTGCACTGACACTGCGCTGTTGCGCTTGCGCTCATCAGAGCGTGACACGTGTCACCACCATATGAGTTTGCGCCTTGCGCTCCTCAATTGGCACAAAGCGCCTGACAAGCCACGTGGGGCATTGTCAGAACATTGAATGCAATGCATTATTGAAAGGGCAGAGCCCAATTAAAAGGTCCATCAGACCAAAATAAAAATGTTATGCATTATTTAAAGGGCAGAGCCCAATTAAAGGACCAAATAAAAAGGGCAGAGCCCAGTTAAAAAGGTCTAAATGGCCTAAAGTAGATGCTGTGCATCATTTAAAAAGGGCAGAGCCCAAACAAAGGCCTAACAGGCCAAATGCAAACAAAACGTTGAATATTCTCAACTGGACTTAGCCCAATCAAGGCCGTAAGTCCTCAAACTAAATTGACTGAGCAAGATTGCTCTCCTAAATCAATTTACAACCGGTTCGAGGGTATATCTCCGAACTCCTTTGACACCTATCGTTGCAATCCTTCAACGACGTCAGAGAGGCGACGGGTCCCGACAACCACACATCGATACGGACTGCGGGGTCCTTAAACTCATGGACCGAAACGTCCTTAAACTAATATTCGTCCCAAAATGGGAATGTTGGACCGAAATGTCCTTAAACTAATGCCCGTCCCCAAATGGAACATGGACCACCACATCCCTAAACTGGAACATGGACCCCACGTCTCTAAACTGGCAATGGACCGCAATGTCCTTAAACTATTTATGGACCACTACGTCCCTAAACTGGAACAGTAGAGCCCCCCTAAATGCTCTTTTGTCGGATCTAAACGATCCCGTTTAAGTAGATCTTAGCCCCAAACACGGCTAATGTATCCTTAAATATTCAAATAGACTATAAAACTCCAAATCAACTTTGGTTCAAGGGTACATCTCCGAACTTCTCTGACACCTATCGTTGTAATCATTTAACGACGTCAGAGAGGTGACGGGTCCCGACGGCCATATATTAAATGGATCACCACGTTAAGTTGATCTTAGTCTCAAACAGGACTAACGTATCCTTAACGAACGTTTAAGTAGATCTTAGCCTCAACATGGCTAACGTATCCTTAAACTAAAACGCCAAACCCAAATCTAAGTAAATACGGATTTGGACTAATCCACGTCCTACGGGCGACGGCATAACCTAGTCTCCGTATACAATCTACGGGCAACCACAAACGAAATAAACACACAAGACACGAAGTGAAATTCTGGAGAAGGAGAAAGTGGATACCGCGATGCGGTAGCGTAATTAACTGCAGGGGCTTGCGTCTGCAGGGAAGAGCGTCCCCACAATCAAAAATCCCTCAAGTGAGAGGGAATCTGACGAAGTCTGCTACATCGGCCGCATCCGTCTAAACCTCCGATACACGGTGCCATAAATCAACTTGGTATCTTCGGAGAGGTGGACGGATAAAACCAAATAGCATATGCCCCGAATCTCAGGCAAGACGTCCTCACGTCGTCGCCGTCTTTCGGAGGGGAACACTAAGTACTCTTTATTTGGGCAGCGCCCACGTGATGGGCATGTGAGGCGCTTGGCCCCGAACGCCAACTATTGAGTGCTAAGTACTCTTTATTTGAGTATCGTCCACGTGAGGAGCCCGTGAGGCGCTTGGCACTGTTTCTTTCTTTATGCATTTTTCTGAAAATGTTCAATTCTCTATTCTCCCCTGGATCTTCGATCCCCAAGAACAAATTCGTCCCCACGAGAATTAAATTCTCATTTGTGGGAGACCTGTCTCCTGGATCTCGGATCCAGGGGAAAGAACTATGTTCTTTATGAGGGTTAAATCCTCGGATATGCAGATGAGATACTGTGGTCTCTATTATCTTTATTACTTTAAAAAAAGTTCTTCTTCCTTCTTCTCTCTTAAATCTCTTTTTTTTTTGCTTTTCTTTTTTGAACTTGAAGTTTATGAGGGGGTTCTTCTCTACAAGACTTGAAGTCTTGTGGCCTTTATATAGTGGAAGCAAGTTTGTTGATTTAGTTAAAGAAATCTCTCATTGAGTGATTCTTAATTGATTTGGGGATTTTATCCACCGTTGGATCTTTGATCCAAGGAATTCTGTTTTACAGAAGATATTTTTCTTGTTTTCAACAAGATTGGGAAAATATTTTCCATACAGAGCTTATTCTGTAGCTTCGTGATTTTTAGTCACCATTGGATCTTTAATCCAATGGTGCTCTGTTTTACAGAGCGTAATCTTTCTTGTTTAGAAAGATTGGGAAAATATTTTCCATACAGAGCTTATTCTGTAGCTTCATGATTTTTAATCACCACTGGATTTTTAATCCAACGGTGCTCTGTTTTACAGAGCGTAATTTTTCTTGTTTAAAAAAATTGAGGAATATTTCCTCAACAGAATTTAATTCTGTATTCTGATAATTTATCATCTCTGTTGGATATTTGATCCAATGGCAGAGAACTTTTAGTTCTGGCGTGGGCGCCCTCATTCAAGGCACGTGAGGCGCTGCCTCAGGGTTTTTAACTCCCGGCGTCGGCCCTCTCGTGCAAGGCATGTGAGGCACTGCCTCAGAGTTTTTAACTCCCGGCGTCGGCGCCCTCGTGCAAGGCACGTGAGGCGCTGCCTTAGAGTTTTTAACTTTTATTTAATAGATTTCTTTTTGTGCTTTGCACATTGGCGTCCGCGTGAGGAGCACGTGAGGCACCATCATAGGATTTAATTCTATCTGAGACAGTACCTACATGTTTTGCATGTGGAGCTTTCCCTTTATTTTATTGTTATTATTTTATAAGGGAGCAAGTTTTGAGCCAAAATTTTGGCGGGAACAAATGCCCCCCACTACTTTGCCCACGTAAGTATGTACGTGGGTGAAGTAGTGCAGAGTTATGCATGTCCATAGAATTGAGGGCTTAGGAGACAAGTTTAGGGTCTATGTAGCCTAAGACTTTTTTCATCTTCATGAGCCGTAGAGATCTCAAGAAGGTTTTTTCTCCCTACAAGTCGAGAGGATCTCGTAGGTGAAAATTCTCCCTAGAAATCGTGAGGATTTCTAAGCGTTCATCACCTCCGTGAGTCGTAAGGATCTCACTCGGGTATTTTTCCTTACGAATCATGAGGACCCGTAAGTAGCTTCTTTATTTCATTGGCGAATTTGGTTTTGGCAAATGCGGTCCGTAGATAGTCTATCTTGATCTCCTTACGGGGCAGCGATGGCTTAGGAAACAGGTTCAGATCTGCCGCCTAAGACTTTTCAACTTTATGAGCCGTGAGGGTCTCATAAAAACTTTTCTCACTACGAGTCGAGAGGATCCCGTAGGTGTATTTTCTCCTCAGAAGTCGTGAGGACTCCTAAGTGTGTGTTTTCTCTTGAGAGTCGTAAGGATCCCACAAGAAAAAATTTCCCCTTAGAAGTCGAGAGGACTCGTAAGTGGTTGTTTCCCTCCTTGTCGATATTCGACTTTGGAGAGTGTGGCGAATCGAGAAGTTCTCGCAAGGACACTAATTTCCTCACGAGTCGAGACGAATCGAGAAGTTCTCGCAAGGGTGTCCTAACGTCACAGTTAACTCCTGCTAATAGAAGTCCGTTAGGGTCTGTGGTAATAGAGTTTTTTTACCCGTCGCGCCGTCGCGTTGGCCGATATATTCCCCGATATGCAATCTTGCTGTTCAGTTAGCCCCGCGACTGTCGTCTTTCTGATCCCTTCGGGGGCTGGACAAGACGTCTTCAAGTAATCTTCCAGGTGATATTACAGTCGAAAGAGCAAGCATTAGGGATATTCCATGTCGCTTTTTACTTGAGGTTAGGTTCAGTTTGGGAGCCCCGATGAGTCATGACCACTCCGTGCTGGAGTAGGATGATCTCCGATGGTCTTTCAAGTCTCATTTAAGTTGCCGTCTAGACCCTGAAGCTAGGAATCTTCCTTTTCTTCGTTTGTTGACATTGTGTCTGCAATATTGAAATGAATGTCGAGATTGTCTCTGGGTTATCTGTGAACCGTCGAGATTTGGAACTAGGGGACTTTGTCATGGCTCCGTTTGTTGATGTCGCGTCTGTATCCTGTTAGAGGGAGAAAGAACGTTGTTGTTGATCTCTAGGCTGAGGATACTGCCGTCGAGACTTGGAACTAGGGACTTTGCCATGGCTCCGAGGTAGTCTCCAGGTTGTCCGTGAACCGTCGAGATTTCGAACTAGGGGACTTTGACGCGGCTCCGTTTTGCTGACGGCGTATCTGCTTCTGGTTGGAACGAGAAGGAACGCCGTTAGTGCTCTCTAGGGTATAGATGTAGCCATCGAGATCTGGCTTCCCTTTGACGAAGCCTGATGGGATAATGTGGTTCCCTTTTCTTTTGTGCGAATGGATTGTATACAGGGGTCAATGTGATCTCACCTGCAGGGCAGAAATTTTATTTCATTTTTTATTTCTTTCCACGATGCTTTATCATTTCAGCTTTTTATATCGCGAAAGTCGCGATTGCCTAATCATTTTGGTTATTTTTTTGCGGTGCCCAATCATTTCGGCTATTTTTCTTTTTCTTTACTCGCTATTTTTTATTGCGAATTGCCCAATCATTTCGGCTATTTTTATTTGCATATATTTTACTCGCTGATTTTTGTTGCGAGTTGCTCTATCATTTTGGTTATTTCATATGCATTTTTGCTCGCTGATTTTTATTGCGAGTATGGAACTTGAGATCTGACACCAATTTTGGCATCAGTATCGCTGCGACTGGAATATTGCCAGGAGCGAATCATCATTTGCCGTAAAATGGCTCGGAATTTGATACCAATCTTGGGCATCAGCATCGCTACCACTAGAATGTTGTCAGGAGCGAATCATCATTTGCTTTTGTCGATTCAAACAAAGGTGGCTTAGCAAACAAGGATAGGATCCTGTCGACTAAGGCTTTTTGACTTCATGAGCCGTAAGGGTCTCATAAAGTGTTCTTCCCTACGAGTTGTGAGAATCTCGTAGGTGTGTTTTCTCTTTAGGAGTCATGAGGATTCCTAAGTTTGTGTTCTCTTATAAGTCGTAAAGATCTTACAAGAGTGTTTTCTCCTTATAAGTCGAGAGAACTTACAAGTGTCGTTCACCACATGAAAACATTCCTCGTCGTTGGTGGCACTTGGTGGGGGAAACGTTTATTTGTGCCCGTGGATTGTATACAAGGGCCGATATCGGACCACCTGTAGGGCAACTTGGAGAATGTGATGGCTTAAGAACAGGTTCAGGTCCCTGTATCTTAAAGCTTTTGAATCCTATGAGCGTGAGGGTCTCATAAAGGGGATTCTTCTTACAAGTCATGAGGATCTCGTAAGTGTAATTTCTCCTTAGGGATCATGGGGATATCTAAGTGTGATGCTCCCTTGTGAGTCGTAAGGATATCACGCAAGTATTTTCTCCTTATAAGGTCGAGAGGACCTTGCAAGTGTGCATGAATTTTTTTACGAGTCTGTGCCCTTTCGGGTTTTCATGAACTCGCCGGCAGTCTTGCTGTTTTTACTCACGGAGCCCTTTCGGGTTTTCATCTGTGCCCATTTTTCTTGTAGACATATCGTTTTTTTTTTGCACGATGGAACTCTCGAGAATAGTTTCGCCGCATGTGACCCATCTGTTTGCCGGTGGGATTCGAGTTGTAGTCCTCACCGCTGGGACTTATGGACTTGCATTTCACTATCGTCGTGTTAAAGGCGACGCTGTTAGTTTAAAGATATCTCAGTCCAATGTTAGTTTAAGGACATCGCGGTCCATTGTTAGTTTAAAGACATCTCGGTCCACAGCTAGTTTAAGGACGTTGCGGTCCGTAGGGGATTTTGAGGCGAGATTTCGCTGGATACTACTTATAGAGTTTGGACTGAGGAAGATAGCAAGCGGACACGAGCGTCGTCATCCATCATTAACCTGAGACGTAACTTGTCAAGCGTAGTATTTCTTAAGGAACCGGCCGTTTATTGGCCCGAAGGGTCTTTCGCCATGCATATCCGTGAGCACGTAGGCCCCGCCTTGGTAGACCTTGTCTATGATATACGGGCCCTCATAGTTCGGCTCGAATTTCCCCCGTTTAGCACGATTGGGGATCATATGTCCTTTTACAATTAGCACAAGTTTGTCTTGGCGGAATGTTCTTGGCCTAGTCAATTTTTTGTATGAGCACGTCATCCTTATTTTGTAAGCTTCTACATTTTGCTGTGCCATGAGACGAGTTTCATCAAGGGCGTCTAGCTCCTCAAGCCAAAAATGGGCATTTTCTTCATCCGTCAGTTCGTATCGAACCGTCACTCACAGAGAGGGTAGCTCTATCTCCAAGGGAAGTACCGCTTCCGTGCCGAATACTAATGCAAATGGCGTTGTGTTCGTGGCCGTCTTGAACGTGGTCCGATAGGCCCAGAGAGCTTCATGCAATCTCTCGTGCCAGTCCTTTTTATTTTTGGACACCATTTTCTTTATGATCTTTGTCAAGGTCTTGTTGAAAGCCTCAGCTAGACCGTTAGCTCGGGGATTATAAACTGAAGAATATCTCCAATCTATATTATGTTGTTGTGCGAAGCGACTGATCTTATGGCTTCTGTAGGCCGACCCATTATCCGAGATGATCCGTCGTGGAGTGCCTAATCGGTAGATGATATGTGTCCTGAAGAAATGGAGGATGTTCTCTGTCTTCACCTCTCTTAGCGGTATTGCTTCTGCCCACTTGGAGAAGTAATCGGTTGTTGCTAGTATGAACCGATGTCCCTTGGATGAAGCCAGTTCGATGAGCCCAATTATATCGGTCCCCCACATTTCGAATGGCCAGCTAGCCAGCGTTGGGTGTAGCGGATTTGGATGCTGGTGGATGAAGTCCCCGTGAATTTGGCACGAGTGACACTGTTTCGCATATTTGAGACAGTCCTGAATCATCGTGGGCCAGTAATAGCCCATTCTCTTAATCTTCAATTTCATCTTGGGCCCAGCCTGATGAGAACCGCAGAGTCCGTCGTGAGTTTCTTGGACGGCTATCTTTGCTTCTTCTGGTTCCAGGCATCTCAGCCACAGACAGTTGAACGATCTCTTATATAGAGTATCATTGACGAAGGCAAAGGACAAGGCTCGCTTCATAAGCTGATGTCTTGATGACGCTTCTTCGAGCGTTCGATGGGATTTGAAGTAGTCTATGAAGACCTCTCTCCAATCCTTAGCCTTTTCTTCATCCTCTATTCGGAAGACTGCTTGTTCAATTGCTCCCCTTCTTTCAGACTACTTCAGAGATATTTCTGCTGGCGCGAGAATACGGAGGTTTTGCACAATGATCCTTACGTCATCGAGGTTTTCGTTGGCCAGTTCTTTAGCGAGTTTGGCTAATGCATCCGCTTTGCTATTTTCCGCACGTGGTATACTTTTCAGGGTGTAGGAGGGGATCTGAGTCAGCAATTGCTGCACTCTGTCGCCATATTTACCAACTCTGGCTTGCACGTCTGGTAGTCGCTATTTACTTGGCTAACGACCAGCTAGGAGTCTCCATATATGAGGAGGTTTCTGATTCCCATGTCAACAGCAATCTCAAGACCTGCTATCAAAGCTTCGTCCTCAGCCTCATTGTTTGTTCTCGTCTCTGTTAATGAAAGGGCAAAAAGTATTATCCCTCCTTGTGGAGACACGAAGATAAGGTCCACCCCAGCTTTGATTATGGGGGTATTGTGCTTTCGCTTCTTCATGGAAGATGCTCTAACGAAGTAGAGTTCCCATCGGGCATTATTTCCTTCCTCCTCCCCATCGATTGCATCAAACGCATGTTCATCTGGCAATTGGCAATTTAAGGGAGTGTCTGCTGGTATTGGATGTTCAGCAAGAAAGTCAGTGATGGCTGGGCCCTTCATTGCCCTGAGGGGTCGATAGATTATCGAGAACTCCATCAAGAGGAAGGCTCATTTGGCAAGCCTTCCCGTTAGTATGGCTCTTGACATCAAATATTTGAGAGGATCCACCATTGATATGACATGGATCTCATGCACCAAGACATAATGTCGAAGCTTTTATCGCGAAAATCAGTGGCAGGAAATGCTTTTCGATGGGGGAGTAGTTGTTTTCTGCCCTCAGGAGAACTCGACTCAAATAATAGAGAGCTCTCTCTTTTCCCTGATCGTTCTCCTGTGCCCATAGTGCGCCTAGAGAACCTTCAAGGGCTGTTGTATATAGGATGAGGGGCTTTCCCTTGACTGAAGCTGTCAGCACCAGTAGATTCTGCAGACATTGCTTGATTTCATCCAGTGCACTTTGGCATTTACGATCCCAAACGAACGGGGTCCCCTTCTTCATTAGATGGCTGTAGGGGTGGCATTTGCCGGAGAGATTGACTTGGAGTTTGACACCTGTTTAGGCATCAATATCTCTACAATTGGGATATTGCCAGGAGCGACTCATCATTTTCCTTGAGAGCACTCAGAATTTGATACCGATTTAGGCATCAACATTGCTACAACTGGGATAGTGCCAGGAGCGAATCATCATTTGCCCCTATCGATTTGGACAAAGGTGGCTTAGTAGACAGGGTTAGGATCCCGTCGACTAAGACTTTTGACTTTATGAGCCATAAAGGTCTCATAAAGTGTTTTCTCCCTACGAGTCATAAGGATCTCGTAGGCGTATTTTCTCCTTAAGAATAATGGGGATTCCTAAGTGATGTCCTCTCTTGTAAATCGTAAGGATCTTCCAAGTGTGTTTTCTCCTTATAAATCGAGAGGACCTACAAGTGTTATTCATCATATGGGGACATTTCTTACCATTTGTAGAACTTGGCAAAGAAATATTTATTCATGCCCGTTGATTGTATACAAGAGTCAATATGGACTGCCTGTAGGGTAACTTGGGAGATATGACGGCTTAAGAGCGGGTCCAGATCCCTGTAACTCAAGGCTTTTGAATCCTATGAGCCATGAGGGTCTCATAAGGGAAAATTCTCCTTACGAGTCATGAGGATCTCGTAAATATATTTATTTTAACGAGGTTGCGCCTTTCCGTGTTTTCACAAGCTCGCCGGCAGTCCTACAGTTTTTCTCACGACGCCCTTTCGGGTTTTCATCCGTGCCCATTTTGCTTGTGGACATACCACTTTTTTTTAACGGGGCATTCCACTAGATTGTAGGACCTGTTTGTAGGCCCCTTAATATCCTTTCTGTCTTTTGAGAAGAAATGACCATTCTACATAGAGATTCTTCCACCGGTGAGAAATATGCCCCTTGTGTATATCTTGGGGGGAACGATTACCCACGCCGTCACTATTTTAGCGGCAGCTTGCTTCAGAGCCGCTTATTTTTGTTGAGCGTAGGTGACAAACGCTACCTTGCCTCCGCTTTTCACTCGTCATTATCAGATGAGAAAGAGTCCTGACCCATTTGATCCAATCGAGCCATTTTATCCATGAGGTCTTGGAAGGTTGTTGGCTTAAAGAGGGCCATATACGTGAACACCTTTTGAATTTGGGTCAGGGGTGGCTATGAACATTCTCACAGCCACAGCTTCGTCAATACATTGCTTACATTTTGACCAGAGATTTTGCTATCGGGTAACATATTGAACTCAGGTTTCATTCGGTCTAACCCTTTCGTTGACCAGCGCCGTCACGGTAGTATGTTCGTTCTCATTAGCGAATCCCTGACAGAAGAGCATATCCATTTCGTCGAACTTCTTCACGAAATCATTTGGGAGTTCCGCATACCATTCGAAGGCAATGCCCACCAGATAGCTGACGAACTGTCATAGGAGGAGTATATCATTCTCTCCAGAATTGCCGCACATGGATTTAAATCGCGCAATGTGCTGACGAGAATTCCCAGTTCCTTTGTCTATGTGGAGTCAAAACTATGTATTCTGGTGGGTACTGTATTTGATCGTAGCACTCCAGATACGGTCGACCAGTCTTGATTGGCCTATTTGATACTTCACTAGCATAGCGAGTTTTGACTTGTTAAGCGATATATGCGTCGAGCTTTTCTTTTAGGGATCATTTCCTCCTCAGCCATTGATGATGTTTGCAGAGAATTTGAAATGTCATCCTTATCTTTAAGACCGACTACCAGCGGTTCATCTGCCAGTGGTTCCGATTGAACCATTATTCCAGCCATATTCTGAATAAGAAGGACCATCTGGTTCATTTTAGTGGACATTTCTGCCACTTCTTTGTTCCCCTCCGAAAGACGGCGCGACGCGAGGACGTCTTGCCTGAGATTTGGGGCAGATGCTAATTGGTGCTATCCGTCTACCTCTCCGAAAATGCCAAGTTGATTTATGGCACCGTGCATCGAAGGTTTAAACGGATGCGTCCGATATAGCAGACTTCGTCAGATTCCCCCTCGCTTGAGGGGTTTTTGATTGTGGGGACGCTCTTCTCTGCAGGCGCAAGCCCCTGCAGTTAATTATGTTACCGTACCGCGGTAACAACTTTCTCCTTCTCTAGATGGTCACTTCATGTCGTGTGTGTTTATTTTGTGTTTAGTTGCCCGTGGATTGTATACGGAGACTGAGTTATGTCGTCGCCCGTAGGGCGTGGACTAGTCCAAATCCGTATTGTCTTAGATTTGGGTTTGGAGGTTTGGGTTTAAGGATACGTTAGCCTCGTTTGAGACTAACATCGACTTAAACGTTTGTTAAGGATACATCAGCCTAGTTTTTAGACTAAGATCGACTTAACGGGATCGTTTAGATCTAACAAGAGTGCAATTAAGGGGGGCATGATATTTAGTTTAGTGACATTACGGTCAATAGGTAGTTTAAGGACATTGCGGTCCAATGTTAGTTTTAAGACGTTGCGGTCAAGGTTAAGTACATCATAGTCCGTTGTTAGTTTTAAGACATTCCGGTCAAGGTTAAGGACGTCATAGTTCGAGGATTTAAGGACTCCACAGTCCGATGTTAGTTTTAAGACATCCCGGTCAAGGTTAAGGACGTCATAGTCCATGAGTCTAAGGACCCCATAGTCCATATCAATGTGTGGTCATCGGGACCCGTCATCTCTTTGAAGACGTTGAGGAATTACAACGCCAAGTATCAAAGGAGAGAAGAGATATACCCTTGAACCAAGGTAGATTAAATAGTCTTTGGCCCAATTTGGGACCAAGTCCAATTAATTATGTTATGAGCCCATTGACTCAGTTGAGTTTGAATTGAGGACTTATGGCCATCTTGGGCTAAATCCAATCATGTTTTAGAATATTGGCTTTTTCTGTTGGTCCATCAAAGGAGAGGCTTTGCCTCTAGTCACTTAGCCAATTGGGCTAAAGCTAGTGTTAAACACTAAAGACCAATCAGTGTTGAATACTGAGAATGAGATTGACAAGTTAGTGTTTAACACTAAAAGATAGTTGGTGTTAAACTCCAGCAACAGGGCTTTCAAATTAGTGTTAAACACTAAAGCAAATCAGTGTTAAACATTGGAAATAAAGACTTCCAAATTGGTGTTTAACACTAAGGCAGATCAGTTTTAAACATTGGAAATAGAGTCTTCCAAATTGGTGTTCAACACTAAGAAAGTCAGTGTTAAACACTGTAAATAGAGTTTTAGTGTTTAAACACTAAGAAAATCAGTGTGAAACACTAGGAACAGAGTTTTCCACATTAGTGTTAATCACTAAGAAAATCAATGTTGAACACTGGATGCAGAGGTTTCAATTTTAGTGTTAAACACTAAGGAAAGAGGGGTCACGTGGTAGCACGTGAGAGCGCCCTCCTCTGTGGAGCTTTTCAGGGGTCACATGGTAACACGTGACCCTGTTTCTTTACTTATTTGTTTATCTTTTTAAGGCTTGAACCCTTCATAGGGTTAAACCCTAAAAAAAACTTTAGAGGAATTAAATTCCCACTTTCTTTTAAAGAATTATTCTTAGATAGGGTTAAACCCCTAATTCCTTTTCTGTAGGAATTAAATTCCTCTTCTGTAGGAATTAAATTCCTCATATATGTGAAGAACTAAATTCTATCACAGGTTTAAACCCTAATTTCTTCTTTTTTAAGGGAATTGAATTCCTGTTATTTTGGTAGAATTAAGTTCTTAATTAGGGTTAAATCCTGGTTCTGTTCATTTTGAAGGAATTAAATTCCTATAACATAGGGTTAAACCCTAATTTTATTTCAAAGGAATTAAATTCCTACAATTCTATGAGAATTAAATTCTCTAACTTCCATTCACCCTCCATGCTTTGGATCTGCATGGCAGGATCTCAACCCAATGAGAATTAAATTCTTAATTCATGGGGAGATGTGCACTTTGCAGATCCTCTACTAGAGAAAAAACTAAGTTCTTCTTTTTTATATAAGAGTTAAACTCTTTTGAGAATTAAATTCTCTTTTGAACCCTCTCCTTTCTTACTTAAGGTTTTCTTTTGCAGAGGATCAAATTCTTACAAAATCTCAAGGCTCTATTTCTTTCTCTCTGGATATCTCTGTGTCTGTCTCTATGTCTCTTTTTTCTTTTGGGCTCCTATTTATAGGAGAAGTAAGAGAATCAATCAGTTTTAATGAATCTTTCATTGAAAGATTTGATTTGTTTACTGAGAGATTTGATTTACATTCATCATTCATCTGGACCTTTGGATTATTAGGTGAATTTTATTCACCATTGGATTTTAAATCCAAAGATATCCCTTGATTTTAAGGGTAAATCTTTCCAAGTTCAAGATTTTTCCATAAATAGGTGATATTTAATCACCTTTATATTTTTAATCCAACGGTTCCAAATAATCATTCTATTTTGGAAAGATTTGAATGTTCTTCAGAATTTAATTCTGTTAAATAGAGAGGCTTTGAAAGCCGGTCACGTGTGGCCACGTGACCCCTGGTCACGTGTAGGCACGTGACCCTTGGAACGGGCTTTTCTTCTTCTTTTGCGCTCTGTTCTCTGGCCGCTGCTCAGCCGTCACGTGCCAACACGTGACCCCTGGTCACATGTGAGCACGTGACCTTTCCTGGAGCCTTTTCTTTGATTTAATCAGGGAGCGAATCCGCCTTTTGCCGCCGCTTTTAAACGTCACGTGCCAACACGTGACTGCAGGTCACGTGCTAGCACGTGATGCCTCCTCCGTAAGTTTTCCTGATTTTAAATCAGGAAACATTCTTCATCCCTCTTTTTCAGAGTGCGCTTTATGAAATCAATATCCGACTCCTTCTCTACTCTTTCTTCGGGTGCGTTCTCTTGATTTTCCTTAGGCGATAGATTACCGTTTGCCGCCGCTTGAGCGAGTATCTCCTGCAGTTTTTCACGTTGCAGTTGAACTTTTATTAGGGACCGAGTTTGAGGTTGGTGACTAGTAGAAGCTCGAACTTCGTCTTTGGATTTCACCATATGGATTGTATAAACTGTCATGCCCCCAGGCTTGGGGTGTTTGGAGTTTTGACCTTTGGAGTTTGCTTCGGGCACTTGAGCTTTATTAGACCTCTCTTTTTGTGAAAAGCCGCTTTAGTTTTGGGAGGAACCGCTGTATCAGGATTCATCTTAGGATGAGTCCCCTTGTATTTGAAAAGGGATTTGTCAGAATTTGGTTGACGTCTAGGGGAAGAGCCGTGGTTGATGACAGAGACCTTCACCTGCTTCCACATCTTATATATAGATGAGGAAAGTTGTTTTAGGGAGCGAACTGGTTTCTGCTCTCGTGGGATCTCCATGGGCTGCGGAGATTTCTTCAGTATTATAGTGGGAGAATTTTGTCTAACCCTTCGCAACAGCTTGAACCTATTCCCGGTTGGAACAACAACATTCACCACTGGGGTTGAAACAGGACCATACGGAGAACTGCTCCCAGCTCATTTTGTATGATGCCCATATCGACGTCGACCATTTCTTATGGCCGGGATTTGATTAGCCTCAGGATTTTGCTGAGCCTGCACCATGTTTTCTTTGAGAGCTTGAATATCCTGCCCCCTGCGTCGGCAAAGCTGCAGCTTGGGGAACCAGGCTGTGGAAGACAAACTTCCTCTGGGCTTCCTCCATCGGCGTTGAGGCACCGAGGGTGGGATGTAGGAGTATCGACCCAAAAAGAAGCCCGTTGATTTCTTGAACAGCCCATACTTGACTCCCGTTGATTTGAAGCCCGTTGATTTCTTGAACAGCCCATACTTGACTCCACCAGATATGTCAGAGGCTGAGTTGCTAGGGTAGAAGCAAACGCCATTCTTCATAGAAACAAAACACCGGCTTCTGTATCCCATCACCCAAGGGCAACCACAAACATATATACATCGATTATTTGATCGCGAAAAAACACGACACACGAAGTGTGGAGTAAAAAGAGGAAAAGGTCCCACCGGGCATGCCAGAATCCATTTACCGCTAAAACTGAGACGAAACCGTGTAGGTCGTCTTGCTTGAATTTGGGGGCAGATACTATTTGGGTTTATCCGTCCATCTCTCCGAAGACACCAAGTTGATTTATGGCACCGTATATCGGAGGTTTAGACGGATGCGGCCGTTGTAGCAGACTTCGTCAGATTCCCCCTCATTTTGAGGGGTTTTTTTTTATTGTAGGGACGCTGTTCCCTATAGGCGCAAGCCCTACAGTTAATTGTGTTACCGCATCGCGGTAACCACTTTCTCCTGCTTCAGATGTTCACTTCGTGTCGTGTGTGTTTGTTTCATTTTTTGTTGCCCGTAGATTGTATACGGAGACTAATTTATGTTGTCGCCCGATTAGTCCAAATCCGTATTTTTTTAGATTTGGGTTTGGTTTGATTTAAGAATCATTAAGCTTGTTTGGGATTAAGATCGATTTAAATGTTTGTTAAGAATACATTAGTCTAATTTTAGACTAAGATCTACTCAACAAGATTTTTGGGATCATTCAGACCCAACACCGTATTTGAACTCTGTTGTTTTAGTTTAAGGACACTACGGTCCGTTGTTAGTGTAAGGACGTTTCGGTCTGTATTGGGATGTGCTCGTCAATTTGGGAGTACACTAAAGAGTTGTTGGTTATCGGGACCCACTATCTCTCTGAATACGCTGAAGAATTACAACGACATTTATCAGAGGTGTGAGGAGATGTATTATTGAACCAATGTCCGTTGGAAGATCAATAGTTGTGTTTGGGACTGAGACCAATTTGGAAAATGATGAGCACATAGGCTCGGTTGATCTGAATTAGGGACTTTTGGTCAACTTGGACTCAACCCACTTAGTTTTTGAATAAAGTGTTAAACACTTGTTTGGGCTCAGTCCCTTCTCCGTGCAAACAATACCCTTGAACCAATGTCCGTTGGAAGATCAATAGTCGTGTTTGGAACTGAGACCAATTTAGAAAATGGTGAGCGCATGGGCTCGGTTGATCTGAATTAGGGACTTTTGGTCAACTTGGACTCAGTCCACTTAGTCTTTGAATAAAATGTTAAACACTTGTTTGGGCTCAGTCCCTTCTCTGTGCAAACAATGCTAAGCGTTTGTCATGCCCTGCTTCCCAGAGTGCGCTAAGATATGCACGTGACAGAGCCAACCATGCTACTTATGGATAGGAAACATCCCTCCACAGTCACATTACGGCTGTCTATAGATATCAAGAACAGTAGAAATAAAGTAAACTATCTAAAACATGTCCATAAGCCAAAATAAACGAGTCAAGAAATAATATGCGGAAGCAATAGATCCAATAAACAATAATAATCTGGAAAGTATGTCCCAAATACGCGCTCACATCAGGAATGAAAATACTGAAATAAAACTAAAATACTAACAGGTCCTCACTGCTCGACCTGCTGACTGAAATACTCCTGCTCGGCCTGCGACAAAGGTAGAGGATCTGGGCCATGCAAAACCCAGACGTCAGTGCGCCGTAATATCAACAATAATATAATCAGGGGTAGCAAAACAAGCAGGCACGAGTATGAACAGTAATAAAAGCATAATAGTAACACGAATGTGGAACAGTGAAGGGTAAAAACATATGTGACGTACAGTGGGTAAAACTAAACTGTGTTATTGGGTTAATTACTCTCAAGTCTCTGAAATCAATTTAATGAATTATTGATGTAACTCAATAGTATCTCGTGCGTACCCGGGACCACGGTCCAAACTCTCGGGGCTGAATCCGAGACGTGCCGCTAAGAACAAACAGGAAACATGTACAGACGAATGATGCCAGCAACAACATTTCGGGACTAGCCTAGCCCCCAAAACTGATCAGTATAAGCGTCAAACTGTTGAGTTACAAGTCAGGTTTCATTATTGATTTCCCCTTACCCCCAAGTTATGTATTCAAGTCAGGTAATGATAAATCTGAAACTAATGCCAACACAGGATCAAGCAGGAACAGGTTTGTCTATACAGACAACAAGATATGTTCATCATGACAACATGTCAGGATTGTCGGCATTAGAAACAGGATCAGGTAACATGTCAAGTAGTGATATATCAGGTCATGTAGTGTACATGTATCAAGTCATGTCAAGTAGTGGTGTATCAGGTCATGTCAAGTAGTGCATAGGTATCAAACGGGTGCTCATAATCAAACTGTAGTAAGTATTGAATTAGGGTGAAAGTACGGATTACAATAAAAGTATTGATGCACAAATATCGATCAGGGATTACATCATAACTAAGTAGGGTGCACAATATCAAGCATGGGGTGTCAATATAACAACAATATGTAATAATGTGATATGATATGCAAATTGATATATAATTAATGGTATGGATGCACAATAAAACATGGATGCATGATTAACTATTAGGGTTATATTTACAGTTCCAATACTAATTAGGATGTACTTTATTGATCATGGGTGTTACAACAATAATAATATGAATTAATATGATCTATAGATGCGGTTATACATATTTTAAATGATATGGATGCAAACGGGTATCCGAAAACAGTAAAACTTTAGTATGGATGTACAATGTGATAAACGAGTAACATTTTACTCATATGGATGCATAATACTATACCTAGCACGTAGCAAGATGATTTAACATGCGACTAGACATGTAAATAATGATACAAATGCACACGGACGTCATATAACAGTAAAATGATAAACTGGTAAATGCAGGATGTACAACTAAACAATATGAGATATGAATATTCTAATGGGTGCAGTATATTGTAATATAGTATGTAACAAGATAGGTTTGCATGCACTAGATGTGAAATAACTTGTACGGATGCATACAGATGTCGAAAACTGTAAAACTAAACATGGGATGCATGATTTAAAATACAAGTGTTATATTTATTCAAATAGATGTAAATACAGTAACATAGCATGTAGCAAGATAAACTTGCCTCAATCGGATCACACGACGGATACGTACGGCACGTCCGACGTCGGTAAATCATCGGAACGCATGCACGGCACGCGGAACGGGTCCAGGCAAGGCAAGAGGATGATCACACAGGTAAGGCACGTCTACTGGGTCGTCTGGATCGGCAGCGACTGTCATGGCTCCGGCGGGTGACCGGAAAGCAGATCATGAAAGAAAGAGAAAAAGAAAGAAGAAGAAGATTAAGAAGAAAGAGAAAAAGAAATAGGTGAAGAAGAAGGCGGTCTGGGGTTGGTGCTGGGGTTTGGGAGATGAGATGGTGGTGTTGGGGTCACCAGCAGTGAGGTGCCAGCGAGGTGTGCAGGTGAAACGGGGGTTCGGGGTTAAAGTTGCGGGTGTTGTGGAGTGTGCAGGGTTTTAAAGAAAAGAAATGAAAGAGGAGAAGAGAAGGAAGATGAGGAGGAGAGGAGAATGATGTGAGGTCGGGATAGGATCGGCGGTGAGTGGTAACGTGGGTGCAGGCAAGGTCGGAGGCGTAAGGTTTTCTGTAGGTTCTCGGGGTGAAGTCGAGGTCGAAGTGAAGGAGGAAGTGGAGAGGAAAGAAAGGTGGCGGAGATGGTGGTCGCGGGCGTGAGGTGATGGTGACAACGACGAGGATGGAGGTGGCTAGGGTTTGGGTTCACGGGAGATGGGTTTTCTCGGGGGAGTTCTTGTGAGCGGGGGGCGAAAGAAAAGAGAGGAAGAAAATGGGAGGAGATGATGAGGGGATGAAGGCGAGGATGTTGAGGGCGATGTTTCCACAATTAAAGCAAAGCTCTATTCAGAATTCAAAATTTGAATTAAAGCTGCGCTTTTAATAAAAGCGTTGTGCTACAACTAGCGCATCCCGTGCAAAGCGCATAGGCGCTAGCGCTAAATGCGCTGCGCTCCAAGTAGCGCATCATGTGCAAAGTACATGTGCGCTAGCACTAAGAGTGCTGTGCTCCAAGTAGCGCACCATAGGCAGAGCGTATAAGCGCTAGCGCTGGAACTAAATGTTTGTTCCCGCCAAAAACTTTCTGCTCAAAAAAGTCCAAGGTATCAAATGGCAGCGATACGCTTAAGGAAATGCGAACCAGTATCTTCCGGCTTGTATTTTGATAAACTCCCGAAGGAATAACTGTTAAATTCTTATGGTATCGAAATCGTCTCGAAAAATCCTTCGATTTGATAAATTATGGGCTTCATAATTCGTCCGGGATCAAAAGTTATGAGAAAATATGATATGCACTGTTTCCTGATTAAAAATCAGGAATTACCTCAATGAGGTATCATGTGCTCACACATGACCAATGATCACGTGTTGACACGTGATAGTTAAAATAGAAATAAAAACAAACGGCTGAAGAAGGACCCAATTGGAGGTCACGTGCTCACACGTGAACAATGGTCACGTGTTGACACGTGATAGTTAAAAAAGAAATAAAAACAAATGGCTGAAGAAAATACCTCAATGAGGTATCACGTGCTCACAAGTGACCAATGGTCACGTGCTCATACGTGATGGTTAAAACTGAAGTGTAAATAAACGCTAAGAAAATGACGCAATTGGGGGTCACGTGCCCACACGTGACCAAGGGTCAAGCCTTATAGTTTAATAGAATTAAAATTCTAAATTTCTCTAAATCTTTCCAAATAGAATTAAAATTCTAAATTTCTCTAAATCTTTCCAAATGGAAAAGGATTATGGGGACCGTTGGATTAAAAATCCAAGGGTGATTAAAAATCACCAATTTATGGAAAGATTTTAGACAAGCAAAGATTTCCCTAAAAATCTCACCAGAAATAACAAACATAATATTTTTGGATTTAAAATCCAACGGTGAATAAAATTCACTGTGTGATCTAAAGGATCATATTAATTATGAAAACAAACAAAATCTTTCAATGAAATATTTACTAAACAAATTGATTTTTTTCCTTCTCCTAAAAATAGGAGCCAAGAGAAGGGAGAAAAATATATAGAGTTTTGAAATTTCAGAGAGAAAAGAGAGGAGAATTTAATTCTCTGCAAAGAAAAACCTAGGTAAGAAAAGAAAGGGATCAAAGCTTCAATAAAGAGAATTTAATTCTCAATCTAATAGTTTAACTCTTCTATAAAAAAGAACTTAGTTCTTTCTCTGGTTGAAGATCTGTAAAGTGCACATCTCTTCATAAGTTGAGAATTTAATTCTCATCGGGTCGAGATCCTGCCATACAGATCTAAAACATAGAGGAGGAATTGAGTTTAGAGAATTTAATTCTCCCAAAACTATAGGAATTTAATTCCTCCAAAACAAAATCAGGGTTTAAACCCTATCTGAGAATTTAATTCTCCCAAAATTATAGGAATTTAATTCCTTCAAGATGGACATAACTAGGGTTCAACCCTAATTGAGAATTTAATTCTCTCGAATTCACAGGAATTTAATTCCTCTTAAAATGAAATTAGGGTTTTACCTTATACAAGAATTTAATTCTTTTACATATATGGGAATTTAATTTCTCTAAAAGAAATTAGGGTTTAACCCTACATAAAAATTTAATTCTTTCATAATAGGAATTTAATTCCTACAAATCATGATTAGGGTTTAACCCTACAGAGAATTTAATTCTTAAAATAAAGAGACTTGAAAGATCTCCATGCACATAAAGAACATTGGTCACGTGATGACACGTGACCCCAATCCGCAGTGATCAGAAAAGAAGGAATAGACCCAGGGTCACGTGTCCCCACGTGACCCCTGAAAAGATCCCCAGAAATGAGAAGGAAAGAGCTCAGAGGCAACGCCTCACGTGCTCCACGTGACCCCCGAAACACAGAAAGAAAAGTAAAAGAAATAAAGGCCTTGGGCGCTCTCACGTGACCCCTTGACGGACGCTTTAATGATCAGTGCATGAATCCTCCTCACGTGCCAGCACGTGATGCTCCAAAATAAAAAATAAAAAGTGTTTAACACTTAATTATAGAACGAGGAAAAGGAATCTGGTCCCACCTCTGGGCGCCCTCACGTGTCCACGGACCCCTTCTCCGTTAGTGTTTAACACTCATTCGAAAGCTTTATTCCCAGTGTTTAACACTGATTATCTTTGAGTGTTTAACACTGTTATTTTCTAGTGTTTAACACTAATTTGGGATTCCATATTTCCAGTGTTTAATAATGCTGGTCTTTTAGTGTTTAACACTAATTTGAGAGTTCTGTCTCCAATGTTTAACACTGTTGTTCTTTAGTGTTTAACACTATTTTTAGCCAAATTGGCTAATTTTCTAGAAGCAAAAGTCTCTCCTCCAAATGAATCTCAAAATTAAAAAAATCAAAGATGAAAATGTTTAGCATTGCTAAATAATGTGGGCTTGAACCCACACAGACAAATGTTTAATGGTCCAACAAAGGGCCAACACTTCAAATCCAATTGGACTTAGCCCAAGTTGGCCATAAGTTCTCAACTCAGATTCAACTGACCCAAGGTGCTCACAATATAATTAACTGATCTTAGTTACAAATTGAACTACAGATCACTTAATCCACCTTGGTTCAAGGGTACATCTCTTCACTCCTTTGATATTTGTCGTTGTTATTCCTCAGCGTCTTCAAAGAGGTGACGGGTCCCGATAACCACACATTTCACGGACTGTGGGGTCCTTAAACTCATGGACTACGATGTCCTTAACCTTGGACCGAGATGTCCTTAAACTAACATTGGACCACCATGTCCCTAAACTGGCGATGGACCACTATGTCCCTAAACTGGAACAATAGAGCCCCCTAAATGCTCTTCTGTCGGATCTAAATGATCCCGTTTAAGTTGATCTTAGTCTTAAATATGGCTAACGTATCCTTAAGCCTTCAAACAGACTTTAGTCTCAAATTGGACTATAGACCCCCCCAATCAACTTTGGTTCAAGGGTACATCTCTCAACTCCTCTGACATCTGTCGTTGTAATCCTTCAATGTCGTCAGAAAGGTGACGGGTCCCGACGATCATATATTAAATGGACCATTATGTCCCTAAACTGGAACAATAGAGCCCCTAAATGCTCTCTTATTGGATCTAAATGATCCCGTTAAGTTGACCTTAGTCTCAAATCAGACTAACGTATCCTTAACGAACGTTTAAGTTGATCTTAGCCTCAAATATGGCTAACGTATTCTTAAACTAAAACACCAAAACCAAATCTAAGAAATATGGATTTGGACTAATCCACGTCCTACGAGCGACGGCATAACTTAGTCTCCGTATACAATTCGCGGGCAACCACAAACAAAACAAATACCCACGACACGAAATGAAATTCTGGAGAAGGAGAAAGTTGTTACCGCGATGTGGTAATGTAATTAACTGCAGGGGCTTGGACCTGCAGGGAAAAGCGTCCCTACAATAAAAACCCCTCAAGCGAGGGGGAATCTGATGAAGTCTGCTACATCGGCCGCATCCGTCTAAACCTCCGATACACGGTGCCATAAATCAACTTGGCATCTTCGGAGAGGTGGACGGATAAAACCAAATAGTATCTGCCCCGAATCTCAAGTAAGACGTCCCTACGTCGTCTTGGCCGTCTTTCGGAGGGGAACAGATTCTGGCACACCCGGTGAGACCTTTTTCTCTTTCCACTCCATTCTTCGTGTGTCGTGTTCGCGAACGGATCGCGGTTTGCTGTGGTTGCCTATGGATTCGAGGTACTTAGATTTGGTGTCTTGCTCTGTGCAGAAAATAGAAGATCAATGGTTTCAAACTGCACTACCTGCAACTGCAACACTCGCTCCATCCCTGCTGGAGGAGTGACTTATGGGCCCCAAGCGGTCTCTCTTTTCAAGATGCCAGTGGAGCAGGTAACTCAAGCCACCACTGGACTATTCTTCGGGACCATGCTCCCATCGACGAGCTTCAATGCCCTAATGACGTTTCAAGAAGCCCCAAAGAAGTCGGTCTTTGATCGAATGACCACTACCGCAGCCCCTCTCAACGGGTCACCCAACTTCAATACCTCAGTTTTCAACAGACTGGGCCAGAACGTCTACAAGCCCGCGATACCTGAAGTTATCATCCCAAAGCGGATAGCTATCCTGACTCAAGCGGACGAAATCATTGAAAATGATTCTCCTTCCAAGAAGTCAGTTTTTACAAGGATGGCCATTCCGATTTCTGCTCCAGGCGAGGTCCCCGAAGCTGCTTCCCATGCCCAGAGATCTGTCTTTGACAGATTAGACATTACTTCTCAACAGGTGTCAGTCTTCGACGGGCTAACACCAATAACAGTCTCTCCTCAAAGCAGAGGGCCTGATAAAGTCACCCTTATAGCTGAAACCAACTCCAATCGCACGACATGCTCGCCGTCGTCACTGGCGCTGGGTAAGGAAGGCTGGGGGCAACTCCACCTCTGGGCTAACTCTGCCGCTCCAATGGTGGAAATCAATGTTGTTGTTCCGACTGGGAATAGCTTTGAACCGCTAAGAAGGGTGTGCAAAAACTCGCCAACTGACGTATTGAAAAGATCTCCTCCACCCGTGGAGAATGCCCCAAAGGTGAAGCTGGAGCAGCCCCCTCAACGACTGTCCTCTAAAATTTACAAGGTCTGGCGTCAAGTCCAAGACTCCGTGATGGATCAAGACTATCTCCGCTGACAGAAAAAGATGAAAGTTCAGCAGGAGAAGGAATACTCTGTTAAGCCACAAAAATCGACGGCTACTTGGGTGCTCACTACAACGGCCCCCTCAACTTCGACCGCCCATAAAAGAAGGAGGTCGGAGAAGATCTCTGCGTCTTTGGCAAATCATAAAAACACTGAATCTAAACGCCCCAAGTCTGGGGGCATGGTGGTGCACACTGTCTATATGGCATCCGGGAAAGAAGATAGCCGCACTTCGACGGGTCACCGACCACTCACCCGATCCGTAACAAAAGCCCAGGAGCAGCAACAGAAGCTTCAAGAAATGCTGACGCAAATGGCCACACTCACCAGGCCGAAAGCAAGCCCGGAGACATCCTCGGAGCAGCGCCGTGAGCAGGAAACTGATGCCGAGTTTGTTCGGAGAATCCTCGAAAAGAAGGACAGAGAAGCAGCAGAACAAGCTGCCCACATAAAACAAATGGCGCTTCTCTTCCAAGACATAGTAGGAATGATGTTACAGCCAGACCATCCAGCTGAAGACCCTCCGATCATTATTGAAGACGATAGAGGGGAGACATCTAATCCTCATCCGGCTCATTCAGCAGCCAAGGAAGAAACCATTTCCAAGGCTGCACTAGACGACTATATAGCTCAGCAGATACGAGTTCACCAGGCGAATGAAGCGGTTGGGCAAATTGTTAGAACCGAACGACCCTATCCGGGCTGGTATGACTAAATCAGTTACCCGTCGGGATATACGATCCCTAAATTCCATGTGTACAAGGGAACATGGAATCCACATCAGTATGTCGCTCAATTCAGGGCCTTATGCGGCAACACTGGAAGCAACGACAAACTGTTGCTTCGCCAATTCGTCGGCAGCTTAGCAGAAATGGCCTTTGAATGGTATTCAGAGCTACCTAACGACTCTCTCAAAACATTTGCGGAGATGGAGCTACTATTTACACAAAGATTTGCAAGCGCTAGTGAGCGCATCCCGATCACCGCATTGATCAACGCCAGGGTATGGCTAGGCGAAATATAGGTTCAATAAGCAAAACGATGGCAAAACTTATGGTCGAAGTGTGAACAACGCATCGAAGAAGCACCTGCGGTAGGCATGTTCTTGGGCACTCTTGATCCGCAAGCGACCATCTCGCAATTCATGATGTTCTTCAAGCCAACTACTTTTCAGGCCTTGATTGACAAGTTGGCCCAAATGGATCAGATGGATCATAGATCATCTCCTTCAAAGACCGATCCTCGGAATGAAAAGGGGAAAGGAAAAGCAACTTTCGTCGCCAATACTCAACAGCAGCTGAGCAACTTAAAGCCGATTGTCCGTCGAAACAATATGCGTCCACGCCCATCCCTTGAGGAAAGACTAGGACGTCCTTACTCGTTTCCTAGGGATAGAACGAGAAGACTGTTCGAGCTGGCAGTGCGCAACAGGCTCATCAATCTACCGAGTCCAAAACATCCATTGCAGCCAGATGATCTCAACAATCCTAATTACTGCCCTTACCATCAAGTAGTAAGCCATCCAATCGAAGATTGCTTCATTTTCAAAGGCTGGATTGAGGACCAATACCAACAAGGCAAGTTCGCATTATCCAAAAACTGGAAGGTGAACCCGCCACAACCTCATGCCCCTAAAAAAGAGACCACGCCGGGGGCATCGTGCTCTTTTATAGAAAAAGCTCCATGGGAGGTCGCTCTTTCAACTAAGACGAAAAGAATGCTGAAGGATCTTCACACATGCCCAGCCGTCAGGTGGAAAGGTCTGCCAGAGCCCGAGGTCATTGATAGGATGCTGAAACCACGCCCAACACCAAGAATTGATAGCAGCGGGCAAAACACCCAGACGCAGCCGTCAAAGTCTTTGAAGAAGAAGGAGAAGACCCAAAAGCCCGCGAAGTTAGATGGCAAGCGCACGGATCTGCAAAAATATGTTGACGCACTGGAAGAATATAATCAGAAGGCGCGGACCCCAGTCACACTCTGAGAATTCCTCAGTCACGTCTATGAGGACGAAGATGATGACAAAGACTCGTCGAATGAACCTGAGGATTATGTGGCAAGCTGCCATGTGATCTCTCACTAGTCGATAAACGATAAAGAAGCTTCTTGCATCGAGAGACGGGGGGCAGGTCCTGAGCCAGAACTTCTATGGCCGTCAGACTAAATGATCGACGCCTTCCTAAGTGAAATTCATCTAAAAAGTAAAGCCGATCGAGAGCGTGAGATAGCCATATTTGAAAAGGCCAAACGCAGGCGACTAGACAAATGGGACGAAACACTCCCACCAGATCAAAGTACATCCGCCGCAAATGAAAGCAGGATCAAGATAAGGAAACAATTCGCCAAAGCCATATCAATGGGGATGAGGCTGTCCTCTTTCAGAGAAAATTCTCCTGGTGGTATACATTTTGATGAAGCGGACGTGCATCCTAACTTCTGCTTATATCATCAGAAGATCGCACATCCTACTGAAGACGGCAACTTCTTTAAGTGTTTGTGGCAAGGGTATGTCGCTCACAGACAACAATTCAACAGGACAAAGCGTGAAGCTCGTAGACAGCGGAAAAATGCGACAGATGAGCGTAAAAGAGTTGCCGGCAATTGTCATAGGGTTGATCCCGGGGGATCGCGAGTTCTCACCTTCGGGAGCGGCTCCGACGAAAAGGTAGCCATCAGCCCTCTCTTCAAGGAATCCATCTCTAAAACGAAAGAATTGAGGAGTTGCGAGAACATTCAGCCGTGCAATCGCACGCTACCCGGAAAGAATCTCGGACCCGCAAACAAGGGATCGAACAAAAAGGATAAAGGGAAGGAAAAAACGGCCTTCGTCGCCAACACTCAACAACAATCGAGTGGCCCTAGACTGGTTGTTCGCCAAAGCAACAAGTGGCAACCCCTTTATGAAAAGTTGAAACGACCTTACTCATTTCCCCGGGATGAAACAAAGAGGCTATTCGAGCTAGCAGTGCACAACAGGCTTATCACTCTACCGAAGGCGAAACACCGGCTACAACTGAATGATATCAACAATTCTAATTATTGCCCTTACCACCAAGTATTGGGCTATCCGATCGAAAACTGCTACGTCTTCAAAAACTGGGTTGAAGACCAACACCAACAGGGCAAGTTCGCGCTGTCCGAAAACTGGAAGGTGAGCCCGCCACAACCACATGCTCCGAGAAAGATGGATATGACGGGGGCACCATGCTCATTCATAGGGAAAGCCTCATGGACCGAAAGTCCGTAAACTAGAAATTCGCCTCAAATATGGCAACGGAGGACCGCAATGTCCTAAAACTTGCAAATGACCGAAACGTCGTTAAACTACTCCCAACCCGCGGCATTTTCAGGCTGACGTAAAAAAAACGGTATGTCCATAAGCAAAATGGACACGGATGAAAACCCGAAAGGGCGCCGTGAGTAAAAACAGCAGGATTACCGGCGAGTCTTGTGAAAACCCGAAAGGACGCAACCTCGTTCAAAAAAAAACGGTATGTCCATAAGCAAGATGAGCACGGATGAAAACCCGAAAGGGCGCCGTGAGTAAAAACAGCAGGACTACCGGCGAGTTTTGTGAAAACCCGAAAAGGCACAACCTCGTTCAAAAAAAAATGGTATGTCCAGAAGCAAAATGGGCACGGATGAAAACCCGAAAGGGCGTCGTGAGTAAAAACAGCAGGACTACCGGCGAGTTTTGTGAAAACCCGAAAGGGCGCAATCTCGTTAAAAGACACTTGCAAGGTCCTCTCGACCCTGTAAGGAGAAACCACCTGCGTGAGATCCTTACGACTCACAAAAGAGAGGTACACTTAGGAATCCTCACGATTCCTAAGGAGAAATTACGCTTACGAGATCCTTACGACTTGTAAGGAGAACTCTCTTATGAGACCCTCACGGCTCATAAGATTCAAAAGTCTTAAACTACAGGGATTTGAACCTGTTCTTAAGCAGTCATACCCCCGATTCTACCCTACAAGCGGTTCAATATTGACCCTTGTATACAATCCACGGGCGCGAATAAACATTTCCCTAACAGAGTCCTACCAGCGACTAGGGATATGTTCACACGGTGAACAACCTTTGTGAGTCCTCTCGACTCATAAGGAGAAAACATTCTTGGAAGATCCTTACGACTTATAAGAGAACATACACTTAGGAGTCCTCACGATTCCTAAGGAGAAAACGCACCTGCGAGATCCTCACGACTCGTAGGGAGAAACACCTTTATGAGACCCTTACGACTCATGAAGTCAAAATCCTTAGTCGACGGGATCCTAACCCTGTTTGCTAAGCCTCCTTTGTTCGACATCGACAGAGGCAAATGATGATTCGCTCCTGGCAATATCCCAGTTGTAGCGATGCTGATGCCTAAATCGGTATCAAATTCTAAGTCCTTTCATGGCAAATGATGATTCGCTCCTGGCAATATTCCAGTCGTAGCGATGCCGATGCTAAGATTGGCATCAGATTCCAAGTTCCACACTCGTGATAAAAAAATTCAGCGAGCCAAAAATGCATATGAAATAGCCGAAATGATGGAGCAACTTGCAACGAAATCAGCAAGTAAAAATATATGCATACAAAAACAGCTGAAATGATTGGGCAACTCGCAATAAAAAGCAGTGAGTAAAATAAAAAAACAGCTGAAATGATTGGGCAACTCGCAATAAAAAGCAGCGAGTAAAAAGAAAAATAGCCGAAATGATTGGGCACCGCGAAAAATAGCCGAAATGATTGGGCAGCTGCGATTTTCGCGATATAAAAAGCTGAAATGGTAGGGCATCGCGGGAAGAAATAAAAAAAAATTCTGAACGAATGAAACTTTTGCCCTACATGTGAGATTACATCAATCCCTGTATACAATCATGGGTACAAACAAAGAGAGAACCATACCTTCCCAACAGGCTCCCACCAGAAAGCGAAGCCAAATCTCGACGGTTCATAGACAACCTAAAGACAACCTCGATATTTGTCGCAATATTGCAGACACAATGTCAACAAACGAAGCAAAGGAAGATCCCTAACTTCAGGGTCTCGACATCGATATCGACAACTTAGAAATCACCAACGGCGTTTCTCCTCACTCCAACCAGATGCAGACATGACGTTAACAACCGACCTCAGAGTCACAACGAAGCGGAGTCATGACAAAATCCCTAGATCCAAATCTCAATGGCCACATCTACAGCCTGGAGACCAACAACGGTGTGCCTTCTCATTCCAGCAGGACATAGATACTACACCATCAAATGGAGCCACGACATAGTCCTTAGTTCCAAATCTCGACGGTTCACAGACAACCTAGAGACCACCTCAGCATTCGTCTCGTTACAGCAGACGTAATGTCAACAACGACGTTCCTTCGCAGTCCAGCAGGATGCAGACGCAACGTCAACGAAAGACCTCATGGTCGAAATAAAGCAAAGCGACGGCAAAATCCCAGCTTCACCTCAGCATTCGTCTCGATACAGCAAACGAGATGTCAACAACGGCGTTCCTTCACAGTCCAGCAGGATGCAGATGCAACGTCAACAAAAGACCTCACGGTCGAAATAAAGCGAAGCGACGGCAAAATCCCAGCTTCACCTCAGCATTCGTCTCGATACAGCAGACGAGATGTCAATAACGGCGTTCCTTCGCAGTCCAGTAGGATGCAGATGCAACGTCAACAAAAGACCTCACGGTCGAAACAAAGCGGAGTGACGGCAAAATCCCAGCTCCACCTCAGCATTCGTCTCGATACAGCAGACGGGATGTCAACAAAGGCGTTCCTTCGCGGTCCAGCAGGATGCAGATGCAACGTCAACAACAGAACTCACGGTCGAAATAAAGCGGAGTGACGGCAAAATCCCAGCTCCACCGCAACATTCGTCTCGATACAGCAGATGTAATGCAAGCAAACGAAGTAAAGGCCAAATTCCTAGCTTCACGGTCTTGACGGCAACTCATATAAAACCTGAAAGACCATCGGAGATCATCTCACATCAGCACGGAGTGGTCACCACCTCGACGTTTATCTCGATACAGCAGACAAGATGTCACCCCAGCGTTCTTCCTCTAGCAGGGTTCAGACGCGACAATCAAACAACGGAGCCACGGCAAAATACCTAGTTCCAAACCTCGACGGTTCACCAGCAACCTAGAGACAACCGTGACATTCGTCTCGATACAGCAGACGCAATGCCAACAAACGAAACAAATGCCAAATTCCTAGTTTCAGGATCTTGACGGCAACTCATATAAAACCTGAAATACCAACGGAGATCATCTCACACCAGCGCGGAGTGATCACCATCTCGACGTTCGTCTCGATACAGCAGACGAGATGTCACCCCAGCGTTCTTCCTCCAGCAGGGTTCAGACGCGACAATCAAACAACGGAGCCACGGCAAAATTCCCAGTTCCGAGCTTCGACGGTTCACCAACAACCTAAAGACAACCGCGACATTCGTCTCGATACAGCAGACGCAGTGCCAGCAAACGAAGCAAAGGCCAAATTCCTAGCTTCAAAATCTTGACGGCAACTCATATAAAACCTGAAAGACCAACGGAGATCATCTCATACCAGCGCGGAGTGGTCACCACCTCGACGTTCGTCTCGATACAACAGACGAGATGTCACCCCAGCGTTCTTCCTCCAGCAGGGTGCAGACGCGACAATCAAACAACGGAGCCACGGCAAAATTCCCAGTTCTGAGCCTCGACAGTTCACCAACAATCTAGAGACAACCGCGACATTCGTCCCGATACAGCAGACGCAGTGCCAGCAAACGAAGCGAATGCCAAATTCCTAACTTCAGGGTCTTGACGGCAACTCATATAAAACCTGAAAGACTATCGGAGATCATCCCACACTAACGCAGAGTAGTTATGACTCATCGCGGATCTCCAAAATGAGCCTAACCTCAAGTAAAAAGCAGCATGGCAAAATTTCTAACGCTTGCTCTTCCGATGGTCAAACTGCCTAGGAAGATTGCTTGAAGACGTCTTGTCCAGCCCCCGAAGGGATCAGAGACATGACAATCGCAAGGCTACTCGAACAGTAAGATTGCCTATCGAGGAATATATCAGCCAACGCGACGGTACGACGGACAAAATCCTAGTACCACAAACCCTAGCGGACCTTTGTCATAAAGAGCAGAGGTTAATTGCGACGTTAGGACATCCTTGTGGGAACTTCTCGATTCGTCTCGACTCGTAGGGAAAAGCCTTAGGCAATGGGGATAAAAACCTGTTTCCTAAGCACCGGGGCCCTGCAAGTTGGTCCAAAACGGACCCTTGCATACTATTCACGGACCACACTCTCCAAAATCGAATCTTGACGAGGAGGGAAACAACCACTTAAGAGTCCTCTCGACTTATAAGTGGGAAAATTCTGTTATAAGATCCTTACGACTCTCAAGAGAAAACGCACTTAGGAATTTTCACGACTCCTAAGGAGAAAAGACACCTACGAGATCCTCACGACTCGTAGGGAGAAAAGTCTTTATGAGACCCTCACGGCTCATAAAATTGAAAAGTCTTAGGTGGCAGATCCTAACCCTGTTTCCTAAGCCATCGCTACCTTATAAAGAGTTCAAGATGAACTGTTATCGACCATCTATGGGCCACACTTGCCAAAGCCATATGCCACTGAAATGGGGAAGCTACTCATGAGCATATAATCTACTTCACGCCAGAGTAAGACATAAAGAAATGGAAGGGTGCGGTTCATGGGGATGAGGGTTTGGAACTATATTCCTTAAGAGTTGAGATTTAAGTCAATGATAAATGAAGACGCTTGTGTCCGCTCGTTATCTTCTCAGATCAAGATTCTGAAAGTTATATACCAACCCGAAACTGATCATACGCCATGCATAACTCTGCACTACTTCACCCACGTACATACTTACGTAGGCAAAGTAGTGGGGGGTATTTGTTCCCGCCAAAAAATTCCTGCGCAAAAGAGTCCAAGGTATCAAATGGCAGCGATACGCTTAAGGAAATACGAACCAGTATCTTCCGGCCTGTATTTTGATAAACTCTTGAAGGAGGAACTATTAAATTCTGATGGTATCGAAAGCGTCTCGAAAAATCCTTCGATTTGATATATTACAGGCTTCATAATTCGTCCGGGATCAAAAGTTATGAGCAAATATGTTATGCACTGTTCCCTTATTAAAAATCAGGAATTACCTCAATGAGGTATCACGTGCTCACACGTGATCAATGATCACGTGTTGACACGTGATAGTTAAAATAGAAATAAAAACAAACGGCTGAAGAAGGACCCAATTGGGGGTCACGTGCTCACACGTGACCAATGGTCACGTATTGCACGTGATAGTTAAAACAGAAATAAAACAAATGGCTGAAGGAAATACCTCAATGAGGTATCACGTGCTCACACGTGACCAATGGTCACATGTTGACACGTGATGGTTAAAACTGAAGCGTAAATAAACGCTAAGAAAAGGACTCAATTGGGGGTCATGTGCCCACACATGACTAAGGGTCACGTGCCAGCACGTGCCAGGCTTTGAAAGCCTTACAATTTAATAGAATTAAAATTCTAAATTTCTCTAAATCTTTCCAAATAGAATTAAAATTCTAAATTTCTCTAAATCTTTCCAAATGGAAAAGGATTATGGGGACCGTTGGATTAAAATCCAATGGTGATTAAAAATCACCAATTTATAGAAAGATTTTAGACAAGGAAAGATTTCCCTAAAAATCTTACCAGAAATAACAAACATAATATCTTTGGATTTAAAATCCAACGGTGAATAAAATTCACTGTGTGATCTAAAAGATCATATTAATTATGAAAACAAACAAAATCTTTCAATGAATAATTTACTAAACAAATTGATTCTTTTCCTTCTCCTAAAAATAGGAGCCAAGAGAAGGGAGAAAAATATATAGAGTTTTGGAATCTTGAAATTTCAGAAAGAAAAGAGAGGAGAATTTAATTCTCTGCAAAGAAAAACCCTAGGTAAGAAAAGAAAGGGATCAAAGCTTCAATAAAGAGAATTTAATTCTCAATCTAATAGTTTAACTCTTCTATAAAAAAGAACTTAGTTCTTTCTCTGGTTGAAGATCTGTAAAGTGCACATCTCCCCATAAGTTGAGAATTTAATTCTCATCGGGTCGAGATCCTGCCATGCAGATCTAAAATATAGAGGAGGAATTGAGTTTAGAGAATTTAATTCTCCCAAAGCTATAGGAATTTAATTCCTCTAAAACAAAATCAGGGTTTAAACCCTATCTGAAAATTTAATTCTCCCAAAATTATAGGAATTTAATTCCTTCAAGTGGACAGAACTATGGTTCAACCCTAATTGAGAATTTAATTCTCTCGAATTCACAGGAATTTAATTCCTCTTAAAATGAAATTAGGGTTTTACCCTATACAAGAATTTAATTCTTTTACATATATGGGAATTTAATTTCTCTAAAAGAAATTAGGGTTTAACCCTACATAAAAATTTAATTCTTTCATAATAGGAATTTAATTCCTCAAAAATCATGATTAGGGTTTAGCCCCACATAGAATTTAATTCTTAAAATAAAGAGACTTGAAAGATCTCCATGCACATAAAGAACATTGGTCACGTGATGACACGTGACCCCAATCCGCAGTGATCAGAAAAGAAGGAATAGAACCAGGATCACGTGTCCCCACGTAACCCCTGAAAAGATCCTCAGAAATGAGAAGGAAAGGGCTCAGAGGCAACGCCTCACGTGCTCCACGTGACCCTCGAAACACAGAAAGAAAAAGTAAAAGAAATAAAGGCCTTGGGCGCTCTCACGTGCTCCCACGTGACCCCTTGGCGGACGCTTTAATGATCAGTGCATGAATTCTCCTCACGTGCCAGCACGTGATGCTCTAAAATAAAAAATAAAAAGTGTTTAACACTTAATTGCAGAACGAGGAAAAGGAATCTGGTCCCACCGCTGGGCGCCCTCACGTGTCCACACGTGACCGCTTCTCCGTTAGTGTTTAACACTCATTCGAAAGCTTTATTCCCAGTGTTTACCACTGATTATCTTTGAGTGTTTAACACTGTTATTTTCTAGTGTTTAACACTATTTTGGGATTCCATATTTTCAGTGTTTAACACTGCTGGTCTTTTAGTGTTTAACACTAGTTTGAGAGTTCTGTCTCTAAAGTTTAACACTGTTGTTCTTTAGTGTTTAACACTATTTTTAGCCAAATTGGCTAATTTTCTAGAGGTAAAAGTCCCTCCTCCAAATGAATCTCAAAATTAAAAAATGAAAGATGAAAATGTTTAGCATTGCTAAATAATGTGGGCTTGAACCCACCCAGACAAATGTCTAATGGTCCAACAAAGGGCCAACACTTCAAATCCAATTGGATTTAGCCCAAGTTGGCCATAAGTCCTCAACTCAGATTCAACTGAGCCAACGTGCTCACAATATAATTAACTAATCTTAGTTCCAAATTGAACTACGAATCACTTAATCCACCTTGGTTCAAGGGTACATCTCTTCACTCCTTTGATATTTGTCGTTGTAATTCCTTGGCGTCTTCAAAGAGGTGATGGGTCCCGATAACCACACATTTCACGGACTGTGGGGTCCTTAAACTCATGGACTACGATATCCTTAACCTTGGACCGAGATGTCCTTAAACTAACATTGGACCACTATGTCCCTAAACTGGACCACTATGTCCCTAAACTGGAACAATAAAGCCCCCTAAATGCTCTTTTGTCGGATCTAAACTATCTCGTTTAAGTTGATTTTAGCCTCAAATATGGCTAACGTATGCTTAAACCTTCAAACAGACTTTAGTCCCAAATTGGACTATAGACCCCCCAATCAACTTTGGTTCAAGGGTACATCTCTGAACTCCTCTGACATCTGTCATTGTAATCCTTCAACGTCGTCAGAAAGGTGACGGGTCCCGACGACCATATATTAAATGGACCACCATGTCCCTAAACTGGAACAATAGAGCTCCTAAATTCTCTTTTGTTGGATCTAAACAATCCCGTTAAGTTGATCTTAGTCTTAAATTAGATTAACGTATCCTTAACGAACGTTTATGTTGATCTTACCCTCAAATATGGCTAACGTATCCTTAAACCAAAACACCAAAACCAAATCTAAGAAATACGGATTTGGACTAATCCACGTCCTACGGGCGACGGCATTACGTAGTCTCCGTATACAATCCACGGGCAACCACAAATAAAACAAACACCCACGACACGAAGTGAAATTCTGGAGAAGGAGAAAGTTGTTACCGCGATGCGGTAACGTAATTAACTGCAGGGGCTTGCGCCTGCAGGGAAGTGCGTCCCTACAATCAAAAACCCCTCAAGCGAGGGGGAATCTGACGAAATTTGGTACATCGGCCGCATCCGTCTAAACCTCCGATACACGGTGCCATAAATCAACTTGGTATGTTCGGAGAGGTGGACGGATAAAACCAAATAGTATCTGCCCCTAATCTCAGGCAAGACGTCCCTACGTAATCTTGGCCGTCTTTCGGAGGGGAACAATGTTCCTCATCGTTGGATCAAATATCCAACGGATATGATTAAATCATCAATTAACAAGAAGGAAATTTTATTGAATTTTTCCAAACAGAAAAGATTGTGCCCTGAATTTGGAACACCATTGGATCAATGATCCAATAGTGATTAAAAATCACTAAAATACAGAACAAATTCTGTAAGGGGGATGATTTCCCAATCTTGTTAAAAAAAACAAGAAGATTATCTTCTGTAAACCAGAAACCCTTGGATCAAAGATCAAACGGTGGTGAAATCCCCAAATCAATTGGAGAAAAGATATTCTTAACTGATTGAACAAATCAACTTGCCCTGTATAAAGGCCCCGAGACTTTAAGTCTCAAAGAGAGGAACCCCCCATAAACTTTGAGGAAATCTCAGCAAGAAGACGAAGCTCTCGGTAAAAGAAGACAATTCTTTTCAAGGTAAAAAAGAATAGAAAGACGAAATTATCTCAATATAAAAAGAAGTATTTACTTCTTTCACAGATCATAGATCTATAAGACAAACTGTCTTTCACAAAAGAGATTATGAACATCTCATTATAAAGGGGGGAGAATTATTTAATTCTCTTAGGATCACAGATCCATAAAGATAAAGCCTTTCATCAAAAAAAGGTTGAAATATCTCCTATAAACTAAGAACTTTGTTCTTAAGAATCTTGAGACAAAGTTTCTTATCAAAGAAAAGATAATCTTCAGAACGCAAAGTTAACCTAAGAAGAGCCTTAGCGCTCCTAATTTAAAAGTGCTTTAGTACTCTTCATCTAGCGCAAAGCGCTGCGGTGCCATAGCGCTTCAAACACAGCGCACTGCGCTCATTGGCTAGCGCTCAGCGCTAAGTGCGCCATGTGCTCCTCACGTGTGCGCTGCATTACTAAAAACATTTTGCGCTCATTATATGGCACCAGCGCCAAACGCCTCAACGCTTCAACTATAGTGCATCAGCGCTCTACATCTAGCGCTCAGCGCTAAGTGCATCAACGCTTTTCATTTAGCGCTAAGCGCATTAGCGCTTCATATCTGGCGCAAAGCGCTAAGCGCATTAGCGCTTTAACCATAACGCACTGCGCTCATCGACTGACACTAGTGCCAAGTGCGCCACATGCTTTTATGTGCGCTTGGACAGAACATAAACTGTTCTTTGAATAAGCCTGGAGCTATGATAAATTCACAACATTCAACTAAAGACAGTCAGAGACTAAATTAATGCTTAGCATTTTTAAGGGGATTAGGCTCAAACAAACATATAACGACTCAAAAACAAATGTTGAACATTGTAATTGAATGACCTTAGCCCAAATTGGCCATAAGTCCTCAATTCAGAATAATCGAGTTCATATGCTCATAAATCACAGATCTTAGTCCCAATTGGACTACAGGTCTCTCAACCCACATCGGTTTAAGGGTACATCTCTAAACTCCTCTGATATTTGTCGTTGTAATCCTTCAACGTTTTCAGAGAGGTGACGGGTCCCGACAACCATACATTTCATGGACTATGATGTTCTTAACCGGGACTGTGGAGTCCTTAAGCCCATGGACTATGATGTTCTTAACCTTGACTGTGAGGTCTTTAAACTCACGGACTATGATGTCCTTAACCTTGACTGTGAGGTCTTTAAACTCACGGACTATGATGTCCTTAACCTTGACTGTGAGGTCTTTAAACTTACGGACTATGATGTCCTTAACCTTGACTCTGAAGTCTTTAAACTCACGGACTATGATGTCCTTAACCTTGACTGTGAGGTCTTTAAACTCATGGACTATGATGTCCTTAACCTTGGACCGAGATGTCATTAAACTAACATTGGACCGTAATGTCCTTAAACTAATCGACCGCAATGTCCCTAAACTAAACAGTAGAGCCTGGATGCTCTTTTGTTGGATCTAAAAGATCCCGTTAAGTTGATCTTAGTCTAAAATTAGACTAACGTATCCTTAACTAACGTTTAAGTTGATCTTAGTCTCAAATGAGACTAACGTATCCTTAAACCCAACCCCCAAACCCAAATCTAAGAAAATACGGATTTGGACTAATTCACGCCCTACGGGCGACAACATAAATTAGTCTCCGTATACAATCCACGGGCAACCAAACCAAAAACAAAATAAGCACCCATGACACGTAGTGACCATCTGGAGAAGGAGAAAGTGGTTACCGCGATGCGGTAGCGTAATTAACTGCAGGGGATTGCACCTGCAGGGAAGAGCATCCCCACAATCAAAAACCCCTCAAATGAGGGGAAATCGGACGAAGTCTGCTACATCGGCCGCATCCGTTTAAACCTTCGATACACGGTGTCATAAATCAACTTGGTATCTTCGGAAAGGTGGACGGATAGCACCAATTAGCATCTGTCCCAAAATTCAGGCAAGACGGACCCGCGCGGTCGCGTCTCCGTGTTTCGATGGGGAACAGTTCGACTGCGGCGTTAAGCGATGCTAGGGTTAGGGCGTGGGTTCTCGTTGCACGGAAGGAAGAAAGAGAGGCGAGGAGGTCAGGTTAAATAGAAGAAGAAGAAGAAGAGAATTAGAAGGGTGGTGATCAGATCGCGTAGGGGGGTGAGCAGTATCGAGGAATGCACAATGTCTCCGAGAAGAGAGAGAAAGCGCAAGAGGAGAGAGAAAGGAGAGAGAGAGAGACAGCGTGAGAGAGAGAGAAGAAGGAAGAGAGAGAATGAGTGAAAGAAAGAGAAAGAGAGAGAGGTTGTTGTAAAATTAAGATTTTAAATTTAAAAAAATATATGTTTGGTTATAGAATTTAAACTATTATAAATTTTAATAAAATTTGATTTTCTGGTAAATATAAACTTAGTCCAAAACACGTCCGGATCGGGTCTAAAATTTAGTTTCAAAATACGAAAAATATATGCGACGACCAAAATTAAAAATGAATGTCCGGGTAACGAAAATACATACCCCCAAGAACGGATGCACGTACGTGCGCGTAGCCATCCAAACAAGTCCGTTTCACTGAATGGGACAAGAACAAGATGCACGGATGCTACCACGGAGTTAGGAGTATCATGCAGGCCATGCAATATATTTTTAAATATTTTATGTGATTTAAAATGTTATATTGTAAAACTGCAAATGCCAGATAAAATGCCAGTATGGAGTATTCATAAAAGTGCACAAGTCTACGTAACAAGTCAGGATAAATCATAGACATAAATCAAGACAGGTTTCAAGCAAGCGGGTCGGGTCGGATGCAATACAATGTCAAAAACACTATTCGCACCCAAAACACAGTAAATCAGGAAAATAAAGAAATACGTGCACTGGAATTGGTATAAATGAATTAGGGTGTTATATTATACCCAACTACAAAAAGAATTTCGTCCTCGAAATTTTAGAAACAAGAAAGATAAACAATCAAGAATCTATAAGAATAGGTGTGGAAACTTCTGTCTCGTCTTCTCGTTCCTAAGTCGATTCTCCATGCGAGCGATTTATCCAAGAAACAAGTACGAAAGGGATAACCTTGTTCTTAAGGACCTTTTCTCTTCGATCAACAATCGACCTCAGTCGTTCCTCAAAGGTTAAATCCTCTCCTACAATCAGCTCCAAATGATCTAGCCCGTGTATTTCATCTTGAACATACTTACGGAGTTGAGATACATGAAACACGTCATGAATATTCGCCAAAGATTGTGATAAAGCCAATCGATAAGCCACTTCTCCAACGCACTCTAAAATCTCGAAAGGCCCCATGAATCGAGGACTAAGGTTGCCTCGACTCCCAAAACGAATCACTCCTCTAGTCGGTGATATCTTCAAGAACACAATATCACCAACAGCGAACTCTAGAGGTCTTCTCGATGTGTCGGCCCAACTCTTCTGTCGATCTTGTGCCACCTTCATATGATTCCGGATAGTATTAACTTTCTCTACTGTTTGCATGATCAAATCCGGTCCCAACAATCTTCGTTCTCCAACATCGTCCCAACAAACAGGTGAACGACACTTGCGACCATACAATGGTTCAAATGGAGCCATCTGAATAGTCGCCTGAAAACTGTTATTGTAAGAAAACTCCACTAAGTGTAGATGATCCTCCCACGAACCCTTGAATTCTATCATGCAAGCTCTCAATATGTCTTCAAGAGTTCACCATGCTCTTCAAGACTCCTCGAGTAGACTAGAATATTATTGATGAACACCACTATAAACTGGTCCAGGAACGGTGAAAAGATTCGGTTTATCAAGTCCATAAATATCGTCGGTGCATTCGACTCCAAATGGCATCACTAAATACTCGTAATGTCCATATCGAATTCGGAACGCAGTCTTGTAAATATCTTCTGATTTAACTCGAACTTGATGATATCCGGATCGCAAATCCAGCTTCGAATACCTTCGCGCCACTAAATTGCTCGAATAATTCGCCAATGCGAGAGATCTGGTACTTGTTCTTAATAGTCACCCGGTTTAATTCTCGATAATCCATGCGCATCCTCCTTGTGCCATCTTTCTTTTTTACTAGAAGAACTGGAGCTCCCCAAGATGAATTACTGCTGCGAATCCAACCCTTGACTAGCAATTCAGTAACCTGCTTCTTTACTTCTTCCAACTCTACTAGTGCCATTAGATAGTACGCCTTTGAGATTGGCGCTGCACTAGGAACAAGATCGATCGCGAACTCCACATCTCGTTTTGGCGGTAAACCCGGGATGTCCTCGAACACGTCCATGAACTCTCGAACTACTGCTGGCGCTTTCTCCTTATCAACTTCCATCGACGAAAGAACATTGTTTGTCGGCATAGCCCTAAACTCGACTGACCCGACAGAACTGCTACCTCCAACAAAACAAACTCCGGACATCCGGGAATCTGGAAAATCACTTTCTTTGCCCTACACTACATGTGAGCATGAAAAGTGACGAGAAAAATCCATTCCCAAGACAACATCACAACTACCAGTATCGATCACCAAGAAATCTACAAACAACTACTAAACAAACCTTACACTCACTACTAGCTATGATCTTCCCATTCCCAGTGTGTATGTCCCAACAACTAAGCAGGGTCATGCAATAAATTGAATGTGCAGAAATAAACTTGGACGGCATAAAACAATAGGATGCAGCAGAATCGAATAATGCTAATGCGGAAAAATTGTAACACCCGAACCCAATAATACTATTTCTATTACTAGTTGAGTGTTATACATTGCTCATTTCAATTATCCTGATTGTTTGGTGCTTATTGCTAAATTTTAACCGGCTAAGTCATTTTTGCCTATAACAAATTTTAACACCTAAAATGAAATTAAAAATATCCATGTTGGCCTACTCGTCGCCACTAGTCGCGTGGTAGCGTCCGCGCGTCGAGATTTCATCCCGTTCGGCGAAACGGGCAAGTTTGGACGGCTACGCGCGCGTGCAAGTGTCCGACTTGGGGGCATGCATTTTAATCATAAAACACCTCTTTTCAAAATTTGGTACTCGCTTAAAATCCTATAATTTGAATTTGAAATATTTGGGCGCAACCCGGGCGCGATTTGGAAATGTTTCATTTAGCGCCAAAATCCCAAATCAATTAATTATACTAAACTATATAATATATATATTCTTCTGTACAATAAAATCCTTAAGAAAATATTTCATTTGATTCAAAATCTTCTCTGGCAGCCAATCACGAGAGACTTAAATCTCTCGTGGGCCCCGCCACATCTCTCTCTCTCTCTATCTCTCTCCGCTTCTCAATCTCTCTCTCTCTCTCTTCATCAAATCTCTCTCTCTCCCCCTCTATATTTATCACGTCCTCGACCTCGCGAGAACCACCACGAGAAACCCATCGCGAACCCCCGAACCCTAACCCTAGCCTCGTCGTGACCTCGCCGCCGACCTCCCCGTGACCTCGCCGTCATCATCCACACCTCCACAGCTTCGACCGCAACCCTCCTCCCTCCTTCCCGAGCCTGCAACCCAACCCCCGACGACACCAACTGCACGCAGATCTCGCCGTCGCCGCCGCTTCCCATCGCCGACGACGCCAGAGACTTCCTCCCTTCACCCTCGTCCCGACCTCCTCGTCTTCCTCCTCCCCTCGCCGGACCACCACAGAACCCGAGCCCAACCCAAACACAACCCTAGTCGCCGGGAAACTTGCCGTCGATCCTCGCCGTCGTTGCCAGAGCCACCTCCGACCACCTCCTTCTCTCCCTGAACACCAGAGCAGGCCAGCACCCCCTCTACTCACCGCACCACCCTTTTCCAGCGAACCCAGAAACTTTTCAGCCTTCGCTGCTCGCCGTCGCTGCCTCGCCGGCGTCCCATCGCCGTCGGGCCCGTCGTGGTTGCCCCCTGGTTCTTCCCTGTAAGCATCTCCTTACCTTTCCATTCGTGTTAACCCCCTCGCTGGTCTTAGTGTCCGTGTGTCGTATTTTTTTCTAATTCGTCGTCGTTTTGACATTTTGCCGGATTCCGGCCGTGCCGACGTTTGGACCCGACTCTCCAGCGAAGTACTCTGGTCCGTGTGGTCCCGCTGTTCGCTGTTTGGACTCGATCCGTGGCCCGTGCATCCGTCTCGTGTTTTCCGCCGACGTTGCATTCGTGTTTTCCGGTTTGCGAAACCGACGAGGCAAGATTTCTTGCTACATGCTACATTAAACTAATTAAGTGTTTGACTCATAAAACTTGCAATATTAACTAAGTATAGTTACTTGTCTCATTGAACGAATTATGATATACATCATAATACTGCCATCTAAATCGTATTTTGCAACCATAACCATAAATAACAACCACCTGTTAATCATTCTGTTATTTAGAGGACGATAATCGTACACCCATATCTTCATTACTTGGTGTTATTAATATTGCGCTACCCTGTGATTATTGCATCCCAAGGGTGCTCGAACCTGCTAGTATAATACAACTGCATCATATTCATGTACCATTGTGATTAAGTGAACCGTTATTGTTAATTACTTTATTCTTGCTGCTGTTCATTATTTGATTGTATACCTGTTGTGAGCACATACCCGATTGCACTACATATTGGCCTGACCTGCTACACATGACATATATATACATACCGACTCAACCCGTTGTACCACGACCTGACTGATTACCTGATCTCATGCCTAATGCCAACCAACCTGACTTGGGGTCCTCATGGACCATTCCTGTTGTCTATCCAGACAAACCTGACCTGTTACCTGATCCTGTGTTGGCATTAGTCCTTGATTACTGAATACCTGACCTGACATACATAACTTGGGGGTATGGGGAAATCAAAGGTGAAACCGACTTGTAACTCAACAGTTCGATACCTGTTCTGATCAGTCTTACGGGCTTGGCCAGCCCCGGAGTGATGATGCTGACATCACTCGCCCATCCTGCTACCTATTACTGCCTAGCGGCACGTCTCGGATTCAGCCCCGAGGATCTTGACCGTGGTCCCGGGCACGCACGGGATACTATTGAGTTACATCGACGAGTCACCAATTGATTTCAAGGACTTTAGAGTAGAAACCTGATAGGACAGTTTAGTTACCACTGCATATTACCCAGCACTGTTATTTCATAGTACTGCTTCATTCATGTTCATCCCTGCATTGCTTATTACCATGTTTATATTATATTATTGGTTGACATGACGCGCTGACGTCTGGGTTTTGCATGGCCCAGATTCCTTACCACTGTCGACGACCGAGCAGGAGTACTTCAGCCAGCAGGCTGATCTGTGAGTTCCATAGTGTTTAGTTTATTTATTTCATTTCATTTCCAGATGTGAGCCCGCATTATGGGACGTACTGTTTATTTATTGTATTGGATCATTTGCTTCCGCACTTATTGTTTATTGACTCTTGTTATTATGGATTTGGACATGTGTTAGATTAGTTTATTTATCTTGTTCTTGATATCTCTACAACCGTAATGTGACTGTGGATGGATACTTCCTACCCACAGGTAGCATGGTTGGCTATGTCACGTGCCCAATCTTGCGTACTCTGGGAAGCGGGGCGTGACAAAAATCATGAACAAGTAGGGTACCTGAAACAACTTCATCCGAATCCTTGGCCTCTTCAGCCGTCAGGGTAAAGGCTCGAGCTTGATTGGGTCCCTGAGTTAACTGCTTCCGCTCCCGAAACTGCCTCTGCGGTGGCTTCTGAACATCATCCTTCAAACATAGCTTCGACGGGAAAACACTGACAGTATGATCAGCTGATCCGCAAACCAAACAAAGTCCAAGCATCCTTCGACACTCTCTCTGCACGTGTCCGGGCAGACAGCAGTACCCACAAATCGTCCTTCCCTTTTTCTTGGGCACTACTGGCTTCTTCATCGGTTTAATGTCACGCCGGTTCACCGGAATACCTCTGCGTATAGGCGCTTGATTCGGTGTAAACGCCGACTTCCGTACCATGACTGCCTACTGCAGCGTACCCTCTGTCTTCAATGATAAACTCTGCTGCTCCCTGGCTGCTTTAAGCACTTGCGAGAAAGTGGTCAAACCCAGAGATATAATGTGCCTCTGGATGTCCACATCCAAACTGCGCATGAACCTCCGTGCCCTATCAGTATCGTTGGCAACCAAAGATCCAGCGAATCTACTGAGCCGTATCTACTCAGCTGCATGCACATCCACGGGTGCGCCGTTCTGTTTCAAGCTGATAAACCTTTCTTCCATTTCCTCCCGTGCAGTCTGCGGGAAGAATTTCTCCAAGAAACTCTTCGAGAAAGTAGCCCAACTGATCGGCTTGGACAAATGGGTCTCTTCCACAAGCTACCATTCACGGGCATAGACCACCAATTGGATGCGTACTACATCCACTCTCTTGTCCTCTGGAATCTGTGCTACAACGAGCAAATTCTCCGTATCGACTAGCCACTGCTCTGCTGGTAACGGCTCCTCCAAACCAGTGAAAGTGAGCGGACCAAGTCTCCTGAAATCCACCACGGTATCCACACATTCTACCGGTTTGGCCGCAATACTGTTTACGGACTGCTGGACGGTCCGCAAACCTTCCTAAAAAGTTTCGACTTGACACTGGTTCAGCTCGGTTTGCCGCTTCTGGTTTTCCAGCATCCTACTAATTACTCCAAGCAATGCGGCGTCATCAACACGCCTCTGGTACGATCGTAGATTTCTGTCTGCCATGATCCTACAACCAAGACACCGAAGAGGATTAGTATGATAAACAAGATTCAAAACTTGCGATGAATGATGACCATAAATCAAGGGTATGTATCAAGACTAGAACTCCAATTTACTTAAATAGAGTACCACAGTGTAATCATACCGCGGTACATAGTTACAATCACATAACTCAACTCAAGTCACCTAAATCCTAATATCAGAATTAAGGAACATGGAGAAACAATATGGAACCAAAAGATTTCAAGTCAAGATGCAAAGTGGTTTGCATATCGTCAAGGCAAAGGATCAAGAGAAAGATATGCTTCAAGAATCATGATAACAATGTGGCAGGACATGTTCCTAATCACGGATTTTCCGATTCGTGTATTGGGTCCAATACCCAACTACAAAAGAATCAAACCCGATTAACCTAAATCCTATGGCTCTGATACCAAACAAACCCTGTCACGCCCCGCTTCCCATATTGCGCTAAGATAGGCACGTGACAGAGTCAACTATGCTACCTGTGGATAGGAAACATCCTTCCACAGTCACATTACGGCTGTCTAGAGATATCAAGAACAGTAGAAATAAAGTAAACTATTTAGTACATGTCCATAAACCAGAATAAACGAGTCAAGAAATAATATGCGGAAGCAATAGATCCAATAAACAATAATAATATGGAAAGTACGTCCCAAATACGGGCTCACATCAGGAATGAAAATACTGAAAGAAAACTAAAATACTAACAGGTCCTCACTGCTCGGCCTGCTGACTGAAATACTCCTGCTCGGCCTGCGGCAAAGGTAGAGGATCTGGGCCATGCAAAACCCAGACTTCAGCGCGTCATAATATCAACAATAATATAATCAGGGGTAGCAAAACATGCAGGCACGAGTATGAACAGTAATAAAGGTATAACAGTAACACGAATGTGGAACAGTGAAGGGTAAAAGCATATGTGACGTACAGTGGGTAAAACTAAACTGTGCTATTGGGTTAACTACTCTTAAGTCTGTGAAATCAATTTAATGAATCATCGATGTAACTCAATAGTATCACGTGGATACCCCGGACCACGGTCCAGACTCTCGCGGATGAATCCGAGACGTGCCGCTAAGCACAAACAGGAAACATGTACAGATGAATGATGTCAGCAACATCATTTCGGGACTGGCCTAGCCCTCAAAACTGATCAGTATAAGTATCGAACTGTTGAGTTACAAGTCAGGTTCATCATTGATTTCCCCTTACCCCCAAGTTATGTATTCAAGTCAGGTATTGATAAATCTAAAGCTAATACCAACAGAGGATCAAGCAGGAACATGTTTGTCTATACAGACAACATGATATGTTCATCGGGACAACATGTCAGGATTGTCGGCATTAGAAACAGGATCAGGTAACATGTCAAGTAGTGATATATCAGGTCATGTAGTGTACATGTATCAAATCATGTCAAGTAGTGGTGTATCAGGTCATATCAAGTAGTGCACATGTATCAAATGGGTGCTCATAATCAAACTGTAGCAAGTATTGAATCAGGGTGAAAGTACAGATGTACAATAAAAGTATGGATGGACAAATATCGATCAGGAGTTACATCATGACTAAGTAGGGTGCACAATATCAAGCATGGGGTGTCAATATAACAACAATATGCAATAATGTGACATGGTATGCAAATTGATATATAATTAATGGTATGGATGCACAATAAAACATGGATGCAGGGTTATATTTACAGTTCCAATACTAATTAAGATGCACTTTATTAATCATGGGTGTTACTATAATAATAATATGAATTAATGTGATCTATAGATGCAGTTATATATATTTTAAATGATATGGATGCAAACGGATATCCGAAAACAGTAAAACTTTAGTATGGATGTACAATATAATAAACGGGTAACATTTTACTTATATGGATGCCTAATACTATACCTAGCATGTAGCAAGATAATTTAACATGCGACTAGACATGTAAATAATGATACGGATGCACACGGACGTCGTATAACAGTAAAATGATAAACTGGTAAATGCAGGATGTACAACTAAACAATATGAGATGTGAATATTCCATTGGGTACAGTATATTGTAATATAGTATGTAACAAGATAGGTTTGCATGCACTAGATGTGAAATAACTTATACAGATGCATACGGATGTCGTAAAACTGTAAAACTAAATATGGGATGCATGATTTAAAATACAAGTGTTATATTTATTCAAATAGATGTAAATACAGTAATATAGCATGTAGCAAGATAAACTTGCCTTAATCGGATCACACGATGGATACGTACGACACGTCCGACATCGGTAAATCGTCGCAACGCACACATGGGACGTGGAACGGGTCCAGGCAAGGCAAGAGGGTGATCACGCAAGTAAGGCATGTCTACTGGGCCGTCTGGATCGGCAGCGACGGTCACGGCTCCGGCGGGTGACCGGAAAACGGATCAAGAAAGAAAAAGAAAAAGAAAGAAGAAGAAGAAGGAGAAAGAGAAAAAGAAAAGGGTGAAGAAGAAGGTGGTCTGGGGTTGGTGCTGGGGTTTGGGAGATGAGATGGTGGTGTCGGGGTCACCGGCGGTAAGGTGCTGGCGAGGTGTGCAGGTGAAACGAGGGTTCGGGGTTAAAGTTGCGGGTGTTGTGGAGTGTGCAGGGTTTTAAAGAAAAGAAATGAAAGAGGAGAAGAGAAGGAAGACGAGGAAGAGAGGAGAATGAGGTGAGGTCGGGATGGTGATCGGCGGTGAGTAGCAATGTGGGTGCAGGCAAGGTCGGAGGTGTAAGGTTTTATGTGGGTTCTCGAGGTGAAGGAGGAAGTGTATAGGAGAGAAAGGTGGCGGAGATGGTGGTCGCGGGGGCGAGGTGATGGTGACGACAACGAGGGTAGAGATGGCTAGGGTTTGGGTCCTTGGGATATGGGTTTTCTCGGGGGACTTCTCGTGAGCGGGAGGCGAAGGAAAAGAGAGGAAGAAGAGGGGAGGAGATGATGAGGGGATGAAGGCGAGGACGTTGAGGGCGACTGCGGCGCTAAGCGATGCTAGGGTTAGGACGTGGGTTCTCATCGCAAGGAAGGAAGAAAGAGAGGTGAGGAGGTCGGGTTAAATAGAAGAAGAAGAAGAAGAGAATTAGAAGGAAGGTGATCAGATCGTGTAAGGGGTGAGCAGAATCGAGGAATGTACAGTGTCTCCGAGAAGAGAGAGAAAGCGCGAGAGGAGAAAGAAAGAAGAGAGAGAGACAGTGTGAGAGAGAATGAGAGAGAGTGAAAGAGAGAGAATGAGAGAGAGGTTGTTGTAAAATTAAGATCTTAAATTTAAAAAATATATGTTTGGTTATAGAATTTAAACTGTTATAATTTTTAATAACATTATATTAATAAAATTTGATTTTCTGGCAAATATAAACTTAGTCCAAAACACGCCCGGGTCGGGTCTAAAATTTAGTTTCAAAATACAAAAAATATATACGACGACCAAAATTAAAAATGAATGTCCGGGGAATGAAAATGCATATACCCCTAAGAACGGATGCACGTACGTGCACGTAGCCATCCAAACAAGTCCGTTTCATTGAACGGGACAAGAACAATATGCGCGGACGCTACCACGGGGTTATGGGTATTATGCAGGCCATGCAATATATTTTTAAAATATTTTATGTGATTTAAAAAACTATATTGTAAAAATACAAATGCCAGATAAAATACTAGTATGCAGTATTCATGAAAGTGCACAAGTCTACGTAATAAGTCAGGATAAATCATAGACATGAATCAAGACAGATTTCAAGCAAGCGGGTCGGGTCGGATGCAATACAATGTCAAAAACACTATTCGCAACCAAAATACAATAAATCAGGAAAATAAAGAAATACGTGCACTGGAATTGGTATAAATGAATTAGGGTGTTACAGCATTGATATGGGCTATGACGCTCACCTTTTATTTTATCCTCTCTTTTTTTGTTTTTTTATGGAGTGTTAAACACTCTTTATGGCGTCCACGTGCGGAACACGCGAGACGCTTGGCACTAGGCACTGGGCACTGGGCACTGTTTGATTAGTGCAGAGCACTTCATGTTATGCAGTGCTCACGTGATGGGCACGTGAGGCATTTGGTACTGAGCGCCAAGCATTGAGTGCTAAGCATTCTTTATTTGGGCAGCGCCCACGTGATGGGCACGTGAGGCGCTTGGCGCTGAGCACTAAGTATTGAGTGCTAAGCACTCTTTATTTGAGCAGCGTCCACGTGAGGGGCATGTGAGGCGTTTGGCGCTGTTTCTTTCTTTGTGCATTTTTCTAAAGATGTTCAATTCTCTGTTCTCTCCTGAATTTTCGATCCTCAAGAACAAATTTGTCCCCACGAGAATTAAATTCTTATTTGTGGAAGACTTATCTCATGGATCTCGGATCCAGGGGAAAGAACTTTGTTCTTTATGAGGGTTAAACCCTCGAATATGCAGATGAGATACTGTGATCTCTATCATTTTTATTTAAGTTGAAAAACGTTCTTTTTTCTTCTTCTCTCTTAAAACTTTTTTTTTTGCTTTTCTTTTTTGAACTTGAAGCTTATGGGAGGTTTTCCTCTACAAGACTTGAAGTCTTTGGGCCTTTATATAGTGGAGGAAAGTTTGTTGATTTGGTTAAAGAAATCTCTTGTTGAGAGATTCTTAATTGATTTGGGGATTTTATCCACCGCTGGATTTTTGATCCAAGAATTTCTGTTTTACAGAAGCTATTTTTCTTGTCTTTAACAAGATTGGGAAAACATTTTCCATACAGAGCTTATTCTGTAGTTTCGTGATTTTTAATCACCATTGGATTTTTAATCCAACGCTGCTATATTTTACATAGCGTAATTTTTCTTATTTAGAAAGATTGGGAAAATATTTTTCATACCGAGCTTATTCTGCAGCTTCGTGATTTTTAATCACCATTAGATATTTAATCCAACGGTGTCCTGTTTTACAGAACGTAATCTTTCTTGTTTAGAAAGATTTGAGAAATATTTTCTCAACAAAATTTAATTCTGTATTCTGATAATTTATCATCTCCGTTTGATATTTGATCCAATGGTAGAGAACTTTTAGTTCTGACGCGGGCGCCCTCGTGCAAGGCACGTGAGGCGTTGCCTCAGAATTTTTAATTCCTAGCGCTCACGTGAGGCGCTGCCTCGGAGTTTTTAACTCTCGGTCCGGCGCTTTCGTGCAAGGCACGTGAGGTGCTGCCTCGGAGTTTTTAACTCTCGGCGCCGGCGCCCTCGTGCAAAACACGTGAGGCGTTATTTCAGAGTTTTAGAGTTTTTAACTCTTGGCGCCGGCGCCCTCGTACAAGGCACGTGAGGCACTGCCTCAGAGTTTTTAACTGTTATTTAATAGATTTCTTTTGTGCTTTGCACATTGGCGCCCGCGTAAGAAGCACATGAGGCACCATCATAGAATTTAAGTCTATCTGAGACAGTACCCACATGCTTTGCATGTGGAGCTTTTCCTTTATTTTTATTTTTATTTTATTGTTATTATTTTATAAGCGAGTTAGTTTTGAGCCAAAATTTTGACGGGAATAACCGGCTGATTGCTTTTTCTTTAAGATCAAATGAGCATCATTTTCTAATACGTTGCATCATTGGCTATCATATTTCACCCAATCTTTATTCATTTTCACGATGAACTTGTTTCCTTTAGGTTCTTTCCATTTTACCATATCCCTAACACTTCAATAAGACCCAAATTTGAAATTTTGGATTATGATTTTGTTAGAAAAAGGCTGAGCCTAAGTTAATATATTATATCATTGAAAATTAAGCTTCAAACCAAAGACGGTAAACAAGCCGGTAATTTTGTCCCATGTTCTACGCTTTGGAACAACATGGAAGTGTTGGTTTATGAACATGAAGATTGCAAGGGCTATATTTTTACCATCATAACTATAAGTCCTTAGATGATGTCATTATTCAACAAAATAAAAAATAGAAAAAATGACAAAATTATATCAGCCAAAATAGAGCATTGGTGATGTGCGCTATTTACCACAAAAGACAAAAATAAAAAGATAAAAAGCCAACAATTCTCACTCCCTATTCATTACACATTATCTCTCACGTTGAAGAGCCTAAAAAAGATGTCTTATAAATTTACACATAAGTCCATATATATTTGTTATTTTGTATAACTTATAAGTTTCTCAATTCTAATATTACCACTAACCGCATTCATTTAATCCAAATTTAGAAATACTATAGATATGTTTTGAATTTTTTTACACATGACTTTGGTATACAAGTTGTTCAAAATATATACCTGTGCGACCCACGTGGAAAATTACCGGTATGAATAACTAAAGACTTGAAAGGGGTTATATATAAAAAAACATATTTTGTACATACTTTAGTGGGAAACAGACTAGGTCGAAGGTTAGCATTAGTATTAATTTAAGGGTTAATTGCATATAGACCTAGGACTATTTGGTGATGAGCATTTGTACCTTCTGAACTATAATAATAAGCACTTACACCCCTTATAGTTAATAAATATTTTTCTAATACCCATTTACCCCCTTCTTCTTCTCTTCTACTATAAAAATACCAACATTTAATCCTACAATACCAATATTTAAGCCATAATCTAAAAGCTTGATGTTGTTTTTTCTTCCATTACACTTCCAAACTTCTTCCCATTATCTCATAGATGCTTTTTTAACCATAATCTAAATTTTAACATATTCTCTCCACTAAATTTAAGAAGGGGTAAAAGAAATTCAAGATGAATATTTTTTAATTTAACTTTTTTATCATTTTATTTAGTTGATTTTGCTGAGTTTTTTTATTGGAATATTAGAGCATGGGTTTTGGATGCATGAAAAGAAAGGAAAAAGAGATATAATGAGAATTAAAAGAACATTTTTCGATGAGAGAGAGTGAAAGACTTTATTATGATTCTTCAGGTATAAATGCTCGACCCATATTACATATATGGGTGTATCCACACGATTAACCCTTAATTTAATATAGTTTTCTTAATTAGGAAGGCTACCGTTATTGAATTGGATTATAAAAAGCTAATAAATACCCTATTCCGAGGCCTCGCCTTTATTGAATTGGATTACACGGGTCCTTTTATCCCTCGAAGGTTTTCTTTTCTATTCGCCTCTTTTTATTCGTTCAAACTCGTCTCTCAACGGCCATCTTTTTCTTTCGAAACCCTAACTCTTATGAGAGCCTGATGAGCCGCCGGAGATGATGTTGTGCTGTGATCATTGCCCATCGAAACCTTAACCCAGACTTCGAAACCCTAACCCGCATGGAGTCCGATGAGTTGCCGGCAATGATGTGGAGCGGCTATCTTTCCCCTTTGAAACCCTAGCCCCAGTGGAGACCGATGAGTTGCCGGCGATGACGTGGAGCGGTGATCTTCACCTCCGAAGCCCTATCCGCAGACTTCGAGACCATAAACCCCCCATGGAGTCCGATGAGTCGCCGCGGCGTGGCGATCTTTCCCCTTTAAAACCCTAACCGTAGACCTCGAGGCTTTGTACGTGGCAGTCGGAGATATGAAGGCGGTGAAAGAGAGAGGAGAGATCAAGAAGTGGTTTCACATCATCAAGAAGAGTTACGAGTGATCTTGATGGCGATGCTGGCCCAATCAATCACATTATCGTAAGATTTCTTTAACTTGTTATTTACAGTATTGTTGTTTTCTTTCTGTTCTTATTTTTTCTGCCGCTAATCTCTATTGTTTTAGAGTTAAATTCTTATTCTCTAATTAACTGAATTAGGATATGTTGACTGATCAATACAATCTTATGTGGGATCAACCACATCAATGGATTATAACCCATGAATGCTTCACACTGCTAGTTTTTTTTACACTGACTATTAGCTAGCCTTTTCAAGTTGGACGTCTAATTGTTTTTAGGAAAAGGAGTTTCCATGAATAGACAATTAAAAATGTATTAGAAATAGGGCTACAATCAAGCAGGTTCAATTGCGCTTTCCTATTTTTAATTCAATATTCTATACCTTTGGATGTTATCAAAATTTTGAATTTGTCTGATATCCTAAAATTTATATCTTGCACTTTCCTACCATTAATTTACTGTCCTTTTAGACCCTTCAAGATTGTACATTATTGGATGTTATCAAATTCGGTGTCATCATTTTTCTCGCATGTCTGTCCAGAAGACCACCTTCCTACAATTTGTCAACTATCAACTTTTTAGGTGGGTTCTTATATTTTCGTTTCTTTTGATACGTTTTTCAGTAGCTTTTCGTTTGTCCTATCCTTGTGCATCTAAACATGAAAATACAAACCCTTAGCACACCTACGATTGGGATGTAATCACAGTTTATGATTTTACCAAATTTTCTTTGAATGACCGCGATACCTTAAGTCATTACAATCATCTACTAAATTTAACCCATTTTTACTTTCCTCATTCCTAAAAGGACATGAAACTATTTTTCAGATTCTAAATTTCTAAGTCCGTGTATCCTAATATTACTACTTACAAGTTACAAGTGCATTGTAAAGTTTTTCTTAGAACGATTTTTAAAATTGTTTTAGCATTAAGTGATGAGGCGGTTCCATATAGCTTATTTTTTCTAATACTAAAAGGTTTTATTATGAAATATGTTTACTCATGTTTTGGAATTGGTTTCATGAAAATTCTACCATTGATCATACCATTTTTTGAAAATGTTGATAAGACCTTTTAGAAAGCCAGTAAGCACTTTTGAAACAAAATTATTTTCTATGGCAAATTTCTTAATATTTTCAAAATTTTACACAATAAAGCATTTCTACTCATTTATTCTTAGAATTTTAGACCCTTCAAAATTGTTGCCATTGGATGTTATGAAAATTCTAAGTTTCTGTCCGAATTCCACAACTCCCTTTTGACACTTTTGAATCAAAATTAAATTTTTAAGCACATTTCTTAATATTTTCAAGTTTTTACTCAATAAATCATTTCTACTCATATATTTTTGGAACTTTAGGTTTTTAGACGCTTCAAAATTGTTACCATTGGATGTTATCAAAATTCTGGGTTTTGCCCGAGTTCCACAACTTCCACAATTGACAAAAGTACTTCCTAATGTGGTTTGTCAAAATTTTTCCAACCTAATAAATTCTAAATGGAGTACATTTGTTTAGAATGAAAGGTTTTATTTCAAAAAAATTATAATTTTGTATCGAAAGCATTTACATGTCAAATCTATCTTTAAAAATGGACATCTTAGAAAGCTACAAAATGTTCTAATCATAACTAGCCTTCTCCAAAAAGTTTATTAATATTTTATTAAGCCTTTGTAAATTCTCATATTTCTTTAGTTTTTTTTGGCAGTTTTTTATCAAATTTTTTTTTTGAAAGTTATCTTGAATCTTGGAATTCTCTAAGAGATTTTAAACCCTTAAAATTTGTATACAAACGGATGCTATTGAAATCATAAATTGTAAATATATCCTCAAACTTTTGTCCGTGTTTCAACTTGCATTCGATCAATTCTCTTCCTATATTAGTCTTAACCATTATTTTATTCTTACTGAATCTTCCGCAGGTTTAATTATTTTGACTACCAAGTTTCTATGGGTTCTTATATTTGTTTCCTTGTGATACGTTTGATAACTAACCTTTCATTTCAAGTGCTACCCATGACCATTAAGCCACAAACTATCAACCTTTGCACTTCCTTGATTGGACACAATCATGACTTATAGTTTTATCAAAATACTTTTTTTCCTTGAACGTTTTCGATCGCTTTATGGATTTAACCTCTTTTACTTGCCCTTCCTAAAACTATTTGAAGCTATGTTTCAACTCTTAAATTTATAAATATATGCTTTCCTACTTTATCTTTAATATGCATCATAAAGCACTTCCATTATGGCTCTTTCAAATTGTTTCAGCCAAATAATGGTTCTCTATCATTATTTTTTAGATAATGAAACGCTCCGAAAGATTTTTAGTAGTATTTTGAAACCACTTTAATGAGGACCTTTTCATAAAGCTACAATGATGTCTTTTGATCATTACTGTATTTTTACTAGCGTTTCAGCATTAATAGTGATTCTCCATAGAATAGTTTCCTCGTAAACTGAAAGGTTTTCATGAAAGACACACCTTTGAAAAACAGCCTTTGAGAAAGCTAAGAAACTTTTTTGAATAATAACTTACTTTGTCGCAAATTTCTTGAGACTTTCAAAATTTTATTTCATTAAGCATTTCTACACTTCTGTTATAAAAGTTCCATCAAAATTGCTTTGAATCGTGAAATTCTGAAAGATAAATTTAGGCCATTGGAAATGGTACACATTTGGATGCTACCAAAATTCTTAAGTCGTGTCTTGACATCCTACAGGTTTTTTCCACAACTCTACTTGCCTAGCATTGATTCTCTGCTTGTAGTCTTCTTTATGATGGTTTTGTAATCTTCCAACTGGCTTAACCTTTGTAGCTTCGTTTCTTTGTGTTAAATTTTCTAATAGGCCATTCAAATCAAGTTTAATCCATAACTAGTGAAACCTAAGCATGTGAACCCTTGCTCCTTCGGTTGGACACAATCTCTTTTATGGTTTTGTGAACGTATATGAGTCGTAACCATGATTTTCTTCCTTTTATCAATTGTAAAACAGACGTGGTCCTGTTTAATCATTTTTTCCCACCTTACTATCGTTTCTGATCTTTTCATGTTGTGATTCATTTGTTAATTAGTAAGCCTTTCATTTTAAGTTCTATTTGTAACCATCAAAATCTGAAAATGTCACCGCTTGCGAACTTTCAATTTGGTGTAAACTCGTGGGTTTATCAAATTTTCTTTTAACGATTTTGATGCTTGTAAGTCGTTTCTATCATCTGCCCTTATAGATAAACCCGTTTTATGGGCCACTTTCTTAAAATATTTCAAACTGTTCTTTTCATATTTTATATTTTAAAATCTGTGATTTCATAATGTTTTCCTTTTAAATGCAATGATACACTACTTCTCAAAATGGTTTTTCAAATTGTTTCATGTATCTTATCTTCTAAATACCGAAAGGTTTTATTTTGAAAGATAGTAGTAGTATTTGAAATCTTTTTATGGAAAACCTGATAATGGACCTTTTAGAAAATTATGGAACACTTTTTAATCATTTATCATATTTTTAAAGCAATTTTTAAATTTTTAAAGGCTCAATAAAGCATTTCAGTTCATTTAATTATGAAAGTTGCAGAATTTCAAATCCTTGGTGATAGTATAGGATTTTATATTATCAAAATTCGTAATTGTGTCATAATACCTTACAATCCGTGTCCACAGGACCACAACTCTAATTTTCTACCATATAGTCTTGGCTTATAGCTTGTCTTTTACCATGATTTCAGTATGGTTCAATCTTCCAGTTGGTAAACCTTTATATTTTCTTCCTTAATGTTCTATCCATAACACCTGAACAAGTCAACCCTTTTACTCCTCAACTGGAGAGAATCATGTAATAATCCTTTTGTCATTTAATTTTCAATCGACTTACTGTACCATCTCCTTACTGATGCAATATCCCATTTTACTTGCTTTTTCCAAAAAAGATTTTAGACTATTTCAACCTTGAATCTATTATTATGTGATTTTGAGTATTTATGACTTTCAAATGCAACCGAATGTATTTCCTCACAGTTATGTATCAAAATGTTTCAATTTCGTAAATGATTCTCCATATCATATCTTGAAAGCGTTTTTACGAAAAATCTATCTTTAAGAAAGGACCTTTCAGAATGGTATGGAATGTTTTTTAATCATAACTAAACATTTTATGGATTTTTAAATATATTATAGACTTTACACTGCAAAGCATTTCTGTATCTTCAAAAGAGGTTATAAACCCTTAGAAGTCGATTACGATTGGATGTCTTTAAAATAAGGAAGTTCTGATTACAATATATATCCACAACTCTACTTACCTATGATCTTCTCTGCTTGCATAACCATGATTTCGTTCTGATGGAATCATCCAACTCCTTAATCTTGTTAACGATGGCATTGCGATAGGTTTGATAGTAAGTTTTATCAATAACCATCTAAATCTGAAATTATCAACCCTTGCACATGTTCTATTGGAAAGAACCGCAAATTCGCAATTCATGGTTTTACCAAATATTCTTTGACCGAAATTGGTATCTCTTCGAAAACATCTATCTTCTGAACATTTCAAAATTCATGTCATAGAAACCTCCAATTTGTGTCCACAACTCTGCTTGTCTGCCGATGATTACATTTTGATTAAATCTTCAAACAGGCTTGAGCTTTATCTTCCCTCCCCCTTTGTGAACGTTTGTTAATAGGCCTTTCATTTCATGTCTTATGTATAATCAACTAGAACTACGCATGTCAACGTTGACTTATGGCACAATCACAATTATGGTCTTGTCAAATTTACACTGACGATCTTACATTCATCATCCACCCTTATAGATACGGAAACCCATTTTGATTCACAAAGAGTTGTAACAATGTTTCAACATTTCAATTTGCTAATGACCGAAATTTTCATATACAACTTTCTAGTGCATTACAAAGTACTCTTCAAAGCTGTTTGTCTATGTTTCAGCGTTTATGAAAGATTTTTCATCGCATATTTTTAGAATTGAATGTTTATTTTGGAAGATTTATAAATATTATTTTGAGAGCTTTGTAGGCGAAACATACCATTGATAAATGACTTCTCAGAAACACACAACATTTTGAAATATAAATTTCTGGGAAAATTTCTGAAGATTTTAAAGAATTTTCACCCTAAAGCATATATAGACAACTCTATTTACCTCCCATCATTTCAGAATATTATCCAATTTGTGCTACATATCCATACAATTGTTTCTGGCCTTTAACAGTCTTGACCATGATTTCATTTGATTGAATCTTCCAACCTGGTTAATTTTGTTAACTGTTAACTTTCTAGGGGTTCTTATCTTTTTCGTTTTTTAATACGTTAGAGAATTCTTGGTTTTACCAAATAATCTTTTTGAATGATTGTAATGCCTCGAGTCATTCCTATCATCTAACCACATCGATTTAACATCTTTTCTTGGTTCCAGTTTAACGGCGCAGAGGTCACATTCAGGTTTGATTTGGTTCCGGTTTAACAACTTAGAGGTCGATTTGGTATGGTTCCAGTTTAATGACTTAGATGTCGATTTTGGATTTTGATTTTTGGGATTTTTTGGTGAAAGTTTAGGACATTTTGGAGAATTTGGGGAAATAATGAAAATTAAGTTGTTTGGAGAATTTGGAATTAATGGAATTGTAGAATTTAGGATTTTTTTGGAGTTTGTAGATATTTAGAAAATCTAAGAATTTGTAGAATTTGATATATTTGTGGAGTGTTAGAATTCGTGGAATTTGAGATACTTGGACAATCTGGGAATTTTATGGTGCTTGGAGATATTTAATTTGAAAGAATTTGGTGGAATATTTTGAAAATCTGAAGATTTTTGTAAAGTGTAAGAGGTTTTGGAAAATTTGGTTCCTAATGACTTATAGTTCGATTTGATTTGGTTTCCGTGTAACGATGTAGAGGTCGAACTTGAAGTTGATTTGGCTTCAAATTTAATAACATAGAGGTCGAATTTGGATTTGATTTAGTTCTAATTTAATGACTTGGAGGTAGACTTAGTTTAACGGTGTAGAGGCCGGACTCAGGTTTGATTTGGTGCTAGTTTAACAAGTTAGAGGTCGATTTGATTTGGTTCCAATCTAACGACGCAGATATCGATTTTGGATTTGATTTGGATTTTAGGAATTTTTTGTGAAAGTTTAGGATATTTTAGCGAATTTGGGAAATTAATAGAAATAAAGATATTTAGAGAAATTGGAATCAAGGAAATTGGAAAATTTGAGAATCTAAGAATTTGTGGAATTTAGGATATTTGGGGAATCTAAATATTTGTGTAATTTGAGATATTTGGCTTCTTTAATTGGACACAATAACAATCTTGGTTTCGTCAAATCTACTTTGCATGCATGACGTATCATGCATGATGCATTAATTCTTAATTATCATCCACCTTTTAACCAAGATTTTTACTCCATAAAGCTTTTCGACACTTCAGAATTTGTCTGATATTGTAACATTTATGTCTTGCTCTTTCCTACCACTAATTCTCTGTTTGTAAAAGTTCAGATTAAGTCCTATTCGTGCGCATCGAAACATGAAAATATAAACCCTTAGCGCACGTAGATTGGACATATTCGCAGTTCATGGTTTTACCAAATTCTCTCTTAACGACCGTGATTCTTTTAAGTCCTTACAATCATCTACCGGATTTAACCCATATTCTCTTTCCTCATCCCTTAAACGGATTCAATTTTTTTTCTTCAAATTTTAAATTTCTAAATCAGTGTATCCTAATAGTACTACTTACAAGTGCACTGAAAAGTACTTGGAATTATTTTCAAAATTGTTTCAGCCTCAAGTGATAGGTGGTTCTATATAGGTTATTTTTTCTATTACTAAGATTTTATTATGAAATATTTTTACTCGTGTTTTGAAGTTGGTTTCATGAAAAAACCTACCATTGATAAGACTGTTTTTTTGTAAATGTTGGTAAGACCTTTCAGAAAGCTAGTAGACAGTTTAGAATCAAAATTGTTTTTAAATTTCTAAATCAGTGTATCCTAATAGCACAACTTACAAGTGCACTGAAAAGTTCTTAGAATTATTTTCAAAATTGTTTCAGCCTCAAGTGTTAGGTGGTTCTATATAGGTTATTTTTTCTATTACTAAAAGATTTTATTATGAAATATTTTTACTCGTGTTTTGAAATTGGTTTCATGAAAAACCTACCATTGATAACTCTTTTTTTTGTAAATGTTGGCAAGACGTTTCAGAAAGCTAGTAGACGGTTTTGAATCAAAATTATTATTTTTATACACATTTCTTAATGTTTTCAAGATTTTACTCGTTTAGCATTCTACTTATTCATTCTTAGAACTTTAGGATTTTAAAGACTTCAAAATTGTCACAATTGGTAGATTGACCTGAATATGTCGACGTAGGAGTCTTTCGATTGTACACATTCATGATTGCGGCTTTCACCATATTTACTTTGCACACATACCAATCTTTCGTGAGATTTTATTTTTCTATCATCTACCCTTTTTTTCACTTGTCTTGTTCATACAAAATTCGAAACTGTCCCCACTTTTAAAGCAAATTTCTCGGAGTTTCAAATGCTATGCTTTTTTGCATCACAACATTTTTTTATTGATTAGAAGGAGCTATGTATCTAAATTTTAAATCTGTTTCCTTAATTACATTATTTTGAAATGCGCCATAAAGTAATTTCAAGGTTTTTCAGTTGTGTTGTGGTTTAAATCTATTGTTTTATCTAAATTTTAAATTTCTAAATTTATTTCCTTATTATTACTACTTCCAAATTTCTGAATCGATTTCTATATGCAACCTGTCTTAACCTTGAATCCTTACCGATTTAATCTACCTACGGCTTAATTATAGTCTTTTCAGAATGTCCTCCAACGCATGTCCATAAATAATATTGCACCCGCCATTGATTATGTTCCTATAACCATCATGCTATGGACATCTCTCAATAGACATTCAAATTCAAGTTCTCTCCATTATTAGATCGACATGAATATAACAACATGTGACTTTTCGAATGCACATCCATGATCCAATGATTATGTTCATGTAACCGTCCTTCTATGGACATTATCTAAAGGCATTCAAGTTCAAGTCATCTTTATTATTAGATCGATGTGTATATGTTAACCCGTGACTCTTTTCGATTGTACACATATTTCCCCGTGATTTCACTATTTTTATGTGCATTATAAAGTTATTCCAAGCCTGTTCACGTATCACGTTCTTTAAAAGCACTTAAATCTATTTTTAATCAAAATTTTAAATTTCTGAATCCATTTCCTTATTATTACTACCACATTTCTGAATCCATTTACATATCCTATCATTAATTCTTCATCTATACTGTCTTAACCTGATTTCTTACTGATTTAATCTACCTAGGGACTTAATCATTATCTTTTCATAATGTCCTTCAATTTTTGTCCATGACAATATGCACCTAACATTGACTCTATTATGAACATTTGACAATAGGCATTCAAGTTCAAGTCCTCTCTATTTATTAGATCGACCTAAATATGTCAACCCGGAGCTCTTTCGATTGCACACATTCATTACTGTGGCTCTAACCAAATTTACTTTGCACACATAACCAATCATTTCATGATACCTTGATTTTTTTACCATCTACCCTTTTAGATACATCGTATTTCATTTGTCTCGTTCATATAAAATTTGAAACTGTCTCATAATTTTTAGACAAATTTCTCAGGATTTCAAAGACTATACGCCTTTTTTTACAGTTCAACATTATTTTATTTATTAGAATGACTATTTTGAAAGAACTTCAAATGTACTAAATTTCTAAATCTATTTTCTTAAATACTACTTTTAAAGGCACCATAAATTTTCATTTGTTTCGTTCCTTGAAGGGTTTGAAGCTACTTTTCTTAAATTTTAAATTTCTAAATCTTTTCCTTAATTACACTGTTTTTAGGTGCTCCATAAAGTTGCATCAAGGTTTTCACTTGTCACGTTCTTTAGAAGGAATTGAATCTATTTTTTGGTCAAAATTTTATATTTCTGAATCTATTTCCTATGCATTACAACTTTTAAATTTCTGAATTTATTTTCAAATGCATCGTCGATGATCCCGTATACAACTTTTAAATTTCTTTAATTATTCTCTTTTTGTAATGTCCTCATTCATGATTGTGCACATTCAACTTTACACGATCATGATCCATTGATTCTGCTCCTGGAATCGTCCTTCTGTAGACATTTATCGAAAGGATTTCAAGTTCAAGTCGTCTCTATTATTAGATCGACATATACATGTCAACCCGTGACTATTTTGATTGTACACATATTTTCCTTTGATTCCACTATTTTTATATATGCACTATAAAGTTATTCCAAGCCTTCTCACTTATCTCGTTTCTTTAAAAGGACTTCTATTTATTTTTTTTTATCTAAATTTTAAATTCTAAATATATTTTCTTTTTACTTCTACCAAATTTTTGAATCCATTTCCATATGTATCATCGATTCTCCGTCTATAAATGTCTATCTTAATAATTGCAATTTCATTATCTCCAATTTTTTCCACGATAATATGCACCTATCATTGATTCTCTTCCTAAACCTTTCTATTATGGACATTTGTCAAATAGGCATTGCAGTTCAAGTCCATTAGATCGACTTGAATACGTCAACCCCTTACTCTTTCAATTGTACACATTCGTGATTGCGGCTTTAGCCAAATTTACTTTGCACACAATCAATTAATCTTGATACCTTGATTTTCTTTTTCTATCACCATCTTCCCTTTTTAAATACAACGCCACATTTCACTTGCCTCGTTCATATAAAATTTGAAACTGTTTCCAACTTGTAAAGACTCTACACCTGTTTACATTTCAACATTTTATTTATTTATTAGAAAGGTTGCATTTTGAAAAAACTTCAATTGTATTGAATTTCTAATTCTATTTTCTTAACATCACTTGTTTTGTTCCGTGAAGGATCCGAATATACTTTTCTTAAATTTTAAATTTCCAAATCTTTTTCCTTAATTACATTATTTTTAAATACGACATTAAGTCATTTCAAGGTTTTTCATTTGTCTCGTTTTTTAAAAGGACTTGAATCTTATTTTTTTTTTATCTAAATTTTAAACTTCAGAATCTATTTCCTAAACATTATTACTTTCAAATTTCTGAATCTATTTCCATACAGCCTGTCATTGATTCTCCTGTAAATAACCGTCTTAACCCTCATTCCTTATTGATTTAATCTCCTTATGAGGTTAATTATCATCTTTTTGTAATGTCATCAAAACTCGTGTCCACAAACAATATGCACTTACCCTATATTTAATCGACGTGAATATGTTAACCTGTGACTTTTGGATTGTACACATTCACGATCCCGGGGATAGTAAAGTGAGATGCAGAACTTCTCATAAAGAATTCGGTCTCGAAAGAAATAAAATACGATTTTAAAGAAAATATGAATTTAAAGCAAAGTTAAACAAATTGAAAATAACTTCGTAATTAAAGAAAATATCTTCGTAATTTCAAAGAAAAATAAGTTTAGGAAAATTAGATTTTATAAATACTATAAAATGAAAGGATTAAAGTTTTTAAGAAAATACCCTCAAGTTTCTAAAAGATAGATTTTCATTAAAATAGCATATACTTTTAAAAACTAGGTTTTAACATTAAAATACCATAAAATATAAAATACTTTTTATTAAAACTCTTGACATTTTAATTAATATATATTTTACCAAAACACCCTTGAGGTTATTTTTAACTAGATTATTTTACATAAAACCCCCTCGAGAAATTCAAAATATGTAGTTATCTATAATGATAAATCCTTAAGGACTTTAGATTAATAATGGGTTTAAACGGTATCATTTCTCTTGACCCTCGGGAAGCCGGAGAAAGCGGGTGCGTCTAACGTAAAACTACAAAATAACGGAATTTTTGTTGGCAATCGTTTTTGAAAAAGTCATAAATGCTGCCGTTCATGTGTAGCGGTTACCCGATTATTCCTAAACTTAAGATCTTTAAATGATAAATCTTTTAAAAAGATAAATCTTTTAAGAAGATATGATTAGAACTTGAACTGAATCATAAATTGACTTGAATTCTAATCTAACTTGAATTCGAACTTAAACTTAAATTTCAACTTGACTTGAACACGAATTTCAACCTAAACTATCTACTTTAAACTTGACATGTATGTAAGTACTTAATAAGTATATCTGAAACCAACTTGACTCGAACCATGAATACAAATGACATGACTGACTTGACATAACTACTTGAACTCAATCTTGATATTGTTTCACCTTTTGTATTCATGGTAAAGTGCTATGGTGACGTCTAACGCTGAATCATCCGACGACTATCTATACATTCGTCTAAGAAGATTACTTGAGATGTATCCCCGCATCTGATTGGATGGGAGATATGGCAAGTGTGTTGCTACTCGAATCAGCGATCTGAGTGGACGTGGGCCAAGAAGAAATCAGCTCACAACGGTGCGACGGACTACACGCATTACCACAAACCTAACAGATTCTTGTATTAACAAGGGTTACGTATGTTTAACGTTAGACCAAGTTTATTTATCAAAGGAAAATAAACTAACGTTTCGGGACGGGTACATAAACTAAGCCAGGTCACTTCAGCACAAACGAGGAAGGCACTTATGGGTCTTCTTGACTCATAAGGAGAAAACTCCCTTGTAATATCCTTACGACTTACAAGGGAAAAAGACACTTAGGAGTCCCCATGACTCTTAAGGAGAAAATATACTTACGAGATGCTCTCGACTCGTAGGGAGAAATACTTTATGAGACCCTCCCGGCTCATAGAATTGAAAAGTCTTAGTTGGCAGGGATCTAAACCTGTCTACTGCCCTGCGGACTGTCGCCATACCGACTACCGTATGCTATTCATGGGCCACATTCGACAAAGTTGCACCTACGACATCCTTCATTGGTTAACCAAGCTACCAATGAGGAGGAGAAGCCGCTTACGTGTTGTCTCGACTCGTAGGTAGAAAATACCTGAGTGAGATCTTTACGACTCACAAAGTTGAAATACACTTGGGGGTCCTCACGGTTCATGAGGAGAAAGTACACCTATGAGATCTTCTCGACTCATAGGGAGAAATACTTTCATAAGACCCTTACGGTTTATGAAGATGGAAAAAGTATTAGTTGGCAAGGATCTAAACCTGTCTTTTAAGCCATCAAATTTCTAGTGGCACACTACATAACCTACGTACATGTTTACGGGGGCAAAGAGCGGGGGGGGGGAGGCATTTGTTCGCATCCATTTTAGGGTTCCCCTAATCGATGCGCACCTATTATGCGATGCGACACGTGCGCATGGCTTAAGGCCATCACATCCGATGCGATGACATGCAAAGCATGTGCACATGACTTAAGGCCATCGCATGCGATACGACACGTGCAAAGCATGTACGTATGGCAAAGGCCATCGCATCCGATGCGAATACAAGCAAAGTTCATGCACATGTACTTGGTTAAGCTATCTTTAGAAGAAAATCTTCTATCAATTAACAAACTTAGCGAATCAATCAAAATTGATTCAGGCTCAATTATCCAATGATGCGCAAGCACTCTAAATTGATATAAGTCGATTTAAATTTGTTTGTTGATCACAAACTTAACAAAACAATCAAAATTGATTTGCGGATCAACGATCCAATGGTGCACAAGCACCTAAAATTGATATAAATCATTTTAAATCTGTTTGTTCATAACAAACGTGACAAATCAAACAAAATTGATATTTGGGCGTATGCATCCAGAAATTGATATAGATCAATCAAAATCAAATTGAGATAAAAACTCGTATAATTGTTGGGAACAAACCCAAACAATTCTTTTAGGAACCTTCTCAGAATGAAGATGAGGATTTCTGATCTTTTTGCTTTTTCGAGAAAGGATTATGATCTTTTTGCTTTTTAGAAAGAGACCCCCATAAACTGAAGAGCTTTCTTCATCTTCTCTGCTAAAACCGAAACTTTCTTCGAAGAAACCCCTAGTTAACTAGGTAAGCAGAAAAAAAGAAAAGGATCCTTTCTTTTCATAAAATCAATTATTTTTTCAGAACGAAGCTAGTGCTTCTCTAGAACAAAGATCAAATGCTCTTAGAATTTATCTTTCTCCTACAAAAAGCCATTTGCCTTTCATGATAGGTCTATTCTAAGGTCTAAGACTTTGGGTAGAACCTCTATTAAAAAATGATCACGTCACATAAAACCGGAGCTATTGCTTCCTTGAAAGTTTTTATTTTTATAAAATTTAAATGCACCATATGAATACATCTAAAAATCAAACAACAGTGAATTTAACTATATGAAAGCCAAAACTTTCTTTGTGATAGTGCGCACTCTGATTTAGGGTGTAATCTATTTACATGCGCATCGTGTGATCTGCACATGCGCATTATTTGAAACCAACCAGATGCATGCCCCATATAAGTGTGCATCTTATTCTGATTGGCATCCTATACAGATGCACATCTAACCCAGATACACACCACATACAGATGCGCAGCCTATACTCATGTATACCTCTCTAAAAGGGAAAGTATGAATGCTCCGTACTGTTTCTCCCATTCAGAGCAAAGCTTTGTTTGAATTTCAAAAATTGAAAAATTGAAGCAACGCTTCAAATTTCTTGTACTGCGCGCTGCGCGCAACGCGCTACGTGTCAAAAGCTGATACGTCAGCGCAGCGCCCAAGGCAGCGCACTCAATCAGAGTAAGGCTCCATTTAAAACAAAATTAAAGGAAGCAACGCTTCAGTTGCGCCGCGCGACACGTGTGACGCGATACGTGTCAGCGCAGTTGCGCTGCGCGACACGTGTCAAGCGCATGTGCGTTTGCGCCAAACAGAATTAAAATTTCAGTAAGATCTTTCTGTTCATGTTAAAACAAGAAGATTGTCTTCTGTAAAACAGAAGCCCTTGGATCAAAGATCCAACGGTGGGGAAAAATCCCCAAACCACTCAGAGAGAGAGATCTCTTTAACAAATTAATTGATACTATATAAAGGCCCCTAGACCCCAAGTCAACACAGAGATACAGAAAGAGAGAATTAAAAGAACTCTTAAAAAGAAAAGTTTGAGAAGAATTCAAGAAAAGAAGTTAAACCTTTTAAAAAGAAGAATTTCTTCTGAAATGATCTAAGAACAAGATCAAGATCTTAAAATAAAAAGAAAAGATCAAATAATAAAAAAATAAGAAGTAATATACTTCTTTATTAGATCATTTGATCTACACAAAGGCATTGCCTTTTGATGAACCATTGGTTCTGGAATGTTTAAAGATTCTTTTCTTGAATCCAAAATTCGATAAAGATATTAAAACAGTGCCTTGCACTTGAAATCTGCACTATTGTGCTCCTGGGTTGGCGCAAGCCACCAGAGAGCGCCACGTGTCAGCTTCAGAATAACTTGCGCTATGCGCTTTTAAAATAGAGCATTGCTCTCTAAAATTGGAGCAATTCACCAGAGCGCGCCACGTGTCAGCAGCGCAACAACGCAGTGCACTGGTGCAACGCACTGCGCTAACTGCGCTTGCGCTCACCAGAGCGTGACACGTGTCACCTCCACATGCGCTTGCGCTCCTTAATCGGCGCAAAGCGCCTGACAAGCCACGTGAGGCGCTGTCAGAGAATTTAATGCAATGCATTATCAAGGGCAGAGCCCAATAAAATAAGGGGGTCTGTCAGGCCAAACAAAGTGCTATGCACTATTAAAAGGGGCAGAGCCCAATTAAAGAAAAGTCTAAACAGATCAAAATAAAATGTGTAAAAAGGGGATATATCCCAATTAAAAGGGCCTAAATAGGCCAGAGAAAATGCACTGCATTATTAAACAGGGCCAGAGCCCTAGCAAAGGCCTAATAGGCCAAAGACAAATGTTGAACATCTTCAACTGGACTTAGCCCAATCATTAAGTTCTCAAACTAAATTGACCGAGCACGACTGCTCTCTTAAATCAATTCACATCCGGTTCAAGGGTACATCTCCGAACTCCTCTGACACCTATCGTTGTAATCCTTCAACGACGTCAGAGAGGTGACGGGTCCTGACAACCACACATCGATACGGACTGTGGGGTCCTTAAACGCATGGACTTAAGCGTCCTTAAACCAACAATACGGACTGTGGGGTCCTTAAACCCATGGACTTAAGCGTCCTTAAACGAAGGTACAGACTGTAGGGTCCTTAAATCCATGGACTTAAACGTCCTTAAACTCATGGACTAATGCGTCCTGAAACTAATATCCGTCCCCAAAACGGGAACGATGGACCACTATGTCCCTAAACTGGAAATGGACCACCATGTCCCTAAACTGGAAATGGACCCCCACGTCTCTAAACTGGAACATGCACCACTATGTCCCTAAACTGGAATAATAGAGCCCCCAAATGCTCTTTTGTCGGATCTAAACGATCCCGTTTAAGTTGATCTTAGCTTCAAATATGGCTATCCTTAAACATTCAAACAGATTTTAATCCCAAATTGGACTATAAGACCCCCAGTCAACTTTGGTTCAAGGGTACATCTCCGAACTCTTCTGACACCTGTCGTTGTAATCCTTCAACGTCGTCAGAGAGGTGATGGGTCCTGACGGCCATACATTCAATGGACCATTATGTCCACTAGAACAACAGAGCCCCAAATGCTCTTTTGTCGGATCCAAACGATCCTGTTAAGTTGATCTTGGTCTCAAATCAGACTAACGTATCCTTAACGAACGTTTAAGTTGATCTTAGCTTCAAACATGGCTAACGTATCCTTAAACCAAAACACCAAACCCAAATCTAAGAAAATACGGATTTGGACTAATCTACGTCCTACGGGCGACGACATAAATTAGTCTCCGTATACAATCCACGGGCAACCACAAACAAAACAAACACACACGACACGAAGTGAAATTCTGGAGAAGGAGAAAGTGGTTACCGCGATGCGGTAGCGTAATTAACTGCAGGGGCTTGCGCCTGTAGGAAAGAGCGTCCCCACAATAAAAAACCCCTCAAGTGAGGGGGAATCTGACGAAGTCTGCTACATCGGCCGCATCCGTTTAAACCTCCGATACACGGTGCCATAAATCAATTTGGCATCTTCGAAGAGGTAGACGGATAAAACCAAATAGCATCTGTCCCGAATCTCAGGCAAGACGTCCCAGTCGGCCGTCATTCGGAGGGGAACAGATTCTGGCACGCCCGGTGGGTCTTTTTCCTCTTTCCACTCCACACTTTGTGTGTCGTCTTCGCGAACGAATCGCGGTTTGTTAACGGTTGCCTTTGGATTTCAAGCTACTAAGATTTGGTCTTTTGCCTGGCGCAGAAATCAAGCATCAATGCATCCAACTGCTCGAGCTGCTCCAAATGCAAGTGCAACCGACGCTCCGTCTCACCTGGAGGTGTAGCCTATGGGCCTCAAGCGGCCTCCATCCTTGCCATGCCGGTGGGACAGGTGACTCAGGCCACCACCGGTTTGTTTTTCGGGACCATGCTCCCGCCAGCAAGCTTCACTATTCCAGTGCTCGCATCGGAAGCGCACAAGAAGTCGGTCTTCGATCGGCTCACTGCTACAACGGCCCCTTTCAATGGGTCGTCCAATATTAAGCCGACAGCCTCTGTCTTTACCAGGCTGAACCAGAACTCTGATGGGCCTGTCAAGAAGCTCATGAACCCTGAAGTGGCCGTCCCGAGGAAGATAGCCACCTCTGCTCCTGAAGTCATTAAGGCGGCTTCTCCTGTTAAAGAGTCGGTCTTTTCAAGGCTGATATTCCGGCTCCTGCTCTTGCTCGAGGGTCTGTCTTTGACAGATTAAATATCGCCACTCAAAAGATATCAGTCTTCAAGAGGCTGGCACCGGCGGCGCCTCATCCGGACAGGGGGCAAGACGAAACTATCCCTATCACCGAGCTAGCCTCAACAGCTCGACGTCGCTATGGCGCCGAGTAAGGAAGGCCGGGGCAACTCCCCTTCAAGGCTAACTCCACCGGCTCCAATGGTGGAAGTTAATTCTGCTGTTTCGACTGGAAACAGCTTTGAACCGCTAGGAGGGTACGCAAGCACTCTCTGACTGCCACGCTAAAAAGATCTCCTCCACCTGCGGAGAGGGGTTACAGAAACAAAGCTGGACCCGCCCTCTCAACGGCTGTCCTCCAAAATTTACAAGGTCTGGCGGTGGGTTCAAGACTTGGTAATCGACCAAGATTACTCTCGCCGGCAAAGGAGGGCGAAGGTTCAAGAAGAAAAGAACCGTCCTGTCAAACAGCAAAGGACGACAACCGCCAGGGTCTCTGCTGCAATGGCCCCCTCAACTTCAACGGCCCACAAGAGAAGAAGGTCGGAGAAGGTCCCTACGTCTGCGGCAAATGCCAAAGACGGTGAGCTCAAACGCCCTAAGTCCGGGGGCATTATAGTCCATACCGTCTACATGGCGTCTGGTAAAGAGGACAGCCGTGCATCTACAGGTCATTGACCGCTTACACGGTCATGACCAAAGCTCAGGAGCAACAGCAGAAACTCCAAGAAATGATGAATGCGATGGCTGCACTCACTGGGCCAAAAGAAAGCCTCGAAGCGTCCTCGAATCAACGCCAGAAGCAAGAAACTGACGCTGAATTCCTTCGCAGGATACTGGAAAAGAAGGATAAAGAGGCTGCGGAACAAGCGACCAACATAAAGCGAATGGCCCTTCTGTTCCAGGATATGGTGGGCATGATGATCCAATAAGATTCTCCTGCTGAAGATCCTCCTATCGTCCTTGAAGATGACAGGGGAGAGACGTCAAATCCTCCACCGGCTCTGTCAACAGCCAAGAAGGAGACAATCTCCAAAGCTGACTTGTACGAATATATAGCTCAGCAGATACGGGTTCATCAGGCGACTGAGGCAGCCGGTCAAGTTGTCAGAACATGGCGACCATATCCGAGCTGGTACGATCAGATAAAGTACCCGCCGGACTATACAATACCGAAATTCCATGTCTATAAGGGGACGGGCAATCTCCACTAACATGTTTCCCAGTCCAGGGCGCTTTGTGGCAACACTGGAGGCGACGACAAACTGCTACTTCGTCAGTTTGTCGGAAGCTTGTCAGAGACAGCGTTCGAGTGGTACTTTGAATTACCGAACGACTCGTCAAAACATTTACGGAGATGGAGCTGGTGTTTACGCAACGATTCGCAAGCGCCAGCGAACGCACCCCGATAACAGCATTGATTAATGCTAGAGTGAAGTCGGGTGAGACATGGGTTCAGTATGCGATACGGTGGCGGAACTTATGGTCAAAATGCGAGCAACGCATAGAAGAAGCGCCGGCAGTAGGCATGTTTGTGGGAACCCTTGATCCGCAAGCGACCATTTCGCAATTCATGATGTTTTTCAAGCCGACCACCTTCCAGGCCTTGATCGACAAATTGGCTCAAATGGACCAGATGGGCCATAGACCGTCTCCTCCAAAACCGGACTTTCGAAATGAGAAAGGGAAGGGAAAAGCGATCGTCGCCTCCAATACTCAACAACAGCCGAGCTACTTGAAGCAGGTTGTCCGTCAAAATAATATGCGTCCGCGCGTACCCCTTGAGGAGAGGCTAGGACGTCCTTACTCGTTTCCTCAAGATAAAACGAGAAGCCTGTTTGAGCTGGCATTGCGCAACCGACTCATAAATCTGTCGGATCCAAGACATCCGTCGCAGCCAAACGACGTCAATGATCCTAATTACTGTCCCTATCACCGAGTATTGGGTCATCCGATCGAGAATTGCTACGTCTTCAAAAATTGGATTGAAGACCAGTACCAACAGGGCAAGTTCGCGTTGTCCGAAAGATGGAAGGTGAGTCCGCCACAGCCTCACACCCCTAAAAAGGTGAACACGCCGGGGGCAACGTGCTCCCTCGTTGAAGAAGCTCCATTGGAAGTTGTGCTATCAGCCAAAACAAAGAGGATGCTGAACGATCTTCAAACATGCCCAGCGATCAGGTGAAAGAACCCGTTGGAATCTCAGATCATTGAAGGGATGTTGAAGCCGCGCCCAACTCCAAAGACTATGGTGATGACCCAAGCACTCACAACCAGCCATCAAAATCTTCAAAGAAAAAGAAGAAATCTAAGAAGCCAGTGAAGCCTGGCGACAAGCGCACGGACTTACAAAAGCAGATCGACGCACTGGAGGAGTACAACCAGAAAGCACGGACTCCCATCACACTCCAAGAGTTCCTTAACCACGTCTTTCAAGAGGAAGATGAGGGAGAGAGTTCGTCGGATGAATCCGAGAAATATGTGGCGAGCTGTGATATGATTTCCCATTCGTTTACAGACGATGAGGAAACTCCTTCCACTGAAAGCTGGGGGCAAATCCTAAACCCGAAATTCTGGGGCCATCGGATGAAACAATTGACGCATTCCTCAACGAAGCTCTGTTGAAAAGTAAAGCTGATCGGGAACGCGAGGCGGTCATATTTGAAAGGGCCAAACGCCGGCGACTAGACGGAAGAGTTGAAGCACTCCTGCAGGATCAAGGTACGCCCGCCGCAGATAAAAGCAAATTCAAGACGAGGAAAAGGTTTGCTAAAGCCATATCAATGGGTATGAAGTTGCCACCCTCTGAAGGAAACATTGCTGGCGAAGTGGAAATGCACCCTTCCTACTGCTTGTATCATCGGAAGATTTCGCACCCCACCGAAGAGTGTAAAGCTTTCAATAGATGGTGGCAGGGATATGTTGCTCACCGACAACAGTTTAAGCGGGAGAAGCGCAAAACTCGTCGGGAGCGGAAAGATACGACCGAGGGGCTTAACAGAACTACCGACGATTGTCGCTTGACTAACGCCGGCGGATCGCAAGTTCTCACGTTCGGGAACGACTCTGACGAGGAAATGGCTCTTAGCCCCCTCTTTAAAGAGTCCACTTCGGGAAAAGAAGAAAAGTCGAAGGTCTGCGAAAATATCCGGCTGCGTAATCGTACGCTACCTGAAAAGAATCTCGGACCCTCAAATAAAAAAGATAAAGGGAAGGGAATTGTCTCTGAGGATATTGCCCTAGATGACCAAGTCATGGAAGAGCTAGCCGCCAAGGACCCGCCGAAGAAAAATAAGGTGGATTACAACGTTCTAGCGCATCTAAGGAAGCTACCATCGCAGCTCAGCATTCTTGACGCCCTTTTACTATCAAAAGAGGCAAGGGATTCGTTAATCAAGGCACTACAGGAGCCGGAGCAATTCCAAGCTTTTCTCGCCGAAGAAGAGATGAAGGATGAGTTAGAAGAAGTGCACACGGCCGATGTCACTTTCGGTGATGAAGACCTTCTCCTAGGGACGTGCGAACACAATCGCCCCCTCTATGTCTCAGGGTATTGGCATGATATAAAGATAGGCAAAATCCTGGTCGACAATAGGTCTTCCGTTAATCTCCTTAATTTGTGGGTGTTAAAAGAAATTTGCATGCGTGTCCAGCACTTCGCTCGGGATAAGATCACCATCTCCGGGTTCGACTCTCAATCATCACGGACTCTTGGGTCTGTGATACTGACTCTACACTTTGGGCTACTCGTCACGGACATTAAATTCCACGTCATAGACGCCGAGACGTGCTATAATGCTTTGCTCGGCTGACCATGGTTACACGAGTACATCATCCCTTCTACACAGCATCAGTGTATGAAATATTTTAAGGATGGTCTCGAGTATACCGTGACGGGAGAACTGAACCCATTCTCCGTGAACGAAGTCCGCAAATATGAAGATGCCAAATACTTCTTACCGGATTTCGAAGACACGGAGAGGTGTCACAAGCCGGAGAACAAAGCTATCGCTACCATCCCTGTCTTCGGGAGTGATACCGAGGAGGAAAAGGAGATAGTTTATTCGAGCCCGCCCCAATACAACAAACCGGGACCATCCGCTCCTACGTTGATCTTTGGTAGTGATTCGAAAGATGAGGTCCATGCTATATTCTTGGCTCGGCCTTCAATACAAACATCCGCTGACGAAGTGCGAAGTCTGCAAGTCGCCATGGTTTCACTTAAACACCATAAAGAACTGGATGCGCTCGATACCTACAGTGTAGTAGAGCTGCGGACGTTCTATGTCCTTCCCAGGCGAGAAGGCGAAAAGGCAATTTTATTCTACCGCTCTGAAGAAACCAAAGTGGAGAAAGAAATCTGGCACGGCGCAGATCCTACGCTTGACAGGTTTCAGCCCATCCGTCTGTTCAGATATTATACAGAAGGCTTGAAAAGGCTGCTGAAGTGCCAGGTGATATCCTTCAAACAGACCGCTTGAAAAGCTAAGTTCTATGACAGGGTCTGGAACGTTTCAGGGACTCAGCACAAGTTGCCTAGTGGGAGGATGGAAACAATCGGGCTTGGATACATTCGATCCAAAAAACGAGAATTACTCCGCGATTGCTACGTCGTGCAGGATTTAAATGAAGAAGCGGATGCTCAATGGGAGGATGCTAATCTTGAACCAGTAAAAGTTCCTGATGCAAAAGTGCCCAGTCCGTCGTTCGAAGAACAAATTAACAGGCTTATAAGGGAAGCTGGTCAAAAAGTCCGAGACGACCACAACCGCGAAATGACCATCTACGAGAAAGCCAAAACGCAACGCCTCCTCCAACAGGCCGTGAAAGATAAAAATGCCGCTCTCTGTCAACCTGTTATAAAAAAGGCTGGACGCAGAGGCAGAAACAAGTCGAAAAGCGAAAAAGGCGCTCCACAGCAACAAAGCGGGACTAAGAAGCCACGCAAGTTGGAATCGAGCGGTTCTGATCTATCTCTTGTAAAGAAAATGAGTTGAGCGTACTCTTTTCCTCGAGACATGACAAAGAGGATACTTGACCTCGCTCTAAAACATCAGATGCTTATATTGCCGGAGTCTAAACACCCCGAACAAGCAGGTGAAGTCTCACACCCAAATTATTGCTCTTATCATCGAGTAATAGGGCACCCTCTCGAAGACTGCTTTACTTTCAAGAACTGGGTTGAAGATCAGTATCAGCTCGGCAAGTTCACTTTATCTGACAGTTGGAGGGTAACGCCGCCACAGAAGCATGAACCTAAAGCTACGAGAGCAGAATCAAACCCACATCAATCTTCGAAGTGAGCTCGTACTTGTCACATGATAACGATATCAAAGGAAGAGCCCGAGAATATGGATGACCTTTCCTGGTACTTCGAAAACAGCAACGATGAGGTGATCTCAGAATTTTCACCAGCACCGAAAGAGTTGAAAGATGGAATACACACCACTGCAGATAACCTCAGGAAAATTGAGTTGGGAACGATAAACGATCCGCGATCGACATTCATCAGCGAGCTGCTATCTGAGGAAAGAGTGGTTGCGTTAAAAGACGTGTTTATGCAACATAGAGATTGCTTCGCCTGGAACTATTCTGAAATGCCAGGACTAGATCCAGAAATTGCTGTGCATAAATTGGCGACATCTCCGGACGTCAAGCCAGTCAAACAGGCGTCAAGAAGAATGTGGCTCGAGCTTGAGATGGATATCAATGCAAGAGGTTAATCGACTCTGGCTTTATCCAAGAGGTTCAGTATCCTGACTGGATCGCCAATATCGTCCCGGTGATGAAGAGAAATGGGACGGTGCGCATATCCGTAGATTTCCGGGATCTTAATAAAGCTTGCCCAAAGGACGATTTCCCAGTGCCAGTCACCGAGCTGATGATAGATAACACGTCCACTCACGAGGTTTTCTCGTTCATGGACGGCTCATCAGGATATAATCAGATAAAGATGCATCCCGAAGACCAGAAGCATACCGCTTTCCGGACTCCTTTGGGTATATTCTGCTACAAGGTGATACCGGTGCCATCTATCAGAGGGCCATGACAAAGATCTTTGATGACCTTATACATGAAATCGTCGAATGTTATATCGACGATCTCGTGGTTAAAAGCAAATCATACGAGGAACATCTCGAGCATCTGAAGACCGTATTTCTACGCCTTCGACAATACAACTTGAAGATGAACCCTCTCAAGTGCGCATTCAGAGTTTCCTCGGGCAAATTCCTAGGATTCATCGTCCGACACCGGGGTATCGAAATAGTTCCGTCAAAGATCTAGGCGGTCATGGAAATGCCTCCGCCGAGAGCTCTCAAACAGCTGCGGTCTCTCTATGAAAAGCTCGCATACATCCGGCGATTTATAGCCAACCTTTCAGGCAAGTGCCGCCCTTACAGTCACCTGATGAAGAAAGGAACCCCTTTCGTTTGGGATCACAAATGCTAGAACGCACTGGACGAAATCAAGCAATACCTGCAGAATCCGTCAGTGTTGGCTGCTCCGGTCAAGAGAAAGCCTCTCATTCTTTATACAACCACCCTCAAAGGTTCCTTAGGCGCATTATGGGCACAAGAGAACGATCAAGGGAAAGAAAGAGTGCTCTACCATTTGAGTCGGGTTCTACTGGGGGCAGAAAGCAACTACTCCCCTATCGAAAAACACTGCCTGGCATTGATCTTCACGATAACAAAACTCAGGCACTATGCATTGGCACATGAAGTCCGTCTCGTGTCGAAGGTGGACCCCCTTAAATATTTAATGTCGAAGGCCATATTGACAGGTCGGCTTGCTAAATGGGCCCTGCTCTTGATGGAGTTCTCGATAACCTATCAGTGTCTCAAGGCAGTGAAAGGCCAGGCCATCGCCGACTTCCTCGCCGAGCATCCGATACCTGCCGATTCTCCTCTGAATTGTGAAGTACCAGACGAACATGCGTTTGATGCGATCGACGGTAGCGATACCCGATGGGAACTCTATTTTGATGGAGCATCTTCCATAAAGAAGCGCAAATAAAGCACTCCTATAATCAAATCGGGGGTAGGCCTCATCTTCGTAACTCCACAAGGAGGGATAATGCGCTTTGCTTTCTCCTTAACAGAGTCGAGGACGAACAATGAAGCTGAATACGAAACTTTGATAGCAGGCCTCGAGATCGCCATCGGCATGGGAATTGAAAACCTCCTCATATACGGAGATTCTCAACTGGTCATTAGTCAAGTAAACGACGACTACCAAACGTGCAAACCAGAGTTGGTGAAGTACGGCGAAAAGGCGCAACAACTGTTGACCCTAATTCCTTCCCACACTTTCGAAAACATACCGTGTGCAGAAAACAGCAAAGCGGACGCATTAGCCAAGCTCGCTAAAAAACTGGCTGACAAGTACTTCGATGACGTCAGAATCGTGGTACAAAGCCGTCGAGTACTTGCCCCAGCAGAAATATCTCCGGAATCATCCGAAGAAAAGGGAGCGACTGAGCACACGACCCTGCAAATAAAAAACCGGGAAAAGGCTGAAGATTGGAGAGAAGTCTTTATAGACTACTTCAAATACCGTTGAACGCCTGAAGATGCGTCTTCAAGACATCAGCTCATGAAACGAGCTCTGTCTTTCGCCTTCGTCAATGATACTCTGTACAAGAGGTCGTTTGATTCTCTGTGGTTTGTCTAGGACCTGACGAAGCAAAAAGAGTCGTTCAGGAAGTTCACGACGGACTCTGCGGTTTTTACCAAGCGGGCCCGAAAATGAAGTTGAAGATAAAACGGATGGGCTACTACTGACCCACGATGATTCAGGACTGCCTCGAGTATGCGAAGCAATGCCACTCATGCCAAATCCATGGGGATTTCATCCACCAGCACCCAAATTCACTACATCCAACGGTGGCTAGCTGGCCGTTCGAAATGTGGGGAACCGACATAGTCGGCCCTATCGAACCAGCATCGTCCAGAGGACATCGTTTCATCCTGGCGACGACTGACTACTTCTCCAAATAGACAGTAGCAGTACCGTTGAGGGAAGTGAAGACGGAGAATATCTTCCATTTCTTCAAGACACACGTCATTTATCGGTTTGGAACTCCGCGACGGATCATCTCCGATAACGGGCCAGCCTACAGAAGCCACAAGATCAGTCGTTTCGCACAACATACTATAGACTGGAGATATTCCTCAGTTTGTAATCCGCGAGCTAACGGTCTAGCTAAGGCCTTCAACAAGACCTTGACAAAGATCGTGAAGAAGACGGTGTCCCGAAATAAGGACTGGCACGAGAGACTACAAGAAGTTCTCTGGGCGTATCGAACTACGTTCAAGACGGCCACGAACACAACGCCATACGCGTTGGTATTCAGTACAGAAGCAGTACTCCCCCTCGAAATAGAGTTACCTTCTCTACGGGTGGCAGTCCACTATGAGCTGACAGACGAAGAAAATGCTCACCTTCGGCTTGAGGAGCTTGATGCCCTTGATGAAACACGGCTCATAGCGCAACAAAATCTGGAGGCTTATAAAGCAAAGATGACGCGCTTATATGAAAGATTGACCAGGCCGAGGACATTCCGCCAATGCGAGCTCGTGCTAGTAGTCAAAAGACCTATGATCCCCAATCGTGCCAAGCGGGGAAAATTCGAGCCGAACTATGAAGGCCCGTACATCATAGACAAGGTCTACCAGGGTGGAGCCTATCTACTCATGGATATGCATGGTGAAAGGCCTTTCAAGCCAATAAATGGTCGCTTCCTGAAAAAATACTACGCTTAATGAGCTACAGCCTAGGTCAATGATAGATGACGACGACTATGTCCGCTCGCTATCTTCCTAAGCTCAAGCTCTATAAGCAGTAGCCGGCCTTCTCCTGATCGGACCGAAACGTGCTTAAACTAATGACGGACCGAAACGTCCTTAAACTAATGATGGACCACTACGTCCTAAAACTAGCTGCTGACCGAAACGTCTTTAAACTACTACCGCAGTATCTTTAGGCTGACGAGATAAAAAAAGAATAAAAAAACAAAAAAATGGTATGTCCATAAGCAAAATGGGCACGGATGAAAACCTGAAAGGGCTCCGTGAGTAAAAACAGCAGGGCTACCGGCGAGTATTTGTGAAAACCCGAAAGGGCGCAACCTCGTTAAAAAGAGGACACTTGCAGGGTCCTCTCGACCTTGTAAGGAGAAACCATCCGCGTGAGATCCTTACGACTTACAAGGGAGCAACACACTTAGGGATCCCCACGATTCCTAAGGAGAAAATACACTTACGAGATCCTCACGACTTGTAAGGAGAACCCTCTTATGAGACCCTCACGGCCCATAAGATTTGAAAGTTTTAAGTTACAGAGACCTAAACCTGTGTTTAAGCAATCCCCACAACTTTCGATATTGCCCTACAAGTGGCTCAGCACTGACCCTTGTATACAATCCACGGGCGCGAATAAACATTTCCCTAACAAAGTCACACCCGTGACTAGGGATATGTTCATATGGTGAACAACCCTTTTAGGTCCTCTCGACTTACAAGGAGAAAACCCTCTTGTAAGATCCTTACGACTTACAGAGGAACATGCATTTAGGAATCCTCACGATTCCTAAGGAGAAAACACACCTACAAGATCCTCACGACTTGTAGGGAGAAATACCTTTGTGAGACCCTTACGGCTCATAAAGTCAAAAGCCTTAGTCGACAGGATCCTAACCCTGTTTACTAATCCACCTTTGTTCAACATCGACAGAGGCAAATGATGATTCACTCCTGGCAATATCCCAGTTGTAGCGGTGCTGATGCCGAAATCGGTGTCTAATTCCATGCTTATGGCGAAAAGCCAGCAAGCCGCGCGCGCATACGAAATAGCCGAAATGATTGGGCAACTCGCAATAAAAAGCAGCGAGTACAAATAAAATAAATAGCCGAAATGATTGGGCACTGCGAAAAATAGCCGAAATGATGGGGCAATCGCGACTTCCGCGATATAAAGCTGAAATGATAGAGCATCGCGGAAATAAAACAATAATATAAAAAAAATGGATGAAACTTCTGCCCTACAGGTGAGATCACGTCGATCCCTGTATACAATCCAAGGGCATAAATAAAGAGGGAACCATACCTTCCCAATAGGCTCCGCCAAAAAGCGAAGTCAAACTTCGACGGTTCACCAACAACCTAAAGACAATCGTGACATTCGTTTCGATACAGCAGGCGCAGTGCCAACAAACGAAGCGAAGGCCAAATTCCTAGCTTCAGGGTCTTGACGGTAACTCATATAAAACCTGAAAGACCACCAGAGATCATTTCAACCCCCAGGGAAATCAGCGTCCTTGGCAACTTCTTCGACTCAGGGAAACCAGTGTCCTTGACGAGAACTTCTCGATTCGCGTCGGCCCGCAGAGAAATCGACGTCTTTGCAGGAATACCCCGATTCGTTTCAACCCCAAGAAAACCAGTATCCTCGGCAAAATAGTTCGACTCAGGGAAACCAGTGTCCTTGACGAGAACTTCTTGATTCGCGTCGGCCCGCAGAGAAACCAATGTGTTTGCAGGAATACCTCGACTCGGCTCGAGCCCAGGGAAAACAGTGTCCTTGGCAGCATCCTCGATTCAGGGAAACCAGTGTCCTTGACGAGACCACCTCGATTCGCGTCGGCTCGCAGAGAAACCAGTGTCTTTGCAGGAATACTCTGATTCATTTCAACCTTGAGGAAACCAGTGTCCTCGGCAAAATACTTCGACTCAGGGAAACCAGTGTCCTTGGTGAGAGCACCTCGATTCGCGTCGGCCCGCAGAGAAACTAGCGTTTTTGCAGGGATACCCCTATTCGTTTTAACCTCGAGGAAACCAGTGTCCTCGGCAAAATACTTCGACTCAGGGAAACTAGCGTCCTTGATGAGAACTTCTTGATTCGCGTCAACCCGCAGAGAAACCAGTGTCTTTGCAGGAGCACTTCGATTCGTTTCAATCTCGAGGAAACCAGTGTCCTCGGCAAAATACTTTAACTCAGGGAAATTAGTGTCCTTGACGAGAGCTGTTCGATTCGTTTCGACTCGTGAGGAAATTAGTGTCTTCGCGAGGACATCCCGATTCGTCTCGACTTGCAGGATAAAGCCTTAGGCAGCAGGGATTAAAAAAAAAACTTGTTTCGTAAGCACTAGGACCCTGCAAGTCGGTCTAAAACGGTCTCTTGCATACTATTCACGGGTCTCACTCTCTAAAGTCGAACTTCGACAAAGAGAGAAACAACCGCTTACGAGTCCTCTCGACTCGTAAGAGGGAAAATTCTCTTATAAGATCCTTACGACTTATAAGAGAAAATGCACTTAGGAATCTTCACGATTTCTAAGGAGAAAATACACCTACGAGATCCTCTCGATCCGTAGGGAGAAAAGTCTCTATGAGACCCTCACGGCTCATAGAGTTGAAAAGTCTTAGGCAGCAGATCTGAACCTGTGGCCTAAGCCATCGCTATCTCTTGAAGAAACCAAGATGCTTGCTCTATTATCTGTCAACCATGTTTATTAAGACAGCATGCTGATAATAAGAGAAGGGAGAAAGCAAGGAGAATGATACAAGATATTGCGAAGGAAAAAATGTGTATCTTTATTCATTAATTCAATCAAGTACAAGGTGAATCGTATAAAAGAATAAAGAATGGATACATCTTATTCGAAAAAGAAAAATCTTTGCAAGTATATCATCGATACAAGGTCAGCTACTGGGAAGGAAGCATCTTAAATAGCCCTATCAATTGTTCGTGCACTTCCTTCCATGCCTTCTCCTGATCGGCCGCCACCGCCAATTCTGCTTCCACTTGAGCCCGCTGCTGCAAGAAGGATGAAAGCTGCTCCTTAACTGCCTGCCGAGCTGCTTTGCGGCCTTAGGCATCACGCTCGGCGGTATCGAGCTTCTGCTTTAGGTTTAGCCCATTAGAGATACTTCCCAGAAGGTCCTCGAAGATAGCCTTCACCTGGGCAGCGTTCGCCTCAACCTCAGCACGCAAACGAGCCGTCTTGCTAAGGTTTCTTGGCATTCCCTCAGCCTTAAAGCCGCTTCTTGTTCCAAGTGGCGGAAGTAAGAAGCGCTTTGCTCGATCCATGCTGCTCGTTGAGTGCTTGCGGCCAAGGTCTTAAGGGCAGGGCACATAAACTCCGATTGATACAAACGGACCTTGATTTCCATGCAGTGATTAACCTAAAGCTCGACGACGCCTTCATCATGAAAATTTACGAGCGCCGCCAGCATCAGGTTAACCTCCGCAGCGAAATCCGCAGCAAATGGGGGAGCGTCCGCGTTAAGCTCTTCGACGTATCCGCTCAGCATGCCCAAACTCATTACGGCACCCTTTGAAGACGGACGTCTCAGGAAGGGGCCTGCCGGCATTATGACGCGAGATTCAAAGGGCGCCGGAATCGGAACGACAGCTGAAAAAACAAAATACGATCAGATGATGGTTCAAGAAATATGAAAAAGTTATCGATGGGATAGTTTACTATACCGGCTGTAGCAGGCGGCAAGGCCGGGAGGGCCGGTGGCGCGACCGATCTTTCATCTCCTCCTTCGATTTATAGCACTGCAATCAGGACAAGGAAGAGCCGGAAATAATTCCATTATTGAAAAAAGAAAGGCATCAATTGGAAACTATACTCACCAGCGCCACTGGAGGAAGAAGCGAGCTCAGATGGGAAGGAGAAGTGCGGGTGCAACACCTGGTAGAGGTGATCAAAAAACACTCCTGTAAAGACGCAATAGTACGACATTAGTACATAAATCATGCGGCCGAAAGATGAAACTGATGGGTCACGAATCCATACCTTCCAGCATCTGCGATGGTACGAGAGAAGGCTGAGAGGTAGCCAGCGCCAGGGCAGTAGCTGACGGCGCTCCCTCGAGCAATGGAGCGTCAGCACTGGCCGCACTTGTGTTAAAAACAAAGATAAACCTGTCAGGAAGGATTGCAAGATAAAAAAAGGACAGTAACTCAAAATTTACTTGATGAGCTGCCAGCCGAAACGGAGGCATCTCCCTCCTTCATCGACATGAGTTCACCTCCCATGGCCTCATCACCCGACTCTACGGGGGCTGTTGTCGTGCTCGCGCGGCCAGGAGACGGCGGAGGACCGTAGACGGGAAGAGCAATGATTGGAGCAATGCCAGACTCTTGAGAAAGAGCGGCTGGCTTATCCCCCGGAGTCATGCCCGTCTCACCCGCTACTCCCTCGGGCTCGGCAGTCGCTGCTGTCTCGTCCGCCGTCGCCATGGGATCGTCGGTCTCAGACGCTCCGTCCGCTTCTGCCCTAGGCTCGGTTGTATCAGTTGTCTCATTTGCCGCTACCTCGGGCTCGGCATCGATGACCTTCTCTGGCACAGTTTCCGCAAACCCCAGCTCAGGTCCAGCAACCCCGGCGACGTCGCCCACCGTCGGCTCGGGTTCAGTCGGTGCCTCTTCCTCTGTCCCCTTAGGTTCGACGGTTTCCGCTTCCCCTTTAGTTGGACTTGGCCCTGTAGGACAAGATATATAAGAACCGACAGGTTTTACAATTCTTACAACGCTAGCGTGAAGTATAGCGGTAGGCGCCTTGCATAATCTGTTTTCTTGCTGCGAAAATCATTTCATTTTTGAGTGGTTTTTAGCTATTTGAAATGGATCTTGAAAGACACGTTACCTGAGGTGGACTGATCGTTAGCCTCATGAGCTGCGTGCGCCGCCTGTTTGTGAGCTGTAGACAAGGTGACCGGGGGCTCTTCCGAGGGAGTATCAGCACGAGGAGCGGTGCTTGAGCCCGCTTCCACGGCCAAAGCAGCTCTGCGTGCCTTCGCCTCACGCCTCAACCGCTTTCTCTCCTCCCGAGCCGTCAAGACGGACCTCTTCGAAGCTTCCTTCATCGAGGCGTCATCATCTGTGTACAGAGATGCCTCCAAATCCTTCAAGGCATCCCTTACTGACTTTTTGAGTTAAGACTCTCGCGGCAGCCCTGATGAGGTCAGAACTTCAGTAGATGGCCCGGGGAGAGTCCCTGCATTGGCTGGCGCAGCCCCTGCAAAGAGATATAGGAAGAGGGTTAGGTTGGCCATCGGAAAAGAGGATAAAGACTTAATGAGGCAGGACGTACCAACGCCCAATAAAGCGCGCTTTCTTTCCACCTCCTGGAAGGTTTTTAGAGAGGCAGCAATGGCTTCTTCAGTAGTGACACCTGTTTAAAAAGGGAAAAGTATTAGTCAAAGATAATGATAAAAATGCGATGAAATGACGAAGAGAGCAGCTAATGATTACCTGACTCAGTGAGTTTATTCAACATCGCTTCGAGCCTGGTTGATCGCTCAGAAGCCGCAATGGCGGCCGCCAGATCGGTGTCTGCTGGATCTACCGAGAAGCCCTTATTGCTGCCGTACTCGTTTATACCTTCGGTGAGAGGGGCCTGAGGCTCTAAACCGAGGATAGCATCGAGAGAGAAAGGAGCAACTTCTTCCTTTTCTGCCCGCCAGCCCTGGGTGCACTCGAGATCGACTTGCTCTTTGCAGGCACCTTAAGGCGGCGGGTCCCGATATCCATGCCCATGCCAGACTTCGGCGAAACCACATTTACCGTCTCCACTAGAGCACGGGGCGCTGGTGGCACATCCGCAACATCAAGAGGTAATCCGCGCTGAGGGCTCAACATGCGCGGTGGCCCAGCTCCGACATCTTTCAGCTCCGACATCTTTCACCGGGGTCCTTGGCTTCGGGGGAGCCTTGCGGTCGCTGCCGGGAGGCGCACCCTTGCGGTCAACTAACATGCGCTTCTCCATATGGATAGCTGGACCCATTGCATGCGTGTACCAAGCCACGTACGCGTGGAGGACCCGGGGAACGCAGCTTGGCTCGCTGATGAAGAAGTAGGAGCCCGTGTTCAGCCGCATGAAATGGTGCATCGCTCTCCGTATCCCTTCCCTGCTGGCCGTGGGCTCTTCCAAAAACGCCTCCAGCGGGATCCCCTGGTTATAGCTGGATTGTTGGGCGAACTGGTGGGGGTTATACCTCATGAAAAGTGATGTCTCGTTCTGCCTGAACACCAGGTAGCCCGGCCGAATGGAGTAGAGGTGAAGAATCTCCCGGGCTTTCAGTACGGAGGTCCCGTCCTTGAAGTCGTCACGCAGCGCCACGCAGCGCCACCGCTGACTTGGAGGTTTCTGAGCCGATAGTTATGACTTTATCCAGAAAAGAAATCCTCGCTCCGACTAAGAGTGGACGAAGGAGCAATCCCCTAGCCTCCCGCGGAGGCGCAGTCACGATCGAGGCGCCGATCAGCCGCATGACTCTTAGGAGTCTACACTTCTCAAAAAACGAAGGGCTCTTATGGACGCCGAACACTCCGTGCACATGCATCTCCATCCACGAGGTGAAGTAGTGCATCGGGAAATTAGCAGGCTGCACCCCAGGTTCATTACCGTCCGCCGCCACGCTAAGTCCATTGTATAGGTGAGCCAACCTGGCGATTCCTATTGTCAACTGCAGGCCAGCCACCGTCCGATGCGCTGGGTAAAAAACGGACGGCCGCATGTGGCGCGGATGCATGGGGAGCGCGAAGCTGCACAACCCAATTCCAGGAACCCCAAAAAGAAGGTCTTCTCATCCATGCCCGAGACGGCGATTTCTGACAAGGGCATGACGGCGGCGCCGGGGAGATAAAAATCCTTTTGATCGTCTTCTGATGTTGATCGACGGTCCAAGCCGAAGCCAAAAGGGTCATCGAGCTTGGCGAACTTCTCGCTCCGCTCCGATAGAAACTCCGGTCGAAGGAAGCGGGCGATACAATCTGCGAAACTAACTTCCCGGACGCCTGATTCCAGATAGAGCCCTTCGTATAGAGCCCGGATGTTTGTATACCTTTGTGTAGATCAAATGATCTAATAAAGAAGTATATTACTTCTTATTTTTTTATTATTTAATCTTTTCTTTTTACTTTAAGATCTTGATCTTGTTCTTAAATCATATTGATCTTTTCAGCAGAAATTCTTCTTTTTAAAAGGTTTACCTTTTTTTCTTCTTGAATTCTTCTCAAACTTTTCTTTTTAGGAGTTCTTTTAATTCTCTCTCTTTCTGTATCTCTGTGTTGATGTCTTTTAGACTTGGGGTCTAGGGGCCTTTATATAGTGCCAATTAATTTGTTAAATTAGTTAAAAAGATCTTTCGCGGATAGATTCCAGAACCAATGGTTCATCAAAAGGCAATGCCTTTGTGTAGATCCATTGATCTAATAAAGAAGTATATTACTTCTTATTTTTTTTATTTGATATTTTCTTTTTATTTTAAGATCTTGATCTTGTTTTTAGATCATTGATCTTTTCAGAAGAAATTCTTCTTTTTAAAAGGTTTACCTTCTTTTCTTCTTGAATTCTTCTCAAACTTTTCTTTTTAAGAGTTCTTTTAATTCTCTCTTTCTGTATCTCTGTGTTGATGTCTTTTAGACTTGGGGTCTAGGGGCCTTTATATAGTGTCAATTAATTTGTTAAATTAGTTAAAGAGATCTCTCTCTGAGTGATTTGGGGATTTTTCCCCACTGTTGGATCTTTGATCCAAGGGCTTCTGTTTTACAGAAGACAATCTTCTTGTTTTAACAAGAATAGAAAGATCTTACTGAAATTTTAATTCTGTTTTACGTAAACGCATTTGCGCTTGACACGTGTCGCGCAGCGCAACTGAAGCGTTGCTTCCTTTAATTTTGTTTTAAATAGAGCCTTCCTCTGATTCGGTGCGCTGCCTTGGGCGATGCGCTGACGTATCAGCTTTTAACACGTGGCGCGTTGCGCGCAGCGCAAGAAATTTGAAGCGTTTCTTCAATTTTTGAATTTTTGAAATTCAAACATAGCTTTGCTCTGATTGGGGAAAACAAATGCCCCCACCGTTGCGCTCACGTGGCGCACACGTGAGTGCAGCGGTGGCAAGATCCTGGCCGTTGGATCACCTCAGGAGTTGAAGGGGCGCAAGCGCCTATAAATAGGACCCCTGGCCCTCAGTAGATGATTACCATCTTCAGAACTTTTGTTTTCAGAGCCCTGCTCTTGTTTTAAGAACTTTTAGAGCCTTGCTCTCGTTTTTTTTCAAGAACTCCAGAGTTCAAATTTTAGAATATCTTAGGTAAAATTTAAATTAAATTAAATTAATTTTAATTAACAGAGCCTTGCTCTCATAGATCTTTGATCTAAAAAAAACCCTTTTGGGGTTTTACCAACAGAGCCTTGCTCTCAAGAATCCATAGATCTAAAGAGATCTTGTTTCATGGGTTTTAACCCATGAACAGAGCTTTGCTCATGGACCAAATGTAGATCTTTTTGATCTAAAAATGAAGAACTTTAAGAGTTTTCTTGGATCTTTAAGATCCCAAAAAAAAATTAATTTTTTTAATTTTTGAGAATTAACATCCTTCTGATGGATTTTTCCATCATTATCATAGAGCTAGGCTCTTTTAATTTTTTAAGGAATTTTATTCCCTTGAGACCAGAGTTTGAAACACTCCGTGACAGAGCATTGCTCTGAAAGAGGAGATTTTCTTCTTGTCTCTAGGGATTTCTCATTAATGAGAATATTCTTTTGAGGATCTCCTCATTAATTGACAGTCTCATCCAATGATAGGGCTGTCTTGTTAATTGATGCACTGTCATCCAGATTTTGTGGGTCCCCTACCCACTGCATTGCAGTGTGGTATAACTTTTAAAATGCCAAGCGTTGAAATTACAACACTGACGGCTGATTTTTGTCCCTCCGCAGGAAACATGCCTGCTGACCTGTCATTCCCATTTGTTCGCTCGGAGGAAGGATTTCCCCAGGCACTAGTGGACCGAGAGGTGCTTGTCTCATCAAGGATCATGACCCCGAGCACAAGAACCTTCACCTGTGGGGTAGGTGGTATAATGAGATCATCCAGGGTCGCCGAAGCTTCGGTTCCGCTACGTCATTTGAGCCCATCTCATCGATCCTTTATGCGGATGAACCCCCGGTGAAGTATGCCGTGGAGGTCAAGGATTGGAATTCGGAGGATCTTTTCCATCCTGCGATTAGTGCCATTCCCGTGCAGCCGCCGCCGGCCATAGACATTTTGGGGAGGCGAATATGTCAGGTTGAAGCACGCCCTTGGGGACAGGCTTATAACATTGGATTGACCCCGCAACCACCTGCCGGATATTTGCAGTGGGCTAGGTACATCCTATCGGCGAAGAGGACTCTCTAATGAAGATTGGTTTGTATTCGGCAATCTACGTCTCGCTTTTTGAGTACCCTTCCTTCAACATAGTGGGTTAAGGCTTTCATGGAACAATGTAATATCCCCACTCACATCTTTTTTATGACGGACAGGGAAGTCTCCATCTTCCTGGAAGAGTGCTGAAATCTCGGGTCTGCCGATGAGGGGGGAGCATTACGAGGAGCTGCTTCCTCCTGACGAATACGTCTTCGCCACCAAGCCGCTGGTGTTTGATCTGACGCCGGAGAATGCTATTCAGCATCAGTTTCCGGGCTCTATCTTGAATCAGGCGTCCGGGGAGTTAGTTTCGCAGATTTTATCGCCCGCGTCCTTCGACCGGAGTTTCTATCGGAGCGGAGCGAGAAGTTCGCCAAGCTCAATGACCCTTTCGGCTTCGGCTTGGACCGTCGACCAATATCGGAAAACGATCAAAAGGATTTTTATCTGGAATCAGGCGTCCGGGGAGTTAGTTTCCCTCGGTATGGCCGTCGGGTTTAGGGACATAGTGGTCCATTGAATGTATGGCCGTCGGGACCCATCACCTCTTTGACGACGTTGAAGGATTACAACGACAGGTGTCAGAGGAGTTCAGAGATGTACCCTTGAACCAAAGTTGACCGGGGGTCTTATAGTCCAATTTGGGATTAAAGTCTGTTTGAATGTTTAAGGATACGTTAACCATATTTGAGGCTAAGATCAACTTAAATGGGATCGTTTAGATCCGACAAAAGAGCATTTGGGGGCTCTATTGTTCCAGTTTAGAGACATAGTGGTCCATGTTCCAGTTTAGAGACGTGGGGGTCCTTTTCCAGTTTAGGGACATAGTGGTCCATTTCCAGTTTAGGGACATAGTAGTCCATTTCCAGTTTTGGAAAGGAGATCTCAATTGGAGAGGAGCTATCGGGGACCCTTTTACAAGCGGATTTGTCACGGGAATACCCTATGTTTAGTAACCTAAAAATTGCAAAATGTTAACGGTTGATCTGATCGGTGGAAAAAAGATGCTGACAACATAAAGGACAGGAAGAGAGCTAGCTGACTGAAAGGTGGTAGCCCCTCTAAAAACGAGACTCATCAATATCCATGGGATGGGGGGATTGGTCCACTAAGGGGGGATTTCTAGCTTTGAAGACCTTAATAGTCTAAAGAAGACTGATGGCTCACGGCAGAATAAGAGGACATCAAATTAGGCTTTGGCCGATCAATAGTCCAAGCTACCTAGACTCTCAATAGTTGATTAATGAGTAGTGACGACTTCATTGATATTGATCAAGATTTTTGCCCTGATCTTTTGAATTCGAGTGTGAAAGCTTCTCGAAACCTTGATTTGCAATCCAATCGGAAGAAAGGGTTTATGGAGGATCGGTAGGAGCCCTGCCCCTCTATGTTTCTGAAGTAGTGTCACGAGTACTTTTTTCACTATAGGATGCTACCCGGCAAAGGTATGAGCCTCCCCTTCTTGCATCTGAGTCTGCAATTGAACTTCCGAAAGACCTTCATCAGGATGTGATGAAGCTGGGACATTTCTGATCGACTAGCAAACTCTTCAGCAAGCCGCTCATCAAAGGATGAAGAATCAGTCATGACTTGCTCTCTATCGACGATCGAGCTAGCTGACGCTTCCTATGAGATGAAGACCTTTCTGGTGAGGAGGGTGATCTCAATATTGAATGAAAAGGATGATTACCCGTCAGCTATCTATCATAGCCTTCTTCGTATCGTTCCTACAGCGGCCTGACAGTTCTCTTCCTTGCATAGAAAAAAGTGCTTTCGAATCCAGGTCCCGAAGCGTAACTTTTATAAGTTTTATTCCTTGCTTTGATAGTGAGAACCTCTTGTGCGTGCACTCGCTGATCCGTACGTCTTGTCTGACCATCCCTCTCTATATTAGAATCTTTCTTCGTCGCCTTCAATCGCAAGAACCAACCTCCCGGATGGGATTCGTCTTGTATTCAGCGAGGCAGATTTCGGGGAAAGTCATTGTCGGTAGGGAAAATGGTGAGTCGGAGACGGCTGTGAAAGGAGGAAGTCAGTCTCTGCTTATTGCTCAGAAAGTCTGAATTCCATCCAAGGCTATGCCTTTGAGGCAATACTCTCTATGAAAGGAGGAAGTTAGTCTCTGCTTATTGCTCAGAAATGAACCCTTTCCTCCACCACCAACTTTGAGGACTTCCTCCTTGAAGAAGGATCCTGTTCGCACAATTCGTAAGATTGGCCTAATCAAGTGAGCTAAGACCTTCAATGAAATCAGAAAGAAAGAATCTTTTGTCCAGGTTCTCATTCTAGACCTTCTGCAAATTCATAGCCATGCTTTGCTTTATAAGAAAGGTCAAGTCAAGTAATCAATGAGGCTAAGATGTCTGCGCCCTTCCCCTTTGTCCCCCTCTCACTCTAAACTCGATTCTAGTAAGGTGTAAGCATTTAATATCCCTTCTCGAATGTAGTTGAAGGAGGAAGAAGCTTAAGCTAAGGCATTCTTATCTTTATGAAAGTAGGAAATAGGGACCTTCCTAAGAATTAGAGGAGAACTTCCGGAAATTAAGGACCACCTCGTGTTGAGCTACCCACTCCTTAAGGTCGAAAAGAAAGAATCTTTTGTACGAAATTGGCTTGATGAGCGAGAATCCTCCTGAGTATGCAGCCAGAGGGGTTGGATCTTGGATCAGTTATATGAGTAGGACCTTCTTCTTAGAATTGGCAAAAAGAGGCATTATGGGCTTTGAATTGAGAAAAGGCAGGGTTTGCCCCTAACAGATGGAAGATCATCCCTTGTCCTTATTTTTGAACTTAAGAAAGCATTCGCTATCCGAAACTGTCCTATTCATGCTTTAACAGAGAAAGATTGTAAGTGCTTTATAATCCTATTTCAAAAAGATCAAAAAGTGATGCGCTCGTCTAGTAATGCAGAGTATGCAAGTCCTCCTTTATAGGGCATGGGCTATCTTTCACTAAAGTACGAGATTGAGTAAGCCTTCGGTCCTCGTTAAATGAGTTAAGCATGTCTCCTCCTTTCTGTGTTGACGGACAAAGGCTGAACCAAAGAAGGAAGAACTACCTTTATCCTGGCTATCCTAGCTTGAGATAGAACTGGTTAAATAGTATAGCTAGAACGAATCACTCTTTAACCCGAAGAAGCAAGTGAGTCAAGTGCTTAGTTCGCCTCATTCTCTTTAGTTTGACTGACGCAAGGGGTTTGACCCATCACGAACTCCGGACTTGAGCAACTCGAGATCTTCTTTTTCTATCTTTACCATCCTGGGCTCTCAAGCGGAGAAGCATGGATACATTGCATAGGATAATTACTTTAAGGCCTTCTTTCAATTATTGAAAGACTTCTCTAATGTGATCTAATCTCACTTACTCGGAATCAAGGCTGGAAAGCAATAGCCCGATGACAGATAGATGACGACATATTCCTGATTCCACTTACCTATCCTCGGAGATTGACTACGAACTGCAACTACTTTCTTTGATGCCACATCGGGTGCAAAAGTGCATAGGGTGATTAACTGCGCTACATCGGGGTAGGCTGCAAAGCAAAGACCACCTTGGCTTTACTAGCCGGGCCTTAGCGAACGGAGACTGAAAGCACTTCTGACAGGGTCCTTTCCACTGTCCTTGAAGAACCCGAATCCAGATTCTGAGAAAGGTGAGCTGAGTCAGAAAGCTAATTGGAGTGAGCCAATCTATCCGAGTCCGCCAAAGTTCATTTAGATGGAAAAGGTTAGCTTGATGTAATGCGATAGGTCGGTTTTATTTTTACCCGAACCTTGCTCTGATCTGTCCCCGAGCCAAGAGAAGATTGTTCACTTGCACGTAGGAATACCAAAGAGAGAGGCGAGTAGGCACAGTTTGAAGAAATATCTTTGTCAAGCTATACTATATGCCGGACCTGTAACCTATACTTGTAAAGCTTAAAGCAAGCAAGCATTTTTGAATCAAACTATATTGAATAGCTACGCTTCCCCGAAATCAGATTAGCTAGCAACTACCCTAGCTCACGGACGGCAACTGCACTGCTTTCCTCCTGCTGCTTCTCTTTTAGAAAGAATGGAATTCTGTTCTACCCGAACCAAGCTCTGCTGCTACTTCTGCAGATGCTATTAAGATATAACCTCTTTGATGGGCAAATGCCAATAGTTCAGATATCCACGAACACAGAATAGGAGATGGGGCATTTTCACGTGAAGAAGAATAGGCTCAGGCTAAAGGCGAGAGAGAGAGATTGAATTAACAGAGAAGTCAGACAAGGAAGTCGCTAGCTAGATGTCACCTTTTAGGTTGTCGATGTTCGAAAGTGAAATGATCTTACCGGGTTGTGGACAAATACGTTCTTTGCGACGAAGGGTCTGATCTCTAGCCTTCAGCGGACGATCGTCCTATCTGTTAGATAATCGAAGTCCATACCGGACGATTGATTTCGAGCATAAAGAGAGATCTTTTCACATGGCGAGGAAGACTCTCATTAGCAGTCCTTAGGCCAAGAAATGGTAATAGTATCTGTCTTGAAAGAGGCATTCGATTCTCAGAAAGAAAAGAAGTTGACCTCTTCTGGAACTCACACATCCGATTCTGGGCAATTCAGAAGTGACAAAATCTGAGTGAAAGCTTGGCTAGCTTCATTGCTTGCTTGCTACTATCTTATTATAAGACAAACTGCACTGACTTCCCCTACGGAGCGGTAAGGAGGTAAGTTTGATTTTTCGAGCGACCCTCTCCCAGGATTACAGGAAACATTCTTTCTGCGCCTGGAAGCACCTTTGGGCGATGGTTTTTCGATCCTAGATTTAACTTTTTTGAAGAAAGAAGTCATAATAAGAGTGGCTATAAAAAAAGTCCGAGATCGGCTTGAGAAAGCAGCGCCTCAAGTGCCTTCACTTTATTTATGGGCACATGCCAGTCAATGGTAGACTACTATATCCCGCGTAAGAAGCCTTTTCAACTAAAGAGCCAGCATTGAAAAGCGTAATCAGGATCCTTTGAACGTAAGTAAGCTAATAACTGATTCAAGGCCGAAACTAAGACAGAAAGCACAGTTACATGAAGGAACCGTAAACTATACTAAAAATGCAGGCACGACTTCAGGTAGTCAGGGACTTCATTCTGTTTGAAACTAATACCAAGCAAGAGACTACCTACAATGCCTTAAGTCCGAGAGACGTTGCGGCTTAGTGAGGTGAGAAGGGGAACTCACTACCTCCATATGCTATAAAAAAAGTCCGAGATCGGCTCGAGAAAGCAGCGCCCCAAGTGCCTTCACCTTATTTATGGGCACAGGCCAGTCAGTGGTAGACTACTATATCCCGCGTAAGAAGCCTTTTCAACTAAAGAGCCATCATTCAAAAGCGTAATCAGGATCCTTTGAACGTAAGTAAGCTAATAACTGATTCAAGACCGAAACTAAGACAGAAAGGACAGTTACACGAAGGAACCGTAAACTATACTAAAAATGCAGGCATGACTTCAGGTAGTCAGGGACTTCTTTCTGTTTGAAACCAATACCAAGCAAGAGACTACCTACAATGCCTTAAGTCCGAGAGACGTTGCGGCTTAGTGAGGTGAGAAGGGGAACTCACTACCTCCATATGCTTTCTTGCTTTAAACTTTTGATGTTGGCCCGGAGTAAGATAGATAGAGGTTTTAGGAACTAGTGCCTAAAGTGCTTTATGAAAGCCGGTAACATTCCATCAGGAAGTCAAATCTCTCTACCAGAGAAGAATCATCCGACTAGGGCCAGTTGTGAAGTATAGGTTGGCCCTCAACCTGGGTGAATAAAAAGGGGCGGTCCATCAGCAGAACAAAAAGATGGAGTAGCCAGTATCGGCATTATAGCCAGTTTTGAAAAAGACGGTGAAAAACAATCATTTCGGACTGCCGCTTCATATGTAGTAGGGGGTGTTTTTTTGTCTGCGCTTGATATCGCCTTTGCCTTGTTGGTTCACGCTAGGCGTCCATTCCGTTGCTTGGTCTACCGCGCAACGACTTTCGCACTATGCGCTCACTCCGTTGCTTGGTCTATCGTTATGGGCTTTCACGCTAGGCGCTCACTCCGTTGCTTGGTCTACCGCACCATGAAAACCAATATCGCGCTAGCGCTCACTCCGTTGTTTGGTCGTTAGGGTCAGGAGGATAAATAGTGGCTGCGGTGCATCGAGAATGACCAATATTTAGAAGTGTCTTGTCTTCCTTACAGATGAAAGTGGCCGTGAGCTTTAGCTTACTTTCTGTATATATGATACTCTTGTGAAAGCCCTATTATATAGATATATCCTAGTATACCCTACCCTATTCTTTGATTAACGGAGCCCTTTTGGTCCGGCTTTGCATCTCGCTATACCATATTAAGAGGAAGAGAGGGAAATAGCAATCAATAGGAGAATAAGAGCCCTTTCCTTACTTTGTTCGTGTGACCATTGCTGTAAGTGGGCCTGCTCTTCGTCCCATTTCATTTACTAACAAATCGGCTACCTTCAGTTAGGTCATCGGCCGGGGGAACTCAATCAGTCAATCAATGGAAGGTTACGATGGAAGATGAAGGGTATTTTATAAAAGACTGAAACAAGTTATCGGATTCCTCCTTTTTCCTTGAGCTGGCAGTCTACCGCAAGCGCCTTGCTTTGGAACTATAGACCTTACGAAGGGCCCAACTAAAATGAAACTATTAGAGAGCTCGCCGCAGGCTCAGAGGCATCCACCGGAGACCGAATTTACTGCTTCATCTTTCTCTTTCGCCCTTTCTTTTTTCCTCCCTCCTTATCGATCGTTAAAAACATATGCTTGATCAGCTTCCCTAGTGGTACTGCCTTGTAACTGCTCATCATATACCTTTCCTAACTCCATTGTTGCTCCCTCAATGCACAGCTATGCAGAGCGGAGGAAGATGCTAAGGGCGGAGATTGTAGCTAACAATGTCTCAACTCCTTGCCTTACTCAATGCTTCTCCATCAACTGCAACGGGAAGGACAAGAATAGAAGAAGGAAGAAAGAGACCATCTTGGCCTGCAGAAAGGAGTGCTCTTAACTACCATTGCTATCCATCAATGCACACTATCCATCTGTCTACAACTATCAATGTCAACGGTATAAACTAATATTCATTATATGAACAGGTGAAAAGCAATCAAGGACCATAGATTCGATCTTCGTCTATGAAAAGCATCCGGTCCGGGAGAGAAACTATGCCATTCTCTACCCAACGGATTTTTCTTTCTGGAAAAACTTCCAAGAAGATAAGGGTTTCAAGGAGATGCTTAATTTTGCAATAAACCTACAGAGAGCTTATCCTACCAGGTATTCGTCCTAAAGAATTAGGCCCGGCTTCACGGCCGTGGACCACTTCGATTCCGATGAAGAGCCCTGGGACAATAATACGAATGGAGAGAAGTGGCTTATAAGATGGAAACTGGCACCGCGACACTGCCGAAAATGAGAGGAAGCGAAGCCAGACGGGCAGACCTCATACCACAATTCCGGTAAACAGGGCAACCATAGGTAGGCTTGCGGCGGGATGGAATCATACTTATTATAAGAATCTAGTCCAACCTATAGGGAACCGGAATACATCGTCTCGTGTCCTAAAAAGATCTCCAGATTGACAATCATCCTCTTTCGCTAACACGAAGAATTCAAACAGAATGGTAGTACAAAAGCCCAGAAGGAAAGTAGGACTAATTCCTTTCTAAAAGACCATTTGGTTAAGAGGGTGAATGACTACCTAAATCTCAAACTAACTATTGCTAAAGCGAAGCTAGCCTGCAGGAGCATACATGTGTTAACACCCTCCATGTAGTTAAGCTAAATGACTTTGTAGGTGGTGGTGCCTATTTATGGTTACAGTTGAGAAAGCATGAAACTAAGAAGAAAACGCGGCATTCAGGACGTTTTTGTCTAAAGAAAGATGAGGCTGCAAATGTAAATCTATGTCGACCTTTGACTGTAAGAAGAATTGAGATAGTGGTGAAAGCGATGCAAACTGATAGGGCCCCCGGTCCCCTCCTCTTAGCCATTCATAAGAGTTCTTTCTTTTTGCCTTCGTCCAGTAGAAAGTGGAATTCACCTAGGTTTGCAAAACTTATGTTGCAGGTGAGTCACCACTTCAACAGGAGACCGAACAAGGCTTCTTTCGGCTGCTGAGGATCGCTTTGTGCCTGACTCCATTTACTATCTTTTTTTAGCATGAACAGATAAAGATATGCCATCAAAGAGCTCGGTACCAAACAAGCACAGCTAAGGAATTGTGCACTCAAAGGAACATGTCATCGACGAGTTTCCAACATTCACTCTCGAGCAGGGAGCGAGTTCAAGACCAAAGAAAAGAGAGTAAGAGCATCTCTTCCTTTTCGCCTTGCCTCGAGGGCTTACGGGTCTGTGGGCACAGTTTTTCGAGGCTCGTATTCAGATACTCCACCTGAAGAAGAAGTGGAAAAAGGCTATACCATAAACAAAAGTCAGAAATAAGAATATGAAGAACCATAGCCAGAAGAACAAAGGAACTGTACATTCAATGTTGTGTAATAAACAAAAGACAGAGATATAGTCCTATCCAAGCTTGTTAGGATCAAAGACGGGATTAGATTAGCGGACTATGGATGGGGCAAGACGTCGAGAAAAGTCTCTGTTATCTGGCTCCTTCCACGCAAGACGACTAGGATCAAATGGTTTACAATAATGCTAAGAAAGAAGAAGATCGAGACCATTCTTTTTGAGACAAAAAAGCTTGACTATCAGGTTAGTGTCGAGGGAGAGTACACCAACTAGTCGGCTATGTAAAAAGAGAGTGGGCTAAAGGGGCATTTTATGACCTAGAATCACGAAGATGTCGACTTTGCGCTATGCCATACGATCTCAGGATTGCTTCGATTCCTTGACGTTATGTGGGAGAATCCAACCAAGCAATCGGTGATTCATCAGAGGATGAAATTTGAGAGAAAAAGCAAGGAGAGTGGGACCTACCCTTCCGTTCGTTGAATCTGACCTTTGTCCAAGAGTTCGGGCTTCTACGCGAGTAATGTGCTTTCTGACATCGAGTTTCAACTATGCCAAGAGATCACTACTTTGATACGATCGGTTCCATTGGTCATTCTTCAGGAGAAGTCCCGAAACTTAACTAGTCTATTGATAGGATCATTGCTAACCCATTGGCTTCATCGAGATCGGATAGCGCATAAGAGGGAATTTCATGAATGAGAAGATTATCTTTCTACACTCTAGACATATCATGTGCCTCTTCCTTCCCTTTCTTTCACTTCACCTTATCGGCTTGGCGGGCTATCTCGTCTCGGCAAAGCGTAGGAACACCAAATACAGGGGCATATACTTAATAGTATGGGACGGGAGAGCTGCTAATCTAATACATGTCCCTGACCACAGTGACTAAGGTGGATGCTAGGCCATCAGATGGTAAAATCGTCAAGCAATCGAACTATTTCCATGTCAACAGGAGCCGATTCGCTTTCCCTTTCTCGAGTTTGTTAATCGAAGTGAAGTCCATGAATCCGGGCTGATCAGTCGGCGAGTTCATGCCAGGATAAGAAGCAAGACGATGAATATCCATGCGAGGACTAAGCAGACATAACTAATGGTCGTGAGCTACAGGTAGGAATAAGGCGATGTAATCGTCTAGCCCTTCTATCGTCCAATCGGCAAAGAGAGTCAGGAGGAAGGCTTTGTGCTGGAAATGAGTAGTCCCAGTAGTTGTGGAATAACCCGATTGCCTAGCCCTAGCAGAAGCAAGCTCTGTATATCGCAATTATAGGCAGATGACATCGATCGCACATTGGCAGTCTACAAACCAGCAAGAAAACGGATTATATGCAAGGCTTTGAAATATAACACGCTCAATTCAAACCAATTGAGCGCTAGCGCAAGTTTCTAAGGTTTCTTGTCGGCATTTCTCATTTCCCTAGGAGTCGATTTGCAGAAAATTTTTATTTCATATAGCAAGCAAGGGATGAGCGCGCTAGCGCGAAAGCTGTTGCGCACTAGCGCAAGTTTATATATAAGGTTTTTTGCTGCAAAAGTCATAGAAAACAGAAGTTTCCACTGCCCCCTTGAGGAAAGTCTTAGTTTTCGTATAAGGGCAAGTCTTTCTTTAGCATTGAGAAAAAAGACTCTTTGCTATCGAAATGGAGAAGAGCATCCGATGTGGAAGGTTGACTTCGATGGTGCCGTCAACAAGCACGGGACATCGAATCTCCGCAGGGATTCCATCGCCTCAGTACACTTTGATTAACATCATGGCTGAAGCTTGCATCTTAGGACTAAAAACGTCGGGACTACTCGACTCCAAGTATTTGGTCCTCATCATGCCAAATCAAAGGAAGACGCAAGCTTTTCTATTTCGAGTATCTTGAGAAACTCACGGAGAATTTTGAGGCGCTGCTAAGCCCTACCTGTCTAAAAACTCTTATTCCGATGCCACTGACGCAGCATGGATGAAAGTCTCAGAAGGGGTCGTGGAAGTCAGTGAAGAGCCAGCATATTGTCTTCAAATTGAGACTGCCATCTCTTGTAGCATGCCTTAGAGAATACGTCTAGCATTTCTGAACTGAGCTACGATTTCCGAAGAATCTCATAGAAAGACCCTGCTATCGCGAAGTCGTTTTTTCTGAGTGAAGGAAGAAGAGCAGCAGGGGGCTTGTGGTCGAGAGAATGGATCCGGGAATTTTGTCAAAATCCTATCCTAGACCTCGACAGTTGTGATTGCGCTTTGAGGAAAGTTCCTGAAATACCATCTTTAAGAGAGAAAGTTCCTTGCCGAAAGCAATCCAAGGCTCTCAGGCAGAAGTGGAATCGGATATTCTTCTTATTGCTGTCCTTTTTGGAGTACGGGGGACCACCTCGGATGGGAGGGATGTCCTGTAAGATTCGCCTTCGGGACCTTCACGAAGGCTCCTCCGCTCTCAGTTTACTTTGTCTTAGTTGTTTAAGAATAGCTTTCAGTATCCGTTCACTCGTGAAGGCTCCTTCGCTCACTCTTAGTTTCATCGTCTTAGTGGTTTTGTTCAACAACTCAAACCTGTAAGGAAGGGAAGCTCTGTATACTTATGAGCGCTATTACCACTTAGGCAAGGTTAGTCACTTTCTTTTTTCATTACTAGCTCACACTAAGGGGCTTCGCTCCGTTCTTGAGGAACTCGTTCCAGGGATGGATTTACCCTTCACTTCGTTCACTACAGTAAGAAGTGCTTGTCGATATCTCCGTTCGCTTGCAAAGGGATCTCCGCTCTCTCACTCAGTTTACTTACTGAAAGTGTCGGTTGTTCTTGAAAAAGAAAACTACTCGACTAAAGCTCAACTCTCCAACCAAGGATGGGAGATTAATGGCGTTACATGCAAAGGTTGCTTGCACCTACTGAGAAGAAGAGCGCTCACTCACGGGTCACAAATGAGATCAAGAGAAGACAAACTACTAATAGAGCACCTCAACCCACGGCATATGACTTTCTTTCCCAAGCATACCGCATTCCATGCACGTGAGGAGTCCTTCTTGGGTCCCAAACAGAAGACGGACTGAAACGGAATCATTCGAGACCATAGATACCCTCGATTAGTATATAACTTCATCAGCTCTTTACCTCATGCAAGGGTTGAAGTTTCCTCACACCGAGGTCCTTTGCTGAGAAAGTCTCACAGAGAGGTTACATTCGAAGAAATATAAGTAGAACTGATCTCTTTCAACTCTACTATATTTATTGAGGGATGTTAGAGAAAATGAGGCTGGTTCTCACGGCTCTCATTGGCCAACCGGTTTGGACCCTGCTTGCCTTCTCTGCAAATGTATGATATCTTGACTTCAGTAAGTTCCTGAATCATAAGGCGTGAATCCATAAAGATGCAATTCATAGCCGATCTTTTACGCCGTAAAAGAGCTTTGATGACAAGCATAGATAAAGTCGCCTTCAATCCAAAGCTTAGCATTGATAGATAGCGCAGCGTCTAAAGACCACGAGTCTCAACTTCAGTCACACCATGGCCATGGAAAGAAACTTCCCCTGCAGCATCAAGTCTGAATATGTGCTTTTCTAATCGTGAAATTGGTCAAATGACCGGTCGAAGTTTCATTTCATCCAACCGGTAGGGACTACTTAACCAACTTAGGCTCATAAGGCTGGCTATATATCGATTTGAAAGCCGTGTGCAAGGGGGCGTCTCATTCCTAGTCAACCTATCTTTCTGCCAGTACAAACTTGATTCCAGCCAGTTCCTTCCAACACCATCCTTACCCCATAATCAAGCTCAGAAATCACCTTCAAGCTTATTTAGCACAGAAGCTCGCCCACTAGAAAGAATGTAAACCCACCAGAGACTGAAGCACAGATCTAAGGAGGGTGACACGCCTAGCAAAGGACAGAGACGCAAGCGCCTTCCATCCTTCTTCCCCACTCTATCAAGTACATGATTCAAGTAGTTCATCGGGATCCTTTTCCCATCCAGAAGAAGGCCTGGATCTTTCATGGGTAACTTCCCCTCCCGGACCTACCCCCAACCTAGAGTAGCTAGGTGCGGAAGTAAATTCAATCCTTGTTCATACATGGGTTTCTCTGGTACGAAATGAGCCACTTCAAATAGGTTCATTGCTCCGGCCCAGAATACGATTAATCCGGCATGGGCTACGTAAGCCCCTAGTAGTTTACCGGACAAATTGATAAGTCTGGCATTCCCGGCCCACCAAGCGAAACCGGTGGTTTCTTAGTCACGACCTGCTAAAGCTAAAGTTCTATTAAAGAGCGTTTCCACGGTGCCTCAGGGGATATAAGGTTTTCATGAGGCTGATCCTGAGCCGCCATCCAAGCACGAATACCTTCGTTTAATAGAATATTTTTGGTGTAGAAAGTTTCAAATTCAGGATCTTCCGCTGCGCGGATTTCTTAGGACACAGTCATAGGCACGTAGGTTCAAAGCCAGACCGACTACCCCAAGAGCACTCATCCATAAACCGGTTACTGGTACAAATAACATAAAGAAATGTAACCAACGTTTATTGGAAAAAGCAACCCCAAAGATTTAGGACCAAAAGCGGTTAGCAGTGACCATTGAATAAGTCTCTTCGGCTTGAGTTGGGTTAAAAGCACGGAATGTATTTGCCCCGTCACTATCTTCGAATAAAGTATTTTCTACGGTAGCACCATGAATAGCGCATAGCAGAGCAGCGCCTAATACTTCGGCAACTCCCATCATATGAAATGGGTTCAACGTCCAATTATGAAACCCTTGGAAGAAGAGGATGAATCGAAATATAGCTGCTATACCAAAACTGGGCACAAAGAACCAACCAGATTGACCCAGTGGATAAATCAGGAATACAGAAACAAAAAACAACAATTGGACCAGAGAATGCGATTGTATTATAAGGTCGCAGTTGAACAGATCGAGCAAGTTCGAATTGGCGTAACATGAAACCTATTAGTCCGAAAGAACCATGGAGAGCAACAAAAGTCCACAGCCCTTCTAATTGACACCAATGAGTAAAATCTTATATATAGGTCATTCGGAAAGGGCTCCGTATAGTTCTATTTTAGGGCGTAACGTTGTGGTTGTTCCCTCGACTAACCGAGAAAAACGACGTTCCAGAGGCATCTTCCATTCATTTGGATTTTGGTTTTTCCGCACCATATTGAGATCTGCATCTTCTTCGATCCGGAATTCCTAGCAAATCCTTGACTCATCGAATACAATGGGATTTCACACCTGGTGAATCTTTCACTCTACCTCCTCTGACTAAGACTATAGGACGGTCCTGCGAATTATGACCTTCGCCCGGAATGTGAGCAAATATATCATGTCGATTGCTCAAGCGTACTTTGGCTATCTTACGCAGAGCTGAATTTGGTTTTTTCGGTGTTCTCGTCAGAACACGCGGGCATACTCTTTGCTTCTGGGGACATTGATTCGAAGCTCGAGTACGGTCCGTGCGCCGTTTCTCTTCTCTACCATGAAGAAGAAATTGATTGAGTGCAGGCATCCATCTTTCCTATGTCCTTCCCCCCTTTGCCCTATCACTAGTGGTTACTCCCGATCCGAAGCACCCCTTTTCCATTCATAGAGAGATCCAATCGTCAAAATCAATAAAAATGCCATCATGGACCAAGATCCAAACGGATCAATCTTGTTGGGAGGTACTGTCCAAGGAGAAGAAAAGGTGACTTCCGGATCAGGGATAATAAATAAAATAGGAACCAGATAAAATCGTATATCGAAACGACTTCTGGCATCATCGGAGGGATCAGAACCTCACTCGTGGGTCGACAACTTTTCTGGATAGGTCGAACTATTGGAAGCAAATGGAAAAGGAACACCGAGTGCGATCAAAGAAACTAGCGAACTCATCACTAAATAGATACAAATAGGTGAAAATTCCGACATCACCAAAGCCCACTTCGTTCTCTCGCTCTGCTCGCGGCGCTCCTTGCTCGCGGAGCGGCATACCGAAAAAATGCACTTCCCCCTCCTCTCCTAACCTTGGGTTGATTGGCACAACTTTTAATCATCCCCTCTCCACATTATTTTGTGGAGATCAAAAAGATGTTCGGGATTGCTGCGTTTGAACGCAATGTGGTTACCGTGATTCAAGTATTTGGTAATGAGGTCTCGCAGGAGCTGTAGTATCTCTTCGTGAAACGAAGTACTACTGCGGTTCAAGACGAACTCCTTATCCAGTATGACATCTAGTTTAACCTTTCGTATTGGGCCTTGGCTTTAGGAGGTTCTTTAGAATGGTCTTAGTAGTGTTCTGGTTTATGATTGACAGCTTCATTCCGAACATTTAGAATCGTTGTTCCATACTAAGGAGGATTTCCGTCAGAATGTCCACTTTTGACTCCAGGACCCTAAGCTGATAGTCCTTTCGCAGAAAAGTGATGCTTCAATGTGTCTTAAGGTGGGCTATTTATGAATATAAAAATTTTCTGAAGGACCTCCTCGGGAGAGTATTCTTGGAAGGTGACTTAGTAAGGCCCTTTTTTCTGGACATAGGAATCTATGTATTCTTCCAAGGCGGATTTCTTATGCTTTAGTTGAGCAGGTTCAACAGGAACGGATTTTCTACCCGCACACCCGAGGGGAAGTGGAATAACCTGAGGGGTTACAAGCCTTCCTGATTGCCATTGAGCCTTGCATGATCAATCCAAACTCATTTTCCAAGAGCTGAAGTGAAGTCGGACATCATTTGTCTTGGAAAGGAATTTCTCCAAAGTATCCCAACTTGGTCCTCACGGATGTGCTTTAAGAATTCTTTCTCAATTGTTGTCTTCAAGACATACATTGCCTTGCCAGCTTTGATACTCCATTGGCCTAACCCTGCAGCATCATTATCTGCGGGTTTGTTGGTCTCACTCCTACCAACTACATCCCCCAAATCTTTACCTTGTAGGTCAGATTTGATGCATGACTTCCAGTAATCATAATTATGATGGTTGGGCCGCTCCATTCCTGTAACTGCATTACCAAGATCTGCCATCGTGATTGATGTGATCGCACCTCGATTCGATCCCTACACCAAGAAGGTCAATCCCGGACTGATTGGCTTAACAGACTCTGACTGCTCGGTCTTTGACGATGCTCAAATTAGTGTCCGCACGAAGACTATCTTTGATAGGCCAATAGTGGGTTGGGCTCAACTTCTGATTTGATCTGCATGGATCGCTTCACTTGGCCGTCTCGGATTGGCTTGCTTTCCTAAGACTGGTTAGCTGACCTACTGGACTCGCCTTCGGGTAGGGAAGTCATAGGGCTAGAGGGAATAGAAGACATGCATTTGCTATTGGGCTTATCAGTTCCCGGTCTCGGCTCGCTACTGGTACTGGCTTGGGTTACCTGACTACCTATGGGATAACACCAGAACAGCTCCTTCCCCTAAAAGGAAAGAGGTATGTAATGCGGTTAACCACTTTCTAATAGGACAGGAAGAACCAAAAGATACTCTTTTTGAAGACCCAGAAAAATAGGTTAAAACTATGATAATTGGATCGTGCTTTCGGTCGGTCTTTATTAGCTCCAGCGGGTTCGGCAAATGGCCTTGAATTGAAGGACTTGTAGACAAAACTAAAACAATGGCTTACTTTCTTACGTGAGGGGCAAGTTTGATAGAGTAAGCTGCCCTTACTGGGCTTGGGCTTTGGCTATTGACCCCGGTCTTGACTTCTTATAAAGATGAGGTGATCGGAACACAGGACCAACGTCCATAGAAAAGCGGAAAATCTCTTTTCGCTCCTAGCAGGCACTAGCACTAATGGATCATCAGCAATTCTTTAGAAGGTAGTAGGTGGGATCGATCAAATAAATCGACTTCGAAGGTTCATCTCCAACTTTAGCCATATAATCGGGAGAATCTGGCTATGGATCCATGGAAGCCCTTTCATTTCGAGTTAGTGGAAGGCGGAGTGGGTTTAGACGCCGTTACACCGCCCTAATAGGGGTATTTGCTTCCTTTTTAGTGGGATTAGATATGGGATAAGCTAAGTAACTAGAACTCGGGATCGAGATGGACTCTAAATAGAGCGGAAGGGGATGACTCAGCAGCTGGACTTGAGACGCCACTAACAAAACGAGAATGAACACCTAAAATGAAAGATCGTACAGTCACTATAGGAATGGGGCGATGGCAGCTACTTCCTGCTTACGGGGAGTTGAGATCGATGACTGTCGCATCGAATGTTCCCGCATATGACCTTAGCCTTGGTGGAATGTAAGCCAAACTACTTGCTTCTGCTTCTGTGGAATTTGATCCAACGACTAGGCTTCATGCGCCGTGCCCATAATGAATCAATTGACACTTACAACTGCCGACCTGACAAAGAAAAGAATTGACTCAGTCAGACCATTCAAATAAATAAGGCGCTAGTGTATAGTCAAAGGAATGAAAGCAGACCAATCCCGTCCTAGAGTTCGAGAAAAAGCATAGACCAAAGTGAAAGTGCCTTCCCTTTTTAGTAAAGGGTCGATCCCCTATAAACAAAAAGGATAGCCCCCCGCCCTAGCAGGATAACCATGCGCTCGGATTCTTTTCCGGAATTCGTCTCGGTTCGAATCCGGCAAACCCTTATATATAGTTCGTTATGCTCACTCGTGGAGTAGCGACTCTTCCTCAACAGGGGATGAAGAGAAGGGCTTTGTTTTTCAAATACGCTCTTTAGCTCTTGTGCTAGAATTGGTATACAAATAAGCTCTTTTAATAATAGGTTATTTTCAAAGAAGGTAAGTACCTTACTGGCCTGGCTTTTGCAAAAGTTGGAGAATAAGCATCCCTTGAACGAGTTCTTGTTGCAAGTGAATCAGAATAGCTTTGAGGGAGAAGGAATCCCCAGCTATTGAATCCGGGTTAGCTATACATGGTGAAGTGAAAGAACTTTCACTATAGTGATACAAGTGCGGCAGTAAAGGCCACTATGCCGTCGTCAGCCCTCTACCCACAATTTGAACCTTTGTGAACAACACTGAAGAGCATCGAGATTCAGAACCTAAACCAGACCCGGAAAATCACCAAGATAACAATCAAGACTTCGATAGCTATGTCACCAACTTTTCTCAAGTCATTCGGCCAATGCGCATTGCGCCTAGAGTTGAGGAGAAGGAAGACTGGAAGCGGACCAGTATCTTCTATTCTCAAGTAGCCTATTGTGGCAAGAAGTGTTACCTCATTATTGATGGAGGCAACAGCATGAACGTAGCATCACAACACTTGGTGGACAAGTTGGGGCTCAAGCCTGTTAAGCATCCAAAGCCATACAATGTCAATTGGATTGATGATAACACACCAAGTGGGAGCACAATATTATTCTACTTTTCACTCGTAGAGAAGCGACTCAATAAAGAGTGGAGTTAGCGGTCTTCGATGAACAGAGGCGGGCTAGTAATAGAGGTTAGTCTTCGGTTCTGAAGTGAGAATAGCTATAGTCTAAGAGCTATGAGTTGAAAAGTGAAATATGGGCGTGGACTTCCTCTTTTCTTTAACCACAATCTCACTAACACTTGCTTAGTGCGCAAAGAACAGAGAAGACCACCGATTCGTAATCAATTACTTGTCTTGCCTGTGTTAGGAGAGCGAAGCAAAGGGAGAAACCAACCAGGAGTCTCGTTGCTAATGTTCCTACACAAAGCAAGGGTAAGACTTACCATTTGATCCCTCGCTTAGTAAAAAATAGGACGAAAATAGAGATTGCCCCTGGGAGAGGTGGCTGAGTGGTTGATAGCTCGGTCTTGAAAACCGGTATAGTTCCGATAACTATCGAGGGTTCGAATCCCTCTCTCTCCGTTTTCTTGCTGACAAAAGAACTTAATTTTAGATGACAATTGGTCCTCTTAACTGATCGAACTCAAGCGACCCCAGAGGTATGTTGTGAAAGATTAGCTACTCTTTCGACCATCCATATCTTTCAGTATCCGTTACTTGCATAAGGTAGTTTTTACTTGCTTACTTTAAAGAGTCCTGTCCTGCTTATGAGTTGGGGTTGACGGCTTCGGGAGTGATGAACAAGGCTGCGCTCTCTTGGGTTACAGGAGAAAGATCCCGTCTTAACAATCTAATCTGATCAGGGAAAGCCTAGTTTCTAAAGACCCTACCCCTTACCTTATACTAGTACAGGCTAATGGAAAAAGCAATGAATGACTAGCTATAAAGAAAGTCAAGCCATAGCCATAGTGCGTTAGAACAAGTAAACAAGCAGACTAGCTAGAATAGAAAAGCGCGTTAGCTATGGAACAAGCCAGACCAGAAGGTGAGGAGCCTTTGCTTTCTCGCTGCGAATCTTTCAGATGAGAGAACTCGCTAAGAGAAGTCCGATGGAAGAGGTTCTTCTCCCATTTTTGCTCTCGTGGCACTATATCTTGCAAGTTCCAACCTTCCTGGATACGGGCATTATTCTATGCAGAGAAAGCTTTCTTTCGATCTAAGTCTTTCACGGCAAGCTAAGCAAAACCATTAGGGCACAAACGTTCATTTTTAATGTTCTTCTTGAGGATGGGACTCTAGGCTTCTAGAGAAATTTCCCTCGTGAACGAAGTCTCGAGTGAATAATGCCTTATTAGTTAGTCAAGGGCAGGAAGAAATTAACCAAGCAAAGGAAAATAAAAAATACGCATGATCGATGAAGCAAACAACGGATACCAGAAGAGCGGCATCCGTTTTCCACAGGACAGTTGCCAGAGGCCTATTCTCCATAGAGGACAGAAGACAGGGCCAGACGAGATATTGAAAGGCTTGGATTGAGGTCAGGAAAGAAAGAATAACCCGAAACCCACCGTCGATTGTAGTACTTGATTCGCTCTAGCTTGAGATCCGCTACTATACTCTGTCTACTGAACTGCCTGTACTATCCACGCCTTGTCTTGTCTCTTTCCTACTACTGAGATGCTACTACCAATGCTACTTCACTCACGGTTGTGCACTGATTTGCTCTCTTGGTTAGCTATTTCTTGAGTTGAACAATTCCTTTCCTTAATCATTCCTGTAATTCCCTTTTGATTAAGGACTCCAGTATGTTTTGCATGGACTATAGGGTATGTTTTTGGTATCCTCCTAGCGAATTAATCTATTGATTTTCCCGCATTATCTAATGTCTCGTCCAGGGGATTGAAACTCCTGGATGTGCTCTTTTTTTCATGATGTGGTCCGTATCGCCGGATGGCATAATGCTGACTTGTGATTGATGTCAAGACATCACCTTTGTCAAGATGATCTTTACGGGGTGTACTTCCCTCTTATTGTTATGTCTCTAGGCATTGTTTAGAAATCATTATTGGATTTATGAGAAGTCAGTACGGACCATCTTCTGATTCCATATTTGAACAATTAAAGTCGGGCACTGAAGCCATGAATCTTGACTGTATCTTTCCTCTGTTACATGAATCAAATGTTTCATTTCATCCGGGAAAAGCCATCTCTTTCTCAACAATTTTTTTGTCATTTGATCTAATAGCGTTACGTTAGATAGGAAGAGATTTGATAAATACTGATAACTCTCGGATAGAGTATTAGAACGGAAAGATCCATTAGATAATTAACTATTGGTTCTAAGCCATCTCTGGCGATGAATCGACAATTCGAAGTGCTTTTCTTGCGTATTCTTTCTGAGCCAGCGTTTATATATAGATGTAGGAGGATTTGTTTGGGAAGTAATAAGCCCCTTTGACATCTCTTCATCTGCAAAGAATTCTTGACGTGAAAACCTTTCTTATTTGACTTTGACAAAGGGCTGATCTTTGAATAGGAAAAAGAATGGATCCGCAGGGTCCCAAATGATTTGGCTTATTCAAAAAAAACCTTGTTCTTTGGAAGATCTATCTCGTGTCTGGTACTGCATGGTTCCACTCTGCAAGAACTTCGAATCATTCTTTTGAAGCTCATCCTCTTTCTGATAAGTGATCCGCTTGCCCCGAAATGACCTGGCCCAATAGGGAAATCCCAATTCAGTGGGCCTTTCGATACAATCCAATAGATTGCTACAAGGGCTCCATAATCTAGGAGCCCAAACTATGTGATTGAATAAATCCTCCTTTATATGTTGCGGGTCGAGGGTCCTTCAAACTCCGATTCATATTTTTTATAGAAAAATCAATCTATAAGTCAACGATAGAAAAAGATCCATTTTGCATCATATCTAATGGATTCTTTGGTTCGGTATGATTCAATAGAAGTAATGTCACTCGATTATTATCAAACTGACTGCAATCTTTTTCTGTCTGTGAGGATCCCGCCAGAGCGCCTTCTACTTCTAATAGGCTATGAACTAGATCAGAAGCATTCTCAACGAATCCATAAGATAAGAAGTGATCCCCTTTTTTCACCGGATCCGGGTGAAGACCAAAGATCTTGAGCGAACGATCCGGCAGAACAACTCAATAGATAAAGAAGTATCGTTAGTTTCTTCATGCTAGTTCCAAGAATGGTGTCCACGGGACCATTTGTACAAATAAGAATCTCCTTACATGATTTCTTCTTCATACAGATAGATATAGGATCTATGGGACAATTACTTAGAAGTACATTTTGTGCAACATCCCTTCCTATCTGATAGAAAAGGATCCCATGATCCTAAACCGATCTTACCTGGGATTGCAAATCCCAAGTTTGTCTATGAAGAGTTGATCTAATTGTATTAGTTTCTATAATTGATTTTTTTTGTGTAATACTAATTGATAGGGCCTCATTGAGAAAAGTGCGAGGATTGGGTCGAGTCTCCGCTTTCTGCTTTCTTTCTACAAACGACCACTGTTGAACAAGAGAAAGGAGGTTGAGCTCTGCTGTGAGATGATATGGATCCGGTGTTTAGGGAGTCAAAAAGTGAATTGAAAGCTAGCTTTGCATTCTATCCATCATCCGGTGGAATGTGTGGGAGGCGACTCTTTTCTTTTCCCACGCTTCTCAGTCCAGTCCAACGACAAATAATTGATGGGAGGGTCTTCTTCCTACGGTCTCACTTGAATTCGCTTTTCGTACCTTCCATCCCCAACACTGCTCGATCTTCTCCCTTCTCATCGTGAAAACACTTTGCCGGAACGAGTCAAACTCAAACAAAGCTATTACTATAGAAAATCGAGATAAGTAGTTCTCGAACTGACATCAACCGTTCTCGATCAACCAACTCCACATCTCGCTGAGTAATAGGTCCATCCGAGTAAAAAACACGAGACGACTGATTCGCTCGAAGAATGGACAAAGGCAGAATAAGAGAGCTAACTTCATTGCTCAAGCTTTGATTCAAACCGGCACTTGTTGGCTCGAAAGCCGAAACAACCCTTCCTCAATTGGCAGTTTCGAGATAAGAGTTGATTATCAAGCCGCTTCCTCTGTAGTTGTCAGCTCGTTTTTGACAAATCCGACCGGGTCTTCATAATCTGGAGTAAAAGGATTCGAACCTTTGCATGCCGGTACCAAAAACCGATGCCTTACCACTTGGCTATACTCCATACGGTCGGTCCCTGGGAGGAGGCCTGGTCGAGTGGTTCGTCGCTCGACCGTGAGGGTTTTGGGAGAAGCAGGGCTCGAAGAAAAAAACGAGCCGTGTAGTTGTCTCTACGAGGGCATATAGCAAGTAAGCAGCAAGCCCTTTAGGACCGACTACAACAAGCTCGGAACTCTAATCTAATAGAAACAAACGGTAAGCTCTCTGCTCTATTTGCTTGCAATGCCTTGCCTATCAAAGTAGGCGAACGTGCATCCGTTTTCTTGCTCCTCTTGCCTTGTTACGCAACACGCCAACAAAGAACCTTGGCCCTCTCGCTTAAAGGGCTATATTCGGTCGGAACCGAAGTCGTGTTGCTTTAGAGTCTATAGGTTCTCGAACCTTCTCTCATGGATTCTCTGAATTTCTCACCAAGCTAGCAATCTGCTCTTATCCCTTGGCTTGGTGTCAAAGGGCAAGTTCCTGTATTTTGTCTTGCCTAAAAACAGTCTATCATTGGAAAAAGACTCTCCCGCGGCAAGGCAGTCCAATTGCTTTCTTTATCTCGCTTGCCGCGTCTAGCTTTGGTGCCCCGGGGGTTAGACCGCTTGGGTTAGATTCCCTTTTCTAGTTGAAGATGCAGTCAACCTTCTCCCATTATTATCGTAAATCCTTTCTTTGCTTTTTTTTCCTTCTCTCTTCCAGTTATCTCTTTATTTGATAGGGGCGGATAAGTCCACTCTATCGACGAACAAGAAAAAATGCACTTTCAAATGGTTTGAGTTTGGAAGCAACCAGCTATCTATCGATAGGCGAGAACAGACTGCTATTGGCTGCTTCGCCTATCTATTCTATTATGTATGGCCAGCTTGGAGACATCAGAAGAAGACCATCATCTCTATCCAGGTACGATCAACACTTCATTCATTTGTTGAACCTTGGGGATAACTATTAGATTAGCATTGGGATCAATCACCACACCACCTCTATCATACATACGACATTACACGACGTGAGAGTGCATGGTCAGCAGACCTACAATGCCTACGTTCCGCTTGCAGCCAATACAACCACAACCTCACTTGCACAATATTAAACAACCGAAGCTACTGGTAGGAAGGGGGTCGGCAGCCTTCTATAATAGTTAGCAGTACTGAACAACCGAGTCATCGGTCCGGGGAAAGAAAAGGAATTCGCTTCACTCGCTAGGCCTTCAGAACTTTCTTCTTTTCATGCTGAAGACGTCATTCTATTCATTTTTTTATATAAATAATACATAAAAACTCTTATTCTATTAGAAAGACAAATAAACTCTCGTGGAGGATCTCAATACTCCCATTGAGACGCTACTTAGCCCTTCGGTTGTGCCACTGGTGACTAAGCATACAAATAAATTATATCATTGTCAGAATGACAGCGCAGTCTTTCGGTCTTACGTCCTGGTGCTCTCTTGTGAAGAGCCAACTTGACGTAGGGAGATTCGGGTTTTTGGAATGCATTGCCCCAGAGAAAACGGAAGGCAACAAGGGAATGTGGGGCTGGCTTTCATCTAAAGTCAATTCGATCCGACGTCCTTGCTCCTGTTTTGGTTCTACTACCCTTGTCTAAAGCTCCGATGAGATGATCGATCTGGCTCTTCATTGCCTTCTCAAAGTTAAGCGGTCTTCTCAATCCTTCTTTGATTGAGTGACCGTAAGAAGCACATGTTTGGTTAAGTAGGCCAAAGAGTCAATCGGGTCATACCAGTCGTCAAGACGCAAATCCTGGTTTTTCCTAGGCTCTCTATTGGCCGCACCTCCTTAGCAAGCCTTTGTGGCTTTCGAGCTCTCTAAGTCGAAGCCATACATAGCAAGACCTGTGAAAAGGATTCCCAAATCCATCCACAATTGAGGGATGCCAGCGGGGGTTTCACTGCCTTTGCTCTTCTTCTTTCATTCACCTTTCAGTGGGGTGCAGTCGGGTCAGAGTCGTAGGCCAATCATGTTTTTTGTCAATGAGTAGTTGTACGGGGTCTACCCGTCGACAAGATCCCTCTGCTCAGCGAAGGCCCCCCTACTCCTACGCCTAACAGGAAGGTATCAGTCAAGCAAACTGAGGATGATCTATCAAATGACCAGAAGGAGGCGATGTTCATCAACACCAACCTTTCCCCAAAACACACCAAAGCTCTGGGGCAGAAACGACTCCTATTCCATAATATCCAGATCACAGAGAGAGTCAATCAGGAGCCCTCTTCTTGGGATAGGAAGGGAAAGAGAAGATTTCGATGAATCATCAAGCCCTTTGTCTTTGGTTTTTGCTATGGTAGGTTCCGCGCAGGAATGGGCACCCATAATTCAAACTTCTTAAGGTAGCAAAGAAAAAGGAGTTGAGCCCTACCCCTATCGTGCTATGATTTGGTTTCCAATATGTATGCCATTGTCTAGAGGCTCCTCCTCTGCTGACAAGGGCGCTTCAAGCTCATCGAGATACGTTGACACTTGACCCCTAGGGGACAACCAGCGAAAAGAAGGGGTTTTGGTGGATTATCCCAAGTTCCATCTTCCACAGAAGGCGCTCAGACTCCAATGTCCCTCTTTTCCGAGCGAGAGTTAGCTATCCAATGAAGAAAAGAATGAATTCACTCTAGTCTTTCATCGGTCAACATAAACTTTTTCAGAGCACATAGATGGGCTTTCATGAAAAAGCCGATCAGTGGTGTCCAGTAGTTCAATTAGACCAGTCAGCCAAGCAAGTCATAATTAGGGCAGTCAGAATGAGCAGGGAAGCAAAACAGTCAGCAAGCAGTAGTATTGAAGTTCAGTCAGTTAGGAGAGCGCCGCTCCCTTTCTTTCCCTCACTCCGTTCGTTAGCTAGAACAATTTGAGTAGGCAAGGAGAACTGCTTCTGAATGCAGCCGTTCGTGTCCACAATTAATATGCACCTACCATTGATTATGTTCCTACACCGTTCCTATTATAGACATTTATGAAATGACATTCATGCTCAAGTCCTCCATTATTTGATCGACATAACTGTCAACCCGTGACTTTTCGATTGTACGTATTTATGATCCACTGATTATGTTCCAATAACCGTCGTCCTATGAACATTTATTGAAGGACATTCAAGTCTATGTTATTTCCATTATTAATTTGATGTGTATATGTCAACCCGCGGCCTTTCGATTGTATACGTATTTTCCCTTAATTTCACTATTTTTAAACGAACTATAAAATTATTTTAAGTTTTTCACTTGTGTCGTTCTTTAAAGGGACTAAAATCTATTTTTTTAATCTAAATTTCAAAATAACGAATCTAATTCCTTATTATTACTACTTCCAAATTTTTGAATCCATTACCATATGCACCTATCCTTGATTCCCTGTCTATAACTATCTTAACCATTATTCATTACTGCCTTAATCTACTTATGAGCTTAATTATTGTCTTTTCATAATGTCCTCCAATTTTTGTCTATGACGATGTGCACCTACCATTGACTCTCTTACTATAATCGTCTCATTATGGACATTTGTCAATAGGCATTCAAGTTGTAGTCATCTCCAATATTAGATTGACCTGAATGTGTCAACCTGGGGCTCTTTTAATTGCACGCACCCGTGAGTGCCTTTTGATAAATTTACTTTGCACACGTAGCCAATCATTCATAATACCTTATTTTTTTATCATCATCCGGTCTTTTTGGATACAACATCGCAATTCAATTGTCTCATTTATAAAATAATCGAAATGATCTCCAAATCTTAAAGAAAATTTCTCAGGATTTCGAGGACTTTTACCCCATTTTACTTTTGAACATTTATTTATTTATTAGAAAGGCTGTATTAAACTTCAATTGTATCAAATTTCTAAATCTTTTTTCTTGACATTACGACTTTCAAAGACACCATAAATTTTCACTTTTTTCGTTACTTAAAAGCAATTGAAGTTATTCTTAAATTTTAAATTTCTAAACTGTTTTCCTTATCCACTTTATTTTAAAATGTGCCATAAAGTTATTTTAAGGTTTTTCACTTGACACGTGCTTTAAAGAGACTTGAATCTAATTTTTATCTAAATTTTAATTTTTGAATCTATTTCCTAAACATTACTACTTTAAATTTGTAAATCTATTTTCATATGCACCTATTATTGATTCTCCTGCCTATAACCGTCTTGACAATGATTTCTTAGTGATTTAATCTTTCTACGGGCTTAACTATTGTCTTTTCTAATATCCTCCAATTTGTGTCCACAACAATATATGCCTACCATTGGTTCTGTTCCAACAACGGTCCTATATAAATTTATCAATAGAAATTCAAATTCAAGGCTTCTCTATTATTTGATCGACATGTTTATGTCAACCCATGACTTTTCGATTGTACACATTCATGATCCATTGGTTTCGTTTCTATAACCGTCGCCTATGGATATTTATCAAAAGACATTCAAGTTCAAGTCCTTTCTATTATTAGATCGACACGTATATGTCAGCCCGTGACCGCTTCGATTGGACACAATTTTCCCCTTAATTTCACTATTTTTGAATGAACTATAAAATTATTTCGTAGTTTTCATTTGTGTCGTTCTTTAAAAGGGCTTAAATCAATTTTTTATAAATCTAAATTTCAAATTTTCGAATCTAATTATTACTACCAAATTTCTGAATCCATTTCCATATGGACCTATCCTTCATTCCCCGTCGAGATCCATCTTTAACCCTGATTCATTACTTATTTAATCTACCTATGGGCTTAGTTAATACCTTTTCATAATGTCCTCAATCATTGACCACGACAATATTAACCTACTATTGATTCTCTTCTTATAATCGTCTCATTATGGACATTTGTCAAGAGGTATTTAATTTGAAGTCCTCTCCATTATTATATTTGACCTAAATATGTCAACCCGGGGCTCTTAAGAATGCACACATCCATGAGTGTAGCTTTGGCCAAATTTACTTTACACGCGTAACCAATTATTCATTATACCTTGATTTTTTTATCATCACCCAGGGCTTTTTGGAAATGACATTGCATTTCAATTGCCTCATTTATAAAATATTTGAAACCGTCTTCAACTTGTAAAGCAAATTTCTCAGTATTTCAAAGACTTTTACCCCATTTTGTGCATTTTTTTTATTTATTAGATTGGCTGTATTTTGAAAAAAAAAACCTCAATTGTATTAAATTTTTAAATCTATTTTCTTGACATTCCTACTTTCAAAGGCACCATAAATTTTCACCATTTTCGGTACTTAAAGCAGTTGAAGTTATTTTTAAACTTTAAATTTCTAAACCTTTTTCCTTAATCACACTATTTTAAAATGCGCCATAAAGTTGTTTCAAAGTTTTTTATGGTATATTTTTCACGTATACCATACTTTAAAAAGGCTTGAATCTAAATTTTTTTAATCTATAGTTGAATTTTTGAATATATTTCCTAAACATTACTACTTTCTATTTTCTAAATCTATTTCCATATACATCTATCATTGATTCTCCTGTCTATAATTGTCTTGACCATGATTTTTTAATGATTTAATCTTTCTAGGGCCTTAATTATTGTCTTTTCTAATGTCCTCTAACTCATGTGCACAACAATATGCGTCTACCGTTGATTTTATTCTTATAACTGTTCTCTTATATACACTTATCAATAGACATTCAAATCCAAGTTCTCCCCATTATTTGATTGACATGAAACCATGACTTTTCGATCGTACACATTCAAGATCCATTGATTTTGTTCCTATAATCGTTGCCCATGGATATTTATTAAAAGGCATTCAAGTTCAAGTCTACTCCATTCTTTGATTGACTTGTTCATGCCAACCCGTGGCTTTTTTTATTGTACGCGTATATTACCTTAGTTTCACTATTTTTAAATGCACTATAAAATTATTTCAAGATTTTTCACTTGTCTCGTTCTTTAGGACTTAAATCTTTTTTTATTTTCTGAGTCTATTTCCTTTTTATTACTACAAAATTTCTGAACCCATTTCCATACGAGCCTATCATTGATTCTCATGTCTATAACTGTTGTAACCCTGATTCCTTGGTGATTTACTCTCCGCACAGGCTTAAATATTGTATTTTTAGAATGTCTTCTAACTTGTGTCAACAAAAAATATGCACCTACCATTGATTATTTTCATATAAATTTTGCTACTATAGATATTTATGAAATGACATTCAAGCTCAAGTCCTCTCCATTATTTGATCGACATGACTATGGCAACCCGTGACTTCGATTGTACATATTCATGATCTATTGATTATGTTCCTATAACCGTCATATGGACATTTATCAAAAGACATTCGAGTTCAAGTCTTCTCCATGATTAGATTGACATATGTATGTCAACCTACAGCCCTTTCAATTATACATGTATTTTCCCTTGATTTCACTATTTTTACTATAAAATTATTTCAATATTTTCATTTGTGTCGTTCTTTAAAAGGACTTGAATCTAATTTTTTAATCGAAATTTCAAATTTCCGAATATACTTCCTTATTATTACTACTTCCATATTTTTGAATCCATTTCTATATGCACTTAGCATTGATTCCCCATCTATAACTGTCATAACCCTTATTCATTACAGATTTAATCTACCTATGAGCTTAATTATTGTCTTTTTTTTTGGATTGCACACATCCATGAGTGTAGCTTTCGCCAAATTTACTTTCAACACGTAACAAATTATTCCGTATACCCTGAATTTTTTATCAATACAAATCGCATTTCAATTATCTCATTTATAAAATATTCGAAACCGTCACGAAAATTTAAAGCAAATTTCTCGGTATTTCAAAGAGTTTTATACCATTTTGCATTTCAGCGTTTATTTATTTATTAGAAAGGCTGTATTTTGAAAATACTTCAATTGTATTAAATTTCTTACTACTTTCAAAGGGATCATAAATTTTCACCTTTTTCGTTATTTAAAGCAATTGAAGTTATTTCACACTATTTTAAAATGCGCCATGAAGTTATTTCAGGGTTTTTCACCTTTCCCATACTTTAAAATGACTTGAATATATTTTTTGTCTAAATTTAAAATTTTGAATTTATTTCCTAAACATTACTACGTTCAAGTTTCTTAATCTATTTTTATATGCACCTATAATTAAGAGTCTTGACACTGATTTCTTAGTGATTTCATCTTTTTACCGACGTAATTATTAACTATTTTGATTGTACACGTATTTTCCCTTTAGTTTCACTATTTTTAAATGCACTACAAAGTTATTTCAAGCTTTTTCATGAGTCTTGTTCTTTAGATGGACTTAAAATTTTTTTTACCTTAATTTTAAATTTCCGAGTCTTTCCTTATTATTATTACTACAAAATTTCTAAACCCCATTTCCATTTGCACCCATCATTGATTATCTTGTCTATAACTGTTGTAATCTCGATTCTTTGGTGATTTACTTTCTCTACGGGCTTAATTATTGTCTTTTTAGAATGTCCTCTTAACTCTTGTCCAAAAAAATATGCACCTACCATTACAAACAAGTATCATGAACTATCACTCTCGATTGCAACTAAATACCATCAACTTTTTTCCCGTCTGCAAACGTTATATTTAGCTGCCGTGTCATCAATATTTGACTTGTTTTCCTCATTTTACCCTTGTGTTTTCGGTCAACCCCTAAAATTTCGCGAGATATAATAGTTCATTAAGGCACAAAAGTTAACGCCGTATGGAGGTTATGTTAAAAAAATAGTTCATGGTACTAATCGTAAATTATTAAAGTTCATGGTATCAATCGCAAAAAACACGAAACTTGATTGGTACATTTATGCAATTTAGCCAATTTTTAGTCAAAATTTAAATTTTTGAATATATTTCCTAAACATTACTTTCAAATTTCTAAATCTATTTCTATATACACCTATCATTGATTCTCTTGTCTATAACTGTCTTTACCCTAATTTCTTAGTGATTTAATCCTCGTACGAGCTTAATTATTGTTTTTTTCTAGTGTCTTCCAACTAGTGTCCACAACAATATGTGCTTACCTCTGATTTTATTTCTATAACCGTCCTTATATAGACATTTATCAATAGACATTCAAATCTTAGTTCTCTCCATTATTTGATCGACATGAACATGTCAACCCATTACTTTTCGATTGTACACATTCATGACCCATTGGTTCTGCCCACGGACATTTATTAAAAGGCATTCAAGTTCAAGTCCTCTTCATTTTTTGATTGACCTGTATATGTTAACTCGTGATTCTTTTCATTGTACACATATTTTCCCTTAGTTTCACTATTTTTAAATACATTACCAAATTATTTCAAGCTTTTTCACATGTCTTGTTCTTTAGATGGACTTAGATCTTTTTTTACTCTAAATTTTAAATTTCCGAGTCTTTCCTTATTATTACCACCAAATTTCTGAACGACTCCCATACAATTCTTGCGAGCACGGGAGAAGCGTCTACGAGTAAAGCACCGTATCCATATAACTGCTTTTCACCTACGCTCCGCCATCCATTCCAAGTTTACCCATTTTCATATGCATCTATCATTGATTCTCTTGTCTATAATTGTTGTAATTATGATTCCTTAATGATTTACTCTCCGTACGGGCTTAATTGATTATTTTTTAAAATGTCCCCCAACTGGTGTCCACAAAAATATGCACGTGGTATTGATTAATTTTACTATAACCATTCCTACTATAGCGGTTATAAAATGAATATTCAAACTCAAGTCCTCTCCACTACTTGATCAATGTGACTCATCCCGTGACTTTTTGATTGTACACATTCATTATTCGCTGATTATGTTCCTATAACCGCCGACCTTTGGAAATTTATTAGAAGACATTCAAGTTAAGTCCTCTCCATTATTAGATCGACGTGTATATGTCAACCTAAGGCCATTTCGATTGTTCACGTATTTTCCTTTAATTCACTATTATAAAATTATTTCAAGCTTTTCACTTATGTTCTACAAAAGGACTTAAATCTATTTATTTAATCAAAATTCCAAATTTCTAAATCCATTTCCATATCCACCTATTCTTCATTCCCTGTCTATAACGATCCATTACTGATTTAATCTACCTATGAGCTTAACTATGTTTTTTCTAATGTCCAATTTTTGTCCATGACGGTTTTAACCTACCATTGATTCTTTTATTATAACCGTCTAATTATGGACTTTGTCAATAGGCATTCAAGTTGAATCATCTTCATTATTAGATCGATTGCACACATCCGTGAGTGTGGCTTTTGCCAAATTTACTTAGCATACGTAACCTATCATTCATGATACCTTGATTTTTTTTTTATCATCATCCAGCCTTTTTGGATACTTCGCATTTCAATTGTCATGTTATCGTCTCCAAATTTTAAAGCAATTTTCTCGGTATTTCAAGGACTTTTACCCCATTTTGCATTTCAGCATTTATTTATTTACTAGAAAGGTTGTATTTTGAAAAAACTTCGATTGTATTAAATTTCTAGTTTTATTTTCTTGACATTACTACTTTCAAAGGCGCCATAAATTTTCACTTTTTTCATTACTCAAAGCAATTGAAGTTATTCTTAAATTTTAAATGGCTAAACCTTTTTTCCTTAATCACACTATTTTAACCTTATTTCAAGGTTTTTCACTTGTCCCGTACTTTAAAAGGACTTGAAACTAATTGTTTATCTAAATTTAAATTTTTGAATCTATTTCCCTAAACATTACTACTTTCAAATTTCTAAATCTATTTCCATATGCATTTTTTGTTGTCTATTTCCTTATTATTACTATTAAATTTCTGAACCCATTTCCATATGCACCTATCATTGATTATCATGTCGATAACGGTTCCCGATTTCTTAGTGATTTACTCTCCCTATAGGCTTAATTATTGTCTTTTTAGAATGTCCTCTAGTCCGTCTCAAAAAAAATTTGCGCCTGCTATTGATTATGTTCCTATAACCGGTCCTATTATAAATATTTATGTAATAACATTCAAGCTGAAGTCCTCTCCATATCCATGACGTTTCGATTGAACACATTCATAATCCATTGATTATGTTCTATAATTGTCATCCTATGGACATTTATCAGAAAAAAAACATTCAAGTTCAAGTCCTCTTCATTATTAGATCGACGTGTATATGTCAACCCACCACCCTTTCGATTGTACCATATTTTCCCTTAATTTCACTATTTAAAAATGAATTATTAAATTATTTCAAGCTTTTTACTTATGTCATTCTTTAAAAGGACTTGCATTTATTTTCTTAATCTAAATTTCAAATTTTCGAATATACTTCATTATTATTACAACCAAAATTTTGAATCCATTTCCATATATACCTATCATTGATTCACCATCTATAACTGTCTTAACCTTAATCATTACTAATTTACTCTACCTATGGGCTTAGTTATTGTTTTTTATAATATGCTCAAACTTTTGCCCACGTCAATATACCACTGATTTTCTTCGTATAACCGTCCCATTATGGACATTTGTCAAGGGGCATTCTATTTGAATTCCTTTCCATTATTAGATCGACTTGAATATGTCAACCCGGGGCTATGGATTGCACACAGCCGCTGGTATTTCAAAGACTTTTGCCCCATTTCGCATTTCATTATTTATTTATTAGAAAGGCTGTATTTTGAAAAACTTAAATTGTATTAAATTTTTGATCAAATTGTATTAAAATCATAACCAATCAAATTTTAACGGCGTAATGATTGAATTTGGCTGATTTGGTTATAGGACAAAAAGAAGTTTTGAGAATATGAAATTTAAGAATTTTATGTTGCTTGGAGATATTTAGGGAATCTAAGAATTTGTCGAACTTTATATATTTGGGGAATCTAAGAGTTTGTGGAATTTGAGATATTGGGACAATTTAAGAATTTTATGGAGTTTGGAGATATTTAAGGAATTTTATGGAGTTTGGTGGAATATTTTGAAAATTTGAACATTTTTGTGGAGGTAAGGATTGAATTTGGGTTTGATATATTTCTAGTTTAACGACTTAGAGGTTGACTTAAATTTTATTTGGATTTTAAAGGAGAGATCAAATTTTGGTTTGATTTGCTTCATGGTTAACTACTTAGACGTTGATTATATGTCGATTTTAAATTTGATTTGGATTTTGGGAATTTTTTTTATGAAAGTTGAGAATATTTTAGAGAATTTGGCAAATTAATGGTAATAAAGATGTTTTGAGAATTTGGAATTTATGGAATTGGAGAATTTAAGAATTTTGTGAATCATGAAAATATTTACGGAATCTAAGAATTTTGTAGACTTTGAAATATTTGTTCGATTTGATTTGGTTTTAGTTTAACTATATAGCGTTCGAACTTGAACTTGATTTGGCTTTCAGTTGTTGAATTTGGGTTTGATTTGGTTGTAGAACATAAAGAAGTTTTGAGAATGTGGAATTTATGGAATTGGAGAATTTAGAAATTTTTTGTTTGTTGGAGATATTTAGAGAATCTAAGAATTTGTGGAATTTAATAAATTTAGCGAATCAAAGAATTTGTGGAATTTGAGATATTAGGACAATTTAGGAATTTTATAGAACTTAGACATATTTATGATTTGATCTTAGCAAACACCTGGTTTAGGAAAAGAGAGGCCCATCTTATCACTTTTAGAAGCGGATCAAGTGCTAGTCAAATAGACTTTTTTCTGACGAGAAGAATAGATAGAGGTTATTGTATCGACTGTAAGGTAGTGCCAGGTGAGAGTGTAACCGCTCAACATAGACTTTTAGTTCTAGACTTTCGATTTAGAAGAGGACTTAGGAAGATTAGACGTAAGGTAGAGCCTAAAATTAAATGGTGGCGATTGAACGAAGGTAACCAAAAGGCTTTTATAGATCGTGTAGTTCAAGAAGCGGATTGGTAGTCGGAAGATGATTCAGACAGAACATGGAACAAAATGGATAGTTGTATCAAGAATGTAGCTAGAGATCTACTTGGTGAGTCGAGAGGTGGTGCTCTACCATCTAAAGACATATAATGGTGGAATGAAGAAGTGAAGGCTGCTATTAAAATTAAAAGGGATTCTTATAAAGATTTGAAGAAAAGTAGAGATGAGAGATTTGAGAAGTATAAAATGACTAAAAAGGAAGTTAAGAAAGCTGTTCGGGAAGCTAAATATAAGGTCTACAAGGAGGTGTACAAGAAATTAGACACTAAAGAGGCTGAAAATGATATATACCGGATTGCTCGGATGCGGGAAAGGAAGACTAGAGATTTATGTGCGGTGAAGTGTGTCAAAAATGAAAATCAGAAGGTTTTAGTTCGAGATGAGGATATCAAGAAAAGATGGAGAGATTATTTTGACAAATTGTTCAATGAGAGCTTTACTAAGAATTTGGATGGACTTGTCATTCAATTTCAAGATATAAACCGTGATTTCATACGTAAAATAAGACTACCTAAGGTTAAAGAAGTTTTGAACAGAATGAGTATAAGAAAAGCGGTTGGTCCTGACGGGATTCCTATCGAGATTTGGAGATGCTTAGGAGAAATAGGCGTTACATGGCTGACAGATCTGTTTAATAAGATTTGGCAGACAAAAAAGATGTCAAATGAATGGAGAAAAAGTATCATTGTACCTATCTACAAGAACAAGGGTGACATTCAAAGTTGCTCAAACTACCGTGGAATAAAACTTATGTGTCATACTATGAAACTTTGGGAGAGAGATTGAACACAAGCTAAGGAAGGATATTAAGATAACAGAGAACCGGTTTGGGTTCATACCTGGACAATCGACGACAGAAGCTCTTCATTTGCTTCGTCAACTTGTCGAGCGTTTTCGAGAGGGGAGAAAAGATTTGCATATGATAATTATTGATTTAGAAAAAACATACTATAAGTTACCTAGAGAGGTATTATGAGGGACAATGATGAAGAAGGGGGTCCCCGTCACCCGTCAAGTATATTGACATAATCAAGGATATGTACGATGGAATAGTGGCAAATGTCAGAACTTGCGGCGGGTTAACGAGTGATTTTCCGATTACAATTGGTTTACATTAAGGAACTGCATTAAGTCCATTCCTGTTTACCATCGTGATGGATGAACTTACTAGAACTATCCAAGATGAGGTACCTTGGTGTATGCTATTCGCTGATGATATTGTTCTAGTAAATGAGACGAAAGCAGGGGTTAATGCCAAATTGGAATTATGGAGGCAAACATTGGAATCTCGGGGATTCAGATTGAGCAGGTCCAAGACAGCATATATGCATTGCAAATTTAGTAACCAGAGAAGTCAAAACCATATTGGTATAACATTGGAAGGACAAGAGATATCATCGAGCGGCCAGTTTAGATATCTAGGTTCCATCATCCAAGGAATGGGGAGATCGATAGTGATGTTAATCAAAGGATCCAAGCTGGTTGGTTGAAATGGAGTGCAACAGGGATTTTGTATGATCGTAACTTTCCGTTAAAATTGAAAGGGAAGTTTTATCGGAGCGCTATTCGGCCTGCCTTATTATATGGTACAGAATGCTGGGCTCCTAAGAAGCATCATACACAGAAGATGCACGTAGCGGAGATGCGCATGCTTCGTTGGATGTGCGGTAACACTAGAAAAGATACGGTGCGAAATGAGGATATTCGTGCAAAAGTTGGTGTAGCATCTGTGGAGGAGAAGATGCGGGAAACCGGCTAAGATGGTTTGATCATGTGCGACGCAGACCTATGGAAGCAACGGTTCGACGAATAGATACTTTAGATATGGGCAATGGCAAAAAGGCAAAAGGAAGACCGAAGAAAACATGGATGGAGGTGATACGAAATGATATGGTTGCCAAAGGACTCGATGAAAGTATATTGTTCGATAGGAGGGAGTGGAGGCGGAGGATTCATGTGCTGGACCCGGCGTGATTCTCATGTTGGTTCATATAGCCTACCCCATATGCTTGGGATAAAAGGCTCAGTTGTTGTATGGAAATTAGAGATATTTAGGGTGCGCTTGGTAGGAGATGACTAGATAGTAATCCTATATTCTCATGAAATAATACCATGCTTATTTAGGTGTAAAAACTATTCCTAGAAACTTTATGGAGTACATTGGTAATCAAATGACCATGTTTCCTGGGAATACTATTCCCCCAAAAACATGTATCTATCCTACATTACCATGAAATATTCCCACCTAACACGACGTGTGCGATGACCGTCTGCCACCCGCCGCCAGTTTCCATCGCCACCTGCTGAGTGGCCTACCGTCGTTCGCTGCCGGTCTCCCTCACCGCTGGTCGGCTGTTCGCCGTCGGTCTCCCCCGTTTAGTCGCTTGCCACCGTTTTCCGTCACCGCCGGTCACCCTCTCTTTCCGCCGCCGGACGTCCACCGGTTGGACGTTTGCCGTCGGCCTCCCTCGCCGTCGATCGGCCGTTCACCCCCCATTGTTGACCTCGCTTCTTGTCGTCCATCGGCCGCCGTCGGTCGACAGTTGCACATATACATATATTACCGGTGATTATTAAAATGTACCAAGCATGTTAATGCAAGATTCCTTGAAATTGGATGCTCGGTGATCACATTCCATGGAATATTTTGAAAATGTGAGGATTCCCGGTAATCGTCCATTTCATGTACCAAGCGTAAGCTTGGTGGAATATTTTGAAAATTTGAACATTTTCGTGGAGCTTAAGAGATTTTAGAAAATTTAGAATTCTAATTTAACGACTTAGAGTTTGATTTGATTTGGTTCTATTTTAACGATGTATCGGTCATCGAACTTGATTTGGCTTCCAATTTAACGTTGTAGGGTAGAATTTGTGTTTGATTTGGTTCTAATTTAATGGCTTAGAGGTCGACTTAAATTTGATTTGGGTTCCAGTTTAACAGTGTGAGATCGAATTGAAGTTTGAATTGGTTCAAGATTAACTTAGTGGTCGATTTGTTCTGGTTCCAATTGAACCACGTAGATGTCGATTTTAGATTTGATTTGGACTAGATTTTAGGAATTTTATGGGAAAGTTAAGAATATTTTAGGGACTTTGGAAATTAATGGATATAAAGATGTTTTGAGAATTTGGACTTTATGGAATTGGAGGATTTAGGAATTTTATGAAGTTTGGAAATATTTAGGAAATCTAAGAATTTGCCGAATTTGATATATTTGGTAAATTTTAGATTTTTTTTATAGAATTTGAGATATTTTGACAATTTAGAAATTTATGTAAGTTGGAGATATTTAGGGAATTTAAAGAATTTGGAGGATTATTTTGAAATTTTGAAGCTTTTTTTGAATTAAATAGCATTTCAAAAATTCGGTTCTGATTTAGCGACTTAGAGTTCGATTTGTTTTGGTTCATATTTAACGATGTAGCAGACGTATTTGAACTTGATTTGGGTTGCAGTTTAACGACGTAGAGTTCGAATTCAGGTTAGATTTGGTTTCGGTCTAACAACTTAATAGTTGATTTGATTTGGATCCAGTTTAACGATATAGATGTAGATTTTAGATTTGATTTGGATTTTAGGAATATTTTCCAAAAGTTTTGTATATTATAGAGAATTTGGTAAATTTTATGAAGCTTGAGGTATTTTGAAAGAATTTGGTTGAGTATTTTGAAAATTTGAACTTTTTTGTGGACTTTTAGACGTTTTTGGAAAATTTGGTTTCTTAGAGTTTGATTTGATTTGGTTTCAGTTTAACGATATAGCATTAGAACTTGAACTTGATTTGGCTTCCAATTTCACGTCGAAGTGGTCGAATTTGGGTTTGATTTGGTTAAAGGACATAACGAAGTTTTAGCATGTGGAATTTATGGAATTGTAGTATTTAGGAATTTTATGTTGCTTGGAGACATTTAGGAAATCTAAGAATTTGTGGAATTTTATATATTTGGGGACTCTAAGAATTTATGGAATTTGAGATATAGGAACAATTTAGGAATTTTATGAAGCGTGGAGATATTTAGGCAATTTGAAAGAATTTAGCGGAATATTTTGAAAATTTGAACATTTTTGTGGAGGTAGAGGTAGAATTTGGGTTTGATTTGTTTCTAGTTTAATGACGATTTGATTTGTTTCCGATTTAACGACATAAATGTCGATTTTAAATTTGATTTGGATTTTGGGATTTTTTTGTGAAAATGTAGGATCCTTGGAGTTATGACCAGAGGACTCGACCCGCCAAGCTTTTAGAAAATTTGGCAAATTAATATAAAGATATTTTGAGAATTTGGAATTTAGGGAATTGGAGAATTTGGGAATTTTCTGAATCTTGAAAATATTTACGGAATCTAAGAATTTGTGGAATTTGATATATTTGTTTGATTTGGTTTGATTTCAGTTTAACGATATAGCGTTCGAACTTAAACTTGATTTGGCTTTTATTTTAACGGCGCAGTGGTTGAATTTGGGTTTGATTTGGTTATAGGACATAAAGAAGTTTTGAGAATGTGGAATTTATGGACAATTTAGGAATTTTATGGAACTTAGACATATTTAGGGATTTTGAAATAATTTGGTGGAATATTTTGAAAATTTGAACATTTTTGTGGAGCTTAAGAGATTTTGGAAAGTTTAAAATTCCAATTTAACGAAGTAGCGGTCAAACTTGAATTTGATTTGGCTTTCTGTTAAACGATGTGGAGATACAATTTGGATTTGATTTGGTTCTAGTTTAACAACTTAGAGGTCAACTTGAATTTGATTTGTGTTCTAGTTAACAGCGTAGAGATCGAATTTAAGTTTGATTTGGTTCAAGTTTAACTCAGGGACCGATTTGTTTTGCTTCTGGGTAAACGACGTAGATGTCGATTTTAGATTTGAATTGAATTTTAGGTATTTTTTGGGAAAATTTGGAAAATAATGAAAATAAAGATGATTTGAGAAGTTGGAATTTATGGAATTGAAGAATTTCGGAGCTTTATGGGTTTGGAGACATTTAGGAAATCTAAGAATTTGCCGAAATTTGATATATTTGGTGAATTTTAGAATTTTTTGTGGAATTTGAGATATTTAGAGAATTTAGAAATTTATGTAGTTTGGAGATATGTAAGGAATTTAAAAGAATTTAGAGGATTATTTTGAAATTTTGAACATTTTTTAGAATTTAATGCGTTTCGAAAATTTGATTCCGGATTAACGACTTAGAAATCAATCTGTTTTGGTTCTTGTTTAATGATGTGGCAGTCGAACTTGACCTTGATTTGGGTTGAAGTTTAATAGCGTAGAGTTTGAATTTAAGATTGATTTGGTTTCAATCTAACAACTTCGAGGTCGATTTGATTTGGTTGCAGTTTAACGATATAAATTTTGATTTTGGATTTGATTTGAATTTTATGTATTTTTTGTGATAGTTTAGGATACTTTAGAGAATTTAAGAAATTAATGAAAATAAAGATGTTTTGAGAAATTGGAATTTTGTGGAGCTTGGAGATATTTAAGGAATCTAACAATTTATGGAATTTGATATATTTGCGGAATTTTTGAATTTGCGGAATTTGTATTATCGGGACAATTTGAGAATTCTATGAAGCTTGAGAATTTAGGGAATTTGAAAGAATTTGGTGGAGTATTTTGAATATTTGAACTTTTTTTGTAGACTCTTAGAGGTTTTGGAAAATTAGAGTTCGATTTGATTTGGTTTTAGTTTAACGATATAGCGTTTGAACTTGAACATGATTTGGCTTCCCAGTTTAACGGCGTAGTGATCGAATTTGGATTTGATATGGTTATAGGACATAAAGAAGTTTTGAGCATGTGGAATTTATGGAATTGAAGAATTTAGGAATTTTATGTTGGTTGGAGATACTTAGGGAATCTAAAAATTTGTAGAATTTGATATATTTGGAAAATCTAAGAATTTGTGGAATTTGATATATTGGGACAATTTAGGAATTTTATGAAGGTTAGAGATATTTAAAGAATTTGGTGGAATATTTTGCAAATTTGAATATTTTTGTGGAGTTTAAGAGAATTTGGAAAATTTGGAATTCTCATATAATGACTTAGAGTTCGATTTGATTTGGTTCTAATTAAACGAGGTAGCGGTCGAACTTGAACTTGATTTGGATTCCAATTTAACGATGTATGAGTAGAATTTGGGTTTGATTTGTTTCTAGTTTAACGAGTTAGAGATCGACTTGAATTTGATTTGGGTTCCAGTTTACCGGCATAGAAATCAAATTTAGGTTTGATTTGGTTCAAGTTTAACAATTTAGGGGTTAAATTGTTTTGGTTCTAGGTGAATGACATAGATTTTGATTTTATATTTGATTTGGATTTTGGGAATTATTGTGAAAGTCGAGTATATTTTAGAGACTTTGCGAGATTAATGGAAATAATGGTGTTTTGAGAATCTGAAATTTATGGAATTGGAGAATTTAGAAATTTTATAAAGTTCGGAGATATTTAGGGAGTCTAAGACTATGCGGAATTAGTATATTGGGCGAATTTTAGAATTTTTGTGGAATTTGAGATATTTGGAAAATTTAGACTTTTATATAGCTTGGAAATATTTAAGGAATTTAAAAGAATTTGGAGGATTATTTGGAATTTTTGAAGACTTCATAGAATTGAACTGGTTTTCGAAAATTCAGTTCCGGTTTAACGACTTAGAATTCGATTTGTTTTGGCTCCTATTTAAACGATGTAGCAATCGTACATGAAGTTGATTTGGGCTGTAGTTTAACGGCATAGATTTCGAATTTAGGTTTAATTTGGTTTCAGTTTAACAACTTAGAGGTCGATTTGATTTGGTTTCGGTTTAATGATATAAATGTCGATTTTAGATTTGATTTGGATTTTGGGAATTTTTTGTGATAGTTTATGATACTTTAGAGAATTTAGGAAATTAATGGAAATAAAAATGTTTTGAGAAGTTGGAATTTGTGGAGCTTGGAGATACTTAAGAAATCTAACAATTTATGGAATTTGATATATTTGAGGAAATTTAGAATTCGTGGAATTTGAGGTATTGGGACAATTTGAGAATTCTATGAAGTTTGAGATATTTAGGGAGTTTGAACGAGTTTGATGGAGTATTTTGAAAATTTGTACTTTTTGTAGACTTTTAGTGGTTTTGGAAAATTCGATTTCTTAGAGTTCGATTTGATTTGATTTTAGTTTAACGACAGCGTTCAAACTTGAATTTGATTTGGCTTTCAGTTTAACAGCGTAGGGTTGAATTTGGGTTTGATTTGGTTATAGGGACATAAAGAAGTTTTGAGAATGTGGAATTTATGGAATTGGAGAATTTAGGAATTTTATGTTTGGATATATTTAGGGAATTTAAGAATTTGTGGAATTTCATAAATATGGAGAATTTAGGAATTTGATATATTTGAACAATTTAGGAATTTTATGGAGCTTGAATATATTTAGGGAATTTGAAAGAATTTGGTAGAATATTTTTAAAATTTGAACATTTGTGCAGAGTTTAAAAGATTTTGGAAAATTTGGAATTCTAATTTAATGACTTAGAGTTCGATTTGACTTGGTTCTAATTTAACGATGAAGTAGGCGAATTTGAACTTGATTTGGCTTCCGGTTTAACGATGTGGAGATAGAATTTGGGTTTGATTTGGTTCTAGTTTAACGACATAGAGGTTGACTTGAATTTGATTTAGATTCCAGTTTAACGTCATAGAGATCGAATTTAGGTTTGATTTTGGTTCAAGTTTAAGTCGACATCTAAGTCGTTATCCATAACCATCTAGACTTGAACATGTCCTCCTTTAGCTCCTTTGATTCACACAATAATAATCATGGTTTTGTGAAACCTACTTTGCATGCATGACAGTTTTGTCAAACCGACTTTGCATGCATGACGTATCATTCTTGAGACATTGATTCGTAATCATCATCCACCCTTTTGGATGACACAACCTATTTTACTTGCCCCTGTCCTTGAAAATTTTGTAATTACATTTCAATTTGTAAGTATAATATGATTTTCCGATGTTACTACTTTCAATTGCATTACAATTCACAAAGTACTCCTTAAAGTGACTTTTAGACCCTTCGAAATTGTTACTATTGGATGTTATCAAACTTCTGAGTTTATGTCGGAATTCCACAACTCCACATTCCTACCTTTAATTCACTGCCTATAGCTATCATAACAATGATTTTGTTGTGTTGAAATCTTCTAATTGGTTTAATCTAATTCTTTTCATTTCTGTGTGAACATGGTCATTGGACTTGAATATGGAGCCTTTTGGCTCCTCTGATTTGACACAATTAACAATCATGGTTTTGTCTAATCTACTTTGCATTCATGACGTATCATTCATGACACATTGACTCGTACTCATCATCCACCCTTTTGGATAAAACTACCCATTTTACTTGTCCCTGTCCTAGAATGATTTGTTACATTTCAACATTTCAATTTCTAAATATTTGATGTTTTTCTAATGTTACTACTCACAATTCGCAAAGTACTTCTTAATGTGGCTTATCAAAATTTTATCAACCTAATAAAATTTAAACCTTAACATATCAACCCTTGTGCATGTTTGATTAGACACAATCATGACTTACGGTTTTATCAAAATTCTTTTACCTTGAACGTTTTGATCCCCTTATGGATTTAACCTCTTTAACTTGCCCTATTCAAAGCTATGTTTAAACTCTTAAATTTCTAAACATTGCTTTCCTAATTGGGTTTCTACTTAAAACCCCCCTAAAACTTAGTTAATTACTAAAAAACCAAAACTTGATGATTACTTATTACCCAAAAAACCTTTAAGCTGCTCATTTGTCCCCTTCCAAATTTTCCGTCCGAAGAAAGTATGGTCGTTAGCTAATTTATATTATCCACATCTACCCCACTTATAACCCCATGACTCTATGCGATAAAACCGTCATTTCTCTTTTGTTCTTCATCTTCCTCTTCCTCTTCCTCTTGATCTGGACCCATGTACCAACCGAAGAACTTTCCCTCCTTCGTTTTCAGTTTTCCACTTACACGAAACTTGCAATTAAACCCGCATTCACATTTCACTTCTTTGTGGCCGGAGAATGTTAAGAAAAAAGAACCATATTCAATTGCCAATTAGAGAATTTGAAGAGCAATTCCTATACCCGAATTTGAATTGGGCTCTAATTGGGAATTTTTGATGAAGAAGAGTGAAGACGAGTGATTTGGGTGGTTTTAATAACCCTATACCGAGTTTCTCTGTTAACTGGCTAACGAAGTGAGGGAAAAGGACTAGTGGGGGGTTTTAAGAGCAACTTCAAAATTTTGGGGTAATAAGTAATTGCCAGGTTTTGGGTTTTTTTAGTAATTAACTTAGTTTTTGGGGGGTTAAGTAAAAAAAACTTCGTGATTTATCTTTCATGCATCATAAAGCACTTCCATTATGGCTCTTTCAAAAAAAATTATCCACATAATGATTCTCTAATCTCTAACCTTATTTTTTAAATGATAAAAATGTTGTGAAAGATTTGTAGTATTTTGAAACCACTTTAATGAATAACATACCTTTGATAAGGACCTTTCATAAAGCTACAAAAATGGTTTTTGATCATAACTATATCTTTTATTAGTGTTTCAGCTTGCTTTTCCATAGAATAGTTTCCTTTTAAACAGAAAGGTTTTCATGAAAAACCTGCCTTTGAATAACGACCCTTGAGAAAGCTATGAAATGTTTTTGAATAATAATTTTCTTGCAAATTTCTTGAGACTTTTGAAGATTTACTCCATTCAGCATTTCTAACTGTTGAAAGCTAAGCATGTGAACCATTGCTCCTTCGATTGGACACAATCTCTATTATGATTAGTGAAATTACTTTGCACACACGACCAACTTTTCTCAACGCCTTGATTCTTAATCTTCATCGAACCTTATGAATTACTGACTCATTTTACTTTCCTTTTTCCATAAAAGATTTGCAACTATTTTAAACTTGTGAATTTTCAATGCTTTCCTAATTTACTACTTAGAGTTACATTGCGAAGTACTTCTTATATTGGGGTTTCAATGTGTTCCGGCCTTATAAATGATTCTCCATGAGTATATTTTCAAATCCTTTTCATGAAAAGCTTACCTTTGTTAAACAACCAATTAGGAACCATGAAACATTTTTGATCCATTACTCACTTTTCTAACAACGTTCTTAAGATTTTAAAGAATTTACTCCATAAAGCACTTCTACGCTTTTGATTATAAAAGTTTCTGGAAAACTCTTCTGTATGATGGGATTCTCAAAGATATCTCAAAGCCTTTTAAATCATATAGTTTGGATGTTATCAAAATTATGAGGTTGTGTTATGGTATTGTACTATTTTCGTCTGAAACTGTACTTACCTACCAGTGATTCTCTTCCCCCATGTCTTAACCATGAATTCTTTTTGATTCAATCTTCAAACCGGCCTAATCTAGATATTTTTCATTTATGATAAATTTGTTGGATGGCCTTCCACATATAGTTTTATCCATAACCAGCTGAAACATGTCAAACCTTGCTCTCCTTTGATTGGAAGTGGTTGCGATTTTTTGTCAAATCTAATTTGCACGCTCATGCAACCGTTATTAATGCATTAATTCTTTGTCATTTTTGGAATTTTTTTTTTCGAAACTTGGAATTTTTAAGTAGTCAAACACTTCAAATCTGTTCACGGTTGGATGTTATCAAAATAATGGAGCTGTGTCAGAATATCCTTCAATGCGTCCATAACTCATAAAATTTATTGTTTTGCCACATTGTCTTAGTTGATCTTTTAAGCTGTAGTATGAAATGTCTCAATTTGTTGGACTCAACCTACCATAGTTCTTAATTACTGCTATTCTCCAGTTCTCAATTTGGTACTGTTTGGGTTAAGTTCTATATGTTGCAAGTGGAACTAGGAAAATGATCTTTTAGATTATAATGTGGGTTTTGTAAATTGAAGGAAACAAGCCGAAAGTTGTGCTTATTTTTTGCATTACATTGTTACTGATTTTCAATACTAATGGAACCTTGTTTTTAGATGTGCACGCAATTTAGAAACAGGATTCAAACACGCACCTACATTGATCTGGAGATGTCAATATCAGGTTGAAAAGGAAATTAAATGTTCTCCAATTTTTCCATTATACTGTTGCTAATGGAAATAGGGAAATGAGCTTTTAAATTATTCTGTGTTTTTTGGTAAATGACAGGATACAGCTCTAAAGACGTACTGAATTTTTACAGTGCTACATTATAACTGATTTTCAGTACAACAGCTACCTCTTTTTCAAATGTGTTCACACATTCAGGAAACCAGTTGCGAGCAGTCCCATATATCCATGAGATGTCAATATTATATTGAAAGAGAAATTAAAATCTAGATGATTGTCAGTTAGACGAAAATGAAACTCACCTGTAAAAGGGAAGCGTTTTTGGGCAGTCCGATCGATCTCGACCCATTTTCCGGTTGGTCATGAACCCAGAGTCAATTAACTTTGGCCAATTGTACACTAATCCAGCCATAATCACCGTGTAATTGTGCCTAAGATATGGGCAGGACATGTCATGCTGTAAGGAACTAGATAATTGAATGGCACGATAGTTCAAGCCATATGGCCACTATTGGAAATGCGGGGCACTACTGACATCTTGTTTCATTCCGTAGTCAACTTATTTGTCCACTATGGATGGGAGATGTCTTCCTGTAATGAACCTATTTGGCCACTATGGATGGGACAAGTCTTTCCATAATGAATCCTTTCGGCCAAGATCAGATGCGGTGTTGTCAAAGGCGCAAACAGGCACGCTTTGCAATAAGCCTTCACAACGGCGTCGCATCACCTCAGGCTCATGCATTGCCTCAGGTACGTGCTTCGCATCGTCTTTTTCTTTTCTGATTTCCTTGTCTTAGTTGTTACCCCTCTCATTTTCTTAGACTGATGTTATAATATTTCAGTGTTCTTGTAGTTTGATTTTGCCTTAGGTGGTTGGTACTTGTTAGTTTGGTTTATTTGGGTTTCACAATTTGCTATTCAATAAAACCCCACTATATTTTTTAATTTTTGTATCTAACCCCTTATTGTCTTTGTATTAGTTTCTAGTCATTCAATTACTCGTTTAATCTTTGATCAGAATATTTGATTGTTTTGAAATAATCATTTTTTCTGATTTTTGTTTCTAAAAGTGCTTTTTGTGGGAAAATTATTTGGATTGTTTAATATTAGTAAGTGTAAAACAAACCTTTTCCAGTTTGTTGTATATTTCTTTCATATTTTAATCTAACAAACAAGTTTTTTGCACAAAAGTTATATTCTGTACTAGCTTTTCCTTTTCGATTACCATAGCGATCAACTCTTTATTTTTATTTTTCCTCTTGTATCAATAATTCAGTACACAAAACATGTACAAGGCTTATATACAATCGATAAGAGTTCAAACTTTATATTTAAAAATAATTTCTTGATTTTATATATAGATTCTCTCTTGGCCCCCTAACAGTTTAATCCTAGCCCTGCCACAGTTTATATGTTTAGTCGTCAATATTGTGTATACTATGCTTATGAATTGGTTTTGCAATACGTAAAAAATATTGTGCTTCAATTGCTCGGTCGCATGCCTTGCCTTGTGTCTCAGCCACACTGGGCACAATGCACCTCATGCAGCACGTTGCGCATTGATTACGCTGGCCAGAAGTACAGAACACAACTCATTGTTGTGCAATAACTGATCTGGCGAGCCACGATCAAATGTGTCGAGTGGCATTGTAGGCCTATATAACTCCCCTGTGGTGTTACAAGTAGGATAAGGCTGGCAAATTGGATCCAATTTCTAAATCCCTGCTATTATTATTTCTATCCTCTAGTTATTCGTGCCCTCGGGGATCGAGCTATATAGAGGCCTTTTTCCTAGCAAGGGTTTGAACTTGTTGCCTAGAGCATAACCTCGCCTTTATTTTCTCCGTCTCAGAGATAATCTCATGAAGGCGATGACGCGTTGACCTAATGAAACAATGTTCACTGTGTAATCCACATCCAAATGGGTGTTTCATATTCTCGCACTTTGGAGTTGAGAGAAAAGAGCTTGGGTTATAGCTTCCTAATCTCCAGTTATCTAAACTCTGGAGTTTATATAACTCGGTTATAAACTCAAAATGAAAAGCCAAGCGGAGTTTACCTATGATTTTGGAAGTAGATTTGGAAAACTTTATGAAACTCCTTATATCATAAGTTTAATGCAAAGCCAAACATACCCAAAAAAATTCTTTCACTGCTTCGTAAGTCATTAATCGGGCTTTCGTCCAGATCGTCCTTTGTTGTCGGGATACCAGGGAAAGGGGATTTTGCAACGCTTGGAATATTGGCACCTTGGTGGCCTGCATGAGAGGCAGACCAATATCCTTAAGGTAAGAGACCACTTGCCCGATTATGTAGACCGACATATACTCTTTCAATTTCATCACTATTTTCTGCTGGATATTTCTTTTTCACCCAATTACATGATTAATTTATGGTAATTTAGTGATTTTGAGATATTAGGTGTTGTGTTAAATTTAGGGAACTTCATATGTGTTGTTTGGACAAATTATATATAATTCATGTGTATTTCATGTGATTATTTGAAACTATTTTGATTCTTCCAATTTATGTTAAATCTTTTTCTCCGATTTATTTCATTTCAAATTTACATTTCATACAGAACTAAGCAAAATCTGTTTCTATGATCATGAGCTACCTTATTTTTATAGCTTCTCTTTAACCAATCGCTTGTAATATGTTCACTTATTGCTATTAAATGTTGATTAGGCATCAGTATCTACTTTTGTATGGATCTTTATACATAGCACGTGATAATTTTGCACTGTTCATATATGTTCAGTTGCTGTTGTACCTTGTTTAATTATGTACATTCTTACAGGCATTTATTTATTTGACATCTTGGTTGTAAACCTATGTCAAATTTTAATAGCAACTTTTCATCATAGAATAAGACTCATTATTTCTCCATAGATTGGGTTCTCACGGCCAACCAAATTGTAATCAAAATCGCTTGTAATATGTTCGCTCATTATTTCTCCGAGTCTTGTAAAACCCGAGTCTTGTATATTTATTATTTTAGTTTCTTGAAGAAGAGAGCTAGAATCAGATGAGTTGTTTACATGCATTTTGTTAACAAGTGTACCTCAAAACCGAGTCTTGTAAAAATGCTGCTCCTTTTTCTGGACATGTTAATTATACCATATAGATTTTAAAAATATCTCTCTTAGCGAACTTTTATAAGTTGATTTATATGGAAATCGCCTTCACTGCGGTATCTATAGTAATTCTACATAAAAACTCTTTTGTTTCACTTTTACCTCTATCAACAGTCTAATCATTTCAAGGTAAATATAGTATAAATAATAGAAACCATAGTTAAATTTCAAATTTTCTTCTATATATCAATAGTTAAATTTTCTCTTTATTTGACAAGGAGGCATTGATAACTCAAATATCCGCAGTTGCGGTTATTTTCTCACCTTGTCTTTCCTATATGAGACTATCGTCATATATTTGATGGTGATGGCTGGTTGTCATTGTTATGCATCATATTTGTGACTTTTAGGAAGACAAATGCTGTTCATCGGCTAGGGTGCATGGTTGCTTAAGCAAAGCCAAAAAAATCAGACGTTTCTTATAAATTATTTGCGCTATTTGTTATAAATTATTTGTTAGTGCTGCAGATGATAACTTTTTTATAAAAAAAAGTTTCCGCTTGTAAATGAGTATGTTTGAAAGTGCAGAAAACTAAAAATACCAATTGAAGGTGAGTACGACGGAGCCCAAGTATTAATCTCACACCAAGAATAGTTTAAAAAGCACATTTAACAAGACTTGATAAGACTCTGATATGAAGATGCGGTAATAAAATTACTTGTACGACACTTGTATACATCTAAGCAGACCTCTCTATAAGTAAACAAGGGTATATTCGCTACATAACTTGATATTTTACGTTCTGTAGCATATCTCAACCTACTCTATAAGTAAACAAGGGTATATTCGCTACATAACTTGATATTTTACGTTCTGTAGCATATCTCAACCTATTTATTACCTAACTCAACAAAATAACTTAAATACAAAATAACTTACATTATTTTATACTATTATTACATATAACTTACGCTACGCTACGCTTTAATAGCAATAGCATAGCATAGCCTACGTTATTTATAAATAAGATTTTGCATAATGACTTTTATTATTAAACTGGATTTAAACTTCAAAAAAATCCGGTAAACCTAATATTTATGTGATATATCATCCAACTTTAATTCTTATAACCTAAAAATTAAATAGAAAAACTGTAATGACCCTAAATTCCATATATCATTCTTTTTGTTTAAGTTCATAAAAGAGCATGTATTTTGTTCTGGTATCTAGTTATAAGTTATTCTTAATAAATACTATGCAAGAATCTTTTTATAGTCTATTGGTTAAAACTCTCCACGTCTCATAGCATAATCAGAGACTCGACAATCACTTGCCCTACCTCCTTTAATCACTTTTAATCCCTTTTTAATTCATAAACTCCCATTTCCTTCCCTTATATGAACAGGGGGCTCAACTCAACCCCCTGTTCATGCTATTCTCAAGTTTACCCTCTATATTGTTTTCTCAAGAAACTAAGTAGTTTTCTCAAGAAACTTAGTACCATCAAGGAGCCAAGTACCTATAAGTTAAAATACGATATTTATATTTTTATCCTTTGCAAATACACCTGTATAACCATCGTTAGGGGAACCCATTTATGGATAGTACGGATTATCGCACATCTTGGGGATAGTAAAGTGAGATGCAGAGTTACTTACGAAAAACTCAGTCTCGAAAGGAATAAAATACGATTTTAAAGAAAATACGGATTTTAAAGAAAATACGAATTTTAAAGCAAAGTTAAACAAATTGAAAATAATTTAAGTTGCATGTTCGTAATTTCAAAGAAAAACAAATTTGTGAAAATTAGATTTTATAAATACTATAAAATGAAAGGATTAAAGTTTTTAAGAAAATACCCTCAAGTTTCCAAAAAATAGATTTTCATTTAAAATACCATAAACTTTTAAAAGTTAGGTTTTAACACTAAAATAACACAAAATATAAAATACCTTTTATAAAAACTCTTGACATTTTAATTAACATATATGTTTTACCAAAACACCCTCGAGATTATTTTCAACTAGACTATTTTACATAAAACCCTCTCGAGAAATTCAAAACATGTAATTATGTATAATCATGAATCCTTCAGGACTTTAGATTAATAATGGGTTTAAACGATATCATTTCTCTTGAGCCTCGGGGAGCCGGAGAAAGTGGGTGCTTGTCTGTCTACATAAAACTGCTAAATAACTGAATTTTCGTTGGCAATTGTGTTTTAAAAAGCCACAAATCCCGTCGCCCATGTGCAGTGGTTACCTGATTATTCTCAAACTTAAGATCTTCAAACGATAAATCTTTTAATAAGATATGATTAGAAATTGAACTCAAATCATAAATTGACTTGAATTCTAATCTAACTTATATCTATTTGAAACTTGACATGTATACATGAACTCAACAAGTAAATCTGAAACCAACTTGACTCAAACCATGAATACAAATGACATGACTTACACTTGACATGAGTACATGAACTCAATCATGATATTATTTCACCTTTTGTATTCATGGACCCGATTAAGACCCGTAACATTAATCATAGACTAATATACATGAGCGTTGGGGTAGTTTAAGTGTGAATCCAACGAAATCTCAGGAGTCCCCCTAGTTCATGAATTCATGTAACACCCTATTTCATTTATACCGGTTCTTTTGGGTATTTCTTTATTTATGGCTATTTCTCAATTTCTTGTTATTTGGATGCGAATAGTGTAATTGGTATTTGCATTTGCATTCGACCCGACGAGCATGTTGGAATCCCGTATTGATTCCTGTTTATGATTTATCCCGGCTAGTTATGAGGATCCATGCACTGTCATGTTTTATATCCTACATTATATCTGATATCTGCATTTTTTAATACAATTATAATCAAATATTATATTTTGAAAATATCTAGCATGGCCTGCATCATACCCCTAATCCTGTCATGGCATCCGTAAATCTTGTTCTCGTTCCGTTCAGTGAAACAGACTCGTTTAGATTGATACGTACACGCTATGTGTATCCGTTTTTGGGGGATATGCATTTTCGTTATCCGGATATCCTATTTTGGTTTTGGTTAACACGTATATTATACGTATTTTCAAACCATAATTTTAGACCTGACCTGAACGTGTTTTGGACTATTTTTGTATTAGCCAAAAACTAAAATTTTTCCTAAATATTATATTCGTAATTATATAACTGTTGTATATATTCATTTCTTTAACCAAATTTATATTTTAAATATTTTTTAGATACCAACCATCACAATCTGATCTCCTTTCATGACTCTCTTTCTCTATTAATATTCTTTCTTTATATTCTTTCTTTCCCCATAACAAATCCTACATCAGTCTCTCTCTCTAACCAAATATATATTTATAAATCTTAACTAATCCCACCTCAGCCTATATACATATTAATTATATATTTAATTTTTAAAAAAACCTTATTTAAACTCCCCACGTTCTCTTCTTCTCCACTTTCTTTCCCTCGTGTTCCGCCTATCGCGAACCCCATCTCGAACCCATGCCGTCGCCGCCTTCAGCCTTTCACCCTCGCCGTCATTGCCTCACACCGACGACCTCCCTCACCACTTCCTCACCCTCATCTCCACAACCGCTGTCACCTTCTTTCCCCGACGAACCCATCACCGAGCACCCAAAGAAAACCCTAACCCATCGCCGGAACTCCGACCCCTCGTCACTACCCCGTCATCATCTCCCCTCACCTCTCTTCCACGACCTCTCGACACCACCCTCACCTTCAGCCCGACCAACCCATTGTAACCCAACCAGAGAACCTTCGCCTGCTCCCCTTCCTCGCCGCCGACCACCCTAGTCGGCCTTACCCCGTCTCCACCACCTCCTTCTTCTCCATCTCCTCTCCTCATCGCCTTCAACACCCGACACCAAGAAACCCCGACTGCACAAAATCGAACCCGATCCCGATTTCAAGAAACCCATAGCTGCCATCGCCGTGAACCTCGCCGTTGACGGCCCGCCATCGACATCACCCCCTCGCAGCCTTCTCTGACCCTAGAGCCTAACCCAAACCCAGTCCTCTTCCCCTCTTCTTCTCCTCCTCCTTCTTTCTTCTTCTCTTTCTTTTTCTTGATCTTGTATTTTTCGGTGATTGCCGAAACCGTGCCATCGCCAACAATCCGGGCAATCCAATGGACATCCCCAGCCAGTGTGGTCACTTTCTTGCTTTTCTTGGTCTTGTTCTGTGCGCACTGTGTATATTTCTACGTTTACCCGATGTCGGACGCAGCATACGCATTCCGTTGTGAGATCCGATCAGGCAAGTTTATCTTGCTACATGCTATATTATTATATCTGCATCCATATGAATAAAAATACCACATGTTTACTGCATTGTGCATCCTATGTTACAGTTTTACAATATTCGTTCACATCTGTACAGCTTATTACATATCTAGTTGCATGCAATTTTATCTCGTTACAGGTTATGCAACGTATTTTACATCCATAGGTATAGAATTATTACATGTTCATTGCATTTCACATCCATGTTACAGTTTTACCGTTTCTCCGATATCCGTTCGTATCCGTGTTATTGATTATATATCTAGTTGCATGTCATGTCATATTATATCATGTTACCGTTATGTTAGCACCCCATGCTTGATAATGTGCATCATACTTAGTCATAGTGTTGTAGATGTGATCCCTGATAAACACTTGTGCATTCGTGTTTTACCGTGTTTCGATACTAGTTGCATTTTACTGTTGGGCATCCATTGAATGCATTGTACACCACTTGACATGACCTGATACATCACTGCTTGACTTTATACCTGATCCTGTTACTAATGCTGACAACCCTGACATGTTGTCCTGACGGACGTATCCTGTTGTCTGCATAGACAAAACATGTACCTGCTTGATCCTGTATTTGTATTAGCTCCAGATTATCAATACTTGATTTGAACACATAACCTTAGGGGTATGGGGAAATCAAAGGTGTAACCGAGTGTAACTTAAAAGGATATTACTTGATCCGTGGTCCCGGGGGGTAACGGGACCGAATCATTCGTGATTCTTCTTGGTCCGTGGTCCCGGGGGTAACGGGACAGGGTCATTCGTGACTCTTACAACTTGGTCCGTGGTTCTGGGGGGTAACGGGACAGAACCATTCTTGGTTCACATATCTTGATTCGTGGTCCCAAAAGGTAACGGGACATATTCTTTGAGTTACATTAGGAGTACATCAACTGATTTCGAATAACTTAGAATAGACAACCCAGTAGCACAGTTTAGATTACTCACCGAACTTCACTTATCCATATACACCTCACCGTTTCATATTTATGTTTGCCTGTTATAGTCATATCATCGTTTATATCCATGCCTGCCTACATCGTTACATCCTGGTTACAATTTCTTGTTTGGTATTATGACGCACTGACGTCTGGGTTTTGCATGACCCAAATCCTTTGTCTCTTTTACTTTGAAGGTCTAGTTTAATACGAAAAAAGCGCAGGCTGATCAGGAGTATTTCCGCCGTCAGGCCGAGCAGTGAGGATGCTGTTAGTATCTAGTTTAGTTTAGTTTTATTTCCATACTTTCATTTCCTGATGTGAGCCCGTATTTGGGACGTACTTTCCAGATGTTATTGCTTATTGGATTTATTGCTTCCGCACATATATTATTTCTTGACTCGTTTATTCTGGCATATGGACATGTACTATATAGTTCATTTTTATTTTACTGTTCTTGATATCTTATAGACAGCCGTAATGTGACTGTGGAGGGATGTTTCCTAGCCACAGGTAGTATGGTTGGCTCTGTCACTTGCCGATCTTAGTGCACTCTGAGAAGTGGAGCGTGACAGGATTTGTTCGGTATCAGAGACATAGGATTTAGGTTAATCGGGTTTGGTTCTTTTTGTAGTTGGGTATTGAACCCAATACGTTAACCAGAAAACCCGTATTTAGGAACATGTCCTGCCACATTGTTGTCGTGATTCTTGAATCTTATCTTTCTCTTGACCCTTTATCTTGACGAGATGGAATAATTTTGCATCTCGGCTTGAAATCCTTTTGTTTCTTGTTGTTTCTCCATACCTAATCTTTCGATTCTGATTGTAGGATTTAGGCGACTTGAACTGAGTTATGTGATTGTAACTATGAACTGCAGCATGGTTACAATACGGTACTCTATTTGAGTAACTTGGAGTCTTAGACTTGATTCATTTCCTTGATTTATAGTCGTTATATTAGCTTGCTTCTCTCAGTTTCATTACTTACCAGTTCATGTTTTATCGCAAGCTTGAATCCTGTTTATCGTTCTTATCTTCTTTAGTGTCTTGGCTTCAAATGAAGTCGTTTCAGGTATCCTACTTGTTCATGGTTTTTCCGCATTAGTATTATTAAATTCTGGTGCATCCCATTGCTTTATGTCGTCCAAGTTTATTGCTGCACATTCGATTTCTTGCATGACCATGTCTTGTTGTTGGGACATACACACTGGGAACGAGAAGACGAGATTCGACAGAACTCTCCACACCTCTTCTCGTAAATTCATATTTGTTTGTCTTTTCTTGTTCCAGGAATTTCGAGGACGAAATTCTTTTTGTAGTTGGGTATAATGTAACACCCTAGTTCATTTATACCAGTTCTTTTTGGTATTTCTTTATTTATGGCTATTTCTTGATTTATTGCTGTTTGGGTGCGAATAGTGTAACTGGTATTTGTATTTGCATTCGACCCGACTCGCATGCTGGAAACCCTTATTGATTCCTGTTTATGATTTATCCCGACTAGTTAAGAGGATCCGTGCACTATCATGTTTTATATCTTGCATTATATCTGGGATCTGCATTTTTTTAATACAATTATAATCAAATATTGTATTTTAAAAATATCTAGTATGGCCTGCATCATATCCCTAACCCTGTCGTGGTATCCGTACATCTTGTTCTCGTTCCGTTCAGTGAAACAGACTCGTTTGGATTGATACGTACACGCTACGTGTATCCGTTCTTGGGGGTATGCTTTTTCGTTACCCGGATATCCTATTTTGGTTTTGGTTAACACGTATATTATCCGTATTTTCAAACTATAATTTTAGACCCGATCCGAACGTGTTTTGGACTATTTTTGTATTAGCCAAAAACTCAAAATTTTCCTAAATATTATATTCATAACTATATAACTGTTATATATATTCATTTCTTTAACCAAATTTATATTTTAAATATATTTTAGATACTAACCATCACAATTTGATCTCCTCTCGTGACTCTCTTTCTCTCTATTAATATTCTTTCTTTATATTTTTTCTTTCCCCATAACAAATCTACGTCAGTCTCTCTCTACCTAAATATATATTTATAAATCTTAACTAATCCTGCCTCAGCCTATATACATATTAATTATATATTTTATTTTTTAAAAATCCTTATTTAAACTCCCTACGTTCTCTTCTTCTCCACTTTCTTTCCCTCGTGTTGCTGCCTCTCGCGAACCCCATCTCGAACCCACGCCCTCGCCGCCTCCAGCCCTTCACCTTCGCCGTCATCGCCTCACACCGACGACCTCCCTCACCACTTGATTGTTACGTTTTTGCGTACTTCTTAATTTTAAATTACCGCAATCAAGACGGTTTCGCTTGGTAGCTAGTCGGTTGAGTACGGGTCGATCCACAGGGAGATGGAATCTTTTTCTTCATGTTTTAACGAGTTAAATTCAAAAGATTTTGAGTTTTGTTTTAAGATCTACTAATGAGATAAAAGATGATAAAGAACTTGCTAGGGTTAGGACTAGATTAGTTCGAGTTAGGAATTTCTCACTTCTTTCAATGCCCTTTTTAATATCGGTGTTAAGGTAATCGGCAACAACGGGGATTAGCATGACTAGGATGAAACTTACAAGTATAAGCTAGGCTTTCAATGCTTAGTTTCTTCCTTTTGGTCCTTGTCCGTCCGTTCTTGGCTTTTAGCCCTAATCTCCGGTTAATTCAATCACAACCGGTATAACTATGGAATCTCTGCTATCATGTAGGATAGGGTGCCGTAGTGAGTGGATTGTGGTTCAATTAAAGGGAGTCCGAATTGAGGTGTTGGGAAAAGAAAAGAGTGAGAGAGATTTTCTTCTCTCAAACTTTCCTTCTCCTGCCCTAACAAGTGAGAGATTACTCACCCATTAAAATGATAAAAACAAAAAGGTAGGTAGAAAGAATTGAGGATTAAGGAAAATTACAACTAGCTATTTGAGAACCTCACCTTGGTAAGGATCTTACTCAAGCATCATCGTTGTTTAAAGATAAAAAAAAATAGAAGAAGAAAAATAAAAGAAAGCAACAAAATTACAACTAAATTAGCTAATGAAAAATTACGAACAATAAATAAAAAGACATGCAAGATAATAAAGGAAAGCAAGATAATAAAAGAACTCTTTTTTTAATTTTTTTTATTAATCAACGCTCATAAACTCACTACAATTTTTCATAGAGAAAGAATAGAATTAAATCCTAAAATCTAAACTAAAGAAAAGTACTCCTTATTTGGCTTTGAGCTCTTCTATTTATAGATAGGAAGATGAAACCCTAGGTTAAATTCTGAGCTAAACACGAAATTACAACACTACCCTAAAAGAGCCGAGTCAATGTGGAACCTACTGCCACCGACACTGCTCAGACGCGGCCACGGAACCACGGCAGAAATGCCTATTTGGCCGCGGTTCCGCGGCCATTTGGTGGATTTAGGGGACCATCTTTTCAGGGGTTCTCCATGTTGCTTTTATCTTTTGTTTTGTATTCTTGGTTTCTCAGAATCTCTTCAGTTCTCTTCCAGATATTCAGCAGTGCAAAATGATGTGGACTTTTGCCTTGAACTCCGCATTGAAGTCTTGGATCTTGTGCTGCCCTTGTGCTTTGTGCATTGAAATGACCAACGATTTGCCATTTTGTCTCTTGAACTGGTATGCGGCATCAACACGGATAGTTAGCGGAGATCATTATTCATCTGTTGTTGGTCGTAGTCCCGCATTTGTTGCGACTTTTCATGAATTTCACCGCAAAGAGCTGAGAACCTGTAATCTGCAATTATTTAGCAAACACGGATTAAAAGTACCTACCTATATGCAATTGTGATTAAGAATGGGTGGTATAAAAATGCAAAAATCTAATATGAACAAATACCCCCAAACTTATCTTTTGCTCGTCCCGAGTAAAGCCAATTTTATTCTCAAAAAGTCCTAACCTCACTTTTGCATGGAACGCGATTGCACTGAGCTCGTGCAACAAGCCGTTAAACCCCTAGGTGTCCCCAGTAGGAGGAGTGTTGTCTCCTGAGGGTTTTCAGCGGTTACTACCCACAAAATTCGATCAATTTGTCCGTCGACTCTAATTTTTAAATTCAGTATTCTAGCAAGAAAATCTATCATCTTCAACTTAGAAATCGTCAACCCGTATTTTTCACACTTTCTTTTCATTTAACTTAAGATCATATACATTTTGCCAATTTATAACGCTTTCAGCATTTCCTAAGTTTTCCTTCTAAGGTACAGTCTTAACTCAGGAATTTTTATCATCTCTACTGAAGATATAAGCCCTATCTTTTATTCCTATCTCTCATTCAAACTCCAATTATATACCCCTACGTGTGTGTAATTATCACCCCTACACTTGGAAATTCAATTCAAGCTATCATACTCTTGTCTATCTTCCAAAATTCTTTTTTAATTGGTGAATTCTAGATGAAATTACTCACACATCCTTCATGCGACCGTTAATACTTCTTGAGGTACTAAACGACCAATTACAAAATGTGCTTGCGCATTTAGGCGTAATTTCTCATCTTGCAACACCTAAGGCTTAGCAGTGACTTCCAAACCAGTTGGTTTAAGGCACTAGGTAATAAAGCACCCTCGATATATTTTTTTATTTATGCTGCTTTAAGCAATTACAACACCAGTGTTCATTTTTTTTATTTCTTTATTCCCCATTTATACTTTTATTTTATTTTCCTTTAGACAAGAGCATTTCAAGGTATCCTCTAGTATCTTAAGTTTCAAGATATATGTAAGTGCGTATAGTAGAGGATACATTTTCAGAATTTGAACTTAAGGTTCAGAATTATTTTTCAGACTTATACTTCAAATAAAGCTTTCAATATTCTTCCCTTATATCGATTTAGCCCAAGAACTGAACTCAAGATTTGCTTATTTCTAAATAAACTGCAAGGGCGTACATTTTCTACAGTTAAACTTTAAGAAATGTTATTTTTAGTGTTTTAAATTTACTAAGTTTAGGATCTAGTTCTTCTTAACTAGTCAACCGTCATGTTGAACTTGAGTCAAATATGGCCAAAATTGAAATTTTCAGTTTTTTTAATTTTTAAAATTTTTCATTTTTTATATATATATTTTTATATCTTTTTATAATTTTTTTATGTTTTATTTTTTTATTTTTTAGATGCAATGCAAAGAAAAATAAGATACGGGATTAAATATGCAAACAAATATGTACAAAAAAATAAAAATATGCAGATGCAATGCAAAGATAACTATATACAAACAACCCTCACCCCAAACTTATTGATAGCAGTGTCCTCACTGCTCCCTGCGGCGTCTACTAGACGCATCCTCACTAGTCCCAGCATCACCTCTATCTGTCCCTGTCCCCTCGATCGTGATCGTGAACGTTCCTTTCTAGCTAGGAGGGTGGACATTCCTTGTTCCAGGCTCGTTATTCGCTGATCAAAGATGGCCAGCATCCCTATCACTCTTTCTACCTTCCTATGGGTTCGTCGAATTAAGCGCGCTTGCGCAGCAGGGGTAAGCTCTCCGTCGCTCGCTGTGGAGCTCGAGCTAGGAGTCTTGGCCATCACGTCCTCGGCCTGCTCGGTGCGCGACCATAAATCATGTAATCGTGTGTAGGACGTGGAGACTCCCTGGGGTTGAATAGGAATCCCACCATGCATATAAAATTCAAATTCCTCAACAGGAAGAAAATGACGACACAATTGTGTCCCCAACATTGGGCATGGATAATTGGCCGCCAATTTGCCGGCGCTAATCGAGTGAAGCAACACAGTGCACATGTCATAGCTAGTATTTCGAGTCATCAATGTGTGCACTATGTGTAGGGATGGTGTAAAAAATGTTGTGTTGTGCGAACTTCCAAAAATATTGTTTTGTGCCCAACGACACACAGTTAAAACGTTCACAAAAAGCTTGCGAGCCTGAATACCCTTTCAGGGCTCCCTAGAACAGTCGTTTCCCATTAAGGGTAGTTGATCGTGAATGGGGAGTCGTGGTATTAAGGTGACTTCGTGAAAGAAGTCCCTATCGATTAAAATTTCCCGATCCCCCCACATTAATCTAATGTACCTGTGTTGTGCCAGACAACCTTCCTCCATACATTCATAAAAACGGGAAACAAGATCCGGAAGCGCGAATGCATTCGGATGGTTAAATAATAGAAAGTTCCATCCACGCTTTCGGATATCGTCGCCGAAATAACTACCATAAACATTATGTCCAAACAACTGGGAGAAATCCCTTTCAAACTGCAGTGTAGGTGCCATAACAGAAAGAAAATGCAGAAAAATTAAATCTTCAGAAAGAGAAAAATTCTGCAAACCTCCTCTGAAATTTTCAGAGGGAGAAGCGTCAAAAGAGCGGCGGTTGCGTGGCCGAAGGTGGGATCTGGCGGCGGAAGCGCGGCGGCGTGAGAAGATCTCTCTGGTCTTTCTGCTGCGGCGGCTAGGGTTTTGTATGAGGGATAATTTAGGGTTCTGTAAATTCAGAAGAGGGGCCGGGGTGTTTTTATAGGGGTTATTAGTTATTTGTACAAAAGACTCCTTGAAAAAGGGAATTTATTTTGTAAAGAAAAAAATTGTATTATTATTTATTTATTTATTTAATAGAACTGAATATTTACAAAAATACCCCCCCGAAAATTTGAATTTTATTTTATTTTTATATAATTACAAGTGTTACGTACCCCCAAACTTATTTGAAACAGTGTTTGCACTGTTTATGGCTGGATAACCGAAGTTTGGTGGTAAGCGGAGGAAGATCAGTCTGTGTAAATCGGCTCCTGCAACATCAGGAGCTCCTCCGAAGGGTCAGCGGTGAGGAACGGTTTTAAGCTTTGTCCGTTCACTTTGAATAGTGAACCGTTCTCTGGATTTTCTAAATCCACCGCACCGTGCGGATATATAGTCCGCACAAAATATGGTCCTTTCCAGCGAGATCTGAGCTTCCCGGGATGGAAATGTAACCGGGTGTCGTAAAGAAGTACCTGTTGACCAGGTGTGAAAGTTTTTCGCGTAAGGTGTTTATCGTGAAACACCTTCGTTCGGTTCTTAACGACAACTGCGTTTTCGTAAGCTTCATCCCGAAGCTCGTTCAATTCATTTATCTGCAGCTTCCGATGGCTGCCCGCATTATCAAGAGATAAATTTAGCTCCTTAATCGCCCAAAATGCTCGGTGCTCGATTTCCACTGGAAGGTGGCAAGCCTTTCCGTTAACAAGCCGATAAGGATACATGCCAAGATCAGTCTTATAAGCAGTTCGAAATGCTCAAAGGGCATCAGTGAGTTTTAAAGACCAATCCTTACGGTTCTTGGAAACCGTTTTCTCCAAAATCTGTTTGATTTGCCGATTAGACACTTCGGCTTGCCCACATGTTTGGGGGTTATAAGGCGTGGATAGCTTATGATTAATGGAGTATTTCTGCATTAAGGCATTGAAAGTCCTATTACAGAAATGTGTTCCATTGTCACTAATGATTGCGCGGGGGTGTCCAAACTGGGAAAAGATGTTTTCCTTAAGGAATCTAACGACAACCTTGTTGTCGTTAGTCCGGCTGGGCACTGCCTCGACCTATTTAGAGACATAATCAACAGCCAGTAGAATATACAGGTCCCCAAAAGAGCTGGGAAACGGCCCCATGAAATCAATCCCCCAAACATCGAAAATCTCGACAACCAAGATTGGTTGGAGCGGCATCTCGTTTCTCCTGGATGTCTGGCCCAAGTGTTGGCATCGGTAGCAAGTCTTGCAGTAATCATAAGCATCTTTGAAGGTTGTGGCCAGTAGAAACCACACTGCAAGGTCTTCTCGGCTGTCTTTCTTGGGCCAAAATGCCCGCTACAAGCTTGATCGTGGAAAAATGACAGCACACTCTTGAATTCATTATTAGGCACACACCGACGAATAATCTGGTCGGGACAATATTTAAACAGATAGGGTTCGTCCCAGTAAAAGTGCTTTACTTGGAATAAGAATCGAAGTCTGTCCTGACTTGACCATTCATTCGGTAGTAATCCTGTTGCTAAATAGTTCACAATATCTGCGAACCAGGGTTCACATGATACTGTCAAGAGCTGTTCATCCGGAAAAACGTCGTTTATTGGAAGTGAAAGCGTCGGCGAAGAAGGAAGTCGTGAAAGATGGTCGGCCACTATGTTTTCACATCCTCTTTTGTCTTTAATGACAAGGTCAAACTCTTGGAGTAAGAGGATCCAACGTATCAGCTGAGATTTTGCGTCCTTCTTTGCAAAAAGATAGCGTAGAGCAGAATGGTCTGTGTAGACAACGACAGGAGAGCCGATTAAGTAAGGCCTGAATTTTTCTAATGCAAACACAATAGCCAAGAATTCCTTCTCGGTGGTTGTGTAATTCAACTGGGCATCGTTCAGGGTTCGGCTAGCATAATAGATTACGTGCGGCCTTTTATCAATGTGCTGTCCTAGGACTGCACCAATAGCAAAGTCAGACGCCAAGATCCAAAAGTATGTGGGTTTCAGCTTTCCTATACCTAGTTGTTCATACACCGAATACGGAAGCAGGTTAACACTGGCACCAAGATCCAAAAGTGCGCGGTTGATGTTCTTATCCCCAATGGTTATTGAAATCGTAGGACAGCTAGAGTCCTTCCGTTTTTGAGGTAAAGCTTGGGTAAGAGCATCACTCACGGCACTAGCTAAGAAAACCTTCTTGGGTATCTGAGATTTCCTCTTCTTAGTGCACAAGTCCTTCAAGATTTTTGCATAGGAAGGGACTTGTAGGATTGCATTTAAAAGGGGAATATTAATGTTAACCTGTTTAAACAACTCCAGAATCTTCTCCATTTGTGGATTTTGTTTATTGGATCTCTATCGGTTTGGAAATGGAATATTTTGAAAATTAGTTGAGTCTAAGACTTGTGGAGGAGATTGTGGAGTTGGAACAGATCCCAGTCATGGTGTTTTCGTGGAATGAGATGTGGGTCCGTTCGGAGCAGCAGCAGAAGAAGCTCCTTTTAAAGAATGGAGAACAGGCTCAGAAGAAGAAGAAGAAGAAGAAGAAGAAGCGGCCGGGGTGTCATCATCTGTGCCAACGTTGTTGTGCAGCGTCCTTCCAGACCTCAACGTAGTCACGGCACTCACATTACGGTTTTGTTGTTCAAGAGCAACATGTGCATTATGTGGGTGACCAGGATTTAGGAGTGGTTGAGATGGAAGCTTCCCTTTCTCTCGCTCGCTCAAAACCGCATTCAGTTGTGCAATCTGGGCTTCAATTGGTTTGATGCTTTGTCCTTACACAGCAGTGTGTTGCACCAAAAACTGAATGGAAGACTGGATGTTGGCGTTTGATTGAGTTGATTGCTTTACAAACGCCTCCAGACTTCGTTCTAGCGAGGAAACCTTATCATTGTTTGACGGAACAAAATTGTTTTGAGGAAAAGAGTTGTTGGGTGCAAAATTGTCCGTCGGATTTTAAAAAGGTTGGGGTTGGAAAGGCAGCTGATATTGATTTTGAACTTGTTGAGGAGGAGGAGGCTTCTAGAAGTTATTATGGCTTTAGAATTGTTGCTGGTTCTGATTCCAGGCGAAATTAGGGTGGTTCCTCCAACCAGGATTGTAAGTGGAAGAGTGTGGATTGACCTGATCCTGTCCTTGAGCAGGTGGGTTGTAAGGACACTCTGCGGTCAGATGGGATGGGTCTGAACAACAAACGCAGATGGTACGAGGGGGAAAAGCAGGGGCAGGAGAAGGAGATGAAAATTTGCTCTCAATTGCTTCTAGTTTTCGTGTGAGCGCTGCCATTTCGGCCTTCATTGTAATTGAGATATCAAGTTGATGAACGCCTGCCTTAGACAGACCGAAAGAAGTAGTAGATGAAGTGTTCGGTTTGGTGCTTTCCCACAGAAGCGTTCGCTCCACGAGATCGTTGAAAAATTGCCAAGATTTCTCGTCAGATTTGGATAGGAAGTGGCCTTGATAAATGATTTCCAGCAACTACTTAGTTGCTGGGTTCAGTCCTTCGTATAAGGTCTGGCAAAGTTGCCATCTCTCAATACCGTGATGATGGCACTGAACAAGAATATCTTTGTATCGATCAAAGCACTTCCAAAAAGGTTCGGCAGGAAGTTGGGAAAGTTGATTAATTTCGTTTCGTATTCTCGCGGTTTTGTAATTTGGGTAGAATTTTTTAAGAAACGCTTTTATGAATTCATCCCAACTGTTTATGAAATGTGATGCGGTACTATACAACCACTTCTCAGCTAGGTCACACAGAGTGAAAGGAATGACTCGTAGCCGTATAGCATCGTCGGACAGTTGGGTTATCTTCATCATTGCACAGATGTTCTGGAACTTGTTAATGAAGATGTATGCATCTTCGGATTCCAGCCCGTGAAATTTAGGCAACATGTTGATGAAGTGGGGCTTAATTTCGAAATTATCCCCATTGGTCGGCGGAAGTGAAAGACAGGTAGGAAGTGCGGAGCGGGTAGGATAGAAACGACCCTGGAGCGTGATTCGCTGAGACGCTTCAACAGGAGGTGGTTGCAGGTTATTCGCACCCTGATGAGGTGGAATCAGTCCCGAGGGAGGTAAAGGGATGTTAGGAGGAAATCCTGACATCTCAGAAGAATTTGGTGGTGATGAAAGTGAAGATGAAGATGTATGAACAGAGTTCTGGTCAACGTCGGAGTTGGCCGGCAAAGGTAAAGGTGAAAGAGGTATGGAGGGAGTTTCGACGTTGGAGTCGATCGCGTAGTCGGTAGCGACTAACGAAACACGGACTAGGCGAGTACTATTGTCCCGAGTCCAATCGGACATACACTAAACGAGTTTAGTATAGTCGAAACGTAGAATGTGAGGGTAAGATAACGTCAATGAAGAAATGCGGATGAAAGGTGGGTGAAATGCGATTCTAGCGTCAAAGGGCAAGTTTTTTTAAAAAAAAAAATTTGTTTTGTGATTTTTTTAGAAAGAGTTTTGCAAAAATGTGTACGGACTTATGACACAACTTCAAACAATCACAGTTTAAACATGCACAATCAACTTAGAGCTACGGTCTTCTAAGTCCACTAGACTGCTCCTAACCGTTCCACAGCAACAAGTTGTGAGATAACCCTTAAATCGTCTCTTTACTGCCAATTGTGGCCAGGTAAGCACAAATGAAGAAAGGAGGGTTCCACTCATGAATCACAGTGAGACGGGCCTTTTAAAATTACATTTCTCACTTGTCTAGCCTAGGCACCACAAAGTCAAGTTTAGATAAACGATTGAATGCCCACAACCTTTCTCTGTTCTAATAAGCACGACAGTCCTTAGTCGGCTGAGTCTAGATATTTTTTAATTAAGCTTAAGAATGATGCGTATGCTTTTAGTGATTTTTGGGGTCTTACGAAGGGTGATGAAATCCCCACCCAATCTGAATTGGTGTTATAGCCCCTTAAATTCTGTATTAATTATGCAAAGCAGTAACAACCAAAAATCTAAAACACTTGCAAAAAATTTTATTTTGGCTGCGACGCAAAGAATCCTGCACAAAAATCAGCTTATTGGAAGGGGAAGAGAATTTGCGCAAAGAATGCTGCAGAAAAATTTGTCAGTGGAGTTCAGAGGAGGGAAGAAGAGAAATAAGACACTTACATAGAAAATTGGGTCGCTGACGTCACCCTTTAACCGCTGTCCCGCGGTCAAACTTGTAATTCTGCCGCGGTTCCGTGGCAAGCCAGAGAGTTGACTGCTTTAAATTTGTTCCACGGTTCCGTGGCAAGTCAGAGAGTTGGTTTTCCTCTTTCTGTTTAGATACCCCGAATCTTGATTTGTTCACTGATTTTGCTCCAGAACTGAACTAGAGTTTGCTCCAAGCCTGTACACTTGCACAAATTGATGATTTTTTTTTGTTTTGTAAAATTTCAATTTTTATATTTTTCAATTTTTTTTATATTTTTATATTTTTTAATTAACCCGAAATTACACAAAGAAATAAACTACCGTCTTCCCGGCAACGGTGCCATTTGATTGTTACGTTTTTGCATACTTCTTAATTTTAAATTACCGCAATCAAGACGGTTTCGCTTGGTAGCTAGCCGGTTGAGTATGGGTCGATCCACAGGGAGATGGAATCTTTTTCTTTATGTTTTAACGAATTAAATCCAAAAGATTTTGAGTTTTGTATTAAGATCTACTAATGAGATAAAAGATGATAAAGAACTTGCTAGGTTTAGGATTAGATTAGTTTGAGTTAGGAATTTCTCACTTCTTTCAATGCCCTTTTTAATATCGGTGTTAAGGTAATCGGCAACAACGGGGATTAGCACGACTAGGAAGAAACTTACAAGTATAAGCTAGGCTTTCCATGCTTAGTTTCTTCCTTTTGGTCCTTGTCCGTCCGTTCCTGGATCTTAGTCATAACCTCCGGTTAATTCAACCACAACTGGTCTAACTATGGAATCGCTGCTATCATGTAGGATAGGGTGCCGTAGTGAGCGGATTGTGGTTCAATTAAAGGGAGTCCGAATTGAGGTGTTGGGCAAAGAAAAGAGTGAGAGAGATTTCCTTCTCTCAAACTTTTCTTCTCTTTCCTTAACAAGTGAGAGATTACTCACCCATTAAAAAGATAAAAACAAAAAGGTAGGTAGAAAGAATTGAGGATTAAGGAAAATTACAACTAGCTATTTGAGACCTCACCTTGGCAAGGATCTTACTCAAACATCATCGTTGTTTAAAGATAAAGAAAATAGAAGAAGAAAAACAAAAGAAAGCAACAAAATTACAACTAAATTAGCTAATGAAAAATTACGAACAATAAATAAAAAGACATGCAAGATAATAAAGGAAAGCAAGATAATAAAAGAACTCTTTTTTTAATATTTTTTTATTAATCAACGCTCATAAACTCACTTCAATTTTTCATAGAGAAAGAACATAATTAAATCCTAAAATCTAAACTAAAGAAAAGTACTCCTTATTTGGCTTTGAGCTCTTCTATTTATAGATAGGAAGGTGAAACCCTAGGTTATATTCTGAGCTAAACACGAAATTACAACGCTTCCCCAAAAGAGCCGAGTCAATGCGAAACCAACTGCCACCGACACTGCTCAGACGCGGCCGCGGAACCACACCAGAAATGCCTATTTGGCCGCGGTTCCGCGGCCATTTGGTGGATTTAGGGGACCATCTTTTCAGGGGTTCTCCATGTTGCTTTTATCTTTTGTTTTGTACTCTTGGTTTCTCAGAATCTCTTCAGTTCTCTTCCAGATATTCAGCAGTGCAAAATGATGTGGACTTTTGCCTTGAACTCCACATTGAAGTCTTGGATCTTATGCTGCCCTTGTGCTTTATGCATTGAAGTGACCAACGATTTGCTATTTTGTCCCTTGAACTGGTATGCGACATCACACGGATGGTTAGCGGAGATCATTATTCATCTGTTGTTGGTCGTAGTCCCGCATTTGTTTTGACTTTTCATGAATTTCGCTGTAAAGAGTTGAGAACCTGTAACCTGCAAATATTTAGCAAACACGGATTAAAAGTACCTACCTATATGCAATGTGATTAAGAATGGGTGGTATAAAAATGCAAAAATATGATATGAACACCACTTCCTCACCCTTATCCCCACAACCGCTGTCACCTTCTTTCCCCGACGAACCCATCACCGAGCACCCAAAGAAAACCCTAACCCATCACCGGAACTTCGACCCCTCGTCACCACCCTGTCATCATCTCCCTTCACCTCACTTCCACGACATCTCGACACCACCCTCATCTTCATCCCCGACCAACCTACTGCAACCCAACCCGAGAACCCTTGCCTGCACCCCTTCCTTGCTGCCGACCAACCTAGTCGGCCTTACCCCGTCTCCACCACCTCCATCTTCTCTTTCTCCTCTCCTCCTCGCTTTCAACACCTGACACTAAGAAACCCCGACTGCACAGAATCGAACCCGATCCCGACTTCAAGAAACCCATAGCTGCCATCGCCGTGAACCTCGCCGTTGACGGCCCACCATCGACGTCACCCTCTCGCAGCCTTCTCTGACCCTAGAGCTTAACCCAAACCCAGTCCTCTTCCCCTCTCCTCCTCCTCCTCCTTCTTCTTTCTTCTTCTTTCTTCTTCTCTTTCTTTTTCTTGACCTTGTATTTTCCGGTGATCGCTGGAGCCGTGCCATCGCCGACAATCTGGGCGATCCAATGGACATCTGTTCACACCATAATATTGTATTATTATATTTCCCATTCTTATTCGTTTTATAAATAAACATGTGCTTTTGACGCATGTCTGCTACATATTACAGGTTACAAGTTCTTGGACAGAAAACACTGAAAACAATGAAAAGACGATGTAAAAGTGGACTTTGACCAACAAACAGAAGACTCTTGATCAAGCCTATATCAAAGATAAAATTCATAAAGTACAAGGAAATGCAAGGTCCAAGATTACAAAGCGAACGGTTAAAAGTCCACCGCAATTGTTCACTGGAGATCTGGAAGAAACATAGAAACTATTTTAATAAAAAAACCAAATAATAAGGAAGCCCAAAAACAGAAGAGCCCACAAAGGAAATTTCAAGGCCCAATACTCCCTTTTAAAGAGACAGAGACATAAAATTTTACTAAAGCTTGGAGTCTACTTTGACTAGGTCTTCCTAAGGATATTTTGGTAAATGTAGACGTGCGAATCAATTGTAACCTAGGGTTTCCTATCCTCTATAAATAGGAACTTTAAATCATTGTAAAGGCTATGACTCCTTATGCCTCCTTTTAATAATAAATTCAGAATTCATTATGGAGAGCATCGATGCTTCTTTTCAATTCATGAATTCAGATCTGACAACCCTGCGTTGATGTTTGGAGAGAGCCATCTGTAAGTAGTTTTATTTAATTGCTCTAGTTTAGATTCAATTCTTGCCCCAGGTAGATTTAATTCCTTGCCATAGATAATTGTTTAGAGTTAGCTTTGAGGAAGGCTTTTGAGAGATGTGATCTCTCACCCCTTTCTTACCCATCACATATTTACAACAGGACTCCATGCATACACACACACACACCGTGCCCTACGGCACCCTATCCCTCGAGGTAGTGGTGATACCGTAGTATAAAGTGTTAGTTATATGTATGCCCTAGAGGCCATTACTGTACATTGGATGTATAATGTAGTGGATGCTGGGACATACATAGGTAGGACTTTCTTGCTCGACATGATAGTACGCTATCTGGTTGCCCTTTATCTTAACATGTATACTTTCTGTCTCTCTGATTACATGTTGATAAAGCCCTTAGGATGTGTACTCGACTTCCAGGACTATGATGCAGATCATACTAGTGGGGCCTGGGTAGTCCATGAGTACATCCTTCAATGTTCCTAATCGAGGGAATATCGAGACGGGGCATCGATATTCCAGAGTAGACTAGTGTATATCTTTTCGACCCATGCGATGGGCGATGGATGATCCCATATCCATTGGTGTTTGACATCAGAGATGGTATATGGGTGCTCAGTGGAGACTGGGTACACTGAACGGACTCGCCGAGAACTCCCAGATGGTATTATACCTCACGTCAGATGGCAGTTCTCTGGTGACACTGGTGCAGCTTAGTCTGTTGACCCGAGATCGTCATAGAGTCTTGTGTGTCTCCCACTGTGCTTTGATTTCCACCCTACCACGGCTCTACTGAGTCGTGCAAACAGGTGGTTTTTGGGTACAGTCCCGATTCACATGGAGGCAATGAGCGATAGGAGGGGATTCGTCTCTCCCGGTATTGGGGGTTGATGTTGCGCTATGCTCGACTGGCCATAACAAGAAATCCCTGGCCAGGGTTGCAGTGATCTACTGGTAAGTGTTATCAGTAGTTTCACACATGTTATGGACCTCACGTCGGCATGACTTATCGAGCTACTGGGGTCTGACGTTTACCACCCCTAGACGAGATATGCGACATATCAGACAATCAGACCGGACTGTACGGTAAGTGTTACTGGTTGGATTCACAGGAGTGTGAGCGGGCTTGCTCGTCGATCTTCTGATCGCTCAATACCTGGGTGGCCGTTACGTTTAGCAGACCGCTTGCGGCTTGTGGGTGTTTGATATGATCATCACCTGCTACCGGCGTATTGACGAGTCTTTAGAGTCCTACACAGAGGTTTCCTGGCTCAAGCGAAACGAAATAGGAGCGCATATGAGATATGTGCGGGACCGAGAATAATTCGTGTATGTGATACCGTATTCCATTCTCGCGATGAATGTATCGATTGGTTATATGCGATATAACCTAGTTGTCGAATCAAGGATTGATTCGATAAGCCGATACATAGGATACTAGTCGGTTATATGCGATATGACCGGATCGTTAAATCAAGTGTTGATTTAATGATTTAATGTATAATTATATATTTGATATATTACTTTGCATTAACTAGTATTGGTTCACTTTAAATGGATTTTCTCACTTGAATATCACAAGTTGTATATGTGATATACTTTTGTGCACTTGATTGTATCATGTTTGATGATACATGTTTACTTGGTTAGGTGTAAAGAATTAAACCATGGTTAAGTTAATGATTAGGGTTTTCTTTTTCTTTCTTATTTATTTATTTATTTATTTTGGAAAAGATAAGAAATGAAATGGTTGCTAGTTTTGTTTTTCTTTGAAGCTGCTTGAAGCTTTGACTAAAGTGACCATTTTGTTTCATACTTAACCCTAACCATTCCACTTAACCTTAGTACATTCTCTACACCTAACCAAGGTTAGAAAATGATAAGTGTTGATTTTATTTTCTATTTTTAATAACACTTATCATATCTTTTCTTCTTCTTCTTCATCTTCAACATGAAGAAAACCTAGCTACCATCAATGGCAACCAGTGAAAATGAGTGAGAAATCCAATTCTAAAGTGAACCCACTTCCTATTTCTTCATCCTCTACCTCTTGCCAAGTAGTATAGGGTGTTTTCTTCACAAGTTTCATGACTTGGTGAAGTGGGAGCTTGATCTAGTGATGCCTCGACATAGATCATCTTCGGCATCGAAGCCGACGACCAAGCCCGCCCATTTCTTCGATGAAGCCGATGCTAGAGTCCGGAATCCGATTTGGACAGTGGAGGGACATCATCGCGGAGCTTAGGAAGTGGTGGACCGGATCTACAAAGGTTGTAGCCCCTTTCCTTTTAAGTTAAAGTCGTTAACTTGCATCGCATAGCCTACACATCTAGTTAATGATCCGTATTAGGGTTTCTCAGCACTTGTAAAATTTTAATTAGCCATGTTTGATGCCTTGTGAGACCTCATTAGTGTGCCTAGGAACCCTACATAAAGGCCCGGTTGCGCGCGTTTTCCATAGAGGTTAGGGTAAGGATCTTTAAAGGAAGGACAAGAACCTAGAGAAAGGAACACCTTCCCGAATGGATCTAATCTCCTTTATTGATAATTATCATAACTCCTCATAGATCTTTATTTGGGTATAGAAAGCGTTGAGATTTACTTGCATTTCCAAACCATCACTAAATCTAACCCTAACAAGACTTAGATCTAGATAATCGTAGTATAGAATAATTTAGGTTTTTAGATTTAATAATCTGTCCGAACACCCTTTGGAATTAACTCGTTTGAGCAATTAGGAGATTCACAACATCCCTGTGGACCGACCCGTACTCACCGGCTAGCTGCAAAGCGACGCCTTTCTTGATTGCGGTAATAGATAGTTTTTGAGATAAATCAACATCCCCAGCCAGCATGGTCACCTTCTTGCTTTGCTTAGTCTTGTCCTGTGCGCGCTGTGTACATTGCGACGTTTATCTGATGTCGTACGCAGCATACGCATTTTGTCGTGAGATCCGATCAGGCAAGTTTATCTTGCTATATGCTATGTTATTATATTTGCATCCATATGAATAAAAATACCACATGTTTACTGCATTGTGCATCCTATTTTACAGTTTTACAATATCCGTTCACATCCGTACAGCTTATTACATATCTAGTCGCATGCAATTTTATCTCGTTGCAGGTTATGCAACGTATTTTACATCCATAGGTATAGAATTATTACATGTTCATTGCATTTCACATCCATGTTACAGTTTTACCGTTTCTCCGATATCCGATTGTATCCATGTTATTGATTATATATCTAGTTGCATGCCATGTCATATTAGATCATGGTACCGCTATGTTAGCACCCCATGCTTGATAATGTGTATCATACTTAGTCATGGAGTTGTAGATGTGATCCCTGATAAACACTTGTGCATCCGTGTTTTACCGTGTTTCGATACTAGTTGCATTTTACTGTTGGGCATCCATTGAATGCACTGTACACCACCTGACATGACCTGATACACCACTGCCTGACTTGATACCTGATCCTGTTACTAATGCTGACAACCCTGACATGTTGTCCTGAATGACGTATCCTGTTGTCTGCATAAACAAAACATGTATCTGCTTGATCCTGTGTTGGCATTAGCTCCAAATTATCAATACCTGACTTGAACACATAACCTTGGGGGTGTGGGGAAATCAAAGGTGTAACTGAGTGTAACTTAAAAGGATATTACTTGATCCGTGGTCCTGGGGGTAACGAGACAGAATCATTCGTGATTTTTCTTGGTCCGTGGTCCCAGGGGTAACGGGACAGAGTCATTCGCGACTCTTACAACTTGGTCCATGGTCCCGGGGGTAACAGGACGGAACCATTCTTGGTTCACATATCTTGATCCGTGGTCCCAGGAGGTAACGGGACATATTCTTTGAGTTATATTAGGAGTACATCAATTGATTTCGAATAACTTAGAATAAACAACCCGGTAGCACAGTTTAGATTACTCACCGCACTTCACTTACCCATATATACGTCACTGTTTCATATCTATGTTTGCCTGTTATAGTCATATTATCGTTTATATCCATGCCTGCCTACATCGTTACATCCTGGTTATATTTTCTTGTTTGGTATTATGACGCATTGACGTCTGGGTGTTGTATGGCCCGGATCCTCTGTCTCTTTCGCAGGCTGATCAGGAGTATTTCCGCCATCAGGCCGAGTAGTGAGGATCCTGTTAGTATCTAGTTTTGTTTAATTTTATTTTCGTACTTTCATTTCCTGATGTGAGCCCGTATTTGGGATGTACTTTCCAGATGTTATTGCTTATTGGATTTATTGCTTCCGCACATATATTATTTCTTGACTCGTTTATTTTGGCATATGGACATGTACTAGATAGTTCATTTTTATTTTACTGTTCTTGATATCTTATAGACAGCCGTAATGTGACTGTGAAAGGATACTTCTTAGCCATAGGTAGCATAGTTGGCTCTGTCATGTGCCGATCTTAGCGCACTCTGGGAAACGGGGCGTGACAGGGTTTGTTCGGTATCAAAGACATAGGATTTAGGTTAATCGGGTTTAGTTCTTTTTGTAGTTGGGTATTGAACCCAATACGTTAACCAGAAAACCCGTATTTAGGAACATGTCCTGCCACATTGTCGTGATTCTTGAATCTTATCTTTCTCTTGACCCTTTATCTTGATGAGATGGGATAACTTTGCATCTCGGCTTGAATCCTTTTGTTCCTTATTGTTTCTCCCTACCTATTCTTTCGATTTTGATTGTAGCATTTGGGCGACTTGAACGGAGTTATGTGATTGTAACTATGAACTGCAGCATGGTTACAATGCGGTACTCTATTTGAGTAACTTGGAGTCCCAGTCTTGATTCATTTCCTTAATTTATGGTCGTTATATTACCTTGTTTCTCTCAGTTTCATTGCTTATCAGTTCATATTTTATCGCAAGCTTGAATCCTGTTTACCGTGCTTATCTTCTTCAGTGTCTTGGCTTCAGATGAAGTCGTTTCAGGTATCTTACTTGTTCATGGTTTTTCCGCATTAATATTATTCGATTCTGGTGCATACTATTGCTTTTATGTCGTCTAAATTTATTGCTGCACATTCGATTTCTTGCATGACGCTATCTTGTTGTTGGGATATACACACTGGGAACGAGAAGACGAGATTCGACAGAAATCTCCACACCTCTTCTCGTAAATTCATATTTGTTTATCTGTTCTTGTTCCGGGAATTTCGAGGACGAAATTCTCTTTGTAGTTGGGTATATTGTAACACCCTAGTTCATTTATACCAGTTCTTTTGGGGATTTTTTTATTTATGGTTATTTCTTGATTTATTGTTGTTTGAGTGCGAAAAGTGTAATTGGTATATGTATTTGCATTCGACCAGACCTGCATGCTGGAAACCCGTATTGATTCGTGTTTATGATTTACCCCAGCTAATTATGAGGACCCGTGCACTGTCATGTTTTATATCCTGCATTATATTTGGTATCTGCATTTTTTAATACAATTATAATCAAATATTATATTTTAAAAATATCTAGCATGGCCTGCATCATACCCCTAACCCTGTCGTAGCATCAGTACATCTTGTTCTCGTTCCGTTCAGTGAAACAGACTCGTTTGGATTGATACGTACACGCTACGTGTATCCGTTCTTGAGGGTATGCATTTTCGTTATCCGGATATCCTATTTTGGTTTTGGTTAACACGTATATTATCCGTATTTTCAAACCATAATTTTAGACCCGACCCGAACGTGTTTTGGACTATTTTTGTATTAGCCAAAAACTCAAATTTTTCTTAAATATTATATTCTTAACTATATAACTGTTATATATATTCATTTCTTTAACCAAATTTATATTTTAAATATTTTTTAGATACTAACCATCACAATTTGATCTCCTCTCATGACTCTCTCTCTATAAATATTCTTTCTTTATATTTTTTCTTTCCCCATAACAAATCCTACATCAGTCTCCCTCTCTACCTAAATATATATTTATAAATCTTAACTAATCCTGCCTCAGCCTATATACATATTAATTATATATTTTATTTTTAAAAATCCTTATTTAAACTCCCCACGTTCTCTTCTTCTCCACTTTCTTTCCCTTGTGTTCCCGCTTCTCACGAACCCCATCTCGAACCCACGCCCTCCCTGCCGTCGCCGCCTCCAGCCCTTCACCCTCACCGTCATCGACTCACACCGACGACCTCCCTCACCACTTCCTCACCCTCTGTCACGACCCAAAGTTTGGATGTGACCGGCACTTAGATTGTATAATATCTAAAGATATGCACATAGTCTAAGTAAGCCGCAAACCAAGATCAAAATCCTTTTTGCGGAATTCTTTATATAGAAAATTTAGTTTTTTAGTAAAATCACAGTTTATGAAGTTAAAATATTAAACAAGTATAAGGTGTTAAGTTTGGTTGCATCCCTAGTTGGGATCAACAATATCAATAGTGGAGACAAATATCCAAGAGTGCACGACATCAATAAAATTTCAAATAAGTAAAAGAAATAACAATTTATAGAACTAAACCATCTCGTCTGTCAAATAATATACATATAACCATCTCTCACTCTGAGTAATATACAGGTCTGATGGAGATTTTCTAGATACAAAATACAATACCAAAAGAGAAGGTTACTACATATGTAACCCACCTATCAAAAGATGTGAAAAAGCTGCAAGAAGTAGATCTGCGCCGCTGCTAACCGTCCATACTACCCCTGCAAGAAACTGTGGCACAACGGGGGTGATTTGCCAACTCAGTGAATATAACTAATATATAACGGTTAATAATGTAAATATGGCGATCGTACTAACTGAAATGTGAACAAGTATAATGTATGATTATCTGGGGAAATCATGAATCTATAATACGAATCTCATAATCAAAACTGAAATCTCATCATTTATTTCCAATAAAAATTCGTTTCCCCGTATCCATCATCGACACAAAACTTCCATTTCTCACAGGCATCATTTCTCGAATGATCCTGAAATCAACAATACCGGTCGTTATCATCTAGATATACGCCGTATTTTTTACCACTATCTCCGGTATCGAGTAACCTCGCTAGGCTCCCCCGCCTCAAATGCGACTATCCTGCCCCTCGGTCTCGATTGGGTCCACCATGTATCCAACTGTATATCTCCCCCACTCAGTATGGATAACGTAAAATCCGTGACCGTATATCTCCCCCACTCGGTTCGGAACAAAACCAAATCATAAAACATCTCATGGTGGACATGACACATCAATCATGAAATGCACTGGATTTATGTAATAGTATTCAAAACTCAAAACCATAAATCCTCAATAATACATTTACCTCTTATATCAACATAAAATACTCAAATACTAAATATGATATTAATGATGCAATTTACTACTGTTATTGGTGTTTAAGATATGATATGAATCATTTTTAACAAGAAATTTACTAAGTGTAAAAGTGGCATGTCAATATCGACGAGGTGTGTGTAACATGTACGATGTGCACGCGGCATAACTCGTCGATACTTGTGCAGTGTACTAGCAACTAAGCAAATTATATGTGAATTATGAATGGATATGTCAATTTAGCATAACAAAATAAAGCATTAAGTTAAATAAAACTACGGGCGTAACACGCCATCTTTACAAAATTCCCCGGTATATGTTTAGTCTAATCACCGGAAAATGTCGAATCTATTCAGGAATTGCCAATCCTTTCCCTTTTCTTGCTGCCTCCGAAAATCCCGTATTCGAATCTAACATCACAATTTAACTTATATAAGGAAACTGCTACTCCGACATGACGGAAATGAAAAACTCCCGTTCCCATGTACTAGTTATATTGCATACGACTATATCAAGCTATTTAACACTTAACCTTACTGGATTTTAACCCTAACCTGCATTGCTACAGAATTTAAATCGCGATGCGTTTTAACCGTGTCGTATTTTGTATTTTTAGATATCTTTTCCGATATTAGCTTCCAGATTCTAAATTCAGTGAAATTAACTTGTTTAAATAACACCAAAATGGCCAAAATTATACACTGAAACCCACCCACCCATCCAAAACCACCTAGCATCCTACAAAACCGGCGACGCCGGAATCTCCCTATTGGTCACCGGCCCAAATCCGAGCCCTATGGTTCGTGCTCCTATGGTTTGCTCTAGGTGTTACATACATCAATTAGGTCTTGTTTAGTTGGGTTACTTATTTTCCAAACAATAGCAGATTTAAACAGAGCCTAGTTTGGACTAAAATACGAAATTATAGAACCCTTTTCATTTCAAACTAACTAGCTACAAAATTCAAATTCCTACTGTGGTTAAGAATATTACCCACAATAATTTGTCGAAATAACCTCCTCCAAGATGCACAAGCTCCTTGACCTAGCTTGAAGATGAGGAAAACCTAGAACCTAGCTTCCTTCTTCTTCTTCTTTCTCTTGTTCTTTCTTGTTCTCTTTAGTTTTGTTTTGTTCTTTCAGAAAATTTCAGGTTTTAAATTTTGTAATTGATCTGAACATATCATAAAGATGAGAAGAGGGAAGGGTGAAGTGGTAGAAGGAGGTGTCAAAGGTTAAAGAGTGCTATTCTTATGCAAGGAGGAGGTGTTTGTGTGTGTGTGTATATGCAAGTAGGTGTACTTGCATTATCTCTAAATTTTGTTTTAATTTACAAAAAAATTCTGAGCTAAATTGTTTTCTATCCCTTTTTCATTTATACCCTTAACAAACTCCCATTTGCACAAAATCCTAAACTTTACCTAAAAACCCCTCACAACTTAGTTTATTATAAAACATATATTTTTATTAAAATGAAGTTAAAATTATCACTAAAACCCTTATAACTTATTTATGTTGCATACTAAAATTTTAATTTAAATTGTTTTACATACACCTTATGAAATTGACTTATTTGTTTTTAATAACATTTTGATTTATCAATTTATTATTAATCTAATTAATTTTATTTATTTCTAAATTTTCAAAATATTACAATATTCCCCCCTTAAAAAAATTCGGTCCCTGAATTTAAAAATTAACTAGACATACCTTCGAAAAGATGTGGAAATTTCTTCCGCGCATCCTCAGTCTCCTAAGTAATTTCCTCGCAATTCTTTCCTTGCTAAAGAACCTTTACAGATGGAAGTACCTTCAATCGTAGTCTTTTTGCCTTCCTGTCAAGAATAGCGACTGGCTGCACTGTGTAGGATAAATCCGGTTCAAGCTGTAAGGTTTGATGCTGGATCACGTGAGAAGGATCGTGAAGATACTTGGCATCGAAACGTGGAACACCGGATGCACGTCGGGAAAACTCGATGGAAGTGCCAAACGATAAGCTACAGCACCCATTATCTCTAGAATCTCGTAAGGTCCAACATATCTGGGGCTGAGCTTCCCCTTTTTCCCGAAACGCATCACACCTTTCATCGAAGATACACGAAGGAACACATGATCCCCCACTTGAAATTCGAGTCTACGACGTCGTCGATCTGCATACGATTTCTGTCTGCACTGGGCCGCCTTCATTCTATTCCGTATCAATTGAATCTTCTCTGTAGTCTCCTGTACTATCTGCGGTTCCAAGATGCAACTCTCGCTCAGTTCCGTTCAGCAAACGGGTGATCGACATTTCCTCCCATACAAAGCTTCAAAGGGTGCCATCTGGATCGTCTCCTGAAAACTGTTGTTGTACGAGAATTCTATCAAAGGTAGGTGACGATCCTAACTACCACCGAAATCAAGGCTACAAGCCCGAAGCATATCCTCTAGTGTCTGAATGGTCCGCTCCGACTGACCATCTGTCTGTGGGTGAAAAACTGTACTAAAACTCAACTGTGTACCCAAAACTTCTTGAAGTTTCTGCCATAGCCTGCTAGTAAACCGGGTACCCCTATCTGAAACTATGCACGTCGGAACTCCATGCAGACGTACAATCTCATCGATATAAATCTGAGCATACTGTGCAAAACCATACGTCGTCTTCACTGGAAGAAAATGAGCTGCCTTTGTCAATCTATCTACAATCACCCAAACGGAATTATACCCTCTGCTAGTCCTGGGTAGACCCACCACGAAATCCATGGAAATCTGTTCCCATTTGCACTCTGGAATGGGTAAGGGCTGCAATTCTCCGGCTGGCCTCTGGTGTTCTTCCTTAACTTGCTGACAAGTCAAGCATCTCGAAACGAACTCCACAACATACCTTTTTATTCCTTCCCACCAGTAAACATCCTTTAGATCATGATATTTCTTGGTGGAACCAGGATGAATACTGTATACGTTTGTGATCTATGGGCCTCTTCTAAAATCTCACGCCTCAATCCGTCAGAATCTGGTACACAGAGAAGAGTCCCAAAACGTACTCCGTGATCATCAATCACAAACTCCGTCTCCCCGCCATGCCTAACCTGATCCATAATCTCCATCATACGAGTATCTGCGGGCTGTGTTTCTCGAATGCGATCCAATAACTGAGGTCGAGTGCGAACACGTACTAGCTGCCTTCCTGTCGGGGTAAACTCAAACTGTATATGACTATCATATAAAATCTTCCAGTCTATAGAAGGCTGTCTCTGCAAGATACGCAAATGAGATAAGCTACCTCCAGGTCTCCGACTCAAAGCATCTGCTACCACATTTGCCTTGCCTGGATGATACAAGATCTCACAATCGTAATCTTTCACCAGTTCCATCCATCTACGCTGCCTTAGGTTCAGATCCCTCTGCTGAAAAATATACTTTAAGCTCTTATGATCTGTGAAGATTTGGCACGACTCTCCATACAAGTAATGTCTCCAAATCTTCAATGCGAATACCACAGCAGCCATCTATAGATCATGAGTGGGGTCGTTTTGTTCGTGCTTCTTCAACTGTCGAGAAGCATAAGCTACAACCCTGCCGTGTTGCATCAACACACAGCCTAAACCCACTCTAGAGGCATCACAATACACAACAAAACCACTTGACCCGGAAGGTAAAGATAAGATAGGTGTAGTCGTCAAGCGCGTCTTCAACTGTTGGAAACTCTGCTCATGCATCTGTCCACTGAAATGGAACCTCCTTCCCAGTCAATCCGGTCAAAGGTGCAGCGATCCGTGAAAAATCCTGCACGAAACGTCGGTAATAACCTGCCAGACCTAAGAAACTCTGGACCTCTGAAACTGATACAGGTCTAGGCCAGTGTTGTACCGCTTCAATCTTCTTTGGGTCCACATATATCCCAGCTCTAGTAACTACGTGTCCTAAGAATTCCATACTATCCAGCCAAAACACACACTTAGAGAATTTTGCAAACAGCTGATGCTCCTTCAAGGTCTGCAACGTAATACACAAATGCTTCTCGTGCTTCGTTCGACTCTAAGAATAAACAAGAATGTCATCTATGAACACTATAATAAATTGATCAATGAAGGGTCTGAAGATACGGTTCATCATGTTCATAAAAGCTGCTGGAGCGTTGGTGTGTCCGAACGACATCACCAGAAATTCATAGTGTCCATATCTTGTGCGAAACGCGGTCTTCGGAATATCGTCCTTCTGAACCCTCAACTGGTGATACCCTGACCGCAAATCAATCTTCGAGAAGTAACCAGCTCCCTGCAACTGATCGAATAAGTCGTCTATACGTGGTAGTGGATATCTGTTTCGTACAGTGACGTGATTCAGCTGTCGGTAGTCGATGCATAATCTCATATTACTGTCCTTTTTCTTTACAAATAAGACAGGAGCTCCCTACGGTGATACACTGGGACGAACAAGCCCTCTATCTAACAACTCTTGCAACTGGTTTTTGAGTTCCTTCAACTCCGTCGGTACCATTCGATAGGGTGGTATAGAAATAGGCCCCGCACCTGGAATTAAATCGATGCAAAATTCAATGTCACGATCGGGTGGCAATCCTGGTAACTCAGCAGGAAACACCTCAGGAAATTCTCGTGCGATCAGAACCTGGTCCAATGGAATCTCAGCGACTCCTAAGTCCTGAACAAATGCCAAGAACTTATGACAACCCTTCTTCAAGAGTCGCCCCGCACAAAGAGCAGAAATCATGTTGGCAGGAGTTATTTTACAATCCCCTTGCACAACAAACACCGGTTCACCTGGAAAACAAAATCTAACCGCCTTCCCCCGACAATCTACATAGGCATGACAAGCGGCCAACCAATCCATACCAAGAAGTATACTAAAATCTAACATATCCAGTAGAATCAGATCAACCAGCGAATCTCTATCACCAATACGCATAGAACATGACCTGGATATGTGCCGAGCTATAAAAGAATCTCCCACCAGGGTAATCACTACTAATGGTAACTCTAACAACGACGACTCTTTCCCCAAAGAAAGTGCAAATCGTGAAGATACATAAGAATGTGTAGAACGGGGATCAAATAAAACATGTCTCTAACGAACGTACTGTAAGAGTACCTGTCACGATTGCATTTGATGCCTGGGCATCCTGTGGAGTTAGCGCAAATACCCGTGCCTGGCCCCTGCCCGCATCCTGTCGTCCTCTACTTCTATCTCCTCGACCTCTCTGTGAACGTCCCGCAAAGCCTCGACCTCGTAGTGCAACCGCCTGGCGTGTAGCACCAACTGGGGGAGGAAGTAAAGCCATCGGCGTAGAAGGTGGAAGGAGTAAAGCAGCCTGTGGAACAACGGTCCCTTCCTGGGATCTACAATCCCGCGCAAAGTGTCCGGGAAGTCCACAACTAAAACATATAGATGGGGGCCTCTAATCATCGGGATAAGAACTGAACATCTGACCCTGGGTCCAACCTCATCCGAAACTGTGGCCTGGTGTATATCGGCCTCTACCTCTGCCAAACTGTTTAGTCATTGGCCCGATCGGTCTACCCTTCTTTGGCTCTGGAACAACCACTGCCTCGCTCAAACGCTCCTCCACTCGTATCGCTGCATCCATGGCCTGCGCATACGTATCAAAATACTGGGAGCCTATAGCCAGATACAACTGCGTGTCCAGACTCCTTAGGAACCTCTTCACCCGAAGCTCCTCTGTAGGTACTAAGTATGGGGCATAGCACGACAGCTAGGTGAATCGTAAATCATAATCTGCCACTGACATACTTTTCGATTTCCGCAATGCTTCAAAACTGCTAGCTGTAGTGTCCCTCACACTCTGTGGAAGAAATCTGGTAAGAAAGACCTAAAAAAATTCGGTCCACGACATCGGAGGAAGACCCATAGCTCGTCCTCTCTCCATCGACTCACACCACTCCTGTGCAAGTACCTCCAAACGAAAGCTAGTCAGCTCAACTGACCTTGCATCAGAACATCGCAATGATCTGCCAATCCTCGCCATCCTATCGAGAAAGGACTGAGAATCTTCCGCTACATCGGTCCCTATAAATACCGGAGGTCTCAATCCCATAAACTCTGCAAGTGATACCTCCATCACTCTCGTCTCTACTAGTGCGACCGTCTGCGTGGGCTGTACCTCGGACTCTGCCATAGTCGGTGCCAGATCCTGCCTCAGTACTCGAGTGACCTCAGCTAACTGTCCCACCACTCGCTGTAATCTCAACATGCCCTCCTTATCTTAGTCATGCGATCTGGAGGAGGAGGATCAACATGTTCATGCACCGTCAGAACGTCCGGTGTACCAGTCGCCGTCACAGGCGGACTCGCCTTAGCTGCATCTCTGGCTGTGGCTCGCCTAACCCGCGTAGCCATAGCAACTGGAACAAGAAACGAGAGTTGATAAGGCTTATGAATAGGAACAATCAATAATGGAGAATCAACGGAAGAATAGATCAAGATATACATCCTAAGGTTAGTTAGGCTGAGTACGGTAACGCAAATATGCCGCGGAACATACGTACGGTACTACACTCATCCTAATTCACCTACTCCATCAAACCAAAGCTCATCCTAAATCACGAACTCACGTCAACCTATTTTAATTCCCTACTCGATTTCGTAAGGTTACTCCTAGGCTCTGATACCAACTTTGTCACGACCCAAAGTTTGTATGTAACCGACACTTAGATTGTATAATATCTAAAGATATGCACACAGTCCAAGTAAGCCGAAAACCAAGATCAAAATCCTTTTTGCGGAATTCTTTATATATAAAATTTAGTTTTTAGTTAAAAGCATAATTTATAAAGTTAAAATATTAAACAAGTATAAGGTGTTAAGTTTGGTTGCATCCATAGTTGGGATCATCAATATCAATAGTGGAGACAAATATCCAAGAGTGTACGACATCAATAAAATTTCAAATAAGTAAAAGAAATAACAATTTAAAGAACCAAATCATCTCGTCCGTTAAATAATATACATATAACCATCTCCCACTTTAAGTAATATACAGGTCTGATGGAGATTTTCTAGATACAAAATACAATACCAAAAGAGAAGGTTACTACATATATAACCCACCTATCAAAAGATGTGAAAAAGCTGCAAAAAGTAGATCTGCGCCGTTGCTAACCGTCCACTCTACCCCTGCAAGGAATTGTGGCATAACGGGGGTGAGTTGCCAACTCAGTGAATATAACTAACATATAACGGTCAATAATGTAAATATGGCGATCATACTAATTGAAATGTGAAAAGTATAATGTATGATTATCTGGGGAAATCATGAATCTATAATACGAATCTCATAATCAAAACTGAAATCTTATCATTTATTCCAATAAAAATTCGTTTCCCCGTGTCCATCATCGACACAAAACTTCCATTTCTCACGGGCATCATTCCTCGAATGATCCTGAAATCAATAATACCAGTCGTTATCATCTAGATATACGCCGTATTTTGGTATTGTATTTTGTATCTAGAAAATCTCCATCAGACCTGTATATTACTTAGAGTGAGAGATGGTTATATGTATATTATTTGACGGACGAGATGGTTTAGTTCTATAAATTGTTTTTCTTTTACTTATTTGAAATTTTATTGATGTCGTACACTCTTGGATATTTTTCTCCACTATTGATATTGTTGATCCCAACTAGGGATGCAACCAAACTTAACACCTTATACTTGTTTAATATTTTAACTTCATAAACTGTGATTTTTACGAAAAACTAAATTTTCTATATAAAGAATTCCGCTGTCACCTTCTTTCACCGACGAACCTATCACCGAGCACCCAAAGAAAACCCTAACCCATTGCCGGAACTCCGATCCCTCGTCACCACCCCGTCATCATCTCCCTTCACCTCTATTCCACGACCTCTCGACACCACCCTCACCTTCAGCCCCGACCAACCCACTGCAACCCAACCCGAGAACCCTCGCCTGCACCCCTTCCTCAACGCCGACCACTCTAGTCGGCCTTACCCCGTCTCCACCACCTCCATCTTCTCCTTCTCCTTTCCTCCTCGCCTTCAACACCCGACACCAAGAAACCCCGACTGCACAGAATCGAACCCGATCCCGACTTCAAGAAACCCACAGCTGCCATCGCCGTGAACCTTGCCGTTGACGGACCACCATCGACGTCACCCCCTTGCAGCCATCTCTGACCCCAAAGCCTAACCCAAACCCAGTCCTCTTCCCCTCTTCTCCTTCTTTTCCTTCTTCTTCTTCTTCTTTCTTCTTCTCTTTCTTTTTCTTGACCTTGTATTTTCCGGTGATCGCCGGAGCCGTGCCATCGCCGACAATCCGGGCGATCCAATGGACATCCCCAGCCAGCGTGGTCACCTTCTTGCTTTGCTTGGTCTTATCCCGCGCGCGCTGTGTACATTGCGACGCTTATCCGATGTCGTACGCAGCATACGCATTCCGTCGTGAGATCCGATCAGGCAAGTTTATCTTGCTACATGCTATATTATTATATTTGCATCCATATGAATAAAAATACCACATGTTTACTGCATTGTGCATCCTATTTTACAGTTTTACAATATCCGTTCACATCCATACAGCTTATTACATATCTAGTCGCATGCAATTTTATCTCGTTACAGGTTTTGCAACGTATTTTACAACCATAGGTATAGAATTATTACATGTTCATTGCATTTCACATCCATGTTACAGTTTTACCGTTTCTCCGATATCCGTTCGTATCCGTGTTATTGATTATATATCTAGTTGCATGCCATGTCATATTATATCATGGAACCGTTATGTTAGCACCCCATGCTTGATAATGTGCATCATACTTAGTCATGGAGTTGTAGATGTGATCCCTGATAAACACTTGTGCATCCATGTTTTACCGTGTTTCGATACTAGCTGCATTTTACTGTTGGGCATCCATTGAATGCACTGTACACTACCTGACATGACCTGATACTGTAGGGTTGCTAGGCACGCGCACAAGGGTCTACGAGGCATCAACCATGCCCGATTAAAAATTTAGCCGTACCGAACAATCCGAATACGGATCTTTAAACTAGGATTTAGGTGAAAACAAGCATGTTAAACTATTTAACACTAAGTGAGAGGGATTACAACCTTTGTAGATCCGGTCCTTCACTTCATAAGCTCCGTGTTGAGGTCCCTTCGCTGCGAACATCTTGTTCCCGACTCTCGAGAGGCTCCATGAAGAGAAAGGTGCAGTCTTGCTTCCGATCTACGATACAAAGATGATCTACCTTGAAGTTTCGTTAACACAAGCTAACACTCACTAAAATGAGTGAACACTCTCATCTAAAGGGCAAGGGAAGATGAGGATGATGAAGTAGGATTTTTGCTCTCTTTATTTATATTTTTCTCACATTTATTCATCACTTTGGAAAAATCTAGCAAGCTTTTTCATGAAAGAATGATGAAGGAAGAAGATGAATAATGAATTGTGATGAATAATAAAAAGGTTATCATAATTATTTATGCAACCATGGTTGTAGTAACCAATGTAGAGAGTTTACTAGGGTTAGGGTTTGGGTTGGGTTAAGTGTGAGTCATGGATAAAGATCAACACAAATATCTTTATCATGACAAAGTAAAACCATCTAGAAACATCTAGAATGCATTAACCCAAATCAAACCCTAATCTTGTTTAAACTCCTCTAATCATGTTGCATTAATAATTATAACATGTTACAATATTATATATCACATATACAATATTTATTGTAACAAAATAAAATAATACAATTAACATATATCGCATATATATCAATGTATTACCCGAGTGAGAAAAAGAATCTTTTAGTGAGCTAATATTAGTTAATGCAATTTAATATATCAAATATATTATTATACATTAAATTATCGAATCAACACTTGATCCGACAATCCGGCTATATCGCATATAACCGACTAATATTTATCCGTACCGATTCATCGAATCAACACTTGATCCGATGACCCGGCTGATATCAAATATCACGAGAATACAATACGATATCACATACCACATTATCCTTGGTCCCGCACATATCACATATGTGCTCCTACTCCGTTTTGCCTGAGCCAAGAAACCTTTGTGTAGGACTCTAAAGAATCGTCAATACGCCGGCAGTAGGTGATGATCATATCAAACACCTACAAGCTGCAAGCGGTCAGCTAAACGTAACAGCTACCCAGGTATTGAGCGCTCAGAAGATCAACAAGCAAGCCTGTACATTCTCCTGTGAATCCAAACAGTAACACTCCCGTACAGTCCGGTCTCGTCGTCTGATATGTTGCATATCTCGCCTAGAGGTGGTAAACGTCAGACCCTAGTAGCTCGATAAGTCGTGTCGATATGAGGTCTATAACAGTTCGAGAAACTACTGATAACACTTACCAGTAAATCTCAGCAACCCTGGCCAGGGATTTCCGGTTATAGCCAATCGAACACAGCACAACATCAACTCCCTATACCGGGAGAGACGAATCCCCTCCTATCACTCATTGCCTCCATGTGATTCGGGACTGTACCTAAAAGCCACCTTTTTGCACGGCCTCTTGGACGTGGTATGATGGAAATCAAAGCACAGTGGGAATCACACAAGACTCTATGACGATCTCGGGTCAACAGACTACTCTGTACCAGTGTCACCGGAGAACTGCAATCTGACGCGAGGTATAATACCATCTGGGAGTTCTCGGCGAGTCCGTCCAGTGTACCCAGTCTCCACTGAGCACCCGTACACCATCCTTGATGTCAAACACCGATGGATATGGGATCATCCATCGCCCATCATATGGGTCAAGATGCGTATACGCTAGTCTACACTGGTGCATCGATGCCCTGTCTCGATGCACCCTCGACTAGGAACAGTTATAGGATGTACCCGTCGACTACCGTGGCCCCACTAGTATGATCTCATCATAGTCCCAATAGTCGAGTACATATCCTAAGGGCTTTATCAACATGTAATATAGAGACAATCAGTGTACATGTTAAGATAAAGTACAACCAGATAGCATACTATCATGTCCAGCAAGAAAGTCCTCCCTATATATGTCCTAGCATCCACTACAATATACATCGTATGTACAGTAATGGCCTCTAGGGCATACATATAACTAACAATCTCCCACTTGCACTAGGGCCATCTGTTATGGTATCACATACCCAACAATTAGCTGCGGTTGAAGTATCTCATACTCAACCATCCCATAAAAGTCTCTACTGGGAAAAAGGCCTTTGTGAGTGGATCCGCGCTGTCATCCTCTGTGTCTGCTCTCCTAACCTCGATCTCCCTGGAGATCAACCATCTCCCTGATCAGGTGATACTGCCTAAGAATTATATCTGGATTTCTGATGGGACGGGGGTTCCTAAGCATAAGACACAACTCCATTGACACACAATGGTAGGAACGAAGTTCATCTTATGAACTTATACATATTCAGACTGCCTCTTTGGTAGCATCTTTGGTAACGATGTATCTTGCCTTTAATCGTCTAGTATGTCACGGTATCTAGCTTGGAACTCTTCCAACATACCATCCCTCCACTGAGGGTAAAGACAATGCCTGCGACTGACATCAGTCGTCCTTATCACCCTGAAACCTTTCCAGTGATTCTCCCTAGGATCGATTGATACCATCTCACTACAACTAGTGAGTATCCTAAGATCCAATTAGATCTATCTCATAGATCCAAAACCCAGGATTTAGGAGGTATCATTTTGATCCTATATGGAGAATCCTTGTGATAAGCGGAGATTGACAGAGCGTGGCATAGGAAACTCCTTCCCTATCAAGAGTATGTCATCCACGTACTCTTACGAGGATCACCACCATACTCTCTACTACCTTTTTGTACATACAAGGTTCATCTACCATTTTGATGAAGTCAAACTCTTTGACTACCACATCAAAACAGATGTTCCAACTCTGCGATGCCTGTTTTATCATATAAAACATCTTGCGCACGTTTCCGCTGCTCCCACTGTCTACGAAGCCCTATGGCTGTGTACTTATAGACGTTCTTTTCTAAAACATCATTTAGAAAAGCAGTCATGACACCCAACCACCAGATATCGTAGTCATGGTATGCAGCCGTGGCAAGTAGGATCTGGATGGACTTAAGCATAGCTTTGAAAGTCTCAACTTTTCCATATACACCAAGTAATCTTCTCAAGATATACTCGCTCCTGATGGGGATTTAACCCTTCAGATAAAGCAACCAAAGTCCATACTTTGTCGGTGTATAAGGATTCCATCTCAGATCGCTAAGCATCCAGCCATTCTTACAGAGTCCCACTCCTGATGGCCAGCTCGAAACTAGTTGGGTCATCATCTCATGATGCAATCCTCGCTCCCACTGTCATCGAGAAACCGAAGTATCTCTCAGGCGGATGAAGAACCTTACTAGATCGGCGGAGAGGCTGAGGTTCGTTGGAAACTATTGAATCCACATTCAATAGGTATGCAGCTTCTCAAGTGCATTACTCCCAAAAGGAAATAGGAAACTCAGTAATACTCATCATAGAGCACACCATATCACATATGGTGCTATTGCTCTGCCCGATATACCATCGTGCTATGGTGTATACGGAGGAGTAATGCTGAGAGAGAATCTCATTCTCCTTTAGAATTAGTCCAGGATTTCCATGCTCAAGTATTCTCCTCCTTGATCTCATCAAAGGACATAATACTTCTACCCGTATTTTGGTTCTCTACTTCTAACTTATATTCTGTGAATATCTCAAAAGTTTCGGACTTGTGTTTCATCAGGAACATATGTCTGAATCTTGAGAGATCATCAGAGAATGTAATCAAGTAAAAAGAACCGGTCTTGGCATGTGTAGACAGGAGATTTTTCATACATCAGCATGTATCAATCCCAAGAGTTTACTAACTCTTTCTCTGTTTCCAATAAACAGAGCTATGGTCATCTAATCTTTGTGACATGACTGGAAAGTTTCATAAGATGTAAATTTAAACTAATTTAAATATGCATCTTTATGTAACTTCATCCAGTCGGGTCACATTGATATGACCTAGTCTATAATGTCTCAAGAAGGATTCGTTCATTTCTGAACTCTCCCTCTTGTGTGTGTTCTGTATACTAAGAACTGTAGTTTGATTTAGAACGTCAATGCTTTTAGATAACGTACCTGAACCGATCAACTCTTGATATAGGAAATGTTCAAAACATTATCCAACAATACAAAATTATATCATTTCTTTAATAAAGAGACTGATATGATTTTGTATATCAGGTTCGGTATCTAATAACATTTGTTCAGAATCAATGTATTTTAGTAATACAGGGTGATAGTGACCAACAGACTTGGCTGCAACACTTGCACCGTTTTCTGTCTCATGAAACTTATCACCCGTTCACAGTTCTCTACCTATCTGTAGCCCATGTAATATATTACATATACGGGATCCTGATCCGGTATCAAATACCCAGGACGTAAAGGATACTGAGAAATAGTTCTCTGTAATGAACACACCCGAAGAGGATGCATCGTCATGCACTTTCTTCGTTTGGGCGGCACGGGAATTCTGTTAATCCCCAATTTCCTGCTCTGTCTTATAATAATTATAAGTTGGAGCGGGACCAACGTTCCCCAACTCAGTATAACATGCGGGTTCGGTCAATAATCCGTATTATTATCTTGATTAAGGCGTTATATGGTCGCTACCTGGAGAGAGAGAGAAGAAAATACTCAGCGTGCGCTCTTGCAAGATTAGATTGGTTATTTAATATATCTAATCAGGATGTCTCCCACTGTTTTAATCATATCTTCCTTCAAACCCTAAAAGAAAAGACTAGCCGGGATTAATTACACGCTACAAGTTCGCCAATCTTTCAGCCAGGCCAGTGTCGGTACTTTGAGGGAGGTCCCCCGTGCTTTCGCACGAACCTAATTAATGTAAACCTCGTTTTCCCATAGGCGTAACCCCGTTGACACCTTTCTAGACACCTACTTGATCGGCTAATTGTAATGTATAAAACTCTCCCAGGAGTAACTCTTACTCGCAGCGGGTATCGGGATCCAACTATCTCATAGAAGGTATGCAATCTTATTGCAAATTTCAACACTTGAAATTCCCAATAATATTTTACCCCAAACGATCTAGGACCTTGACAAGGTCAACAAACCATAGATCGTAAGTCAAGTTCAACCCGTCATTTCTTGATTGAATTAAACCCACCCGCACGACCCTTGACAAGATCAACAAGGCCGTATGACTACCCTAACCCAATCTGCATCATATGCATAAGCAGATAAATACTGGTCAGCTACCGCACACTGCGCCTTGACAAGGTCAACAAATGCAGTACGAATACTAAGCAGGACTTATCTGAAATGACGGAGGGCTACGACAGGTTTTTCTGAAAACCTATTGCGTAATGAACTTGATATCGTTGTAGAATCAAATGATTTTAAAATGGAGTGTTTTTTAGGCTTTTCTAGTTTTGCTAAAGGGGTCACTCCCGGTGAAGGGATCGTCGGCCCTTTTCTCGTCGAATGAGGTGCGGGATATATCATATATATCACTGTGCAAAGCAGAAACTATAGAAGCAATCAAAAGACAAACCGAGGGTTGTAGCATCTGCCAGTTATTGCTAAAAGAGCCACTCCCGGTGAAGGGATCTCGGTCCTTTCCTTATCGAATAAGGTGCAGGATGTTCTACAAGGAACACCGCGATGCAAAGCAAGAACTGTAGCTACCTTTTTTTTTTTTGAAAATTCGATTCCACAACATCTTAGGTTTCTTTTATTTCATTAATCATATTAATGAAGTCCCATTTTATTATACTTCACAAGCATCAGATATGAAACGAAATCAACAATATAATATAATATATCTCATATAATATAAACATTCGTCTCAGGCAGTAATATGATCTCATCACAAAACATTACAGCAGAAGAACATATATGAAATATTGGATATACTAGGACGTCCGTGTTTTCAATACGAGCCTGTATAAAACACGGATTCCACGGTCGCGATGAATAGCCAAACCCACATCCCTAGACCCCTACGAGAGCGGCAAGTAACACTGCCAATTCTAGGGTTAGGAGACCCGGTCTCGACTCCTCGAGATGGTCTCCCACTGGACCCTAGAACCCGGTTACTTGTGCTCCCCGCCTTGGGTCTACCTAATGCGGAAAAGTAAATAATATACAACGGCGGTGACATCTTCCGCAACCTGGAAGTGCCCCAATAAAAGAATATTACATACAAATGAATTTTACATGAATGAAAATGAAAAACTCTCATCTCATATAAAACCCCCGGCTATTCAAAATGCGACGATCCAATATAACATATCTATCAACACATAATATCTCATATCATCAACGTAAGTAAGTATGCATACACCGATTGTCGTCGACGTATAGCAACGACAATCGGCAATACCACTACATACTACACTTACGGTCACAGAAAAGAAAGTGTAAAACTACAACAGTTGGAATCCGTAACCTCTTTAGACATCGCATGCCTAACCAAATGAATTCCTTAGACATCGCATGCCTAACAATTATAAACCCCGCATTTTAGTCTCATTATCGAAAACACTTTTCAATATCAAGTCGGGCAATTCAACAAGATTCCCGACATTCTGATCGAATGCTCGTCGCAAACTTTAGTAGACGGCCGCACCCCCGACGCCGTCGACGAAGTGCACCAAGGTGGAACACCGCTACCGCGAGCACCCAAACAGATGCTTTCGGCGACGGGGTTCTCCTACAGTCACTTGGTCGGGGCTAAGGGGTGTAGCTGTCTATTAAGTTTATCCGGCGAGTATCCGCGTACGCTACGTGATTGCGACGGACTTTTGATCACATCAAAATTCCGTGGCAACCGATCAAGTGAGACTAAACTGCTATGTTTACAATATTCAAATCAGTTATCTCATAACTATGTGTGGATTCCAAATATTGTATCCCATTCCGGATAAATAGAAAATGTTAAACTTTCCGATCGAACATTCAAATACCCAAGATTTTCCCAATATATCTCAACACTTGAAATTAGTTTAAAAACATCCATCACATGCCACAGTACCAATGGTCCAGCCGTAGAAGGGTCAAGCCAACGCCTCACATGTGGCATGCCGTACTGCCACAAACCCTAAGGTTCAGAAGCAGTTCAAGACGGTCACATAATCGAGTTAAGGTTTGTTGTCTTCTAGAGGGTCCACCGCGTTACTTGCATGACTTAGAACGTTCTTAAACATGAGGAAAAATCCAACTTTTGAAAAATTTTCCGTCTAGGGAAAAAGTGAGTTATTGATGTCCGCCCGAACTTTTTAACAGTTTCTAAAATTATCTGGACAAACTAACCAAAGTTATAATATCCGATCAAAACAACGAGTTCCCAATACACCCCAGAAAACTCAACACTTGAGTGAAGATTAAAATTACCCAGAAAAAACAGGAGTCAAATATAACAATTACTGTGCAAAGAAAAGTCAAAGAGTCAACATAACGGCCGCGGATCCGCCGCGCCACGTGGGGTAAGGCCACGGTTCCGCGGCAGTTTGAAGGAGTTAGGGCATCGTCTTGCACAGTAATTCATATAAAACCCTGCTCATTTTTCTGCATATTTTTAATCTGGAAAAATGCACAGTTTTGAAAAATGTACAGAGAATGGGTTTTATCGGGTATTTCGGGTTCGATCGGACTTTAAACTTCGTCTAGACATCGCCTAAAGCTCTAGCTTGGCTCTGATACCACTGTAGGGTTGCTAGGCACACGCACAAGGGTCTACGAGGCATCAACCATGCCCGATTAAAAATTTAGCCGTGCCGAACAATCCGAATACAGATATTTAAACTAGGATTTAGGCGAAAACAAGTATGTTAAACTATTTAACACTAAGTGAGAGGGATTACAACCTTTGTAGATCCGGTCCTTCACTTCATAAGCTCCGTGTTGAGGTCCCTTCACTGCGAACATCTTGTTCTCGACTCTCGAGAGGCTCCACGAAGAGAAAGGTGCTGTCTTGCTTCCGATCTACGATATAAAGATGATCTACCTTGAAGTTTCGTTAACACAAGCTAACACTCACTAAAATGAGTGAACACTCTCATCTAAAGGGCAAGGGAAGATGAGGATGATGAAGTAGGATTTTTGCTCTCTTTATTTATATTTTTCTCACATTTATTCATCACTTTGGAAAAATCTAGCAAGCTTTTTCATGAAAGAATGATGAAGGAAGAAGATGAATAATGAATTGTGATGAATAATAAAAAGGTTATCATAATTATTTATGCAACCATGGTTGTAGTAACCAATGTAGAGAGTTTACTAGGGTTAGGGTTTGGGTTGTGTTAAGTGTGAGTCATGGATAAAGATCAACACAAATATCTTTATCATGACAAAGTAAAACCATCTAGAAACATCTAGAATGCATTAACCCAAATCAAACCCTAATCTTGTTTAAACTCCTCTAATCATGTTGCATTAATAATTATAACATGTTATAATATTATATATCACATATACAATATTTATTGTAACAAAATAAAATAATACAATTAACATATATCGCATATATATCAATGTATTACCTGAGTGAGAAAAAGAATCTTTTAGTGAGCTAATATTAGTTAATGCAATTTAATATATCAAATATATTATTATACATTAAATTATCGAATTAACACTTGATCCGACAATCCGGCTATATCGCATATAACCGACTAATATTTATCCGTACCGATTCATCGAATCAACACTTGATCCGATGACCCGGCTGATATCAAATATCACGAGAATACAATACGATATCACATACCACATTATCCTCGGTCCCGCACATATCACATATGTGCTCCTACTCCGTTTTGCCTGAGCCAAGAAACCTCTGTGTAGGACTCTAAAGAATCGTCAATACGCCGGCAGTGGGTGATGATCATATCAAACACCCACAAGCTACAAGCGGTCAGCTAAACGTAACAACTACCCAGGTATTGAGCGCTCAGAAGATCAACAAGCAAGCCTGTACATTCTCCTGTGAATCCAAACAGTAACACTCCCATACAGTCCGGTCTCGTCGTCTGATATGTTGCATATCTCGCCTAGAGGTGGTAAACGTCAGACCCTAGTAGCTCGATAAGTCGTGTCGATATGAGGTCTATAACAGTTCGAGAAACTACTGATAACACTTACCAGTAAATCTCAGCAACCCTGGCCAGGGATTTCCGGTTATAGCCAATCGAACACAGCACAACATCAACTCCCTATACCGGGAGAGACGAATCCCCTCCTATCACTCATTGCCTCCATGTGATTCGGGACTGTACCTAAAAGCCACCTTTTTGCACGGCCTCTTGGACGTGGTATGATGGAAATCAAAGCACAGTGGGAATCACACAAGACTCTATGACGATCTCGGGTCAACAGACTACTCTGTACCAGTGTCACCGGAGAACTGCCATCTGACGCGAGGTATAATACCATATGGGAGTTCTCGGCGAGTCCATCCAGTGTACCCAGTCTCCACTGAGCACCCGTACACCATCCTTGATGTCAAACACCGATGGATATGGGATCATCCATCGCCCATCATATGGGTCAAGATGCGTATACGCTAGTCTACACTGGTGCATCGATGCCCTGTCTCGATGCACCCTCGACTAGGAACAGTTATAGGATGTACTCGTCGACTACCGTGGCCCCACTAGTATGATCTCATCATAGTCCCAGTAGTCGAGTACATATCCTAAGGGCTTTATCAACATGTAATATAGAGACAATCAGTGTACATGTTAAGATAAAGTACAACCAGATAGCATACTATCATGTCGAGCAAGAAAGTCCTCCCTATATATGTCCTAGCATCCACTACAATATACATCGTATGTACAGTAATGGCCTCTAGGGCATACATATAACTAACAGATACACCACTGCTTGACTTGATACCTGATCCTGTTACTAATGCTGACAACCCTGACATATTGTCCTGACGGACGTATCCTGTTGTCTGCATAGACAAAACCTGTACCTGCTTTATTATGTGTTGGCATTAGCTCCAGATTATCAATACCTGACTTGAACACATAACCTTGGGGGTATGGGAAAATCAAAGCTGTAACCGAGTGTAACTTAAAAGGATATTACCTGATCGTGGTCCCGGGGGGTAACGGGAAAGAATCATTCGTGATTCTTCTTGGTCCGTGGTCCCGGGGGTAACGGGACAGAGTCATTCGTGACTCTTACAACTTGGTCTGTGGTCCGGGGGGGGGGGGGAACGGGACAGAACCATTCTTGGTTCACATATCTTGATCCGTGGTCCCGGAGGGTAACGAGACATATTCTTTGAATCAGATTAGGAGTACATCAATTGATTTCGAATAACTTAGAATAGACAACCCAGAAGCACAATTTAGATTACTCACCGCACTTCACTTACCCATATATACCTCATTGTTTCATATCTATGTTTGCTTGTTATAGTCATATTATCGTTTATATCCATGCCTGCCTACATAGTTACATCCTAGTTACATTTTATTGTTTGGTATTATAATGCACTGATGTCTGGGTTTTGCATGGCCCAGATCCTCTGTCTCTTTCGTAGGCTGATCAGGAGTATTTCCGCCATCAGGCCGAGCAGTGAGGATCCTTTTAGTATCTAGTTTAGTTTAGTTTAGTTTTATTTCCGTACTTTCATTTCCTAATCTGAGCCCGTATTTGGGACGTACTTTCCAGATGTTATTGCTTATTGGATTTATTGCTTCCGCATATATATTATTTCTTGACTCGTTTATTCTGACATATGGACATGTACTAGATAGTTCGTTTTTATTTTACTGTTTTTGATATCTTATAGACAGCCGTAATGTGACTGTGGATGGATGTTTCCTAGCCACAGGTAGCATGGTTGGATCTGTCACGTGCCGATCTTAGCGCACTCTGGGAAGCGGGGCGTGGCAATTCATGTCTACTAACACAAACAATCTATCATGAGGGCCCATGTTTCCAAGCCTCTGGGGCCCTACTCTTGGGTTTGAAATACTTCAATGACGGTTAAAATCCTGGTACTAACACATCTCGATTCGGGTCCGAGGTTCCTTGCTCCTGAGGCCTTACCCTTGAGTTCGAGAACACTCTTGAGATTGGTTGGCATTTACACTTGAACCCACGTTAGTTAACTTTTCCTTTCAGTGACCTCTTTAGTACGCATTGCTATTCATTACATGTTCAGCACTTTTACTTGTTGTGTGCTCACTATACCTACACTACACGGCCATGCTGTACTTGTTTGACATGCTCATGTTACATTGGTATGTTTATATATATATATATATATATATATATATATATATTGCCATGTTCATGATACATTGCCATGTGCATATATTGCCATATTGCCATACTCATGATACATTGCCATATGCATATATTGCCATACTCATGATATATTGCCATGTGAATATAGTTGCTAGATTTAATTGACACCTATAATCATATTAGAATTCATATGCTACTTGCATACTGTCGTTTACCATATTCATATTTCTATCCTTTTTAGGGACTTACCGAGCGAAAATTCGCTGACGGGCATTTCACCCATCTTTTATTTCTTTGGAATGTTCGTCAGATAATCTAGAGAGTTAAGAGGTGGAACCTACTGCTGAAGATTACGACCAGTTAATTTCTAAAGTTGTTCCTTAGTTTTCTTTCCAGTTTGCAGTTTCAGTATGCCACTTGTTTTTTATTTCAGCTTTTCCTTTTCAGTAAGCCACATGTTTAGGTTTTTATGTTTATGTCTCTCGTTCAAACTTCTCGTAATCAGTTTGAAACTTGTGAAATTTGAATATAATAAAATAATTGTTGGATTTTATTCACTTGTCATTCGTATAATGCTTATAAACGCTTAGCGTATTTGTTTCGGGAAATGACTTTCTCGAATTAAATACGTCGTGGACCTCGTCGCGTGCTTGCTCTCATGTCTTTTTGGGAAGCGGGGCATGCCAAAAACATAATTCAACTTGCACTACTACATACAGTCACTATTAGAGACCGTATGGAACGGTCCCCAAAAAATAATAAACGGTTGCTGAAATATGGTCGCTGATTGGGTGGTCGCTGATATGTATATTATACGAACGGTCGCTAATATATGTATCAGCGACCGTTTCCTCCGGTCGCTAATAAGGAGACGCGTGGACATCCTAACAAATTTAACCATTTCCTAATATCAGCGAATGGTCGCTGATAATGTATTAGTGACCGTTCCTGTAGCTAATACGGTCGCTAATACCTATTTTTCCTGGAAATTTTTTTTACAGAAAAATGATGTATTCAATACAATAATACAAAAGATCACAATATATTACGCCCAATAGTGTTTCACATACAAATCAATATATATGCATAATTAATAACATATCCAACAAGATCAACAACAAATACGAACACATACGCATACAAACCAGCATATAAACATTATCCACGATATATCCACCAATATCAACAACTCAATCAAATACATATGAACTAAATTCTTAATAAAAAAGCTGTCACACCCCGCTTTCCAAGATACGTAAATTACGGTACATGACAGAGCCAACTATGCTATATGTGGTTAAGAACCATCCCTCCACAGTCACATTACGGCTGTCTATCGGATATCAAGAACAGAAAAGAACATAATCTAGCTAGTACATGTCCATTTTTCATAGTAAATAAAATCAAGAAAATGCATAAAGCGGAAACGAATCAAGATCCAATAAACAGTATCTGAATCATGTCCCAATATGAGCTCACATCAATAAACAAAACTACGGAAATAACTAAACTAAACATCTCTAATAATACACGTTCAATTCCTCATTGTTCGGCTTGATTGCTAAAGTACTCTTGATCTGCCTGCGATAAAGATAGAGGAACTGGGCCATACAAAACTCAGACCTCAGTGCGTCATAATATCAAAATAACAGTAATAACTAGGATACAATAATATGATTAAACAAGAATATAAATAAATAACACAGATATGAAATAGTGAGCTATGTGTATGTATGGTGTGTGATGTGTATCCTAAATCCGTTGACCGAGAGTGGCAAATAATATAGGAAATGAAGTGTTTCTAGGTTATCTATATTAAAAGTCTTTGAAATCAATTAATGTAATTCTCATCGTAACCCAGCAGTATTGTAACGACCCCAATATTACTATACCATCATGTTTTCTTTCTTTAGTAAAATATTGTATTTATTTATTCATAGTATTTTTTTATATTTTGTTTTCTATTATATATATATATATATATTTATTGTCTTTTCTCTTATGCATTTTTATTTATATTGCTTAGATACGCTTAGCGTATTTACTTCAGAGTAAATACATAGCGGCCTCGTTGCGCCCTTCGCCGTACACCGGGAAGCGGGGTGTGACAGGTTTTGTTAGTGGCCCATGCGGGTCAGAGCTGTATGGAACCCTATCATGCAGTTCAGTTCTGCGTGAACAACCTAAGCAAATAACACAAGAAAAAGTAATTGAAAACATTCTTTACATTACAGATTCCTTGAATCCATCTTGATCTCCACCTTCGGTTTCCTTGAAGTCCATTTCTCCACTTTTGAATTCTTAATTCTTATTCACCTTTTCTATTTGTATCTTGTAGACTTATTAGCTCAATTGGTTAGAGTATCAATCGAAGGAGCTCGAAGACAATATCATCCTAATCTTGTTTCCTTACTTTATTGCAATATCCTTCTTGAGTAATTTCAAGGACGGAATTATTTTAAGGAGGGTAGAATGTAGCGACCCCAATATTACTATACCATCGTGTTTTCTTTCTTTAGTAAAATATTGTATTTATTTATTCGTAGTATTTTTTTTATATTTTGTTTTCTATTATATATATCTATTGTCTTTGTCTTTTGTGCATTTTTATTTATATTGCTTAGATACGCTTAGCGTATTTACTTCATAGTAAATACGTAGTGGCCTCGTTGCGCCTTTCGCCGTACACCAGGAAGCTACAAACAATAGCGTTAACACTAAATACAACATTACAATAATAATAATAATACAAATATAAAAGCTACACTCTCTCTCTTTCTGTCTTTTCTACTTCTTCCTTATCTTTGGGACTTACCGAGCGATTGTTCGCTGACGACATTCCTTCTCTTTCTTCTTTGGAATGTTGTCAGGTGATCTGGACACCCAGGAGATCGAGCCCCACCAGCGAAGACTTGGACCAGCTAGCCTACGACCTAGAGCTTTAGATTCATTGTACACATTTACTTTTAGTACTTTCCATTTCTGTTATGCCACTGTTTAGGCATCACTTTCATTCAGATGTATTTACTTTTCCATGTACTGTAAACGAATGTTAATAAATAAAGTTGCTGTTCAGTTATATCTTGTCTCTTGTGCATTTATATTTATATTGCATAGATAAGCTTAGCGTATTTACTTCAGAGTAAATATGTAGCGGCCTCGTCGGACGCTCTGCCCGTGCACCGGGAAGCGGGGCGTGACAAGTATATATCCTGTTCATTCCCTACGGGATCACAGTAATAGTATTTATTCCGTAACGCCCGGAAACACGGCAAACAAGTATTTATTTCGTAACACTCGGAAAAACGACAAACAAGTATTTATTCCGTAACACCCAGAAAAATGACAAACAATGATAATATCCACTTGAGTTATGTTTCAGTTACATTCTTGATTTCCTCTTTTCCTCCAGGTTTGTGTTCAAGTCAGGTATTAACGATATGAATCTAATGCTAATACAGGATCAAGTAGGTACAGTTCTTGTCTATGCAGACAACAAGTCACGTCCATCAGGACAACAAGTCAGGATTGTCGACATTAGCAATAAGATCCAAGTAACAAGTCAAGTGTGTGTCATGAACATGCCATGTGATATATATTAACCAAATAGATACCTAATGTGAAACTGTAATCAATATCGAAACACGGTAAACACAATTGATACCAGGATGCATATGTATCTATCTGTAATAACCATTATACGTCCCTTACCATGTATGATGCAAACTAGATAACATGTTGTACTGATATTGTAGTATAATGATACCATGATGTTCCGGCATGCAACTAGATAAACTATTATCAGTACGGATACCGTAAAACTGTAAATCTGTAATATTTGCCGAATAATAAAACACATGCACTATTTTTATTTATATAGAGATCGATATAATAATATAGCATGGTGCAAGTTAAAACTTGCCTGATCAGATCTCATGTCGAGATACAGATGCTATATCCTACGTCAGATTAATATTGTGATCCAAACTTACGCGTGCAGGACTGGACCCGGCTGAGTAGTGACGTGACGTGGTGACTAGGCTGGATGACGATGGTGACTGGGTCGTCTGGATCGTCGGCGACGTGTGCAACTCTGGCGAGCCGATCGGAGAATCAAGATGTTAGGTCCACGTTACCTCTCCCTGTACTTTCGGGGTTGCGGAAACGGTAAAACGAAATTTTTTCTTGACTAGGTAACATGGACCGTAAAAGCCGGATCTTTGATAAACTAGGAACTAGCAAACTACAAGAGGTGTTATCTACTATGCCATAGAAGTTATACCTCACGATACCTGTCCTTCGGGTCTTCATTCCGCTGTCCCGCCTGTCCATCCATGCTCCGAGGGTCGATCCGGACTTTGGTCACCTCCGCGGCCTTCTTGAGTCGAAGACGATCCACCCGAGAGTTGTACACCGAGCTCCACCTTGAGCCGAGGCAACTAGGGCAACAAGATCGCTAGTCTTGAAGTCCTAGGTTATGTAGAAGAGGTTGATGGAGGTGTTTGTCTATGTGGATTCTTTTTCTCTCAACACATGAGATCACAAGAAGAAATCAAGATGAGGAAGATGAAGGAGAACTAGCAACCATGAGAGCTCATTTTCTTTTCTTCTCACAAGAGAGAGAATGAGAATGAGAAAAATGAATTATTAACTAAAGAAAAAAGGCACCATGGTTGCAATAATACTAAACAACATCATTACAAATCCTATCATGATAAAGTTGATGTTACATTGAATTGACCATTTTCATAATCAAAAAGAAAAAGAAAATCCAAAGAAGAGTGTAGACCTCTCATGAAGGTCAATGGTCAACTTTGGTCAACGGGTCAACAAAGTCAAGAGTGGTCAAATGGTCAAAGCAATTAGCCATCACAAAATTATCACTAAAAAGATTAGTAAATAATGTCTCCGGCTCATAATGGTTTTGACTGAACGAATCGTCAAAACCCTAATGAGTCCGCCTCAAAATGGTTTTGACCGAATCAACTGTCAAAACCCTAATGAGCCTACCACATAACGGTTTTGGCCGAACCAACTGCCAAAACCCTAATGAGGCACCCCCTCCTTCATCGCTTCTCAAAACTGTGCATACACACCCGCATCCGCATTTCGTAGAATGCGAATGCACAGAAGATAAAACAAATCCATCCGTACAATATTAGGATCTGGCTTAAACCAAAGCCCACCAGTATTGCCTGCCCGAACAGCATACGCACACAAGTGCACGTAAGTGATCGCAGCTCTGCCGTAAAACCATACGGCCTCTACACGTTTTGCTCAGTGCAGGGAAACTCTCTGTGTGGGACTCTAAATACTCGACACTACGCTGGCAGTGGGTTTAACCACATACCGCAAGCGACACTAGCTGTACGTAACAGTCCCCAGGTAGATGTCGATAAGAAGGCCGATGAGGTAAACCCATCCAAACTCCTACTGAGCCTGTATGTGACAATCTTCGTACAATCCGGTCTGTTCGTCTGATAACATCACATGGCGGGCCTAAGGGGTGGTAAACGTCAGTCCCCTAATAGAGGTACAAGTCGTGTCGGAGTGTAGCCCAGAACACCCTGAGATAACACTGGAAACCTACCAGTATATCTCACTTGCCCTGGCCAGGGACTACTTGTGTAATGGCTCTCCTAGACATAGCGCGATGTCAACTCCCAATACCGGGAGAGACGAATCCTGTCTAACCGTCACTGCCTCCAAGTGCTTCGGGACTGCACCCAACTACTACTTGTTTGCACGACTAAGTAGAGCCGTGGTAGGGTAGTAATCAAAGAACAGTAGGAACACACTCGAGGCGAAGTGACAGTGTCAAGTCAGCGGACTAAGCTGTACTCATGTCACCTGGGAACTGTTAACTGACGATAGGTATAATACTAACCAACAGTTCCCAACGAGTCCTGTCCAGTGTACTCGTAACCTAACGAGCACTCGCATACTATCTCAAGTACGACGTACTGACGGCTGTGGGACAGACCGTCTCCCGTACTGGGATGAGAAGCGCATACGCTAGTCTACTCCGGAGTATCGATGCCCTGTCTCGATAATCTCACGACAAGGGATGTGCATAAGGATGTGCTTGTGGATTACCCAGCCCCCATGAGTGTGATCGCCATCACAACGTCGGTAATCAAGCAAAGATCCTAAGGGCTCTACTAATGCGTATAGGTGATATACTAAAAGAAACACCTGTACACATTAAAGCGGAGACAAACCAAGTAGCATACTACCATTTTGAGCAAGATTGTCTATACAACTGTGAATATCCTAAGCTCCCATCAAGTAATATACATACTAGTATGATACAGTACTGGCCTCTAGGGCATATACACTAACACAAGAAACGAACAAGAAAAAGAACAAGAAGAAGGAGAAGAAGACTGGGTAGCTGCTGTTGGGTTCTGGGGTGGCGAGGACAGAGGAAAGACGACGGCGGCGACGGCCGACGGCGATGTGGTTGCGTCGGCGAGATGGCAGTGGGTTCTTAGGTTGGTGATCAGGGTCGAGGATGTCGTGAAGTTGGTAGTGGTGGTGGTCTAGGGTGTCGGAAGAGGAGAGGGAGATGAGGAGGTGAAGGTGGGGCGATTTCAATTAAAATGGTGTTAATTAGGAATTTAAAGAGTATCTGTTTGATTGCAGGAAAATTAAACAGTGCAGGAGAGTAGAGGGGAGCTGAAGAGACGTGTGTGTAAAGTACGGAGGCGATTGGAGCAATGGAGATCGTCAGTGGCATCCAGATGGGAGAAATGGGCGGTTGGATTTGGTCCAAGTGCATCAAGATTCGTGCCACATGCTTAACTCCGTGTTTACTCCTCATTTATCCTGTTCGATTTTTCTGAAACTTTTCGATTCTCCGTGTATTGCACGTGCAACTCTTGGGCTTCTGAAAAGTTAATAAGAAAATATTAAAAATAAATGGGGCTGATAGGAATTGAACACACAGGCAATGACACGGCAGTGTAAAGGCTTTACCAGTGAGCTACAAGTTGCTTCTTACTTTTATTGAACAAAAATAACTTATAGCTCATAATCAGGCTGAAATACCCTTTCTATACATTAAAACAGAAAATTTTTTACAGGAATTTCAGAGTCGTTACATTCTACCCTCCTTATAAAAATTTCGTCTTCCAAATTTATACAAAAGTTTAAACTTCAAACAGATGAGGGTATCGTGCACGCATATCGTCTTCTCGCTCCTAAATCAATTCTCCTGGAGAATCTTTCCTCCACATCACTCGGACCAAGTTCACCTCCTTGTTCCGCAATGTTTTCACCTTTCGGTCCAGGATCTCAACTGGTTGTTGCTCGCAAGTTAAATCAGTCTGTACAGTGAGTTCTGAGTGATCAAGTATGTGGCTGAGGTCGCTCACATATCGTCGTAGTTGGGATATGTGGAACACATTATGCACTCTTTTTAATGATGGTGGTAGGGCCAAACGGTATGCCACTTCCCCAACTCATTCGAGTATGTCGAACGGTTCGATATACCTTGGACTTAGTTTACCCCTCTTCCAAAACTTATCACTCCTCTGTTCGGAGAGATCTTCAGGAATACATGCTCTCCAGCTATCGACGCTTTGCATTTTCCTAATGTTTCTGTCGGTCTTGGGCTATGCACATCTTTTCCCTGATAATGCGAACTACATCCACAGTTGCCACGATCATCTCTAGTCCAAGGAGTTCACGATCTCCAACATTGTCCCAACTCAGCGGGGAACGACACTTCCGTCCGTCGAGTGCTGCGAATGGTGCCATCCCAATGCTTGCCTGGTAGCTGTTGTTAGATGAAAACTTCACAAGGTGTAGGTGATCTTTCCACAAACCTCCGAAGTCTAACATACAAGCTCTCAGCATGTCTTCCAGAATCTGAATAGTTCGCTCGGACTGTCCGTCTGTTTGTGGATGGATGATACGTCGTGCTGAAATTCAGACTCATTACCAGGCTAGCTTCCAGACTCTGCCAAAACTGTGATCGGAATCTCGTATCATGATTGGAGACGATGCGAACATGCACCTCATATAAACTCACGATCTCCTTCATGAGTTTATAGGTATCAAAACAAGTATGGTACATCTTGAAGGTATAAATCTTACTTTAGATTTTTACTCACCTCCATGTACTTCCTTACTAACGTCTCGGTTGACTGTCTAACTCTAAATGGAATAAAGTGAGCTGACTTGGTGATTCGATCCACAATAACCCAAATTGCGTCGTTACCCTTCATGCTACGAGGGAGAGCAATCACGAAGTCTATGGTAATGTGCTGCCATTTCCATTCTGGGATTAGTAACGGCTGAAGTAGACCAGCAGTTCTGTGATATTCAGCCTTCACTTGCCGACACACTAAATACTTTGCTACGCTTCTTGCTACTTCTCACTTCATTCCATGCTACCAATAGTGTTACCGTAGATCCTTGTACATCTTTGTGCCACCATGGTGTATCGAATATGAAGAGCTGTGAGCTTCTTTCATCAACTCTTCTCGAACATGGCCGACTGGCACGTATAAATGGCTCCCATACCGTAAGGATCCATCTTCATGGATGATGAAGTCAGTTCAAAGTCCACTTTCTACTTCTTCTCGGATAGTTTGTAGCTTGGCATCATTTGCTTGAGTTGCCTTGATCTGATTGACACGAGTGGATTGGATTTGTAAGTTCATCAAAGATGAAGCATTACCTGGCACAACTACTTTAATCTCCAATCCGTGCAATTCTTGTTGTAGCTTCCACTGGACGGTGAGGTTCATAGCTAATGGCTGGCGACTAAGTACACCGGGAACTACGTTCACCTTTCTAGGATGATATTGTAGGTTGATATCGAAGTCCGCCATGAGCTCAAGCCATCTTCTTTGTCGCATGTTGATTTCCTTCTGAGTAAATACATACTTCAGACTTTTGTGGTCAGTGTATATATCCACTCGTTCTCCACCAAATCTTGAGTGCGAAAATGACGGCTGCCAATTCCAGATCATGTGTTGGATAGTTGTGTTCATGAACTTTTAATTACCTTGATGCAAAAGCCACAACTTTTCCATGCTGATATAGAACACATCCTAATCTTTTACCGGACGCATCACAATGCACATCGAACACGCCAGATTGATCCGGTATTACAAGAATAGGTGCAGAGGTTAATCTTGACTTGAGTTCTACAAAAGCCTTGTCACATGCTTCTAACCACACGAATACTTCGTTTTTATGTATAAGCTTGGTCAGGGGTGCTGCGGTCTTTGAGAATCCTTCGATAAAGTGTTTGTAATATCCTGCTAAGCCCAGAAAACATCTTATATCTTTCACCATCTTTGGTGTCGGCCACTCACTGATAGCTGACACCTTAGCTGGATCTACAAAGATTCCTTCGCATGAAACAATATGTCCGAGAAATCTAACTTGATCTAGCTAAAATTCACGCTTGCTGTACTTGGCGTAGAGCTGGTGTTATCGTAATATCTCTAGGATAATGTGTAAGTGCTCGGCGTGCTCTTTTCGATAATTTGAATACACCAGGATGTCATCGATGAAGATGAAAACAAACCTGTCTAAATACTCTCGGAAAACTTGGTTCATCAGGTTCATAAAAATGACAGGTGTATTGGTCACTCCAAATGGCATTACGAGATATTCGTAATGGCCATAAATGCCGTTTTCGGAATGTCAGACTCTTTGACCTTCACCTGATGATAACCCGAACAAAGATCTAACTTTGAAAAGATACAAGATCAACTTAATTGATCGAAAATGTCATCGATGCAAGGTAATGGATACTTGTTCTTAATCGTTACTTCGTCCAGAGCTCGATAATCCATGCACATCCGGCAGGTACCTTCTTTCTTCTTCACTAGTAACACCGGTGATCCCCAACTTGAATTACTGGGTTTGATCCAACCTTTCTTCAGGAGCACGTCTAACTGGATACGAATTTCTTTCAATCCTTTCAGACTTAGTCAGTATGGAGCTTTGATTATAGGTTGTGCACCGGGTTGTCAATCAATACTGAATTCAAGAGCTCGACCGGGAGGCAAACCTGATATGTCTTCAAGGAAAACATCCTCGAACTCTTGAACTACTTCAGCTGGCAGGGAGAACACTTCTGCATTTTTCGACTTGACACGGTAGCTTCCTGGTTCCAAGGTTTCATTTCCACTTTTGAAATAGAAGACTGGGTGACCTGGTATCTTAAATACCACTCTCCTTTGACGGCAGTCAATGGTAGCATAAAATACTCCCAGCCAATCCATTCCCAACATAACATCGAAATTTGGTATGTCCAATACTTTGAAATTTACGTAGAATTCTCTGCCGCAAACTACAACTGGACACTGATCATATCCCAAAGTTGCCTTCAAGACTCTATTCTCGGAATTGACATTCCAGCTTGAAACGAGTGGCTTGATGGGAATCACGTGCGTTCTTACGAACCGTTGTAATTTGAAGCAATGTGAAACTCCTGTGTCGAAAAGTGCTAGCGCAGGAAGGGTGGCTACTAATATATAGTACCTAAGTTGTGTGGGGTTGTGTTTAGATATAGAAAAAGATAACGGTGTACTAGTATCGAAGGTTGAAAGGATGAGAAGATTTTACCGATGATGACTTGTCCTGTGGTTTCGGCCTCCTCGACTGTTATTGTAAAAGCCTGTCGTCTCGGTACATTCCTCCTTGCCAGAGGCACATTCCTTTGCCCTTGAGGCACGTTTCTCTGTGCCTGATGGAATTGACACTGAGACTATGCTGGTGGTCCTTATGGAGCTGGTGCAGGAAGAGCTAGGCGGGATGCAGGTGCTTGAATGGCTGGCCTCTGCGGAGCTGGAATTGTGGGTCTAGGTGCTAGTGTTGCTTTACTACGATATGGGTATGCTCCTATAGCGTGAGTGGATGCGCCACAAATCAAACACAGGCCATTTGCACGCCTGCAGTCCTTCGCCAAGTGTCCAGTTCTTTTGCGGTAGAAATAGAAATCTGGGCTGGACCGGTTAAATGATCCTCCTGGCCTCTTAGGTGCAAAAGTCGGCCTGGAAGAGGCTCCTCCTGTCATCTGAGTAGCAGAGCGTTTGATTCCGGCTACTTGCGGTTTACCCTTCTTCTTGACCACAGCTTCATAACGACGCGCTGTCATTAGAGCGAGTTTATGAGTTGGATAGTCTCCTATGGCTAAGGCTGCTTGAATCTCCGGGTCTAAGTCTTGTTGGAATCGTATAGCCCGAATCTCATCGGTAGGGATCAGGTGTGTCGCGAACCTGATAAGATGTCGATGCCAAATAGTTACGTGTTTTACGGAATAGAATTTGAGACGAATTCTTTTCCTGCTAAGAATGATGAATTCAGCATCATATTCATCCACTGATTTTACCCATATAAAGCCTTATTGCAGGTGGATGCACTGTTGTTCCATCTCAAAACGGGCAGTCTCGGGGAAAAACTTCGCATCGAACAAATCGCGGAACATCTTCCACTCTATTGGTTATGTAAGACATCTTTCATCGGCCTTCCACCAGACTCTTGCGTTTTCCGTGAGCTGGAGTTTTGCCACACGAACAAAGCTATGTCTAGTACCTGCGCTGCTGTAAGGTCGTCCTCGATATTTCAGGCTCATTCTTCAACCTCAAGAGAACTCTCTTTTCTTAAGAAGTTCTTAGGATGAAATGCCCAAAATTGCTTTACTCAAGGTGCTTTGGCTTCAAGATGGTTCATGAGAATAGTAGTCTGCTGCTGCTGGCCCTCTAGGAGGCTTTTGATGGCTTCTAGAAGCACCGTCTGTTCATTAATCGGAGGAGCAACGGTAGAGGAGGTGGTAAGATAGGTGGTGGTGTGTTGCCATTGACGTTGGTGCTGGTATTGTTTAAAAAATCTAGCACCTTGATAGAAAAGACATATTAGGATAGATTCACGAATTTTGAAATGCAAGGAATGTATAATTGCTGATTCTTATAATTCTTATGGTATATTGATTAAGACTTTATGTAGAACTGACCTGGATGTGCCACCAACAAAACCTGTCATGCACCACTTCCTAATAGATGAAAACGGTGATGTGGCAAGCCCGCAACGTATTTACTATGAAAATATATTATGCGTAATTAAGTGATATAACAATGTGCAAGAATGACAAGAGTAATAAAATGAAACGGCAATTTTATTTACATTCAACCTTACATATAACTGTTTGGAAATAAAAGATACAATAATAATGCAAATGCCTAAACAGTGGCATAATGAAAGTAAGTACAGGACGGAAGAAGCTGGTAGTTTAGCTGAGTAGCAAACCGGTCCAAGTCCTCTTGGCTTAGCTCTATGTCTTCGAAGTTCGGTCCTCCTGATGAACGTTCCAAAGAAAGAAAATAGGGAGGAATGTCGTCAGCAAATTAGTGCTCGGTAAGTCCTAAAAAAATTAAGAGAAGATAGTATATAATGTGAATAGAAGCCAAATGAACAGTGGACAGGTAAAGTTGTATATGATCATTCACAGGTATAAAATAGTTATTCTAACGTGGTTATTTGTACTTTAATAAAGAAGTTATTCATGTATACGAGTGTTGGGGTAAAAAATTACACCCCGGTTGACCAAGTCAAAATCAAAGTCAACCACAAGCCAAGTGGGCCTAAGCCCAGGTCAAGACCGAGCATGGAAGCGACCGACCCTATGACAAAAAGAATGAAACCATAAATTAGTTTAATTTAATTCTTTTTTTAGAAATAAATGCATGTAAAATGGGCAAAAAGCCAAAATTTTGTAAACCCCATGGCTTATGTGCAAAAAAGAAATAAGCACATAAGCCATGGGGTGGCACAAGTGCCATATGGAAAAGTCCAAGGGGTTATGTGTAAAGTGTGTAGCCTATAAAGACAAACATGATGAAAAAATCAAGAAAAACTTTTTCATTCTCTTAAAAAAAGTCTAGGGTTCTGTGCCCCTTTCTCCTTCTTTAAGGTTCTAAAACCTTATTCATTTTTCTTAAATTAAATCAAGAGTTTCACTTTTCTTTTCCCCAAAAAGAATAGTTTTCACCATGAAACCCATAATAGGGAGCTCAGATCTCCCATTGTATCTCTAAAATGGGTTTTTAAGTCCCCCCCATTTTTTTCCATGATCCAGCTAACAGAGAGGAGAAAGAAGGAGACCCATCTCCAAGAATCGCACTTTGGAAAGATCCAAGAATCAAGAGAAAATCCAGGGCTTAAGGGAGAAGAAAGGGGTCCCCTTTCATCATCTCTGAAAATCTCTTAGGAGTTTAACTCCACAAAAAAATAATATAATAATAAATCCTTTTTTTTAGGAGTTTAACTCTAAATTCAACCGGGAAGTACAACTCCCTATGCAGAGGCTAAGCCCCTCTTCCTTTTTTTAGGAGTTTAACTCCAAAAGTCAATCGGGAGTATAACTCCCTGTACATGGGCTGAGCCCCTTTTTCCGCGGGTGCTCAGTGCCCATGTGTAAGGCACATGATCCGCTGGTGCCCAACGCCCACACACCATGCACATGACCCGCTGGCGCTCGGCGCCCGCGTGCGGGGCGTGTAACCCGCTGGCGCCCGGCGCCCTCGTGCGGGGCGCGTGACCCACTGGCGCCCGCGTGCCAGGCATGTGAACCGCTGGCGCCCAGCACCAACATGCAGGGTACATGACCCTCTGGCGCCCAACGCCTACGCGCCACGCACGTGGCCCGCTGGCTCCCAACGCCCATGCTCTACTCAGCGTGCAAGGCGCGGGACTCCCGTAAACTCTGCGAGTCCCCCGATATTCCCAAACCCTTCAAGATACACAAATACACACTGCACATTGAGTTCACATGACTAGTTGACCCGTCAATCGGAGGTTCCTTCGGTTCAAAGGCGAGGGGTAATTAACGGCAGCTTAGTCCGCTACTGCCGGAGATTCGGATCCCTACAAACAATAAACCTCGGCTTACCCTAGGTAGGGGGAATCTGTATACGCCTGACAAGCGATGCGTATTCTCATCTTAATGGGGTGACGAAAAACACCCTACAAATTCTGGCACGCCCGGTGGGACCTTTTCTCTCCTCCCATATTTCGGGTTAAACGTTCATATGAACTCAATCAACACGTATATCGATTGCCTGTATTGAATTCATTTTTTTTTGTGTATAGGTTAACAGCTTTTAGTTACAATCTCGAACTCAGCAATCATATATCCCAAGATGAGCTTTGTTTCCAACTCAACTCCGATCTAGTACGTGGTCAAGATCAATGCCCGCGTGGTTCTCCCTGCAAGTCTCAGCCGGCAATGGGAGGAGCCACCCTGTCAATTTGGTTCCGTCATCATCTACCCTGCCGGAAGCGCTCATCTGGCGGAGGTCACGACAAACCAGGTGGCCAAACCGGTCTCAAGGGGAAAGAGGCCGAACGTTGTGATTGCTAAGGCACCACAGCACAAACATAAAACAGTGTTCGAACGACTCTCTGGTGCTCCAGCTGGAGGCAAGTCTACCGGAACAAAGGGCATCATCAAACGTCACAGACAAGCACATGCAATGCCTCTGACAATTGCACAATCAGGTGTATCTTCAAAGCTCTCCATCGTTCGGTCTACGGCGGCTCCCCGAAGCCTGCCAAGTGCTCAAAGCAGAAAAGTTAAAGCAGAAGCGGCTCAGATATAGAGCCAAAAGGAGGGCAAGGAGTCCGGCCAAGTGGAATCTTGTGAGGTTCCAAGAGTAGGGTCACCCCGCGACGATGGCTGAGTCGGCCGTAAAAGTCAGCAATTCCTTCAAACCTCTGAAATTGGTTCAGAAAAACGCCAGGACCGCAAGTATTAAGGAGACAACAGTCTGAACGATGCTATAAAGAGATGTGTCCCAGCCCCAACAGAGAAAGCATGACTGTCATGACCCAATTTAGGAACGTAACCGGCACTTAAATCACGTAACGTCTAAAGGCGTAACGTAACTCAAGTAAGCCGAAACCCAGTAATCTAAACCATGAAAAGATTAGAGTGATAAAACTTAAAAAAAAAAACATTTTTTTAAAAGATTAGTTAAAACATTTTGAATCTTGGTTTAAAAATCGTAGAAAAATTTAAAGTTTCATTTTCCTTTGTATATTTCGGCAGCATCTCCTTTGTAAAATTCAATCCTGAATGATACAAATCATAGAGATGAAACACAACTACAACATGTGCACAAATGTCACCGTAGCGAAGAAATGAACAAGTAGAGACAACATAATAGGAATAAAAGCTGGCTCATACGAGCACAACAACCAAAATCACATAAGGTACAAATACCGAACCTCTCAGTCTCTAAGTCAATACAAGTGAATAGTAGATGGAGAGTACTAGATACAATAAGATACATAAATGGATAACCGCACAAATCCATATACCAAAAGGGTCTCAACCCAATAATAGCGGTATCCACGGAAAAGATGTAATAAGAAGCCTGCCGTTTCCAAACTGCAGATCAACCCTGCAAAAATGCTGTGGCACAACAGGGGTAAGTTGCCAACTTGTGAGAAGTAAATAATATCGTACAGGTAATCACATGTATATACGATAAACAACCATTACTACATATGTGTCATGATAAGGTATATATAACAACATAAACTGCAGTAAATCATGATCTGGTAAATGACCATATGTAAAGAATGTATCATAAAATCCTGAGTATGGGGTAAAAAATAATACTCATCCATAATCACTATCAGTAAAATAAATCCAGTCTCCATCAATGACACGTAAATCTCAATATCTCAGGCGCCGTCACCATGACCGGCCCTCTCAGCTGTAAATCTCATGGAAAACCTGAGTGTCTAACACCGACACTCGAAAAATCATGAAAAACCCCGTGTCTAGCATCGATACGTAAATCCATATATCTCTCTCTGGACTTCGTCATTCCAAATCGGTCCATATCTCTGGGCTTCGTCATTCCGAATCGGCCCATATCTCATGACTCCGGCCGGTATCCTCCGGACAACCGCTGAGTCTAACCAATCACCGGTAGATAGTATGCCCTCTGCCAGGCTCATCGGCTACACCACGAAAATCATTCTTGGCCCGGGGTACTATACCGGGTCCACCATATACCCGCAGTCGGTTCCCACATCTCCTCGAACCGGGTCTCGAAAACCAAGATCATAACCGAGAAAACTCATGGTGGACATCCCAAAATCACATCAAGAGAAACCGCGTTTAAAACAATTTATAGCTTTCTTTGAAATATACCAGTGGTTCTCAAATCCAGAAATCTCATGGAAACAATATCTCAATGCATATATCCATGAACTACAATGTACAATATGGATGTAAATGTGATCATATCAAGGGAAATCCACACTTTTATAAATAAATCCCAGTTTTTGAAAGTATCTTGTGATTTCTCAAATCCATGATATTGAATAAAACATCATATAAAAATATTACTACAACAATGTAAGTATCATAATGTGAACTAATACAAGAATAACTATCTAACTACAAATCATGAATATGATATAGGGTATTTATCTAAGGCCATTTCTATAGTGTGCATGACATGGTAATTACCAACGGTGTGTGTGTAACATATAGTGCTCATGTAACATGAACCGTTTGAAATGGTGCAGTGTCCTATCAATATTATATCAATGATTAACATGAAATATGATAAACTAATTATTACTTGATCAATATATGTTTATATCTATGTACGGTCAATAGGCATATCACTTAAAGTAATTCACTTGAATCCTAGCCTTTGGCGCTTAGCGCCATACAGACGATTTTCCCGTAGATGTTAAATTTACTTACCAGACGATCTCGAACTAGGTGAATCCAATCACCTCCTTTCCTTTCTTGCTTTCGTCTGAAGTCCTTGCTTGCAATCCTAATATCACACAAATAAAGCCAATACTTACGAATATTAGTAAACTTACTATAACACACGGACACGGACACCTAGCTACCGATTTGGTTCACACAAGCTATTTAGTGATAGCTCGGTGGCTAAATGTGTGAAGTGACACGACTGAAAAACACGCACGTGCAGAAATCACGCGAAGCACAGAACTGACTCGAACCACAGAACTAAATCGGACACGTATCGCGTAATATCATAAGCTCTAATCTAGCTAAACACTCCCAGATTTTACCTCCAAAACACCAAACTTAAACAATACCAAACACTGTTAAATATCCATAGAGAACTACACTCAAACTTACAACTCCCAACTCCCTTCTCAAACCGGGGTCGCCGGAATTTTACTTACTGTCGCCGGCCAAAATCCGATGGCTTGGGTTGGGCTTGAAGGTGAACACTTGGTGTATCTAGTACTACACTACTACCTTGTTTGGTTTTATAGTAGATCAACACAATAATAGCAGATTTGACAGAGGCTAAAATCTCACCGAAATACAATATTTCGTGTCAAAACGAGATATCACGATATCTAACAGAAAGTAACGGACACAAAACCTTTCCTAGAACCTGATAGATAGTTTTAGATCATTACCTCACCAAAACTTGATTGAATTCCTATCCATCCATGCTCCAAGACCTTATATGAAGAAAAAACATGAATCTTGAAGGTTTTTATGAAGTTTTATGGATTTTTTGAGCAATTGGATTGTTTGGATCAGAAATTTCAGAAGTGAGGATAGAAGAATTCTGGAGAGTGAGTGTGTAGGATGAAGGAATGTGAATGAGAGAATGTGGAGGGTGTGGGTGAGTTTTTATAGCCAAGCCCCCTCTCTCTTTAATGATTCTCCATTCCACTTATGCATGTGTCCACCATGCCATTCTTGCTTTACACTCATGCCACTCATGCTTTGACCCCATGACAACCTTGCATATTCCTTATGCCTCCCATGCCACAAATTTTAAAATCCTTCTCTTTAATTAAAATAAAACATTTTTGATATTTAATGAAAATTTAAATTAAACTTATCTTAAAGGTAAATTTTGTAAGTAAAAGTTAATATGGCATGGTAAAAAGTAAAGTGTCATCGTTAACCTAGCATGGTTAACATCTCCAAAACCCTAGATTAATATGCACAAGTGTGTGCATGTCACAAAATAATTTAATAAAATATTAATTAATTCAAATAAAATATATAAAAACAATTTTGGTTAAATTTAATTAAAAAAATCCGCATTAATTCGCTTAATTACTCTAATCGCATTCTAAAGTGTTACAATGTCACTGTCTCTTCAAGAGTCTATCAAGTGCTCTATGCCACGCGAAAGCAGCAGGGCAAATCCAGAAAAGAAGCACTAGCACCACTTAAGAATCTGGTCATGCCAGCCATCTTCAATCGATTGTCCGTTACCAAAACAGAAGGGCCACGACAGCGGCCCACGAAATCAGCTGCCAATAATGAAAAGATTGCCGGATATGTTATCCATACGGTCTCTATGGCAGGCGTGTGGCCCAGCAATAACTTGCGCAGCATAAGCAAGGATGGGGCCACCACATCCCAAGCTCAATCTGGCTTGAATGTGGTTGCCGCTTCCTAAGATCAGCCGCCTCCGCTGGATGATGAAAACCCTCTCGATGAGACCGATAGGCAGAAAGACCCTCATTCCATATGGATTCAATCTCGGACAGCAAGGAAGAGCCGACTTTCCGCCCCAGGACCGCAGAGCAAGAGCTGCTTCAAGAGCTTCGAAAATAGCTCAAGAGCAAAGATAAAGAGATGGCCTAGCTCTATTAAAAAATTGACAACCTAACGAACGTTGTAATGCAGCTTACGGCTCAAATTGCTCAGGCGCTTCCCAATCAAGCACAAGTCTCTACTCATGAGCCGGGTGATGACAACCCGAAGCAACCGATGCCTGTCCCTTTGGGTCCAAGATTGTGCGAGCCGCACGAAAGTCAGCCACATTCTGCTTCTGGGGACGCCTTGGCCCCAGATAGCACCATCCCGCTAACACAAGATCGGGTAATAGATTTGATCACTAGCAAGTTTAAATCATGGGTAGCCGAAGCCGAAACTCGGAAAGAAATCGGCAGTAGTGGGCGACCATATCCCGCACAGTATAATCTGATCGAGTTCCCGAGCGGCTACGTCATTCCTAAGTTCGGAAGATTTGACGGGACGGGAAACACAAATCAGCACGTCGCCAACTTTAAAGCGTCGTACGGAAATACATTGGGCAATGATGCGCTCTTTCTTCGTCAGTTGTCAACAGCCTAACTGGTGTCGCTTTTGACTGGTATGCAAGTATACCAGATGGGTCCATCACTACTTTCGCCCAAATGGAGTCTCTATTTCGGCAAAAATTCATGAGTGTTAGTGACAAAATCTCCATCGCTGACCTCGTGAGAACCAAGCCAGGGAAAAAAGAAAGCAACACGGACTTTATTGCCCGATGGCGCAACCTCACTGTCAAGTGCTGCTAGAGTAAGACCAATCCGTCAGCCTCCTTATTAGGAACCTCAGCAATTGAATGGTCCCATTCTTATGTACAGCAGGCCTCAAGACGTTTCATGAGCCGACCAAGAAAGTCCAAATGCTGGAACGCTCGAAGGAAGAATCTACCCCGGATTCTTAGAGAGACAAGACTTGGAAGAGCAAGAGGGACGTCAACCGTAGAAGCGAGAATTCCAGCAATACCAATGTTTTCAATGTGTCCGACAATGAAGACAAGCGAAAGGCATGCGAATCCAAAACCAACCGGTCTGGAAAGCCAGTGCTGGGAGGAGAAGGGCCTTCCCTATAGGAGAAAAAGAACAAGGTTTACTCTTTCAGAAGGGACAAAGTCCGCAAGATATTCAAAGATGCCTTGAACAATGGTCTACAATTGCCAGTGTCGAAAAGACCTCACGAAGCAAAAATGACCGACAATCCTCTATATTGCCCGTACCACCGAGTAGTGAGCCATGCGATCGAGAATTGCTATATTTTCAAAGACTGAGTCGAGAAGCAGTATAAGAATGGGGAGATTGAGTTGTCCAAGAGTGTGTTGGTGAACAAGTAAGATGCAACCACCAACTTCATACATACACAAGCTGAAGCCTTCTGGGAGCAGACAGCTGAACCCACTACCCTGAGGAATGAAACTGACTCACCGCAGCCTCCATGGAGCTTGCACATGTCTAAAAAAATGAAGAAGATGTTAAAGCTACTTCAGAAAGATCCTAGAACGGAATGTGAAGGGCAAAAAGAGCCCACCATTCCAGCTACCAATTTGGCTCAATCAGGCTCAAAATCTAAAGATCTCAAGAAGAAGAAAAGGGAGGCTCGATGCGAAAAAGAGTTTGCGGGGAGATCGACCATCAAAAATATATCGATTCTCTCGAAGACTGTGAACAAAAGGAAAGAACTCTAATTCAATTGAAGGTGTTCTTCCCCGTAGAAGCGGCTGAGATTCTGGAGGAGCTAGAAAAAGACTCCGATAACGAGATACTTACAGTGACTTGTTACGTCGTCCACCTTGGTAGAGACTCTGAGGAAGAACTCTATTTTCCCGAAGAAGACGGCGAGCTTGCCACGAAGGCCCACCAAATCCAGCTCAGAAGTGGCAAGGCTCTACCTCCAAATCAAGGCAACGCCCCAAAAGGGAAGGAAAAATAAGTCGCTAATGAAGAAGATGGCGGAGAGCCAGCTCATGAAAATTCGAGTCCTTCCTCGGTAGACTATAATGTCTTGGCTCATCTCCGAATGCTTTCGTCTCTCCTGAGCATCTACGATGCCTTGGTCCTATCTAAGGAGCTTAGAGATGTTCTCATTCACACTCTATAAAACCCCGAGCGGTACCAGGCTTGCTTTGCGGAAATTGAGATGAAAGAAGCCCAGTACACTCGGCATACAGCCGTGGTCACATTTAAAGATGAAAACCGGTTACTAGGAACAGCTGAGCACAATCGTCTGCTTTACATGACAGGGTACAAGGACGGAGACCGGATTAATCGCATATTGATTGATCCAGGGTCCTCAGTGAACATCATGAACTTGCGGACTCTGAAGAGTTTGTCAATGGATGTCTGGCACCTGTCAAGAGAAAGAATTATCATTCAAGGCTTCAATAAAAATTGCCAGCAAGTTCTGGGATCCATAGCTCTGCCGATCAGGTTCGGGGGCCTACAAACTGAAACCGAAATATACATGATCGACGCCGACATGTCTATAAGATTCTCTTGGGAAGGCCGTGGCTTCATGATTATAGCATCGTTCTGTTAACTCTCCATCAGTGTATGAAGTATACAAAAAATGGAGAAGAAAGAGCATTAACGGAGACATCCAGCCGTTCGGTGTGCATGAAGTCCGATATGAAGATTCTTGGTACTTTGTGAACCTCCAAAGTGCTAAGCCATAGCTGACTAAAGACAGAACGGTCCAGAAACTCAAAAGAAAATATGAGCCGGCTGTCACTTTCAAAAGAAAAAACCCTTAAGAGTGTCCACATTTCGGCAGTGACACTGATGAGTCCGATGTTGGAAGTCCGTCCGTCCATAAAAACACCCTCATCTTGGTAGTAATACAGACGAGTCTGATATCAAAAGCCCGTCCGACAGCAAAATTCGCTCTCGTTTAGGCAGCGACACCGAAGAGTCGGAGGAAGAGAATCTGCCTTGCAACAGCTATACAGATTGGGCCCCCACGCAATAAGCAAAGCTACGAGAGACCTTCGAAGTTGCAGAAGGGTCCCTAGCCGTCACAAGGGTGCCGGAGCAGATGTGCAAAGAGCTCGATGCATTGTCAGTCTCCACCGTAGACCAGCTGAAAACTTTCTACGTTCCCGGAAGGAAAAGTAGATAGAAGGGTATCCTGTTTTATGGGTCAAATCCTGTCGCGCACCCGGACGATTTGTCTGTGACATGCCTTCCATACGAGAGAAGCATAAGGGCCATCCTCAATCCCAGATATTATGCGTCCGAGATGCAGGAATACTTTAAAATGTGCGGGTGTCAGCTATATCAAACGGACTCCGAAGCGAAGTTTTACGAAGGGCTATGGCATCCGCCTCAGGTCCGAGCACTCATCGATGGACGAATCCCAGATAGACGGGGAAAAGGTTGCATTTCGTGCTGTATGATCCATGTTGGTGAAGCCAGCGAGAGGTCAAATGATGACGATGAGCTAGCCGAGCCAGAAGAAGCCCTTCGAGAGCTCGAAGATGGCGGACAAGAAACCTTCGACAAGCTAACCGAGATTGATTTGGGAATGTCTGATAATCCAAAGCCGACCTACATCAACTCGCTCTTGTCAGTGTAGGGTTCCTATCGACGACAGCAAGGTTTTGGGAGGCATCGTCCATGCCATTTTCAAAATTCTGCCGTTTCAAGGAACTCTAAACTAGAATCGTTAATTATAAAAGAATACGTAAACTAATGTAAACCATTTACATCTAAGTGAAGTAGAAATACAACCTTTGTAGATCGGTCCTTCACTTCAAAAGCTCCTTATAGTAGTCCCTTCGCTGCGATCGTTGAACTCCCGGACTCTTGCATGGCTTCACGAGGGGAAAATAGTGATCTTGCTTGAAGTCTTCGAGGCCGAAGATGATCTACGTCGAGGGAATACTAGCTCAAGCTTCTACTTCACTAATGAAGGATTAGTGAAGCTAACACCCTATACTAAAGTGCTAATCTAGTAGAGGATGATGAAATAGGAAGAGAGCTCACTTTAGAATTATTATTCTCACAATACTTTCTCACTTTTTCAAACCCTAGAATGCTTTTTCTTTAGAGGAAGAAGATGAAGAAAGAAGAAGAGAATGAAATAATGATCAAGTGAGAGAGTGAACCATGGGTGAGTGTGTATCATATACTAACTCATGTAGAGACATAACCATGGCTAATTAAAATGGTTAGGTTAACAAATATCTAAAGTAAAACAAACCTAGTGGACTTAGTCAATGCATCCACAAGCTTCCACAAGCTTCATGCATTTTTCCAATAATCCACTAATTTTGTAATTACTTTAAATATTAAACCCAATATCATAATTAGTATGGTGTAAGTCTCATACACCCATGTATGTTGTATCAACAACCATGGTACAAAAACAAAACACAAAATAATATATATCACATATATATTAAGTGTGCACATGTGAGAAAATAAATGCTTAAGTGAGCAAATGTTAGTTAATGTAAATTAGTATATCAAATATACAATTATACACTAAATTATCAAATCAATACTTGATTTAATAATCCGGCTATATCACATATAACCGACTAACATCCAATGTATCGACTTATTTAATCAACACTTGATTCGATAACCCGGCTATATCACATATAACCGACCGATACAAAAGTCACGAGAATAGAATACTGTATCATATACACGCATTATTCTCGGTCCCGCACATATCACATATGTGCTCCTATTTCGTTTTGCTTGAGCCAGTAAAACCTCTATGCAGGACTCTAAAGACTCGTCAATAACGCTGGCAGTAGGTGATGATCACATCAAGCACCCACAAGCCTTCAGCGGTACTAGCTGGATGTAACGGCTACCCGGGTATTGAGCGATCATAAGATCAGCAAGCAAGCCCGCTCCAACTGCTGCAAAAGCTTGACGGTAACACTTTCCGTACAGTCCGGTCTCCTCGTCTGATATGTCGCATATCAAGTCTAGGGGTGGTAAACGTCAGACCCCAATAACCGATAAGTCATGCCAATGTGAGGCTCATAACGGGTCAAGAAACTACTGGTAACACTTACCAGTAAAACTCTAAATCAGCCATGGCCAGGAACTTCCCTGTTATGGCCAATCGTGCACAGCGCAATATTAACCCCCAATACCGGGATAGACGAAACCCCTCCTATCGCTCATTGCCTCCATGTGACTCGGGACTGTACCCAAAAACCACCGTTTTGCATGCCCTCTTAGACGTGGTAAGGTGGAAATCAAAGTACAATGGGAATCACACAAGACTCTATGACGATCTCGGGGCTACAAGCTAGCCTGTACAAGTGTCACCAGAGAACTGCCATCTGATGTGAGGTATAATACCATCTGGGAGTTCTCGGCGAGTCCGTCCAGTGTACCCAGTCTCCACTGAGCACCCGTATGCCATCTTTGATGTCAAACACCAATGGATATGGGATCTTCCATCGCCCATCTATATGGGTCGAGAAGGTATACGCTAGTCTACTCTGGTATATCGATGCCCCGTCTCGATACACCCACGAATAGGGACATTAAAAGATGAACTTATAGACTACCATGGCCCCACTAGTATGATCTGCATCATAGTCCTGGTAGTCAAGTATACATCCTAAGGGCTTTACCAACATGTAACCATAAGACAATATCAAGAGACAAGTATACATGTTAAGATAAAGAGCAACCAAATAGTATACTATCATGTCGAGCAAGAAATTCCTCTTTATATGTTGGATATATGTGTCACGCCCCGCTTCCCAGAATACGGAATACGAGGGGTAGACAAGGCCAGCCATGCTCCTACGGTCAAGGAAATGTCCTACCGTAGTCACACTTCGGTTTCTAGTTTTTCATGGTAAACAGTAAATAATGCGCAGGTAAAGAGAGATGCGGTAACTGAAGGAAACAATGTAAAGAACTGACCTGAGGGAGAACAAATATAGATATAACTCTGGATATCAAATCGAGATGTCTGTAATGTACGTCTAATCCTGGTCCAGGCTAGATCTTCTTCTCACACTGAGCATGCATACTCAGGTCGTCAGAGCGACACAATATCAATATAATATATAAAATCATGTGACAATTCTAACAGTGGTAACAGATATGTGAAACAGTAACTCAATGACAGCATGAATATGAATGTGCAGTAATCAATGCAGCGGAGCAGTAAAGCAGTAGAACGATATGTCACGTATGTCAACACAGTATTTAAGGTATATAAATGCCCGTATCCCTATCAGTCTCTAAGTCTCACTGTACAGGTCACTAAGCCTATCGGCAGTCTAAGTGTGAGAGTTAACCACTCGCGAGTGTCCTCCACCCAAGGGTAGAACCCAAGGGTAAGGGACCACGGGCCCAACATGTAACATGTATATCACGGTGAATATCACATACCCTGTAAATCTCCATATATCTCCCTAAATATATAAGCCGACATGGGACTCCCGAGATTCTGTTGAACTCACACTTAAACTACCCCACACCCCGTGGTCTACATCAAACGCTAACCATAACCCTAAATACTAATCAATCCGTGACAAGTCTGCGCGAGAACTGGAGGCAGGACCTCCATCAAGCGTGTCCCGACTAATACCTAAGATAAATGGCAGTGTCTGGTGCCTTATCTGTGACACCCGTGCAAGCGCTTCCATAAGTGTCCCATACCACTTATAGTCACACGTACACGCATCCCACAAACGTCGACAATGCAATAGAATAATAGGGTCACTGATTGTGTACAAGTACGCATCACTTTCACTTATTCACGGATATACGAACACTGACGTACTTGCCACAATCATCTCTAAAGTCTAACACTGGGTAAATGCATGTTATCACTATGTTATCAATGCATCGACATGTGTATGATATGATGCATAAGCAGTATAAAAGCATGTTTAGGATGTCCTCAATCAATAAGCTACCAATTGCACAAATTATCATAAATCGTACGGTTACAATTTAGTGAGGTGATGAACAGGTAATACTTAGTATGTTCAGTTATCTATCCATCAAATTTAGTTTCATGCCAATCGGGTTTCAGGATCATTATTTATAGCCATTTCATTTTAAGCGCTCACGACCGGAAATCTAGTTTCAGAATCAGAAGTCTGTTTCGCAACGCATTTTAATCCCAGTTGGGATCAGATTTTAGCGATGCTACAGTTGGATGAATTCTAGGGTTTTCAGTAAGGTTTTCAACGCAACAGACGGATCATCAATCTCATCTGTACGTCCGGAGTTCTACACTGTTTAACACTAATATATCAGTTCTGATTCTGTTGGGACTGTTATGCATCCCGATCTTTTAAATTACAGAATAAATAACAAATGGTAACGAAATAGAATGAAATCAATTGTGCTGTCTAGCTAACAGATTTATCTATAATAAACAGTGGAGTTCCGCAACCTACGAGTTAAGGAAATCCTGTGGTACCATTACGGAACAGCAAGCAACAATTGGAGTCGCTCTGGACTGCAGTCCAGAGTCGCACTCCGATCCAAATATTAACCCAGTATGAGTACAGGAATATCTGGAAACTAGTATGGGGTTATAGTTCGTCGAGTCGGCTTCGATTTAAGCCCTCGAGCGCGTCGTTCCAGTGTGTATACAATTTATGGCGATTTTAATAGTTTTCAGGTACAAGAAAATTCCAGTTTTACGGTTAAACTTGGGGGTAGTTGTTTTAGTCATTAAGCGAAACTTGCACACGGTATTCATCACAGCGAAGGCCAATGTAAGTAATCCAGTTCCGTCAATTCAGAAGAATATTTTCATTGGGGACACACGTCGAACAAGTATGACACATAATTAATCCAAAAGTGTAACACTATGATCTATACAATTAACGATTATAACTAGGATATATAGCATGTAAGCAAGTAAAATACTTGCCTGGAAACGTTTGGGGTAGTTGACGGTGGCAATGACACACGCGCGGCACAGCGACAACTATTCCGGCACGGCCCGCTAGTGACAAAAGTCTCGACCCTGGCTCGAGCTTGGGTTTGATGTTGATGCGAATGCACAAGGAGGCTCGTGGGTGCGGGCTGGTTGTTGTCGAAAGAGAAGTGACGACGGCAAAGGAATAGCAATGGTGTTTGAAGTGAGAGACATAGGAAGGAGGAGAGAGAGAGATTTTAGAGAGAGGGGGAGAGTGAGAAAAGAGGGACAGAGAGGGATGGAGATAAAGAGAATTGGAGAGAGAGAGGGAGCACAGAGGGAGAGTGGGAGAGAGCTGAGAGAGAGAGAGAGAGATCTGAGATGAGAGACGAGAGAGAGAAGGCATAGAAGGAGAGGGAGAGAGAGAGCTGAGAAATAGAGGGTGAGGAAAAACAGAGGGATAGAGAGTGAGAGAGAGAACTAGAGAGAGGTAGAGTGAGTGAGAGAGAAAGCACCGAGAGAGATATTGAGAACAGAGGGAGAAGTTAGAGAGGGATGGTGAGAGAGGTGACGACGACGACGACGTCGACGACGTCGACGATGATGATGATGGGTCGATGATGGTTGATGGTGCAGGTGAGGAGATGGGTTGCTGGGATCGAGATTCTATCGTGGGGGTGATGGAGGTCGCGGTGTTGGGAGAAGGAGGAGTTGGTGGTCGGTGGTGAAGGGGAGAGCGGGAGAAGCTTGGGGTGGCGATGGTGGTCGGCAAGTCGCTGGGTTCCGGGACAGTGGGCGAGAGAAAAGGAAGAAGAAGAACGAGTGAGGAGGTGATGGGGCGACGAGGTTAGCGAAGATGAGGAGGTCTCGATGGCGATGGCTCAACGGCGGTGAGGAGACGGCGGCGAGCGCGACGCGCTGGCGTGAGCGTGGGTTCGAGGGAGAAACAGGAAGGGAAGGAGAGAGAGAAGTGATGGGAGTAAGAAGAAGAGACGACGAGGAGGGGTCAAGGGCGTACGTCGTGGGGAGTAACGGCCAAGCGAAGAGGGCGAGTGCGTGGGCGGAAGCGACGGAAAGGGGTCGCGAGCGGGAAAGGCGGAGAGAGCCGTTGAGGAAAATGAAAACGAAGCGGGTCGGGTCTGAAGCGGGTCGGGTCTGAAGGTTTAAATTTAAATCGTAATATTTCCAAAGTGGGCTGAGGAGGGTGAACGGGCTGGGTTGCCAAAATAAAAGAATTATAATAAAGCGGCTGCTGGGCTCGGGAAGGAGTTGGGCCGCAGGGAAAAAAACAAAGGGAAATGAAATGAAAGGGCCGGCTAAAAATGGTAATAATATTAGGAAAAAATGGGTAGTGGGCCGAAGAAAAATATGTTATAAGAAATAGGATATGGGCTGAGGGATTTAGAGAAAATCAAATGGAAAAATAAAAGGGGTTGGAATTTGGGTTTTAAAGGGTTTTATTGTTAATAGAAAATGGAGGTATAAATTCAATTAAAATTATAAATAATATAACTAAAATTATAAAGTAAAAAAATACAGATTTTGATATAAAAGGGGCTGGGTATTACAATATGTATGTCCTAGAGGCATTATATGATAGTGGATGTATCTATACATGTATATATATATTCAGTATACATTCTTGCTTGACATGATATGCTATCTGGTTCTTATTTATCTGACATGTTGATTTGATCATGCTTTTATTCATTCATACATGCTGATAAAGCCCTGAGGATATCGGCTTGACTACTCTGATTATGATGGAGATCATACTAGTGGGACATCTGTAGTTTATAAGCATATCCTGGAATGTCCCTAGTCGTAGGTATATTGAGACGGGGCATTGATATATCAGAGTAGACTAGTGTATATGATACTAGACCCATACGATGGGTGATGAATATTCCCACATTCATCGATGTTTGACATCGAGATCATATACGGGTGCTCAGTGGTGACTGGGTACACTGGACGGACTCACCGAGAACTCCTATATGGAATTATATCTATCGTCGGATAGCAGTTCTCAGGTGACACTGGTACATGTTAGTCTGTAGACCCGAGATCGTCATAGAGTCTTGTGTGTTCTCCCACTGTACTTTGATTGCCACCCTACCACGGCTCTACCGAGTCTTGCAAACAGGTGGCCGTTGGGTACAGTCCCGAGACACACGAAGGCGATGAGCGATAGGAGGGGTTTCGTCTCTCCCGGTATTGGGAGTTGATGCTGTGCTGTGTCCGACTGGTTATATCAGTAAGTCCCTGGCCATGGTTGCTGAGATTTGCTGATAAGTGTTATCAGTAGTTTCTCGATCTGTTATAGACCATTCACCGGCAAGACTTATTGAGTTATTGGGGTCGACGTGACCATCCCTAGGCTCGATATGCAGAATATCTGACGAAGAGACCGGACTGTACGATAGTGTTGCCGGTTATCTCAACGGGAGTTGTAGCAGGTTCGCTTGTTTTCTTCTGATCGTTCAATACCCGGGTGGCTGTTACGTTTAGCTGACCGCTTGCGGCTTGGGGTTGCTTGATATGATCATCACCCACTGCCGGCGTATTGACGAGTCTTAAAGTCCCACAAATGAGTTACCTTGTCACGACCCGAAAGTACGGAACGTGACCGATACTTAGATTACGAAGCGTCTAGAGGCGCCACGTAACCTAAGTAAGCCGAAGCCCAGAAATCTAAACCATAAAAGAAGAAGAAGAAGGAAAAGAAAACAAGTTTAAAAGTATCAGCAAATTTTCCCAAAAATTTCGGCAGAGTCTCCTTTGTAAAAACTGGCCCCAAACGGGTACAACAAGTATAATATACATAAACAATAAAAAGCATCCCCAAACGGGTGCTAGCTCAACGCCAACTGGCGGAAACAGCCACAACAAGCACAATAATATACAACGCCAAAGGGCGAGGCTCAAAGCTCAAATAAAACAAAACCACCAGATCAGAATAAGACATGCGCGACTCTAAGGTCAAAATAAAAGACTGGTCCAATAAACTTATCAAGTAATACAAGTATGGTTGATGGAGCTTACTAGATACAAATGAAAGAATGAAAGTACAATGGTGGTCCAGATACAAGTGAACCAACCTACCGTGCAAATCACCCTGAATGAAATGATGTGCCAGCAACTACCACGGAAACCTGTACATCGAACCTGTAATAAAATTTGGCACAACGGGAGTGAGTTGCCAACTTGTGAGTAGAAGACATCTACGAAAAGAAATCGAATGCACGACGCTATCCTAGGTCATAATAATACACTACTATATCTCAATCATCTAGTAATAGCAGGGTAATACTACATGTAAATGCAGACACTCCGTGCTCGTGTCAGTGCCTCCTATAGTACTATGTCATATGAATGGATATGCATGCACCATGAATGTAAAGTAACCAATCCTGAAATCCAGATATATCTGTATAAGAAGTCTTTAGAGGTTATCATAGTAAAATGTGTATAAGGATCTGAAATCTCAACAATGAAATCCATGGAAATCCGTGTCAAATATCGACACAAACATGTAAATCTCAAGTTTCACAGTCTCAATATCTCGGGCTCCGTCAGTCCGGATCGGCACATATCATCAAATCTCACGACAACGGTCGGTATCCTCCGGATATCCGCCGCGCCAGACATCACCGCTAGGTAGCCTTCCCCTGCCAGGCTCATCGTCTACAACTCGATCTTCTTGCCCCGGGGTACCATACCGGGCCCACCATGTACCCGAGATGGTTCATCCACTCCTCGAATCGGGTCTCGAAATCCAACAGAAAACATGAAATCTCATGGTGGATGACACATACATCACGAGAAAACCGCATCTTATTTTAAAAAGAGAAGAGGAGAGAGAGAGAGAAGTTTTTATATATTCTTGCGGTTTTCCCCAAAAATCCAGAAATCTCATAGAAATCCAAATCTTAAAATCATGAGTAAATATATGATAAGTGTCGGCATATGCCCATGATACTGCATGATAACATGAAAATATGAATGCATGAATGTCTAAGTAATAAATGCCATGTCTAGACTAACATCTGAGAGTAATCCCAAAATTATACCGGTCTAGTTGTTAACTGATTCTATCAATAAAAGACAATATGATCTAAAGTGTACGTGACATAGCAATTACCGATGATGATGTGTGTGAGCCGGCAAATAAGTGTGCGTGGAATATGCGCATCATCGGTAATGGTGCTGGTGTCCTAACAGGTAAAGTTTATACTGATTATAGCAACATATGTATGAACATGCAACATTATGATTACAGTGTGAAAGTAAAGATGGATGTGTGTTATCCACTCATTTGATATACAATTATCACTACCACTATATGGCTCGAACCTAACCTAGTGTCCATCTAACCTCCTAAGGAACTAAACCTAAGAAACTAGTCATTAAGAAACAGGAGTCTACCTAGGTCTGAATCAATATCTCTAATAGTCGGCGATCCAGCCTCAATAGCGTCACGTACGTAGTACGGCTTTCTCGAATCAAGAGTGCGGATCAATCATCATATCTATGCCTCGTACGGTAAAATCCATCGTACGATATCCCAATATCGGGTTACGGGTCAAGTATCTCCTAGGTGTCTCATCATTAGTATAATGTCATCATCAACGCATCTCATGATCAAGGTGCTAAACTGTGATCGCATACATCAATCATATATCATTGCCATCATAATAAGCATCATTAGTTTATCCTCAGAAATATCATGTCATATGTATCATATTGTGATTAAGTCATACTGATATAATATCGTCCTCAAGTCACACCTCTATGATATCGACATCAGGTCACACCTATATGATGTCGTAATCAAGTCATACATATCCCATATCGTGATCAATCACAAGTTACAGTCCGGGTACTATTTTAGAATCCCATGTACCTCAATTTCATCACCACCCATTATAATTTAAGTATACATGTTCATTATCTCATTCTCTAATGATCCACTAACACTTAATACGACTGTATAGCTAAGAATCACGGCATCAAGCCCGGTTATACTGTTTTATCATACCTCGGATATCATATCACATCAATGTATCCCATACACGTGTTGTATATGTATATATACCTATACGTAGTCCTATATGTATATATACATGCACGTATAGACCAAGTCGAGTTTTAGTGTGTGCGTGTGTGTGTTTCTACCCGAAACCTACGAACCTCTTCCAAGGTACTCATCCTCTGATATAGTTTCCCTAAATCGGTCTAGTCCAGCTTAGGGTTATTACTAGGGTCCTACGCATTAAGAATCTAGGGTCACATCTGGCTTCCTAATGTCAATAAGTACTATTCCTACTCTACGTTGCGGGGGTGCTAAACGCCATCCATCCGACTTCCCACCGTAGATATACATCTACTCACATGGTCCATGTCTGCCGAAGACGGTGTCGCCATCCTCCTCTTCATCGCCCGCAGTTCACGTGAGGGGTACCTAAACGCAAACATATAAATAGCATCGTAAACTGAATCGCATACAAAAGTCAAAACGACGCAATGAACCAGCATAGGTTAAAACCTATGTCCCGTCTACGCAAAAGAACCAAATATCGCTCGATATCAGCGTACAAACTCCGATGGATCAAGATAAACATCAACAAATAACTCGTAGTTTTAAAACACATTACTTATATTATAAAACATGATTAAATCCATCGAAAGCCTAAAATCCATCAAACCATCCAATTTCGTAAAACCCGAAAATGCCAATTTACCGTTTTTCATCAAAACTTGACATTTAAATGAAACCAATGGTTATAAAACTTATTAAATAGCATAAATAGACTATACAAACCATTACTATATTTTTATTACACAAATTTGTATTTATTTGAAATTTCTAGTTTGCAACCTTTAACAATTTTCAACATTTTTCAAGCAAAATACCACAATTCCACCACAAAATATGATTTTGCATGAATTAATGTATTAAACTACAATTCATGATGATAATGATATAATGAAACCATGATTATATTTTTAATCTCATTTATTTAGGGATTTCCAAAAATCTAGTTAACAAAATTTCATTTTTCTCTCAATTTATCAATCATCAATAAAAGCTAGTAACAAAATTGAGTTTTTTTCATTCCACCCACAAGTTAATATCCTGTTTAAAAACACATTCTAGTGTTATAAACATCAATTGGAATTTTATTCCACCTATATATACTATAAATAGAAATCTAGTTTAACAAAATTAGCATTTTATTAGTATTTTTCAAATTCTCAAAAGAAACTAGAGATCAAACTAAGTTTTTATGTCCATTAACATGCTAATATTCTCACTAAAACTACAATCTAATGATAGCAACCTTAATTAGAATTTTATTTTACCCACAAATATATTTTATAAAAAACTAGTTAGCTAAATAGCTTAATTTAAACAATTTGAATACACAAATTATTATACAATAACCATGCAAGATTTTTCCACTTCTAAAAATGGTAGGCTAGTTATTATAACTCTAATTAATTAATAAAAACCACCACTTGAATTTACAAACCCTAACTTGAATTTTAAAATTTGCAACTAGAATTACTATATTAAATCTAATTATGTTTAAAAGAAACATCAAATAGAAATAAATTAAAAGAGAAGGATTTATACCTCCAAATCATGAAATCCAAACATTAAATAAGCCTCCAAAATGCATGCTTTCCATCTCCAAAATCCATGTAAAAATGAGCAAAGAATAAAGGGTAGAAAATAAATAGGATTTTGTGGATTTTTAATTGAATTTTTAAAGGATTTTTGATGAATTTTGGAGCAAAATAAAATGAGGAAAATGGGGCTACCATGGGGGGTGAGGCCGGCCATTTTTTTGGAGGTGAGGGAGAGAATGAAGAGGGTGAGAAAATGTGTAGAAGCCTCCACCAAAATATCACTTCATTATGTGCTTTCATGCATTTATTTATTTTTCTTTTATTTCTTTACTATAGCAACTCAAGAAAACTCTAGAAAATAGGAAAAATTTGCAAATAAATTTTGCATGATACACACTAAATTATAACATGCCATGGTTCATTTTTACAAATTAAAACCATTCAAATTTGTAATTTACACTAATTTAGTGTAAAAATAAAGCTTATGTTAATATTTAAAATAATTAATTTAGGAAAAATATTTAATTAAACTAAAAATTTATAAGTGGCTAAATAAACACCATTTACTAGTAATTACATAATTAAAATAGATATTTTTGAAATTATAATGAAAAACAATCACGGTTTAGTTTTATGAAAAATACATTTTACTTTACCGAAAATCATAAAATTCACTTAAACAATTTTATTCATTTAATTATTTTTAAAACGTTACATACCTAGTCCAGGCGAAACGTTGTGGTGCGCGTATGCGATATGCGTATCGACCCGGTTAAAATGCGCGTATAGGATACCGTATATTAATCGGGCGGTTAGCTTTTTGTGGGGTCGTATGTGATATGACCGGATTGATAAATCAAGTGTTGATTTATCATTTAACCATTAGCTTCTCACTTGAAATCCTTTCTTGTGTTTGATGGATGTATCCATGCATGTATACTTTCTTCATAGATTCATGCACATATGGATGTGCATGCATGCATACATACATACATACATCATCTTTCATGGTTGATTATACATTGAAAATGGTGGCAATATAAGACTCACACCATGGTTTAAATATATGGATTATTGTTTATATTTGTGTTAAAACAAAATGGAAAAGAAAAGGTTAATAAATGGTTGTTTTCTACACACTTCCTTAACCTAACCATGCTCACCTACTTCTAACCATGGATTAACCTTCTCTTTATGTTTTAACTCAAATTAAATAATATCTTAAACATTTAACCATGGTTTGAGATGAGAAGTGATAAATATATATACATATATTTTCATTTTCTTTTCAAGAGTTATTTTTTTCACTCTTGTTCAAAGAAAAGCCATCATCTTCTTCTTCCTTCCTCTTTTTCTCTAGACTTTTGTAGTGAGAAAAATACTTAACAAGAATGGATTTTGAAGTGAGAATAAGAACCACAACATCATTCTACACAAGTCTAGCCCACTTGTTTAGAGTGTTAGCTTCATTTCATTCTCTTGGAAAAGTGAAGTTGTTAGCTTGGACAAGGAGCTTCGGGTGGATCGTCGTTGACACTAGAAGACCTCAAGCGAACCCTCGTCCAACCCTCAAGTGGCCAAGGAGTCTAGCGTAGGGAGATACAAAGGTTGTACTCTCAAAACCCTAGTCTTTGCTACTTGTAAAACTATGAAACCCTAATTTTCTAGGATAGATCCTTTGTATGCTTACTTAGCACCATAAAAATTTGATCTTTGTGACATGTGATACTTCCAAACCTCTCATAGGGTGCTAGGTAAACCTAACATTGGTATTAGAGCCGACTTAGAATATTAGGCGACACTTTTACGAAGTAAAAACTCCGATTGGATCAAAATACGGTATTTCGTGACCTTCTCTGGACATTTTTTAAAATCTGTTGTTTTCAGAATTAAAAATACTTAAAAAATACAGCAGGAAAATCTAAGACAAACCCTGAAAAACGAAGCAGTGAACAGTAAATTCCGCCGCGGAACCGCGGCAAAATCTTGCTTAGGCCGCGGCTCTGCGGCCGTATAGGTGACTCACTGGCTCGTTTTTGCATGGTTTCTCTCCTACCTGCTTGTGTACATTTTTGGGTATGTTTAATTTGAATCTAGTACTGAATATTCTGGAGATGGTTTTGGACTCGACGATTCGATCGGAATTTTCATTTCGTTGCTTTTCCGGGTAAATTAGAAAGTATTGAAGTGTTCGAACGAGTATCATTTGCTCACTTTTCATGGGGTTTAAATCTTTTGGAGATACGTGCAAGTTTTATGGTGGACCCTCTAGAAGACAACAAACCTTAACTCGATTATGTGACCGTCTTGAACTGCCCTTTGAACCTTAGGGTTTGGGGCAGTACGGCGTGCCACATGTGAGGCGTTGGCTTGACCCTTCTACGGCTGGACTGCTACTACTGTGTCACACTCCGGGTTTTTGAACTTCGCTCAAGTGTTGAGCTTTAGGGAATCTTGGGTATTTGATTATTCGTTCGAAAACTTTAATAGTGTCTGTTTATCTGGAATGTGATGCAATGTGTGGAATTCATATTACTAGACATGAAATACGAAGTATGTGATATTTCGCATTTACGATGTCTAAAGAGAATGTGGATTCCAGATATTGCAGTTTTACACTTTCTTTTCTGTGACCGTAAGTGTAGTATGTAGTGGTATTGTCGATTGTCGTTGCTATACGTCGACGACAATCGGTGTATGCATACTTACTTACGTTGATGATATGAGATATTATGTGTTGCTGAGATATGATGTGCAGGATTGTCGCGATTGAATAGCCGGGGGTTTTATGTGAGATGAGAGTTTTATATTTTCATTCATGTAAATTCAAATATAATGTAATATTCTTTTATTTGGGGCACTTCCGGGTTGAGGTTGATGCCACCAGTGTTGTATATTATTTACTTTTCCGCATTAGGATGGACCCAAGGAGGGAAGCATAAGTGACCGGGTTCTGGGGTTCAGTGGGAGGCCATCTCGAGGAGTCGAGACCGGGTCTCCTAAACTCCAGAATTGGTAGGGTCGCTTTCCGCTCTCGTAGGGGTCCAGGGTGTGGGCTTGGCTATTCATCGCGACTGTAGAATCCGTATTTTCTATTTTGGCTAAATACTAAATACGGACGTCTTAGCATATCCCACATTATATCTATGTTTCTGCTGCCTGTGTTCTGTGATATCTGAGATGATTGATATATTATATATATGATATATAGTAGACGTTGCTTATGTTTTACACCCGTGCTAGTCCCGTCCCGGTATGTCGTTAGTTAAGTAACCTAACGGTGCATAACGGAACATTGCGGCGAATACGGATGGCAAAGCGTACGTGTTATTTTCGTTTCTTTTCTGTGACTGGCTTAAGGACTTAAATGATGGGATTACATTAATGTGATTAATGTAAAGAAAATAAACCTAAAAAGATGTTGTAGAATCGGATTTGAAAACTACTCGGCTATTTATGAAAAAACTACATTTCAAAACTGCGGAGCTTAAGCCACTCCTTTTAAAAACCATTTGATTCTACAACGATATCAAGTTCAAAGCGTTAAAGATTTTCGTAAAAATCATTCGCAACCCTCCGTCATTTTAGAAAGTAGAGTACTTAGTATTCGTGCTACGTTTTTTGACCTTAGCCAAGGCGTAGTGTACGGTAGCTAAGTGATGTCTTCCTACAAATGCATATGATGCAGATTAATTAGGACGGGCATATGACTTTGTTGACCTTAGCCAAGGGTCATGTGAACGGATCTAATTAATCAAGAAATGACGGGTTGAGCTTGACTAGTACTCGTGATTTGTTGACCTTAGCCAAGGTCACGAGTGCTAGGGGTAAAAACCATATCGGGAATTTCAATAGTTGAAATTTGCAATGAGATTGCATACCTTCCATGTGATGGTTGGATCCCGATCCCACTGTGGGCAATAGTTGCTCCTAGGAGAGTTTTACAGTTTACAATTAGCTAACTCATTAAGTGTTTAGAAAGGTATTAACGGGGCTCCGCCCCTGGGAAAATGAGGTTTGCTTTAATTAGGTCCGTGCGAAAGCACGGGGAACCTCCCTCAAGTACCGACACTGGCCTGGCTGAACGGTTAGCGAAGTTGTAGACTATAAGTAATCCTGGCTAGTTTTTCTTTTTAAGGTTTGAAAGAAAAACTCGATTAAAGCAGTGGGAAACATCGATTATACAAGATAATAACCAATCTGATCTATGCAAGAGCTTTCGCTGAGTGTATTCTTTTTTCTCTCTTAATGGCAGATACCCATGACAGGACTCAAGCTTCTACTAGATAAAAACAAACTGAATGGGACTAATTATAAAGACTGGCTGAGGAATCTGAAAATAGCCTTGACTTATGATAAAGTATCATATGTCCTTACGGCTTTAGCCCCGCCCGTCTTAGGTCCAAAATCCTCAGTTGCGGACATTGAAGTCCGCAAGACATGGGACGCTGACTGTGCCACGGCCAAATGCCTCGCGCTTGCATCAATGGATAACACACATCAAAAGCAGCACGAGGATATGGACATTCATGGTATATTGCTCTATACAAAGGAGTTGTATGGAGAGCAATCCCGCGTATTACGATACGAAGCATCAAAGAAATTATTTCAGATGCGAATGACCCCTGGCACACCAGTAGGCGACCATGTTCTGAAGATGATAGCTCTTACAGAAGAGCTTGAGGACCTTGGATGGACGATGGACAATGAACAATATACGGATATTATTCTGCAGTCCCTCCCCTCCACCTTTGCTCAATTCATAGTGAACTTCAACATGCATGGCATGGAGAAGGAACTCCCTGAACTCCTTAATATGTTAAGGAGTGCAGAGAGCACTATGAAATCAGCAAAACTCCCGTTATAACTGTTGGACAGTCTTCCTCTTCTCGCCCGAAAGCTAAGGCCAAGGGAAAGAAAAAGAAGAAGCCCACCAATCCTAAGGGTGGAGTTATAAGGGTGAAGGGAAAGGAAAAGTCCAAAGCTGGAGACTCGGGGAAAGGCGAATGTTTTTATTGCCACAAGACAGGACATTGGAAGCGCAACTGCACGGAGTACTTAAATCTCAAGAAGAAGCATGGAGATGCTTCTGCTTCATGTGCGTTTGTGACAGAAAACTCTTTTTCAATAAACTCTGCTTCCTGGGTATTGGATACCGGTTTAGGTTCTCACATTTGCAATTCTATGCAGGAGCTGAGAAATAGCAAAGTTTTGAAAACAGGTGACCATACTCTCCGCGTTGGAAATGGTTCCAATGTACATATAGTCACAGTGGGAGAGTATCACTTAGGGTTGCCATCTGGATGTATTTGGTTTTGAATCCTTGTTATTTTGTACCTAGTATGCTCTGTAATATAATATCCGTTTCTTTGTTAGACAATGAAGGATATAATTTTGTATTGCAGAATAATGTTATGAACATTCACCTGAATCAAATGTTGGTTGGGTATGGTACGCTTAATAACGGGATATATGTCCTAAATCAACATACAGTTTTCAGTATACAGCACACTAATAAAAGAAAACTTTTAGAATTAAATGAAGCTTTTCTTTGGCATTGTAGACTTGGTCATATTAACGAAACAAGACTAAACAAGTTACACAAAGATGGATATTTAAACTCTTTTGAATATAAATCTTATGCGACTTGCTAGTCTTGTATCAAGGGTAAAATGACCAAAACTCCATTTAACGGACACGGAGAAAGAGCTACTGAGCTCCTAGGCCTCATACATAGTGATGTATGTGGGCCAATGTCTACTAGAGGCGGTTTTTCCTACTTTATTACGTTCACTGACGATTTCTCAAGATTCGGTCATGTATTTTTATTAAAGCACAAGTCCGAAGCTTTCAAGAAATTCATTGAATATAAACAAGAAGTAGAAAAACAAACCGGCTTGAGTATCAAGATATTTCGATCACATCGAGGTGGTGAGTATCTCAGTACAGAATTTGCAAACTTCCTAAAAAAGAATGGGATTCTCTCTCAGCTCACTCCTCCTTACACACCACAGCACAATGGTGTGTCAGAACGACGGAATCGGACCCTATTAGATATGGTCCATTCCATGATGAGTGATGCTGAGTTACCCGTCTCGTTTTGGGGGCATGCATTGGAGACTACAGCGTTTCTGCTAAACAGGGTTCCAACCAAAACCGTGTCTACCACGCCATATGAGATATGGTATGGGAAGAGACCATCTCTTAAGAGAATTAAGATTTGGGGTTGAACCGGCCTACGTTAAAAAGCAGAATCCGGACAAACTCGAGACACGGTCAGTCATGTGTAACTTTGTGGGATATCCAAAGAATTCTTATGGATATCTATTCTACCACAAAGAGGAACAAAAGGTGTTTGCTTCTCAGCATGCCACATTCTTGGAAAAAGAGTTTTTCACAGATAAAGATGATGGCAAGGTGGTGGATCTAGAAGAGGTTCTAGAGACACAAACTACAAATGACGATTTGGTTGAACCGGCTGTTGCAATAGAAACTGAGGAACCTTGGCCACTCCGTAGGTCTGGTAAGACTTCTCGCCCACCCGGAGAGGTACTACGGTTTTCTCATTGATGGTGACGGAGAAGACTGCATCATGGATGATGATGATCTTACCAGTTTTCAGCAAGCTATCACGAGTGGAGACTTTATGAAGTGGCTCGATGCCATGAGATCCGAAATGGAGTCTATGTACACCAAAAAAGTATGGACTTTGGACGTTGTACCCCCTGGGGTAAAACCTGTGGGGTGCAAATGGATCTTTAAAAGAAAGATTGGTGTAGATGGGCAGGTGGAGACCTATAAGGCAAGACTTGTGGCGAAGGGTTTTCGTCAAAGACCAGGTTTGGACTATGACGAGACTTTTTCTCCCGTAGCCATGCTTAAATCCATTCGGATCCTACTTGCTATTGCTGCTCACTACGACTATGAAATCTAGCAGATGGACGTTAAAACCGCATTCCTAAATGGAAATTTAGAAGAATGCGTTTATATGGATCAGCCAGAGGGCTTCATTGACAGTGGGAGTAGCGGGAAAGCATGTAAATTGCTTAAATCCATATATGGGTTAAAGCAGGCATCATGGAGTTGGAACATCTGTTTCGATGATGCCATCAAAGAGTTTGATTTCATCAAAAATCCAGATGAACAGTATGTTTATAAGAAGGCTGTAGGGAGAGCTGTCACATTCCTCGTATTGTACGTGGATGACATTCTTCTGATAGGAAATGATATTCCTATGTTACAGTCGGTCAAATCTTTCTTATCACTAAGGTTCTCCATGAAGGACCTGGGTGATGCTACATACATTCTGGGCATAAGGATCTATAGGGATAGATCCAAAAGGTTATTGGGATTGTCCCAAACGAGGTACATTAACACCATCCTAAAAAGGTTTAGTATGGAAGACTCCAAGCGGGGTGCCTTACTCTCTTGTCATGGGGCCACTCTCTCCAAGGACTCTTGCCCAAAGACCGATGAAGAGAGAGCTCGCATGAGCGTTGTACCCTATGCTTCGGCAGTAGGATCTATAATGTATGCGATGTTATGTACAGCCCAGATGTAGCTTATGCACTTAATGTTGTAAGCAGGTATCAATCCAACCCAGGGGAGAATCACTGGACAGCTGTGAAGAACATTCTTAAGTACTTGCGAAGGACTAAAGAATTGTTCTTGGTGTATGGTAATGGAGATCTCCAAATGGAGGCCTTTACCGATTCGAGCTTCTAGAGCGATAAGGACGACAGCAAATCTATCTCTGGGTTTGTATTTACCCTCAATGGAGGGGCGGTAAGTTGGAAGAGTTCCAAACATGATATCGTTGCAGACTCTACGATGGAAGCTGAGTACATTGCTGCGAATGATGCCGTCAAGGAAGCCGTATGGATGAAGAAGTTCGTCTCGGAGCTAGGAGTAGTTCCAACCATTATTGATCCAATACCTTTGTATTGTGATAATAATAGGGCTATAGCGTTAGCCAAGGAGCCCAGATCTCATCAGCGGTCCAGACACATCCTGAGGCGTTTTCATTTGATCCGGAAGATTATAGATCGCCGCGAGATCGAGATTAGGAGAGTAGACACAAAGAATAACGTCGCGGATCCATTCACTAAGGCCCTCCCTCAGCCGCAGCATGAGCGACTTTTTGAGATGTTGAGTATGAGATACGCCAATAACTGTCCTTAGTGCAAGTGGGAGATTGTTGGATATATGTATGCCCTAGAGGCCATTATATGATAATGGATGTATCTATACATGTATATATATATATTCAGTATACATTCTTGCTCGACATGATAGTATGCTATCTGGTTCTTCTTTATCTGACATGTTGATTTGATCATGCTTTTATTCATTCATACATTCTGATAAAGCCCTGAGGATATCTGCTTGACTACTGTGATTATGATGGAGATCATACTAGTGGGACATCTGTAGTTTATAAGCATATCCTGGAATGTCCCTAATCGTAGGTATATTGAGATGGGGCATTGATATACCAGAGTAGACTAGCGTATATGATACTAGACCCATACGATGGGCGATGAATGTTCCCACATTCATCGATGTTTGACATCGAGATCATATACGGGTGCTCAGTGGTGACTGGGTATACTGGACGGACTCACCGAGAACTCCTATATGGAATTATATCTATCGTCGGATAGCAGTTCTCAGGTGACACTGGTACAGGTTAGTCTGTAGACCCGAGGTCGTCATAGAGACTTGTGTGTTCTCCCACTGTACTTTGATTGCCACCCTACCACGGCTCTACTGAGTCGTGCAAACAGGTGGCCATTGGGTACAGTCCCAAGATACATGAAGGCGATGAGCGATAGGAGGGGTTTCGTCTCTCCGGGTATTGGGAGTTGATGTTGTGCTGTGCCCGACTGGTTATATCAGTAAGTCCCTGGCCAGGGCTGCTGAGATTTGCTGATAAGTGTTATCAGTAGTTTCTCGATCTGTTATAGACCATTCACCGGCATGACTTATTGAGTTATTGGGGTCGACGTGACCATCCTTAGGCTCGATATGCAGCATATCTGACGAAGAGACCAGACTGTACGGTAGTGTTGCCGGTTGGCTCGACGGGAGTTGTAGCAGGTTCGCTTGTTTTCTTCTGATCGTTTAATACCCGGGTGGCCGTTACGTTTAGCTGACCGCTTGCAGCTTGGGGGTGCTTGATATGATCATCACCCACTGCCGGCGTATTGACGGGTCTTAAAGTCCCACAAAGGAGTTGCCTAGTCCAGGCGAAATGTTGTGGCGCGCGTATGCGATATGCGTATCGACCCGGTTAAAATGCGCGTATATGATACCGTATATTAATCGGGCGGCTAGCTTTTTGTGGGGTCGTATGTGATATGACCGGATTGATAAATCAAGTGTTGATTTATCATTTAACCATTAGCTTCTCACTTGAAATCCTTTCTTGTGTTTGATGGATGTATGCATGCATGTATGCTTTCTTCATAGATTCATGCACATATGGATGTACATACATACATACATACATACATACATACATACATCATCTTTCATGGTTGATTATACATTGAAAATGGTGGCAATATAAGACTCACACCATGGTTTAAATATATTGATTATTGTTTGTATTTGTGTTAAAACAAAATGGAAAAGAAAAGGTTAATAAATGGTTGTTTTCTACACACTTCCTTAACTTAACCATGCTCACCTACTTCTAACCATGGATTAACCTTCTCTTTGTGTTTTAACTCAAATTAAATAATATCTTAAATATTTAACCATGGTTTGAGATGAGAAGTGATAAATATATATGCATATATTTTCATTTTCTTTTCAAGAGTTATTCTTTTCACTCTTGTTCAAAGAAAAGCCATCATCTTCTTCTTCCTTCCTCTTTTGCTCTCTAGACTTTTGTAGCGAGCAAAATACTTAATAAGATTGGATTTTGAAGTGAGAATAAGAACCACAACATCATTCTACACAAGTCTAGCCTACTTGTTTAGAGTGTTAGCTTCATTTCATTCTCTTGGAAAAGTGAAGTTGTTAGCTTGGACAAGGAGCTTCGGGTGGATCGTCGTGGACACTAGAAGACCTCAAGCGAACCCTCCTCCAACCCTCAAGTGGCCAAGGAGTCTAGCGTAGGGAGATACAAAGGTTGTACTCTTAAAACCCTAGTCTTTGCTACTTGTAAAACTATGAAACCCTAATTTTCTAGGATAGATCCTTTGTATGCTTACTTAGCACCATAAAAATTTGATCTTTGTGACATGTGATGCTTCCAAACCTCTCATAGGGTGCTAGGTAAACCTAACATTATATGTCCAAGCATCCAATAGAATATACATCATATGTACAATACTGGCCTCTAGGGCATACAACAACTAACAGTCAGAGGAAATGAAAGAGCAGATAATCGCTCTGCTGCATGAATTCGTCGGCTGCTTTGTGTGGACGTAAAAAGAAATTCCTAGCCTTTCCCCTAAAGTGGTCGTGCATAAGCTGGCTATATCTCTTGATACTAATCCAGTCAAACAATCTCCTTAAAGAATGAGAAGGGAACTGGAAGAAAAGGTCATCGAGGAAACCAAGAATCATATCGATACCGGTTTCATCAGAGAAGAGAAATATGCGGACTGGATTGCATGCATCGTCCCAATGAAAAAGAAGAATGGACAGATACGAGTTTGCGTTGATTTCACGGACCTCAATAAGGCTTGCCCTAAAGATGATTTCTCGCTTCCGGTAATGGAAATGATGGTCGACGATATTGTAGGGTGTTTTTCATCACCCATTAAGATGGGAATACACGTCGCGTGTCAGTCTTAATACAGATTCCCCCTGCCTAGGATAGGCGGGAGCTTATTGATTGTGGGGATCTGAATCTCTGGCAGCCATCGACTAAGCTGCCGTTAATTACCCTCCACCTTTGGAGCGAAGGAACCTCCGATTGACGGGTCAAATAGTCATGCGAACTCAGTATGCAGTGTGCGTGTGTTTTATTTTGAAAGTGGGTTTTGGATATATCGGGGGCCTCGCAGAGTTTACGGGGTTTCTTCTACCCGGATAGCGGGCTGGAGGTCAAAGGGGCTAGCGGCCCCCTTGTAGGGTGCGGGGCAGCGCCCGTTAGAAGTTTTTTTTAACGGGGGACATGTTTCTGGTGTGGAGTGTACGGAAAATGAGGGGTGAGGAGCATCTTTAAGATGTGTGCATGGCAAGCAGGCGCTGGGCGCCCGCGGGTCACATGCCTGGCACATAGGCGCTTGGTGCCCGCGGGTTACGTTCCTGGCGCGTGGGCGCTTGGCGCCCGCAGGCCACGTGCCAGGCGCATGGGCGCTGGACGCTTGTGGGTCACGTGCGCAGCACGCGGGCGCTGGGCGCTAGCGGGTCACATGAGCTGCATGGGACCGCTGGGCACTGAGCGCCCACGGGTCGCGTGAGGTGCACGTGGGTGCTTAGCGCCCGCGGGTCACGTGCAGTGCATGCGACTGCTGGGCGCCCGCGGGTCACGTACGCTGCATACGACCGCTGGGCGTTGAGCGCCCGCGGGTTGCGTGAGGCACACGCGGGCGCTTAGCATCCGCAGGTCACGTGCCCTGCACGCGACGCTGGGCGCCCGCGGGTTACGTGCGCGGCACACGACCGCTGGAAACACCAGCGGGAAAAGGGGCTTAGCCCCTGGGTTAGGAGTTGAACTCCCAAGGGGGTTTTGGAGTTGAACTCCTAACAGGGATTATGTAAAGATTTGGAGTTAAACTCCTAAAAAGGGAGTTGATTTATGGAGTTAAACTCCAACAGATCTTGAATGGAGTTAAACTCCTAGAAGTCTTTGGATCTTCTTTTGAGCCTCGGATCCTCCCGGAATGTGATTTTTGGAGATGAGTATCCTTCTTCCTCTCTGTGGGCTGGATCTTAGGGGGAAAAAGGGAGGTGAGACTTAAAATCTCCCATTTTAGGGATTTGATGGCAGATCTGAGCTCCCCTTCAAGGGTTTTATGGTGAAAAACTATTTATTTTTGGAAAAGGAATAGTTAAACTCTTGATTTAATTCAAAAGCAAAGAAGAAGGTTTAGAACCTTGAGGAGGGAGGAGGAGGTACAAACCCTAGAATTAACCAAAAAGATACAAAGGCGATAATAAGTAAACTCAGTCGGCAGTTCAACAAAATTAATTTCAAGTCAATCGGGTCTCGGGTTCGCAAGTTACCGTCGTTTCATTTTAATTTTATTATACCCTATTTCAAAGCCCCGGTCTCCATTCCACTCGTTCGACTGAAAACCTAGAGAATGGAAAAGCTGTCCTAGATATTTTCATCATGTTTGCCTTTATAGGCTACACACTTTACATATAACCCCTTGAGCTTTGCCAAATGGCGTTTGTGCCACCCCATGCCTTATATGCTTGTTTCTTTTTGCACATAAGCCATGGGTTTTACAAAATTTCGGCTTTCTGCCCATTTACATACATTTATTTCTAAAAAAAGAATTACATTAAAACTAATTTATGGCTTCATTCCTTTTCTCATGGGGCCGGTCCCTTCCATACTCGGTTCTGCTCTGGGCTTGGGCCCACTTGGCTTGGGGTTGATTTTGATTTTGAGTTGGTCAACCTGGGTATAAATTTTGACCCCAACAGATACCTCAAATTACAAGTTGTTCACTTTCATGGATGGTTCATCTGGATACAATAAGATAAAAATGTCGTCTGAGGATGAGAAGCATACAGTATTTCGAACCCCGATCAGCATATACTGTTACAAAGTGATGCTGTTCGGACTGAAGAATGCTGATGATACATATCAAAGGGCAATAACCAATATTTTTGATGACCTAATCCATAAAGTCATCAAATGTTATGTTGACGATTTGGTCGTCAAGACTAAAACCAAAGCCAATCACATCTAAGATCCCAGGACCGTTTTCACCAGACTGAGGGAATACGATCTGAAGATGAATCCTCTAAAGTGTGCTTTTGGCGTGTCATCAGGAAAATTCCTAGGCTTTATAGTCCGACATCGAAGGATTGAAGTTGACCCATCAAAGATAAGGCCGTCATGGAGATGCCCCCTCCGAAGAATCTGACGCAGCTGAAATCTTTTCAAGGCAAGCTAGCTTATATACGAAGGTTTATCTCAAATTTATCAGGGAGATGTAGGCCCTTCTGAAAGCTCATGAAGATAGGAGCTCCTTTTGTTTGGGATGCCGAATATCAAGAAGCGTTCGAAAGCATCAAACAGTACCTGTTGCACCCTCCAGTGCTGGCTGCTCCCATTCGAAATAAATCGTTGATTCTCTACATTGTCGCGCTAAATGAATCACTCGGCGCGCTCCTTGCCTAGAATAATGAGGAGGGAAAAGAAAATGCAATCTACTAACTCAGTCGAACTTTAGTCGGGGCAAAACATAACTATTCTCCGATTGAAAAGTAATGCCTGGCCCTGATATTCGCCGTGAAGAAGATGAGGCACTATCTGCTTGCTCATCGAGTTATGCTGATCTCCAAGGCCGACCCGCTCAAACACTTAATGACCAAAGTAAGCCTAGCCGACAGAATGGCAAGATGAGCTGACATGCTGCTTGAATTTGACATAGTTTATACTCTTCAGAAAGCAATAAAAGGGCAAGCCCTCACCGATTTCCTCGCCGCTCATCCCATATCAGAAGGGTCGCCGCTAAATTATGAATTATCCGATGAACAAGTGCTGCACGTTGAGAATAGCGAGCTATGTTAGGAGCTCTACTTGGATGGAGCCTCATTAATAAGGACCTATAGCAAATCAAGTGTCCCGGAGATAGAAGCAGATATAGGATTGGTGTTTGTCACACCATCGGGAGGAACCCTATGACGTTTGTTCTCCTCTGAAACACAGAGATGCGACCGCGTAGGTTCGTCTTGCCTGAATTTGGGGGCAGATGCTATTTGGTGCTATCCGTCCACCTCTTCTAAGATGGCAAGTTGATTTATGGCACCGTGTATCGAAGGTTTGAACGGATGTGGCCGACGTAGCAGACTTCGTCAGATTCCCCCTCGTTGAGGGGTTTTTGATTGTGGGGACGCTCTTCTCTGCAGGCGCAACCCCTGCAGTTAATTACGCTACCGTATCGCAGTAACCACTTTCTCCTTCTCCATATGGTCACTTCGTGTCGTGTGTGTTTGTTTTGTTTTTGGTTGCCCGTGGATTGTATACGGAGACTAATTTATGTTGTTGCCCATAGGGCGTGGATTAGTCCAAATCTGTATCTTCTTAGATTTGGGTTTAGGGTTGGGTTTAAAGATACGTTAGTCTCATTTGAGACTAAGATCAACTTAAACGTTTGTTAAGGATACGTTAGTCTAATTTTAGACTAAGATCAACTTAACGGGATCGTTTAGATCCAACAAAAGAGCGTTTGGGCGCTATTGTTTAGTTTAGGGACTTTGTAGTCCATTACCAGTTTAAGGACATGATGGTCCAATGTTAGTTTAAGGACATCTCGGTCCAGTTTAAAGACATCATAGTCTATAAAGGTTAAGGACATCAAAGTCCATGGGCTTAAGGACCCCATAGTCCGAGGTTAAGGACATCATAGTCCGTGGGCTTAAGGACCACACAGTTCGTAGTTTAAAGACGTCATAGTCTATAAAGTTTAAGAATATCATAGTCCATGAGTTTAAGGACCCCACAGTCCATAGAATGATTGGTTATCGGGACCCATCACCTCTTTGAAGACGTTGAAGGATTACAACGATAAATATCAGAGAAGTGAAGAGATGTACCCTTGAACCGATGTTGATTGGGAAATCTATAGTCCAATTTGGGACTAAGATCAATTAATTAGATTATGAGCACATTTGTTTAGTTAAATCTAAATTGAGGACTTATGACCAACTTGGGCTAAGTCCAATTAAGTTTGAAATGTTGGCCCTTTGTTTGACTGTTGAACATTTGTCTGGGTTTAGCCCTCCTATTATTTAGCAATGCTAAACAGAGGTTTGGGGGCTCTGACAACATTTTGTCCTTGGATGAGCACTAACCATTCATTATAGCTCTGGGGTTTTATTTTGAATGTCATATGAAATGATCAAGTTTGGAAGAATGTAGTTAGGGTTCAATCAAAGGGGAGATCTTGTCTCTGGAAAACTTAGCTGATTTGGGCTAAGGATGGTTTGAAAATAGTGTTAAACACTAAAGCATACTTGGCGATCACGTGCTCCCATGTGATGTGCTGAAAATAGTGTTAAACACTAAAGACGAAGCACTTAAAGTAGTGTTAAACACTAAAATTGAATTGGTCACGTGGGGTCACGTGAGGCATCTGAAGATGGGGTCAGACTTCCTTTATTTTCTTCCCAGAATATTCAAATAAGTGTTAAACACTTAAGTCTTCACGGCTATCACGTGTGGGTACGTGATGGCTACCCATGCACTGATTTATTAAAGTGTTTATTAGGGGTCACGTGGGGACACGTGAGGGCGCCCAAAATTGATTTTTCCTTTGGGTTTGTTCCATTTTAGTTTTGAGGGTCACGTGTGAGCATGTGAGGCATTGCCTCCAGACTAATTCCTTCTTATTTTTAGGAATCTGTTTAAGGGTCACGTGGGAGCACGCGACCTAGTCTTGTTCGTTCTTTTTTACTTATTGAGGATGAGGGTCACGTGTTACCACGTGACCAAGTTGGGTAATGATCTCTTTACGTGAATGGAGATTTTTAAATCCCCTTTTCTTTTAAGAATTAAATTCTGTTATAGGGTTAAAACCCTAATTTCATTTTAGAGGAATTAAATTCCCATGTGTTTTGAAAGAATTAAATTCTTATGTAGGGTTAAACCCTAGTTTCATTTGGAGGAATTAAATTTCTATAAATTTGGGGGAATTAACTTTCTTAAACTTAAATTCTCCCTCTAAGTTTTGGATCTGCATAGCAGAATCTCTCCGATGAGAATTAAATTCTCAACTTGTGGGGAGATCTGCTTCTGCTGATCTCCAACCAAAGAAAGAACTAAGTTCTTATTCAGAAGAGTTAAACTCTTAATTTGAGAATTAAATTCTCTTTTTGTTTTATGGAGTTTAGATCTTTTTCCCTTTCTCACCTAGGGTTTTCTCTGAAGAGATTTTCTTTTTCTCTCTTGAGAATTAAATTCTTCTCTCTTTTTTCTCTCTGTTGTTGTATATTCCCCAAAAAAGTCGATCCTCCTCTCTTTTCTTCTTGGCTCCTATTTATAGGAGAAAGAAAAGAATAATTTTTTTTGTCAATCTTTCATTGAGAGATTTCAATTGATTTTGTAACCAACATGATCTTTTAGATCACTCAGTGAATTTTTATTCACCATTGGATTTTTAATCCAAAAGATATTTTATCTGTTATTCCTGGCAAATTTCAGGGAAATATTTCCTTGTATAAAATCTTTCCATAAATTGGTGATTTTTAATCACCATTAAATTTTTAATCCAACGGTGCTCCATTTTACAGAGCACCATCTTTTTTGTTTGGAAAGATTTAGAGAAATATTTTTCCAGTTAGGGTTTTTGATTCCTTCTTAATTAGAATTTAATTCTATTAATTCATAGATCTTTAGGAACCCATCACGTGTTGGTACGTGACCCCTTGATTAAGCATTTTACCAGAATTTAATTCTGTTGTTTTAAAGAATTCAGGAATTATCACGTGTCAGCACGTGACCCTTGGTCACGTGTTGACACGTGATACCCCATTGGGGGTTTTCCTTGTTATTTTATTATACGTTTAATTCTTTTCAGTGGGTTTAAAGGCCCATCACGTATTGGCACACCCCACTGATTAATTATTTCCAATTATTTATTTTATTTAGTGCCTACAGGCTTTGCCTGTAAATGGTCACATGTCTGCACGTGATGCCCGGTCACGTGTGGGCACATGATGCCTCATAACTTTTGATCCCGGATGAATTATGAGGCCCATAATATATCGAATCGAAGGCTTTTCGAGACGCTTTCGATGCCATCAGAATTTAGCTATTTCACCTTTAGGAGTTTGTCAAAATACAGCCCGTAAAATACCAGTTCATATTTTTTTTAAACGTATCGCTGCCATTTGATACCTTGGGCTCTTTTGCGCAGAATTTTTTTTGGCAGGAACAAATGCCCCCACTACTTTGCCCACGTAAGTATATACGTGGGTGAATTAGTGTAGAGTAAATCATAGCGTATGACCAGTTTCGGGTTGGTATACAATTTTCAGAATCTTGATCTGAGAAGATAACGAGCGGACACAAGCATCGTCATTTATCATTGACTCAAATCTCGACTCTTAAGGGATATAGTTCCAAACCCTCAGTTCCATGAGCCGCACCCTTCTATTTCTTTATGTTTTACTCTGACGTGAAGTAGTTTATATGCTCATGAGTAACTTCTCCATTTCAGTGGCATGTAGCTTTGGCAAGTGTGACCCATAGATGGTAGATAACAGTTCATCTTGAACTTTTTATAATGTAGCGATAGCTTAGGAAACAGGGTTAGGATCTGTTGCCTAAGACTTTCCAATTTTATGAGTCGTGAGGGCTCACAAAGGCTTTTCTCCCTACGAGTCGTGAGGATCTCGTAGGTGTATTTTATCCTTAGGAATCGTGAGGATTCCTAAGTGTGTTTTCTCTTGAGAGTCGTACGGATCTCACAAGAGAATTTTACTCGTAAGTGATTGTTTCTCTCCTTGTCGCGGTTCGACTTCGGAGAGCGTGGCCTATAGATAGTCCATCTTAACCTCTTTGTAGGACAGTGATGGCTTGGGAGACAGGGTTAGGATCTGCCACCTAAAACTTTTCAACTTTATGAGCCATGAGGGTCTCATAAAGAATTTTCCCCCTACAGGTCGAGAGGATCCCGTAGGTGTATTTTCTCCTTAGGTATCGTGAGGATTCCTAAGTATGTTTTCTCTTGAGAGTCGTAAGAATCTCATAAGAGAATTTTCTCCTTACAAGTCGAGAGGACTCGTAAGTGATTGATGAGTTGACCTGCTCCCGAGTCAAAATATTGCTTTGACAGGGAGTTTCGAAGGTTTACTCTGGCTGTTTCCCACGAAGTCAGAATTGACTTTATCCGTGTTCTACGGGGCCAGGAGGTGCTCTCTCGGTTGTTTGTGAACCATCGAGTCATGGAACTGGGAACTTTGCCGCGGCTCCGCTTAGCTGACGTTGAATATTCCTGCAGAGACACTAATTTCTCTGCGGGTCGGAGCGAATCGAGATGTTCTCGTCAAGGACGCTGATTTCCTTGAATTGAGGTATTTGTCAAGGACACTGATTTCCTCGGAGTTGAGACGAATCGAGGTATTCCTGCAAAGATACTGATTTCCTTACGGGTCGATGCGAATCGAGATGCTCTCGCCAAGGACGTTGATTTCCCTGAATCGAGGTTTCTGCCAAGGACACTGATTTCCCTGGGGTTGAGACGAATCTAGGTATTCCTGTAAAGACACTGATTTCTCTGTGGGTCGACGCAAATCGAGATGTTCTCGTCAAGGACGCTGATTTCCCTGAATCGAGGTTTTTGCCAAGGACACTGATTTCCCTGGGGTTGAGACGAATTGAGAAGTTCCCGCAAGAATGTCCTACCATCACAGTTAACCTCGGCTCTTTACGACAGAGGTCTGTTAGGGTCTGTGGTACTAGGTTTTGCCGGTTGTACCGCCGCGTTGGCTGATGTATTCCTCGATAGGCAATCATACTGTTCGAGTAGCCTTGCGACTGTCATGTCTCTGATCCCTTCGGGGGATGGACAAGACGTCTTCAAGTAATCATCCTAGGAAGTTTGACCGTCGGAAGAGCAAGCGTTAGGAATTTTGCCTTGCCACTTTTTACTTGAAGTTAGGCTCATTTTGAGGAGCCCCGATGAGTGATAACCACTCCGCGCTAGTGTGGGATGATCTCCGATAGTCTTTCATGTTTTATTTGAGTTGCCGTCAAGACCCTGAAGCTAGGAATTTGGCCTTTGCTTCGTTTGCTGGCATTGCGTCTGCTGTAACGAGATGAATGTTGCGGTTGTCTCTAGGTTGCGGGTGAACCATCGAGGTTTGGAACTAGGGATTTTTCTGTAGCTCCGTTGTTTGATTGTCGCGTCTGAATCCTACTGGAGGAAGAACGCTGTGGTGGCATCTCGTCTGCTGTATCGAGACGAACGTCGAAGTGGTGATCACTCCATGTGGGATGATCTCCGGTAGTCTTTCAGGTTTTATATGAGTTACCGTCAAGACCCTGAAGCTATGAATTTGGCCTTCGCTACGTTTGCATTGGCGTGTCCGAATCCTGTTGGAGGAAGAACGCTGTGTTGACATCTCGTCTGTTGTATCAAGACAAATGTCAAAGTGGTGACCATTCCATGTGGGGTGATCTCCGTTAGTCTTTCAGGTTTTATGTGAGTTACCGTCAAGACCCTGAAGCTAGGAATTTGGCCTTCGCTTCGTTTGCTTTGGCGTGTCCGAATCCTGTTGGAGGAAGAACGCTGTGTTGACATCTCGTTTGCTGTATCGAGACAAACGTCAAAGTGGTGACCACTCGATGTGGGATGATCTCCAGTAGTCTTTCAGGTTTTATATGAGTTACCGTCAAGACTCTGAAGCTAGGAATTTAGTCTTCGCTTCGTTTGCTTTGGTGTATCCGAATCCTGTTGGAGGAAGAATGCTGTGTTGACATCTCGTCTGCTGTATCGAGACGAACGTCGAAGTAGTGACCACTCCATGTGGGATGACCTCCGGTAGTCTTTCAGGTTTTATATGAGTTGCCGTCAAGAACCTGAAGCTAGGAATATTTCCTTTGCTTCGTTCGCTTTTGCGTGTTCGAATCCTGTTAGAGGAAGAACGCTGTGTTGACATCTCATCTGCTGTATCGAGAAAAATTTCGAGGTGGTGACCACTCCATGTGGGATGATCTCCTGCAGTCTTTCAGGTTTTATATGAGTTACCGTCAAGACCCTGAAGCTAGGAATTTGGCCTTCGCTTCGTTTGTTTTGGAGTGTCTGAATCCTGTTAGAGGAAGAACGCTGTGTTGACATCCCGTCTGTTGTATCGAGACAAACGTTGAAGTGGTGACCACTCGATGTGGGATGATCTCCGGTAGTCTTTCAGGTTTTATATGAGTTACCGTCAAGACCCTGAAGCTAGGAATTTAGCCTTCGCTTCGTTTGCTTTGGTGTGTCCGAATCCTGTTGGAGGAAGAATGCTGTGGTGACATCTCGTCTGCTATATCGAGAAGAATGCTGAGGTGGAGCTGGGATTTTGCCGTCACTCTGCTTTGTTTCGACCGGGAGGTCTTTTGTTGACGTTGTGTTTGCATCCTGCTGGACTGCGAAGGAACGCCGTTGTTGACATTGCGTCTGGTATAACAAGACAAATGCTGAGATGGAGCTGGGATTTTGCCGTCACTCCGCTTTGTTTCGACCATGGGGTCTTTCATTGACGTTGCATCTGAATCCTGCTGGACTGCGAAGGAACGCCGTTGTTGACATTGCGTCTGCTGTATTGAGACGAATGCTAAGGTGGAGCTGGGATTTTGCTGTCACTCCGCTTTGCTGACGTTGCGTCTGTTGTAACGAGACGAATGTCGAGATGGTCTTTAAGTTGTCTGTAAACTATAAAGACTTGGCTCTCTTTCGTATGGTGCCTGGGGGAAGGTATGATTCCCTCATTGTTTGTGCCCCTGGATTGTATACAGGGATCGATATGATCTCACCTGTAGGGCAAAAAGTTTCATTTTATATTTTTCTTTCCACGATGCTCTATCATTTCAGCTTTTATATCGCATAAGTCGCGATTGCCCAATCATTTCGGCTATTTTTCACAGTGCCCAATCAGTTCGGCTATTTTTGTATGCATACATTTTTACTTGCTGATTTGCAAGTTGCCCAATCATTTCGGCTATTTCATATGCATTTGTGGCTCGCTGGCTTTTCGCAGCGTGTTTGGGATTGGACACTGATTTCGGCTTCAGCATCGCTACAACTGGGATATTGTCAAGAGCGAATCATCATTTGCCTTTGTCGATGTCGAATAAAGGTGGCTTAGTAAACAGGGTTAGGATCCTGTCGACTAAGGCTTTTAACTTCATGAACCGTAAGGGTCTCATAAAGGTATTTCTCCCTACAAATCGTGAGGATCTCATAGGTGCGTTTTCTCCTTAGGAATCGTGAGGATCCCCAAGTGTATGGCTTCTTGTAAGTCGTAATGATCTTACAAGAGTGTTTTCTCCTTATAAATCAAGATGACTTACAAGGGTTATTCATCGTGTAAACATATCCCTAGTCGCGGGTAGGACTTCGTTAGGAAAATGTTTATTCGCATCCGTGGATTGTATACAAGGGTCGATATCGAAACGCTTATAGGGTAGAATTTATCACGCCCCGCTTCCCAGAGTACGCTAAATTAGGCACGTGACATAGCCAACATGCTACTTGTGGGTAGGAAGTATCCATCCACAGTTACATTACGGTTGTAGAGATATCAAGAACAAAATATAACTATCTAATACATGTCCATAAACCAAGATAACATGAGTCAAGAATATTAAAAGTGCGGAAGCAAAAGATCCAATACAAAATAACTAGAATGCATGTCCCATAATGCGGGCTCACATCAGGAATAAAATGCAGAAAATAAAAGAACTAACTAAAACAGAAACCTTACTGCTCAACCTGCTGGCTGAAGTACTCCTGCTCTGACTGTAGCAAAGGTACGGAATCTGGGCCATGCAAAACTCAGACGTCAGCGTATCATGGCATCAAGTAATAAAGTGTAAACAGGGTAACAAGTAATGTAAATATAATCATGAGTGATAAAGCATGTGTAACAATAATAGAAATCAGGGCAGTGAAGAGTAGTGTGCAGTGAGTAAACTAAACTGGTCTATTGGGTTATCTACTCTAAGGTCTTTGAAATCAATTTGATGAATCATCGATGTAACTCAATAGTATCCCGTGCATGCCCGGTACCATGGTCTAAGACTCTTGGGCTGAAACCGAGATGTGCCGCTAGGCACTAACAGGAAAAGAGTACAGACCAACGATGTCAGCAGCATCATCACGAGGCGGGCCTAGCCTCTAAAACTGATCAGTAAAAGCAAGCAACTGTCGAGTTACAAGTTAGGATTTCATCATTGATTTCCCCATACCCCCAAGTTATGTATGTCAAGTCAGGTATTCAGTAATAAAGAACTAATGCCAACACAGGATCAGGTAAGAGCAGGTTTGCCTGAATAGACAACAAGAATAGTCCGTGAGGACTACGTGTCAGGTTTGTTGGCATTAGACACAAAATCAGGTAACAGGTCAAGCCATGGTACATCAGGTCAAGTCAAGTAGTATACGTTACCCTGTCGGGTCAAGTAATATGTGTGTAGCAAGTCATGTTAAGGTGTGAAAGATATCATATGTGTGCTCATAATCAGTTAGCATAATCATGGTTATAAATAATCAAGCATGGGTATCAACACAATAAATTGGCACATATAATAGGTTAAGCAATAAAGAAGATTTAATTGATTAGCCGTACAGTTATCAGTTGTGTTTAACAGATGGTGTCAGCATTGTATGAACACAGTATGATAGATGTGAATGCTAAAAACCAGGTTAATAAATATCGAGTAATCTAGGGATGCGACGACATGTATAATTTGTTCAATGGATGCAGTTGTAATTAAACGGTTAAAGTTGTACATGGATGTCCGATAGGTTAAAACTGGATAAAAGGGGTATCATGGCTCTAAAAAATATGATCATGCGGTCTAACCTTTACAGGTGATTAGTAGGTATAAATAATTAGATGCAACATTTAAGTTTCAAGTTCGAGATTAGAAAATGTGTAACGGAACTTTATACGGTTAACTTGAAATCTAATACTTTCAATTCTATTTAGGGATTGACTGGGAAATAAATAGATTGGTATAAGAATAGTTTGAAATAGCATGTGGCAAGTTTCACTTGTCTCGACGGGTCGCGAAACGGAAAATGGAACGTTACGCGTCAGCGGGGAAAATCGCGACGCGCGCATGGTTCACGGAAAGAGCCCAAACGATGAACAGTGGAGTCACACGGGTCAGGGGTCCTTACTGGGTCGTCGGGAAACGTCACCGGCACGGTCCGATTCTGGCCACCAAAGAAAACAGTAAACACAGTGAACATTAAAGATGCTACAGGAATGCATGGACCGGAAACAAAGCAAAGTGACAGAGATCGAAGGATATTGAGGAAGGAACTTACCCACTGGATTGTAGAGGGATGGCTATGTCGTCGGTGATGGTTGTCGGCGTTCCGGCGAGGGTGTAGGTGCTTGGGTAAGAGGTTAGGGTTGAGTTAGGGTTTTGCGTTTGGTGGGGTTACGTTGCAGGGTTTGGTGCTCAGGAAAGAGCAGATGAAAGGGACAGAGGAAGAGGGAGGTGGCGACGACGAGAAGAGGGAGTCGGCGGCGACGAGATGGAGTGCAGGGTTACGGACGCATTGGGTTTTGTGTTTGCAGGGTTTCCTTTTGAGGGAGGAAGAAGGAGAAGAGGTGATGGATATGAGGTGACGAGGAAACACAGAGGGTGTCGACGAGGAAAAATAGGGTTAGGGTGGAGGAGGCGATGAAGAAATGGGTTCGTGGAGACGAGGGTGCGAGGCTGTTCCAGAAAGAAGAAGGAGAAAAAGAAATTATAAAGAGGAGGAGGGAGAGAGAGAGAGAGAGAGAGAGAGAATCGTGAGAGGAGAGAGACAGAGAGGAAGAGAGAGATCGAGAGGAGAGAGAAAATGAAGAGAAGAAAGAAATTTGGCACTTAGCGTAGGAGAGGGAGAGAGAAAGAGAAGGAGAAAAGTGAGAGGTAGAGAAAGTGTAGGCCCAGGGGTTAAAGTCGTGATTGGTTGGAGAAAAGAAAATTGTGAAAGATTTACGGTTTGATTGGTTGGAATAAAAGTTGGTTGTGAGAAAAATATAAAAGATATTTAAATAACTTTTAAGAGTATTCTTTAACTTGAAAGATTTATACCCACGTAACAATTTTATGCTGGTAAAAAAAATAATTTAATAAAATTAATTATTTAAATAAACAGAATTGGCGGGATACAAAATAATTCAGAATTGCGCCCGGGTCGGGTCTAAAAATTTGAATTTGAAATATGAAAAATGTTGGCAGGTTCCAAAAAATGGAATGAAGGATTTTATAATTAAAAAGCATACCCCCAAGAACGGACGCACGCGCGTGCGCGTAGACGTCCAACGTCCGCTTTACTGAACGGGACGAGAACACGATGCAAGGACGCTACCACAGGGTTAGGGGTATCGAGCAGGCATGACAAGTATTTTTAATTTAATTTTAGATGACTTAAATTATTATATACAGAATATGACATGTCGGTGTAAACTATAACTGGTAACAGTCAAAGCAGCATAAATGAAATAAATACCACACACCACACATACGGTAATAGAAATTTGTGAAAACTGGACTCGGTTATTACATTATACCCAACTACAAAAGAATTTCGTCCTCGAAATTCCAAGAATACAAAGGATAGACGAAAATCAAACTACAAGAAAAGATGAAGAAAGTTCTGCCAGATTTCATCTTCCCGTTCCTAAGTGGACTCTCCATGTGAGCGATTACCCCAAGAAACAACTACAAGAGGGATAACCTTGTTCTTAAGAACCTTTTCCTTTCGATCCACAATTTCAACAGGTCGCTCCACAAAAGTCAAATCTTCTCATACGGTCAGCTTCGAATGATCCAACAAGTGTGTTTCATCTCGAACATACTTACGGAGTTGAGATACGTGAAACACATCATGCACATTCACCAAGGACTGTGGTAACGCCAAACGGTACGCTACCTCACCAACACGCTCCAAGATCTCAAAGGGTCCAACGAATCGAGGACTGAGCTTTCCTCGACTTCCAAAACGAATCACCCCTCTAGTCGGTGATATCTTCAAGAATACCAAATCACCCACGGCGAACTCTAGAGGTCTTCTTGACGTATCTGCCCAACTCTTCTGTCGGTCTTGTGCTATTTTCATATGGTTCCGGATAGCGTTAACCTTCTCAACTGTATGTACAACCAAATCTGGTCCCAACAATCTTCGTTCACCGATATCGTCCCAACAAACAGGTGAACGACACTTGCGACCATATAAAGCTTCAAATGGAGCCATCTGAATAGTTGCCTGGAAACTGTTGTTGTAAGAAAACTCCACCAAATGTAGATGATCCTCCCAAGAACTCTTGAAGTCCAACATGCAAGCTCTCAACATATCTTCAAGAGTTTGGATCGTTCTCTCCGACTGACCATCTGTTTGAAGATGATAAGCCGTACTAAACTTCAAACGAGTCCCCAAACTTTCCTGTAAACTCCTCCAGAAGTGTGATAAGAACCGAGTGTCACGATCGGACACGATGCTCATCGGTACTCCATGCAATCTTACAATCTCCTGCATGTACCGCTCCGCCAAAGTTTCTGTTGATTGACCAACCCGAAAAGGAATAAAATGAGCTGCATTGGTCAAACGATCAACAATCACCCATACTGCATTGTTGCCTTTTGGACTCCGCGGTAGAGCTGTCATGAAATCCATGGTTATATGTTCCCACTTCCAATGAGGAATCAGAAGTGGTTGCAATAAACCAGCAACCCTTTGATGTTCAGCCTTAACTTGTTGACACACCAAGCATTTTGCCACAAAGCGAGCAATCTCCCGTTTCATACCTTCCCACCAGAAATGCTATCGTAAGTCTCGGTACATCTTCGTGCCTCCTGGATGTACGGAATAAGCTGAACTGTGTGCCTCCTTCATAAGCTTTTCGCGAATATCTCCCTTTGGCACACACAAACGGCTACCATACCTCAACGAACCATCTTCGTGGATCAATAAATCTGTTCGTAGTCCGACTTCAACCTGCTTTCGAAAATTTTGCAATCTAGGATTCTGCGATTGCGCTGCTTTAATATTCTCGATCAACGACGAATGTACTTGCAGCTGCATCAACTGTCCCGAAGAATGCGGTAGCACAACCTCTAAGTCAAATCTTCGAAAATTTTCAACGAGTTCCTTCTGCGTAGTCAATATCTGAATTGCTGGTAACCGACTGAGCACATCCGGTACGACATTAACCTTTCCCGGATGGTACTTAAGATCAAGATCGTAATCAGCCATCAGCTCTAACCATCTACGCTGCCTCAAATTAAGCTCCTTCTGCATGAACACATACTTGAAACTCTTATGATCCGTGAAAACTTTGACCCTTTCGCCCAAAAGGTAGTGTCTCCAAATCTTCAAAGCGAAAATCACAGCCGCAAGCTCTAAGTCGTGAGTTAGGTAATTCTTCTCATGGGTCTTCAACTGTCTTGATGCGTACGCTACAACTTTCCCATGCCGCATCAAAACGCATCCCAATCCTTTCCCAGATGCATCGCTGTGAGTCACCAATCCTCCGGAACTGTCTGGCATAGTTAGAATAGGAGCGGTTATCAATCTCTGCTTCAACGTCTCAAAAGCTGACGCACAACTATCCGTCCACACAAAAGGTACCTCCTTGCGCGTAAGCTTGGTCAACGGCTCCGCCAGACGAGCAAAGTTCTCCACAAATCTTCTGTAATACCCGGCTAGTCCAAGAAAACTTCTTATCTCTGCAACATTCTTCGGAATCGGCTAATCTCGAATTGATGCAATCTTTTCTGGATCGATGACGATTCCATTGCCAGACATAACATGCCCCAAAAACTTTACTTCTTCCAGCCAAAACTCGTACTTGCTCATCTTCGCATATAACTTCTCCCGTCTCAACGTCTGCAGTGCGATCATCAAATGTTCCGCATGCTCTTCAAAACTCTTCGAATAGAGCAGAATATCATCAATGAACACCACAATAAACTGGTCCAAGAATGGTGAAAAGATTCGGTTCATCAAGTCCATGAATATCGCCGATGCATTCGTTACTTCGAAGGGCATCACTAAGTACTCATAATGTCCATACCGAGTTTGGAATGCGGTTTTGCAAATATCTTCTGCTTTCACTCGGACCTGATGATATCCGGATCGCAAATCCAGCTTCGAGAATACCCTTGCGCCACTAAGCTGCTCAAATAGTTCGCTAATGCGAGGGATCGGGTACTTGTTCTTAATGGTCACCCGGTTTAATTCTAGATAGTCGATGCACATCCTTCTTGTGCCATCCTTCTTCTTGACTAGAAGAACTGGAGCTCCCCAAGGCGAGTTACTGCTTCGAATCCAACCCTTCTCAAGCAGTTCAGCAACCTGTTTCTTGACTTCTTCCAACTCCACCAGTGCCATTGGATAATACGCTTTAGATACTGGCGCTGCACCAAGAATAAGATCAATTGCGAACTCCACGTCCCGCTTCGGCGGTAATCCCGATATATTTTCAAACACATCCATAAAATCACGAACAACAGTTGGCTCTTCACTTTCATCAACCTCCATTGATGCAAGAATATTAGTTGTCGGCCTAGCCATAAACTTGACTGGCCCGACAGAACTGCTTCCTCCAGTGAAGGTAAACTCGGGATGTCCAGGAATCTGGAAAATTACTTTCTTTGCCCTACAATCAATGTGAGCGTGGAAAGTACCAAGAAAATCCATTCCCAAGACGACTTCGTAGCTGCCCGTATCAATCACCAAGAAATCTGCAAAAAGCTCCCGTCCGCAAACAACAACTGTACAATCTTTACATTCCCTACTAGATATGATTTTCCCATTCTCGGTGTGTATGTCCCAGAAACTAGACAGGGTCGTGCAAGTAATCGAGTGTGTAGCTATAAACCTGGACGACATAAAACAATGGGATGCACCAGAATCAAATAACGCTAATGCGGGAAAACCATGAACGAGTAGAATACCTGAAACAACTTCTCCTGACGCCTTAGCTTCCTCAGCCGTCAAGGTAAAAGCTCGAGCCTGATTAGGTCCTTGAGTCAGCTGCTTCTGTCCCTGAAATGGTTTCTGCGGAGGCTTCTGAATATCATCCCTTGTGCGTAGCTTCGACGGACAAGAACTAACAGTGTGATCCGCCGATCCACAAACCAGACAAAGTTCCCGCATCCTGCGACATTTCTTTTGAAAATGTCCGGGTAAGTGGCAATAGCTACAAACCACGCGCTTCCTCTGATCAATGACAGCAGGCTTCTTCATCGGTGTTACACCACGACGGTCCATTGGAATACCTCTGCGTCCATGAGCTCAGTTTGGTACAAATGCCGGCTTCCTTACTGTAACTGCTGTCTGCAGCGAACTCCCAGTCTTCCCAGATAAGCTCTGCTATTCTCGGGCTGCCGTAAGAACCTGTGAGAAAGTGGTCAAACCCAGAGAGACAATCTGCCTCTGGATGTCCACATCCAAACTGTGCATGAACCTCCTTGCCCTGTCTGCATCGTCGGCAACTAAAGGTCCAGCGAATCTACTGAGCCGTGTCCATTCAGCTGCATGTACATCTACGGGCGCACCGTTCTGCTTTAGACTGGTGAACTTCTCTTCCATTTCCTCCCGTGCAGTCCGCGGGAAGAACTTCTCCAGGAAACTCTTCGAAAAATCCGCCCACTTGATCGGCTTGGGCAAGCGGGTCTCCTCCACAAGCCACCATTCACGGGCATAGTCCACTAACTGAATGCGCACCATATCCAGTCTTTTCTCATCTGGAATCTGTGCCGCAATAAGTAAATTCTCCGTGTCAACTAGCCACTGCTCTGCTGGCAACGGCTCCTCCAAATCAGTAAAGACAGTCGGTCCCAAACGCCTGAAATCTGCTACGGTCCCTACACAATCAACTGGCTTAGCTCCAACATTGTTCACGGACTGCTGAACGGTCCGCAAACCTTCCTGAAACGATTCAGCTTGCTGCTGGATCAGCTCGGTCTGTCTCTTTTGATTCTCCAGCATTTCCCGTATCACTCTAAGCATGGCGGCTTCGTCAACACGCCTTTGGTACGTCTTCAGATTCTTGTCTGCCATACTCCTGAAATCAAAACACCAAAAGATTAGCATGATAACAGATTCAAAAATATAGATCAAGGCTAGAACTCCAAGTTACATAAATAGAGCACTGCATTGTAACTATGCCGCGGTATCATAGCTACAATTACATAACTCCACCCAAGTCGCCTAAGTCCTAGAGATAACAAGGAATCAGGTTTCGAGTCGATATGCAAAGGAAGTTTGCACACCGTAAAAGATATAATCAGGAAGAATGGTAAAAACGGCAAGGTGGCAGGACATGTTTCCTAAAAACGGGTATTCTGATTCGTATATTGGGTATAATACCCAACTACAAAAGGATCAACCCGATTAACCTATGGCACTGATACCAAAAGAACCATGTCACGCCCCGCTTCCCAGAGTACGCTAAATTGGGCACGTGACATAGCCAACCATGCTACCTGTGGGTAGGAAGTATCGATCCACAGTCACACTACGGCTGTAGAGATATCAAGAACAAAATATAACTATCTAATACATGTTCATAAGCTAAGATAACACGAGTCAAGAATATTAAAAGTGCGGAAGCAAAAGATCCAATACAAAATAACCGGAATGTATGTCCCATAATGCGGGCTCACATCAGGAATAAAATGCAGAAAATAAAAGAACTAACTAAAACAGAAACCTCACTGCTCAACCTACTGGCTGAAGTACTCCTGCTCGGACTGCAGCAAAGGTACGGAATCTGGGCCATGCAAAACCCAGACGTCAGCGCGTCATGTCATCAAGTAATAAAGTGTAAACAGGGTAACAAGTAATGCAAATATAATCATGAGTGATAAAGCATGTGTAACAATAATAGAAATCGGGGCAGTGAAGGGTTGTGTGCAGTGAGTAAACTAAATTGGTTTATTGGGTTATCTACTCGGTCTTTGAAATCAATTTGATGAATCATCGATGTAACTCAATAGTATCCCGTGCATGCCCGGGACCACGGTCTAAGACTCTCGGGCTGAAACCGAGACGTACCGCTAGGCACTAACAGGGAAAGAGCACAGACCAATGATGTCAGCAGCATCGTCACGAGGCGGGCCTAGCCTCTAAAACTGATCAGTAAAAGCAAGCAACTGTCGAGTTACAAGTCAGGATTTCATCATTGATTTCCCCATACCCCCAAGTTATGTATGTCAAGTCAGGTATTCAGTAATAAAGAGCTAATGCCAACACAGGATCAGGTAAGAGCAGGTTTGTCTGAATAGACAACAGGAACGGTCCGTGAGTACTACGTGTCAGGTTTATTGGCATTAGACACAAAATCAGGTAACAGGTTAAGCAATGTTATATCAGGTCAAGTCAAGTTGTGTACGGTACCCTGTCAGGTCAAGTAATATGTGTGTAGCAAGTCATGTCAGGGTGTGAAAGATATCATGTGTGTGCTCATAATCAGCTAGCATAATCATGGTTATAAATAATCAAGCATGGATATCAACACAATAAATTGGCACATATAATAGGTTAAGCAATAAAGCAGATTTAATTGATTAGCCGTACAGTTATCAGTTGTGTTTAACAGATGGTGTCAGCATTGTATGAACACAGTATGATAGATGTGAATGCTAAAAACCAGGTTAATAAATATCGAGTAATCTATGGATGCGACGACATGTACAATCTGTTCAATAGATGCAGTTGTAATTAAACGGTTAAAGTTGCAAATGGATGTCTGATAGGTTAAAACTGGATAAAAGGGGTATCATGGCTCAAAACAAATATGATCATGCGGTCTAACCTTTATAGGTGATTACTAGGTATAAATAATTAGATGCAACAATTAAGTTTCAAGTTCGAGATCATAAAATGTGTAATGGAACTTTATACGGTTAACTTGAAATCTAATACTTTCAATTCTATTTAGAGATTGACTAGGAAATAAATAGATTGGTATAAGAATAATTTAAAATAGCATGTGGCAAGTTTCACTTGCCTCGACGGGTCGCGAAACGGAAAACGGAACGTTACGCGTCGGCGGGGAAAATCGCGACGCGCGCACGGTTCACGGAAAGAGCCCAAACGACGAAGAGTGGAGCCATACGGGTCAGGGGTCCTTGCTGGGTCGTCGGGAAACGTCGCCGGCACGGTCAGATTCTGGCCACCAAAGAAAACAGTAAACACAGTGAACATTAAAGATGCTACAAGAATGCATGGACCGGAAACAAAGCAAAGTGACAGAGATCGAAGGATATTGAGGAAGGAACTTACCCACTGGATTGTAGAGGGATGGCTGCGTCGTCGGTGAAGGTCGTCGGCGTTCCGGCGAGGGTGTAGGTGCTTGGGTAAGAGGTTAGGGTTGCGTTAGGGTTTTGCGTTTGGTAGGGTTACGTTGCAGGGTTTGGTGCTCGGGAAAGAGCAGAGGAAAGGGGCAGAGGAAGAGGGAGGTGGCGACGACGAGAAGAGGGAGTCGGCAGCGACGAGATGGAGTGCAGGGTTACGGCCGCAATGGGTTTTCTGTTTGCAGGGTTTCCTTTTGAGGGATGAAGAAGGAGAAGAGGTGATGGATATGAGGTGACGAAGAAACGCAGAGGGTGTCGAGGAGGAAAAATAGGGTTAGGGTGAAGAAGGCGATGAAGAAATGGGTTCGTGGAAACGAGGGTGCGAGGCTGTTCCAGAAAGAAGAAGGAGAAGAAGAAATTATAAAGAGGAGGGGAGAGAGAGAGAGAGAGAGACGCGGGGAGAGAAAGAGAGATGCGGGGCGAGAGAGAAGAGGAGAGAGACAGAGAGGAGGAGAAAGATCGAGAGGAGAGAGAAAATGAAGAGGAGAAAGAAATTTGGCACTTAGCGTAGGAGAAGGAAAAAGAAAGAGAAGGAGAAAAGAGAGAGGGGGAGAAAGTGTGGGTCCCAGGGGTTAAAGTGGAACGTGATTGGTTGGAGGAAAGAAAATTGTGAAAGATTTATGGTTTGATTGGCTGGAATAAAAGTTGGTTGCGAGAAAAATATAAAAGATATTTAAATAACTTTAAACAGTATTCTTTAACTTGAAAGATTTATACCTACGTAACAATTTTATGCTGGTAAAAAAAATAATTTAATAAAATTAATTATTTAAATAAACAGAATTGGCGGGATACAAAATAATTCAGAATTGCGCCCGGGTCGGGTCCAAAAATTTGAATTTGAAATATGAAAAATGTTGGCAGATTCCAAAAAATGAAATGAAGGATTTTATAATTAAAAAGCATACCCCCAAGAACGGACGCACGCGCGTGCGTGTAGACGTCCAAACACGTCCGTTTCACTGAACGGGACGAGAACACGATGCAAGGACGCTACCACAAGGTTAGGGGTATCGAGTAGGCCATGACAAGTATTTTTAATTTAATTTTAGATGACTTAAATTGTTATATGCAGAATATGACATGTTGGTGTAAACTATAACTGGTAACAGTCAAAGCAGTATAAATGAAATAAATACCACACACCACACATACGGTAACAGAAATTTGTAAAACTGGACTCGGTTGTTACAACATTGGAGGTTGTGATGGCTTATGAACAGGTTCAGATCCCTGTAGCTTAAGGCTTTTGAATCTTATGAGCCGTGAGGGTCTCAAAGGGGAATTCTCCTTACGAGTCGTGAGGATCTCGTAAGTGTAATTTATCCTTAGGAATCGTGGGGATCCCTAAGTGTGTTGCTCCTTTGTGAGTCGTAAGGATCTCATGCAGGTATTTCTCCTTACAAGGTCGTGAGGGCCTTGCAAGTGTCTTTTAACGAGATTGCGCCCTTTCAGGTTTTCACAAAACTCGCCGGTAGCCCTACTGTTTTTACTCACGGAGCCCTTTCGAGTTTTCATCTGTGTCCATTTTGCTTATGGACATACCGTTTTCTTCTTCTTTTTTATTATTTTTTTTCTTTTTCTGTGTCAGCCTTGGGATGCTGCGGTCCGTAGTAGTTTATTGATGTCTCGGTCAACAGCCAGTTTTAGGACACAGTGGTCCATCGTTAATTTAAGAACGTTTCGGTCCGTTGTTAGTTTTAGGACGTTTCGGTCCGTTGTTAGTTTAAGAACGTTTCAGTCTAACGTTGCCATATTTGAAGCGAATTTCTAGTTTATGGAATTTTCGGTCCATGGGGCTTTCTCTATGAATGAGCACGATGCCCCCGGCATGTCCACCTTTTTAGGGGCGTGAGGTTGTGGCGGATTCACCTTCTAGTTTTCAGATAATGCGAACTGGCCTTGTTGGTATTGGTCCTCAATCCAGCGTTTGAAGACGAACCAATCTTCGATTGGATGGCTTACTGCTTGGTGGTATGGACAGTAATTAGGATTGTTGACATCGCCTGGCTGCAATGGATGTTTTGGATCCGGCAGATTGATGAGTTTGTTGCGCACTGCCAGCTCGAACAGTCTCCTCGTTTTATCCTGGGAAACGAGTAAGGACGTCCCGGTCTCTCCTCGAGCGATGGGCGTGGACGCATGTTGTTTTGGCGAACAACCGGCTTTAAGTTGCTCGGCTGTTAAGTATTGGCGACGAAGGTAGCTTTCCCTTTACCCCTTTCGCTTCGAAGCTCCGTTTTCGACGAGGACGGCTTATAGCCCATCTGGTCCATTTGGGCCAGCTTGTCAATCAAGGCCTAGAAAGTAGTTGGCTTAAAGAACATCATGAATTTTGAAATGGTCGCCTGAGGGTCGAGGGTCTCAACGAACATGCCTACCGTAGGCGCTTCTTCGATGTGGTACTCGTACTTCGACCATAAATTCCGCCACTGTATTGCGTATTGCACCCACGTTTCGCATGAATTTACCCTGGCGTTAATCAATGCCGTAATTGGGGTGCGTTCACTAGCGCTTGCGAATCTCTGTGTAAACAGCAACTCCATCTCCGCAAATGCTTGATAGAGTCATTTGGAAGTTTAGAATACCACTCGAACGCCGTCTTCGATAAGTTGCCAACAAACTGGTAGAGCAGAAGCTTATCATCACCTCCAGTGTTTCCACACAAGGCTCTGAATTGAGCGACGTGTTGATGCGGATTTCCCGTCCCCTTATACACGTGGAATTTGGGAATTGTGTATCCCGGTGGGTACCTTATTTGGTCGTACCAACCCGGATAGGGTCGTCCCGTTTTAACGATCTGCCCAGTTGCTTCATTCGCCTGGTGAGCTCGTATTTGCTGAGCAATGTAATCATCCAGAGCGGCCTTGGAGATGGTCTCCTCCTTGGCTGCGGAAAGAACCGGAGGAGGGTTCGATGTTTCCCCTCTGTCATCTTCGAAGATAATTGGGGGTCTTCAGTTGGAGGTTCCGGCCGTAACATCATCCCGGCCATGTCTTGGAACAAAAGAGCCATTCATTTTATGTTGGCCACCTGTTCCGCGGCCTCTTTTTATTTTCTCTCGAGCATTCTTCGGAGGAAATCGGCATTGGTTTCTTGTTCCTGACGCTGCTCTAAGGTCTCCAGATTTTCTTTCGGACCAGTGAGTGCGGCCATTGCAGTTAGCATCCCCTGAAGTTTCTGCTGCTGTTGCTCCTGAGCCTTTGTTATCGATCGGGTAAGCGGTCGATGACCCGTAGAAGCACGACTTTCCTTTTTTCCAAAAGCCATATAAACGGTATGCTTCACCATGTTCCCAGGCTTGGGGCGTTTAGTTTTAATGTCCTTGCGGTTCTCCGTGGTCACAGGGGCTTTCTCCGGCCTCCCTCTCTTGTGAACGGTTGAAGCTGAAGGAGCCGTTGCAGCGGACACCCAGACGGATGATATCTTCTGTGGTACTATAGGATGGCTCTTTTCTTGCTGAACCTTAGTCTTATTTGGTTGGCGAGAGTAGTCCTGGTCAATCACCTATTCCTGGACCTGTCGTCAGACTTTATAGATTTTGGAGGACAGCCGCTGAGAGGGCTAATCCGGCTTCTTTTCCGTAGAATTCTCCACAGGTGGAGGAGATCTCTTCAACACGGCAGTCGGCGAGTTCTTGCGAACCCTCCTTAGGCTTCAAAGTTGTTCCCAGTTGGAACGACATCATTGATTTCCATCGTTGGACCCGGCGGAGTTAGTCCAGAAGGGGAGGTGCCTCTAGCCTTCCTCAGTCGGTGCCAGTGGTGACGTCGAGCATGTCGTGCAATTGGAGTTGGTTCAGCTATAGGGGCGTCCTCCTCATGCCCCCTGTGTTGGTCGAAAGTTGTCGTTGTCAGCCTATTGAAGACTGATGTCCGTTGAGAAGCAATGTCCAATCTATCAAACACAGACCTTTGGGCAAGGGAAGCAGCTTTGAGGACTTCACCTGGAGCGGGAGCCGGAACAGTCAATCTTGTGAAGACCAACCCTTTGGCATGAGAAGTCGCTTTGACGACTTCGAGAGCAGGAATGGCTATCCTTTTGGGGATAACCCTTTCCGGTATTATGGGCTTCTTCATGGGCCTGTTGGAGTTCTAGCCCAGTCTGTCAAAGATGTTGGAGATATTGCCTTCAGAGTCAATTATTGGATCACAGGAACGTGATTGCAATGATTGAGGGAGGACCTATCCCAGTAGGACAGTCTTAATCAAGATGATAGTATGCTATCTGGTTTATCTTTATCATCGTGTACTGTTTTAGGTGACCTTACTGATCACTATTGCACGTTGATAGAGCCCCTAGGATTCTTGTTTGACTGCCAGCAGTATGAGGGTGATCATATACGTGGGAGCTGGTAGTCTATAAGCACATCCTTAAATGGTCCCTAGTCGTGGGAGTTTCGAGACAGGGCATCGATTCTCCAGAGTAGAGTAGTGTATACAGTAGAGACCCCGACGAGGGGCGGTGGCCGGTCTCACAAGCCACTGGTGTCAGTTGGTTCACCTAAGATGTATACAGGTGCTCATTGGGTTATGAGTACACCGGACAGGACTCGTCGGGAACATGCTAGTTGGTCTTATACCTGGCGTCAGATAGCAGTTCCATGGTGACATGTGTACAGGTTAGTTCATCGACCTGGGGATCGTCATTTGTCTCGTGTGAATTCCTACTGTACTTTTATTACTACCCTACCACGCTCAAAGGAGACGTGCAAACAGGTTTTAGTTGGGTACAGTCCCGAGCCACATGGAGACAGTGAGCGGATCTTCAGGGGTTCATCTCTCCCGGTATTGGGGGTGAGGTCACGCTGTGTCTAGGAGAGCCATTACACGAAGTGCTTGGCCAAGGCAGGAGATTTACTGGTAGGTATTCCAGTAGTATCTCAGGGTGTTCTGGACTACACTCCGACACAACTTGTACCGCTTTTGGGGGTCTGACTTTTACCAACCCCTAGGCCCGCCATGCGATGCTCATAGACGAACGGACATGACTGTATGGATATTGTCACTGACAGGCTAAGTAGGGTGTCAGAATGAGTTCGCTCACAGACGTCCCTTTTGGTCAATAGATGGTGGCCCGTCACGTATGGCTAATAGCTCTGACGTGCTAATGGTTAAATCTATAGCCATAGTATTGACGAGTCTTTAGAGTCCCCCACATACCAGTTGCTCAAGTTTCGGGCAAAACGCTGTGGAGGCCGTATGGAGATATGGCAGGATTCGATCAGCTACGTGCGGTATTGCACGGATCATGATCGGACGGATAATACTAGCGGGCTTTGGTTTAAAAAGGATCCTAGTATTGCACAGTGTAGATTTTGTCTCATTGCATTTGCATTTCGGTCGGAATACAAATGCGAGTATGTATATACAGTAGCGGGGTTTTCCTGTAATTTATTACGGGATCAGTTTTTTGGAGTTGCCAGTTTGCTTTCCGTTTCGGCCATTTTTTTTTGTATCTTTCATTGGCCGAAGATTGGTGGAGGAAGGCTTATTTGCATTTGTGCAAATTAGCAATTTGGAGGGTTGTCTTTGCATATTGTGGTGTCATGATGGTTGTTGTTGAGTGTGGATTTAGTTGGTGATCATGATTCATCATGATAACTTTCTTCTCTCTCTCTTGCATTATGAGGTTCACTCTCTTTTTGATACATACATTCCCCTCTCTTTCTCTCCATGGGGTATGGCCGACCAAAGAGAGGAAGGGGCTGTCCCATTTTGGTGTGGAGAGTTTGTTCATCTCATATCATTTTTGCTTCACCAAAATTCCCAAGTTCAACTCCATAGTTCATCCCTCCACTAAAAGGTAACTTCTAATACCCCAAATGAGACATGAGTTCTACAGTCAACCTACAACAACTCTTGGGCATGTCGACTCGCCAACTTCGTGCCCGAGTTGCCTCGGACCAGAGGTGGGAGCCCGTAAAAGAAGCCGGCGATGTGGTGCCCTTCCCGCGAGGAGGTGAAGACCGGAGATTCTGTGGGAGATCGGAACGACGACGAGAAAACGGAGGACACGGATCACTCGGTATATCTCTCTACCCGTTCTTTAGTTAGCTTGGAAGATGTTAATGGCCCGATCCGGGTATTTAGTGTGCGGTGGTGCCGGTTCAAAAGTTTAAAGTAAATTATCGCTTCCGCATTTTGGCGTCGGATTGACGGCCGGGGCACCGCCGTGCACTTACAGTGGTATCAGAGCCTCGCTATTAACCTAGTCTAGCTTGGTCTAATGTGTTTACATCTTCGATCGAATAAAATTCCAAAACCCGCATTTTCAAAAGCACAGTTTCTGTCGAAATTTTTTTGGCTCCAAAATTTTTTCAGGTTGTTGCAGAATAATGTGCAGGGAATTCTAAGCACTTTGTGAAAATTTGGTCGCGTGATCTCACCATACCACCGCGGAACCGCGGCCAAATCCATGCTTGGGCCGCGGTTCTGCCGCCACTTTTATAGTTCAGTGTGCCAAATTTTTACAGAGAGCTCAATTTTTACAGAGAGCTCATGTGTAGAAAATAGGGTTTTTGGAACATTCTTTTTGGGCCCAGAATTTCTTTAAGTGCTACAGTAGTGCTTGGGGGCCCACTTGGGTAAATTTTGATCGATCGAAAATTTTAAACACATCAGTTCACAGTATTTACATTATATCTGCGACCGTGAATGTCACTTAATCGGTAAATCCTGTCTAACTGCTATAGCCCGGTTAGACGGATTTGCGAACGTGACATTCACGTTGATGTTCTGTATTGTGCTGTGATGTTGCGGATTGTCGTGGGGATAGCTTGGATGCAATGTTAGTACAGATTTGGTATTTTTATGTACATTTGATATTGCGGGGCGAGTGTCCAACATGTGAACTGCCGTCACTGTCTGCTTGTATATTATTCTTTTGGGGCACGACCGGGGTAAGGTCGATGTACCCGTTGTATGTATATTTTACTTTCTGTACTAGGATTACCCCGCGGTGGGGTGCACGGATAGCCGGGTTCTAGAGGGCTTGTTGCCCTCATCTCATAGCGTTGAGACGGAGGGGGCTTTACTCTAGAATTGACGGGCTATTCGCCGCACTCGTAGGGGGTATAGGTTGACCCCAGGAGGGGTGCCCAAGTTACCGGATTCCGTGAAGTGCTGGGTGGCCCATTCACGTAGCTGAAGGGGGCTGCCTCGCTTCAGGTTTCGGCGGGTGACTTGCCGCGCCCGTAAGGGTCTAGGATTTTATTGCACAGGCTATCCACACGACCAGGGGAACGTCGGGTTTCAGTAGCGGCTCTGTGAAACCCGGGGATCCCAGATATCTGTATTGATCTGTGATGCTTTTTACATTTCTGTGATGTTGCATTTTATCACGCCTTGAGCGAATATTATATGTTGATATATATACTAGTAGATGTTGTATATGTTTTTCATCCACGCTAGTCCAGTTCCCACTCTGTCGTTAGTTAACTAAGCTAACGGGTAATGACAGGACCTAGTGGCGAATGCGGATGGCATATACGTACATCATTATTTTCGTTCTTTGTGGTGTGATCAATTGATGGGGCTGCATTGATTCGGATCAATGCAAGTTAAACAAACCTAATCTGATGTTGTTGGAACACTTTTCAAAAGGCTGTTATTGCAAGAACGTTCTCTTTTGTTTTGCACAGTGATATTCGGTTATGAATATCCAGCACCTCAGTCGACGAGGCAAGGGCCGAGATCCCTACACCGGGAGTGACCCTTTGGACAGAAGTTTGCGTCAGGGCAATAACTTCACTATAGTCGATTACTTTTACTTTGCATCGTGGTATTCAATTGGAATATCCTGCACCCCATTCTACGGGGAAAGAGCCGAGATCCCTTCACCGGGAGTGACCTCTTTAGCAAAGGTTTTCGTCACTATAATTTTATAAAGCTATCTGGTTCCTTCAACGATATCAAGTTCATTACGTTAAAGGTTTTTCGCCAGAAACCATTCGTATCCCTCCATCATTTCAGTTAAATATTCGGTAGTATGCAAACTATGTATTTTGACCTCAAGCCAAGGCATAGTGATTGGTAGCTGCCGGATATTTATCTGTTGCATAGATAGAATGCGTTGGTTTGGGACAGTCGTACTACTATTTTGGCCTACGTCAAGGGTATGTAAGGGTGGGTTTAAATTAACCTAGATAATGATGGGTAGAACTTGACATGTGACTTATGACATTTTGACCTCACGCCAAGGTCATAAGAGCACGGGGCAGAAATCGCATCGGGAGTTTCTAAAGAAACTGAAACTTGCCAGATATGCGTATACCTTCTGGAGTGTGATAACGTGAGCGAAGTCCGTCACGTTATCATGCAATGATAGTTTGATCCTGATTCCCACTGATGAGTTGGTTTACTCCTCGGATGATCTCGACTAATTCTCCTTTCAGGTTTGGGGGAGAATTTGACGGCACAGTGGGAGGTTTCCAGATTAGATAAATTGGTAACCATCTTGATCTAGGATAGAGTGCACGCTGAGTGTTGCTTTTCTCTCTCTCTCTTTGGCAGCGACCATGACCCGACCCTAAGACTATGACTCAGTGACCAAGATTAACCGAACCTTCTTAAACACTGGCTTTTGGATTGTCAGAGTTGCAAACCTCATTGCAACTCCTACTTTTACCCTTTTCTCCCGAACATCCCGTGTTACTATGAACGTCCTTTTCCATTGGACAAAACCATCGTATGGTTATATACGAACTCGAAGGAATTTATTCGAGGATGGTTTCCGGTTCTGGAGAAAACGAATAGGACTATTCAGTTGTCTTTTCCTTTTACCTTCTCTCAGGTTGCGAGTACTCCTTGGTTTAGGAGATAGTACACCTATTACGCAAATTGTATAATCTTCTTCCAAACCATAGGCAGGTGCCGACTGGTAGGGAATGAAGAAAACCAATTAGCATAACGATGGTGTACAGAAAATATTAAGTAAAGACAAATAAAGTGATTAGTAAGAGGGCAGAATAAACTGCGACTGCTATTCACGACCAAACCAAGTATTTCATTACCACTCTCACTTCACCTTTGTATTTCTCCAGGACACTCCGTATCACTATGAAGATCCACAGTTATTTGGATACTCCATCGTATGGTTATATACGAACTCGAAAGGAACTTGTTCCAGTTCGGGGATGGATTCTGGTTCAGGAGAAATATGAATAAGGTTTATTCGGTTGTCTTTTATCTTCACATTCTCTCGCATTGCAAGTGTTCCTAGGATTAGGACCGTACACCCATTATGCTTATTGGATAGTTTTCTTCCAAAGCATAGGCTGGTGCCGAACGGTAGGGAAGGAAGAAAACCATTTGGCCTAAAGGGGTGTACAGAAGGTAATGACTAAAGACATATGGAGGGATTTGGAGAGATGACAAAGAAATATACGGTTATAGTTGTGAATCTGATAATGGAAGAGGCATTACCAGGAATACCCGGATACCCCATCGAAATATTTCAATGTTTCAGCTTCACTGTGTACTGTTAAAAGAAAAATGATTTCCCAATCAGACCTTGCTCCAGGATATGTATTTACCAAGTGCAATTCTCACATCTGTATGGTTTTACAGATGATGAGTGGAAGTAAGTTATTGGGAATTAGGTGATTGTCCTCATTATATCGGGATTCGTTGTAATCAGTGATATTTGAGGAAGTCGCCTGGGTTGTTTGCCGGATGGCAAATATATGGTTTTGAATATCCGCTGTTATGCACCAATTTCAAATTGATATATCTGTACGTCTATTTTCATAGAGTGAGATATACCTTCTTGAAATTATGTCTATGACATTTACCTATATCAGTGAATGGTTAGGTAACGAGTATTAAACAGCGGTGTAATTCTTCATAACCATAAGTACAGTTTTCAACCTACGACACACAGGGATTGAGTTATTAGACTCAAGGGACTTATACAGAGTATTGTATATTTTCTAGTGTCCATTAGGACAGAGGGGTTGGTCCTCGTACTATATTCAGGTTACTTATGACTTCTCTAGTTCTTAGACAGGTGTTTCGTAGAAACACAGGGTCCAAGTTTTGAGAGGTTATAGGTATATGAATATAGTAGAGAACCAGGTATTGCAAGTATCGGGATTCTTCAAGGTGATCGAAGATGTAGATACTTGTGTATGGTATTCAGTTGATAGTAATGATTAAGAGAACTTGCTTCTTTTTCAGGTTACTCATAATTGTAAGTACACCTAAGTTGAGTAATGCTGATCGGCCTCTTTCCATTTACATGGCATGCACTGGAGACAGCTGCATGATTTGAATCTGGTTCAATTAAATCAGTGCTTCTGTTTATGTATTGGATATAGAACAGTTCATATCTTAACGATGTTAAGGTATAGGGAGTTGTCCGGCTTATGCTTAAAACCAGACTCCAGATAACTCAAGGCATGTTTCTGTAATGGCTGTTTGTGGGTTGACCCAGGTTATGACGAGGGTTAACTTTCTACCATCTGGGAGATCAATAGTGTATTGTTCTTGACCCGCCACAGTTTTAAAAGAAATGTATTTTTTCAAAAAACAGTAGTGGGAGTATGGTAGAACTGGAAGTGATTCCAGAACCGCAAACGATTACGGAAAATTTGATGAAGAACCTAAAGATTCAATCTGATTTGACATTCCATTGGCCACTCCGCAGACATGGTGGGTAACCTCAGGCACTCGAGAGGTACTCCGGTAGCCTCAAGGACGGTGACAGGGAGGTTCTTGTTTACCCAGACTTACCATTGCCGTTGTTCCAGACTATGAGACCTGGCATGAGGATAGCGTCGTTCTGAACTAGCTTTAGAAGTGTACGTCTATATGACTCTGCCGGAGGGTTGTCATAGTCAGTGGGAGCAGCGGAAGCATTGGTGGAAAAGTAGCTTATGTCTATGGACTAAAGCAGATATAGCGGAGATAGATCATCCATTTCTGATGTGACAGTCACAGGTTTGACTTCATCGGAATAAGGGATGGATCTGTTGAGAAAGTAGTAGGGTATGATGTCCTGGTATTTGGATGACATACACATAGTAGGAAGTGATATTCCTATATTACGATCGGTTATACTTTGGTTGTCATACAGTGGTTTCCCCACATAGGACTTGGATTTCATATCAGACATTCTGGTTACTAGATCTATGGTTTTAGATCTAGATTCGGGAAGTGTTCCAATTTGGATACTTAGACAACATTCTAAGAGTATTTAGAATGGACGACTCCTGGCATGGTAGTGTACCTGCAGGTGATGGAGTCACATTCTCTAAAGGTGTCTTACAGACTAAAGAGGAAAGGGATGTGCATGATTGGCAGATCACTTGCTTAGGCAATTGAATCAATCATGAGATGTTAAGTACCACACCAGATGTTGTTTTTACAGTAGATGCAATAAGATATTGATCCAATCCTGGAGAAACATTCGGAAGCAGTTTTAGAACATAAGTGGATGTTCTAGGGATACGATAACGACAGCCTCATTCGGGAGACAGTTATCATTCCAGGCTTCCAAGGTGACCTGCATGACAGAGTGACTGTCAGAGTTATAGTTTTCCCTCTGACGAAGAGCGGTGTTTTGGACAGGTGATCCAAGCGGACACTGAGGGAGGCATTACGCAGGATACTGATTAAGTTCAGTTGACGACACAGTCTAAAAAGTTTGGATTTGGAGTTCATTTATGAGCTAGGTCCCATCAGACATCCAGAGATACTCTAAGACATGTATTGCTCATTTCGGGAGATAGGTTTCTCCACGAACTTGAGATTAAGAGAGACATAGAAAGAAACATTAGGGCGGATCCACTCACTGAGGCTATTCCTCGAACGCAATAGTTCGCAAACGAGTTTTGTGAGACTGATTAGTAGAGGAGTTGGGTGTTCGGTATCACACGGGATGTGAGTATGCGACATCGCAATAATTAGCCTTGAGTGCAAGTGGGAGATTGTTGGAGATAGTGCCCTCAAAGTCAATTATTGGATCACAGGCACGTGATTGCAATGATTGAGGGAGGACCTATCCCAGTAGGACAGTCTTACTCAAGATGATAGTATGCTATCTTGTTTATATTTATCATCGTGTACTGTTTTAGGTGACCTTACTGATCACTATTGCACGTTGATAGAGCCCCTAGGATTCTTGCTTGACTGCCAGCAGTATGAGGGAAATCATATACGTAGGAGCTGGTAGTCTATAAGCACATCCTTAAATGGTCCCTAGTCATGGGAGTTTCGAGACAGGGCATCGATTCTCCAGAGTAGACTAATGTATACAGTCGAGACCCCGACGAGGGGCGGTGGTCGGTCTCACAAGCCACTGGTGTCAGTTGGTTCACCTAAGATGTATACAGGTGCTCATTGGGTTATGAGTACACCGGACAGGACTCGCTGGGAACATGCTGGTTGGTCTTATACCTGACGTCAGATAGCAGTTCCCTGGTGACATGTGTACATGTTAGTTCATCGACCTGGGGATCGTCATTTGTCTCGTGTGAGTTCCCACTGTACTTTTATTACTACCCTACCACGCTCAAAGGAGACGTGCAAACAGGTTTTAGTTGGGTACAGTCCCGAGCCACATGGAGACAGTGAACGGATCTTCAGGGGTTCGTCTATCCCGGTATTGGGGGTGAGGTCGCGCTGTGTCTAGGAGAGCCATTACACGAAGTCCTTGGCCAAGGCAGGAGATTTACTGGTAGGTATACCAGTAGTATCTCAGGGTGTTCTGGGCTACACTCCGACACGACTTGTACCGCTTTTGGGGGTCTGACTTTTACCAACCCCCTAGGCCCGCCATGCGATGCTCATAGACGAACGGACCGGACTGTACGGATATTGTCACTGATAGACTCAGTACGGTGTCAGGATGAGTTCGCTCACAAACGTCCCTTTTGGTCAATAGCTGGTGGCCCGTCACGTATGGCTAATAGCTCTGACGTGCTAGTGGTTAAATCCACAGCCATAGTATTGACGAGTCTTTAGAGTCCCCCACAGACCAGTTGCTCAAGTTTCGGGAAAAATGCTGTAGAGGCCGTATGGAGATATGGCAGGGTTCGATCAGGTATGTGCGGTATTGCACGGATCATGATCGGACGGATAATACTAGCGGGCTTTGGTTTAAGCCGGATCCTAGTATTGCACAGTGTAGATTTTGTCTCATTACATTTATATTTCGGTCGGAATACAAATGCGGGTATGTATATACAGTAGCGGGGTTTTCCTATAATTTATTACGGGATCAGTTTTTTTGAGTTGCCAGTTTGCTTTCCGTTTCGGCCATTTTTCTTTGTATCTTTCATTGGCCGAAAATTGGTGGAGGAGAGCTTATTTGCATTTGTGCAAATTAGCAATTTGGAGGGTTGTCTTTGCACATTGTGGTGTCATGATGGTTGTTGTTGAGTGTGGATTTAGTTAGTGATCATGATTCATCATGATAACTTTCTTCTCTCTCTCTTGCATTGTGAGGTTCACTCTCTTTTTGATACATACAATCCCCTTTCTTTCTCTCCATGGGGTTTGGCCAGCCAAAGAGAGGAAGGGGCTGTCCTATTTTGGTGTGGAGAGTTTGTTCATCTCATATCATTTTTGCTTCACCAAAATTCCCAAGTTCAACTCCATAGTTCATCCCTCCATTAAAAGGCAACTTCTAATACCCCAAATGAGACATGAGTTCTACAGTCAACCTACAGCAACTCTTGGGCCTGTCGACTCGCCAACTTCGTGTCCGAGTTGCCTCGGACCAGAGGTGGGAGCCCGTAAAAGAAGCCGGCGATGTGGTGCCCTTCCGGCGAGGAGGTGAAGACCGGAGATTCCGCGGGAGATCGGAACGACGACGAGAAGACCGGAGGACACGGATCACTCGGTATATCTCTCTACCCGTTCTCTAGTTAGCTAAGACGATGTTAATGGCCCGATCCGGGTATTTAGTGCGCGGTGGTGCCGATTCAAAGGTTTAAAGTAAATTATCGCTTCCGCATTTTGACGTCGGATTGACGGCCGGGGCACCGCCGTGCACTTACAAAAGACTGAGGCGTTGGAGCTGGACGACCCGTTGAGAGGGGCCACAGTGGTGGTAAGTTGATCAAAGACCGACTTCTTTGGGGCTTCCTGCAATGGCAGCAGGGCATTGAAGTTCATGGGCGGGAGCATGGTCCCAAAGAATAGTCTAGTGGTGGCCTGAATTACTTGCTCCACATGCATCTTGAATAGGGAAGCCGCTTGGGGCCCATAGGTTACACCTCCAGACGAGGCATAACGGGAGTTGCAGTTGCAGCTAGAGCAGTTGGAGGCCATTGATGTTCTTTTTTCTGTACAGGAGCAAAACCAAATCTTAGTACCTCGAACCTAAGGGCAACCATATCAAACAGCAATTCGTTAGCGAACACGACACACGAAGTGTGGAGTGGAAAGAGGAAAAGGTGGGCATGCCAGAATCTGTTCTCCTCCGAAACACAGAGATGCGACCGCGTAGCTTCGTCTTGCCTGAATTTGGGGGCAGATGCTATTTGGTGCTATCCGTCTACCTCTCCGAAGATACCAAGTTGATTTATGGCACCGTGTATTGAAGGTTTAAACGGATGTGGCCGATGTAGCAGACTTCGTCGGATTCCCCCTCGTTGAGGGGTTTTTGATTGTGGGGACGCTCTTCACTGCAGGCGCAAGTCCCTGCAGTTAATTATGCTACCGTATAGCGGTAACCACTTTCTCCTTCTCCTTATGGTCACTTCGTGCCGTGTGTGTTTGTTTTGTTTTTGATTGCCCGTGGATTGTATATGGAGACTAATTTATGTTGTCGCCCGTAGGGCGTGGATTAGTCCAAATCCTTATCTTCTTAGATTTGGGTTTGGGGTTGGGTTAAAGGATACGTTAGTCTCATTTGAGACTAAGATCAACTTAAACGTTTGTTAAGAATACGTTAGTCTAATTTTAGACTAAGATCAACTTAACGGGATCGTTTAGATATAACAAAAGAGCGTTTGGGATCTATAGTTTAGTTTAGGGACTTTGCGGTCCATTACCAGTTTAAGGACATGGTGGTCCAATGTTAATTTAAGGACATCTCAGTCCAATATTAGTTTAAGGACATCTCGGTCCAGTTTAAAGACATCATAGTCTGTAAAGGTTAATGACATCATAGTCCATGGGCTTAAGGACCCCATAGTCCGAGGTTAAGGACATCATAGTCCGTAGGCTCAAGGACCACACAGTCCGTAGTTTAAAGACGTCATAGTTTATAAAGTTTAAGGACATCATAGTCCATGAGTTTAAGGACCCCACAGTCCATAGAATGATTGGTTATCGGGACCCGTAACCTCTTTGAAGACGTTGAAGGATTACAACAACAAATATCAGAGGAGTGAAGAGATGTACCCTTGAACCGATGTTGATTGGGAAATCTGTAGTCCAATTTGGGACTAAGATCAATTAATTAGATTATGAGCACATTGGCTCAGTTAAATCTGAATTGAGGACTTATGGCCAACATGGGCTAAGTCCAATTAAGTTTGAAATGTTGGCCCTTTGTTTGACTGTTGAACATTTGTCTGGGTTCAGCCATGCTAAACAGGGGTTTGGGGGCTCTGATAACATTTTGTCCTTGGCTGAGCACTAACCATTCATTATAGCTCTGGGGTTTTATTTTGAATGTCATATGAAATGATCGAGTTTGGAAGAATGTAGTTGGGGTTCAATCAAAGGGGAGATCTTGTCTCTAGAAAACTTAGCTGATTTGGGCTAAGGCTGGTTTGAAAATAGTGTTAAACACTAAAGCAAACTTAGCGATCACGTGCTCCCACGTGATGTGCTGAAAATAGTGTTAAACACTAAAAACGAAGCGCTTAAAGTAGTGTTAAACACTAAAATTGAATTGGTCACATGGGGTCACGTGAGGCATCTGAAGATGGGGTCAGAATTTCTTTATTTTCTTCCCAGAATATTCAAATAAGTGTTAAACACTTAAGTCTTCACGGCCATCACGTGTGGGCACGTAATGGGTACCAATGCATTGATTTATTAAAGTGTTTATCAGGGGTCACGTGGAGACACATGAGGGCGCCCAAAATTGATTCTGCCTTTGGGTTTGTTCCTTTTTGTTTGAGGGTCATGTGTGAGCATGTAAGGCATTGCCTCCAGACTAATTCCTTCTTATTTTTAGGAATCTGTTTAAGGGTCACGTGGGAGCACGTGACCTAGTCTTGTTCGTTCTTTTTTACTCATTGAGGATGGGGGTCATGTGTTACCACGTGACCAAGTTGGGTAATGATCTCTTTACGTGCATGGAGATTTTTAAATCCCTTTTTTCTTTTAAGAATTGAATTTTGTTATAGGGTTAAACCCTAATTTTATTTTAGAGGAAATAAATTCCCATGTGTTTTGAAAGAATTAAATTCTTATGTAGGTTTAAACCCTAGTTTCATTTGGAGGAATTAAATTCCTATAAATTTAGGGGAATTAAATTCCTTAAACTTAAATTCTCTCTCTAAGTTTTGGATCTGCATGGCAGAATCTCCCCGATGAGAATTAAATTCTCAACTTGTGGAGAGATCTGCTTCTGCAGATCTTTAACCAAAAGAAGAACTAAGTTCTTATTCAGAAGAGTTAAACTCTTAATTTAAAAATTAAATTCTCTTTTTGTTTTATGGAGCTTAGATCTCTTTCCCTTTCTTACCTAGGGTTTTTTCTGAAGAGATCTTCTTTTTCTCTCTTGAGAATTAAATTCTCCTCTTTTTTTTCTCTCTGTTGTTGTATATTTCCTAAAAAAAGTCGATCCTCCTCTCTTCTCTTCTCGGCTCCTTCTTATAGGAGAAAGAAAAGAATTAATTTGTTTTGTTAATCTTTCATTGAAAGATTTCAATTGATTTTGTAACCAACATGATCTTTTAGATCACTCAGTGAATTTTTATTCACTATTGGATTTTTAATCTAAAAGATATTTTATCTGTTATTCCTGGCAAATTTCAGGAAAATCTTTCCGTGTATAAAATATTTCCATAAATTAGTGATTTTTAATCACCATTGGATTTTTAATCCAACAGTGCTCCATTTTACAGAGCACTATCTTTTTTGTTTGGAAAGATTTAGAGAAATATTTTTCCAGTTAAGGTTTTTGATTCCCTCTTAATTAGAATTTAATTCTATTAATTCATAAATCTTTAGGAACCCATCACGTGTTGGCACGTGACCTCCTGATTAAACATTTGACCAGAATTTAATTCTGTTGTTTTAAAGAACTCAGGAATTATTACGTGGCAGCACGTGACCCTTGGTCACGTGTTGGCACGTGATGCCTTATTGGGTTTTTCCTCGTTATTTTATTATACCTTTAATTTTTTTCAATGGGTTTAAAGGCCCTTCACGTGTTGGCACGTCACCCCACTGATTAATTATTTTTAATTATTTATTTTATTCAGTTCCTACAGGCTTTGCCTGTAAATGGTCACGTATCTGCACGTGATACTCGGTCACGTGTAGACACGTGATACCTCATAACTTTTGACCCCGGATAAATTATAAGGCCCATAATATATCAAATCGAAGGATTTTTCGAGACGCTTTCGATGCCATCAGAATTTAGCTGTTTCACATTCGGAAGTTTGTCAAAATATAGCCCGGAAAATACTGGTTCTCGTTTTTTTTAAACGTATCGCTGCCATTTGATACCTTGGGCTCTTTTGCGAAGAATTTTTTTTTGGCAGGAACAGCATTCTTTTGCTCTCACCAAGCCTCGCACAAACAACAAGGCTAAATACGAAGCTCTGATAGTTGGTCTGGAGCTCGCCATAGAAATGGGAATCCTTCGGCTATGGGTTTACGGTGACTCCCAGCTTGTCGTCAATCAAGTGAGCGGCGACTACAAGATATATAAGCCCGAGTTAGCTTGATATAGAGGCCGAGTGGTGGAAATCATGAAAATGTTCACTCACATTGAACTAATGAAAGTCCTTAGGACGTTGAACGGAAAATCCGACATACTCTCTCGCCTAGCCAAAGAGCTGGCTGATCCCGACATGGATGAAATTCTGATCACAGTTAGGAGCTGATAAATTCTACCCCCAGTCTCTTTACAAGAAAAGGAAAGCGCAGAATGAAAGATCAATCCTGCCGAAGAAGTTTTGATCATTCAAGAGGAGCCCGATTGGTAAGAGCCCTTCATAAAGTACCTCCGATATGACAAGCTGCCCGAAGAAAAATCTGCGAGGGTTCAGCTGAAGAAGAGGGCTCTTTGATATGTGTTTTTAAATAATACTCTATACCACAGATCATATGACCAACTCTGGCTCAGGTGTCTGTCATTGTCCGAAGACTAAAAACTCATAAAAGAAGTCCACTCAGGCGTCTGCGAGGCTCACCAGTCCGGCCCTAAACTGCGGCTTCAGATCAAACGGCTTGGATATTACTGTCCCACCATGATAAAGAATTGCGAAGAACATGCAAAGAAATGTCATATCTGCCAAATTCACGATGATTTCATTCACAAGCATCCCAATCCGTTGCATCTTACGGTGGCGTCGTAGCTCTTCGATGTTTGGGGCACCGACATAATTGGCCCAATTGATCCTCTATCATCCAAAGGCCACCGGTTCATATTGGCTACAACAAACTATTTCTCTAGATGGGCTAAAGATGTCCCGCTAAAAGAATTCAAGACAGAAGATATTCTGACATTCTTCGGGGATAATATTCTATACCGCTTCGGTACACCAAAAAGAATCATTTCTGACAACGGGCCTTCTTTCAAGAGCTTCAAAATCTTAAGGTTCGCTACTCAGCACAAGATAGATTGGATATATTCACCCATCTATAATCCAAGAGCCAATAGGCTAGCCGAAGCCTTCAATAAAACTCTATGCAAGCTTCTGAGGAAAAATGATTCAGCCAACAAGAGAGACTGGAATCTCAAACTTCATGAGGCGTTGTGGGCATATCGTACCACGCACCATACTCCAACCTAGTCCACTCCATACTCATAACTTTTTGGAGTGGAGGCGATCCTCCCCTTCGAAGTCGAAGTTCCAAGCTTAAGAATGGTTGTTCAGCATGAGTTGACGGAGGAGGAAAACGTGCTCCTTCGGCTCGAAGAGCTCGACGCCCTCGAAGAAAAGAGGCTCGCAGTATAGCAAAATATGGAGCTGTACCCAAATGTCACGGGCCTATGACAAGATGACCTGTCTCCGCGCTTTCAAGAAAGATGAATTGGTGTTGGTTCTCAAAAGGCCAATCATCCCCAATCGACATGCCGAGGGAAAATTCGAGCCAAATTGGGAAGGGCCATACATTATCGAGAAAGTGTTCAACAGAGGATCTTATCAACTAATAAGCGCCGAGAGAGAAAGGCCCATGCCACCCATCAATGGCCGATATCTTAAGAAATACTATACGTGAATGCTCCAAGTCGCAGACGAATTGAGCACACCGGCCCTACGGTCTGGATCATACATCCTGTAAAACTGTATACAATCCATGAGCGTAAATGAACCCTATCTCTCCCAATGTCCTACCGACAAGGCTACATTTAAAGTCCCACCGATGATGAACCTAAAAAATAAAAGGTATGTCCACAAGAAAAATGGGCACGGATGAAACCCGAGAGGGCTCCATGAGTAAAAAAACAGAACTGTTGGCGAGTTTGTGAAAATCCGAAAGGGCGCAAACTCGTGAAAAAGATAAAATACACTCGCAAAGTTCTTTCGACCTTGTGAGGAGAAAATCCCTACGTGAGATCCTTATGACTCACAAAGGAGCAACACACTTAGGAATCCCCACGATTCTCAGGAAGAAAATACACCTGCGAGATCCACTCGGCTCGTAGGGAGAAAATTCTTTTATGAGATCCTTACGACTTATAAAATTGAAAAGGCTTAGGTGATAGGGATCTAAACCTGTCTCTTGAGCCATTGTTCCACAACGGGCAACGACAAATGATGAGTCGCTCCTAGCATTACGTTTCAGTGTTAGCGGTGCTGATGCCAACCCAAAACCCAAAACCCAAATCCTAAGTCTCCCTACGACAAATAATGAGTCGCTCCTGGGATTATGCTTCAGTATCAGCGGTGCTGACGCCGACCCAAAACCCAAGTCTTCCCACGGCAAATGATGAGTCGCTCCTGGCGTTATGCTTCAGTGTTAGCGGTGGTTATGCCGACCAAAAACCCAAATCCTAAGTCTTCACAGGGAAAATGATGAGTCGCTCCTGGCGTTACGCTTCAGTGTTAGCGGTGCTGATGCCGAACAAAAACCTAAATCCCAAGTTTTCTCGAAGGCAAATGATGAGTTGCTCCTGGCATTATTTCAGTGCAGCAATGCTGATACCAAACAAAATCCAAATTCTAAGTTCCTCTCAAATTCAAAAGTCCTACCAAACAAGGCAGAAATCAAATAGATCAAATCAATGTCCCATCCGGTAGCGCTTCCAAGCTCAAAAGTCCCGCTGGACGGGTAGGGAACTCCTAAAATAAATCAAATCAAACAAGTCAACCAATCACCTCCTTGGTGGAATCAAGCTCCACTTCGGAAACAAATCAACCTCGACACCGCAAGAAGCGGAGCAAGTCATTGACCATCCAAGTCGCAAAAATGGCAGCACCAACCGTCCATGTTGCTAAAATGGCAGCACCGACCGTCCAAGTCACAAAAATGGCAGCACCGACCATCGCTAAAATGGCAGCACCAACCATCCACGTCTCTAAAATGGCAGCACCGACCGTCCAAGTCGATAAAATGGCAGCACCGACCATCCACGTCGCAAAAATGGCAGCATCGACCGTCCACGTCGCTAAAATGGCAGCACCGACCGTCCACGTCGCTAAAATGGCAGCACCGACCGTCCAAGTCCCAAAAATGGCAGCACCGACCGTCCACGTCACTAAAATGGCAGCAACAGTCGTCCACGTCACTAAAATGGTAGCACTGACCATCCACGTCACAAAAATGCAGCATCGACCGTCCATGTCGCTAAAATGGTAGCACCGACCGTCCACGTCACAAAAATTGCAGCACCGACCGTCCACGTCGCTAAAATGGCAGCATCGACCGTCGAAGATGCTAAAATGGCAGCACCGACAGTCCAAATCGCAAAAATGGCACCACCGACCGTCCACGTCGCTAAAATGGCAGCAACGACCGTCCACATCGCTAAAATGGCAGCACCGACCGTCCACGTCACAAAAATGGCAGCACCGACCGTCCACATCGCTAACATGGCAGCACCGACCGTCCACATCGTTAAAAATGGCAGCACCTACTGTCCAAGTCGCAAAAATGGCAGCACCAACCGTCCAAGTCGCAAAAATGGTAGCACCGACCGTCCAAGTCATAAAAATGGCAGCTCCGACCTTCCACATCGCTAAAATGGCAGCATTGATCGTCCACGTCCCTAAAATGGAAGCACTGACCGTCTACGTCACGAAAATGGAAGCATACCCTCTACATCATCAAAATGGCAGCATGTCGTCCACGTCCACGCACAGACCATCCAAGTGGCTAAAATGGCAGCACCGACCATCCATGTGGCAAAAATGGCAGCACCGACCGTCCAAGTCGCTAAAATAGCGGCACCAACTGTCCACGTCGCAAAAAGGGTAGCACCAACCGTCCACGTCGCTAAATGGCAGCACCGACCATCTACGTCGCAAAAATGGCAGCACCGACCGTCCATGTCGTTAAAATGGTAGCACCGACCATCCACGTCGCTAAAATGGCAGCACCGACCGTCCAAGTCGCAAAAATGGAAACACCGACCGTCTACGTCGCTAAAATGGCAGCAACGGCTGTCCACCTCGCTAAAATGGCAGCACCGACCGTCCACGTCGCTAAAATGCAGCATCGACCAACCACGTCGCTAAAATGGCAGCATCGACCGTCCATGTCACAAAAATGCAGCATCGACCATCCACGTCGCTAAAATGGCAGCACTGACTGTCCACATCGCTAAAATGGCAGCACCGACCGTTCAAGTCGCAAAAATGGCAGCACCGACCGTTCAAGTCGCAAAAATGGCAGCACCAACCATCCAAGTCGCAAAAATGGCATCTCCGACCTTTCACGTCGCTAAAATGGCAACATTGACCGTCCACGTCACTAAAATGGCAGCATTGACCGTCCACGTCGCTAAAATGGCAGCATACCCTCCACGTCGTCAAAAGGGAACATAAGCAAATCAAGCTCCATATAGAACATATAACGACTCTAAAATCTTTGTACGAAAATTTTCTGTTAATATACAAGAAATGAGTTTTACAGCCTGAGTTTGAGTTATATGTTACTTTTGTTAAATAACAGCAAGAAACACCTTTTAGCTCATTGGTAAAGCCTTGAATTGCTGTGACGTAGCCCCTGTGTTCGATTCCTATCAGACACAATTATTTTTTTCTGAATTTTTTTTTAACTTTTTGGAAGCCCAAAAGATTGCACGTGCAATACACGGGGAAATGAAAAGTTAAGAAAAATCAAATATGTGGAAAATGGTTTAAACAGAGAATTGATCAAGTGGCATGAATCTCGAGGCAATTATCGCGAGATCGACCGAACAAAAGCCCATAAAAATCGGCGGGGACGGTCAAATCATAGCCAATGAACCTCGTGCTCTGCACACTAGTCTCTTCACCTACCCTTAACTCCTCTGCACTGTTTGATTTCCCTGCAATCAAAAAAAGATCTTTCATTTCACAATTTATCACAATTTTAATGCTTTTAATCCACAATTTTAATTCCCAAACCCTATTTCTCCACTATAAATACCATCCCACACTTTGGCTCAGCACCATTCGGAAAATTCTAGCCAAAACTCTCTAATAAGTTCCTAATGCAAGTGAAGTAAAAGAGTAGTTAGCGAGCAAGTTGGTTCCGACGAAGATTGAAGCCAATTCCGGAGCTCCCGCAAAGTCACGATGACACCCTTTTTCTCTCCAAACCCTTTCTTTAAGCTTTCTAAACAGTAAGTCCCTTCCAATCTCTCTTTCTCTTCATTGAAATTCCATTTTAAAACTTATAACGGTAAGTGGAGTTAATACCGATATCTTTTTTCTAAACCCTAGAAACTCCTTCTCCTTTATTCTTTGATCAACCAAGTTTTTACACAATACTTGTAACCTTAAATATAAATATTTAGAATCAATTTTATCCAAGAATCTCATGTAAAACAACCATATTTGAAATTTTACATTAAAATAACTTGAACTTTGTTATCACATCTTTTCGACAAAACATGCTTAATAATACCTTTAGAAAAACTTCACGGCGTAACGACCTACCCCACACGCACACTTGGTTCCATAGCACGATACCTCTTTTGTATGTATTTTCATTTTGAAGAAAAATTTACAATAAAATACCACATAATTCTAAAACCGGATTTTTTAAGGGAGTATTTCATATCCTTTGCAATTATGCATGTTCCCTCATGAAAACTGAATAATAAAGATAAAAAAGCAATGGGAAAAGTCTCCAAATGGAGTATCACATGCCCACACGTGATAAGCACTGTGTTTGACAAAACAAGACTGAAACTGAGCCTCACGTGCAGACACGTGACCTCTATATACAAAGTATATAGGCGCCTTCTAAAATCAAACAATTGGCCAGAAAAATTCAAGTGATAGCACGTGACGCTCTTCGATGGGCTTAACTTTGTTGGGTCACGTGCTACACGTGATGGGCTCCTATGCCTTTTGAACTGATAGAATTAAATTCTAAAATAAAAGGGGTCAAAGCCCTATTTAGAAAATATTTCCTTAGATCTTTCTAAAGAAGAAAGATTGCGCTTTATAAAGCAGAGCACCGTTGGATTAAAAATCCAATGGTGATTAAAAATCACCAATATACAGAAGAAGATTCTATATAGAGAAATATTTTCCTAATCTTGTTAGAAATATCTTATGTAAAACAGATGTCATTGGATTAAAAATCCAACGATGAATAAAATTCACCGATTGATCTAAAAGATCATTTTGGTTGATTATAAAATCAATCAAAATCTCTTAATAAGAGATTTTCCGAACAAATTGATTCTTTTCTTTCTCCTATAAATAGGAGCCAAAAAGATAAGAAGAAAAAGATAGAACCCCCCGTCCCCCATAAATTTAAAATTAAAGAGAGAAAACAGAAAGAAAAAACCCAAGGTAAGAGAAGGAACAAAACACAGAAAATATCTTATCTCTTCTTCACCTCCATAAGAGTTTAACTCTTCTAAAAAGAACTTAGTTCTTTCTCTGGTTGAGATCTGCAGAAGAAGATCTCCCCACAAGTTGAGAATTTAATTCTTATCGGGGAGATTTTACCATGCAGATCAAAAACCTAGGGAGAGATCTAAGTTCACAGAATTTAATTCTCTCAAAAATTATATAGGAATTTAATTCCTCTGATAAGACAACAGGTTTAACCCTTCATATAAGAATTTAGTTCTTCCTTACAGCGAAAGATCTGCAGAAGCATATCTCCCTACAAGTTGAGATTTCAATTCTCATCGGGGAGATTCTGCCATGCAGATCACAAACCTAAGAGAAAATCCAAGTCTTAAGAATTTAATTCTTACAAAACAGTGGGCTTGGATGTCTCGAAACTCAGGATCTCCATTAACGTAAAAGGATTGACATCCAATATGATAATAGCCGATCACGTGATTCCACGTGAGCACCTTTGATGAACAAAAGAGGATAACCAAGATTGGCTCACATGATCCTACGTGACCCCAAAGTAATGCTTAGCACTTACAAAGCAAAAAAAGAATAAATCAAAAGCAGATTCTATTTTTTTTAGGCGCCTCACATGATCTCACGTGACTCAATAGCGCTTAACGCTCAGAAAAGAACAAGGGAGTAAACCCAAAGAAACAGCGCCTCAAATTTTTTGTGTTTAACACTGCTCCAAGCGCCTCACGTAACCCCACGTGAGCGCCTCAAATTTTTAGTGTTTAACACTGCTTCAAGCACCTCACGTGGGAGCACGTGAGCGTTGAGCATATACTAGTGTTTAACACTTTGAAAGGCCAATATTAGCCAAACTCAGACCAAATTTCCCGAGGATCATTAATTGAGCTCCTTATGCTCAGGGTCCCCAAAACCGATCTCAGTCTCAAAGATAGCTAATGAGCTCCCAACAGATGGCATCTAAAATGATGTTCTTCCCTTCCCCCAGTCGGGACATTGGTTCGAGAGTACATCTCTCCACACCTCTGATACATGTTGTTGTAATTCTTCAACGTTTTTAGAGAGATGGAGGGTCCCAATTACCAACAACTTTTGGCACATCTCTAAACTGTCAAACTAAAACCCTACAGACTATGATGTATTTAAACATAGACTGTGAGGTTTATGATGTCCTTAAACCCCATGGACCGCAACGTCCCAAAAATAAACTCTATAGACTATGACGTCCTTAAACTATAGACTATGATGTTTTTAAACTCTATGGACTATGATGTCCCTAAACCTAATCGACCGTAACGTCCCTAAACTAAAACGATAGAGCCCAAATGCTCTTTCGTTGGATCTTAATGACCCTCAAACCTTGTTAAGTAGATCTTAGTCTAAAATTGGACTAACGTATTCTTAACAAACATTTAAGTTGATCTTAATCTTAAACGAGGTTAACGATCCTTAAATCAACCAAACCCAAATCTAAGAAAATACGGATTTGAACTAATCCATGTCTTATGGGTGACAATATAAATTAGTCTCCGTATACAATCTACGGGAAACCAAAAACAAAACAAATACACACGATACGAAGTGAACATCTGGAGAAGGAGAAAGTGGTTACCACGATGCGGTAGCGTAATTAATTGCAGGGGCTTACGTCTGTAGGGAAGAGTGTCCCGCAATCAAAAACCCCTCGCAAACGAGGGGGAATCTGACGAAGGCTTCTACATAGGCCGCATCTGTCCAAACCTCCGATACACGGTACCATAAATCAACTTGGCATCGGAGAGGTGGACGGATAAAACCAAATAGCATCTGCCTCCAAAATTTAGGCCAGACGTCCCAACGTCCTGGTCGCGTCTTTCGGCGGAGAACAGATTCTGGCATGCCCGGTGGGACCTTTTCCTCTTTCCACTCCATACTTCATGTGCCGTGTTCATGAACGAATCGCGGTTTAATATGATTGCCCCTGGATTTGAAGTACTAAGATTTGGTGTCTTGCTCCCGTGCAGAGAAAATGGCTTCCAACTGCACCCACTGCAACAACAACCCTCGCTCCATCCTCGCCGGAGGAGTGACCTATGGGCCCCAAGCGGCCTCCATCTTCGTCGTTCCAGTGGAACAGGTGACTCATGCCACCACTGGACTGTTCTTTGGGACCATGATCCCACCGTCAAGCTTCAGCGTCCCCATGCAGTCACAGGAAGCTTCGAAGAAGTCGGTCTTCGATCGGCTTACAACTACCACGGACCCTCTCAACGGGCCGTCCAATTCCAAGTCTACTGGATCAGTCTTCGACAGGCTGAGCCTGAGCTTAAGTGGGCCCATGAAGAAGCCTGGAATACTCGAAGGAGTTATCCCGAAGCGGATAGCCATTCCAACTCTAATAGGTGAAGTCGCCAATGGGTCTTCTCTTGCTAAAGGATCGATCTTCACAAGATTGTCCATTCTAACTCCCACTTCAGGCAAAGTCACCAAAGCTGCTTCCCCTGTCCAAGGGTCAGTCTTCGACAGGTTGGACATTTCTTCTCAGCGGACGTCAGTCTTCGATAGGCTGGCAACAACAGCAACCCTTCACCAGAATAGGGGGCATGATGAAGCCACCCCCGTAACTGAGCCAGTCCCATCTACAAGACATGCTTGACGTCACCACTGGCGCCGAGTGAGGAAAACTAAGGGCAGCTCTCCCTCTAGACTGACTCCACCAGCTCCAATGGTGGAAATCGATGCTGCTGTTCCAACAGGGAACAACTTTGAACTGCTCAGGAGGGTGCGCAAGAACTCTCCAACAGCCGTGCTAAAAAGATCTTCTCCGCCTGTGGAAAACATTACAAAGGCAAAGTCAGAATAACCCCCTCAGCGGTTGTCCTCCAAAATCTATGGGGTCTGGCGAAGGGTCCAAGACTCTGTGATTAACCAAGACTACTCCCGCCGACCGAAGAAAATGAAGGTTTGGAAAGAGAAGGACCATCTCGTCGCCGTGCCATGAAGGGTATCGTCTGCCCGGGTGCCTATCACAACAGCCCCCTCAACGTCGACCGCTCATGGAAGGAGAAGTCTGGAGAAGATCCTTGTGTCTGCAACAAATCTCAAGGGCACTGAATCCAAATGCCCCAAGTTTGGGGGCATGGTAGTGCACACCATCTCATGGTTTTCGGGAAGGAGGATAGCCGTATCTCTACGGGTTATCGACCACTTACGCAGTTTGTAACAAAGGCTTAGGAGCAACAACAACAAAAGCTCTAGGAGATGCCGATAAAGATGGCCGCGCTCACTGGGCTGAAAGAAAGACTGGAGGCATCGTCAGAGCAGCGCCAGGAATAGGAAACCGACGCCGAGTTCCCCCGAAGAATGCTCTAGAAAAAAGACAAAGAGGCCACGGAACAAGTGGCCAACATCAAGCAAATGGTACTCCTATTCCAAGCTATAGTCGGGATGATGATACAGTCGGATCCTCCAGCTGAAGGCACTCCAATAATCCTTGAAGATGACAGAGGGGAGACATCAAACCCTCTTCCGGTTTTATCAGCAGCCAAGAAAGAGACCATCTCCAAAGCCGCCCTTGACGACTATATAGCTCAATAGATACGAACTCACCAGGTGAATGAAGCCGCTGGCCAAATCATCAAGACTGGATGACCCTATCCGGATTGGTACGATCAAATAAAGTACCCGCCAGGATATACGATCCCTAAATTTCATGTGTATAAGGGGACGGGTAATCCCCTTCAACATGTTCCTCGGTTCAGGGCTCTCTGCGGCAATACCGGAGGTGACAACAAAATGCTACTTCGCCAGTTCGTCGGCAGCTTGGCGGAGACGGCCTTGGAATGGTATTCGGAGCTGCCGAATGACTTTGTCAAAACATTTACAAAGATGGAGTTGCTATTCACTCAGCATTTCACAAGAGCCATCGAACGCACCCCAATCAAAGCATTGATTAATGCCAGGGTGAAGCCATGAGAAACCTGTGTTCAATACGCCATTCAGTGGTGGAACCTGTGGTCAAAGTGTGAACAACACATAGAGGAAGCTCCTATCGTGGGCATGTTTGTGGGAACCCTCGATCTTCAGACGACCATATCCCAATTCATGATGTTTTTCAAGCCGGCCACCTTCCAGGCCTTGATCGACAAGCTCACCCACAGATGGGCCATAAGCCGTCCTCGTCGAAAACGGAGCTACGAAATGAAAAAGGCAAAGGGAAAGCTACCTTCGTCGCCAACGCTCAACAACAGCCGAGTGATCCGAAGCCAGCTGCTCGCCAAGGCAATAAATCACGATTCCTCGACGAGAAGTTAAGACGTCCTTACTCGTTTCCCCGGGATAAAACGAGGAGACTATTCGAACTAGCAGTGCGCAATAGGCTCATCAACCTGCCAGATCCGAAGCGCCCACTGCAGCCTGGTGACGTCAATAGTCCCAACTATTGCCCAAACCACCGAATGTTAGGACATCCGATCGAAGATTGCTTTATCTTCAAAAGCTGGATTAAGGACCAATACCAGCAAGGCAAATTCGCGCTGTTTGAAAACTGGAGGGTGAACCCGCCACAACCGCACATTCCGAAAAAGATGGACACGCCGGGGGCATCATGCTCATTTATAAATGAAGCTCCATGGGAAGTTGTTCTCTCGGCAAAGACTAAAAGAATGCTAAAGGACCTTTCAGCATGTCCGGCGATTAGGTGGAAGAACCCACTGGAGCCTGAGATTATTGAGGGGATGCTGAAGCCGTGCCAAACGCTAAAAGTTGGTGATGGTGGACAGAACCTTCGGGCTAAGCCTCCGAAGTCTTTAAGGAAAAAAGACGAAGTCTAAGAAGCCCGTCCAACCCGACGAAAACCATACAGGTTTGCAGAAATATATCAATACACTGGAAGAATATAACTAGAAGGCATGGACCCCAATTACATTGGATGAATTCTTCAATCATGTTCTTGAGATTGAATACAATAACGCTGAGGAAGGAGATGATCCTTCAGGAAAGCCCGGGGATTATGTGGCGAACTTCCACATGATCTCTCACTCGTTAATAGATGATAAAGAAGCTCCTGATGCAGAGAAACTGGGGGCAGATCCAAAACCGGAACTCTTGGAACCATCAGACGAGATGATTGGAATGTTGCTGAACGAAGCCCGTCAGAGGAGCAATGCTGATCGAGAGCGCGAAATGGCCATATTCAAAAAAGCCAAACGTCGGCGACAGGATGAAAAGGTTGAAGCACTCCAACCAGATCAAAGCACTCCCACGGCAGACAGAAGCAGGCTTAAGACGAGGAAACGGTTCGCTAAGGCCCTGTCGATGAGAATGATGCTGCTACCTTTTAAAGGGAATACTCCTGGCATCATACACCTTGACGAAGTGGGTGCACATCCAAACTACTGCTTATACCATCGTAGGACCGCGCATCCTACTGAAGAGTGTAATGCCTTCAAGAACTGGTGGCAGGGATATGTTGCCCACCGACAACACGTCAAGCAATTGAAGCGCAAGGCTCGTCGGGAACAGAGAAGCACGACAGATGAGCACAAAAGAACTGCTGGTAGCTGTCACATGGTTGAATCCGGGGGATCATAAGTTCTCACATTCGGAGGTGATTCTGATGAAGAAATATCCCTTGGCCCTCTTTTCAAGGAATCCACCTTGGGAAAAGAAGAAGAGATGAAGAACTGTGAGAATATTCAGCTGCGCAGCCGTACGTTTCCTGAAAAGATTCTCGGACCCACAAACAAGGGGACAAACAAAAAAGATAAAGGGAAGGAAAAAATCCTTGAGGATATCGCCCTCGATGATCGAGTCGTCGAAGAGCTGGCAGCCAAGGACCCGCCCAAGAAAAACAAGATGGATTACAACGTTCTGGCACACCTGAGGAAGATACCCTCGCAGCTAAGCATTCTGGATGCCCTTCTGCTATCTAAAGAGGTGAGATATTCCCTGATCAAGGCATTACAAGAGCCCGACCAATTCCAAGCTTTCCTTGCCGCAGAAAAGATGAAGGATGAGCTGGAAGAAGTGAACACATCTGACATCACTTTCGGCGATGAAGATCTCCTCCTCGGAATGTGTGAGCACAACCGTCCCCTGTATGTCACTGGCTACTGCCATGACATTAAGATAAGGAATATCTTAGTTGATAATGGGTCCTCTATCAACCTCCTAAATGTGAGGGTGTTAAAAGAAGTCTGCATGAGCATTCAACACCTCGTTCGGGATAAAATCACCATCTCCGAATTCGACTCCCAGTCATCACGGATACTCGGGTCTATGATTCTGACATTACGCTTTAGGCTGCTCGTCACTAACATCAAGTTTCATGTCATTGATACCAAGACCTGCTACAACGCTTTGCTCGGCAGACCTTAGTTACATGAATACAACATCATCCCTTCTAGACAACATCAGTGTATGAAGTATTTTAAAGATGGTCTCGAGTATACCGTGATGGGGGAACTGAACCCATTTTCCATAAATGAAGTCTGAAAGTACAAGGATGCAAAGTATTTCCTGCCAGACTTTGAAGACACGGAAAGATGCCATAAACCGAAGAACAAGCAAAAAGCTATCACCACTATCCCGGTCTTTGGGGGTGATATCGAGAAGGAAGAAGAGATAGTTTATTCGGGGCCGCCCCAATGCAACAGGCCGGGACTATCTACCCCTATTCTGGTCTTTGGCAATGACTCTGAAAATGAAGTCAATACAGTGTTCTTGGTCCGTCCATCAATGCAGGCCCTAACTAGAGATGATCAGAGTTTGCAAATCGCCATGGTTCCGCGGCTACACTACAGAGAGCTTGATGCGCTCGAGACATATAGTGTGCAAGAGATACAGACATTCTACGTCCCTCCCAGGCGAAGAGGTGAAAAGGCGATTCTGTTCTATCGATCCATGGAGACTAAAGTCGAAAGAGAAGTCTGGCATGGTGCCGATCTTGCGCTCGATAGGCTCTAACCCATTCGTCTACCCAGGTATTACACCAAGGGATTGAAAAGGTTATTAAGATGCCAAGGCATACCATTCAAACAAACTCCTCGACAATCCCATTTCTATAACAGGATTTGGAACGTCCCCGGAACGCAGCGAAAATTGCCGAATGGAAAAATGGAAACGATTGGGCTCGGGTTTGTCCAGTCCAAGAAATGGGAGCAGTTCCATGGCTGCCATGTCATAAAGGACCTCGATGAAGAAACGGATGCTCTTTGAAAAGACGCTGATGCTGAGCCTGAACACGGTCCTGCCATAAAAATGCCGAGTTCGTCATTTGAAGAACATATGGATAAGCTAATAAGGGAAGCAAGTCAAAAGGTTCGGAACGACCACAGCCGCGAAATGGCCATTTACGAGAAAGCCAAGACGCAACGCCTCCTTCAGCAGGCTAAGGAGTATGACAATGCCCTTCACCGTCAGCCGCCATGCATTCCCAAGACAAGGAAAAGGCCCGACGCGGAGGCAAAAACAAGTCAAAGAACGGAAAAACGTTCGACGGCGGCAAAACGGATCCAAAAGGCCACGCGATCAAGAAAAGGTCAGCTGGAATCCGTCTCTAACGAAAAAGATGGATCGAGTATATTCTTTCCCTCGAGACAAGACAAGAAGAATCTTTGACCTTGCCATTAAACATCAAATGATGATACTCCCGGAGTCTCGGCACCCCGATCATGCAAGTGAGGTTCATCACCCAGACTATTACTCCTATCACCGAACGATAGGACATCCTCTTGAAGACTACTTCACTTTCAAAGACTGGGTTGAAGACCAATATCAACTCGGCAGGTTCGCTCTATCTGACAGTTAGAGGATAGCCCCACCGCAAAGGCATGTGCCAAAAGAGACATATATGGCAAGAATAGAACCAGACCAACGTTGGTCCTGGAAACGATCTCGTACCTATCACGTGATAACGCTGTCAGAATAAAGAGTGCCTGAGAATATGGATGACCTCTCCTGGTGCTTCGAGAATGATGATGAAGAGGAATTGATCTTAGAGTTTCCACCGGCGCCAAAAGAGCTGGAAGATGGAATACATACTACTGCGGACAACCTAAAGAAAATCGACTTAGGGACGGCAAACGACCCGTGACCAACGTTCGTTAGTGAGCTGCTATCTAAAGAACAGGAGGCTACGCTAAAGGACGTGCTCATGCAGTATAAATATTGCTTCGTATGGAACTATTTCGAGATGCCGAGGCTAGATCCAGAAATAGCTGTCCATAAATTGGCGATACCTTCGGACGTCAAGCCAGTCAAGCAAGCACCAAGAAGAATGCGGTTCGAGCTTGAAATGAGCATCAATACTGAAGTCAAGAATCTAATCGACTCCGACTTCATCCAAGAAGTTCACTACCTTGACTGGATCGCCAACATTGTCTCAGTGATGAAGAAAAATGGGATGGTGCGCAACTGCGTAGACTTTCGGGAGCTCAACAAGGCCTGTCCGAAGGATGATTTTTCCGTACCGGTTACCGAGCTGATGATAGACAACACGTCCACTCACGAAGTCTTCTCCTTCATGGACGGGTCATCAAGGTACAATCAAATAAAGATGCATCCCGAAGACCAAAAGCATACCGCTCTCCAGACTCCACTGGGCATATTCTGCTACAAAGTGATGCCTTTCGGTCTAAAGAACACCAGCGCTACCTATCAGAGGGCCATGACGAAGATTTTTGATGACCTCATACATAAAATCATCGAATGCTATATTGACGACCTTGTGGTGAAAAGAAAATCGCACGAGGAGTATTGGGAGCATCTGAAGATAGTGTTCCAACGTCTTCGGAAATACAACCTGAAGATGAACCCTCTCAAATGTGCGTTCGGAGTTTCTTCGGGCAAATTCCTAGGATTCATCGTACGACACCGGGGCATCGAAATAGACATGTCAAAGATCAAGGCGGTTATTGAAATGCCTCCGCTAAGAACTCTCAAGCAACTGTGGTCTCAACAAGGAAAGCTCGCGTATATCCGGAGGTTTATAGCCAACCTCTCCGGCAAATGTTGCCCCTACAGCCATTTAATGAAGAAGGGGACACCGTTCATTTGGGATCACAAATGCCAAAGTGCATTGGACGAAATCAAGCAATACCTACAGAATCTGCCGGTACTGACCGCTCCAGTTAAGGGAAAGCCCCTCATCCTATACACAACCGCCCTTGAAGGTTCCTTAGGCACGCTATGGGCACATGAGAACGACCAAGGGAAAGAGAGAGCCCTCTACTACTTTAGTCGAGTTCTCCTGGGGGCAGTAAATAACTACTCCCCTCTCGAACACTGCCTGGCGTTAATCTTCACGATAACGAAGCTCAGACACTATGCGTTAGCGCATGAGGTCCATCTTATATCAAAGGTGGATCCTCTCAAATATTTGATGTCAAGAGCCATACTAACGGGACGGCTCGCTAAATGGGTCCTACTCTTAATGGAATTCTCGATAACATACTGACCTCTCAAGGCGGTGAAAGGCCAGGCCATCGTTGACTTCGTCGCTGAGCATCCGATACCTGCCGATTCACCCCTAAATTGCGAACTGCCAGACAAGCACGCCTTTGACATGATCGACATGGAAAAAGGAGGGAGTGATACCCGATGGGAACTCTACTTCGATGGGCCATCTTCCATGAAGAAGCGAAAGCACAGCTCCCCCATAATCAAATCTGGGGCAGGCCTCATCTTCGTGACTCCACAAGGAGGGATAATGCGCTTTGCCTTTTCCTTGACAGAACCGAGAACAAACAATGAAGCGGAATATGAATCTTTGATAGAAGGTCTTGAGATCGCTGTAGACATGGGGATCGAAAACCTCCTCATATACGGAGACTCCCAGCTGGTCGTTAGTCAAGTAAACGGAAACTATCAAACGTGCAAACCAGAGTTGGTGAAGTACGACAGAGTGCAACAATCACTGACTCAAGTCCCTTCCTAAGCCGTGGAAAGCATACCACATGCAGAAAATAGCAAAGCGGATGCATTAGCCAAGCTCTCTAAAGAACTGGCTGACGAAAACCTCGATGACATAAGGATCGTTGTATAAAGCCGTCGGGTTCTTGCACCAGTAGAAATATCTCCGAAGTCGTCTGAAGAAAAGGGAGCAACTAAGCAAACAGCCCTACAAATAAAAGACCAGGACAAGGCTAAGGATTGGAGAGAAGTCTTCATAGACTTTTTCAAATCCTGTCGAACACCTGAAGATGCATCCTCAAGACATCAGCTCATGAAACGAGCTCTGTCTTTTGCCTCCGTCAATGATACTCTGTATAAAAGATCGTTCGACTCTCTGTGGCTAAGATGCCTGGGACCGGAAGAAGCAAGGAAAGTCGTCCAAGAAACTCATGACAGACTCTACGATTCTCATCAAGTCGGGCCAAAGATGAAGCTGAAGATCAAAAGAATAGGCTACTATTAGCACTCGATGATTCAGGACTGCCTCGAATACGTGAAGCAATGCTATTCATGCCAAATTTATGGGGACTTCATCCACCAGCATCCAAATCCACTACACCCAACAGTGGCTAGCTGGTCGTTCGAAATGTGGGGAACCGACATAATCGGGCTCATTGAACCAACGTCATCCAGAGGACATCGGTTCATATTGGCAACAACCGATTACTTCTCTAAGTGGGCAGAAGCCATACCGCTTAGAGAAGTGAAGACGGAGAACATCCTCCATTTCTTCAAGACACACGTCATCTATCGGTTCAGCACTCTGCTATGAATTATCTCCGATAACGGGTCGGCCTACAGAAGTCACAAAATCAGTCGCTTCGCACAACAGCATAATATAGACTGGAGATACTCTTCGGTCTATAATCCTCGAGCTAACGGTCTAGCTGAGGCTTTCAACAAGACCTTGACGAAGATCATAAAGAAGACGGTGTCCAAAATAAGAAGGACTGGTACGAGAGACTGCATGAAACACTATGGGCTTACCGAACCACGTTCAAAATGGCCACAAACACAACGCCGTATGCATTAGTATTTGGTATTGAAGCAGTACTCCCCTTGGAGATAGAGCTACCCTCTCTATGAGTGGCGGTTCATTACGAACTAACAGACGAAGATAATGCTCATCTTCGGCTTAAGGAGCTCGACGCTCTCGATGTAACTCGTCTCATGGCGCAACAAAACTTGGAGGCTTACAAGGCAAAGATGACACGCTCATACGAGAGATTGACCAGGCTGAGGACATTTTGCCAGGGCGAACTCGTGCTAGTGGTCAAGAGACCTATGATCCCCAATCGTGCCAAACGGGAAAAATTCGAGCCGAACTATAAGGGCCCGTACATCATAGACAAAGTCTACCAAGGTGGGGCTTACTTTTTCATGGATATGCATGGCGAAAGATCCTTTAAGCCAATAAACGGCCGGTTCCTGAAAAAATACTACCCCTGACGAGTCACGGCCTAGGTCAACGATAGATGATGACGCCTATGTCCGCTAGCTATCTTCCCAAGCCCAAACTCTATAAGTAGTATCCAGCGAAACTGTTATCTCCAAAACGACAGCAATGGACCGAAACATCCTTAAACTAACAACAGACTGAAATGTCCCTAAACTAACAATGGACCGCAATGTCCTAAAACTAGAGACGGACCGAAACGTCTCTAAAACTACTACAAACCACAGCATCCTTGGACTGTTACAAAAAAAAGGTACGTCCATAAGAAAAATGGGCATGGATGAAACACCGAAAGGGCTCCATGAGTAAAAACAGCAGGGCTACCGGTGAGTTTGTGAAAACCCGAAGGGCGCAGACTCGTAAAAATTCATGGGCACTTGCAAGGTCCTCTCGACCTTGTAAGGAGAAAATACCTGCGATTCCTGAAGAGAAATTACACACTTAGGAATCCTTACGATTCCTGAGGAGAAATTACACTTATGAGATCCTCATGACTCGTAAGGAGAACCCTCTTATGGGACCCTCACGGCTCATAAGATTCAAAAGCCTTAAGCTATAGGGATCTAAACATGTTCTTAAGCCATCATATTTCCTAGACTGCCCTATAAACGGTTCAATATTGACCCTTGTATACAATCCACGGGCACAAATAAACGTCTCCCCCATCAAGTCCCACCAACGACGAGGAATGTCCTCATTTGGTGAACAAACACTTGTAGGTCCTCTCGACTTGCAAGGAGAAAATGCTCTTATGAGAACCTTATGACTTATAAAAGACAATACACTTAAGAATCCTCACGATTCTTAAGGAGAAAACGCACTTACGAGATCCTCACGACTCGTAAGGAGAAACATCTTTATGAGACCCTTATGGCTCATGAAGTCAAAAGCCTTAGTCGACAGGATCCTAACCCAGTTTGCTAAGCCACCTTTGTTCAAATCGACAGAGGCAAATGATGATTCGCTCCTGGCAATGTTCTAGTGGTAGCGATGCTGATGCCGAAATCGGTATCAAATTCCAAGTCCTTTCATGGCATATGATGATCCGCTCCTGGCAATATTCCAGTCGCAGCGATGCTGATGCTAAAATCGGCATTAGATCCCAAGTTCCATACTCGCAGCAAAAGTCAACGAGCTATAAATGCATAATAATCGAAATGATAGGGCAACTTACAAAAAAATTAGAAGTAAAAGATATGCATACAAAAATAGCCGAAATGGTCGGGCACCGCGAAAAATAGCCAAAATGATTGGGCAATCGCGACTTTCGCGATATAAAAGTTGAAATGATAGAACATCGCGGAAAGAAATAAAAAATGATGAAAGAATGAAACTTCTGCCCTATAGGTAATTCTATATTGACCCCTGTATACAATCCATGGGCATAAACAAAAAGGGAACCACATGTCCCAACAAACTCTGTCAAAGGGAAAGTCAGATCTCGACAGCAACATCCGCATTCTAGAAAATCAACAACGGCGTTCCTCCTCATGCCAGCAGGGCATGGATGTGACACCACCAATCGAAACCACGACAAAGTCCTCAGCTCTAAGACTCTACGGTTCACAGACGACCTAAAGTCATCCCTGACACCGCAGAAAGCGGAACACGTCATCCAATGACCCCGTCACGGAAATACGTCAGCAAATGACCCCGTCGTAGAAATACGTCATCCAATGACCCCGTCTCGGAAATACGTCACCAAATGACCCCGTTGCGGAAATACGTCATCCAATGACCCCGTCGCGGAAATACGTCAGCAAATGACCCCGTCGCAGAAATACATCATCCAATGACCCCATCTCGGAAATACATCAGCAAATGACCCCGAATCGGAAATATATCAGCAAATGACCCCGTCTCGGAAATACGTCATCCAATGACCCCCGTTTCGGAAACATGTCGTCCAATGACCCCGTCTCGGAAACACATCAACAAATGACCCCGTCGCGGAAACATGTCAGCAAATGACCCCGTCTCGGAAACACGTCAACAAATGACCCCGTCGCGGAAACACGTCAACTCACCAAACCACTTATGAGTTCTCTCGACTTGTAAGGGAGAAAATTCTCTTATGAGATCCTTACGACTCTCAAGAGAAAACGCACTTAGGAATCTTCACGATTCCTAAGGGTAAAATACACCTACGAGATTCCCTCGACCCATAGAGAGAAAAGTCTTTATGGGACCCTCACGGCTCATAAAGTTGAAAAGTCTTAGGTAGCAGACCTGAACCTGTTTCCTAAGCCGTCGCTGTCCTTCAAGGAGATCAAGATAGACCATTTACGAAACGCATTAGCTAAAAGGGACACACCAATATGAAATAAAGTATATATCTTTTATTTATGAATTCAAAATGAATACAAGATACATGTCATAAAAAGAATCAAAATGGATACAAAATATTCTCTCATTCAGAAGTGAATACAAGAACAGGAGAATATACAAAAAATCTTTAAGCCGGCGGACGGTGTAATAAACTCGTCAGTTTATCCTTCTTCCGCTGGGCCTCGGCTTCAAGTTTTGTTATTGCTACGAGACGGGTCTCCACCTGAGACTGTTGAGCCTGATACGAGGCGAGCTGACTCTCAAGCACCTTTTCAGCAACTTTGTGAGCTTTAACCATCTTGCGGGTAAAGATAACGGTTTTATCAATAGCTACCACCTCCCTGATAGCTTCTTGAAGCACCCGCCAAAGTTCATACGCACGGGTGGTCTTAGCAGTGAGTTCAGCTTGAAGTTCCCCCAAAGCATTTGAAGCTAGCTCCCTCTTCGAAAATTTTCGGTTGAGCTTTTTCTTGCATGACTGAAAATTAGCGGCACAGCGCTCAATCTATCCCCGCAAGCTTACCTTGGCAGTTAAGAGCTCGGAAGGAAGGCGTATACACTCAAGATTATGTAGGCAGGCCTCCAATTGACGACAATACTCGATCCAAAACTTGCACAAACCATGTGCTATGTAAGGCAACAAGGAAGGTCTTTGGTGTACACTCCATTAAGCATGCATTTGCGACTATATGCCTGCTTAAATGAAAATGGTATCCAAAATGCGCTGATTTGCGGGAAACACGACGATAGTGTTCGCACTTAAAAAAATTCCTAGGGGTAAAATACAAAGCTCATGTACAAAGGCGGGATGCACGTACGAATATATGCCAAACTGAAAAATTCAACAGAAAGCATTCAACAGTCAATAATAAGAGAAATACATCAATATAAATGTACTATTATACAAGGAAAAGATCACCAAATATGGGATCAGAGATATAGGGGTTAACGAAACAAAACACATGGTTCTCCAATTCCCTCTCTGCTCTCTCCACCACGTCGAAGCGGTGGTCTTCGCGAGGGGTTGATCCCCACCGATTAGCGCCATGCTCATCAGGAAAAGCAGACATGACAGCCCGCCGGGCTCTTATCTGACCCAGCTGATGAACCGAGCGATCCTTCAGAGCCTGGGTAATCAAGCATCCCTCGTGGAAACACTCAATCTTATTCTCCGTCATATCAAGAATTGCCAGGGTCATCTCTGCCGGATGAGGAGGAATATCGACGAGTATGGCTAGAAAGATCGTCCGGAGCCAAATGGAGCCCATAGGAAAAGGAGAGCCCCTACGAGTCAGAAGCTCATATATCACCTCGTCACATTGAGCGTCGGTGAGTAGGGGATCTGCTAGCCGCTCAGCAAGGCGAGGAACCATCTCCTCGATGGGCACCTCCCATGGTTGCCGACGAGCGTGGAGGCGCTTGCAAACCATAAATTGTGATTTGTTTCTCAATATGATCACCCTAAGGTCTAAATGGTTTTCTCTTTAGAGAAGAAGAAAGGCATTGGCTTCAAGTTATAAAGAGATGCATTTAATGCTATGCACAGAAAATGTTGTGCATGGTGGAACTATTCCTAAGGCCTAGAAAAAAGGAAGAGCATCAGAAATGAAAGGGGTGACTCATTGGAAGCAGAGTAGGAAGATGAAACGACCTCATCAGCAAAGCCTCACGTGCATAACACGTGAGCACCAGCCTTGATCCTTATTGGAAGATAAAACGGCACCGCACATACATACCACGTGAGTAGGCACTAATACAGGATTGAAATCCCCAACAATGCTTCATGCGCAAAATACGTGAACACCAACAACAGTATGACAAAACTTCATACAGAACACATGTAAACATAAAAAGGGGGGAAAGGAATGTTTTGTTATTCATACTCCGAAAATTCATACAAAAATAAAAGAAAATGTTTACAATGGTAAAACATTAAATCCAGGACACGGATTAAGAAATTCGGAAGTAAGGCCGTCTAAAATGCTTCTAGCCTCTCTGACCATTCTCGTGTGCATCCTCTCACGAATACAAGCGTCAAGATCCTCGCTAATGTCCTCCGCCCTCTGATAAGCAGCGATTATTGTCGTCTGTTGGAAAATTTAACGTAAAATATCAACAAGATTATCTCGCCGTTTCTTCGAGATCGGGCCCATCAGATATACTGAGTACACCTTATCTTCAGCATCATCCAGTGCCTTAAGCGGCATGGCTTCGTAAAATCCAAGAAGTGCTCCCCAAATTGCTCTCACTATAATCTTCAAAAGAGCGGAGCGACGAGAAAGTAGTCGACCATTGTATTCATTGAAGCGACTCATAATCTCAGCGCATTGGGCGTTTGTAAACTCCTGGTTTTGACAACGGCCTTGTGCGTGAATATTTTTATAAGAAATAATTTCGTCAAGATCGTACAGATGAGCAGCCATAGTGTCTGAAAAGAGAAATAAGTGAAAGTTTAGTGTTCAAACTGATCAAGAAAATGCTTATTGGAACAGACATTGGAATTCAAACAAATTGTTAGGAAAACAAGTTCTGTTAAGCACGCAACAAATTCAAATTTGTGCGAATAAGGAGTAAAACCCTATGAAAAGATTTTCAAGAACACCAGGGAATAAAAATTCCCGAAGGGTCGTCTTGATCTTTCAGAGCTAAGCTCTTCGCCAGAGGAATTAAATTTCTTTTATATGATGGAATTAAATTCCAAAAACTCATAAAAAATATGAGAAACAAAATCCCATGAATTCTCAAAAAAAATCAGAGGGGAATGCCCGAGATATGGAGGTCTACTGCTAAAAAAACACATCTTTGGATCTCTAAGAGATGGGTTTCAGAGGAGAGCAAAGCTCTCATAATGGATTTAAAATCCAGAAATTTTTGTTCGAAAAGAAAAGTTTTTTTCTGATGTGCAAGATCTTTACCTAAAAAAAGGGTTTCTTTTTTACAGAGTTTAACTCTGAAATTACAATGGCAGAGAACTATGCTCTGAGGAGGAGAATTAAATTCATAAAGAAAACGAAGAAGGGAGAAGATGAAAGAAACAGTGGCTGCCTAAGGAACCAAACCCTTGCATTTATAAGACGTGACAAGGGCGGTTCACCTCCCCGTTCCCCTAGGCAATCCAACAGCTGTAAAGGTGACAGCGTTGCACTCACGTGCAAGCCACGTGAGAACAACACTATGGGGGCATTTGTTCCCTCATGAAAACTGAATAACAAAGATAAAAAAGCAATGGGAAAGTCCCCAAATGGAGCATCACGTGCTCACACGTGATAGGCACTGCGTTTGACAAAACAAGGCTGAAACTGAGCCTCACGTGCAGACATGTGACCTCTATATACAAAGTATATAGGCGCCTTCTAAAAACAAACAATTGGCCAGAAAAATTCACGTAATAACACGTGACGCTCTTTGATGGGCTTAACTTTGTGGGGTCACGTGCTACACGTGATGGACTCCTATGCCTTCTGAACCGATAGAATTAAATTTTAAAATAAAAGGGGTCAACGCCCTATTTAGAAAACATTTCCTTAGATCTTTCTAAATAAGAAAGATTGCGCTCTGTAAAGCAGAGCGCCGTTGGATTAAAAATCCAATGGTAATTAAAAATCACCAATTTACAGAAGAAAATTCTGTATAGAGAAATATTTTCCTAATCTTGTGAGAAATATCTTCAGTAAAACAGAAGTCATTAGATTAAAAATCCAACGATGAATAAAATTCACCGATTGATCTAAAAGATCATTTTGGTTGATTATAAAATCAATCAAAATCTCTTAATAAGAGATTTTCCGAACAAATTGATTCTTTTCTTTCTCCTAAACTTAAAGTTAAAGAGAGAAAACAGAAAGGAAAAAACCGAGATAAGATAAGGAACAAAACACAGAGAATATCTCATCTCTTCTTCACCTCCATAAGAGTTTAACTCTTCTAGAAAGAACTTAGTTCTTCCTCTGGTTTAGATCTACAGAAGCAGATCTCCCCACAAGTTGAGAATTTAATTCTCATCGGGGAGATTTTGCCATGCAGATCCAAAACCTAGGGAGAGATCTAAGTTCACAGAATTTAATTCTCCCAAAAAGTATATAGAAATTTAATTCCTCTGATAAGATAAAGGTTTAACCCTTCATATAAGAACTTAGTTCTTCCGTACAGTGAAAGTTCTACCGAAGTAGATCTCCCTACAAGTTGAGAATTCAATTCTCATCGGGGAGATTCTGCCATGCAGATCCTAAACCTAAGAGAAAAACCAAGTCCTAAGAATTTAATTCTTACAAAACAGTGGGCTTGGAAGTCTCGAAACTCAGGATCTCCATGCACGTAAAGGATTGGCACCCAACATGATAATAGCCGATCACGTGCTCCCAAGTGAGCACTTTGATGAACAAAAGAGGATAATCGAGATTGGCTCACGTGATCCCACATGACCCCAAAGTAATGCTTAGCACTTACAAAGCAAAAAGGGAATAAATCAAAGGCGGTTTCTATTTTTTTGGGGCGCCTCACGTGACCTCATGTGACCCAATAGCGCTTAGCACTCAGAAAAGAACAAGGGAGTAAACTCAAAGAAACATTGCCTCAAATTTTTAGTGTTTAGCGCCTCACGTGACCCCACGTGAGCACCTCAAATTTTTAGTGTTTAACACTACTTCAAGCACCTCATGTGGGGAGCACGTGAGCGTTGAGCTTATACTAGTGTTTAACACTATGAAAGGCCGATATTAGCCAAAACTCACACCAAATTTCCCGAGGATTATCAATTGAGCTCCTCATGCTCAGGGTCCCCAAAATCGATCTCAGTCCCAAAGATAGCTAATAAGCTCCCAACAGATGGCATCTAAAATGATGTTCGTCCCATTTCCCCAGTCGGGACATTGGTTCTAGGGTACATCTCTCCACACCTCTGATACATATCGTTGTAATTCTTCAACGTCTTCAGAGAGATAGAGGGTCCCAATAACCAATAACTTTTGGCGCATCCCAAAATTATCAAACTAAAAGCCTACAGGTTATGATGTATTTAAACATGGACTATGAGGTCCTTAAACTCATGGACTATGATGTCCTTAAACCCCATGGACCGCAACGTCCCTAAAATAAACTCTATAGATTATGACGTCTTTAAACTATGAACTATGATGTCCTTAAACTCCATGGACTATGATGTCCCTAAACCCAATGGACCGTAACGTCCCTAAACTAAAATGATAGAGCCCAAATGCTCTTTCGCTGAATCTAAATGACCCTCAAACCTTGTTATGTAGATCTTAGTCTAAAATTAAACTAACATATCTTTAACAAACATTTAAGTTGATCTTAATCTCAAACGAGGTTAACGATCCTTAAATCAACCAAACCCAAATCTAAGAAAATACGGATTTGGACTGATACACGCCCTATGGGTGACAACATAAATTAGGCTCCATATACAATCCACGGGCAACCAAAAACAAAACAAACACACACGACACGAAGTAAATATCTAGAGAAGGAGAAAGTGGTTATTGCGATGCGGTAGCGTAATTGACTGTAGGGGCTTGCACCTATAGGGAAGAGCGTCCCCACAATCAAAAACCCCTCGCAAACGAGAGGGAATCTGACGAATTCTGCTACAACGACTGCATCTGTCCAAACCTCCGATACACGGTGCTATAAATCAACTTGGCATCTTCGGAGAGGTGGACGAATAAAACCAAATAGCATCTGCCCCCAAAATTCAAGCCAGACGTTTCAACATCCCGGTCGCGTATTTCGGCGGAGAACAATGCATCTACAACCCTTTTCAGGGGACCCGCTAATGGATGGTATGTATTATCACACATCCTTAGGCTAGTAAAGCAAGATGCAGACTTCCTCACGGAGCATTCGATCTCGAAAGGATTTAAATACGGTTTTTAAGAAATACGAATTTTCTAAATAAAATAAAATTATTTTTTTAAAATTAAAATTATATAAAATTATGAATCTATATTTTCAAAATATAATAAATCTATTTTTTCAAAAAAATGAAAAGTTTAACAAATGACAATAAAAAACCATCAAGATACCAAAATGGCAAGTTTTTCAAGAAATACCATGAACTTTCCAAGTTAAGTGTTTATCACTAAAATACCCCTAAATACTTAAAATCCATGCTCATGAAAATACTAAGTAATACTAATCACCCTCGAGATTTTACTTTTTAATTTATATTAAAATATTTTTTATAAAACCCCCTCAAGTTATATAAAACAATATTTAAGAACTTTAGTAAATATAGGTTTAAGCGGGATCAATTCTCTTGAGCCCCAGGGAGCCGGAGAAAGTGAGTGCTTGCCTATTTAAGATAGACAACTTAACGGAGTTATCAATAGTAATTATCTTGGAAAAAGACACAAATCCTGCCGTCCATGTACATCAGTTATCGATGACTCACGAACCTAATTCAAAATTTAAATCAATACAAGTGTCTGATTCAGTCTGAGTCATATTCAAACTTGAATCCAAATCAAACAAGAATACTTGATTATGAACATGAATACTTGAGTGCAAACATCAATATCAAACATGTACACTTGACTTGACTTGACCGAACCATGATTATAACTTGACTTGTCTACTTGAATACTTGATTACATCCTGAACATGAATTCCTGAACATTTTGTATCCATGGTTTCAGTAAGACTTGTAAATATAATCGATACAGTATAATACGCGGGGATAAAGGGGTAGATTAGTACGGAACGTATATCGTGGCTTGAGTGGTCACTTAAAAGACACCTGCATGAATTCTCGTGTTATTGTCCCATGGGTTATGACGGGGCCTTGTACTATATATTACCATAGTCAACGGGGTAAGATGGACTCCTCTCGTTTACATGAATACCTTATGTATTAAGTTACAAACAACCACGTTATAATAACTATCATATACAAGTAACAAATCAAACACAACTTACATGTTCATTTCACATTACTTGTTATATTCTCTTTCTTCTTTTAGGACTTATCGAGCGCTAGTTCGCCGACGACATTCCTTTCTATTTCTTTCTTTGGAATGTTTGTCAGGAGGACCGGTTACTGAAGAGATTGAGCCGAGTCTGGAGGACTTGGACCAGCTTGCGGCACAGCCTGACTTCTAGTTCCTTGTACTTACTTTCCTGTATGCCATTGTTTAGGCACTGCTTATTATCATTGTATCTTTTCTTTTCAAAACGGTTGTATGTAAAATTGAATGTAAATAAAGTTGCTATTTTATTTTATGTCACTTGTCATTCTTGTACATTTTTATATATTGCCTAATTACGCATAACGTATTTATTTCTCAGTAAATATGTTGCGGCCTGCCACATCACCATTTCCGTCTACTGAAAAGCGGGGCATGACAGGTTTTGTTGGCGGCCCATGCAGGTCAGTTCTGCAAGAAGTCTTAAGCAATATATCACAAGAATTATAAGAATTAGCAAATATACATTCCTTACATTTCAAATTTCTTGAATCTATCCTAACCATTCCTTTTCTACCAAGGTCATGGATTCTCCTAACAACACCAATACGAATGTCAATGGCAACACCCCACCGCCTACTCCACTACTACCACCTACCATTTTAGCTCTTATAATTAAGTAAATAGTTCTGCTTGAGGCAATCAAGAGCTACTTGGAGGGTCAGCAGCAGCAGACTGCTATCTTCATGCACCGCCCAGAAGCCGAGGGATTCGGAATCGAGCAGTTTCGGGCATTGCATCCAAAACACTTCTCGGGGAAAGAGAGCCCACTGGAAGCAGAAGAATGGGCTCAATCGATTGAAGATGATCTGGCAGCAGCTCAAGTGTTAAATATTGCATGGGTGAGAGTTGCTAAGCTGCAACTGACAGATAATGCCAGAATCTGGTGGAAGGCTGAGGAAAGCCGTCTCACCCAACCTATTGAATGGAAGACATTTCGCGATCTGTTCGATGCAAAATACTTACCTGAGACTGACCGTTTTGACAAGGAATAGCAGTTCATCTATCTATAAAAAGGCTCGATGTTGGTCAAGTCTGTGGATGAATACGATACTGAATTTATCATGCTCAGCAGGTAAGATATTGTCTCAAATTCGAATTCCTGATCTCACTCATTACATTGCTAACACAAGGTCGTAACAGGTTCGCTGCACACCTGATTCCTACTGCTGAGATCCGGACACGATGATTTCAGCAAGGGTTGGACCCGGAAATCCAAGCTGCACTCGCTACAGAGGATTTCCCAACCCATGATCTTGCTTTAAAGGCTGCCTGACGCTATGAGACAGTTGTGAAGAAGAAGGGTAGACCGCAGACCGCCGGTGTTAAATTCCCTGCCACACAGATGACAGGATGAGCCTCTTCTAGGCCGACCTTTGCACCCAGAAGATCGGGAGGATCATTTAACCGATCCAGTCTAGACTTTTGCTTCTATTGCAAGAGGACGGGACACTTGGCGAAGGACTACAGGCGTGCAAATGGCCTGTGTTTAGTTTGTAGCGCATCCACTTATGCCTTTGAAGTATGTCCATATCGATTCAACCCAGCTCCAGCACCCAGACCCGCAATCACAGTTCCGCAGCGGCCAGCCATTCAGGCTCCTGCACCCCGACTAGCTCTCTCCGCACCAGCTCCGCGTGAACCTCCTGCACAGCCTCAACGTCAGTTTCATCAGGCACAGAGAAACATGCCTCAAGGGCAGAGAAATGTACCCCAAGGACCGAGGAATGTGCCTCCAGCAAGGAGAAATGTACCACGACATCAGGCTTTTACGATGACGGTCGAGGAGGCCGAAGCCACAGGCCAAGTCGTCACTAGTAATTCCCAATCCTTTCAAGCCTTTTCAATCATTGTATATCATTATACTTTTGCTATATCTAAAACCAACTCACACAAATTTGGTACTATACTAGTAGCCACCCTACCTGCATCCGCACTTTTCGACACTGGAGCGTCATACTGTTTCATGTCCCAACGATTCGTGAGAACGCATGCGATTCACGTGAAGCCACTCATTTCAAGCTGAAATGTCAGTTCCAGGAATAGAGTTCTGAAAGCAACTATGGGGTTTGATCAATGTCCAGTTGTAGTTTGTGGACAAGAATTCTATGCGAGTTTCAAAGTACTGGACATCCCAAATTTCGATGTTGTGTTGGGAATGGATTGGCTGGGAGTATTCTATGCTGCTATTGACTGTCGTCAAAGGAGGGTAGTATTTGAGATACCAGACCACCCAGTCTTATATTTCAAAAGTGGAGATAGAACTTTAGAGCCAGGAAGATACCGGGCTATATCGAAGAATGTAGAAGTGTTCTCTCTACCGGCAGAAGAAGAAAAGCCCGATGTAGTTCGAGAGTTCGAGGATGTGTTCCCTGAAGATATATCAGGTTTGCCTCCCGATCGAGCTCTTGAATTCATCATTGATTTACAACCTGGTGCGTAATCAGTAATCAAAGCTCCATACCGGCTAAGTCCAGAAGGATTAAAGGAGATCTGCATTCAGTTGGACGAACTCCTGAAGAAAGGTTGGATTCGTCCCAGTACTTCAAGTTAGGGATCTTCAATTTTACTCGTGAAGAAGAAAGAAGGTTCATACACGATGTGTGTAGATTATCGAGCTCTGAACAAAATGACAATTAAGAACAAGTATCCACTACTGCGCATGATTGATTCTATTTTAGTGTGTGTAATGACCGCAATCAATAACGGTGTCGCGTGTAGCTAGACCGAGATGAGTACGGGTCATCCTCAGGGTTATGTGGAATCTTTTAATCTTTCTTTAGACGTGTTGATTAGGAAGAGGAAGAAGAATAGATAATAGTGAAGAATAGTTTTAGAATCTAGATCTACGTTAAACATGGATGTAGAATATAGATCTAGTTTAAAGACGGATGTAGATTTTATATCAGAAGAGGGCTTGTAGGGTTCGTTAGGATTTAGTAATCCTGGATGACTAATAAAGATGACTCCTTTTATCTTTTGATAGATTTAAAACTAGATTGATAGTGATGAATGAGGATTAGGGTTCTTAGAAGAAACTAAGGTTTCCACACTATTGACCCCTGTCCTTTCATTGATCTCTATTCATGTCTAGCCCTTAACAAAACAATTGTTAATCTGATCTCAAATCGCAGTCAAGACTAGCAATAAATTAGTAGCATGCCCAATAAGGATGTTAACGATTCTTTTGCTAATATTTATAAAATTCATAAGACGTAAAAGAAGTTAAAATATTTTCTCATCCATTAATCTACCCTAATCCTACGAACCCTATCAAGCGGAGAATTACTCACGCATGATGGAGATAGAAGAACGGATAGAGATGAAATTCATAATGTAACTAAATAATTAAACTAAAGATCTATTGTCACGCCCCACTTCCCAGAGTGCGCTACGATCGGCACGTGACAGAGCCAACCATGCTACCTGTGGTTAGAAAATATCCCTCCACAGTCACATTACGGCTGTCTATAAGATATCAAGAACAGTAAAAATATAAAACTATCTAATACATGTCCATATGCCAGAATAAATGAGTCAAGAAATACACACACACACACGGAAGTAATAAGTCCAATAAACAGTAACATCTGGAAATACGCCCCAAATACGGGCTCACATTAGAAAATGAAACTGTGGAAAGGAAACTAACTAAACTATCACTAACGCAATCCTCACTGCTCGGCCTGTCGGTTGAAATACTCCTAGTCAGCCAATTGGGCCATGCAAAACCAAGGCGTCAGTGCGTCATAATATCAACAATAATAAGAATCATGTTGTAACGGGATATACAGGCAGGAATATAAACAGTAACATGAATATAACCTGTAAACACGGATATGGAACATTGAAGTGTATACGTGTAGGTGAAGTGCAGTGAGTAATCTAGACTATACTACTAGGTTATCTACTCTCAAGTCTTTGAAATCAATTTAATGGAATCGTCGATGTAACTCAATAGTATCGCGTGAATGCCCAGGACCACGGTCCAGATTCTCGGGCTGAAATCCAAGACGTGTCGCTAAGCACTAAATAGGAAACATGTAGAGATGAATGATGTCAGCAGCAGCATCCCGGGACTGGCCTAACCCCCAAAACTGATCAGTATAAGTATCGAACTGTCGAGTTACAAGTCAGGTTTCATCATTGATTTCCCCTTACCCTCAAGTTATGTGTCCAAGTCAGGTATTGATAAATATGAAACTAATGCCAACACAGGATCTAGCAGATACAGGTTTTGTCTAAATAGACAAAGGATGTGTCCATCGGGACAACAAGTCAGGGATGTCGGCATTAGTAACAAGATCAGGAATCAAGTCAAGCAGTGGTGTATCAGGTCATGTCAGGTAGTGCATATGTATCACACGGATGCTCGAAATAAAACTGTAGCAAGTACGGATGCACGGTAAAAGTACAGATGCATGGTAAGAGCATGGATGCACAAAGTCTATCAGGGATCACATCTACAACTCCATGTCTACGTATGATGCGCATTATCAAGCATGGGGTACTAACATAATAGTAACATGTAATAATATGATCTGGCATGCAAATAGGGATGCAATAAATGATACGGATGCGAACGGATATCGGAATACGGTAAAACTGTAATAGGGATGCACAATATAATAAACATGCAATATTTTTATTCATATGGATGTAAAATATATATATATATATATATATATATATATATATATATCATAGTATGTAGCAAGATAAAATTTCCTGATTGGATCTCAATATGGGGTGCGTACGCTGCGTCTAATATGGGTAGACATCGCAATACACACACGTGCATACAGAATTGAACCAAGCAAAGAAAGAAAGTGACCACGCTGGCTGGGGTCTTCCACTGAATCGCTCGGATCGTCGGCGACAGCACGGCTCCAGAGATGACCGAAAAACCAAGAAATCAAGAAAGCAAAGAGAAGAAGAATGAAGAAGAAGAAGAAGAAGGTGCTGCTCAGGGGTTTGGTGTTTGGTGACAGAGGCGAGGCGATGGTGTCGTTGACGACGAGTCGTGGGTTTTCCCGGCGAAGTTCACGGCGATGGCAGCAGTGGATTTCTTGAAGTCGATGATTTTGTGCGGGGTTTTTGGTGTAGGGAAATGGCTCTGGTGTTGGGGAGAAGGAGAGAAGCGAGGTTTGAGGCCATTACGAGTGCACGGATGCGACGGGGTCGGAGCTCTGGCGAGGTATGCAGGCGATGGGTATGGGTTGCGGGATTTGTCATCGGGGATCTCACGGGGTGGTGGTGAGGTGAGGAAGAGGAAAGAGGAGAGAAGTGGAGTTGGTGACGAGGCCGACGAGGGAGATCGGCGGCGAGGGGCGAGCGCTGGGCGTGGGTAAGGTTTTACATGGAGGCGGGAACGAAGAAAGAAGAAAATTAGAGAGGTGGGAGAGAAGGACGTGGGTGATATTTATTTTAAAAAAAGATTATATAAAATATTATATATATAAATATATATATTATATGGAGGAGAGAGAATGAGATTAGGATCTGTGAGTGTGGATTAGGTATAGAAATAATATTTTAGTTATAAAGAATAAAATCGTATATTATTAACAGTTTATACAGTGAAGAATATAATATTGATAATATTTGAGATTTTGGCTAATACAAAAATAGTCCAAAATACGCCCGGGTCGGGTCTAAAATTACGGTTTGAAAATACGAATAATATACGTGTTAACCAAAACCAAAATAGGATATCCGGGTAGCGAAAATGCATACCCCTAAGAACGGATGCACGTAACGCACACGTAGCTATCCAAACGAGTCCGTTTCACTGAACGGCATGAGAACACGATGTACGGATGCCACGGCAGGGTTAGGGGTATGATGCAAGCCATGATAGATATTTTTAAAATATATTATTTGATTATATTTGTATTATTAAAAAAATGCAGATGCCATATATAATGCAGGTATACAGGATATAAAACATGAAAGTACATGGATTCTCATAACTAGCCGGGATAAATCATAAACAGGAATCAAGACAGATTTCAAGCATGCGGGTCGGGTCAGATGCAAACACATATACCAATGATACTATTCGCACCCATAACAGCAATAAATCAAGGAATAACCACTCAATAAATAAAATAATCAAATCTAGCATGGTATAATGAACTAGGGTGTTACATCTACCTTTATTAATCAACTTCACAAGTACAAACTTCAAGTTTAGATTACAAGAGGAAGAAGAAGTTGCTCTCGATCTCTGCCTTGTCGGATGTAGATGTTCCGTCGAATCCCACGTCTCTTTATCACGTCGAATCTTGGATCTGTCTTGGATCACTTGTTCTTTGACGGTGATTAGCTTGTGTAAAAGATTGATGATTTCTAAGTTTAGCCATCGGTCCTTTATATGGCCCCAAAACCAGAAACCAAAGATCCTCAAAATTAAGGTTAGTTGTAGCAAATCCAACCTGAAAATCCTAACTCCTGATTCAGTGAATCGGCCGCGGATCCGCCGCATATTGCATGGTTTGGCCATGAATTTGATTGATCTATTTTATGTGTGTAGTAACCGCAATCAATGTAACGCCCCACGCCCTAATGGTTTTTCCCTTTAGAGTGAACCGGACCCGACCAGGGGCCACTTCCTAGGAGGTGACCCATCCCAAGACTTCCCTGACCCCAGCACGCTTAACTACGGAGTTCTCAAGCTCATGTAGATCCGGTTCTCTTAAAAGGTGCCTCTGTAATTGAGGGTGGTATCATTACATTTATAATGCAGTTCGGTCCTCTTTCGGAATATGTTCCGAACATTCCCCATTGTTCTACAGTGGGTCTCAGGGACTCAAGAGGTGGCCCCCATGGATTCAAGAGCTGGCCCCCGCCACCTTGGCATGGCAATTGGCGTAGCACTTTGTTCCGTGTGGCACTTTGTTCCGTGAGCAAGAACCGGGTCCCGACACTAACCCTAATTCTGGAGATCTTTGGTTTTTAGTTTTGGGGCTATATAAAGGACCGAGAGCTAAACTTAGAAATCATCAATCTTTTACACAAGCTAATCACCGTCAAAGAACAAGTGATCCAAGACAGGTCCAAGATTCGACGTGATAAAGCGACGTGAGATTCGACAGAACATCTACATTCGATAAGGCAGAGATTGAGAGCAACTTCCCCTTCCTCTTGTAATCTAAACTTGAAGTTTGTACTTGTGAAGTTCATTAATAAAGGTAGATCTTTAGTTTAATTATTTATTTACATTATGAATTTCATCTCTATCCATTTTTCTATTTCCATGAGTAATTCTCCGATTTGTAAGGTTCGTAGGATTAGGGTAGAACAATAAATGAGAAAATGTTTTAACTTCTTTTAAGTCTTATGAAGTTTATAAACTTTAGCAAAATAAATGTTAACATCCTTATCGGACGCACTACCAATTTATTGCTAGTCTCGACCGCGATTTGAGATCAGATTAACAATTGTTTTGTTAAGGGCTAGACATAAATAGAGATCAATGAAAGGACAAGGGTCAATAGTAGGGAAACCCTAATTTCTTCCAAGAACCCTAATCTTCATTCATCACTATCTATCTAGTATTAAATCTATCAAAAGATAAAAGGAGTAATCTTTATTAGTCATCCATGACTACTAAATCCGAACGAACCCTACAAGCATTCTTCTTTTAAAATCTATATATGTATTCAAACTAGATCTGTATTCTACATCCATATTTTGATGTAGATCTAGAAATTATTCTCCACTATTCTTTATTCCTCTATTCTTCCTTTTTTCAACACGTCTAAAGTAATATTGAAAGAATCCATATATTCCTGAGGACGACTCGTACTCGTCTCGGTCTAGCTACACGCGATACCGTTATTGATTATAACAAGCCTAAACTTTCTGTACAATTTTTTTTCAAAAATACAGAAAGGGGTACTTGAACCTAAGCACAATATATAAATTTTTTTTGGTTTTTAACAGCAAGAAGGAGCTTGTAGCTCATTGGTAAGACCTTGCACTGCTGAACCAAACCACCAGAGTTCAAATCCCATTAACCACATTATTTTTTTAATTAATTTTCTTTTAAATTTTTAGAAGCCCAACAGCCTACACGTGCATAACTCATAAAAACCAAAAGTCACATATAAAACAAACTGGCCCAGGGGGTAGACAAATCGCCAAGAGACATGTGGACCCCTGACCCGGCCTGACTCGGCTGGATCGGGCCGGCGGCACGGCTGACTCGGCCGGCGCCGCCGGCCGAACTTGGCCAAAACCCGAGTTGGTCTTCTTGAAAGTTGTGCCTCTTGATCTTCTGAAAACCCCTGTACACTTTAAAAACCCTGCATTATTACAGAGAATTAAAAATCAAATTAAAACTCTTTTTAATGCAAAATTTTAATACATTTTTCTTCACAGCCTTTCATCTATCCTAACCCTAGTTTTTCCTATAAATACTACACTTAAACTCACCCCTCCTCACTTTCAAAGCTCTGTCCAAACTCTCAAGAAAAATCTCTAGACCTTTGTGTACAAATGGAGATAACGAAGGACGAAGCTCAGGCGAATTTCCGACGACAACCTTAAGAGCTCCCGGCGACGAAACGACGACCGGCACCTCCTACCACTCCCTTTTTCTCCTCTCTAACCTAAAAACAAATAAGTACCTCCTCCCTCTTCACTTTTCTAACCTTAAAACTCGTATTTCTAAAACCCAACGGAAGCGGAGTTAATCCGACTTCCGATTCGGTTCTTTTTAAAAATTCCACCTTTTCTTAAATACAAACATACCAAACCCTCACATCTTAACTATTAAATATTAACAAAACATCATGAACAAGTTTCATAGAAAAATGTTTCATATTGTAATTTTTATCGTACTTTTTCAGTAAAATACCATGTAGTTTAGTTTCAACATTAAAACATCATATTTCCTTGCTATACCTTTAGATAGATCATGAGATAATAACATATCTCTTCACAACACTCATATGCAATATAACACGATGCCTCTCGGGAACATAGAATACGGGAATACGAATTTACAATTAAATACCTTTAACATATAAAAAACCATTTTTCTACAAGATTATGTATTTTTAACAAATCTTTGCAAAACGCCGCTACAACCCATTTGGGGAACCCGTTCGGGATGGTACGGATTATTGCACGTCCTCGGGATTAGTAGTGCGAGATGCAAACCTCCGCAAAGAGTATACGGTCTCGAAAGATTTAAAAAAATACAAATATCTTAAGAAAATGAGATTTCTAGAAAAACAATAAAATTAAATTATTTTATAAATAGATATATGTATCATCAAAATAACTATTTTTTATATAATATAAATATTTCAACTTTTCTAAATCAAAAGAATCACTTTACATGAAAATACCATGCAATTCCATACAAGTTCAATACTTTACAATTTAATACCATATATTATGAAATTAGGTTTTATTCACTAAAAATGTCACATATATAAAATCTACATCTATGAAAACTCTAAAGACGATAATTAAATACTTGATATGTATTTTAAAAATTATACAAATTATTTTTACATAAAACCCCCTCAAGTTTTATAAATTACAATAAGGACCTTAGTAATATAGGTTTAAGCGGGACCAGTCTCTTGAGCCTCAGAGAGCTGGAGATATGGGTGCTTGCCTATTTAAGGTAGACAACTTAACAAACGGTGTTATCCACACGGTAATCGTCTTTGAAAAAGATAGAAATCCGGCCGCACATGTGCAGCGGTTACCGATAACACCAAAACCTAATTCAGGACTTCAATTTCTTTTCTAATTGTTCTGAGTCAAACTGAGTCTCATTATAATAATCTGATTTGAATATGATTCAAGTACAAACTACAATTCAATATGATTCCATGAATCCATAGAATCAATCTGTTCAATCTGTATTGACTGAACCGAACCATGGATATACTTCCATTTACATGATTCTCCAGTTACATCCATTTACTGATATCATGGTTTCGGCAAGTCATCCATCTGTAGAATCTATAATACAAGTCAATACAATACAAACAATACAATACAATCAAGATATCACGGGGTTTAAAGGGTAGATTGGTACGGAAGGTGTTAGAAGTGGCACGAGACTGCAAGATTTAAGACACCCAACCTGAATTCATTTGTTTTTGTACCATGGCATAAACGGTTCCTTGTACATTCCGTTCACCTTAGTCTCTAGTCTACTGAGACTCCTCCCGTATACACTGGCATCCTTCTGTACCAAGCTACAAACAACAGCGTTAACACTAAATACAACATTATAAAAATATACTCTCTCTGTCTATTCTATTTTTCCCTCATCTTTGGGACTTACCGAGCGATTGTTCGCTGACGACATTCCTTCTCTTTTTTCTTTGGAATGTTGTTAGGTGATTCGGATCTTCAGGAGATCGAACCCACCAGCGAGGACTTGGATCAGCTAGCCTACGACCCAGAGCTTTAGATTCATTGTACACATTTCATTTCGGTACTTTACATTTTTGTTATGCCACTGTTTAGGCATTGCTTTCATTCAGATGTATTTATTTGTCCATGTACTGTAAAAGAATTTTAATAAATAAATTTGTTGTTCAATTATACATATTGTCATTGACTCTTGTGCATTTTTATTTATATTGCTTAGATACGCTTAGCGTATTTACTTCAGAGTAAATACGTAGCAGCCAGTCGCGTCCTCTGCCCGTCTACTGGGAAGCGGGGCGTGACACTTAGTTGTAGCAAATCCAACCTGAAAATCCTAACTCCTGATTCGATGAATCGGCCGCGGATCCGCCGCATATTGCATGGTTTGGCCGCAGATCCACGGTTTGTTGGTGAGATCTTGGGTGCAAATTTCTAGGGCTTTATTCTTGTGACACATGGAGATTTAGTTGATGTCTGGAACTTGAAAATATTTCCTGAGTCTCTGTCAGTATTGATTCTTCGATTTTCTTTAATATTTCGGCAGATTTTTTTATTTTTGACATCTCAACATCTCGATCTCCTGACCTGAGCCAAAACTTGCACCATATCTCAAAGAATAATGTTAGTAATATTTGGTATTTTTGAGATATTATCCTAACCAATTTGATATGATATTATATTTTAAGAATATTGATCAAGGATATTTGAGATGATATGCATATTTAAATTATCAAAATATTGTATAAATATTATATGCATATTTTTTCCTTCATAATGTTAATTATAATATATAAACATATGAAAATAGTATTTTTACAGATAAACCCTCATATGTGTCATATTTATAATAAACACCTTTACATATTTAAGAAAAGTAAGGAAAATGTCATATCAAAAGTGCGATATTTTCGACCGAACGGCGCATCAATGATCTTTTCGACCAGCTAAGTGGGTCTTGTGTATTTTCGAAGCTAGATCTTCATTCGGGTTATTATCAGGTGAAGGTCAAAGAGTCTGATATTCTGAAGGCAGCATTTAGGACTCGCTATGGTCATTATGAGTATTTTATAATGCCATTTGGAGTGACCAATGCACCTGCCATCTTTATGAATCTGATAAACCAATTTTTTCGAGAGTACTTAGACAGGTTCGTTGTCATCTTCATCGATGATATCCTGGTGTATTCAAAGAATCGGAAAGAACATACCGAGCACTTACGGATTGTACTGGAGACATTGCGACAACATCAGCTCTATGCCAAGTACATCAAGTGTGAATTTTGACTAGATCAAGTCGGATTTCTCGGACATATCGTTTCAGGCGAAGGAATCTCAGTAGATTCAGCTAAGGTGTTAGCGAGTGGCCGATACCAAAAACGGTGAAAGATATATGAAGTTTCTTTGGATTAGCAAGATACTACCAATGATTCATCGAAGGATTTTCAAAAATTACAGCACCCCTGACCAAGCTCACACGTAAAGATGAAGCATCCGTGTGGTCAGAAACATGTGAAAAAGTTTTTATAGAACTCAAGTCAAGATTAACCTCTGCTCCTATTCTTGTAATACTGGATCAATCTGGAAGATTCGTCGTACATTGTGATACGTCTGGTAATAGGATGTGTTATACACCAGCATGGAAAAGTTGTGGCCTTTACATCAAGACAACTGAAGGTTCGTGAGCGTAACTATCCAACACATGATCTGGAGTTGGCAGCCGTCATCTTTGCACTTAAGTTTTGGCGCCACTATATTCGGGGAGAACGAGTAGATATATACACTGACCACAAGAGTCTGAAGTATGTATTTACTTAGAAGGAATTAAACATGCGGCAGAGAAGATGGCTAGAACTCATGGCGGACTTCGACATCAACTTACAGTATCATTATGGAAAGGTGAATGTAATTCCTGATGCACTTAGCCTCCATCCATTAGCAATGAACCTCACCGCACAATGGAAGCTACAGCAAGAATTGCATGGATTGGTGATCGAAATAGTTATGCAAGGTAACACTTCATATTTGATGAACTTACAAGTCCAGTCCACTCTTGTAAATCAGATCAAGGCAGCTCAAGAAAATGATGCCAAGCTACAAAAGATCCGAGAACAAGTAGAAAGTGGACTTCGAACTGACTTTATCATCCACGAAAATGAATCCTTGCGATATGAAAGTCGATTATATGTACCAAACGGCCCAGTTCGAGAAGAGTTAATAAAAGAAGCTCACAACTCTTTTTATTCTGTACACTCCGGAGGTACAAAAATGTACAAGGATCTACGGCAACACTACTGGTAGCATAGAATGAAGAGTGAAGTAGCTAGAAGCGTAGCAAAGTGTTTGGTGTATCAGCGAGTGAAGGATGAACATCACAGAATTGCTGGTCTACTTCAGCTGTTACCAATTCCGGAATGGAAATGGCGGTACATTACCATGAACTTCGTGACTACCCTTCCTCGCAGCATTAATGGTAACGACGCAATATGGGTTATTATGGATCGAATTACAAAGTCAGCTCACTTTATTCCATTTCGAGTTGGCAAATCTACCGAGACGCTAGCAAAAACGTACATGGAGGTAAGCATAAATCTAAAGTAAGATTTAAATCTTCAAGATATACTATATTTGATACCCATGAACTCATGCAGGAGATCGTGAGATTACATGGAGTACTTGTTTTCATCGTCTCCGATCGTGATACCAGATTCCGATCATAGTTCTGGCAGAGTTTGCAAGCTAGTATGGGAACGAGTCTGAACTTTAGCACGGCTTATCATCTACAATCGGACACCGAATGGAATCCTGCCGCGAGCAACAAGAGTGACTTTTCCAGCTAGATAATATCGCGAACAATTCAGATTCTGGAGGACATGCTAAGAGCTTGTATGTTAGATTTCAGAGATTCTTGGAAAGATCAGCTACACCTTGTGGAGTTTTCATACAACAACAGCTATCAGGCGAGTATTAGAATGACACCATTCGCAGCACTCTACGGACGAAAGTGTCATTCACCACTAAGCTGGGACGACGTCGGAGATCGTGAACTCCATAGACCAGAGATGATCGTGGCAACTGTGGACATAGTTCGCACGATCAGGGAAAGAATGCGCATAGCCCAAGACCGACAGAAGCTTTGGGCAGATGCAAAGCGGCGACATCTGGAGTTCCAACCTGGAGACCATGTTTTCCTGAAGATCTCTCCAAACTGTTAGTTGTATGTATGCCCTAGAGGCCAGTATTGTACAGATGTTGTATATTATATTGGATGCTTGGACATATATAGAGATGACTTTCTTGCTCGATATGATAGTATGCTATCTGGTTACTCTTTATCTTAACATGTATACTAGTTTTTTTAAACTGTCTTATGGTTACATGTTGGTAAAGCCCTTAGGATGTGTACTTGACTGCCTGGACTATGATGCAGATCATACTAGTGGGGACATGGTAGTCCATAAATACATCCTTCAAGGTCCCTAGTCGTAGGTGTATCGAGACGGGGCATCGATATACCAGTGTAGACTAGCGTATACGCTTCTCGACCCATGAGATGGGCGATGGATGATCCCATATCCATTGGTGTTTGACTTCAGAGATGGTGTACGGGTGCTCAGTGGAGACTGGGTACACTGGACGGACTCGCCGAGAACTCCCAGATGGTATTATACCTCACGTCAGATGGCAGTTCTCAGGTGACACTTGTACAGGTTAGTCTGTAGACCCGAGATCGTCATAGAGTCTTGTGTGATTCCTACTGTGCTTTGATCTCCGCCTTACCACGTCCATGAGGGCGTGCAAAACGGTGGTCTTTGGGTACAGTCCCGAGTCACATGGAGGCAATGAGCGATAGGAGGGGTTTCGTCTCTCCCGGTATTGGGGGTTGATGTTGCGCTGTGCTCGATTGGCCGTAACAGGGAAGTCCCTGGCCAGGGCTGATCAGAGATTTGCTGGTAAGTGTTACCAGTAGTTTCTCGACCCGTTATGAGCCTCACATCGGCACGACTTATCGGTTATTGGGGTCTGACGTTTACCACCCCTAGACTTGATATGTGACGTATCAGACGAACAGACCGGACTGTACGGTAAGTGTTACTGGTTGGATTCACAGGAGTATGAGCAGGCTAGCTCGTCGATCTTCTGATCGCTCAGTACCCGGATGGCCGTTACGTTTAGCAGACCGCTTGCGGCTTGTGGGTGCTTGATATGATCATCATCTGCTACCGGCGTATTGACGAGTCTTTAGAGTCCTACACAGAGGTTTCCTGGTTCAAGCGAAACGAAATAGGAGCGCATATGAGATATGTGCGGGACCTAGAATAATGCGTGTATGTGATACCGTATTTCATTCTCGCGATGGATGTATCGATTGGTTATATTCGATATGACCTAGTTATCGAATCATTGATTCGATAAATCGATACATTGGATACTAGTCGGTTATGTGCGATATGACCGGATCATTGAATCAAATGTTGATTTAATGATTTAATGTATAATTATATATTTGATATATTACTTTGCATTATCTAGTATTGGTTCACTTTATATGGATTTTCTCACTCGATGTGCAAGAAGTATATATGATGTACTTTTGTGCACACATTTGTATCATGTTTGATGATACTTGATAATTTAGTTAAGTGTATAGAATTAAACCATGGTTAATTTTATAATCAGGGTTTTGCATATTCATTTATTTATTTATTTGTTCATTTGTTTATTTGGAAAAGATTTAGATAAGAATGGTGGAGAAGTTTGTTTTTAGTTGAAGCTTCATGAAGCTTTGACTTCTTAACCATTCTTGTCTTCATGCTTAACCCTAACCTATCCAAGTAACCATGGTCTATTCTCTACACTCAACTATGGTTTGCTTATGATAAGTACTGAATTTTTTTCATTTTAATTCAACACTTATCATATTCTTTCTTCTTCTTGACCTTCTTCTTCAAGATAGAAAACTTGATGCCATCAATGGCAACTTGAGATCTAAAGTGAGAAATCCAATTCTAAAGTGAACCCACCTCCTATTTCTTCTCCCTCTACCTCTTGCCAAGTTGTTTTGGGTGTTTTCTTCACAAGTTTCACCACTTGGTGAAGTTGGAGCTTGAACTTGTGCAACCTCGACGTAGATCATCTTCGGCACGAAGCCGACGACCTTGCCCGCTCGTCTTTCCGATGAAGCCGACGATTGAGTCTAGGATTCGAGAAGGACAGCGAGAGGACGACTATGTAGAGCTAAGGAAGTGGATATCCGGATCTACAAAGGTTGTAACTTCCGATCTTTAGTTAAAGTGTTAACTAGATTTGTTTTTCGCCTAGGATTCTAGCCGACGATCCGTATTAGGGTTTCTCGGCACCATAATTTTTGTAAATTGGCATGGTTGATGCCTTGTGAGACCACTATAGGGTGCCTAGGAACCTTTCACTGGTATCAGAGCCTAGCTAGAGCCTTAGGCGAAGTCTAGACGACGTTTGAAACCCGAACGAACCCGAAACCCTAAAACCCAAGTGCTCTCTGGACTTTTTCTAAAATCTAGGATTTTTCAATATTAAAAATGCTTAAAAAATTCAGCAGGGAATTCTAAGTATTACGGTGCAATTTTTATTCAATGAACAGTGTAATGCGCGGCGGAACCGCGGCCTAAGCCAGCTTAGGCGGCGGTTCCGCGGCTAAAGAATGACGTCAGCCATCCTCCTCTGCACAGTAATTCATAGTTTCTGCAGCTGAGTTTTATGGGTATTTTTAATAATTATTCATGAGTTGAATTTTCTGGGGTGTTTTAGAGCTTCGGTGTTTCGACCGGATTATCAAACTTCGTCTTTGTGTATTTCCGGATAATTTTTGAATTTGTTAAAAAAGTTCGACCGGATATAAATACCCAACTTTTCCCCTGTCGGGAAATTTCCAAGTGTTGGATTTTTCCGTAGTTTAACGACGTTCTAAGTAGTGCAAGTAACGCGATGGACCCTCTAGAAGACAACAAACCTTAACTCGATTATGTGACCGTCTTGAACTGCCCTTTGAACCTTCGGGTTTGGGGCAGTACGGCGTGCCACATGTGAGGCGTTGGCTTGACCCTTCTACGGCTGGACCATTGGTACTGAGGCACGAACTGAATGTTGTTAGATTTATTTCATGTGTTGAGCTGTATCGGGAAAACTTGGGTATTCGACTGTTCGATCGGAAAGTTTAACATTTTCTGTTTATCTGGAATGTGATACAATAATTGGAATTCACAAACAGTTATGAGATAACTGAATGAATGTTATAAATCTAGCGGTTTAGTTTCATTTGATATTGAAAAGAGTTTTCGACAATGAGACTAAAATGCGGGGTTTATAACTGTTAGGCATGTGATGTCTAAGTATTTCATTTGATTAGGCATGTGATGTCTAAAGAGGTTGCGGATTCCAACTGTTGTAGTTTTACACTTTCTTTTCTGTGACCGTAAGTGTGGTATGTTCATATCGCTGGTTTCGTTGCTATACGTCAACGACAATTGGGGTATGCATACTTACTTACGTTGATGACATGTGATGTTATGTGCTGCTGGATATGTTATATTGGATCGTCGTATTTGAATAGCCGGGGTTTTTTATGTGAGATGAGTGTTTTTCATTTTCATTCATGTAAAAACTTGTATGTAATATTCTTTTATTTGGGGCACTTCCAGGTAGCGGAATATGTCACCTTTTGTATATTATTTACTTTTCCGCATTAGGATAGACCCAAGGAGGGGAGCACAAGTAACCGGGTTCTGGGGTCCAGTGGGAGACCAACTCGAGGAGTCGAGTTCGGGTCTCCTAACCCTAGAATTGGCAGGGTTGTTTGCCGCTCTCGTAGGGGTCTAGGGGTGTGGGATTGGCTATTCATCACGACCGTGGAATCCGTGTTTTATACTGGCTCGTATTGAAAACACGGACGTCCTAGTATATCCAATGTTTCATATGTTTCTTCTGCTGCGATATATGTGATGTTCTATGATAGATACTTTATATAGTATATATGATATATTATATAGACGTTTCTTATGTTTTGCACCCGCACTAGCCCTGCCCTGCTCTGTCGTTAGTTACCTAACCTAACGGTGCATGAGGGGATATCGAGGCGAATGCGGATGGCATATGTGTACGTCGTATTTATCTGTGATGTTTAGGTACTTAAATGATGGGACTTCATTAATGTGATTAATGAAAGAAAAGAAACCTAAGATGTTGTAGAATCAAATTTTAAATAAAAACAAGTAGCTACAGTTCTTGCTTTACACAGCGGTATATGTGATATACCCAGCACCTTATTCGATGAGGAAAGGACCGAGATCCCTTCACAGGGAGTGACTCCTTTAGCAATAACTGGTATATGCTACACCCTCGGTTTGTTTTTGATTTCTTCTATAGTTTCTGCTTTGCACAGTGATATATATGATATATCCCGCACCTCTTTCGATGAGGAAAGGGTCGATGATCCCTTCACCGGGAGTGACCCCTTTAGCAAAACTAGAAAAAACCTCAAAATCACTCCATTTTAAAACTTCATTTGATTCTACAACGATATCAAGTTCATTACGCTTATGGTTTTCAGAAAAACCTGCGTAGCCCTCCGTCATTTCAGATAAGTTACATATAGTATTCGTGCTACATTTGTTGGCTTTCGTCAAGGTGTAGTGTGCGGTAGCTATATGCTGTTTATCTGCGGCATATGAAGCGACTGGATCAGGATAGTCGTACGGCTTTGTTGGCTTTCGTCTGTAAGTCTACGGTAGCGCCCCGGCCTTCTACAGACGCCAAATGCGGAACAAAAACTTTTTAACTGGCGCTATCGTATACTTTAACCCGGATCTGCCATTATTGCTAAACTAACAAACTGTAAAGAGTGTAGAAAGGTTATACCGAACGATCCGAGTCCTTCGTTCTTTAACCATCATCCCACGCTCCGTTGCGGCTGCTCCGATCTCGTCGATCTCCGATCTCGTCGATCTCCGATCTCTTCGTCGAGGTGGCACCACGTCGACGATTCTTTAAACGGGCTCCCGCCTCTGACTTGAGGCAACTCGATCGTCAAGTTTGCTAAAAGAGACGACCAAGAATGATGTAGAGAATGAGTAGATGACTTTGTCTCACTTCGTCCAAAACCGTGGACGATCGGTTAATGAAGTTGCCGATGGAAATGAGATATGAACTATGAAATTTCCATGCATCCAAAACTTTAGTCTTTTCTTTTAACAACCATAATTTTTCTCTCATGAGTGAATCAATGGAGGAGAGGGGGCCGGCCATATTTATTCAAGGAGGGAGGTGAGTGTAGGAGAGGTCAAGGGGGTGACCATAAAAGAAAGCTTCTCACAAAATATCCTTAAGAAAACAAGAAGCTTTAATGATAATGCATGAGTCACTAATACACATCATCAAGCCTTTAATGCAACCAATGAAAACACAACACCAATTAATCCTAGTCACCTCATCTAGATGCTTCTAGAACACTGACTCACCTCATCTGAAGAAAAGATAAATCCGTCTTTAACCGAATGTTAAAAGACGGCTGATAGAAAACTGGAAACTGGCAACTTCCAAAAGTGATCCTGAAACAACTTTCAGGATAACCCCGAAACTGTATAAATATACCCGCATTTGTATTACGACCGAATACAAATGCAACTGAGACAAAGATATTATACCTACTCAATATAATACTCGGATCCGGCTTAAACCAAAGCCGACCAGTATTATCTGCCCGAAAAATAACACGTGCGTAAACGCACGTGCATTTTCCGAACCCTGCCATAAAACCATACGGCCTCTACAACGTTTCGTCCGAACTTGGGAAACTGTCTGTGGGGGACTCTAATGACTCGTCAGTACCCTGGCAGTGGGTTTAACCACAAACCGTCAGCGGCACTAGCAATGCGTAACGGCTGCCCAAGGACTGACCTCAAGGGAGGCTGATGAGCGAACTCATCCAGAAACCCTACTGAGCCTAACAGTGACAATGTATATACAGTCCGGTCCGTTCGTCTATGAGTATAGCATATCTGCCTAGGGGGCTAGTAACGTCAGACCCCCAATAGCAGTATAAGTCGTGTCGGAGTGAAGCCCAATAACACCCTGAGATACTACTGGAGTACCTACCAGTAAATCTCCTGCCACGGCCGTGGGCTTTGTGTAATGGCTCTCTTAGACACAGCACGATCTCGCCCCCAATACCGGGAGAGACGAATCCCCTGCCGATCCGCTCGCGTGCCTCCATATGGCTCGGGACTGTACCCAAAAACTACCTGTTTGCACGACTCCTTTGAGCCGTGGTAGGGTAGAAATCAAAGCACAGTGGGAACTCACACGAGACAAATGACGACCTCAGGTCGATGAACTAACCTGTACACATGTCACCAGGGAACTGCTATCTGACGATAGATATAATACTAACTAGCAGATTCCCGGCGAGTCCTGTCCGGTGTGCTCATAACCCAATGAGCACCTGTATACATCTTAGGTGATCCAACTGACACCAGTGGCTTGTGAGACCGGCCACCGCCCCTCGTCGGGGTCTCGACTGTATACACTAGTCTACTCCGGAGTATCGATGCCCTGTCTCGAAACTCCCACGACTAGGGACCACAATTAAGGATATGCGTATAAACCACCCAACTCTCACGTATATGATCGCCATCATACTATCGGTGGTAAAGCAAGATCCTAAGGGCTCTATCAAAGTGTAACATGTAATCAGTCACCTGAACATGCACACGACTGATAAAGGCAAACCAGATAGCATACTATCATATCGAGTAAGACTGTCCTACTGGTATAGGTCCTCCGCAATCATTGCAATCACGTACCTGTGATCCAATAATTGACTATGAGGGCACTATCTCCAACAATCTCCCACTTGCACTCAAGGCTAATTATTGCGATGTCGACTACTCACAGCCCGTGTGAAACCGAACATCCAACTCCTCTACTAATCAGTATCACAAAGCCCGTTTGTAAAACTATTGTGTTAGAGAAATAGCCTTAGTGAGTGGATCCGCCTAGAAGTTTCTTTCTATATCTCTCTTAATCTCAAGTTCGCGGAGAAAGCCATCTCCCGAAACGAGCAATACCTGTCTTAGAATATGTCTGGATATCTGATGGGACCTAGTTCATAAATGAACTCCAAATCCAAACTTCTTAGACTGTATCGATCACTGAACCAAATCAGTATCGGCACCATGCCTCCCACAGTATCCTCTTGGACCACCTGTCCATAATACCGTCCCTCTTCGTCAGAGGGAAAAACTATAACTCTGACAATCACTCTGTCAACCATGTCACCTTTGAAGCCTGGAATGATAACCGTCTCCCGAAAGAGGCTGTCGTCATCAAATCCGTAAAACATGTACTTATGTTCTAAAACTGCTTCCTTATGTTTCTCCAGGATTGGATTAATACAAACTTATTGCATCTAGTGCAAAACCAACATTTGGTGTGGTACTTGACATCTCATGATTGACTCAATTGCCTAAGCAAGTGATCTGCCAATCATGCACATCCCTCTCCCCTTTAGTCTGTACGACACCTTTAGAGAGGGTGACTCCATCACCTGCAGGTACACCACCATGCTAGGAGTCATCTATTCTAAAAACCATTAGAATACTGTCAAAGTACCCACATTGGGAAACTACCCAAATCTAGATCTAAAACCATAGATCTAGAAACCAGAATGTCAAATATTATATCCATATCTTGTCTGAAGAAACAACTGTGTGACGACCACAGTACAACCGATCGTAGTATAGGAATTTTACTTCCTACTCTGTGTATGTCATCCAGATACCATGACATCACACCCTACTACCTTCTTAACAGATCCATCCCTTATTCTGATTGAAGTCAAACCCATGACTGTCACATCAAAATTAGATGATCTATCTCCGCTATAACTGCTCAAGTCTATAAATAGATATAAGCATCTTGCCCACTATTCTTCCGTTGCTCCCACTGACTACGACAACCCTCCTACCGGGTCTCATAACCTGGAACTACAGTAGTGTCAAGTCTGGGTAGATAAGAACCTCCCTGTCATCGTCCTTGAGGCTATTGGAGTACCTCTCGGGTGTCTGAGGTTACCTACCATATCTTCGGAGTGGCTATTGGAATGTCAAACCTGATTGAATGTATAGGTCCTATTAAATTTTCCGTAATCGTTCGCGGTTCTGGAATCACTTCCAGTTCTACCATACTCCCACTACTGTTTTCTGAAAAAGATCCATTTTACTAAAACTGTGGCGAGTCAAGAACAATATCACTATTGATCTTCCAAATGGTAGAATATCAACCCTCGTCATAGCCAGGGTCAACCCACAAACAGCCATTACAGAAACGTGCCCTGAGTTATCCAGAGTCTAGTTTTAAGCATAAGCTGGACAACTCCCCGTACCTTAACATCTTTTAAGGTACGAACTATTCTATATCCAATATAGAAACTTTGGCACTAATTTAAATTGGAACCATATTCAAACCATGCAGCTGTCTCCAGTGCATATCATCTTAATGGAAAGAGGCTAATCAGCATTACTCAACTTAGGAATCCATCCAATTATGAGTAACCTGAAAGAGAAAACTCGTTTCTCAAAACCATCACTATCATCTGAATACTAATCACAAGAATCTACATCTTCGATCTCTTTGAAGAATCCCGATACTTGTGATACCTGGTTCTCTACTTTATTCTTATACCCACAACTTCTCAAAACTTAGACCATGTATTTCTACGAAACACTTATCTAAAAACTAGAGAAGTTATAAGTAAACAGAACAAAGTACGAGGACCTACCCCTTTGTCCTGAAGGACACTTGGACAACATACAATACTCTGTATAAGTCCGCTGAGTTAAACAACTCAAAACCTGTGCGTCGTAGGTAGAAAACTGTACCCTGGCGATTTCCTCAAATATCACCAATTACAACGAATTCCGATATAATGAGGATGATCACCTAATTCCCAATAATTTACTCCTACTCATCATCTGTAAAACCATACAAATATGAGAATGAAACCTGGTAAATACATACCCTTGGAGTAAGTGTCTAATCGGGAAAACAGTTTTTCTTTAACAATGCACTGAAACATGAAAATGTTTCGTAGGGGTATCCTGGTATTTATAGCAATGCCTCTTCCATAATCCAATTCATGACTTCAACCGTATATTTTATTGCCATCTCTCCAAATCCCTTTATTTGTCTTTATTCGTTACCTTCTGTACACCATCGTTAGCCTAAATGGTTTTCTTCCTTCCCTACTGTTCGGCACCAGCCTATGGTTTGGAAGAAGACTATCCAGTAAGCATAATAGGTGTACCCTCCTAAACCAAGGAGTACTCGCATCTCGAGAGAAGGTGATGATAAAAGACAACTGAATAATACCTTATTCTTTTAAAGGTGAAATAGGAGTGGCGATGAAGTACGCGGTTTTGATCGTGAATGATATCAGTTGCAATTTACTTTGCCCTCTTTCTAATCCCTTTATTTTGTCTTTACATATTACCTTCTGCACACCCTACTTAGGCTAATTGGTTTTCTTCATTCCCTACCTTTCGGCACCAGCCTATGGTTTGGAATAAGACTATCCAATAAGCGTAATAGGTGTACTCTCCTAAACCAAGGAGCTCTCGCAACCTGAGAGAAGGTGATAATAAAAGACAACTGAATAAACCAATTCTATTTCTCCTGAACCTGGATCCATACTCGAAGAAGTCCCTTCGAGTTCGTATATAACCATACGATGGATCTATCCAATGGAAGTGGATATCCGTAGTAATACGGGTGTTCTGAGAAATTCAAAGGGTAAAAGAAGGAGTGGCAATGACTTATGCAACTTAGACAATCCAAAAGCCAGTATTTTAAGAAGGTTCGGTCAACTTGGTCACTGATTCATAGTCTAGGGTCAGTCAAAGGTCGCTGCCAAAGAGAGAGAGAAAAGAAACACTCTGCGTGCACTCTAACCTAGATCAGAATGGTCATCACTTTATCTAATCCGGAAACCTCCCACTGTCCTGTCAAATTCTCCTCCAAACCTAAAGAAGAATCAATCGGGATCACCCGAAGAGTAAACCAATTCATCAGTGGGAATCGGGATCCAACTCTCATCGCATGATAACGTGATGGAATGCATCCACGTTACTCATACTCCAGAAGGTATGCGCATACTTGGCAAGTTTCAGTTTCTTTAGAAACTCCCGATATGATTTTTGCCCCATGCTCTTATAACCTTGGCTTTGGTCAAAATGTCATAAGTCACATGCCAAGTTCTACCCGTCACTATCTTGTCAATTTGAACCCACCCGCACATGCCCCTGACTTTGGCCAATCGGTAGAACGACTGTCCCAAACTAACTCATCTATCTATGCAACAATTGAATACCCAGCAGCCACCAAACACTATGCCTTAACTTTGGCTAAAATGCATAGCTTGAATACTACTAAATACCCAAAAGAAGTGACGGGGGGCTACGACTGGTTTTTGGCGAAAAACCTTTAACGTAGTGAACTTGATATCGCTGAAGGAACCTGATAGCTTTTTAAAATATAGTGGCGAAAACCTGTGCTAAAGAGGTCACTCCCGGTGAAGGGATCTCGGCTCTTTCCTCGTGGAATGAGGTGCAGGATATTCCACTGAATACCGCTATGCAAAGCAACTTGTAATCGACTATAGTGAAGTTATTACCCTGACGCAAACTTTTGTCCAAGGGGTGGGTCCCGGTGAAGGGATATCGGCCCTTGCCCCGTCGAATGAGGTGCAGGATATTCCACTGAATACCGCTATGCATAACAAAAGAAAACGCCTTTGCAATAACACTTTTTAAAATTGTTCCAACAACTGTAAACAGGTTTGTTATACTTTGCATTGATCAGAATCAACACAGTCCCATTATTTAATCACACCAGAAAAGAACGAAAATAAAATGTACGTATATGCCATCCGCATTCGTCACTGGGTCCCGTCATCACCCGTTAGGTTACTTAACTAACGACAGAGCGGGGACTGGACTAGCGCGAGTGTAAAACATATACAACATCTAATAGTATATAAACCAATATACAAGAATCGCTCCAGGCGTGATAGTATGCAACATTACAGAAAAGTAATAAGCAACACAGAACAATACAGATATCTGGGATCCCCGAGTTTCACAGAGCCGCTGCTGAAACTCGACGTTCCCCTGTCGTGTGGATAGCCTGTGCAATGAAACCTAGACCCCTACGGGTGCGGCAAGTTACCCGCCAAAACCTGAAGCGAGGCAGCCCCCTACAGCATAGTGAATGGACCACCCAACACTCCACGGAATCCGGTAATTTTGGGCACCCCTCCTTGGGTCAACCTGTACCCCCTACGAGTGCGGTGAATAGTCTGCCAATTCTAGAGTGGGACCCCTCTGCCTCTCAAAGCCATGAGATGCGGACCCGTTGTCCCCCAGAACCCGGCTATCCGTGCACTCCGTCGCGGGGCAAAACCTAGTACAGTAATGAAAAATAGTACAATAGGTACATCGACCGCAACCTGGTCGTGCCCCAAAAGAATATTATACAACAGGCAGTGACGGCAGTTCACAAGTTGGACGCTCGCCCCGCAATATCAAATGTACAAATAAAGTCAAACTGTACTACCATTGCACACTGCTATCCACCACGACAAATCCGCAACATCACAGCACAACACAGAACATCAACGCGAATGTCACGTTCGCAAACCCGTCTAAAAGAACTATAACAATCAGACGCGGTTTACCGATCAAATGACATTCCCGGTCGGAGATATAATGTAAGCACTGTAAACTAACGTGTTTAAATTTCGATCGACCAAATATCAAAAAAGTGGGCCCCACGACTTACTGGTGAACAGTAACAAAATCTGGGCCAAAACGATATTTACCAAAAACCACAAAATCCAACAGAGAACCTACTGTAGAATTTTGAGTGAGTGATCCCACTTTCCTGCGGCGGATCCACGGCAAAACCCTGGCTTTAGCCGCGGATCCACGGCAGAACAGTGGAGTTACTTGCTCGAATTTCTACAGTTTTCTTAAAAAACCCTGCTTGATTTTCTGGTATGATCAAAATGACATTTGGACCAGTTTGAAAATTAACAGAAACTGTCAAGTGAAAAAAAAGCGATTTTTGATTTTCGGTTCGATCGATATTTTAAACGCGTTAGCACAAGTTAGTATAGCAAAATGGTGAGGCACTGATGCCACTATAAGTCTACGGTAGCGCCCCGGCCGTCTACAGACGCCAAATGCGGAACAAAAACTTTTTAACTGGCGCTATCGTATACTTTAACCCGGATCCGCCATTATTGCTAAACTAACAAACTGTAAAGAGTGTAGAAAGGTTATACCGAACGATCCGAGTCCTTCGTTCTTTAACCATCATCACACGCTCCGTTGCGGCTGCTCCGATCTCGTCAATCTCCGATCTCTTCATCGAGGTGGCACCACGTCGACGATTCTTTAAACGGGCTCCCGCCTCTGACTTGAGGCAACTCGATCGTCAAGTTTGCTAAAAGAGACGACCAAGAATGATGTAGAGAATGAGTAGATGACTTTGTCTCACTTCGTCCAAAACCGTGGACGATCGGTTAATGAAGTTGCCGATGGAAATGAGATATGAACTATGAAATTTCCATGCATCCAAAACTTTAGTCTTTTCTTTTAACAACCATAATTTTTCTCTCATGAGTGAATCAATGGAGGAGAGGGGGCCGGCCATATTTATTCAAGGAGGGAGGTGAGTGTAGGAGAGGTCAAGGGGGTGACCATAAAAGAAAGCTTCTCACAAAATATCCTTAAGAAAACAAGAAGCTTTAATGATAATGCATGAGTCACTAATACACATCATCAAGCCTTTAATGCAACCAATGAAAACACAACACCAATTAATCCTAGTCATCTCATCTAGATGCTTCTAGAACACTGACTCACCTCATCTGAAGAAAAGATAAATCCGTCTTTAACCGAATGTTAAAAGACGGCTGATAGAAAACTGGAAACTGGCAACTTCCAAAAGTGATCCTGAAACAACTTTCAGGATAACCCCGAAACTGTATAAATATACCCGCATTTGTATTACGACCGAATACAAATGCAACTGAGACAAAGATATTATACCTACTCAATATAATACTCGGATCCGGCTTAAATCAAAGCCGACCAGTATTATCTGCCCGAAAAATAACACGTGCGTAAACGCACGTGCATTTTCCGAACCCTGCCATAAAACCATACGGCCTCTACAAAGTTTCGCCCGAACTTGGGAAACTGTCTGTGGGGGACTCTAATGACTCGTCAGTACCCTGGCAGTGGGTTTAACCACAAACCGTCAGCGGCACTAGCAATGCGTAACGGCTGCCCAAGGACTGACCTCAAGGGAGGCTGATGAGCGAACTCATCCAGAAACCCTACTGAGCCTAACAGTGACAATGTATATACAGTCCGGTCCGTTCGTCTATGAGTATAGCATATCTGCCTAGGGGGCTAGTAACGTCAGACCCCCAATAGCAGTATAAGTCGTGTCGGAGTGAAGCCCAATAACACCCTGAGATACTACTGGAGTACCTACCAGTAAATCTCCTGCCACGGCCGTGGGCTTTGTGTAATGGCTCTCCTAGACACAGCACGATCTCGCCCCCAATACCGGGAGAGACGAATCCCCTGCCGATCCGCTCACGTGCCTCCATATGGCTCGGGACTGTACCCAAAAACTACCTGTTTGCACGACACCTTTGAGCCGTGGTAGGGTAGAAATCAAAGCACAGTGGGAACTCACACGAGACAAATGACGACCTCAGGTCGATGAACTAACCTGTACACATGTCACCAGGGAACTGCTATCTGACGATAGATATAATACTAACTAGCAGATTCCCGGCGAGTCCTGTCCGGTGTACTCATAACCCAATGAGCACCTGTATACATCTTAGGTGATCCAACTGACACCAGTGGCTTGTGAGACCGGCCACCGCCCCTCGTCGGGATCTCGACTGTATATACTAGTCTACTCCGGAGTATCGATGCCCTGTCTCGAAACTCCCACGACTAGGGACCACAATTAAGGATATGCGTATAAACCACCCAACTCTCACGTATATGATCGCCATCATACTGTCGGTGGTAAAGCAAGATCCTAAGGGCTCTATCAAAGTGTAACATGTAATCAGACACCTGAACATGCACACGACTGATAAAGGCAAACCAGATAGCATACTATCATATCGAGTAAGACTGTCCTACTGGTATAGGTCCTCCGTAATCATTGCAATCACGTACCTGTGATCCAATAATTGACTATGAGGGCACTATCTCCAACATCGTCAAGGGTCGTGCGGGTGGGTTTAATTCAGTCAAGAAATGTACGGGTTGAACTTGACTAGCTGGCTGTGGTTTGTTGGCTTTCGTCAAGGTCATAGCACGCTAGGGGCAAAATTATTATCGGGAATTTCAAGTGCTGAAATTTGCAATGAGATTACATACCTTCTATGAGATAGTTGGATCCCGATACCCACTGCGAGTAAGAGTTACTCCTGGGAGAGTTTTGCACATTACAATTAGCCGATTAAGCAGGTGTCTAGAAAGGTGTCAACGAGGTTACGCCTCTGGAAAAACGAGGTTTACATTAATTAGGTTCGTGCGAAAGCACGAGGGACCTCCCTCAAAGTACCGACACTGGCCTGGCTGAAAGATTGGCGAACTTGTAGTGTGTAATTAATCCCGGCTAGTCTTTCCTTTTAGGGTTTGGAGAAAGATTTGATAAAAAGCAGTGGGAGCCATCCTGATTAGATAAGATAATAACCAATCTGATCTTGCACGAGCATACGCTAAAGTGTTTTCTTCTCTCTCTCTCCAGGTAGCGACCATTTCATGCCCTAATGAAGATAATAATATGGATGTATTGACCGAACCCGCATGTTATACTGTGCTGGGGTACGTTGGTTCCGTTCTTTCTTATAAGAGTTATAGGAATGAACAGGATATAGGGGAATGCCAGGATTCCCCTGCCACCCGAATGAAGAAAGTACATGTTGATGCATTTTCTTCGGGTGTGTTCGTTACTGAGAACTGTTTCTCCATTTGCTCTACGTCCTGGGTATTAGATACCGGGTCAGGATCCCATATATGTAATCAGTTACATGGGCTCAGGAAAGGTAGAGAACTTGGAGAAGGTGATAAAGACATTAGAGTTGGAAATGGTGTAATTGTTGCAGCTAAGACTGTCGGGGAATATCACCTTGTATTACCAACTGGTAATACATTGGTTCTGAACGAATGCTATTACATGCCGGACCTGATATGCAACATTATATCGGTTTCTTTATTAAGTAAAGAGGGATATAATTTTGTATTACAGGACAATGTTATGAACATTTTCCGTAACCAAAAGTTGGTTGGATCAGGCACGTTGTGCAATGGCATTTATGTTCTAAATCAATCAACAGTTCTGAGCATAACAAGCACACACAAGAGGAAGAGTTCAGAACTGAACGAATCCTTCTTGTGGCATTGTAGACTGGGTCACATCAATGCGACACGACTGGTTAAGTTGCATAAGGATGGATATTTGAAACCATTCAAATTTTCATCTTATGACACTTGCCAGTCATGTCTCAAAGGCAAGATGACCAAAACTCCGTTTACGGGACACGGAGAAAGAGTTACCGAACTCTTGGGACTAATACATAGTGATGTATGTGGTCCCATGTCTACACATGCCAGGGATGGTTCTTCGTACTTCATTACATTCACTGACGATCTCTCAAGATACGGACATGTGTACTTAATAAGACACAAGTCTGAAGCTTTTGAGAAATTTAGAGAATATAAACAAGAATTCGAAAACCAAACCGGAAAAAGTATTAAAATCCTTCGATCTGATCGAGGAGGTGAATACTTGAGCAATGAATTCCTGAACTTCCTAAAAGAGAAAGGGATTCTCTCTCAGCTGACTCCTCCATATACACCACAGCACAACGGTGTATCAGAACGGAGGAACCGCACCCTATTAGATATGGTGCGCTCTATGATGAGCACAGCTGAGTTACCTATTTCCTTCTGGGGGTATGCGCTTGAGACAGCCATACATCTATTGAATATGGTTCCTACCAAATCTGTGCCTACCACTCCATATGAGATATGGAAAGGGAAGAGACCATGTCTTAACTATGTTAAGATATGGGGTTGTCCAGCCTATGTCAAACGGCAAAATCCGGACAAACTCGAGGCACGGTCTGTTCTATGCAAATTTGTAGGATATCCCGAGAATTCTCAAGGGTATATCTTCTACCACCCTGAGGAACAAAGAGTGTTTGTTTCTCGGCATGCCACCTTTTTAGAAAAGGAATTTCTTGAAAAAGAGATTAGTGGTCATGAGGTAGAACTGGAAGAAGTTCCAGCTGCAGAAGCTACAACAGAAGATCTGGTGGAACCAGAGGATTCCGTAGTTCCCGATGAACCCCAGCCACTCCGCCGATCTAGTAGGGTTTCTCGCCAACCTGAGAGATACTACGGTTTTCTCATGGACGGTGGGAGCGAGGATTGCATCATGGAGGATGATGACCCAACTAGCTTCGAGCAGGCCATCACGAGTGGGGACTCAGTGAAATGGCTGGATGCTATGCGGTCCGAGATGGAATCCATGTACACTAACAAAGTATGGACTTTGGACGTTGCTCCTGAAGGGGTAAAACCCATTGGGAGCAAGTGGATCTTCAAGAAGAAACTTGGTGTAGATGGGAAAGTGGAGACTTTCAAAGCTAGACTTGTAGCAAAGGGTTTTCGTCAAAGACCAGGTGTGGACTATGACGAAACCTTTTCTCCAGTGGCTATGCTTAAATCCATCCGGATCATGCTTGCCATCGCTGCATATCATGATTACGAAATCTGGCAAATGGATGTTAAGACCGCCTTTCTAAACGGTGATTTAGAAGAGTGCGTGTACATGACTCAGCCAGAGGGCTTCGTAGACAGTGGGAGCAGCGGAAAGGTGTGCAAGCTGCTTAAATCCATTTATGGATTAAAGCAAGCATCGCGGAGTTGGAACATCTGCTTTGACGTCGTTATCAAAGAGTTTGATTTCGTCAAAAACCCAGATGAACCTTGTATCTACAAGAAGGTGGCAGAGAGTAAGGTTGTCTTCCTCGTATTGTACGTGGACGACATACTCTTGATAGGAAATGATATTCCTATGCTGCAATCGGTCAAGCTCTTCTTATCACAAAGATTCTCAATGAAAGATCTTGGTGATGCCTCCTGCATATTGGGAATCAGGATCTATAGAGATAGATCCAAACGGATTTTGGGATTGTCCCAATCCAGGTACATTGACACCATACTAAAGAGGTTTAGTATGGAAGAGTCCAAGCGTGGGAACTTGCCCACGATCTCTGAAGTCACTCTCTCCAAAGAGATGTCTCCCAAGACTGATTTGGAGAGAGCTCGCATGCAAGGGATACCCTATGCTTCGGCAGTAGGCTCTATCATGTATGCGATGCTATGTACCAGACCCGATGTAGCATACTCACTAAGTGTAGTGAGCAGGTATCAAGCTGATCCTGGAGAGAGTCACTGGACAGCTGTGAAGAGCATTCTCAAGTACTTACGAAGGACTAGAGATATGTTCTTGGTGTATGGTAACGGAGAGCTCCAAGTGGAGTCCTTTACCGATTCGAGCTTCCAGAGTGATAAGGACGACTCTAAGTCGCAGTCGGGCTTTGTCTTTACCCTTTACGGAGGGGCGGTTAGCTGGAAGAGTTCCAAGCAGGAAACCGTGGCAGACTCGACGATGGAGGCTGAATACATCGCTGCCAACGATGCTGCCAAAGAGGCTGTCTGGATCAAGAAGTTCATTACTGAACTTGGAGTGGTTCCATCCATTGAGCATCCAATACCTTTGTATTGCGATAACAATGGAGCGGTGGCTTTGGCCAAGGAACCCAGGTCCCATCAGCGGTCCAGGCATATTCTGAGGCGGTATCACCTGATCCGGGAAATAGTTGATCGCCGGGAGATCGAGGTCAGGAGGGTTGACACGAAGAACAACACAGCGGATCCACTCACGAAGGCCATTCCCCAGATACAGTTTGAGAGACTCTTCGGGATGCTCGGTATGCAATACTACAGTAGCTGGCCTTAGTGCAAGTGGGAGATTGTTAGTTGTATGTATGCCCTAGAGACCAGTATTGTACAGATGTTGTATATTATATTGGATGCTTGGACATATATAGAGATGACTTTCTTGCTCGATATGATAGTATGCTATCTGGTTACTCTTTATCTTAACATGTATACTAGTCTCTTTAAACTGTCTTATGGTTACATGTTGGTAAAGCCCTTAGGATGTGTACTTGACTGCCTGGACTATGATGCAGATCATACTAGTGGGGACATGGTAGTCCATAAGTACATCCTTCAAGGTCCCTAGTCGTAGGTGTATCGAGACGGGGCATCGATATACTAGTGTAGACTAGCATATACGCTTCTCGACCCATGAGATGGGCAATGGATGATCCCATATCCATTGGTGTTTGACATCAGAGATGGTGTACGGGTGCTCAGTGGAGACTGGGTACACTGGACGGACTCGCCGAGAACTCCCAGATGGTATTATACCTCACGTCAGATGGCAGTTCTCAGGTGACACTTGTACAGGTTAGTCTGTAGACCCGAGATCGTCATAGAGTCTTGTGTGATTCCTACTGTGCTTTGATCTCCGCCTTACCACGTCCATGAGGGCGTGCAAAACGGTGGTCTTTGGGTACAGTCCCGAGTCACATGGAGGCAATGAGCGATAGGAGGGGTTTCGTCACTTCCGGTATTGGGGGTTGATGTTGCGCTGTGCTCGATTGGCCGTAACAGGGAAGTCCCTGGCCAGGGCTGATCAGAGATTTGCTGGTAAGTGTTACCAGTAGTTTCTCGACCCGTTATGAGCCTCACATCGGCACGACTTATCGGTTATTGGGGTCTGACGTTTACCACCCCTAGACTTGATATGCGACGTATCAGACGAACAGACCGGACTGTACGGTAAGTGTTACTGGTTGGATTCACAGGAGTATGAGTGGGCTAGCTCGTCGATCTTCTGATCGCTCAGTACCCGGATGGCCGTTACGTTTAGCAGACCGCTTGCGGCTTGTGGGTGCTTGATATGATCATCATCTGCTACCGGCGTATTGACGAGTCTTTAGAGTCCTACACAGAGGTTTCCTGGTTCAAGCGAAGCGAAATAGGAGCACATATGAGATATGTGCGGGACCGAGAATAATGCGTGTATGTGATACCGTATTTCATTCTCGCGATGGATGTATCGATTGGTTATATTCGATATGACCTAGTTATCGAATCATTGATTCGATAAATCGATACATTGGATACTAGTCGGTTATGTGCGACATGACCGGATCATTGAATCAAATGTTGATTTAATGATTTAATGTATAATTATATATTTGATATATTACTTTGCATTATCTAGTATTGGTTCACTTTATATGGATTTTCTCACTCGATGTGCAAGAAGTATATATGATGTACTTTTGTGCACACATTTGTATCATGTTTGATGATACTTGATAATTTAGTTAAGTGTATAGAATTAAACCATGGTTAATTTGATAATCAGGGTTTTGCATATTCATTTATTTATTTATTTGTTCATTTGTTTATTTGGAAAAGATTTAGATAAGAATGGTGGAGAAGTTTGTTTTTAGTTGAAGCTTCATGAAGCTTTGACTTCTTAACCATTCTTGTCTTCATGCTTAACCCTAACCTATCCAAGTAACCATGGTCTATTCTCTACACTCAACTATGGTTTGCTTATGATAAGTACTGAATTTTTTTCATTTTAATTCAACACTTATCATATTCTTTCTTCTTCTTGACCTTCTTCTTCAAGATAGAAAACTTGATGCCATCAATGGCAACTTGAGATCTAAAGTGAGAAATCCAATTCTAAAGTGAACCCACCTCCTATTTCTTCTCCCTCTACCTCTTGCCAAGTTGTTTTGGGTGTTTTCTTCACAAGTTTCACCACTTGGTGAAGTTGGAGCTTGAACTTGTGCAACCTCGACGTAGATCATCTTCGGCACGAAGCCGACGACCTTGCCCGCTCGTCTTTCTAATGAAGCCGACGATTGAGTCTAGGATTCGAGAAGGACAGCGAGAGGACGACTACGTGGAGCTAAGGAAGTGGATATCCGGATCTACAAAGGTTGTAACTTCCGATCTTTAGTTAAAGTGTTAACTAGATTTGTTTTTCGCCTGGGATTCTAGCCGACGATCCGTATTAGGGGTTCTCGGCACCATAATTTTTGTAATTGGCATGGTTGATGCCTTGTGAGACCACTATAGGGTGCCTAGGAACCTTTCACAAACAGAGGAGCGATCTGCTTTGGCAAGAGGGGTAAACTAAGTCCAAGATATATAGGACCGTTCGACATACTCGAATGAGTTGAAGAAGTGGCATACCGTTTAGCACTACCACCCTCATTGGAAGGAGTACACAACGTGTTCCAGATATCCCAGCTACGACGATATGTGAGCGACCCTAGCTACATACTCGATTACTCAAAGCTCACAATACAGACTAACCTGACTTGCGAGCAACAACCCGTTGAAATCCTGGACCGAAAGGTAAAAACATTACGGAACAAGAAAGTAAACTTGGTCCGAGTGATGTGGAGAAAGGATTTGCCAGGAGAATCAACATGGGAACGAGAAGAAGTCATGTGTGCAAGACACCCTTATCTATTTGAAAATTAGTCCCTACATAAATTGTAAATTTCGAGAAAGAAATTTTTATAAAGAAGGTATAATGTAACGACTCAAATCTTTGTACGGAAATTTTCTGTTAATATACAAGAAATGAGTTTTACAGCCTGAGTTTGAGTTATAAGTTACTTTTATTAAATAACAACAAGAAACAATTTATAGCTCACTGGTAAAGCCTTGCACTGCTGTGATATTGCCCCTGTGTTCGATTCCCATCAGACAAACTTATTTTTTTTTGAATTTTTTTTAACTTTTTGGAAGCCCAAAATATTGCACGTGCAATACACGGGGAAATGAAAAGTTCAGAAAAATAAAACATGTGGAAAATGATTTAAACAGAGAATTGATCAAGTGGCACGAATTTCGAGGCAATTGCCTCAAGATCGACCAGTCAAAAGCCCATAAAAACCGGCGGGGATGGTCATCATGGCTGTTTCCACCAATCAGAGTAAAGCTCTGTTCAAATTTTGAAATTTGAAATGAAGCAGCGCTTCATAAAAGCGTTAGCGCCAAGAGAGCCAGCGCTCTGAGGCAGTACTCACGTGCAAAGCACGAGTGCGCTAGCGCTAAGTGCACCAGTGCTCTGTAGCAGCGCTCACGTGCAAAGCATGAGTGCGCTAGCGGCAAGAGCGCCAGCGCTCTGAAGCAGCGTTCACGTGCAAGGCACAAGAGCGCTAAGCGCTAAAACTAAATGTTCTCCACCGTTGGATCAAAGATCCAACGAAGATGATAAATCATCAATTGACCAGAATAAAATTCTGTTAAACAAACATTCCTCAGAATCTTTCCAAACAGGAAATATTGTGCTATGAAAATCAGAGCACATTTGGATCAATGATCCAATGGTGATTAAAAATCACCAAAATACAGAATAAATTCTGTATGGGAAAAGATTTCTCAATCTTGTTAAAAAAAAGAAGATTGCCTTCTGTAAAATAGAAACCCTAGGATCAAAGATCCAATGGTGGGGAAATCCCCAAATCAATTAGAGAAAAGATCTCTTCAACTGATTCAACAAATCAGCCTACCCTATATAAAGGCCCCAAGACTTCAAGTCTCATTGAGAGGAACCCCCCCTCCCACAAACTTTGAGAAACTTTAGAGAGAAGGGCAAGCTCTCGGCAAAAGAAGAACTTTTCTTTAAGGTAAAAACAGAAAGATCAAAGCATCTCATCAAAATAAAAAATTGATTCCTTTGCCAGATCATAGATCTATAAGACAAATTGACTTTCACAAAAGAGATCATAACATCTCATTATAAAAGGGGAGAGAATAATTCAATTCTCTTAGGATCATGGATCCATAAAGACAAAGCCTTTTACCAAAAACTTAAAAGATTGAAACATCTCCTATGAAATAAGAACTTTATTCTTAGACCCATGAGACAAAGTCTCTTATAAGAGAGAATTTAATTCTTAGAGCACAGAACTACCTAAAAAAAGAGCCATAGCGCTCCAATTAAAAGAAGAGCCTTAGCGCTCCAAATCTAGCGCACAGCGCTCTAAATCTAGCGCACAGCGCTGCAGAGCCTTAGCGCTCCAAATTTCATAAGATGCGCTTTGCGTTCATTGTCTGGCGCATAGCGCCAAGCGCGCCACGTGCTCCTCACGTGTGCGCTACCTAAACAGAAGCGCTCTGCGCTCATGATCTAGCGCTCAGAGCCCAGCGCACCACGTGCTCCTCACGTGTGCGCTACTTTAACAGAAGCGCTCTGCGCTCATTGACTGGCGCTCAGCGCCAAGCGCGCAACGTGCTCCTCACGTCTGCGCTACCTAAACAGAAGCGTTCTGCACTCATTAACTGGCGCACAACGCCAAGCGCACTACGTGCTCCTCACGTGGGTGCTAAGAGAACATAAACTGTTCTTTAAACAATAAAGCCCTAGAGCTATATAAGTGCCCAGCACTCAATAAAAGACAAAAAAGGTTGTCAGAACCCAAACCAGTGCTCAGCATTGTTAAATGTTTAACATTTTTACTTAATAAGCCGAGCCCAAAGTGGCCACAGAACCCTACTTCAGATTAATTGAGCCCATATGCTCATAAATCTTTGATCTTAGTCCCAAATTGGACTACAGATCTCCTAACCAATATTGGTTCAAGGATACATCTCTTCACTCCTCTGATATTTGTCGTTGTAATCCTTCAACGTCTTTAGAGAGATGACGGGTCCCGACAACCATGCATTCCATAGACTATGACGTCTTTAAATTGGACTATGATGTCCTTAAACTTTACGGACTGTGGGGTCCTTAAACTCATAGACTATGATGTCTTTAAACTTTACAGACTATGACGTCTTTAAACTGGACCGCAAAGTCCCTAACCTAAAATAATAGAGCCCAAATACTCTTTTGTTGGATCTAAATGATCCGGTTAAGTTGATCTTAGTCTAAAATTAGACTAACGTGTTCTTAACAAACGTTAAGTTGATCTTAGTCTAAAAATTAGACTAACGTATCCTTAACAAATGTTTAAGTTGATCTTAGTCTCAAATGAGATTAATGATCCTTAAACCAACCAAAAACCCAAATCTAAGAAAATAAGGATTTGGACTAATCTACGCCCTATGGGTGACAACATAAATCAGTCTCCGTATACAATCTACGGGCAACCAAAAACAAAACAAACATACACGACACGAAAAGACCATCTGGAGAAGGAGAAAGTTGTTACCGTGATACGGTAGCGTAATTAACTACAGGGGCTTGCGCCTGCAGGGAAAAGCGTCCCCATAATCAAAACCCCTCAAACGAGGGGGAATCTGACGAAGTCTACTACAACAGCCGCATCCGTCTAAACCACCGACACACAGTACCATAAATCAACTTGGTATCTTTGGAGAGGTGGACGGATAAAACCAAATAGCGTCTTCCACCAAATTCAGGCAAGACGTTTGTCTTTCCCGGTTTTCGGTGGTGAACAGATTCTGGCACACCCGGTGGGACTTTTTCCTCTTTCTACTCCACACTTTGTGTGTCGTGTTTCGCGAACGAATCGCGGTTTGCTATGGTTGCCTTTGGATGTGAAGTACTAAGATTTGGTGTCTTGCTCCGTGCAGAAAAACAAAAGATCAATGGCTTCAAACTGCACTAATTGCAACAACTCCCTTTCCGTCTCATCTAGAGGAGTAACCTACGGGCTCCAAGTGGCCTCCCTTTTTCCAATGCCATTGGAACAAGTGATCTAAGCCACCACTGGGCTATTCTTCGGGACTATGATCCCACCAACAAGCTTCAACGTTTAGATTCCATCACAGGAAGCTACGAAGAAGTCGGTGTTTGATCGGCTTGCAACCACCATGGCCCCTCTCAGCGGGTCGTCCAACTCTAATGCCTCAGTCTTCGACAGGCTGGGTTAAAGTTCAAGTGGCCCATAAAGAGGCTCACAATACCAGAGAAGGACACTCCAACTCCGGCTACAGTTGAGGTCGTCCAAGCTGCTCTCCCTACTCGAAAGTTGGCTTTCAACAGGTTGACTATTCCCTCTCAGCGGATGTCTGTCTTTGACAGGCTGGCGCCAACAACAGACTCTCATCAGAACAGGGGCCATGGAAAAGCTGATTCAATAATGGAGGTGGTCCCGGCCGCTCTCCATGCTCGACGTCGCTACTGGCGCCGAGTGAGGAAGGCTGGGGGCAGCTGTCCTTCTGAACTGACTCCGCCAGCTCCGATGGTGGAAATTGATGTTGTTGTTCCAACTAGGAACAACTTTGAACCACTCAGGAGGGTGTGCAAGAACTCTCTGACTACCATGCTGAAAAGATCTCCTCCACCTATGGAGAATGCTACAAAGGTGAAGCCAGAGCAGCCCCCTCAGCGGCTGTCCTCTAAAATTCACAAGGTTTGGTAACAGGTCCAAAACTCGGTGATCAACCAAGATTACTCTCGCCAACCGAAGAAGATGAATGTTCCGCGAGAGAAGGACCACCCTGTCATGCCGCAGAAGGTGTCGTCTACTTGGGTGCCCGCTACAACGGTTCCCTCAACTTCGACCGCTCATAAAAGGAGAATGCTAGAGAAAGTCCCCGTGTCCACGATAAATTCCAAAGGCACTGAATCTAAACGCCCCAAGTCTGGAAGCATGGTGGTGCACACTATTTATATAGCATCCGGGAAAGAGGATAGTCGTATCTCTACGGGTCATCGACCACTAACCAAATCTGTAACAAAGGCCCAGGAGCAACAACAGAAGCTCTAGGAAATGTTAACACAGATGGCTACACTCACTGGGCCAAAAGAAAGCCCGGAGACGTCGTCAGAACAGCGTCATGAACAAGCAACTAATGCTGAGTTCCTCCGCAGAATCCTCAAGAAGAAGGACAAAAAGGCAGCGGAACAAGCTACCAACATAAAACGAATGGCACTTTTATTCCAGGACATGGTTTGGATGATATTACAGCCGGATCCTCCAGCTGAAGACCCTCCGATTATCCTTGAAGACGATAGGGGAGAGACATCGATGCCTCTTCCAGCTTGTTCAGCAGCCAAAGAGGAGACCATTTCTAAAGCCGCCTTGGATGACTATATCACTCAGCAGATACGAGCTCATCAGGCGAGCAAAGCGGCCGAGAAAATTGTTAAGACTGGATGACCCTATCCGGGTGATACGACCAAATAAAGTTCCCGCCGGGATATACAATCCCTAAATTCCATGTATATAAGGGGACGGGAAATCCACACCAACATGTCGCTCAATTCAGGGCTTTATGCGGCAACACCGAAGGTGACGATAAGCTACCGCTTCGCCAATTCGTTGGCAGCTTATCGGAGACAGCTTTTGAATGGTATTCTGAGCTCCCGAACGACTCCGTTAAGTCATTAGCAGAAATAGAGTTACTGCTAACACAAAGGTTCGCAAGCGCTGGCGAGCGCACCCCGATCACCGCATTAATTAATGCCAGAGTGAAACCAAGAGAAACATGGATGCAGTACGCGATACGGTGGCGGAATCTATGGTCGAAGTGCGAGCAGCGCATCGAAGAAGTGCCTACGGTAGGTATGTTCATGGGTACTCTTGATCCGCAAGCGACCATATCCCAGTTCATGATGTTCTTCAAGCCAACTACTTTCCAGGACTTGATTGACAAGCTGGCCTAAATGGATCATATGGGTCATAGACCGTCTTCTCCGAAGTTGGAATCTCGAAACGAAAAAGGGAAAGGGAAAGCGACCTTCATCGCCAATGCTCAGCAGCAGCCCAGTGGTCCAAAACCAGCTGATCGCCAAAGTGATAGACAGCGATCCCTTGGAGAAAAGATGAGATGCCCTTACTCGTTCCCTCAGAACAAGACGAAGAGGTTATTCGAGTTAGCGCTGCGCAACAGGCTCATCACTCTGCCGGAGCCAAGATGCCCAACGCAACCAGGCGATGTTAACAATCCTAATTACTACCCTTACCACCGAATATTGGGTCATCCAATCGAAGATTGTTACATTTTCAAAAGTTGGATCGAAGATCAGTACCAACAGGATAAGTCCGAAAACTGGAAGGTGAACCCGCCATAACCTCATGCTCCTAAAAAATTGGACATGCTGGGGGCATCATGCTCACTTATAGAGGAGCCCCATGAGAGGTGGCCCTTTCAGCTAAGACTAAAAGAATGCTGAAGGACCTTCAAACATGTCTGGCGATTAGGTGGAAGAGCCCGCTGGAGCCCGAGATTATTAAGGGATGCTGAAGCCGCGCCCAACGCTGAAAGTTGGTGATGGTGGACAAAACATTCAAGTCAAGCCTCCAAAGTCATTAAAGAAAAAGAAGAAGGCCAAGAAGCCCGTCCAACCCGATGATAGCCGTACAGCTCTGTAGAAATACATCGATGCACTGGAAGAATATAACAAGAAGGCACGGACCCCAATCACGTTGGACAAATTCTTTAAGCATGTTCTTGAGAATGAAGACGATGACGCTAACGAAGGAGATGATTCTTCAGAAGGGCCTGAAGACTATGTGGCGAGCTGCCATATGATCTCTCACTCGATAAATGGTGAAGAAGCTTCTGATACAGAGAAACTGGGGGCAAATCCCGAACCAGAACTCCTAGGACCGTGTTCAGTTGATAAAACTGTACATTTAATATGACATTTTTCCTACTATTTCTATATAATAAAATGTGCCTATTATAATATATGATACATGTGAGGGTTTATCTGTAAAAATACTATTTTCATATGTTTATATATTGTAATTAACATTTAGTAGGAAAAATTAAGCATATAATATCCATGTAACATTTGGCCCATTTAAATATGCTTACCTTATTAAATACCTTTGACCAATTCTAAATGGTTAAGTTAAGATCTCAATAAAACAAACTCTACTAATATTATTTGTTGGGATATTGTGCATAATTTGCAGGGCTGAAATCAAGGAAATCAAAACTGGCAAAACAAACCTGCCTAATTAAGAAAGTAAACTAAAGAAATCAATTCTGGCAGTGACGTAGAAAAGATTTTCAGTTTCCAGAGATTCAAAAGATCACCACGTGTCACCAGAAGAAACCACAAGAAATTTAAGTCCAAGATCCCACCATAAGACCATGGATCCGCGGTCAAACCCATCCAACGGCCGTGGTTCCGCCGCACTTTAAGGGAGTTGGGATTCTGGATTTTTTTGGTTAGAATCGTAACAACTAGTTTCTAAATTAGGAAGCTAGGGTTCTGGCTCTGGGACTATAAATAAGGACCGAGAGCCTCTTGGAAAAATCATCAAGCTGAAGAGATCACGAAGTCCACGACAGGCTCATGCATCCAGGCTGATCATCAACTGTTCATCTACCTCCTTAGATGAGATCGAGAAGCAAACTAGCATTTTGTAATCATTTTCTAAGGGAACAAAGTGTAAATGATTTTTGTTGATTAATAAAGGTAGTAGTTTTCTTATTATATCTCTTTGTAGTTTTTAATATGATTTCCCTCTCCATCTCTTCTTCTTCCAAAATGCACGAGTAATTCTTCGCTTGTTAGGGTTCATGGGATTAGGGTAGGTTAATAGATGATGAAGATCCTTAAACTCTTTTTAAGTCCTATAAAGTTTATAAACTTTATCAAAAAAATAGTTAACATCCTAATTGGGCGCGCTATCAGTTCATTGATAATCGCAACTACGATTAGAGGTTAGATTAATAATTATTTTGGTAAAGACTAGATATGAACGGAGTTCCATGTCGAAATAGGGGTTAAGAGTGGGAACCCTTTTCCCTCCAGAAACCATAATCTACATGCATCACTGTCGTTCTAGTTTTAAATCTATTAAAGGATAAAAAGATTAATCTTTAATTAATCATCCATAACTATTAAATCCCAATGAACCCTACAAGCCCCGTTTTAATATTAAAATTACCTCCGTAGTTAATCTAGATCTATATTTTGCATCCGTATTTGACGTAGATCAAGAACCTACAACCATTTTTCACCATTCTTTATTCTTCCTCCTTTCTTTCTCAACATGCCTAAAGTAAGATTAAAATATTCAACGTTTCCCAGAGGACGACCCGTACTCATCTTGGTCTAGCTACACGCGACATCGTTATTGATTGCGGTTAAACTAGTCCTTTAAAATACAGTCGAATCAAATGGCGCCGTTGCCGGGGATACGTGCGTAATTTTTTATTCTTACTATCTGTGTTGAATTCTTATTCAATCTATATCATAATTTAAACAAAACTGCAAATTGTATATTTAACGATTTGCGTGTGAATTTTACAAGGAGATCTGGAATCACAGAATTGAGGAAACAGAGAGCCAGAGACATTCATCAAGATCCAGAGGAGCACAGGAGGCCACGTAGCAAAAACTTTCAGGAGATCTCTCTTCCTTGCGGCGGAAACGCGGCAGAAGGAGCAACTTCGCGGCGGAAGCGCGACGTATTTGAGGGATTAGGGGTCGTTACTTCTCTGGTAAGTTTCTCAACTCTTTCTCTCTCCTCTGAAATCTAATAAAATATCTTTTCTGCAGGATTCTTTGCAAAATATTACCGCTCAAAAATCTTTTTGCAAAGTTTTGTAATTGGTTTGTTTATTCATATTTTAATACGGATTTTTAAGGGGCAAAGACCAAATTCAAATTAGGTAGGGATTTTATCACCCTTCTTAAGCCCCACAAATCACAAAACGAGCATCAGCATCAACCCTACATTAATTTAAAAAATATCTAGACAAGACTCTAAGGACTGTCGCGCTCAATAAGGACATAGGAAGGTTGTGGGTAATCTATCATTTATCCGCATTACTTTTGTGGTGTCTAGGCAAGTGTGTCTAAGGCAGGTGGTTACTTAATTAGGCCCGCTATTTTCGGTGATTCGTATAGCAGATACCTCCCACTTACCTGGCACTTACCTGGCCACAAGAGTAGTAAAGAGGTGTTAAAGGATTGATCCTGCGGCTTGTCCTTTGGAAGTCTAGGAGCGATCTAGAGACTTGACCTAGGTAACCTTAGTTCTAGGGTTGTTTGTGCATTTTTGTGTGATTTGTCTAAATCAGGCCTTTGGAATTCTTCTTCGATTCTATCGTGCATCTTGCTCGTGAAGGGAATTGATAAGAGTTGACAGCTCGACTTCAAAAACAAACCAATAACACGCACGCTGCCACTTGTGCTAAAACCGCTTAGTGCATGCTTGGCTGGACACGGGATTCTAGTGCCCGTCTTGTCCGCGTTTCGTCTATCGACTCCGAAGTCGGTACTTTTTCATTTTCTTTTTCTCCACCACCCACCACATCGACCGAGATGGACGGTACTTCATCAAATTATAACACCACGCTGCCGCCACCCGTAGGTGAGCAGAATCCACCGCGCATTTCACTCCAAGAGAGATGCTATCATATCTGTGGTCCCCTTCCAACTTTTCTATCCATTCAACCAACCAACGGGGATAATTTTGAAATTAAACCTCATTACATCAATCTTTTGCCCAAATTTCACGGGCTTGAATTTGAAGACGCGTACGTTTTCATCACTAAATTCGAAAACGTATACGCAATAATGAGTACTTCACAACTGACTTTGGATGCCTTGTGCTTGCGTCTTCTCCCATTCACTTTGTACGACTTAGCAGAAAAATGACTTTATAATACTGTCGCACACTCTATTACTCATTGGGATGAATTCGTAATAGCATTTTTTAAGAGGTTTTACCCAAACCATAAAACCACCCATATTAGGAGCGAGATCAATCAGTTTACCCAGCTTCCCAACGAACCATTTTGGAAGTGCTTTGAACGTTTCAAAGTTCTGCTTGTCCAATGTCCTCATCATGGAATCAATAGATGGGATTTATGCCGAATTATATTTGAGGGCATCAATCCAGCGACAAAGCAGATGCTTGAAATAAATTGTCAATACAATTTCATGTCTAAAAATGATGGTGAAGCTTGGAAATATCTAGAAGATCTCGCTGAAAATACTTTGCAGTGGGAAAGCATAAGACCACCTTCATCTAGGGGGTATTCATCAGCTCGATATTTCTATCACAGTAAAAGCAAAAATGGCAGCGATGTAGAAGAAACTCGACGCTATTGAGAACAAATTCTCATCAGTCTCCCTAAATCAGGTCATGCTACCCAAGACCGTGTGTGGTTGCTGTTCTGATCCTTCATACTTGACGGAAGAATGTCATATGAATGCACCGTTTCAAGGTCACAAGCAAACTAATGCTGCTTTTCAACAGCGACCTAGAAACGATCCTTATTCTTCCACGTACAATCAAGGATGGAGGAAACATCCTAACTTTGCTTGGAACCAAAACCAACCCCAAAATCAAAACCAGTTCCAAAGCAATTATCAAAGACCTCCTCCACAGCAACAACAACCACAACCACAAGTCAGCACCCCTTTCAGTCACAAAATTTTCAAAATCTGACCAACACTTCTGTACCGCAATTGGCCGGTACTGATAACTCTTCGCTCGCACAACTTTTGGATTTGTTTATGAAACATTCCATTCAAATGTCAGATGATATGAGGTCTTCTATTGATACCATAAAGAAAGACACTGCCTCCTACGGTGAGAGTATTAAATCAATAGAAAACCAAATTGCACAGTTGAACGCCGCAATGAGTGTGAGTGAGAAAGGGAAACTCCCATCTCAACCCCTACCGAATCCTGGCCACTCACAACATCATAATGTGAGTGTTGTTACTATGTTGAGATCAAGGAGAGTGCTAGATAACCGAGTGGGTGAATCAGTTGATGATGTTAGTGATACCAGTGATACCCCAGCTTCTACTTCTTCCCCTAATTCGTCTAGTCTCCTACCTACTTCCGAGCCTATTCTCCATTTTTCCCAAGGCTCGAACACTTCGCCCAATCTATCTAAAATGATCCCCACTCCAATTTTGGGATCCATTCCATCCCCACAATCCTCTCCAATGTTGGACCCAAACCTTATTGATAAAGCACCTTATCCAAACAGGTTAAGGGGCAACAGACCAAGTCCACAAATGGAAAAGGTTGTGAAAATTTTTAAGCAAGTTAACATAAATATTCCTCTCCTGCGTGCTATTCAACAAGTTCCGTCTTATGCGAAAATCCTAAAGGACTTGTGCACTAGGAAGAGAAAAGTTCAAGTACCTAAAAAAGTTTTCCTTGTGAGTAATGTGAGCGCTGCTTTTACACAATAACTACCCAAGAAACGAAAGGACCCCGGAAGTCCTACAATTTCTATTTCTATTGGGGGTAAAAATATCAATCGTGCTCTACTCGATTTAGGTGCTAGTGTTAACTTGCTTCCGTATTCTGTTTATGAGAAATTAGGGATCGGAGAGTTAAAACCGGCGCATTGCACTCTTCAGATGGCCGATCAATCTATCACCCAACCTAAGGATGAGCTAGAGGTTGTGTTAATTAAAGTCGGGGAATTTATATTTCCTGTGGACTTTATCGTTATAGATACACAACCTGTAGCGAACCCACGAAACCAGATTCTGGTGATTTTAGGTCACCCTTTTCTTGCGACTTCCAACGCTGTAATCAATTGCCGTAACTGCTCTATGAACCTATCCTTCGGAAAGATGTCAATTGAGCTTAACATTTACAAGTTGGGAAGTGTACCCTCCGAACCTTCTGCTCAAGCATGTTCTGTCGAATTAATGGATGTCGACAGCAACGAATTTGATCAGCTTCATGATACTGATCTAGACTCTTTTCATATGTTGTTGCTTGACCCAACTATGTATTATACATACATGGACTCTTCCACCGAGTTGTCCGGGTTAACATCTAACGCTGATGAGGAACTTTTTATAGAGTCTGACGATCACTCCATTTTTTCTGATGACATTATTCTTCGGGATATCGATGAAAGCTTTGAGAAAATTTTCGCTGATGAACTCGCATTTTTAGCAGACACGGGTGTTGAGATGAATCAACTCCAAGATAAAAAAAACTGAACCTCCACTTTTTCTGATGACATTATTCTTCGGGATATCGATGAAAGCTTTGAGAAAATCTTCGCTGATGAACTCGCATTTTTAGCAGACACGGGTGTTGAGATGAATCAACTCCAAGATAAAAAAAAAAATTGAACCTCCACCCCTTCTTCTGGACTATAAAGAGAATGCGAGTAATCTATCACAATCACTATGTCGTCTCTCCAAAATGAGACGCAAACGCATTCCATCCCACCACTTATCTTTTCCCCACTTCTTCCTGGCTCTCTACAACATGTTCTTCCAACAACCGGTGCATTTCACTGATAAATTCTTCGGATGGTTGGTGTTGACTTTTGGTCTTTGCAAAGCTTGGTATTGACCAATAACTTTGACCCCCTCTTAGAATTTTAAATGCTTAATATGATTTTACTCAAGTTTGGGGGGGATATTTTGGCTCTTGAAAGAAAATGAGTTTTACAAAATTACGAGCCAAAAATAAGTTTGGGGGAGAATTTCACTTTCATTATTTCTTATCCTCTTTGATAACTTTTCCTCCCAAGTCTACAGATTTTGAGGTTTAAGAGATGACAACAATGAGGACACTGCTGCAAACAGGTTTGAGGAAGGTTTGTGCTTATTTACACAATACTTTGCATTATACTATATATAAGCATAAATTTTTTTTTATAATAAAAGAGTAGAAAGTGAAAAATTATATATGAAAGATAGAAATAGTTTAAGAAAAACAAGAAAGTTAGAAGTTTTCTTAAATGAAACTAGTAATAAGTAGTTATGAGCTGTTGTCCCAAGGGTTAGAAGATGAAGGAAATTACTAATCTGAGAATAAAAATAAGCCTGAAAAATAGTTCTTATTCTGGAAGCCAAACGTTTGAACGTTGATACCCTACTATATGCACTTACACACATTTTGAAACTCGGGATAGTAGAGGATACCTTGAAATGCTCTTATCTAAAAGCCAAAGTATGAAGGAAAGAATAAATGGAAAATAAAAGATAAAATGAAAAAGAAAAAAAATGAACATTGGTTTTGTTATCACCAAGGCAGCAATAAAAAAATATAGCGAGGGTGCTTTATCACCTAGTGCCTTAGACCAACCGGTTTGGGAGCCACTGCTAAGCCTTAGGTGTTGCAAGACGAGCAAATACACCTAAATATGCAAGCACATGAGTAATCGGTCGGTTAGTACCTCAAGAAGTATTAACGGTCGCATGAAAAATGTGTGAGCAAATTCCATCTAAATATCTATTAAAAAGTACTAAGGTAGATGGACAAGAGTATGATTGCTTGAATTGAATTCTCTGAGTGTAGGGATGTCCAGTTCACATACGTAGGGGTATATGATCGGTGTTCGGAAGAAAGATAAGAATGAAGAGTAAAGACGATTTTTTATTGAGAGATGATGTGATTTCTAACATCTTTTCATGACTATTAAGATAGGGCTCATAACAACCGAAAAGCTAGTATTAGTTGGAAATTCTAATTTTCAAAGTCTTTCTTTTACAATTCTTATCTTTACATGTAACTTTCACCATCTCTCTTTTATTATAGGATTTTGTGGGTGTAATCCGCTGAAAACCCTCAAGAGACAGCACTCCTCCTACTACGGATACCTAGAGGTTTAACGGCTTGTTGCACGCGCTCAGTGCAATCGTGTTGCCTACGAAAGTGTGCTTAGCTTTCTCCTTTCTTTTTCTCCTTCTCTTTAATAAACTAGTTTGCTTGGGACGATCAAAAATAAGTTTGGGGGTATTTGTTCAGTTGATAAAACTGCACATTTAATATGACATTTTTCCTACTATTTCTATATAATAAAAGGTGCTTATTATAATATATGATACATATGAGGGATTATCTGTAAAAATACTATTTTCATATATTTATATATTATAATTAATATTTAGTAGGAAAACGTAAGCATATAATATCCATATAACATTTGGCCCATTTAAATATGCTTACCTTATTAAATACATTTGACCAATTCTTAATGGTTAAGTTAAGATCTCAATAAAACAAACTCTACTAATATTATTTGTTAAGATATTGTGCATAATTTGCAGGGTTGAAATCAAGGAAATCAAAGTTGGCAAAACAAACCTGTCTAATTAAGAAAGTAAACTAAAGAAATCAATTCTGGCAGTGATGTAGAAAAAAATTTCAGTTTCCAGAGATTCAAAAGATCACCACGTGTCACCAGAAAAAGCCATAAGAAATTTAAGTCCAAGATCCCACCATAAGACCGCAGATCCGCGGTCAAACCCATCCAACGGCCGCGGTTCCGCCGCACTTTAAGGGAGTTGGGATTCTGGATTTTTTTGGTTAGAATCGTAACAACTAGTTTTCAAATTAGGAAGCTAGGGTTCTGAATCTGGGACTATAAATAAGGACCGAGAGCCTCTTGGAAAAATCATCAAGCTGAAGGGATCACGAAGTCTACGACAGGCACATGCATCCAGGCTGATCATTAACTGTTCATCTACCTCCTTAGACATGATCGAGAAGCAAACAAGAATTTTGTAATCATTTTCTAAGGGAACAAAGTGTAAATGATTTTTGTTGATTAATAAAGGTGGTAGTTTTCTTATTCTATCTCTTTGTAGTTTTTAATATGATTTCTCTCTCCATCTCTTCTTCTCCAAATATGCGCGAGTAATTCTTCGCTTGTTAGGGTTCATGGGATTAGGGTACGTTAATGGATGATGAAGATCCTTAAACTCTTTTTAAGTCCTATAAAGTTTATAAACTTTATCAAAAGAATAGTTAACATCATAATTGGGCGCGCTATCAATTCATTGATAATCGCGACCACGATTAGAGGTTAGATTAACAATTGTTTTGGTAAAGGCTAGATATGAACGGAGTTCCATATCGAGATATGGGTTAAGATTGGGAACCTTTTTCTCTCCAGAAACCCTAATCTACAAGCATCGCTGTCGTTCTAGTTTTAAATCTATTAAAAGATAAAAAGTGTAATCTTTAATTAATCATCCATAACTACTAAATCCCAATGAACCCTACAAGACCCCTTTTAATATTAAACTTACCTCCGTAGTTAGTCTAGATCTATATTTTGCATCCGTGTTTGACGTGGATCTAGAACCTACAACCATTCTTCACCATTCTTTATTCTTCCTCCTTTCTTTCTCAACACGCCTAAAGTAAGATTAAAATATTCAACGTTTTCCAGAGGACGACCCGTACTCATCTCGGTCTAACTACACACGACACCGTTATTGATTGCGGTTAAACTACTCCTTTAAAATACAGACGAACCAGACCGTCAAACGAGATGATTGATGTATTCCTGAATGAAGCCTGTCAGAAAAGCAAAGCCAATCGAGAGCGTGAACTGGCTATATTCGAAAAAGCCAAACGCCGGCGACTAAATGAAAAGGTTGAAGCACTCCAACCAGATCGAAGCACGTTCGCCGCAGACAAAAGCAGGTTGAAGACAAGGAAAAGGTTCTCTAGAGCCCTGTTAATAGGAATGAAGTTGCCCTCATTCAGAGGAAATTCTCCTGGCGATATACATCTTGATGAAGCAGACGCACATCCTAACTTTTGCTTATACCATCATAGGATTGCACACCCTACCGAAGAGTGCATGGCCTTTAAAAACTGATGGCAGGGATATGTTGCCCACCGACAACACGTTCAGCGAATGAAGCGCAGGGCTCGTCGGGAACAGAGAAGCACGACAGAAGAAAGCAAAAGAACTACCGGCCACTGTCATATGGTTGATTCCGGGGGATCGTAAGTTCTCACCTTCGAGAGTGATTCGGATGAAGAAATAGCCCTCGGTCCTCTCTTCAAGGAATCCATCTCTGAAGCAGAAGAGATAAAGAACTGTGAGAACATTCGGCTGCGCAATCGCACATTACCCGAAAAGAATCTCGGACCCGCAAACAAGGGATCGGATAGAAAAAAGATAATGGAAAGGAAAAATTCCCTGAGGAAATCGCCCTCAATGATCGAGTCATCGAAGAGCTCGCAGCGAAGGACCCGCCCAAGAAAAACAAGGTAGATTACAACGTTCTGACACACCTGATGAAAATACTCTCGCAGCTAAGCATTCTCGATGCCCTTCTGCTATCCAAAGAGGCGAGAGATTCTCTGATCAAGGCATACAAGAGCCTGACCAGTTTCAAACTTTCCTCGCCGAAGAAAAGATGAAGAACGAGCTGGAAGAAATTTACACAGCTGACATCACTTTCGGCGATGAAGATCTCCTCCTCGGAACATGCGAACATAATCGTCCCCTGTATGTCATCGGATACTGCCATGACATCAAGATAGGGAAGATCTTAATTGATAACAGGTCCTATGTCAACCTTCTCAATGTGAGAGTGCTAAAAGAAATCTGCATGAGTGTTCAACACCTCTCTCGGGATAAAATCACTATCTCTGGGTTCGACTCCCAGTCATCATGGACGCTCGGGTCTGTGATACTGACGTTATGCTTTGGGCTGCTCGTCACTCATATCAAGTTCTACATCATTGACGCCAAGACTTGCTACAACGTTTTGCTCGGCCGGCCTTGGTTACACGAGTACACTATCATCCCTTCTACACAACATCAGTGTATGAAGTACTTCAAAGATGGTCTCGAATATACCGTGACGGGGGAGATAAACCCATTCTCCGTGAATGAAGTCCGCAAATACGAGGACGCAATACTTATTACCGGACTTCAAAGACACGGAAAGGTGCCATAAGCCGGAGAATAAGCAGAAAGCTATCACCACTATCCCGGGCTTTGGGAGCGATACCGAAGAGGAGGAGGAGATAGTCTATTCATGGCCACCCCAATGCAACTAGCCAGGACCGTCCACCCCTATTTTGGTCTTTAGCAGCGACTCTAAAGATGATATCAATGCAGTATTTTCTGTCCGACCATCAATGCAAGCCTTCACTAGAGATGATCAGAGTTTGCAAATCGCCATGGTTCCGCGACAGCACTACAGAGAACTTGATACGTTTGAAACATATAGCATGCAAGAGATGCAGACGTTCTACGTCCCTCCCAGGCGAAAAGATGAAAAGGCGATCCTCTTTTATCGATCCGCGGAAACCAAAGCGGAGAAAGAAATCTGGTATGGTGCCGATTCTACGCTTGACAAGCTCCAGCCTATCCGTCTGCCCAAAAACTACACGGAAGGATTAAAAATGCTGTTGAAGAGCCAAGGCGTACCCTTCAAACAGACTGCTCGACAAGCTCAGTTCTACAAAAGGATCTGGAACGTCCCCAGAACTCAGCGAAAATTGCCCAACGGGAGAATGGAAACGATCGGGCTTGGATATATTCAATCCAAGAAACGGGAGCGATTCTATGGCTGCTACGTTATACATGATTTTGATGAAGAAGGAGAACTCTGTTAGAAGACGCTAACCTTGAACCAAAAAGAGGTCTCTCCATGAAAGTGCCAAGTCCGTCGTTCAAAGAATAGATGGATAAGCTAATAAGGGAAGCGGGTCAAAAGGTCCGGGATGACCATAGCCGCGAAATGGCCATCTATGAAAAAGCCAGAACGCGGCGCCTCCATCAACAGGCTACGAAAAATGACGATGCCCTTCGTTGCCATCCCGTCATACGAAAGATTCGACACGTAGGCAAAAATAAACTGAAGAACGGAAAAAATGTTCGACAGCGGCAAAGCGGCTCCAAGAAGCCTCGCGATCAAAAATTGAGCAGCCGGGATTCATCTCTTATAAAGAAGATGGGTTGAGCATACTGTTTTCCCCAAGACAAGACAAGGAAGATATTCAATCTTGTCATGAAACATCAAATGATTATGCTCCCGGAGTCGAAACACCCCGATCAAGAAAATGAGGTTCATCACCCGGATCATTGCTCCAATCACCGAGCGATAGGACATCCTCTCAAAGACTGCTTCACATTCAAAGACTGGGTAGAAGACCAGTATCAACGAGGCTGATTCGCTTTATCCAACAGTTGGAGGGTAACCCCACCTCAGAAGCATGAACCGAAAGCAACGTATATGGCGAGAGTAGAACTAGATCAACATCGATCTTGGAAACGATTTCGTACCTGTCACGCGATAACGCTATCAGGAGAAGGAGTACGCGAGGATATGGTTGACCTCCCCTGGTGCTTCGAAAAATATGATGACGAAGTGATCTCAGAGTTTCCATTGATGCCAAAAGAGCTAGAAGATGGGATACATACTACTGCAGATAACCTCAGAAAAATCGTCTTGGGAACGGCAGATGATCCACGGCCGACGTTCGTCAGTGAGCTGTTGTCTGAAGAAAAGGTGGCTACGCTCAAAGACGTGCTCATGCAGTATAAAGACTACTTCATATGGAACTACTCGGAGATGCCGGGGCTAGATCCGGAAATAGCGGTGCATAAATTGGCGATATCTCTATACGTTAAGCCAATCAAACAAGTGCCGAGAAGAATGCGGCTCGAACTTGAAATGAGCATCAACACCGAGGTCAAGAAGCTAATCGACTCCGGCTTCATCCAAGAGGTTCAGTACCCTGACTGGATTGCCAACATCGTCCCAGTGATGAAGAAAAATAGGACGGTGCGCATCTGCGTAGACTTTCGGGACCTCAACAAAGCTTGCCCAAAAGATGATTTTCCTGTACCAGTTACCGAGTTGATGATAAAAAACACGTCCACTCACGAAGTCTTCTTCTTCATGGACGGCTCATCCGAGTACAATCAAATAAAGATGCATCCCGAAGACCAGAAGCATACCGCTTTCCGATCTCCGCTGGGCATATTCTGCTACAAAGTGATGCCTTTCGGCTTGAAGAACGCTGGTGCCACCTATCAGAGGGCCATGACGAAGATTTTCAATGACCTCATACACGAAATCATCGAGTGCTATATTGACGACCTCGTGGTAAAGAGCAAATTGCACGAGGAGCATTGGGATCTTCTAAAGATAGTGTTCCAACATCTTCGGAAATACAATCTGAAGATGAACCTTCTCAAATGCGCGTTCGGAGTCTCCTCAGGAAAATTCCTAGGATTCATCGTACGACACCGGGGCATTGAAATAGACCCATCAAAGATCAAGGCGATCATGTAGATGCCTCCGCCAAGAACTCTCAAGCAACTGCGGTCTTTCCAAGGAAAGCTTGCGTATATTCGGCGGTTCATAGCTAACCTCTCCGGCAAATGTCGTCCCTACAGTCACTTGATGAAGAAGGGAACCCCATTCGTTTGGGATCGCAAATGCCAAAGCGCACTGGATGAAATCAAGCAATACTTATAGAATCTGCCAGTACTGGCCGCTCCGGTCAAGGAAAAGCCTCTCATCCTGTACACAACCGCCCTTGAGGGTTCTCTAGGTGCATTATGGGCACAAGAAAACGATCATGGGAAGGAGAGAGCCCTCTATTATTTGATTCGAGTTCTCCTAGGGGCAGAAAACAATTACTCCCCTATTGAAAAACACTGCCTGGCGTTGATCTTCGCGATAACGAAACTCAGGCACTATGGGTTGGCGCATGAGGTCCATCTCATATCAAAGGTGGATCCTCTCAAATATTTGATGTCGAGAGCCATACCAACAGGACGACTCGCTAAATGGGCCCTCCTCCTAATGGAATTCTCGATAACATATCGACCACTCAAGGCAGTGAAAGGCCAGGTCATCGCCGACTTCCTCGCTGAGCATCCGATACCTGTCGATTCACCCCTAAATTGTGAATTTCCAGATGAGAACGTGTTTGACACGATCGATGGAGGGAGAAGATAGAGTGATACCCGATGGGAACTCTACTTCGATGGGGCATCCTCCATGAAGAAGCGAAAGCACAGCTCCTCCATAATCAAATCTGGGGTAGGCCTTATCTTGACTCCGCAAGGAGGGATAATGTGCTTTTCCTTCTCCTTAACAGAGCCGAGGACAAACAATGAAGACGAATATGAAGCTTTGATACCAGGTCTCGAGATCGCTGTCGACATGCGAATTGAATACCTCCTCATATACGGAGACTCCCAGTTGGTCGTTAGTCAAGTAAATGGCGACTATCAAACTTGAAAACCAGAGTTGGTAAAGTACGGTGAGAGGGTGCAGCAATTGCTGACTCGGATCCCTTCCTACGCCCTGAAAAGCATACCGTGAGCGGAAAATAGCAAGGCAGATGCATTAGCCAAACTTGCTAAAGAACTGGCTGACGAAAACCTCGATGACGTAAGGATCGTTGTGCAGAGTCGTCGGGTTCTCGCACTGGCAGAAATATCTCTGGAGTCGTTTAAAGAAAAGGAAACGACCAAGCAAGTGGCCCTACAGATAGAGGACCAGGAAAAGGTCAAGGATTGGAGAGAAGTCTTTATAGACTACTTCAAATCCCGTCGGACACCCGAAGATGCATCCTCAAGGCATCATTTCATGAAAAGAGCTCTGTCTTTTGCCTTCGTCAATGATATGCTGTATAAGAGGTCGTTTGACTCTCTGTGGCTAAGATGCCTAGGACCGGAAGAAGCAAGGAGAGTCGTCCAAGAAACTCACGACGGACTCTACGGTTCTCATCAAGCCGGGTCGAAGATGAAGCTGAAGATCAAAGGAATGGGCTACTATTGGCCCACGATGATCCAAGACTGTCTCGAATACACGAAACAGTGCCACTCATGCCAAATTCACGGAGACTTCATCCACCAACATCCAAATCCTCTACACCCAACGGCGGCTAGCGGGCCATTCGAAATGTGGGGAACTGACATAATCGGGCCCATTGAACCAGCATTGTCTAGAGGACATCTGTTCATACTGGCGACAATTGATTATTTCTCCAAGTGGGCAGAAGCAGTACTACTAAGAGAAGTGAAGATGGAGAATATCCTCCATTTCTTCAAGACACACATCATCTATCGGTTCAGCACTCCGCGACGGATTATCTCCGATAACGGGCCGGCCTACAGAAGCCATAAAATCAGCCGCTTCGTGCAACAACATAACATAGACTGGAGATACTCTTCTGTCTTTAATCCCCGAGCTAACGGTCTGGCTGAGACTTTCAACAAGACCTTGACGAAGATCGTGAAAAAAACGGTGTTCAAAAATAAGAAGGACTGGCATGAGAGATTGCATGAAGCTCTCTGGGCATATCGGACTACGTTCAAAATGGCCACAAACACAATGCCGTATGCATTGGTATTCAGTACTAAAGCGGTACTTCCCTTGGAGATAAAGTTACCCTCTCTGCGAGTGGAAGTTCATTACTAGCTAACGGACGAAGAGAATGCTCATCTTCTGCTCGAGGAGCTCGACGCCCTTGACGAAACCCGGCTTATGGCGCAGCAAAACTTGGAAGCTTACAAAGCAAAGATGGCACGCTCATACGAGAGATTGACTAGGCCGAGAACATTCCGTCAAGGCGAACTCGTGCTAGTAGTCAAAAGACCTATGATCCCCAATCATGCTAAACGGAGGAAATTTGAACCGAACTATGAGGGCCCGTACATCATAGACAAAGTTTACCATGGTGGGGCTTATTTGCTCATGGATATGCATGGCGAAAGACCCTTCAGGTTAACAAACAGTTGGTTCTTAAAAAAATACTATGCCTGACGAGTCACGGCCTAGGTCAAGATAGATGACGACGCCTATGTCCGCTCGCTATCTTCCCAAGCCTGAACTCTATAAGTAGTATCCGATGAAACCTCACCTCGAAAACGTGCGATGGACTGAAACATCCCTAAACTAACGATGGACCACAAAGTCCTAAAACTTGCAATTGACCAAGACGTCTATAAACTACTACGGACCACAGCATCCTAAGGCTGACGCAAAAAAGTGGTACATCCATAAGCGAGATGGGCACGGATGAAACCCCGAAAGGGCTCCGTGAGTAAAATCAGCAAGAAAACCGGCGAGTTTATGAAAACCTGAAAAGGCGCAATCTCGTTAAAAGACACTTGCAAGGTCCTCTCGACCCTGTAAGGAGAAAGTACCTGCGTAAGATCTTTACGACTCATAAGGGAGCAACACACTTAGGGATCCCTACAATTCCTAAAGAGAAAACACACTTATGAGATCCTCACGACTCGTAAGGAGAATTCCCTTTTGAGACCCTCACGGCTCATAGGATTCAAAAGCCTTAAGCTACAGGGATCTGAACCTGTTCTTAAGCCATCACCTTTCCCAGATTGCCCTATAAGCATTTCAATATTGACCCTTGTATACAATCCACGGGCATGAATAAATATTTCCTTAACAAAGTCCCACCAGCGACTAGGGATATGCTCACATGGTGAACAACCCTTGTAAGTCTTCTCGACTTATAAGGAGAAAACACTCTTGTAAGATCCTCACGACTTATAAAAGAACACATACTTAGGAATCCTCACGATTTCTAAGGAGGAAATGCACCTACAATATCCTCACGACTCGTAGGGAGAAATACCTTTATGAGACCCTTATGGCTCGTAAAGCCAAAAAGCCTTAGTCAAAAAGATCCTAACCCTGTTTGCTAAGCTACTTTTGTTCGAACCAACAAAGGAAAATAATGATTCGCACCTGATAATATTCCAGTCGCAGCGATACTGATACTAAGATTGGCATCAGGTTCCAAGTTCCATACTTGCAACAAAATCAGCAAGTAAAAGATATGCATACAAAAATAACCGAAATGATTGGGCAACTCGCAATAAAAAGTGGCGAGTAAAAACAAAAATAGCCGAAATGATTGGGCACCGCGAAAAATAGTCGAAATGATTGGGCAATCGTGACTTTCGCGATATAAAAAGCTGAAAGGATAGAGCATAGCGGAAAGAAAACAAAAAAAATGAAATACAACTTTTTGCCCTACAGGCGAGTCCATACTGACCCTTGTATACAATCCATGGGCATAAATGAGAAGGGAACCACATGTCCCCTACTAGATCCTGTCAAAAGGGAAAGTCAGATCACAATAGCAACATCTGCATCCCAGAAGACCAACAACGGCGTTCCTCTTCCGTCCAGCAGAGCACGGACGCGACATCACCAAACGGAGCCTTGGCAGAGTCCCTAGTTCCAAGTCTCGACAGTAACATCTGCATCCCAGAAGACCGATAACGGCATTCCTCCTCTTGCCAGCAGAGCACGGACGCGACATCACCAAACAGAACCTTGGCAGAGTCCCTAGTTCCAAGTCTCGACAGCAACATCTGCATCTCAGAAGACTAACAACGGCAGTCCTCCTCCTGCCAGCAGAGCACGGACGCGACATCACCAAATAGAGCCTTGACAGAGTCCCTAGTTCCAAGTCTCGACAGCAATATCTACAGCCTGGAGACCCACAACAGTGTTCCTCCTCTTTCCAGCGGAATTCAGACGCGACAATCAACCGCGGAGCTATGGAAAAGTCCGTAGTTCCAAATCTTGATGGTTCACAGACAACCTAGAGATCACCTCGACATTCGTCTCGTTATAGCAGACGCAACGTCAGCCAATGACCCCGTCGCGGAAATACGTCAGCAAATGACCCCTTCGCGGAAATACGTCATACAATGACCCCGTCTTATAAATACGTCATCAAATAACCCCGTCTTGGAAACACGTCAGCCAATGACCCCATCGCAGAAATACGTCATCCAATGACCCTGTCGCGGAAATACGTCATCCAATGACCCCGTCTCGGAAATACGTCATCAAATGACCCCCTGTAGGATTCCTAGGCACTCTTATGAGGTCTCACAAGGCATCAACCATGCCAATTTCAAATTTTACAAATGCCGAGAAACCCTAATACGGATCGTTGACTAGAATTTTAGGCGAAACAAACAACTAGTTAACAACTTAACTAAGTGAACGGAAATACAACCTTTGTAGATCCGGTTCTCCACCTCCATAGCTCCATGATGAAGTCCCCTTGCTGTCCAAATCAAATTCCGGGCTCTAGCGTCGGCTTCATCGGAGAAATGGGCGGGCTAGGTCGTCGACTACGATGCCGAAGATGATCTACGTCGAGGCATCACAAGATCAAGCTCCCACTTCACCAAGTCATGAAACTTGTGAAGAAAACACCCTATACTACTTGGCAAGAGTTAGAGGATGAAGAAATAGGAGGTGGGTTCACTTTATAATTGGATTTCTCACTCTTTTCATCAAATCACCATTGATGGAATCAAGCTTCTTCATCTTGAAGAAAAAGAAGAAGAAGAAGAAGAAGATTATTATGATAAGTTAGTTAAAATAGAAAAGAAAATTAATACTTATCATAATTGAACCATGGTTATGTGTAGAGAATTGACTAAGGTTAGATGAATGGTTAGGGTTAAGCATGAAGACAAAATGGTCACTTTGGTCAAAGCTTCATGAAGCTTCAACAAGCTTCAAGAATGAAAGCAACCATTTTGTTTTCTTATCCCATTTCTTTTTAATCCAAATTAAAAAGATAAATGAATGAATAACTAAATAAAAACCCTAACAATTTACTAAACCAAGGTTTAATTCTTTACACAAACCCTAGCAAACATGTATCATCAAACATGATACATCCAAGTGCACAAAAGTATATCACATATACAACTTGTGAACTTCAAGTGAGAAAATCCATTTAAAGTGAACAAATACTAGTTAATGCAAAGTAATATATCAAATATATAATTATGCATTAAATCATTAAATCAACACTTGATTTAACGATCCGGTCATATCGCATATAACCGACTAATATTCAATGTATCGACTTATCGAATCAATCCTTGATTCGATAACTAGGTTATATCGCATACAACCATTCGATACATTCATCGCGAGAATGAAATACGGTATCACATACACGCATTATTCTCGGTCCCGCACATATCTCATATGCGCTCCTATTTCGTTTCGCTTGAGCCAGGAAACCTCTGTGTAAGACTCTAAAGACTCGTCAATACGCCGGCAGCAGGTGATGATCATATCAAACACCTACAAGCCGCAAGCGGTCTGCTAAACATAACGGCCACCCGGGTATTGAGCGATCAGAAGATCGACGAGCAAGCCCGCTCACACTCCTGTGAATCCAACCAGCAACACTTACCGTACAGTCCGGTCTGTTCGTCTGATATGTCCCATATCTCGCCTAGGGGTGGTAAACATCAGACCCCAATAGCTCGATAAGTCATGCCGACGTGAGGTCCATAACATGTGTGAAACTACTGATAACACTTACCAGTAGATCAGTGCAACCCTGGCCAGGGAGTTCCTATTATGGCCAGTCAAGCATAGCGCAACATCAACCCCCAATACCTGGAGAGACAAATCCCCTCCTATCGCTCATTGCCTCCATGTGATTCAGGACTGTACCCAAAAGCCACCGTTTTGCACGCCCTCTTGGACGTGGTAAGGTGGAAATCAAAGCACAGTGGGAATCACACAAGACTCTATGACGATCTCGGGTCAACAGACTACTCTGTACCAGTGTCACCAGAGAACTGCCATCTGATGTAAGGTATAATACCATCTGGGAGTTCTCGGCGAGTCCGTCCAGTGTACCCAGTCTCCATTGAGCACCCGTATATCATCTCTGATGTCAAACACCAATGGATATGGGATCATCCATCGCCCATCTGTATGGGTCGAGAAGGTATACGCTAGTCTACTCTGGTATATCGATGCCCCATCTCGATATACCCACGACTAGGGACCTTGAAGGATGTACTTATGGACTACCATGTCCCCACTAGTATGATCCGCATCATAGTCTTGGTAGTCAAGTACACATCTTAAGGGCTTTACCAACATGTAACAGAGAGACAATCAGTGTACACGTTAAGGTAAAGAGTAACCAGATAGCATACTATCATGTCGAGCGAGAAAGTCCTCCCTATATATGTCCAAGCATCCACTACAATATACATCCTATGTATAGTAATGGCCTCTAGGGCATACATATAACTAACAATCTCCCACTTGCACTAGAGCCATCTGTAGCAGTGGTTGTAGTATCTCATACTCAACCATCCCATAAAAGTCTCTCTCTGGGAATAGGCCTTCGTGAGTGGATCCGCCGTGTTGTCCTCTGTGTCTACTCTCCTAACCTCGATCCCCTGGAGATCAACCATCTCCATGATCAGGTAATACTGCCTTTGAATATGTCTGGATCACTGATGGGACAGACATTCCTCGGCATAAGCCACAACTCCATTGTCACACAATGGGAGGAACTAAGTTCATCTCATGAACTAATATACACCCAGACAGCCTCTTTGGTAGCATCTTAAGTAGCGACATATTCAGCCTTTAATCGTCTAGTATGCCACGGTATCTATCTTGGAACTCTTCCAACATACCGTCCCTCCACTGAGGGTAAAGACAATGCCTATGACTGACATTCAGTCGTCCTTATCACCCTGGAACCCTTCCAGTGATTCTCCCCAGGGTCGATTGATACCATCTCACTACATCTAGTGAGTATCCTAACATCCAATTACATCTATCTCATAGATGAAAACTCAGGATTTAGAAGGTATCGCTTTGATCCTATATGGAGAATCCTTATGATAAGCGGAGATTGACCGAGCGTAGCATAGAAAACTCTTTCCCCATCAAGAGTATGTCATCCACGCACTCTACGAGGATCACTACCATACTCCCTACTACCTTCTTGTATATACAAGGTTCATCTACCATTTTGATAAAGTCAAACTTTTTGACTACCACATCAAAACAGATGTTCCAACTCCGCGATGCCTGCTTTATCCTATAAAGCATCTTGCACACGTATCCGCTGCTCCCACTGTCTACAAAGCCCTCTGGCTGTGTACTTATAGACACTCTCTTCCAAAACATCATTTTAGAAAAGCAGTCATGACACCCAACCACCAGATATTGTAGTCATGGTATGTAGCCGTGGCAAGTAGTATCTGGATAGACTTAAGCATAGATCATTAGAAAGAGGTTTCAACATAATCCATACCTGGTTAATGATGCAAACCTTTAACAAGTCTAGCTTTGAAAGTCTCAACTTTTCCATGTACACCAAGTAATCTTCTCAAGATATACTTGCTCTTGATGGGGATTTAACCCTTCCGATATATCAACCAAAGTCCATACTTTGTTGGTGTATAAGGATTCCATCTCAGATCACTAAGCATCCAGCTGATTGTTAGAGTACGTGCGTGTTCAAGTTTTAGTTTAAATACCGCAATCAAGACGGTTTCGCTTGTAGCTAGCCGGTTGAGTACGGGTCGTCCGCAGGGAGATGGGAGTCTTTTTCAATGTGTTTTAACGAGTTAAGTCCGAGATTTCAGAGTTGTTTGTGATTATCTAAGTGTTGAGTTGATAATTAAAGAGAGCTTGTTAGGGTTAGGATTAGGTTAGTTTGAGTTAGGAGTCTCCACATCTTTCGTTTCCCCTCTTAATATCGGTGTTACGGTAATCGGCAACAACGGGGATTAGCACGACTAGGAAGGAACTTGCGAGTATAAGCTAGGCTTTCCAACGCATAAGTCCTTCCTTTTGGTGCTTGTCCGTCCGTTCTTGGCTCTTAGCCATAACCTCCGGTTAATTCAACCACAACCGGTCTCACTACGGAATCACCGCTATCATGTAGGATAGGGTGCCGTAAGGAGCGGATTGTGGTTCAATTAACGGGAGTTGAATTAAGTTGTTGGGCAAGGAAAGAGTGGGAGAGATTTCCTTCTCTCAAACTTCCCTTATCCTACCCTAACAAGTATAAAACTACTCACACTTCATGATACGGAAAAACAAAACAAAACAAAAGAGGAAGATAGAAAGAAAGAGATTAGAAGAATACGACTAGCTATTTGCGACCTCACCTTGGCGAGGATCGAGCGTAAGCATCATTGTCGTATGTAAGGATAAAGAAAAAGAGAGAAGAAAGAAACAACAAGAAAATAACAACAACTACTTAACGAATTAAAATTACAACAATTATAAAAAAAGGCAAGACAAGCATGATAATAAAATAATCTTCTTTATTCATCACTCTTCACTCAAAAGCTCACTACAAGTTTAATGGAGAAGAGGTGAGAAGAGGAAGAAGAAACACACTAAAACTTAGCAAAATGAAAATACAAGAATGGACCCTTTCCTTCACAAAGTTCTGGGCTATTTATAGGCTGGAGAATGGAAACCTAGGGCAACCACCAGAACAAAAACGAAAAGACCAAAATACCCCCAAAATCCCTGCACATGCGGTGCCTATACGGCCGCGGATTCGCGGCCTAGACCCCCCTTTGGCCGCGGATCCGCGGCCCTTTGGTTGAGTTGGGCCCCCCAATTTGCTGTGGTTTCCTGGTCCTCTGTGCCCTTTATTCTAGTATCTGTATTTTTTCATAATTTCTTCATGAATTTTCCAGAATTTCTGTTGAGGGAAAGGTGGACTTTTTGTCAAGATTTGGTATGATTGTCTCGAGCTCCGTGTAGATTTCTTGGAACTTGTTGTTGCCATTGAGCCTTGTGCATGAAGGTGACATTGATTTGACATTTTGTCTTCCTAAACTGGTATCTGGCAACATACGGATGACGAGCGGAGACCGTGTTTTCTCAGTGGTTGGCACGAACCCGGATTTTGTTGTGTTTTCCATGAATTTCACCGTTTTAGAACCGAGAACCTGTATCCTGCAATTGACTAGCAAACACGGCTCAAGAGTATCTACCGATATGCAATGTGACAAAAATTGGGCGGTATGAAAATGCAAAAATCTGTATGAACAAACACCCCCAAACTTATCATTTGCTCGTCCCGAGCAAAGTCCATTTATTCACAAAAAATTTCCTAACCTCACTTTCGCAGGGAACGCGATTGCACTGAGCATGTGCAACAAGCCGTTAAACCTCTAGGTGTCCCTAGTAGGAGGAGTGTTGTCTCCTGAGAGTTTTCAGCGGATACTACCCACAAAATCCGGTCAAGTTGGTTTTGTAAAATAACTAAGATTCAAACCCTAAAGTTTTGTTTTAGAAAATAACAATTCTATAATCCTAAGTCTAGACTATCGAACCTTTATTTTTCACACCTCGCATCTTATTTAACTACAGATTTTATATGTCTTTACGTGCAGTGGAAATAGTGTCGTTAAGTTCCCGAAAGGTCGAATAAAGTCATCATGTCGCACAATAAAGCCCAGATAACAATTTTAAAAGGATCACATAAGTTTTATAAAGAGTTAAGCATTTTTCAAGATTCGTTTTCCAGTAAGGTTTCAACTTCAGAATTTCTATCTTCCATAACAGGAAACTAAGTCGTATTTTTCACTCCACCTTTTTCTTGTTTTCATTTCATACACACCTCTGTGAACGTGCAATAGTCTTTATCAAAGAATAAAACCTTCATATCTCCGCTAAAATTTTTATAAAAGCCTGTCTTTTATCAAGATTATTCTCACACAAAGAACCATTAGGAATTTTAACTCGGAGAGAACACTTGCTTGACTTTGTTTTAAAACTGGACTTTCTAGGCTTCTTAGCGAGATTTGGGCCAATGCACCCAAACCAGTTGGTTTTAGGGCATTAGGTGTAGAAACACCCCAGCGGACTTAATTACTCAAGTTACCTAGGTCCAAAAACAAAAGACAGTTTGGCATGAAAATCAGATGATTTAATACGAACGGAGATATAACCGGCAGTTCAATTATTTTTTTGGATAAAAGACGTGTTTAGTAAGTTTGGTGTGTAATCATTCCAATCAAGTTTCAGATGGGTTATTTTTCAGACTTAGCTCTAATTACGGCATCAATAACATTCCTTCATATTCGCTTTACTTCATAAACTATTCTTGACATTACTTATTTCAGAACAAACCTATTTGATCCTCAGAAAATCATTTATCTGTTTAAAAGTTTTAAACATGAAAGACTTGTCGTCTAATTCCCAAAATCTTACGACACGTGTAGTGTGATGTAAAGACGTATATCAGCTATAGTTAACTTCAAAGGAGAGTTATCTTTCAGGTTTTCAAAATCCAAACATAAGATTTAGTTATTCCTATTTTTTCAAACAAAAACCGTCGAATGTTGAATCAGAGTTCTTCTACAAGCTAACTCGACAAAAAAGTTTTTATATTTTTTAGAAAATTTTCAAATTTTTATGGATTTTATGGATATTAATATGCAGATGCAAAATATACATATGAATGCGAAGGTAAAAAATGTGTACCGAGCGTACCCCCAAACTTAAACTGGACAGTGTCCTCACTGTCGTAGCATGAAGAGAGCAGTAGGAAGGTTCAAAATTGTCGGTTAGTGATACACAAATTTTTATTTGTTTTTGTTTTTAAAGAAAAGAAAAAGAATATACACAAATATATACAAAATGGTTTGTACATACCCCCAAACTTATTTGGAACAGTGTCCGCTGTTCTAGGCTGGATAACCGAAGTTTGGAGGTAGGCAGAGGAAGTTCATGCAGGGTAACCCGGCTCCTGTAAGAACAGGAGCTCCTCTGTTGGTTCGGCGCTAAGGTACGGTTTGCATCGGTGTCCGTTCACTTTGAAAATTGAACCGTCCTTTGGATTTTCCAAATCCACAGCGCCCTGCGGATACACATTCCGTACAAAATACGGCCCTTTCCAGCGAGATCTGAGCTTTCCTGGATGGAAGTGAAGTCGGGTGTCGTAAAGCAGTACCTGCTGACCAGGTATGAAGGTTTTGCGCAAAAGGTGTTTATCATGAAACACCTTCGTTCGATTCTTAACGACAACCGCGTTATCGTAAGCCTCATCCCTAAGCTCGTTCAGTTCGTTCAACTGCAGCTTCCGATGGCTGCCCGCATCCTCGATAGACAGATTCAGCTCCTTTATCGCCCAAAATGCACGATGCTCTATTTCGACAGGAAGGTGGCAGGCTTTTCCGTACACAAGCCGATAGGGAGACATGCCAAGGTCGGTCTTATAAGCGGTTCGAAATGCCCAAAGGGCATCAGTGAGTTTCAGCGACCAATCCTTACGGTTCTTGGAAACCATCTTCTCCAGTATCTGCTTGATTTGCCGATTTGAAACTTCGGCCTGCCCGCAGGTTTGGGGGTGGTAGGGCGTAGAGAGCTTATGATTAATGGAGTATTTCCGCATCAAGGCCTCGAAATTCTTATTGCAGAAATGACTTCCATTGTCGCTAATGATCACTCGGGGGTGCCCAAACCGGGAGAAAATGTTTTCTTTAAGGAACCTAGTCGTTAGTCCGGCTGGGCACAGCCTCGACCCATTTAGAGACGTAATCAACAGCTAGAAGGATGTACAAGTTCCCAAAAGAGCTGGGAAACGGCCCCATGAAATCTATCCCCCAAACATCGAAAATCTCCACAACCAAGATCGGTTGGAGCGGCATTTCGTTCCTCCGGGATATCCGGCCCATGTGTTGGCACCGGGAGCAAGTCTTGCAATAGTCGTGAGCGTCTTTGAAGAGTTGTGACCAGTAGAAACCACATTGCAAGATCTTCTCAGCTGTCTTTCTGGTCCCAAAATGCCCGCCACACGCTTGATCGTGGCAAAATGACAGCACACTCTTGAATTCCTCATCAGGGACACACCGACAAATAATCTGGTCGGGACAGTACTTGAACAAGTAGGGTTCGTCCCAGTAAAAGTGTTTTACTTGGGATAAGAAGCGAAGTCTGTCCTGACTTGACCATTCAGTCGGTAGTAATCCTGTGGCCAAATAGTTCACAATATCTGCGAACCAGGGTTCGCATGATACTGTCAAGAGCTGTTCATCCGGGAAAACGTAGTTGATTGGAATTGGAAGAGAAGGCGAAGAAGGAAGTCGTGAGAGATGGTCGGCAACTACGTTTTCACATCCTCGTTTGTCCTTAATGACAAGGTCAAACTCTTGAAGCAAGAGGATCCAACGTATTAACCGAGATTTTGCATCTTTCTTCGTAAAAAGATGGCGCAGCGCTGAATGGTCCGTGTAGACAATGACTGGAGAGCCGATGAGGTAGGGCCTGAACTTTTCTAAAGCAAATACAACAGCTAAGGTTTCCTTCTCAGTTGTTGTATAGTTAAGTTGGGCGTCGTTCAGGGTCCGGCTCGCGTAATAGATTACGTGCGGCATCTTGTTGATGTGCTGTCCAAGGACAGCACCGATGGCAAAGTCGGATGCATCGCACATAATCTCGAATGGGTGCGTCCAGTCAGGTGAGGAAAGAACGGGAGCAGAAGTGAGTGAGCGTTTCAATGACTCGAATGCAGTCACACAGCTCGAGTTGAAGTCGAATGGTGTATCCTTGGCCAGCAAAAGAGTCAAGGGCCTAGAAATCTTGCTAAAGTCCTTGATAAACCGTCTATAAAAACCGGCATGGCCAAGGAAGGCTCGGATATCTCTGACGCATCGGGGAGGAGGCAGATTGGAAATGACCTCAATCTTTGCTTTATCAACCTCTATGCCATTTTGCGAGATGATATGTCCTAAGACAATACCTTCGCGCACCATGAAGTGGCATTTCTCCCAGTTCAAAGTGAGATTCTTGTCCTTACATCGGGTAAGGACAGCGTCAAGATGCAGCAAACACTCGTCGAAGGAGTCGCCGAAGATGGAGAAGTTATCCATGAAAATCTCCAGAAATTTTTCCACCATGTCTGAGAAGATACCCATCATACACCGCTGGAAGGTAGCGGGCGCATTGCATAACCCAAAGGGCATGCGTCGATATGCAAACGTGCCGAAAGGACAAGTGAAAGTGGTCTTGTCCTGGTCTTTTTCGGCGATGGGAATCTGATTATAGCCGGAGTAGCCATCAAGAAAGCAGTAGTACTCATGTCCGGCCAATCGTTCAAGCATTTGGTCAATGAAAGGTAGCGGAAAGTGGTCTTTCCGCGTTGCGGCGTTGAGTTTTCTGTAATCAATGCAAACTCGCCACCCAGTTTGGGTGCGAGTAGGGATTAACTCGTTCGCCTCATTGGTTATGACCGTGATGCCCGACTTCTTGGGGACAACGTGAATGGGGCTAACCCACTGGCTATCAGAGATAGGGTAAATGATACCACTATCTAGACATTTGACGATCTCCTTCTTCACAGCCTCCTTCATGACTGGATTAAGACGTCTTTGTGGATCCCGGGCTGGTTTGGCATCATCCATCAGATGAATGTGATGCTCAACGATCAGGGGACTAATCCCCTTGATGTCCGCCATGGACCAGCCAAAAGCTTGCCTGTTGCTGTGCAAGACCGCGAGAAGGGCTTTCTCTTGCTCGGGAGCTAGAGAAGCCGAGATGATGACAGGGAGGGTCTCGTTCTCACCTAAGTAAGCATACTTAAGGTGAGACGGCAACGGCTTGAGTTCGAGCGTTGGAGGTGAAATGATGGAAGGCAAGACTGGTGCAAAGGTCTCGAACTCAAAGGACTCCAGCAAAGGTTCAAAATGAGTGTAGGCAACCGAGTTGGATGGTTCAGGTAACTCATCCGGAAAGTCGAAGGATTCAAACTCGGGTTGTGCGCAGCTAAGATCGTTCGAGAACGTGAAACACTCGTAGTCGTTGTCGGGCGCAGAAACAGCAGCAGGTTCGAAGAGAAACGCACTAGTGGCGTCAAGATTATCGTGATCAAACAGAAACTCCTCAAATTCAGACTCTTCTGAGGTGATCTCCTGGATCGAGCAGACGTACAGTATATGAGCATTAGGTTCGGCGGGCTGATTCCCCAACCTAAAAATGTTGAGTTCAATCGTCATATTTCCAAAAGAGAGGTTCATCGAACCATTGCGACAATTGATCACAGCATTTGAGGTTGCGAGAAATGGGCGACCGAGTATCACCGGAATTTGATTCCGGGGGTTAGCTACAGGCTGTGTATCTAATACAATGAAGTCAACGGGGAATATGAAGTCCCCGACTCTTATCAACACATCCTCTAGCTCACCCCTAGGATGGGTGATCGATCGGTCGGCCATTTGGAGAGTGTAGTGTGTGGGTTTCAGCTCTCCGACGCCTAATTGCTCGTATACTGAATACGGAAGCAGGTTAACACTGGCACCAAGATCTAATAGTGCGCGGTTGATGTTCTTATCCCCAATGGTAATTGAAATCGTAGGACAGCCAGGGTCCTTCCGTTTTTGTGGTAAAGATTGTGTAAGGGCATCACTCACAGCACTAGCCAAGAAAACTTTCTTGGGTACCTGAGACTTCCTCTTTTTCGTGCACAAGTCCTTTAAGATTTTCGCGTAGGACGGGACTTGTTGGACAGCATCTAAAAGAGGAATGTTAATGTTAACCTGCTTGAATAACTCCAGAATCTTCTCCATTTGTGGATTTTGTTTGTTAGACCTCAACCGGTTTGGAAATGGAACATTTTGAAAATTGGTTGAGTCTAATGCTGGAGGAGGAGATTGTGGAGTTGGAACGGATCCCAGAATAGGTGTTTTCGTGGAGTGAGAAGTGGGTCCGTTCAGAGCAGAAGAAGAGGAAGGGGAGCCTGTTGAAGAACGGAGAATAGGCTCGGAAGATGAAGAAGAAGAAGAAGAGGAAGAAGAAGAAGCGGCCGGGGTGTCATCGTTGATCCGTTTGCCAATGTTGTTTTGCAGCATCCTCCCCGATCTCAGTGTAGTCACGGCACTCACATTATGGTTTTGTTGTTCAAGAGCAACATGTGCATTATGTGGGTGACCAGGATTTGGAAGTGGCTGGGACGGGAGCTTCCCGTTCTCTCGCTCGCTTAAGGCCGCGTTCAGCTGTACAATCTGGGCCTCGATGGTCTTGATGCTTTGCCCGTGTGCGGCAGTGTGTTGCACTAAAGATTGAATGGAAGACTGAATGTTGGCGGTGGATTGAGTCGATTGTTTAACGAACGCCTCCAGACTTCACTCGAGCGAGGAAACCTTATCGTTGTTTGACGGAACAAAGTTATTTGGTGGAAAAGAATTGTTGGGTGCAAAGTTGTTCGTCTGATTTTGGAAAGGTTGGGGTTGGAAGAGCTGCTGATATTGGTGTTGAGTTTGTTGTTGCGCTTGTTGTTGCGGCGGAGGGGCCCTTTGGAAATTTTTGCCCTGGAATTGATTCTGATTCTGATTCCAGGTGAAATTGGGGTGGTTCCTCCAACCGGGATTGTAGGTGGAAGAGTATGGATCATTCCTCGGTCTTTGCTGAAAGGCAGCATTAACCTGATCCTGTCCTTGCGAGGGTGGATTGTAAGGACACTCTTCAGTCAAGTGGGAAGGATCGGAACAACAAGCGCAGATGGTACGAAGGGGGAGAACAGGGGCAGGAGCAGGAGCAGAAAATTTGCTCTCTATCGCTTCAAGCTTTCGTGTTATTGCAGCCATTTCAGCTTTCATCGCAATAGAGACATCAAGTTGGTGGATTCCTACCCTAGACTGACCGGTAGAAGTGGAGGTAGAAGAAGAAGAAGTCGGTCTGGTGCTCTCCCACTGTAGCGTTTGCTCCGCAAGGTCGTCAAAGAACTGCCACGCTTCCTCGTCAGATTTCGATAGGAAGTGGCCCTGACAGATGGTTTCCAGCAACTGCTTCGTTGCTGGGTTCAGTCCCTCGTATAAGGTTTGGCAGAGTTGCCATTTCTCTATACCGTGGTGAGGACACTGAACAAGAAGGTCTTTGTACCGGTCAAAGCACTTCCAGAAGGGTTCAGAAGGAAGCTGGGAGAATTGGTTGATTTCATTTCGAATCCTTGCGGTTTTATGATTCGGATAAAAATTTTTCAGAAACGCTTTAACAAACTCGTCCCAGCTGGTGATTGAGTGGGAAGCGGTGCTATACAGCCATTTTTCAGCGAGATCGCATAAAGTGAACGGAATGACCCGTAGACGTATAGCATCGTCCGACAGCTGGGTGGTTTTCATCATGGCACAGACGTTTTGAAATTTATTGATGAAGATATAGGCATCTTCAGATTCAAGCCCATGAAAACGTGGAAGCATGTTGATGAAGTGGGGCTTAATTTCAAAGTTGTCCCCATTGGCCGGAGGAAGAGAAAGGCAGGTGGGAAGTGCAGAACGGGTGGGATAGAAACGATCCTGGAGCGCGATTCGCTGCGGCGCTACAATAGGCGGAGGTGGTGGGAGATTGGTCTCCGTAGGAGGTAGAGCCAATCCAGCGGTGGTCAAAGAGATGTTCGGATTAAATCCCGACATCGCGGAAGAAGAGGTTGGTGAAGGTGAAGGTGAAGGTGAAGATGTACGAACAGAATTCCGGTCAACGTCGGAGTTGGCCGGCAAAGGAAGGGGTGAAAGAGGAGTGGACGGAGTATCGACTTCGGAGTCGATCGCGTAGTCGGTCGCGACTAACGAAACGCGGACTAGACGGGCGCTAGTGTCCCGAGTCTAAGCGGACATACACTAAACGAGTTTAGTATAGTCAAAGCGGAGAAGGTGAGGGTAAGAAAATGTCAATGAAGAAAGGCGATGGGTGGTGGGTGAAAAAATGGATTTGGCGACAAAGGGCTAGTTTTTATAAAAGTTTTTGATTTTTTCTTTTTTCTTTTTTAGAAAGATTTTTACAGAAATATGTACGGAAATACGGCTTAAGCAATCACAAACAAGATATGCACAATCACACCTAGATCTAGGGTAACCTAGGTCTACTAGACCTGCTCCTGAACTTGATTGTCGAAGTTAAACAGTGTCGAGAAACGGGCTTAAAAATACACTGATCACGAGGCCAGGTAAGTGCAGAGATAAGGGGAGGTTGTCCAACGCTTTCGCGAAGTTCCTTAATTAAATAACCCTTTCTCTTTCGGCGGTTGCGCCTTTAACACTTTCCTAGACACCCCGTAAACAATATACGGTTAAGCGAGGTTCTAAACACGGTTTATCTTCTCCTAATGAGCGCGAAGTCCTTAGGGCTGAAGTCTAGTATTTTTTAATTTACAATGGACAATGCATATGCTTTAGTGATTTTTGGGGTCCTGAGAAGGGTGATGAAATCCCCACCCAATCTGGATTGGTTTCAAGCCCCTTAAGTCCGTATTAAAGAAATGCAAAGCAGTAACAAATCAACTACAAACAATTTTTATTTTGCGGCGCAAAGAATCCTGCACAAGAACAGTTTATTGGAAGGGGGAGAAGAATTTGCGCCAAGAAGGCTGCAGAAAACACAATTCAGTGGAGTCCAGAGAAGTGGAGAGGAGCAGAGAGACTTACAGAGAAAAGATGGAAGCCTGAGGCCACCAAGTGGCCGCGGATCCGCGGCCTAAGCCCTCTATTGCCGTGGATACGCGGCAGGAACAGTGACTTGGGCCATCAATTTTGGTTCAGGTGCTGTTCTGGGTCCCCTCTGCTTGTCTGGATGTGTGGAATTCTGATGTGCTCACTGTATCTGCTCCAGATTTTGACAGTAGACCGGATGCTTCGTTTTGTCCGTCGCGGTGTAGCCGCAAAATGTGGGTCTATCTTCCCACGTCTTTGGCACTATACTTGAACTCCGTATTTTCAACGTCTTGGCCACTGAACTCGAACCTTGTATTTCCCTGCACACTTGCACAAAAGCTAATAAAAAAAAACAACTAGATGGTTTTTTACAAAGTATGTATTTTTTTCGTTTTTTTTTTTTTGGTTATATTTATACTTACAAATTAACCCGAAATTACACAAGGAAATAAACTACCGTCTCCCCGGCAACGGCGCCATTTGATTGTTAGAGTACGTGCGTGTTTAAGTTTTAGTTTAAATACCGCAATCAAGACGGTTTCGCTTGTAGCTAGCCGGTTGAGTACGGGTCGTCCGCAGGGAGATGGGAGACTTTTTCAATGTGTTTTAACGAGTTAAGTCCGAGAGTTCAGAGTTGTTTGTGATTATCTAAGTGTTGAGTTGATAATTAAAGAGAGCTTGTTAGGGTTAGAATTAGGTTAGTTTGAGTTAGGAGTCTCCACATCTTTCGTTGCCCCTCTTAATATCGGTGTTACGGTAATCGGCAACAACGGGGATTAGCACGACTAGGAAGGAACTTGCGAGTATAAGCTAGGCTTTCCAACGCATAAGTCCTTCCTTTTGGTGCTTGTCCGTCCGTTCTTGGCTCTTAGCCATAACCTCCGGTTAATTCAACCACAACCGGTCTCACTACAGAATCACCGCTATCATGTAGGATAGGGTGCCGTAAGGAGCGGATTGTGGTTCAATTAACGGGAGTTGAATTAAGCTGTTGGGCAAGGAAAGAGTGGGAGAGATTTCCTTCTCTCAAACTTCCCTTATCCTACCCTAACAAGTATAAAACTACTCACACTTCATGATACGGAAAAAGAAAACAAAAGAGGAAGATAGAAAGAAAGAGATTAGAAGAATACGACTAGCTATTTGCGACCTCACCTTGGCGAGGATCGAGCGTAAGCATCATTGTCGTATGTAAGGATAAAGAAAAAGAGAGAAGAAAGAAACAACAAGAAAATAACAACAGCTACTTAACGAATTAAAATTACAACAATTATAAAAAAAGGCAAGACAAGCATGATAATAAAATGATCTTCTTTATTCATCACTCTTCACTCAAAAGCTCACTACAAGTTTAATGGAGAAGAGGTGAGAAGAGGAAGAAGAAACACACTAAAACTTAGCAAAATGAAAATACAAGAATGGACCCTTTCCTTCACAAAGTTCTGGGCTATTTATAGGCCGGAGAATGGAAACCTAGGGCAACCACCAGAACAAAAACGAAAAGACCAAAATACCCCCAAAATCCCTGCACATGCGGCGCCTATACGGCCGCGGATCCGCGGCCTAGACCCCCCTTTGGCCGCGGATCCGCGGCCCTTTGGTTGAGTTGGGCCCCCCAATTTGCTGTGGTTTCCTGGTCCTCTGTGCCCTTTATTCTGGTATCTGTATTTTTTCATAATTTCTTCATGAATTTTCCAGAATTTCTGTTGAGGGAAAGGTGGACTTTTTGTCAAGATTTGGTATGATTGCCTCGAGCTCCGTGTAGATTTCTTGGAACTTGTTGTTGCCATTGAGCCTTGTGCATGAAGGTGACATTGATTTGACATTTTGTCTTCCTAAACTGGTATCTGGCAACATACGGATGACGAGCGGAGACCGAGTTTTCTCAGTGGTTGGCAGAAACCCGGATTTTGTTGTGTTTTCCATGAATTTCACCGTTTTAGAACCGAGAACCTGTATTCTGCAACTGACTAGCAAACACGGCTCAAGAGTATCTACCGATATGCAATGTGACAAAAATTGGACGGTATGAAAATGCAAAAATCTGATATGAACACCAGCCATTCTTACAGAGTCCCACCCCTGATGGCCAGCTCGAAACTAGTTGGGTCATCATCTCATGATGCAATCATCGCTCCTACTGTCATCGAGAAACCGAAGTATCTCTCAGGTGGGTGAGGAACCCTTCTAGATCGGCAGAGAGGCTGAGGTTCGTTGGAATCTATTGAATCCTTTGGTTCTACCAAATCATCTGCTTCAGTTCGTATAGCTGGAACATTTCCAGTTCTACGTAACAGATCTTGCCTCGAGCTTGTCCGGATTTTGCATTTAGACATAGCCCGGACAACCCCAAATCTTAACCAACTTAAGATATGGGCTCTTCCCTTTCCATATCACATATAGTAGGCAACTGATTTGATCGAAACCCTATTCAATAGGTATGCAACTTCTCAAGAGCATAACTCCCATAAGGAAATAGGAAACTCAGTAGTACTCATCATAGAGCACACCATATCGCATAGGGTGCTATTGCTCCACCCCGATATACCATCGTGCTATGGTTTATACGGAGGAGTAATGCTGAGAGAGAATCTCATTCTCCTTTTAGAATAGTCCAGGATTTCCGTGCTCAAGTATTCTCCTCCCTGATCACATTAAAGGACATAATACTTATACCCGTATTTTGGTTCTCTACTTCTAAATCATATTCTGTGAATATCTCAAAAGGTTCGGACTTGTGTTTCAACAGGAACATATATCTGAATCTTGAGAGATTATCAGAGAATGTAATGAAGTAAAAAGAACCGGTCTTGGCATGTGTAGACAGAGGACCTTACATACATCATCATGTATCAATCCCAAGAGTTCACTAACTCTTTCTCCGTTTCCAATAAATAGAGCTATGGTCATTTAATCTTTGTGACATGACTGGCAGGTTTCACAAGTTGTAAATTCAAACTAATTTAAATATACATCTAAATGTAACTTCAGCCAGTCGGGTCGTATTGATATGACCTAGTCTACAATGCCTCAAGAACGAATCGTTCATTTCTGAACTCTTCCTCTTGTGTGTGTTCTGTATACTAGGAACTGTAGTTTGATTTAGAACGTCAATGCTTTTAGATAACGTGCCTGAACCGATCAACTTTTGATATAGGAAATGTTCAAAACATTATCCAACAATACAAAATTTTATCATTTCTTTACTAATAAAGAGACTGATATGATTTTGTATATCAAGTTCGGTATCTAATAGCATTTGTTCAGAATCAATGTATTGGTAATACAGGGTGACAGTGACCAACAGACTTGGCTGCAACACTTGCCCCGTTTTCTGTCTCATGAAACTTATCACCCGTTCTCAGTTTTCTACCCTTTTGTAGCCCTATGTAACAGATTACATATCTGGGATCCTGATCCGGTATCATATACCCTGGATGCGGAGGATACTGAGAAACAGTTCTTTGTAATGAACACACCCGAAGATGATGCATCAGCATGCATTCTCTTCGATTGGGCGGCACGGGAATTCTGGTAATCCCCAATTTCCTGCTCTGTCTTATAACAATTATAAGTGGGAGCGGGACCAACGTTCCCCAGCTCAGTATAACAAGCGGGTTCGGTCAATAATCCGTATTATTATCTTGATTAAGGCGTGATATGGTCGCTACATGGAGAGAGAGAGAGAGAAGAAAACACTCAGCGTGCGCTCTTGCAAGATCAGATTGGTTTTTATTTTATCTAATCAGGATGGCTCCCACTGCTTTTTATCAAATCTTCCTTCAAACCCTAAAAGGAAAGACTAGCCGGGATTAATTACACACTACAAGTTCGCCAATCTTTCAGCCAGGCCAGTGTCGGTACTTTGAGGGAGGTCCCCAGTGCTTTCGCACGAACCTAATTAATGTAAACCTCATTTTCCCAGAGGTGTAACCTCGTTGACACCTTTCTCGACACCTACTTGATCGGCTAATTGTAATATGTAAAACTCTTCCAGGAGTAACTCTTACTCGCAGCGGGTATCGGGATCCAACTATCATATAGAAAGTATGCAATCTTATTGCAAATTTCAACACTTGAAATTCCCGATAATATTTTGCCCCTAGCATCCTATGACATTGACGAAAGCCAACAAACCATAGGCTACTAGTCAAGTCCAACCCGTCATTTCTTGATTGAATTAAACCCACCCGCACGACCCTTGACGAAAGCCAACAAAGCCGCACGACTACCCTAATCCAATCGCATCATATGCAGCAGATAAGCAGCAGATAGCTACCGCACACTACACCTTGACGAAAGCCAACAAATGTAGCACGAATACTATATACAACTTATCTGAAATGACGGAGGGCTACGATAAGTTTTTCTGAAAATCTATTGCGTAATGAACTTGATATCGTTGTAGAATCAAATGATTTTAAAATGGAGTGATTTTGAGGCTTTTCTAGTTTTGCTAAAGGAGTCACTCCCGGTGAAGGGATCGTCGGTCCTTTCCTCATAGAATGAGGTGCGGGATATATCATATATATCACTGTGCGAAGCAAAGACTCTTAAAAGCTGTCAAAAGACAAACCGAGTGTGTAGTATCTGCCAAGTATTGCTAAAGGAGTCACTCCCGGTGAAGGGATCTCGGTCCTTTCCTCATCGAATAAGGTGCAGGATATATCACATATACCTCTGTGCAAAGCAAGAACTATAGCTATCTGTTTTATTTTTGAAATTCGATTCCACAACATCTTAGGTTTCTTTTATTTTCATTAATCACATTAAAGAAATCCCATCATTTATATACCTAAACATCACAGATAAATACGACGTACACTTATGCCATCCGCATTCGCCTCGATGTCCCCTCGTGCACCGTTAGGTTAGGTAACTAACGGCAGAGCGGGGCAGGGCAGGGCTAGCACGGGTGTAAAACATAAGTAACGTCTATATAATATATCATATATACTATATAATGTATCTATCACAGAACATCATATGATCACATCACTGATATCGCAGCAGAAGAAACATATGAAATATTGGATATACTAGGACGTCCGTGTTTTCAATACGAGCCAGTATAAAACACGGATTCCACGGTCGTGATGAATAGCCAATCCCACACCCCTAGACCCCTACGAGTGCGGCAAGCAACCCTACCAATTCTAGGGTTAGGAGACCCGGACTCGGCTCCTCGTGTTGGTCTCCCACTGGACCCTAGAACCCGGTTACTTGTGCTCCCCTCCTTGGGTCTATCCTAGTGCGGAAAAGTAAATAATATACAAACGGTGACATCTTCCGCAACCTGGAAGTGCCCCAATAAAAGAATATTACATACAAGTTTTTACATGAATGAAAATGAAAAACACTCATCTCACATAAAAACCCCCGGCTATTCAAACACGATGATCCAATATAACATATCCAGCAACACATAACATCACATGTCATTAACGTAAGTAAGTATGACCGATTGCCATCGACGTATAGCAATGACAATCGGCAATACCACTACATACTACACTTACGGTCACAGAAAAGAAAGTGTAAAACTACAACAGTTGGAATCCGCAACCTCTTTAGACATCACATGCCTAATCAAATGAAATACTTAGACATCGCATGCCTAACAATTATAAACCCCGCATTTTAGTCTCATTATCGAAAACACTTTTCAATATCAAGTCGGGCAATTCAACAAGATTCCCGACATCCTGATCGAATGCTCGTTGCAAACTTTAGTAGGCGGCCGCACCCCCGACGCCGTCAACAAAGTGCACCAAGGCGGAACACCTCTGACGCGAGCACCCGAACGGATGCTTTCGGCGACGGGGTTCTCCTACAGTCACTTGGTCGGGGCTATGGAGTGAGGCTGTCTATTAAGTTTACCCGAAGAGTATCTGCGTACGCTACGTGATTGCGACGGAATTTTGATCACATCAAAATTCCGTGGCAACCGATCAAGTGAGACTAAACCGCTAGATTTATAACATTCATTCAGTTATCTCATAACTTATTGTGAATTCCAATTATTGTATCCCATTCCAGATAAACAGAAAATGTTAAACTTTCCGATTGAACAGTCAAACACCCGAGTTTTCCCGAAACAGCTCAACTCTTGAAATAAGTTTAAAAACATTCACTTCGTACCTCAGTACCAACGGTCCAGCCGTAGAAGGGTCAAGCCAACGCCTCACATGTGGCACGCCGTACTGCCCCAAACCCGAAGGTTCAAAGGGCAGTTCAACACGGTCACAAAATCGAGTTAAGGTTTGTTGTCTTCTAGAGGGACCATCGTGTTACTTGCACTACTTAGAACGTCATTAAACCACGGAAAGATCCAACACTTGGAAATTTCCCGGCAGGGGAAAAATCGAGCATTTATATCCGATCGAACCTTTTAACATATTCTAAATATCCGGAAAAACACATAGACAAAGCTTGATAATCCGATCGAATCAGCGAACTCCCAAAACACCCCAGAAAACTCAACTGTTGAGTCAAAATAAAAATACCCATAAAATATAAATCACAGAACTAGGAATTATGGTGAAAACATTATAGCACAAACCCCCTGTACGGCCGCGGAACCGCGGCCCAACAGCCTATTGCCGTGGTTCCGCGGTGGAATTAAGGGTTTAGGGGTTCGTTTTTCACCACAATTCTTATAATTTCCTGCTGTATTTTCAGGTATTTTTAATTCACAAAAATCCAAATTTTCAGAAAATTTCCAGAGAGCAATTTGATGTTAGGGTTTCGGGTCGATCGGACTTCTAACTCCGTCTACGCATCGCCTAAGGCTCTAGCTAGGCTCTGATACCACTGTAGGATTCCTAAGCACTCTTATGAGGTTTCACAAGGCATCAACCATGCTAATTTCAAATTTTACAAGTGCCGAGAAACCCTAATACGGATCGTTGACTAGAATTTTAGGCGAAACAAACAACTAGTTAACAACTTAACTAAGTGAACGGAAATACAACCTTTGTAGATCCGGTTCTCCACCTCCATAGCTCCATGATGAAGTCCCCTTGCTGTCCAAATCAAATCTCGGGCTCTAGCGTCGGCTTCATCGGAGAAAAGGGCGGGCTAGGTCATCGACTACGATGCCGAAGATGATCTACGTCGAGGCATCACAAGATCAAGCTCCCACTTCACCAAGTCATGAAACTTATGAAGAAAACACCCTATACTACTTGGCAAGAGGTAGAGGATGAAGAAATAGGAGGTGGGTTCACTTTAGAATTGGATTTCTCACTCTTTTCATCAAATCACCATTGATGGAATCAAGCTTCTTCATCTTGAAGAAGAAGAAGAAGAAGATGATTATTATGATAAGTTAATTAAAATAGAAAAGAAAATGAATACTTATCATAATATGAACCATGGTTATGTGTAGAGAATTGAATAAGGTTAGATGAATGGTTAGGATTAAGCATGAAGACAAAATGGTCACTTTGGTCAAAGCTTCATGAAGCTTCAACAAGCTTCAAGAATGAAAGCAACCATTTTGTTTTCTTATCCCGTTTCTTTTTAATCCAAATTAAAAAGATAAATGAATGAATAACTAAATAAAAACCCTAACCATTTACTTAACCAAGATTTAATTCTTTACACAAACCCTAGCAAACATGTATCATCAAACATGATACATCCAAGTGCACAAAAGTATATCACATATACAACTTATGAACTTCAAGTGAGAAAATCCATTTAAAGTGAACAAATACTAGTTAATGCAAAGTAATATATCAAATATATAATTATGCATTAAATCATTAAATCAACACTTGATTTAACGATCCGGTCATATCGCATATAACCGACTAATATTCAATGTATCGACTTATCGAATCAATCCTTGATTCGATAACTAGGTTATATCGCATACAACCATTCGATACATTCATCACGAGAATGAAATACGGTATCACATACACGCATTATTCTCGGTCCCGCACATATCTCATATGCGCTCCTATTTCGTTTCGCTTGAGCCAGGAAACCTCTGTGTAGGACTCTAAAGACTCGTCAATACGCCGGCAGCAGGTGATGATCATATCAAACACCCACAAGCCGCAAGTGGTCTGCTAAACGTAACGGCCACCCGGGTATTGAGCGATCAGAAGATCGACGAGCAAGCCCGCTCACACTCCTGTGAATCCAACCAGTAACACTTACCGTACAGTCCGGTCTGTTCGTCTGATATGTCGCATATCTCGCCTAGGGGTGGTAAACATCAGACCCCAATAGCTCGACAAGTCATGCCGACGTGAGGTCCATAACATGTGTGAAACTACTGATAACACTTACCAGTAGATCACTACAACCCTGGCCAGGGATTTCCTGTTATGGCCAGTCGAGCATAGCGCAACATCAACCCCCAATACCGGGAGAAACAAATCCCCTCCTATCGCTCATTGCCTCCATGTGATTCGGGACTGTACCCAAAAGCCACCGTTTTGCACGCCCTCTTGGACATAGTAAGGTGGAAATCAAAGCACAGTGGGAATCACACAAGACTCTATGACGATATCGGGTCAACAGACTACTCTGTACCAGTGTCACCAGAGAACTGCCATCTGACGTAAGGTATAATACCATCTAGGAGTTCTCGGCGAGTCCGTCCAGTGTACCCAGTCTCCACTGAGCACCCGTATATCATCCCTGATGTCAAACACCAATGGATATGGGATCATCCATCGCCCATCTGTATGGGTCGAGTATACGCTAGTCTACTCTGGTATATCGATGCCCCATCTCGATACACCCACGACTAGGGACCTTGAAGGATGTACTTATGGACTACCATGTCCCCACTAGTATGATCCGCATCATAGTCTTGGTAGTCAAGTACACATCCTAAGGGCTTTACCAACATGTAACAGAGAGACAATCAGTGTACACGTTAATGCAAAGAGTAACCAGATAGAATACTATCATGTCGAGCGAGAAAGTCCTCCCTATATATGTCCAAGTATCCACTACTATATACATCCTATGTATAGTAATGGCCTCTAGGGCATACATATAACTAACAATCTCCCACTTGCACTAGGGCCATCTGTAGCAGTGGTTGTAGTATCTCATACTCAACCATCCAATAAAAGTCTCTCTAGGAATAGGCCTTCATGAGTGGATCCGCCGTGTTGTCATCTGTGTCTACTCTCCTAACCTCAATCCCCTGGAGATCAACCATCTCCATGATCAGGTAATACTGCCTTTGAATATGTCTGGATCACTGATGGGACAGACGTTCCTTGGCATAAGCCACAACTCCATTGTCACACAATGGGAGGAACTAAGTTCATCTCATGAACTAATATAAACCCAGACAGCCTCTTTGGTAGCATCTTAAGTAGCGACATATTCAGCCTTTAATCGTCTAGTATCCCACAGTATCTATCTTGGAACTCTTCCAACATACCGTCCCTCCACTGAGGGTAAAGACAATGCCTGTGACTGACATTCAGTCGTCCTTATCACCCTGGAACCCCTCCAGTGATTCTCCCCAGGGTCGATTGATACCATCTCACTACATCTAGTGAGTATCCTAACATCCAATTACATCTATCTCATAGATGAAAACTCAGGATTTAGGAGGTATCGCTTTGATCCTATATGGAGAATCCTTGTGATAAGCGGAGATTGACCGAGCGTAGCATAGGAAACTCCTTCCCCATCAAGAGTATGTCATCCACGCACTCTACGAGGATCACTACCATACTCCCTACTACCTTCTTGTATATACAAGGTTCATCTACCATTTTGATAAAGTCAAACTTTTTGACTACCACATCAAAACAGATGTTCTAACTCCGCGATGCCTGCTTTATCCTATAAAGCATCTTGCACACGTTTCCGCTGCTCCCACTGTCTACGAAGCCCTCTGGCTGTGTACTTATAGACGCTCTCTTCCAAAACATCATTTTAGAAAAGCAGTCATGACACCCAACCACCAGATATTATAGTCATGGTATGTAGCCGTGGCAAGTAGTATATGGATGGACTTAAGCATAGATCATTAGAAAGAGGTTTCAACATAATCCATACCTGGTTAATGATGCAAACCTTTAACAAGTCTAGCTTTGAAAGTCTCAACTTTTCCATGTACACCAAGTAATCTTCTCAAGATATACTTGCTCCTGATGGGGATTTAACCCTTCCGATATATCAACCAAAGTCCATACTTTGTTGGTGTATAAGGATTCCATCTCAGATCACTAAGCATCCAGCCATTCTTACAGAGTCCCACCCCTGATGGCCAGCTCGAAACTAGTTGGATCATCATCTCATGATGCAATCCTCGCTCCCACTGTCATCGAGAAACCGAAGTATCTCTCAGGTGGGTGAGGAACCCTTCTAGATCGGCGGAGAGGCTGAGGTTCGTTGGAATCTACTGAATCCTTTGGTTCTACCAAATCATCTGCTTCAGTTCATATAGCTAGAACATTTCCAGTTCTTCGTAACAGATCTTGCCTCGAGCTTGTCCGGATTTTGCTTTTAGACATAGCCCGGACAACCCCAAATCTTAACCAACTTAAGATATGGGCTCTTCCCTTTCCATATCACATATAGTAGGCAACTGATTTGATCGGAACCCTATTCAATAGGTATGCAGCTTCTCAAGAGCATAACTCCCATAAGGAAATAGAAAACTCAGTAGTACTCATCATAGAGCACACCATATCGCATAGGGTGCTATTGCTCCACCCCGATATACCATCGTGCTATGGTTTATACGGAGGAGTAATGCTGAGAGAGAATCTCATTCTCCTTTTAGAATAGTACAGGATTTCCGTGCTCAAGTATTCTCCTCCCTGATCACATTAAAGGACATAATACTTATACCCGTATTTTGGTTCTCTACATCTAAATCATATTCTGTGAATATCTCAAAAGGTTCGGACTTGTGTTTCAACAGGAACATATATCTGAATCTTGAGAGATTATCAGAGAATGTAATGAAGTAAAAAGAACCGGTCTTGGCATGTGTAGACAGAGGACCTTACATACATCATCATGTATCAATCCCAAGAGTTCACTAACTCTTTCTCCGTTTCCAATAAACAGAGCTATGGTCATTTAATCTTTGTGACATGACTGGCAAGTTTCACAAGTTGTAAATTCAAACTAATTTAAATATACATCTAAATGTAACTTCAGCCAGTCGGGTCATATTGATATGACCTAGTCTACAATGCCTCAAGAACGAATCGTTCATTTCTGAACTCTTCCTCTTGTGTGTGTTCTGTATACTAGGAACTGTAGTTTGATTTAGAACGTCAATGCTTTTAGATAACGTGCCTGAACCGATCAACTTTTGATATAGGAAATGTTCAAAACATTATCCAACAATACAAAATTTTATCATTTCTTTACTAATAAAGAGACTGATATGATTTTGTATATCAGGTTCGGTATCTAATAGCATTTGTTCAGAATCAATGTATTGGTAATACAGGGTGACAGTGACCAACAGACTTGGCTGCAACACTTGCCCCGTTTTCTGTCTCATGAAACTTATCACCCGTTCTCAGTTTTCTACCCTTTTGTAGCCCTATGTAACAGATTACATATCTGGGATCCTGATCCGGTATCATATACCCTGGATGCGGAGGATACTGAGAAACAGTTCTTTGTAATGAACACACCCGAAGATGATGCATCAGCATGCATTCTCTTCGTTTGGGCGGCACGGGAATTCTGGTAATCCCCAATTTCCTGCTCTGTCTTATAACAATTATAAGTGGGAGCGGGACCAACGTTCCCCAGCTCAGTATAACAAGCGGGTTCAGTCAATAATCCGTATTATTATCTTGATTAAGGCGTGATATGGTCGCTACCTGGAGAGAGAGAGAGAGAAGAAAAAACTCAGCGTGCGCTCTTGCAAGATCAGATTGGTTTTTATTTTATCTAATCAGGATGGCTCCCACTGCTTTTTATCAAATCTTCCTTCAAACCCTAAAAGGAAAGACTAGCCGAGATTAATTACACACTACAAGTTCGCCAATTTTTCAGCCAGGCCAGTGTCGGTACTTTAAGGGAGGTCCCCCGTGCTTTCGCACGAACCTAATTAATGTAAACCTCGTTTTCCCAGAGGCGTAACCTCCTTGACACCTTTCTAGACACCTACTTGATCGGCTAATTGTAATATGTAAAACTCTTCCAGGAGTAACTCTTACTCGCAGCGGGTATTGGGATCCAACTATCATATAGAAAGTATGCAATCTTATTGCAAATTTCAACACTTGAAATTCCCGATAATATTTTGCCCCTAGCATCCTATGACCTTGACGAAAGCCAACAAACCATAGGCTACTAGTCAAGTCCAACCCGTCATTTCTTGATTGAATTAAACCCACCCGCACGACCCTTGACGAAAGCCAACAAACCCGCACGACTACCCTAATCCAATCGCATCATATGCAGCAGATAAGCAGCAGATAGCTACCGCACACTACACCTTGACGAAAGCCAACAAATGTAGCACGAATACTATATACAACTTATCTGAAATGACGGAGGGCTACGACAGGTTTTTCTGAAAACCTATTGCGTAATGAACTTGATATCGTTGTAGAATCAAATGATTTTAAAATGGAGTGCTTTTGAGGCTTTTCTAGTTTTGCTAAAGGAGTCACTCCCGGTGAAGGGATCGTCGGTCCTTTCCTCGTAGAATGAGGTGCGGGATATATCATATATATCACCGTGCAAAGCAAAGACTCTTAAAAGCTGTCAAAAGACAAACCGAGTGTGTAGCATCTGCCAAGTATTGCTAAAGGAGTCACTCCCGGTGAAGGGATCTCGGTCCTTTCCTCATCGAATAAGGTGCAGGATATATCACATATACCTCTGTGCAAAGCAAGAACTGTAGCTATCTGTTTTATTTTTGAAATTCGATTCCACAACATCTTAGGTTTCTTTTATTTTCATTAATCACATTAAAGAAATCCCATCATTTATATACCTAAACATCACAGATAAATACGACGTACACTTATGCCATCCGCATTCGCCTCGATGTCCCCTCGTGCACCGTTAGGTTAGGTAACTAACGGCAGAGCGGGGCAGGGCTAGCACGGGTGTAAAACATAAGTAACGTCTATATAATATATCATATATACTATATACTGTATCTATCACAGAACATCATATGATCACATCACTGATATCGCAGCAGAAGAAACATATGAAATATTGGATATACTAGGACGTCCCTGTTTTCAATACGAGCCAGTATAAAACACGGATTCCACGGTCGTGATGAATAGCCAATCCCACACCCCTAGACCCCTACGAGAGCGGCAAGCAACCCTACCAATTCTAGGGTTAGGAGACCCGGACTCGGCTCCTCGAGTTGGTCTCCCACTGGACCCTAGAACCCGGTTACTTGTGCTTCCCTCCTTGGGTCTATCCTAGTGCGGAAATGTAAATAATATACAAATGGTGACATCTTCCGCAACCTGGAAGTGCCCCAATAAAAGAATATTACATACAAGTTTTTACATGAATGAAAATGAAAAACACTCATCTCACATAAAAACCCCCGGCTATTCAAACACGATGATCCAATATAACATATCCAGCAACACATAACATCACATGTCATCAACGTAAGTAAGTATGCATACACCGATTGGCGTCGAAGTATAGCAATGACAATCGGCAATACCACTACAAACTACACTTACGGTCACAGAAAAGAAAGTGTAAAACTACAACAGTTGGAATCCGCAACCTCTTTAGACATCACATGCCTAATCAAATGAAATACTTAGACATCGCATGCCTAACAATTATAAACCCCGCATTTTAGTCTCATTATCGAAAACACTTTTCAATATCAAGTCGGGCAATTCAACAAGATTCCCGACATCCTGATCGAATGCTCGTCGCAAACTTTAGTAGGCGGCCGCACCCCCGACGCCGTCGACAAAGTGCACCAAGGCGGAACACCGCTGCCGCGAGCACCCGAACGGATGCTTTCGGCGACGGGGTTCTCCTACAGTCACTTGGTCGGGGCTATGGAGCGAGGTTGTCTATTAAGTTTACCCGGCGAGTATCCGCGTATGCTACGTGATTGCGACGGACTTTTGATCACATCAAAATTCCGTGGCAACCGATCAAGTGAGACTAAACCGCTAGATTTATAACATTCATTCAGTTATCTCATAACTTATTGTGAATTCCAATTATTGTATCCCATTCTAGATAAACAGAAAATGTTAAACTTTCCGATTGAACAGTCAAACACCCGAGTTTTCCCGAAACAGCTCAACTCTTGAAATAAGTTTAAAAACATTCACTTCGTGCCTCAGTACCAACGGTCCAGCCGTAGAAGGGTCAAGCCAACGCCTCACATGTGGCGCGCCGTACTGCCCCAAACCCGAAGGTTCAAAGGGCAGTTCAACACGGTCACATAATCTAGTTAAGGTTTTTTGTCTTCTAGAGTGACCATCGCGTTACTTGCACTACTTAGAACGTCATTAAACCACGGAAAGATCCAACACTTGGAAATTTCCCGGCAGGGGAAAAATCGGGCATTTATATCCGATCGAACCTTTTAACATATTCTAAATATTCGGAAAAACACATAGACAAAGCTTGATAATCCGATCGAATCAGCGAACTCCCAAAACACCCCAGAAAACTCAACTGTTGAGTCAAAATAAAAATACCCATAAAATATAAATCACAGAACTAAGAATTATGGTGAAAACATTATAGCACAAACCCCCTGTAGGGCCGCGGAACCGCGGCCCAAGCAGCCTATTGCCGCGGTTCCACGGTGGAATTAAGGGTTTAGGGGTTCGTTTTTCACCACAATTCTTATAATTTCCTGTTGTATTTTTCAGGTATTTTTAATTCACAAAAATCCAAATTTTCAGAAAATTTCCAGAGAGCATTTTGATGTTAGGGTTTCGGGCTGATCGGACTTCTAACTCCGTCTACGCATCGCCTAAGGCTCTAGCTAGGCTCTGATACCACTGTAGGATTCCTAGGCACTCTTATGAGGTCTTACAAGGTATCAACCATGCCAATTTCAAATTTTACAAGTGCCGAGAAACCCTAATACGGATCGTTGACTAGAATTTTAGGCGAAACAAACAATTAGTTAACAACTTAACTAAGTGAACGGAAATACAACCTTTGTAGATCCGGTTCTCCACCTCCATAGCTCCATGATGAAGTCCCCTTGCTGTCTAAATCAAATCCCAGGCTCTAGCGTCGGCTTTATCGTAGAAATGGGCGGGCTAGGTCATCGACTACGATGCCGAAGATGATCTACGTCGAGGCATCACAGAGCAAGCTCCCACTTCACCAAGTCCTGAAACTTGTGAAGAAAACACCCTATACTACTTGGCAAGATGTAGAGGATGAAGAAATAGGAGGTGGGTTCACTTTAGAATTGGATTTCTCACTCTTTTCATCAAATCACCATTGATGGAATCAAGCTTCTTCATCTTGAAGAAGAAGAAGAAGAAGAAGATTATTATGATAAATTAATTAAAATAGAAAAGAAAATGAATACTTATCATAATATGAACCATGGTTATGTGTAGAGAATTGACTAAGGTTAGATGAATGGTTAGGGTTAAGCATGAAGACAAAATGGTCACTTTGGTCAAAGCTTCATGAAGCTTCAACAAGCTTCAAGAATGAAAGCAACCATTTTGTTTTCTTATCCCATTTCTTTTTAATCCAAATTAAAAAGATAAATGAATGAATAACTAAATAAAAACCCTAACCATTTACTTAACCAAAATTTAATTCTTTACACAAACCCTAGCAAACATGTATCATCAAACATGATACATCCAAGTGCACAAAAGTATATCACATATACAACTTGTGAACTTCAAGTGAGAAAATCCATTTAAAGTGAACAAATACTAGTTAATGCAAAGTAATATATCAAATATATAATTATGCATTAAATCATTAAATCAACACTTGATTTAACGATCCGGTCATATCGCATATAACCGACTAATATTCAATGTATCGACTTATCGAATCAATCCTTGATTCGATAACTAGGTTATATCGCATACAACCATTCGATACATTCATCGCGAGAATGAAATACGGTATCACATACACGCATTATTCTCGGTCCCTCACATATCTCATATGCGCTCCTATTTCGTTTCGCTTGAGCCAGGAAACCTCTGTGTAGGACTCTAAAAACTCGTCAATACGCCGGCAGCAGGTGATGATCATATCAAACACCCACAAGCCGCAAGCGGTCTGCTAAACGTAACGGCCACCCGGGTATTGAGCGATCAGAAGATCGACGAGCAAGCCCGCTCACACTCCTGTGGATCCAACCAGTAACACTTACCGTACAGTCTGGTCTGTTCGTCTGATATGTCGCATATCTCGCCTAGGGGTGGTAAACATCAGACCCCAATAGCTCGATAAGTCATGCCGACGTGAGGTCTATAACATGTGTGAAACTACTGATAACACTTACCAGTAGATCACTGCAACCCTGGCCAGGGATTTCCTGTTATGGCCAGTCGAGCATAGCGCAACATCAACCCCCAATACCGGGAGAGACAAATCCCCTCCTATCGCTCATTGCCTGCATGTGATTTGGGACTGTACCCAAAAGCCACCATTTTGCACGCCCTCTTGGACGTGGTAAGGTGAAAATCAAAGCACAGTAGGATTCACACAAGACTCTATGACGATCTCGGGTCAACAGACTACTCTGTACCAGTGTCACCAGAGAACTGCCATCTGACGTAGGGTATAATACCATCTGGGAGTTCTCGGCGAGTCCGTCCAGTGTACCCAGTCTCCACTGAGCACCCGTATATCATCTCTGATGTCAAACACCAATGGATATAGGATCATCCATCGCCCATCTGTATGGGTCGAGAAGGTATACGCTAGTCTACTCTGGTATATCGATGCCCCATCTCGATATACCCACGACTAGGGACCTTGAAGGATGTACTTATGGACTACCATGTCCCTACTAGTATGATCTGCATCATAGTCTTGGTAGTCAAGTACACATCCTAAGGGCTTTACCAACATGTAACAGAGAGACAATCAGTGTACACGTTAAGGTAAAGAGTAACCAGATAGCATACTATCATGTCGAGCGAGAAAGACCTCCATATATATGTCCAAGCATCCACTACAATATACATCCTATGTATAGTAATGGCCTTTAGGGCATACATATAACTAACACCCCCGTCACGGAAATACGTCATCCAATGACCCCATCGTGGAAATATGGCAGCATATGACCCTGTCACGGAAATACATCATCCAATGACCCCGTCTCGGAAATACGTCATCCAAATGACCCCGTCGCGGAAACACGTCAGCAAATGACCCCGTCACGGAAATATGTCATCAAATGACCCCGTCGCGGAAACACGTCAGCAAGTGACCCCGTCGTGGAAATTCGTCATCCAATGACCCCGTCGCGGAAATACGTCAGCACATGCCCCAGTCGCGGAAATACGTCATCTAATGACCCCGTCGCGGAAATACATCATCCAATGACCCCGTCGCGGAAATACGTCATCAACTGACCCCATACGGCCAAAGTCAACCCTCGACCTCCCCGTTGAAGCAATGTTTTGACTCGGAAGCAGGTCAGCTCATCAATCACTTATGAGTCCTCTCGACTTGTAAGGAAGAAAACTCTCTTGTGAGATCCTTACGACTCTCAAGAGAAAACGCACTAAGGAATCCTCACAATTTCTAAAGAGAAAATACACCTACGAGATCCTCTCGACTCGTAGGGAGAAAAATCTTTATGAGACCCTCACGGCTTATAAAGTTGAAAAGTCTTAGGCAGCAGACCTAAACCTGTTTCCTAAGCCATCGCTACCTTGCAAAGAGTCAAAGATGGACAGCTACCTACTATCTACGGGCCACACCTACTAAAATCACATTATGACAACACAGCAAAAAGAAGAAAGCGACAGTGGGAGATAAAAAATGTGTATCTTTTATTCATGAATTCAATTGAGTACAGGACGAATCATGTAAAAGAGTAAAAAATGGATACATGTTATTCAAAGATTACAAAAGTAGCTACTAAGATGAAGGCATTTTCAGTAAATCAGCCAGATGCTCGCTCACTCCTCTCAGCTCCTTTTCGTGATCAGTTGCCGCGGCAAGCTCTACTTCGACTAGAGCCCGTTGCTGCAAGTAAGACGAAAGTTTCTCATTGATTTCACATTGAGCAACTTCGCGATTCTGCGTAACCCGCTCTAAGAAGTTGAGTTTCTGCCTTAGCGCTAGCCCGTCCGAAATACATCGTTGTAAATTGTCGAAGACGGCTCTCAGTTGCGCAGCGTTTGCTTCAACCTGGGCGCGCAATCAGGAGGATTCACCTGAAGCTTCCTCGCGTTCCTTCCGCATTAAGGTCGCTTGTTTTTCAAAATGGCGGAGGAAGGGAACGCTCTGCTCAACCCATGCAGCCCGTTGGGAGTTCGAAGCCAACACCTCCGGAGCAGGACGCCTAAGCTCAAGCTCATGAAGGCAGGCCTCAATCTTCCTACAGTGATTAACCCAAGACTCAACGACGCCTTCGCTATGGAAGTTCACGAGCGTCGCCAGCATGAGATTAACCTCGGCAGCAAAATCTACAGCAAATGTAGGGACCTCTGCGTTAAGCTCCTTGATGTACTCACTTAACATGCGCAGGCTGGTCGCAGCGCCCTTGGAAGATGGACGTCTGGAAAATGGCTCTGCCGGCATTAAGATGCAAGACTTGAAGGGAGCTGGAGTCGGTGCGATTGCTGCAAAACAAATCATAGCCAGATATTAGCTTAAGAAACAAAGAAGATGCAAGAGCGATGAAGGCTACTATACCGGTTACGGCAGGTGGCAGAGCTGGGAGTACTGGTGGCGCGACGATTCTTTTGTCCCCTCCTTCAATTTATAGTATTGCAATCAACTTAAAGTTAACAATGGCAGGGTCACCTATTAAAGAAACGAAATGACGTCGGTTAGAGAAGACACTCACCGGCACCAGTAGGCAAAGTGACTTCCGATTGGAAGGAGAAGTGCAGGTTCAAAACTTGATACAGATGATCAAAGAGAACTCCTCCAAGATTACGACGATACATGGTCAGTACACGAAAGATGTTTTCCCCGGTCCGAATTAATCGCAAACCCATACCTTCCAGCATTTGAGAGGATATAAGAGGAGACGAAAGGACAGCGACCGTCAGAGCGGCAGCTAGTGATGCTTCTTCAGATGGCACAACCTCAGCACTCACCACACCTACATTCGAAAGGAACAAAATGTCATTAGAAGAGACCTAAAGGGATTGCAAAACGAAAAAATGCAGCGACCCGAGACCTACCAGACAAGTCATCAGCCAAAACTGCGATGGAAGCATCACCAAGCGTCGCGACTTCTTCGATTTCATTCGGGGGGATGGTCTCCCCGCCCGTGGCTTCGTCCCCTGATTCCACGAGAGCCGTCGTGACACTCACAATGCCAGGCGATGGTAGGGAACCGCAGGTGGAAAGAGCGGCAATTGGAGTAATCCCGGACTCCTGAGAAATAGTGGCCACTTCGGGCTCAGTGATTGCCGTCATCTCACCTACCACCTCCTCACTAGGACTTGGCCCTACAGGGTATGATATATGACAATCTGAAGATCAAACTCTAATAAAAAAACCCAGTGTTACGTTACCTTAGGACGGCTTTTCAATTGCTTCCCGAGCCACGCGTACCTCCTGTCAATGAGCGATAGACAGGGCAGCCGGAGCACCCCTAGAGAAATAGGGACAGGGGAAGCAGTGCTCGAGCCTGCACCAATAGCCAAGGCGGCATCACGTTCTTTCGTTGCACGCCTCTTGCGCTTCCTTTCAGCCTGAGCCGCCAGAGCTGACCTCCTCAAGACCTCCGTCACGGAGAAGTCATCGTCCGAACCAAGTTCTGCATCTGGAACCTCTACGGCATCCATCATCGACTGTTCAGCGAAGTTTCTTTCGGCGATACTGAGGGAACTGGGACTTTGGCAGTCGGCCCTGGAAGCGCTGCAGCGCCGCCTTGCAGGATTGGCACTGCACTCAGGATAACCTGAGTCGAGGTAGCCCCTACAATAAGATGAAAGAAGAGTTAGTATACCCATAAAAACGGGAATGAAGGCACCAATGCCCAAGGAAGCACGAAGCCTTTGCTCCTCTTCAAAAGTCTTGAGAGAAGCCGCGAGAACCTCTTCAGTGGAGATGCCTGTTGAAGAAGAAGTGTCATTCAAAGCATGATAATAAAATGGTAACAGCGAAAAGATACAACTGAAGTCTACCTGACTATACAAGGGTGATCAGTCCTGCTTTGTTGCTAGCTAATCACTCGGAAGCTGCAATAGCAGCCTCTAGATCGGTATCATCCGGCATCATGAATAAGCCTTCATTAGTCCTGTATTCACTCCAGCCCTCGTTGTTAGGAGCATGGGGCTCCTGGCCAAATACGACGTCCGCAGAAAGTATCAATTTCTTTTTCTTCTACGAGCGAGCGCCAACAGCCGACAACAAGAGCTTACGTTTGGCGGGAAACTTTGGGCGACGAGTCCCAATTTCCATACCCACACCCGACTCAGGGGACGTCGCAGCTACCGCTTTTTCAGGCACACGGGGTAGGGGCAGCTCAAGCATAACACGTGGTATCGCAACCGCAGTAGCGTCCCTTAAGGGAGAACGGACGATGGTCTGTCACTCTAAAGGAACAGCGGAATTACCAGCCGGGGCGGTGCCTTTGCGATCAAGAAACAATCGCTTTTCTTCTCTAATAACGGCACCCATCGAATGCTGGTACTATGCCACATATACGTTCAGGGATTTTGGAACATAACTCGGCTCACTAATAAAGAAATTGGAGCTGGTGTTCATTCGCATAAAATGGTGCAATGCGCTCCGGATACCCTCTTCAGTAACGGCCGGCTCAACTAAGAAGGCATCAAGCGAGACATCCTGATTATAGCTTAATTGCTGGGCGAAACGATGTGGGTTGTACCTCATGAACAACACCGAATCATTCTTCCTAAACATGAGAAAGCCCAGCCTGATGGAGTATAAATGAAGTATCTCCCGAGGTTTCAAGATAGAGGTCCCGTCTTTAAAAACGTCCCGTAATGGTTGCACCGTTTTTGCGGATTCTTTACCAATGGTTAGAACCTTATCAGTAAAGATCATGCCATCTCCAACCGTGCACGGACGAAGGAGCAAACCCTAGCTTCCCGCTGTGTCGGATTTACAATGGACGCGTCAACTAGCCGCATGATCCGAGGGAAGTTATACTTGTCGTAGAAGAAATGCCTTTTGTGGGCACCGAAAACGCTAAGTACATGTAGCTCAATCTATGACATAAAATAATACATCGAGAAGTTCACGTGATGCACCCCTGGTTCAGTAGTGTCTGCCGCTAAGCTGAGGCCGTGATAAAAATGGGCTAACCAAGCGACCCCGACGGCCACTTGCATCCCAGCAACCATTCGATGAGCTGGATAAAAAACGGACGGCCTCATATGGCGAGGATGCATTGGAAGCACAAACCAGCTTAGCCATAGCCCGAGGAACCCCAAAAAGAACGCTTCTTCGTCGATCCCAGGAGCTGCAAGCTCTGTAAAAGAGATGACCGAGGTGTTGGGGAGAAAGAAATCCCTCTGATCCACCTCCGCTGCCGGATGGTTGTCCAAACCAAAACCGAAAGGATCGTCGAGTTTGGAAAATTTCACGGCTTCCTTCGACAGGACTTCTGAGTGGAGAAAACGGGCGATGAAATCTGTGAAATTAACCATACGGCCTCTGGATTCGAGAAAAAGGTTCTCATAGATATTCAACACCTTTATCAAACTCGGGAATTGATGTTGGATAGAGTTCTCTAGGGTAAGGCCGATTAACACTGATTTAGAGGCATAGATGTACTCGTCCGGAGGAAGCGGCTCCTCGTAGTGTTCTCCCCTAACAGGTAAACCAGAGACCTCTGCAAACTCCTCTAAAGAAATTGAGACTTCTCGATCCAACAGAAGGAAGGTGTGGGTCTGAATATTCCACTGCTCTATAAATGCCTTGACCCACCATGCAGGAGGCGTAGAATATTGAAAGAGAGAAGCGTAAATCGCGGGATACAACCCGAGCTTCAGCAACTGCGACTTCTTGGCCGACAAAATGTAGCGGGCCCATTGTAAATACCCAGCTGGATGACGAGGGATTAGGCCTATCATATACGGATGTCCCCAAGGACGTGACTCAACCTGGCATATGCGCTGTCATAGAGTGTCCAAAGCCGCCGCCGGCTGTACGGGTATTGCAGCCATAGAAGGTGTCACGCCCCGCTTCCTAGAGTGCGCTAAGATCGGCACGTGACAGAGCCAACCATGCTACATGTAGTTAGGAAACATCCCTCCACAGTCACATTACGGCTATCTATAAGATATCAAGAACAGTAGAAATAAAATAAACTGTCTGGTACATGTCCATATGCCAGAATAAACGAGCCAAGAAATAATATGTGGAAGCAATAAATCCAAATAACAATAACATCTGGAAAGTGTGTCCCGAATACGGGCTCACATCAGGAAATGAAAGTACGAAAATAAAACTAAACTTACTAGATATTAACAGGATCCTCACTGCTCGGCCTGTCGGCTGAAATACTCCTGATCGGCATGCGACAAAGGTAGAGGATCTGGGCCATGCAAAACCCAGACGTCAGTGCGTCATAATATCAACAATAATATAATCAGGAGTTAACATGATATGCAGGCATGAGTATGAACAGTAATAAGAGTATAACAGTAACACGAATAAGGAACAGTGAAGTGTATAATAACATGTGACGTGCAGTGAGTAATCTGAACTAAACTACTGGGTTAATTACTCTCAAGTCTTTGAAATCAATTAACGTAATTCTCATTGCAACCCATCGGTCTATACCCCGTTCATTCCCCACGGGACCACGGTAATAGGATTATTCCGTAACACCCGAAAAAACGGCAAACAATATATTCCGTAACACCTGGAAAAATGGCAAACAATATATTCCGTAACGCCCGGGAAAATGGCAAACAATATAATAGCCCTTTGAGTTGCGTTCGGTTACATTCTTGATTTTCCCTTACCCCCAAGGTTAGGTGTTCAAGTCAGGTATTGCCAATTGATATCTAATGCCAACACAGGATCAAGCAGGTACTGGGTTTGTCTATGCAGACAACAGTAACGTCCATCAGGACACCATGTCAGGATTGTTGGAATTAGTAACTGTTTCCCCCAATCAGAGCAAAACTCTGTTTTGAATTTCAAAATTCAAAATTTAAATTGAAGCAATGCTTCAGATCCTATGCGTTGCGTGCTGCGTGCCACATATCAAGCGCAGACGCGATGGCGCCAGGTGCGCTGCGGCTTAAGCAGCGCACCCAATCAGAGCAAAGCTCTGTTTCAAAATTCAAAATTTAAAAGTTGAAGCAACGTTTCAGATCCAGCGCTCTGCGCTGCGCGCCATGTGTCAAACACGGGTGCGCTAGCGCAGTTGCGCTGCGCGCCACGTGTCGAACGCAGGTATGCCAGTGCTGGAATTAAAAATTCCCCCACCATCAGATCAAAAAATCAACTAATAATAAATTATTAATTAATTAGAACAAAAGTTCTGTTATGGAAAAAAATTTCAATCTTATTAAAACAAAAAGATTATCTTCTGTAAAACAGAAACCTTAGGATCAAAGATCCAATGGTGGAAAATATTCCCAAATCAATCAGAGAAAGATCTCTTAAAACTAATTTAACAAATCATTTGGCCTAATATAAAGGACCCTAGACTTCAAGTCTAAGATATAGAGAATACAGAAGGGAAAAAAGATAGAAAAGAGAGAGAGAGAGAAACCCTCTGCAAAAAAGAGTAAGCTCTTAAGAAATGAAGATTTTTCTTCATCTTCAAGGTAAAGAACTATGTTCTTGAACAACAGAGATGAAATCATCTCGTAAAAGAAGAACCATCTTCTAAAAAGATCAGAGATCTAAAAAAAGACCAAGGTCTTTAATAAAAAAGAAAAGATCAAAGATCTAATCATAAAATAATAGAAAGAAGTAAAATACTTCGTTCACAGATCTTTTGATCTATAAAGGCAGAACCTTTTATCAAAACAAGAACTTTTGTCCTTAGATCTTGAGGCAAAGCCTCCTTTGAAGAACATAAATCTGTTCTTTGATCTTAGAATTGATCAAATGCGCTTTGCGCTATTGAAAAGTGCTTTGCACTCATGAATTTCTCCCTTGCGCTCATTGGACCGGCGCTCAGCGCCAAAACATGCTACGTGTCAACCAGAGACACAATCTGCGCTTTGCGCTTCTAAAACAGAGCACTGCGCTCATGGGCTGGCGCTTAGCGCCAAGCGCACCACGTGTCACTCACTGGTGCGCCAACAGACTAGCGCAATGCGCTCATAAATTAAAAGCGCAATGCGCTAACAAACTAGCGCTTAGCGCTAAGCACGACACGTGTCCTCTTCGTGTGTGCTACCCGACAGAAGCGCAACGCGCTCTTTGACTGGTGCAACGCGCCTGGCACACCACGTGGCGTACTGTCAGAACAAACTTTGTTTCTGATAGAAGACAAAAATGTCAGAGCCCAAAGCCTAGCATTATTAAAAGGGCTGAGCCCAAACAAAGGCTTAATAGCCAGAACAAAAATAAAAATGTTAAACATTTTTAATTGGACTTAACCCAATTCTGGCCATAAGTCCTCAACCTATATTTAACAGAGCACATCTGCTCTTTCAACCAACTCACCTTGGTTCAAGGGTACATCTCTTCACTCCTTTGATATTTGTCGTTGTAATTCTTCAACGTCTTCAAAGAGGTGACGGGTCCCGACAACCACATATTTCATGGAAAGTGGGGTCCTTAAACCCATGGACTTTGATGTCCTTAACCTCGACCGCGATGTCCTTAAACTAACAATCGACCGTGATGTCTTTAAACTAATAATCGACCGTGATGTCTTAAAACTAACATCGGACTGTGGGGTCCTTAAACTCATGGACTATGATGTCCTTAACCTCGACCGTGATATCTTAAAACTAACATCGGACTGTGGGGTCCTTAAACTCATGGACTATGATATCCTTAATCTCGATCGTGATGTCTTAAAACTAACAACGGACTGTGGGGTCCTTAAACTCATGGACTATGATGTCCTTAACCTCGACCGTGATGTCTTAAAACTAACATCGGACTGTGGGGTCCTTAAACTCATGGACTATGATGTCCTTAACCTCGACCGTGATGTCTTAAAACTAACAACGGACTGTGGGGTCCTTAAACCCATAGATTATAATGTCCTTAATCTCGACCGTGATGTCTTAAAACTAAATCGGACTGTGGGGTCCTTAAACTCATGGACTATGATGTCCTTAACCTTGACCGCGATGTCTTTAAATTAACATCGGACTGTGGGGTCCTTAAACCCATGGACTATGATGTCCTTAACCTCGACCGCGATGTCTTTAAACTAACATCGGACTGTGAGGTCCATAAACTCATGGACTATGATGTCCTTAATCTTGACCGCGATGTCTTTAAACTAACATCGGACTGTGAGGTCATTATACTCATGGACTATGATGTCCTTAACCTCGACCGCGATGTCTTAAAACTTACATCGGACTGTGGGGTTCTTAAACCCATGGACTATGATGTCCTTAACCTCGACCGTGATGTCTTTAAACTAAAATCGGACTGTGAGGTCCTTAAACTCATGGACTATGATGTCCTTAACCTTGACCGTGATGTCTTTAAACTAATATCGGACTGTGAGGTCCTTAAACTCATGGACTATTGTTCAGTTGATAAAACTGCACATTTAATATGACATTTTTTCTTACTATTTCTATATTAGAAAAGGTGCTTATTATAATATATGATACATATGAGGGTTAATCTGTAAAAATATTATTTTCATGTGTTTATATATTATAATTAACATTTGGTAGGAAAATGTAAGCATATAATATTCATATAATATTTGGCCCATTTAAAATATGCTTACTTTATTAAATACCTTTGACCAAAGTCTTAATGGTTAAGTTAATATCTCAATATAACAAACTCTATTAAATATTATTTGTTGAGTTATTGTGCAGAATTTGCGGGGCTAAAATCAAGGGAATCAAAGTTGTTAAAGCAAACCTGCCTAATTAAGAAAGTAAACTAAAGAAATCAATTCTGGCAGTGACGTAGAAAAGATGTTCAGTTTCCAGAGATTCAAAAGATCACCACGTGTCACCAAAAGAAGCCACAAGAAATTTAAGGCCAAGATCCTACCATAAAACCGCGGATCCGCAGTCAAACCCATCCAACGGCCGCGGTTTCGCCGCACTTTAAGGGAGTTGGGATTCTGGATTTTTTTGGTTAGAATCGTAGCAACTAGTTTCCAAATTAGGAAACTAGGGTTCTAGTTCTGGGACTATAAATAAGGACCGCGAGCCTATTAGAAAAATCATCAAGTCGACGAGATTACGAAGTCCAAGACGGCTCATGCATCCAGGCTGATCATCAACTGTTCGTCTACCTCCTTAAAAGAGATCGAGAAGCAACTAGAAATTGTAATCATTTTCTAAGGAATCAAAGTGTAATGAATATTGTTGATTAATAATGGTAGCTTTCTTTTTCTTATTCTATTTCTTCGTAGTTTAATTATGCATTTTCTCTCCATCTCTTTTTCTCCCAACATGCACGAGTAATTCTCCGCTTGATAGGGTTCGTAGGATTAGGGTTGGTTAATGGATGATGAAGATCCATACACCCTTTTTACGTCCTATAAACTTTATCAAAAGAATCATTAACATCCTAATCGGGCGCACTACCAATTCGTTGTTAATCTCGACCGCGATTAGAGATTAGATTAATGATTATTTTGGTAAAGGCTAGATATGAACGGAGTTCCGTGTCGAGATAGGGGTTAAGAGTGGGATTCCTTTTCCCTCCAGAAACCCTAATCTACACGCATCACTATCGTTCTAGTTTTGAATATATTAAAGGATAAAAAGGGTAATTTTTAATTAATCATCTATAACTACTAAATCCTAACGAACCCTACAAGCCCCTTCTTATATTAACTACATCCATAAATAATCTAGATCTATATTTTGCATTGGTGCTTAACGTAGATCTAGAAACCATTCTACAATATTCTTTATCCCTCCTCTCTTTTTCAACACATCTAAAATAAGAGTAAAAGATTCAACGTTTCCCTGAGGACGACCCGTACTCATCTCGATCTAGCTACACGCGACACCGTTATTGATTGCGGTTAACTACTATAAACACAACTTTTTCGTATCAATCAAATGGCGTCATTGCCGGGGATACGTGCGTAATTTTTTATTCTTACTATTTGTGTTGAATTCTTAGACGATTCATATCATAATTAAAACAAAACTGCAAATTGTATATTTAACGATTATTGTGTGAATTTTTGCGAGGGGATCTGGAGACGCAGACTTGAGAAAACAGAGAGACAGAGACATTCTTAGCGATCCAGAGGAGTACAAGAGGCCACGTAGCAAATTTCATCAAGTGATCCATCCTTCTTGCGGCGGATCCGCGGCAGATAGCCTATATTCGCGGCGAAAGCGCGGCAGGTTTAGAGATCTAGGGCTTCAATCTTCTCTGGTAAGATTCTAACCTCTTTCTCTCTCCTCTGAAATCCAATAAAATCTTTTTTCTGTAGGATTCTTTGCAAAATATCGCCGCTCAAAAATCTTTTGCAAAGTTTTGTGATTGGTTTTGTTTTGCATATTTTAATACGGATTTTAAGGGGCAAAGACCAAATCCAGATTAGGTGGGGATTTCATCACCCTTCCTAAGCCCCACAAATCACAAACCGAGCATCAGCATCAACCCTACATTAATTTTAAAAATATCTAGACCAGACTCTAAGGACTGTCGCGCTCATTAAGGACGGAGGAAGGTCGTGGGTAATCTATCGCTTATCCGCATTACTTTTGTGGTGTCTAGGCAAGTGTGTCAAAGGCTAGTGGTTATTAATTAGGCCCACTACTTACGTAGTGGAGTACCTTCCCACTTACCTGGCACTTATCTGGCTACAAGGATAGTAAAGAGGCGGTAGAGGATTGATCATGCGGCTTGTCCTCTGGAAGTCTAGGAGCGGTCTAGAGACTGGACCTAGGTAACCTTAGTTCTAGGGTTGTTTGTGCATTGTAGAGTGATTTGTCTTGAGTCCCACTTTTTTCAAAACAGACCAATTTTAAATCACACAGACGCTACCACTTGCACTAAACCCTCTTAGTGCATGCTCGGCTGGACACGAGATCCTAGTGCCCGCCTTGTCTGCATTCCTGCTATCGATGCCGAAGTCGGTACTTCTTCATCTTCTTTTCCCCCACCACACACCACGACCGAGATGGACGGCACTCCATCAGATTATAACACCACGTTGCCACCGCCCGTAGGTGCGTAGAATCCACCACGCATCTCTCTCCAAGAGAGATGCTATCCTATCCGTAGTCCTCTTCCCACTAGTCAATCTATTCCACCAGCTAACAGGGATAATTTTGAAATTAAACCCCACTACATCAATCTGCTGCCCAAATTTCACGGGCTTGAGTCGGAAGACGCGTACGTTTTCATCACCAAATTCGAAAACGTATGCGCAATGATGGGTACTTCACAATTGACTGTGGATGCTATGCGCTTGCGTCTTCTCCCATTCACTCTGTGCGACATGGCAGAAAAATGGCTTTATAATACTGATGCACACTCTATCACTAACTGGGATGAATTCGTAATTACATTTCTTAAGAAGTTTTACCCAAACCATAAGACTGCCCATATTATGAGCGAGATCAACCAGTTCACCCAGCTCCCCAATGAACCATTTTGGAAGTGCTTTGAATGTTTCAAGGATCTGCCTGTCCAATGTCCTCATCATGGAATACAAAGATGGGATTTATGTCGAATTATATATGAAGGCATTAATCCAGCGACAAAGCAGATGCTTGAAACAATGTGTCAATGCAATTTCATGTCTAAAGATGACGGTGAAGCGTGGAAATATCTGGAAGATCTCGGAAAACATTTTGCAGTGGGAAAGCGTAAGACCACATTCATCTAGGGGAGGTATTCATCAGCTCGATATTTCCATCGCAGTAAAAGCCGAAATGGCAGCAATGCAGAAGAAACTCGACGCTATTGAAAACAAGTTCTCATCATTCTCCCTAAATCAGGTCACGCTTCCCAAGATCGTCTGTGGTTGTTGTTCTGATCCTTCACACTTAACGGAAGAATGTCCTATGAATGCATCGTTTCAAACTAATGCCGCTTTTCAGCAACGACCTAGAAACGATCCTTATTCTTCCACGTACAATCAAAGATGGAGGAATCATCCTAATTTTGCTTGGAACCAAAATCAACCCCAAAATCAAAATCAGTTCCAAAGCAATTATCAAAGACCTCCTCCACAGCAACCACAACCACAGAATCAGCTCCCCTTTCATTCACAGAATTTTCAAAATCCGGCCAACACTCCTACACCACAAGTGGCCGGTACTGACAACTCTTCGCTCGCACAAACTTTGGATATGTTCATGAAACATTCCATGCAATTGTCGGCTGAGATGAAGTCTTCTATTGATACCATAAAGAAAGACTCTACCTCCCATGGTGAGAGTATTAAATCAATAGAAAACCAACTCGCACAGTTAAACGCCGCAATGAGTGAGAGAGAGAAAGGGAAACTCCCATCTCAACCATACCTAATCCTGGCCACTCACAAAGTTATAGTATGAGTGCCGTTACTATGTTGAGATCAGGAAAAGTGCTGAATAACCGAGTGGGTGAGCAATGTGATGATGTTAGTGACACCAATGATACCCCAGCTTCTTCTTCTTTCCTTAATTCGTCTAGTCTCCCACCTTCATCCGAGCCTATTCTCCGTTTTCCCCCAAGGCTCGAACATTTCCTCGAATCTACCTAAAACGATCCCCACTCCAATTCTGGGATCCACTCCATCCCCACAATCCTCTCTAATGTAGGACCAAACCCTTATTGATAAAGCACATTATCCAAACAGGTTAAGGGAAAACAGACCAAGTCCACAAATGGAGAACATTGTGGAAATTTTTAAGCAAGTTAACATAAACATTCCTCTCCTAGATGCTATTCAACAAGTTCCGTCATATGAGAAAATCTTAAAGGACTTGTGCACTAGGAAGAGAAAAGTTCAAGTATCTAAAAAAGTTTTCCTTGCGAGTAATGTGAGCACGGCTTTTACACAACAACTACCCAAGAAACGAAAGGACCCCGGAAGTCCTACAATTTCTATTTTCTATTGGGGGTAAAAATATCAATCGTGCTCTACTCGATTTAGGTGCTAGTGTTAACTTGCTTCCGTATTCTGTTTATGAGCAATTAGGGATTGGAGAGTTAAAACCTGCGCATTGCACTCTTCAGATGGCCGATCGATCTATCACCCAACCTAGGGGTGAGCTAGAGGATGTGTTAATCAAAGTCGGGGATTTCATATTCCCTGTGGACTTTATCGTTATAGATATACAACAAGTAGCGAACCTACGAAATTAAATCCCGGTGATACTCGATCGACCCTTTTTGGCCACTTCCAACGCAGTAATCAATTGTAGAAATGGCTCTATGACCCTATCCTTTGGAAAGAAGTCAATTGAGCTTAACATTTACAAGTTGGGAAGTGAACCGTCCGAACCCTATGCTCATGTGTGTTCTGTCGAATTAATGGATGTCGACGGCAGCGAATTTGATCAACCTCATAATTCTGACTCTTTTCATATGTTATTGCTTGATACGGACTCTTCCACCGAGTTGTCCGTGTCAACACCTAACACTGATGAGGAACTTTTTATAGAGTCTGACGATCACCCCATTTTTTCTTATGACATTATTCTTCGGGGTATCGACGAAAGCTTTGAGGAAATTTTCGCTGATGAACTCGCATTTTTACAAGACACGAGTGTTGAGATGAATCAACTCCAAGACAAAGAGATTGAACCTCCACCCCTTCTTCTGGACAATCATGATAATGCGAGTAATCCATCATCACTATCACTGTGTCGTCTCTCCAAATTGAGAAGCAATCCTTTTCCATTACACCTCTTATCACCTCCCTACTTCTTCACGTCGAAAGGTGACATGTTCTTCCACCAACCTTGGTGCTTCATCGATAAAATTTTTGAATGGTTGGTGTTGACCATCGGTCTTCGCAAAGCTTGGCATTGACCAATAACCTTGACCCCCTCGTGTGATTTTAAAAGATTAACATAGTTTAACTCAAGTTTGGGGGGGATATTTTGGCTCTTGAAAGAAAATGATTTTTACAAAATGGTGAGCCAAAAATAAGTTTGGAGGAAGATTTTCACTTTCATATATTCTTTCCCCTATTAATAATTTCCTCCCAAGTCTACAGGTTTTTGAGCTTAACGGATGACATCAGTGAGGACACTTCTGTAAATAGGTTTGGGGGAGGTTTGTGCTTATTTACACATCAATTTGCATCATATTTTGCATAAGCACAATATTTTCAAAAAATTTAAATTTTTTTTCTTTTATAACAAAAGAGTAGAAAGCGAAAAATTACATCCAAAAGATAGGAATAGTTTAAGAAAATTAGAAGTTTTCTTAAAACGAACTAGTAATAAGTAGTTATGAGCTGTTGTCCCAAGAGTTAGTAAGATGAAGGAAGTCACTAATCTGAGGATAAAAATAAGTCTAAAAAATAGTTTCTATTCTGGAAGCCAAACATTTTAATGTTAATACCCTACTATATGCACTTACACACGTCTTGAAACTCGGGATAGTAGAGGATACCTTGAAATACTCTTGTCTAAAAGCCAAAGTATGAAGGAAATAAAAAAATGAAGAAAATATAAAAATGGTGAAAAGAAAAATGAACACTGGTTTTGTTATCGTCAAGGCAGCAATAAAAAATTATAGCGAGGGTGCTTCATCACCTAGTGCCTTAGACCAACTGGTTTAGGAGTCACTGCTAAGCCTTAGGTGGTGCAAGACGAGGAAAATACACCGTATAAGCGAGCACATGAGTAATCGGTCGGTTAGTACCTTAAGAAATATTAACGGTCGCATGAAAATGTATGAGCAAATCTAAATATTCATCAAATTAAAAAGTACTGTGGTAGATGGACAAGAGTATGATAGCTTGAATTGAATTCTCCGAGTGTAGGAATGTTCTATTCACACACGTAGGGGTATATGATCGATGTTTGGATGAAAGGTAGGAATGAAGAATAAAGATGATGTTTTATTAAGGGATGATGTGATTTTTAACATCTTTTCATGACTATTAAGATAGAGCTCATGACAACTGAAAAGCTGGTGTAGTTGGAAACTCTAAATTTTCAAAGTATTTCTTTTATGGTTCTTATCTTTATATGTAAATTTCGCCATCTCTCTTTTATTATAGGATTTTGTGGGTGTAATCCGCTGAAAACACTCAGGAAACAACACTCCTCCTACTAGGGACACCTAGAGGTTTAACGGCTTGTTGCACGTGCTCAGTGCAATCGTGTTTGCCTATGAAAATGTGCTTAGTTTTCTCCTTTCTTTTTCTCCTTCTCTTGAATAAACTAGATTTGTGAATAGTGTTTTTGTAGAATAACCGCAATCAATAACGGTGTCGCGTGTAGCTAGACCGAGATAAGTACGGGTCGTCCTCAGGGAAACGTGAAATCTTTTACTCTTACTTTAGATGTGTTGAAAAAGAGAGGAGGGATAAAGAACATTGAAGAATGATTTCTAGATCTAAGATAAGCACTAACGCAAAATATAGATCTAGATTATTTATGGATGTAGTTTATATAAGAAGGGGCTTGTAAGGTTCGTTAGGATTAGTAGTTATGGACGAGTAATTAAAAGTTACCCTTTTATCCTTTAATAGATTTAAAACTAGAACGACGGTGATGCGTGTAGATTAGGGTTTCTGGAGGGAAAAGGAATCCCACTCTTAACCTTATCTCGACACAGAACTCCGTTCATATCTAGCCTTTACCAAAACAATCATTAATCTAATCTCTAATCATGGTCGGGACTAACAACTATGATGTCCTTAACCTCGACCGTGATGTCTTAAAACTAATATCGGACTATGGGGTCCTTAAACCCATGGACTATGATGTCCTTAACCTCGACCGTGATGTCTTAAAACTAACATCGGACTGTGGGGTCCTTAAACTCATGGACTATGATGTCCTTAATCTCGACCGTGATATCTTAAAACTAACAACGAACTGTGGGGTCCTTAAACTCATGGACTATGATGTCCTTAACCTCAACCGTGATGTCTTAAAACTAACATCGGACTGTGGGGTCCTAAAACCCATGGACTATGATGTCCTTAACCTCGACCGTGATGTCTTTAAACTAACAATGGACCGAGATGTCCTTAAACTAACAATGGACCGCAATGTCCTTAAACTAATCGACCGCAATGTCACTAAACTAAACAATAAAGTCTCAATTGCTCTCTTGTCGGATCTAAACGATCCCGTTAAGTTGATCTTAGTCTAAAAATTAGACTAACGTATCCTTAACAAACGTTTAAGTTTATCTTAGTCTCAAACGAGGCTAACGTATCCTTAAACCCAACCCCCAAACTCAAATCTAAGAAAATACGGATTTGGACTAATCCACGCCCTACGGGCGACAACATAAATTAGTCTCCGTATATAATCCACGGGCAACCACAAATAAAACAAACACCCACGACACGAAGTGACCATCTGGAGAAGGAGAAAGTTGTTACCGCGATGCGGTAGCATAATTAACTACAAGGGCTTGCGCCTGCAGGGAAGAGCGTCCCCACAATCAAAAATCCCTCAAACGAGAGGGAATCTGACGAAGCCTGCTACATCGTCCGCATCCGTTTAAACCTTTGATACATGGTGTCATAAATCAACTTGGCATCTTCGGAGAGGTGGACGGATAGCACCAATTAGCATCTGACCCAGATTCAGGCAAGACGTCGGCCTTTCCCGGTTTCCGGCGGTAAACAGATTCTGACACGCCTGGTAGGACCTTTTCCTCTTTCTACTCCACACTTCGTATGTCGTGTTTCACGAACGAATCGTGGTTTACTATGTTTGCCCCTAGATTTGAGATACTAAGATTTGGTTTCTTACTCCGTGCAGAAAACAGAAGATTAATAGCTTTCATCTGCACAAACTGCAACAACTGCAACAACTCTCACTCTGTCCTCGCTGGAGGAGTGACTTATGGGCCTCAGACGACCTCCGTTTTTATAATGCCGGTGGATCAGGTGACACAAGCCACCACAGGACTTTTCTTTAGGACCTTGCTCCCACCCATGAGCTTCAATACCCCAATGTCGTTGCAAGAAGCTCCAAAGAAGTCGATCTTTGATCGGCTTACAACTGCCGCGGCCCCTCTCAACGGGTCGCCCAAATCCAGTGCCTCGGTTTTCAATAGACTGGGCCAAAGCTCCAACGGGCCTATGAATAAGCCCGCAATACAAGAAAGTGCTATTCCTAAGCGGACAGCCATTCCTGCTCCGGAAGTCATCAAGACGGCCTCTCCCGCCAAAAGGTCGGTCTTTACAAGACTGACTATTCCGGCTCCCGCTCCAGGCGAAGTCACCTCTGCCTAGAGGTTTGTATTCGATAGATTGGACACTACTTCTCGGAGAACGTCAGTCTTCAAAAGGCTGACACCGAAACAACCCTCCGCCAAGACAGGGGGCATGACGAAGTCACCCCTACAGCCAAGCCAACTCCATCTGGAAGACACGCTCGCCGTCGCCACTGGCGCCGAGTGAGGAAAGCTGGGGACAGTTCCCCTTCCGGATTGACTCCGCCGGCTCCAACGGTGGAAATCAATGCTGCGGTTTAAACTGGGAACAACTTTGAACTGCTTAACAAGGTGCACAGGAATTCACCAACTGCCATGCTAAAAAGGTCTCCTTCACCTATGGAGAATGCTACAGAAAAGAAGCCGAAGCAACCCCCTCAGCGGCTATCCTCTAAAATTTACAAAGTTTGGCGACAAGTCCAAGATCAGTGATTGATCAAGATTACTCCCGCCGACCGAAGAAGATAAAGGTTGGCAAGAGAAGGACCACCCTGTCATGCTACAGAAGATGTCATCTATTCGGGTGCCCACTGCAAAGGTTCTCTCAACGTCAACCGCTCAAAAGAGAAGGAGGCCGGAGAAATCCCCTGTGACCGCGGCAAACCGCAAAGATGCTGGGTCCAAACGCTCCAAGTATGGGGACATGGTAACACATACCGTCTATATGGCTTCCGGAAAAGAGGAAAGTCGTGCTTCCACAGGTCATCGATTGCTTACGCGATCAGTGGCTCAGGCTCAGGAGCAACAATAACAAAAGCTCCAAGAGATGCTGACAGCTATGGCCGCACTCACTGGGCCAAAAGAAAATCCAGAAACCTCGGAACAGCGTCGGGAACAAGAAACTGATACCGAGTTCCTCCGAAGAACGCTCGAGAGGAAAGAAAAAGAAGCTGTGGAGCAGGCGGCCAATATAAAATGAATGGCTCTTCTCTTCCAGGACATGGCTGGAATGATGTTCCAACCAGAACCTCCAACTGAAGAACCCCCGATTATCGTTGAAGATGACAGAGGGGAATCATCGAACCCTCCCCGGCTTTTTCAGCAGCTAAAGAGGAGACCATCTCTAAAGCAGCTCTAGATGATTACATTGCTCAAATACGAGCTCACCAGGTGAATGAAGCGGCTGGCCAAATTGTTAAAACCGGGCGACCATATCCAGGATGATACGACCAAATAAGGTACCCGCCGGGATATACGATCCCTAAATTCCACGTATACAAAGGGACAGGGATTTCGCATCAACATGTTGCCCAGTTAAGGGCTCTATGTAGTAATACCGGAGGCGATGATAAATTGTTACTTCACCAGTTTGTTGGCAGCTTGTCGGAGACAGCGTTCGAATGGTATTCTGAACTCCCGAACGACTCCGTCAAGACGTTCGCGGAAATGGAGCTGTTGTTTACACAAAGGTTCACGAGCGCTAGTGAGCGTACTCCAATCACGGCATTAATCAACGCCAGGGTGAAGCAAGGCGAGACATAGGTTCAGTACGCGATACGGTGGCGGAATCTATGGTCAAAATGCAAGCAGCGCATCGAAGAAACGTCGGCAGTGGGCATGTTTGTGGGAACTCTGGATCCGCAAACAACCATCTCCCAATTCATGATGTTTTTCAAGCCAACTACTTTCCAGGCTTTGATCGACAAGCTGGCTCAAATGGACCAGATGGGTCATAGACCGTCTTCTTCAAAGATGGAGTCTCAAAATGAGAAGGGAAAAGCAAAAGCAACCTTCGTCGCCAATACTCAACAACAGCCAAGCAACTTAAAGCCGGTTGTTCGCCAAAACAACGTGCGTCCATGCCCATCCCTCGAGGAGAGACTGGGATGTCCTTACTCGTTTCCCTGGGATAAAACGAGAAAACTATTCGAGCTGGCAGTGCGCAACAGACTCATCAATCTGTCGGATCCAAAACGTCCGTTGCAGCCAGGCGATGTCAACGATCCTAATTACTGCCCTTACCACCAAGCAGTGAACTATCCAATCGAAGATTGCTTCGTCTTCAAAAATTGGGTTGAAGACCAATATCAACAGGGCAAATTCGCGCTGTCCAAAAACTGGAAGGTGAACCCGCCACAACCTCATGCCCCTAAAAAAGTGAACATGCCGGGGGCATCGTGCTCAATCATAGAGAAAGCCCCATAGACCAAAAAGTTCGTAAACTAGAAATTCGCCTCAAATATGGCAGCGATGGACCGCTATGTCCTAAAACTGGCTATGGACCAAAAAGTCCGTAAACTAGAAATTCGCCTCAAATATGGCAGAGAAGGACCGCTATGTCCTAAAACTGGTTGTTGACCGAAATGTCTCTAAACTAACGACGTACCGAAACGTCCTTAAACTAACAATGAACCACTATGTCCTAAAACTGGCTGGTGACCGAAACGTCGTTAAACTACTACAAACCCATGGCTTTTACAGGCTGAGGTGGTAAAAAAATAGAGGAAAAAAAAACGGTACGTCCATAAGCAAAATGGGCACGGATGAAAACCCAAAAGAGCTCCGTGAGTAAAAACAGCAGGGCTACCGGCGAGTTTTGTGAAAACCCGAAAGGGCGCAATTTCGTTAAAAGACACTTGCAAGGTCCTCTAGACCTTGTGAGGAGAAACCTCCTTCATGAGATCCTTACAACTCACAAGGGAGCATCAAAATTACACTTGTGAGATCCTCACGACTCATAAGGAGAACCATCCTAGGGGTCCCTCACGGCTCATAGGCTTCAAAAGCCTTAAGCTACAGGGATCTAAACCTGTTCTTAAGCCATCCCAACCTTCGATGTTGTCCTACAAGTGGTTCAGTATTGACCCTTGTATACAATCCACGGGCGCGAAAAAACATTTCCCTAACAAAGTCCCATTCGTGACTAGGGATATGCTCGTACAGCAAACAACACTTGTAAGTCCTCTCGACTTATAAGGAGAGAACACTCTTGTAAGATCCTTACGATTTATAAGAGAACACACACTTAGGAATCCTCGCGATTCCTAAGGAGAAAATGCACCTACGTGATCCTCACGACTCGTGGGGAGAAATACCTCTATGAGACCCTTACGACTCATGAAGTCAAAAGCCTTAGTCGACAGGATCTGAACCCTGTTTGCTAAGCCACCTTTGTTCGACATCGACAGAGTCAAATGATGATTCGCTCCTGGCAATATTCCAGTTGTAGCGGTGCTGATGCCGAAATCGGTGACTAGTTCCAAGCGTGTAAAAAAAAAAAGCGAGCCACACATGCATACGAAATATCCGAAATGATGGGGCAACTTGCAAACAAAATCAACAAGTAAAAATGTATGCATGCAAAATAGCCGAAATAATTGGGCAACCCGCAATAAAAATCAGCGAGTAAAAATAAAATAAATTGCCGAAATGATTGGGCACCGCGAAAAATAGCCGAAATGATTGGGCAATCGCAACTTTCGCGATACAAAAAACTGAAATGATAGAGCATCGCGGAATGAAAAAAATATAATACATATAAAATGAAAATTTTGCCCTACAGGTGAGATCACATCGATCCCTATATACAATTCAGGGGCACAAACAAAGAGGCAACCATATAATCCCACCAGGCTCCATCAGAAAGAGAGCCAAGTCTCGACGGTCACATCTGCATCCCAGAAGTCCAACAACAATGTTCCTCCTTATGCCAGCAAGGCACAGAAGCGACACAACGAAACAAAGCAGAGTAATGGCAAAATCCCAGCTCCACCTCAGCATTCGTCTCGTTACAGCAGAGGGAATATCAATAATGGCGTTCTTTCACAGTCCAGAAGGATACAGATGCAACGTCAATAAAAGACCTTACAAATGAAACAAACGGAGTAACGGCAAAATCCCAGCTCCACCTCAGTATTCGTCTCGTTACACCAGACGCAATGTCAACAACGGCGCTCCTTCGCAGTCCAGCAGGATGCAGACGCAACGTCAACAAAAGACCTCACGGTCAAAACAAAACGAAGCGAAGGCCAAATTCCTAGCTTCAGGGTCTTGATGGTAACTCATATAAAACCTGAAAGATTACCGGAGATCATCCCACATGGAGTGGTCACCACATCGACGTTTGTTTCAATACAGCAGATGAGATGTCACTACAGCGTCCTTCCTCTAACGGGATTCGGACACGCCAAAGCAAACGAAGCGAAGGCCAAATTCCTAGCTTCAGGGTCTTGACGGTAACTCATATAAAACCTGAAAGACTATCGGAGATCATCCCACACCAGCGCGGAGTGGTCATCACCTCGACGTTTGGCTCGATACAGCAGACAAGATATCACCACAGCGTTCTTCCTCCAGCAGGATTCAGACGCGACAACCAAACAACGGAGCCATGGCAAAGTCCCTGGTTCCAGGTCTCGACGGTTCATCAACAACCTAGAGACAACCTTGACGTTCGTCTCGATACAGCAGACGCAATGCCAGTAAACGAAGCAAAGTCCAAATTCCGAGCTTTAGGGTCTTAACAGCAACTCATATAAAACCTGAAAGACTATCGGAGATCATCCCACACCAGCGCGGAGTGGTTATGACTCATCGGGCTCTCCAAAATGAACCTAACCTCAAGTAAAAAGCGACATGGCAAAATTCCTAATGCTTGCCCTTCTGACAGTCAAACTTCCTAAGAAGATTGCTTGAAGACGTCTTGTCCAGCCCCCCAAGGGATCAGAGACACGACAGTCGCAAGGCTACTCGAACAGCAAGATTGCCTATCGAGGAATACATCAGCCAACGCGACGGTACGACGAGCAAAACCCTAGTACCACAGACCCTAACGGACCTCTGCTGTAAAGAGCAAAGGTTAACTATGACGTTAAGACATTCTTGCGAGAACTTCTCGATTCGTCTCGACTTGTAAGGCAAAGCCTTAGGAAGTGGGGATTAAAAAACATGTTCCCTAAGCAATTGGTCCCCGCAGGTTAGTCCAAAACGGACTCTTGCATACTATTCACGGACCACACTCTCCGAAGTCAAACATCGACAAGGAGGGAAACAATCACTTATGAGTCCTTTCGACTTGTAAGGGAGAAAATTCTCTTGTGAGATCCTTACGACTCTCAAGAGAAAACGTGCTTGGGGATCCTCACGATTCCTAAGGAGAAAATACACCTACGAAGTCCTCTCGACTCGTAGGGAGAAAAGTCTTTATGAGACCCTCACGGCTCATAAATTTGAAAAGTCTTAGGTGGCAGATCCTAACCATGTTTCCTAAGCCATCGGTGCCCTACAATGAGGTCAAGATAGACTATCTACAGGCCACACTCTCCGAAGTCGAACATCGACAAGAAGGGAAACAATCACTTATAAGTCCTCTTGACTTATAAGGGAGAAAATTCTCTTGTGAGATCCTTACGACTCTCAAGAGAAAACGCGCATGGGGATCCTTATGATTCCTAAGGAGAAAAATACACCTACGAGATTCTCTTGACTCGTAGGGAGAAAAGTCTTTATGAGACCCTCACGGCTCATAAATTCGAAAAGTCTTAGGTGGCAGATCCTAACCCTATTTCCTAAGCCATCGATGCCCTACAAGGAGGTCAAGATAGACTATCTATAGGCCATACTCTCCGAAGTCGAACATCGACAAGGAAGGAAACAATCACTTATGAGTCCTCTCGACTTGTAAGGGAGAAAATTCTCTTGTGAGATCCTTACGACTCTCAAGAGAAAACACGCTTGGGGATCCCCATGACCTCTAAGGAGAAAATACACCTACGAGATCCTCACGACTCGTAGGGAGAAAAGTCTTTATGAGACCCTCACGGCTCATGAAGTTGAAAAGTCTTAGGTATCAGATCTGAACCTGCTTCCTAAGCCATCACTACCCCTCGAAGAAGCCAAAACAAGATGCCCACCCTATCATCTGCCGGCTATGTTTGCTAAGGTGACATACTGATAACAAAAGAAAGAAGTAAGCAGAAAGGTGACACAATACATTGAGAAAGAAATGTATCTTTTATTCATGTATGCAATTGGGTACAAAATACATTATATGAAAGAATAAAAGAATGAATACATTTTATTCAAAATTTACAAATGGCGCAGAAGCAACTATTGGGAGGGAAGCGTCTTAAGTAGGCCAATCAATTGCCCATGCACTCCCCTCAGCCTCTCGTCATGGTCAGCTGCCGCAGCCAACTCTGCTTCAACCTGAGCTCGTTGCTGCAAATAAGATGAAAGCTGCTCCTCGACTGCCTGCTGAGCTGCCCTGCGATTTTGTGCATCCCGCTCGACGACGTCAAGCTGCTGCCTCAGTGTTAACACATCAGAGATGCATCGTAGAAGGCCTTCAAAGATAACTTTCAACTGTGCAGCATTTGCATCAACCTGAGCATGTAGTCAGGCAGATTCGCTCGAAGTCTCTCCGCACTCCTTACGTTTTAAAACCGCCTCTTGTTCAAGATGACGGAAGTAGGGAGTGCTCTGCTCAACCCACGCAGCTCGCTGAGCGTTCATAGCCAGGACTTCTGGAGCAGGTCGTCCAACCTTGAGCTCATGCAGGCAAGCTTCAATTTTCCTGCAGTGATTAATCCAAGACTCGACGACGCCTTCATTATGAAAGTTCACAAGCGTCGCCAGTATTGGATTAACCTCGGCAGCGAAATCTACGGCAGATGTAGGAGCCTCCACGTCAAGCTCCTCGACATATTCGCTCAACATGCACAGACTCGTCACAGCACCCTTTGAGGATGGACGTCTGGAGAAGGGGCCTGCCAGCATTATAATGCGAGATTCGAAAGAAGCCAGAGTCAAAGCGACCGCTGCAAAACAAATCACAATCAGATGACGGATCAAGAAACATGAGAGATTCATGAACAATAGAATTTACTATACCAGCTGCAGCAGGTGGCAAAACCAAGAGGACCAGTGGCGCAATTGATCTCTTATCTCCTCCTTCAATCTGTAACACTGCAATCAAGGCAAAGAAGAATCAAAAATAACTCCATTATCGGTAAAAGAAAGAATATTAATTGAAAGCTGTATTCACCAGCGCCACTGGATGAAGCAATCTCCGACGGGAAGGAGAAGTAGGGATGCAGCACTTGGTACAGGTGGTCAAAAAGGACTCCTGCAAAAACACAATAACGCAATGTCAGTACATGAATTACACAGCCGAGAGACAAGACTGATGGGTCACAAATCCATACCTTCCAGCATCTGCGACGGTACGAGAGAAGGTAGAAAGGTGGTCACTGTCAGGGCAGTAACTGACAGAGCTGTCTCAAGTAGCTCAACATCAGCACAAGCCGCACCTGCATTAGAAACAAGATAAATCTTGTTAGGAAGGATTGCAGAATAAAAAGAAGGGCAGTAACCTAAAATCTACCTGATGAGTCGCCAGCCGGAGCCGTGACGAGGGCATCACTTGATTCAACAACGACGTCTCCCTCCTCCATCGGGGTGGCCTCACCTCCCGTCGCATCATCTCCTGACTCCACGAGAGCCGTCATCACGCTTGCGACGTCAGGAGACGATAAAGAACCATAGGCAGGAAGAACGATGATCGGAGCGGTGCCCGACTTTTGAGAAAAAGCGGCCAGATCGGAAACAGCAATTGCACCCGTTTCGCTCGCCACCACCTCGGGCTCAGTAATTACAGTTGTCTCATCCAAAGCTGCTTTAGGCGCGGCCGTGGTAGCCGTCTTGTCGGCCACTACCTCGAGCCTGGCAATTGCGACCACATAGCCTGCCACCGTCCCGAGTTCGGGAATAGCAGCTACCTTCTCCACCGCTCCCTCAGGCTCGGTGGTCGCCGCCACTTCTTTGGGAAGACTCGGCTCTGCAAAGATAAGATATATGAGAACTGATAATTCAAAATTTGAGGACGGAACCTCACGGCACATTACCTGGAGTTGAGTTACCGTATGCTTCCCGAGCAGCACGTGCCGCCCGTCTGTAAGCAGTAGACAAGGCAACCGGAGACTCCTCTGAAGGAGTAGCAGCAGGGGTAGCGATGCTCGAGCCCGCGCCCATAGCTAAGGCAGCACTATGCTCCCTTACCGCGCGCACTTGGCACTTCCTTTCCGCCCGGGCAATCAAAGCGGACCTTCTAGACACCTCCATCAACAGGACATCATCATCCACATCCAGGGTTACCTCTGGAGCCGTCAAGACTTCCGTCATCAGTTGTTTAAATGAGGCATCTTTCGACAGTACTGAAGAGGCTGGGACTTCGGTGGCTGGCCCGGGAAGAGTCTCCGTGTCAACTTGCGGGACCGGCATTGTGGTCCCTGCGATGACATAAAGAAAGGGTTAGATCGACCATAAAAAAGAGAATGAAGACTCAATGAGCCGAGACATACAATTGCCCAATAAAGCGCGATTCTTCTCCTCCTCCTCGAAGGTCCTGAAGGAAGCCGCCAGAACTTCTTCAGTAGTAAAGCCTGTTACAAAAGGAAGAATGTCAGTCAAGACATGATAATAAAAATAAAAATATAACGTAAAAATAAAGTGCGACTAATATTTACTTGATTGTGCGAGAGCGGCTATTTCCGCTTGGTGGCTCGCGAGTCGCGTAGAAGCAGCAATAGCGACATTGAGATCAGTGTCTTCTGGCGCTATGAGGAGACCCTCATTGGTCCTATATTCACTTAGGCCTTCGGTAAGAGGAGCCTAAGGCTCTAGGCCGAGTATGGCATCAAGAGAGGGGACCGACTTCTTCTTCTTCTGTGCGCGAGCTCCGGTCGCAGCCAGAACCAGCTTGCGCTTCGTAGGCACTTTGGGACGACGAGTCCCGATATCCGAGCCCACTCCAGATTCGGGTGAAGCTACGTTTACCGTCTTCATGGGAGCACGGAGCACCGATGGCACATCCACCATCTCTACAGGAGCATGGGGCAATCCACGTGTGGGGCTTAGCGCACGTAGAGGCTCAACTACAACAATCTCTCTTAGCGAAGGGGTACAACGATCCGTCGCTTCAAAGGGACTTTATGATCACTGGCAGGAGGTGCACTTTTGCGATCAAGCAGCAACCGCCTTTCTTCCTTAATAACGGCGCCTGTCGAATGCTGGTACCATACCGTATATGCAGTAAGGATCCGTGGGACACAACTCGGCTCGCTGATAAAGAAGTGAGAGCCCGTATTCAGACGCATGAAGTGATGCCGCGCGCTCTGCATCCCCTCTTCAGTGGCAGTGGGCTCCAGCAAGAAAGCCTCCAGTGGCACTCCTTGATTATAGCTCAATTGTTGGGCAAAACGATGTGGATTATATCTCATGAAAAGCACCGCATCATTTTGCCTAAACACCAGGAAGCCCGGTCTGATAGAATATAAATGTAGGGTCTCCCGAGCTGTCAGAACTGAGGCTCCATCTTTGAAAATATCCTTCAATGACCGCACTGTTGTGGTAGACTCTTTTCCGATGGTTAACACCTTGTCGGTGAAGGTCATCCCATCTCCAACTGTGCGGGGACAAAGGAGCAAACCTCTGGCGTCCCGTGGTGATGGATTTACAATTGAGGCGCCGACAATCGCATAATCTGAGGGAAGTTGCACCTGTCATAGAATGAAGGCCTTCTATGGATACCAAAAACGCCAAGTGCATATAGCTCGAGCCATGACATGAAGTAATGCATCGAGAAGTTCACATGTTGTACTCCAAGTTCATCAGTGTCCGCCGCTTGACTAAGGCCGTAATACAGATGGGCTAAGCCGGCGACCCCGACAGCCACTTTCACCCCAATAGTCATTCGATAAGCCGGATAAAAGATAGATGGCATCATGCGGCGAGGGTGCATCGGGAGCGCGAACCAGCTCAACCATAACCCAAGAAATCCCAAAAAGAATGCTTCCTCATCCATCCCAGGGACTGCAATCTCCGAAAAAGGAACAACCGGAGAGTTGGGAAAGAAGAAACTTTTCTGATTTACCTCCGTCGCTGGTAGGTTGTCCAAACCTAAGCCGAAAGGGTCGTCAAGCGTGGCGAATTTAACGCTCTCCTTCGAGAAGACTTTTAGGTGAAGGAAGTGAGCGATGAAATCCTCGAAACTAACCCCACGACTCCCAGATTCGAGAAAAAGGCGCTCGTAGATATCCAACACTTTGGTCAAACTGGGAAACTGGTGTTGAACAGTATTCACCGGAGTAAGGCCTATTATCACTGGCTTGGCACCGAAGACATATTCTTCTGTGGGAAGCAGCTCCTCATAATGCTCCCTTATGACCGGTAAGCCGGAAACTTCTGCAGACTCCTCTAAGGAGATTGACCCTTCCCGGTCCAATGAAAGGAAGGTGTGAGTAGGTATATTCCACTGCTCCAAAAAAGCCTTAACCCACCAGGTAGGGAGTGTAGGATACTGGAAAAGAGAAGCATAAACGGTGATATGCAACCCAAGCCTCATCAACTGCGACTTCTTCGCTGACAAAATGTAGCGGGCTCAATGCAGATAACCGGTCGGATGACGAGGAATCAGACCTATGTTATATGGTTGCCCCCACGGCCGCGCCTCGCCTTGACAAATATGACATCCCAAGGTATCTAAAACCATGGGAGGCTGAACGGGAATCGAAGCTACAGCGGGCTGAAGAAGGCCTTCTAAAGTCCAATTGACCATCTCCACAGCGTAGTTCACCGGGGGTGAGTTGGTGTAATGGATCGCCGTGATGGGCTCCGAGGGTACCGCGCAAGAAAAGCTTTGTCGACCCCTGATAATCCGATTGTACCATGATCCCCAAAGGTGAAGATTCTTATGTTCCGGATCATGGTCTCTTATCAAAGCTAGGACCTCCCGGTCTACGGGTGCTCCAGGAATGAATGAATGAATGGGAACGAAGCAACGAAAGACATGTTGCCTGCGAAAGGGGGGACGGAAATCAACTATCAGTGTTGTAATTTAATTTTTAATTTCTGACACTCGGTACTTTAAAAGTTGTACTACACTGCAATGCAATGGAAAGGGAACCAAAGGAGGACCCACAAAATCCAGATGACAATATATCAATTAATAAAACAGCCTCATCATTGGATCAGACTGTCAATTAATGAGGAAATCCTCAAAGAATCTTCTCATTGAATGAGAAATCCCTCGAGAAAATCTCCCTTTGAGAGCAAAGCTCTATAACAGAGTGACACTTGTCAAACTCTGGTCATGAAGGAATAAAATTCCTTAAAGAGCCTGGCTCTGTAATGATGATGGAAAATCCATCCAAGATTAATTAAAATTAATTTATTTTTATGAATTAAAAATTCTGGGATCTTCAAGATCCATGATAAAACTCTTAAGAGTTCTTCATCAAAGATCAAAAGATCTACATATTATCAAAAGAGCAGAGCTCTGATTCATGGGATAAGAACCCCCAAGAAAAGATCTGTTTAGATCTATGGGTTCATGAGAGCAAGGCTCTATTAATGAAACCCTAAAAGGGTTTTCTTTAGATCAAAAATCTATGAAGAGCAAGGCTCTGTTAATGGGTAAAAACCCTAATTTATTAAGATTAAAATTTCTAATTTTACCTAAGAGTTCTGACTCTTGAAAGTTCTTAACAAAAGAGTAAGGCTCTGAGCAAAAATTCTCAAAAGAAGATGATAATCATCTAAAGGACCAAAGGTCCTATTTATAGGCACTGAACTGCCTCTTCAACTTCTGAGTTGATCCAAGGGCTTAAATGTTGCCACCGCTGCACTCATGTATGCGCCACGTGAGCGCAACGGTGGGAGGGCATTTGTTTTCCCTAATCAGAGCAAAGCTCTGTTTTCAATTTCAAAATTCAAAATTTAAATTGAAGCAATGCTTCAGATCCTGTACGTTGCGCGCTGCGCGCCACATGTCAAGCACAGACGTGCTGGCGCCAGGTGCGTTGCGCCCTAGGCAGCGCACCCAATCAGAGCAAAGCTCTATTTCAAAACTCAAAATTTAAAAGTTGAAGCAATACTTCAGATCCAGCGCTTTGCGCTGCGCGCCACGTGTCAAACACAGATGTGCTAGCGCAGTTGCGCTGCACTCTGTGCTCCGTGCCACGTGTCAAACACGGGTGCGCTAACGCAGTTGCGATGCGCTCTGCGCTGCGTGCCACGTGTCAAACACGGGTGCGCTAGTGCAGTTGCGCTGCGCGCCACGTGTCGAACGCAGATGCGCCAGCGCTGGATTTAAAAATTCCCCCACCTTCAGATCAAAAGATCTACTAATAATAAATTATTAATTAATTAGAACTAAAGTTCTGTTATGGAAAAAAATTTCAATCTTATTAAAACAAGAAGATTATCTTCTGTAAAACAGAAGCCTTAGGATCAAAGATCCAACGGTGGGAAATATTCCCAAATCAATCAGAGAAAGATCTCTTAAAACTGATTTAACAAATCATTTGGCCTTATATAAAGGACCCTAGACTTCAAGTCTAAGATATAGAGAATACAGAAGGGAAAAAAGATAGAAAAAAGAGAGGAAAAAACCTCTGCAGAAAAGAGCAAGCTCTTAAGAAAAGAAGATTTTTCTTCATCTTCAAGGTAAAGAACTATGTTCTTAAACAACAGAGATGAAATCATCTCGTAAAAAGAAGAACCATCTTCAAAAGAGATCAGAGATCTAAAAAAAAGACCAAGGTCTTTAATAAAAAAAGAAAAGATCAAAGATCTAATCATAAAATAATAAAAAGAAGTAAAATACTTCATTCACAGATCTTTTGATCTATAAAGGCAGAGCCTTTTATCAAAACAAGAATTTTTGTCCTTGGATCTTGAGGCAAAGCCTCCTTTGAAGAACATAAATCTATTCTTTGATCTTAGAATTGATCAAATGTGCTTTGCGCTATTGAAAAGTGCCTTGCACTCAAGAATTGCGCCTTTGCACTCATTGGACCGACGCTCGGCGCCAAAACTTGCCACGTGTCAACTAGAGACACAATCTGCGCTTTGCGCTTCTAAAACAGAGCACTGCGCTCATAGGCTGGCGCTTAGCGCCAAGCGCGCCATGTGTCACTCACCGGTGCGCCAACAGACTAGCGCAATGCGCTCATAAATTAAAAGCGCAATGCGCTAACAAAAGCACTTAACGCTAAGCACGACATATGTCCTTGTCGTGTGCGCTACCAGACAGAAGCGCAATGCGCTCTTTAACTGGTGCAACGCACCTGGCGCGCCACGCGGCGCACTGTTAGAACAAATTTTGTTTCTGATACAAGACAAAAATGTCAGAGCCCAATGCCTAGCATTATTAAAAAGGCTGAGCCCAAACAAAGGCTTAATAGCCGGAATAAAAATAAAAATGTTAAACATTTTCAATTGGACTTAGCCCAATTCTGGCCATAAGTCCTCAACCTATATTGAACTAAGCACATCTGCTCTTTCAACCAACTCACCTTGGTTTAAGGGTACATCTCTTCACTCCTTTGATATTTGTCATTGTAATTGCTCAACATCTTCAAAGAGGTGACGGGTCCCGACAACCATATATTTCATGGATTGTGGGGTCCTTAAACCCATAGACTATGACGTCCTTAACCTCGACCGCGATGTCTTTAAACTAACAATCGACCGCGATGTCTTTAAAGTAACAATTGACCGTGATGTCTTAAAACTAATATCGGACTATGGGGTCCTTAAACTCATGGACTATGATGTCCTTAACCTCGACCGTGATGTCTTAAAACTAATATCGGACTATGGAGTCCTTAAACTCATGGACTATGATGTCCTTAACCTCGACTGTGATGTCTTAAACTCATGGACTATGATGTCCTTAACCTCGACCGTGATGTCTTAAAACTAACAACGGGCTGTGGGGTCCTTAAACTCATGGACTATGATGTCCTTAACCTCGACCGTGATGTCTTAAAACTAATATCGGACTGTGGGGTCCTTAAACTCATGGATTATGATGTCCTTAACTTCGACCGTGATGTCTTAAAACTAACAACGGACTGTGGGGTCCTTAAACCCATGGACTATGATGTGCTTAACCTCGACCGTGATGTCTTTAAACTAACATCGGACTGTGGGGTCCTTAAACTCATGGACTATGATGTCCTTAACCTTGACCGCGATGTCTTAAAACTAACATCGGACTGTGGGGTCCTTAAACCCATGGACTATGATGTCTTTAACCTCAACCGTGATTTCTTTAAACTAACATCGAACTGTAGGATCCTTAAACTCATGGACTATGATGTCCTTAACCTTGACCGCGATGTCTTTAAACTAACATCGGACTGTGAGGTCCTTAAACTCATGGACTATGATGTCCTTAACCTCGACCGTGATGTCTTAAAACTAACATCAGACTATGGGGTCCTTAAACCATGGACTATGATGTCCTTAAACTCAACCGTGGTGTCTTTAAACTAACATCAGACCGTGAGGTCCTTAAACTCATGGACTATGATGTCCTTAACCTCGAACGCGATGTTTTTAAACTAACATCGGACTGTGAGGTCCTTAAACTCATGGACTATGAAGTCCTTAACCTCGACCGTGATGTCTTAAAATTAACATCGGACTGTGGGGTCCTTAAACCCATGGACTATGATGTCCTTAACCTCGACCGTGATGTCTTAAAACTAACATCGGACTGTGGGGTCCTTAAACTCATGGACTATGATGTCCTTAACCTCGACCGTGATGTCTTAAAACTAATAACGGACTGTGGGGTCCTTAAACTCATGGACTATGATGTCCTTAATCTCGACTGTGATGTCTTAAAACTAACATCGGACTGTGGGGTCCTTAAACCCATGGACTATGATGTCTTTAACCTCGACCGTGATGTCTTTAAACTAACAATGGACCGAGATGTCCTTAAACTAAAAATGGACCGCAATGTCCTTAAACTAATCGATCGCAATGTCACTAAACTAAACAATAGAGTCTCGATTGCTCTCTTGTCGGATCTAAACGATCCCGTTAAGTTGATCTTAGTCTAAAAATTAGACTAACGTCTCCTTAACAAACGTTTAAGTTGATCTTAGTCTCAAACGAGGCTAACGTATCCTTAAACCCAACCCCCAAACCCAAATCTAAGAAAATACGGATTTAGACTAATCCACACTCTACGGGCGACAACATAAATTAGTCTCCGTATACAATCCATGGGTAACCACAAATAAAACAAACACCCATGACACGAAGTGACCATATAGAGAAGGAGAAAGTTGTTACCGCGATGCGATAGCGTAATTAACTGCAGGGGCTTGCGCCTGCAGGGAAGAGCATCCCCACAATCAAAAACCCATCAAACGAGGGGGAATCTGACGAAGTCTGCTACATCGGCCGCATCCGTTTAAACCTTCGATACATGGTGACATAAATCAACTTGGCATCTTTGGAGAGGTAGACGGATAGCACCAATTAGCATCTGCCCCCAGATTCAGGCAAGACGTCTGTCTTTCCCGATTTCCAGTGGTGAACGGTAACAAGATCGAGTATCAAGTCAAGCAGTGGTGTATTAGATCATGTCAGTAGTGCACAAGCATCAAACGGACGCTCATAATAAAACTATAGCAAGTACGGATGCATGATAAATGCATGGATGCAAAAAATATCTATCATGGGTTACATCTACAGCTCCATGATCATGTAGGATGCAAATTCTCAAGCATGGGGTGTTAATGTAACAGTAACATGAAATAATGTCACCTGGCATGAAACTAGATATGTAATTAATGGTATGGATGTACAAATAAACACAGATGCACAAATATCTATCAGGGGTTACATCTACAGCTCCATGACTATATAGGATGCACATTATCAAGCATGGGGTGTTAATACAACAGTAACATGAAATAATATGATCTGTAGATGCAGCTACATATATGATAAATGATATGGATGCATACGGGTATCCGAAAACAGTAAAACATTAATATGAGTGTACAATGCAATCAACATATAATATTTTTATTCATATGGAGGCCAAATATGATACATAGCATGTAGCAAGATAAATTTGCATGCGACTAGATATGTAAATAACAGTATGGATGCATACGGGTATTAAAAAACAGTAAAATTGTAATATGGATGCACAATGAAATAAACATGTAATATTTTTATTCATATAGATGCAACATATATATCATAGCATGTAGCAAGATAAACTTGCCTGAACGGATCTCACGACGGGGTGTATACGCAGCGGCCGACGTCGGTTAAACGTCGCAATGTACACATGCGCACACGGGACAGGTCCAGGCAAAGAAAGAAGGTAACCACGCTGGCTGGGAATGTCCACTGGGTCGGTCTGATCGTCAACGACGGCACAGCCCCGGTGATGGCCGGGAAAAACTAGATCAAGAAAAGAAAAAAGAAGGAAAGAAGAAGGAGAAGAAAGAAGAGAAGAAGGAGGCTGGGGTTTGGTGTTCTGGGTTTGGGAGAAGGCTAGGAGGTTGTTGTGATGACGAGGAGGTGACGGGAAGGTCGGAGCTCCGGTGACGAGGGTTCAGGCGAGGGTTGCGGGCAAGGCTGAGGGTGCTAGGGTTCTTGGTGTGCAGGGAAGGGCTCTGGTGTTGGGTTGGCGAGAGGGGAGAGGAGAGGAGGTGGTGAGGCGATGACAGCGAGGGTGAAAGGCTGGAAGCGGCGACGGCAACAGAGGAGGTGCAGGCGAGGGTTGCACGGGTTTAAGTCGGGGGTCTCGCGAGGTGGTGGTGAGGTGACGGAGGAGGAGCGGAGAAGGGGAGAAGGAGAAGAGGTGAGGTCGACGATGATGGTCGGCGGCGATGGTGACGAGCGCGAGGCAGGGCGTGGGTTCTCGCGAGGGCTTCGCAAGAGGTGGGGAAAAAATGAAGAAGAGAGAGAGAGAACGTGGATGAGGAGCAGTAGGGTTAAAAAATATAAAGAAATTATATATATAATATAAATAGAGAGAGCCAGAGAGAGGTTGGGATTTGATTGGGATGAGATTTTAATAGGTTGGGACTTGGATAGGGTGAAATTTTATATGGAATAAGAGAGAGTCAGAGTCAGGTGAGATTATAAGGTAAAATATTTTTTGTTTTTAAAATATTTATAAATCGTATATTTTAGGTTTAACAGGTATAAATATATTAGAATATAATATTAGTTAAATTTGAGATTTTGGCTAATACAAAAAATAGTCCAAAACACGACCGGGTCGGGTCTAAAAATCTAGTTTTAAAATAAGGATAATATATGTATCAACCAAAACCAAAACTGGATATCCGGGTAACGAAAAAACATACCCCCATGAACGGATACACGTAGCGTGCACGTAGTTATCCAAACGGGTTTGTTTCACTGAGCGGGACGAGAACACGAGGTGCGGATGCTACCACAGGGTCAGGGGTATGATGCAAGCCATGCTAGATATTTTTAAAATATTTTATTTGACTTTAAATGTTATATTAAAAAAATACAGATGCCGGATAATGCAGTAGGCAGTATAAACAACATGAAAATGCACGGATTTCCATAACTAGCCGGGATAAATCATAAATAGGAATCAAGACGGGTCTCCAGCAAGCGGGTCGGGTCGGATGCAAAGAAGGATACCAAATATACTATTCGCATCCAAACACAAAAAAATCAAGAAAATACCATAAATAAAGGAATACTCAAAATAGAACCGGTATAAATGAACTAGGGTGTTACATTATACCCAACTACAAAAGAATTTCGTCCTCGAAATTCCCAAAACAAGAAAAAATAAACAACTATGAAACTACAAGAAGAGATCTGGAAACTTCTGTCGAATCTCGTTTTCTCGTTCCTAAGTCGATTCTCCATGCGAGTGATTCCCCCAAGAAACAAGTACGAGAGGGATAATCTTGTTCTTAAGAATCTTTTCTCTTCGATCAACAATTGACATCAGTCGTTCTTCATAGGTCAAATCCTCCCTTACAGTCAATTTCGAATGATCTAGCACGTGTGTTTCATCTCGAACATACTTACGGATTTGAGATACATGAAACACGTCATGAATACTCGCTGAAGATGGTGGTAAAGCCAATCGATAAGCCACTTCTCCAACACGCTCAATAATCTCGAAAGGCCCCACGAATCGAGGACTAAGCTTTCCTCAACTCCCAAAACGAATCACTTCTCTAGTCGGTGATATCTTTAAGAATACTAGATCACCAACAGAAAACTCTAGAGGTCTTCTCGAAGTATCGGCCCAACTCTTCTGCCGATCTTGTGCTGCCTTCATGTGATTCCCGATAGTATTAAACTTCTCTAATGTTTGCACGATCAAATCTGGTCCCAACAATATTCATTCTCCAACACCGTCCTAATAAACGGGTGAGCAACACTTGTGACCATAAAATGCTTTGAATGGAGCCATCTGAATAGTCGCCTGAAAGCTGTTATTGTAAGAAAACTCCACCAAGTGTAGATAATCCTCCCATGAACCCTTGAAGTCCAACATCCAAGCTCTAAACATATCTTCAAGAGTTTGGATCGTTCTCTCCGACTGGCCATCTATCTGAGGATGATAAGCGGTGAAAAACATCAATCGCATCCCTAAATTTTCCTGTAAACTCCTCCAGAAGTGCGATAAGAATCGAGTATCATGATCGAAAACGATTCTTACGGGTACTCCATGCGATCTCACAATCTCCTGCATGTACTGTTCTGCCAACGCTTCCGTTGACTGGCCAACTCGAAATGGCATGAAATGAGTTGCCTTGGTCAATCGATCAACAATCATCCAAACTGCATTGTTGCCATTTGGACTCCACGGTAGAGCTGTCATGAAATCCATGGTTATATGTTCCCACTTCCATTGAGGAATCGGAAGTGGTTGCAATAAACCAGCTACCCTTTGATGTCCAGCTTTAACTTGCTGACACACCAAGCACTTCGCTACAAAACGGGCGATCTCCCTTTTCATACCTTCCCATCAGAAATGTTGTCGTAGATCACGGTACATCTTTGTGCCTCCTGGATGTACGGAATATGCGGAACTGCGTGCCTCCTTCATAACTTCTTCGCGAATATCTCCTTTCAGCACACACAAGCGGCTACCATATCGCAACGAAGCATCTTCATGAATCAACAAGTACGTTCGAAGTCCCGCTTCTACCTGTTCTCGAAACTTCTGCAATCTTGGGTCATGTGACTGCGTTGCTTTAATACTCTCGATCAACGATGACTATACTTGCAGCTGCATCAACTGTCCCGAAGAATGCGGTAGCACAATCTCCAACTCGAATCTCCGAAAATTTTCGATAAGCTCCTTCTATGCAGTCAACATCCGAATTGCTGGCATCAACTAAGCGCATCCGGCACTACATTAACTTTCCCTGGATGGTTTTTTAGATCAAGATCGTAGTCAGCCATCAGCTCCAACCATCTACACTGCCTCATGTTGAGCTCATTCTGCGTGAACACATAATTTAAGCTTTTGTGATCGGTGAATACTTCGATCCTTTCGCCCAGTAAGTAGTGTCTCTAAATCTTCAAAGCGAAAATCACTGCCGAAAGCTCCAAATCATGAGTTGGGTAATTCTTCTCATAGATCTTCAACTGTCTCGATGCGTAGGCTATAACCTTTCCATGCTGCATCAAAACACATCCCAAACTTTTCCCAGATGCGTCGCTGTGAATCACCAATCCCCCGGAACCGTCTGGTACGGTCAAAATAGGAGTGGTTATCAATCTTTACTTCAACGCCTCAAAAGCTGACGCATAACTATCCGTCCATACGAACGGTACCTCCTTTCATGTAAGCTTAGTCAAAGGCTCAGCTAAGCGAGCAAAATTCTCCACGAACCTTCTATCCGGCAAGTCCAAGAAAACTTATGATCTGTACTACGTTCTTCGGAATCGGTCAATCTTGAACTGCTGCAATCTTCTCAGGGTTAACGCCGATTTCATCTCCGGATACGACATGCCCCAAAAACTTTACTTCTTCAAGCCAAAACTCGCATTTGCTCATCTTTGCATACAATCTTTCATGCCTCAAAGTCTGCAGTGTGATCCTCAAGTGTTCTGCATGCTCTTCTAAGCTCCTCGAGTAGACCAGAATATCATTGATGAACACCACTATAAACTGATCCAAGAACGGTGAAAAGATTCAATTCATCAAGTCCATAAATATCGCCGGTGCATTCGTGATTCCGAATGGCATCACTAAATACTCGTAATGTCCATATCGAGTTCGGAATGCAGTCTTGCAAATATCCTCTGATTTAACTCGGACCTGATGATATCCGGATCGCAAGTCCAGCTTCAAGAATACCCTCGCGCCACTAAGTTGCTCGAACAATTCGCCAATGCGAGGGATCGGGTACTTATTCTTAATAGTCACCCGGTTTAATTCTCGATAATCGATACACATCCTCCTTGTGTCATCTTTCTTCTTTACTAGAAGAAGTGGAGCTCCCCAAGGTGAATTACTGCTATGAATCCAACCTTTCTCTAGCAATTCAGTAACCTGCTTCTTGACTTCTTCCAACTCCACTGGTGCCATCGGGTAGTACGCCTTTGAGATTGGCGCTGCACCAGGAACAAGATCGATCGCGAACTCCACATCTCGTTTTGGTGGTAAACCCGAGATGTCCTCGAATACATCCATGAACTCTCGAACTACAGCTGGCGCTTCTTCCTTATCAACTTCCATCGACGAAAGAACACTGTTTGTCGGACTAACCCTAAAAAACAAACTCCGGATGTCAGGAAATCTAAAAAATCACTTTCTTTGCCCTACAATCAATGTGAGCATGGAAAGTGCCGAGAAAGTCCATTCCCAAGACAACATCATAACTACCAGTATCGATCACCAAGAAATCTGCAAATAACTCTCGTCCGCAAATAACAACAGAACAATCCTTGCACTCACTACCAGATATGATCTTCCCATTCCCAGTATGTATGTCCCAGCAACAAGACAGGGCCATGCAAGCAATCAAGTGTGCAGCAATAAACTTGGACGACATAAAACAATGGGATGCACCAGAATCGAATAATGCTAATGCGGGAAAATCATGAACAAGTAGGATACCTAAAACAACTTCATCTGAAACCTTGGCCTCTTCGGCCGTCAGAGTAAAGGCTCGAGCTTGATTAGCACCCTAAGTTATTTGATTCTGCTCCTGAATCAGCCTCTGCGGTAGCTTCTGAGCATCTTCCTTCACACGAAGCTTCGATGGACAAGTATCAATGGTATGATCAGCTGATCCGCAAATGAGACAAAGTCTAAGCCTCTTACGAAAATCTCTCCGAAAGTGACCCGGTCGTTGGCAGTAATCGCAAAACACCCTTCCTTTCTGCTCGAGCATGACTGGCTTCTTCATCGGTACAACGCAACGCCTATCCACCGGGATACCTCTGCGTATAGGCGCTCGATTCGGCGTAAACGTCTGCTTCCGTACCACAACTGCCTGCTGCTGCGCACCTCATGTCTTCATTGATAAGCTCTTCTGCTCTCTGGCTGCTTTAAGAACTTATGAGAAAGTGGTCAATCCCAGAGATATAATATGCTTCGGTATTTCCACGTCCAAACTGCATAAATCTTCGTGCCCTATCAACTTCTTTGGCAACCAAAGGTCTCGCGAATCGACGGATCCGTGTCCACTCAGCCGCATGCGCGTCCATGGATCCGCCATTCTGTTTTAGACTGATAAATCTTTCTTCCATTTCCTCCCGTGCAGTCTGCGGAAAGAACTTCTCCAAGAAACTCTGCGAGAAAGTTGCCCAACTAATCGGCTTAGGTAAACGGGTCTCTTCCATAAGCCACCACTCACGGGCATAGTCTACCAATTGGATGCATAAAACATCCACTCTCTGGTCCTCCGGAATCTATGCTGCAACAAGCAGATTCTCCATATCGAATAGCCACCATTCCGCTGGAAACAGCTCCTCCAAACCAGTGAAAGTGGACGGACCAAGTCTCCTGAAATCCGCCACGGTACCCACACGCTATATTGGTTTGGCTGCAATAGTGTTTACGGACTACTGGACATTTCGCAAACCTTCCTGAAAAGCTTAGGCTTGCCGCTAGTTTATCTCGGTTTGCCACTTCTGGTTCTCCAGTATCGCACGAATTACTCCAAGCAATGCAGCGTCATCAACACGCTTCTGGTACGACCGCAGGTTCCTGTCTGCCATGTTCCCACAACCAAGACACCGAAGAGGATCAATATGATAAACAAGATTCAAAACTTGCGATGAACATAAACTGGTACGCAATGAAAACGAGAGAAGTAAGGTAATACAATGGCCTTAAAACAAGGAAGTGAATCAAGACTAGGACTCCAAGTTACTTAAATAGAGTAACGCATTCTAACCATGCTGCAGTTCATAGTTACAAGCACATAACTCCGTTCAAGTCGCCCAAATCCTAGTATCAGAATAGAAAGAAACAATAGGGAATCATATGGTTTCACGTCGAGATGCAAAGTTGTTTTCATATCGTCAAGGCAAGGGTCAAGAGAAAGATATGATTCAAGAATCATGATAACAAGGTAGCAGCACATATTCCTAATTATGGGTTTTCTGATTTGTGTATTGGGTCCAATACCCAACTACAAAAGAATCAAACTCGATTAACCTAAATCGTATGGCTCTGATACCAAACAAACCCCCCGCTTCCCAGAGTACGCTAAGATCGGCACGTGACAGAGCCAACCATGCTACCTGTGGTTAGGAAGCATCCCTCCACAATCACATTACGGCTGTCTATAAGATATCAAGAACGGTAGAAATAAAATAAACTATCTAGTACATGTCCATATGCCAGAATAAACGAGTCAAGAAATAATATGCGGAAGCAATAAATCCAAATAACAATAACATCTGGAAAGTATGTCCCGAATACGGGCTCACATCAGGAAATGAAAGTACGGAAATAAAACTAAACTAACTAAATGCTAACAGGAACCTCACTGCTCGGCCTGTCGGCCGAAATACTCCTGATCGGCATGCGACAAAGGTAGAGGATCTGGGCCATGCAAAACCCAGACGTCAGTGCGTCATAATATCAACAATTATATAATCAGGAGTTAACATGATATGCAGGCATGAGTACGAACAGTAATAAGAGTATAACAGTAACATGAATAAGGAACGGTGAAGTGTATAAGCACATGTGACGTGCAATGAGTAATCTGGACTAAACTACTGGGTTAATTACTCTCAAGTCTTTGAAATCAATTAATGTATGTAACAACCGAGTTCAGTTATACCAATTTTTGTTCTGTATTTATTATCTATGGTATTTTATTGATTTATCTTGATTGGGTGCGAATGGTAGTTTACTTTTACATTGCATTCGACCCAACCCGCTTGCTTGAACTGGTTGATTTATATTTATAAACTACCCTGACTTGTTAAATAGACACGTGCATTTAATGTGGACTGCATATTGATTTTATTTGGCATCGCACATTTTATCATGTAACATTTTAGATCACGGAAAATAAATTAAAATTGCATTTCATACCCTGCATGATACCCCTAACCCCGTGGTAGCGTCCGCGCATCGTGTTCTCGTCCCGTTCTGTGAAACGGACGTGTTTGGATAGCTACACGCACGTGCGTGCGTCCGTTCATGGGGGTATGCATTTTTGTTACCTAATCTGTCATTTTGAAATTTGAAAGCTGCATTTAATTTTCGTATTTTAAATCCAAAATTTTAGACCCGACCCGGGCGCATTTTGAAATATTTTTATATCCCGCTAAAATTCAATTATTTAAATTTTAAATTTAATTCTAATATTTTTTACAGTTCAAAAGATTTTCCAAAACCAATTTTAAAATTTTTTCCTAACTAAATCAAATTCTCTCTCTCTCTTTTTCCCACGAACCAATCAAAATCTTCCCCTTTTAATTGTGTGGCCCCACACCCAGCTATCTCTCCTTCTCTCTCTTCTTTCTTTCTTCTATTCTCTCTCTCCCCACAGAAAACGCCAACTTCATCTCCCCTCCCTCTATCTCTCTCCTCTCGCGCATCCCTCTCTCTCTCTCTTCTTTCTCTCTCCTCTCGCGATCCCTATTCACCAGGGATCTGAGCACCTCCCTCCTTCGCTACTGTCACCTCCCTTATATCTTCTTTTCTTATTTCTTTTAAAAACCCCAAGCCCCACGCCTTAACCTATCTGCGATACTCAAACCCTAACCCTAACTTCGTCACAACTCCCTCAACCGAGCCTACTCCTCCTCGTCACCATTCCCTCTTCTCCTTCCTCCTTCTTTCTCCTCCTTCTTCCATATCCCGAGCACCTTGTAACCCCTGCACACCCATCTCAACCCAAGAAACCTACCTCGTCGCCGACGACCCCTTCACCTCGTCATCTCTTCTTTCTCTCCTCTCTCTCCTCTGTTCTCCTCCCCTTTACAAGACCCCTACACACACCCAAGCCGCACCAACCCCAGCAAACGCAAACCCTAACCGAAACCTTAACGCCAAACTCTTGCTTCGCCGGAGCTCCGTCGACCTTGTCGACACCCTCACAACTCCTCTGTCCCCTGGAATCCTAGAGCACCTATCCACACAAGCGTATCTGACCCATGTGATCCCCTTGTACGTTGTTTGGATCTATTCTGTGTACCGTGCGCGCGTCGCGAGTTTTCCCGCCGACGTGTGACGTTTTGTAAACCCGTTTCTTGATCTTTCGAGGCAAGTAAAACTTGCTACATGCTATTTATATTATCTTATACATATTTAATTACATGTTAAACCTGTAGATTTAATCTAATGTCACATGTTCCTTTTCAAAACATTCGATGTTCCATTATATCGTGTTAGATCTAGAACTTAAAACATACCATGTTGCATTTTAGTTTACCAAACATAATACTCACATCCATGTTTAAATCACATAATAATTATTTGCATAGGCCATAGTACTCTTTTAATAGTTTATACCCTATTGGACACCCGTTTGCATATATATATATATATATATATATATTCAAAGTGCATCCCTAGATCATTTAATACATATTAATGTGACTTTAACATTCTATATTTCATAAACCGTATTTAATTAATGTTGGAACTATCCCCTTAACCCAAATTGATAACCGTCCATCCATATGCTTTAATCTGTATCTATTTGCATACTACATTACAATGTCCCATTTTATTGTTCCATTAGTACCCCATACTTATTTTGTATACCCATGCTTATTATAGTTTGATATGAGCACCCACTTGTTACTTGTACACCCCTGACACGACTTGATACACTATTACTTGACACGACATGATACCGTGCACTTCTTGACATGACATGATACCTATATACTACCTAACTTGACCTGATATACCATGGCTTTACCTGTTACCTGATCTTGTTACTAATGCTAACAAACCTGACCTGTTGTCCCTACGGACATTTCCTGCTGTCTATCCAGACAAACCTGTACCTACCTGATCCAGTATTGGTATTAGCTCCAGATTATTCAATACCTGACTTGAACATACATAACTTAGGGGTATGGGAAAATCAATGATGAAACCTGACTTGTAACTCGACAGTTTGCTTTCTTGTACTGATCAGTTTTAGAAGTTAGGCCAGCCTTGGGATGATGTTGCTGACATCATTCATCTATACATATTTTTTATTTTAGAGGCTAGGACAACCTTGGGGTGATGCTGCTGACATCACTCATCGTTACATGCTACCTTTTAGTGCCTAGCGGCATGTCTCGGCTTCAGCCCGAGAATCTTCACCGTGATCCCGGGCACGCACGGGATACTATTGAGTTACATCGATGATTCATCAAATTGATTTCAAAGACTTGAGAGTAGTTAACCTAATAGACCAGTTTAGATTACTCATACATTACCCCACTGTCCTTACTTACATCACTGTTATGCATGTTTTATCATTTATACCCATACCTGCATGTATTGCTACCCCTGTTTATAGTATTGCTTGATATTATGACGCACTGTCGTCTGGGTTTTGCATGGCCCAGATTCCTTACCTTTGCTGCAGTCCGAGCAGGAGTATTTCAGTCAGCAGGCTGAGTAGTGAGGACTTGCTAGTAGTTAGTTCATTTTACTTTCGGTATTTTCATTTCTGTTGTGAGCCCGCATTATGGGACATACATTCCAGTTTATTCTTGTATTAGATCTTTTGCTTTCGCATTATTTTATTCTTGACTCATTTTATTTTGGCTTATGGACATGTGTTAGACAGTTTATTATTGTTCTTGATATCTCTATAGCCGTAATGTGACTGTGGAAGGATATTTTCTATCCACAGGTAGCATGGTTGGCTATGTCACGTGCCTATCTTAGCGTACACTGGGAAGCAGGGCATAACATGGTTCTTTTGGTATCAGAGCCATAGGATATAGGTTAATCGGGTTTGATTCTTTTGTAGTTGGGTATTGGACCCAATACACGAATCAGAATACTCGTGATTAGGAAACATGTCATGCCACCTTACCGTCTTGCCATTTTTGAATCTTAACCTCCTCCTGATTCTACTTTTACGATGTGCAAACCTCCTTTGCATATCAACTCGAAAACCTGGTTTCCTTTGTTTATCTCTAGAACTTAGGCGACTTGGGTGGAGTTATATGATTGTAGCTATGATACCGCGGCATGGTTACAATACCGTATTCTATTTAAGTAACTTGGAGTTCTGGCCTTGATTCATATCCTTGATCTATATTTTGAATCTGTTATCATGCTAATCCTTTGGGTGCTTTGATTTCAGGAACATGGCAGACAAGAATTTGAAAACGTACCAAAGGCGTGTTGACGAAGCCGCTATGCTTGGAGTAATACGTGGGATGTTGGAGAACCAAAAGTGACAGACCGAGCTGATCCAGCAGCAAGATGAATCTTTTCAGGAAGGTTTGTGGACCGTTCAGCAGTCCGTGAACAATGTTGTGGCCAGACTAGTGGATCGTGTGGGTACCATGGCGGATTTCAGGAGATTGGGTCCGTCTGTCTTTACTGGCTTGGAGGAGCCGTTGCCAGCGGAGCAGTGGCTGGTTGACTCGGAGAATTTACTCATTGCGGCGCAAATCCCAGAAGATAAGAGAGTGGATGTGGTACACATCCTGTTGGTTAACTACTCCCGTGAATGGTGGCTTGTGGAAGAGACCCGCTTGCCCAAGTCGATCAGTTGGACGGATTTTTCGAAGAGTTTCTTGGAGAAGTTCTTCCCGCGGACTGCACGGGAGGAAATGGAAGAAAAGTTCGTCAGTTTGAAGCAGAACGACGCACCTGTAGATGTACATGCAGCTGAGTGGACGCGGCTCAGTAGATTCGTTGGACTTTTGGTTGCCAACTATGCTGATAGGGCAAGGAGGTTCGTACGCAGTTTGGATGTGGACATCCAGAGGCAGATTGTCTCCCTGGGTTTGATCACTTTCTCACAGGTACTTACAGCGGCCCGAGAATAGCAAAGCCTATCTATGAAGACTGGGAGTACACAGCAGACAGTAATTACAGTACGGAAGCCGGCATTTGCACCGAACCGAGCACATGGATGCAGAGGTATTCCAATGAACCGTCGTGGCGTAACACCTATGAAGAGGCATGTTGTCATTGATCAAAGAAGGAGCGTGATTTGTAACTACTGCCATTTACCCGGACATGTGCAAAGAGATTGTCGAAGGAGGCAAGGACTTTGTTCGGTTTTCGGATCGGCGAATCATACTATCAACGCTTGTCCGTCGAAGCTTCGCATAAAGGATGATGTTCAGAAGCCACCGCAGAAACCGTTTCAGGGACAGAAACAGCTGACTCAGGGACCCAATCAAGCTCGAGCTTTCACTCTGACGGCTGAGGAAGCTAAATCTTTAGGAGAAGTTGTTTCAGGTATTCTACTTATTCATGGTTTTCTCGCATTAGCGTTATTCGATTCTGATGCATCCCATTGTTTTATGTCGTCCAAATTTATTGCTACACACTCGATTGCTTGCATGACCCTGTCTAGTTGTTGGGACATACACATTGGGAATGGGAAGATCATATCGAGTAGAGAATGTAAGGATTGTGCAGTTGTTGTTTGCGGACGGGAGCTATTTGCAGATTTCTTGGTGATTGATACAGGCAGCTATGAAGTTGTCTTGGGAATGGATTTTCTCGGCACTTTCCATGCTCACATTGATTGTAGGGCAAAGAAAGTACTTTTCCAGATTCCCGGACATCCAAAGTTTATCTTTACTGGAGGAAGGCAGTTCTGTCGGGCCAGTCAAGTTTAGGGCTAGGCCGACAGCTAATGTTCTTTCGTCGATAGAGGCTGATAAAGATGAAGCGCCAGCTATTGTTCATGGACGTGTTCGAAAACATATCAGGTTTACCGTCGAAGCGAGACGTAGAGTTCGCGATTGATCTTATTTCTGGTGCAGCGCCAGTCTCTAAAGCGTACTATCCAATGGCACCAGTGGAGTTGGAAGAACTTAAGAAGCAGGTTACTGAATTACTTGAGAAGGGTTGGATTCGCAGCAGTAACTCGCCTTGGGGAGCTCCAGTTTTTCTAGTCAAGAAGAAAGATGGTACAAAGAGGATGTGCATCGATTATCGATAATTAAACCGGGTGACTATTAAGAACAAGTACCTGATTCCTCGCATTGGCGAATTGTTCGAGCAGCTTGGTGGCGCGAGGGTATTCTCGAAGCTGGATTTGCGATCCGGATATCATCAGGTCCGAGTTAAGACAGAAGATATTTGCAAAACGGCGTTCCGAACTCGGTATGGACATTACGAGTATTTAGTGATGCCCTTCAGAGTAACATGCACCGGCGATATTCATGGACTTGATGAACCGAATCTTTTCACCATTCTTGGACCAGTTTATAGTGGTGTTCATTGATGATATTCTGCTCTACTCGAAGAGTATTGAAGAGCATGCAGAACACTTGAAGATCGCACTGCAGACGTTGAGACAAGAAAAATTGCATGCAAAGATGAGCAAGTGCGAGTTTTGGCTTGAAGAGGTGAAGTTTTTGGGACATGTCGTGTCTGGAGATGGAATCGCCGTTAATCCCGAAAAGATTGCAGCAGTTAGAGATTGGCCGATTCCGAAGAACGCTGCAGAAATCAGAAGCTTTCTTGGACTTGCTGGGTATTACAGAAGGTTCGTGGAAAACTTTGCTCGTCTGGCGGAGCCGTTAACCAAGTTTACGCGCAAAGAAGTACCATTTGTGTGGACGGATAAGTGTGCGTCAGCCTTTGAAGCGTTGAAGCAGAGATTGATAACTGCTCCTATTCTGACCGTGCCAGACAGTTCCGGAGGATTGTGATTCACAGCGACGCATCTGGGAAAGGATTGGGATGTGTTTTGATGCAGCATGGGAAGGTTATAGCGTACGCATCGAGACAGTTGAAAACCCATGGGAAGAATTACCCAACTCATGACTAGGAGCTAGCAGCTGTGATTTTTGCTTTGAAAATTTGGAGACACTACCTATTGGGCGAAAGAGTCGAGGTTTTCACCGATCATAAAAGCTTGAAGTATGTATTCACGCAGAAGGAGCTTAATATGAGGCAGCGCAGATGGTTGGAACTGATGGCTGATTACGATCTTGATCTTAAATACCATCCGGGGAAAGTTAATGTCATGCCGGATGCGCTTAGTCGGTTACCAGCAATTCAGATGTTGACTGTGCGGAAGGAACTTATTGAAGACTTTCGAAGATTTTATTTGGAGGTTGTGCTACCACATTCTTCGGGACAGTTGATACAGTTGCAAGTACAGTCGTCGTTGATCGAGAATATTAAAGCAGCGCAGTCGCAGGACCTTAGATTGCAAAACTTTCGAGAACGGGTTGAAGCTGGACTTTGAACGGACCTGTTAATTCATGAAGATGGTTCGTTGCGATATGGTAGCCGTTTGTGTGTGCCAAAGGGAGATATTCGCGAAGAACTTATGAAGGAGGTGCACAGTTCAGCATATTCCGTACATCCAGGAGGCATGAAGATGTACCGAGATATACGACAGCATTTCTGGTGGGAAGGCATGAATGGGAGATTGCCCACTTTGTAGCAAAGTGCTTGGTGTGTCAGCAAGTTAAGGCTAAACATCAAAGGGTTGATGGTTTATTACAACCACTTCCGATTCCTCAATGGAAGTGGGAACATATAACCATGGATTTCGTGATAGCTTTACCGTGGAGTCCAAAGGGCAACAATGCGGTTTGGGTGATTGTTGATAGATTGACCAAGGCAGCTCATTTCATACCTTTTCGAGTTGGTCAATCAAAAGAAGTTTTGGCAGAGCGGTACATGCATGAGATTGTAAGATTGCATGGAGTACTGGTGAGCATCGTGTCCGGCCGTGACACTTGTTTCTTATCACACTTTTGGAGGAGCTTACAGGAAAGTTTGGGGACTCGTTTGAAGTTTAGCACAGCTTATCATCCTCAAACAGATGTCCAGTCGGAGAGAACTATCCAAACTCTTGAAGACATGTTGAGAGCTTGCATGTTAGACTTCAAGGGTTCATGGGAGGATCATCTACATTTGGTAGAGTTTTCTTACAACAACAGTTTCCAGGCGACTATTCAGATGGCTCCATTCGAGGCTTTATATGGTCGCAAGTGTCATTCACCTATTTGTTGGGACGATATTGGTGAACGAAGATTGTTGGGACCAGATTTGGTTGTGCAAACGGTTGAAAAGGTTAACACTATCCGGAACCATATGAAAGCAGCACAAGACCGACAGAAGAGTTGGGCAGATACATCAAGAAGACCTCTAGAGTTCGTCGTTGGTGATTTGGTATTCTTGAAGATATCACCGACTAGAGGGGTGATCCGTTTCAGAAGTCGAAGAAAGCTTAGTCCTCGATTCGTTGGACCTTTTGAGATTTTGGAGCGTATTGGAGAAGTGGCGTATCGTTTGGCGTTACCGCAATTCTTGGCGAATGTTCATGATGTGTTTCATGTATCTCAACTCCGTAAATATGTTCGAGATGAAACATACGTGCTGGATCATTCGGAGCTGATTGTCCGAGAAGGTTTGACTTTTGAGGAGCGACCTATGTCGATTGTGGATCGAAGAGAAAAGGTTCTTAAGAACAAAGTTATCCCTCTTGTACTTATTTCTTGGGGTAATCGCTCATATGGAGAATCAACTTGGGAACGAGAAGATGAAATCCGACAGAAGTTTCCCCACCTATTCTTGTAGTTATTGATTGTTTATCCTTTCTTATTCTTGGAATTTCAAGGACGAAATTCTTTTTGTAGTTGGGTATAATGTAACAACCGAGTTCAGTTATACCAATTTTTATTCCGTATTTATTATCTGTAGTATTTTATTGATTTATCTTATTTGGGTGCGAATGGTAATTTACTTTTACATTGCATTCGACCCGACCCGCTTGCTTGAACTGGTTGATTTATATTTATAAACTACCCTGACTTGTTAAATAGACACGTGCATTTGATGTAGACTGCATATTGATTTTATTTGGCATCGCACATTTTATCATGTAACATTTTAGATCATGGAAAATAAATTAAAATTGCATTTCATACCCTGCATGGTGCCCCAAACCCCGTGGTAGCGTCCGCGCATCGTGTTCTCGTCCCGTTTTGTGAAACGGACGTGTTTGGAAAGCTACACGCACGTACGTGTGTCCGTTCTTGGGGGTATGCATTTTTGTTACCTAATCTGTCATTTTGAAATTTGAAAGCTGCATTTAATTTTCGTATTTTAAATCCAAAATTTTAGACCCGACCCGGGAGCATTTTGAAATATTTTTATATCCCGCTAAAATTCAATTATTTAAATTTTAAATTTAATTCTAATAATTTTTACAGTTCAAAAGATTTTCCAAAACCAATTTTAAATCATTTAAAAAAATTTCCTAACTAAATCAAATCCTCTCTCTCTCTCTTTTTCCCACGAACCAATCAAAATCTTTCCCTTTTAATTGCGTGGCCCCACACCCAGCTATCTCTCCTTCTCTCTCTTCTTTTTTTCTTCTCTTCTCTCTCTCTCCCCACAGAAAACGCCAACTTCATCTCTCCTCCCCCTCTCTCTCCTCTCGTGCATCCTTCTCTCTCTTCTTTCTCTCTCCTCTCACGATCCCTGTTCACCAGGGATCCGAGCACCTCCCTCCTTCGCTACCGTCACTTCCCTTCTATCTTCTTTTCTTCTTTCTTTTAAAAACCCCGAGCCCCGTCGCCTTAACCCATCTGCGATACTCAAACCCTAACCCTAACTTCGTCACAACTCCCTCAACCGAGCCTCCTCCTCCTCGTCACCATTCCCTCTTCTCCTTCCTCCTTCTTTCTCCTCCTTCTTCCATATCCCGAGCACCCTGCAACCCCTGCACACCCATCTCAACCCAAGAAACCCATCTCGTCACCGACGACCCCTTCACCTCGTCATCTTTTCTTTCTATCCTCTCTCTCCTCTGTTCTCCTCCCCTTTACAAGACCCCTGCACATACCCGAGCCGCACCAACCCCAGCAAACGCAAACCCTAACCGAAACCTTAACGCCAAACTCTTGCTTCGCCGGAGCTCCGTCGACCTTGTCGACACCCTCACAACTCCTCTGTCCCCTGGAATCCTAGAGCACCTATCCACACGAGCGTATCTGACCCGTGTGATCCCCTTGTACGTTGTTTGGATCTGTTCTGTGTACCATGCGCGCGTCGCGACTTTTCCAGCTGACGTGTGACGTTCCATAAACCCGTTTCTTGATCTGTCGCGGCAAGTAAAACTTGCTACATGCTATTTATATTATCTTATACTTATTTAATTACATGTTAAACCTGTAGATTTAATCTAATGTCACGTGTTCCTTTTCAAAACATTCGATGTTCCATTATATCATGTTAGATCTAGAACTTGAAACATGCCATGTTGCATTTTAGTTTACCATACGTGGTACCCACGTCCATGTTTAAATCACATAATAATTATTTGCATAGCCCATAGTACTCTTTTAATAGTTTATACCCTATCGGACACCCGTTTGCATACATCTAGCCTAATATATATATATATATATATATATATATATATATATATTCAAAGTGCATCCCTAGATCATTTAATACATATATTCTATATTTGATAAACCATATTTAATTAATGTTGGAACGATCCCCTTAACCCAAATCGATAACTGTGCATCCATATGCTTTAATCTGTATCTATTTGCATACTACATTACAATGTCCCATTTTATTGTTCCATTAGTACCCCATACTTGTTTTGCATCCATATGCTTTAATTTGTATCTATTTGCATACTACATTACAATGTCCCATTTTATTGTTCCATTAGTACCACATACTTGTTTTGTATACCCATGCTTATTATAGTTTGATATGAGCACCCACTTGTTACTTGTACACCCCTGATACGACTTGATACACTATTACTTGACACGACATGATACCGTGCACTTCTTGACATGACATGATACCTATATACTACCTGACTTCACCTGATGTACCATGGCTTCACCTGTTACCTGATCTTGTAACTAATACCAACAAACCTGACCTGTTGTCCCTACGGACATTTCCTGTTGTTTATCCAGACAAACATGTACCTGCCTGATCCTGTGTTGGCATTAGCTCCAGATTATTCAATACCTGACTTGAACATACATAACTTGGGGGTATGGGGAAATCAATGATGAAACCTGACTTGTAACTCGATAGTTCGCTTACTTGTACTGATCAGTTTTATAGGCTAGGCCAGCCTTGGGATGATACTGCTGACATCATTCATCTATACATATTTCCTATTTTAAAGGCTAGGCCAGCCTTAGGGTGATGCTGCTGACATCACTCGTCGTTACATGTTACCTTTTAGTGCCTAGCGGCATGTCTCGGCTTCAGCCCGAGAATCTTCACCGTGATCCCGGGCACGCACGGGATATTATTGAGTTACATCGATGATTCATCAAATTGATTTCAAAGACTTGAGAGTAGTTAACCCAATAGACCAGTTTAGATTACTCACTACACATTACCCCACTGTCCTTACTTACATCACTGTTATGCCTGTTTTATCATTTATACTCATACCTGCATGTATTGCTACCTCTGTTTATAGTATTACTTGATATTATGATGCACTGACGTCTGGGTTTTGCATGGCCCAGATTCCTTACCTTTGCTGCAATCCGAGCAGAAGTATTTCAGTCAGCAGGCTGAGCAGTGAGGACTTGCTAGTAGTTAGTTCATTTTACTTTCGGTATTTTCATTTCTGTTATGAGCCCGCATTATGGGACATACATTCCAGTTTATTCTTGTATTGGATCTTTTGCTTCCGCATTATTTTATTCTTGACTCGTTTTAATTTGGCTTATGGACATGTGTTAGATAGATATCTCTACAGCCGTAATGTGACTGTGGAAGGATATTTCCTATCCACAGGTAGCATGGTTGGCTATGTCATGTGCCTATCTTAGTGTACTCTGGGAAGCGGGGCATGACAATGTAATTCTCATCGTAACCCATCGTTCTATGCCCCGTTCATTCCCCATGGGACCACGGTAACAGGATTATTCCGTAACGCCCGAAAAAACGGCAAACAATATATTCCGTAACGTCGGGAAAAACGGCAAACAATATATTCCGTAACGCCCAGAAAAATGGCAAACAATATATAACCCTTTGAGTTACGTTCGGTTACATTCATGATTTCCCCTTACCCCCAAGGTTAGGTGTTCAAGGCAGGTATTGCCAATTGATATCTAATGCCAACACAGGATCAAGCAGGTACAGGGTTTGTCTATGCAGACAACAGTAACGTCCATCAGGACAACATGTCAGGATTGTTGGCATTAGTAACAAGATCGGGTATCAAGTCAAGCAGTGGTGTATTAGATCATGTCATTAGTGCACAGGTATCAAACGGATGCTCATAATAAAACTATAGCAAGTACGGATACATGATAAAAGCATGGATGCAAAAAATATCTATCATGGGTTACATCTATAGCTCCATGATTATGTAGGATGCAAATTCTCAAGCATTGGGTGTTAATATAACAGTAACATGAAATAATGTGACCTGGCATGCAACTAGATATGTAATTAATGGTATGGATGCACAAATAAGCATGGATGCACAAATATCTATCAAGGGTTACATCTACAGCTCCATGACTATGTAGGATGCACATTATCAGGCATGGGATGTTAATACAATAGTAACATGAAATAATATGATCTATAGATGCAGCTACATATATGAAAATGATATGGATGCATACGGGTATCCGAAAACAGTAAAACATTAATATGGGTGTACAATGCAATCAACATGTGATATTTTTATTCATATGGAGGCCAAACATGATACATAGCATGTAGCAAGATAAACTTGCATGCGACTAGATATGTAAATAACGGTATGGATGCATACGGGTATCGAAAAACTGTAAAATTGTAATATGGATGCACAATGAAATAAACATGTAATATTTTTATTCATATAGATGCAACATATGCATCATAGCATGTAGCAAGATAAACTTTCCTGAACGGATCTTACGACGAGGTGTATACGCAGCGTCCGACGTCGGTTAAACGTCGCAATGTACACACGCGCACACGGGACAGGTCCAGGAAAAGCAAGAAGGTGACCACGCTGGCTGGGAACATCCACTGGGTCGGTCTGATCGTCAATGATGGCACAGCCCCGGTGATGGTCTGGAAAAACCAGATCAAGAAAAGAAAAGAGAAGGAAAGAAGAAGGAGAAGAAAGAAGAGAAGAAGGAGGCTGGGGTTTGGTGTTCTGGGTTTGGGAGAAGGCGAGGAGGTTGTTGTGATGATGAGGAGGCGACGGGAAGGTCGGAGCTCCAGTGATGAGGGTTCAGGCGAGGGTTACGCGAAAGGCTGCGGGTGTTAGGGCTCTTGGTGTGCAGAGAAGGGCTATGGTGTTGGGTTGGCGAGAGAGGAGAGGAGGTGGTGAGGCGATGACAGCGAGGGTGAAACGCTGGAAGCAGCGATGGCAACAGAGGAGTTGCAAGCAAGGGTTGCAGGGGTTCAAGTCGGGGGTCTCGCAAGGTGGTGGTGAGGTGACGGAGGAGGAGCAGAGAAGGGGAGAAGGAGAAAAGGTGAGGTCGACGATGATGGTCGGCGGCGATAGCGACGAGCGCGAGGCAGGGCGTGGGTTCTCGCGAGGGTGGGGAAAAAACGAAGAAGAGAGAAAGAGAACGTGGATGAGGAACAGTAGGGTTAAAAAAATATAAAGAAATTATATATATAATATAAATAGATAGAGCCAGAGAGATGTTGGGATTTGATTGGGATGAGATTTTAATAGGTTTGGATTTGGATAGGGTGAAATTTTATATGGAATAAGAGAGAGTCGATGTCAGGTGAGATTATAAGGTAAAATATTTTTTGTTTTTAAAATATTTATAAATCATATATTTTAGGTTTAACAGGTATAAATATATTATAATATAATATTAATTAAATTTGAGATTTTGGCTAATACAAAAAATAGTCCAAAACACGACCGGGTCGGGTCTAAAATTCTAGTTTTAAAATATGGATAATATACGTATCAACCAAAACCAAAACAGGATATCCAGGTAACGAAAAAACATACCCTATGAACGGATGCACGTAGCGTGCACGTAGCTATCCAAACAAATATGTTTCACTGAACAGGACGAGAATACGAGGTGCGGATGCTACCACAGGGTCAAGGGTATGATGCAAGTTATGCTAGATATTTTTAAAATATTTTATTTGACTTTAAATGTTATATTAAAAAAATACAGATGCCAGATAATGCAGTAGGCAGTATAAACAACATGAAAATGTACGGATTCTCATAACTAGCCAGGATAAATCATAAACAGGAATAAAGACGGGTCTCCAGCAAGCGGGTCGGGTCGGATGCAAATACGGATACCAAATATACTATTCGCATCCAAACATAAAAAAATCAAGAAAATACCATAAATAAAGGAATACTCAAAATAGAACCGGTATAAATGAACTAGGGTGTTACAGAAGGCTAAAGGAGACCCTCTGAAGTTCAATTGACCTCCTCCACAGCATAGTTTATCGGGGGTGTACCTGCATAAGGGATCGCCGAAATAGGCTCCGAAGGTGCCGCGCAAGAAAAACTCCGTCAACCTTTAATGATTTGACTGTACCATCTTCCCCATAGATGAAGATTCTTTCGCTCCGGGTCATGATCTTTGATCAACTCAAAGACTTCCCTATCTACAGGCTCTTCGGGAAATCCGCCCTCCGAACGGAAAAATGGGAAAGAAGTGTCAAAAGACATAATACCTGCGTGAAAAAGAAAAAAATATTAGCCATCAATGCTATGGTTTAAGTCTTGGTACTTGGTACTTTAAATGAGTACTGCACTGCAATGCAGTGGAAAGGGACCAAAGCGGACCCATACGATCTAGATGACGGCTCATCATGAGACAATCTCATTATTGATGAGACTATCATTAAATAGAGTATCCTAAAAGGATTCTCATTGAATGAGAGCCTCTCGAGCCAAGGAGTAAAATTCCCTTGAGAGCAGTGCTCTGTGACAGAGTGACATCTGTCAACTCTAATGATGAAGAGAATAAAAAAATTCCTCAGGAAAAATTTTTGGAGAGCTATGCTCTGTGAAGATAATGGAGTAACCCATCAGAAACCCTAAAAGCGAAGCTTTTAATGAATTAAAATCCCCGTGATCTTCAAGATCCATGAACAAACTCTTAAGAGTTCTTTATGAAAGATTAACAAATCTATATGTTTTAAAAAGAGCAAAGCTCTGTTAATGGGTCAAGAAACCCTCGGAAAGATCTCTTTAGATCTATGATTTCAAGAGAGCAAAGCTCTGATAATAAAATCCTAAAATTTCTTTAGATCTATGATCTAAGTAGAACGAAGCTCTGTTAGTGGGTTCAAATATTACCATAAATTTGACAGAGTATTAACTCAAAAAGAGTTTTCTAAAGCAGAGAGCTTGGCTCTACCAGAGAATTAAAATTCTCAAGAAACAAGAAAACAAAAAGATGAACAGGGGTCATCTCAATGAGGCCAAAGGTCCTATTTATAGGCAGGGGAAGTCGATCTGACTTCCAAGAACAATCCAATGGGGAGATGCTGCCACCGCTGCACTCACGTGTGAGCCACATGAGCGCAACGGTGGGGGGGCATTTGTTTCCACCAATCAGAGCAAAGCTCTGTTCAAATTTTGAAATTTGAAATGAAGCAGTGCTTCATAAAAGCGCTGCGCCAAGAGCGCCAGTGCTCTGAAGCAGCGCTCACGTGCAAGGCACAAGAGCACTAAGCACTAGAACTAAAAGTTCTCCACTGTTGGATCAAAGATCCAACGAAGATGATAAATCATCAATTGACTAGAATAAAATTCTGTTAAAGAAATATTCCTCAGAATCTTTCCAAACAGGAAAGATTGTGCTCTGAAAATCAGAGCACCGTTGGATCAATGATCCAATAGTGATTAAAAATCACCAAAATACAGAATAAATTCCTGTATGGGAAAAGATTTCCCAATCTTGTTAAAAAACAAGAAGATTGCCTTCTGTAAAACAGAAGCCCTAGGATCAAAAATCCAAAGGTGGGGAAATCCCCAAATCAATTTGAGAAAAGATCTCTTCAACTGATCAGCATACCCTATATAAAGGCTCCAAGACTTCAAGTCTCATAGAGAGGAACCCCCCCCCCACACACACACACAAACTTTGAGAAATTTCAAAGAGAAGAGCAAGCTCTCGGCAGAAGAACTTTTCTTCAAGGTAAAAATAGAGAGATCAAAACATCTCATCAGAAAAAGAACTTTGTTCCTTTGCCAGATCATAGATCTATAAGACAAATTTTCTTTCACAAAAGAGATCATAACATCTCATTATAAAAAGGGGATAATTCAATTCTCTTAGGATCACGGATCTATAAAGGCAATGCCTTTCACCAAAAACGTAAGAGATTGAAATATCTCCTATAAAATAAAAACTTTGTTCTTAGACCCATAAAACAAAGTCTCTTATAAGAGAGAATTTAATTCTCAGAGCGCAGAACTGCCTAAAAAAGAGCCATAGTGCTCCAATTAAAAGAAGAGCCTTAGCACTCCAAATCTAGCACACAACGCTCCCAATCTAGCGCACAGCGCTGCAGAGCCTTAGCGCTCCAAATTTCACAAAGAGCGCTTTGCACTCATTGTCTGGCGCATAGCGCCAAGTGCGCCATATGCTCCTCACGTGTGCGCTACCTAAACAGAAGCTCTCTGCGCTCATGATCTGGCGCTCAGCGCCAAGCATACCACGTGCTCCTCATTGTGCGCTACTTTAACAGAAGCGATCTGCGCTCATTGACTGGCGCTCAGCGCCAAGCGCGCCACGTGCTCCTCACATGTGCGTTACCTAAACAGAAACGCTCTGCGCTCATTAACTGGCGCACAGCGCCGAGCGCACTACGTGCTCCTTACATGGGCGCTAAGAGAACATAAATTGTTCTTTAAACAATAAAGCCCCAGAGCTATGATAAGTGCTCAGCACTCAATAAAAGACAAAAAAGGCTGTCAGAACCCAAACCAGTGCTCAGCATTGTTAAATGTTTAACATTTTTACTAAATGGGCCGAGCCCAAAGTGGCCACAGAACCCTACTTCAGATTAATTGAGCCCATATGCTCATAAATCTTTGATCTTAGTCCTAAATTAGACTACAGATCTCCTAACCAATATTGGTTCAAGGGTACATCTCTTCACTCCTCTGATATTTGTCGTTGTAATCCTTCAACGTCTTTAGAGAGGTGACGGGTCCCGACAACCATACATTCCATAGACTATGATATATTTAAACTGGACTATGATGTTCTTAAACTTTACGGACTGTGGGGTCCTTAAACTCATAGACTATGATGCCTTTAAACTTTACATACTATAACATCATTAAACTTTACAGACTATGACGTCTTTAAACTGGACCACAAAGTCTCTAAATTAAAACAATAGAGCCCAAATGCTCTTTTGTTGGATCTAAATGATCCGGTTAAGTTGATCTTAGTCTAAAATTAGACTAATGTGTCCTTAACAAACGTTAAGTTGATCTTAGTCTAAAAATTAGACTAACGTATCATTAACAAATGTTTAAGTTGATCTTAGTCTCAAATGAGATTAATGATCCTTAAACCCAACCCAAAACCCAAATCTAAGTAAATACGGATTTGGACTAATCCACGCCCTATGGGCGATAACATAAATTAGGCTCTGTATATAATCCACGGGCAACCAAAAACAAAACAAACACACACGACACGAAGTGACCATATGGAGAAGGAGAAAGTTGTTACCGTGATGCGATAGCATAATTAACTATAGGGGCTTGCGCCTGCAGGGAAGAGCGTCCCCACAATCAAAAATCCCTCAAACGAGGAGGAATCTGACGAAGTCTGCTACAACGGCCGCATTCATCTAAACCTCCGATACACGGTGCCATAAATCAACTTGGCATCTTCGGAGAGGTGGACGGATAAAACCAAATAGCATATGCCCCAAATTCAGGTAAGACGTTTGTCTTTCCCGGTTTTCGGCGGTGAACAATGGCCAATGAACCCCGTGCTCTGTACACTAGTCTTTTCACCTACCCTTAACTCCTCTGTGTTGTTTGATTTCCCTGCAATCAAACAGAGACCTTTCATTTCACAATTTATCATAATTTTAATGCTTTTAATCCACGCTTTTAATTCTCAAACCGTAATTATCCATTATAAATACCACACCATACTTTGGGTCAACACCATTCTGAAAATTCTAGCCAATACTCTCTAAAAAGTTCATAGTGCAAGTAAAGTAAAAGAGGAGTTAGCGAGCAAGTTGGTTCCGGCGAAGATCGAAGCCAATTCTGGAGCTCCCGCGAAGCCACGACAACACCCTTTCCTTCCTAACCATTTCTTTGAGCTTTCTAAACAGTAAGTCCCTCCCAATATCTCTTTCTCTTCATTGAAATTCCATTTTAAAACTTATATCGCTCAGTGGAGTTAATACCGATATCTTTTTTCTAAACCCTAGAAACTCCTTCTCCTTTATTCTTTGATCAACCAAGTTTTTACACAATACTTGTAACTTAAAATATAAATGTTTAGAATCAATTTTATCCAAGAATCTCGTGCAAAACAACCATATTTGAACTTTTACATTAAAATATCTTGAACTTTGTTATCACGTCTTTTCGACAAAACATGCTTAACAATACCTTTAGGAAAACTTCACGGGATAACAACTTACACCCACATGCATACTTGGTCCATAGCATGATACCTCTTTTGTATGTATTTTCATTTCGAAGAAAAATTTACAATAAAATACCACATAATTCTAAAACCGGATTTCTTTTAAAGCGGTATTTCATATCCTTTGCAATTATGCATTTACAACCCTCTTTAGGGGACCCGTTAATGGATGGTGCGGATTATCGCACATCCTTGGGCTAGTAAAGCGAGACGCACACCTCCTCACGGAGCATTCAGTCTCGAAAGAATTTAAATACGGCTTTTAAGAAATATGAATTTTCTAAATAAAATAAAATTATTTTTTAAAATTAAAATTATATAAAATTATGAATCCATATTTTCAAAATATAATAAATTTATTTTTTTCAAAAAAATGAAAAGTTTAACAAATGACAATAAAATATTATCAAGATACCAAAAAGGCAAGTTTTTAAAGAAATACCATGAACTTTCCAAGTTAAGTGTTTATCACTAAAATACCCCAAATACTTAAAATCCATGCTCATGAAAACCCTAAGTGATACTAATCACCCTCGAGGTTTTATTTTTTAATTTATATTAAAATATTTTTCATAAAACCCCCTCGAGTTATATAAAACAATATTTAAGGATTTTAGTAAATATTGGTTTAAGCGGGATCAATTCTCTTGAGCCCCAGAAAGCCGAAGAAAGTCAGTGCTTGCCTATTTAAGGTAGACAACTTAATGGAGTTATCAATAGTAATTGTCTTGGAAAAAGACAAAAATCCCGTCGTCCATGTGCAGCAGTTACTGATGACTTACGAACCTAATTCAAGATTTAAATCAGTACAAGTGTCTGACTCAGTCTGAGTCCAATTCAAACCTGAATCCAAATCAAATATGAATACTTGATTATGAACATGAATACTTGAATGCAAACATCAATATCAAACATGTACACTTGACTTGACTTGACCGAACCATACTTATCTACTTGAATACTTGGTTACATGCTGAACATGAATACCTGAACATTTTGTATCCATGGTTTCGGCAAGACTTGTAAATATAATCGATACAATACAATACGCGGGAATAAAGGGGTAGATTGGTATGGAACGTATATCGTGGAACGAGAGGTCACTAAAAAGACACTTGCATGAATTCTCATGCCGTTATCCTGTGGGTTATGACAGGGCCTTGTACTACATGTTACCATAGTCCACGGGGTAAGATGGACTCCTCTTGTATACATGAATACCTTCTGTATCAAGCTACAAACAATCGCGTTATAACTACTATCATATACCAGTAACCAATCAAACACAACTTATCTGTTCATTTCACATTACCTGTTTTATTCTCTTCCTTTTTTTGGGACTTACCGAGCGCTAGTTCGCTGACGACATTTCTTTCTATTTCTTTCTTTTGAATGTTCGTCAGGAGGACCGGTCACTGAAGAGATTGAGCCGAGCCAGGAGGACTTGGACTAGCTTGCGGCACAGCCTGACTTCTAGTTTCTTATACTTACTTTCTTGTATGCATTGTTTAGGCATTGCTTATTATCATTGTATCTTTTCTTTTCAAAACAGTTGTATATAAAGTTGAATGTAAATAAAATTGCTGTTTTATTTTATATCACCTGTCATTCTTGTACATTTTTATATATTGCTTAATTATGCTTAACGTATTTATTTCTTAGTAAATACGTTGCGGTCTGCCACCTCACCATTTCTATCTACTAGGAAACGGGGTGTGATAGAACAAGATCCATCAATTTCAAGTACACAACCCACACACGCGGTGTGCATTTATTGATGGGGCACTTTGTTAGGGTCAAAAATTACACCATAGTTGACCAAGGCAAAATCAAAGTCAACCCCAAGCCAAGTGGGCCCAAGCCCAGGTCAAAACCGAGCATGGAAGGGACCGGCCCCATGACAAAAAGAATGAAGCCATAAATTAGTTTAATGTAATTCTTTTTTTAGAAATAAATGTATGTAAAATGGGCAAAAAGCCAAAATTTTGTAAATTTTATGGCTTATGTACAAAAAAGAAATAAACATATAAGGCATGTGGTGACACTAGTGCCATATGGAAAAGCCCAAGGGGTTATGTGTAAAGTGTGTAGCCTATAAAGACAAACATGATGAAAAAATAAAGAACAAAATTTTCATTCTCTCAAAAAAGTCTAGGGTTCTGTACTTCCTTCTCCTTCTTCAAGGTTCTAAATCTTCTTCCTTTTTCTTAAATTAAATCAAGAGTTTCACTCTTCTTTTAAAAGGAATAGTTTTTCACCATGAAACCCATAGAGGGAAGCTCAGATCTCTCATCAGATCTCTAAAAGGAAGGATTTTTTAAGCATCAAACTACTTTTTTTCTCCAAGGTCCAGCTAACAAAGAGAAGGAAGAAGGAGACCCGTCTCCAAGAATCCTACTTTGGGAAGATCCAAGGCTCAAGATAAAATGCAGGGCTCAAGAAAGAAGAAAAGGGTTCCATTTCATCATCTCCGAAAATTTCTTAGGAGTTTAACTCCATAAAAAAATAATATAATAATAAATTCTTTTTTTAGGAGTTTAACTTCAAAAGTCAACCGGGAAGTACAACTCCCTGTGCAGGGGCTAAGCCCTTATTTTCCTTTTTTTAGGAGTTTAACTCCAAAAGTCAATCGGGGGTACAACTCCCGGTACATGGGCTATGCCCCTTTTTCGAGCACCCGTGTGCAGGGCACGTGGCCCGCTGGCATCCGGCACCCGCGTGCGGGGCGCATGGCCCGCTGGCGTCCGGCGCCCGTGTGCGGGGCGCGTGGCCCGCTTGCGCCCGACGCCCGCGTGCGGGGCGCGTGCCCCGCTGGCGGCCGACAACTGGCGCCCACACGCCACTCGCGTGTCCTTAGGACGCTCCTCACCCCACTTTTTTCCATACACTCCACACTCAAAACACGTCCTCCATTAGAAAAAATTTCTAACAGGACGTTGCCTTGCATCCCGCAAGGAGGCTACTAGCCCCTTGACTACCAGCCCACTATCCGGATAGCGAGATCCCCGTAAATTCTGCAAGACCCCCGATATACCCAAAATCTCTCAAGACATACATACGCACATTGCATATTGAGTTCGCATGACTAGTTGACCCGTTAATCGGAGGTTCCTTCATTTCAAAGACGAGGGATAATTAACGGCAGCTTAGACCGCAGCTACCGGAGATTCGGATCCCCACAATCAATAAACCCAAGCCTACTCTAGGCAGGTGGAATCTGTATACTCCTGACAAGCGACGCGTATTCCTATCTCAATGGGGTGAAGAAAAACACCCTACAACAAGATAAGTTCATCTTTGCTCGTGGACTATGGTAACATGTCGTACAAGGTCCCGTCATAAACCACAGAACAATGGCACATGAATTCATGTAGGTGTCTTTTAAAGTGACCTCTCGTGCCATGATATACGTTCCATACCAATCTACCAATTTATCCCCGCGTATTATATTGTATAGATTAAGATTAAAGGTTTTAACCGAATCCATGAATATAAAAAGTACAAGTTCATATTCAAGATATAATCATGTGTTCAAGTATTCATGTATGGTTCATTTCAAGTTATATTTATGGTTCGGTCAAGTCGAGCCAAGTATTCAAATTTGAGTTTGATATTTGAATTCGAGTGTTCAGATTCATGATCAAGTATTAAAGTTTGTGTTTGATTTCGGATTCTGGTTTGAGTTTGGATTCAGGTTGGAGTCAGTATCTTATAAAATGATTAAATTCTGAATTTCTTAAGTTCGGGAGTAATCGGACAACTACTGCATATGGACGACAGGATTTGTATCTTTTTCCAAGAAAATTGTCATTGATAACTCCATTAAGTTGTCTAACCTGAATAGGCAAGCATTCACTTTCTCCGGATCTCCGGTGCTCAAGAGAATTGATATCGCTTAAAACTATATGAATCTAGAGTCCTTATGTATTATTGTTGTTTACATTCATATTATTTGCATTTCTCGAGAGGGTTTCTTGAAAAACACATTAATATTGTTTTAAAAATAAACCTCGAAGGTGATTTATAATATTTACAGTTTTTATGAACATATATTTTAATTTTAATGGTATTTTAGTGATAAAATCTAGCTTTTAAAAGTTTATGGTATTTTTATGGAAACTACCCCTTTTGTAAACTTGGTTGTATTTTCATTTAAATTTTAATCTTTAATTTTAAAAAATATACTTTCACAATTTGTTTTTATTTAAAATACAGATTCTTAGTTTTATATAAATTTTCCAACATTTATTTTTGTTTAGAAAAATCGTGTTCTTAAAAAAAACCCACCGTTGCCGGTCCCAAGTCCGGTGAGAAAGGGTGAAAGTTGTGGTAGGCTTGTGACGGCCAACGTAAAACTTTGTTGCATTCTATGACATGAACCATAATAAGAATATCGTTGGGGCATCCCCTACTCAGCAACATGCTATATCGGATCCTGAGTGTAGTGTTAAGTATGCAATGGCTTCTAGATCGTCATCCAGAAACGGCGCGCTACATCGGACCCCGGGTGTAGTGACAAATAAGCAAGGGTTTTATAGGATCTGTCTAGCTTCCTAAAATATAGGTTCCCTTACGGGTAGACTAATAGAATTAGTGGAGGTGATGATTAGGAGGAGAGTTGGTATTATGTTTTTGCAAGAAACTAAGTGGGTAGGTGAAAAGAGTAGAGTCATAGAGCCTTGGGTTATAAGCTTTAGTATATGGGTAGAGATAAAAATCGTAATAGGATAAACATAATCATAGATAGACGGTTGCTTGAAAATGTAGTTGAGATTAGGAGAAAATGTGATAGAATTCTACTGGTTAAGATTATTCTAGGTGGAGAGATCCTTAATATTATTAGTGCTTATGCACCACAGATAGGTCTTGATGACGCTAGTAAGCGTCTATTCTGGAAGGATTTAGATGAGATGGTGCAAAGTATACCTAGTGGAAAGAAGTTATTTATTGTTAGTGATCTCAATGGACATGTAGGTACTAGTCGTTGTGGGTTTGATACTATCCATGAAGGTTTTGGTTTTGGACAAAAGAATGAAGTAGGTGGCTCAATTCTAGATTTTGCCTTATCTTATGACTTGATCTTAGCAAACACCTGGTCTAGAAAAAGAGAGTCCCGCCTTATCACTTTTAGGAGCGGATCAAGTGCTAGTCAAATAGACTTTTTCTGACGAGAAGAATAGATAGAGGTTGTTCTATCGACTGTAAGGCAGTGCCAGGTGAGAGTGTAACCATTCAACATAGACTTTTAGTTCTAGATTTTCGATTTAGAGGAGGACCTAGAAAGATTAGACGTAAGGTAGAGACTATAATTAAATGGTGGCGATTGAAAAAAATAACCAAAAGGCTTTTATAGATCGTGTAGTCCAAGAAGCGGATTGGCAGTCGGAAGATGACTCAGACAGAACATAGAACAAAATGGCTAGTTGTATCAAGAGGATAGCTAGAGATCCACTTGGTGAGTCGAGAGGTGGTGCTCCACCATCTAAGGACACATCATGATGGAATGAAGAAGTAAAGGCTGCTATTAAAATTAAAAGGGATTCTTATAAAGATTTGAAGAAAAGTAGAGATGTGGAGAGATTTGAGAAGTAAAAAATACCTAAAAAGGAAGTTCAAAAAGCTATTGGGAAAGTTAAATCTAAGGTCTACAAGGAGGTGTACAAGAAATTAGACACTAAAGATGATGAAAATGATATATACCGGATTGCTCGGATGCGGGAAAGGAAGACCAGAGACTTATGTGAGGTGAAGTGTGTCAAAAATGAAAATCAGAAAGTTTTAGTTCGAGATGAGGATATCAAGGAAAGGTAGAGATATTATTTTGACAAATTGTTCAATGAGAGTTTTACTAAGAATTTGGATGGACTTGTCATTCAATCTCAAGATATAACCCGTAATTTCATGCGTAAAATAAGACTACCTGAGGTTAAAGAAGCTTTGAATAGAATGAGTTTAAGAAAAGCGGTTGGTCCTGACTGGATTCCTATAGAGGTTTGGAGATACTTAGGAGAAATAGGCGTTAAATGACTGACAGATCTATTTAATAAGATTTTCCAGACAAAAAAGATGACAAATGAATGGAGGAAAAGTATCCTTATACCTATCTACAAGATCAAGGATGACATTCAAAGATGCTTAAACTACCGTGGAATAAAACTTATGTGTCACACCATGAAACTTTGGGAGAGAGTGATTGAACACAGGCTAAGAAAGGATATTAAGATAACAGAGAACCAGTTTGGGTTCATACCTGGACGATCGACGACAAAGGCTATCCATTTGCTTCGTCAACTTATCAAGCGTTTTCGAGAGAGGAGAAGAGATTTGCATATGATATTTATTGATTTAGAGAAAGCGTACGACAAGATACCTAGAGAGGTATTATGGGGGACAATGATGAAGAAGGGGGTCCCGTCATGTATATTGACATAATCAAGAATATATACGATAGAGTAGTAGAAAATGTCAGAACTTGCGGCGGCCTAACGAGTGATTTTCCGATTACAATTGGTTTATATCAAGGATCTGCATTAAGTCCATTTCTGTTTACCATCGTGATGGATGAGCTTACCAGAACTAATCCAAGATGAGGTATCTTAGTGTATGCTATTCGTTGATGATATTGTTCTAGTAAATGAGACGAAAGCAGGGGTTAATGCCAAATTGGAATTATGAAGGTAAACATTGGAATCTCGGGGGTTCAGATTGAGCAGGTCCAAGAAAACATATATGCATTGCAAATTTAGTAAACAGAGAAGTTAAAACCATATTGGAATAACATTAGAAGGGTAAGAGATATCACCGAGCGATCAGTTTAGATATCTAGGTTCCATCATCCAAAAGAATGGGGAGATCGATAGTGATGTTAGTCAAAGGATCCAAGCTGGTTGGTTGAAATGGAGGAGTGCAACAGGGATTTTGTGTGATCATAACTTTCCGTTAAAATTGAAATGGAAGTTTTATCGGAGCGCTATTCAGTATGCCTTATTATATGGTACAAAATACCGGGCTCCTAAGAAGCATCATACACAGAAGATGCACGTAGCGAAGATGCGCATGCTTCGTTGGATGTGTGGTAACACTAGAAATGATAAGGTGCGAAATGAGGATATTCGTGCAAAAGTTGGTGTAGCACCCATGGAGGAGAAGATGCGGGAAAACCGGTTAAGATGGTTTGGTCATGTGCGACGCAGACCTATGAAAGCACCGGTTCGACTAATAGATACTCTCGATATGGAAGATGGCAAAAGGGCAAAAGGGAGGCCGAAAAAAACATGGATGGAGGTGATACGAAACAATATGGTTGCCAAAGGCCTCAATGAAAGTATATTGTTCGATAGGATTGAGTGGAGATGGAGGATTCATGTGCTATGAAACGATATGGTTGCCAAAGGCCTCAATGAAAGTATATTGTTCGATAGGAGTGAATGGAGATAGAGGATTCATGTGCTGGACTTGGCGTGATTCTCATGTTGGTTCATGTAGCTTACCCCGTATGCTTGGAATAAAAGGCTAAGTTGTTGTTGTTGTATTCTTAAAAAGACGTATTTGTATTTCGTTTCAAGACCGAATACTCCATGAGGAGTTCTGCATCTCTCTCTACTATCCCAAAATGTGCGATAATCCACACCATTCATTAGCGGGTCCCCTACCGAAGATTGTAAAGACGCAGTTGCCAAAGATTCAAAAATATCGATTAAAAGAAACCCTTTTGTAAAACTGTTGTATTTTAATGAAAAACTTATTCTCTTAGACTAGTCATACATTTAAATCTCGTGCTATGAATCATAAATGTGCATGTGTGGTAGGTCGTTACCCCATGAATTTTCCTAAAGGTATATATGTGAATTATCAAAGTAACGAGTATACTAAAGTTCATGGTATTTTTCTGAAAGATTTATTTTATGATTATTTCTCATGAAATTTTTTATTACACTAAAACCTAAATGATGTAAATAAGGTTAAGAGTGATGTTAGAATGTTAGAGTGACCTAATTTTCTTATCAAGTGGATTAAAATGTTTAAAAGGAAAATATATCGGAGCTAACTACACTTTGTCGATGTGCTTTAAGAATACGGTTTGAGTCAAAACGAAAAGAAAGAATAGGGACGTACGGTTTTAGAGTGTCAAAAAAAGATTAAGGAAGAGGGAAAAGTCGTCGTGACGTCGCGGTAGCTCCAGGAACAACTCCGATCTTCAACGAAAAGAACTTGGTTGCTAACTCCACTTGACTCCACCTGCACTTATCATTATGTGTGACTAATTGGGATCCTTTCTATTTTAGTCAAGTGGTCTCATAGAATTAGCCTGGTTTTAGGGTTCTATATGATCATGGACGCACAGTTTTGCTCATAAAAACATCTTTCAATGTGTGCGTGCGCGCGTTTTGCGTGCATATAATTATACTGAGATGAACATGGGTTGATCTAAAAATATCGTCTGTATCATCTGACATTGCATTTATTGGATAATAAATGGTTCACGCATTTTGCAAGCAAATAATTATACTGAGATAAATATGGGTTGAACTAAAAATATTGTCTATATCATCCAACATTGCATTTCTTGGATAATAAATGGTATAAATTTCTTACATGAAGAGTGTGCGCACCAGTTTTGTAATATTTCCAACTTTAGCCCTCTATCAAGTTGCATAACCGTTTTCTTTGGTAGGACCTATGATATATCTATTTCATGTTTCAGAAATATAGAGAAAATTAGGAGCCTGTTGTTGATATATGATTAAAGAACCCATTATAGGTAGCATTTCTTTTGAGGTTGGCAGACGATTTCAGTTAAGTTTAACTAAGCAGGATATTGCTTCTTTGTGGTTTCTCTGCAAGCAGGTATAATGATGTCTTTTAAAGTGTAATAGTTATTATACATCCCTCTGTAAAATAGATATAGTTCTGTTGTTCTTTATTTCCCAGATCAATTTATTGTTTTTCATATTTCAGGAAGCATCTTTACTGGATATCACCAATCAAGCTTGTGGCCTTTTCAATCTGGCAGAGGTATAACTCTTTTTATTTTGAGTGTAATATTTTTACTACCGGTGCGGTGAAATCCATGTAGGCTACATGGATTCTCATTGGATGACATGGACCATCTTGTATCCAATGGAAATCCATGTAGCCTACATGGGTTCCACCGCACCGGCAGAAAAAGTATGACTCTTTTATTTTTAATCTAACTGAAGTTGTTTTCTCATTCAGCCTTTTATATTGGTGGACTATAAATGATGTTGGTATGTATTGAAAATTTTTATGTTCAGATTTTTGCTTTGTATATGTTGGAATATTTGGGTTAAATGGAGACGGAAATAGTATTATAAAACAATTTAGAAAAACGTTGTAGATTCGAGGCGCGTGGAATAAAAGTTTCTTTAAAGTGCTTATCGTCCCTCACTCGGTATTGAGTTTGCTATTGGGTTTATGGACCGATACACTTTCAGGATACAACGAAGTCAATCGGGGCCGTCAATTAGCAATATTGACAAAACCCCCGGTCTCAAAACCTTTGCAGCTCTTGTGTTAATAGGAAAATAGTTTGATAATAATTTATGACAGAGAGAGAAGAATTTGTTGGTAAAACTTGGAGAATAGGGTTTAATTTATAGGGGTACAAGAGATTTCAATTATTACTCTTCCCTGTTTGAAGAGTTGCTCTCACCCGAGACTCTTCATTTCAAACTAAACGTTTGATTAAATTAACTAGCCGTTGAAACCAAGGCTGTTAACTCCCTCCACATGTGTCCCTCCAAATACTAACGGTCAAAAACCAATGGGTTTGGTCAACATTTACCAAGGAGTGGTCAAAGGTTAAAATCATGAATCAAAACCATAGTTTTGGGCCAAACCTTGTAGGCCTGTTACACTAACAGAGCGCTAGTAAAGGTAAAGAAACAATAGGCTAATAAATTATTATTAAAACGTTTTATTCAGAGTATATACACATATATTTCAAATATACTAACAATTCTCCCCAATTTGAAATATATAAATATAAGTAATATAATATAACAAGAGTTGCGGGACAATTTGTGACTAAGATGATTAGTGGAATGTTTGGGGATCTATTGAATGATATTCTTGATCCAGGAAAAGAAAATCTATGATAGGTATCCTGGACTTGTGTAGTAGGTTTTAGTAGAAAATGAGTGTCTCTTAGCCGCATTAATGCAATTAAAAATACGTATAATGGAGTAGAGCTTGTGTGAGAAGAATTAGGGCCGGGCAGTCCAATGGTATTCTCTATCATCATAGGCTTACACAAAGGGGTCGATATTAAGTTCCTATCTATTTTCTTCTTATTGGATGGATATGTACAAAATTGCATCTTATAGTGCATGATGATTGTTTATCATATCTTCCATTAATTTTTATCAGACCTGATGTGCGAGGTTGCAGCTTGGCCATAAATTGAGATACAATAGCTTTCAATTATTAGGATTTTAATTTCAGACGGAGAACATTTTTCTCCATGCACTTACGGCTTATAGTCTTGGTGGCTTTTGTGAAATATGACCATATAGTAGTATTAGTTGTTTGTATCACTTGTTTGAATCTTTTCCACATTATAATGTTAGGCCACTATGTGTTTTCTAGTCACATCGCATCCAGTTTTTCAATTTGCTTGTAAATATTCTTATTTTTTTGTTTTGCTTTTGTACATTGATCATGCTCCCATTTTCTGTAATAATTATTTGTTCCCGTTTTTTAAAAGGGGGTGTGTTTAAAAAATATTGAATGCTATATTTTGGCTTCTTGTCATGCATAACTTCATCAAGAAGATAGCTGCTGAATGCTCACACTGGAACCAGTGTATCACTTAGCACCTTTTGCTTGGAAATTGGAGGGGCAACACTTAGCACCTTTTGCTTGGAATACTATGTTGGTGTTGTATGCTTGTGATGGCAACTACTGATACTGTGTCATCTAAAGATGACATGAACAAATATTTTGTACAAATTCTGCACATTGAGATTCCAGTTCCTGGTGAGTGGTCTAAAAAGCACATTTATTTGCGCTATTTCTTATAAATCATTTGTTAGTACTACTGATGGTAACTTTTTTATAAAAAAAAGTTGCCTCTTGTAAATGAGTATGTTCGAAAGTGTAGAAAACTAAAAATACCAATTGACAGTGAGTAGGACGGAACCCAAGTATTAATCTCGCACCGAGAATAGTCTAAAAAGCACATTTAACAAAGACTTGATAAGACTCTGATAGGAAGAGGCGGAAATAAAATTGCTCGTACGACACTTATATGCATCTAAGCAGACCTCTCTATAAGTAAACAAGGGTATATTTGCTACATAACTTGATATTTTACATTCTGTAGCATATCTCAACCTATTTATTATGTAACTCGACAAAATAACTTAAATACAAAATAATTTACGTTATTTTATGCTATTATTACATATAGCTTACGCTACGCTACGGATTGATAGCAATAGCATAGCCTAGCTTAGCCTACGTTATTTATAAATAAGATTTTGCATAATGACTTTTATTATTAAACTGAATTTAAACTTCAATAAATCCGGTGAACCTAATATTTATGTGACATATCATCCAACTTTAATTCTTATAACCTAAAAATTAAATAGAAAAACTGTAATGACCCTAAATTCCGTGCATCATTCCTTCTGTTTTAGTTCATAAAAGAGCATGTATTCTGTTCTGGTATCTAGTTATAAGTTATTCTTGATAAATACTATGCAAGAATTTCCTTATAGCCCATTGGTTAAGACTCTCCACTGTTGCCCAGTAACCCAATCAGAGACTCTGCAGTCTTTTCCCTTGCCTCCTTTAATCTCCTTTAATCCCTTTTTAATTTATAAACTCCCATTTCCTTCCCCTATATAATTTAGGCTAGCACAACTCATCCCCTTGTTCATCCTATTCAAAAATTTATCCGCTAAATTGTTCTCTCAGAGAGCTAAGTACGAGCAAGGAGCCAAGTATCCTTAAGTTAAAATATGATATTTATATTTTTATTCTTTGCAAATGCGCCTTTACAATCCTCGTTAGGGGAACCCGTTTATGGATAGTACGGATTATCGCACATCCAGAGGATAATAAAGTGAGATGCAGAACTTCTCACGAAGAATTCGGTCTCGGAAGGAATAAAATACAATTTTAAAGAAAATACGAATTTTAAAGTAAAGTTAAACAAATTGAAAATAACTTAAATTATATCTTTGTAATTTCAAAGAATAACAAATTTGTGAAATTAGATTTTATAAATACTATAAAATGAAAGGATTAAAGTTTTTAAGAAAATACCCTCAAGTTTCCAATAGATAGATTTTCATTAAAATACCATAAACTTTTAAAAGCTAGGTTTTAACATTAAAATACCACAAAATATAAAATGCTTTTTATAAAAACTCTTGACATTTAATTAATATATATATATATTACCAAAACACCATAGAGGTTATTTTGAACGTGATTATTTTACATAAAAAAACCCTTGAGAAATTTAAAATATGTAATTATCTATAATGATAAATTCTTAAGGACTTTAGATTAATAATGGGTTTAAACGGTATCATTTCTCTTGACCATCGGGAAGCCGGAGAAAGTGGGTGCTTGCGTGTCTATATAAAACTGCAAAATAACGGAAATTTCGTTGGCAATCATCTTTGAAAAAGTTATAAATTCTGCTGCTCATGTGCAGTGGTTGCCCGATTATTTTCTAACTTAAGATCTTCAAAAGATAAATCTTTTAATAAGATATGATTAGAATTTGATTTCGAATTATAAATTGACTTGAATTCTGATTTAATTTGAACTCGAATTTATACTTAAATTTCAGCTTGACTTGAACATGAATTTGAACCTTAACTGTCTACTTGAAACTTGACATGTACACATGTACTCAATAAGTATAACTAAATGCAACTTGGCTCGAACCATGAATATAAATGACATGACTTACACTTGACATGACTACATAAACTCAATCTTGATATTGTTTCACATTTTGTATTCATGGACTCGATTAAGACTCATAACATTAATCATAGACTAATATACACGGGTATTAGGGTAGTTTAAGTGTGAATCCAACGAAATCTTAGGAATCCCCTTAGTTCATGAATTCATGTATACTAACATAAGCAATCTATTATGAGAGTCCGTGTTTCTAAGTCTTTGGGGCCCTATTCTCGGATTTGGAATACTTCAACGACGGTTGATGTAACGGCCCTAAAATTCCTATACCTTCACGTATCATTTCTTTAATAAAATATTGCAATTATTTATTTTTGGTATATTTTGTTTTCTAGTAAATATATTATTTTATCATTTCATCTATTTTATCCATTCTATAATTTTTCAAAACCCAAAATCCAAGCTAAGACAATTTCATTTGATTTCTTTCTTTTCGTTTTCTAAGCCCACTTTCTTTTCAAGGTACGACATGTATTTAATTCTTGTTAAATATATGCATGAACAACATCATAGTTTATTGGTTAAGTCCTTGTATTGTTATTCTATAGGTCACATGTTCAAATGCTCATTCTAACAATTATTTTTTATCAATTTTTATCCTTCTCATAACTTACAAATGAAACCTTTCATTCCCAAAATGAATGGTGGCCTTTCATTTCTCTTTTAATTTCCATGTTGAATGCATATATTATTAGAGATAATTCATCATTACATCATTTTTATTTGTCCTCCTCTTTCGTTTTTTTTCCTCACATTTTTCTGTCTCTCTCTTCTTTCTATTCACCTAGAGTTCCAGATGAAGAACACAAAGAAGCTTTCAAGAAAGTCTCGCTAGTAACGCGAGATTATCATCGGATAGATAAGCTCGGTGACGATACCGACTTGTGCATGTAAGTCCCCTCTTCTCCTTTTCTCTATTTAAAATTCATCCCCTTACCATGCCTCCGTCATGCTGAATTTTAAGATAACTAGTTAGTCCCATGATCAAGTTTTTTGTTAAATTAAAAAATAGTTGGAATAAAGCATATATGTTTAGTTATAAAATCTTCCATGCAATGGTTGATAACATATTAAGTATTGTTATTTTAGACAGTTAATCATGACCGGATCATATGTTTGATTCACATGTGTTAATTCAGATTATTTATCTCTGAAATTTTAATTATTTATATTTACTTTTGCATACAAGAAAACAAAGTTATAAATAAATACCATAGATTTATCATTTTCAAATACGATCTTACAAAACATTTATCTTTAAAATAATTTTTATAAATTAATTTCTACTTGTGGAAATTTCAGCAAATTTGCATATGATAGAATATATTTTTTTTTACATGATATAAAAATTTCAGATCAAACCGCGTAACGGTTTAAGAATTACATCATTTTTATTCACTGTTTATAAAACAGAAAACTGCAGTTATCGGTCAACTTCTAGAACACATAACTTGGTATACCGATATCCAAATTGAGTAAAATCGAACGTTTTCGGCATCTACATTGAAATCTCTAGATTTTCTAAGTTTTAATTTTTTTACTGAAAACCGACGTAAAATATAGAAAACTGCGTTACAATACTAAGTGACGAATCTGGACAGAATTTGTCATGATTTGCACACTGTTTTTAAATAAGACATAACTCGAACTCCTAATGTCCGTTCGTGACAAAATTTAGATGTGTAGATGCACAATTGACAGAGCTATAATTTCTTGTATATTAGATTACTTAGAAATGCATGAAACAACCTGATATAAGTTTTGCAATATAACATATAGTTGCTGTCCAGAAATCCGAATTTCTGTTTTAAACGCTGATGTTAAAATGATCATAACTAGAGCTTCAGAAATCCAAATCACGTGAATCTTACAGTTTTGGATAAGTATATTGAAAGACCTACAATTTTCTAATAATCTTCATAACCTGAATCCTAATGGAAATTGACCCAAACTATGTTTTAAAAATGTGTGACGGTACTGAATAGATTCTGATCTGTTTTGCGCGACGATACGAAAACAGATATATCTCCCAAACAGGTAGTCGTATTTAGGCGACACAACGATACGAAAACAGATATATCTCCCAAATCGGTAGTCGTATTTAGGCGAGACTAGAACTCACGTGTATATAATACTTAAGGCCATATTTTCGTTTATATTTCCGACTTTTATTGACTTGATTAACTAGTCGTACATATCACATATTTACAACATTGTTTTTGGACGTTACTTGTATACTTGTCTCATATCATGTTCTGTGATTGATTATTTATTTTTATCTATATGACTTGTGATTAAACCATTACATACTAGAATTGACTTAATCTTGACACGAACCCAATATGTACACTTGAACCAACTTGATTCGATCCATGAATACAATTGGCATGACTTGCACTTACCATGACTATATGAACTTAACTTGAAAACTTGATATCATACATCACCTTTGTATTCATGGATTCGATCAAGACTCGTAGTATTAATCATAGACTAATATACATGGGGTGTTGGGTAGTTTGAGTATAAATCCAACGGAATCTCACGAGTCCTATTACTACAAATCATGTTGTTATGGTACCGTACTGAAATGGTACAAATCATGTTGCTGTGGTACCGGGATGAAATAGTACATCATGAATTCACTAATAAGGGCACGTGTTTCCAAATCCTTGGACGATAGCCTATTGGGTTTGAAATTCTTCAATAATAATTGAAGTCCCGATTACTTTTGGGTTCGTGATTCCTTACCCATGGACGATAAACTTAGGTTCAAGAATATTCTTGAGTTGACATTCATATTTGAACCCATGTTAGTTACTTTTACCCTTTTAGAGATATTTTAAGACACTGACATTCACTTCATATTCACTATACCTACACTCCACGATCATATTATACTTATTTGCCATGCTGATATAGTTGACATACACATTACTATACATGCTACTATATTTGTTTACATGTTCATGATTTATATCCATGCTATACCATATATCACATTACACCTTACATTTCATTTATATACACCACATCATCCTTTTGGGAACTTATCGAGCGTTAGTTCGCTGACGGGCATTCCACCCATCTTTTTTTCTTCCTTGGAATGTTCGTTAGGTGGCATTGAGACAGAGAAGATAGAAGCGGTCGAAAAGAAGTACAACCAGTTCGCATCACAACCGGACGTCTAGTTTCATTCAGCTTTTTATTTCATTTCAGCTTATTTATGTATGCCTCCTTGTTAAAGCGTATCATGTTATCGTATCTTGTATTCAGATATTTTATCAATTATGAATTTTGAATGTAATAAATCAAAGTTGGATCTCATTCTTTTGTTTATTCTTTTTACTTTATGTTGCTTATACACGCTTAACGTATTTATTTCGAGAAACGACCTTCTCGGAATAAATACGTCGCGGGCCTCGTCATGTGTCGTTACCATTCTTTTAGGAAGCGGGGCTTGAAAGTTGAAGTCCCGTTACTAACACATCTTGATTCAGGCTCGTGGTTTCTTGTTCTTGGGGCCTTACCTTTGAGTTCGAGAACACTCTTGAGATTGGTTGACATTTACACTTGAACTCACGTCGGTTAGCTTACCTTTTTAGTGATCTCTTTAGGACACATTATTATTCATTACATATTCAGCACTATTATTTGTTACATGCTCACTATACCTACACTATACGGCCATGCTATACTTATTTGCCATGCTCATGTTACATTGGTATGTTTATATATATTGCCATACTCATGATACCTTACCATGTGCATATATGTGCATATAGTTGCTAAATTTAATTGACACCTATAATCACATTAGAATTCATATGCTACTTACATGTTGTCCATTACCATATTTGCCTTTCTATACTTTTTGGGGACCTACCGAGCGAAAATTTTGCCGACGGACATTTCACTCATCTTTTGTTTCTTTGGAATGTTAGTAAGATGATATAGAGACTGAAGAGATGGAACCTACTGCTGAAGATTACGATGAGTTCATTTCTAAAGTCGTTCCTTAGTTTTCTTTCCAGTTTGCATTTTCAGCATGCCACTTGTTTTTTATTTCACCTTTTCCTTTTCAGTAAGCCACATGTTTAGGCTTTTATGTTTACGTCTCTCGTTCATACTTCTTGTAACCAATTTGAAACTTGTGAAAATTGAATATAATAAAATAATTGTTGGATTTTATTCACTTGTCATTTGTTGTCATTCTTATAATGCTTATAAACACTTAGCGTATTTGTTTCGGAAAATAACTTTCTCGAAATAAATACGTCGTGGGCCTCGTCACGTGACTGCTCCTACATCTTTTTGGGAAGCGGGGGGTGACAAAAAATTAATTCAACTTTATTACTTTGAATATGTAAGTATGAATCTAACTTTGTAAAATTGAAAATTAATTGCCAGTAGGTTTTGCAATATTTTCTTAATTTCTTAAAACAATTTAATCTATGTTTTATTTTGTAAAAATAATTTACTTATATTTTTTATTTAGTATGAATAAATATAATTATTAAAATAATTAATAATAATCCATGTAGTTTATACTTTACACAACGCTTTTTCCGTCTCTCGGTTTTTTGAGACGAAGCACTAAGCTTTACATTATTGTTATTTTCAATACTTGTTAGAACTTCTAAGTTAGGAAACACAAACACTTCCAACGGCATGCCGTGTTCGTATTCGATAATTGTTGGACACCGATACTTGCCAACACTTGTCTGAAATGTTTCGGCAATGACGTATGCATGTTGAACACATCCTATAAGTGTATACACGTGTTATTGGGTGTCTCATTTGAGTCCTATGCTTGTCACGCATGCCTCTAATATTTTGTTTAGATGATGATATGAAGATAAACAACGTCTAAAGGAGGACGTTGGTGACTGAGGCTGTTTATCAAGCGGTTTCAGCTGGCGATCGTTGGTGGACGGTGCTCAATAGCGATCGACAAATGAGTATATATGCATACATAAAATCTGGATGGGTGGCGGGCTATATATAAAAACCCATAATTTATATACATTTGGGAACAAAATGGTGTGTGTGTATAGAGAAAGAGGGGGGTTAATGGAGGAAAGGTGCCATATGAGAGAATTTCCTTCTACGACGTCGGCATACATCACATCCATCTTTATCATCTAAGATGTGAATACACCAAATTTCATATGATTATACCATTTTTCACCATTGATTTAGTTGGTGCAAAATTAATGGTTTACCGACAATAGAACTTTTTACATTATTAATTCAACGGTGAAAAAGTGATGGAATCACATGAAATATTGGTGTATGCACATCTTAGATGACGCTGATGATGATGAAGGGTGCCGATCGTCGAAAAAATGATAACGGTGATGATGAAGGATGCCGATCGTCGAAATAAATGGTAGAGATTGTATTTTTTCGACGCCATAGGAGGAAATCCCCTCCTATGGCCTCTTTCCTCCATTATTCTCTCTCTTCTCTCTCTCTCCCTCTCATATATATATATATATATATGAGAGGGAGAGAGAGAGAGAAGAGAGAGAATAATGGAGCAAAGAGGCCATAGGAAGGGATTTCCTCCTATGGCGTCGAAAAAGTACGCCCTCACACATTTTTTTCCGAAGATCGGCACCCATCATCTTCATCGCTATCATCTAAGATGTGGGTACACCAAATTTCATGTGATTCTACAACTTTTTCACCGTTGATTTAGCAATGTAAAAAGTTCTGTTGTCAGTAAACCGTTAATTTTGAACCCACTAATTCAACGGTGAAAAAGTAGTAGAATCACATAAAATTTGGTGTACCCACATCTTAGATGATAAGGATGAAGATGGTGGGTGCCGATCATCAGAAAAAATGAGGGAGGGCGTACTTTTTCGGCACCATAGAAGGAAATCCCTCCTATGTCATCTTTCCTCTATTATTCTCATGTGTGTGTGTGTGTGTGTGTCTATATATGTGTGTGTGTGTGTGAGAATTAATATTAATATTGTATCAAATTTTCCAATATGCAGTCTCATATCAGCAATTTCCTATATGGCCTTAATTTTTATTTACAAGTCCATTCTTAGAAGGTAATCAAAATTAATCCTTCAAGAAACAATTATTTAATTGCATTCCGCAGTTTGTATTCCGAATGAAAATTTTGTTTTTTGAAACAGAGGAGTTTTAGAATTTGGTGAGAAAGATGAGAGATGCATAGTTAGAGAAGAAGATACTACTCTTAGACTCCTCCTTTCTTTTGTTAATGGAGCGTTGGCAAATCTCAAAAAACCTTTCTTTGGAGATCCTGCAACAACAATGAAGGTGAACCTTTTTTTAAAAACAAACCTAGTTCTCATGCAGTGAAATTTTTACACTTTGTTTGTGGAACTTTTATTCACATTACTAGATTTTGGTCCATAAATGCATCACGCCACAACCTGTTTTACAGTGTTGAAATCTTTTCACGAATTAACTGAATTTGGATACATTGACTAATATATCTTGACAATACAAACCAACCCTTCACATTACTAGATTTTGGTCCATAAATGGATCACGCCACAACCTTTTTTACAATGTTGAAATCTTTTTCACGAATTAACTGATTTAGGATACGATTGTTAGTTATGTATATGCCCTAGAGGCCATTGTTGTACATATGATGTATATTATGATGGATGCTTAGATATATACAGAGAGGACTTTCTTGCTCGTCATGATAGTATGCTATTTGGTTTCTCTTTATCTTAACATGTTGACTTGTATTGGTTTACTGTTTTTCTCTCACATGTTGATAAAGCCCTTAGGATCTGTACTCGACTACTGGGATTATGATGAGATCATACTAGTGGGGCCACGGTAGTCGATGAGTACATCCTATAACTGTTCCTAGTCGGGGTATATCGAGACAGGGCATCGATACACCAGAGTAGACTAGCGTATACGCATCTTGACCTATATGATGGGCGATGGATGATCCCATATCCATCGGTGTTTGACATCAGAGATGGTGTACGGGTCCTCAGTGGAGACTGGGTACACTGGACGGACTCGCCGAGAACTCCCAGATGGTGATATACCACACGTCGATGGCAGTTCTCCGGTGACACTGGTACAGGGTAGTCTGTAGACCCGAGATCGTCATAGTGTCTTGTGTGATTCCCACTGTGCTTTGATTTCCACCTTACCACGTCCAAGAGGGCGTGCAAAATGGTGGCTTTTGGGTACAGTCCCGAATCATATGGAGGCAATGAGCGATAGGAGGGGATTCGTCTCTCCCGATATAGGGAGTTGATGTTGTGCTGTGTTCGATTGGCTATAACTGGAAGTCCCTGGCCAGGGCTGATATAGAGATTTACTGGTAAGTGTTACTAGTAGTTTCTCGACCCGTTATGAGCCACAAATCGACACGACTTATCGGTTACTGTGGTCTGACGTTTACCACCCCTAGACTTGATATGCGACATATCAGACGAACAGACCGGACTGTACGGGAGTGTTACTGATTGGATTCACAGGAGAACGCACAGGCTAGCTTGTTGATCTTCTGATCGCTCAATACCTGGGTGGCTGTTACGTTTAGCTGACCGCTTGCAGCTTGTGAGTGTTTGATATGATCATCACCTGCTACCGGCGTATTGACGATTCTTTAGAGTCTTACACAGAGGTTTCTTGGCTCATGCGAAACGGAGTAGAGGCATATATGTGATATGCGCAGGACCGAGGATAATGCGATATGAGATACCATATTATATTCCCGCGATATTTAGATATGAACCGGGACATCGGATCAAGTGTTGATTCGATGAATCGGTACATGATATATTAGTCGGTTATATTCAATATAACCGGTCGTCGGATCAAGTGTTGATTCGATGATTTAATGTATAATAATATATATGATATATTATTACATTATCTAATATCGGCTCGCTTTATTATTTCATTTTCTTACTGGATGATGCATTGATATATATGCGATATATGTTAATTGTATTATTTTCTTTTGTTGCAAATATATAATATATATGTGATATATATTATTGTGACATGATATGATTTATTATTAAACATGTTTAAGGATGATTAAATGAGGTTAGGGTTTGATTAGGGTTAGTTGCTTCATGCACTTTCTAGAAGCTTTTTCTTTTGTCATGGTTAAGATATTTGTTGATAACTCATTGCTAACCCAACCAAATCCTAACTCTAGTTTATTCTCTACAAACTATTAGCCACTCATCCTTGACCATGGTTGATACATCAATCATATACTTTTCTTTCTATTCATCACAAAAGGAATAATCATTTTCGATGATCATCTTCTTCTCTCTTGAAAAAAGCTCACTTGAAATTCATTTTGTGATAAAAAAATTATGAGAAAATGATTTAAAAAGAAAGCATAAATACTACTCTCTCATCCTCATCTCATCTAGCCCATGAGATTAGTATGTTCATCTCTTTAGAGTGAGAAAGCTTGAGTTATTGAAACTTCGACGTAGAGCATCGGAGATTTGGAACACTTCAAGCTAGCATGGATCGTTCGAGTCGTGGAGCCTCTCTTGAGTCCGGGAGATCGTGGATCGCGGCAAAGGGACTTCTACTCGGAGCTTGTGAAGCGAAGGAGCGGATTACAAAGGTTGTAATCCCTCACACTTAGATAAAAAGATGTTATCTTGCATGCTAAACCCTAATAATCTAGCAAAGATCCTGTCTTTGGGTTGTTCGGCACATGTAAAATTTTATTCGGGCATGTTTGATGCTATATGAACCTTCACAAGTGTGCCTAGGAACCCTACAGTGGTATCAGAGCCTAGCTAGAGCATTAGGCAACGTGTTTACGAAGTTAAAACTCCGATCGAACCCGAACCGACAAAATTTACCCCCTCTTTGGAAATTTTTCAAAATCTGGGATTTTTCTGAATTAAAAATACCTAAAAAATCAGCAGGGAATTCTAAGAATTACCATGAAATACGGGCCCACAACTCCACTAAACCGCGACAGAATCGTGTCGGAAACATGCTTTCCGCGGCGGTTCCGCGGCCGTTTTATGGAATTGTGACACGTGGCTTCATGGTAATATCTGTAGGTGGTTGTTGATGCTTCTGGGTATTTTTAAAGTGACTCGAGTGTTGTATAATCTGGGGTTTGTTTTGTAATAGTAGATTCGATCGGAATATTTAAATTCGTTTTTATTTCCGGATATTTAGAAATTGTTAAACTATTTGAACGGATATCATTAACGCACTTTATCCCAGCACGGCAAACTTTCAAGTGTTGAATTTTTATCGGGTTTAAATCTTTCGGAAAAATTGTACAAGTTAAGCGGTGGACCCTCTAGAAGACAACAAACCTTAACTCGATTATGTGACCGTCTTGAACTGCTTTTTGAACCTTCGGGTTTGGGGTAGTACGGCGTGCCACATGTGAGGCGTTGGCTTGACCCTTCTACGGCTGGATCACTGGTACTTTGACATATTCTGGGATTATTTGAACTCCGCTCAAGTGTTGAGCACTTTGGGAAATTTTAGGTATTTGATTATCTGTTCGAAAAGTTTAATACTGTCTATTTATCTGGAATGTGATACAATATATGGAATTCATAGAGTTAGGCATGAAATGCGGAGTATGTGATATTTCGGATTTACGATGTCTAAAGTGATTGCGGATTCCAAATATTGTAGTTTTACACTTTCTTTTCTGTGACCGTAAGTATAGTATGTAGTTGTATTGCCGGTCTTCGTTGCTATACATCGGCGACGATCGGTGTATGCATACTTACTTACGTTGATGATATGTGATATTATGTGTTGCTGAGATATGATGTGCAGGATTGTCGCAATTGAATAGCCGGGGGTTTTATGTGAGATGAGAGTTTTATATTTTCATTCATGTAAATTCAAATGTAATGTAATATTCTTTTATTTGGGGCACTTCCGGGTTGAGGTTGATGTCACCAGTGTTGTATATTATTTACTTTTCCGCATTAAGAAGGACCCAAGGAGGGGAGCACAGGTGACCGGGTTCTGGGGTTCAGTGGGAGGCCATCTCGAGGAGTCTAGACCGGTTCTCCTAAACTACAGAATTGGTAGGGTCGCTTGCCGCTCTCGTAGGGGTCCAGGGTGTGGGCTTGGCTATTCATCGCGACTATGGAATCCGTATTTTCTATTATTGGCTAAGTACTAAATACGGACGTCCTAGTATATCCCACATTATATCTATGTTTATGCTGCTTTATCTGTGATGAGATCATTTGATATGTTGTGATGGATACAGTATATAGTATATATGATATATTATATAGACGTTACTTATGTTTTACACCCGCGCTAGCTCTGCCCCACTCTGCCGTTAGTTACCTAACCTAACGGTGCACGAGGGGACATCGAGGCTAATGCGGATGGCATAAGTGTACGTCGTATTTATCTGTGATGCTTAGGAAGCATAAGCTGATGGGATTTTATTAATGAGATTAATAAAAAGAAAAGAAACCTAAAGATATTGTAGAATCAAAACTTTATAAAAGGGTAGCTACAGTTTTGCTTTGCACAGTGATATATATGATATATCCTGCACCTTATTCGATGGGGAAAGAGCCGAGATCCCTTCACCGGGAGTGTCCTCTTTAGCGAAACTGGCAGATGCTACAAAACTCGGTTTGTCTTTTGAATGCTTTTAGTGTTTTGCTTTGCACAGCGGTATATATGATATATCCTGCACCTTATTCGATGAGGAAAGGGCCGACGATCCCTTCACCGGGAGTGACCCCTTTAGCGAAACTAAGAAAAGCCTCAAAGACACTCCTTTTTCAAAAACACTTGATTCTACAACGATATCAAGTTCATTACGCTCAGGGTTTTCTGAAAAACCTGCGTAGCCCTCCGTCATTTCAGATAAGTAATATTTAGTATTCGTGCTACGGTAGTTTGGCATGCGTCAAGGCGTAGTGTACGGTAGCTAATTATAACTTATCTGTAGCATGAGATGCGATTGGATTAGGGCATTCATACGGCGTTGTTTGGCATGCGTCAAGGGTCGTACGGGTGGGTTTAATTCAATCACGAAATGTACGGGTTGAACTTGACTAGCGGACTATGGGTTGTTTGGCATGCGTCAAGGACATAGCACGCTAGGGGTAAAAGTTTTATCGGGAATTTCAAGTGTTGAAATTTGCAATGAGATTGCATACCTTCTATGAGATAGTTGGATCCCGATACCCACTGCGAGTAAGTGTTACTCCTGGAAGAGTTTTACACATTACAATTAGCTGATCAAGTAGGTGTCTAGAAAAGTGTTAACGGGGTTACGTCTCTGGGAAAATGAGGTTTACTTTAATTATGTCCGTGCGAAAGCACGGGGAACCTCCCTCAAGTACCGACACTGATCTGGCTGAAAGATTGACAAAGTTGTATGGTGTAATTAATCCCGGCTAATCTTACTTTTTAGGGTTTGAAGGTAGATTTGATAAAAATAGTGGGAGACATCCTGATTAGATAAGATAATAACCAATCTAATCTTGCAAGAGCATACGCTAAAGTGTTTTCTTCTCTCTCTCTCCAGGTAGCGACCATGTCAGGCCATAATCAAGATAATAATATGGATGTATTGACTGAACCTGATTATTGTACTGAGCAAAGGAACGTTGGACCCGTTCTTTCTTATAAGAGTTATAAGACTGAACAGGAAACAGGAGAATATCTGGATTCTCACACCGCCCAAAAGAACATGCATGTTGATGCATCTTCTTAAGGTGTGTTAGTTATTGAGAACTGTTTCTCAGTTCACCCTACGTCCTGGGTATTAGATACCGGATCAGGATCCCATATATGTAAATTGTTACATGGGCTACGTAAAGGTAGAGAACTGGGAAAAGGTGATCATTCCGTTCAAGTAGGGAACGGTGTAAGTATTGTAGCCAAAGCAGTTGGCGAATATCACCTTGTATTACCAAGTGGTGATACACTGATTCTGAATGGGTGCTATTATATACCGAACATGATGTGCAACATTATATCAGTTTCTTTATTGAGTAAAGAAAGATATAATTTTGTAGTACAGGATAATGTTATGAACATATTCCTAGATCAAAAGTTGATTGCATCAGGCCCGTTACATAATGGCATATTCATTCTAAATCAGAATACAGTCCTCAATATACAAAACACACACAAGAGGAAAAGTTCATAAATGAACAAATCCTTCTTGTGGCATTGTAGACTTGGTCATATCAATGCGACACGACTGGCTAAGTTACAAAAGGATGGTTATTTGAATCCGTTCGAATTATCATCTTATGATACTTGCCATTCATGTCTCAAAGGAAAAATGACCAAAGCTCCGTTTAGTGGACACGAAGAAAGAGTTACAGAACTCTTAGGACTGATACATAGTGATGTATGCGGTCCCATGTCTACGTATGCCAGGAACGGTTCTTCCTACTTCATTACATTCACTGACGATCTCTCTCGATACGGACATGTGTTTCTGATGAAACATAAGTCTGAAGCTTTTGAGAAATTCAGAGAATATAAGCACGAAGTAGAAAACCAAACGGGCAAAAGTATTAAGATCCTTCGATCTGATCGAGGAGGTGAATACTTAAGCAGTGAGTTCCTAGATTATCTAAAAGAGAATGTGATTCTCTCTCTGCTTACTCCTCCTTATACACCACAGCACAACGGTGTATCGGAGCGAAGGAATCGCACCCTATTAGATATGGTGCGCTCGATGATGAGTACAGCTGAGTTACCTATTTCCTTTTGGGGGTATGCGCTTGAGACAGCCATAGACCTATTAAATAGAGTTCCTACCAAATCTGTGCCTACCACTCCATATAAGATATGGAAAGGGAAGAGACCACATCTTAATTATATTAAGATATGGGGTTGTCCGGCCTATGTCAAAAGACAAAATCCGGACAAACTCGAGGCAAGATCTGTCTTATGTAAGTTTGTAGGATATCCCAAAAATTCACAAGGGTATATCTTCTACCACCCCGAGGAACAAAAGGTGTTTGTTTCTCGACATGCTACTTTCTTAGAAAAAGGTTTTCTTATGAAACAAAATAGTAGCATTGAGGTAGAACTGGAAGAGGTTCCAGCAACACAAACTATAACAGAAGACTTGGTTGAACCAGAGAATTCAGTAGTACCCGGCGAACCTCAGCCTCTCCGCCGATCTAGTAGGGTTTCTCGTCCACCTGAGAGATACTACGGTTTTCTCATTGATGGTGGAAGCGAGGATTGCATCATGGAAGATGATGACCCGACTAGTTTCGAGCAGGCCATCACGAGTGGTGACTCTGTGAAATGGCTGAATGCAATGCGATCTGAGATGAAATCCATGTACACCAATAAAGTATGGATTTTGGAAAATGCTCCTGAAGGGGTAAAACCCATTGGGAGCAAGTGGATTTTTAAAAAGAAATTTGGTGTAGATGGAAAAGTTGAGACTTTCAAAGCTAGACTTGTAGCGAAGGGATTTCGTCAACGACCAGGTGTAGACTATGACGAAACCTTTTCTCCAATTGCTATGCTTAAGTCCATCCGGATCTTACTTGTTATTGCTGCATACCATGACTACGAAATCTGGCAAATGGATGTTAAGACCGTCTTTCTAAACGGTGATTTAGAAGAGAGCGTGTACATGACTCAGCCAGAGGGCTTCGTAGATAGTGGGAGCAGCGGAAAGGTGTGCAAGCTGCTTAAATCCATTTATGGGTTAAAGCAAGCATCGCGGAGTTAGAACATCTGTTTTGATGTTGTAGTCAAAGAGTTTGACTTCATCAAAAACATAGATGAACCTTGTATCTATAAGAAGGTAGCAGAGAGTAAGGTTGTCTTCCTCGTATTGTACGTGGATGACATACTCTTGATAGGAAATGATATTCCTATGCTGCAATCAGTCAAGCTCTTCTTATCACAGAGATTCTCAATGAAAGATCTAGGTGATGCCTCCTGTATATTGGGGATTAGGATCTATAGAGATAGATCCAAACGGATACTGGGATTGTCCCAATCCAGGTACATTGACACCATACTAAAGAGGTTTAGTATGGAAGAATCCAAGCGTGGGAACCAACCCACGATCTCTGGACTTACTCTCTCCAAAGAGATGTCTCCCAAGACTGATTTGGAGAGAGCTCGCATGCAAGGGATACCCTATGCTTCGGCAGTAGGCTCTATCATGTATGTGATGCTATGTATCAGACCCGATGTAGCATACTCACTAAGTGTAGTGAGTCGGTATCAAGCAGATCCTGGAGAGAGTCACTGGACAGCTGTGAAGAACATTCTCAAGTACTTGCGAAGGACTAGAGATATGTTCTTGGTGTATGGTAACGGAGAACTCCGGGTGGAGTCCTTTACCGATTCCAGCTTCCAAAGTGATAAGGACGACTCTAAGTCGCATTCGGGTTTCGTCTTTACCCTCAATGGAGGGGTGGTGTGTTGGAAGATTTCCAAACAGGATACCGTTGCAGACTCGACGATGGAGGCTGAATACATCGCTGCCAACGATGCTGCCAAAGAGGCTGTCTGGATGAAGAAGTTCATTAGTGAACTTGGTGTGGTTCCATCCATTGAGCATCCAATACCTCTGTATTGTGATAACAATGGAGCTGTGGCTTTGGCCAAGGAACCCAGATCCCATCAGAAGTCCAGACATATTCTGAGGCGGTATCACCTGATCAGGGAGATAGTTGATCGCCGAGAGATCGAGGTCAGGAGAGTAGATACGAAGGACAACACTGCGGATCCACTCACGAAGGCTATTCCCCAGATACAGTTTGAGAGATTATTCGGGATGCTAGGTATGAGATACTACAGCAGCTGGCTTTAGTGCAAGTGGGAGATTGTTAGTTATGTATATGCCCTAGAGACCATTGTTGTACATATGATGTATATTATGATGGATGCTTAGATATATACAGAGAGGACTTTCTTGCTCGTCATGATAGTATGCTATTTGGTTTCTCTTTATCTTAACATGTTGACTTGTATTGGTTTACTGTTTTTCTCTCACATGTTGATAAAGTCCTTAGGATCTGTACTCGACTACTGGGATTATGATGAGATCATACTAGTGGGGCCACGGTAGTCGATGAGTACATCCTATAACTGTTCCTAGTCGAGGGTATATTGAGACAGGGCATCGATACACCAGAGTAGACTAGCGTATACGCATCTTGACCCATATGATGGGCGATGGATGATCCCATATCCATCGGTGTTTGACATCAGAGATGGTGTACGGGTGCTCAGTGGAGACTGGGTACACTGGACGGACTCGCCGAGAACTCCCAGATGGTGATATACCACACGTCAGATGGCAGTTCTCCGGTGACACTGGTACAGGGTGGTCTGTAGACCCGAGATCATCATAGTGTCTTGTGTGATTCCCATTGTGCTTTGATTTCCACCTTACCACGTCCAAGAGGGCGTGCAAAATGGTGGCTTTTAGGTACAGTCCCGAATCACATGGAGGCAATGAGCGATAGGAGGGGATTCGTCTCTCCCGGTATAGGGAGTTGATATTGTGCTGTGTTCGATTGGCTATAACTGGAAGTCTGTAGCGTCTTGAAAAGTCGTTTTGGTGTTTTCCTGAAATTCGGTGAAAATTCGGTATTTTTCCGAAAACCGTCTTTCTTGTTATTTTGCAGTTAGGGCTAATTATACTTAAAATGGATAGGTAATTGCTTGTTTTTAGTAGCTAATGAGTTAATTATGAAATTCTGGTCGTTTAAAAATTTTTCCTAATTTTTCAATTTTTTAATATTATTTTAAGCCGATAAGAAAATACATTAAATTAGCGATAAATACAAATTTTTCCGGGCTAATTTTAATCTCTAAAATTATGATAATTAAAATCTAGTGATAACATAAATTTTTAGTAATTTATTTTGATTTTTAACAAATTTTTTTGATATGAAACGAATTTATTGAATTTTGGGCTAAAACTTGCAATTTTTGACTTGAAGGGGGCCTTTTTGCATAAAATTTATTTTGTAAAACCCCTCTCTCTTTTCCCTCAGCCCTAGGACAGCCCAACCCTGACCAAGTCCAGAAATTTCTGGCCTCTCTTCTTTAGTTGCTTTCTTGAGTTGATTTAAGGGTTTTTTTTGGATTTATTTTAATTAAAATGAATAAGTATGGTGCATTTGACTTTTGTGGACTTGACCATGACTTTCCCCACTTGCCCACACCCTCCCCTATTCCTCCTCTGGCCGAAAACCTGCACCCTCTCTTCTTCAACTCTTTTCTTTTCATTTTTCTTCAAATTTCTTCAAAAAACACATCAAAATCCACACTTTATTCAAAAATCCAAACAAAATCCTTATGCTATCCTTTCCTTAGCCATTCTTGCTTGGATCTTGGTGTTTGAGGCCATCATTTGGAGCAAAATCCATTCTTTCTAGATCTCAAGTGAGGTATAATTCTCATCAAAGTTACTTTCTTTTGTTGCTAAATTCCTTTAAATGCATGGTTTAGTGTTAAAAGTTAAATAATTTCTAATCTAGTTTAAAAAAAAAAAGAGTAGTTTGTTTAACTAGGGTTTTGAAGTCATGTTAGTTAATTAGCTTGTCTTTTAGTTAATTTAGTTGTTAATTAACTAATCTATATGATCACCTTGTTTATGTAGTTTTCAATTATGCTAATTTAGTTAAATTTAGAAGTGTGAAATTGTTGTTTTAGGATTTTCAAGAGAAGGTTTATGTATGGAAATGGTATTTGAAGCTTGATTAGTGAGTGGATTAAGGTTTAGAAACCATTATTTAGTTGATTAAACCTAAATTGCTATCTTGTATTTTGCTAACCTAACCTAAGAGGTTAATTTTCTTAAGTGGGCTTTTGTTGTGTTAAATTAAGTTTTCAAGTGTGGAAATTGAATTGGAATTTGCTAAGTTATAAATTCAAGAAATGGTTGTTATGGAAAATAGGATTGGAATCATTGCTATTGTGTTGTAATTAGTGTTTGTAGATTGCTTGTAGTGTGCTTGGGTAATTATGCTTTATTGTAGTCGTTTTGTCGCAAATCGGCGATTTTTGCACCGATTTTGGAATGCAAATGCTTACTAGTTTTGTATAAAAATTATGTGATGGATTATTTTCGACATCTTGATGATTGTAATGGCTTGTCCTACGACTTTTAGGATGCGTGAGTGCGGATTTTTGGGTAGTCGGGTTTTAGTTTTGCCGGGCGACCAAATCGGCGTTTTTTTGGCAGTTTTTGCGATTTTCGCGTGTGTTCCGCGCACTTTGTGCACGTTGTACCTAGCTAGCGAACTTTAGTAGTTTCGTTGGGGTTTTGCGTCGTTCTTGATATGTAACCTTATATTTGGTATTGATGTAAATTCCAGGTTTGGTCGCGGAGACGTCAGACGCGGCGCGAAAGGGAAAGGCGGTGATTGGACACAGCTAGCCAGGGATCCCGGTGAGTAGATGTAACATCTACGGGGGACTATCGTTGGATGGCGCAAGCCGCCCGATAGTTTTAGTAACTTACAAGACCCTTAGTGATGTTAGTAATTAGGGGTGAAATACCTATTCGACTATTTGCTGCATCCATGCATTATATTGACATATCTATACGAAACCACTTTATAGGACACCTGCACCATTGCCAGGGTTTTTATATGCAGCACGAGCACTATTCATGCTTACACACACACCCTGGTAATTGCCATGCCACCACACTAGATAACATTTAAATTTAAATCTTTTACTGATTGATACTTAAACTGATGCTATTGCCTTTAATTCCTTAAAAATGAAACCGTAGTATTACTATTCATGTGCATGTACTTCATCATATTAATTGTTCATGCTTATACATTAATCACACATCGCAACTTGATTATTGATATCATACGCATTCATTATCATTGATATATGCACTTATGAGGATTTCTTGAGATTTTATGATATTGCTGGATTTCGGGGGAAAGCCGCAAAAATTTCTAAACTTATTATATTTTTAAAATATGTAAATTGCGGTTTTCTAGTGATGTAAGTGTCGTCCACCATGAGTTTGCTGTGGATTTGGAAATCCGTGTCGAGGAGTGGAGGAACCGGCACGGGTACATGGTGGGCCCGGTAAGGTACCCCGGGGCAAGAGGAATGTGGTGATGACGTTGAGCCTGGCAGGGGACGGATTACCTACCGGTGACTGTTTGGGACGGCGGATATCCAGAGGATACCGACCGTGGCCGCTAGATGATGAGATATTGATATTTGAGATGGGTCAGCCGGACGGCTGAGGCCAGAGATACATTTATGAGATTTGAGACAGCTTTTGAGTGTCGTTGCTGGACACCGATTTTCGTCGATTCATTGACATTATGCTGGCATTCTAAAAGAGTTTCAAAAACAAAAAGAGATAAAATATTTCTTATATATACCTATTGAGACCTCAGATTTTCATGTTGCATACATATTAGCATACTGATGTTGTATACACACCTGCTAGTGCATCCAGTCATACCTGTATTTTAGATGCTAGGATGCTTGTGTGCATGCATACGATAGCCTTTGTAGATGTTATTTGTTACTCACGAGTTGGCAACTCACCCCCGTTGTGCCACAGTCTTTTGCAGGTCCGCTCCGTCAGTTCAGTAGCGGCGGGCGCACTTGTCCTTTTGCCTCTTTTGCCTGAGCTCGAGATTTGCTCATAGGTGGGTTATGTTATTATTTTGTACCACCTTGTATATTCTTTGTATCTAGTGTACTCCATCTACTGTTTCTACCAGATTATTGTATATTGACCTAGAGATGAGACTGTGAGGTTTGTGGATTTTATGCTGTATTTTGGGGTCGAGCTCACTTGAGCCGACATGCTACTTTTTCATGCTTCCTTATGATTATTATGCTTGTTGTCATTTACATTGCGTGGGATTTGTGACCGCCTTATGGCGAAGAGCTAGCTCCCGCTTGGGGATGTCTTATTTGTTGGTTTTACATATATTCTTGTTGTACCCATTTTTGGGGGCCAGTATTTACAAAGGAGACTCTGCCGAAATTTTCGGAAAAATTAGTATTGTTTTTAAAAAGGGGTTTTATATGACTTATTTGATAACTCGCTTTCAATTGATTGGGTTTTCTTCACTCTTTTGCTTAATTGGTTTTGTTTTCTGGGCTTTGGCTTACTTATTTTACGGACGCCTTTAGACGTTTCGTAAACTTAAGTGCCAGTCACGTTCCGTACCCTGCGGGTCGTGACAAAGTCCCTGGCCAGGGCTAATATAGAGATTTACTGGTAAGTGTTACTAGTAGTTTCTCGACCCGTTATGAGCCACACATCGACACGACTTATTGGTTACTGGGGTCTGACGTTTACCACCCTTAGACTTGATATGCGATATATCAGACGAACAGACCGGACTGTATGGGAGTGTTACTGATTGGATTCATAGGAGAATGCACAGGCTAGCTTGTTGATCTTCTAATCGCTCAATACCTGGGTGGCTGTTACATTTAGCTGACCGCTTGCAGCTTGTGGGTATTTAATATGATCATCACCTACTACCGGCGTATTGACGATTCTTTAGAGTCCTACACAGAGGTTTCTTGGCTCATGCGAAACGGAGTAGAGGCACATATGTGATATAAGCAGGACCGAGGATAATGCGATATATGATACCGTATTATATTCTCGCGATATTTAGATATGAACCGGGACATCGGATCAAGTGTTGATTCGATGAATCGGTACATGATATATTAGTCGGTTATATTCGATATAACCGGATCGTCGGATCAAGTGTTGATTCGATGATTTAATGTATAATAATATATATGATATATTATTACATTATCTAATATTGGCTCGCTTTATTATTTCATTTTCTCACTGGATGAAACATTGATATATATACGATATATGTTAATTGTATTATTTTCTTTTGTTGCAAATATATAATATATATGTGATATATATTATTGTGACATGATATGATTTATTATTAAACATGTTTAAGGATGATTAAATGAGGTTAGGGTTTGATTAGGGTTAGTTGCTTCATGCACTTTCTAGAAGCTTTTTCTTTTGTCATGGTTAAGATATTTGTTGATGACTCATTGCTAACCCAACCAAACCCTAACTCTAGTTTACTCTCTATAAACTATTAGCCACTCATCCTTGACCATGGTTGATACATCAATCATATACTTTTCTTTCTATTCATCACAAAAGGAATAATCATTTTCGATGATCATCTTCTTCTCTCTTGAAAAAAGATCACTTGAAATTCATTTTGTGATGAAAAATTATGAGAAAATGATTTAAAAAGAAAGCATAAATACTACTCTCTCATCCTCATCTCATCTAGCCCATGAGATTAGTGTGTTCATCTCTTTAGAGTGAGAAAACTTGAGTTATTGAAACTTCGACGTAGATCATCGGAGATTTGGAACACTTCAAGCTAGCATGGATAGTTCGAGTCGTGGAGCCTCTCTTGAGTCCGGGAGATCGTGGATCGCGGCAAAGGGACTTCTACTCGGAGCTTGTGAAGCGAAGGAACGGACTACAAAGGTTGTAATCCCTCACACTTAGACAAAAAGATGTTATCTTGCATGCTAAACCCTAATAATCTAGCAAAGATCCTGTCTTTGGGTTGTTCGGCACATGTAAAATTTTATTCGGGCATGTTTGATGCTATATGAACCTTCACAAGTGTGCCTAGGAACCCTACAACGATGACTGATATAACCTGAAAATACAATCGTTCGTGGAACCAACCATTCACATTACTAGATTTTGGTCCATAAGTGCATCACACCACAACCTTTTTTTATATTGACCTGTAGACTTAAAATTTTGATATCGAATTATTTTTAAGATGGCTTTCCATGAGTAAACTCGACCTATGTCTAAAATATATTAGAAATAGAGCTACGATTAAGCAGGTTTTATTAGGCACCATGTGTTCTTATCTTTTTGTTATTTTGTGATACGTTTAGTAGCAACGTCCACAAAAAATATGCACCTACCATTGATTCTGTACCTATAATCGTTCCTGCTATAGCCATTTATGAAATGACATTCAAGCTCAAGTCCTCCATTATTTAATCGACGTGACTATGTCAACCCGTGACTTTTCGATTGTACACATTCATGATCCACTGATTATGTTCCTATAACCATCATCCTATGGACATTTATCAAGCTGTTTTTAAAGGAACTATAAAATTATTTCAAGTTGTCTACTTGTATCATTCTGTAAAAGGACTTAAATCTATTTCTTAATCTAAAATTCAAATTTTCAAAACCATTTCCTTATTATTACTACCAAATTTCTGAATCCATTTCCATAAGCACCTATCTTTCATTCCCCGTCTATAACAGTGTTAATTCTGATTCACCACTGATTTAATCTATGCATAAATTTAATTATTTCCTTTTCATGATGTCCTCCAATTTTTATCCACGGCAGTATGTACGTGCCATTGATTCTCTTTTTATAACCGTCTCATAATGGACATTTGTCAATAGGCATTCAAGTTGAAGTTCTCTCCAATTTAGATCAACCTGTATATATCCAATAGGCATTCAATAGGCATTCAAGTTGAAGTTCTCTTCATATTCAAATTTTTATCCAAATTTACTTTACACACATAACCAATTATTCATGATACCTTGATTTTTTTCATCATCCAGCCTTTTTGGATACAACATCGCATTTCAATTGTCCCGTTTATAAAATATTCAAAACCGTCTCCAATTCTTAAAGAAAATTTCTCATGATTTCAAAGACTTTTACCCCCATTTTGCATTTCAACAATTTTTTTATCTATTAGAAGGGCTGTATTTTGAAAAAACTTCAATTGTATTAAATTTCTAAATCTATTTTCTTGATGTTACCGCTTCCATAGGCACCATAAATTCACTTTTTCTTTACTTAAAGCAATTGAATTTATTGTTAAATTTTAAATTTCTATACCTTTTTCCTTAATTACACTATTTAAAAATGTGCCAAGTTGTTATTTCAAGGTTTTTCACTTGACCCGTACTTTAAAAGGGGCTTGAATCTAATTTTTTTAATCTAAATTTAAAATTTTAAATCTATTTCCTGAACATTACTACTTTCAAATTTCTAAATCTATTTCCATATGCATCTATAATTGATTCTTCTCTGTATAACCGTATTGACCCTGATTTCTTGGTGATTTAATCTTTTTCTAATAAACTCCAATTTGTGTCACGCCCCGCTTCCCAGAGTGCGCTACTATCGGCACGTAACAGAGCCAACCATGCTACCTGTGGCTAGGAAACATCCCTCCACAGTCACATTACGGCTGTATATAGATATCAAGAACAGGAAAATAAAAGAAACTATCTAGTACATGTCCATGAGCCAGAAATAACGAGTCAAGAAATAATATGCGGAAGCAATAAATTCAAGTAACAATAACAATATAGAAAGTACGTCCCAAAATACGGGCTCACAATCAGGAATGAAAGTACGAAAATAAAACTAAATTAACTATCAACTAACAGGATCTTCACTGCTCGGCTTGTTGGTCAAAATACTCCTGAACTGCCTGCGACAGAGATAGAGGATCTAGGCCATGCAAAATCCAAACATCAGTGCGTCATGATATCAAACAATAATAAATGAACAGGATACACGAGTTATGCAGGCATGAATCATAAATAGTAACAAGTCAATAGGGATGTATAACAGTGAAATGTATCAGTATATATGACGTGCAGTGATCAATCTAAGTTGTGCTACCGGGTTGTCTATTCTAAAGTTTGTCTGAAATCTGTAAGTCGATGTACAACACCCCAATACTTATGGGGAGGCGGAATTTTTAAAATCTAACTTGTTTAAAACATAAACATCGACTAACCGCTTGAATCGAAGCTAAACGATAACTGACTATAAACATAGATGTTCTATACTACTATGTTTAAGGATTATACCTAACGAATCGTGTCCTTCGTCTTTGCGAACTCCACCTCCTCCTCGGCCTTCTCGAAGTAGTAGACGATCCACCCGAGAGCTTTACTACAAGCTTAGCCTCTAATCTTGAGGCAACTAAACTTCTTTAAGTGCTAATCAAAGAAGCTAGGTGAAAGAGAGTGAGGGTTATGGTTTAATTAGTCTAACTAATCCTTGTACTCAACACATGAGAGGGGAGGATTAAGGTTTGAAGAGAGAGAGCTTGAGGAGAGAGAAAGTGAACATAATAATGAAGTGAGAATAATGAGTTATGATGATATATATCAAGCATTTATCTTTATCAAGAAAAGAAAAGAAATGAATTTAACAACCATGCTTGATAATATCTAGTGATGATTCATCTCCATGAGTCATTAAGCATTTATAATGCATTAATGATATGGATGAATCATCCATATGACTCACTAATCCATTCATTGTATATGCCACATAATCACCCTTAGTCATCACCTTCTAGAAGCTTCTCGCGCAATTACGAGAACGCCCCTCCTTTCCGTAAAAATACGGAAAAACTTTAGACTGTATAAATCCAATAACCGGATACCAGTAACTGGCATAAACCAAAGTCGACTGGTAAAAACTGTCCGAATGACGTACGTGTGTAAACACACGTATGCGTCCGAACCCTTTGTCGTAAAACCATACGACCTCTATATCGTTTCACCTGGAGTAGGAAACTCTCTGTGTGGGACTCTAGAGACTCGACTACTACGCTGGCAGTGGGTTTAACCACAGACCGCAAGCGGCACTAGCTGTACGTAACGGCCCCCAGGTAGATGTCGATAAGAAGGCCGATGAGGAAACCCATCCGAACTCCTACTGAGCCTGCTGTGACAATCTCCGTACAGTCCGGTCTGTTCGTCTAAGACTATCGCATATCCGGCCTAGGGGGCGGCAAGCGTCAGTCCCCTAAAAGCGGAATAAGTCGTGTCGGAGCGAAGCCCATTACACCCTGAGAAACTACTGGAACCTACCAGCAAATCTCGCTTGCCCTGGCCAGGGACTTTGCATAATGGCTCTCTGACACAGCACGATATCAACTCCCAATACCGGTGAGACGAATCCTATCTAACCGCCACTGCCTCTAAGTGCTTCGGGACTGCACCCAACTGATACCTGTTTGCATGACTCCTTTGAGCCGTGGTAGGGTAGCAATCTACGAACAGTGGGAACACACTCGAGGCGAAGCAGCAGTGTCAAGTCTGCGGACTATGCTGTACTCATGTCACCTGGGAACTGTTAACTGACGACGGGTATAAAACCAACCAACAGTTCCCCGTGAGTCCTGTCCGGTGTACCCGTAACCCAACGAGCACCTGTATACTATCTCCAGTACGACGTACTGACGGTTGTGGGACAGACCATCTCCCCAACTGGGATGAGAAGCGTACACACTAGTCTACTCCGGAGTATCGATGCCCTGTCTCGATAATTCTACGACTAGGGACCTGAATAAGGATGTGCCTGTAGACTACCCAGCCCCCACTAGTGTGACTGCCATCACAACGCTGGTAGTCAAGCAAGATCCTAAGAGCTCTATCAATACGTATACTTACATATTAAGATAGAAAAACCAAGTAGCATACTACCATGTTTAGCAAGACTGTTATATACATGTGAATATCCCAAGCTTCCATTAAGTAATATACAAACTAGTATGATACAATAATGGCCCCTAGGGCATATACACTAACAATCTCCCACTTGCACTAGGGCCATATACTGGCATATCAAAGACCGATGATCTCGAGTAGCCTCTCGAACTGAATCTGAGGTAGGGCCTTCGTGAATGGATCAGCAATGTTCTCTTCAGTAGCGACTCTCCGTACCTCGATCTCCCGACGATCAATGATCTCCCTGATCAGGTGATACCGCCTCAAGATGTGTCTGGACTTCTGATGGGACCTTGGTTCCTTCGCTAAAGCTATAGCTCCGTTGTTGTCGCAATACAAAAGTATTGGATCAACTATGGTAGGAACCACCTGAAGTTCTGTTAGGAACTTCTTCATCCAGACTGCTTCTTTTGCGGCATCGCAAGCAGCAATATACTCCGCTTCCATAGTCGAGTCAGCAACGGTGTCCTGCTTGGAGCTCTTCCAGCACACCGCCCCTCCATTGAGGATAAAGACATAACCCGACATGGACTTGGAATCGTCCTTATCACTCTGCAAGCCAGAATCGGCAAAGCCCTCTAACTTGAGGTCTTTTCCGCCATAAACCAATAACATCTCCTTAGTCCTTCTCAGGTACTTGAGAATGTTCTTTACTGCTATCCAGTGATTCTCCCCTGGGTCAGACTGATACCGGCTTACCACGCTGAGTGCGTAAGCTACATCCGGTCTGGTACACAACATCGCATACATTATATAGCCTACCGCAGAAGCGTAGGGTATAATCGACATGCGATCCCTTTCCAAATCAGTCTTGAGAGACATCTTTTTGGATAGAGTGATTCCGTGACAAGCCGGTAGATTACCGCGCTTAGAATCTTCCATACTGAATCTTTTCAGTATAGTGTTGATATACCTGGACTGCGAAAGTCCCAACATCCTCTTAGATCTATCACGATAGATCCGGATCCCCAGAATGTAAGAGGCATCACCCAGGTCTTTCATGGAGAACCTGTGTGATAAGAATCCTTTGACAGATTGTAGCATACGAATATCATTTCCTATCAGTAGAATGTCATCCACGTACAATACGAGGAATACGACACTTCTTGCTACAACTTTACTATATATCCACGGTTCATCTGGATTTTTGATAAAGTCATATTCTTTGACTGTTTCATCAAAATAGATGTTCCAACTCCGCGATGCTTGCTTTAGTCCATAAATGGACTTAAGCAACTTGCATACTTTCCCGCTGCTCCCACTCTGATTGAAACCCTCTGGCTGATCCATATATACGCACTCTTCTAAACTACCATTCAGAAAAGCCATCTTTACGTCCATCTGCCAGATTTCATAATCATGGAAGGCAGCAATTGCAAGAAGGATACGAATGGATTTGAGCATAGCCACTGGATAAAAAGTTTCGTCATAGTCCAAACCAGGTCTTTAACGAAAACCCTTTGCAACAAGTCTAGCCTTATAGGTTTCCACCTGCCCATCTACACCAATCTTTTTCTTGAAGATCCATTTGCATCCTATGGGTTTTACCCCACCTGGAGCAAAGTCCAAAGTCCATACTTTATTGGTGTACATGGACTCCATTTCGCTTCGCATTGCATCTAGCCATCGTACCGAGTCGCCGCTCTGGATGGCCTGCTGGAAGCTAGTAGGTTCATCATCATCTATGATGCAGTCCTCTCTATCCCCATCGACGAGAAAACCGTAGTATCTCTCAGGCGGACGAGACGGCCTACTACTTCGGCGGAGGGGTGCGGGAATGTCCTGTTCTTCTTGAACTACGGGTTCTACCAAACTTTCAGCAGTATTTTGTGGTTCTGGAATTTCTTCCAGTTCTATTTCGCTCCCACTTGTATCCTTTTCTAAAACCTGTTGTTCTAGAAAATGGGCATTACGAGAAACTAAAATCTTTTGTTCCTCTGCGTAATAGAAATAATATCCCTTGGAGTTCTTTGGATATCCCACAAACATACATTTTACTGATCGTGTCTCGAGCTTGTCCACATGCTGCTTTTTAACAAAAGCTGGACATCCCCATATCTTTATATGTTGAAGATGGGATTTCTTCCCAGTCCACATCTGATATGGAGTGGTAGGCACAGTCTTGGTAGGAGCCCTGTTCAGAGGATATGCTGCTGATTCTAGCGCATAACCCTAGAAAGATCGTGGTAACTCAGCATTACTCATCATGGATCGTACCATATCCAATAGGGTTCGATTCCGTCTTTCCGATACACCGTTATGCTGTGGAGTGTATGGAGGAGTAAGCTGAGAGAGAATTCCTTTCTCTTTTAGATAACCTAGGAACTCGGCACTTAAGTATTCTCCACCTCGATCAGATCTCAGTGTCTTAATACTTTTGCCTGTTTGGTTTTCTACTTCATTCTTATACTCTTGGAATTTTTCAAAAGCTTCGGATTTATATTTCATCAGATAAATGAATCCATACCTTGAGAAATCATCCGTAAAAGTAATGAAATAGGAAAAACCACCTCTTGCATGTGTAGACATTGGACCGCATACATCACTGTGTATGAGTCCTAAGAGCTCGCTCGCTCTTACTCCATGTCCAGTGAATGGAGTCTTTGTCATCTTTCCTTTGAGACATGATTCACAAGTGGCAAACGAGTCCAAATATCCTTCTTTATGTAACTTAGTTAATCTTGTCTCATTGATATGACCTAGTCTACAATGCCATAAGAAAGCTTTATTTAAATCTGAGACTTTCTTTTTAGTGTGTTCTGGACATTGAAAATCTGGATTTGGTTTAAGACATATATACCGTTATCCAGTGTACCGGACCCAATCAAACTATGATTAAGGTGGATGTTGAAAACATCACTTACAAATGTGAAATCATAACCTGTATTTGATAACAAGGAAACAGACATGATATTACACGTCAAACTAGGTACACAAAAACAGTTATGTAAAACCAAAATGTGTCCAGTGGTCAATCCTAGGTGATAATCCCCGACGGACACTGCTCCCACGCTAGCTCCGTTAGCAACCCTGAGGATCATATCACCTTCCTTCAGCACTCTACGGTTTCTCAGTGCCTGCAATGAATTGCAAATATGAGATCCTGATCCGGTATCCAATACCCAGGAAGTAGAGTTGATTGACAAACAATTCTCAATTACAAACACACCTGAAGTCGAAGCCACAGCTTGCTTCGGTCCTTGGTTCTTGTTGGTGATCCATGCCTTGCAATCCTTCTTCCAGTGCCCCTTCCTATGACAATGGAAGCACTCATCCTGAGCCACTACTGGTACCGGCAACTTTTTCTTTCCCTTTCCTACCACCTTACTAACACCTCCTCTAGGTTTGGTGGCAGCCTTATTCTTCCTTCCTTTTGCCTTAGCCTTGGACCCGGAAGAAGAAGCACTGCGAACAAACATAGTGTGTGTTTCCCTTGCCTTCTGCAAGGTGCCCTCTGCACTCCTCAACATGTTAAGGAGTTCTGAAAGTTCAACTTCTTTTCTTTGAATGTTGAAGTTCAGTATAAACTGGGCGTAGGTGATAGGAAGGGACTGGAGAATAAGGTCTGTATAGAGCTCATTATCCAAAGTCGTTCCCAGATCTGCGAGCTCTTCAATGTAGCCAATCATCTTTAGGACATGTCTACCGATGATCCGACAGCCAACCTCGCTTGAAACAACTTCTTTGAGGTCTCGTATCTTGCTATACGAGATTGCTCCCCATACAGATCTTTTGTATGAAGAAATATGGATTCAAGGTCCATATCCTCGTGCCTCCTCTGATGTTCATTGTTCATTGAGGCAAGCACGATGCACTTGGCTTTCGCGCAATCTAAATCCCAGGTTTTGCGGATTTCCTTATCCGCATTACTGGATTTGGGACCTGGGGCTTCAGGTGCCTTAGTGGTGAGGACATACCCCAATTTGTCGTAGGTCAAGGCCATTTTGACATTCCGCAGCCAATCTTTATAGTTTGGCTCTGTCAGTATATTTTTCTCTAAAAGTAACTTAAGTCCAGTCATTTTCAGGGTCGCTGCAATTAGGAGAGAGAGAAGAAAACACTTTAGCATGATGCTCTTGCAAGTTTAGAGTGGTTTTTAGTTTATCTAAACTGGATGGCTCCCACTGTTTTTCGAATCCCTCCTCAAACCAAAAAGGAAGAATTAGCTAAGACTATTTTCACCGTACAATACTTGCTTAACCGTTCAGCCAGGCCAGTGTCGATACTTCGAGGGAGGTTTTCCAACGCTTTCGCGAAGTTCCTTAATTTAAGAAACTCTTTTCTCTGGAGGCGTAGCCCCGCTGACACCTTTCTAGACACCTACTTGGTTTATAGCATTGATCGTTAAGTGACAAATATCCTGATAAGTAGCATATACTCACAGTAGGATCGGGATCCAAATATCATCGTCTGATAATGTTGTAGGAATGCTACCAACATTCATCAAACTCCAAATGTTATGCATCTCTTTGCAAATTTCAGTTTCTTTAGAAATTCCCGATATAAGTTTTTGCCCCATGCTCTTATGACCTTGGCTTTGGTCAAAATATCGTAAGTCACATGTCAAGTTCTACCCGTCATTATCTTGTTAATTTGAACCCATCCGTATATATCCCTGACTTTGGTCAAATGATAATACGACTGTCCCAAACTAACTCATCTATCTATGCAACAAATGAAAACCCAGCAGCTACCAAACACTATGCCTTGACTTTGGCCAAAATACATAGCTTGAATACTACTGAATACCCAAATGAAATGACGGAGGGCTACGACTGGTTTTGGCGAAACCGTGAACGTAGTGAACTTGATATAACCGAAGGAACCTGATAGCTTTTAAAAGGAGTGGTTAAATCTCCGCATTTTAAAAATATCTGTTTTAAAATTAACCGAGTGGTTTCTTTTAAATTGTTCCAACGATTTAAACTTTGGTTTATTTTCTTTGCATTATAGATAATGTGTCCCATCATTAACCTATCATTGCAGAAAACAACGAAAATATGACGTCCTCTTATGCTATCTGCATTCTCCACTGGGTCCCGCCATCACCCGTTAGGTTACTTAACTAACGACAGAGCGGGGACTGGGCTAGCGCGGGTGTAAAACATAAGTGACGTCTAAATAGCTATAATATATATAGATATTTTACATTCGTCAGACGCAATGATATTCATTCCAGATCACAGATGAACTTAATTGGATTTGCAAGCAATCTGTATTTCTTTTGAGCCTGTAAGAAAAGACGGATAACACAGTTGTGATGAATAGCCATTACCCCATCCAAGACCCCTACGGGTACGGCAAACTACCCGCCCGGCAGTTTGTGTACCCCACTTTGGATCTGTCCTAGGAGCAAAAACAGTAAAATGAAATAATACAACTGTGGCTACAACCGCAACCTGGATGTGCCCCGCAAAATAATATTACAACAAATTACATTTACATCAAATGAATTAAATAATAACCCATTACAAAACCCCGGCTATACATCACAACAGTCCAACACAATTCATATGCACAAACAGATAAAATCCATTACAAAAATATGCAACCTCCTGCCAACCGACATACAAGCAGTTAGGGGAGGCTTACGAACACATTATACAAACACAGATATAATCCAACATGCAAATACTGTATAATTTCGATCGATTAAACACATTTAATTTTGCTCCAATACTTCTCTGTAAATCTGAAACCTGAGCAAAAACTAAAAATTTCCAGAAAATACCAAATATCACAGAGGACCCACACAGGAAATTTGGGTTCATGAATCGCCAACTCGGCGGCGGAATAGCGGCGGATCGGTGGGATCCGCCGCGGTTCCGCGGCGGTTTAGGCGATTCATGGGCCCAATTTTCTTGGGTGTTCTTCTACTGTCCTTTAGAGCTTTCTGAACCTCCCTGAAAAATTTTAGGACTTCATTTAAAATTCGACAGAAACTCATGATTTTAGGGTTTTCCGGTTTCGTTTTTCCGTTCGAAATTCATACAAATTTGCAAGTAAGTTATTTATTGTTTAGCGAGGCTCTGATACCACTGTAAGTCGATGTACAACACCCCAATACTTGTGGGGAGGCGGAATTTTTAAAATCTAACTTGTTTAAAACATAAACATCGACTAACCGCTTGAATCGAAGCTAAACGATAACTAACTATAAACATAGATGTTCTATACTACTATGTTTAAGGATTATACCTAACGAATCGTGTCCTTCGTCTTTGCGAACTCCACCTCCTCCTCGGCCTTCTCGAAGTAGTAGACGATCCACCTGAGAGCTTTACTCCAAGCTTAGCCTCTAAACTTGAGGCAACTAAACTTCTTTAAGTGCTAATCAAAGAAGCTAGGTGAAAGAGAGTGAGGGTTATGGTTTAATTAGTCTAACTAATCCTTGTACTCAACACATGAGAGGGGAGGATTAGGGTTTGAAGAGAGAGAACTTGAGGAGAGAGAAAGTGAACATAATAATGAAGTGAGAATAATGAGTTATGATAATATATATCAAGCATTTATCTTTTTCAAGAAAAGAAAAGAAATGAATTTAACAACCATGGTTGATAATATCTAGTGATGATTCATCTCCATGAGTCATTAAGCATTTATGATGCATTAATGACATGGATGAATCATCCATATGACTCACTAATCGCATTCATTGTATATGCCACATAATCACCTTTAGTCATCACCTTCTAGAAGCTTCTCGCGCAATTACGAGAACGCCCCTCCTTTCCGTAAAAATACGGAAAAACTTTAGACTGTATAAATCCAATAACCGGATACCAGTAACTGGCTTAAACCAAAGCCGACTGGTAAAAACTGTCCGAACGATGTACGTGTGTAAACACACGTATGCGTCCGAACCCTTTGTCGTAAAACCATACGACCTCTATATCGTTTCACCTGGAGTAGGAAACTCTCTGTGTGGGACTCTAGAGACTCGACTACTACGCTGGCAGTGGGTTTAACCACAGACCGCAAGCGGCACTAGCTGTACGTAACGGCCCCCAGGTAGATGTCGATAAGAAGGCCGATGAGGAAACCCATCCGAACTCCTACTGAGCCTGCTGTGACAATCTCCATACAGTCCGGTCTGTTCGTCTAAGACTATCGCATATCCGGCCTAGGGGGCGGCAAGCGTCAGTCCCCTAAAAGCGGAATAAGTCGTGTCGGAGCAAAGCCCATTACACCCTGAGAAACTACTGGAACCTACCAGCAAATCTCGCTTGCCCTGGCCAGGGACTTTGCGTAATGGCTCTCTGACACAGCACGATATCAACTCCCAATACCGGGAAAGACGAATCCTATCTAACCGCCACTGCCTCCAAGTGCTTCGGGACTGCACCCAACTGATACCTGTTTGCACGACTCCTTTGAGCCGTGGTAGGGTAGCAATCTAAGAACAGTGGGAACACACTCGAGGCGAAGCAGCAGTGTCAAGTCTGTGGACTATGCTGTACTCATGTCACCTGGGAACTGTTAACTGACGACGGGTATAAAACCAACCAACAGTTCCCCGTGAGTCCTGTCTGGTGTACCCGTAACCCAACAAGCAACTGTATACTATCTCCAGTACGACGTACTGACGGTTGTGGGACAGACCATCTCCCCAACTGGGATGAGAAGCGTATACACTAGTCTACTCCGGAGTATCGATGCCCTGTCTCGATAATTCTACGACTAGGGACCTGAATAAGGATGTGCCTGTAGACTACCCAGCCCCCACTAGTGTGACTGCCATCACAACGCTGGTAGTCAAGCAAGATCCTAAGAGCTCTATCAATAAGTATACTTACATATTAAGATAGAAAAACCAAGTAGCATACTACCATGTTTAGCAAGACTGTTATATACATGTGAATATCCCAAGTTTCCATTAAGTAATATACAAACTAGTATGATACAATAATGGCCCCTAGGACATATACACTAACAAAATCAATTAATGTAATCCTCCATATAACTCAAAGAATATGTCCCGTTATCCCCCGGGACCACGAATAAATTAGTGGGAGTTATGAATGACTCTGTCCCGTTATCCCCCGGGACCACGGATCAAGTAAGAATCACGAATGATTCTGTTCCGTTATCCCCTGGGACCACGGATCAAGTAATACCCTTTTAATCTACACTTCAATTACACTTTTAATTTCCCCATACCCCCAAAGTTATGTGTTCAAGTCGGGTATTGATAATCTGGAGCTAATGCTAATGCTGGATCAAGCAGGTACAGGTTTGTCTATATAGACAACGGGATATGTCCGTCAGGACAAGTCAGGATTGTTGGCATTATTAATCGGATCAAGTAACAGGTCAAGCAGTGGTATATCAGGTCATGTCGGGTAGTGCACAGGTATCATAAGGATGCTCAAAGTAAATCTGTAGTAAGTGTCGAGTTACGGTAAAAAGCACGGATGCACGAGTAATAAGCAGTGATATCATAACATGAGTCAATGAGTCATATGATGTACATTATCAAGTATGGGGTACTAATATAACGGTAACGTGATATAGTATGACGTGGCTGTTTACCCCAATCAGAGCAAGGCTCTGTTCAAATTCCAAGGCGGGAACTGAAGCAACGCTTCATTTTCCCCCAATCAGAGCAAAGCTCAACTTTGAAATTTTAAATTTTAAATAACTGAAGCAACGCTTCAGATTCCTTACGCTGTGCGCAACGCGCTACGTGTCAAAAGCTCAGCGCCCAAGGCAGCGTACCCAATCAGAGCAAGGCTCTATTTAAAACAAAAACAAAAGAAGCAACGCTTCAGATGATTTGCGCTCTGCGCTGCGCGCCGCGTGGCAGCGCAGTTGCGTTAGCGCAGTTGCGCTGCGCTCTGCGTTGCGTGCCACGTGGCAGCGCAGTTGCGCTGCGCCCTGCGCTGCACGCCACGTGGCAGCGCAGTTGCGCTGCACTCTGCGCTGCGCGATACGTGTCAAGTACAGGTGCGTTTGCGCCAAACAAAATTAAAATTTCAGTAAGATCTTTATGTTCTTGTTAAAACAAGAAGATTGTCTTCTGTAAAACAGAAACCCTTGGATCAAAGATCCAACGGTGGGGAAAAATCCCCAAATCACTCAGAAAGAGATCTCTTTAACAAATTTAACAAATTAATTGGCACTATATAAAGGCCCCTAGACCCCAAGTCTAAAACACATTAACACAGAGAAACACAAGAAAACAGAGAGAACTGAGAGAAGTCTTTTGAAAACTTTGAGAAAGAATTCAAAGAAAAAAGAGAAGGTAAAACCTTTAAGAAAAAAAGAAAAAAAGAAGATTTTTTTCTGAAAAGATCATTGATGTAAGAACAAGATCAAAGATCTTAAAATAAAAATATAATAATAAAAAAGGCATTGCTTTTGATGAACCATTGGTTCTGGAATCTTAAAGATTCTTTTCTTGAATCCAAAATTGGATCAAGATATTAAAACAGTGCCTTGCACTTGTATCTGCGCTTTTAAAATAAAGCATTGCTCTCTGAAGTTGGCGCAACTCACAAGAGCGCGCCACGTGTCAGCAGCGCAACAGCGCAGCGCATTGACGCAGCGCACTGCGCTGTTGCGCTTGCGCTCACCAGAGCATGACACGTGTCACCTCCACATGCGCTTGCGCTCAATAATTGGCACAAATTGCCTGACAGGCCACATGGCCACTGTCAGTTTGATTAATGCACTGCATTATTTACAGAAGGGCCAAGCCCAATTAAAAAAGGCATAACAGGCTAAATAAATGCAATGCATTATTCTGAAAAGGGCAGAGCCCAAACAAAGACAGATGCTCTGCATCATAAAAATAAAGGGACAGAGCCCAAATCAAAAGGGCCTAGCAGGCCAGAATAAAATGCAGTGCATTATTAAACAGGGGCAAAGCCCTGGCACAGGCCTAATAGGCCAAAGATAAAAACGTTGAATATTCTTAACTGGACTTAGTCCAATCATGACCGTAAGTCCTCAAATTAAATTGACTGAGCAAGACTGCTCTCTTAAATCAATTTACATCCGGTTCAAGGGTACATCTCTGAACTCCTCTGACACCTATCGTTGTAATCCTTCAACAACGACGTCAGAGAGGTGACGGGTCTCGACGGCCATACATTAATACGGACTGTGGGGTCCTTAAACCCATGGACTTATGCGTCCTTAAACTAATGGACTAATGCGTCCTTAAATACATCCATATGGACTGTGGAGTCCTTAAGCCCATGGACTTATGCATCTTTAAACTACCAATGGACCCCTATGTCCCTAAACTGGAAATGGACCCCTATGTCCCTAAACTGGAAATGGACCACCATGTCCTTAAACTGGAACAATAGAGCCCCCAAATGCTCTTTTGTCGGAGCTAAACGATCTCGTTTAAGTTGATCTTAGCCTCAAAGATGGCTAACGTATTCTTAAACATTCAAACAGACTTTAGTCCCAAATTGGACTATAGATCTCCCAACCAATTCTAGTTCAAGGGTATATCTCTGAACTCCTTTGACATATGTCGTTGTAATTCTTCAACATCGTCAGAGAGGTGATGGGTCCCAACGGCCATACATGCAATGGACTACTATGTCCCTAAACTGGAACAATAGAGCCTCCAAATGCTCTTTTGTCGGATCTAAATGATCCCGTTAAGTTGATCTTAGTCTCAAATTAGACTAACGTATCCTTAACGAATCTTTAAGTTGATCTTAGCCCCAATATGGATAACGTATCCTTAAACTAAAACACCAAACCCAAATCTAAGTAAATACGGATTTGGACTAATCCACGTCCTACGGGCGACGACATAACTAAGTCTCTGTATACAATCCACGAGCATCCACAAACAAAACAAACACACACGAAGTGAAATTCTGGAGAAGGAGAAAGTTGTTACCGCGATGCGATAGCGTAATTAACTGCAGGGGCTTGTGCTTGCAGGGAAAAGCGTCCCCACAATCAAAAACCCCTCAATCGAGAAGGAATCTGACGAAGTCTGCTACATCGGCCGCATCCGTCTAAACCACCGATACACGGTGCTATAAATCAACTTGGTATCTTCGGAGAGGTAGACGGATAAGACCAAATAGTATCTGCCCCGAATCTCAGGCAAGACGTCCTCACGTCGTCGCCGTCTTTCGGAGGGGAACAGATTCTGGCACGTCCGGTGGGACCTTTTCCTCTTTCCACTCCACACTTCGTGTGTCGTCTTCGCGAACAAATCGCGGTTTGTTAATGGTTTCCTTTGGGTTTCAAGCTACTAAGATTTGGTCTTTTGCCTGACGCAGAAATCAAGCATCAATGGCCTCCAACTGCTCGAGCTGCTCCAAATGCCAATGCAACCGACGCTCCGCCTCACCTGGAGGTGTAGCCTATGGGCCTCAAGCGGCCTCCATCCTTGCCATGCCGGTGGAACAGGTGACCCAGGCCAGCACCGGTCTGTTTTTCGGGACCATGCTCCCGCCTGCAAGCTTCACTATTCCAGTGCCCGCACCAGAAGCGCACAAGAAGTCGGTCTTCGATCGGCTCACTGCTACAACGGCCCCTTTCAACGTGTCGTCCAATATCAAACTGGTAGCCTCTGTCTTTACCCGGCTAAACCAGAACTCTGATGGGCCCGCCAAGAAGCCCATGAACCCTGAAGTGGCCGTCCCGAGGAAGATAAACACCTCTGCTCCTGAAGTCGTCAAGGGGGCTTCTCCTGTTAAGGAGTCGGTCTTTTCAAGGCTGACTGTTCCGGCTCCTGCTCCTGCTCGAGGGTCTGTCTTTGACAGATTGAACATCGCCACTCAAAAGACAACATCAGTCTTTAAGAGGCTGGCATCAGCAGCGCCTCATCCGGACATGGGGCAAAACGAAACTATCCCTATCGCCGAGCCAGCCCCAACAGCTCGACACGCTCGACGTCGCCACTAGTGCCGAGTAAGGAGGGCTGGGGGCAACTCTCCTTCTGAACTGACTCCACCGGCTCCAATGGTGGAAGTTAATGCTGTTGTTCCAACTGGGAACAGCTTTGAACCGTTAAGGAGGGTATGCAAGAACTCTCCGACTGCCACACTGAAAAGATCTCCTCCACCTGCGGAGAGAGTTACAGAAATGAAGCTGGAGCAGCCCCTCAACGGCTGTCCTCCAAAATTTACAAGGTCTGGCGGAGGGTTCAAGATTCCGTAATTGACCAAGATCACTTTCGCCGGCAGAAAAGGGCGAAAGTGCAGGAAGAGAAGAACCGTCCTGTCAAACAATAAAGGACGACAACCGCCAGGGTGCCCGCTGCAACGGCCCCCTCAACTTCAATGGCCTACAAAAGAAGAAGGCCAGAGAAAATCCCCACGCCTGCGGCAAATGCCAAAGGCGGTAAGCCCAAACGCCCTAAGTCCGGAGGCATTGTGGTCCTTAACGTCTACATGGCGTCTGGTAAAGAGGACAGCCGTGCATCTATAGGTCATAGACCGCTTACACGGTCAGTGACTAAAGCTCAGGAGTAACAGCAGAAGCTCCAAATGATGAATGCGATGGCTGCACTCACTGGGCCAAAAGAAAGCCCCAAAGCGTCCTCTGATCAATGCTAGGAGCAAGAAACTGACGCTGAATTCCTTCGCAGGATACTGGAAAAGAAGGATAAAGAGGCTGCTGAACAAGCAGCCAATATAAAGCGAATAGCCCTTCTGTTCCAGGACATGGTGGGCATGATGATCCAACAAGATCCCCCTGCTGAAGTTCCTTCGATCGTCCTTGAAGATGATAGGGGAGAAACGTCAAATCCTCCACCGGCTCTGTCAACAGCCAAGGAGAAGACAATATCCAAAGCTGACTTGGACGAATATATAGCTCAACAGATACGGGTTCATCAAGCGACTGAGGCGGCCGGTCAAGTTGTAAAAACAGGACAACCATATCCGACCTGGTACGATCAGATAAAGTACCCGCCGGGTTATACAATACCGAAATTCCATGTCTATAAGGGGACTGGCAATCCCCACCAGCATGTTGCCCAGTTCAGGGCGTTTTGCGGCAACACCGGCAGTGATGATAAATTATTGCTTCGTCAGTTTGTCGGTAGCTTATCAGATACAGCGTTCGAGTGGTATTCTGAACTCCCGAATGACTCTATCAAGACATTTGCGGAGATGGAGCTGCTGTTTACCCAGCATTTCGCAAGCACCAGCGAATGTACCTCGATAACGGCATTGATTAACGCCAGGGTGAAGCCGGGCGAGACGTGGGTGCAATACGCGATACGGTGGAGGAACCTATAGTCAAAATGCGAACAATGCATAGAAGAGGCTCCGGCAGTGGGCATGTTTGTGGGAACCCTCGATCCGCAGGCGATCATATCCCAATTCATGATGTTCTTTAAGCCGACTACCTTCCAGGCCCAGATCGACAAGCTAGCCCAAATGGATTAGATGGGCCATAGACCATCTCCTCCAAAGCCAGATTCTCGAAACGAGAAGGGGAAAGGAAAAGCGATCGTTGTCGCTAATGCTTAACAACAACCGAGCAACTTGAAGCCGGTTGTCCGTCAAAATAATATGCGTCCGCACGTACCCCTTGAGGAGAGGCTAGGACGTCCTTACTTGTTTCCTCAAGATAAAACAGCTGGCATTGCACAATCGACTCATAAATCTGCTAGATCTAAGACGTCCGTCGCAGCCAAATGACGTCAATAATCCCAATTACTGTCCCTATCACCGAGTACCGGGTCATCCGATCGAGGATTGCTACGTCTTCAAAAATTGGATTAAAAACCAATATCAACAGGGCAAGTTTGCGTTGTCCGAAAGATGGAAGGTGAACCCGTCGCAGCCTCACACCCCTAAAAAAGGGAAAACGCCGGGGCAACGTGCTCCCTCGTTGAAGAAGCTCCATGGGAGGTTGTGCTATCATCCAAAACAAAGAGGATGATGAACGATCTTCAAACAAGCCCAGCGATCAGGTGGAAGAACCCATTGGAATCTCAGATCATTGAAGGGATGTTGAAGCCACTCCTAACTCCAAAGATCGATGGTGGTAGCCCAAGCACTCACAACCAGCCGTCAAAATCTTCAATGAAGAAGAAGAAGAAATCCAGGAAGCCTGTGAAGCCTGGCGACAAGCGCACTGTCACGACCCGAAAGTACGGAACGTGACTGGCACTTAGATTACGAGACGTCTAAAGGCGTAACGTAACCTAAGTCAGCCAAAGCCCAGAAAAATCTAAACCAAAATTAAAAGAGAGTGAAGGAAAACCTTACATGAAAACGATTTGTTTAATCAATTAAGTCGCATTGAAACCCTTTTTAAAAACATCAAAACATCAAAAATTTCCGAAAATTTCGGCAGAGTCTCCCCTGTATTTTCTATCCCCCAAAATGGGTACAACAAGATATATATATATATAACATGTAATCATAAATGGCATCCCCAAGCGGGAGATAGCTCTTCGCCCAAGGCGGATCATAACCACACGCAATATATAAGTAATATCAAGAAAAAGAGCATAAAAGAAATGCAAAATACCAGAAAACACACGTCGGCTCAAGTGAGCTCGACCCAAAAGAAACCACAAATATACAAATCTCTCAGTCTCATCACTAGGTCGCATATACAAATAGAAAGTGGTAGATGGAGAATACTAGATACAATGATAGAGCAAAAAGAAATAAAGTGTGCTCGCAACCCACCTACGGGCGATGTCGCGAGTCTGAGCAAAAAGAGCTGATGATAAGATAGCCGCCGCTACAAGACTGATGAGTCCGACCTGCAAGACACTGTGGCACAACGGGGGTGAGTTGCCAGCTCGTGAGTAGAATATAACATCTAATAAGGCAATCGTAAGAATGCACGCAAATGCGTCACAGCATGTATGTTCAGATGTGATATAATACCTCTAGTATGCATGCTCATGTATACAATGTCATTACTAAATCTTTAAGTGTTTTAAATGTTAAGAGTTCTGCATTCTTAACTTTAGAAAAAGGAATATCTGTATAATAGCTAAATACCATCAAGAAATCATCTGAAAACCGTGTCAAACATCGACACCAAATATGAAATCACCTCTGTCTCAATGTCTCACTGTATCAATGTCTCAAAATATCGGGCTCCGTCAGTCCGGATCAACCCAAATCATCAAATCTCACGACAACGGTCGGTATCCTCAAGATATCCGCCGCGCCTGACATCACCGGTAGGTAGTCTTCCCCTGCCAGGCTCATCGTCTACAACTCGATTTTCTTGCCCCGGGGTACCATACCGGGCCCACCATGTACCCGAGACGGTTCATCCACTCCTCGAATCGGGTCTCGAAATCCAACAGAAAACATGAAAACTCATGGTGGACGACACATACATCACGAGAAAACCGCAACTTTGTTTTAAAAATGATAAATATAAGCTTTTGTTAAAGTCTTGCGGTTTTCCCCAAAGATCCAGAAATCGCAGCAATACTGAAATCCTCAAGAAAATCATAATGTCCATCATGTTGTATATGATAAATGTCTATGATATCAAGGTATGCGATGTGAATTGTGGCTAGAAATCTATGTAAGAATGATGATGATGCGAGGTATATACATGCTATGCAAATTCATATATCATGTACGATGCAAGTGGCGAACTGAGCTAAACAGGTTCTATAGTGCACGTGGCATGGCAATTACCAAAGGCGTGTGTGTCACATGAATAGTGCGCGTGCAACAGATGCCAATGGTAATGGTGTTCGTGTCCTACGAAGTGATATCGCATAGTGTATATGAATGTCCATGCAATCTAGTATACTATTAACTATAAGGGTATGCATTGTAATGAAGAGGTAAGCTAACTAGCAATACAAGTCTTGCAAGAAATAAGGTAATCCTAACTAGGGGGCGCCTCGCGCCATCCAGACGATTCCCCCATCGATGAATATATCTACTCACCTGAATGCCTCGCTAATCCGATCCGACCACCGCCTTGCCTTTACGCGCCGTGTCCGATATTTCCCCGATCGATCCTATATTTGCACAACACCAAGCATAAGATTACATATCCTAAAACGATGCAAGTCACAATATACAAATATCGACGCTCTCGAATTAAACATAACGTGCACTCGGTGCGCGGGAAAACACACGAAAATCGCTAAATCTTAACTAGAATCGTCATTTCGGGGAAATCGACAAAACTAAAACCCGGCTAGACAAAACCCCGCGTTCGCGCACTCTAATAGTCGTTTATGAAGCTAATTATATCGCTAATATAACGCAATTAGATCACATCTAATTTTAATAAAAATCTAGTAAGCAAAAAGCATACCGATTCGATGCAATTATCGCAATTTATCGATTTAGCGAGCGTAACATCGTACAATTAACCACTCTAACCAATTAGATAACCAAACCCTAACTTAACTCCATCAACCATGCTACAAACCCTAATTTGGAATCAAATCCCTCTCTTGATTTTCATGAACAAGTAATTACAACTAAATTAATACTTCAAAATTCAATTTTAGCACATTTAAACTACAAGTTAACAAAAAGATTAGAATCTTCACCTCACAAGCTTGAACCCTAGCTTGCACAAACCACCAAAGAAGTCTCCTTTCTTCAAGTTTTGAACTAATTTGGCTTGAGGAGAGAGTGGATTAGGGTTTTGTTTTGAATTGAGATGGAAATTTGTGAATTTTTATTGAATTTTGACATGAAAATGTAGCAAAGAAGTGAGGAAAATGAGGGGATTTGTTTCAGGTTTGGCTCGGCCAGGAGCAAGGGAGGGGATTTGTGGGTTTTTGGTAGAAGTTTCTAGGTCAAAAAGACCCCTTAACTCTCATTTAATGCATTTCACATCAACTTTTTCCAAAAAAAAAACCCTTTTTACATCTTTTTTTCATAATTTTCACACCATAAAACTAAAATGTTGCAAGTCATGATACAATTTTATTAACACCATATTTTAGCTTATAAAGATTCCTAATTATGAAATTTACCTAATTAAATTTGTATTTATCCCTAATTTAATGTATTTTTAAAAGCTTAAAATAATTAAAAAAATAATTAATTACGAAAAAAAAATTATTTAACTAGAAAATTTTAAGTGGCATTTTAGTGACAAAATTATATTAATATCTTATCTAAATTTTGTATAATTAGGTCTACAATGAAAAATACCTATTTTGACTTTTTACGGAAAAAGCCGAAAAATTAGCCGATTACCGAAAAACTGCCTAAACGATTTTCGAAGGGTTACAATCTTCCCCCCTTAAAGAAATTCGGTCTCCGAATTTAGAATTTAACTACGCGTACCTTCAAAAAGATGGGATATCTCTTTCTCATCTCGACCTCGGTCTCCCAGGTGACCTCCTCGCTGTTCGGGCCACGCCAAAGGACCTTGACGGACGGTATAACCTTCGACCTCAATTTCTTCACCTGCCGATCCAAAATGACCACCGGCTGCTCGGTGAATGAAAGATCACGCTCTAGCTGGATTGTCTGGTGCTGAATCGCATGGGAAGGATCATGAAGGTACTTGCGGAGCATCGAGATATGGAATACGGGGTGAACATCGGGGAAGCTGGGCGGAAGAGCTAACCGATAAGCGACTGGACCAACACGCTCTAGGATCTCGAAAGGACCAACATATCTAGGACTCAGTTTCCCTTTCCGCCCAAATCTCATCACACCTTTCATCGGAGAGACCTTCAGGAAAACATGATCGCCAACAGCGAACTCGAGTCGGCGACGACGCCTGTCAGCATATGATTTCTGCCTGTTCTGTGCCGCTCTCATCCTGTCCCGAATCAGCTGTATCTTCTCGGTCGTCTCCTGTACGATCTGCGGCCCCAAAATACTGCTCTCCCTGAGCTCTGTCCAACATACAGGCGATCGACATCTCCTCCCATATAAAGCCTCAAAAGGTGCCATCTGAATCGTCTCCTGGAAGCTATTATTGTAAGAAAACTCGATCAAAGGCAAATGACGATCCCAGCTACCACCGAAATCTAAAACACAAGCTCTGAGCATGTCCTCAAGAGTCTGAATCGTACGCTCTGACTGACCGTCAGTCTGAGGATGAAAGGCTGTGCTAAAACTCAATCGGGTGCCTAATGCTTCCTGGAGTTTCTGCCACAATCGGCTGGTAAATTGGGTGCCCCGGTCGAACACGATGCAAGTCGGAACGCCATGCAGTCGCACTATCTCATCAATATAAACCTGGGCGTACTGAGAAAATCCAAAAGTGGTCTTCACTGGCAGGAAGTGAGCCGCTTTCGTCAGTCGATCCACAATCACCCAAATAGAGTCATACCCTCGACTGGTCCTGGGTAGACCCACAATGAAGTCCATGGAGACCTGCTACCACTTCCACTCAGGGATGGGCAAAGGCTGTAACTCGCCGGCTGGCCTCTCGTGCTCGGCCTTGACTTGCTGACAAGTCAGGCATCTGGACACAAAGTCTGTAACATCCTTCTTCATCCCGTCCCACCAGTAAACCTCTCTCAAATCATGGTACATCTTGGTGGAACCTGGGTGAACACTGTATACCGATCTATGTGCCTCCTCAAGAATATCACGCCTCAGTCCCTCTGAATATGGCATGCACAGTCGAGCCCTAAATCGAAGTATCCCCTGATCATCAATCACGAACTCAGAAACTCTGCCCTGCCGAATCTGCTCAATAATCTCTAAGATACGGGCGTCGCCGGACTGTGCCTCGCGGATACGGTCAAGTAACTGTGGGCGTGCTCTGAAATGGGCCAGCTGCCCCCCTGTAGGAGTAAACTCGAACTGCACTCTGCTGTCACATAACACCTGCCAATCCGCCGTCGACTGCATCAGTACTGCGCTCAAGCAAGATAAGCTACCTCCGGGCCTCCTACTCAAAGCATCTGCCACCACATTCGCCTTGCCCGGATGGTATAGAATCTCGCAGTCATAATCATTCACCAACTCCATCCATCGGCGCTGTCTCAGGTTCAGATCTCGCTGCTAGAAGATATACTTCAAACTCTTGTGGTCAGTGAATATCTGGCACGACTCACCGTATAGGTAATGTCTCCAGATCTTAAGTGCAAATACCACTGCAGCCATCTCTAAATCATGGATGGGGTAGTTCTGTTCGTGTTTTCTCAGCTGCCGAGAAGCATACGCGATAACTCTATCGTGCTGCATCAATACACAGCCCAGCCCCACTCGAGAAGCATCACAATATACCACGAACCCGCCTGATCCTGAAGGCAATGCTAACACTGGTGCAGTAGTCAGACGAGTCTTCAACTGCTGGAAACTATCCTCACATGCCTGGGTCCAATCAAAAGGAACCCCCTTCCGGGTCAATCCGGTCAACGGTGCAGCAATGCCGGAGAAATCCTGGACAAAACGTCGATAATAGCCGGCCAGACCTAGAAAACTACGAACCTCTGTAACTGATACCGGTCTAGGCCAACGCTGAACTGCCTCGATCTTTTTCGGGTTCACACAAATACCATCTCTCGTCACCACATGACCCAAAAAGTCGACACTGTCTAACCAAAATGCGCACTTGGAAAATTTGGCGAACAGCTGATGCTCCCTCAAAGTCTGCAATGTGATACGTAAGTGCTGCTCATGCTCCTCCCGGCTCCGAGAATAAACCAAGATGTCGTCAATGAACACAATAATGAACTGATCGAGATACGGCCTGAATACACGGTTCATCAAATCCATAAATGCTGCCGGGGCATTGGTGAGCCCGAACGACATCACCAAGAACTCATAATGACCATATCGAATACGGAAAGCGGTCTTCGGAATATCCTCCTTCCGAACCCGCAACTGGTGATAACCTGACCGTAGATCAACCTTCGAGAAAAACCCTGCACCCTGGAGCTGATCGAATAAGTCATCAATGCGGGGTAGGGGATATCTGTTCCGCACAATAACCCGGTTCAGCTGACGATAATCAATGCATAAGCGCATACTTCCGTCCTTCTTCTTAACGAACAAGACGAGAGCACCCCAAGGTGACACACTCGGTCTGATAAGCCCTTTGTCCAGCAAGTCCTGTAACTGATCCTTTAGCTCTCTCAGCTCCGCCGGGGCCATCCGATAAGGCGGTATAGAGATAGGCCCCGTGCCGGGGATCAAGTCAATACAGAACTCAATCTCGCGCTCTGGTGGCAGACCAGGCAGCTCGTCAGGGAATACATCAGGAAACTCTCTCACAACAGGGACCTGGTCCAACGGAACCTCTGTGGAGCTAGTATCACAAACATAGGCTAAGAATCCCTGACACCCTTTCCTTAAGAGCTGACCAGCGCGCAGAGAAGAAATCAAGCTGGGAAGGGTAGCGCTACGATCTCCCTGAATAACAAGAACTGGCTCACCAGGAAAACTGAATCTGACTGCTTTCTCACGGCAGTCTACGGATGCATAATAGGTGGCTAGCCAGTCCATACCAAGAAGAACGTTAAAGTCTAGCATATCGAGGAGAATCAAATCAACTGAAGAATCTCTCTCCCCGATACGAACAGAACATGATCGGTACACGAAACGAGCAATAAACGACTCGCCTACCGGTGTAATAACGACAAGCGGCTGATCTAACGGAGAAGACTCTCGGCCCAACCTCGGTGCAAAATACGTGGATACATAAGAATGTGTGGAGCTTGGATCAAATAATACCCGTGCATCAAAAGAACATACTGGCAGAGTACCTGTCAAGACGGCATTGGATGCCTGTGCATCCTGAGGAGTCAACGCGAACACTCAGGCATGTCCACCACTAATAGCTGGTTGTCCTCTGCCTCTGTCGCCTCGTCCTCTCTGAACCGGACCGCCATGCCCACAGCCTCTAGAAGCATCTGGCTGGCGTGGAGCATCATCATGAGTAGGTAGTAGAGCTCTCTGAGGAGGTGGTGAGGGTGGTAAGGTCACATGCGGAACTGTCGCCGCGCCCTGACGTCCTATGGTACAGTCTCTGACACGGTGGTACTGACTCCTACACCGAAAACATCCTGGAGACGACTGCTGGGTCTGTGGATAGGAACCAAATAACTGACCTCGTCTCAATCCTCTGCCTCCACCATCTCCCGGAAATAATCTATCACGATGTCTACCCATCTGCCGCTGAGCTGGCGTATCAGTACGGATCCTCTTCGGCCCAGAAACGACCGGAGTCTCAGAAATACGCTCCTCCAAAAGTAAGGCTGCGTCCATCGCGGCTGCGTATGTATCAAAGTGCTGGGTGCCGATGGCAAGGAATAGCTGTGTATCAAGCCCTCGCACGAACCTCTTTATTCTCTTCTCTTCTGTGTCTACTAGGTACGGAGCATATCGAGACAACTGGGTAAACTGTATATCATACTCCGACACTGTCATCCCAGGAGTCTTGCGCAAAGACTCTAAACTACGGGCTCGAGCATCTCGGACACTCTCCGGAAGGAAACGGGCAAGAAATGCATATGTAAACTCATCCCATGTCAGAGAAGGTAGACCTGCAGCTCGGCCTCTCTCTACTGAATCGTACCATGTCTGGGCAAGACCCTCCAGACGAAAACTCGCAAACTCCACCAATCTATCATCAGAACACCTCAACGAACGGCAAATTCGAGCCATCCTATCAAGAAATGCCTGTGGGTCCTCTGTCGCATCTGTACCGGTAAAAGCTGGAGGTCTCAATCTCATGAACTCCTGTAGTGAAACAGGGATAGTCTCCGTAGTAGCAGCCGGAGTGACCATCTGTGCAGCAGGTACAATCATGGTCTGTGCGGTGGAAGGAACGTCCTCGGATCTCTGTGCCCGGCTGGACTCAACTAAATATCCCATCATCTGTCGCAACTCTTTCATGCCGTCCTCTAATCTGCCAATACGGTCTGGATAAGGAGGATCAGTATGACCCTGAGGGGTAGGCGTATCCTCCCGCTCGATCCTCGCCTCAGACGAGCCCGCTCGAATCTCATCCCTAGCAGAAGCCCGCTGAGCTCTCGTAGTCTTTGGCGGCATCGAAGCTAGAATAAGAAACGGGACTGATAAGAACATTGCAATTGAATCAAGGAATGCAAGGAATCAAGAAAGGAAATACAAGCAGTTATGTCCTAAGGTCACTTAGGCGGAGTACCGTATCGTAAGTATTCCGCGGATCATACCCACGCTACGCCACTCTGCTTAAGTCACCTACTCCATCTACCAAGGTCGTCCTACACTCAGAAAGGTAAAACCTAACGCTCTGATACCAACTTTGTCACGACCCGAAAGTACAGAACGTGACTGGCACTTAGATTACGAGACGTCTAAAGGCGTAACGTAACCTAAGTCAGCCAAAGCCCAGAAAAATCTAAACCAAAATTAAAAGAGAGTGAAGGAAAACCTTACATGAAAACGATTTGTTTAATCAATTAAGTCGCATTGAAACCCTTTTTAAAAACATCAAAACATCAAAAATTTCCGAAAATTTCGGCAGAGTCTCCCCTGTATTTTCTTCCCCCAAAATGGGTACAACAAGATATATATATATAACTTGTAATCATAAATGGCATCCCCAAGCGGGAGCTAGCTCTTCGCCCAAGGCGGATCACAACCACACGCAATATATAAGTAATATCAAGAAAAAGAGCATAAAAGAAATGCAAAATACCAGAAAACACACGTCGGCTCAAGTGAGCACGACCCAAAAGAAACTACAAATATACAAATCTCTCAGTCTCATCACTAGGTCGCATATACAAATAGAAAGTAGTAGATGGAGAATACTAGATACAATGATAGAGCAAAAAGAAATAAAGTGTGCTCGCAACCCACCTACGGGCGATGTCGCGAGTCTGAGCAAAAAGAGCTGATGATAAGATAGCCGCCGCTACAAGACTGATGAGTCCGACCTGCAAGACACTGTGGCACAACGGGGGTGAGTTGCCAGCTCGTGAGTAGAATATAACATCTAATAAGGCAATCGTAAGAATGCACGCAAATGCGTCACAGCATGTATGTTCAGATGTGATATAATACCTCTAGTATGCATGCTCATGTATACAATGTCATTACTAAATCTTTAAGTGTTTTAAATGTTAAGAGTTCTGCATTCTTAACTTTAGAAAAGGAATATCTGTATAATAGCTAAATACCATCAAGAAATCATCTGAAAACCGTGTCAAACATCGACACCAAATATGAAATCACCTCTGTCTCAATGTCTCACTGTATCAATGTCTCAAAATATCGGGCTCCGTCAGTCCGGATCGACCCAAATCATCAAATCTCACGACAACGGTCGGTATCCTCCAGATATCCGCCGTGCCAGACATCACCGGTAGGTAGTCTTCCCCTGCCAGGCTCATCGTCTACAACTCGATTTTCTTGCCTCGGGGTACCATACCGGGCCCACCATGTACCCGAGACGGTTCATCCACTCCTCGAATCGGGTCTCGAAATCCAACAGAAAACATGAAAACTCATGGTGGACGACACATACATCACGAGAAAACCGCAACTTTGTTTTAAAAATGATAAATATAAGCTTTTGTTAAAGTCTTGCGGTTTTCCCCAAAGATCCAGAAATCGCAGCAATACTGAAATCCTCAAGAAAATCATAATGTCCATCATGTTGTATATGATAAATGTCTATGATATCAAGGTATGCGATGTGAATTGTGGCTAGAAATCTATGTAAGAATGATGATGATGCGAGGTATATACATGCTATGCAAATTCATATATCATGTACGATGCAAGTGGCGAACTGAGCTAAACAGGTTCTATAGTGCACGTGGCATGGCAATTACCAAAGGCGTGTGTGTCACATGAATAGTGCGCGTGCAACAGATGCCAATGGTAATGGTGTTCGTGTCCTACGAAGTGATATCGCATAGTGTATATGAATGTCCATGCAATCTAGTATACTATTAACTATAAGGGTATGCATTGTAATGAAGAGGTAAGCTAACTAGCAATACAAGTCTTGCAAGAAATAAGGTAATCCTAACTAGGGGGCACCTCGCGCCATCCAGACGATTCCCCCATCGATGAATATATCTACTCACCTGAATGCCTCGCTAATCCGATCCGACCACCGCCTTGCCTTTACGCGCCGTGTCCGATGTTTCCCCGATCGATCCTATATTTGCACAACACCAAGCATAAGATTACATATCCTAAAACGATGCAAGTCACAATATACAAATATCGACGCTCTCGAATTAAACATAACGTGCACTCGGTGCGCGGGAAAACACACGAAAATCGCTAAATCTTAACTAGAATCGTCATTTCGGGGAAATCGACAAAACTAAAACCCGGCTAGACAAAACCCCGCGTTCGCGCACTCTAATAGTCGTTTATGAAGCTAATTATATCGCTAATATAACGCAATTAGATCACATCTAATTTTAATAAAAATCTAGTAAGCAAAAAGCATACCGATTCGATGCAATTATCGCAATTTATCGATTTAGCGAGCGTAACATCGTACAATTAACCACTCTAACCAATTAGATAACCAAACCCTAACTTAACTCCATCAACCATGCTACAAACCCTAATTTGGAATCAAATCCCTCTCTTGATTTTCATGAACAAGTAATTACAACTAAATTAATACTTCAAAATTCAATTTTAGCACATTTAAACTACAAGTTAACAAAAAGATTAGAATCTTCACCTCACAAGCTTGAACCCTAGCTTGCACAAACCACCAAAGAAGTCTCCTTTCTTCAAGTTTTGAACTAATTTGGCTTGAGGAGAGAGTGGATTAGGGTTTTGTTTTGAATTGAGATGGAAATTTGTGAATTTTTATTGAATTTTGACATGAAAATGTAGCAAAGAAGTGAGGAAAATGAGGGGATTTGTTTCAGGTTTGGCTCGGCCAGGAGCAAGGGAGGGGATTTGTGGGTTTTTGGTAGAAGTTTCTAGGTCAAAAAGACCCCTTAACTCTCATTTAATGCATTTCACATCAACTTTTTCCAAAAAAAAACCCTTTTTACATCTTTTTTTCATAATTTTCACACCATAAAACTAAAATGTTGCAAGTCATGATACAATTTTATTAACACCATATTTTAGCTTATAAAGATTCCTAATTATGAAATTTACCTAATTAAATTTGTATTTATCCCTAATTTAATGTATTTTTAAAAGCTTAAAATAATAAAAAAAAAAATAATTAATTACGAAAAAAATTTATTTAACTAGAAAATTTTAAGTGACATTTTAGTGACAAAATTATAGTAATATCTTATCTAAATTTTGTATAATTAGGTCTACAATGAAAAATACCTATTTTGACTTTTTACGGAAAAAGCCGAAAAATTAGCCGATTACCGAAAAACTGCCTAAACGATTTTCGAAGGGTTACACGCACGGACTTACAAAAACAAATTGACGCGCTGGAGGAGTACAACCAGAAAGCACGAACTCCCATCACACTCCAAGAGTTCCTTAACCACGTCTTTCAAGAGGAAGATGAGGGAGACAGCTCGTCGGATGAATCCGAGGAATATGTGGCGAGCTGTTATATGATTTCCCATTCGTTTACAGACGATGAGGAAAATCCTTGCACTGAAAAGCTGGGGGCAGATCCTAAACCAGAAATTCTGGGTCCATCGGGTGAAACAATTGACGCATTCCTCAACGAAGCTCTGTTGAAAAGTAAAGCTGATCGGGAACGCGATGCGGTCATATTTGAAAGGGCCAAACGCCGGTGACTAAACGGAAGAATTGAAGCACTCCCGCCAGATCAAAGTATGTCCACCGCAGATAAAAGCAAATTCAAGACGAGGAAAAGGTTTGCTAAAGCCATATCAATGGGTATGAAGCTACCACCCTCTGAAGGAACATTGCTGGCAAAGCGGAAATGCACCCTTCCTACTGCTCGTATCATCGGAAGATTTCGCACTCAACCGAAGAGTGCGAAGCTTTCAATAGATGGTGGCAGGGATATGTTGCTCACTGACAACATTTTAAGCGGGAGAAGCGCAAAACTCGTTGGGAGCAGAAAGGTACGACTGAGGAATTTAACAGAACTACCGGCGATTGTCGCATGGTTAACGTTGGGGGATCCCAAGTTCTCATGTTCGGGAGAGACTCTGATGAGGAAATGGCTCTTAGCCCCCTCTTTAAAGAATCCACATCGGGAAAAGAGGAAGAGCCGAAGGTCTGCGAAAATATCCGGCTGCGTAACCGTACGCTACTTGAAAAGAATCTCGGACCCTCAAATAAAAAAGATAAAGGGAAAGAAAATGTCTCTGAGGATATCGCCCTAGATGACCAAGTCATGGAAGAGCTAGTCGCCAAGGACCCGCCGAAGAAAAATAAGGTGGATTACAACGTTCTAGCTCATCTGAGGAAACTACCCTCGCAGCTCAGCATTCTTGACGTCCTTTTACTATCAAAAGAGGCAAGGGATTCATTAATCAAGGCACTACAGGAGCCCGAGCAATTCCAAGCTTTTCTCGCCGAAGAAAAGATGAAGGATGAATTGGAGGAAGTGCACACGGCCGATGTCACTTTCGGTGATGAAGACCTTCTCCTAGGGACGTGCGAACACAACCGTCCCCTCCATGTCTCAGGGTATTGCCATGACATAAAAATAGGCAAAATCTTGGTTGACAATGGGTCCTCCGTTAATCTCCTCAACGTGCGGGTGTTAAAGGAAATCTGCATGAGCGTCCAGCACCTTGCTCGAGATAAGATCACCATCTCTGGTTTCGACTCTCAATCATCAAGAACTCTTGGATCTGTGATACTGATGCTACGCTTTGGGCTACTCATCACGGACATTAAGTTCCATGTCATAGACGCCAAGACATGCTACAATGCCCTGCTCGGCCGACTATGGTTACACGAGTACAACATCATCCCTTCTACACAGCATCAGTGTATGAAATATTTTAAGGATGGTCTCGAGTATACCGTGACGGGAGAACTGAACCCATTCTCTGTGAATGAAGTCCGCAAATATGAATATGCAAAATACTTCTTACCGGATTTCGAGGACACAGAAAGATGCTACAAGCTGGAGAACAAAGGTAACGCCACCATCCCTGTCTTCGGGAGTGATACTGAGGATGAGGAAGAGATAGTTTATTCGGGTCCACCCAAATACAACAAGCTGGGACCATCCGCTCCTACGTTGATCTTTGGTAGTTACTCGGAAGATGAGGTCCATGCTATATTCTCTGCTCGGCCTTCAATACAAACTCCCGCTGACGAAGGGCAAAGTCTGCAAGTCGCCATGGTTCCACTTAAACACCATAAAGAACTGGATGCACTCGATACCTACAGTGTAGAGGAGCTGTGGACGTTCTATGTCTCCCAGGCGAGAAGGCGAAAAGGCAATTCTATTCTACCGCTCTGAAGAAAACAAGGTAGAGAAAGAAGTCTGGCATGGTGCGGATCCTACGCTTGACAGGCTCCAGCCCATTCGTCTGCCTAGGTATTATACAGAAGGCTTGAAGAGGTTGTTGAAGCGCCAGGGGATATCCTTCAAACAGACCACTCGAAAAGCTAAGTTCTATGACAGGGTTTGGAACGTCCCCGGAACTCAGCATAAGTTGCCTAGTGGGAGGATGGAAACAATCGGGCTTGGTTACATTCGGTCCAAGAAACGAGAGCCACTCCATGATTGCTACGTCGTACATGACTTCAATGAAGAAGCGGATGCTCAATGGGAAGACGCTAGTCCTGAACCAGTAAAAGTTCCTGATGCAAAAGTACCCAGTCCGTCGTTTGAAGAACAAATGAACAGGCTAATAAGGGAAGCTGGTCAAAAAGTCCAAGACGACCATAACCGCGAAATGGCCCTCTACGAGAAAGCTAAAACGCAACGCCTCCTCCAACAGGCCGTAAAAGATGAAAATGCCGCTTCCTGTCAACCTGTTATAAAAAAGGCTCGACGCAGAGGCAGAAACAAGTCAAAAAGCGAAAAAGGCGCTCGACAGCAACAAAGCAAGACTAAGAAGCCACGCAAGCGGGAATCGAGCGGTTCCGATCTATCCCTTGTAAAGAAAATGAGTCGAGCATACTCTTTTCCTTGAGACAAGACAAAGAAGATACTTGACCGAGCTATAAAACATCAGATGCTCACATTGCCGGAGTCCAAGCATCCCGAACAAGCAGGCGAAGTCTCTCGCCCAAACTATTGCTTTTATCACCGAGTAATAGGGCATCCTCTTGAAGACTGCTTCACCTTCAAGAATTGGGTCGAAGATCAGTATCAGCTTGGCAAGTTCGCTCTATCTGACAACTGGAGGGTAACGCCGCCACAAAAGCATGAATCCAAAGCCACGAGAGCAAAACCAGATTCGCATCGGTCTTCGAAGCGAGCTCGTACTTGTCACATGATAACAATATCAAGAGAAGAGCTCGAGAACGTCGATAGCCTTCCCTGGTGCTTCGAAAACATCAACGATGAGGTGATTTCAGAATTTCCACCAGCACCGAAAGAGCTGGAGGATGGAATACATACCACTGCAGATAACCTCAAGAAAATTGAGTTGGGGATGGCGAACGACCCGCGACTGACATTCGTCAGCGAGCTGCTATCTGAAGAAAGGGTGGTTGCGTTAAAAGACGTGCTTCTGCAGCATAGAGATTGCTTCGCATGGAACTATTCCGAAATGCCAGGACTAGATCCAGAAATTGTTGTGCATAAATTGGCAATATCCTCGGACGTCAAGCCCATCAAATAGGCACCAAGAAGAATGCGGCTTGAGCTTGAGATGAGTATCAACGCCGAGGTCAAGAAGTTAATCGACTCTAGCTTCATTCAGGAGGTTCAGTATCCCGATTGGATCGCCAACATCGTCCCGGTAATGAAGAAAAATGGGACAGTACGCATATGTGTAGACTTCCGGGATCTCAATAAAGCTTGCCCGAAGGACGATTTCCCAGTGCCAGTCATTGAACTGATGATAGACAATACATCCACTCACGAGGTTTTCTCCTTTATGGATGGCTCATCAGGGTATAATCAGATAAAGATGCATCCCGAAGACCAGAAGTACACCGCTTTTCGGACCCCTTTGGGTATATTCTGCTACAAGGTGATGCCCTTTGGTTTAAAGAACGTCGGTGCTATCTATCAGAGGGCTATGATGAAGATCTTCGACGACCTTATACACGAAATCGTCGAATGCTATATTGACGACCTTGTGGTGAAAAGTAACTCGTACGAGGAACATCTCGAGCATCTGAAGATCGTATTTCAACGCCTTCGACAATACAACTTGAAGATGAACCCTCTCAAGTGTGCATTCGGAGTTTCCTCGAGCAAATTCTGGGATTCATCATCCGACACCGAGGTATTGAGATAGATCCGTCAAAGATTAAGGCGATCATGGAAATGCCTCCGCCAAGAACTCTCAAGCAATTGCGATCTCTCCAAGGGAAGCTCGCGTACATACGGCAATTTATAACCAATCTTTCAGGCAAGTGCCGTCCTTATAGCCACCTGATCAAGAAGGGAACTCCGTTCATCTGGGATCATAAATGCCAAGATGCGCTGGACAAAATCAAGCAGTACCTGCAGAACCCGCCAGTGCTGGCTGCTCCGGTCAAGGGAAAGCCCCTCATTCTTTATACAACCGCCCTCAAAGGTTCCTTAGGCGCTTTATGGGCGCAAGAGAACGACCAAGGGAAAGAAAGAGCACTTTACTATTTAAGTCGAGTTCTGCTGGGGCAGAAAGCAACTATTCCCCCATCGAAAAACACTTCCTGGCGTTGATCTTTACTATAATAAAGCTCAGGCACTATGCGTTGGCGCATGAGGTCCGTCTTATTTCTAAGGTGGACCCCTTAAATATTTAATATTGAAGGCTATATTGACAGGTCGGCTCGCTAAATGGGCCCTACTCTTGATGGAGTTCTCGATAACCTATCAACCTCTCAAGGCAGTGAAAAGCCAGGCCATGGCCGATTTCCTCGCTGAGCATCCGATACCTGCTGATTCTCCTCTGAATTGCGAACTGCTAGACGAATATGCGTGATCGACGGTGGTGATACCCGATGGGAGCTTTATTTCGATGGAGCATCTTCCATGAAGAAGCGCAAACAAAGTATGCCCATAATCAAATCGGGGGTAGGCCTCATCTTCATAACTGCACAAGGAGGGATAACAGGCTTCGCTTTCTCCTTAACAGAGCCGAGGACGAACAATGAAGCCGAATATGAAGCTTTGATAGCAGGCCTTGAGATCTCCATCGACATGGGAATTGAAAACCTCCTCATATACGAAGACTCCCAACTGGTCGTTAGTCAAGTAAACGGCGACTACCAAACGTGCAAACCAGAGTTGGTGAACGGCGAAAAGGTGCAATGACTGTTGACCCAAATTCCCTCCTACACTTTGGAAAACATACCGCGTGCAGAAAACAGCAAAGCGGACGCATTAGCCAAGCTCGCTAAAGAACTGGCTGACGAGAATCTCGATGACGTCAGAATTGTGGTACAAAGCCGTCGGGTGCTCGCCCCAGCAGAAATATCTCCGGTATCATCCGAAGAAAAGGGAGCGACTGAGCAAACGACCCTACAAATAAAGGACCGGGAAAAGGCCGAGGATTGGAGAGAAGTCTTTATAGACTACTTCAAATACCGTCGAACGCCCAAAGATGCGTCCTCAAGACATCAGCTTATGAAACGAGCTCTGTCTTTCGCCTTCATCAATGAAACTATGTACACGAGATCGTTTGATTCTCTGTGGTTGAGATGCCTAGAACATGACGAAGCGAAAAGAGTCGTTCAGGAAGTTCATGATGGACTCTGTGGTTCTCACCAAGCAGGCCCAAAGATGAAGTTGAAGATTAAACGGATGGGTTACTACTGGCCCACGATGATTCAATACTGCCTCGAATATGCGAAGCAATGCCACTCATGCTAAATCCATGGGGACTTCATCCACCAACATCCAAATCCTCTACATCCAACGGTGGCTAGCTGGCCGTTCGAAATGTGGGGAACTGACATAGTCGGCCCAATCGAACCAGCATCGTCCAGGGGACATCGTTTCATCCTGGCGACGACTGATTACTTCTCCAAATGGGCAGAAGCGGTACCGCTGAGGGAAGTGAAGACGGAGAATATCCTCCATTTCTTCAAGACGCACGTCATTTACCGATTTGGAACTCAGCGACGGATCATCTCCGATAACGGGCCAGCCTATAGGAGCCACAAGATCAGCCGCTTTGCGCAACAGCATAACATAGACTGGAGATATTCCTCAGTTTATAATCCACGAGCTAACGGTCTAGCTGAGGCCTTCAACAAGACCTTGACAAAGATCATGAAGAAGACGGTGTCCCGAAATAAGAAAGACTGGCACGAGAAACTGCAAGAAGCTCTCTGGGCGTATCGAACTGTTAGTGTATATGCCCTAGGGGACATTATTGTATCATACTAGGATGTATATTACTTAATGGAAGCTTGGGATATTCACAGTTGTATATATACAGTCTTGCTGAAATGGTAGTATGCTACTTGGTTTGTGTCTACTTTAATATGTGCATATGTTTCTTATAACGTATCACTTATACATATTAGTAGAGCCCATAGGTTTTTTGCTTGATTACCAGCGTTGTGATGGCAGTCACACTAGTGGGGGCTGCGTAGTCTATAAGCAACATCTTATACTTGTCCCTAGTCGTAGGATTATCGAGGCAGGGCATCGATACTCCAGAGTAGACTAGTGTGTACGCTTCTCATCCCAGTTAGGGAGATGGTCTGTCCCAATGCCATCAGTACGTTGTACTGGAGATAGTACACAGGTGCTCGTTAGGTTACGGGTACACCGGACAGGACTCGCAGAGGAACTGTTGGTTGGTACTATACCCACCGTCAGTTAACAGTTCCCAGGTGACATGAGTACAGCATAGTCCGCAGACTTGACACTGCTACTTCGCCTCGAGTGTGTCCCACTGTTCTTAGATTGCTACCCTACCACGGCTCAAAGGAGTCGTGCAAACAGGTAGCAGTTAGGTGCAGTCCCGAGCGCTTGGAGGCAGTAGTGGTTGGACAAGGATTCGTCTCTTTCGGTATTGGGAGATGATATCGCGATGTCAGAGAGCCATTACACAAAGTCCCTGGCCAGAGCAAACGAGATATACTGGTAGGTTCCAGTAGCTTCTCATGGTGTAATGGGCTTCGCTCCGACACGACTTATACAGCTATTTAGGGGACTGACGCTTACCGCCCCCTAGGCTTGATATGCGATAGTTTTAGACGAACAGACCGGACTGTACGGAGATTGTCAAATCAGGCTCAGTGGGAGTTCGGATGAGTTTCCTCATCGGCCTTCTTATCGACATCTACCTGGGAACCGTTACGTACAGCTAGTGCCGCTTGCGGTCTATGGTTAAACCCACTGCCAGCGTAGTGTCGAGTCTTTAGAGTCCCACACAGAGAGTTTCCCTGCTCCAGGCGAAACGGTATAGAGGTCATACGGTTTTACGACAAGGGTTCGGACGCATACGTGTTTAAACGCACGTACGACGTTCGGACAGTTTTTACTAGCCGGCTTTGGTTTAAGCCAGGTTCTAGTATCGGGTTATTGGATTTATACAGTCTAAAGTTTTTCTGTGTTTTCACGGATTGGAGGGGCGTTCTCGTAATTTTCCGGGAAGCTTCTAGAAGAGTGGTGACTAAGGGGTTAAGGTGGCATGAGCATTAAATGCTTAATGACTCATTTGTGTGATTCATCCTTTGTATTAAATGATTCATTAATGAGTTAATGAGTCATATGATGAATCACACAAGGTGAATGCATCAACCATGATGATTAATCATTTATATTATTTATTTGATTAATTGTTATGGTTGTTATATTCTTATGGGCTCATTATTCATTCTCATTCTCATCATCTCCTTCTCTCTCCTCAAGTTTATCTCTTCTTGAAACCCTAATCCTCCCACCTCATGTGTTGAGATCAAGGATTAGAGAAACTAATACATCCATAACCTCACTCTATATCACCTAGTTAGCTTAGATTGGCGATTTGAGCAAACTAGTTATCTCAAGTTTGAGATTAAGCTTGGCATAGGAGCTTTCAGGTGGATCGTCTTTGATTCGAGGAGGTCGTCGAGGTGCCGATGTTCCAAGGAGCCTACAAGGAGTGGAGGACAGCGATGAAGACCCGAAGGACATGTGACGTGAGGTATAACACGGAACCGAGTAGTTAAACCTCTAGTTGTAGTTAGCAATGGTTTAGATAACGATTTATGCGCTCAGGTCCATGTTACGATACTTTGATAATCGTTTTTCATATATTTCGCCTCCCCGCGAGTTAGTGGGGTGCGTGACATGGACTTACAGTGGTATCAGAGCCTACTAAACCATTACTAGCTTGCTAGCAACTGATTAGAAGTTCGATCGACGAAAAATACGAAAAACGAAAAACCAAAACCCTAAGTTTCTGTTAATTTTAAAACTGTCTGAAAAAATATTTGACATACCTTAAAATTCACAGCAGGGAATTTAATGAAAACTGCTCGGCAACTCGGCCGCGGAACCGCGGCACAAAGGTGCTTTTGGCTGCGGATCCGCCGCCGAGTCAACTCCGAGTTGACTCGGATTTCCTCTGTGATTCATATTTTTTGGTTTTCTGTTTCCTTGTATGTTCTGTTTCTGCCCAGGTTGCCTCTGTGCTGATTTGTTTTTGGGGTAGACACGGATAAAGGTGATCGATCGATGTTCTAAATTATTTGCTAATTGGATCTTTATCTGTAATGTTTAATGTGTTCGTAAACCTCCCCTAACTGCTAGTATGTCGGTTGGCAAGGGGTTGCATATTTCTGTAATGGTTTTTACTGTATGTGGATATGAACTGCGTTGGACTGTTGTGATGATTAGCCGGGGTTTTGTGATGGGTTATTGTATTAATTCATTTGATATAATTATAATAAGTTGTAATATTATTTCGCGGGGCACATCCAGTTTGCGGTTGTAGCCACCGTTGTATTATTTCTTTTTACTGTTTTTGCTCCTAGGATAGACCCAAGGTGGGGTGCACAAACTACCGGGTACTTTGAAGTGTTGAGGCAGACTGCTTCACTTCTGGTACTTGGCGGGTAGTTTGCCGTACCCATAGAGGTCTGGGATGGGGCAATGGCTATTCATCACAACTGTGTAATCCGTTTTTTTATTGCAGGCTCAAAGCAAAATGCGGATTGCTAGAATATCCAATAAAGTTCATCTGTGATCTGGAATACTTATTATTGCGTCTGACGAATGTACAATATCTATATATAAATAGATATTAGACGTCACTTATGTTTTACACCCGCGCTAGCCCAGCCCCCGCTCTGTCGTTAGTTAAGTAACCTAACGGGTGATGACGGGACCCCGTGGCGAATGCGGATGGTATAAGAGGACGTCGTATTTTCGTTGTTTTCTGCAATGATAAGATTAAAAGATGGGACACATTATTATAATGCAAAGAAAATAAACCAAAGTTATGTCGTTGGAACAAATTTAAAAGAAACCACTCGGTTATTTTAAAAGAGCAGAATTTTTAATTGCGGAGTTTTAACCACTCCTTTTAAAAGTATCAGATTCCTTCGATTATATCAAGTTCACTACGTTCACGGTTTTGCCAAAACCAGTCGTAGCCCTCCGTCATTTCAGTTAAATATTCAGTAGTATTCAAGCTATGTATTTTGACCTTCGCCAAGGCATGGTGATTGGTAGCTGCTGGATATTTATCTGTAGTATAGATAGATGCGTTGGTTTGGGACAGTCGTACTACTATTTTGGCCTTCGTCAAGGGCATGTACGGGTGGGTTCAAATTAACCCGGATAATGACGGGTAGAACTTGACATGTGACTTATGATATGTTGGCCTTCATCAAGGTCATAAGAGCATGGGGCAAAAATCCACATCGGGAATTTCTAAAGAAACTGAAATTTGCAGAGAGATACATACCATTTTGGAGTTTGATGAATGTTGGTAGGATTCCTTCAACATTATCAAACGATGATATTTTGGATCCCGATCCTACTGTGAGTATATACTACTTATCAGGAGATTCGTCACTTAACGATCAATGCTATAAACCAAGAGGTGCTTAGAAAGGTGTTAGAGGGGTTAAGCCCCCAGAGAAAAGAGGTTCTTTAATTAAAGAACTTCGCGAAAGCGTTGGAAAACCTCTCTCGAAGTATCGACACTGGCCTGGCTGAACGGTTAAGCAAGTATTGTACGGTGAGAATAGTCCTGGCTAATTCTTCTTTTATGGTTTGAGGAAGGATTCGAGAAACAGTGGGAGCCATCATGTTTAGATAAATTAAAAACCAATCTAAGCTTGTAACAGCATTATACTAAAGTGTTTTCTTCTCTCTCTCTTAATTGCAGTGACCTTGTGACCACACATAGGTTACATCTAGATAATAATTTGACTGAATCTGATTTATATGACTGGCAAAAGTCTGTCCAGATATCCATTACCCATGATAAGCTGGACCACCCTATTGAGGGACATTCCTATTGTTATGGGATCGGGCATTGGCAGAATGATTGCAGGGCTTTAGAAGCCAGTAGCCAGGATACGAAGCATGTTGTGGCTTCGACTTCGAGTGTGTTTATGATAGAGAACTGTATGTCAGTTAACCCTACTTCCTGGGTATTAGATACCGGATCAGGAACTCACATCTGTAATTCATTACAGGCTCTAAGAAACCATAGGGTTATCAGGATAGGTGATATGGCCCTCATGGTTGCTAACGGAATGAGCATGAACGCTGAATCCGTAGGGGAATATCATCTTGGACTGACAACTGGGCAGATATTGATTCTGCGTAACTGTTTTTATGTACCAGGTACGACTTATAATATCATATCTGTACCTTTACTTTCTAAGGAAGGATATGATTTTACTTCTGCAAAAGATGTGGTTCACATCCACCTAAATCAAGTTTTGATTGGGTCAGGTACATTAGAAAACGGAATATACGTATTAAATCAAGATCAGATTTTCAGTGTCTAGAACACACTTAAAAGAAAGTCTCCGGAAACAAATCAGGCTTTCTTATGGCATTGTAGACTGGGTCAAATCAATGAGAGAAGATTAACAAAGTTACATAGAGAAGGATACTTGGATCCGTTCGAGTATCAGTCTTATGCCACTTGTGAATCTTGTCTCATGGGAAAGATGACAAACACTCCGTTCACTGGACACGGAGAAAGAGCAAGCGAGCTCTTAGGACCCATACACAGTGACGTGTATGGTCCAATGTCTACACATGCGCGAGGTGGTTATTCCTACTTCATTACTTTTACGGATGATTTCTCTAGGTATGGACATATCTTCTTGATGAAGCATAAATCCGAGGCCTTTGAGAAATTCCAGGAATACAAGAAAGAAGTGGAAAAACAAATAGGCAAAAGTATCAAGACAATGAGATCTGATCGAGGTGGTGAATACTTAAGTGCCGAGTTCCTAGGTTACTTAAAAGAGAATAGAATTCTCTCTCTGCTTACTCCTCCATACACACCACAATACAACGGTGTATCAGAAAGGAGGAATCGGACCCTATTGGATATGGTTCATTCCATGATGAGTAAGGCTGAGTTACCGCGATCATTCTGGGGTTATGCACTAGAATCAGCTGCATATCTTTTGAACAAGGTTCCAACCAAAACTGTGCCTACCACACCATATCAGATGTGGAGTAGGAAGAAACCTTGTCTTCAGTACCTAAAGACATGGGGATGTCCAGCTTTTGTAAAAAAGCAGCATCCGGACAAGCTCGAGGCACGCTCAGTACTGTGTAAGTTTGTGGGATACCCAAAGAACTCCAGGGTTTTTTTCCTATTACGCAGAGGAACAAAAAGTTTTTGTTTCTCGTAATGCCCATTTTCTAGAATATCAGTTTTTAGAAAAGGAAACAAGTGGGAGCGAAATAGAACTGGAAGAAATTCCAGAACCACAAACTACTACTGAAAGTATGGTAGAACCAGAGGTTTCAGAAGAACCGAACATCCCAACGCCACTCCGTAGGAGTAGTAGGTAGTCTCATCCGCCTGAGAGATACTACGGTTTTCTCATAGATGGGGATAGAGAGGATTGCACCATTGACTATGATGAGCCTACTAGCTTCCAGCAAGCCATTCAGAGCGGTGACTCGGTAAAATGGCTGGATGCAATGAGGACCGAAATGGAGTCCATGTACACTAACAAAGTATGGACTTTGGACGTTGCTCCAGATAGGGTAAAACCCGTAGGATGCAAATGGATCTTCAGAAAGAAGATTGGTGTAGATGGACAGGTTGAAACCTATAAAGCTAGACTTGTTGCAAAGGGTTTCCGTCAAAGACCTAGTTTGGACTATGACGAAACCTTTTCTCCAGTAGCTATGCTAAAATCCATTCGGGTCCTTCTTGCTATTGCTGCCTTTCATAATTATGAGATCTGGCAGATGGACGTAAAGACAGCTTTTCTAAATGGAAATTTGGAAGAGAGTGTTTATATGGATCAGCCAGAGGGATTCATTCAGAGTGGGAGCAGCAGTAAAATATGCAAGCTGCTTAAGTCCATTTATAGACTAAAGCAGGCATCGCGGAGTTGGAACATCTGTTTTGATGATGCTGTCAAAGAATTTGACTTTATTAAAAATCCAGATAAACCTTGCATATACGGTAAGATTGTAGGGAGAGCTGTAGTATTCCTCGTCTTATACGTGGATGACATTCTCCTAATAAGAAATGGTATTCCTATGTTATAGTCAGTCAAAAGATTCTTGTCACATAAATTCTCCATGAAAGACCTGGGTGATGCCACCTACATTCTGGGGATCCAGATCTATCGTGATAGATCAAAGAGGATGTTGGTACTTTCACAATCCAGGTACATAGACACCATATTGAAAAGATTCAGTATGGAAGATTCTAAGCGCGGTAACCTACCGGCTTGTCACGGAATCACCCTCTCCAAAGATATGTCTCCCAAGACTGATTTGGAAAAGGATCACATATCGATTATACCCTACGCTTCAGCGGTAGGCTCTATAATATATGCGATGTTATGTACCAGACCAGACGTAGCATACGCATTGAGCGTAGTAAGCCGGTATCAAGCAAACCCAGGGGAGAATCATTGGATAGCAGTAAAGAACATTCTCAAGTACCTGAGAAGGACTAAGGAGATGTTCTTGGTGTATGGTGGAAAAGACCTCCAGATTGAGGCCTTTGCCGACTCCGGCTTCCAGAGTAACAAAGATGACTCCAAATCCATGTCGGGTTATGTCTTTACCCTCAATGGAGGAGCGGTCTGTTGGAAGAGTTCCAAGTAGGAGACCGTTGCTGACTCAACAATAGAAGCGGAGTACATAGCTGCTTACGACGCCGCAAAAGAAGCTGTCTGGAAGAAGAAGTTCCTCACAGAACTTCAGGCGGTTCCTACCAGTGTTGATCCAATACCTCTGTATTGTGACAACAACGACGCTATAGCTTTAGCGAAGGAACCCAGGTCTCATCAGAAGTCCAGACACATCTTAAGGCGGTATCACCTGATCAGGGAGATTATAGATCGCCGGGAGATCGAGGTGAAGAGAGTAAAGACGGAGGATAACATTGCTGATCCATTCACAAAGGCCATTCCTCAGACGCAGTTCGAGAGACTATTCGAGATGATAGGTCTACGATATGCCAGCTCATGGCCCTAGTGCAAGTGGGAGATTGTTAGTGTATATGCCCCAGGGGCCATTATTGTATCATACTAGCATGTATATTACTTAATGGATGCTTGGGATATTCACAGTTGTATATATACAGCCTTGCTAAAAATGGTAGTATGCTACTTGGTTTGTGTCTACTTTAATATGTGCATATGTTTCTTGTAACGTATCACTTATACATATTAGTAGAGCTCATAGGTTCTTTGCTTGATTACCAGCGTTGTGATGGCAGTCACACTAGTGGGGGCTGGGTAGTCTATAAGCAACATCCTATACTTGTCCCTAGTCGTAGGATTATCGAGGCAGGGCATCGTTACTCCAGAGTAGACTAGTGTGTACGCTTCTCATCCCAGTTGGGGAGATGGTCTGTCCCATTGCCATCAGTACGTTGTACTGGAGATAGTACACAGGTGCTCATTAGGTTACGGGTACACCGGACAGGACTCGCAGGGGAACTGTAGGTTGGTACTATACCTACCGTCAGTTAGCAGTGCCCAGGTGACATGAGTACAGCATAGTCCGCAGACTTGACACTGCTACTTCGCCTCGAATGTGTCCTACTGTTCTTAGATTTCTACCCTACCACGGCTCAAAGGACTCGTGCAAACAGGTAGCGGTTGGGTGCAGTCCCGAGCGCTTGGAGCCAGTAGTGGTTGGACAAGGATTCGTCTCTCTCGGTATTGGGAGATGATACCGCGCTGTGTCAGAGAGCCAATTACACAAAGTCCCTGGCCAGGGCAAGCGAGATATACTGGTAGGTTCCAGTAGCTTCTCAGGGTGTATGGGCTTTCGCTCCGACACGACTTATACAGCTATTTAGGGGACTGACGCTTGCTGCCTTCTAGGCTTGATATGCGATAGTTTTAGACGAACAGACCGGACTGTACGGAGATTGTCACATCAGGCTCAGTGGGAGTTCGGATGAGTTTCCTCATCGGCCTTCTTATCGACATCTACCTGGGGACCATTACGTACAGCTAGTGCCGCTTGCGGTCTATGGTTAAACCCACTGCCAGCGTAGTGTCGAGTCTTTAGAGTCCCACACAGAGAGTTTCCCTGCTCCAGGCGAAACGATATAGAGGTCATACGGTTTTACGACAAGGGTTCGGATGCATACGTGTTTAAACGCACGTACGACGTGTCGGACAGTTTTTACTAGCCGGCTTTGGTTTAAGACAGGTTCTAGTATAGGGTTATTGGATTTATACAGTCTAAAGTTTTTCCGTGTTTTCACGGATTGGAGGGGCGTTCTCGTAATTTTCCGGGAAGCTTCTAGAAGAGTGGTGACTAAGGGGTTAAGGTGGCATGAGCATTAAATGCTTAATGACTCATTTGTGTGATTCATCCTTTGTATTAAATGATTCATTAATGAGTTAATGAGTCATATGATGAATCACACAAGGTGAATGCATCAACCATGATGATTAATCATTTATATTATTTATTTGATTAATTGTTATGGTTGTTATATTCTTATGGGCTCATTATTCATTCTCATTCTCATCATCTCCTTCTCTCTCCTCAAGTTCATCTCTTCTTGAAACCCTAATCCTCCCACCCCATGTGTTGAGATCAAGGATTAGAGAGACTAATACATCCATAACCTCACTCTATATCACCTAGTTAGCTTAGATTAGCGATTTGAGCAAACTAGTTATCTCAAGTTTGAGATTAAGCTTGGCGTAGGAGCTTTTGGGTGGATCGTCTTTGATTCGAGGAGGTCGTTGAGGTGCCGATGTTTCAAGGAGCCTACAAGGAGTGGAGGACAGCGATGAAGACCCGAAGGACATGTAACGTGAGGTATAATATCGGAACCGAGTAGTTAAACCTCTAGTTATAGTTAGCAATGGTTTAGATAACGATTTATGTGCTCAAGTCCATGTCACGATGCTTTGATAATCGTTTTTCATATATTCCGCCTCCCCACGAGTTAGTGGGGTGCGTGACATGGACTTACACGAACTACGTTCAAGACGTCCACGAACACAACGCCGTACGCGTTGGTATTTGGTACAGAAGCTGTACTCCCTCTCGAGATAGAGTTACCCTCTCTATGAGTGGCAGTCCACTGCGAGCTGACGGACGAAGAAAATGCTCAACTTTGGCTTGAGGAGCTTGATGCCCTTGATGAAACGCGGCTCATAGCGCAATAAAATCTAGAAGCTTATAAAGTAAAGACGACGCGCTCATATGAAAGATTGACCAGGCCGAGGACATTCCGCCAAGACGAACTTGTGCTAGTGGTCAAAAGACTTATGATCCCCAATCGCGCCAAGCGGGAAAAATTCGAGCCGAACTATGAAGGCCCGTACATCATAGACAAGGTCTACCAGGGTGGAGTCTATCTACTTAAGGATATGCACGGTGAAAGGCCTTTCAGGCCAATAAACGGTCGCTTCCTAAAGAAATACTACGCTTAATGAGCCCCAGCCTAGGTCAAAGATAGATGACGACAACTATGTCCGCTCGCTATCTTCCTAAGCCCAAACTCTATAAGTAGGAGCCGGCCTTCTTCAACTCCAGACCGAAACATCCTTAAACTAGTGACGGACTGAAACGTCCTTAAACTAATGACGGACCACTACGTCCTAAAACTAGCTGTTGACCGAGATGTCGGTAAACTACGGTGGATTGAAACATCACAAAGCCGATAAAAAAATAAAAAAAATAATGATAAAAAATAATAGTAAAAAACTATATAAAAGGTATGTCCATAAGCAAAAATGGGCGCAGATGAAAACCCGAAAGGGCAGGGCTACCGGCGAGTGTTTGTGAAAAGCCGAAAGGACGCAACCTCGATAGAAAAAAGAGAATAAAAAAAGAATAAAAGAATAAAAAAAGAATAAAAAAATACGGTATGTCTATAAGCAAAAAGGGCACGGATGAAAACCCGAAAGGGCTCCATGAGTAAAAACAGCAGGGCTACCGGCGAGTGTTTGTGAAAACCCGAAAGGGCGCAACCTCGTTAAAGGACACTTACAGGGTCCTCTCGACCTTGTAAGGAAAAACCACCCGCGTGAGATCCTTACGACTCACAAAGGAGCAACACGCTTAGGAATCCTCACGATTCCTAAGGAGAAAATACACTTACGAGATCCTCACGACTCGTAAGGAGAACTCTCTTATGGGACCCTCATGGCTCATAAGATTTGAAAGTCTTAAGTTACAGAGACCTAAACCTGTGCTTAAGCAACCCCCACAACCTTCGATATTGCCCTACAAGTGGCTCACTACTGACCCTTGTATACAATCCATGGGCGCGAATAAACATTTCCCTAATCAAGTCCCATCCGTGACTGGGGATATGTTCGCATGGTGAACAACTCTTATAAGTCCTCTCGATTTACAAGGAGAAAACCCTCCTGTAGGATCCTTACGATTTACAGAGGAACACGCACTTAGGAATCCTCACGATTCCTAAGGAGAAAATACACCTACAAGATCCTCACGACTTGTAGGGAGAAATACTTTTGTGGGACCCTTACGGCCCATGAAGTCAAAAGCCTTAGTTGACAGGACCTTAACCCTGTTCGCTAAGCCATCTTTGTTCGACATCGACAGAGGCAAATGGTGATTCGCTCCTGGCAATATCCCAGTTGTAGCTGTGCTGATGCCGAAATCGGTGTCTAATTCCAGGATTACGGCGAAAAAGCCAGTAGGCCGCACATTCATACGAAATAGCCGAAATGATGGGGCAACTTGCAATAAAAAGCAGCAAGTAAAAACGTATGCACACAAAATAGCCGAAATGATTGGGCAACTCGCAATAAAAAGCAGCGAGTGAAAATAAAATAAACAGCTGAAATGATTGGGCACCGCGAAAAATAGCCGAAATGATTGAGCAATCACGACCTTCGCGATATAAAAGCTGAAATGATAGAGCATCGTGGAAATAAAACAATAATAAAAAAATATGGTGAAACTTTTGCCCTACAGGTGAGATCACGTCGATCCCTATATACAATCCAAGGGCATAAACAAAGAGGGAACCATACCTTCCCAACAGGCTCCGCCAGAAAGCGAAACCGAATCTCGACAGTTCATCAACAACCTAGAGACAACCGTGACATTCGTCTCGATACAGCAGACGCAGTGCCAGCAAACGAAGTGAAGATCAAATTCCTAGCTTCATGGTTTTGACGGTAACTCACATAAAACCTGAGAGACCACCAGAGATCATTTCAACCCTAGAGAAATCAGCGTCCTTGGCAAATACCTCAATTCAGGGAAACTAGCGTCCTTGATGAGAGCTTCTTGATTCGCGTCTGCCCGCAGAGAAACCAGTGTCTCCGCAGGAGTACTCCGATTCATTTTAACTTTGAGGAAACCAGTGTCCTCGGCAAAATACTTCGACTCAGGGAAACCAGTGTCCTTGACGAGAACATCCTGATTCGCGTCGACCCGCAGAGAAATCAATGTGTTTGCAGGAATACATCGATTCGTTTCAACCCCATGGAAATCAGTGTCCTTGGAAATACCTCAATTTAGGGAAACTAGCGTCCTTGATGAGAGCTTCTTGATTCGCGTTAGCCCGCAAAGAAACCAATGTCTCCGCAGGAATACTCCGATTCGTTTCAACTTCGAGGAAACTAGTGTCCTCGGCAAAATACTTCGACTCAGGGAAACCAGTGTCCTTGACGAGAACATCCTGATTCGCGTCGACCCGCAGATAAATCAGTGTCTTTGCAGGAATACATCGATTCGTTTCAACCCCAGGGAAATCAGTGTCCTTAGAAATACCTCAATTCAGGGAAACTAGCGTCCTTGATGAGAGCTTCTTGATTTGCGTTGGCCCGCAGAGAAACCAGTGTCTCCGCAGGAATACTCCGATTCGTTTCAACTTCGAGGAAACCGGTGTCCTCGGCAAAATACTTCGACTCAGGGAAACCAGTGTCCTTGACGAGAACATCCTGATTCGCGTCAACCCGCAGAGAAATCAGTGTCTTTGCAGGAATACATCGATTCGTTTCAACCCCAGGGAAATCAGTGTCCTTGGAAATACCTTAATTCAGGGAAACTAGCGTCCTTGATAAGAGCTTCTTGATTCGCGTCGGCCCGCAGAAAAACCAGTGTCTCCACAGGAATACTCCGATTCGTTTCAACTTCGAGGAAACCAGTGTCCTCGGCAAAATACTTCGACTCAGGGAAACCGGTGTCCTTGATGAGAACTTCTTGATCCGCGTCGACCCGCAGAGAAACTAGCGTCTTTGCAGGAACAGCTCGACTCGTTTCAGCCCCAGGGAAACCAGTGTCCTTGGCAAATACCTCAATTCAGGGAAACTAGCGTCCTTGATGAGAGCTTCTTGATTCGTGTCGGCCCGCAGAGAAACCAGTATCTCTGCAGGAATACTCCGATTCGTTTCAACTTCGAGGAAACTGGCGTCCTCGGCAAAATACTTCAACTCAGGGAAACCAGTGTCCTTGACGAGAATATCTTGATTCGCGTCGACCCGCAGAGAAACTAGCGTCTTTACAGGAACACATCGATTCATTTCAACCCCAGGGAAATCAGTGTCCTTGGCAACCTCCTCAACTCAGGGAAACTAGCGTCCTTGATGAGAGCTTCCTGATCCGTGTCGGCCTACAGAGAAACCAGTGTCTCCGCAGGAATACTCCGATTCGTTTCAACCTCGAGGAAACCAGCGTCCTCGGCAAAATACTTCAACTCAGGGAAATTAGTGCCCTTGACGAGAACTGCTCGATTCGTCTCGACTCGTGAGAAAATTAGCGTCTTCACGAGGACTTCCCGATTTGTCTCGACTTGCAAGATAAAGCCTTAGGCAGCAGGGATTAAAAAAACTTGTTTCATAAGCACTGGGACCCTGCAATTCAGTCTAAAACGATCTCTTGCATACTATTCATGGGTCTCACTCTCCAAAGTCGAATTTCGACAAAGAGGGAAACAACCGCTTTTGGGTTCTCTCAACTCGTAAGAGGGAAAATTCTCTTATAAGATCCTTACGACTTATAAGAGAAAACACACTTAGGAATTCTCACGATTCCTAAGGAGAAAATCCACCTACGAGATCCTCTCGATCCGTAGGGAGAAAAGTCTCTATGAGACCCTCACGGCTCATAAAGTTGAAAATTTTAGGCAGCAGATCTGAACCTGCGACCTAAACCATTGCTATCTCTTGAAGAAACCAAGACAGAATGCTCGCTCTATCATCTGTCAACCATGTTCACTAAGGTAACATGCGGATAATAAAAGAAAGAAGAAAGCGACAAAAAGAACATCTGATTGGTGTTTGATCAAGCATTCGAGATACACTCATTCATGCATATGCAAAAGACTCAGAACGAGAAATAAGATAAGCTAAAATGAGAAATTTTCCATTCCTATTACAAAGGGTTCTTACAATCATAAAGAAATAAGAAAAACATTATTCAAATTATTACAATGGTATAACCTCAGATCCAGGGCACGGATTGAGGAATTCAAAAGTAAGGCCATCTAGAGTTCTTCTGGCCTTTCTGATTATTCTCGTGCGCAGCCTCTCGCGCTCACGTGTGTTAAGATCTTCGGCAAAGCCCTATCCTTCGATAAGCAGCGATTATCGTCGTCTGCTGAAAAATTTGATGAAGAATGGCGACGAGGCTATCCCGCCGTTTCTTCGAGATTAGCCCCGATAGGTGCACTGAATGCACCTTGTCTTCGGCATCATCTAGCACATTAAGCGGTAGGGCCTCGTGAAACCCCGGAAGTGCTCTCCATATTGCTCCCAGCACGACTTTCAAAAGAGCTGAACGACGAGGAAGCAGCCAACCAATGCATTCGTTTAGACGACCCATGACCTCCCCACACTGGGCATCTGTAAACTCTTGGTTTTGTTGACGGCCCTGTACGCGGATATCCTCGTAGGTGATGAATTCATGCAGGCTATATAGACGCACCGCTATAATGCCTGGAGGAAACATCACGGGAAGATTAGCGATAAAAAAAAGACACGGAGAGTTAAACTCCTCGAGAGTAATGCTCTGCAAACAGGAGTGACTGTCAAAATCCAATAATGAAGGGAATTTAAAGAAATTCCCCGAGAACTCTGAGAGCCTTACTATTAAAAGATGATATAATCTATTAAAGACAAAACTTCATTTTTAATCTTCATTATCCATATTCAAACTCTTAAGAGTTCATGATTTTTTTTAGATCAAAGATATCTATGTTTTGCCAAAGAGCAAAGCTCTGTTCATGGGTTAAAAAACCCTGAAACAGATTCTTGAGAGCAAGGCTCTATTGGTGAAACCCCAAAGGGGTTTTCTTTAGATCAAAGATCTATGAGAGCAAGGCTCTATTAATTAAAAATAATTTAATTCAAGATTAATTTTTACCTAAAAAGATTCTTTTAAAGAAAATCTAACTCTGGGAGTTCTTGAAGGCAAGAGCAAGGCTCTGAAGTTTTGAAAGTAAAAATCCTAAAGATGATAATCATCTGTTGAGGACCAAAGGTCCTATTTATAAGCATCAAATACCCTTTCAACTTCCAAAAGTTACCACAACGGTTGGAATTCTATCACCGTTGCGCTCACGTTTTGGGGCCACGTAAGCGCAATGGTGGGGGGCATTTGTTTACCCCAATCAGAGCAAGGCTCTGTTCAAATTCCAAGGCGGGAACTGAAGCAACGCTTCTGATTCCTCCAATCAGAGCAAAGCTCTACTTTGAAAATTTAAATTTTAAATAACTGAAGCAACGCTTCAGATTCCTTGCGCTGCGCGCAACGCGCCATGTGTCAAAAGCTGATACGTCAGCGCAGCGCCCAAGGCTGCGCACCCACTCAGAGCAAGGCTCTATTTAAAACAAAAACAAAAGAAGCAACGCTTCAGATGATTTGCGCTCTGCGCTGCGCGCCGCGTGGCAGCGCAGTTGCGTTAGCACAGTTGCTCTGCGCTCTGCGTTGTGCGCCACGTGGCAGTGCAGTTGCGCTGCGCTCTGCGCTGCGCCACGTGCTAGCGCAGTTGCGCTAGCGCAGTTGCGTTGCGCGACACATGTCAAACATAGGTGTGTTTACGCCAAACAGAATTAAAATTCCAGTAAGATCTTTCTGTTCTTGTTAAAACAAGAAAATTGTCTTCTGTAAAACAGAAGTCCTTAGATCAAAAATCCAACGGTAGGGAAAAATCCCCAAATCACTCAGAGAGAGATCTCTTTAACAAATTAAACAAATTAATTGGCACTATATAAAGGCCCCTAGACCCCAAGTCTAAAACACATTAACACAGAGAAACACAAGAAAACAGAGAGAACTGAGAGAAGTCTTCTGAAATCTTTGAGAAAGAATTCAAAGAAAAGAGAGAAGGTAAAACCTTTATAAAAAAAAGAGAAAAAGAAGAATTTCTTCTGAAATTATCATTGATCTGAGAACAAGATCAAAGATCTTAAAATAAAAATATAATAATAAAAAAGGCATTGCCTTTGATGAACCATTGGTTCTGGAATCTTAAAGATTCTTTTCTTGAATCCAAAATTGGATCAAGATATTAAAACAGTGCCTTGCACTTGTATCTACGCTTTTAAAATATAGCATTGCTCTCTGAAGTTGGCGCAACTCACCAGAGCGCGCCGTGTATCAGCAGCGCAACAGCGCAGCGCATTGACGCAGCGCACTGCGCTGTTGCGCTTGAGCTCACCAGAGCGTGACACGTGTCACTTCCACATGCGCTTGCGCTCAATAATTGGCGCAAAGCGCCTGACAGGCCACATAGCCACTATCAGTTTGATTAATACACTGTATTATTTACAGAAGGGCCAAGCCCAATTAAAAAAGGCCTAACAGGCCAAATAAAATGCAATGCATTATTCTGAAAAGGGCAGAGCCCAAACAAAGACAGATGCTCTGCATCATAAAAATAAAGGGACCGAGCCCAAATCAAAAAGGCCTAGCAGGCCAGAATAAAATGCAGTGCATTATTAAAAAGGGGCAAAGCCCTAGCACAGGCCTAATAGGCCAAAGATAAAAACGTTGAATATTCTCAACTGGACTTAGCCCAATCATGGCCGTAAGTCCTCAAATTAAATTGACAGAGCAAGACTTCTCTCTTAAATAAATTTACATCCGGTTCAAGGGTACATCTCCGAACTCCTCTGACACATATCGTTGTAATCCTTCAACGACGTCAGAAAGGTGACGGGTCCCGACGGCCATACATTAATACGGACTGTGGGGTCCTTAAACCCATGGACTTATGCGTCCTTAAACTAATAGGCTAATGCGTCCTTAAACACATCCATATGGACTGTGGGGTCCTTAAGCTCATGGACTTATGCGTCCTTAAACAACCAATGGACCCCTATGTCCCTAAACTGGAAATGGACCCCCATGTCCCTAAACTGGAACAATAGAGCCCCAAATGCTCTTTTGTCGAATCTAAACGATCTCGTTTAAGTTGATCTTAGCCTCAAATATGGCTGACGTATCCTTAAACATTCAAACAGACTTTAGTCCCAAATTAGACTATAGATCCCCCAACCAACTCTGGTTCAAGGGTACATATCTGAACTCCTTTGACATATATCGTTGTAATCCTTCAACGTCGTCAGAGAGGTGATGGGTGCCGACGGCCATACATGCAATGGACCACTATGTCCCTAAACTGGAACAATAGAGCCTCCAAATACTCTTTTGTCAGATCTAAATGATCCCGTTAAGTTGATCTTAGTCTCAAATTAGACTAACGTATCCTTAACGAACGTTTAAGTTGATCTTAGCCCCAATATGGCTAACGTATCCTTAAACTAAAACACCAAACCCAAATCTAAGTAAATACGGATTTGGACTAATCCGCGTCCTACGGGCGACGACATAACTTAGTCTCCGTATACAATCCACGGGCATACACAAACAAAACAAACACACACGACACGAAGTGAAATTCTGGAGAAGGAGAAAGTTGTTACCGCGATGCGGTAGCGTAATTAACTGCAGGGGCTTGCGCCTGCAGGGAAGAGCATCCCCACAATAAAAAACCCCTCAATCGAGAGGGAATCTGAACAAGTCTGCTATATCGGCTGCATCCGTCTAAACCTCTGATACACGGTGCCATAAATCAACTTGGCATCTTCAGAGAGGTAGACGGATAAGACCAAATAGCATCTGCCCCGAATCTCGGGCAAGACGTTCTTACGTCGTCGCCGTCTTCGGAGGGGAACAGTGGCATGTAACTAGATATATAATATATGATACTGATACGAACGGCTATCGGAAAATAGTAAATAGTAATATGGGATGCATAACTAAACAATATATAATGTTATTATTCATATGGATGTAAAATATAGTAGTGTAGCATGTAGTAAGATAAACTTGCATGTGACTAGATATATAAATAACGGTATAGATACGTACGGGTATCAGAACTGTAAAACTATAACATGGGATGCACGATACAATAAACATGTAATATTTTATTCATATGAATATAGATATATTAGTATAGCATGTAGCAAGGTAAACTTTCCTGATCGGATCTCCAGACGGGATGCGTGCGGCGCGTACGATGTCTGTAAATGTCGTGACGCACACGCGGGCGTATAGAACTAAACCAAGCAAAGCGGGAATGTGACCACACTGATTGGAGTTGTTTATAGGATGGTCTGGATCGTCGGCGGCAGCACGGCTCCGGCGATGACCGGAAAATGATTGAGAGAAGAAAGAGAAGAAGATAGGAGAAGGAGGGGTCTGTTGTGATGAGGTTGTGGGGTCCAATATGCTTTGGGGTCAGAGAAGGCGACGAGGGGATGACAACGACGACGCGGGCGCGAGGCAGCGGCATTGGTTCGAGACTAGGAGGCGGGAAAAGAAAAGAAGAAGATGAGAGAGATCAAGAAATGGGTACGTGGTAGGGTATAAGGGTTATTATATATAGGGTAATTATGGGGTTAGAAAAATATATATAGATTATTTAGAGAGAGAGAGACTAATTGATTGTTAGGATAGGATTAAATAATATATATATATATATACATATATATATTGGAGAGAGAGAGAGATGAGATTCTCTGTGGGGGGGGTGGTTTAATTAATATATAGAAATGGAGAGAGAGAGAGAGAGAGAAAGCGAGAGTGATTGGCGGAGTGAGTTGGTGGAAGAAAAAAAAGCGAGAGAGAGACAGGTGAGATTGTAGGCGTGATTGCAGGTGAGGATTAGGATAAAGAGAGAGTGAGAAAAGAACAAGAGGAGAGAGAACGGGGAGAGAGAGGAAAGTATAATTTTATAATAATATATAATATAATATAATATAATATATATTATTATAATAATATATAATATAATATAATATATATTTATATGAGTGTGTGAACCCTAAGTGAACAGTGAACAGTAATATTAGTTTAGAAATATAATAATATATAAACTTGTGTTTTTAGGTTAAAACAAAAGTACTCCGAAAAATACCCGGGTTGTGTCTAAAAATCCAGTTGTAAAATATAAAGAATATACGGATAAGTTAAAATCATAATGCGATGTCCGGTTGATAAAAATGCATACCCCGAAGAACGGATGCACGAAAAATGCACGTAGCGATCCAAACGGGTCCGTTTCAATAAACGGAACGAGAACACGATGTACTAATGGAACCACAGGATCAGGGATATGATACATGTCATGCTAGGTATTTTTAAAATATATTATTTGATTATATTTGCATTATTAAAACAATGTAGATGCCCGATATATGATACGGGTAAACAAGATATAAAACAAGAAAGTGCACGGATTCTCATAATTAACCGGGATAAATTATAAATAAGAATCAAGACGGGTTCCAGCACTCGGGTCGGGTCGGAGGCAATTACAGATGCCAATTATACTATTCACACCCAAACAAAAACAAATCAAGAAATAACCATAATTAAAAAAATACCTAAAACTGAACTGGTATAAATAAACTAGGGTGTTACATTATACCCAACTACAAAAAGAATTTCGTCCTCGAAATTCCCCAAACAAGAAAAGACAACCAAACATAAATCTACAGGAAGAGGTGTGGAAATTTCTGTCGAATCTCATCTTCTCGTTCCCAAGTTAATTCTCCGTGCGTGCGATTCCCCCATGAAATCAGTACGAGAGGGATAACCTTGTTCTTGAGGACCTTTTCTCTTCGATCAACAATCGACATCGGTCGTTCTTTATAGGTCAAGTCCTCCCTTACTGCCAGCTCCGAATGATCTAGCACGTGTGTTTCATTTCGAACATACTTACGAAGTTGAGATACATGAAACACGTCATGAACACTCGCCAAAGATGGTGGTAAAGCCAATCGGTAATCTACTTCTCCAACGCGCTCAATAACATCGAAAGGCCCCACGAATTGAGGGCTAAGCTTGCATCGACTCCCAAAACGAATCACTCCTGATATCTTTAAGAATACGAGATCACCAACGGCGAACTCTAGAGGTCTTCTTGATGTATCGGCCCAACTCTTCTGCCGATCTTGTGCTGCCTTCATATGATTCCGGATCGTATTAACCTTCTCCACGGTTTGCACAATAAGATCTGGTCCCAATAACCTTCGCTCTTCGACATCGTTCTAGCAAACGGGTGAGCGACACTTGCAACCATATAACGCTTTGAATGGAGCCATCTGTATAGTTGCCTGAAAGCTGTTATTATACGAAAACTCCACCAAGTGTAGATGATCCTCCCATGAACCCTTGAACTCCAACATGCAAGCTCGCAACATATCTTCAAGAGTTTGGATCGTTCTTTCTGACTGGCCATCTGTCTGTGGATGGTAAGCGGTGCTAAACTTCAATCGTGTCCCCAAACTTTCCTGTAAACTCCTCCAGAAATGCGATAAGAATCGGGTATCACGATCGGAAACGATGCTCACAGGTACTCCATGCAGTCTCACAATCTCTTGCATGTACCGTTCTGCTAACGCTTCCGTCGACTGACCAACTCGAAATGGAATGAAATGAGCTGCCTTGGTCAATCGATCAACAATCACCCAAACTGCATTATTGCCTTTTGGACTTCGCGGTAAAGCTCTCACGAAATCTATGGTTATATGTTCCCACTTCCACTGAGGAATCGAAAGTAGTTGCAATAAACCAGCTACCCTTTGATGTTCAACCTTACCTTGCTGACACACCAAGCACTTCGTTATAAAGCGGGCAATCTTCCTTTTCATGCCTTCCTACCAGAAATGATGTCGTAGATCACGGTACATCTTCGTGCCTCCTGGATGTACGGAATATGCGGAACTGTGCGCCTCCTTCATAATTTCTTCGTGAATATCTCCTTTCGGCACACATAAACGGCTACCATATCTGTAACACCCGAGCCCAATACTACTAATTTCTGTTACCGGTTGAGCATTAGATATTACTCAGTTCTTTTAGCTTGCATGTTTGACCTTTACCGTGAAATTTTATCTGGCTAAGTCATTTCTTCATATAACAAATTTTAGCACCTAAAATAAAATTAAAAATATCTATCTTGGCCTACTCGTCACCCCTAGCCGCGTGGTAGCGTCCGTGCGTCGAGTTCTCGTCCCGTTCGGTGAAACGGGCGAGTTTGGATGACTACGCGCGCGTACAGGTGTCCGACTTGGGGGTATGCTTTTTAATCATAAAACATATCATTTTAAAATTTGGAACCCGCTTAAAATCCTATTATTTAAATTTCAAATTTTTGGACCCAACCCGGGCGCGATTTGGAAATGTTTCATTTAGCGCCAAAATTCTAAATTAATAAAATAATCAAAACTATAATATATTCGTAATCTTACTGATAATTTAACTTTTAAAAATCTTTTAATATATTTTAAGAAACCTTTAAACGTTGCTGCGGCCAATCAGTGAGCTTTATTCACGTGGGCCCCTCTCCTTTTTCTCTAAATTCTCTCTCGCTGGCTCTCTCGTATCTCTCTCTCTCTCTCTAATTTCTCTATCTCCCTCTCTCTCTAACTCTCTCTCTCTCTTCCCTATATATATATATATATATATATATAGTCTTTCCCTTCATATTTTCCCCAGAACGAGAAGAGAAACCCATCGCGACCTAGCCCTAGCCGCCTCCGTCGTCGCCACCGCAGCTCCGACGCCGGCGCCGGCGCCACCGTTGCCCTCGCCTCCGCCTCCTCGTACCAACCTCGACTTCCCCTCCTCTCCTCCGTGCGCCCTGTGCAGCCGCGATCGCTGCAGTTCCCTGCAGCAACCTCCTCGCCGGCGGGCCTCGTCGTCGCCTTCCGTGCTGCCGACCAGCACCCCGCCGTGGTCCCCTCACCACCACTCTCCTCCTCCCGGTGCACCCCCTGACCAGAGCAATGACCCCGGCTACCCCGCGATTTTCCCTGTGCTGCCTGAGACGTCACCGGCGACCCCTGCGCCGCCCCTAGCCGTCGCCGACGAGCCCCAACCACCTCTAGACACCTTGTAGGTATGCCCCTCCACCTTTCCTTTCCTCTTATCTTCTTCGAGAACTGTAAACAGCCGCTGGAGTTTTGCAGATCGCCGGAGACGCCGTCCTCGCAGCCGTCGATCTCGCCGTCGTCGCGAATACCCTCTGGACCAGTGAGTATTTCCCCCATCACCTTCTTCTCTGGTCTTTTCCTTATTTCCAAGTCTATGCCCGCTTGAAGCCATATTTACTGTTTTGTGCTCGCCGGAATCCGACCGTGCCGGCGACGTGTTCCGACGATCTAGCGGAGTGCTCTGACCCGTAAGGTTCCTTGGTTCGTCGTTTGGGCTCAATCCGTGAACCGTGCCTCCGTCGCGTGTTTTCCCGCCGACGTTACGTTCCGTTTTCGTGTTCGTCGTTTCGTCGAGGCAAGTATTCGATACTTGCTACATGCTATTGCTACTTTATAACTTGATATTCATGTGTGGTTTAATAATATATCATTTAGCAAATCACCTTACATACCTTGCTTCATGTCAATTAAATCATTTCCTGATAAACCCGTACATAATAGATTGCATTTGATTCACTGCTATGATACTTTATTGCCAGTTTAGGTTATCAAATATGCATAACCGGCTAAGTTACAGTTTGCCACTTTGAACCATATAACTAAGTTTACCTGTTTACTGTTTAATAGATGATAGCTTTTGCACATGTAGTTCCATTATATTCGGACATTCGTAATCAAAGGCTTGATATCACTGTATCGCATCATCATTTAACTATTGCACCACTAAGGGTGCTCAAAACATGTTAATATAATAAAACGACTGCACTGTATTACTGCACTCTTGTGATTGAATGAAACTGTTGATTGTTATTTAACTCATTGTTTATTTCCTGCTGTTATTACCCTGTTCGATTATATATCTGGTTGTGTGCACACCCACGACGTGTTCGTACCTTGACTTGACATTGCTACATGATGCACCTGACATGGTACCGTTTACTTTGACTTGACCTGATGTACCATGACCTGACCTGTTACCTGATCTCATGCCTAATGCCAATAAACCTGACATGGAGTCCTCATGGACCAATCTTGTTGTCTATCCAGACAAACCTACTGTTACCTGATTCTGTGTTGGCATTAGTCCTTGACTACTGAATACCTGACCTGACACATATAACTTGGGGGTATGGGGAAATCAAAGGTGAACCTGACTTGTAACTCGACAGTTCACTACCTGTTCGAGTGTACACATTCATGTTTTGTGCCTAGCGGCATGTCTCGGCTGCAGCCGAGAATATTGTGGCCGTGATCCCGGGTATGTACGGGGTACTACCGAGTGTACACTTTCCTGTTTTGTGCCTAGCGGCATGTCTCGGCTGCAACCGAGAATATTATGGCCGTGATCCTGGGTATGTACGGGATACTATTGAGTTACATCGACAATTCATCAAAATTATTTCAAAGACTTTAGAATAGGAAACCCGATAGAACAGTTTAGTTACCCACTGCACATTACCCTGCACTGCTTGTTTCACATTATTGCTTTATTCATGTTCAGTTCTGCATTGCCTATTACACTGTTCATATTATATTACTTGTTGACTTGACGTGCTGACGTCTGGGTTTTGCATGGCCCAAATTCTCTACCACTGTCGCTGTCCGAGCAGGAGTACTTCAGCCAGCAGGCTGAGTTGTGAGTCCAGTAGTGGTTAGTTTTATTTCCTGCATTTATTTTATGATGTGAGCCCGCATTATGGGACATACCTTTCAGATATTGTATTGGATCATTTGCTTCCGCATTTATTTATCATTGACTCTTGTTATTCTGGATTGTGGACATGTTCTTAGATAGTTTTATCTTGTTCTTAATATCTCTACAGCCGTAATGTGACTGTGGATGGATACTTCCTAACCACAGGTAGCATGGTTGGCTATGTCACGTACCCAATCTTGCGTACTCTAGGAAGTGGGGCGTGACAATATCTCGACGAACCATCTTCATGAATCAACAAGTCCGTTCGAAGTCCCGCATCAACCTGTTCTCGAAACTTCTGCAATCTTGGATCCTGTGACTGCGCTGCTTTAATGTTATCGATCAACGATGACTGTACTTGCAGCTGCATTAACTGTCCCGAAGAATGCGGTAGCAGGATCTCCAATTCGAATCTTCGAAAATCATCGATAAGCTCTTTTTGTGTTGTCAACATCCGAATTGCTGGCAACCGACTAAGCGCATTTGGCACTACATTAACTTTTCCCGGATGGTATTTTATATCAAGATCATAGTCAGCCATCAGCTCCAACCGTCTATGATGTCTCATGTTAAGCTCTTTCTGTGTGAACACATATTTTAAGCTTTTGTGATCGGTGAATACTTCGACCTTTTCGCTCAATAAGTGGTGTCTCCAAATTTTTAAGGCGAAAATCGCTGCTGCCAGCTCCAAATCGTAAGTTGGGTAATTCTTCTCATGAGTCTTCAACTGTCTCGCTGCGTAGGCTATAAATTTTCCATGCTGCATCAAAACACATCCCAAACCTTTCCCAGACGTGTCGCTGTGAATCACCAATCCTCCGGAACGGTCTGGTATGGTCAAAATAGGAGCGGTTATCAACCTTTGCTTCAACGCCTTAAAAGCTGACGCACATCTATCCGTCCATACGAACGGTATCTCTTTTCGCGTAACCTTGGTCAAAGGCTCAGCTAAACGAGCAAAATTCTCCACGAATGTTCTATAATATCCGGCAAGTCCAAGAAAACTTCTGATCTCTGTTACGTTCTTCGGAATCGGCCAATCTTGAACTGATGCAATCTTTTCAGGATCAACAGCGATTCCAACTCCGGATACAACATGCCCCCAAAACTTCACTTCTTCAAGCCAAAACCCGCACTTGCTCATCTTTGCGTGCCATCTTTCTTGCCGCAATGTCTGCAGTACGATCTTCAAGTGTTCCACATGCTCTTCCTTCATCCCTGAGTAGACCAGAATATCATCGATGAACACCACTATAAACTGGTCCAAGAACGGTGAAAGATTCGGTTCATCAAGTCCATAAATATCGCTGGTGCATTCGTTACTCCGAAGGGCATCACTAAATACTCGTAATGTCCATACCGAGTTCGGAATGCAGTTTTTCAAATATCTTCTGATTTAACTCAGAACTGATGATATCCGGATCGCAAATCCAGCTTCGAGAATACCCTCGCGCCACTAAGCTGCCCAAATAATTCGCCAATGCGAGGAATCGGGTACTTGTTCTTAATATCACCCGGTTTAATTCTCGATAATCGATACGCATCCTCCTTGTGCTATATTTCCACTTTACTAGAAGAATTGGATCTCCCCAAGGTGAATTGCGCCAATTCAACCCTTCTCTAGCAATTCGGTAAACTGCTTCTTTACTTCTTCCAACTCTACTGGTGTCATTGGGTAATACGCCTTAGAAATTGGCGCTGCACCAGGAACAAGATCAATCACGAACTCCATATCTCGTTTTGCGGTAAACCCGAGCTGTCCTTGAACACGTCCATGAATTCTCGAACTACCGCTGGTGCTTCTTTCTTATCGACTTCCATCGATGAAAGAACATTATTTGTCGGTCTAGCCTAAACTCGACTGGCCTGACAGAACAGCTTCCTCCAGCAAAACAAACTCCGGATGTCCGGGAATCTGGAGAATCACTTTCCTTTCATTACAATCAATATGAGCGTGGAAAGTGCCGCAAAAATCCATTCCCAAGACAACAACAAACAAAGGGGTGCACCAGAATTAAATAATTCTAATGCGAGGAAAACATGAACAAGTAAGATACCGAAATGACTTCAAACGAAGTCAAGATACTGAAGAGGATTAAGCACGGTATGTTCCCCTCTGAAAGACAGTGCAGACGACGTAGGGACTTCTCGCCTGAGATTCGAGGAAGATGCTATTTGGTTTTATCCGTCCACCTCTCCGAAGATGCCAAGCTGATTTATGGCACCGTGTACCGGAGGTTTAGACGAATGCGGCCGATTTAGAAGACTTCGTTAGATTCCCCCTCGCTTGAGGGATTTTTGATTGTGGGGACGCTCTTCCCTGCAGGCGCAAGCCCTTGCAGTTAATTACGCTACCGCATCGTGGTAACAACTTTCTCCTTCTCCAGAATTTCACTTCGCGTTGTGGGTGTTTGTTTTGTTTGTGGATGCCCGTGGATTGTATACGGAGACTAAGTTATGCCGTCGTCCATAGGACGTGGATTAGTCCAAATCCGTATTTACTTAGATTTAGGTTTGGTGTTTTAGTTTAAGGATACGTTAGCCATATTGAGGCTAAGATCAACTTAAACGTTCGTTAAGGATACGTTAGTCCTATTTGAGACTAAGATCAACTTAACGGAAAGAGCATTTAGGGGCTCTATTGTTCTAGTTTAGGAACGTAGTGGTCCATTTAATATATGGTCGTCGGGGCCCGTCACCTCTCTGACGACGTTGAAGGACTACAACGATAGGTGTCAGAGGAGTTCAAAGATGTACCCTTCAACCAAAGTTGATTAGGGAATATGTAGTCCGCTTAAATGTTTAAGGATGCATTAGCCAGATTTGAGGCTAAGATCAACTTAAACGGGATCGTTCAGATCCGACAAAAAGAGCTTTTAGGGGCTGTATTGTTCCAGTTTAGGGACGTAGTGGTCCATGTTCCAGTTTAGGGACGTGGGGGTCCATTTTATTTGTGGCCGTTGGGACTCGTCACCTCTCTGACGTCGTTGAAGGATTACAACGATAGGTGTCAGAGGAGTTCAGAGATGTACCCTTGAACCAGGTGTAAATTGATTTAAGAGAGCAGCCGTGCTCAGTCAATTTAATTTGAGGACTTATGGCCAGAATTGGGCTAAGTCCAGTTGAAAATATTCAACGTTTTTATCTTTGCACTGCATTTTATTCTGGCCTGCTAGGCCTTTTTGATTTGGGCTCTGTCCCTTTATAAATGATGCAGAGCATCTGTTTGGGCTCTGCCCTTCTTTAAAATAATGCATTGCATTTAATTTGGCCTATTAGGCCTTTTCAATTGGGCTTGGCCCTTCTGTAAATAATGCAGTGCATTAATTGTCTAACATTAGCTTATCAAACGCTTTCCGCCAATTATTGAACGCGAGCGCAAGCGCATGTGGAGGTGACACGTGTCACACTCTGGTGAGCGCAAGCACAACAGCGCAGTGCGCTGCGTCAATGCAATGCACTGTTGCGCTGCCGACACGTGGCGCTCTCTGGTAGCTTGGGCCAACCCCGGAGCGCAACAGTGCAGTTTTTGCAAGTGCAAGGTACTGTTTCAATAACTTGATCCAATTTTGGATTCTAAGAGAGGAATCTTTTAAGATTCCAGAACCGATGGTTCATAAAAAAGTCAAGGCACTATTATTATTTATTTTTTATTGAAGATCATTGATTTTGTTCTTAGATCAATGATATATTCAGAAGAAATTCTTCTTTTATAAAGGTTTTTGACTTTTTTTCTTGAATTCTTTCTCAAAATTCTTGATGATGATGTCGATGTGTTTTGAATTGGGGTCTAGGGGCCTTTATATAGTGCCCATTAATTAGTTAAATTTGTTAAAGAGATCTTTCTCTGAGTGATTTGAGGAATTTTCCCCACCGTTAGATTTTTGATCCAAGGGCTTCTGTTTTACAGAAGACAATCTTCTTGTTTTAACAAGAACAGAAAGATCTTACTAGAATTTTAATTCTGTTTGGCGCCAATGCCCTAGCGCTTGACACGTGTCGCGCAGTGCTGCGCTTGCGCAACTGCGCTGACACGTGTCGCGCAGCACAGCGCTTGCGCAACTGAAGCGTTGCTTCCTTTAATTTTTGTTTTAAATAGAGCCTTGCTCTGATTGGACGCACTGCCTTGGGCGCTGCGCTGACGTATTGGCTTCTGAAAGGTGGCGCGTTGCGCGCAGCGCACGGAATTTGAAGCGTTGCTTCAATTTTTGAATTTTTGAAATTCAAACAGAGCTTTGCTCTGATTGGGGGAAACAAATGCCCCCTACCGTTGCGCTTACGTGGCGCATACGTGAGTGCAGCGGTGGCAAAATCTTGGTCGTTAGATCAACAGGTGAGTTGAAGTGGCGCAGGCGCCTATAAATAGGACCCTTGGTCCTTGGAAAATGTTTTACCATTTTTCAAGAACCTTGAGTTTTCAGAGCCTTGCTCTCGTTTCTTCCCAAGAACTTCAAAGTTCAGAACCTAGAATCATCTTAGGTAAAATTAAATAAAATTTAATTTAATTTAATTTAATCAACAGAGCTTTGCTCTCATAAATCTTTGATCTGAAGAAAACCCTTTTGGGGTTTCATCAACAGAGCCTTGCTCTCCAAAGTTCACAGATCTACATAGATCTTGTTCATGGGTTTTAACCCATGAACAGAGCTTTGCTCATGGATCAAATGTAGATCTCTTTCTTTTTTTTATCTAAAAATGGAGAACTTTTTATAAGTTTTCATGGATTTTTAAGATCCCAAAAGTTTGATTCTTTCAAGAGTAATTTTTTTTTTGATGGATCTTTCCATTATTACCACAGAGCTAGGCTCTTTTTAGGAAATTTTTATTCCCTTAAGACCAGAGTTTGACAAATGTCACTCTGTGACAGAGCTTTGCTCTGAAAGAGGAGATTTTCTCCTTGTCTCTAGGGATTTTCCATTAATGAGAATATTCTCTTGGGGATCTCTTCGTTAATTGACAGTCTCATCCAATGATGGGCTTATCTTATTAAATGATGCATTGTCATCAAGATTTTGTGGGTCCTCCTTTGGTCCCATACCTACTGCATTGCAGTGTGGTGTAAATTTTTAAAACGCCAAGCGTTGGAATTACAACACTGACGGCTAATTTTTCTCTCTCCACAGGAAACATGCCTGCAGACCTATCATTCCCGTTTGTTCTCTCGGAGGGAGGATTTCCCCAGGCACCAGTGGACCGAGAGGTGCTCACTCTCAACAAGGATCATGACCCCGAGCGCAAGAACCTTCACTTGTGGGGTAGGTGGTATAACGATATCATCCAGGGTCGCCGAAGCTTTGGTTTTGCTACGCCGTCCGAGCCAATATTTTCGATCCCTTATGCGGATGAACCCCCGGTGACGTATGCCGTGGAGGTCAAAAATTGGAACTCGGATGACCTCATCCAGCCTGCAATTGGTGCTATTCCCGTGCAACCGTCGCCGGCAATAGACATTTTAGGGAGGCGAATCTGTCAGGGTGAAGCACGCCCTTGGGGACATGCCTATAATATTGGATTGGTCCCGCGACCGCCCGCCGGATATTTGCAGTAGGCCCGGTACATCTTATCGGCGAAAAGGACTCATTTGACGAAGATTGGTTTGTATTCGGCCATCTATGTCTCGCTCTTTGAGTATCCCTCTCCTCCAACGTGGTGGATTAAGGCTTTTATCGAACAATGGAATATCCCCACCCACACATTCCTGATGACGGACATGGAGGTCTCTATCTCCTTAGAGGAGTTTGCCGAAATCTCGGGTCTGCCGATGAGGGGGGAGCATTACGAGGAGCCGCTTCCTCCTGACGAATACGTCTTTGCCACCAAGCCGCTGGTGTTTGATTTGACTCCGGAGAACGCTATTCAGCACCAGTTCCCGGGCTTGGTGAAGGTGCTGAACATCTATGAAGGGCTCTATCTGGAATCGGGCATCCGGGAAGTCAGTTTCATATATTTTATCGCCCGCTTCATTCGAACGGAGTTCCTATCGGAGCGGAGCGAGAAGTTCACCCAGCTTGATGACCCTTTTGGCTTCGGCTTGGACCGTCGACCCACATCGGAGGATGATTACAAGGACTTTTATCTCCCCGGTGCCGCCGTCATGCCTTTGTCAGAGATCGCCCTTCCGGGCATGGATGAGGAAACCTTTTTCGTAGGGTTCTTAGGATTGTGGTTGTGCAGCTTTGCGCTCCCCATGTACCCACACCACATGCGGCCATCTGTCTTCTACCCAGCGCATCGGATGGTGGCTGGTTTGTAGTTGTCAGTAGGAATCGCTGGGCTGGCTTACCTTTATAATGGACTTAGCGTAGCGGCGGACGCTAGTGAGCCTGGGGTGCAGCCTGCTAACTTCCCGATGCACTACTTCACTTCTTGGATGGAAATGCATGTGCACGGGGTGTTCGGCGCCTATAAGATCCCTCCGTTCTTTAAGAAGTGCAGACTCCCAAGAGTCATGCGGTTGGTCGGCGCTTCGATCGTGGTTGCACCTCCGCGGGAGACTAGGGGCTGCTCCTTCGTCCACACCAGGTCAGAGCGAAGGTTTTCTTTTTGGATAAGGTCATAACCATAGGCTCAGAGACCAACAAGTCGGTAATGCCGCTGCGCGATGATTTTAAGGACGAGGCTTCCATATTGAAGGCTCGGGAGATCCTCTACCTCTACTCCATTCGGTTGGGCTACCTGGTGTTTAGGCAGAATGAGACGGCACTCTTCATGAGGTATAACCCTCACCGGTTTGCTCAGCAATCGAGCTATCACCAGGGGATCCCGATGGAAGCTTTCTAGGAAAAGTCCGTGGTTAGCCAAGAGGGGATAAGGAATGCAATGCACTATTTTATGTGGCTTAACACGGGTTCCTATTCTTCATCAGCGAGCTGAGCTGGGTCCCCAAAGTCCTCAACGCGTACGTGGCTTGGTACGCGCATGCAATGGGTCCCGTTATTCATATAGAAAAGCACATGCTGGTTGACCGCAAGGGTGCGCCTCCCGGCGGCGATCGCAAGGCTCCCTTGAAACCAAGGACCCCTGTCATTCCTCCGCTGAAAGACGCCGGAGTTGGGCCACCGCGCGTGCTGAGCCCCCTACGTGGATTGCCGCTTCCTGATACGGTGGATGCGCCACCAGCGCCCCGTGCTCCAGTGGAGACGGCAGACGTGGTATCGCCGGAGTTCGGCGTGGGCACGGATATCGGGACCCGCCGCCCTAGGGTGCCTGTGAAGTGCAAGTCGATCTCGGGTGCACCCAGGGCTGGTGGGCAGAAGAGGAAGAAGAAGTCGCTCCTTTCTCTCGACGCGATCCTCGGTTTAGAGCCTGAGGCCCCTCTTACCGAAGGAATAAGCGAGTATGGCAGCAATAAGGGCTTCTCGGTAGACCCCGCAGACACTGATCTGGCAGCCGCTATTGCAGCTTTTGAGCGATCCGTGAGGCTCGAAGCGTGGTTGGATAAACTCGCTCGAGCAGGTAATCATTAGCTATACTCTTTGCAGGGCTGCTTTGGTCGTTGGAGCGGGCTCAAGCACCGTCCCTCGTGCTAATACTCCCTCAGAAGAGCCCCCTGTCGCCTTATCCACCGCTCGCAGACAGGTGGCACATGCAGCTCGGAGTGCTAACGATAAGTCTACCTCAGGTGACGCATCTTTCAAGATTTTGTTGTAAGAATTGTAATTTCGTAGGTTCTTATATGTCTTGTCCTACAAGGCCAAGTCCAACCGAAGGGGAGGTGGAAACCGTCGAACCTAAGGGGCCAGAGGAAGAAGCACCGGCCGAACCCGAGTCGACGGTGGGCAACGTCGCTGGGGTTGCTGAGCCTGAGCTGGGGGCTGAGGGAGCTGCACCCGAGAAAGTCGTTGATGCTGAGCCTGAGGTGGCGGCAAATGAGACGACCGCTACAACTGAGCCCGGGGCAGCGGCGGATGAGGTGCTTGAGACCGGCAACCCCATGGTGATGGCGGATAAGACAATGAAGATCGCCGAGCCCGAAGAAGTAGCGGGTGAGATGGGCATGACTCTTAGGGAAAAGCCAGCCGCTCTTTCTCAAGAGTCCGGCAATGCTCCGATTATTGCCCTCCCCGTCTACGGTCTTCCGCCGTCTCCTAGCCGCGCGAGCACGACGACAGCCCCCATTGAATCGGGTGATGAGGCCACGGGCGGTGGCCTCATGTCGATGGAGGATGGAGACGCCTCCGTTTCGGCCGACGGCTCATCAGGTAAATTTCGGGTTATTGTCCTTTTTTTTAATTTTTTAATCCTTCCTGACAAGTTTATCCTTGTTTTTATTGCAGGTGCGGCCAGTGCTGATGCTCCATTGCTCGAGGGAGCGCCGTCAACCACTGCCTTGGCGGTGGTCACCTCTCAGCCTTCCCTTGTACCATCCAAGATGTTGGAAGGTATGGATTTGCAATCTATTAGTTTTATCTTTCAGCCGCATAATTTATGTACTAAAGTTATATTATTGTATCTTTTCAGGAGTGTTGTTTGATCATCTCTATCCGGTGTTGCACCCACACTTCTCCTTCCCATCTGAACTCGCTTCTTCCTCCAGTGGCGCTGGTGAGTATAGTTTCAAACTGATATTTTTCTTTTTCAGTAATGGAATTATTTCTAACTTTCCCTCGTCCTGATTGCAGTGCTATAAATCGAAGGAGGGGATGAAAGATCGGCCCGCCACCGGCTCTTTCGACCTTGCCACCTGCTGCAGCTGGTATAGCAAACTATCGCATCGATGACCCCCTTTTTTTGTATTTCTTAAACTGTCATCTAATCGTATTTTGTTTTTTCAGCTGTCGTTCCGACCCCGGCGCCCTTTGAGTCCTGCGTTACAATGCCAGCAGGCCCCTTCCTGGGACGTCCGTCTTCAAAGGGTGCTGTAATGAGCTTGGGCATGCTGAGCGGATATGTCGAGGAGCTTGACGCAGACGCTCTCCCATCTGCTGCAGATTTTGCTGCGGAGGTTAACCCAATGTTGGCGGCGCTTGTGAATTTTCATGATGGAGGAATCGTCGAGCTTTGGGTCAATCACTGCAGGGAAATCGCCTGCATCAATCAGAGTTTATGCGCCCTGCTCCCTAGACCTTAGCCGCAAGCAATCAAAGAGCAGCATGGATCGAGCAAAGCGCTTCTTACTTCCGTCACTTGGAACAAGAAGCGGTTTTAAGGTTAAGGGAATGCCAAGAGACCTCAAACGAGATGGCTCGTCTGCGCGCTGAGGTTGAGGCGAACGCTGCTCAGGTGAAGGCTATCTTCGTGGGCCTTCTGGAGCGCATTTCTAATGGGCTAAACTTGAAGCGGAAGCTTGATACCACCGAGCGTGACGCCCAAGGCCAGGAAGCAGCTCAACAGGCCGCTGGGGAGCAGCTTGGATCCTTCTTGCAGCAGCGAGCTCAAGTGGAAGCAGAACTGGTGGTGGCAGCCGATCAGGAAAAGGCATGGAAGGAAGTGCGTAAACAACTGATAGGGCTATTTAAGACACTTCCTTCCCGGTAGTTGCCCTTGTATCAATATACTTGTAAAAAAAAATTCGAATAAGATGTATCGATTCTTTATTCTTTTGTACGATTCACCTTGTACTTGATTGAATTGATAAATAAAGATACACATTTTTTCTTTGCAATGTCTTGTATTATTTCTTTGCTTTCTCCCTTCTTTTATTCTCAGCATGCTGTCTTGATAAACATGGTTGACAGATAATAGAGTAAGCATCTTGGTTTCTTCAAGAAATAGCGATGGCTTAGGCCGCAGGTTCAGATCTGCTGCCTAAGACTTTTCAACTCTATGAGCCGTGAGGGTCTCATAGAGACTTTTCTCCCGACGGATCGAGAGGATCTCGTAGGTGAATTTCCTCTTTAGGAATCGTGAGGATTCCTAAGTACATTTTCTCTTATAAGTCGTAAGGATCTTATAAGAGAATTTTCCCTCTTACGAGTCGAGAGGACCCGTAAGCGGTTGTTTCCCTCCTTGTCGAGATTCGAGTTTGGAGAGTGAGACCCGTAGATAGTATGCAAGAGACCGTTTTGGGCCAACTTGCAGGGTCCCAGTGCTTAGAGAACAAGTTTTTTAATCCTTACTGCCTAAGGCTTTATCTTACGAGTCGAGCCGCATCGAGAAGTTCTTGCAAAGACATCAATTTCCTCACAAGTCGAAACGAATCGAGCATTTCTCACAAGAATATCCTAACGTCACAGTTAACCTCTGCTCTTTATGATAGAAGTCCGTTAGGGTCTGTGGTACTTAGGGTTTTGGCCGTCGTACCGTCGCATCAGCTGATATATTCCTCGATATGCAATCGTGCTGTTCGAGTAGCCCTGCGACTGCCATGTCTCTGATCCCTTCGAGGGCTGGACAAGACGTCTTCAAGCAATCCTCCTTGGTATTTTGACCATCAGAAGAGCAAGCGTTAGGAATTTGCCATGCCGCTTTTTACTTGAGGTTAGGCTCATTTTGGAGAGCCCCGATAAGTCATAACCACTCCGCGCTGGTGTGGGATGATCTCCGATAGTCTTTCAGGTTTTATGTGAGTTGCCGTCAAGACCCTGAAGCTAGGAATTTGGCCTTTACTTCGTTTGCTGGCATCGCGTCTGCTGTATCGAGACGAATGTCGCGGTTGTCTCTAGGTTGTTGGTGAACCGTCGAAGTTTAGAACTAGGGATTTTGCCGTGGCTCCGTTAGTTTGATTGTCGCGTCTGATCCCTGCTGGAGGAAGAACGCTGGGGTGACATCTCGTCTACTGTATCGAGACGAACATCGAGGCGGAGCTGGGATTTTGCCGTGGCTCCATTTGTTTGATTGTCACGTCTGATCCCTACTGGAGGAAGAACGCTGGGGTGACATCTCGTCTGCTGTATCGTGATGAACGTCGAGGTGGAGCTGGGATTTTACCGTGGCTCCGTTTGTTTGATGATGTTGCGTCTGCTGTATCGAGACGAACGTCAAAGTGGTGACCATTCCGCACTGGTGTGAGATGATCTCCAGTTGTCTTTCAGGCTTTATATGACTTGCCGTTAAGACCTTGAAGCTAGGAAATTGGCCTTCGCTTCGTTTGCTTTGTCACGTCCGAATCCGGTTGGAGGAAGAACGCCAGGGTGATAACTCGTCTGCTGTATCGAGACGAACGTCGCGGTTGTTTCTAGGTTTCTTGTGAACCGTCGAGGTTTGGAACTAGGGATTTTGCCGTGGCTCCGCTTTGTTTCGACCGCGAGGTCTTTTGTTGGCATTGTATCTGCATCTTGATAGACTGCGAAGGAACGCTATTGTTAACATCTTGTCTGTTGTATCGAGATGATTGTTGAGATGAAGCTGGGATTTTGCCGTCGCTTCACTTTGTTTCGACCGCGAGGTCTTTTGTTGGCGTTGTATCTGCATCTTGATGGACTGTGAAGGAACGCCTTTGTTGATTCTCAGGCCGTAGATATTGCCGTTAAGATTTGGCTCCGTTTTGTGATGGAGCATTGGGAGGGAAAGGGTGCTTCCTTCTTTGTTTGTGCCCCTGGATTGTATACAGAGATTGCTGTGCTATCGCCTGTAGGGCAAAAGTTTCATTCATTTTTTTTTATTATTTTATTTCCGCGATGCTCTATCATTTCAGCTTTATATCGCGAAGGTCGCGATTGCCCAATCATTTCGGCTGTTTTTTATTTTTACTCGCTGCTTTTTTTTATTGCGAGTTGCCCAATCATTTCGGCTATTTTATGCTCATACGTTTTTACTTGCTGCTTTTTATTGCAAGTTGCCCCATCATTTCGGCTGTTTCGTATGCATGTGCGGCCTACTGGCTTTTTGCCGTAAACCTGAAATTAGACACCGCTTTCGACATCAGCACCGCTACAACTGGGATATTGCCAGGAGCGAATCATCATTTGCCTCTGTCGATGTCGAACAAAGGTGACTTAGTGAACAGGGTTAAGGTCCTGTCGACTAAGGATTTTGACTTTATGAGCCGTAAGGGTCTCACAAAGGTATTTCTCCCTACAGGTCGTGAGGATCTTGTAGGTGTATTTTCTCCTTAGGAATCGTGAGGATTCCTAAGTGCATGTTCCCCTGTAAGTCGTAAGGATCTTACAAAAGGGTTTTCTCCTTATAAGTCGAGAGAACTTGCAAGGGTTGTTCATCGTGCGAACATATCCCTAGTCACGGATGGGACTTGGTTAGGGAAATGTTTACTCGCGCCTATGGATTGTATACAAGGGTCAGTGCTGAGCCACTTGTAGGGCAATATCGAAGGTTGTGGGGGTTGCTTAAGCACAGATTTAGGTCTCTGTAACTTAAGACTTTCAAATCTTATGAGCCGTGAGGGTCTCATAAAAGGATTCTCCTTACAAGTCGTGAGGATCTCGCAAGTGTAATTTCTCCTTAGGAATCGCGAGGATTCCTAAGTGTGTTGCTCCCTTATAAGTCGTAAAGATCTCACGCAGGTGGTTTATCCTTACAAAGTCGAGAGGACCCTGCAAGTGCCTTTTAACGAGGTTGCGTCCTTTCGGGTTTTCACAAACATTCGCCGGTAGCCCTGCTGTTTTACTCATGGAGCCCTTTCGGGTTTTCATCCGTGCCCATTTTGCTAGTGGACATACCGTTTTCTCTCTCTTTTTTTTCATTTTTTCATTTTTTTCCTTTTTTTCTTCTTTTTTTCTTTTTCTTTTTTTTTATATCGGCTTTGTGATGTTTCAATCCACCGTAGTTTATTGACATTTCGGTCAACAGCTAGTTTTAGGACATAGTTGTCCGTCATTAGTTTAAGGACGTTTCGGTCCGTCATTAGTTTAAGGACATTTCGGTTCGCTGTCGCCGTATTCGAGGCGAATCTCTACTTTATTGATTTTTCAGTCTATGGGGTTTTCCCTATGAATGAGCATGATGCCCCCAGCGTATCCATCTTTCTCAGAGCGTGCGGTTGTGGCTGGTTCACCCTCCAGTTTTCGGAGATGACGAACTTACCCTGTTGGTATTGGTCTTCAACCCAGTTTCTGAAGACGTAACAGTTTTCGATCGGATGGCCCAATACTTTGTGGTAAGGGCAATAATTAGAACTGTTGACATCATCCAGTTGTAATTGGTGTTTTAGCTCCGGTAGAGTGATAAGCCTGTTATGAACTGCCATTTCGAACAGCCTCCTTGTTTCATCCTGGGAAAATGAGTAAGGACGTCTTAGCCTCTCCTCGAGAGATATGCGTGGACGCATATTGTTTTGACGAACAACCGGTCTAGGGCCACTCGACTGTTGTTGAGTGTTGGCGACGAAGGTCATTTCCCCTTTCCTTTATCCTTTTTGCTCGATCCTTTATTTGCGGGGCCGAGATTTTTTCGAGTAGCGGGCGATTGCACGGCTGAATGTTCTTGCAACTCCTCAATTCTTTCATTTTTGAAATGGATTCCTTGAGGAGAGGGTTGAGGGCAACTTCTTCATTAGAGTCGCTTCCAAAGGTGATAATTTGCGATCCCTTGGAGTCGGCTATGTGACAGTCATCGGCGGCTCTTTTGCGCTCATCTATCGCATTTTTCTGATGTCTACGAGCTTCACGCTTTGTCCTATTGAAGTGTTGCTTTTGAGCGACATACCCTTGCTACCAACACTTAAAGGAGTCGCAGTCTTCCGTAGGATGTATGATCTTCTGATGATATAAGCAAAAGTTAGGATGCATCTCTACTCTACCGAGAGTATTTTCTTCAGAGGGTGGTAGCTTCATTCCCAGTAATAGGGCTTTGGCGAACCTTTTCCTCGTCTTGAATTTGTTTTTATTCGCAGTGGATGACTTTTGATTTGACGGAAGTGTCTTGACTCTTTGGTTTAATAGTGGGTGTTTGTCTCCTTCCAGTATGGCCACCTCACGCTCTTGATTGGTTTTAACTTTCAGACGAATCTTATTCAGGAAGGCATCGATCAACTCGTCTAACGGCCGCAGAATTTCTGGTTCAGGGTCCGCCTTCGGTTTCTCGGCGCAAGGAGCGTCTTTATCATCCGCCAATGAATGAGAGATCACATGACAAGTCATTTCGTAGTCTTCGGATTCATCTGATGAGTCTTCTCCATCGTTTTCGTCCTCGACAAAAGAACAAGTTGCCCCTGGCGTGTCCGTCTTCTTTGGAGTGTGTGGCTGTGGTGGGTTTACCTTCCAGTTTTTAGACAGCGCGAACTTGCCTTGTAGGTACTGATCCTCGATCCATCCCTTAAAGATGAAACAATCCTCAATCGGGTGACTTACCGTTTGGTGGTAAGGGTAATAATTGGGATTATTGAGATCGTCTGGCTGCGACAGACGTTTTGGACTCGGCAGATTGATGAGTCTGTTGCGCACTGCTGGCTCGAACAGTCTTCTCGTTTTATTCTGAGGAAACGAGTAAGGACGTCCCAGCCTCTCCTTAAGGGATGGGCATGGACGCACGTTGTTTTGGTGAACAACCGGTTTTGAGTTACTCTACTGTTGTTGAGCATTGGCGACAACGATCGCTTTCCCTTTTCCTTTCTCATTTCGAGAATCTGATTTTGGGGGAGACGGTCCATGGACCATCTGGTCCATTTGGGCTAATTTGTCGATCAGGGCCTGGAAGGTGGTCGGCCTGAAGAACATCATGAATTGGGATATGGTCGCATGCGGATCGAGGGTTCCCACGAACATGCCCACCGCAGGTGCCTCTTCTATGCGTTGTTCGCATTTCGACCATAGGTTCCACCATCGTGTTGCGTATTGGACCCACGTTTCGCCTGGCCTTATCCTGGCATTTATCAGTACTGTTATCGGGGTGCGTTCACTAGCACTCGCGAATCTTTGTGTAAACAATAGCTCCATCTCCGCGAATGTTTTGACAGAGTCATTAGGTAGCTCCGAATACCATTCAAAAGCCGTTTCTGCTAAGCTGCCGACGAATTGGCGACGCAACAGTTTGTCGTCGCCTCCAATGTTGCCGCATAAGGCCCTGAATTGAGCGACATACTGATGTGGATTCCCTGTCCCTTTATATACGTGGAACTTAGGGATCGTATATCCCGGCGGGTAACTGATTTGGTCATACCAGCTTGGATAGGGTCGTCCGGTTCTAACAATTTGCCCAGCCGCTTCATTCACTTGATGAACCCGTATTTGATGACCTATATAGTCATCCAGCGCGGCCTTGGAAATGGTTTCATCTTTGACTGCTGAAAGAGCCGGCGGAGGATTAGATGTCTCCCTTCTATCGTCTTCAACAATGATTGGAGGGTCATCAGCTGGAGGGTCCGGCTGTAACATCATCTTTACCATATCCTGGAAGAGGAGCGCCATTTGTTTTATGTTGGCCGCTTGCTCTGCGGCTTCTTTGTCCTTCTTTTCGAGGACTCTGCGTAAGAAATCAACATCAGTCTCCTGTTCATGACGCTATTCCGATGACGCCTCCAAACTTTCTTTTGGCCCAGTAAGTGCAGCCATTGCAATCATCATTTCCTGAACCTTCTGTTGCTTCTCCTGGGCTTTTATCATGGATCGGGTGAGCAGTCGGTGACCCATCAAAGCGCGGCTATCCTCTTTCCCGGATGCCATATAAATAGTATGCACCACTATGCCCCCAGACTTGGGGCATTTGTGTTTAGCGCTTTTACGGTTCGCCATGTTCACAGGGGCTTTTTGCAGCCTCCTTTTCTTTTGAGTGATTGATGTTGAGGGAGCCGTTGCAGTGGGCACCCAAGTAGCTGTCGCCTTTTGTGGTTTGACAGGACGGTTTTCTTCTCGCTGAACCTTTATCTTTTTCTGTCGGCAGGAGTAATCTTAATCAATCATCGACTCCTAGACCTGTCGCCAGACTTTGTAAATTTTGGAGAACAGCTGCTGAGGGGGCTGCTCCGGCTTCTTCTCTGGAGCATTCTCCACAGGTGAAGGAGATCGTTTCAACACCACAGTAGGAGAGTTTCTGCGCACCGTGTTCAGCAACTCAAAGTTGTTCCCAGTTGGAATAGCAGTATCGATCCCCACCGTTGGAGCTGGCGGAGTTATCCCAGAGGGAGAGTTGCCCCCAGCCTTCCTCACTCGGCACTAGTGGCGACATCGAGCGTGTCTTGCGGATGGAGTTGTTTCAGCTATAAGGGTGACTTCGTCATGCACCTTGCTTTGAGGAGAGACTGTTATTGGTGTTAGCCTGTCGAAGACCGACACCCGTTGAGAAGCAATGTCTAATCTGTCAAAGACAAACCTCTGAGCAGGGGAAGCAGCTTTGAGGACCTCGCCTGGAGCAGCAATTGGAATGGCCAGCCTTGTAAAACTGACTTCTTGGAAGGAGGAGGCTTTCCGATGATTTTGTCCGCTTGAGCCGGGGTGGCTATCCACTTTGGGATGGCAGCTTTGGGTATCGCGGGCTTGCAGACGTTCATGCTCTATTTGTTGAGAACTGAGGTATTAGAGTTGAGCGACCCATTGAGAGGGGCAATGGCAGTGGTAAGTCGATCAAAGACCGACTTCTTTGGGGCTTCTTGCAGCGTCATTGGAACATTGAAGCTCATCGGTGGGAGCATGGTCCCGAAGAATAGTCCAGTGGTGGCTTGAGTTACCTGCTCCACTGGCATCTTGAAAAGAGAGGCCGCTTGGGGCCCGTAAGTCACTCCTCCAGTAGGGACGGAGCGAGAGTTGCAGTTGCAGGCGGTGCAGTTTGAGGCCATTAATCTTCTGTTCTCTGCACGGACCAAGACACCAAATCTTAGTACATCGAATCCACAGGAAACTACGGCAAACAGCGATTTGTTTGCGAACACGACATACGAAGTGTGGAGTGGAAAGAGGAAAAGGTCCTACCGGGCGTGCCAGAATCTGTTCCCCTCCGAAAGACGGCGCAGACGACGTAGGGACGTCTCGCCTGAGATTTGGGGCATATGCTATTTGGTTTTATCCGTCCACCTCTCCGAAGATGCCAAGCTGATTTATGGCACCGTGTATCGGAGGTTTAGACGGATGCGGCCGATTTAGCAGACTTCGTCAGATTCCCCCTCGCTTGAGGGGTTTTTGATTGTGGGGACGCTCTTCCCTGCAGGCGCAAGCCCCTGCAGTTAATTACGCTACCGCATCGCGGTAACAACTTTCTCCTTCTCATGAATTTCACTTCATGTCGTGGGTGTTTGTTTTGTTTGTGGATGCCCGTGGATTGTATACAGAGACTAAGTTATGCCGTCGCCCGTAGGACGTGGATTAGTCCAAATTCGTGTTTACTTAGATTTGGGTTTGGTGTTTTAGTTTAAGGATATGTTAGCCATATTGAGGCTAAGATCAACTTAAACGTTCGTTAAGGATACGTTAGTCCTATTTGAGACTAAGATCAACTTAACGGAAAGAGCATTTAGGGGCTCTATTATTCCAGTTTAGGGACGTAGTGGTCCATTTAATATATGGCCGTCGAGGCCCGTCACCTCTCTGATGACGTTGAAAGATTACAACGATAGGTGTCAGAAGAGTTCAGAGATGTACCCTTGAACCAAATTTGATTAGGGAATATGTAGTCCGCTTGAATGTTTAAGGATGCGTTAGCCAGATTTGAGGCTAAGATAAACTTAAACGGGATCGTTTAGATCTGACAAAAAGAGCGTTTAGGGGATCTATTGTTCCAGTTTAGGGACGTAATGGTCCATGTTCCAGTTTAGGGACGTGGGGGTCCATTTTATTTGTGGCCGTCGGGACTCGTCACCTCTCTGACGTCGTTGAAGGATTACAACGATAGGTGTCAGAGGAGTTCAGAGATGTACCATTGAACCAGGTGTAAATTGATTTAAGAGAGCAGCCGTGCTCAGTCAATTTAATTTGAGAACTTATGGCCAGAATTGGGCTAAGTCCAGTTGAGAATATTCAACGTTGTTATCTTTGCACTGCATTTTATTTTGGCCTGCTGGCCTTTTTGATTTGGGCTCTGTCCCTTTATAAATGATGCAGAGCATCTGTATGGGCTCTGCCCTTCTTTAAAATAATGCATAGCATTTAATTTGGCCTGTTAGGCCTTTTCAATTGGGCTTGGCCCTTCTGTAAATAATGCATTGCATTAATTGTCTAACATTAGCTTGTCAGGCGCTTTGCACCAATTATTAAGCGCGGGCGCAAGCACATATGGAGGTGACACGTGTCACGCTCTGGTGAGCGCAAGCGTAACAGCGCAGTGCGCTGCGCTGTTGCGCCGCCGACACGTGGCGCTCTCTGGTGGCTTGCGCCAACCCCGGAGCGCAACAGTGCAGTTTTTGCAAGTGCAAGGCACTGTTTCAATAACTTGATCTAATTTTGGATTCTAAGAGAGGAATCTTTTAAGATTCCAGAACCGATGGTTCATAAAAAAGTGCAAGGCACTGTTATTATTTATTTTTTATTGAAGATCATTGATCTTGTTCTTAGATCAATGATCTATTCAGAAGAAATTCTTCTTTTATAAAAGATTTTTACCTTTTTTTTCTTGAGTTCTTTCTCAAAATTCTTGATGATGATGTCGATGTGTTTTGAATTGGGGTCTAAGGGTCTTTATATCGTGCCCATTAATTAGTTAAATTTGTTAAAGAGATTTTTCTTTGAGTGATTTGAGGAATCTTCCCCACCGTTGGATCTTTGATCCAAGGGCTTCTGTTTTACAGAAGATAATCTTCTTGTTTTAACAAGAACAGAAAGATCTTACTAGAATTTTAATTCTGTTTAGCGCAAACGCCCCAGCGCTTGACACGTGTCACGCAGCGCACAGCGCAGCTGCGCTGACACATGTCGTGCAGCGCACAGCGCAGCGCAGCTGTGCTTGTGCAACTGCGCTGACACGTGTCGCGCAGCGCTTGCGCAACTGCGCTGACACGTGTCGCGTAGTGCAGCTCTTGCGCAACTGAAGTGTTGCTTCCTTTAATTTTTGTTTTAAATAGAGCCTTGCTCTGATTGGGCGCACTGCCTTGGGCGCTGTGCCGACGTATTAGCTTTTGACACATGGCGTGTTGCGCGCAGCGCACGGAATTTGAAGCGTTCCTTCAATTTTTGAATTTTTGAAATTCAAACAGAGCTTTGCTCTGATTGGGGGAAACACGGTAAACATGATTCAAGCTGGCGTTAAAACAAGAACTGGAAAGCAATGAAACCGAGAGAAGCAAGGTAATATAATGACCATGAAATAAGGAAGTGAATCAAGATCAGGACTCCAAGTTACTTAAATAGAGTACCGCATTGTAACCATGCTGCAGTTCTTGGGTACAATTACATAATTCTACTCAAATCGCCCAAATCTTAGTATCAGAATCAAAAAAATAGGGAGAAACAATAGAGAACCAAAATGGTTTCAAGCCGAGATGCAAAGTTGTTTACATATTGTCAAGACGAAGGATAAAAGAAAGATATGATTCAAGAATCACGAAACAAGGTGGCAGGATATGTTCCTAATCACGAGTATTCTGATTCGTGTATTGGGTCCAATATCCAACTACAAAAAGAATTAAACTTGATTAACCTATATCCTATGGCTCTGATACCAAAAGAACCATGTCACGCCCCGCTTCCCAGAGTGCGCTACTATCGGCACGTGACAGATCCAACCATGCTACCTGTGGTTAGGAAACATCCCTCCACAGTCACATTACGGCTGTCTATAGATATCAAGAACAGGAAAATAAAAGAAACTATCTAGTACATGTCTATGAGCCAGAAATAACGAGTCAAGAAATAATATGCGGAAGCAATAAATTCAAGTAACAATAACAATCTGGAAAGTACGTCCCAAAATACGGGCTCACAATTAAGAATGAAAGTACAAAAATAAAACTAAATTAACTATCAACTAACAGGATCTTCACTGCTCGGCTTGTTGGTCAAAATACTCCTGAACTGCCAGCGACAGAGATAAAGGATCTGGGCCATGCAAAACCCAAACGTCAGTGCGTCATGATATCAAACAATAATAAATGAACAGGATACACGAGTTATGCAGGCATGAATCATAAATAGTAACAAGTCAATAGGGATGTATAACAGTGAAATGTATCAGTATATGCGACGTGCAGTGATCAATCTAAGTTGTGCTACTGGGTTGTCTATTCTAAAGTTTGTCTGAAATCGATTAATGTAATTCTCCATGTAACTGAAAGAATATGTCCTATTATCCCCTGGGACTACGGATCAATTAGTGGGAGTCATGAATGACTCTGCCCCGTTATCCCCCGGGACCACGGATCAAGTAAGAATCACGAATGATTCTGTCCCATTATCCCTCGGGACCACGGATCAAGTAATACCCTTTTAATCTACACTTCAGTTACACTTTTGATTTCCCCATACCCCCAAAGTTATGTATTCAAGTCGGGTATTGATAATATGGAATTAATGCCAACGCAGAATCAAGCAGGTACAAGTTTGTCTATATAGACAACAAAATACGTTCGTCAGGACAAGTCAGGATTGTCGGCATTATTAACCGGATCAAGTAACATGTTAAGCAGTGGTATATCAGGTCATGTCGGGTAGTGCACAGGTATCACAAGGATGCTCAAAGTAAATCTGTAATAAGTGTCGAATCACGGTAAAAAGCACGGATGCACGAGTAATAAGCAGTGATATCATAACATGAGTCAATGAGTAATATGATGTACATTATCAAGCAAGAGGTACTGATATAACGGTAATGTGATATAATATGATGTGGCATATTACTAGATATATAATATATGATACTGATGCGAACGGCTATCGGAAAATAGTAAATAGTAATATGGGATGCATAACTAAACAATATGTAATGTTATTATTCACATGGATGTAAAATATAGTAGTATGTAGTAAGATAAACTTGCATGTGACTAGATATGTAAATAACGGTATAGATATGTACGAGTATCGGAACTGTAAAACTGTAACATGGGATGCACGATACAATAAACATGTAATATTTTATTCATATGAATATAGATATATTAGCATAGCATGTAGCAAGGTAAACTTGCCTGATCGGATCTCCAGACGGGATGTGTACGGCGCGTACGATGTCGGTAAATGTCATGACGCACACGCAGGCGTACAGAACTAAACCAAGCAAAGCGGGGATGTGACCAAACTGGTTGGGGCTGTTTATAGGATCGCCTGGATCGTCGGCAGCGGCACGGCTCCGGCGATGACCGGAAAATGACTGAGAGAAGAAAGAGAAGAAGATAGGAGAAGGAGGGGTCTGTTGTGATGAGGCTGTGGGGTCTAATGTGCTTTAGGGTCAGAGAAGGCGACGAGGGGATGACGACGACGACAGGTCATCGACGACGAGGCGGGCGCGAGGCAGCGGCGTTGGTTCGAGACGAGGAGGCGGGAAAAGAAAAGAAGAAGATGAGAGAGATCAAGAAATGGGTACGTGGTAGGGTATAAGGGTTATTATATATAGGGTAATTATGGGGTTAGAAAAATATATATAAATTATTTAGAGAGAGAGACTGATTGATTGTTAGGATATGATTAACTAATATATATATATTTATATATGTAAGAGAGAGAGAGATGAGATTGGAGAGAGAGAGAGATGAGATTCTGTGTTTGGGGGGTGCTTTAATTAATATATAGAAATGGAGAGAGAGAGAGAGACAGAGAGCGAGAGTGATTGGCGGAGTGGGTTGGTGGAAGAAAAAAAGCGAGAGATAGATAGACGAAATTAAGGCGTGATTGCAGGCAAGGATTAGGATAAATAGAGAGAGTGAGAAAAGAAGGAAAGGAGAGAGAACGGGGAGAGAGAGGAAAGTATAATTTTATAATAATATATAATAATAATAATATATATTATAATAATAATATATAATATAATATAATATGATATAATATATATTATAATAATAATATATAATATAATATAATATAATATAATATATATTTATGCGAACAGTAATATTAGTTTAGAAATATAATAATATATAAACTTGTGTTTTTAGGTTAAAACAAAAGTACTCCGAAAAATACCCGGATTGTATCTAAAAATCTAGTTTTAAAATATAAATAATATACGGATAAGTTAAAACCATAATGCGATGTCCGGTTGATAAAAATGCATACCCCCAAGAACGGATGCACGTAAAATGCACGTAGCGATCCAAACGAGTCCGTTTCAATAAATGGAACGAGAACACGATGTACTAATGGAACCACAGGGTCAGGGGTATGATACATGTCATGTTGGGTATTTTTAAAATATATTATCTGATTATATTTGCATTATTAAAAAAATGTAGATGCCCGATATATGATACGGGTAAAGAGGATATAAAACAAGAAAGTGCACGGAATCTCATAATTAGCCGGGATAAATCATAAACAATAATTAAGACGGGTTCCAGCACTCGGGTAGGGTCGGAGGCAATTACAGATGCCAATTATACTATTCACATCCAAACAAAAACAAATCAAGAAATAACCATAATTAAAAAATACCTAAAACAGAACTGGTATAAATAAACTAGGGTGTTACAATTTGTGTCCACAACAATATGCGCCTACCATTGATACTGTTCCTATAACCGTCCTCCTATAAACATTTATCAATAGACATTCAAATCCAAGTTCTTTCCATTATTTGATCGACATGAATATGTTAACCCATGGCTTTTTGATAGGACACATTCTTGATCCATCGGTTCTGTTCCTATAACGGACTCCTTATGGACATTTATCGAAAGACATTCAAATTCAAGTCCTTTCCATTTTAGATTGACCTGTATATTTCAACCCATGACTGTTTTGATTATACACGTATTTTTTCTTTAGTTTCACTATTTTTAAATGCACTATAAAGTTATTTCAAGCTTCTTCACTTGTCTCGTTCTTTAGGACTTAAATCTTTCTTTAATCTAAATTTTAAATTTCTGAGCCTATTTCCTTATTATTACTATTAAATTTCTGAATTCATGTCCATATATCATTGATTCTTCTATCTATGACTGTTGTAATTCTGATTCCATAGTGATCTATGTATTTCATGGTTTTTCATTTGTCCCGTACTTTAAAAGGGACTTGAATCTAAGTTTTTTTAATCTAAATTTAAATTTTTTAATCTATTTCCTAAACATTAATGCTATCTATAACTATATCGACACTGATTTCTTAGTGATTTAATATTTCTACGGGCTCAATTATTGTATTTTTCTAATATCCTCCAACCTATGTCCATAATTATATGTGCCTACCATTGATTCTGTTCTTATAACACGTGTTATTGCGTGTCTCATTTGAGTCCTATGCTTGTCATATAGGTCTCTAATATTTTGTCCATATGATGATATGGAGACGACCAACGTCTAAAGGAGGACGTTGGCGACTGGTGCTGTTCGGCAAGTGGTTTCAGCTGGCGATCGTTGGTGGACGGTGTTCAATAGCGATCGGCAAATGAGTATATATACATACGTAAAATCTGGGTGAGTGGCGGGCTATATATAAAAACCCATAATTTATATACATTTGGGAACAAAATGATGTGTGTGTAATTTTAATTTGGAAACCGATCCCAACTAAGTTAAAGGTTATATTAATATAAATTGATATTACATTCCTAATTTAGACAGCTGAGGTTGTTGCGTTGGCTTATTTTATAAGCAATGAGTCTTTTAACATCTTTCTTTATAATTTCCTTTTTTATTCGCTCAAAGGAAACGGGTCACTGTCACTGCGATTTCATATCAACATCGAAATCCTAACCACCGTGGATTCTGAGGAGCCGCCGGCGGAGATCTTTCCCTACAAAACCTTAACCCGCAGACTTTGAAACCCCCATGAGAGCTGATGAACCGCCGGTGATGACGCAGCCGCCGGTGATGTAAAGGTTCATCTTTCCCCATGGGAGTCCGATCAGCCGCCGGCTATGACGTGGCCCCAGGCGATGTTGAGGCGGCGAAATTAGAAGAAAGAGGAGGAATTGGAAGCCTCCTAAGGCTGCTGATGCCAAAAATTGGTTCAATTGAAGAAGGATGTTGTTGATGATGGTGGTGGTGGTGAGATTGAGAGTTTTGATGTTAGGAAATTGATCTGCCTATTGACAAAAAACCCAACTTTGGAAAAAATGATAAGATTTTGGATGCAGTTGTTCTCAACAGAAAGGAGCGTCATCCAAGTAAGTTTTTCTAATTTGATTCAATTTATTTTTCAAGAAATTTGATTGTTTAATTTTGGTTTTTATTTTTTAAACTCAGTTGAAGTTGAAGAGGACTCACACAGAAGCATTGATAAAGTGCTTTTTTTCCAGTTTATTTGATAATGTGGAGAGACATCTCGAAGTCTGCTTTAGTTTTTGGGTTTGGTACATTCATTCTTCTCTCTTCCTCTAGGTAATCTCTTTCCTTTTGAAATCTTAAAAAAAATTGAAAAAAATTAATTAGTAATATTGTATCAAATTTTCCAATATGCAGCCTCATATCAGCAATTTCCTATATGGCCTTAATTTTTATTTACAAGTCCATTCTTAGAAGGTAATCAAAATTAATCCTTCAAGAAACAATTATTTAATTGCATTCTGCAGTTTGTATTCCGACTGAAAATTTTGTTTTTTGAAACAGGGGAGTTTTAGAATTTGGTGAGAAAGATGAGAGATGCATGGTTAGAGAAGAAGATGCTACTCTTAGACCCCTCCTTTCTTTTGTTAATGGAGCGTTGGCAAATATCAAAAAACTTTTCTCTCGAGATCCTGCAACTACAATGAAGGTGAACCTTTTTTTAAAAACAAACCTAGTTCCCATGCAGTGAAATTTTTACACTTTGTTTGTGGAACGTTTATTCACATTACTAGATTTTGGTCCATAAATGCATCACGCCACAACCTGTATTACAGTGTTGAAATCTTTTCACGAATTAACTGAATTAGGATACATTGACTAATATATCTTGACAATACAAACCAACCCTTCACATTACTAGATTTTGGTCCATAAATGGATCACGCCACAACCTTTTTTACAATGTTGAAATCTTTTTCACGAATTAACTGATTTAGGATACGATGACTGATATAACCTGAAAATACAATCGTTCGTGGAACCAACCGTTCACATTACTAGATTTTGGTCCATAAGTGCATCACACCACAACCTTTTTTGATATTGACCTGTAGACTTAAAATTTTGATATCGAATTATTTTTAAGATGGCTTTCCATGAGTAAACTCGACCTATGTCTAAAATATATTAGAAATAGAGCTACGATTAACCTGGTTCTATTGGGCACCATGTGTTCTTATCTTTTTGTTATTTTGTGATACGTTTAGTAGCAATGTCCACAAAAAATATGAACCTACCATTGATTCTGTACCTATAATCGTTCCTACTATAGCTATTTATGAAATGACATTCAAGCTCAAGTCCTCCATTATTTAATCGGTGTGACTATGTCAACCCGTGACTTTTCGATCGTACACATTCATGATCCACCGATTATGTTCCTATAACCATCATCCTATGGACATTTATCAAGCTGTTTTTAAAGGAACTATAAAATTATTCAAGCTGTTTACTTGTATCGTTCTGTAAAAAGACTTAAATCTATTTTTTAATCTAAATTTCAAATTTTCGAAACCATTTCCTTATTATTACTACCAAATTTCTGAATCCATTTCCATATGCACCTATCTTTCATTCCCCGTATATAACAGTGTTAATCCTAATTCCCTGCTGATTTAATCTATGCATATTATTTCCTTTTCATGATGTCCTCCAATTTTTATCCACGGCAGTATGTACGTGCCATTGATTCTCTTTTTATAACTGCCTCATATTGGACATTTGTCAATAGGCATTCAAGCTGAAGTTCTCTCTATATTTAGATCAACCTGTATATATCCAATAGGCATTCAATAGGCATTCAAGTTGAAGTTCTCTTCATATTCAAATTTTTGTCCAAATTTACTTTACACACGTAACCAATTATTCATGATACCTTCATTTTTTTTTGTCATCATCCAGCCTTTTTGGATACAACATCGCTTTTCAATTGTCCCGTTTATAAAATATTCAAAACCGTCTCCAATTCTTAAAGAAAATTCCTCATGATTTCAAAGACTTTTACCCCCATTTTGCATTTCAACACTTTTTTTTTATCTATTAGAAGGGCTGTATTTTGAAAAAATTTCAATTGTACTAAATTTCTAAATCTATTTTCTTGATATTACCACTTCCATAGGCACTATAAATTCACTTTTTATTTACTTAAAGCAATTGAAGTTATTGTTAAATTTTAAATTTCTATACCTTTTTCCTTAATTACACTATTTAAAAATGTGCCAAGTTGTTATTTCAAGGTTTTTCACTTGACCCGTACTTTAAAAGGGGCTTGAATCTAATTTTTTAATCTAAATGTAAAATTTTAAATCTATTTCCTGAACATTACTACTTTCAAATTTCTAAATCTATTTCCATATGCATCTATCATTGATTCTCCCGTGTATAACTGTATTGACCCTGATTTCTTGGTGATTTAATCTTTTTCTAATAAACTCCAATTTGTGTCCACAACAATATGCGCCTACTATTGATACTGTTCCTATAACCGTCCTCCTATAAACATTTATCAAGAGACATTCAAATCCAAGTTCTTTCCATTATTTGATCGACATGAATATGTTAAACCATGACTTTTTGATAGGACACATTCTTGATCCATTGGTTCTGTTCCTATAACGGACTCCTTTTGGACATTTATCGAAAGACATTCAAATTCAAGTCCTTTCCATTTTAGATCGACCTGTATATTTCAACCCATGACTGTTTTGATTATACACGTATTTTTCTTTAGTTTCACAATTTTTAAATGCACTATAAAGTTATTTCAAGTTTCTTCACTTGTCTCGTTCTTTAGGACTTAAATCTTTTTTAATCTAAATTTTAAATTTCTGAGCCTATTTCCTTATTATTAGTATTAAATTTCTGAATTCATGTCCATATATCATTGATTCTTCTATCTATGACTGGTGTAATTCTGATTCCTTAGTGATTTACGTATTTCATGGTTTTTCATTTGTCCCGTACTTTAAAAGGGATTTGAATCTAAGTTTTTTTAATCTAAATTTAAATTTTTTAATCTATTTTCTAAACATTAATGCTATCTATAACTATATCGACATTGATTTCTTAGTGATTTAATCTTTCTACGGGCTCAATTATTGTATTTTTCTAATATCCTCCAACCTGTGTCCATAATTATATGTGCCTACCGTTGATTTTGTTCTTATAACACGTGTTATTGCGTGTGTCATTTGAGTCCTATGCTTGTCATATAGGTCTCTAATATTTTGTCTATATGATGATATGGAGACGGCCAACGTCTAAAGGAGGACGTTGGCGACTGGTGCTGTTCGGCAAGTGGTTTCAGCTGGCGATCGTTGGTGGACAGTGTTCAATAGCGATCGGCAAATGAGTATATATACATACGTAAAATCTGGGTGGGTGGCGGGCTATATATAAAAACCCATAATTTATATTACATTCGGGAACAAAATGGTGTGTGTGTAATTTTAATTTGGAAACCGACCCCAACTAAGTCAAAGGTTATATTAATATAAATTGATATTACATTCTTAATTTAGATAGTTGCGGTTGTTGCGTTGGCTTATTTTATAGGCAACGAGTCTTTTAACATCTTTCTTTAAAATTTCCGTTTTTATTCACTCAAAGGAAACGGGTCACTGTCACCGCGATTTCATATCTCCATCGAAACCCTAACCATCGTGGATTCTGAGGAGCTGCCGGCGGAGATCTTTCCCCACAAAACCTTAACCCGCAGACTTTGAAATCCCCATGAGAGCTGACGAACCGCCGGTGATGTAAAGGTGCATCTTTCCCCATGGGTGTCAGATCAGCCGCCGGCTATGACGTGGCCCCAGGCGATGTTGAGGCGGCGAAATTAGAAGAAAGAGGAGGAATTGGAAGCCTCCTAAGGCTGCTGATGCCAAAAATTGGTTCAATTGGAAAAGGATGTTGTTGATGATGGTGGTGGTGGTGAGATTGAGAGTTTTGATGTTAAGGAAATTGATCTGCCTATTGAGAAAAACCCAACTTTGGAAAAAATGAGAAGATTTTGGATGCAATTGTTCTCAACAGAAAGGAGCCTCATCCAAGTAAGTTTTTCTAATTTGATTCAATTTATTTTTCAAGAAATTTGATTGTTTAATTTTGGTTTTTATTTTTTAAATTCAGTTGAAGTTGAACAGGACTCACACAGAAGCATAAATAAAGTGCTTTTATTTCCAGTTGATTTGATAATGTGGAGAGACATCTCGAAGTCTGCTTTAGTTTTTGGGTTTGGTACATTCATTCTTCTCTCTTCGTCTCGGTAATCTCTTTCCTTTGGAAATCTGAAAAAAATCTGAAAAAAATTTGAAAAAAATTAATATTAATATTGTATCAAATTTTCCAATATGCAGCCTCATATCAGCAATTTCCTATCTGGCTTTAATTTTTATTTACAAGTCCATTCTTAGAAGGTAATCAAAATTAATCCTTCAAGAAACAATTATTTAATTGCATTCTGCAGTTTGTATTCCGAATGAAAATTTTGTTTTTTAAAACAGGGGAGTTTTAGAATTTGGTGGGAAAGATGAGAGATCCATGGTTAGAGAAGAAGATGCTACTCTTAGACTTCTCCTTTCTTTTGTTAATGGAGTGTTGGCAAATATCAAAAAACTTTTCTCTGGAGATCCTGCAACAATAATGAAGGTGAACCTTTTTTTAAAAACAAACCCAGTTCTCATGCAGTGAAATTTGTACACTTTGTTTGTGGAACGTTTATTCACATTACTAGATTTTGCTCCATAATGCATCACGCCACAACCTGTTTTACAGTGTTGAAATCTTTTCACGAATTAACTGAATTAGGATACATTGACTAATATATCTTGACAATACGAACCAACCCTTCACATTACTAGATTTTGGTCCATAAATGGATCACGCCACAACCTTTTTTACAATGTTGAAATCTTTTCACGAATTAACTGATTTAGGATACGATGACTGATATAACCTGAAAATACAATCGTTCGTGGAACCAACCGTTCACATTACTAGATTTTGGTCCATAAGTGCATCACACCACAACCTTTTTTGATATTGACCTGTAGACTTAAAATTTTGATATCGAATTATTTTTAAGATGGCTTTCCATGAGTAAACTCGACCTATGTCTAAAATATATTAGAAATAGAGCTACGATTAAGCAGGTTCTATTGGGCACCATGTGTGCTTATCTTTTTATTATTTTGTGATACGTTTAATAGCAATGTCCACAAAAAATATGCACCTACCATTTATTCTGTACCTATAAGCGTTCTAGAAGTCAAGGTGGTGAAATAGAGCTACAATTATTTTTGGTCCATAAATGCACCTGCCACATTGTTAAGAAGGTCACTCCGCTCGGTCTAGAAGTCAAGTTGGTGAATCGGAATCCACGAAGAATCCATTCCATTTGGAAAGAGTTCGGTGAGGCGCTATAAAGTCAAGTATGGGAGGGCGACGAAGGCAACGTCTTTATGGTCCTTTCCTTAAGACCAGCTATATGCCCTTTAAACAGCTCCTAAGTAAGTGCTCTTTATATATAATAAAGTAGTTTTGTACGAAACTTGGGGAAAAGAGCAACCAAGAGCTCACTGAAAAAGGTCAGGGCTCTTTACGAGCGCCTACTTCACTGGCTTCCTTACCACTCAAAGTGAACAGGACCCGCTAGTGCCTATTGCCCTTGAAATCACAGTTAACCAACTTCAGATCAATAAGCACAAGAAGGCAAGTAAACCCTACCACCGATACTAGACTAACGGGTCGACTCACTGCTTCTACTGGCTCTCCATACGCAAGCCGGAGAACACACCATCTCATCATCAGACGACTCTCGGGTACTTGACCGAACAAGGTCAAGTCCGCAACTCACAGTAGATTGAATGAGTGGTTCGCTGTACCGCTGAGACTTCCTTAAAAGCTACTTGTGTGGAGCTTCTTGGCTCTGAACCGATGCCTTCTCGAACTATAGTAGCCTTTTCCACCGTAGTGAGATATCATCCCCCAGTAGTTTCATACCTCGACACGAGATATTCATACAATCGGATCGGAAAAGGACCCACACAAGGACCGACGGATTCGTGGTACTGAAAACCTAATTAGAGGAGAAGGTAGTTGACCGGCAGACCCCTTCACATACGTTAGCCAAAGGCCCCTATCAACTCAATCTGGAAATGGACCGTGAACTCCGACGAAACCCCGTACGACCTGCGGGAGTTCAGTGCTCGGTAGCTGTTATGATCACAACAGATGAACTGACAGCCCATAAGCGATTTGATCTGCTTTTCTCGTTAGAAGCATACGCGTAGGGGCTTATTTGGAGAGTTTAGTAGAGCTGTAGTAGCGGGACTAGTAGCTAGCTCCAGTCTTGTAGAGAGCTGTCCTTTCAATAGGAAGAGCACAATGTTCAAGGATTGGATTGATGAAGAAGACACATCAACATCAGACTCTTCTGTTGGCAAGAAACTCGAAGAATAGAGGTGGTTCTGCTTCACACGGCTCACAGGAAATGATTCAATACTGGCTGTTGAACAGGAGCCGGCTTTCGAGCAATTAGATGCAGGTTTTCTTCTGGCTTGCCATGTTCTGAAAATGAGACTCATTTGACTATGATTTTCTGAGAGTTTGGTAGCACAGATCATTCATCAATAATAATAAGTACTGGCACGACACACTAAGGCCAGAGAACGGTAACCACCTTGCTGCTAGGTTGGGAGAAAGGCGTCAGAATAAGGGCGTGTCTTCGATCCAGTTCCCTAGCTTCATGAGTGGAAAACAAAGGAATGTAGTTCAATAGGGCTTTTTAAACTGAATCAACCGGGCATCAAGGATCACGATTTCTGCCTTCTCAGGATCTGCTAACTCAGCAACAAAGAAGAAGCGAGGGCGAGCTTAGGTGGCTCACTTGCTTCTAAAATGCCCGGTTCGACGAAAAGAGTGGATTCGTCGAAGTCTGGTTAGGAGGTAGGTGATGCCGATTGAACGGAAAAACGTACCCATTGGATGTTGGAAGGTAGACCGGCCCTATAAGAATATCTATCAGTACCGTTCCGCTCGTTCCGGGGACCCCGTTCCGTTTGTTCCGAAGACCCAAGCTTCACTCTGTTTACAATATAGATAGATCTACTGATCTAAAGAACTCCGTGAGCCATGAGCCGCCTATCGGCAAGGCTTGGAAAAGCCAAAAGGCTCCCTCACTAAACTGATTCACATAGGTCCAAACCAGCTGAGCTAGCTCATTTTTCCTTTACGAGATCTCGGCTCTTCGAAATGGTTGGAGAGAGCCAGAGCCCCGCCTCCTCTTGGTTGGCGCCGGGCCCGAGGGTGATGGGACTACTTCCCGAAGGAGCGTTTCGTTCAGGCCGGCAGGAGGGCCCCTGATCTATCAATGGAGGGAGCAAAAAACAGGCTTTGCTCCCCTTTTTTAAAATGAAGAAAGAAGGGTCGAAGTTTAGACCGCTCACAGTAGTTCTACCCATAGAAAAGATCATGAAAGAGGCGATCAGAATGGTACCCGAATCCATTTACAATCCTAAGTTTACGGACACATCGCACTTCCGCTCGGGTCGAGGCTGCCACTCGGCCCTAAGACGAATCAAAGAAGAGTGGGGAACCTCTCGCTGGTTTTTGGAATTCGACATCAGGAAGTGTTTTCACACCATCGACCAACATCGATTCATCTCAATATTTAAGGAAGAGATCGACGATCCCAAGTTCTTTTACTCCACTCAGAAACTGTTTTCTGCCGGACGACTCGTAGGAAGTGAAAGGGGCCCTTACTCCGTCCCACACAGTGTACTACTATCGGCCCTACCAGGCAACATCTACCTATACAAGCTCGACCAGGAGATAGGGAGGATCCGACAGAAGCACAAAATTCCTCTTGTTATGAGAATCGGATCAGTTCTATTAGGGGCAAGTCATCGTATTGATGACCAAGAAAACTCTGGAGAAGAAGCAAGCTTCAACGCTCCCCAAGACAACAGAGCCATCATTGTCGGGAGGGTAAAGAGCATCGCATGCAGTGATCTTTCATTCGCTTGTTTCGTCGTGGCACCCCCCCCCAAAAGCACCCCCCGGCAAAGGGGGACCATTAAACGCCTTTCGTTTTCCCCCTTCAGCGGCCCTTGCCGCCTCCCTTTACAAGCCCTCAAGCCTTCTTTGCGCCGCCTTCATCATAGAAGCCGCCGGGTTGACCCCGAAGGCCGAATTCTATGGTGGAGAAGGCTTTAATAAGAATTTGGCCGTGAGAGACCTTATTAAGTATTGCAAAAAAAGAAGGGGCCCGTTGAGGGGAGGTGATACTAGTTATCAGGTCAGAGAGGCTCCTGGCTCGTAAGCTGGCCCCCTTAAAAACCCGTGACTTATTAATAAGGATTTGTTACGCGCGATATGCTGACGGCTTAGTACTGGAAATCGTAGGTGCCGTAGAGCTTCTCATAGAAATACAAAAACGTATCACCCACATCATACAATCCGGCCTGAACCTTTGGGTAGGCTCCGCAGGATCAACCATAGCTGCGCGGAGTACGGTAGAATTCCCCGGTACGGTCATTCGGGAAGTCCTTCTGAGGACGACTCCTATACAATTCTTGCGAGAGATGGAGAAGCGTCTACGGGTAAAGCACCGTATCCATATAACTGCTTGCCACCTACGCTCCGCCATCCATTTCAAGTTTAGGGACCTAGGTCATAGTATCCCGATCAAACAGCTGACGAAGGGGATGAGCGGAAGATGTCGTCTACTGGACGCGGTTCAACTAGCAGAGACTCTTGGAACAACTGGAGTAAGAAGTCTCTAAGTTAGCGTATTATGGGGGACCGTCAAGCACATCCGGCAAGGATCAAGGGAGATCTCGTTGTTGCATAGCTCAAGTCGGAGCAACGTGCCATCGGACGTTCAAGAGGCAGTCTCACGATCGGGCATGAGTATCTGGAAGTTTTCATTATTTACTCCCGCGAGTCGGAAGGCGGCGGGGGAAAGAGGGGACACTGGGCGAGATCTTTTAGCAGCGAATTCCCCATACAGATAGAGGCGCCTATCAAAAAGATATTCCGAAGGCTTCGGGATCGAGGTCTCATTAGCCGAAGAAGACCAAGGGCAATCCACGTGGCCTCTTTAACGAACGTCAGCGACGGAGACATAGTAAATCGGTCCACGGGCATCGCGATAAGTCCTCTGTCCTACTACAGGTGCCGTGACAACCTTTACCAAGTCTGAATGTTGTCGACCATCAGATCCGCTGGTCCGCTATATTCACCCTAGCACACAAGCACAAATCTTCGGCGCGGAATATAATCCCAAAGTACCCCAAAGACTCAAGTATAGTAAATAAAGAAGGTGGTAAGACCCTTGCAGAGTTCCCAAACAGCATAGAGCTTAGGAAGCTCGGACCCGGTCAAGATCCGAACAACGACGGAGCACTCAACTACATGTTTAATAAGTAGTCTTTTTCTATTAGTTTAGTTGCAAACATGCGTTTCCATGAGATTCGTTGAGTAGGCTTGCGTTATTTGTCTACTATAAGATAGCTAGTTGTGGTCGAAAAAAAGGGCCGAAGCTTCGCTATGGCTCATAACTTGTATTGTAGTCCTAGTCTTGTAGTCGGCCCTCCATGCCTCTTTCGTCTTTTTAATGCGGAGGCCTTTTATTCCTTCATTCATTTTACGGCAGCTTACGCGCCAGAAAAAAGGTAGTGAATACTTGATCAAGAAAACGGATGTGCTACCGCACCATGAAAGCCAATATCGTGCTAACGCTCACTCCGTTGTTTGGTCGTGCCAGATGAGCGCGACTGAATATAGCACGCGAAATTGGTTTGAATTGAGTGTGCTATATTTCAAAGCATTGCATATAATCAGTTTTCTTGCTGGGAGAGGTGAAGGTGTCCTACAATCGGTCTCCCCACCCAGGAAGACCCTTCGCTAGCGAGGCAGCTGTTACAGAGTATGAATAATAGGGAGGAGGTACCTAGGAGACGATGAGTCACTTCGGAAGATGGTCAGGGTAGCTTCTTTTCAAGCCTTGCCTTATGTACGGAAGATGGTCAATTCTTGCTTGCCCGAGCCCTATGGACGAACGAAAGAAATAGCTACTAGCATATAAGGACGCAAAGCAGAGGATGATGGCCACCAACAGTTCAGTAAACCGCTATGCATACGTGGAAGAATTGGATCAAAGAAAGTCGCTGCAGATTCGGATGCATATGTGAGATACGCAAACGAATAGTTGACGATAACGAGGAAGATAGTTCTATGAAAATAGCACTGGTCAACAATTGCCGAAAGCAACAAGGTCTGTATAGTAGCATAGGGAAAGATACGAGGCTAGTGTAGACAAAAGGAGCAGATCGTACAGCTGCATGTACTGATAGACTAAAGAGCGCTAAAGCAGACGAGCAACCTGCAAGAAAGAATGCACGCTGCGTATCACGACCCATATGATAATGCATTGAAGCAGAAATTTCTTATTTCAGAAATACAAAATAGTAGGTAGTAATAGTCTTCCCGATTTGTTGGAGTTGGCTCTACTCGTGTGCTCGAACTTGTGGAAGTGCTCGTATGCTCGGTTGGGTTATCGGGTTGGTTCCTCCTGCTTCGCCTTCGGAGAAAGAAATAATGCTTTCAATGCCAACTTTGATTTCAAATCAAGCTAGCGAGAAGTTAATTCGGTCTCCTTTAATGCTTCACCCATGTTGAAAGTCGAGATCAGGATGTATTAATTATGTCTATTTTGAAACACCCTTTTTTCTTTCTTTTACTAAAGCAGGGCGTAGCTCTCTCCTTCTTCCCGCTCTGGTTAGCACGGTCAAGCTGGTTTAAGTCTGTCTTTCCGATCTCTTCCCTTTCGTGTCCTTCCGGTCTCTTTTCTTCTTTCCGTTCGGTTCGGTAAAGCTTGTTGAAATCTATCATATCCTATCCGTTCAGTTTTGTTCCGAAAGTCCGCAATCTATACTTTAAGCGGTTGAGGCCTATAGAAAGCGAAGCGACAAAACTCCTCTTCTTGTTGCGGGAAGCGTACCATATCATGTATGGCCTTTCTATAAGCCTTGTAGATCATATCTCTTTCCGGTAGCAGTAGCAGGTTTGAGACCGGGTGAAAGGGATAGAATTCCTTGTCTGGTTTCGTCGTGTGCCAACCCCAAAAGGGAATTCCAGAATGCCCGCCGTACTTCCTTTGACTACTCCTGAGATATGGTAGAAAAATTGGGTTTTGGTGGAGAGTGGGGAGTGAAAACACCAATTGCAGCAGAGAACGACCGCATTACAACATGAATTAAGACAGACGACCGAGAAAGAAAGGTAGTTCATACTTGCTGTCTTTCACGAGTCAACAAGCAATGGATAGCGCAAACTAAGAAAGCCGTTGCTTGGTCCTATCGACCGAAGAAAATTCTGCATCCGCCAGACAGGAACTTGCAGCAGATAGTCCTGCCTCACACCTACACTCACGAAAGACAAGAGCGCCTACGCCTTGAACTACCATGCAAGGGATGAGCTACCTATCGACAGCAGTCACTATCGTCTCACAACCTAGGAGAAGGGCTCAACGCGCGAAAGAATAAGCAGCCTTAGCGCATCCGGCAGCCAGCCCTATGAGCTAGCTTACCAGCTCGACCTCCGCCACTACGTACAGTTCCATTTTCGAAATCGTCAAGATGGCACAGTTGTGCAGCATCTACCTCGAGCAGTAAGGACAGAATCGACTACAGATACAGAACCGATTGGATAGTTGATGAAGGATGCTCGCATCACCTGACCGGTGATATGAGTAAGTTTATGAAGTTACGGATGTCTGAAAAGGAAGTGACGCGGTTGTGACTGCATATAACTCTATCTATCCTGTGCCGTGGAGCACGTAGATGACCTCGCGATCTCACCAATGAAAGGGAATTACAGATTGTTATAAGATATTTTTCATGTTCCAGGAATGAAGAAGAATTGAGTTTCGGTTCCACAAATGACGGCAGCCGGGCATTCATTATCTTCTATTTGGGCCTAAAGTGTTAGCGAATGCAGATGTTCGTGGTACTCATGGAAGGAATCAGAGTTCAAATATAGTATGTGTGTGTTGTCCGCTGGTACAACATATGTCGACAAGACCCATCGCCATGAGACAGCAGACCTAACCAGCTATGATCGCCAGCTATGATCGCCTGAAGGTGATGATGAAGAAAGGGATGGTTCATGGCCTACTTTGAAACTCGCTTATTCCTCTTTAACACTTTCTCCTGTCTATTCCTTTCTAACAGTTAGTTACCGGTCCGACTACCTCACTCTATTTGCTCAATGAAAAGCCCGCATCGTCAAAGAAGATATCATGATGCTACCGTTTGCGAATGACGACAGTACGGTGATTTCAGCTTTCAAAAAAAGGGTGACATTGTAGGTTAGATTCCTACTTGTTGAAGGTCTATAGTGATGTTCTAATGACAATTAGGCAGTTACAGTAGTCTGCCTATAGTCTTATTCATTGACGTAGATAACGAGATCAAACTCTCGTTGACTACCTGCTTCTAGTGAAACAGAGAATGCAAGCAAACAGAGTCGCCGCTGCCTCTTCTGAGAAAGATTGAGATTAAAGGATTGACAATGTGAAACTTTGAAAGGAGCTTCTTCTTTCCAGTGGACATCCTACATTCTACAGAGGGGAATCTGCTTGGAATAAAGGATCACCGCTTAGGTAGCCGACCAAAAGATGGAAGGAAAGGGCGTACCATGCTATCCTATCCTCTTTCGCGGGGTTCTCAGCTCACAAATCAGCCACCGTCCTTTGTCTCCGCATCAACAAGTTTGAATTCTGACTCAAAGACCTTCTAGCTAGTCGTCTTCCCTAGAGAGTTGGCTGGTTCAAGAGAGACCCCGGATTGGATCAGCCTTCGTTCTTCCCTAAGAGAGTTGGCTGGTTCAAGAGAGACCCCGGATTGGATCAGCCCTCGTTCTTACAAAAATGGTCTGCCCAGCGGAAAGCGCCTCCACTTCAGCAAGCAAGTTGCATTCCACACGGACATTGGAAGTCGATGAAGTAGGTTTCTGTCTTCTCATCCAAGATGACTCAAAAGGAAGGCTCAGAAATAGGGTCTTACTAGACAAGAGGACAAAACAGGGCTTTTCTTTCACTCCATAGCTACTATAGCGGAAGAGCTACTATTCCATGAGCTAAAGCCAGACGAGGCTTTAGATCTATCGCGAATTCAAAGTCGGTTTAAAATCTCTCTATTTTAAAATAAAGGAATTTTTTTACCAGGCAGATGCATGCAATTAACGATCATATAGGTATATGCCATAGGAAGATATAGCTTTTGAATGCCTTTTAACTAAAAAGGCCATTGAGCCAGAGTCCTGCACTCAAAAAAGCAAGTCCGGAACTCCATAACTAGAGGAATCGGGACAGACTGATAGAGCATACCCGGAATGAAAAAAGGACCAGATGCGAACCGTTCACCAACGCCACCCGCATTCCGAGATAGGACGTATTTCCATGCAGCTCGTGACCTCGGCTTTACTTAACTTCGTATTTCTGGCCAAGTCGACTAGACCGCTTTCATGCTACTTTTTCTGTGATACCTTTTGACTTGTTCGTTGAACCTTGAGAAAGTTTAAACCATTTCGACCTACTTTAGAGAATATCGAGGGGAAGCAAAAAACGTTATGGGAAGGTCTTCACCAGCATATAAAGACAACCTTGCTTATCGACAAGAGCCAATGATCGCGGTAGTGTCATCAATTCTGTTTCAGTTGGAATAAGCCCCCGACGACTGACGTATGAGTGGGTTGCTCTAAGATACATACAAGTACGAAACATTTGTTTGAGTTTGAGTTGTCAACAACAGAGTGGAGGGCCGCGAGCGAAACAGTTCTTAAAGCGATTTTGACAGGGCCGCAAAGTGAAGTGAGGTGAATTCCCCGGCACGAGCTTTAACAACTAAGACTGAGTGGAGCTTCGCGAGCGGAACGGGGAACGAGTTAAGATGACATTTGATTGAGTAAAGAAAGAGTTGCTGGAACGAGTGGAGTGAGGGAAGGGGTTAATCCCCGGCACGAGCGGAACGGCGCATTCGAGAGTGCTTATAATGCGAAGGCTTTTGAGTTATATCTCGTGGTGTCTCGTTGAGTTCAGTCAGTGAACGGGGCGTATCTGATCATGGTGTTGAGTTTTGAGTCAAATCCGGCGCACAACCTAAGGTAGTTCATACTTGCTGACTTTCATGAGTCAACAAGCATGGGACCTAGAATCTCCGCAGGGATTCCATCGCCTCAGTACACTTTGATTAACAACATGGCTGTAGCTTGCATCTTGGGACTAAAATCATCGAGACTACTCGACTCCAAGTATTTGGTCCTCAACATAAGCCAAATCAAAGGAAGACGCGAGCTCATTCCCTATTTCGAGTATCTTGAGAAACTCACTAAGAACTTTTCGAAGAGATACTTGAGCGGGTCCATGCACGCGAGAAGCAGTACCGGATAAGACAATAGGTAGTGTCTAAGGCGTTGAGTAGCCCAAAGCAAAGTGAGACATGTCTTCTCTAATGGTGAATATCTCGACTCGCAGTCGGTCAATTTTTTGCTCAAATAGTATATGGCCTCTTCTCTTCTGCCTCTGTCGTCATGTTGACCGAGCACACATCCCATGGACGTCTCTGTGGTGGATAAGTAGAGCAGTAAGGTTCTTCCCGGAACTGTAGGATTCGAAAAATCTTTGTTGATTCGATCAACCTCAATACAGGAAGGAGATCTCAATAGGAGAGGAGCTATTAGGGACCCCTTTACAAGTAGATTTGTCACGGGAATACCTATGTTTAGTAACCTAAAAAATTGCAAAATGTTAACGGCTGATCTGATCGGTTGAAAAAATATGCTGACAACATAAAGGACTGGAGGAGAGTTAGCTGACTGAAAGGTGCTAGCCCCTCAAAAAACGAGACTCATCAATATCCGTGGGAAGGGAGGATTGGTCCACTAAGGAGGGATTTCTAGCTTGAAGACCTTAATAGTATAAAGAAGACTGATGGCTCACGGCAGAATAAGAGGACATCAAACTAGGCTTTGGCCGATCAATAGTCCAAGCTACCTAGACTCTCAATAGTTGACTAATGAGTAGCGACTCCATTGATATTGATCAGGATTTTCGCCATGATCTTTTGAGTTCGAGTGAAAGCTTCTCGAAACCTTGATTTGCAATCCAATTGGAAGAAAGGGTCTCTGGAGGATTGGTGGGAGCCCTGCCCCTCTATGTTTCTGAAGTAGTGTCATGAGTACTTTTTGTTAGTTATATGTATGCCCTAGAGGCCATTATTGTACATTGGATGTATATTGTAGTGGATGCTGGGACATATATAGGTAGGACTTTCTTGCTCGACATGATAGTACGCTATCTGGTTGCTCTTTATCTTAACATGTATACTTTCTGTCTCTCTATTACATATTGATAAAGCCCTTAGGATATGTACTCGACTTCCAGGACTATGATGTAGATCATACTAGTGGGGCCTGGGTAGTCTATGAGTACATCCTTCAATGTTTCTAGTCGTAGGAATATCGAGACGGGGCATCGATATTTCAGAGTAGACTAGCATATATCTTCTCGACCCATGTGATGGGTGTTGGATGATCCCATATCTATTGGTGTTTGACATCAGAGATGGTATGCGGGTGCTCAGTGGAGACTGGGTACACTGAACGTACTCGCCGAGAACTCCCAGATGGTATTATACCTCATGTCAGATGGCAGTTCTCTGGTGACACTGGTACAGCTTAGTCTGTTGACCCGAGATCGTCATAGAGTCTTGTGTATCTCCCACTGTGCTTTGATTTTCACCCTATCATGGCTCTACTGAGGCGTGCAAACAGGTGGTTTTTGGGTACAGTCCCGATTCACATGGAGGCAATGAGCGATAGGAGGGGATTCGTCTCTCCCGGTATTGGGGGTTGATGTTGCGCTATGCACGACTGGCCATAACTGGAAATCCCTGGTCAGGGTTGCAGTGATATACTGGTAAGAGTTATCAGTAGTTTCACGATTGTTATGGACTTTACATCGGCATGACTTATCAAGCTACTGGGGTCTGACGTTTACCACCCCTAGGCGAAATATGTGACGTATCAGACGAATAGACCGGACTGTACGGTAAGTGTTACTGGTTGGATTCACAGGAGTGTGAGCGGGCTTGCTCGTTGATCTTCTGATCGCTCAATACCCGGGTGACCGTTACGTTTAGCAGACCGCTTGCAGCTTGTGGGTGTTTGATATGATCATCACCTGCTGCCGACGTATTGACGAGTCTTTAGAGTCCTACACAGAGGTTTCCTGGCTCAAGCAAAACAAAATAGGAGCGCATATAAGATGTGCGGGACCGAGAATAATACCAGTATGTGATACTAAATTCTATTCTCGCGATTTGTATCATCTTCGGTATCGAAGTCAACGACCTATCCCGATCATTTCTCCGACGAAACCAACGCTAGAGTCCAGGATCCGGTTGATCGCAACGGAGAGACGTCATCAAGGAGCTAAAGAAGTGGATGACCGGATTTACAAAGGTTGTAGTCCCTTTCACTTTTTAGTTAAGTTGTTAACTTGCTTGTAGTTTTGCCTTTACCTCTAGTAACGATTTAGTTTAGGGTTTCTCGGCACTTGATAAAAATTTGAATTGGACATGATTGATCAGTTGTAGAACCTCATGGGTGTGCCTAGGAACCATACACTTTTTTCACTATAGGATGCTACCTGGCAAAGGTATGGGGCTCCCCTTCTTGCATCTGACTCTGCAATCGAACTTCCGAGAGACCTTCATCAGGATGTGATGATGCTGGGACATTTCTGATCGACTAGCAAACTCTTCAACAAGCCGCTCATCAAAGGATGAAGAATCAGTCATAACTTGCTCTCTACCGACGATCGAGCTAGCTACCGCTCCCTATGAGATGAAGACCTTTCTGGTGAGTAAGATGCTCTTAATATTGAATGAAAAGGATGATTACCCGTCAGCTATCTATCATAGCCTTCTTCGTATCGTTCCTATAGCGGCCTGACAGTTCTCTTCCTTGCATAGAAAAAAGTGCTTTCGAATCCAGCCCCCGAAGCGTAACTTTTATATTTTTTATTCCTTGCTTTGATAGTGAGAACCTCTTATGCGTGCATTCGCTGATCCGTACGTCTTGTCTGACCATCCCTCTCTATATTAGAATCTTTCTTCGTCGTCTTCAATCGCAAGAACCAACCTCCCGGATGGGATTCGTCTCGTATTCAGCGAGGCAGACTTCGGGGAAAGTCATTGTCGGTAAGGAAAATGGTGACTTAGTCGGAGAAGGTTGTGAACAAAACTCAACTGCGACTGATCCAACAACAAACTCGGGAATCTCCGACTCAAAAGTGTTGTCTTCTATATGGCGAGGTCCTCCACTTTGACTTATTCTGTCAGGCACTCCTTGTTCAGCTGTTCTTTCCCCATCAAGTAAGGAAAGAGGACGGCGTGCAACAGGTCCATGAAGCAAACTTGTTTTGTGGATTCAGATACGGTTTGGCTTCCACGGGGAGGAATGCTTGGCTGGGAAGTCCCCACATGGCCATTAGTGAATCCTTATAGAGAAGGGAAGAACTACGCAACGGCGATTGAAAGGAAAAAGCCGTTCATTAAGCCCTTTTAGGCTTAATTAGCATCTTTCTCAATAAGCACTCCCCCGCCGATATAGTAGGTGCTTACCCAGCGATCTGCGAAAAAGGATCAATTAGACTTTCTTGCTTGACCACCCTGGCTTGGCACGCTCAATCCCACTCTTGGATTGGATCTACTACTGCTCGCTTTGAGGGCCCGAAACTGGTTATGGATTGCTAGCTTCGCTAATCCACTGAATCGCTTCTTTGATCACCCTGAAACTGGTTATCACGAAAGCTGGGCAAACCCCAGCTCAGATTCTCTCTTAGACTGAAAAAAATACCAATTGGGAACTACAGAGAATGAGGAAAAAGATCTGACCGAACCAAGCGAAGAAAAAGGACGCTTTCATAGTCCCGCACCATGGCTTTCGAGCATCTTCATTCACATTGCTCAATCTTCGGGGCTTTGAAAGACTATGTTTCGCTTCCTGGGACAAAGTCAAGCTGTCAACTCTTGTCAATTCCCTTCACGAGCAAGATGCGCGATAGAATCGAAGAAGAATTCCAAAGGGGTTCGCAATACCTTTCAATGCATCCTTTTCTTTTCCTTGACAAAGGTCGTTGGCGCCCTGTAGCGCAGCTTTTTTCTCTTGGTTCTTGTTCCTGCCCACCATGACTTCATGGTTGTGGAGAGGTCTTTTCCTCCTTGGAAGTGTCATTGAAGTCCTTTGAAGCAGAAAAACATCATTTGCCTGCTTTCGTGAAAGCTATTGGGCTGGTCTACAAAAGGGAACCGTAGAGTGAGGGCAAAACGAGTGACTTTCACGAGTCAGGATGCCATTTTTTTAGGTCAGTGAGCTTAAAGACAACTAGTGAGATGCCATATTCTCTCTCTCTCTTTTCCAAGTCAAACCATCTTAGCAATGCAACTAGGCCTACAACATGCCAATGCGTCACAAGGGAAAGAAGAAAGTCTGAATTCCATCCCAAGGCTATGTCTTTGAAGCAATACTCGCTATGAAAGGAGGAAGTCAGTCTCTGCTTATTGCTCAGAAATGAACCCTTTCCTCCACCACCACTAACTTTGAAGACTTCCTTCTTGAAGAAGGATCTTGCTTGTTAAATGAGTTAAGCATGCCTCCTCCCTTTTGTGTTGACGGACAAAGGCTGAACTAAAGAAGGAAGAACTACCTTTTTCCTGGCTACCCTAGCTTGAGATAGAACTGGTTAAATAGTATAGCTAGAACGAATCACTTTCTAACCCGAAGAAGCAAGTGAGTCAAGTGCTTAGTTCGCCTCATTCTCTTTAGTTTGACTGACGCAAGGGGATTGACCCATCACGAACTCCGGACTTAAGCAACCCGAGGTCTTCTCTTTCTATCTTTACCATCCTGGGCTCTCAAGCAGAGAAGCATGGATACATTGCATAGGGTAATTACTTCAAGGCCTTCTTTCACCTACCGAAAGACTTCTCTGATGTGCTCTGATCTCACTTACTCGGAATCAAGGCTGGAAAGCAATAGCCCGATGACAGATAGATGACATATTCCTGATTCCACTTACCTATCCTCGGAGATTGACTACGAACTGCAACTACTTTCTCTGCTGCCACATCGGGTGCAAAAGTGCGTAGGGTGATTAACTGCGCTACATAGGGGTAGGCTGCAAGGCAAAGACCACCTTGGCTTTACTAGCTGACCTTTAGCGAACGGAGACTGAAAGCACTTTTGACAGGGTCCTTTCCACTGTCCCTGAAGAACCCGAATCCAGATTCTGAGAAAAGTGAGCTGAGTCAGAAAGCCAATTGGAGTGAGACAATCCATCCGAGTCCGCCAAAGTTCATTTAGATGGAAAAGGTTAGCTTGATGTGATGCGATAGATCGGTTCTATTTACCCGAACCTTGCTCTGATCTGTCCCCGAGCCAAGAGAAGGTTGTTCACTTCCACGTAGGAATACCAAAGAGAGAGGCGAGTAGGCACAATTTGAAGAAAGATCTTTGTCAAGCTATACTATATGCCGGACCTATAACCTATACTTGTAAAGCTGAAAGCAAGCAAGCATTTCTGAATCAAACTATATTGAATAGCTACGCTTCCCCTAAATCAGATTAACTAGCAACTGCCCTAGCTCACGGACGGCAACTGCACTGCTTTCCTGCTGCTGCTTCTCTTTTAGAAAGAGTGGAATTCTGTTCTACCCGAATCAAGCTCTGCTGCTGCTTCTTCTGCGGATGCTATTAAGATATAACCTCTTGATTAAGCTCTTTGATGGGCAAATGCCAATAGTTCAGATATCCACGAACACAGAATAAGAGATGGGGCATTTTCACGTGAAGAAGAATAGGCTCAGGCTAAAGGCGAGAGAGAGAGATTGAATTAACAGAGAAGTCAGGCAAGGAAGTCGCTAGCTAGATGTCACCTTTTAGGTTGTCGATGTTCGAAAGTGAAATGATCTTACCGGGTTATGGGCAAATACGTTCTTTGAGACGAAGGGTCTGACTATAGCCTTCAGCGGACGATCATCTTATCTGTTAGATAATCGAAGTCCATACCGGGTGATTGATTTCGAGCATAAAGAGAGATCTTTTCACATGGCGAGGAAGACTCTCATTAGCGGTCCTTAGGCAGAGAAATGGGTCTTGAAAGATATGCATTCGATTCTTAGAAAGAAAAGAAGCTGACCTCTTCTGGAACTCACACATCCGATTCTGGGCAATTCAGAAGTGACAAGATCCGAGTGAAAGCTTAGCTAGCTTCCTTGCTTGCTACTATCTTATTATAAGACAAACTGCACAGACTTCTCCCATAGAGCGGTAAGGAGGCAAGTTTGATTTTTCGAGCGACCCTCTCCCGGGATTACAGGAAACATTCTTTCTGCTTCTGTAAGCACCTTTGGGCGATGGTTTTTCGATCCTAGATCTAACTTTTTTGAAGAAAGATGTCATAATAAGAGTGGCTATCAAAAAAAGTTAGAGATCGGCTCGAGAAAGTAGCGCCCCAATTACCTTCACCTTATTTATGGGCACAGGCCAGTCACTGGTAAGCTACTATATCCCGCGTAGGAAGCCTTTTCAACTAAAGAGCTCGCATTCAAAAGCGTAATCAGGATCCCTTGAACGTAAGTAAGCTAATAACTGATTCAAGACTGAAACTAAGACAGAAAGGACAGTTACATGAAGGAACTGTAAACTATACTAAAAATGCAGGCACGACTTCAGGTAGTCGGGGACTTCTTTCTGTTTGAAACTAGTACCAAGCAAGGGACTACCTACAATGCCTTAAGTCCGAGAGACGTTACGGTTTAGTGAGGTGAGAAGGGGAACTCACCACCTCCATACTCTTTCTTGCTTTGAACTTTCGGTGTTGGCCCGGAGTAAGATAGATAGAGGTTTTAGGAACTAGTGCCCAAAGAGCTTTATGAAAGCCGGTAACCGTAGCGTAGGTGGAGGAAGGGAATCGCCAACTTGATGTTACGATGACCGGAGCAGCTTCTTTCCTGAAGTGAAGGATCGGACAGGAGCTTCTTCCGCTTCTAGCTCATCCGCTCGACCAACAGGGAAAGGAAAGACGGTCAATAGCCAAAGGAGATTCCAGGAATGTTTCTTTCGGGCTGTCTTATGTGTCTTCGATTTCCAGATCAGATTGAGGGAATAGGCCGGGGACTAGAAAGCCTAATCTAATAAGGTGGTTTACTTGAGCAAGAAAACGGATGCAGACGGATGTGCTACCGCGCAACGGCTTTCGTGCTAGACGCTCACTCCGTTGCTTGGTCTACCGCGCAACGACTTTCGCACTAGGCGCTCATTCCGTTGCTTGGTCTACCGCTATAAGCTTTTGCACTTGGCGCTCACTTCGTTGTTTGGTCTACCGCACCATGAAAACAAATATCGCGCTAGTGCTCACTCCGTTGTTTGGTCGTTAGGGTCAGGAGGATAAATAGTGGCCGCGGCGCGTCGAGAATGACCAATATTTGGAAGTGTCTTGTCTTCCTTACAGATGAAAGTGGTCGTGAGCTTTAGCTAACTTTCTGTATATAGGATACTCTTGTGAAAGCCCTATTATCTAGATATATCCTAGTATACCCTACCCTATTCTTTGATTAACAGAGCCCTTTTGGTCTGGCTTTGCATCTCGCGATACTATATTAAGAGGAAGAGAGGGAAATAGCAATCAATAGGAGAATAGGGGATTCTTTTGTTTTGTGGGGAGATCCCTTTCCTTACTTTGTTCGTGTGGCCATTGCTGTAAGTGAGCCTGCTCTTCGTCCCATTTCATTTACTAACAAACCGGCTACCTTCAGTTAGGTCATCCGTGGGGGGAACTCAATCAGTCAATCAATGGAAGGCTATGATGGAAGATGAAGGGTATTTTATAAAAGACTGAAACAAGTTATCGGATTCCTTCCTTTTCCTTGAGCCGGCACTTTACCGCAAGCGCCTTGCTCTGGAACTATACCTTACGAAGGGCCCAACTAAAATGAAACTATTAGAGAGCTCGCCGCAGGCTCAGAGGAATTCACCGGATACCGAATTTACTGCTTCATCTTTCTCTTTTGCCCTTTCTTTTTTCCTCCTTCCTTATCGATCGTCAAAAACATATGCTTGATTAGCTTCCCTAGTGGTATTGCCTTGTAACTGCTCATCATATACCTTTCCTAACTTCATTGTTGCTCCCTCAATGCACTGCTATGCAGAGCGGAGGAAGATGCTAAGGGCGGAGATTGTAGCTAACAATGTCTCAACTCCTTGCCTTACTCAATGCTTCTCCATCAACTGCAGCGGGAAGGACAAGAATAGGGGAAGAAAGAAAGAGACCATCTTGGCCTGCAGAAAGGAATGCTCTTAACTACCATTGCTATCCATCAATGCACACTATCCATCTGTCTACAACTATCAATGTCAATGGTATAAACTAATATTTATTATATAAACATGTGAAAAGCAATCCAGTCCGAGAGAGAAACTATGCCATTCTCTAACCAACGGATTTTTCTTTCTGGAAAATCTTCGAAGAAGATAAGGGTTTCAAGGAGATGCTTGATTTTGCAATAAACCCACAGAGAGCCTATCCTACCAGGTATTCGTCCTAAAGAATTAGGCCAGGCTTCACGGCCGTAGACCACTTCGATTCCGATGAAAAGCCCCGGGACAATAATATGAATGCAGAGGAGTGGCTTATAAGATGGAAACCGGCATCGCGGCACTGCCGAAAATGAGAGGAAGCGAATCCAGACGGGCAGACCTCATACCACAATTTCGGTAAACAGGGCAACCATAGGTAGGCTTGCGGCGGGATGGAATCATACTTATTATAAGAATCTAGTCCAACCTATAGGGAACCGGAATACATCGTCTCGTGTCCTAGAAAGATCTCCAGATTGACAATCATCCTCTTTCGCTTTCGCTAACACGAAGAATTCAAACAGAATGGTAGTACAATAGCCCAGAAGGAAAGTAGGACTAATTTCTTTCTAAAAGACCATTTGATTAAGAGGGTGAATGACTACCTAAATCTCAAACCAACTGTTGCTAAGGCGAAGCTAGCCTGCAGGAGCATACATGTGTTAACACCCTTCCTGTAGTTAAGCTAAATGACTTTGTAGGTGGTAGTGCCTATTCATGGTTACAGTTGAGAAAGCATGATACTAAGAAGTAAACCCGGCATTCAGGACGTTTTTGTCTAAAGAAAGATGTTTGGTAAATACTTCGTACCTAAGGATATTATCCATCCCTGATAGATGAGGCTGCAAATGTAAATCTATGTTGACCTTTGACTGTAAGAGAAAATTGAGATAGTGGTGAAAGCGATGCAAACTGATAGAGCCCTCGGTCCCTTCCTCTTAGCCATTCACTAGAGTTCTTTCTTTTTGACTTCGTCCAGTAGAAAGTGGAATTCATCTAGGTTTGCAAAACTTATGTTGCAGGTGAGTCACCACTTCAATAGGAGACAGAACAAGGCTTCTTTCGGTTGCTGAGGATCGGTTTGTGCATGACTCCACTCACTACCTTTTTTCAGCGTGAACAGATAAAGATAGGCCATCAAAGAGCTCGGTACCAAACAAGCATAGCTAAGGAATCGTGCACTCAAAGGAACATGTCATCGACGAGTTTCCAACATTCACTCTCGAGCGGGGAGCGAGTTCAAGACCAAAGAAAAGAAAGCCAGAGCATCTCTTCCTTTTCGCGTTGCCTCGAGGGCTTACGGGTCCGTGGGCACAGTTTTTCGAGGCTCGTATTCACATACTCCGCCTGAAGAAGAGGTGGAAAAAGGCTATACCATAAACAAAAGTCAGAAATAAGAATAGAAAGAACCATAGCCAGAAGAACAAAGGAACTTCAGTGTTGTGTAACAAAAAAAGACAGAGATATAGTCTTATCTAAGCTTGTCAGGATCAAAGACGTTGGGATTAGATTAGCAGACTATGGATGAGGCAAGACGTCGAGAAATCTGGCTCCTTCCACGCAAGACGACTAGGATCAAATGGTTTACAATAATGCTAAGAAAGAAGAAGACCGAGACCATTCTTTTTGAGACAAAAAAGCTTGACTTCTATCGGGCCAGTGTCGAGGGAGAGTACACCAACTAGTTGGCTATGTAAAAAGAGAGTGGGCTAAAGGGGCATTTTCTGACCTAGAATCACGAAGATGTCGACTTTGCGCTATGCCATATGATCTCAGGATTGCTTCGATTCCTTGACGTTATGTGGGAGAACCCGACTAAGCAATCGGTGGTTCATCAGAGGATGAAATTTGAGAGAAAAAGCAAGGAGAGTGGGACCCACCCTTCCGTTCGCTGAATCTGACATTCGTCCAAGAGTTCGGGCTTCTACGCGAGGAATGTGCTTTCTGACATCGAGTTTCAGCTATGCCAAGGGATCACTACTTTGATACGATCGGTTCCATTGGTCATTCTTCAGGAGAAGTCCCGAAACTTAACTAGTCTATTGATAGGATCATTGCTAACCCATTGGCTTCATCAAGATCGGATAGCGCATAAGAGGGAATTTCATGAATGAGAAGATTCTCTTTCTACCTCTAGACATATCATGTGCCTCTTCCTTCCCTTTCTTTCACTTCACCTTATCGGCTTAGCAGGCTATCTCGTCTCAGTAAAGCATAGGAACACCAAATAGAGGGGCATATACTTAATAGTACGGGACGGGCGAGCTGCTAATCTAATACAGGTCCCTGACCACAGTGACTAAGGTGGATGCTAGGCCACCAGATGGTAAAGTCGTCAAGCAATCGAGCTATTTCCATGTCAACAGGTGCCGATTCACTTTCCCTTTCTCGAGTTTGTTAATCGAAAGGAAGTCCTTAAATCCGGGCTAATCAGTCGGCGAGTTCATGCTAGGATAAGGAGCAAGACGATGAATATCCGTGCGAGGACTAAGCATACATAGCTAACTGTCGTGAGCTACAGGCAGGAATAAGGCGATGTAATCGTCTAGTCCTTCTATCGTCCAATCGGCAAAGAGAGTCAGGTGGAGGGCTTTGTGCTGGAAATGAGTACCCGATTGCCTAGCCCTAGCGGAAGCAAGCTCTGTATATCGCAATTATCAGCAGATGACTTCGATCGCACATTGGCAGTCTACAAACCAACAAGAAAACGGATTATATGCAAGGTTTTGAAATATAGCATGCTCAATTCAAACCAATTGAGCGCTAGCGCAAGTTTCTAAGGTTTCTTGCTGGCATTTCTCATTTCCCTAGGAGTCGATTTGCAGAAAAATCTTATTTCATATAGCAAGTAAGGGATGAGCGCGCTAGCGCGAAAGCCGTTGCGCACTAGCGCGAAAGCCGTTGCGCACTAGCGCAAGTTTATATATAAGGTTTCTTGCTGCAAAAGTCATAGAAAACAGAAGTTTCCACTGCCCCCTTAAGGAAAGTCTTCTTAGTTTTCGTATAAGGGCAAGTCTTTCTTTAGCATTGAGTAAAAAGACTCTTTGCTATCGAAACGGAGAAGAGCATCCGATGTGGAAGGTTGACTTCGATGGTGCCGTCAACAAGCACGAGACCTAGAATCTCCGCAGGGATTCCATCGCCTCAGTACACTTTGATTAACAACATGGCTGAAACTTGCATCTTAGGACTAAAAACGTCGGGACTACTCGACTCCAAGTATTTGGTCTTTATCATAAGCCAAATCAAAGGAAGACGCGGGCTCATTCCCTATTTCGAGTATCTTGAGAAACTCACGGAGAATTTTGAGGCGCTGCTCAGCCCTACCTGTCCAAAAAATCTTATTCCGATGCCACCGACGCAGCATGGATGCAAGTCTCAGAAGGGGTCGTGGAAGTCCGTGAAGAGCCAGCATATTGTCTTCAAATTGAGCCCGCCATCTCTTGTGGCATGCCTCAGAGAATACGTCTGGCATTTCTCAACTGAGCTACGATTTCTGAAGGCTCTCATAGAAAGACCCTGCTATCGCGAAGTCGTTTTTTTCTGAGTGAAGGAAGAAGAGCAGCAAGGGGCCTGCGGTGGTCTTTGCAGCCGATCGAGGCAATGGATCTGGGAATTTTGTCAAAATCCTATCCTAGACTTCGACAGTTGTGATTGCGCTTTGAGGAAAGTTCCTGGAATACCATCTTTAAGAGAGAGAGTTCCTTGCCGAAAGCAATCCAAGGCTCTTAGGTAGAAGAGGAATCGGATATTCTTCTTATTGTTGTCCTTTTTGGAGTACGGGGACCACCTCGGATGGGAGGGATGCCCTGTAAGATTCGCCTTCGGGACCTTCGCGAAGGCTCCTCCGCTCTCAGTTTATTTTGTCTTAGTTGTTTAAGAATAGCTTTCAGTATCCGTTCACTCGTGAAGGCTCCTTCGCTCACTCTTAGTTTCATCGTCTTAGTGGTTTTGTTCAACAACTCAAACCTGTAAGGAAGGGAAGCTCTATATACTTATGAGCGTTGTTCCCACTTAGGCAAGGTTAGTCACTTTCTCTTTTCACTACTAGCTCACACTAAGGGGCTTCGCTCCGTTCTTGAGGAACTCCGCAACGTTCCAGGGATGGATTTACCCTTCACTTCGTTCACTACAGTAAGAAGTGCTTGTCGATATCTCCGTTCGCTCGCAAAGGGATCTTCATTCTCTCATTCAGTTTACTTACTGAAAGTGTCTGTTGTTCTTGAAAAAGAAAACTACTCGACTAAAGCTCAACTCTCCAACCAAGGATAGGAGATTAATGGCGTTATATGCAAAGGTTGCTTGCACCTACTGAGAGGAAGAGTGCTCACTCACAGGTCACAAATGAGATCAAGAGAAGACAAACTACTAACAGAGCACCTCAACCCATGGCATATGACTTTCTTTCCCAAGCATACCGCATTCCATGCACGTGAGGAGTCCCTCTTAGGTCCCAAACAGAAGACGGACTTAAACGGAATCATTCGAGACCATAGATACCCCCGATTAGTAAATTACTTCATCAGTTCTTTACCTCATGCAAGGGTCGAAGTTTCCTCACACTGAGGTCCTTTGCTAAGAAAGTCTCACAGAGAGGTTACATCCGAAGAAATATAAGTAGAACTGATCTCTCTCAACTCTACTATATTTATTGAGGGAAGTTAGAGAAAATGAGGCTGGTTCTCACGGCTCTCATTGGCCAACCAGTCTGGACCCTGCTTACCTTCTCTGCAAATGTGTGATATCTTAACTTCAGTAAGTTCCTGAATCATAAGGCGTGAATCCATAAAGATGCAATCCATAGCCGATCTTTTACGCCGCAAAAGTGCATTGATGACGAGCATAGATAGAGCCGCCTTCAATCCAAAGCTTGGCATTGATAGATAGCGCAACGCCCAGAGACCACGAGTCTCAACTTCAGTCACACCATGGCCATGGAAAGAAAATTCCCCTGCAGCATCAAGTCTGAATATGTGCTTTTCTAATCGTGAAATCGGTCAAATGACCAGTCGAAGTTTCATTTCATCCAACCGGTAGGGACTACTTAACCAACTTAGGCTCATAAGGCTGGCTATATACTGATTTGAAAGCCCAGCTCGTCCATAACCGCTCGTCTGCATGGGAAATTTGATCATCCTCACCAAGTGAGAACATCTCCACAGTCTTTGCAACCTCTGTAACATTGTCTTCTATCCCATTGAAGATGAATCTCTTCTTGCTTTTATACAACAGCAACCAACTAGCATAGGCAATAAAACCTTACCGGAACTCTTTCACCGTCGACCTCATCCGAGAGAATCTTCCACCATTCAGATAGGTTGCAACTAAGTTCCAGCCTCTCCCAAACACACGCCTATAGTTTTCTTGAGAGAACGGGCAGCTGCAAAGAAGATGAGTCGAGTCCTCCACCTGACCATTGCATCTTGGACAAAGCACACAAACATTATGATCTTTCTATCTGTTGTTTGCACTCCCCAATCTTCCATATCCACATTCTAAGGAGTGGTCTTTAGCCTCCAAATCCAGTTCCACCCTATCCCCATATCTGGATTAGACTCTGGCTAGTCTTTGCTTATTAAGAAAGAAGATAAGGCTCTGGCAGAGAGCTTAGAAAAATGCATTTTCCATTCCAGTAGAGTTTATCTTGAACATCACCTCGAGGATGGCTCTGACCTGCTGCTGAACTTATTCAAAAGAGAGATTTGCAATCCTACTGAGATCCCACTACTTGTGCTCAATCAAAAGGTCTGCTACTAAAGTAGTGTGGTCACAGGCTTTCGTCTTTACCATAGTTGCACTATGACCAAGAAGAGAAGAGGAGTAGTAGTGAGCCAAGAGTCTGTAAGCACTCTAATCTTTGAGCCATTGCCCACTGCCCGCCTCGTACTACCTCCGCACCTTTGCAAACCGAACTCCAAGCCTAAGAGCAGCTTGGTCTCATCTCTTATAAAAGTTCCAAACTGGGGGATTGTCTCGCCTATCCTTCTGACGAACTACTTGAGCCAAAACACTGTCTAGACACTGCATAGCCCGAACCAGATCTTTGCTCATGAAAGCCGTGTGCAGGGGGCGTCTCATTCCTAGTCAACCTCTCTTTCTGCCAGTACAAACTTGATTCCAGCCAGCTCCTTCCAACACCATCCTTACCCCATAATCAAGCTCGGAAATCACCTTCAAGCTTATTTAGCACAGAAGCCCGCCCACTAGAAAGCATGTAAACCCACCAGAGACTGAAGCACAGATCTAAGGAGGGTAACATGCCCAGCAAAGGACAGAGACGCAAGCGCCTTCCATCCTTCTTCCTCACTCTATCAAGTACAAGATTCAAGTAGTTCACCAGGATCTTTTTCCCATCTAGAAGAAGGCCTGGATCTTTTATGGGCAACTTCCCCTCCCGGACCTACCCCCAACCTAAAGTAGCTAGGCACGGAAGTAAAATCAATCCTTGTTCATACATGGGTTTCTCTGGTACGAAATGAGCCACTTCAAATAGGTTCATTGCTCCGGCCCAGAATACGATTAATCCGGCATGGGCTACGTGAGCCCCAAGTAGTTTACCGGACAAATTGATAAGTCTGGCATTCCCGACCCACCAAGCGAAACCGGTGGTTTCTTGGTCACGACCAGCTAAAGCTAAAGTTCAATTAACGAGCGTTTCCACGGGGCCTCAGGGAATATAAGGTTTTCATGAGGCTGATCCTGAGCCGCCATCCAAGCACGAATACTTTTGTTTAATAGAATATTTTTGGTGTAGAAAGTCTCAAATTCAGGATCTTCAGTTGCGCGGATTTCTTGGGACACAAAGTCTTAGGCACGTAGGTTCAAAGCTAGACCGACTACCCCAAGAGCACCCATCCATAAACCGGTTACTGGTACAAATAACATAAAGAAATGTAACTAACGTTTATTGGAAAAAGCAACCCCAAAGATTTGGGACCAAAAGCGGTTAGCAGTGACCATTGAATAAGTCTCTTCGGCTTGAGTTGGGTTAAAAGCACGGAATGTATTTGCCCCGTCACCATCTTCGAATAAAGTATTTTCTACGGTAGCACCATGAATAACGCATAGCAGAGCAACGCCTAATACTCCGGCAACTCCCATCATATGAAATGGGTTCAACGTCCAATTATGAAACCCTTGGAAGAGAATGAATCGAAATATAGCTGCTACACCAAAACTGGACGTAAAGAACCAACCAGTTTGACCCAGTGGATAAATCGGGAATACAGAAACAAAAACAACAATTGGACCAGAGAATGCGATTGCATTATAAGGTCGCAGTTGAACAGATCGAGCAAGTTCGAATTGGCGTAACATGAAACCTATTAGTCCGAAAGCATCATGGAGAGCAACAAAAGTCCACAGCCCTCCTAATTGACACCAACGAGTAAAATCTTATATATAGGTCATTCGAAAAGGGCTCCGTATAGTTCTATTTTAGGGCGTAACGTTGTGGTTGTTCCCTCGACTGACCGAGAAAAACGACGTTCCTGAGGCATCTTCCATTCATTTGGATTTTGGTTTTTCCGCACCATATTGAGATCCGCCTCTTCTTCCATCCGGAATTCCCAGCAAATCCTTGACTCCTCGAATACAATGGGATTTCACACCTGGCGAATCTTTCACTCTACCTCCCCTGACTAAGACTATAGGACGGTCCTGCGAATTATGACCTTCGCCCGGAATGTGAGCAAATATATCATGTCGATTGCTCTAGCGTACTTTGGCTATCTTACGCAGAGCTGAATTGGTTTTTTCGGTGTTCTCGTCAGAACACGCGGGCATACTCCTTGCTTCTGGGGACATTGATTCGAAGCTCGAGTATGGTCCGTGCGCCGTTTCTGTTCTCTACCATGACAAAGAAATTGATTGAATGTAGGCATCCATCTTTCGTATGTCCTTCCCCCCTTTGCCCTATCACTAATGGTTACTCCCGATCCGAAGCACCCCTTTTCCATTCATAGAGAGATCCAATCGTCAAAATCAATAAAAAGGCCATCATGGACCAAGATCCAAACGGATCAATCTTGTTGGGAGGTACTGCCTAAGGAGAAGAAAAGGTGACTTCCGGATCAGGGATAAAAAATAAAATAGGACCCAGATAAAATCGTATATCGAAACGACTTCTGACATCACCGGAGGGATCGGAACCACATTCGTGGGCCGACAACTTTTCTGGATATGTCGAACTATTGGAAGCAAATGGAAAAGGAACACCGAGTGGGATCAAAGAAACTAGCGAACTCATCACTAAATAGATACAAATAGGTGAAAATTCCGACATCACCAAAGCTCACTTCGTTCTCTCGCTCTGCTCGCGGCGCTCCTTGCTAGCGGAGCGGCATACCGAAAAAATGCACTACTCCCTCCTCTCCTAACCTTGGGTTGATTGGCACAACTTTTAATCATCCCCTCGCCACATTATTTTGTGGAGATCAAAAAGATGTTCGGGATTGCTGCATTTGAACGCAATGTGGTTACCGTGATTCAAGTATTTGGTAATGAGGTCTCGCAGGTGCTGTAGTAGCTCTTCGTGAAACGAAGTACTACTGCGGTTCAAGGCGAACTCCTTATCCAGTATGACATCTAGTTTAACCTTTCTTATTGGGCCTTGGCTTTAGGAGGTTCTTTGGAATGTTCTTAGTAGTGTTCTGGTTTATGATTGTCAGCTTCATTCCGAACATTTAGAATCGTTGTTCCATACTAAGGAGGATTTCCGTCAGAGTGTCCACTTTTGACTCCAGGACCCTGAGCTGATAGTCCTTTCGCAGAAAAGTGATGCTTCAATGTGTCTTAAGGTGGGCTACTTATGAATATAAAAGGTTTCTGAAGGATCTCCTCGGGGAAGTATTCTTGGAAGGTGACTTACTAAGGCCTTTTTTTTTTCTGGACATAGGAATCTATGCATTCTTCCAAGGCGGATTTCTTATGCTTTAGTTGAGCAGGTTCAACAGGAACAGATTTTCTACCCGCACACCTCGGGGAAGTGGAATAACCTGAGGGGTTACAAACCTTCCTGATTGCCATCGAGCCTTGCATGATCAATCCAAACTCATTTTCCAAGAGCTGAAGTGAAGTCGGGCATCATTTGTCTTGGAAAGGAATTTCTCCAAAGTATCCCAACTTGGTCCTCACGGATGTGCTCTAAGAATTCTTTCTCAATTGTTGTCTTCAAGACATACATTTGCCTTGCCAGCTTTGATACTCCATCGGCCTAACCCTGCAGCATCATTATCTTCGGGTTTGTTGGTCTCACTCCCACTAACTACATCCCCCAAATCTTTACCTTGTAGGTCAGATTTGATGCATGACTTCCAGTAATCATAATTATAATGGTTGAACCGCTCCATTCCTGTAACTGCATTAGCAAGATCTGCCATCGTGATTGGTGTGATCGCACCTCGATTCGATCCCTACACCAAGAAGGTCAGTCCCGGTCTGATCGGCTTAACAGACTCTGACTGCTCGATCTTTGACGATGCTCAAATTAGTGTCCGCACGAAGACTATCTTTGATAGGCCAATAGTGGGTTGGGCTCAACTTCTGATTTGATCTGCATGGATCGCTTCGCTTGGCCGTCTCGGATTGGCTTGCCTGCCTAAGACTGGTTAGCTGACCTATTGGACTCGCCTTCGGGTAGGGAAGTCATAGGGCTAAAGGGAATAGAAGACATGCATTTGCTATTGGGCTTATCAGTTCTAGGGCTCGGCTCGCTACTAGTACTGGCTTGGGTTACCTGATTACCAATGTGATAGCACCAGAACAGCTCCTTCCCCTAAAAGGAAAGAGGAATGTAATGCGGTTAACCACTTTCTAATAGAACAGGAAGAACCGAAAGATACTCTTTTTGAAGACCCAGAAAAATAGGTTAAACTATGATAATTGGATCGTGCTTTCGGTCGGTCTTTATTAGCTCCAGCGGATTCGGCAAATGATCTTGAATTGAAGGACTTGTAGACAAAACTAAAACAATGGCTTACTTTCTTACGTGATGGGCAAGTTTGATACAGTAAGCTGCCCTTACTGGGCTTGGGCTTTGGCTATTGACCCCGGTCTTGACTTCTTATAAAGATGAGGTGATCGGAACACTGGACCAACGGCCATAGAAAAGCGGAAAAGCTCTTTTCGCTCCTAGCAGGCACTAGCGCTAATGGATCATCAGCAATTCCTTAGATGGTAGTGGGTGGGATCGGTCAAATAAATCGACTTCGAAGGTTCATCTCCAACTTTAGCAATATAATCGGGAGAATCTGACTATGGATCTATGGAAGCCCAATGACTTCGAGTTAGTGGAAGGCGGAGTGGGGTTAGACGCCGTTACACCGCCCTAATAGGGGTATTTGCTTCCTTTTTAGTGGGATTAGATCTGGGATAAGCTAAGCAACTAGAACTCGGGATTGGGATGGACTCTAAATATAGCGGAAGGGAATGACTCAGCTGTTGGACTTGAGACGCCACTAACAAAATGAGAATGAGCACCTAAAATGAAAGATCGTACAGTTACTACAGGAATGGGGCGATGGCAGCTACTTCCTGTTTACGAGGAGTTGAGATCGACGACTGTCGCATCGAATGTTCCCACATATGACCTTAGTCTTGGTGGGAATGTAAGCCAAACTACTTGCTTCTGCTTCTGTGGAATTTGATCCTACGACTAGGCTTCGTGCGCCGCGCCCATAATGAACCAATTGACACTTACAACTGCCGACCTGGCAAAGAAAAGAATTGACTCAATATGATCATTCAAATAAATAAGGCGCTAGTGTATAGTCAAAAGAATGAAAGCAGACCAATCCCGTCCTAGAGTTCAAGAAAAAGCATAGACCAAAGTGAAAGTGCCTTCCTTTTTTAGTAAAGAGTCGATCCCCTATAAACAAAGAGGATAACCCCTCGCCCTAGCAGGATAGCCATGCACTCGGATTCTTTTCCAAAATTCCTCTCGGTTCGAATCCGGCAAATCGCCTTTATAGATCAAAGAGTTGAGGTTGAAGTTCGCTATGCTCACTCGTGGAGTAGCGACTCTTCCTCAACAAGGGATGAAGAGAAGGGCTTTGTTTTTCAAATACGCTCTTTGGCTCTTGTGCTAGAATCGGTATACGAATAAGCTCTTTTAATAATAGGTTATTTTCAAAGAGGGTAAATACCTTACTGGCCTGGCTTTTGCAAAAGTTGGAGAATAAGCCTCCCTTGATGGAGTTCTTGTCGCAAGTGAATCAGAATAGCTTTGAGGGAGAAGGAATCCCCAGCTATTGAATCCGGGTTAGCTATACATGGTGAAGTGAAAGTTCTTTCACTATAGTGGTACAAGTGCGGCAGTAAAGGCCACTATGCTGTCGCCAGCCCTCTACCCACAATCTGAACCTTTGTGAAGAACACTGAAGAGCATCGAGATTCAGAGCCTGAACCAGACCCGGAAAATCACCAAGATGACAATCAAGACTTCGATGGCTATGCCAGCAACTCTTCTCAAGCCATTCGGCCAATGCTCATTGCGCCTAGAGTTGAGGAGAAGGAAGACTGGAAGCGGACCGGTATCTTCTATTCTTAAGTAGCCTGCTGTGGCAAGAAGTGTTACCTCATTATTGATGGAGGCAACAGCATGAACGTGGCATCACAACACTTGATGGATGGCAAGAAGTGTTACCTCATTATTGATGGAGGCAGCAGCATGAACGTGGCATCACAACACTTGGTGGACAAGTTGGGGCTCAAGCCTGTGAAGCATCTAAAGCCATACAATGTCAATTGGATTGATGATAACACACCAAGTGGGAGCACAATATTATTGTACTTTTCACTCGTGGAGAAGCGACTCAATAAAGAGTGGAGTTAGCGGTCTTCGATGAACAGAGGCGGGCTAGTAACAGAGGTTAGTCTTCAATTCCGAAGTGAGAATAGCTCTCTAGTCTGAGAGCTATGAGTTGAAAAGTGAAGTATGGGCGTGAACTTCCTCTTTTCTTTAACCACAATCTCACTAACACTCGCCTAGCGCGCAGAGAACAGAGAAGACCACCGATTCGTAATCATTTACTTGCCTTGCCTGCGTTAAGAGAGCGAAGCAAAGGGATGAACCAACCAGGAGTCTCGTTGCTAATGTTCCTACGCAAAGCAAGTGTAAGACTTACCATTTGATCCCTCGCTTAGTAAAAAATGGGAAGAAAATAGAGATTACCCCTGGGAGAGGTGGCTGAGTTGTTGATAGCTCCGGTCTTGAAAACCGGTATAGTTTCGATAACTATCGAGGGTTCGAATCCCCCTCTCTCTGTTTTCTTGCTCACAAAAGAACTTAATTTTAAATGACAATTGGTCCTCTTAACTGATCGAACTCAAGCGACCCCAGAGGTATGTTGTGAAAGATTAGCTACTCTTTCGACCATCCATATCTTTCAGTATCCGTTACTCAAAGCATAAGGTAGTTTTTACTTGCTTACTTTAAAGAGTCATGTCCTGCCTATTAGTTGGGGTTGACGGCTTCGGGAGTGATGAACAAGGTTGCGCTCTCTTGGGTTACAGGAGAAAGATCCCATCTTAACAATCTAATCTGATCAGGGAAAGCCTAGTTTCTAAAGACCCTACCCCTTACCTTATACAGGTACAGGCTATGGAAAAAGCAATGGATGACTAGCTATAAAGAAAGTCAAGCCATAGCCATAGTGCGTTAGAACAAGTAAACAAGCAGACTAGCTAGAATAGAAAAGCGCGTTAGCTATGGACAAGCCAGACCAGAAGGTGAGGAGCCTTTGCTTTCTCGCTGCGAATCTTTCAGACGAGAGAACTCGCTAGGAGAAGTCCGATGGAAGAGGTTCTCCCATTTTTGCTTTCGTGGCACTATATCTCGCAAGTTCCAACCTTCCTGGATACATGCATTATTCTATGCAGAGAAAGCTTTCTTTCGATCCAAGTCTTTCACGGCAAGCTAAGCAAAACCATTAGGGCATAAACGTTCATTTTTAATGTTCTTCTCAAGGATGAGACTCTAGGCTTCTAGAGGAATTTCCCTCGTGAACGAAGTCTCGAGCGAATAGCGCCTTATTAGTTAGTCAAGGGCGGGAAGAAATTAACCAAGTAAAGGAAAATCAAAAATACCCATGATCGATGAAGCAAACAACGGATACCAGAAGAGCGGCATCCGTTTTCCACAGGACGGTTGCCAGAGACCAATTCTCCATAGAGGACAGAAAGGGCCAGACGAGATATTGAAAGGCTTGAATTGAGGTCGGGAAAGAAAGAATAACCCGAAACCCACCGTTGATTGTAGTACTTGATTCGCTCTAGATTGAGATCCGCTACTATACTCTGTCTACTGAACTGCCTGTACTACCCACGCCTTGTCTTGTCTCTTTCCTACTACTGAGATGCTACTGCCAATGCTACTTCACTCACAGCTGTGCACTGATTTGCTCTTTCTTGGTTAGTTATTCCTTGAGTTGAACAATTGCTTTCCTTAATCATTCCTGTAATTCCCTTTTGATTAAGGACTCCAGTATGCGTGCAAAAGCATGGACTATATAGGGTATGCTTTTGGTATCCTCCTAGCGAATTAATCTATTGATTTTCCCGCATTATCTAATGTCTTATCCAGGGGATTGAAACTCCTGGATGTGCTCTTTTTTTCATGATGTGGTCCGTATGGCCGGCTGGCATAACGCTGACTTGTGATTGATGTCAAGACATCACCTTTGTCAAGATGATCTTTACGGGGTGTCTCTAGTCATTGCTTAGAAATCATTATTGGATTTATGAGAAGTCAGTATGGACCATCTTCGGATTCCATATTTGAACAACTAAAGTCTGGCACTGAAGCCATGAATCTTGACTGTATCTTTCCCCTGTTACGTGAATCAAATGTTTCATTTCATCCGGGAAAAGCCATCTCATTCTTAACAATGTCTTTGTCATTTGATCTAATAGTGTTCCGTTAGTTAGGAAGAGATTTGATAAATACTGATAACTCTCGGGTAGAGTATTAGAACGGAAAGATCCATTAGATAATGAACTATTGGTTCTAAGCCATCTCTGGTGATGAATCAACAATTCGAAGCGCTTTTCTTGTGTATTCTTTCTGAGCCAGCGTTTTTATATAGATGTAGAAGGATTTGTTTGGAAAGTAATAAGCCCCTTTGACATCTCTTCATCTGCAAAGAATTCTTGACGTGAAAACCTTTCTTATTTGACTTTGACAAAGGGCTGATCTTTGAATAGGAAAAAGAATGGATCCGCAGGGTCCCAAATGAATTGGCTTATTCAAAAAAAGCCTTGTTCTTTGGAAGATCTATCCCGTGTCTGGTACTGCATGGTTCCACTCTACAAGAACTCCGAATCATTCTTTTGAGGCTCATCCTCTTTCTGATAAATGATCCGCTTGCCTCGAAATGACTCGGCCCCAATAGGGAAATCCCAATTCAGTGGGCCTTTCGATACAATCCAATAGATTGCTACAAGGGCTCCATATTCTAGGAGCTCAAACTATGTGATTGAATAAATTCTCCTCTATCTGTTGCGGATCGAGGGCCCTTCTTCAAACTCCGATTCATATTTTTCATAGAAAAATCAATCCATCAAGTCAACGATAGAAAAAGATCCTTTTTGCATCATATTTAATGGATTCCTTGGTTTGGTATGATTCAATAGAAGTAATATCACTCGATTATTATCAAACTGACTGCAATCTTTTTCTGTCCGTGAGGATCCCGCCAGAGCGCCTTTTACTTCTAATAGGCCATGACCTAGATCAGAATCATTCTCAACGAATCCACAAGATAAGAAGTGATCCCATTTTTTTCACCGGATCCGGGTGAAGACCAAAGATCTTGAGCGAACGATCCGGCAGAACAACTCAAAAGATAAAGAAGTATCGTTAATTTCTTCATGCTTATTCTACGAATGGTGTCCAGGGTACCATTTGTACAAATAAGAATCTCCTTCCTTACATGATTTCTTCTTCATATAGATAGATATAGGACCTATAGGACAATTATTTAGCAGTACATTTTGTGCAACATCCCTTCCTATCTTATAGAAAAGGACCCTGATCCTGAACCGATCTTACCTGGGATTGCAAATCCCAAGTTTGTCTATGAAGAGCTGATCTAATTGTATTAGTTTCTATAGTTGATTTTTTCTGTGTAATACTAATTGATAGGGCCTCATTGAGAAAAGTGCGGGGATTGGGTCGAGTCTCCGCTTTCTGCTTTCTTTCTACAAACGACCACTGTTGAACAAGCGAAAGGAGGTTGAGCTCCGCTGTGAGATGATATGGATCCGGTGGTTAGGGAGTCAAAAAGTGAATTGGAAGCTAACTTTGCTTTCTATCCATGCTCCAGTGGAATGTGTGGGAGGCGCCTATTTTCCTTTCCCACGCTTCTCAGTCCAGTCCAACGACAAATAATTGATGGGAGGGTTTTCTTCCTTCGGCCTCACTTGAATTCGCTTTTCGTACCTTCCATCCCCAACACTGCTCGATCTTCGCCCGTCTCATCGTGGAAACTCTTTGCCGGAACGAGTCAAACTCAAACAGAGCTATTACTATAGAGAATCGAGATAAGTAGTTCTCGAACTGACATCAACCGTTCTTGATCAGCCAACCCCGCATCTCGCTGAGTAACAGGTCTATCCGAGTAAAAAACACGAGACGACTGATTCGCTCGAAGAATGGATAGAGGTAGAATAAGAGAGCTAACTTCATTGCTCAAGCTTGATTCAAACCGGCACTTGTTGGCTCGAAAGCCGGAACAACCCTTCCTCAATTGACAGTTTTGAGGTAAGAGTTGATTATCAAGCCGCTTCCCCTGTAGTTGTCAGCTCGTTCTTGACAAAACCGATCAGGTCTTTATAATCTAGAGTAAAAGGATTCGAACCTTTGCATGCCGGTACTAAAAACCGATGCCTTACCACTTGGCTATACTCTATATGGTCGGTCCCTGGGGGAGGCCCGGTCGAGTGGTTTGTCGCTCGACTGTAAGGTTTTGGGAGAAGCAGGGCTCGAAGAAAATAAACGAGCCATGTAGTTGTCTCTTCGAGGGCATATAGCAAGTAAGCAGCAAGCCCTTTAGGACCGACTACAACAAGCTTGGAACTCTAATCTAATAGAAACAAACGGTAAGCTCTCTGCTCTATTTGCTTGCAATGCCTTGCCTATCAAAGTAGGCGAACACGCATCCGTTTTCTTGCTCCTCTTGCCCTTGTTACGCAACACGCACGCAAAGAACCTTGGCCCTCTCGCTTAAAGGGCTATATTCAGTCGGAACCGAAGTCGTGTTGCTTTAGAGTCTATAGGTTCTCGAACCTTCTCTCATGGATTCTCTGAATTTCTCACCAAGCCAGCAATCTGCTCTTATCCCTTGGCTTGGTGTCAAAGGGCAAGTTCCTGTCTTTTGTCTTGCCCAAAAACAGTCTATCATTAGAGAAAGACTCTCCCGCGGCAAGGCAGTCCGGCCGCTTTCTTTATCTCGCTTGCCGCGTCTAGCTTTGGTGCCCCGGGGGTTAGACCGCTTGGGTTAGATTTCCTTTTCTAGTTGAAGATGCAGTCAACCTTCATCTCTCATTATTATCGCAAATCCTTTCTTTGCTTTTTTTCCTTCTTTCTTCCGGTTATCTCTTTATTTGAGGGGGGCGGATAAGACCACTTTATCGACGAACAAGAAAAAATGCACTTTCAAATGGTTTGAGCTTGGAAGCAACCAGCTATCTATCGATAGGCGAGAACAGACTGCTATTGGCTGCTTCACCTATCTATTCTATTATGTATGGCCGACTTGGAGACATCAGAGGAAGACCATCATCTCTATCCAGGTACTATCAACGCTTCATTCATTCGTTGAACCTTGGGGATAACCATTAGATTAGCATTGAGATCAATCACCACACCACCTTTATCATACATACGACATTACACGACGCGGGAGTGCATGGTCAACACATACCTACAGCGCCTACGTTCCGCTTACAGCCAATACAACTATAACCTCACTTGCACGATATTAAACAACCGAAGCTACTGGTAGGAAGGGGGGACGACATCCTTCTATAATAGTTAGCAGTACTGAACAACCGAGTCATCGGTCCGGGGAAAGAAAAGGAATTCGCTTCACTCGCTAGGCCTTCGGAACTTTCTTCTTTTCATGCTGAAGACGTCATTCTATTCATTTTTTTATATAAATAATACATAAAAACTCTTATTCCATTAGAAAGACAAATAAACTCTCGCGGAGGATCTCAATACTCCCATTGAGGCGCTATTTAGCCCTCCGGTTGTGCCACTGGTGACTAAACATACAAATAAATTATATCATTGTTAGAATGACAGCGCAGTCTTCCGGTCTTACGACCTAGTGCTCTCTTGTGAAGAGCCAACTTGACGTAGGGAGGTTCGGGTTTTTGGAATGCATTGCCCCAGAGAAAACGGAAGGCAACAAGGGAATGTGGGGCTGGCTATCATCCAAAGTAGTCAATTCGATCCGACGTCCTTGCTCCTGTTTTGGTTCCACTACCCTAGTCTAAAGTTCTGATGAGACGATCGATCCGGCTCTTCATTGCCTTTCTCCAAGTCAAGCGGTCCTCTCAATCCTTCTTTGAATGAGTGACCGGAAGAAGCACCGGTGTTTGGTTAAGCAGGCCAATGAGTCAATTGGGTCATACCAGTCGTCAAGACGCAAATCCTGGTTTTTCCCAGGTTCTCTATTGGCCGCACCTCGCTAGCAAGCCTTTGTGGTTTTCGAGCTCTCTAAGTCGAAGCCATACATAGCAAGACCTGTGAAAGGGATTCCCAAATCCATCCACAATTGAGGATGTCACCAGGGGTTTCACCGCCTTTGCTCTTCTCTCATTCACCCTTCAGTGGGGGTGCAGCCGGGTCGGAGTCGTAGGCCAATCATCTCTTTTGTCAATGAGTAGTTGTATGGGGACTACCTGTCGATAAGATCCTTCTGCTCAGCGAAGGGCCCCCTACTCCTACGCCTAACAGGAAGGTATCAGTCAAGCAAACCGAGGATGATCTGTCAAATGACCAGAAGAAGGCGATGGAATCCAAACATTCACCAGCACCAACCTTTCCCCAAAACGCACCAAAGCTCTTGGGCAGAAACGACTCCTATTCCATAATATCCTGATCAGAGAGAGTCAATCAGGAGCCCTCTTCTTGGGATAGGAAGGGAAAGAAAAGATTTCGATGAATCATCAAGCCCTTGGTCTTTGGTTTTTGCTATGGTAGGTTCCGCGCAGGAATGAGCACCCATAATTCAAACTTCTTAAGGTAGCAAAGAAAAGGGAGTTGAGCCCTACCCCCATCATGCTATGATTTGGTTTCCAATATGTATGCCATTGTCTAGAGGTTCCTCCTCTGCTGACAAGGGCGCTTCAAGCTCATCGAGATACGTTGACACTTGACCCGCAGGGGATAGCCAGCGGAAAGAAGGGGCTTTGGTGGATTATCCCAAGTTCCATCTTCCATAGAAGGCGCTCAGACTCCAATGTCCCTCTTTTCGGAGCGAGAGTCGGCTATCCAATGAAGAAAAGAATGAATTCACTCTAGTCTTTCATCGGTCAACAGAAGCTTTTTCAGAGCACATAGATGGGCTTTCATGAAAAAGCCGATTAGTGGTGTCCAGTAGTTCAATCAGATCAGTCAGCCACGCAAGTCATAGTTAGGGAAGTCAGAATGGGCAGGGAAGCAAAACAGTCAGCAAGCAGTAGTATTGAAGTTCAGTCAGTCAGGAGAGCGCCGCTCCCTTTCTTTCCCTCACTTCGTTCGTTAGCTAGAACAATTAGAGTAGGCGAGGAGAACTGCTTCTGAATGCAGCCGTTCCGTAGGGGCCTTCCTAGAGGACTCAAAGTAGGCTACAAAATCTCCCTCCTGCCTGAAACACTACCGTTTCGGCTCTTTACACTTGCGGTATAGCAGCAGGCGCTCGTAAAGAGCCCTTGCCTGAGCAGTGAACGATGGGTTAAGGGGGCCCATACTACTATTACTATTAGTAGTCATCTATAGGAATCTGGGATTCGGTATTGAAAAAATCCTTAACTTCGTTTGGTCACTTCAGAAGTACTATAAGATACCTGAATGAAAATCGTTGAGGTATTTCATTTTTGAACTCCTTTACATTGATGTTCACATTCAGTAACAGCTTGCCGGTGTCCCTTCAGGCCAGGAACTCCTGCAATAGTTCCCTCATGGAACTAAAGAATACTACTCTCATCCCTCTTCCCGAGGTATCTACTATTTGTATTCGTGCTCCTTAAGTCGATTAAGACCTGTATATAAGTCTAATTAAGGAAGGCTGTGTAAGACCATAATATGAGTACTGCTAACGTTTAGTAAGGCGATGTTAAGCCCTATAGCATTAACCTAACAGCAACAGTTTGCCGGTATTCAACCTAAAACAACAGGCGCCTGCCGGTGGATAAGCTTCGACGCTCTCAACCTGCTTTGGATCGTTTGACTATAGTGACGCCTTCTTTACAATAAGAAGCTCGATCACTAGGGTCTCTAGCTCAAATTGGATAACGAACTACTGCATTCACCTTAACTACTTGCTCTATTGTTTTCTCGAAACAAATGTAAATAATGCATTATGACCACTGGCGGTATTCTTAGGTGTTTGGCCTCGGGTATCCCTTAACTACCCGAGCTACGCGGATAGATATTGCCTTGTCAGCTACGTGTGGGGTCGTTTATCAAGTCACTTTCGAATAGACTCTGCTACTAGCTCGGATACATCTTCACTAAGGGACTTGCGGTGTCTTTTTTGCTATTCAGGAGCTCAAAACAATTTGTGAATTATTGCACCCGAAAATGAGCAGGTGCTCGGCGGACTACGTTAGGCACGCCCCCTTCTTCTCTTTCTTTCCTGACGGCCCGTTACGCTTTGTTGGCGTACTTTTTACCCGACAAGGAATTTCGCTACCGATTCTTAACCGAACATTTTCTTACCTCGCCTCGGGCTCGGTCTTCTACTTAAAGGAAACAACCAAAGACTAGAACAGTTTTCTTTTTTATTTTCTCTCTTCCGGCGCCTCACTTCACTCAAGACTTCAAACAGAGAGTACGGAAACAAACATGCTAAAGATAATGAGCCACATCGGCCCAAAACTGCGCCACATTAGAGATACAAAGAAGCAGAGTGACTTGGTAAAGAAGGACTTTGTAAGTACAGAAATAAACCGGGCACCACTTCCACCATTTGAGTAAAGCACGAGAGGAGTCATAGAACAATCGCTTCTTGACTAGAAGAAGAAGAGGCAGGCGATAGTTGTTATCGGTTGTGTCCCTCACTACTTTACTTAATTGCGCCCCACTTAACTCAGTAAGAAGAACTCCACCCGGTATTTGATATTGAATACTGAACCGTTCAAAATGATTAAAGGGGGCTTGAAGAGCCTCAACTCACTCCACTCGCTTAACGACTACAAAAGGAAAATGTAGGTCTTCTAGTCTTAATCTGACTTGCTTACTTACCTATCCTATCTGTTCGTTCAGAGATTGACTCTTCACTTCACTACCTCGACACACAAGGGGAGGTTTTTCAGGGGAAGAATGAGGGCAAAAGTAGGATATCATGTGGTATTTTTAGTTACGATGTTCGTGAAAAAAGGGAGGGGTTTATTAGGCGTTCGCTTACTCACTTCACTCATGAAAGTGAGACGAAAGGGTCTACCCCCACCCCCCCAGCAGGGGGAGTTAGAGTAGAGATTGATTAAGCACCCCACCACTTTTTGAACTAAAAGCTAGGGCATTAGGGACTGATGACCATGTCGGTCTCCACCGAAAACCAACCTCAATTGGTATTTCCGTGGTTAACGGGATAGCCCTTCAAAATAAAAGGACTGCGTACTCTTCTATGAGCTAAGAGAGACTGTCGAAGAAGTTGGTCAATCTCTTTTACTCGCTTTGCTATCTTCGCGAGTGATATCGCTCTGGACCAATAGAAGCACATTCGTGAGAGAAAACCTGAAAATGATAGAGCATGTAGAATTGAAGGGGAAATTGCAGTAGGTTTCTATTAAACCTGATTTCGGTATTCTTGGCTCACCGAATAAGGTCACTCGAGCTTTTACACAGGAGTGCCTCTCTGGACCCCATTACTGTCGCACCACGATACGCCACCCCTCAACGCCCGTAAGCAACAATATAAGCAACTTCACTACCATTTCTTGGTTCTTGCGCGACTTCAACTTCAGGCCACTAGGAAAACTCTTTACCCCACCTAAACGACCTCCTAAGCCCATAACCCTCCCCTTACCCACTCTACTTCTACAGGAAGCAAGATCCAATGGGATTCACTAGAAATGGAGTTCATGCCTCAGGGGCGATCCCAAATTACGACTATGGATCGAAACTAGGCTCAGAGGGGTTTATCCACCCGCCTCCACTAGAGCCAGTTCCCCTTATCGGGCCACAAAATCTTTAGGATTTAGCGCAGTAAGAGTTTGCATGGATTTGACACTGGATTTCCCCCAGATCCTCATGATGAGGTGGCTGATTCACAACCCAATTCCCATATCGATCTTACGGAAACCCCCCACTCCCACTGCCTGTAGACGCCTTCCCATCGCTGATCGTTTATTGGTTTCGGATTTAGCGGGCTAGGGCTCTGGATCCCTTTTATAAACTAAATCTTAAGCACGATTAGGGAGGTTAGAATTAGGATCGTTATCTTAACGTCCTGGAACTGCTCCTGCTGCATCTCGAACTGCTCGTGCTACTACTGCCTCCGCTTCTCCTGTCTCTGGTGTTGGATCACCTACTAACTACCGCGGCTGGCTTTGAATATCGATCAAGGACTGGAACCGCGTCTGGATCTACTACTAGTGCTACCTCTGCTTCTTTCGTGACTGGACTCCCCCGCTAATAGAGTCAGAGATTCTATAGAGTTTATATAGAATCTATGGCTCTGCAGGATCCGCTGTTGGATATGGGTCCAGATTACCACCTGGAACCGTGACTTCGGCTGGTGGATTCGCAATTTCGTTGCTGGAACCGTGCAAGGGGAGGCGGCTGGAGGAAGGTACACCGGGTGAGCTGCTGGGCATGGATCCGGTTGGTATGAATCTGCAACTGGTTATGGAACAGGAAGAGATGCTGCAGGCACCTTGTTGTTGAATATTCTGCCTATCCGAACGGTCCCACCTATCCCGGCCGAGTCAGCCTTCCCTCTCGGGCTCAATGATAGAAGTGTCCAAGATGAAATCTTTTCTTGTCTGTTCTATTTCATTTTTTGAAAAAAAGTGTAACACAGATTGGTTTTCTCTCTATCTGTTTTATGCTTGCAACTTTAGTTGTTTGCGAGTGAATTTCTTTATTCAAAAAACCGATCCTACGATAGGTCAGTTACCGCTCTTACGATAGTTAGGTTACCGATTCTACGCTTTAAGCTTTAGTCACTTTAGGCTGTCAGTGCAACTTTCTTCTTGATTCCTACCTTGTTTCCCCCTCTCCGTTGGATGACTTTCAGCTTCTCGTTTGAGGTGGGCTAAAATTATCATGCATAGAGATTAGACCGGCTTGGTAAGCCAACAAAAGCTACTCAAATGATTTATGTTTCCTCCCTCTGCTTCCGCTACGTTAACCACTTTAATGCATATCCGTGAAGCGATGCATAAGATGCAAGACGGGTTGTGGCCTTGCTTTTTGTCTGAGGACATTGTGGGGACCCGGACGGTCTCGATAGTGTGTTGCGTAGCGGGATCTCAACCATGCTTGGCTAAATGGCTTTGCATTGCACTGTGATTTGGCTTAAGAACCTTGTTTGTGGAGGGTAGGTGCATTGCTTGTGTGGATGTCTCAAAGTGTTCCGAAGAATTGTCGGTGACGTGCGCTACATGTTACGCTGCACAATGATGCTGGGAACCGTAAGTTGGTGTCATGCGAAGTGATTCACTCTATAGAAGCACGAGCGGACCGCTTCCTCAAGTTAGGTGTAAAACGAAAGAGGCGGGTCTAGAGAGGGTATTGTAACGGGCTTAGCCACCCTTCGGCAATCGACAAGAAAGTCATTCTCTTAAACGGGATATGGGGGGCAGCTGTTCTTTCTTGTTCGCTTAGGTGCACTATTGCTTTGCGAGTTTCGGTGCTGGTTATTTGAGTCCTATCTAGCACAGTGCTAAAGCACATTGTTTCTTTCTAGTTCTTCAGATTTGGAAGAATCTCATTCCTTCTCCACCGCCAATGGTCTTTCACAACCAATAAGCAACGGAGTGGGCGCCAATGCGCGAAAGCCGTATTGCGTTAGACCGAGTAAGGGATGAGCGTGCTAGTGCGAAGTATAGCGGTAGGCGCCTTGCATAATCCGTTTTCTTGCTGCGAAAATAACTTCATTTTTGGGTGGTTTTTAGCTATTTGAAATGGAGATACATAAGGAGATACTTCAAGTTATGCTTAACACATACATCAGACAGGTAATTTTGACTTGTCTAACATGTAAGGACAGATATGTGTCTAAGGGACCTTGCCTGTGTGTACCTTGATCCGCTTACCCTTAGAGCATCAAAAGAAGGAGTTGCCCTATAAACCGCCCAAGAACTGTGCTATGGCTGTGGAAACCGACCTGCTTAACTATAGGTTGGGGTCGCATGCTTTTCGCACTTACTTTCCTCAGCGCCCTTTGTCTTTGCTTCACTTCCACTCACTTAAACAGGTACGGACTAGGCAAGGTTCTGTTCGTTCCTTAGCACGAGATGAAGCAGATGAACCAAACTCTGTTTCCGACACAGAAGAGAAAAGGCTCGGGCTGGCTGGACAAGCAGAACAAGGACTGTTAGCTCGCATGGGAGCTGAGAGGAGAAGATCAAGGGCGAAGTCTTTCCAAGTTCACCACCAGGGATGAGTATGGGGCATAATCAGAAACATAAGAAGAGATGTTTCTTTCCAAAATCACCGAAGAGTAGAAAGGCGCTGTAGTCAGACCAGGGACTAAGAGTTCAAAGAGAACAAACACTAATGGCATATTCAGATCCGATAAGCCGCATTAATCATCTAAATCGTCAACATGGAATTTGCCGCCTCCTCCGCTTGCTGCTTTTGGACAAGTAGCGTCATTGTGTAAATCTGCCTCTTCCCCAAGTTTGAATAGGGAGCGCAGAATATGCTACACTGGTGATTTGATACCGTTTCGAATTGACGTATTAAATGAAGTGAAAGCAAAGCCCCACTTCCCTGAACGAAGTATTCCAACTGAAGAAGACGACCTTTCCTTTGTGGGTAAGAAGGAGTGGATTTCTCATGGTCTGAACTCTCAATCTGATCTGGAACTCAGGAACAAGCCGTAAGGGCATTCGTTAGCGTTAGACTGCGTCTTCAGGTACATCTATTGGTGATTCCTCATCTGATTCCCTAAACGTGAGATTTTCCGGGCCCTTAAAGATTCTCTGGGAGTCACATCTATCTCAAAAGAAGGAAGGACATTCTATGATGAATCACCTCCCCCCATTCCCGGCCGTAGCACGGGCAAATCTATCTTCAACGGGTGCCCCGACTGCTTAGTCTTTCCTAGGAGCGATTCCTACCATTATCCCACGTCCCTTGTCCTTACCGCTCTAGCAACTGCCATTCATTCCTTGTCCACTTTTCATGCATTTTGATCAGCAAGAAAACTGATTATATGCAAGACTTTGAAATATAGCACGCGAAATGAAAACCAACTGAGCGTGCTATATTCAGTCGCGCTCATCCCTTGTCCCTAACGGATCGATCGTACCATAGATCGTAGGAGAATTGGCGAGAATTGAAGAACGAGTCTATTGATAAACGAGGACAACAGTTAGGGGTAGTTCACTTATATAATTAGGGTAGTTAACAGCTAATATGAGTGAAAGCGAACCACGTCGAGTAATCGACATGCGAGAAAAGAAAGGAAGATGGGGCGAAAGAGCAGCGATACAGATCTTTCTGAACAACTATGCTTTTTCTCACTTTGAAACCGAGACCTACGTACCTGCGGGAGGTACTACGGGAAGGTAAGAACATACACAGATCAGCTTTAGAGTATAATATAGTAGAAGAAGATCGGTGAAAAGAACAAGCCGTATAAAATCTCTTGTTTGAGTTCCTGGATTTACGGACATAGAAGATCGGCTTTCTTTCCTCTTTCCGGACATCGCTAATAGGCCACCAGGCGCTTGACCTGCTTTAGGTAAGGCAAGAAAGACAGTTTAGCGAGCCCCTTCGCTTTATGGTACATTTGAGTGGGAGTCAAGTTAATCAATCTAGGCTATCCAACTTCTTGCTCAAGGCAGTGATTCAATACAATATCCAGTCTTGACACGAACGGATAGGTTGCTTGACTTGTTTCATCTCGTCGGTAGGGTTCGGCGATACAGGTTCTCTGTGCCTTAAGTCCGGGTTGCGTGCTCGAGTTCTTGGAAAGCCAGCTAGCCCGCTAACTCGGTTAAGAAAGAATCCCGGGTTGGTTCAAAAAGCAATTCGTCTTCTTTCTTTGTGGGAAAGGATGTTCAAGAGGCCTTGTATGAAGGGATCCATTTGATCTGTTTTGGTTGTGGCACCTATGGCCATAAGACGGAAGCATGCCCTCTTGCAGAGAACTGAGGATGGCTCGGTGGAGAAGGCGATGCCGAGTGGAAACGAGTCAACTCGGGCGGGTCTGAGGTGGAAAAGTGCCCTACCTTTGGGCCTTGGATGCTTGTGCAGAGAGCGCTGCGTAGGCAAAGAACCACCACTACTGGTAATACGGCCCTTAATACCACGTCCACTCCTCTGCCAAGTGGCAATTCGAGGAACAGACAAAACTCCTCTGCTCAGTCCTCCAGAACGGGTTCACGGTTTACCCCTTTAACCATATCCTCCAATGTTCCATATTGACCGTTAGGTCTCGACTTCTCCGCTATGATCTTTCCTTCGAGTTGCGCGAATCACTAGCTCGTGAGATGGAAAAGGAGCTGTATCTGATTTCAAAAGAATTTCTAGTATTTTGTTAGCTCGCCAAAAAGTGGTATGCAATGCAGAAACTCTTTTTTACATGTCTATGAGTAGGGGGCGGTCTAGGATCAGAAGGAAAGTCTCATCCTTTGGGTACGAAACTACGCTATTCAAAGCATCGAGAAATAAATAACAAAAAAGAAAAAGAAAAACGATACACCCTTCACTAGAGTTGTAGCTTTCTTTATAAGAAAGGTTCCTAGCCTACCGGTGACCTTCGTTAGCACTCAGACTTTTGGCGGAGGTTTCTCGGAAAACTAGCTTACTTTAAGAAGAAAGAAGAAAGTCCACTTTCTATATGCAATATTGTAGATAGACATAAAAGTGAGTCCGAGAAATCGTCTTGCATTAGATACCTTCTCTTGATCTTACAGTTACGTAACGTAAAGTCGAAAAGCTATTCGCTTGACACTCACCTTTTTGGGTAACGAAGGAACGATCCCATATATATCTGCCGAGATCGATGCCTCTGGACGCTAATCCTGAATAAGCGAGCCATCTATTTTAAGTCAACCAAAAGACGGGGCTCGGGTGGTGCGATCATGATCTGTCTACCACCGCTATCCTCACCTGCACATCTTTCTCATGCTCAATTTAAGGTGGTGGTCCAATCTACTCCTATATCACCGGCTGCACCTCTTTTTAATAAGAACCCTATGGTGACACGTGCCAAGTCGAAAGGACTTCGTCATTGTCTTCTACATTCTCGGCACCCGCCCTTACGTCATTCATCTTTCATCTTGTCACGTCCTCAACGGTAGCTCCTCGCTTCCAGTTCGTTCCCTCACCCATAGTCTAGCAATCATCGTTAACACTGCTTCTTCGTTCCCCACCCAGCAAGAAAATGGATTATATGCAAGGCTTTGAATATAGCAGGCACATGAAAACCAATATCGCCTGCTATATTCAGTCGCGCTCATCTCTTGCTTGTTGGAAGAGAAAGAAAACCTCATCTTTGGATGCTCACTATCTCTTCACAGGTCTCAAAAGCCCTTCTATGCAATGCGGGAAGAAGAGTTCTTTCTATAGGTCAGGACTCGACCATACGAGACGCGAGGAATCCATTCCATCCCTTCAGTGCAGCCCTCAAAGCCTACTGCTGCTTTTAGACCGATGAGAGACTGTGCAAACATTCACCCATAGAGGAAATGCTGGAAGATCAAAACCAGAGCTAGTAGCATGCCTCTCCTTTATAGCTTGTCTGCAACCCCCCTCAAAAAAAGGTGATAAGTGCAAAGTATAGATTGCGGACTTTCGTTTTCTAAGCTACTCTATTCTGTTGGAATTGATGAAGTTGGATAGCGCCCTTTGAACATGGCGCTGGTTAGCCCCAAACGTTCCAAGAACCGGTTGATGCTTCTTGTTACGAGAGGGCCGTTGGGGAAGGGGCTCGTGCGTATCAATCGGTCCATTTCTTCTTTGCGGATTTTCAAACTAAGGATCTGTGTGCACAGGGGCGTGGACCTGCGTCGGTGAGGCTTGCTGATCAGCATCCAGGGCGAGGAGCTACACTGCGCTTTCTAGTGATGATCTGGATTCGGGCTTAGCTGCAATTCAGGGATTTCTTTTTTACTTTCCTGCGAAGATAAATGCTTATCGGAGGGAGGATTGACGTTGGTAGAAGGAGGGAGCAGTGAGAAGTTCTCGTGCTGGAGTTTGGATAGTTGTCCCAATCCCTGTGAGACCTTCTAGTTCTTGCATGACTCGGAGGGAGACCAACTTGTAGGGAAGGGACGAGGGTAGGTCGGTCTAAGGAAGGGGATATGCATGATGTCTCCTGATTGTTATTCCCTCGACCCTCTCGCCAGCAATATCATCCTGCAATCTCCAACATCATCTCCCTGAATTGGTTCGTTCTCAAGTTATGGCTTCTTTATTTTATCATCCATTTTGTAGTGAGGACCAGGTTGGCGACCCTATCCTATGTTTATGGCTATTGAGCATCTGTTGCATCACCAAAGGATAATAAGCTTGTATGGGGGTTAACTAGCTCTTTCATCTTTCGAAGCCCCTTTCACATTGTTTTAATAATAAGCTCTAAGCCGCGTCTTTACTTTCCTGAAAGCTTAGTAAGGCAAGTGCTAAGGAACTTCTTCTTTGTACAAGACAGATAGGGCAAGAAGAGGGATTAGGCGAGAGTGGCAGAGACGGGAGAAGTTGTGCCAAATCGAAAAAAGAAGGCAATGCGCGAAATCGTTCAAAGTAGATGCACAGTGGTATATAAAAAGTCAAATCAAATACCCGGAAATCTCCGACTCCAAGAAGAGTGCGCAGTTCCTTCTCTTCGGTCAGTGCCTTTGCATGTCTTAAGCATAGTCAGAAAGATTTCTTTATGAATGATTTTGAGATGGCAAGATTCCAAGCTTTGGAAATAAGCCAATCATAGGCTGCACATTCGAGATGGCAAGATTCCAAGCTTTGGAAATAAGCCAATCATAGGCTGCACATTCATATTCAAGATGTTTACGAATAGGACTAGTTGCTTTAAGGACAGATGAGCTAATCGTGGAAATTCTCCCTCTACAGGCCAACCTAGGTCTGCTTTGAATAGCGTACTTTTTCGAGCTAAGCAAGCAAAGGAGCCAAGCCAGTAGTATGCTTTCTAATAACCTTCCTCGCCGGCCAAGCCTCTTTCAAGTTGTCTAAGCCGTTGACCTTCCTTTTGAAAATCTCCTTACCTTCCCCTCGCTTTGTCGATACCATTCTTTCCATTCCCTATCTCCTTGCCTCAAGGATCTGATCTTCGGTTAATCCAATCCCTTCTTTCGTTTAACTAATATCCTGTTCTTCTCTTTGATTCCGCAAAGAGGTCCAATTCAAGCAATTCAGATCTTTATCTCATATGCAGTCTTTGCTTTAGGGGATATTTTTTTTCCTTCGCTCGTGACCAGGGCATTCCTTTAGCAAGCGCTAGGCCCCTCAGTCGGTAGGGAGTGCAGAATCAACTAGGGCTAACCTTTCTTTAGCCTATCTGTCCTCATGCTAGCCAATCTCTGGCAATTGGTCATATTCAAGATGTGAACAAATCAGATGTGCACATTCATGCAAGATCCGGTGCTCTCTTTGACCGCTCTTAGGATAGAAGAATAAGTTCTTTCGGAAGAGAAGAAGTAGCAGAATCCATTGCCATAGAACTCATCCAGAAGGAGTATGCAGCCAGACTGACTACGGAGATAGAAAGAAGAGGATGAAGATGAATCAATATTAAAGAAAGAATAGGTTGCTAGAGAATCGGATCTTAGATAGTGCACGAATGAATGCATAGTGAAAGTCAGTCTTGGTTTTGGGGTAATATGATCTTTCCTGCCAAATCCGCTTTCAAGCATTCCTGCGATCGTCTGTCCTTTATAAGGCAATCCTATCTCCCCTCTCTGCTCTTTCAAATCGGATAGAATCAATTTCTTACCGGTTTTTGAAGTTAGGATTGGAAATGGCCCTAACTGTGCACTAACTCCATTCCTCAGCAAAGCAATCCGATCGGTGCGGGCAAGGCAGTACGGTACCAATCCCATCGGTCATAGTAAGCTTCAGTTTTAAAGTTCAGAGAATCAGTACTGGCATTCCTTCTCTTAAAGGAATCAGGGAGTGAAGACCTTTATTTAATCAACTAGTAGGAGTTTATGCTTGGAAAGACTTCCTCGGTAGCTGTCAAAGGGCGTTATCCTCTTTAAAAGGAAGAATCAAGGAGCACCTACTGGTAGTGGTGAATACTGAGAACATTCATTCCCTTAGCGTGTTGGATCATCGAAGAATGGAGAAATTCGTATCTCTGGTAAGACCACCCATGCGAGTATAATAAAACGTCTTGGAAGAGCCTAACCTTCTGGGTAAAGTTAGCCACTAGAAATCGATTCCTCGGCTCCGGGAATAGGAAGACTGGCGTGGATCTCTTTGTGGCATTCTACTTGTACAGAAAGATGGACGTACCATCAACCCCAGGCTAAGTAACGGGCGAACACGAAACTTTCGCGGAACACTTCCCCAGACCGTAACGGCAACTGGCCCAGCCTAAAGAAAAAGGGCCTACTATCCAACTATTTCCAATTCACCGAAAAAGGGTATGCCACTTTTCTCCCTACGATCGATGTGATTCTACGGTAGAAGATTCTTCGGAGGTGGAGGTGTAGCTGGAAGGCCGGCCTATTCCTTTTCCTCAAAAAGGCAGGCTTTAAGGCAAATGAATAGACCCCTACAAGCATATGAAGCCGCGTTTTCAGGGCCCATGGTTGCCTTAGGGGGAAAGCTATCTAGTACAACAGAGAGATTTTTGATTTCGAGGAGGAAGGAATGTCCGCTCTGGAATTGCTAAATTCTTCATGTTTTTAGTTAATATTTTTAAGGTAATATCTTCACCTGGTGTAAGAACCTGCAGGGCACTGCTAGAATATGGTGCAGATTGGACAGGTTTCTGATCAACAGTGCATTCATATCTCAATTCCCTCATATTGAAGTCTCTCGTCTAGCTAGAAATTATTCAGATCACACTCCTCTCTGTTCAAGATGAGTAGTCCCTAAAACGAGATCCTGGGACTTTCTGTCTAGAGAAGAACCTTCTTTTGATTCTAAAGTCGAAGCACTTCTAAAAAGTCAAGTTAGCCGCAAACACCTTTTCCAGGAGTAGAGCAAGGAGGTGGTTCCTTTTCTAGTTAGCTCGAAACATTGCAAGCGGGAAAGCTGGAAAGGTTGCTAAGGTGGACGAGTAGATAACGAAGGGCATGTGCGAAAGAGCACACCATCGAAGAGATTTGATTCTCCCTCATAGGAAAGGCATAGGAGTAGTTCATTTCTCGCTGTAGCCTTGATGGGTCGGAAGCACCTCTGCATCATGGGTTGGGTAGGCACGCATTGGTTTATGGGGAGGGGCAAACTCATATCATTTAGTGAGGGTCCCAGGAAGGTTAGAAAACTCTTGGCTGGTGAGCAGACAAAGCAATCAGTGGCATTCGAATGAGAAGTGGCTTCGGCCATTGGATCGAGAGAAAGCACGGTTCTTATACCGATTCGAGAGACTCGGTACTGGGATAAAACCCCGCAATCATCCTTGTCAAGAGCTAGAGTTCCGAGACGAACGAAGGGGCGAGCGCCACCGGGCTACATGGTGGCATATCACTCAACTACTGAAATATCTAACTACAGAGAGAGATTTTTAGGCTGGTGTTGGAAAAGAAACCATACCCCTTTGGGAAAACACTGGGCATCGTCGCCATAGACAAGAGTGTGACTCGGGAAAGAAAAACAGGTGGCTGGTCTAGAGCTAACCACTGAAAGCATCATGCCTGGATTCAAGCCAAAAGCCTCCTCTCTCCTTTAACAAAGCCAATTGCCCGTGACTACCGAAAGAAGGATTTCAAAAGAGTACCGCTTTCCATCCCAGAGCCGAAGACTTAACTTAAACATCTTCTTTTATCTAACGAATTTGGATAAGAGTGCTTTAGTGAAGTGAAAGGCTTTCTCTACCACCTCCACTGCCTTCCCCTTTATGATACGACCAAGAGCCCTTCAAGGAAAAGAAAGACAGATTGCTCCCTTTTATTTGAATACCCATCTAGTTCTCTAACGGCACCTGCCCGAAAGAGTAGAGTTTTAGCCGGTTTTGCCCGAAAGAACCTCTAACCTAAGCCTGACTATCACGAGTGTCTAGCCGTCGAAAGAGGGACTAGAAAGAGGAACTTGAAAGACTGACTTCCCCTGCACTACCGGCTAACCAAAAGCGGAATGCTACAATACAAGGTAGTTTGAACTGCTTACTCGTAAGGATAAGGTCGTTTACGTTCTCGACTGTAAAGGAGAGGGAGTGAGTTTCACAAGATCCTACTGGACAGCTAATGGCACAAACACAACTTCTCTATGAGAACAAAACCCGGCATTCACGATGTTTCACAAGTCAACCCACCGCTCTCGAGCACTGAAGGGGGCTTATGATTGAGCGTGGGATCTTGGTGCCCTTGGGAAGCCACTTGCATGGGGCTAGGCCTGTGAGCAATCCGTCTGATAAAAAGACCGAGACACAAACGAACTGAGCTACGGATGGCTTTTCGCAAATGTGAGATCAACTTGGGAACCTCGTGCCCCAGTCAGTCAGCGATCGACACGGCTTAAGGCAAAGAAGGAAGCTACCATCCACTCAAGAAAAGGAATAACCGCTACCGTAGATATTGTATACAAAGCGTCCATCGGCACTCAAGCGAAGGGCAGAAAAGTAATACAGCCTTACTCTGCTCAGGACTCGTGTCTGGTCTGATTGAAATGCGAAAGCAACGTCCATGCATTAAGACAAAACCGCTGTTACCGTCCCTACCTATAAAAGTAATCAGCGCTTGAAATAAGAGATTTCAGAACTGGACATTGGTACGCACATACAACGTGGTTTTGAAAGTGTTCTCATTAGCATAAGGCACAACGTTTGCTTACTCGTGCGTTAGGGTAAGGATAATGAACTTAGTCCTTTGGGGCCCCAACTGCGCACCTAGCCCTCAGCGCTTGAGAGTACTAAGCGAGCCTTCGGCGATTGAGAATACCAACCCTTTGATTGGTACATGGGAGTGCCTGATAGCACCTGAGACCGCTAGGTCCTCGATCTTGTGCTGTATAGCAAGCACTGGAGATATACCAACCAGTGAACGTAGCGTAGCGAATGGAGGGAGGGAAGGAAGTGTCTGCTCGGTGAAAGAATGCCGTGTTTCATTCCATTGTCACAATTATTGTATAGTAAGCGTTATTGGATAGAAGGATTGAATCAATTTCTTTCTTTCATCGTTTTCAATCTGTGTGATTATATGGTCGGCGGAACCTGTGTGCCCAACTAGATAGGTCAGGTAGTTTTACTGAGTTTAGGCTCCTTAACTTGACCTATAGGGCCGATGAAATCTTGTCTGGTTGAAGATCTATGATTGGGAACCATCATATGCTTCACACATGAAATCCTATGTTTCAAATAGCTGAAAACCATTAAAAAATTCTGTTCTCTTAGCGTTTTCTTGCCTAAAAAGTGCATAAGGTTTTTTGCTGTGATTTGTCATCAAAAGTCATCAATTGGTCCTCTCATTTAATACAGAGAAAGATTGGATTGTCATTCTAGTTAGTAAAGATATCTATGATTCAGAAAAAAGGATACAAAGCATTTTTGAAATACACGTATTTGACGACGAGACGGGCATGGAATACCAACAAGGGAAGTTCACCCTCCTCTCACATTAGAAAGTACCCCGCCGCTCTTCTCTTTCTTGACAGAATTTGGGATTCTTTCCATAACTAAACTCCATCCAGGGCTTAAGGCCAAAGTAAAGCAGGGGAAGTGGTCAGCCAGCCAACCCGGTAGGGATTGTAGGAATTCGAGAAGTGATGAATGATGATCGCATAACTGCCGGAAACCGTGATGACCAAGTTGGTTCGACCTACCTTTGACCATTCGTTCATAACCGATCTCTTTTGTTAGTCGAGCGGAGACTGAGTGATCATCCTTCCCCCAGAGGAGTGGGGGCCGAGATCTTATCCATAGCCTGTGGCACATGCCATTGTTCCAACCATCGGGCTTTGAGCCAACCCCTGTTTAGCAATAATAGATAACAACTAATCTAGTTGATCCCGTATAGACGGAGGTGAGGACGTAAAAAGCGGGGGTGAAGCCAAAGCCAGAAGTGGTTTATCCGGGCGGGTTGAACCAGTTTGCCCAAAAGAAGCACCAATAGCATAATCCAATCGCTATCATGGTTGGAGCATAGATAGCAAATGTATGGGCATAGGTAATATGCACACATCTATCAGGTAGGTGAAACTCTCAATCCATATCCATATCCGTTAATACGCTGACACCTTGGGCCTAAAACGAAGTGAGAGGCCGGGGTCAAAAATCTAAGAGGTTGTGTTCCCCGTTCGAGAGTCAGAATCCTAGCCAGGTGAAGATCTACTGGATGACGGGCGGAGTGGAAACAGAACCGGAAAAGGCAACAATTCCAGAGACCGTTGACTGAGCGGAGGCATCGGAGGAAGCAACACTAATGGAAGAGGCATCACCCGCGCTAGAAACACAAGGGCAAATCTCCGGTACCGAGAAGGCGCCGAGATAAAGAGAGAAGTCCAGCTGCAGAGCCAGCACCGAGATAAAGCCCCTTTAGAGATAGGGGCCGGGACATTACCGAAATGGGGGCGGTAGATCGCGGTTTGAGAGGGACTCGTAGAAAGAAAATTTAGGGCTTTCATTTCAGTCTTCTTTAAGTCTGAGACTCTCTTTCACTCGTTTTAAAAGGATTTGAAGTTCTATTATTAGATTATTAAAGCAAGACTTGACTTAGAGAAAACCTTCCTTTCTGTCAAGCATTGTAGTCAAATCAATTTCTTGCGTAAAGCTAGTCTCTTCGCTAGTGTTTGAAGAATCTTCCTTGTGCTAAGTCTTCCTTGGCTCTTCCCTATATCTTTTGCTTGAGATGAGCTCCCGGCTTTGAGCAGAGCCGGTAGCAGATATAGGATCAGAGAAAGACCTTCTTGCTTTCCGAATAGCCGGCTTTGGCGATTGCACTTTCCATCTCATCGGAAAGAATAGTTGAAGAAGCCGGATGAGAGAGAGACAAGTCCAGCTTCGAAGGAGCGAGCAATGCTTTTGGCTTTTTTGATCTACTTTCGTGTAGACTAGTCAAAGTCGCAGAGAACTCATATCGTGCGTGCGTTATGCCTATAGAAGGTAGGCGTAGCCTTTAAAGCGAATAACTCTTTCTATGCTGTTACGGTAGCGAGTTTCGGTAAGTTCAGTAAGTGAAGTGACGGGCGAAGGTGGAAAAGTAGACCTCTTTCGCTTACTTGGGTTACGGGCGTTTGTGAAGGTGACCTTTCGGGCGAGAAGCTCACCGCAGGTGCCGTAGTAAAGAGAGAATCCTTTCCGTTCTGTTACCGGTCTAATGCGCAGAATCCTGAAAGTCAGGTGGTTCCTAGTGATGTCTAAAGACTTTCCGTGCAAGACCAGCTTCTCATGATAGGTGCTTGCTTCAGAGAGACGTCGTCAGCGATCGAATTGTGTATAGAAAGAAAAGAGAATGAAATCGTCTCTCGTTCAACTTATATTCCATTCTTTGTATTAAATGACTTAGACAAACTTCATTAAGCAAAGTCAACTTACCACAGCTAACGACAAGTCAAACTGCTTTGTTGTCTGTGTCAAATCGAGATTGGGTGGGTGAAAGTACACTAAACCGCTCATGTGAGAGCCGATCAATCCCATTTTGCTTTTGTTGGAAAAACCAACGCCGCCCTGTCTTTCAGTCTCTTTGATCTTTTCGGGAGCAGAGCAGTCACAGAATGGAAAGAATAATGACTATAAGGAACCAACGATTCTCTCTTCTTAAACAACCTATATTTCCACACTTAACTAGCATTTGATAAATTATCCAACCTCGAGCAATCTTAGCTATTGGTGGGGGTTCGGTTCGTTAGCTGGTATTTGTTTAGTCATGCAGATAGTGACTGGCGTTTTTTTAGCTATGCATCACACACCTCATGTAGATCTAGCTTTCAACAGCGTAGAACACATTATGAGAGATGTTGAAGGGGGCTGGTTGCTCCGTTATATGCATGCTAATGGGGCAAGTATGTTTCTCACTGTGGTTCACCTTCATATTTTTCGTGGTCTATATCATGCGAGTTATAGCAGTCCTAGGGAATTTGTTTGGTGTCTCGGAGTTGTCATATTCCTATTAATGATTGTGACAGCTTTTATAGGATACATACCATCTTAGGGTTAGATGAGCTTTTAGGGAGCTACCGTAATTACAAGCTTAGCTAGCGTTATACCTGTAGTAAGAGATACCATAGTGACTTGGCTTTGTGGTAGTTTCTCCATAGACAATACCACCTTAAGTCGTTTTTTAGTTTCCATCATTTACTCCCCCTTATTTTAGTAGGCGCCAGTCTTCTTCATCTGGCCGCATTGCATCAATATGGATCAAATAATCCATTGGGTGTACATTCAGAGATGGAAAAAATTGCTTCTTACCCATTATTTTTATGTAAAGGATCTAGTAGGTCGGGTAGCTTCTGCTATCTTTTTTTCCATTTGGATTTTTTATGCTCCCAATGTTTTGGGGCATCCCGACAATTATATACCTGCTAATCCGATGCCCACCCCGTCTCGTATTGTGCCGGAATGGTATTTCCTACCGATCCATGCCATTCTTCGCAATATACCTGACAAATCGGGAGGTGTAGCCACAATAGCACTAGTTTCTATATCTCTGTTGGCTTTACCCTTTTTTTAAAAGTATGTATGTGTATACTTCCAGTTTTCGCCCGATTCACCAATGAATATTTTGGTTGCTTTGGCGGATTGCTTACTACTAGTTTGGATCGGATGTCAACCTGTGGAGGCACCATTTGTGACTATTGGACAAATTTCTTCTTTCTTTTTCTTCTTGTTCTTTGCCATAATGCCTATTCCGAGACAGGTTGGAAGAGAATTCCAAATTCTTACACGGATGGGACCGATCACACCTGATCAGTGAAAAATTCTTACACCAATCATTTTTTCATTTACGAGTGAGTATTACACCATGAATTTACAAGCGGATGAGTTTTTGTGGCCTTGTTGATATAGCTTAGATAGGAAAAAAAACTCTACTGTAGGGTGGTAGAGCCGAATTTTCAAATCCGGAGAGCCGACCACGGAAGCCTACTAGATAGTTCGAATCCCCCTTTGCCAACTAACTAGTACACGGGGCATCAGGTTGTCCATCCATTTTTATTAAAAACATAGGACTAGTACTATGGCCAACACGTGCCTCCGTACATCAGCTGACATCACCATAACTGCCTCCACGCAGCCCCTCAAGGCAACATAACTCCTATTATGCCTACCGACGCCTCCAAATATACTAAAGCATCAAGTAGAAACCAATTTCACTTCCCGAGTAGCATAGTGCTGAGTAGGGTGCCGAGCATCAAGTCACCGAATAACCCTTCACAATTCAAGAGTGCGTCACTTGCGTTGGTAGATTCTAAAGCCACTTTTCAAGACCTGTCATTGCCATAAATGAGCGTAAGGATTTGGATGTGGATCGGTTACCAACCAACTCTCGTTACTGAGATTCCCTTCGCGAGCCTTTTTCGCAGCCTTTGATGTTGTTTGATTGTCTGTTTGCTTTCCGCCCCCAAGTCTATCCTCGCAGCTTTTACTGAAAACGGATCAGCCTTCTTCCTCTCTACATAAGTTCATCCTGAATATTAGAATGAGGAATAGGGATCCCCACAATTGTCTTCACCAAGTCATTCGATAGGAACACATCGCAGCAGTAGATCGATGATAGCAAGTTAGCCCTCGAGGCAAGGCGAAAAGGAAGAGATGCTCTGGCTTTCTTTTCTTTGGTCTTGAACTCGCGAACATGGTATCTTTCTACCTTCATGCGCTCATTCACTCAGCTCGTTTCAAAATCCTCTTCCTTCTGAGCTGGACAAAGAAAGTACCCGGTTGGCGTTGGCAAACCATCCTTTCCTGAACAAGCAGATTGAAATCATTCAATCATCAATCTTGTATAATGAAGATCGTCATCCTTCAGCGATTGCTAATCAGCAAGTTCTACGAGACAACAGGGCCTTATACGAAAGTGTAAGGAATAGAAGTCTATCTCTATATACTGTTAAACCACCGTCCGTACGAGAGGCTCTACCAGCTATGATTCTCCTCCCTTTCCATACCTATCCCTAGGGGGAAGGTGGACATAGCCGGTGCCTCCTTTCTCTCGCGAACCATACTGTGCAGGTGGCTGTAAAACCTATGGTCCAAGAAGAAAGGACCTTCCCTCACAGGACGAAAAGCTTGCTATTCTACCCCCACTCACTATCCTGGCTATTTTAGCTTCAGTTCAAAATGGAACTCCTTCCCTTTGTCCATCCCTTTCTTAGATAAAGGAGGGGCAGCCTTCATTCGTTTTGTCGTCTTGATCTGACGTGCATTCATCAAGCGGCTCAAAGACCGGCTCACCGAAGACTAACCAAGTCGTAACTATCTTCCTTGATTTCTAAATGGCAGCATCAGTGTCGGCTAAAGCAAGGCTTAGGTGAAACCGTCGATCAGGTCCTTGTGACAGTCTAACGTAATAAGAAAAAGCAAATCCCTTCCTTTTGCCTCTGACGATATACCAGGGTAGTGGGATGCATTTATACCGGTTCTGTGTGTAGGGGATTTCATTAAAATCCTGAAGGCAGAAGATAAGAAGGGTGGTGGATAGAGGTTGCACAGAATTTGAGGAATGTATCCAGTCGAATGGGTTGATACATCTCGCTTACTCGGGGCCGGATTACACTTAGTGTCATAATAAACCCGGTAGAACCAGGATGTGGGTGAGGCTAGATCGTGCCTTTGCCAACAAGTGGAGATTGGCTATGCCGGGTGCATCTGTGGAAGACCTATAAGAGTAGGGTCGGACCATAGTCCAATCATTATTTCAACTTTTGATAAATGGGCTCTTGGGAAGAAAGCGTAGTTTGAGCGGTTTTGGACTAAGAGGCCTGATTTTTAGGAGGTGGTCAAAAGATCATGGATGCAGCATGTATCCTACATTCCAGATTTCACAAAAGCTTTCCAGAATCAAGATAGATCTTATACTGTGGAAGAATAATTGGAAATGTGTACAAGGTTGCCTCGAGCCTTGCAGGCTGTATTTAAGTAAGACATGCAGATTAAGGAAGGCAAGGAAGGTCTGACTTCCATTGAGCACTTTTGATGGAGAAAATCAGATCAGTACGTATCACAATGTCTCTGAAGACATCGAAGTAATGTGGAAGCATAAATCCATAGGAAGACGTGGCTTAAGGAAGGGGATTCAAAGACCCGGTTCTTCCACTGCTTCACAATGATTAGAAGGAAGAGAAGATCATTAGAAGCTTGGAGAGAGAAGATGAGTCCTCGATAGCAGGCCGAGATGCTATAGTCAGCGAGTTAATGGATTTTTTTCGATCCAAATGGTAGATGTCTTGAATGAAGATCGGGAATTGTTTATGATCCAAAAGCTTTTTCTCTGCTGAGGAGAATCTTCTTTTGACCAAAGCGTTCACTATAAGATGAAATCTTTAGGGTGATAAGAGAAATGCCTAGTGATCGAGCGCCTGGACCGGGTGGTTTTGCACAGTTGAACTTGACTCGACCCATGGACTGGGCTAGGTCTTCTTCATTTTTGGCTTACCACCGTTAGCCAAGGCCCAAAAAGCCTAACTACTACTCCTCAGGGTCCTTGACCATTCAGTGTCGCCGGTAGTGCTTGCCCTGTCTCAGGTGCAGCCTGCCCTTTATCCACAAGACCAGAGGAATTCCAAGGAACAGTTCCACTGCTTCCTTCCACCGCTCCGTGGGCTACCTTTTCCCCCGCCGCCGCCAACGACGTATTAAAGCAATCCGACTGCCGGTGTCCAATCATACCACATCGAAAGTAATAGACCCCAACATGATAATAGACAATTTATTGCCAATGATCTTAAACCTTTTTTTCTTCATCCTTTTTTCTATTATGACACTTGGGACCGAATGCTTGGTGCGATCAATCTCAACACAAGCCCTTAACATAAGTCAAGCCCTCTACTGCCGACATAGGGTATAGATATCCAACTCTATGGGTCGCCCATCTCTGTTGGCAATAGCAAGAACAAAATTCCTCCTCCAAAGCTCATGTGTCCGGCAATCTGAGCCAAACAAACGGTGGCCTTAGGCTTTCGAGGGCCTTCAATTTTGTCTCCATTCTTCAAGCGAAAGAACCAGGCCAGCAACCTCTCCATTCCTCCAGGGATAAGACAAAGCCCTCCGACGAACCACGGACTGCCGGTCCACACCCTCATTTTCTCATCTTCCGACATAAACCTGAAAGTATAGAACCCAATGCCTTTCCTTAAGTGTAGTGGCCGTGGTTCGCTTTCGTTTGTGGAAGGCCCATGCATGAATAAAGTGAACCGACAATATGCTTAACCTGGAAGCACTTCGTTCGGAAACTCAATCAAAGAAGACTCGAAGGTCTCATCCTCTTACTGACTAACCGTGTACATTCTACATACCAAATGCCTTCATCACGTCCGGACCGCCGTCTGAAGCCAGAGTCAAAGGAAGAGTTGCCCTAAGTTCCATGTTTCGTAGACCCGCGCGCAATCAGGAAAGACCTGTTAGAGGACATCTTTTTGAACCCTCCGCCGTTATTTCAAGACGGGGTGAGTTAAGACCAGCAGGTGTGGCTCCCTAGGAATTTGCTCTAAAGATTTTTTATCAAGTATTTTCATTCATAGAAATAGAAAGATATAACCATTCACTCTTGGTTCCCAGAATCTCTAAACTATGAAAAATGGAGTATAGGAACTCTGGGGGGTTGTTCTCTGAGGGTGCTAGCATTGTGAAAAATCTTCGTTAATACTCAATCCGGGCAGGATAGAAAGAACATACCTTGAGGGATTGGTCCGTCGGGGACACTCTGGTGCATTAGCTCACGTCTGATCCTAGAAAAGCTTCATCCGAAAAGGGACTATATGGTATACCCTTTGCTATAGGCGTATCGGAATATAGCAGTTCAACGAAAGGGCGATCCATGTATCTTTATCTTCTATCTAAATCACCTCACCTCCGGAGAACACCTAGGCTAAAGTCCATCCAGTCTGTGAAAGGCTCACGAGGAGATATTTTATGTGCCGGGATTTCTGTGGTCGGTAACCAAACCACTCCAAAGCAAGTAAAGTGGCATGCCTCAGCTGTCTTGGTAGCTACTACACAACCCCTGGTCCTTCTCCAGAATACATTTTAGGATTCCCTAATGACTGGCATCCATTTAATCACTCAGTAGTGGGCACCGAGCAAGTCAGACCAACCCTATCCGCGTAGTTGAGTAGCTCATCCATGATATGATCTAAAGCAGTCCAGGTGGGTTGGATACGAACTCAGTTCATTAGGCAATAGATGTCATGTCCATGGGTGGCACACAGAACCGGCTTGCGATCCGGGGATCGACACAGCTTAGCTTAGACATATAGCCTCACTTGAGGACCGAGATATAAGGCCAAATTTCACCTTGAGCCAGGCTACGACATTAGGTCTTCTAAAAAAAGCTCAAACAAAGGCTCCTGACTTATACTCATAGATTTCTCGTAAGCGAGGACCGTCTAAATCTCATCTTTATATATATACTCCATGGTATGTTGAATCACTTGTGAAGTCGACTACACTTGACCGTGTCTGCTTCAACTTCACCCTAGATTCGTGTCGTGTAGCAAGACTAACAAGAACAAGAGGTCGAGTGGTCAAAAGCGACAGACTGTAAATCTGTTGAAGGTTTTCTACGTAGGTTCGAATCCTGCCTCTCCCACTTTTAAGTAGACTTAAGAGAAGAGAAAGTGATCAGTGCTAAACCAAAAACTAGCTTCATAAGTGGCAGTTGCATAGATAACTCTTCTTCTGTCAGCAGCAAACAACGGTTTTTCACTATGTTACTTTTGCACGCCCATTAGAAGTTCGGGTTGATTTGATTCCCCCGCTTGTCAAGTCTTCTTCAAATCCTGCTTCCTCCAAGTTATTAAACAAAAAATCTTTCTCTTCCATCTTTTTTGTAGAATCTGATTGTTCCAATGGTATTAGAATCATAAGCAAGCTCAGTATTGAAAGAGAATTCAAAGAAAAGAGGAATCCGTGTCCTAAGGCCTGATCACAGATATGACGGTCACTTTAAGTTTAGGCAAGGGAGAAGGAAGAAATGGATAGATTGAATTGATAGGCTCGTGCAATCTATAGTCTAGATTCCATTCCCTCGATCCACTATCATTTATTCATGTAATTTCGAGAGACGAACCTAAGACATGGGGGCATCTTCTATCAATTGTCCATACCCATCAGAAAAGGCAATCTCTGCCACGTTCTCTTCAATGCGGGTCTGCGGCTCATCCACCCTTGCGGAGATGCTTTTTGGGAGTGGTGTAGTGGGATTCGACATATCGGAATCCGCATAATTGGAAGGAGAAGACGACACATTAGGTATAGGAGCAACTGGAGGTTCCATAGGGGCGACAGGGTGGGAAATGTGTCATGCCAAAGATCCGTTAACCCCTCATGTTGTGGTGATTCAACTACCTGCGGGAGAGCAGGCGAAGGAGAAGGGGATATTTCGGTCGTGTTAGCATACAGATCGCTTAAAGATCGATATTTCCTTTTCATGATTCCTCGTACTTGTATCCTTCCTTCTGGGCTGGTTCTACAAAATTGCATAATACAACACACCTCCTGTATAAACAAAATAAAAGTAACTCGACTAAGCTAAGTTCGCAAAATAGGTCACAACATACCTAACTATCCAAAGATGTTTTCGGTTGGCGTGCTCAATGCAGCAGTGAGCTCTCGAGCGTCTCTCTTCTTTCTTTCTTTACTAAAAAAATGGTTTGTTTGAAAAAAGAATGAATAGTTACGCTCGTATGAGGGCTAAATTCGCCTCAATTGCTTGTCTCTTACCCTGAGCTCTACTCAAGTTAGCTTCAACTATTTCAAGAGCTTGTTGAGCTTCTTGCGGATCGATGTCAGTACTCATCTCCGCATCATTTCCTAATATGGTGATCTCATTATTACTTATTCTAGCGAAACCGCCCATCAGGGCCACCGTTAACCATTGGTCGTTGAGACGTATTCTCAAAAGACCTATATCTACAGCTGTGGCAATAAGGGCGCGGTTTGGTAATAACCTCAATTTGGCCACTATTATATTAGTAGATAAAATGATTTCTTTCACTTCTGAATCCCAAATAATTCGATTAGGAGTTAGTACACAAAGATTTAAGGTCATTTCTTCAATTTGCTCTCCCCTTCTAAGTTCATAGCTTTCGCGGTAGCTTCATCAATGTTACCTACCAAATAAAAGGCCTGCTCAGGAAGACCGTCTAATTCTCCGGAAAGGATCAGTTGAAACCCCCTAATTGTTTCGACGAGACCAACATATTTTCCTGAAGAACCGGTAAAGACTTCTGCTACGAAGAAGAGAGAAACACTCAATTTTTCGTGCTCTTGCGGTTATATTCAGGTAAACGATCTTCAGATAATTCGTCTAACCCCAGGATAATTATATTGTCCTGAAGTTCTTTGTAACGTTATAAAGTTTGCTTAACTCTTTGCGCAGTTTCATAATGTTCCTCGCCAACGATCCGAGGCTGCAACATAGTTGACGTTGAATCTAAAGGATCTACTGCTTGATAAATACCTTTGGCGGCTAATCCTCTTGATAGTACGGTAGTAGCATCTAAATGTGCAAATGTCGTGGCAGGAGCAGGGCCAGTCAAATCATCCACAGGTATATAAACTGCTTGGATCGAAGTTATAGATCCCTCCTTGGTGGAATTAATTCTTTCTTACAAAGAACCCATTTCGGTACTAAGGGTGGGTTGATACCCCACTGCGGAAGGCATTCTCCCTAATAAGGCGGATACTTCTGATCCCGCTTGGACGAAAGATATTGTCAATGAATAAAAGCACGTCTTGTTCATTAACATCGCAGAAATATTCTGCCATGGTTAGTGCAGTCAAACCAACTTTCATACGAGCTCCCGGCGGTTCATTCATTTGACCATACACTAGAGCTACTTTTGATATTGTTGGATTGATATAGAAATCAGACTTTATGTGAGCAAGGTTCAAAAAAAATTGTATAATCCGTCCTATCAATCGAGAAAAGAACCAAGCTAAAGCTTGCCTACATCTCTCAATTCAAGACCTTCTAAAGCTTCACTATGGAAAGGGGCTGATTCCATCCATCCTTGGGCTAAAATGCTGAAGTAAAAAAGAGTTGGTAGGGAATGTATGAAATAGTTTCGGGAGAGGAAATCAAAATCCTATGTCTGATCAAGCATGCACAATGGCCCATGAACATTGGGAGAAGAAAGCCTTTTTGTAGCAGATCTCAAAAACGATGATGGTTGATGGGCTTTAGAGAAAATATCTTATCCGATTCCTCCCAGCCAATTGGAAAAAATTGAGGACCCAAAGAATCAAAGATTTTGTGAAGAACCAGACACCTCGGCTTGGGCCCATTCGGTCAATGAGGTTTGGAATTCTAAATCTGCCTACTCAACTTGGATTTGGAAAGCAAAAACCACACGTCGTCTACAAGACTTCCTTTGCCTTGCTGTCTAAGATCCGATTCCAACTAAAAGCCTCCTTTGTCATAGACAAATCATACAAGAAAATAGATGCCTTTTTTTGTTTGTGTTAAAAAACCAGGAGGAGACTACTCTTCATGTGTTAAGAGATTGTGACCAAGCCAAAGACTTATGGAACTTAATTGGTATACCCGTAACTTTAAAACCAACCTTTCAAATGCCTCTTGTGGAATGGCTTCGATCAAACTGTCTTGCAAATTGCCTTGCCAACCAACCATGCCTGAACTGCAATATCCTTTTTCCGATGATGTGTAATACAACATGGTTTGAACTTAACCAGAGAAATTTTTAGAAAGATCCAATCAAATGATGTCTTCACCATCAGATAAGCCATCAGTAGAGCTTATGAATACCCAGTTTTAAATGCTAAACAATCTCCTTGCTTTTTGTCTTGCTGGACGAAAGATCGACACCAGTGTACAATCTCACCATTTTCCCTTGCACGAGGTTTCAGAATTTAGGCAAATTGGGTCACTGAAATGAAAGAAATTTGAAATTGATATGGAATGGGTTTGAGAAAAACGGGGATTAGTTGAATCTTTGAGGAAGGTTTGAGAGGAAAGTTTTTATTGTGAGAATTTCCTTTACCACTGATAACGACTCTTGGGTGCATATAGGTTAAGCATTTGTTTCCCTGCTGTTTTTATCGGCTCGATTTTCTTTATTCGGCTAATCACATTTTCTCACGTGGATATCGGTTACCCGACTGGTCATCTCGTCTCCATTTCGGTCATCCCTTATCTTTCATCTGTAAAACAGATTATGATGAGCAACTGAATAGTTTTTACAATCTGGACCGGCTGATCAAGGGATTGCCAATTCCCAACTTTTGAATAAGAATATTGGTTTCGGAATTGACTAATTGACTCAGAGTATCAATTTCAAATTTGGATTAGACGTTCTCAATTATTGAGTGAGCCCGTGCAATGCGCGGGCTTGCTCTCTTTTCCTTTTTCTTTTTTTTTAATTTACTACCTTTCACCAAGTATTTATTAACTGTTTTAGATTCCCTCGCTTAACAAATATGATCTCCTTCCAAATAACAAATAGGAATCAGTTATGATACAAGTAGTAATCATAGATATATTCTAAATTATTACCAACAGAATCAAACAAATATTAATCCTTGTTCTGAAATAATCCACTGAACAAGGGAGGATTTTTCAGGGCGGGCTCAATGGATAACGGGGATGGAATAGCGGTTGGATGGTAAGGACACCCTATCTTTAGAGATAAAGAAGGGCGTGAAATTTTTGTACGTCGTATGCTTACTTTTTTGAAACATTTTCGGTCGTTTTGGTGGACGGCGACGGGGGCAGATGTTCCTTTTCGAAGGGCAGAATCAAAGTATAGTGTTGAACAAGTAGGTGTAACTGTTGAGTTCTACGGCGGCGAACTCAATGGAGTGAGTTATAGCGATCCTGCTACTGTGAAAAAAGATGCTATACGTGATCAATTGGGTTCAATTTGCGAATTAGATCGTGCTACTTTGAAATCCGATGGTGTTTTTCGTAGTAATCTAAGGGGTTGGTTGACTTTTGGACATACTTCATTTGCTTTGCTTTTCTTATTCGGACACATTTGGCATAGTGCTAGAATCTTGTTCAGAGATGTTTTTGCTGGTAGTGACCCAGATTTAGATGCTCAAGTAGAATTTTTAGCATTTCAGAAAGAAATAGGGATTGAAAGACAAGTAACCTCTTGGCCTGTAGAGAAAAAACATTTATCCAAAAGATTTATTCATTACTATTACATAAATCACTATATTACATAAACAATCACACATGCCTTTACTAGAGCTTTAAAAGCATTATGCTAACTACATTAATTATTTTCGAAACAGAAATAAGTCAAATGATAGGCCTTAACAAGTAGAAAGTAGATAAAGTTACTACTTTTTTCTTTCTTCTAGTCTCTCCGGTCACCGAGAATGATCGCCTGCACAACGGGCTCTTGTTGCTCCGCCCGCAGCGCATGCTGCCTTTCCTCCAAACCCTCTATATGCTCTGGTAGCGCGAATGCGCGCTTCTGCTCTTGCAGGATCTATTATTCTAACACTTCTCGAAAGGAAGTTTAGCACTCTACGGTGCCCTTGAATTTCATTTTGCAGTTGCCCAATTTCGGCAGCAATTGCAGAAAGCCTGTTTGCAGCATTCATAGCCATACGTGCTATTACTAAATTTCTTTGAGAAAAATTGGATGAAGTGAAGACTCTTATCGAGCCTCCATTTATAGAGTGGTAGAGTAATATCGCCATGCGTCACGAATTGAATAGTAGGCATAATTCTTACTAGTTCTCCGCATTACTTTTCGGCAGTTGAAGACGATCATGCATTTTTAATGAAAAACTGGCTGGATCTGGCTACCTTGCGGAGCAAAACAAAAGATCCCCAAATCACACTGCCTGTATGCACGAACAAACTTTGCACAATCAGCTTATGTAGAAAAGATTTCATATTCTATGCCAATAGACTCGTGACATCCATGAAATAGTCCATATCGTCAAATGAGCTACGTTAAGAAAGCCCAAACTTATACGCATTGGCCCACGGGGTGCCCCAATAGGGCCCGAATGAAACCTACATAACCATCAAAGAAAGTCCTACAAATGAAGACTTGGGCCTGTCAAGCCTGCTTTCCTCGATGAAAGCCTACAAAAGGGCCAAAGCACAACAAGCCTACCCATCATCAAAGCAAGCCCAAGTCCATGCAAGAAGGCCAGCTGGATTTATCCAAATTCAAATTCCGTCAAAGGCCTCACATGAAATCATGCAAAGGATCCGACCCATCCAAATGATGTTCAGCGGTCTCTACCTCAGATTCACCCAACAACGCCTGGCTATTCTCAGCCCGATAGCAAGCCTTGTAGATTCGATGGCAGGTTTGATTCCCCTTGGGCTTATCCAGTGCCCTAGAGGTAAGATTAAAGCATCCTCCCAGACACCCAAGCCTCGGGACAAGGGCCGATGCCTGCAAGCTCAATCGTGTAAGCGACCCTAGGTTCCCGAATAGAGCTATTGGTCTTCTTTTAGCGAAGGATCAAATCAAGTCCCCATCGGCGTTTTCAGAGGCCAACTAAAGAAAAATGCGAGTTGGGTTGCTGTTCACTGCGATGTACCTAAAACAGTGTAGTTCTTCACCGCGGAAGGCGTACGTAGGGGACCCGTCGCGTTGACTCAACTCCTTGCTGTCCCGGTACCTCTGACTAGGAGAGGGTACCCTACCATCATCCCCGCCTTTCATAGAAAAAGAATTTATCGCTGGGAGCCGATCAGTTGGTCCAACTATACCTTACTTGGTTTTCTTTGTACCGACTTATTCCATTGTGTAAACCGGTGTCAAAATCAACCTTTTAGAGTACAGCTACACCAATCCAAGACAACGATCGGGTGATGTTAGTTGTCTCGGAGCTTAAGAGTAAGGCTCAGGACTTGATCAGGTATGTCCCTTTTGCCTCGAGTATTCCTATTGAGCAAGGAATCTCGTGGGCACCAACCTTGAAGTCAGTACCCAACTTGTTTGTACCCTAAGTTCAGGTAGGGCATGGTCACATGCGAGACAAGTCAGGTTTCATAGCTTTGACTTGGGAACTCTCAGCTTTAACGTCCCTTCTGAACAGGGAGTATGCGATGGGCGTATGGTATTCTGCGGCTCATTTATGGAAGCCTTGGATGGTCTTTGCAATGGATCCTCATTTGTCCTAAGGGTTTCTTGAGTGGTTTGAACGTTGGGTAGGCCCAGTGCTTTCCTCGCTCGAGGAACTTGATTACCCTGAGGGGTTGGGATGTTTGGCATTATGAATTACATCAAACAGCGGTTGTTAGCGCCTTATCACAAGTGGCTAATGACGATTTTGTCTAAATTGCCCTGTGATGGGACGTTTAATCAATTACGCCCACTTAAGCGTTTAGTTGGTTTCCGTTCAGCCCGGTTCTTCGATTTGAAGTCCACGACTGACCGGTGGCCGCTTTATTGTATGCCTTCATGCAAATGTTCTTTGGGCCGACGCATGCGTCAGCGATAGTCCAAGGTTGGGGGAGAACGCCTTTACGGTCGATAGGACCCTCGGGGTTCGTCGTCTTAATGTCGTCTCCTTCCTCGCTGGGCAACCGTTGGGGTATCTGGACTCTTGGCCACTCTGTCTTGTCCCACCATTTTGTTGTGTGGATGGCGGCAGAAAAGGCGATGGAATCCCTGGCTTCTGATTTCGCAATTATGCAATTTTCAGTGATGATGTTGTAATCGGGGATAGAGACGTTGCCTTGGCCTATCGCGACATTCTGGATAAGTTGGGGGTGACAATATCCACCGAATAGTCTATTATATTTATACAGTTTGCAAATTTGCAAAGCGATTCTGTGTCAAACGGGGCTTAGATATCAATAAGATTTATCTCCTATCTCTATGAAATGTTGCATGATGACAAGTCACTTGTATGGGCTTCTCTCCGCTGGTAAGAAAAAGTATGGAGTGAAGATTTTCCACTTTAGTTAGACTATATGGGGGTGGTTCTTGAGTGTTAGCATCATTACAGAATATCTATTTCAAACATTGGGAACGGGTTAGAAAGATGGTTGAGAAGCCGGTGAAAGGTAGCGATTTTACTTTATAGTTTTGGATGAGTAGGGCCGATGGGTCTATACTTGAGAGGGATGTTGTACTCCTATATAAGGTTACATATTCAACAACATTTTAAGGAACTCAAGTAGATTCCCGATGAGTTTACCTTTTTTTGGAGAAGTAGAGTTCCTAGAGAGGACCATGGTTAGAAACTGGGTTTGGTTAAAATATATCTTATGGTATCATACAACCGCATGGAATGATGATGCGACCATCCTTGAAGAACTGTTCCAACCTCCCGTTGTAGAAGTACATTGGAAGGCCAAAGACGTGAATTCGCAAGAGTTTCGGACTTTTAGTCTTCTATTGAAGACCTACTCTTTTTTTATAGGTAAGTTAGTGGAATTGGTCACCTCCATGTTTAACGATTTCGTGATCCTCCACCTGGAACATCTTGGATATTATTAGGGGCAGAGACTACTTGATCAAGCCCGAGTAGATTACATAACAAAGGGTGGGTCATCAAAGTACCGCTTGCTAACGAAAGTAGTTTGTTTTGTCTACTAGCTCAAGTTCCAGTTTCCTCTATCTTCTGTTCTGCTCGGCTTGCAATAAAGAACTTTACTTTCAAGTAGTACTTCCCGAAACAAGAAAAGAAGTGGCTTTTCTTCAAGTGCCGAAATTGTATGCATCTCCCGACACTTCACTAACGGTTTTCTTTCTCTAAGCTAAGTCAAGAGACTTAAACAAAGACCTTCTTATCATTAGGGATTTCCCGATTGCCGTCCTTCAGATTCAAAGTCTCTACGTGGCGCTTCCTGCTCTTGCTTGTGCTCCCGGTAAACAGTGTAAAGCTTCTTTTGTTCTTACTGCTTCTGACTATTACCGACAGCCGACTGACAAGACAGTTCTCCGCATCCAACTGCTTTCTTTAGTTATGCTTGCTATTACCGACTGCGGAAATCAATTCAAATGAAATGAAAAGAAGTACTTCTATAATGAGGACATACTTTTTTTTTAAACAGCTAACCGTTAAAGAGTTCAGTCGACGTCCTGCTCTGGCTATTACCTCACAGTCTTACCTCTTCCCGCTCCTCACCGGTTGCTAAGCGTACCACCTTACTGGAACGTAACGAGATCCTGACTACGATGATACCTGAAAAAAAAGTGAGACCTGATCGATCGACAAAAGCAAGCACCGCCGCCATCTTTAATAATAAACAAACAATAGGTAGGTTTCAAATGATTTCCGGTCAGCCCAGCTCAATGAGTTAAACCTTTTTTTATCTAAAATTTTAATTACCGAATCTATTTCCTTATTACTACGGACGGCCTGATTCGTTTGGGTAGATCTAGTCGAACTAAATTTCTGAACCTATTTCCATAACCTATCATTGATTCTCCTGTTTATAACTGTCGTAACCCTGATTCCTTAGTGATTTCCTCTCCGTACAGGCACTATTATTGTCCTTTTCGAATATCCTCTAATTATTGGCCTTTCCTGTTCCGATAACCATCGTCCTATGGACATTTATCACAAGACATTCAAGTCCTCTCCATTATTAGATAGTTACCCTTTCGATTGTACACATATTTTCCCTCAATTTCACTATTTTTAAATGAACTATAAAATTATTTCAAACTTGCGTTCTTTAAAAGGACTTGAATCTAATTTTAGCCAAAATTTCAAAATCCCGATCCATTTCCGTATGCACCTATCCATGATTCCCCGTCTATAAGTGTCTTATCCTTGATTCATTACTGATTTACTCATCCTATAACCATCTCATTATGGACATTTGTCAATGCATTCAATTTGAAGTCATCTCTATTATTAGATCGACCTGAATATGTCAATCCAGGGCTTTTGGGATTACATACATCCGTGAGCGTGGCTTTCGGCAAATTTACTTTGGACATGTACCCAATCATTCATGATACCTTGATTTTTTTTATCATCATCTAGTCTTTTTGGATACAACTTGTATTTCAATTGTCTTATTTATAAAATATTCAAAACCGTCTCAAACTTTTGAAGGAAATTTTATTTGGATTTCAAAGAACTTTACCCCATTTTGCTTTTCAGCATTTATTTATTTATTTATTTGAAAAGATGTATTTTGAAAAGAAAACTTCAATTGTATTAAATTTCTAAATGTATTTTCTTTAACATTACTACTTTCAATGGCACCATAAACTCACTTTTATCATTACTTAAAGCAATTGATGTCATTCTTAAATTTTAAATTTCTAAACCTTTTTCCTAAATCACACTATTTCAAAATGCGCCATAAAGTTATTTCAAGGTTTTTCACTTGTCCCGTACTTTAAAAGGACTTGAATCTAATTTGTTTATCTAAATCTATTTCTTACTACTTTCAAATTTCTAAATTTATTTCCATATTATCATCATTCTTCGGTCTATAACTGTCGTGCCCCTGGTTTTTTAGTGAATTAATCTTTCTACGGGTTTAATTGTTGCCTTTTATAATAACCTCCGACTCGTGTTCATAACAATGTGCACCTATCATTGATTTTGTTAACTGTCCTATAGACATTTATCAATAAACATTCAAATCCACGTTCTCTCCATTATTTGATCAACCTGAATATGTCAAACCATGATTTTTCGATTGTACACATCCATGATCCATTGGTTCTGTTCCTATAACCGTCGCCCTATGGTCATTTATCAAAATGCACTCAAGATTAAGTCCTCCCCATTTTTAGATCGACGTGTACATGTCAACCCGCGACTCTTTTGATTGTACAAGTATATTCCTTTAGTTTCACTATTTTTAAATACACTATAAAATTATTTCAAGCTTTTCATTCGTCTCATTCTATACAAGGACTTAAATCATTTTTTATTTCAATTGTAAATTTCCGAGTTTATTTCCTTATTATTACTATTAAAATTTTGAACCCATTTCCAAATGCACTTATCATTGATTCTTGTGTCTATAACAATTGTAACCCTGGGTTTTTTTTTTTGGAAATTTGTAACCTTGGTTCTTTAGTGGTTTACTTTTCCTACGGGCTTAATTATTGTTTTTATAGAATGTCTTCTAACTCGTGTCCACAAAAAATATGCACCTACCATTGATTCTACTCCTTTAACCGTTCATGCTATAGTTATTTATGAAATGACATTCAAATTCAAGTCCTCTCCATTATTTGATCGACATGACTATGTCAACCCGTGACTTCTCGATTGTACACATTCATGATCCACTGATTATGTTTCTATGACCGTCGTCTTATGGATATTTATCAAATGACATTCAAGTTCAAGCCCTCTCCATCATTAGATCGATGTGTATATGTCAACCCGCGACCCTTTCAATTGTACACATTTTCCTTCAATTTCACTATTTTTAAATGAACTATAAAATTATTTCAAACTTTTCAATTGTGTCGTTCTTTAAAAGGACTTGAATCTATTTTTTAATCTAAATTTCAAATTTCCGAATCTACGTATTATTACTACTTCCAAATGTCTGAATTCATTTCCATATGTATCTATCCTTGATTCCTTGTCTATAACTGTCTTAACCCTCTATTATTTCTGATTTAATTTACCAACGAGTTTAATTATTGTCTTTTCATAATGTCGTTTAATTTTTTCCACAACAATATGCTCCTACCATTGGATGTCTTCCTATATCCGTCCCATTATGGACATCTATCAATAGGCATTCAAGTAGAAGTCCTCTTCATTATTAGATCAATCTAAATATGTCGATCCGGGGCCTTTGGGATTGCATACATCCGTGGTGTGGCTTTCTTCAAATTTACTTTGCACACATAACCAATTATTCATGATACCTTGATTTTTTTTATCATCATCAAGCCTTTTTTTGGATACAACATAACATTTCAATTGTCTCAGTTATAAAATGTTCAAAATTGCCTCCAACTCTTAAAACTAATTTCTCAGGATTTCAAAGACTTTACCCCATTTGCATTTCAGTATTTTTTTTATTTATTAGAAAGGTTGTATTTGAAAAAACTTCAATTGTATTAAATTTCTAAATCTATTTTCTTAACATTACTACTTTCAGAGGCACCATAAATTTTCATTTTTTTTGTTACTTAAAGCAATTGAAGTTATTCTTAAATTTAAAATATTAAATCTTTTTCCTTAATCACACTATTTTAAAATGCTCCATAAAGTTATTTCAAAGTTTTTCACTTGTCCCGTATTTTAAAAGGAATTGAATCTAATTTTCAAATCTATTTCCTTAAATATTACTACTTTCAAATTTATAAATCTATTTCTACCTATCAGTGATTCTCCCATCTATAATTGTCTCTGACTCTGATTTGTTAGTGATTTAATCTTTCTACAGGCTTGATTATTATCTTTTTCTAATGTCCTCCAACTCATGTCCACAATAATATACACTTTATCTTTGATTTTGTTCCTATAACCGTCATCCTACCGTCATTTATGAATAGACATTCAAATCCAAGTCCTCTCCATTATTTGATTGACGTGAATACGTCAACCCATACCTTTTCGATTGTACACATTTAGGATCCATTGGTTCTGTTCTTATAACCGTCGCTCTATGGATATTTATCAAAAGGCATTCAAGTTCATGTCCTCTTCAATTTTAGATCATCCTGTATATGTCAACATGTGACTATTTTGGTTGTACACATATTTTCCCTTAGTAACGTTATTTTTAAATGCACTATAAAGTTATTTCAAGCATTTTCACTTGTCTCATTCTTTAAAAGGACTTAAATCTTTTATTATCTAAATTTTAAATTTCCGAGTCTATTCATTATCACTACTACTAAATTTCTGAACCCATTTCAATATGCACTATCATTGATTCTCCTGTCTATAACTGTTATAACCCTGATTCCTTAGTGATTTACTCTCCCTACGGGCTTAATTATTTTCTTTTTCGAATGTTCTCTAACTCATGTCCACAATCAATATGCACTTACCATTGATTCTGTTCCTACACCGTTCCTATTATAGACATTTATGAAATGACATTCATGCTCAAGTCCTCCATTATTTGATCGGCATAACTGTCAACCCGTCACTTTTCGATTGTACACATTTATGATCCACTGATTATGTTCCTATAACCGTCGTCCTATGGACATTTATTAAAGGGCATTCAAGTCCATGTCATTTCCATTATTAATTTGATGTGTATATGTCAACCCGCGGCTTTTCGATTGTACACATATTTTCCCTTAATTTCACTATTTTTAAACGAACTATAAAATTATTTCAAGCTTTTCAGTTGTGGTGTTCTTTAAAAGGACTAAAATCTATTTTTTTAATCTAAATTTCAAAATTCCAAATCTAATTCCTTATTATTACTACTTCCAAATTTCTAAATCCATTACCATATGCACCTATCCTTGATTCCCTGTCTATAACTGTCTTAGCCATTATTCATTACTGCCATAATCTACTTATGAGCTTAATTATTGTCTTTTCATAATGTCCTCCAATTTTTGTCTATGACGATATGCACCTACCATTGACTCTCTTACTATAATCGTCTCATTATGGACATTTGTCAATAGGCATTCAAGTTGTAGTCATCTCCAATATTAGATTGACCTGAATATGTGAACCTGAGGCTCTTTTAATTGCACACGCCTGTGAGTGCCTTTCGATAAATTTACTTTGCACACGTAACCAATCATTCATAATACCTTATTTTTTTTTATCATCATCCGGTCTTTTTGGATACAACATCGCAATTCAATTGTCTCATTTATAAAGTAACCGAAACTTGGAATTTTTAAGTAGTCAAACACTTTAAATCTGTTCATGGTTGGATGTTATCAAAATAATGGAGCTGTGTCAGAAAATCCTTCAATGCGTCCATAACTCATAAATTTTTTTGTTTTGCCACATTGTCTTAGTTGATCTTTTGAGCTGTAGTATGAAATGTCTAAATTTGTTGGACTCAACATACCATAGTTCTTAATTACTGCTATTCTCCAGTTCTCAATATGGTACTGTTTGAGTGAAGTTCTATATGTTGCAAGTGGCACTAGGAAAATGATCTTTTAGGTTATAATGTGGGTTTTGTAAATTGAAGGAAACAAGCCGAAAGTTGTGCTTAGTTTTTGCATTACATTGTTTCTGATTTTCAATACTAATGGGACCTTGTTTTTAGATGTGCACTCAATTTAGAAACTGGATTCAAACACGCACGTACATTGATCTGGAGATGTCAATATCAGGTTGAAAAGGAAATTAAATGTTCTCCAATTTTTCCATTATACTGTTGCTAATGGAAATAGGGAAATGAGCTTTTAAATTATTCTGTGTTTTTTGGTAAATGACCAGATACAGCTCTAAAGACGTACTGAATTTTTACAGTGCTACATTATAACTGATTTTTAGTACAACAGCTACCTCTTTTTCAGATGTGTTCACACATTCTGGAAACCAGTTGTGAGCAGTCCCATATATCCATGAGATGTCAATATTATATTGAAAGAGAAATTATAATCCAGATGATTGTCAGTTAGACGAAAATGAAACTCACCTGTAAAAGGGAAGCGTTTTTGGGCCGTCCGATCGCTCTCGACCCATTTTCCGGTTGGTCATGAACCCAGAGTCACTTAACTTTGGCCAATTGTACACTAATCCAGCCATAATCACCGTGTAATTGTGCCTAAGATATGGGCAGGACATGTCATGCTGTAAGGAACTAGATAATTGAATGGCACGATAGTTCAAGCCATGTGGCCACTATTGGAAATGCAGGGCACTACTGACATCTTGTTTCATTCCGTAGTCAACTTATTTGTCCACTATGGATGGGAGATGTCTTCCCGTAATGAACCTATTTGGCCACTATGGATGGGACAAGTCTTCCCATAATGAATCCATTCGGCCAAGATCAGATGCAGTGTTGTCAAAGGCGCAAACAGGCACGCACCTTGGGCATGAGGCATTGTGAGGTGCATGTTGGTGCACCGCATTGCTGAGACATGTGCCTCGGTGTGCCTCGCATCACCTCAGGCACATGCTTTGCAATAAGCCTTCACAATGGCATCGCATCACCTCAGGCTCATGCATCGCCTCAGGTACGTGCTTCGCATCGTCTTTTTCTTTTCTGGTTTCCTTGTCTTAGTTGTTGCCCCCTCTCATTTTCTTAGACTGATGTTATAATATTTCAGTGTTCTTGTAGTTTGATTTTGCCTTAGGTGGTTGGTACTTGTTAGTTTGGTTTATTTGGGGTTTTCAATTTGCTATTCAATAAAACCCCACTATATTTTTTAATTTTTGTATCTAACCCCTTATCGTCTTTGTATTAGTTTCTAGTCTTTCAATAACTCGTTTAATCTTTGGTCAGAATATTTGATTGTTTTGAAATGATCATTTTTACTGATTTTTGTTTCTAAAAGTGCTTTTTGTGGGAAAATTATTTGGATTGTTTAATATTAGTAAGCATAAAACAAACCTTTTCCAGTTTGTTGTGTATTTCTTTCATATTTTAATCTAACAAACAAGTTTTTTGCACAAAAGTTATATTCTGTACTAGCTTTTCCTTTATGATTACGATAGCGATCCACTCTTTATTTTTATTTTTCCTCTTGTATCAATAATTCAGTACACAAAACATGTACAAGGCTTAAATACAATTGATAAGAGTACAAACTTTATATTTAAAAATAATTTCTTGATTTTATATATAGATTCTCTCTTGGCCCCCTAACAGTTTAATCCTAGCCCTGCCACAGTTTATATGTTTAGTCGTCAATATTGTGTATACTATGCTTATGAATTGGTTTTGCAATACGTAAAAAATATTGTGCCTCAGTTGCTCGGTCGTGTACCTTGCCTTGTGTCTCCGCCACACTGGGCACAATGCACCTCATGCCGCACATTGTGCATTGATTATGCTGACCAGAAGTACAGAACACAACTCATAGCTGTGCAATAACCGATCTGGCGAGCCACGATCAAATGTGTCGAGTGGCATTGTAGGCCTATTTAACTCCCCTGTGGTGTTACAAGCAGGATAAGGCAGGCAAATTGGATCCAATTTCTAAATCCCTGCTATTATTATTTCTATCCTCTGGTTATTCTTGCTCTCAGGGATCGAGCTATATAGCTGCCTTTTTCCGAGGAAGAGTTTGAACTTGTTTCCTAGAGCATAACCTCGCCTTTATTTTCTCTGTCTCAGAGATAATCTCATGAAGGTGATGACGCGTTGACATAATGAAACAATATTCACCGTGTAATCCACTTAAAATTTAACATTGATGAGTAGTTCCGATTTTGGAGTTATCTAGACTCCAAATGGGTGTTTCATATTCTCGCACTTTGGAGTTGAGAGAAAAGAGCTTGGGTAATTGCTTCCTAACCTCCGGTTATCTCAACTCCAGAGTTTATATAACTCGGTTATAAACTCCAAAATGAAAAGCCAAGCGGAGTTTACTATGAACAAAGTAAACAGAATAGAAAAGAGAGTAGAGAATATTTTCAATTTCATTACATACCTTCACTTGGCATATAAGGCTCTATTTATAATATTTTACAGCTAAGAATAGTTTTACAATTATATACAATGCATTGAATCACTCATTATAAGCTACTATAGTTAGCCATTGACCACCAGATATACTATCTCTGGTCACACACACACCCTCAAACTGATGGTTGGTCATCATCAGTTTGCAATTGTAAAAATCATGGCGCTTCTTAGTTTGAGACTTTGTAAAGAAATCTGCGAGTTGCACCTTGGAAGGAATATGAGGAAGTGAAATGAGACCTTGTTTAAATTTCTCATGGACAAAATGGCAACCTAACTTAATATGTTTAGTACGCTCGTGAAATACTGGATTGCTAGCAATTTTGACCGCACTTCATTGTCACAAAATAGTGAGGGAGGATCCTTTATGTGAATACCAAAATCCTTTAAAAGTCGTTGGAGCCAAATGATTTCACCACAGGCAGATGACATCGCCCGATATTCTGCTTCAGTGGAGAATTTAGAGACAGTAGGTCGCTTCTTCGATTTCTTTGACAATAGAGAACTCCCTAAGAAAATACAATACCCCGTGGTAGATCTACGTGTGTCTTTGCATCCAGCATAATCAGCATCACAAAAACCCTGCAACTCAATACTAGAAGTGGTAAGATAGGATAATCCCATTGTTGGAGTGGAACGTAGATATCGAATGATATGGTGGACTGCTGTTAAATGTAATGTGTGAGGATCAGAAACAAATTGACTTACAATCTGCACCGTGTGGGCGATGTCTGGACGAGTGACAGTGAGATAGACTAAGCTTCCAACTAGTCGACGATATAATGTTGGATCAGGGATTGGATGTCCATCTGTACGACCATACTTCACATTCAACTCAAGAGGAGTGTCGACAATTTTATCATTTGTGAGCCCAGCTAAATCAATAAGATCTTGAGCATATTTCCGCTGACTTAAGAAAATATCCGTTAGTGTGCTTAGATATCTCTAACCCAAGAAATAAGCCGCAAGACCAAGATCTTTCATGAGAAATGATTGTTGGAGAGTCTGTTTGAATTCTTGAATACCTTACGATTATCACCAGTAATCAAAATATCGTCAACGTAAACCAAGACCAAAATGTGCCCTTTATCGGTTGAGGAGATAAACAATGAATAATCATTATAACTTCGTTAGTAACCAGCTTGTTGAAGCACTGCTTTTAGTTTAGAGGACCAAGCCCGTGGTGCCTATTTCAAGCCATAAAGTGCCTTCCGTAATTTACAAACCATCTGAGGAGGAGCATTGTAGCCTGGAGGAGGTTTCATATAAACAGTTTCGGATAGATCGCCATTAAGGAACGCATTTTTCATGCCCATTTGATAAATATCCCAATTCTTAAGGGCAGCAACAGCAATCAAAGTACGGACTGTAGTCACTTTGGCAACCGGAGCAAAAGTTTCTTCATAATCCACACCATACTCCTGTTTGAAGCCTTTTGCTACAAGACGAGCTTTATAACGATCCAAAGAACTATCAGACTTCAATTTGATTGTATACACCCATTTACATCCTACCACTGGATAATCTGGATGTGCTGATACCATGTCCTAAGTGTGGTTAAGCTCCAAAGCCTCGAGTTCTTCCTTCATAGCATGGCTCCATTCTGCACTATCTGCGGCTTGCTTATAAAAATGAGGAATATATAAAGGTGTAAGTGAGGAAAATAATGAAAGACGGTCGGATGGCCTAATTGTACGAGTGGAACGACGAAGTGGAGGAGAAGGTGAAGAGATAGTGTTACCTGAGGCCGAAGTTGGTGAAGGGTGACCCATAGGATGGGGAACTTCATTGCTTTCAACCTGTAAAGTGTTGGGAAACAAAGATAAAGGAATAGTAGAGCTAACAGACTATGAGGAATTAGAAGGATTAGAAAAATATGGGGTATCTTCAAAGAATATGACATTTCGAGAAATCCTCATTCGTTTTGCTTCCCAATCATAGCAGCGATATCCTTTTTGTGTTTCAGAATATCCAAGAAAAATGCATCTCACCGACTTAGCTTCAAGTTTGGAGCGTTGAGAACTAGGAAGAAGGACAAAGCAGGTGCACCCAAAAATCCGCAATAAATTGTAATTTGGAGAGTACCCATGCAGCTTCTTTAATGGAGAAACATTTCCTATCAATGGAGTTGGTAGCCTATCGATCAAGAAGTTTGCTGATAGGATACTTTCAGCCCAAAAAATCTTTGGCAATTTTGCATGAAAGCACAAAGCACGAGCTGTCTCCAATAGGTGTCTATGCTTTCTTTCTGCAGCTCCATTTTGTTGTGGTTGGTGAGGGCAGCTTCGTTGATGAATGACTCCTTCAGTAAGAAATGTTGTAAATCGTTGAGACATATATTCATCTCCCGAATCACCGCGCAAAATTTTTATTTTCTTGCCAAATTGAGCTTGTACCATTGCATGGAAGTATATGAAAACTTGCAAAACCTCCGATTTATGTCTTAGAAAATAAACCCAAGGGAATCGTGACCAATCATCGACGAAAAGAACGTAGTAGAGTTTTCTAGTTAATGAAGCAATAGGGGATGGTCCCCAAACATCAGTGCGGACAAGATCAAAGGAAGAAATTGCATGATTCTCATTTCTTCTAAATGGTAAAGTATGAGATTTTGAAAGAGCACAATCTTCACAATTATTAATATTTCTTGACTTATAGTCAAGTTTGTCTAACAAAGCACCAGAGGAAAATAAAGAATTCAAATTCAAAGCATGTGGGTGGCCAAGGCGACAATGCCAAAGCCTCCATAATTTATTTGAGGAATTGATTTCATCAGAAGGAGGAGCAAGAAAACAAGTAGGTGAATTTGATAGTGTTTCCAAGTCTAGCATGAAGAGTTCCCCTTTCCTATGGCCTTTCACAATCACTTTCCCGGTCTGTAGATCCTGTATAAGACAACCAGAAGAAGAAAATGAGACAATATAGTTTTGTTTCACAAGCTGACTAACCGAGATTAAATTGGCAGAAAGGTTAGGGATGTATAGGACGTTGGAAAGTGACAAGGATGGTGAATATGAAGGTGTTATTATCAATGAACCAACCTTTGTAATAGGAAGAGTTTGTCCATTTGCAACAAATATTCTTTCATTTTTATCATATGGCATGATAAAATGAGAAACATTTAAATTTCCTGTCATGTGATGGGTGGCTCCAGAGTCTATAACCCAAGAGTTAGAGGAGGAAGTCTTACCAAAACCAGAAGCATGGAGAGCTTGAATGACTTGTTGGATGAATTCTGGTGAAAGAGTAGATGGCTGAGTAGAGGTATTGGGATTTGAATCAACCTGAGAGGGAGATGGTAAAGCAGCAACATGAAATGCAGAGGATGAAGATGCGGAAGGTTGTGATTGAAGCTTTGGAGGTCCTCGCTTTATTGGGCGTTTCTTGCAATCTTCTATCAAATGGCCTTGCTCTTTGCAATATCTACAGAATAAAGAATTATTGCCTTTATTTCTTTTGCATTGATATGATAGATGCCCTATATTATGACAATTGAAGCATTCAACCTTGCCGAAGTCACGAACTTTGTCTTTGTATGTGCTTGCAAGTAGAGCTGCATGAAGTGTGGGTCCAACGGTTGAAAGAGACGTTAAACGAGTCCCTTCGGCCATAAGTTCAGGTAAGTTCTCTTCCAGACTAAGACTGACATTACGAGTTAGAATAGTAGCACAAACATGTTCAAGATCGGATCGCATTTTCATTAAAAATTGCCTACATCGGGATTGTTTGCGTAATTTTATTACTGTTTCAAGAGCTTCTTTAGGGATATCAGAATTTATCATGTCCATTTCATTCCAAATTTTCGTCATAACAGAATAAAATTCTTGAATACTACGAGATTCTTGTGATAAAAAACTTATCTCTTGTTCAAGCTGATATAGACGAGCCTTGTTGCTTTGTTTGTAAATGCGTTCGAGATAGTCCCACATTTCTTCGGTAGTGGTCAGCGGACTTAAGTTCACCGCGATAGAACTCTTAACAAACTCTATGATCCAAGTCTTTATTTTGGCATTGTTGATCATCCACTTAGAAATGGATGCATTATCTACTGGCTTTGTGGTGACTCCATTGATGTAGCCCCATAAGTCTTGTCCTTCTAGAAAGTTTTTGATGTAGGATGCCCATAGAAAATAATTCTTTCCGTCTAACTTCATGGCAAGACGATGACGCTGATGCTACTCCATGAGAGGACCCAGGAAGAAAACTAGAGATGAACAAGAAGGAGATATCTAAATGATAGCCGGAGTGAAATCCGGATGGTCACTTAAAAGATGGTCGAAATGTAAGACAACTAACACTCAAGGATCATATGGCTCTGATACCATATAAACAAAGTAAACAAAAGAGAAAAGAGAGTGGAGAATATTTTCAATTTCATTCCATATCTTCACTTGGCATACAAGGCTCTATTTATAATATTTTACAGCTAAGAATAGTTTTACAATTATATACAATGCATTGAATCCCTCATTATAAACTACTATAGTTAGCCATTGACCAGCATATAAATCCCTTATTTCCAGTCATATGAATCCCTTAATTTTAGCCATTATAATCAATCATTATAAGCTATTATAGTTAGCCATTGACCACCATATAAATCCCTTATTTTCAGGCATATGAATCCCTTAATTTTAGCCATTATAATCAAACATTATAAGCTACTATAGTTAGTCATTGACCGATATACTATATCTGGTCACATTTACCTATGATTTTGGAAGTAGATTTGGAAAACTTTATGAAACTCCTTAAATCATAAGTTAAATGCAAAGCCAAACATACCCAAAAATTTCTTTCACTACTTCATATGTCATTAATCGGGCTTTCGTCCTGATCGTCCTGTGCTGTCGGGATCATATGGCTCTGATACCATATAAACAAAGTAAACAGAAGAGAAAAGAGAGTGGAGAATATTTTCAATTTCATTCCATACCTTCACTTGGCATGCAAGGCTTTATTTATAATATTTTACAGCTAAGAATAGTTTTACAATTATATACAATGCATTGAATCCCTCATTATAAACTACTATAGTTAGCCATTGACCATCATATAAATCCCTAGCCATTATAATCAATCATTATAAGCTATTATAGTTAGCCATTGACCACCATATAAATCCCTTATTTTCAGGCATATGAATCCCTTAATTTTAGCCATTATAATCAAACATTATAAGCTACTATAGTTAGCCATTGACCGATATACTATCTCTGGTCACATTTACCCATGATTTTGGAAGTAGATTTGGAAAACTTTATGAAACTCCTTAAATCATAAGTTAAATGCAAAGCCAAACATACCCAAAAATTTCTTTCACTACTTCATATGTCATTAATCGGGCTTTCGTCCGGATCGTCCTGTGCTGTCGGGATACTAGGGTTGGAAAATTGGCACCTTGGCGGCCTGCATGAGAGGCAGACATATACTCTTTCAATTATGTAGACCGACATATACTCTTTCAATTTCGTCGCTATTTTCTGCTGGATATTTCTTTTTCACCCAATTACATGATTAATTTATGGTAATTTAATGATTTTGAGATATTAGGTGATGTGTGAAATTTAGGGAACTTCATATGTGTTGTTTAGACAAATTATATATATTTCATGTGTGTTTCATGTGATCATTTGAAACTATTTTGATTCTTCTACTATTTTGATTCTTCCAATTTATGTTAAATCTTTTTCTCCGGTTTATTTCATTTCAAATTTACATTTCATACGGAACTAAGCAAAATCCGTTTCTATGATCATGAGCTACCTTATTTTTTTTAGCTTCTCTTTAACCAATCGCTTGTAATATGTTCACTTATTTGCTATTAAATGTTGATTAGGTATCGGTATCTACTTTTGTATGGATCTTTATACATAGCACTTGATAATTTTGCACTGTTCATATATGTTCAGTTGCTGTTGTACCTTGTTTAATTATGTACATTCTTACAGGCATTTATTTATTTGACATCTTGGTGGAGGGAAAGGTGAGCTCAGTATTAGAGGTGTGATCCAATGGGGAAAACCTAATTTTTCATTAACATATATTAATAATAATAATAATTTCTCTATTTACTTGGAACATTAAAGAAAAAATGTAGCTTGTTAAATTCAGATTTAAAATGCAAACCAATTTGAATTATAATTCCTATGAAACTATCAAATGTCAGTTGCAGCCCCACAAAGATAATTTGTTTGTCCTGGGTCTAGATTTGGTTGATTAAATGTCTGTTGTTTATTATCTTACACGCATTACCTTACCTATTTATTGTGTTACCAGTTATTGCTCTATTCGTAAACCGTTACTTGTTCGTCGCCTACAATATTGGTCGAGATTATATATCAGGTTATGTTGCAATACTATAATTGCAATTTGTTTGTAACTTAAGTTGAATGTGGTTACTAAAATGATCTCTACCGTCGCAACCCTTAAGCATTATCTTATCTATTTGATTTTGTTACCAGTTACCACACTATTCAGAAACCAAATCTAGACTCCTGTCTATAACGTGGTTGAAATGACTCAATCGGCAATTTGCCACCATTGCCTCTTAATTATATTGTAATTTAGCGATTTTATCAGAGGCAACAAGAATTTATCCTAAATTTTTGGGATTAACTATATGATCCTTTTGTTCTATTATGTACTCTTAGGGCCTATTCAGTTAAATTAACAATGAACATCCCATGACTTGCCTTTCTCCATGTTGGATTAGGTCTTTCTTTTCCTAGAGTTTTGTCACATTTAAGTGGGGCATTAATAAGCTTCTGCTGCACATGTCTATACCAATTCAACCGGTTCCTTCCCATCTTATTCTATGCGGGAGAGTGATCTTTAAATTGCTACGAATACACTAATTTTTTATTACGATCTTTTCGGACATGTATTTTAATTGTCTTTCATTCTAACCCACAAAAGAAGTTGGCTTTATAAATATGAAGTACTTTTCCGTTTCAACTATCTCGTTTTGATCGTATCAGCTATATTTTTTCAACCATCCCATTATGATAATCGTTGATACCAATCAACGAAAATTGTTGTTTCTAGATACTATTTTGACCATCAATTTAAACTATACGTTTATTTCTACGTTTTGATTTGCAAAATGTATATTCTATATATTTTGGTTTTGTTTTGCTAGTTCTAAATTGTATATTCTAAATATTTTGTTTTTGTTTTGCTAGTTCTAAATCCCGTAGATTCTGTAATATATCATCATTTTTCTGTTTTAGAAATTATCACTTTAGGCATTATAATGAGGAACAAAGCTGATTTGTAAGAGAGTGTGGAAGGATTGGAGGAGCTCTTAGATAGACCAAGATGATGCTAGAAGTAGGTGAGAGAAATGGACAATTAAAATTTAAAAAATTCTGTGAGGATATGTATCTGAAGATCTCGAGAGCTGCCGTGCGTTCACGAACGCAGAGCTTAAAGCAAATTTGCCCTACTCCGATGCAAGGATCTCAAATCCGATCTACCCCAGGAACATCAACTTGAGTTCTGGTGTGCTCCAACCAGCAACTCGATTTCAGCCGCGATAAACGATTTGATGGCGATCGGAAAGAGCTCTCTTCTAGTTATGGGCGACTGAATTCAGTGAGAGTACTGATCTAAGATCAAAGAGAATATTTTGCAATATTCTCTGAATTCTCAATTCGAGTAGGATGTAAACCTACTCAGTGATTAGTACTCTGAATAGGATATAATCCCATTCAGAAATCCGAGTAGGAAGAGATCATTTTACAATAGTTTCTGTAATCCCATGCGGTGTTATCTTTCCTAAATTCTATCTCTGATTTTCTCTTTTGTTCTATCATTTTCTTCATCTTTTTTTTGTTCTCTGGTCCGAGTCTCTTTATATAAAGAGAGCTCGGACCCATTCCAAGAGTCACATTAGTAACGACTCTTCATAACTGGTGGGAAGTCCAACAGACACAATTCAATCAAGATGAACTGCCTTGGGTAGCACAACAGCCTCTGGTCTATCCGCCCGAATAGCCCAGGAGGTATCCGCCCGCCGTGAGAGGTGTCCGCCCAAGCTATACTCATCCCGCAGAAGGTGTCCGCCCGACCTATACCCTCCCGCCTGAATGCCCGAACTGCCCATCCGCCCGGATAGTATCCGTCCGAACTGTCCATAAAGGAGCCCAACCGTCTCACTGTAGCTGCGTAGCAGACACACGAGCGCCAATGCGAAGTCCAACTAGACAGCCTAATAGGCTGCCATGTAGGTGCCAAACTAGGCCACGAGCAACCATGATGCACATGTGCTAAGTGCAAAGTGTTGTGTGTTCAATATGCGTCAATCTGATTGTCCCGTTCTCGATCCACGGCCCCCGGCCTACGCCCACGGCCCAACCCGGCCCGGTCCGAACCCGAGCCACTAGTATTACTTATGGTTAATTAATTAATTAATCTTGCCTACGGCAAGATTTGAACTGTTAACCTCTTGTGCAAAACACTTGCAAATCAATTGGGCTACTACAGTTTTTTGTTATTATTCAAAATAAATAACATAGATCATATAGTTTGAAACTTCACCTAATGTTTTTACATAAAACAATCCCCCATAAGTTTCTAACTAGTATCTATAGGTCTTAGTCACAGCGCATATCACATGGACTTGAATCCCATTTAGACCAACTAAGCGGAAGTTAGGTACATGGTGCACTAAGTCTTGAACCAACATTTCACTAACAGCTCAACGGTCACACTATGACTAAACCAAACTATGCAATGGTGAATTGTTGTTCATATCATAATATTGCAATTTATATTCCACAATTCTTATTCGTTTTATAATTAAACAGGTGTTTTTGACGCATGTCTGCTGCATGTTACAGGATACAGGTTCTTGGAGCGAATACAGTGAAAAAGACAAAAAACGATACAAAAGAGTGACTTTTGACCAACAAGTAGAAGGGTCCTAATAAAGCCTAGACGAAGAACAGTGCAAGGTCCAAAATGTCAAGGCAAACGGTTAAAAGATCGCTACAAATTTTCACTGAAAGATCTGGAGAAGAATAAGAAGCCAAACAGAGAAAAGTAGTGAAGAATAAAGAAGCCCAAATACCCATAATGCAGCTCAAGAAATTTGGTGAGCTGAGCTCACCAAAGGGCCACGAAACCGCGGCCCAAGGCCTACATTTGCCGCGGTTCCGTGGCCATTTAAAGCCCATGTCGGTGCAATTTTCCCGTGTCGGTGCGTCGGTGCGTGGGTTGGGATTTTTCGTGGGCATATCTGTAATTGCATATGTGCGAATCCCGTAACCCTAAATTTCCCTGTTTACTTATAAATTGTAATTGAAAGATTGTAAAACCTATGCCTCTTTTCATTTCACAAATTCAGATCTGTTCTGTAGTATTGCTTGGAGAGAGCCATCAATAAAAATTAGTAAGTTAATTTTAATTCCTTATTTTAATTCTCATTTAATTAGAATATCTTTTAATCCCCCAATGAGCGAGTAATCTCCTCGCTTGTTAGGGTGAGCCTTAGGGAAAGGTTTGAGAGATAAGATCTTTCACCCCTTTCATGCCCCTTCACAACTAAGAATTAGAACTCCATGCATGCACGCACAACCGCTCCCTACGGCATCTTATCTCTCGAGGTAATGGTGACACCGTAGTATAAAGGACCGGTTGCTCGTGTTTTCCATGGAGGTTAGGGTAATTATCGATAAAGGAAGGACAAGAATCTAGAGGAAGAAACATCTTCCCAAAAGATTCTAATCCACTTTATTGATAATTACTATAACATCTAATAGATCTAAAATAAGGCATTGAAAGCGGTGAGGAAACATTTAATCTCCTAACTTTCCCTAAGCCTAACCATAGCAAGACTTTAATTTAGATTAATTTAGTTTATTGATAGATCTAGGTTTTAGATTTAATAAATCAATCCAAACAACATTTGGAATCAACTCGTAAAAACACATTAAGAAAATTATACATCTCTGTGGATCGACCCGTATTCACCGGCTAGCTGCAAAGCGACGCCGTTTCTGATTGCGGTTTAGAAATATTTTTAACATATAAATCAAATGGCACCGTTGCCGGGGATGGCGTAAAATTTCTTTCTGTGTAATTTCGGGTTGATATAAATTTTAAAAAATTATAAAAATCTGAAAATAAAAAAAAAGAAATAAAAAATTATCAATTTTGATCTGTTTGAAGGGTGTATCTTTTGAATCTTGCAGGAATAGCGAGGATTCTCGGATCTGAAAATTTACAGAGGGTAAACCAGAAAAAAATCATATCAGAACAGAGAGCAAATATCGTAACAGAGCAGTACAAATTTTTCCAGAGCGTGATCCCTTCAGAAGGCCGCGTTTCCGCCGCAAAAGAGGGTCCCAGACCGCGGTTCCACCGCAACTTGGCCACGTCAGCATCCGAAAATCTGTTGGTTTGTTTCCTCCTTCTCTCCTCTACAACCTACAAGATATCTTTTGCTAAATTTTCTGCAGGAATTCTTTGCGCTAAAAATCTTCTCTGCCCTTCTAAATAACATATTTTCTGCAGGTTTTTTTGCGCCGCGCTAAAAAATTGATTGCAAGTGAATTTTATTGTTTTGCATAATTTAATCGGATTTTAAGGGGCTAATTGACCAAACTCAGATTGGGTGGGGATTTCATCACCCTTCCCAGGACTCCAGAAAACACTTAAAGCATTTGCATTGATCACAATTAATTAAAAAATACTAGACTCAGCCCTAAGGATATCGAGCTTAATAGGAAAAGGACTAGTATAGGCATCGACCGTTTATCCTAACTGACTTTGCGGTGTCTAGGCAAGTGTGTCTAGGTTAGTGGTTATTAACTAGGCCCACTATTGTAGTTCCTTCCCACTTACCTGACACTTACCTGGCCGTAATTTTCGGTGAAGAGGCGGTTTGAGGTCCTATTTCTAGCCCTAGTTAGGAGCTGTCTAGCAGACCTAGGTGACCCTAGATCTAGGCCTGATTGTGCATGTGTGGTTGATACATTTGTGTCACAAGTCCCTTTTCAAAAACCTCTTTGCAAAACTCTCACATAAATAAAGAAAAATCTTTTCAAAACTTGCAACTTGTCGCTAAGAAAACTTGCAACTCACTTCCACCACTTCTTCTCATTGACGTTATCTTACCTCCACATTCTGTTTTTTTTTTTTTCTGACTACACTATCTCTTTTAGTGTATGTCACTTTGGACTAGGGATACTAACACCCGATTAGTCTGTGTTTCGCTGGTACCGATCGACGAACCTTTCGACACCGAAGTCGAAATTCCCTCCATTTCCTTACCTCCACCTTCAAATTCTTCTTTCGAAGGTATGTCGGGATTCAACCCCAACAATACCTTACCGACGGGAATGATTCCACCTCCGTTAGGTGCGAATAACCCGAATCTTCCGCCTGTTGTAGCGCCCCAACGAATCGCGCTCCAGGATCTCTTTTACCCCGTCCGCACTTCTTTACCTACATGTCTTTCACCCCCACCGGCAAATGGGGACAATTTTGAAATAAAACCACAGTTCATCAATATGCTACCAAAATTTCATGGTTTGGAATCTGAAGATGCATATATCTTTATCAATAAATTCCAAAATGTGTGCGCTATGATGAAAACGACCCAATTAAGTGATGACGCTATAAGGCTAAGGGTCATTCCTTTTATCTTATGTGACCTAGCCGAGAAGTGGCTATACAGCACCGCATCTCATTCCATTAGAAATTGGGACGAGTTTGTGAAGGCTTTTCTGAAAAAGTTCTATCCTCATCACAAAACTGCTAGAATCCGTAACGAGATTATACAATTTTCACAGCTTCCTTCCGAACCATTTTGGAAGTGCTTCGAGAGATTTAAAGACCTACTTGTTCAATGCCCTCATCATGGGATCGAAAGTTGGCAACTTTACCAAACATTATACGAGGGATTAAACTCGGCAACGAAGCAGTTGCTAGAAACCATATGTCAAGGTCATTTTCTCTCCAAGTCTAGCAACGAAGCGTGGCAGTTTTTTGAGAATCTTAGTGAGCAAACAATTCAGTGGGAGAGTACCAAGACCACATCATCTTCTTCTATTGGTCAATCTAGGGCAGGCATACATCAAGTAGATATGTCGATTGCTATGAAAGCCGAGATGGCCGCACTTATGAAAAAGCTAGAAGCCATTGAGACCAAAATCTCATCGCCTTCTCCTGCCCCTGTTATGCCTCCACGAACTGTTTGTGCTTGTTGTGCGGATCCATCGCATCTAACCGTAAAGTGTCCTTATAATGCATCTACTCAAGAACAGGATCAAGTCAATGCTGCATTTCAGCAATGACAAAGAAACGATCCGTACTCTTCGACATACAATCTGGGGTGGAGGAGTCACCCAAATTTCGCTTGGAACCAAAATCAACAATTCCAAGGAAATAATAATTTTCAAAGACCTCCACAACAACAACAAGCACCTTCACAAACTCAAAACCAGCAACATTTCCAACAACAACCTTATACAAATTAAACGAACAATTTGGTTCAACCAAATGATGATAAGGTTATCTCGCTAGAAAAAAAGTCTAGATGCATTTCTCAAGCAATCTACAGAATCCGCGGCAAGATTTGAAAATTATGTTCAGTCTTTGATGCATAATAATGCTTCACACGATCAAAGTATCAAATCTATTGAGGTACAAATTGCACAATTAACTGCTGCGTTGAACGAGAGAGAAAAAGGGAAAGCTTCCATCTCAACCATTGCCCAATCCTGGTCATACACAAAACGCATATCACAATCACAATGTAAATGCGGTGACCACGTTGAGATCCGGAAGAGTGTTGCAGAATAATGTGGGTATTAGTGATGACATCCCCGCCGGTGGTTCTTCTTCTTCTTCTTCTCCATCGTCATCTTCCCCTTCTTCATTTTCTTCACCTTCTTCTTCACCTTTTTCTTTAGAGCCTATTCTCCACGCTTCACACGGCTCTACTTCTTCTAGCTCGAACGGACCCATTTCTCACAACACGAACACATCTACACGAGGTGCCGTTCCTACTCCACATTCTACTCCACAGACATTCGACTCAACAAATTTTCAAAATGCTCCATTTCCAAACAGGTTGAGTCCCAATAAACCAACTGCACAAGTGGAGAAGATTGTGGAGTTATTTAAGCAGGTTAGCATAAATATACCTCTCTTAGATGCAATCCAACAAGTTTCTTCATACGCAAAAATCTTAAAGGGCTTATGCACCTCGAAGAGAAAGTCATCTCAAATACCCAAGAAAGTGCTAGTGGCTAGTGCAGTGAGCAATGCTATTAACCACCCTCAACCCTTACCCCAAAAATGAAAGGACCCCGGCTGTCCTACGATTTCAATCACAATTGGGGATAAGAAAATTAATCGAACACTTTTAGATCTTGGGTCTAGTGTTAACCTGCTTCCCTACTCCGTGTACGAACAATTAGGGGTTGGAGAGTTGAAACCCACTCGTTGTACTTTCCAAATGGCTGATCGATCAATCACCCATCCACGGGATGAGCTAGAGGACGTGTTGATCAAAGTTGGGGAGTTTATATTCCCCGCTGATTTTATTGTTATGGATACACAACCTGTTGCTAACTTACGGAACCAAATTCCGGTGATTCTCGGTCGACCATTTTTAGCCACTTCCAATACTGTAATAAACTGTCGCAATGGCTCCATGACTCTATCCTTCGGGAAGATGTCTAGTGAGTTCAATATTTATAAGTTAGGAAGTCTGCCCCCCGTGCCTAAAACTAGTACACGAGAAGTTTGCCCTATTCACGAAATCACGCAGGAGGACTGCGAGCTTGAAAGATTCTTGTTTGATGAAAACAGTTTTGACATCACTAGTGCGTCCCTCCTTGAGCCTACCACCGTTGACACAACCGATATGGATTATGAATGTTTCACTTTTTCGGATGATGACGACTCACAGCCCGAATATGAGTCTTTTGAATTTTTGGATGAGTTAGTTGAACCATCTGAATCGGTTGTTTGCAGTGATTTCGAACCTGTGTTGGAGTCCTTTGAGTTCAAGGTAGATTCCGCAATGATTGTTTCACCTCCGAAACTCGAACTCACGCCCTTGCCGTCTTACCTTAAATATGCTTACATTGGTGAGAATGAGACCTTTCCCGTTATCATATCGGCCTCTCTAGCCCTCGAGCAAGAGAACGCCCTTTTAATGGTCTTACAAGATAGGCGGCAAGCTTTCGGCTGGACTATGGCTGACATTGAGGAGATTAGTTCTCTCATAATGAATATCATATGCATATGATGGATAATGCCAAGTCAATAAAGGATCCACAGAATTATCTTGGGGATATTGTGGTTAGTCAACCTCCTCCTTTAGAAATTGAACCACCCCCATTTCTTTTAATAAGCTACGAGAATGCCAATATTCCACTGATTGTTGATCATTCACATTCTCGTTTTGATTCATCACCACCTCTTGTCTATTCACCTCCACACCTTCCATACCACCACTTCTATCTTCCCCAATTCTTTTTGGATCGCTACAACTTATTCTTCCACCAACCAATACTCTTTACTGATAAATTTTTCAAGTGGTTGGTGTTGACGTTTGGTCTATGCAAAGTTTGGCAGTAATGTCTAACATAGTTTAAATGAAGTTTGGGGGAGGGCCTTTTTGTATATATTTTTGTTTTTCTTAACAATAAAAAATTATAAATAAATAAACAGGGAAGTGTCGGTATTTTGACCCTCTTGGTTTAGCATAACAGTGAGGACACTGTCAAGTTCAAGTTTGGGGGTATGCTCGGTAAGTCTTCCTTCGCATTCATTTGTACATATTTTTTCATTTGCATACTTATTTGAAAACCCATAAAAATTGAAAATTTTTGAAAAATTATAAAAATTTATTGTATTCAATTTTGGCCATATTTGATTTGAGTTTGACAAATAGGTTAACTGACTAGGAACAACTAGATCTTAGACTTAGTAAATTAAAAACCCTAAAAATAACCTTCCTTAAAGTTTAACGGTAAAAAATATATGTCTTTGTAGTTTATTTAGAAATAGGCAAATTTTGGGTTCACTTTTTGGGCTAAGTCGAAACAAAGGAAGAGTGTTGATGTTCTTATTAGAGTATAAGTTTGAAAAATAATTCCTAACTTAAGTCTAGATTCTGAAAATGTATACCCTACAATTTGCACATTCACGCACCTTGAAACTTGGAATAGTAGAAGAGACCTTGAAATGCTCTTGTCTAAAGTCTTTAGTACAATGAAAATAAAAGAAAAAAAGTGAATAAAGAAAAAATGGACACTGGTTTTTGTGATTACTTTAGGCTGTAAAAATAGAAAAATATTTAGCGAGGGTGCTTCATTACCTAGTGACTTAGACCAACTGGTTTGGGAGTCACTGCTAAAGCCTTGGGTGTTGCAAAACTAGGAAGTACGCTTTAAAGTGCAAACGCATCTTGTAATCGGTCGTTGGTACCTCAAGAAGTATTAACGGTCGTATGAAGGATGTGTAAGCAAAATTCAATTAAAAATTCACCTATTAATAAGTACTTTGGACAATGGACAAGGGCATGATTGCTTGATTTGAATTTCCAAGTGTAAGGGTGATTTATACACACATGTGGGGATATGTGATTAGAGTTTAGATAAGAGAAAGGAATGAAGAATAGAACTTGTATCTTTAGTAGAGTTGATAGAAATTCCTAAGTGGAGATGGAACTTTGGAAGGAAAACTTAAGAGATGCCGAAAGCTAAGTAGGTCTACATAACATATATAATCTTAAGTTAAATAATGAGGAAGTGTGAAGAATATGGGTGGATAATTTGCGGGTTGAAGATAATAGAATTCCTTGTTAGAAGACCTTATTGGAAAACAAAAGTCAATGGGCCGAGTTGATAGGATTTTGTGGGTGTAATCCGCTGAAAACCCTCAGGAGACAACACTCCTCCTACTAGGGACACCTAGAGGTTTAACGGCTTGTTGCACGTGCTCAGTGCAATCGCGTTTCCCTGCGAAAATGTGGTTAGGATTTTAGTGAATAAAAAATAAGTTTGCTCGAGGACGAGCAAAAGATAAGTTTGGGGGTATTTGTTCATATCATAATATTGCAATTTATATTCCACAATTCTTATTCGTTTTATAATTAAACATGTGCTTTTGACGCATGTCCGCTGCATGTTACAGGATACAGGTTCTTGGAGCGAATACAGTGAAAAAGACAAAAAACGATACAAAAGAGTGACTTTTGACCAACAAGTAGAAGGGTCCTAATAAAGCCTAGACGAAGAACAGTGCAAGGTCCAAAATGTCAAGGCAAACGGTTAAAAGATCGCTACAAATTTTCACTGAAAGATCTGGAGAAGAATAAGAAGCCAAACAGAGAATAGTAGTGAAGAATAAAGAAGCCCAAATACCTAGAATGCAGCTCAAGAAATTTGGTTAGCTGAGCTCACCAAAGGGCCGCGGAACCGCGGCCCAAGGCCTACATTTGCCGCGGTTCCGCGGCCATTTAAAGCCCGTGTCGGTGCAATTTTCCCGTGTCGGTGTGTCGGTGCGTGGGTTGGGATTTTTCGTGGGCATATCTGTAATTGCACATGTGCGAATCCCGTAACCCTAAATTTCCCTGTTTACTTATAAATTGTAATCGAAAGATTGTAAAACCTATGCCTCTTTTCATTTCACAAATTCAGATCTGTTCTGTATTATTGCTTGGAGAGAGCCATCAATAAAAATTAGTAAGTTAATTTTAATTCCTTGTTTTAATTCTCTTTTAATTAGAATGTCTTTTAATCCCCTAATGAGCGAGTAATCTCCTCGCTTGTTAGGGTTAGCCTTAGGGAAAGGTTTGAGAGATGAGATCTCTCACCCCTTTCATGCCCCTTCACAACTAAGAATTAGAACTCCATGTATGCACGCACAACCGCTCCCTACGGCACCTTATCCCTCAAGGTAATGGTGACACCGTAGTATAAAGGACCGGTTGCGCGTGTTTTCCATGGAGGTTAGGGTAATTATCGATAAAGGAAGGACAAGAATCTAGAGGAAGAAACATCTTCCCAAAAGATTCTAATCCACATTATTGATAATTACTATAACATCTAATAGATCTAAAATAATGTATTGAAAGCGGTGAGGAAATCTTTAATCTCCCAAGTTTCCCTAAGCCTAACCCTAGCAAGACTTTAATTTAGATTAATTTAGTTTATTGATAGATCTAGGTTTTAGATTTAATAAATCAATCCAAACAACATTTGGAATCAACTCGTAAAAACACATTAAGAAAATTACACATCTCTGTGGATCGACCCGTATTCACCGGCTAGCTGCAAAGCGACGCCGTTTCTGATTACGGTTATCATATATTTTTGAACTAATCAATTGTGCCTTGAACTATTACCCATTTCCAGATTCCTGGCACGTTAACGGCCATGTCCCTTATCCAAATTTCTGCTGGAGTTTTAAGAATCTGCCTAAAGATTCTTTAGGAGTCGGCCAAACTCCTTCTCAAGCATTGGTGAGTTCTTAAGGCGTGCTTGCCACCAAACACTCTGCATCCCAGATGCATAGAACTCATTAAGGCTCCAAGCCAACCTTTCATTAATAGTAGCGAAGTTTTGAACATATAATTTGATTATATGGTAAACGTAGTAACCATACATAAACTTAGACCTATACAAGTGGAAGTCTTATCGACCAAATCCTTTTTCAAACCCTTTGTTAAGACATCTGCCACATTCTTTGAAGATCGAACGTCGATCACCGAGATGACTCAGCGGGTTATTGATTCATTTAGATACCCATGCTTCATATGAATGGTCTGCTTCTTTCCATTAAATAATGAGTTTGTTGCCACAGCACTCGTTGCCTGATTGTTACAATAAACCGTGATTACTGCTCCTTGTATTTCTTTCAATGGAAGATCTCTCAGGAGGTCGCTGAGCCACTCAGCTTCATCTCCTGAAATAGCCAAAGTATAGAACTCGGACTCCATCGATGACCGTGCAATCATAGTTTTATTTTTCGACTTCCAAGAGATAGCCTCTCCTCCCATAGTGAAGACAAACCCTCCAATTGATCTGCACTCATATGGCTCCGAACACCAACTTGCATCAGAGCAGCTTTCAACTGTTGCTGGATACCCGGAGTAGAACAAGCCCGGCTTCAAAATTCCCTTCAGTACCTCATTAGTCTCTGGATCGCATTCCAATGTGCTTTCCCCGGATTACTTGTAAACCTACTAAGCATTCCAACGACAAAAGCAATATCAAGCCTTGTGCAACTCATTGCATACATTAAACTCCCGATAACTCGTGCGTGCTCCATCTACTTCACCAGTCTTTTAGTGTTAGGTTGAAGCTTCTTCTTATAGTCGTATGGAATGGCTAATTCTTACATATTGAAGTACTAATACTTCTTAGGCATGTTCTCTATGTAATATGACTGAGATAGGCACGGATCATGCTCAGTTCTCAGAATTTTGATTTACAGAATCACATCAGTAACTCCAAAGTCCTTCATGTTGAATTGGGCCGAAAGAAACTCCTTTGTAGAGGTGATTACTGTAGGTCGGTCTCAACAATCAGCATGTCGTCAACATACAGGCGGATCATAACTACCTTATGTTCAACGATCTTCACATACAAGCACTTATCAGATTCGCTGACCCAGAATCCATCACTTAGAATGATTTTACTGAATTTCTCGTGCCACAACTTCGGACCTTGCTTCAATCCATATAAAGACTTAATTAATTTACAAACTTTATTGTTCAAGGCGTTAACAATAAATCCTTCCGGTTGATCTATATAGATCTCCTCTGTAAGATCACCGTTCAGAAAGACGGTCTTCACATTCATCTGATGATGAATGACATGACCCCGGCTTACTGCCCATGAAATCATAACACGGATAGTGGTCATTCGGCAAACTGGGGAACAGATGTCAAAGAAATCGATTCCTTCTTTCTGGGTGAATCCTTTGGCCGCCAGCCTTTCTTTGTAATTCTATATAGTACCATATGTCCACAGCTTCCTCTTGAATATCCACTTGCACCCGATCGGTCTTGCTTCCTGAGGAAGATCTGTCGGTTCCCAAGTGTGGTTTTGAATCAGTGAGTCCATCGCATCATCCACTGCTTCTTTCCAAAGAATAGCATCGCTAGATTTCATTGCTTCTTCGAAAGATTGCGGATCTCCTTCAACATTGAAGGTGAAGTCGTCTTTGAAGGTTTTAGCCTGTCTGAGACGCTTAGGAGGAGGTGGTTCTGCAACTTCAGGAGCAGCTTCGCTTTCTTCTACCTCGGGCGGTACAGCTCTTTCTTGTATCGAAGGTGGCTCAAGTACAACTTCTTCTTGTACAGGAGGCGGCTCTTCCACCTGAGTATTCTAATAAGAATTTTTTAGATATATGTTCTTATCTTTGATGAATTTATCCTGATTCAATGATTAAGTTGATGCCTAAATCTAAGAATCTACCTACATCGCTGTCTGCAGCAATCTTGTTTGCCTTCGGTTCCAACTTTGGCCTTCTGATATCCGGCACTCTGACATATGCTAGACACCCCCACACTTTTAGTGTATCCAATGAATCAGGATAACCCAAGAACAGTTCATGCAGAGTGGAATTGGTCTTTGCATAAGGAACCCGGTTCAAGATCCAATTGGCCATCAGAAGAGCCTCTCTCCAGTAGCAGTTTGGAAGCCCCGATGTGATCAGCATCGAATTCACCATCTCTGTCAGTGTGCAATTCTTTCTCTTTGCAATCTCATTCGACTGTGGAGAATAAGGTGCAATCATTTCAGCAATTATATCATGCTCCTTAAATTAAGCATCCGTCTCTTTAGAACGATATTCACCTCCTTGATCACTCCTTAGTTTTTTCACTGGTTTGCCAAGTTGCTTCTCTACTCGAGTGCGAAACTCTTTGAATTTGTTGAATGCTTCATCTTTAGACTTCAACAGATAGACGTGGCAGAAGCGGGAGTGATCGTCGATTAAGGTGATGAAGTATTTTATCCCTCCTCTTGTTATGAAGCTTTTGAAGTCGCAAGTGTCGAAATGAACTAAGTCTAACAGCTCAGTACTTCGAGTGACGGTGGAAAATGACTTTTGATTAATTTTGGCTTGAACACAAATCTCACATTTTCGTGGTTTATCGCCCTCACATTTTGGTATTAAACACAACTTTTTTCTTAAAATTAACATGACCAAGTCTGTGGTGCCAAAGAGCCGACGAATAATTACTAACAGATATTTTATTAACTGAAAGATACAAGATACTTAGTTTATACATTTCGTTAACATGAAAAGCATTTCCGAAATACTCTTTCTTAAAAGACGGTACGATTTTCTCTCCCTAGAAATCCAACTGCATTCCTGCATCACAAACCAAGCTTCCTAAGATAAGGTTCTTGGAGATCGAAGGGACATGCTTCACATTATTCAAGATCAAAGTCTTCCTCGATGTTAGAGCGAGGACGACTGTTCCGATCTTGCAAATGGCAGTGATGGAATGATCAGCCATTGCCATAACCTCCTAAATGGTTCACAGGAGGAGAAGAGATCCCTGCTGGAGCAGACATGATAGGCAACCCCGGTGTCAAGCCATCGTTCTTTTTTTTAGGAGTGCCGAATTAGAGCAATCATCGCAACAAAGTTATGAACCTGCACGACTTGATTGGCGTTCTCTTTCTTGTCCTTCTTAGACCCTTTACAGTCCCTGGCGAAATGACCAGGTTTGCCACAATTGAGTCAACCATCCTTCTTGAAATCTTTCTTTTGAACATTCATGTTGAAAGTTTTCTTATTCTTGTTCTTGAAGTTATTTTTCTTCTTCTTGAAGGAGGTGAAATCCGGTTTGGAAGAAACGAGCTTCGTTGATGCTTTCTGTTTGGTAAGCAACTCGTTTTTCGAACGAGTTCAAACTTCATCTTCAATACGGATATATCGCTTAAGGTCCTCTGTAACGCCCCGCTTCCCAAAGTACGAAAATTTTGGGACGCAACAAAACCAACCATGCTACCTACGGTAAGAAAATATCCTTCTGTAGTCATATTAAGGCTGTCAATCAGTAATCAAGAACAATAAAATACTAAATCTATCTATCACATGTCTAATAGCCACAAAAACAATAACTAGAAAAGATAGCGGAAGCAATAAAGATCCAAGTAAAAATAACCAGCATAAGAGCTATATCATTGAGGTGATCCTCACTGATCGGTGATCCTGTCGAATACTCACATGCTAAGTCAAGTAGCTGGACCATGCAAAACCCAGGCATCAGTGCGTCATAAATATCAATAATAATAGTATAGTCAGAACATGATGCTATACAAGATGATATTAATATAAATCATAATCGCGGTTATAAAACAATGGCTATAGGTGTGTCACGTGTATCCTAAAGTCCGTGCTTCTAGATTATCTATACTACAAGTCTTTGAAATCAATTAATATAATTCTCATCGTAACTCAACAGTATATATCCCGTTCATACCCCCACGGGACCATGGCACAATATATCCCGTTCATAACCCCCACGGGACCACGACACAATAAACAATGGTTATTCCATTCACGTCCGGAATCACGGCAAATAATAATAATATCCTCTTGAGTTACATTTTGGTTACATTCTTGATTTCCTCTTTTCCCCGGGTTTTGTGTTCAAGTCAAGTATTAATAGAATGTCTACCTAATGCCAACACAGGAATAATCGTGTACTGATCTTGTCTAGAAAGACAACAAGTCAGGTCAATCAGGATAATAAGTCAAGATTGTTGGCAACGGTAAGTATTACAGGCAACAGGTATTAACATGATAACAAAAATAGTGCAGTCTGGCAGATTACAAACATGTCAAAGATAACATAATCATATCATATATAAAACCGAGATAATAGTATTAACAGGGATAATACATTCAATCCGATTAATAACTATAATGGTATTACTTAACCATGTACAAGAAAGTTCCGTACAGAAATTCAGCGTCACCATGATTTGTAAAATAGTTTAAAAATAGCAAACGTCCTCTAAAAGGGACTTGTCATATACGAAAACAAAGATAATTCAATAAGATTTTCATTTTTATAAGTTAAAATATCTCAGGTTGTTTCTACAAAAAGTTATGAACATTCGAAATTAAAAGTTTGCTGCTAGAATTTCCCTGGACTGAGGTACTTTCATTTACAGCTTATGTTATTTAAACAATTTATTTTGCAAGTGAACATTTCACAGGGTTATATTATTCTGAGTTGGCTTCGTAACGAACTAAAGAACATGTGCTAATGATTTTTCTATGATTTATAATGAATTTTATAAGGTAAGTTGTACAGTAAATTTCAGATTTGTCGTATCCGCTTGGCGACGACGTTTCATGTGTAAACTATAATATTTTCAAACTATATTTTGCATAACGTTATAAAATGTAGATTATAAACTAATTAATGATGATAATAAGAAATATTATGACGATGTATATATTTATAGATAAAATTAAGTACGTCGCAAGTTGTAAACTTGCATACACTATATATTATAAACCCAATTAACGTTAAATAACTGTGGTGCATAAATTATAATGATATAGTTGTATGATGATGATGATGATGATGATGATAGTACGACAACATATAAGTAAATTGCGTAAACCATGGCATGTAATAAGTTGTAAACTTGTCTCGAAACAAACGCGATGAACGGAAGCAACACTATGCTATACAAATCAACACCAAGTTTTGATGGCTCGGTTAAGGTTCTAGGATGTGGCCGGAGTTGCGTTGGCGAGAATGGGTGTGGGCTTGAAGAACGAAAAAGGAGAATATATGAATTGATGAGAGAGAGATTTAGTTAGAGGGGGAGAGAAATGTGTTATGTGGAGAGAGACAAAGAAAGAGAGATTTGTGTTTAATATAAAAATATATAGTATAATTTAAATTAGGCTATAAATATATATTGGTTTTAATGTATATAGATAATATCAAACTATAATCAATCTCTACCAAAATCTCACCAAAGATATATTTTGGAAAATAATTCACATACGTAAACTTCTCAACCATAATGCAAGAATATATTTTAAATAACTCATACCTCTAATTTAAGATTTGAAAGGATTCTAAAAATATATCCAGATTTAGTAAATATTTGATATTAGATATCTTGAGATTGAAACGTAAAAGATAAAAGCAAAATAAGAGATAAGATGGCAACTATATGATAACAATTAACAAAATATAAATTATTCGTAAGTTGTGGCTACTAAAAGATATATGATGATCTAGATATATGACACATACACACACATATTATACTAGATTCACATAGATACACTTTACTGGCAAATCTCAGATACAATCTTGCATCATATTGGGTTCAACATGCGGGTCGGGTCAGATAATGACTACTACTATTCGAATCACTCGCAACCCAAAAGAATAAAATAGAAGAAATATAAAGTAAGCATTAAAATACCAATTAATGTCGTATAACCGTACTAGGGTGTTACATTAAACCTAATTACAAAAGAATTTCGTCCTCGAAATTCACGAAACAAGAAAAGATAAGAAGATACGGATTTAAGGAAAGAGATGAGGAAACTTTTGTCGAATCTCGTCTTCACGTTTCCAAGTAGATTCTCCATGTGAACGATTTCCCCACGAAACAAGCACTAGAGGGATCACCTTATTCTTGAGAACATTTTCTCGTCGATCCACAATCGCTATCAGTTGCTCTTTATAAGTCAAATATTCTCTTACTGTCAGTTCTGAGTGGTCAAGAACGTGCGTCTTATCTTGAACATACTTGCAGAGTTGAGATACATGAGACACGTCATGAACACCCGCCAAGGATGGTGGTAAAGCCAATCGATAAGTTATTTCTCCAACACGCTCAATGATATCGAAAGGCCCCACAAATCGAGGACTAAACTTGCCTCGACTACCAAATCGGATTACTCCCCTAGTTGGTGATATTTTCAAGAACACAAGATCACCAACAGGGAACTCCAAAGGTCTTTTTCCAGTATCAGCCCAACTCTTCTGTCAATTTTGTGCCACATTTTTATGATTACGAATCAAGTTAACTTTCTCCACAGTTTGCACAATGAGTTTCGGTCCCAACAATTTTCTTTCTCCAATATCATCCTAACAAATAGGCGAGTGATACTTACGACCGTGCAATGCTTCGAATAGAGCCATCTGTATAGGTGCCTGAGGACTGTTATTCTATGAAAACTCCACTAAATGTAAATGATCATCCCACAAACCATTAAAGTCTAACATGCACGCTCTCAACATATCTTCAAGAGTTTGAATCGTTCTCTTGGACTGTCCATCTGTCTGAGGATGATAGACCGTACTAAACTTCAAGCGAGTTCCTAAACTTTCTTGTAGGCTTCTTTAAAAAATGAGATAGGAACCAGGTGTCACGATCAGAAACAATACTCACTGGTACTCCATGTAATCTCACAATCTCCTGCATATACCTCTCTGCTGAAACCTCCGTCGACTGTTGTCACGTCCCGCTTCACAGTGTACGGGCAGAGGACGCGACGGGCCACTACGTATTTACTCAGAAGTAAACACGCTAAACGTGTCTAAGCAATATAAATGAAATATACACAAGAGACAAGGTGTAAATAATCAGCAACTTTATTTATTAAACATTCTTTTTACAATACAACTGAAATGAAAATACATAGAATGAAAGCAATGCCTAAACAATGGAAGAGAAATGTATAGGAAATGTAATGTACAAGTGAATCTAAAACTCTGGGTCTTCAATAAAATGATCCAAGTCTTCGCTGCTGGGCTCGATCTCCAGTGAGTCCGAATCACCTAACGACATTCCAAAGAAGAAGAAAGAGAACGTCGTCAGCGAACAAATCACTCGGTAAGCCCCGTAGATAAATAAGAATGGAATAGACAGAATAGAGTATAGCTGTTTATTGTTGTCATTTAGTGTTAACGTTGTTGTTTGTAACTTGGTACAGAAGAGGCCAGTGTATACGAGAGGAGTCTCACTATACCAGAGACTACGGTATACGGAGTATAAGGAACCGTTCAACCACGGTACAACGGCAATGGAGATTTAGGTTAGGTGTCTTATGGTTGCAGTCTCATGCCACTTCCAACACCTTCCGTACCAATCTACCCCTTATAAACCCCCGCAATGTCTTGGTTGTATTGTTTGTATTGTGTTGAATTTTATAATAAATTGTATAGATGGATGACTTTCCGAAACCATAATATCAGTAAATGTATGTAACTGGAGGATCATGTAGATGGATGTATATCCATGGTTCGGTTCGGTCAATATAGATTAAATAGATTGAACAGATTAAATATATGGATTCATGGATTCATGGATTCATGTTGAATTGTAGTATATACTTGAATCATATTCAAGTCGGATTGATTGAGACTCAGTCTGAGTCAGACAATTAGAAAAGAAATTGAAGTCCTGAATTATGTTTTGGTGCTATCGGTAACTGCTGCACATGAACGGCAGGATTTGTGTCTTTTTCAAAGACAATTACCGTATTAATATCACCGTTTGTTAAGTTGTCTACCTTAAATAGGCAAGCACCCATATCTCTGGCTCCCTGAGGCTCAAGAAACTGGTCCCGCTTAAACCTATATTTATTATGGTCTTTATTGTAATTTAGTATAACTTGAGGGTTTTTTTTATGTAAAATAGTTTTATTTAATTTTAAAATACAGCTCAAGTATTTAATTATCGTCTTTAGAGTTTTTCATAGATATTTCTTTTATTAAATGTGAAATTTCTAGTGAATATGATCTAATTTTAAAGTATAAGGTATTTATTTGAAATATTGGAATTGTATGGTATTTTCTTATAAATGGAATGTTTTTCTTGAATTTTGGAAATGTGGAATCTTATAAATATTAAAAATAGATATTTTTATATTAATTACATATATATTTATTTATTAAAAATATAAGTTTTATTTATAATAGAAATCACATTTTCTAAAGAAAAATGTTTTAAAAATCTTTCGAGATCGTATGCTCCTTGCGGAGGTCTGCATCTCACTTTACTAGGTCCGAGGATGTGTGATAATCCGCACCATACCGAACGGGTTCCCCAAAATGGGTTGTATAGGCACAATTGCAAAAATTTGTTAAATACGCTTCTTGTAGAAAAAGGTTTTTATAAGTTGAAGGTAGTTATATGTAAAGTCGTATTTCCCAAATTTATGTTCCAAAATTCTAGCATGCTATGTTAGATATGTGTGTTGTGAGGAGATAGGTCATTATCTCGTGAGTTTTCTAAGGTAATACGGTTTAAAAAGTTTAAGCATGTCGAAATGAAACATGAAGGTATTTTAATGTAAAGGTGAAATAAAACTTGTTGTGGTTATTATTTTGAAGTCAAGTTGTTCTATTGTCTTTGTTAATGATTACTAAACAATATATCACAAGTTGTAGGTTTTTTATTAAGAAAAAGTTTTATTTTTAAAAGAAAAGAGAATCGGAAGCCGGATAACTCCGCTTCCGACACGCTTTAAGAATGAAGAGTTTGGTAATAGCAAAAGAGGGAGAGAAGGAGGACTTACTGGCTTGGAGTCAAGAGGGGAGAGGGGGGTCCTAAAGATAGCTTCGAGGCGTCGTTTCGTCGCCGGAATCTTCTTGGAAGGTCGTCGGAGCTTCGCCTTTGTTAACTCCATTTGCACACAAATAGAACTTGGAATTTTTTTGTAGAGTTTTTGTAGGAAATTTCAGTATGAAGGGTGTAAAAATAGAGTGGATATTTATAGGGAAAATTAGGGTTAGGGTGTGATAAATTTGAGAATTAAAATGCATTAAAACATGGAGTAATGCAAAGTTTTAATTCTCTAAAAAATGCAGGAAAACAAATAGTCAGGGGTTAACAGGGGGAGTCCAAGGGTTGCTAGGGTTAAAGAAAATTAGGGTTAGGGTCAAGTAGAACCGGCGGCGCCGGCTCCTGAATGATTCTCGCCGGTCGGATCTTGGGGTTGGGGGCTCGGATCTCGCCACATGTCTAGGTCGGTCTGAATACTAATTTGCACATGTTTGTTTAGGTTGTGGCTCTTGGTTTTACATGTTGTGCACGTGTAGACTTTTGGGTTTCTAAAAGATTAAAAGAATTTTAAATAAAAAGATTGTGTGGCTTATGGGATTTGAACTCTGGTGTTTTGGTTCGGCAGTGCAAGGTCTTACCAGTGAGCTACAAGCTTCTTCTTGCTGTTCTAAATTTAATCAAACACTTATAGTACTCACAGGAATTGTAAATACCCGAAGTGTACATTAACTTTTAAACAATTTTATGTACACAAAAATTGAAGTTGTTACAGTCTACCCTCCTTACAAAAATTTCATCCTCGAAATTTACAATTTTATTTTAAGGACTAGTTTATAAATAAGTGAGAATATCTTGCACACATCTCGTCTTCTCTTTCCCATCTCGATTCTCCTGGAGTGTCTTTTCTCTGCATCACTCTAACCAAGTTGACTTCCTTGTTCCAAAATGACTTCACTTTCCTGTTCAGGATCTCAACATGTTGCTGCCCACAAGGTAAGTCGGGCTGTACAGTAAGCTCGAAATGATCGAGAATATGGCTGGGGTCACTCACATACCTTCTGAGTTGTGATATGTGGAACACATTGTGCACTCATTCCAATGAAGGTAGAAGTGCCAAGCGATAAGCCACTTCACCGACTCGTTCGAGTATGTCGAACGGTCCAATATATCTTGGACTTGGCTTACCCGTCTTTCAAAACGGATCACTCCGCAGTTCGGAGATATCTTCAAAAATACGTGATCTTCCGGCTAGAACTCCAAATGACGGCGCTTTGTATCAGCCCAGTGTTTCTGTCGATCTTGGGCTATGCACATTCTTTTCCTGATAGTACAAACTACATCAATAGTTGCTACTATCATATCAGGTCCAAGAAGTTCCCTATCACCGATGTCGTCCCAACTTAATGGCGATCGACACTTCCTTCCATAAAGTGCTGCAAAAGGTGACATTCCGATGCTTGCTTGGTTGTTGCTGTTGTATGAAAACTCCACAAGATATAGATGATCTTCCAACGATCCTCCGAAGTATAACATACACGCTCTGAGCATATCTTCCAAGATCTGAATAGTTCGCTCAGACTGACAATCTGTTTATGGATGATAAGCTGTGCTAAAGTTCAAACTTGTTCCTAAGCTCGCTTGCAGACTCTGCCAAAATTATGATCGGAACTTGGTGTTATGATCGGAGACAATGCAGACTGGTACTCCATGAAGTCTCACGATTTCCTGCATGAGTTTATGGGTATCAGAGCTAGTACATATTTGAAGAGTTTAAAATCTTACTTAGATTCTTACCTCCATATACTTCTTTGCTAATGTCTCAGTAGATTGGCCAACTCGAAATGGGATGAAGTGAGCCGACTTCGTGAGTTGATCCACAATAACCCATACTGCATCGTTAACCTTTGTGCTGCCAGGGAGTGCAGTCACAAAATCCATTATGATGTGTTGTCACTTCCATTCTGGGATAGGTAACGGTTGAAGTAATCCAGCAGTCCTGTGATGTTTAGCCTTTACTTGCTGACACACCAAACATTTAGTGACGCTTCTGGCTACTTCACACTTCATTCCATACCACCAGTAATTTTGACGCAAATCTTTGTACATCTTTGTACCTCCAGGGTGTACTGAATAACGAGAGCTGTGAGCTTTCTTCATCAACTCTTCTCGCACAGAACCTTTTGGTATACACAATCCACTGTTGTATCTCAAAGATCCGTCTTCATGGATGACGAAGTCTGTTCTGAGTCCATTCTTCACTTGTTCTCTGATCTTTTGCAACTTAGCATCACTTGCTTGAGCTGTTTTGATCTGATTGACAATTGTTGATTAAACTTGTAAATTCATCAAGCTTGAAGCGTTACCTGGCATGACTACTTCAACCTCCATCTAATGCAAATCCCGTTGAAGCTTCCACTAAGCAGTGAGATTCAATGCTAATGGTTGGCGACTAAGGGCATCAGATATCGCATTCACCTTCCCTGGGTGATATTACAGATTGATGTCAAAGTCGGCCATGAGTTCTAACCATCGTTTCTGCCGCATATTCAACTCCTTCTAAGTAAACACATATTTCAGACTCTTGTGATCTGTGTATATATTCACTCGTTCACCAAGAAGATAATGGCGCCAAATCTTAAGAGCAAAGATTACGGCCGCCAACTCCAAATCATGCGTTGGGTAATTGCGCTCATGAATTTTCAGTTGTCTTGAAACATAAGCCACAACCTTATCGTGTTGATGTAGAACACGTGCTAATCCCTTACCGGATGCATCGCAATGCACTTCGAAATCTCCAGATTGGTCTGGTATAACGAGAATAGGCGCTGATGTCAACCTTGACTCGAGTTCTACAAAAGCTTGTTCGCATGCTTCTGACCACACGAATTCTTCATCTTTGCGTGTGAGCTTGGTCAGAGGTATTGCTATCTTCGAAAACCCTTCAATGAATCTTCTGTAATATCCAGCTAAACCTAAGAAACTTTGAATGTCCTTCTCTGACTTTGGTGTCGGCCATTCACTTACTGCTGAAACTTTCGCTGGATCCACAGAGATTCCTTCGCCTGATACAATATATCCGAGAAAACCAACTTGATTTAGCCAGAATTCGCATTTGCTATACTTGGCATAGAGTTGTTGTCATAGGGTTTCTAAGACAATTCTCAAGTGTTCGGCGTGTTCCTTCCGACTCTTAGAATATACCAGGATGTCGTCGATGAAGATGACAATGAACCTGTCTAGGCACTCCCGGAAAACTTGATTCATTATGTTCATGAATATTGTCGGTGCGTTGATCACCCCAGATGGCATCACAAGAAATTCGTAATGACCATAGCAAGTTCTGAATGTTGTTTTATGAATATCAGCTTTCTTGACCTTCACCTGATGATAACCAGAAGGAGATCTAGCTTGGAGAAAACACAAGATCCACTTAGCTGATCGAATAAATAGTCGATGCGCGGGAGTGGACACTTGTTCTTTATCGTTACTTCGTTCAAGACTCTATAATCAATGCACATTCTATATAAACCTTCCTTCTTCTTTACAAGCAGTACTGGTGATCTCCAACTTGAAGTGCTGGATGATTCCATCCTTTCGCCAATAATTCGTCCAACTGAGTTTGGACTTCCTTCAAACCTTCCCGACTTAATCGATAAGGTGCTTTGATCACTGGTTGTGCTCCTGGTACTAAATCAGTGCTGAATTCAAGAGCTCGATCGGGAAGCAAACTTGATATATCGTCAGGAAACACATTTTCGAACTCTCGAACTACATCTGGTTTTGATCCTTTCTCCGCTTGAATTGCTGCAATCACTACCTTCTTTGGTTTCGCCTTATATGTACTTGGTTCCAAGGTACGGTCTCCACATTTGAAATAGAAAATCGGATGCTCTGGAATCTCGAATACTACCCTCCTTTGACGACAGTCAATGGTAGCATAGAATGTTCTGAGCCAATCCATACCTAGAATCACATTGAAGTTCACTATGTCTAGCACCTTGAAATCAGCATAGAATTCTCTGCTGCAGACGACTACTGGACACAAACTGTATCCCATTGTTGCCTTAGAACTTCATTTCCTGAACTCACATTCCAGCTGGATACAAGCGGTGTGACCGGTATCGCATGAGTTCGAACGAACCGTTGAGACATAAAGCAATGAGATGCTCCAGTATTGAATAGTGTGAGTGCAGGAAGTGAGGCTACTACCTAAGGTATGTGAGATATGTTTTAGGTATAAGGAAAAAATATAGGTATGTCTATGAACTGAAAGATAATTTGAAAGGGAAGTGTTACCAGTAATGACTTGGCCGGTGGCTTCAGCCTCTTCCACAATCATCGTGAAAGCCTGTCGCCTCGGCACATTTCTCCTTGCTGGAGGAGCATTCCTCTGTCCGTTCCTTGGTCCTTGAGGTGGGTCCCTTTGAGCTTGATGGAACTGACGAGAAGGAGGTGCAGTCGGTCCACGAGGAGGTGGAGCAGGTAGTGCAAGTCTCGGAGCAGGTGCTTGAATGGCTGGGCGCTGCGGATAAGTGATTGCTGGCCTAGGTGCAGCATATGGGTTTTGTCTACGAGAATAAGACCCAATATCGTGAGTAGCTGAGCCGCAGACTAAGCAAAGGTGATTTGCACGCCGGCAGTCTTTCATCAAATGCCCATCTCTCCTGCAGTATGTGCAAAATGCTGGGCCGGGCCGGTTGATTGGTACTCCCGGTCTCCTGGGCACAAATGGTGGCCTTGAAGAGGCTCCTCCTGCCATCTTTGGCAGGGCGCGTAACTCCAGCAGATTGAGATTTTCCCCTCATCTTTACCACTGCCTCATAACGGCGGGCAGCTTTCAGAGAAGATTCGTGGGTCGGAAAATCTCTTGTGGCTAATGCAGCCTGGATCTCCGGATCTAACCCTTGTTGAAATCGACGGGCTCTGATCTCATCCGTCGATATCAAGTATGCCGCAAATCTGTTAAGATATTATGTTAGTTGTGTAATTTATGATATTAATATTGAGACGTATCTTACCGACTGAGCATGGTGAACTCAGCGTCATATTCATCTACTGACTTGGTCCACATTGAACCTTGTTGTAGATGGATGAACTGGTGTTCCATATCAAAGCGGGCAGTATCAGGGAAGTACTTTGCATCGAACATGTCACGAAAAGTCTTTCATTCAATAGCTTGACCAAGACGGTTTTCTTCCGCCTTCCACCAAACCCGTGCATTGTCCGTGAGCTGCAACTTTGTAACACGAACCCAAGCTATCTCTGGCACTTGTGCCGCTACCAGGTCATTTTCAATACTTTGAGCCCATTCCTCGGCTTCTAGAGGGCTCTCTTTTCCTACAAACTGCTTGGGGTGCAAGGCCCTGAATTGCTTCACCACAGGTGCTTCCGTCTCTAGACGGTTCATCAAGATAGTAGTCTGCTGCTGCTGTCCTTCCAGGAGGCTGCGGATTGCCTCATGCAGAACCGTCCGCTCGTTGATCGGAGCAGCGACGACAAGTGTGAGTGGTAGTGGTGGGGGAGTGTAGTTGACATTCGTGCTGGTGTTGTTTGGGAAATGCATAACCTTGAAAGAAAAATTTGAGTTAGGACAAATTCAAAGTATATGAAGTTGTAAGATTCAAAGAATATGAATTGTAAAGAATGTTTTTAGTTGCTGGTTCTTGTGTTATATTACTTAGATTGTCCACGCAGAACAGACCTGCATGGGCCACCAACAAAACCTGTCACGCACCGCTTCCCAGTGTACAGGAAGAGGACGTGACGGGCCACTATGTATTTACTCAGAAGTAAACACGCTAAGCGTATCTAAGCAATATAAAATGAAATGTACACAAGAGACAAGGTGTAAATAATCAGCAACTTTATTTATTAAACATTATTTTTACAATACAACTGAAATGAAAATTCATGGAATGAAAGCAATGCCTAAACAATGGCACAGAAATGTAAAGGAAATGTAATGTACAAGTGAATCTAAAACTCTGGGTCTTCAGTAAACTGATCCAAGTCTTCGCTGCTGGGCTCGATCTCCAGTGAGTCTGAATCACTTGACGACATTCCAAAGAAAAAGAAAGAGAACGTCGGCAGCGAACAAATCGCTCGGTAAGTCCCGTAAATAGATAAGAATGGAATAGAAAGAATAGAGTATTAATGTTTATTGTTGTCAATTAGTGTTAACGTTGTTGTTTGTAGCTTGGTACAGAAGAGGCCAGTGTATACGAGAAGAGTTTCACTATACCAGAGACTACGGTATACGGAGTACAAAGAACCGTTCAGCCACGGTACAACGGCAATGGAGATTCAGGTTAGGTGTCTTATGGTTGCAATCTCGTGTCACTTCTAACACTTTCCGTACTAATCTACCCCTTATAAAACCCGGTGATGTCTTGGTTGTATTGTTTGTATTGTGTTGAATTTTATAATAAATTGTATAGATGGATGGCTTGCCGTAACCATGATATCAGTAAATGGATGTAACTGGAGGATCATGTAGATGGATGTATATACATGGTTCGGTTTAGTCAATATAGATTGAATATATTGAACAGATTGAATATATGGATTCATGGATTCATATTGAATTGTAGTTTATACTTGAATCATATTCAAGTCAGATTGATTGAGACCCGGTCCGAGTGACAATTAGAAAAGAAATTGAAGTCCTGAATTATATTTTGGTGCTATCGGTAACTGCTGCACATGGACGGCAGAATTTGTGTCTTTTTCAAAGACAATTACCATGTTAATATCACCATTTATTAAGTTGTCCACCTTAAATAGGCAAGCACCCATATTTCCAGCTCCCTAAGGCTCAAGAGATTGGTCCCGTTTAAACCTATGTTTACTAGGGTCCTTATTGTAATTTAGTAAAATTGAGGGGGTTTTATGTAAAATAATTTTATTTAATTTCAAAATACATCTCAAGTATTTAATTATCGTTTGTAGAGTTTTTCATAGATGTTTCTTTTATTAAATGTGAAATTTCTAGTGAATATGACCTAATATTAAAGTATAAAGTATTTATTTGAAATATTGGAATTGTATGGTATTTTCTTGTAAATGAATTGTTTTTCTTGAATTTTGGAAATGTGGAATCTTATAAATATTAAAAATAGATATTTTAATATTAATTACATATATATTTAATTATTGAAAATATAAGTTTTATTTATAATAGAAATCACATTTTCTAAAGAAAAATGTTTTAAAAATCTTTGGAGATCGTATGCTCCTTGCGGAGGTCTGCATCTCACTCTACTAGGTCCGAGAATGTGCAATAATCCGCACCATACCGAACGGGTTCCCCAAAATGGGTTGTAGATGCATAATTGCAAAGATTTGTTAAATACGCTTCTTGTAGAAAAATATTTTATAAGTTGAAGGTAGTTATATGTAAAGTCGTATTTTCCTAAATCTATGTTCCTAAATTCTATCGTGCTATATTAGATATGTGTTTTGTGAGGAGGTGGGTCATTACCTCTTGAGTTTTCTAAGGTGATACGGTTTAAAAAGTTTAAGCATGTCGAAATGAAACATGAAGGTATTTTAATGTAAAGGTGAAATAAAACTTGCTACGGTTATTATTTTGAAGTCAAGTTATTCTATTGTCTTTGTTAATGAATACTAAACAATATATCACAAGTTGTAGGTTTTTTATTAAGAAAATGGTGTATTGTTAAAAGAAAAGAGAATCGGAAGTCGGATAACTCCGCTTCCGACACGTTTTAAGAATGCAGAGTTTGGGAATAACAAAAGAGAGAGAGAAGGGGGACTTACTGGCTTGGAGTCAAGAGGGGAGAGAGGGGGTCCTAAAGAGAATTTCGGGGCGTCGTTTCGTCGCCGGAATCTTCTCGGAAGTTCGTCAGAGTTTCGCACTTTGTTAACTCCACTTGCATACAAATAGAACTTGGAATTTTTTTGTGGAGTTTTTGTAGGAAATTTCAGTGTGAAGGGGTGTAAAAATAGAGTGGGTATTTATAGTGAAAATTAGGGTTAGGGTGTGATAAATTTGAGAATTAAAATGCATTAAAACATGGAGTAATGCAAAGTTTTATTTCTCTGAAAAATGCAGGAAAACAAACAGTCAGGGGTTAGTAGGGGGTCCAAGGCTTGCTAGGGTTAAAGAAAATTAGGGTTAGGGTCAAGTAGAACCGGCGGCGCTGGCCCCTGAATGATTCTCGCCGGTCGGATCTCGGGGTTGGGGGCTCGGATTCTCGCCGCGTGTCTAGGTCGGTCTGAATACTAATTTGCACATGTTTGTTTAGGCTGTAGCTTTTGGTTTTACGTGTTGTGCACGTGTAGACTTTTGGGCTTCTAAAAAATTAAAAGAATTTTAAATCAAAAGAATGTGTGGCTGATGGGATTTGAACTCTGGTGCTTTGGTTCAGCAGTGCAAGGTCTTACCAATAAGCTACAAGCTCCTTCTTGATGTTCTAAATTTAATCAAATACTTATAGTACTCACAGGAATTGTAAATACCCTAAGTGTACATTAACTTTTAAACAATTTTATGTACACAAAAATTAGAATTATTACAACTGTCCAACTCGAAATGGTATGAAATGAGCTGCCTTGGTCAATCGATCGACAATCAGCCAAACTGCGTTATTGCCCTTTGGACTCTGTGGCAAGGCTGTCATAAAATCCATAGTTATATGTTCTCACTTCCATTAAGGAATCAGAAGTGGTTGGAACAAACCAGCTACCCTCTGATATTCAGCCTTGACTTGCTGACACACCAAGCACTTCAATACGTAGTGAGCTATCTCTTTTCATATCTTCCCACGAGAAATGTTGTCGCAAGTCTCTATATATCTTCGTGCCTCGCAGATATACTGAATATGCGGAACTATGAGCCTTCTCCATGACTTCTTCACGAACATCTCCTTTAGACACACATAAACGACTTCCATATCTTAACGAGCCATCTTTTTGAATCAACAAATCTGTTCTAAGTCCCGCTTCCACTTGTTCTCGAAACTTCTGCAATCTAGGGTCATGCGACTGTGCTGCCTTAATACTATCGATCAAGAATGACTGTACTTACAATTACATCAATTGTCCCGAAGAATCTGGTAGTACGATCTCCAACTCGAATCTCTAAAGATCGGCTATAATCTCCTTCCGTGCAGTCAACATCCGTATTGCTGGCAACCGACTTAAAACATCCAGCAATACATTAACTCTTCCCGGATGATACTTTAGATCAAGATCATAGTCAGCCATCAGCTCTAACCATCTGTGTTGTCTCATGTTGAGCTCTTTCTGTGTAAACACGTACTTTAGGCTCTTGTGATCAATAAACACTTCAACTCTTTCACCCAATAAATAGTGTCTCCAAATATTTAGCGCAAAGATCACTGTTTGTCACGCCCCGCTTCCCAGTGTACGGCGAAGTGAACGTGACGAGGCCCGCTACGTATGTACTCAGAAGTACATACGCTAAGCGTAACTAAGCAATATAAATAATCACAAGAGACGAAAGAAATTGAAATAACAGCAACTTTTATTAATAACATTCTTTGTACAATGCATAAAATGAAAATACAACTGGAATGATAAAGCAATGCCTAAACAGTGGCATAATAATAAAAAGGAAATACTGGAAGGATAAGTACAAAGTCTAGAGCTCTGGGTCTTCCTGAAACTGCTCCAAATCTTCACTTGTAGGCTCGGTCTCAACTTGGTCCAACGCACCTGACGACATTCAAAGAAGAAAGAAACAGAATGTCGTCAGCGAACAGATCGCTCGGTAAGTCCCAAAGAAGAATGGAGAATGAGAGTGACAGAGTAAAGTATTTTCTAAGGTATTATGCTGCAGTATGTTATGGAATATTGTTTAACGTAGTTGTTTGTAGTTTGGTACAGAAGGATGCCAGTATACACGAAGGGAGTCTCTATATGCCAGAGATTAAGGGCACGTATAGTACAAGGAACCGTTTATGCCACGGTACAACAGCAACTGAATATAGGTTAGGTGTCTTAATCTGACCACCTCATGTCACTTTTAATATCTTCCGTACCAATCTACCCCTTTAAACCCCGTGGTGTTTTAACAATGTTGTAGTAATGGAATATGTAAATTGTGTGATTGACCAAAACCATGATATCAGTAATATGTTGCAACTGTAATATCAGGAAAATGGAATATTGAAATAATGGATGAATATCCATGGTTTGATTCAGTCAAAAAATGAATATGTTGTTAACTGTATTCAGGGATTCATGTATTCAAGTTGTGTTGGAATATGTTGAATATAGATTGACTTGAATTATATTCAAGTCAGAAATAGTCGGACTCTAACCCGAGTCAGACTAAAAGAAGATAGTTTGAAGTTCAGTATTAGCTAGGGGCCTTATTGTAATTTGTGAAACTTGAGGGGGTTTTATGTAAAAATACCTTTGTGTAGTTTTCAAAATACACCTCAAGGATTTAATATTCGTCTTTATTATTATAATGAATGTGGATTTTATTTGTGTTATTCTAGTGAATATATCCTAATAAAAGAATTAATTATTTATTAGAAATTCGTGGTATTTTAATGTAACTTTTAATCTATGAATTTTAGGAAAAAGTGGAAACTTTATATTATAACAAAATAAGTGTTTAAATGATAATTATATATATAATTAAACACATAACTAATTTTTAATTGAATATTTTATTTACAAAAAATATCACTTTCCTTAAATATCGTATTTTAAACCTTTCGAGACCGAATGCTCCTTGCGGAGGTCTGAATCTCGCACTACTAGCCTGCGGGTGCACGATGAACCGTGCTATCCCTAACAGGTTCCCCACGAATGGGTTGTAATGGCACTTTGCTCAGGTTTTATAAATACTTTTAATTTAGGGAAAAGGTTTTCTAAATATAAGGTATTTATTTGTAAAAGTATAGTTTTCCGTATTTTAGTTGTTAGGGTTTCCTAGACCATCTAACCTATTTTCTATGGTCTAAACGATGAGTCATTAGAGCCTCAAATCGCCTCTTCACCGTCGAATGCGACCAGGTAAGTGCCAGGTAAGTGGGAAGGAACCACGTCGTGGGCCTAATTAAAAACCACTAGCCTTAGACACACTTGCCTAATCACACGAGACAGTTTAGATACGATCGATGTCCATGACCAATCGTGCTTTCATTTTGTATAAGGTTTATTTAAAAAGGATTTTTACAATTTAAAGATTAAACTAAAAGTTATAAAGATTATGGTATTTTAGTGAAAAAGTCCTATAATATCGTATTCTGTATTTTGTTATTTAGCAATTAGGGTTATAATGAGTGTGTGTAAGGGTAGGTCGTTACCCCGTGACTTATATTAAGTTTTGGTGAAGTTTCAAGGTGAAATGAGTTATGTTAAAGTTAAGGGTATTAAGGTGCAAGAATACGGTTTTCATTAACGTTATCATTTCATGTGTGAAATTTCATCCAAATTGAATGAAACAAGTTTTGTTATCAAAATAAACATGATTAGGAGTGGTGTATCTAAATAAAACATTAAAATTTAACTTGATGGTATTTTTATGCAAGAAATACGGTTTTGTAAGGAACTTGTCATTTCATGTGGAAAAGTACAATTGAATTTGATTTAAGGGTGATTAATAGTCAACATGCAAGAGGGTTGATAATATATATTAGGTGACAAGTGGAATTTTTAAGAAAAAACCGGATCGGAAATCGTTTTGTCCGATTTCCGTCGGGTTCCAAAAATCGTATTTTCACAATTATAGAAAAGAGAAGTAGAGGGTTGGGACTTACGGGTTTGGACAAGTTAAACGTTCTAAAGGACGTGGTGGTTGCCGATTCGTCGGGAACGTCACGTCGGTCTTGATCCGGTCGCCGGATTCCGTCGTCGGTTTCGGCAGAGCTTCGCTTCTCGTACTTTGCACCAATTCTCAAGAGTTTTAGAGAGTATGCTTAGAGTTGTGTGGAGGAAAGGTAGAGGGTAGGGGTCTTTATATAGTGGTAGGCTAGGGTTAGGGTTAGGGTTTAGAAAAATGTAAAAAAAAATAATTAAAAAATCATTAAAAATTACATTAAATTTAGACTTAAAAGTGGTTTAATGGAAAAAGGGTAACTGTACAAAAAAATAAACTGTACAGAAGAGAAGACCAGGTCAACACGAATCTTTTTCGTGTTGACGACTCGGCCCACCGGCCGAGTCCGGCCGGCGGCGTTGGGTCGGGTCCGGTCAGGGGGGAAGCATAGGATACTTTATTTTCTCAGATTCTCAATAAATTGGGAGTTATGAGGGTTTGACTCTTTGACTTCCAAGAAAAATAAAGCAAAAAGATTGTAAAAATTATGTGGGGTATGGGATTCGAACTCTGGTGGCTTGGTTCAGCATTGTAAAGTGTTACCAATGAGCTATTAGCTCCTTATTGAAATTATTGTAGGAAAATAGTTACTTAAAACGAAATCAGCAGTATTAAATATCAAAGCACACTTTAACTTTTAAAACAATTTAATGTAAACTAAAAATGAAACTATTTTAAAAATAAAATAATTAATTATATATAATTTGTGCTAAGATTTTAAAATACTTCTTTATGTTTAAAAATTTAAAAATTTATACAGAAAAGTGTATACGAAAATTAGGGTTGTTACACTGTTGCTAGCTCTAAATCATGAGTTGGGTAGTTCTTCTCATGGGTTTTCAATTTCCTTGACGCATACGCTATTACCTTCCGATGCTGCATCAGAACATATACTAACCCTTTCCCAGATGTGTCGCTGTGAATAACCAGTCATCCGGAACCATCTGGTATTGTCAGAATAGGAGTGGTTGTCAATATTTGCTTCAGCACTTCAAAAACCAACGCACACTTCTCAGTCCACATGAAGGGTACCTCTTTACGTGTTAGCTTGGTCAGTGGTTCTGCTGTCTGGACAAAATTCTCCACAAACCTTCTATAATATCCAGCAAGCCCAAAAAAACTTCTGATCTCTCCCACATTCTTTGGAATAGGCCAATCATGAATAGCTGCAATCTTTTCGGGGTCAACTGCATTTTCATCTCCGGATACCACATGACCCAAGAACTTCACTTCTTCGAGCCAAAATCCGCACTTGCTCATCTTAGCATATAACTTTTCTTGTTTCAACATATGTGGTGCGATTCTCAAGTGTTCTTCATGCTCTTCTATGCTCCTTGAATAAACTAGAATATCATCAATAAATACCACTACAAACTGATCCAAATATGGTGAAAAGATTTGGTTCATCAAGTCCATAAATATTGCTAGTGCGTTAGCAACTCCAAATGGAATCACTAAATACTCATAATGCCCATATCGAGTTCGTACGTCGTATTGCAAATGTCTCCTTTTTCACCCGAACTTGATGATACCCTGATCGTAAATCCAACTTCGAGAATACCCTCGCGCCACTGAGTTGATTAAATAATTTGTCTATGCCAGAGATTGGGTACTTGTTCTTAATAGTCACCCGATTTAACTCCCGATAGTCGATACACATTCTTCGCGTGCCATTTTTCTTCTTGATTAGAATAACTGGAGCTCTCCATGGTGAACCGCTGCTGCGAATCCAACTCTTCTCTAGTAATTTGGTAACTTTTCTCTTTAGTTCTTCTAGTTCCACAGGTGACATCAGATAAAAGCCTTCAAATTGGCCCTGCTACAGGAATAAGATCAATCGCGAACTCCACATCTCATTTAGAAGGTAAACTTGAGATGTCCTTGAACGCATCCATGAAATCCTGAACTGCTATCAGCGCTTCATCTACAACTTGTTTACAAACTTCACCCTTCAGTAAACGGTTCCCTTCATCATGAATTTGCAAGTTTGTTCTAAGATTTGTAGGTTATCAGTCCACCACTCTTCCGTTGCGCAGCTCTGATAATTTAAGGCGAGTCTATCAAAACTTCTTCAATCAAACATTTTACATCTGATCATTCTTGAAGCGGTCTGTACCAGCTCCCGCTGGAGTTAATCTCGAACTACTGCAATCATCAAAAACTTCTCATGTATTTCTCCTTATTCTTCGAAACACAAACGGATTAGTTCTTACCGGACGAGAGGAAAGATATAACGTGGTTGCTGGATTCAAGCTTGCAATAAGACATAAACTCGTAAGCAATGACGCCGAGAGGAAACAAGATAATACAACGACCATAAGTCAAGAAAATGAATCAAAATAGGACTCCAGGTTACCAAAATAGAGTACCGTATTATAACCATGCCACGGTTTATAGTTACAATCACATAACTCCATTCAAGTGCCCAAATCCTACTATCAAAATCGAGAGAATAAGAGGGGAGAAATAATAAGGAATCAAGATGATTCCAAGTTGAGATATAATGTCATTTCTATATCATCGAGATAAAGGAGTTTAAGGAAAAGATAAGATTCAAGAATTTGAATGACAAGAAAATAATGTTGCAAGGCATGTTCCTAAAATTCTGGGTCTTAAGGACAATGTATTGGGTACCATACCCAACTACAAATTGAACCAAGCCCGGCTAACCTAAAACCTATGCTCTGATACCAGCGAAACATTGTCATGCCCCGCTTCCCAAAGTACGAAATTTTCGGGACGTAATAAATCCAACATGCTACCTACGGTAAGGAAATATCCTTCCATAGTCACATTAAGGCTGTCAATCAGTAATCAAGAACAATAAAATACTAAATCTATCTATCATATGTCCAATAGCTATAAAAATAATAACTAGAAAAGATAGCGGAAGAAATAAAGATCCAAGTAAAACTAATCAGCATAAGAGCTATATCAATGAGGTGATCCTCACTGATCGGGATCCTGTCGAATACTCACGTGCTAAGTCAAGTAGCTGGGCCATACAAAACTCAGACGTCGGTGCATCATAAATATCAATAATAATAGTATAATCAGAACATGATGCTATACAAGATGATATGAGTATAAATCATAATCGCAGGTATAAAATAGTGGCTATAGGTGTGTCACAAGTATCCTAAAATCTGTGCTTCTAAGTTATCTATTCTACAAGTTTTTGAAATCAATTAATGTAATTCTCATCGTAACTCAACAGTATATATCCCGTTCATACCTCCATAGGACCACGGCACAATATATCCCGTTCATACCCCCACGGGACCACGGGTTATTCCGTTCATGCCTGGAATCACGACAAATAATAATAATATTCTCTTGAGTTACGTTTGGTTACATTCTTGATTTCCCCTTTTTTCCAGGTTTTGTGTTCAAGTGAGGTATTAATAAAATATCTACCTAATACCAACACAGAAACAATCGTGTACTGCTCTTATCTAGCAAGATAACAAGTCAGGTCAATCAGGATAATAAATCATGATTGTTGGCTCGGTAAGTATTACAGGCAACATATATTAACATGATAACAAAAATAGTACAGTCTGGCAGATTACAAACATGCCAAGGATAACATAATCATATCATGTACAAGACCAAAATAATAGTATTAACAGGGATAACATATTCAATACGATTAATAATTATAAAAGTGGTATTGATTAACCATACACAAGAAAGTTCTGTTCAGAAATTCAGCGTCTCCCTGATTTGTAAAATAACTTAAAAATAGCAAACGTTCTCCAAAAGGGACGTGTTATATACCAAAACAAAGATAATTCAATAATATTTTGATTTTTATAAGTTAAAGTATCTCAAGTTGTTTCTACAAAACATTATGAACATTCGAAATTAAAAATTTGCTGCTGGAATTTCCCTGGGCAGTAGTTCAAAGGTACTTTCATTTACAGTTTACGTTATTTAAACAATTTATTTTGCAAGTAAATATTTTACAAGGTTATAGTATTCTGAGTTAGCTTCGAAAAGAACTAAAGAACATGTGCTAATGATTTTTCTATGATTTTTAATGAATTTTATAAGGTAAGGTGTACAGTAAATTTCAGATTTGTCATATCCGCTTGGCGACGACGTTTTATATGTGAACTATAATATTTTCAAACTATATTTTGTATAACGTTATAAAATGCAGATTATAAAATAATTAATAAGAAGAAGAAGAAGAAATATTATGACGATATATATATATATATATATATATATATATATATAATTATAGTATGTCGCAAGTTGTAAACTTGCATACACTGTATATTATAAAACCGATTAGCGTTAATTAACTACGGTGCATAAATTATAAAGATATAGTTGTATGATAATAATAATAATAGTACGACAATATATAAGTAAATTGCGTAAACCATTATAAACTTGCCTCGAAACAAACGCGATGAACAGAAGCAACATGACGCTATATAAGTCAACACCAAGTTTTGATGGCCCGATTAAGAATCTAAGATGCGGCTGGAGTTGCGTCGGCAAGAATGAGTGTAGGCTTGAAGATCGAAAAAGGAGAATATATAAATTGATGAGAGATTTAGTTAAAGGAGAAAGAGATATGTTATGTTATGTGGAGAGAGACAGACAGACAGAAAAACAGAAGTTTTGAGTTTAATAAAAAAATATATAGTATAGTTTAGATTAGGTTATAAATATATATATATATATATATATATATATATATATATATATATATATATATATATATATATTAGTTTTAATGTATATAAATAATATCAAACTATAACCAATCTCCACCAAAATCTCATCAAAAATATATTTTGGAAAATAATTCACATATGTAAACTTCTCAACCATAATACAAGAATATATTTGAAATAACTCATACCCCTAATTTAAGAAGAATTCTAAAAATATATTTAGATTTAGTAAATATTTGATATTAGATATCTTGAGATTGCAACGAAAAAGATAAAAGCAAAATAAGAGATGAGATGGAAACCATATGATGACAGTTAATAAAATATAAATTATTCTTAAGTTGTGGCTATATATATATATATATATAGCTACACTTTTCTGGCAAATCTCAGATACAATATTGCACCATATTGGGTTCTAAATATGCGGGTCGGGTCGGATAACAACTATTACTATTCGAATTACTGGCAACCCAAAAGAATGAAATAGAAGAAATATTAAGTAAGTATTAAAATACCAGTTGATGTCGTATAACCGTATCAGGGTGTTACATCCTCCAAAGATACCTGCATTTTCCTTCTATGCATGTCGGTTGAAAATGACATCCATGAAGGGGGGTTTGTTGATGATGGCACCTGCAACGAAAGTATTCACTAATACGATTTTTCATCTTTTAATTTCATTACAAGTTTTTCAAGTTCTTTGACTTGAGAGAGCACTTCTTTATCATCTTTAAACTTAAGGTCGAAGAATTTGTCGATAAGATGAGTTTTAGACAACTTCACCTCGTCTTTGTATTGTTTCTCCAACGTGTCCTAAATTTCCTTTGTAGAAGACTCGCGAGAATATGCATCAACGAGATGGTCGACGAGGCAGTTGAGGAGGTAGCTTACGCAGAAATGGTTATCATGCTTCCATTTCTCTTCGACTTTATCATCCTCTTCATCGTCAAAGTTCGGCATGTCCTCAGAGAAAATATAAAAGATATTTAGGAGTTGCATCCCAAATATCGTTTTGAACGCCAAGCGTTGAAGTCGTTTCTATCGAAACTCTCGATTTTAAGCCACTCAAGGCACATAGTTCTTGCAGTGTCCATTTAGATTGTTAGAAATCTGCTTTAAGATTGTTGGAGTAGGTAAGAGAAATGGACAATTAAAATTTAAAAAATTCTGCAAGGATATGTATCCGAAGATCTCAAGAGCTACTGTGTGTTCACGAACGCGGAGCTTAAAGCAGAATCGATATACTCCAGTGCAAGGATCCCAAATCGGATCTATCCCAGAAACAACAACTTGAGTTCTGGTGTGCACCAACCCGCAACTCGAATTCAGCCGCAATAAACGATTCGATGTCGATAGGACAAAGCTCTCTTCTAGTTCTGAGCCGAATGAATTTGGTGAGAGTACTGATCTGAGATCAAAGAGAATATTTTTCAATATTCTCTAAATTCTCAATCTGAGTAGGATGTAATCTCCTTCAGTGATTGGTACTCTGTGTATGATATAATCCCATTTAGAAATCCGAGTAGGCAGAAACTATTTTACAATAGTTTCTGTAACCCCATTCGGTGTTATCTTTCCCAAATTCTATATATATTTTCTCTGATGTTCTATCCTTTTTTCTGTCTCTTTGTTTTGCTCTATAGTCTGAGCCTCTTTATATAGAGAGCTCAGCCCCAGCTCAAGAGTCACACCCGTTACTACTCTTCGTAACTGATGGAAAGCCCAACAGGTGCAATTCAATCAGCCTGAGCTGTCTTGGGTAGCGCAACAGCCTCTGGTCTATCCGCCCGCCCTGAGAGGTGTCCGCTCAAACTATACTCATCCTGTAGAGGGTGTTCGCCCGAGCTATACCCTCCCGCTCGGAGATACCCGCCTGAACTGCCAATCTGCCCGGATAGGATCCGCCCAAACTGTCCATAGAGGAGCCAACCGCCTCACTGTAACTGCGTAACAACCAAGTGCAAAGTGTTGTGCACTCAATGTGTCTCAGCTCGATTGGCCTGATCTACGGCCACTAGTATTACTTGTGGTTAATCAATCAATCAATCTTGCATACGACAAGATTTGAACTGTTGACCTCTTGTGTGGCAAAACATTTGCAAAACAATTAGGCTGTTAGAGTCTTTTGTTATTATTCAAAATAAATAACATATATCGTATGATTTGAATCTTCACCCATAGTTCTTACATAAAACACCCACAAGATCCAACAGCTGCATGGTGTATTTTGTTTGCTAATGATGGTGTTTATTTGATAAATCGTCCTCACTTCTGGATACAACAACCCATTTTACTTCTCCTAGTTTGGCAATAAGGTTTCTGAAACCATGATTTAGGTTAAGTTAAAATGAAACCATAGCTGGTATGTGTACAAGTCGTGGTTTCGTAAAATTGGGTTTCCACAGAGTTTAGTGGCGTTATCGACAACATAGCTTATGAAATCAAGTTTGTTTAACTAACTTATTTTTAAATGAGAGAAAGATGGATGCATGAAGGCATGAAACTTTCTGAAACTCTACTTTTTCTATATAAAAAATGGGGTTTATGGAATTCTACTCTTTCTTTAAAAATCATATTTTGAAAGCCTTACGTAAACCCAAAATTCTCAAATTTTTTTTTGAAACTATGGTTTTGAAAACCCTTTTTTTTGTTGCCAAACAAATCATATTTTTTTTCTTTTTGAAGTTTAGCACCGAAACCTTAGGAAATCGCGGTTTTGGAAACAGTAACTCTTTTGCTGAACAAGCTATGGTATTCGTTTTGTTTGGCTCTCTGAGTCTCTGTTGTATTTGACCTAGTCTCAGAACAGAACAATAGATATAAGTTAAAGCTAAGGGCCTTTTGGAATGGAAAGTAAATATGCAACAGTAAAGAAGAAAATGTATACATGGTAGTATAGTACCCTTCTTTTTGCCCGTTTTGACTTTTTATTTTTTGTTTAAATGAAATATAAGATTTATGCAGCTTGTTCTGAGAGAGATGAATATTTCCCAAGTATATAAATTATAAAGAAAAGATGCATTCATCAAGAGAAAGAAATGATTTACATATATAGATGGTAGATCCCTCTTTATTGTTTACAATTTTCATCATAAAAACAAAACAAGTACTCCGTCTTCCTCGACACAGTTTTTTTTTAAATGTTCAAGCATCCACCTTGCACTGAGGCTCCCCGATGAGCGGCACCGGACCAGCATTGATCCCTTTCTTGACACCAACCAACACATCACATCTCACATACAGACCGTGCCATCCAATCCTAAAGGGTCCGCTCTTGTACCTAATCTTTCCCACCACCACCACCCTCAGCCCTATAACCCCATACTTTTGATCCACCGTCAGCCCTGCCGCCACCTCGTAGGAGACCGGCATATTCGTTCCGCCTAACACTGGTGAGACTGCTACCGAGCTGTCCCGCTCTTGTGCCTGTGGAATGTTTGCTTTATATAAGCAACTTAAGATTCAGAACGTACATTCAAGTAGTAGCCAGTCCTTGACTACATGGTTACAAAGTTCCAATCGAAATATACATATTTGAGAAAATATATGCACACAATTCCATACAGGGTAAATCTTTTATGGTTGCTGAGTTGTCGATAGTCAATCATTCACTAATTCTTACCGTCCATATTAACCTTCATTATCTAGATTTAGATGCATCAATTTCAAATGATAATACCAATGAGCTATAGTTAGCTGTTGCAGGCACTTCCTCTCTTTTGGGAAGAGTGCGGGGTTCGAAGCTCAGGAGGGAAAGTGACCATAAATTGACGTTTTCGGGGCAAATTCATGGGTTCTGTATGTGTTGTGTACTTGTGTGAGATGTGTGCACATGTGTGTTGTATGCAAAGATTAGGACTTACGGGCGAATCCTTTGTTCTTGATGTGAAATTAAAAATGATCGTTATGATAGAAAAAATGTTAAACATGCACTTACTGCAACAACATGGTATCAAAATCATACAATCTTTTTGTCTATGTACCTTTGGGTGGGTCAAGGAAGACCGGAGGTGAGACATCTATCCTATCTGGATTTTGGTTTGTGTGCGTGCGTGCACTATTAGAAATTTATTATTCCAATAAATAAAACTTAAGCCACTGTTTAGAGTAATGACTATCAAGTTGTTCATTTCTTGAGCATGAAATTTTTGTTTTAATTTTTTTTCTAAATAAGTCCTTCCAGAAGATAATATATTCCTTGCCTCTGCAAATTTCTTTTTCCAAAAATCCCTATTTTTTTATGTAATGTAGAAATTCATTGTAAATATATATATAAGAGAATACTACTAACAAAAATATTGGCAAATTGATTTTAGAGTTTTGCGATTAGCATATGCACTCTTTTTTTTCCTTTGACGAGTGATTATCAAATGCTAGTAAAAGCTAGTAACGAAATAGATATGGTTGTTGAGTCAATGTATCGTATGTTGGGGTCAAGCTATGAATTAAATTAACTAATTTAATATACACATAAACATATAAACACAATAATAATGTTTAAACCGAATTCAAATCCAAGTCTAATCCAAGTCTAATAGTTAGGAAAATTAATTGTATGAATTATTTTTTCGATTACTATAGAAATGTTGTCGTCCTGTCTGAGTTACAATCCTCGCTCCTCCATTATATGTATCTATGCGTTAGACTATTTAGAACAAGATGGGGTTAAGCGATTTTGATCTAGAAAAAAGTAGCAAGTGATGTAAGTTATCCTTCACGGCTATATAAGTGAAACTTTCTCTATACTAGTTTCCAATATATCCACTGGGGTGTTTAGATAACAGCTTAAGCTTCGGTAAAATGGTTCAACAACACGTACCAGCGGCGGGAGCGGCATGGGTGGGGTAATAGGCTGGTTCCGGTAGGAAACGTACGCGTAGAGACCGTCATAGAGGATGGATCCATGGTCATTAGGGTTCCGAGCTACAAGCGTGAACTGCATGGACGTAGACACGGCATTGACCTGCCCTGCAGGAGAACTCGCATCGAGGCCGTAGACGGCCGCGGACGTGACGGAGAACTGGGGCTTCAAGGGGCGGTAGACGAGGTACAGGACAAGGGCGATGAGGCCGGCGAGGAGAGCGAGGGTGACCAGTCCAGAGAAAAGGTGGCGGCTCCTCGGGGACTCGTACGACAGCGGGTAGTAGTAGCGGCGAGGGCGCTGCTTCCCGTCAGTGGCCGTGGAGGTCGTTATGGTGGTTTCTTCGGCCATCGATGTAGATGAAGAACTTGGCTTGATTACTAGCTAGCAGTAGAAGAGATGAAGAGGTGTTTGTACATGTAAATTAATAGATATATGGAGATGAGAGATGAGAGGGCCTGGATGGATGGTGACAAAGTAGAAGGTGCGAACGGGGAGGGATTTGAGTAAGCGGTTGTTGAAATTTGGAGGGGCTTGCATGGGAGAGGGCTTTTGGGTTTGGGTGCATGCCACCTCCACACCCAAGCTGTACGCCAACTGCCAAGGACGAGGAGGATGTAGAAGAACTGGTATATATTCTACTGATATACTAGCAGTCTAGCTAGTATGACTGGTATGTACCGTTTTGGTATATGGCTGTATATTGTACACACGGGGCCGACGAATTGAGCCCTCGGTGATAACCACACTGCAACGGTATATCATCGGTCAGGATATACTAGGACTAGGACGGATCCAGAATACATACACACGGGGCCGACGAATCGAGCATATCATCGGTCAGGATATACTGGGACTAGGACGGATCCAGAAATTTTGGTCAGAGGAGGCACACCAACAACCATCCATAATAAAGTTTCATGAAGATGCTTAACTACATTATATATTTAAGCTATCATTCAATTTAATAACTAAACAAACAAGTTTTGAATTAGGGTAAGAATAATATTTTTTGGAATAATATATTTCTTCTCTAGGATTCATGCTTGAATAACAAGTTTTGAATTAGGGTAAGAATAATATTTTTTGGAATAATATATTTCTTCTCTAGGATTCATGCTTGAATACAAATCAAGGGTTTTTTTTAATTAAAGATTCTGGTTTTTCTGTATGTTTTGAATGTGGGGCTTTAGCTTCCCTTGTTCAAAAATAACTAACTAGGAATGTGATGTGCTACAAAATGAACTATTTGAATCATTTTGAAAAAGTAAGCGTGAGTGTGTGTACGTTACATTCAACAAAAATATGGGAATACAATTGCAATCAACAGTAAAGCTTTTTTTTCTCATGAAATTTCGGAGGCGGCTCGTGTTTCCTCGCCTTCGACTTTGGGTTGGCCCCTAGCTAGGAACAATAGACGGTACATGCATCGTGACACACGGGTGGTTCATCCACCGTCTTTTTATCCTTGAGAAAAGAACAGTCGTTTTTGTGAGAATCTCAACAGATCAAACCATGATGGTGGTGGTCGACATTGTAGCTTGGATCCTAATTTGAGCTATATTGAGATCAGTCTTAATCTAAGGGACGGTCCATTCAAGAATATTATATTACCAGTTTTATTCGAATTATTAAGCAGATAATTATAATTATTATGATTAGAAATTTATATATTAGTGAAATTGCATTTTTAATAGAGAATAATGAAAGGAAGTTGCCAGCTGAAGAGAAATTTTCTCGGATAACGGTCAAAATTCAATCCCACATACGCTACATTGTATTAATTTTGATCTTCATAGTTTGAAACGTAAATAGATAAAACTTCACGTTCTACAAATACTCATTTACCCAATGATTTATTGCATGCCACAAAATATTTTATCAAAATTGGTGTCACGTCCCGCTTTCCAAAAGAGTGGTAACGGCACGTGACAAGTCCATGACGTATTTATTTAGAGAATGTCATTTCTCAAAATAAATACGCTTAGCGTAATATAAGCAGTATAATAATGACAAGAAAAGACAAGTGAAAATAAACTCTGATGATGCTCGATATCGGTGATCTCTCAGATCATGACACGTGGCAGATGACGTGTCCTGGAGCATGCAAGAAAAGACCTACAGTGGCCGACCAGACCATTCCTATGCCCGTCCCACAACAAAGCTGGCTCGCCTCCGAGCCCCAGCACAATTGGCCTCCTCGGCCTCACAGCTCGTCTCCGGGCTACCGCAGAACCAAGATACTTCGGCTCTCCCGCTCGTCCGCGAGCTCTCCCGCCGAGGGCATCTTCCTCGGTCTCATCGACCGACCAACGGCACCGCTCATAGGCACAACCGCCATCCCGCGAATCTCGCCATGCGCGAGATATCCGCCGGCCACATCCCACGTTCCACGCCATCACGACCCCCATTAACGAGCATGTCTCGCCATTAATGGGAAATCCCGCTCATCACGTGGGCGTGACGTCGGGAGCGTAACTGCCGGCGTGATTCTCGTGCCTGCCCTGCCTGCTGCCACCGCTATTTAAACCCCTTCTTCAGACAGTTCAAGGAAGCCATTTTTACTCCACTAAGCCGTTACTCTGCTCGGATTTCCTCCCTAACTTGATCGTCGGAGGGTCCTCGGTGGTACAACCACCCCGGGACCTCCTTGCAGGTAGCTCGGCGACAATCAACCTCAAACCCATTGAGATCCACACGCTTCAGGAGCCTGCCTCAAGATCCAATCGCAGCCATCCATCGTCGCCATCAGCAGATCAACGGAAGGTAATATCTTGGCGCGATCCAGGTCGCGTCAGCTGGCGCCGTCTGTGGGAATCTTGATTCCACAAAAAAAAAGTTTATCTTCCGATCCCAATCTAATGGCGAGCGATCATCACGACGATCCAAGCACCAGCCGCCGCCTCCCCCTCAACGGAGGCGCGGACGACCCTCCTCCGCCGAATGCCATCAACGCCCTTACCGGCCGGATAGACCGACTTGTGTCCATCGTGGAGGCGCTCATCCGCGTCCAAACGGCAGGGCAAGACCCCCAGGTCGCCGCTCCCCTGCCTCAGGACTGGGACCCCTACAGGGGAGAGAATACTCCGTCCGCGTCGGCACTGCCGACCACCGCCTTGCTACCTCCCACGGCCGCAGATCTCCCGGGCCAATACGTTCTGAGATCCGCTGGGCGCCCCACAGTTCGACACCGAGGTCCGTCGCCAGAGCTCCTTGCCCCGAGACCCTTCGCGCACCTGTCCCTCCCGAGGAGATGTTAGTCGGCTCGCCTGTTACCAGGCATGACCGGCACCCCCTCCCTCGACGGGGCCGCGCAGACGGGACTCGCCATGGCAGCTCGAAGACTACCTCGCCAGGGGATCTAAGGAACCTCATTGAGAGGAACCGGGGCCGCGGCCAGACGCAGGCCTCCAATAGCAGAGGCCAGGGATCAGAATGTGCCGAATCGTCGGGGTACCACGGCCGACTCGACTCCCTCGAGAAGAAGATCGAGGGCATGCATCGGGAAGGTCACCGCTCGAGCGACAGGGCTAGGTACGCCGCCGACTCGCTCACCAAACCGTTCACCAAGGAACTGCTCGCCGTCCGCGTCTCCTCTCGCAACAAGCCCCTGAAGGTCTCCCTCTTCGACGGCAAATCTGACCCGAAGGACCATTTGGATGCATTCACCGCGGGAATGAGCTTCCAAGACAACTCCGACGCCGCCCAGTGCCAAGCTTTCCCGGCCACTCTCATCCGCTCCGGACAAGACTGGTTCCGAGGACTCGAGCCATGCTCGATCTCAACTTTTGACGAGCTGGCCACCCAATTCCTCGGCCACTTCTTGGGGAACAGGCGGCAAAAACGCACAGTTGACCATCTCTTCACGATCAAGAGCGGCGACAAAGAGACGCTCAAAGCATACGTCACCCGCTTCTACAACGCCCTTCTTGAGGTCCCAGAGCACGGGGACGAAACGGTCATCACAGCACTAAGGTCTGGTCTTAGGCACAAGGAGTGGCTATGCTCCTTTGCATTAGCGCAACCTAAGACCATGGCCGAGATAAAGGCCTGGACCGAGCATGAAGTCCATCTCGAGTCTGAGGTGAACGCCAACCTCCCCGGGGCAGAGCAAACCGACCAAAAGAAGAGGGCAAGGGATGAGAGAAGGGGACCTGAGCGGCCGAAGCCCTATCTCCCGAAGTTCCAGGAGTATACCCCGCTCAACGTCTCCCAGACAGTGCTACTAGAGGAGGCTAAGGGCGAGGGGTTCTTCAAGCTTCCCCCGATCTCGCGCATGGCCTCAAAGCGAACCCGGGACCCCTACTGCGGTTTCCACAGGTCGCTGGGCCACTCCACGGAGAGCTGTAAGTAACTCCGAGACTACATCGAGGAGCTCATCCGTTCGGGACACCTTGCAGCTTACTTGAGGGACAAGCGGAAAGCTGACTGTGAGCAGGAGCAGCGTCCCCCTCCCGCCAAGCTGACCATTGGCCAAATCATGGTCGAGTCAGCCGAGGATACGTCTGGTACACACGAAGCTCGGTACCCTATGCCGGGCATAGATGCCAACAGACATCCGAGGGGCTCAAGCTGCGCGAATAAGAACATCTACTAGCATGTATTTTCTTTCCAAAGCGATGTACGCCTTTCTTGAGATCTTTTTGTTTATATAATAAAAGGGGTCAATACAGCATTGCAATGAAAGAAAAAGAATCTTATTTATTCAAAGGGTACTATAGGCTCCTCAGCCGTACATAAAAAAATTACAACAGCGGGGGAATGGGGTGCAGAGAGCACTGCTCGTGGTACTCTGAGCATATTTCCTCCAACCGAGCCCTCGCGGCGTCTAACCTCTGCCTTCGACTCCCCCCGCGAGCGTCGGCGTCGTGCCTCAAGGTAGCACTCGAGGACGAGCGCCTCCGAGCGGTTTAGCCGGCTCGCAGAAATCAGGCCGAAACGCTTCAAAGACCGTAACTTGCCAACAGCCTCGTCCTTCAGCTGTTCGGACAAGGGGTTGTAGAGCCCCGGCGACGCCCTCCAGATGGAGTACATCAGCAGCTAAAGGAGAGGGGAGCGCCGGGGGAGCAATCGGCCGAAGTGATCCTCGATGCTGCCTATCACCAACTGCACCGTGTCATCAGTGCCGTACTGGTCGTAGAAGTATACATCCTCGAAGTTTATGATCTCGGCGATGGTGAAAGGGAAGTCCTCCATTCTTAGGCTGGTGTGAGGAAGGGAGTAATCAACACTCCCTCCGTTTTATAGCCCACAACGCCTCCGGAGTTCAACGGTCGCCCGTTTCACCCGCAAATGGGCCGCCACGCGGCAGGCATCTCGCTGCCCGATGCGAAACCGAAACGACACTACCCCGGCGCTTCGCGTCCCCCACGCAATCGTAACACGTGTCTCCAGCGACCGTCCATCTTCGCAGCTCGATACGCAATCGAAACGACGCCCCTCCGACGCTTCGCATTCTCCACACGATCACGACACGTGTCGCCGGCGACGTCCCTCTTCCCGGTACTCACACCAGAAAGGACGGACAGAACCTCGCACAAGAGCCGGCCCAGCAGCTACCCTGCTCGGCCGTCTTTAAAGATCTAAGCCCTCGCTAAGAGGCAGCCGAGTGGCTACCCCGCTCAGCTATCCCTGGCCGGTAGCTTCCCTACCCCCACAACGCCAGGGATCGAAGCCCACTAAGAGGCAGCTCAGCGGCTACCCTGCTCGGCTATCCCTGACTGGTAGTTCCCTACCCCCACAATGCTAGGGACCAAAGCCTTCTCCAAGAGCCAACCGAGCAGCTTCACTGCTTGGTCAATCCTTAGTCGGCCACTTACGGCCCCTCCCGTACTAAGGATCTAAGTCCTCGCTAAGAGGCAGCCGAGCGGCTACCCCGCTCGGCTATCCCTGGCCGGTAGCTTCCCTACCCCCACAATGCCAGGGATCAAAGCCCTCACCAAGAGGCAGCCGAGCGGCTACCCTGTTCCCACCAAAAAAATTCTGCGCAAAAAAGCCCAAGGCATCAAATGGCAGCGATACGCTTAAGAAAATGTGAACCAGTATTTTCGGATTGTATTTTGACAAACTCCCGAATGAGAAACAGCTAAATTCTGATGTTATTGAAAGCATCTCGAAAAAACCTTTGATTTGATAAATTATGGGCCTCATAATTCATCCGGGATCAAAAGTTATGAGCAAATGTGCTATGCACATGTGATCTAAGGAAGAAGATGCGAACCAGTATTTTCCGAGCTGTATTTTGATAAACTCCGGAATGAGAAACAGCTAAATTCTAATGGTATCGAAAGTGTCTCGAAAAATCCTTCGATTTGATATATTATGGGCCTCATAATTCATCCGGGATCAAAAGTTATGAGCAAATGTGCTATGCACGTGTAATCTAAAGTAATGTTCTACTACATGGGGAATGCATTTTTAGTCCCACATCGGGAAAAGGAGAGATTGCTTCTCTACCACTCCCATATAAATAAGAGGGGATACCTCTTAGAAAAGGTAGAGTTCAATCCTCAAAGGAGCTTAGTTCTCCATAGGAGCTTAGTTCTCCAAGATAGGAGCCTGCTCCTCCCCATAATGCGCATATGCCATGCGCGCTCCGTGCAACGCATGTGTGCCCGCCATGCGCGCACCACGTGAAACGCATGTGCGCACCACATGAGAATATTCAATAATATTAAAAGGAGATTCGTTCTCCATAGGAGCCTGCTCCTCCCCATAATGCGTATATGCGCAAGCGCTATGTGCACTACGTGCAACGTACGTGCAACGCACGCGCGCACCACGTGCAACGCACATGCGCACCACATGAGAATATTCAATAATGTTAAAAGGAGATTCGTTCTCCATAGGAGCCTGCTCCTCCCTATAATGCGCATATGCGCAAACTCCATGTACGCTACGTGCAACGCACGTGTGCCCGCCATGCGCGCACCACGTGCAACGCACGTGCGCACCACATGAGAATATTCAATAATACTCAAAGGAGATTCGTTCCCCATAGGAGCTTGCTCCTCCCATAATGCGCATATGCGAAAACTCCATGTCCGCTACGTGCAAATATGTGCGCCCAACACGTGCAACACACGTGCGCCCAGCACGTGCGACGCACGTGCGCGGACGCAAAGAAGCCTTTTTTAGCAACGAGAAGCTTAAGCTCCAGCATGTTCTTCCCCTCTGATGAGTGGGACATGGTTCAAAGGGTACATCCCTCCACACCTTCGATATATGGCACTGTAATCTCTCAGTGTCGTCGGAGAGGTGGAGGGTCCCAACGACCAATGATTCTCCTTTCCAAAATAAAACAAAAAGAAGTACAAAAAGAGAAAAGAAGAAGAAGAAGAACCCCCCATAAGCTTTGAGATTTCAAGAAGAGAAGCATAGCTCTCAGCAAAAGAAAGATTTTTTCTTCAAGGTAAAAAGAATGGTGGTGAACAAAGAGATGAAATCATCTCATAATTAAAAAAGAAGAATTCTCTTCTTACAAGATCATAGATCTACAAATACCAAGGTCTTTTATAAAAAGATCAAAAGATCTCATCAAAAAAACAAAGTACTTACTTCTTTCACAGATCATAGATCTATAAGACAAATTGTCTTTCTGAGATCATGAACATATCATTATAAAGGGGGGAGAATTATTAAATTCTCTTAAGGATCATAGATCCACAAAGGCAAAGCCTTTCATTAATGCAAGAGATTGAAGCATCTCCTATAAAGTAAGAACTTTTGTTCTTCTAATCTTGAGACAAGTCTCTTCTAGGGGGAAATTTATTTCCCAGATCATAAAACTGATCAAATGCGCTTCTGCGCTCCTGGACTGACGCTCAGCGCCGAGCGCGCCACGTGTCACTCACGAGTGCGTCACTCAACAGTTAGCGCTTTCCGCTCTTGAATTAGCGCACTGCGCTCATGGACTGGCGCAAAGCGCCAAGCGCACCACGTGTCATTCATGTGTGCGCCATTGAATTAATAGTGCAATGCGCTCATAAATTAGCGCAATGCGCTCATCATCCGGCGCTCAATGACAGCGCACCACGTGTCACTCACGTGTGCGCTACTCAGCAGAAGCGCACTGCGCTCTTTGACTGGCGCAAAGCACCAAGCGCACCACGTGTCCCTCACATGGGCGCTGATAGAACATAAACTGTTCTTTTACAAGTCCCAGAGCTATGATGAGCGCTCAGTATTCAATGAAAGACAGAAATACTGTCAAAACTCAAATCAATGCTCAGCATTATTAAAAGGGCCAAGCCCAAACAAATGCTCAACAGCCCAAAATAAAATGTTAAACATTTATTGGACTTAGCCCAAGAGTGGCCATAAGTCCTTAACCCATATTAATTGAGCTCATCTGCTCATAAATATGTTAACAGATCTTAACCCCAAATTGGACTACAGATCTTTCAACCAAGTCACATCGGTTTAAGAGTACATCTCTGAACTCCTCTAATATTTGTCGTCGTAATCCTTCAACGTCTTCAGAGAGGTGACGGGTCCCGACAACCATACATTTCATGGACGGTGGGGTCCTTAAGCCCATGGACTATGATGTCCTTAACCTTGACTGTGAGGTCTTTAAACTCACGGACTATGATGTCCTTAACCTTGACTGTGAGGTCTTCAAACTCACGGACTATGATATCCTTAACCTCGACCGCGATGTCTTTAAACTAACATTGGACCGAGATGTCCTTAAACTAACATTGGACCGTAATGTCCTTAAACTAATCGACCGCAATGTCCCTAAACTAAACAATAGAGCCCAAGTGCTCTTTTGTTGGATCTAAATGATCATGTTAAGTTGATCTTAGTCTAAAATGAGACTAACGTATCCTTAACAAACGTTTAAGTCGATCTTAGTCTCAAATGAGGCTAACGTATCCTTAAACCTAACCCCCAAAACCCAAATTTAAGAAGATACGGATTTGGACTAATCCACGCCCTACGGGCAACGACATAAATTAGTCTCCGTATACAATCCACGAGCTACCAAAAATAAAACAAACACCCACGACACGAAATGACCATCTGGAGAAGGAGAAAGTTGTTACCGCGATGTGGTAGCGTAATTAACTGCAGGGGCTTGCACCTGCAGGGAAGAGCGTCCCCACAATCAAAACCCCCTCAAACGAGGGGGAATCTGACGAAATCTGCTACATTGGCCGCATCTGTTTAAACCTTCGATACACGGTGTCATAAATCAACTTGGTGTCTTCGGAGATATAGACGGATAGCACCAATTCGCATCTGCCCCCAAATCCAGGCAAGACGTTTGTCTTCCCGGTTTTCGGTGGAGAACAGATTCCTGCTCGGCTGTCCCTGGCTGGTAGCTCCCCTACCCCACAACGCTAGGGATCAAAGTCCTCACCAAGAGGCAGCCGAGCAGCTACCCTGCTCGGCTATCCCTGGCCGGTAGCTCCTCTACCCCACAATTCCAGTGATCAAAGCCCTCACCAAGAGGCAGCCGAGCGGCTACCCCGCTCGGCTATCCCTGGCCGGTAGCTCCCCTACCCCACAACGCCAGGGATCAAAGCCCTCACCAAGAGGCAGCCCAGCGGCTACCCCGCTCGGCTATCCCTGGCCGGTAGCTCCCCTACCGCACAACGCCAGGGATCAAAGCCCTCACCAAGAGGCTGGTAGCCCCCTACCCCACAACGCCAGGGATCAAAGCCCTCACCAAGAGGCAGCCGAGTGGCTACCCTGCTCGGCTATCCCTAGCATGTAGCTCCCTTACCCCCACAACGCCAGGGATCAAAGCCCTCACCAAGAGGCAGCCGAGCGCCTACCCTGCTCGGCTATCCCTGGCCGGTAGCTCCCTACCCCACAACGCCAGGGATCAAAGCCCTCGCCAAGAGGCACCGGGCAGTAACCCTGCTCGGCCATCCTTAAGGATCAAAGCCCTCGCCAAGAGGCATCGGGCAGCAACCCTGCTCGGCCCGTCCTTAGTAGGCCTCTTACGGCCCCTCCCGCGCTAAGGATCAAAAGACCTCTCAAGAGGCAACCGGGCCCACCCTTGCTCGGTTATCCCTGGCCGGTAGCTCCCTATCCCAACACACCAAGGATCAAAGCCCTCACCAAGAGGCACCGGGCAGCAACCCTGCCCGGCCCGTCCTAAAGGATCAAAAGCCCTCGCAAGAGGCAACCGGGCCCGCTCTTGTCCGGTTATCCCTGGCTAGTAGCTCCCTACCCCAAGACACCAGGGATCAAAGCCCTCGCCAAAAGGCAACGGACAGCAACCCTGCTCGGCCCCGTCCTTAGTAGGCCCCTCACGGCCCCTCCCGCGCTAAGGATCTCAGCCCTCGCTAAGAGGCAGCCGAGCGGCTACCCCGCTCGACTATCCCTGGCTGGTAGCTCCCCTACCCCCACAACGCCATGGATCAAAACCCTCACCAAGAGGCAGCCGGGCGGCTACCATGCTCGGCTATCCCCGGCTGGTAGCTCCCCTACCCCACAACACCAAGGATCAAAGCCCTCACTAAGAGGCAGCCAAGCGGCTACCCCGCTCGGCTATCCCTGGCCGGTAGCTCCCCTACCCCACAACGCTAGGGATCAAATCCCTCACCAAGAGGCAGCCCAGCAGCTACCATGCTCGGCTATCCCTGGCTGGCAGCTCCCCTACCCCACAACACCAGGGATCAAAGCCCTCACCAAGAGGCAGCCGAGCGGCTACCCTGCTCGGCTATCCCTGGCCGGTATCTCCCCTACCCCATAACGCCAGGGATCAAAGCCCTCACCAAGAGGCAGCCGAGAGGCTACCCCGCTCGGCTATCCCTGGACGGTAGCTCCCCTATCCTATAATACTAGGGATCAAAGCCCTCACCAAGAGGCAGCCGAGCGGCTACCCTGCTCGGCTATCCCTGGCTGGTAGCTCCCTACCCCACAACGTCAGGGATCAAAACCTTCACCAAGAGGCACCGGGAAACAACCCTGCTCGGCCCGTCCTTAGTAGGCCTCTTACGGCCCCTCCCGCGCTAAGGATCAAAAGCCCTCTCAAGAGGCAACCGGGCCCGCCCTTGCTCGGTTATCCCTGGCTGGTAGCTCCCTACCCCAACACACCATGGATCAAAACCCTCGCCAAGAGGCACCAGGCAGCAACCCTGCCCGGCCCGTCCTTAAGGATCAAAAGCCCTCGCAAGAGGCAACCGGGCCCGCCCTTGTCCGGTTATCCCTAGCTGGTAGCTCCCTACCCCAACACATCAGGGATCGAAGCCCTCACCAAGAGGCATCCCTGCAGCTATCCTGCTCGGCTATCCCTGGCTGGTAGCTCCCCTACCCCACAACGCCAGGGATCAAAGCCCTCACCAAGAGGCGGCCGAGCGGGGATCAAAGTCCTCGCCAAGAGGCAACAGGCAGCAACCCTGCTCGGCCCCGTCCTTAGTAGGCCCCTCCCGTGCTAAAGATCAAAAGTCCTCGCAAGAGACATCCGGCCTATCTACGTCTGCGCGATCTCCACCTCGACTTCGGGGGCATGGAGATACCGTCTTCCTGCCGGTCTTTGCAAACTTGGCAAGTGAACAGATTCAAATCGATGCGTAATCGCTAGACAAAAAACCGACACAACACAAAGGCAGTACTGTGCAAATACAAGTGTTTACCGACAAAGTAAAATACGCGTGCAAACACAACAGCAAAAAGTTTTATTCACAAAGCCAAAAGTCTTTACAAGGGTATTGTGGGCTCCCCAGCCTTATCAAAATACCCGAAGGCTTACAAAAAGAGAGGATGAAAAGCCAAAAAATTCGGGGCACAAGCCCAGCCTAGAGCTCGCCTCCCTCATCACCATCGGCCGGAGGCATGACCACTGAAAGTGGGACCCGAGCACGGAGCTCCCTATCGGCAAACTCCGGAAACTGCTCCTTGACGGCATCAAGAGCTTTGTTCCATGCAATGGCGGAGGCCTCGCCAAGGTCGACGTAAAACTGGTCCGACCCCTTGTAAGCAGTCACCGCCTTTCTAGCCCGAATCTCGGCAACCTCCGCCGCCTGAAGCGCCGCCTCGGCATCCCGCCTGCTGGCATCCCTCGCCCTCTTCATGGCTACAAAGCGATTGTCCAGTTCCACCAACTTCGCCTCGATGACTCGGTGGGACTCACTCGGACAGTGATAGGACTCCCGACACTTCGAGACGGCGAGCTCCGTGACGGCCGATCGGGCTTCGAGGACGGCCATCCTCTCCCTCTCTAGACGCAGATCAAGCCGCAGATCCTCGGCCTCCGAAGAAGACTCTCCTGCTGACCTCGCAGCATGAATAGCCCCCTCGGCCTCCATACTAGCAACGAGGGCGCAGTGCTGAAGGACCTGACGAAAAACAACAAAGAGCCTTAGAGACACCCGAACTAAAGAAAGGGCACTCGAAATAACGCTTGAGGGAGTACATACGTCAACTGCCTCCTGAGCGATAGCCGCCATTTAGGCCCTCAGGGTCCCCCGCGGAATCTTGCCCCCGGCCGACTCCTCTATACCAGCAAGCAGGCAGGCAGCAACAGAAAGCCCCGACGGGACCACGAAATGAACGTCCCCCTCCTGCACGGGAATCCTCTCCGGAATCTCCGTCGATGGCGCGCAAGAGACCGTCATCTTCCTCTTAAGAGGAACCCCGTCTTCGTCCTTTCCTGCATCCCTCGTCTGGGGCTCGGGAACCCGTGGAAACCTCTGGCCGCCGCCGGGACAATCATCGGGAGCTCGTGACGAGGCAGATGGCTCCGCTGTCGGCGGCACATTTGGTGCGGGACTCGGTTCAGCCGGAGGCACAGCCGCACCGATGGCCCCTCTCCGGGACTGAGCACCGAGGGCACTAAGAGTCCAGGATCGAACCATTAGTCCTGCCAAAGGGAGAAGAAGCAGAGGAAAGAAAAAAGAAGACATCTAACCTGAGGGAGAAGTCCTCGGGAACGCAGAAATCCGACCTAAGGAGGAGAGCGCCGAGCTTACAAGATCAAGGACAGGGAAAATATGAAGAGAGATGGGCCCTGAAGAGGACCCCGCCTCTATTTATAGCCACCGGCGTCCTCATCCAACGACGACAGTCGACTCCCGCCAAAAACAACTCTTCGCATTCGACGACCACGATTACTCCACCTGTCGCACGCATATTGGCCTACCCCATCAGACGCCAGCGGTCTGCGGCCCGTCACATCAGCCAACCAGCGCCCGACACATGAGCTGTCACTTCAACGAAAGTACGCACGATCCGGCACACCCTCTTTAATGCAAAAGATCTTGCCCTGATTCGCTAGCATCATCCAGAAAATACAATGGATTACCCGGGGACACGCCCGATGATATCTTCGAAAAGGAGCTCACATCGGGTGACCCGGCAGACCACTCTCGACCCGACCCATCAGCTGGTCGGGACGAGAGTGGGGGGCTAATGATGATGCTCGATATCGGTGATCTCCCAGATCATGACACGTGGTAGATGACGTGTCCCGGAGCATGCAAGAAAGGACCTACAGTGGCCGACCAGACCACTCCTATGCCCGTCCTACAACAAAGCTGGCTCGCCTCCGAGCCCCCAGCACAATTGGCCTCCTCGGCCTCACAGCTCGTCTCTGGGCTACCTCAGAACCAAGATACCTCGGCTCTCCCGCTCGTCCGCGAGCTCTCCCGCCGAGGGCATCTTCCTCGGTCTCATCGACCGACCAACGACACTGCTCACAGGCACAACCGCCATCCCGCGAATCTCGCCATGCGCGAGATATTCGCCGGCCACATCCCACGTTCCACGCCATCACGATCCCCCATTAACGAGCATGTTTCGCCATTAATGGGAGATCCCGCTCATAACGCGGGCGTGACGTCGGGAGCGTAACTGCCAGCGTGATTCTCGCACCTGCCCTGCCTGCTGCCACCGCTATTTAAACCCCTTCTTCAGACGGTTCAAGGAAGCCATTTTTACTCCACTAAGCCGTTACTCTGCTCGGATTTCCTCTCTAACAAGATCGTCGGAGGATCCTCGGTGGTACAACCACCCCGGGACTTCCTTGCAGGTAGCTCGGTGACAACCAACCTCAAACCCATTGAGATCCACACGCTTCAGGAGCCTGCCTCCAGATCCAATCTCAGCCATCCATCGTCGCCATCAGCAGATCAACGGAAGGTAACATCTTGGCGCGATCCAGGCCGCGTCAAACTCCAACCACTTTATATATTTATATTCTTAACTTTACAGAGTTTAACTGATACAAGAAGTCTAAACATAAAAAGAAAGTGTCTAAACTTATGGCTTACTGAAGAAGAAAAGTAGGAAAGAAAACTAATGATCTGCTTCAGGTGTGAACTGGTTGTAATTCTCTACAGTGGATTCCACCTCCTCTGATCCTAAGTCACCTGACGAACATTCAAAGAAACAAAAGATGGGTGGAATGTCCGTCAGCGAACTCGCACTCGTTAAGTCACAAAAAGATGTGTAATATATAGATTGAGTGCAGGATGACGTGTAATATAATATAAATAAAAAATCGTAATATGTGAATATATATATATATATATTTATATATATATATATATGGGGCAACTGTGTAAGCATGGCAAACAAATTTAACATGACCATGGAGTGTAGATATAGTGAACATGAAGTGAATATAAGTGTCCTAAAAAGGTCTCTAAAATGGTAAATTTAATTAACGTGAATTCAAGTGTGAATGTCAATCAAATCTCAAGAGTATTCTCGAACCCAAGGCTATCGTCCAGGGGTAAGGAATCATGGGCCCAAAATAGCGGGACTTCAATTGCTATTGAAGTATTCCAAACCCAACAGGCTATCGTCCAGGGGTTCAGAAACACAGGTCCTTATTAGTGAATTCATAATGTACCGTTTCAGCCCGGTATTACAACAACGTTATTTGTACCGTTTCAGCCCGGTACTACAGCAGCATTATTTATAATAATAGGACTCATGAGATTTCGTCGGATTCATACTTAAACTACCCCAACACTCCTCGTTTATTAGTCTATGATTAATATTACGAGTCTTGATCAAATCCATGAATACAAAATGTGATATATGATATCAAGTTTTCAATATTGAGTTTATGTAGTCATGTCAAGTGCAACTCATACCAATTGTATTCATGGTTCGAGTCAATTTGGTTCAAGTGTATATATTCGGTTCAAGTATTCATGATTGAGTCGTGTCAAGATCAAATCAATTCTAGCATGTAATGGTTTAATCATAAGTCATATAGATAAACATAAATAAGCAATCACAGAACATGATATAAGTATACAAGTAACGTCTAAAAACAATGTTGTAAATAAGTGTTGTGTATGACTAATCAATCAAGTCAATAAATTTCAGAATATAAATAGAAATATAGATCTAAGTGTTGTGCACGCGTGAGTTCCAATCTCGCATAAATACGACTACCTGTTTGGGAGATATACCCGTTTTCGTATCGTCGAGCAAAACAGATCAAAATCTGTTCAAGACCGTCATATATTTTTAAAACGCGGTTTGAGTTAATTTTCATCAGGTTTCAGGTTACGAAAATTAATAGAAAATTTTAGGTCTTTCGATGTACTTATCCAAAACACCAAGATTCACGTGATTTGTTTAACGACTCTGAAATCTCTGTACGGAATTTTTCTGTTAATATATAAGAAATGAGTTTGACAGTTTGTGTAAGAGTTATAAGTCACTTTTGCTAAATAAAAGCAAGAAACAACTTGTAACTCACTGGTAAAGCCTTTGCATTGTGGTGACATAGCCCTTGTGTTCGATTCCCATCAGACACAATTATTTTTCTGATTTTTCGTTTTAACTTTTTGGAAGCCCAAAAGATTGCACGTGCAATACACGGGGAAATGAAAAGTTCAAAAAAATCAAACATGTGCAAAAGGGCGTAAACACAGAATAATCCACGTGGCACAAATCTTGAGACCCATCACCCTAGATCGACCGGCGGAAATAGGCTTGGGGCCGGCGGGGATGGTCGGATGGTGGCCATTGTACTCCGTGCTTTGCATACACACCTCTTCAGCTACCCTTAACTCCTCTGCACTGTTTGATTTCCCTGCAATCAAACAGAGACCTTTCATTTCATAATTTAACACCATTTTAATACTTTTTAATCCACAATTTTAATTCCCAAACCCTAATTCTTCATTATAAATACCACCCCACACTTTAGAAGTCTAGCCAAAACTCTCTTAAAAGTTCCTAGGTGCAACTGGAGTAAAGTGGAGTTAGCGAGCAAGTTTCTTCCGACGAAGATCGAAGCCTATTCCGGAGCTCCCGCGACGCCCCGAAGTATCCCTCCTCTTCCTTAACCCTTTCTTGACATTTCCAAAAGGTGTCCCTCCTAAATCTCTTTTTTTCTATTGAAATTACTCTTCAAATTTTATATCGGTAAAAGTGGAGTTATTTCCGATATCTTCTTTTCTAAAAACATATAACTCCTTTTTTCCTTTACAGTTTAATCAATCTAATTTTACTACATCACTTGTAATCTTAAACCCTAATATTTAGAATCAAATTTCATCAAAATTCTCATGAGAAACAAGCATAATAGAGCTTTTTCATTAAAATACCTTGAACTTTATAAACACGTCTTTTAGTATTTGTTAAAACAATATCTTTATGAAAACTTCACGGGGTAACGACTTACTCCACACGCACACTTGGTTCCATAGCACAATACCTCTTTTGTATGAATATTTGTTACGAAGAAGACTTTACAATAAAATATCACCTACTTTAAAAACGAATTTCTTTTAAAACGGCATTTCATTTTCTTTGCGATTATACATCTACAGCCCTCTTTAGGGGATGTTTCCTGATTTAAAATCAGGAAAGCTTCTGTGAAGAGCTTCGAAAAGGGGGCCACGTGCTTACACGTGACCAGCAGTCACGTGTTGACACGTGACCTATAAAGTACAGAAAAGGGGACACAATGATTCGCTGAACAAAGTCAAGAAAAAGAGCTTCAGAAGAGGTCACGTGCTCCCACGTGACCAGGGTCACGTGTCGGCACGTGACGTTCAAAGTAGCAAACTCGCTCTCCAATTGAACCAAGGAAAGAAGTGCCAGACAGGGGTCACGTGCTCACACGTGACCAGGAGTCACGTGGTAGCACGTGACGTTTAAGCAAAGATCAGAAGACAGCGCAAAAGAAAGGAAAAGGCTCATTCTAAAGGGGGTCACGTGCTCACACGTGACCATGGGTCACGTGGTCACACGTGACCGGCTTTCAAAGCCCTTTTTGTCAACAGAATTAAATTCTGAGAGAAATGCAAATCTTTCCAAAGGAACGCAACTATATGCATCCAATCAAATTAAAGATTCAGAGGTCATTTATTTATGGAAAATCTCGGGTTTGGAAAGATTTCCCCCTTAAATCTAACCAAAATAACAAGGGAGAATCTCTGGATTTGAAATCCAACGGTGAATAAAATTCACCTAATAATCCAAAGGTCCAGAACGAATGAAGGATGCAAATCAAATCTCTCAATGAAGATTCGTCACAAAACTAACTGATTCAGCTGCTTCTCCTATAAATAGGAGCCAAGAGACACAAAAAAGAGAGACATGCACAGAGAAGAAAAGAAAGAAAAAAGGGAGGAGAGCTTTGATATTTGGAAAAGACTCGGATCTTCTGCAAAAAACCCTAGGTAAGAAAGGGAAGGCTTTTTGAAAACAAAGAGAATTTAATTCTCAACATGTAAAACAGAAGAATATATTTCTTCTCTCTTTGGCAGAGGATCTGCAAAGTGCACATCTCCCCTTTAGGTTGAGAATTTAATTCTCAATGGGTTGAGATCCTGCCATGCAGGTCCAAAACATAGAGAGGGAATGCAAGCATGAGAATTTAATTCTCAGAATTACAGGAATTTAATTCCTTTAAGATAAAAGTAGGGCTTGACCCTGTATCACGGGAATTTAATTCCTTCAAAACAAAAGAAACAGGGTTGAATCCTAATTGAGAACATAGTTCTGTTGAAACAGCGGGAATTTAATTCCTTTAATCATAATTCCCGAAAAGGGGAGTTTAATTCCTTAAAAGCTTTTGTTCAGTTCTTCGCATAAACGAGGAATTTAATTCCCACAGAAAATCTAGAGTTAAACTCTATTCCAGAATACAAGTCTTCAAAAGGAAATAGGAATTTAATTCCTCTAAGATTTAAAGTTCGAGGAATTTAATTCCTGAAAAAAAAGAGTAACAGATCCTCTAAAAACTACATAGAGGCAGGGTCACGTGCTACCACGTGACCCCCCAAAACCCCTACAGAAAGCCCCTTTGAGGCAGCACCCCACGTGACCCACGTGACCCTCAGCAGAAGCCTTAACACAAAGGCATTTGAATGCCCATCACGTGATGGCACGTGATGCTCTGAAAGACGCGATAGTTTCAGCAGAACAAATGAAGGGAAGGCGCTCTCACATGCTGCCACGTGACCCTTCCTGCCTTAGTGTTTAACACTAAAATTAAAACTCTCGAGCCCAGTGTTAAAACACTGTCGGGCCTTAGCATTCAATGCTGATTAAAAAAGCCTTATTTGCAGTGTTCAACACTGATTTGTTTTAGTGTTTAACACTAATTTGAAAAAGCCTTATTGCTGGTGTTTAACACCAATTATCTCTCAATGTTGAACACTAACTTGTCAACCGAGATGTCATTCCCAGTATTCAACGCTGATCGCTCTGAAGTGTTTAACACCAGGCTTAGGCCCAATTGGCTAAAGGGATAGAGGCAAAGCCTCTCCTGATTGGACTTAGCCCAAGCTGGCCATAAGTCCTCAATTCGTGATTAACTGGGCCAATGGGCTCATAACATAATTGATCAGTCTTGACCCAAATTGGGCCAGGGACTATTTAATCCACCGCGGTTCTAGGGTACATCTCTTCACTCCTTTGATACTTGGCATTGTAATCCCTCAATGTCTTCAAAGAGGTGACGGGTCCCGAAGACCACTCATGATATGGACTGTGGGGTCCTTAAACCCACGCATAATGCAAAATTCCTGGTTACGTGGAACGCGGATAACGTCACTCTTTGACCCCGTGGAAAACGTCCAGAGCGGATCCTGGTCCTCGCGGAGCACGGTAGTGAACCCGTGTGAAGCATCCAGAGCGGAGCCTGGTCCTCGCCTAGCACGGCAGTGAACCCGTGTGAAGCATCCAGAGCACATAACGGACTGTGGAGTCCTTAAACCCATGGACTATGACGTCCTTAACCTCGACCGAGATGTCTTTAAACTACCCATCGACCGAGATGTCTTTAAACTACCCATCGACCGAGATGTCTTTAAACTACCCATCGACCGAGATGTCTTTAAACTACCCATCGACCGAGATGTCTTTAAACTACCCATGGACCGCGATGTCCTTAAAAACTACCCATGGACCGCGATGTCCTTAAACTACCCATGGACCGCGATGTCCTTAAACTAGAACAATAGAGCCCCTATATGCTCTTTTGTCGGATCTAAACGGTCTCGTTTAAGTTGATCTTAGCCTCAAAGATGGCTAACGCGTCCTTAAACCTTCAAGCAGACTGGACTATGAATCCCCCTAATTAACTCTGGCTCGAGGGTACATCTCTGAACTCCTCTGACATCCGTCGTTGAAATCCCTCAACGTCGTCGGAGAGGTGACGGGTCCCGACGGCCACATAGACGATGGACCGCCACGTCCCTAAACTGGAACAATGGAGTTCAAACACTCCTTTGTCGGATCTAAACGATCCCGTTAAGTTGATCTTAGTCACAAAGTTAGACTAATGTATCCTTAACAAACGTTTGAGTTGATCTTAGCCTCAAGTATGGCTGACGTATCCTCAAACCAAACCCCCAAACCCAAATTTAAGATAATGCGGATTTGGACTAGTCCATGCCCTACGGGCGACGACATAACTCAGTCTCCGTAAACGATCCACGGGCAATGAAACATAAAACAAGAACACACGACACGAAGTGACCATCTGGAGAAGGAGAAAGTTGTTACCGCAAAGCGGTAGCGTAATTAACTGCAGGGGCTTGCGCCTGCAGGGAAGAGCGTCCCCACAATCAAAAACCCCTCAAACGAGGGGGAATCTGACGAAGTCTGCTACATCGGACGCATCCGTCTAGACCTCCGATATATGGCGCCATGGATCGAATTGGCATCTTCGGAGAGGTGGACGGATAGCACCAATTAGCATCTGCCCCGAATTTCAGGCGAGACGGCCCCCACGTCCCGCGTGTCCGTTCGGAGGGGAACAGATTCTGGCACGCCCGGTGGGACCTTTTCCTCTTTCCACTCCACACTTCGTGTGTCGTGATTCGCGAACCAATCGCGGTTCGCTAACAGTTGCCTTTGGGTTTCAAGATACTAAGAATTGGCGCCTTGCCTATTGCAGAAAACAAAGGATCGATGGCTGCTACCTCCGCGAAATCCTCCAACTGCTCAAGCTGCAATTGCGACCAACGCTTTGCCTCGCCGGGAGGTATAGCCTATGGACCCCAAGCTGCTTCGTTGTTCACAATGCCGGCGGACCAGGTGACTCAGGCCACTACCGGATTGTTCTTTGGGACTATGCTCCCCTCATCAAGCTTCGTGGCGCCGGTGCTGACAAAGGAAACTCTCAGGAAGTCGGTCTTTGATCGTCTTACCCCTGCCGCGGTTCCTCTCAACGAGTCGCCCAACGTTAACGCCTCGGTCTTCTCTAGATTGGGCCAGAAATCTTGCGAACTCATCATGGGGCCTACAATCCCAGAGAAGACTGCTTCTAAGAAAGCGGCCGCTCCTGCCTCCGAAATCGCCAAGGCGGTTTCCCCAGTCAAGAAATCGATCTTCACGAGATTAACAGCTTCGACTCCCGCTCCCGCTGCACAAAGGACATCGGTTTTTGACAGGCTAACACCAACAACGACCCCCACCCACACAGGGGGCAAGATGAAACCATTCTTATATCTGACTCTACGCCGTCTGCTCGACGCGCTCGACGTCGTCATTGGCGCCGAATAAGGAAGGCTGGGGGCAACTCCCCCTCTGGATTGACTCCACCAGCCCCGGCGGTAGAAGTTAATGCTGCTGTTCCAACTAGGAACAGCTTCGAAATGTTAAATAAGGTGCGAAGGAATTCCCCTACCGCAGTGCTGAAGAGGTCTCCTCCCCCATCAGAAAAGGTTGTGGAAATAGAATCAGAACAGCCCCGATCTCCTCAACGGCTGTCTTCCAAAATCTATAAGGTTTGGCGGCGGGCCCGAGACTCAATCATCGATCCAAATTTCTCCCGCCAGCATAAGAAGCTGAAGATCCAACCGAAAGCTGGTCACCAGGCGAAAACCCAAAAGGCTGTTTGGACGCCCACCTCGACGGCCCCCTCAACCTCCATGGCTCATAAAAGGAGGGAGCCCGAGAAGATCCCTCAACGTGCAACGACGGCTAAAAGCAACAAGCCCGGACACCCTAAGTCTGGGGGCATGATGGTCCACACCGTATACATGGCCTCTGGAAAGGAGGAGAGCCGCACTTCTACAGGCCACCGACCGCTAACCCGATCCGTAACGAAATCCCAGGAGCAGCAACAAAAGCTCCAAGAAATGATGAATGCTATGGCCGCGCTCACCGGGCCAAAGGAAAACCCAGAAGCGTCCTCAGACGCACGCCGGGAGGAAGAAACCGACGCTGAATTCCTTCGCCGGACACTGGAGAAAAGGGACAAAGAGGCTGCTGAACAAGCGGCCAACATACAACGGATGGGCCTTCTCTTTCAAGATGTGATAGGAATGATGATCCAACAGGACTTACCCGCCGAAGATCCTCCGATTGTTCTTGAAGACGACCGAGGAGAGACGTCAAATCCACCACCAGCCTTCTCAACGGCCAAGGAGGAGACGATCTCTAAGGCTGACTTGGTTGACTACATAGCCCAGCAAATCCGAGTTCATCATGCGACTGAGGCCGCTGGTCAAGTCGTGAAAACAGGGCGACCGTATCCAAGCCGGTACGATCAAATCAAATATCCGCAAGGCTATACGATACCGAAATTCCATGTGTATAAGGGGACCGGCAATCCTCATCAACACGTCGCCCAGTTTCGGGCCCTCTGCGGTAACACCGGCGGTGACGATAAACTGTTACTCCGTCAGTTCGTTGGCAGCTTATCAGAAACAGCGTTCGAATGGTATTCGGAACTCCCGAACGATTCCATCAAAACGTTCGCTGAAAATGGAGTTGTTGTTCACTCAGCGGTTCGCAAGTGCCAGCGAGCGCACTCCAATTACTGCTTTGATTAACGCCAGGGTAAAGCCAGGCGAAACCTGGGTCCAGTACGCTATACGCTGGCGGAATTTGTGGTCGAGATGCGAGCAACGCATTGAGGAAGCACCCGCAGTGGGTATGTTCGTGGGAACCCTAGACCCCCACGCAACTATCTCCCAGTTTATGATGTTCTTTAAGCCAACCACATTCCAGGCTTTGATCGACAAGTTGGCTCAGATGGACCAGATGGGTCATAGACCACCTGCCCCGAAGCCAGAACCTCGGAATGACAAGGGTAAAGGAAGGGCGACTTTTGTCGCGAACGCCCAACAGCAGCCTGACGCCCCGAAATCGGCAGATCAATTGGAAGAAAGACGCCGATATTATAACGAAAAGATGAAGCGTCCCTACTCGTTCCCACGAGACAAGACAAAATGGTTATTTGAGCTAGCAATACGCAACAGACTTATCAACCTCCCGAATCCAAGGCGACCGCCACAACCCACCGAGGTGAATAACCCCAACTATTGCCCTTACCATCAGACGGTAAGCCATCCGATTGAAGATTGCTTCGTCTTCAAAGGATGGATCGAAGATCAATACCTCCAGGGGAAGTTTGTACTGTCCGAAAAGTGGAAGGTGAACCCGCCACAACCACATACTCCTAAAAAGGCAGACACACTGGGGGCAACCTGCTCCTTTATCGAAGAAGTTCCATGGGAGGTCGTGCTATCAACGAAGACCAAAAGGATGCTGAGAGACCTTCATGCGTGCCCTGCAATCGAATGGAAGGACCCTCTTGAACCTCGAATTATCGAAGGAGCAGTGAAGCCCCGCGCAACTACGAAGACTGCTGATAAGGGCCCAAATACTCACACCCAGCCGTCAAAAGCTTCGAAGAAAAAGAAGAAGAAATCCAAGAAGCCCGCGAAGCTTGGAGACGAGCGCACGAACTTGCAGAAGCAAATCGACGCGCTGGAAGAATATAATCAGAAGGCGCGAACTCCTGTCACACTGCAAGAGTTCCTCAGCCACATCTTTCAAGAGGACGATGATGGAGAGAACTCGTCGGATGAATCCGAGGGATATGCGGCAAGTTGCAACGTGATCTCCCACTCGTTTACCGATGATGAGAAAACTCCTAGCACTAAGAAGCTGAAGGCGGAGCCCGAACCAGAGCGTGCGAGGCTGACAACTGATATGATCAATGCCTTCCTAGACGAGATTCGTCTAAAAAGTAAAGCAGATCAGGAGCGTAAGATGGCAGCATCAGGAGGAACCAAATGCGGGCGACTGAACGAAGGAGTTGAACTACCCCTGCCAGAGCGAAAGGCATCCGAGATGGACAAGAAGATATTCAAGACGAGGAAAAGGTTCGCCAAAGCCATGTCAATGGGAATGAGGCTACCACCCTCGGAAGGAAACACACACAATGGGGCGGAGAAACACCCCGATTACTGCGCATATCATCGGAAAGTCTCACACCCCACAGAGGAGTGCGACGCCTTTAAGATATGGTGGCAAGGATATGTTGCTCGTCGGCAACATTTCAAACGCATGAAACGCAAGAGCCGTCGGGAGCAAAGAAGCACTGTTGACGGGCCCAACAGAATTACTGGCAACTGCTATATGGCTCATACCGAGGGGTCGCAAGTCCTCACCTTTGGGAGCGACTCTGATGAAGAAGTGACTCTGGGCCCTCTCTTTGAAGAATCCGCGCTAGGGAAAGATGAGGAATCAGAAGCCTGCGGAAACACTCAGCTGCGCAATCGCACACTCCCGGAAAAGAATCTCGGGCCTACGAACAGAAAAGATAAGGGAAAGGAAAAGGTCACTGAAGATATCACTTTGGATGACCAAGTCGCGAAGGAACTGGCGATTAAAGACCTTCCTAGGAGGAGTAAAGTGGACTATAACATCCTCGCGCATCTAAGGAAGCTACCTTCTCAGCTTAGCATTCTCGACGCCCTCCTATTATCAAAAGAAGCACGGGACTCACTAATTAAGGCACTACAAGAACCTGAGCAATTCCAAGCCTTTCTCGCCACTGAAAAGATGAAGGACGAACTGGAAGAAGTGCATACGGCCGACGTCAATTTCGGTGATGAAGACCTCCTTCTCGGGACGTGCGACCATAACCGTCCCCTATATGTCTCTGGGTACTGCCATGACATCAAGATTGGCAAGATCCTGGTGGATAATGGATCCTCCGTCAATCTCCTTAATGTTCGGGTGTTGAAGGAAATCTGCATGAGTGTGCAGCATCTCGCTCGGGACAAAATTACTATCTCCGGTTTCGACTCACAATCGTCATGGACTCTCGGGTCCGTGATACTAACGTTACGCTTCGGGCTTCTCGTCACAGACATCAAATTCCATGTCATTGACGCCAAGACCTGTTACAATGCCTTGCTCGGCCGTCCTTGGTTACACGAGTACAACATCGTCCCTTCTACATAACATCAGTGTATGAAGTACTTTAAAGATGGTTTCGAGTATACTATAACGGGTGAGCTGAACCCATTTTCCGTGAACGAAGTCTGCAAATACGAGGATGCGAAATACTTTTTGCCAGACTTTGAAGATACAGAAAGGTGTCACGACTCGGAGAACAAGGCCGCCGCCACCATCCCTGTTTTCGGAAGCGATACCGAAGAAGAAGAAGAGATAGTTTATACGGGGCCATCTCAACGCAACAACCGGAGGACGCCCACCCCCATACTGGTCTTCGGAAGTGATTCGGAAGATGAGGTCAATGCCGTATTCTCCAATCGGCTTTCAATGCAAGCACCTCCTGGCGATGACCATAACTTGCAAATCACCATGGTACCGCGAGAACACTACAAGGACCTCGACACGCTTCAAGCTCACAATGTGCAAGAGCTGCAAACGTTTTGCGTCCCCCCCAAGCGAAAGGGTGAGAAGATGATCCTATTCTATCGATCCTCAGAGTCGAAAGTAGAGAAAGAGATCTGGCACGGCGTAGATGCTACATGCGAACTCCAGCCCATCCGTCTGCCCAGATACTATACAAATGGATTAAAGAAGCTATTGAAGCGCCAAGGGGTACCCTTAAAACAAACTGTTCAACAGGCTCGGTTCTACAACAGGATTTGGGATGTCCCTGGAACCCAACGCAAATTGCCTAATGGGAAAATGGAGACACTCGGGCTTGGATACGCGAGAACCGGAAAACGAGAACGGGCTCATAACAGCTACGCTATATATACCTTTGATGAAGAGGAGGACGCCCTGTCAGGAGATGCCAACCCCTCATCAAAACCAGACCACGCGATTGAGGCGCCAAGTCCGTCATTTCTAGAACGAATGGACAAGCCTATCAGGAAAGTGGGTCAGAAAGGTCGGGAAGACCCCAACCACGAAATGGCCATCTACGAGAAGGCCAGGACGCAACGTCTATTTCAACAGGCTGCGAAAGGCAAGAATGCTCATCCTTGTCAACCCATCATGCGAAAGGCCCGATGCGGAGACGGAAATAAGTCGAGAAGCGGAAAAAAGAGCCGACAACAACGAAGCAGGATTAGAGGGTTACGTGATCGAGTACTGCACAGCTCGGATTCGCCCTTCATAGAAAAGATGAGTCGAGCGTACTCCTTCCCCCGAGACAAGACGGAAAGGTTACTCAAGCTCGCCCTAAAACATCAGATGATCGCGCTTCCGGAGTCTAAACACCCTGAGCAAGCTAATAAGGCCTCTCGCTCGGGCTATTGCTCTTATCACCGAGCCGCAGGACATCCTACCGAAGACTGCTTCACCTTCAAGAACTGGGTCGAGGACCAGTACCGACGGGGCAGATTCGCTTTATCCAACAGCTGGAGGGTAACGCCGCCACGAAAGCACGAGCCCAAGGCCGCAAGAGCAGAGCCGGATCCGCCTCGGCCCCGGGAGTGGATTCGCACCTGTTATACGATTACGATAGACAACCCTCCCAGGTGCTTCGAAAACAGCGATGATGAGGTTATCTCAGAATTCCCGCCCGCTCCGAAAGAACTGGAAGACGGTATACATACTACCGCAGATAACCTCAGAAAGATTGAGTTGGGATCAGCAGAGGACCCGCGACCAACATTTGTCAGCGAGCTACTCTCTGAAGAAAGGGTGGCCGCGTTAAAGAACGTGCTTCTACGGCATAAAGATTGCTTCGCGTGGAACTACTCCGAGATGCCAGGTTTAGATCCGGAGGTCGCTGTGCATAAATTAGCAATATCCCCAGATATCAAGCCAGTCAAGCAGGCACCAAGGAGGATGCGACTCGAGCTGGAGATGAGCATCAACGCCGAAGTCAAAAAACTGATCGACTCTGGATTTATCCAAGAAGTCCAATATCCCGATTGGATCGCCAATATCGTCCCGGTAATGAAAAAGAACGGGACGGTACGTATATGCGTGGATTTCAGGGATCTCAACAAAGCCTGTCCAAAGGATGATTTCCCGGTGCCGGTAACCGAGCTAATGATAGATAACACGTCTACTCACGAGATCTTCTCCTTTATGGACGGTTCCTCAGGATACAATCAGATAAAAATGCATCCCGAAGACCAGAAGCACACCGCTTTCCGGACCCCTTTGGGTGTATTTTGCTAAAGGGTTATGCCCTTCGGTCTAAAGAACGCCGGCGCTACCTATCAAAGGGCCATGACAAAGATCTTCGACGACCTCATACATGACATCGTCGAGTGCTATATCGACGACCTCGTAGTAAAGAGTATGTCATACGAAGATCACTTAAAGCATCTAGAGACTGTATTTCAACGCCTTCGGCAATATAATTTGAAGATGAATCCCCTCAAATGCGCGTTTGGAGTCTCCTCGGGAAAATTCCTGGGATTCGTCATCCGACACCGAGGTATTGAGATAGATCCGTCAAAGATTAAAGCGATCATGGAAATGCCTCCGCCAAGAACCCTCAAACAGTTGCGGTCTCTCCAAGGGAAGCTCGCATACATCCGGCGATTTATCGCAAATCTTTCAGGCAAATGCCGCCCCTACAGTCACCTGATGAAGAAGGGAACCCCATTCGTCTGGGATCAAAAATGCCAAGGTGCACTAGACGAGATCAAGCAGTACCTGCAGAACCCGCCGGTATTGGCCGCGCCGGTCAAGGGAAAACCCCTCATTCTTTATACAACCGCCCTCGAAGGTTCCTTGGGCGCACTATGGGCGCAAGAGAACGATCAGGGGAAAGAGAGAGCACTTTACTACTTAAGTCGAGTCCTACTCGGGGCAGAAAGAAATTACTCCCCCATTGAAAAACATTGCTTGGCATTGATCTTCGCGATAACAAAGCTCAGGCACTATGCGTTGGCACACGAAGTCTGCCTCATCTCAAAGGTGGACCCCCTTAAATACTTGATGTCAAAAGCCATATTGACGGGACGACTCGCTAAATGGGCCCTGCTCTTGATGGAGTTCTCGATAACATATCAACCTCTCAAGGCAGTGAAAGGCCAGGCCATTGCCGATTTCCTCGCTGAGCACCCGATACCGGCCGATTCTCCTTTGAATTGTGACTTGCCGGACGAGCATGCATTTGATGCGATTAGCGGTGGAAGCACCCGATGGGAACTCTATTTCGATGGAGCGTCCTCTATAAAGAAACAAAAGCAAGGTATCCCAATGATCAAGTCAGGGATAGGCCTCATCTTTGCGACTCCACAAGGAGGGATAATGCGCTTCGCCTTCTCCTTAACAGAGCCGAGGACAAACAATGAAGCTGAATACGAAGCCCTGATAGCAGGTCTCGAGCTTGCCATTGACATGGGAATTGAAGACCTCCTCATATACGGGGATTCTCAGCTGGTCGTTAGTCAAGTAAATGGTGACTACCAAACGTGCAAACCGGAGCTGGTGAAGTACGGCGAAAGGGTGCAACAACTATTGTCCCGAATTCCTTCCTACACTTTGGAGAACATACCACGCGCAGAAAACAGCAAAGCAGACGCATTGGCTAAGCTTGCTAAAGAACTGGCCGACGAGAACCTCGATGATGTCAGAATCGTGGTACAAAGCCGTCGAGTGCTCACCCCCGCAGAAATACCTCCGGAACTATATAAAGAGGGAGCAACTGAGCAGACAACCCTACAAATAAAAGACCAAGAGAAGGCCGAGGACTGGAGGGAAGTCTTCATAGACTACTTTAAGTCCCGCCGCATACCCAAAGAAGCGTCCTCGAGACATCAGCTCATGAAACGAGCTCTATCTTTCGCTTTCGTCAACGATACTCTATACAAGAGATCGCTTGATTCTCTATGGCTGAGATGCTTGGGACCTGACGAAGCAGAAAAAGTCGTTCAGGAAGTCCACGATGAGCTTTGCGGCTCTCATCAAGCAGGCCCAAAGATGAAGTTAAAAATCAAACGGATGGGTTATTACTGGCCCACGATGATCCAGGACTGCCTCGAATACGCGAGGCAATGCCACTCGTGCCAGATTCATGGATACTTCATCCACCAACACCCAAATCCACTACACCCCACGGTGGCCAGCTGGCCATTCGAAATGTGGGGAACTGACATAATTGGACCCATCGAGCCGGCATCATCTCGGGGACATCGTTTCATCCTGGCGACAACTGATTACTTCTCCAAATGGGCAGAAGCAGTACCACTGAGGGAAGTAAAGACGGAGAATATCCTCCACTTCTTCAAAACGCACGTCATCTATCGGTTTGGAACCCCACGGCGGATTATCTCCGATAACGGGCCAGCCTACAGAAGCCATAAGATTAGCCGCTTCGCGCAGCAGCACAATATAGACTGGAGGTATTCTTCAGTTTACAACCCACGAGCCAACGGTCTGGCCGAGGCCTTCAATAAGACCCTGACAAAGATCATAAAAAAGACCGTTTCCCGGAATAAGAGAGACTGGCACGAGAGGCTGCAAGAAGCCCTTTGGGCTTATCGAACTACATTCAAGACGGCCACAAACACAACGCCATACGCGTTGGTATTTGGGACGGAAGCAGTACTCCCCCTCGAGATAGAGTTACCCTCTCTACGAGTGGCAGTCCACCATGAACTGACCGACGAAGAAAATGTTCACCTTCGACTTGAGGAGCTTGATGCCCTCGACGAAACCCGACTCATAGCGCAACAACATCTAGAAGCCTACAAAGCAAAGATGACGCGCTCGTACGAAAGATTGACCAGGCCAAGGGCATTCCGCCAAGGCGAACTCGTGCTGGTAGTCAAAAGACCTATGATCCCCAATCGTGCCAAGCGGGGAAAATTCGAGCCAAACTATGAAGGCCCGTACATCATAGACCAGGTTTACCATGGTGGAGCCTATCTACTCGTGGACATGTACGGTGAAAGGCCTTTCAGGCCAATAAATGGCCGCTTCTTGAAGAAATACTATGCTTAGTAAGCCACAGCCTGGGTCAACGGTAGATGACGACGACTATGTCCGCTCGCTATCTTCCTAGGCTCAGACTTTACAAGCAGTAGCTGGCCCTCCCATAACGACGGACCGAAACGTCCTTAAACTAACAAGGGACCGAAACGTCTTTAAACTATGAACGGACCGAAACGTCCTTAAACTATCAACAGACCGAAACGTCTTTAAACTAACGACGGACCGAAACGTCCTCAAACTAGCGACGGACCGAAACGTCCTTAAACTAGCGACGGACCGAAACGTCCTTAAACTAACGACGGACCGAAACGTCCCTAAACTACTGCCGCAGCATCCTTAGGCTGACAAGATAAAAAAAAAAAAAAAAAAGGTATGTCCATAAAGCAAAATGGGCACGGATGAAAACCCGAAAGGGCTCCGTGAGTAAAAACAGCAGGACTACCGGCGAGTGTTTGTGAAAACCCGAAAAGGCGCAACCTCGTTTAAAGACACTTATAGGGTCCTCTCGACCTTGTAAGGAGAAATCACCTGCGTGAGATCCTTACGACTCACAAAGGAGCAACACACTTAGGGATCCTCACGATTCCTAAGGAGAAAATACACTTACGAGATCCTCACGACTCGTAAGGAGAATTTTCTTATGAGACCCTCACGGCTCATAAGACTTGAAAGTCTTGAGTTACAGAAACCTAAACCTGTTCTTAAGCAAATCCTCCACAACCTCCGACATTGCCCTACAAGCGGCTCGGACTGACCCTTGTATACAATCCACGGGCGCGAATAAACATTTCCCTAACAAAGTCCCACCCGTGACTGGGGATATATCCATATGGTGAACAACCCTTATAAGTCCTCTCGACTTATAAGGGGAAAATCCTCTTCGTAAGATCCTTACGACTTACAAGAGAACATGCACTTAAGAATCCCCACGATTCTTAAGGAGAAAACACACCTGCAAGATCCTCACGACTTGTAGGGAGAAACACCTTTGTGAGACTCTTACGGCTCATGAAGTCAAAAGCCTTGGTCGACAGGACCCTTAACCCTGTTTGCTAAGCCACCTTTGTTCAAACGTCGACAGAGGCAAATGATGATTCGCTCCTGGCAACATTCCAGTTGTAGCGGTGCTGATGCCGAAACCCGTATCCAAAAAATCCGAGCTTGCCGCGAAAAAGCTAGCAAGCCACACATGCATGACAAAATAGCCGAAATGATGGGACAACTTGCAAGCAAAATCTCGGCGGTTCACAGATAACTTAGTGATCACCACCGTGGCATTCGTCTCGATACAGCAGACGCGATACCAGCAAATGAAGCGAAGGCCAAATTCCTAGCTTCATTGTCTCGACGACACAACATCAAGCGAAACGGAACAGCGGCAACCCCAAGTTCCATGGCTCGGCGACACATATCGCCAAGAGTCAACCCCCATCCCGTGAAATGCGGATACAATCAGCAAACTTCCTGGTTACGTGGAAAGCGGATAATGTCACTCTTTGACCCCGTAGAAAACGTCCAGAGCGGATCCTGGTCCTCGCATAACACGGCATTGAACCCGTGCGAAGCACCCAGAGCGGAGCCTAGTCCTCGCCTAATACGGCAATGAACCCGTGTGAAGCATCTAGTGCAAACTTCCTGGTTACGTGGAAAGCGGATAATGTCACTCTTTGACCCCGTGGAAAACGTCCAGAGCGGATCCTGGTCCTCGCAGAACACGGCATTGAACCCGTGCGAAGCATCCAGAGCGGAGCCTAGTCCTCGCCTAACACGGCAATGAACCCGTGTGAAGCATCTAGTGCAAACTTCCTGGTTACGTGGAAAGCGGATAACGTCACTCTTTGACCCCGTGGAAAACGTCCAGAGCGGATCCTGGTCCTCGCAGAGCATGGCAGTGAACCCATGTGAAGCATCCAGAGCGGAGCCTAGTCCTCGCCTAACGCGGCAGTGAACCCGTGTGAAGCATCTAGTGCAAACTTCCTGGTTACGTGGAAAGCGGATAACGTCACTCTTTGACCCCGTGGAAAACGTCCAGAGCGGATCCTGGTCCTCGCAGAACACGGCATTGAACCCGTGCGAAGCACCCAGAGCGGAGCCTAGTCCTCGCCTAACGCGGCAGTGAACCCGTGTGAAGCATCTAGTGCAAACTTCCTGGTTACGTGGAACGTGGATAACGTCACTCTTTGACCCCACGGAAAACGCCCAGAGCGGAGCCTGGTCCTCGCCAAGCACGGCAGTGAACCCGTGTGAAGCATCCAGAGCGGAGCCTAGTCCTCGCCTAACACGGCAGTGAACCCGTGTGAAGCATCTAGTGCAAACTTCCTGGTTACGTGGAAAGCGGATAACGTCACTCTTTGACCCCGTGGAAAACGTCCAGAGCGGATCCTGGTCCTCGCAGAGCACGGCAGTGAACCCGTGTGAAGCATCCAGAGCGGAGCCTAGTCCTTGCCTAACGCGGCAGTGAACCCGTGTGAAGCATCTAGTGCAAACTTCCTGGTTACGTGGAAAGCGGATAACGTCACTCTTTGACCCCGTGGAAAACGTCCAGAGCGGATCCTGGTCCTCGCAGAGCATGGCAGTGAACCCGTGCGAAGCATCCAGAGCGGAGCCTAGTCCTCGCCTAACGCGGCAGTGAACCCGTGTGAAGCATCTAGTGCAAAATTCCTGGTTACGTGGAACGTGGATAACGTCACTCTTTGACCCCACGGAAAACGCCCAGAGCGGAGCCTGGTCCTCGCCAAGCACGGCAGTGAACCCGTGTGAAGCATCCAGAGCAAACACCGGACTGTGGAGTCCTTAAAATCCACGGACTATGACGTCCTTAACCTCGACCGCGATGTCTTAAAACTAACGATCAACCACCCCTATTCCTTACAGATTTTTGCCTCGGTTTATGGGTACATCTCTTCACTCCTTTGATGCCTGGCGTTGTAATTCCTCAACGTCTTCAAAGAGGTGACGGGTCCCTGCAACCAAACGTCGGACTGTGGAGTCCCTAAATCCACGGACTATGAGGTCCTTAACCTTGACCGTGATGTCTTAAAACTAACATCGGACTGTGGAGTCCCTAAATCCACGGACTATGAGGTCCTTAACCTTGACCGTGATGTCTTAAAACTAACATCGGACTGTGGAGTCCTTAAATCCACGGACTCTGAGGTCCTTAACCTTGACCGCGACGTCTTTAAACTACAATATCTGGAGAAACCCCTGACTCCGTAGAACACGGACAAGGGTAACCACATCCGGCACTTACAAGTCCTCACGGCTGGGAGAAAAACTCTTTATGAGACCCTCGTGGCTCATAAAATGTAAAAGTCTCAGGAAGCAGATCTTAACCCTGAATCCTGAGCCATCGCTGTCCTGCAAGGAAATCAAGATAGAATATCCGCAGAATGCATTCAATGAAAAGGAGACATACCATTGAGAAGAAAAATGTATCTTTTATTCATAGACCAAAATGGATACAAAACACAATTCATGAAAGAAACAAAAAGTAAGATACTCTTATCCATGAGTATGTACAAAAAAAAGGAGAGAAAAGATACAAGTCCTTAAGCCGGCGGGCGGTGCAATAATTTCACCAGCTCATCGTTCTGTTGCTGAGCCGCGGCTTCATGACGCAAGATCTCCAGAAGGCGAGCCTCCGCCTGAGCTTGTTGGACCTGATATGAAGCAAGCCGGGCTTCAAGCTCTTTCTCAGTGACCTTATGAGCCTCGACCCTCTCACGAGTGAACGTAATAGCTCTGTCAAGAGCCACCCCCTCTTTGATGAACTCCTGAAGCAACCGTCAGAGTTCATACGCTTGGTTGGCCTGGGTGATAAGGGAAGCGCGAAGCTCACTCAGCGCCTTGGAAGCTAGCTCCCTCTCCGAAAATTTATGGCCGAGCCTTTTTCTCGCATAACGACATGTTCGTTACGTGACCACGTAAGCTCGCTTTCGTGACCGCGGCCTCGCAAACATGACATTTACAAGACCGTATAAATGGGCTTCCAGCCGACGGGAATAGTCGATCTAAAACGCACTCATGTCACCTAACGTGAAAGGCAACAAGAAGGGTTTCCGACATATTTCAAGCATGCGATCGCAATCATATGAGTATTCAAAATAAAATAGTAATAGCATTTGCAATTGCATGAACATTCATAATGCCTAAAAAGGGGCCTGATGCGTAGGAAAGTGATGATAGCATTTGCAATTAAAGAAAGTTCTCATGAAAAGAATCCAAAGTTTATTTATGCAAGCGGAAACATACATACTAGTACCAAGCCTACATCGAAGTTCTGCATAAAGCATAAAAAAGGAGAGACTAATTTAAAAATGTTCTACGCTAACGAAAAAGGTCACCAAACGTGGGATCAACGGCACAGGGGTTAACGAAGCAAAGGACAAAATTCTCCATCTCTCTCTCTGCTTTCTCCAGCACGTCGAAGCGACGGTTCTCACGAGGAGTCGCTCCCCATCGATTGGCGCCGTGTTCGTCCGCGAAAGCAGACATAATAGCTCGCCGGGCCTTGATCTGGCCCAGCAGATGAATTGAGCAATCCTTCAGAGCCTGAGTGATCAGGCACGCTTCATGAAAGCCCTCGAGCTTCTCTTCCGCCGCATCAAGCATCGCCAAGGTCATCTCTGCTGGGTGAGGAGGGATATCGGCAAGCACGGCCACGAGGATCATCCGGAGCCAGAAAGAACCCATCGGGAGAGGAGACCCCCTACGGATCGAGAGTTCATGCATGGCTGACTCGCACTCGTTGTCGGTAAGGAGGGGATCCACCAACCGAGCGGCAAAGCAGGGGATCATCTCCTCGATAGGCACTTCCCATGGCTGTCGACGAGCGTGCGGGCGGTTGCAGGCCATAGCGCTCCGATACTCCTCAAATTAAATCACGTCGATATGGGAATGAATTTCTCTGTGAAGAGAAAATAGGCTATGGCCTCGAGAATATAAAGAAGTGCATTAAGTGCTATGCGCGGAAAATCTTGCATGCGAAAGATGTTTCCAAAGCCCAAAAAAGGAAAGGCATCGAAAATCAAGGAGAAATAACTATTTCCAAGGCTCCTTTTATGCATCTGATAATGCGCGCTAAAAATGCGGCATGGAAAATTTTGTGAACAGTCCCATCAGATGATCTCGCGTGTAGAACACGTGAGGCCCAAACCTAATGTGCATTTAAAAAAAAGAAAAAGAAAATGGAGTGGTACCCTGCATATTAAAACACAAACGACAATAGTAACAGAATAATAAGATTTCAGAGAAAAAGCATGCAAACACACAGAGACATAACAAAGCTTATCATCCAGACTTCAAGAAGGCGATACAAAATAAAAGAAAAAACTTTTACAATGGTAAGGCTTCAGACGCGGGGCATGGATTGAGAAAATTGAAATTAACTTTATCCAAGATCTTCCAAGCATTCCGAACCTCCCGAGTATGCTTTCTCTCACGGTCACAAGCATCGGGGTCCCCGCGGATGTCCTCTACCCTCCGGTAAGCGCCCAATATGGCTGATTGTTGGAAAAGCTGATGAAGGAGATCAATGAGATCATCCCGCCTCCTCTTTGAGATCAAGCCCATAAGGTACACTGAATGCACCTTATCCTCGGCAGTGTCTAAGTCCCCGAGCGGTATGCCGGCGCAAAAGAGAGGAAGCGCCTCCCGGATCGCCAGCACGATCAGCCTCAGAAGAGAAGAGCGACGGGGGAGTAGCTTGTGATTGTACTCGTCAAAGCGGCCCATGATCTCGGCACACTGAGCGTCAGTGAATTCCTGGTTCTGACTGCGGCCCAGTGTACGAATATTCCCGTACGAAATGATTTCGTCGAGACGATACAGATGGGCGTCCATGATACCTGAAAGAAAAGTCACGAGAATCGTTACAAAAACCATTAATTACCGGAAGGACAACCTAGGGCCAAGAGACCTTAGGAAGCCTCTGTGTGAAGGAAGCAAGTCCTTCATAGGAATTAAATTCCTTATTAAGAAAAGGGAATTAAATTCCCAGAAATTTTTTTTTGATGAAATTAAAGTTCAGGGAGTTGAAACGCTGTCATCATCTCCCCGAAGATCGCCTAAACCCTAAGAGATCTACAGTTCGAAGGTTCCCTGTTCTTAAGAAAAAAAAACTTGAAGAAAAATGGGTTCTTTGTGAAACCCTTAACGCGGATTTAAAATCCAAAGAGTTCTTTTAAGGACGAAGGCGCTCTGGCCGTTCAACATTATTACCTGAGGAAAAGGGATCCGTTGACAGAGTTAAACTCTGGAAAATTTTGAAAACAGAGAACTAAGCTCTGGAAACGAGAATTAAATTCTCAAAGAGGAAATTCTCAGAGGAAGAAGATGAGCAAAGTGAAGGCTCCTATGAAGAGACAGCGGTATTTATAGAAAACAGTGAAAACGCTTCATCTCCCAAATCCCTAAATGAATCCAACGGTCGCAAGAGATGACAGCGTTGCACTCACGTGCTGACACGTGAGAACAACGCTGTGGGGGCATTTGTTTCCTGATTTAAAATCAGGAAAGCTTCTGTGAAGAGCTTCGAAAAGGGGGCCACGTGCTTACACGTGACCAGCAGTCACGTGTTGACACGTGACCTATAAAGTACAGAAAAGGGGACACAATGATTCGCTGAACAAAGTCAAGAAAAAGAGCTTCAGAAGAGGTCACGTGCTCCCACGTGACCAGGGTCACGTGTCGGCACGTGACGTTCAAAGTAGCAAACCCGCTCTCCAATTGAACCAAGGAAAGAAGTGCCAGACAGGGGTCACGTGCTCACACGTGACCAGGAGTCACGTGGTAGCACGTGACGTTTAAGCAAAGATCAGAAGACAGCGCAAAAGAAAGGAAAAAGGCTCATTCTAAAGGGGGTCACGTGCTCACACGTGACCATGGGTCACGTGGTCACACGTGACCGGCTTTCAAAGCCCTTTTTGTCAACAGAATTAAATTCTGAGAGAAATGCAAATCTTTCCAAAGGAACGCAACTATATGCATCCAATCAAATTAAAGATTCAGAGGTCATTTATTTATGGAAAATCTCGGGTTTGGAAAGATTTCCCCCTTAAATCTAACCAAAATAACAAGGGAGAATCTCTGGATTTGAAATCCAACGGTGAATAAAATTCACCTAATAATCCAAAGGTCCAGAACGAATGAAGGATGCAAATCAAATCTCTCAATGAAGATTCGTCACAAAACTAACTGATTCAGCTGCTTCTCCTATAAATAGGAGCCAAGAGACACAAAAAAGAGAGACATGCGCAGAGAAGAAAAGAAAGAAAAAAGAGAGGAGAGCTTTGATATTTGGAAAAGACTCGGATCTTCTGCAAAAAACCCTAGGTAAGAAAGGGAAGGCTTTTTGAAAACAAAGAGAATTTAATTCTCAACATGTAAAACAGAAGAATATATTTCTTCTCTCTTTGGCAGAGGATCTGCAAAGTGCACATCTCCCCTTTAGGTTGAGAATTTAATTCTCAATGGGTTGAGATCCTGCCATGCAGGTCCAAAACATAGAGAGGGAATGCAAGCATGAGAATTTAATTCTCAGAATTACAGGAATTTAATTCCTTTAAGATAAAAGTAGGGCTTGACCCTGTATCACGGGAATTTAATTCCTTCAAAACAAAAGAAACAGGGTTGAATCCTAATTGAGAACATAGTTCTGTTGAAACAGCGGGAATTTAATTCCTTTAATCATAATTCCCGAAAAGGGGAGTTTAATTCCTTAAAAGCTTTTGTTCAGTTCTTCGCATAAACGAGGAATTTAATTCCCACAGAAAATCTAGAGTTAAACTCTATTCCAGAATACAAGTCTTCAAAAGGAAATAGGAATTTAATTCCTCTAAGATTTAAAGTTCGAGGAATTTAATTCCTGAAAAAAAAGAGTAACAGATCCTCTAAAAACTACATAGAGGCAGGGTCACGTGCTACCACGTGACCCCCCAAAACCCCTACAGAAAGCCCCTTTGAGGCAGCACCCCACGTGACCCACGTGACCCTCAGCAGAAGCCTTAACACAAAGGCATTTGAATGCCCATCACGTGATGGCACGTGATGCTCTGAAAGACGCGATAGTTTCAGCAGAACAAATGAAGGGAAGGCGCTCTCACATGCTGCCACGTGACCCTTCCTGCCTTAGTGTTTAACACTAAAATTAAAACTCTCGAGCCCAGTGTTAAAACACTGTCGGGCCTTAGCATTCAATGCTGATTAAAAAAGCCTTATTTGCAGTGTTCAACACTGATTTGTTTTAGTGTTTAACACTAATTTGAAAAAGCCTTATTGCTGGTGTTTAACACCAATTATCTCTCAATGTTGAACACTAACTTGTCAACCGAGATGTCATTCCCAGTATTCAACGCTGATCGCTCTGAAGTGTTTAACACCAGGCTTAGGCCCAATTGGCTAAAGGGATAGAGGCAAAGCCTCTCCTGATTGGACTTAGCCCAAGCTGGCCATAAGTCCTCAATTCGTGATTAACTGGGCCAATGGGCTCATAACATAATTGATCAGTCTTGACCCAAATTGGGCCAGGGACTATTTAATCCACCGCGGTTCTAGGGTACATCTCTTCACTCCTTTGATACTTGGCATTGTAATCCCTCAATGTCTTCAAAGAGGTGACGGGTCCCGAAGACCACTCATGATATGGACTGTGGGGTCCTTAAACCCACGCATAATGCAAAATTCCTGGTTACGTGGAACGCGGATAACGTCACTCTTTGACCCCGTGGAAAACGTCCAGAGCGGATCCTGGTCCTCGCGGAGCACGGCAGTGAACCCGTGTGAAGCATCCAGAGCGGAGCTTGGTCCTCGCCTAGCACGGCAGTGAACCCGTGTGAAGCATCCAGAGCACATAACGGACTGTGGAGTCCTTAAACCCATGGACTATGACGTCCTTAACCTCGACCGAGATGTCTTTAAACTACCCATCGACCGAGATGTCTTTAAACTACCCATCGACCGAGATGTCTTTAAACTACCCATCGACCGCAATGTCCTTAAAAACTACCCATGGACCGCAATGTCCTTAAACTACCCATGGACCGCGATGTCCTTAAACTAGAACAATAGAGCCCCTATATGCTCTTTTGTCGGATCTAAACGGTCCCGTTTAAGTTGATCTTAGCCTCAAAGATGGCTAACGCGTCCTTAAACCTTCAAGCAGACTGGACTATGAATCCCCCTAATTAACTCTGGCTCGAGGGTACATCTCTGAACTCCTCTGACATCCGTCGTTGAAATCCCTCAACGTCGTCGGAGAGGTGACGGGTCCCGACGGCCACATAGACGATGGACCGCCACGTCCCTAAACTGGAACAATGGAGTTCAGACACTCCTTTGTCGGATCTAAACGATCCCGTTAAGTTGATCTTAGTCACAAAGTTAGACTAACGTATCCTTAACAAACGTTTGAGTTGATCTTAGCCTCAAGTATGGCTGACGTATCCTCAAACCAAACCCCCAAACCCAAATTTAAGATAATGCGGATTTGGACTAGTCCATGCCCTACGGGCGACGACATAACTCAGTCTCCGTAAACGATCCACGGGCAATGAAACATAAAACAAGAACACACGACACGAAGTGACCATCTGGAGAAGGAGAAAGTTGTTACCGCAAAGCGGTAGCGTAATTAACTGCAGGGGCTTGCGCCTGCAGGGAAGAGCATCCCCACAATCAAAAACCCCTCAAACGAGGGGGAATCTGACGAAGTCTGCTACATCGGACGCATCCGTCTAGACCTCCGATATATGGCGCCATGGATCGAATTGGCATCTTCGGAGAGGTGGACGGATAGCACCAATTAGCATCTGCCCCGAATTTCAGGCGAGACGGCCCCCACGTCCCGCGTGTCCGTTCGGAGGGGAACAGGGGACCCACTAATGGATGATGCAGATTATCGCGCATCCTTGAGCTAGTATAACGAGATGCAAACCTCCTCACGGAGCATTCGATCTCGAAAGGATTTAAATACGTTTTTAAGAAATACGAATTTTCTAAATAAAATAAAATTAATTTTTAAAAATTATATAAAAATTATAAAGCCATATTTTCAAATATAATAAACCTAAAATTTTTCTTAAAATGAAAGATTAATAAGATTGCCAATAAAATACCATCAAGATATAAAAAAGGATAAGTTTTTCAATAAAATATCATGAACTTTCCAAGCTAAGTAATTATCACGAAGGTACCATAATACCTAAAATCCATACTCATGAAAACCCTAAGTAATACTAATCACCCTCGAGATTTACTTTTTAACTATATTAAAATATTCTTTATAAAACCCTCTCGAGTTATATAAAAACAATATTTTAAGGATTCTAGTAAATATGGGTTTAAGCGGGATCAATTCTCTTGAGCCTCAGGGAGCCGGAGAAAATAAGTGCTTGCCTATTTAAGGTAGACAACTAAACGGTGTATCAATGACAATTGTCTTGGAAAAATACATAAATCCTGCCGTCTATGTGTAGCAGTTGCAGATGACTCCCGAACCTAAGAATTCAAGAGTTAAATCAGCACAAGCATCTGACTCGGTCTGAGTCCAAACTCAAACCTGAATTCAAGATCAAACACGAATACCTAATCATGAACTTGAACACTCGAAATCAATATCAAACTCAAACATGTATACTTGACTTGACTTGACCAAACCCTGGTTATAATTGGACATGAACTTAACATGAATACCAGAACACAATGGTTGCTATTGAAACCGACTTGACTCGAACCATGAATACAACTAGACATGGATACATGAATACTTAACACAAATACATGATATTGACATAAACTCAATCTGGCTATCTGATGTATTCATGGATTCGAGCAAGGCTATTAATTTTAACTGTAACGTAGAATACACGGGGTATTGGGGTAGTTCATATGTGAATCCAACGAAATCTCAGGAGTCCTCCTAGATCATGAATCCATGTCTACTAACACAAGTAAGGTATCATGAGGGCCCGTGTTTCCTTACTCCTGAATTACAACCTCTAGAGTTTGGAATACTTCAACACTGGGTTGAAGTCCCGTTACTAACACTTGATTTGGGTCCGGGGTTTCTTACTCCTAGATTACAGCCTGTTGGGTTCGAGAACACTCTTGAGATTGGTTGACATTCCCCCCTGAACTTACGTTAAATTAGTTTACCCATGTAAAGACCATTTATGACACTTACATTCACTTCATGTTCACTATACCTACACGGCCACGCTATACTATGCTTATATTATGTTGCCATGATATAAATAGAATTGCATGTTAAATGCACTTGCCATGCTTATATTAAATGACATGTTTAAACAACATCCCGGTCCATTGCTTCATGATATACATTTCTTTATCTTTATACCTTTATACTTCACACCTATTTCTTGGGGACTTACTGAGCGAAAGTTCGCTGACGGACATTCCACCCATCTTTATTTCTTGGAATGTTTATCATGTACTGTAGAGACTGAGGATGTGGGCACCACCGAGGAGGAGCACAATCAGATCACGTCTCGGGACTATACTAGCTATCTTTTCAGTTTATGTATGCCAACTGTTTAGGCATTCTCTTCTTGTATTGTATTTTCTTTCAGTTGAACTCATGTATTGTAAATGTTTCAAGTTGAATGTAAATAAAGTTGTTGAAGATTAAATCTCATGTTTATTTCTTGTCATTTTATATTGCTTATTTTACGCTTAGCGTATTTATTCCGGGAAATAATCTTCTCGAAATAAATACATAGCGGGCTTGCCATGTCACCATTTCCGTCTATTGGAAAGTGGGGCGTGACAATTTGGATTTCTGAAGCTCTAGTTATGATCGTTTTAATATCAACGTTTAAAACAGAAATTCAGATTTCTGGACAGCAACTATATGTTATATTGCAAAGCCTATATCAAATTGTTTCATGCGTTTATAAGTAATATAATATACATAAAATTATAGATCTATCAATTGTGCATCTGTACATCTAAATTTTGTCACGAACGGACATCAGGTGTTCGAGTTATGTCCAATTTAAAAACAGTGTGCGAATCAGGACAGATTCTGTCCAGATTCGTCGCTTAATATTGTAACGCAGTTTTCTATATTTTACGTCGGTTTTCAGTAAAAACTTAAAACTAATAAAATCTAGATCTTTCGATGTAGATATCCAAAACACTTGAGTTTGCTCAATTTGGACATCGGTATACTAAGTTATGTATCTTAGAAGTTGACCGATAACTGCAGTTTTTTGTTTTACGAACAGTGAATAAAAACGATGTAATTCCTAAACCGTTATGGGATTCGGTCTAAAATTTTTACAGCGTGTGAACAAAAGTAGAGAAGCTCATCGCTCATGCTTCCAACCCGTGCTTAAATTTCATGAAATTTTTAGAAATAAAAATTAATTTATAAAAATTATTTTAAAGGTAAAAGTATCGATATGTATATTAAAATCGATATAAAAGATTAATAAATATTCTACACAAAAATTATTAAATACTTTTCTTTGTTTTGAATAAACGATCGTGGTATGTGATGGTATGCAATATAAGATGATACGAGTCACATATTTTCATAACTACTAAAACATTAAAACAAGATAATCATTACTAGTTAAAAATGTATCATATTCATGGAGGTAAATAAGTTTACAAAATAATTAACTATTAGGTTGTCTATTTATTTTATGTGTGTTTTCTAAATAAAGAGTTTACAGACGAAGTGAGCAAGTATGGAAATCAGTGGAGACATGCCAAGATGAGGATGATTCAACAAGAAGAGAAGAAGAAACGAAGGGGCCCTACATACATAAGCCGGTATTGTCTATCCGCCGATAGCCTCGCGTTACTAGCGAGATCTTCTTGAGAACTTCTTCATGTTCTTCTTCGAGAAATCTAGATAAACAGGAAGATGTGAAATGATAGAAATGAGTGATGGAGAAAAAAAAGATGAGTGGCATATAAAAAAGGTTTATGACCACCATAATTCTAATAAATTATAGCTCATAACCATTCTAATTATTTTGGAAGTTAAAAAGAAGATGAAATGAAATGTCTCATTTGTAGGTTATGAGAAGAATAAAAATTGATAAAAAATAATTGCAAGAATATGGATTTAAACATGTGACTTATGAAATAACAATGTAAATAATTAACCAATGAGCTACAAGATTGTTTATGCACATATTTAATAAGAATTAAATATATGTTGTTACTTGAAAAGAAAGTGGGTTTAGAAAAAGAAAGAAGGAAATCAAATGGAATTATCTTGGCTTGGGTTTTGGGCTTTGAAAAATTATAGAACGGATAAAATAGATGAAGTGAAAAAATAATATATTTACTAGAAAATAAAATATACCAAAAATAAATAATTATAATATTTTATTAAAGAAATAATACGCGAAGGTATAGGAATTTTAGGGTCGTTACAATTGGAAAAATTAGCAAATTATACAACACCCACACCCACTGCATGAAAATGCAAGAAATATAATAATCATAAACTATGTTTATTTATATTTTACACCATGGAAATCAAATTAAAAGGTGCTTCGAAACAGAGATACAAAACTTTCCAAGTTTAGCAGCGGGAGGAGCAGTTGATTCAGCACCGGAACTTTCAACATGCTTCCTTGCGAAAGCCAATGGAGTTTGTATATATCACATTTCTTAACTGTTATGACGTGAAAATTCCGACTTTAGGGAATGATGCATATTCTTCCGACGGCTACCGGCTTCTAATCCGAAAGGGATTGATTGAATTTGCCGTCTTTGACATATTTTCGTCGTTATTATGTTTCTAATACAACATATTAGTCCTACATGGAAAAAAAGAGTCATTTTTACGTGCTAATGTGCATAAAACAACAGTCCATCTAAGCATCAATTTGACGGTTCAGATCCAATTCCATTTCTGTGACAAATGCTTAAATAAAACGCGAACGAGTACAATCATATGATTCGTGACAACCCTTATAATCTGAAATTACCAATTTACCACTACTTTCACAATAAAAAAATTTACAAAATTTTATCCTCGCTGGGCGAACGAGAAGCCAAAGCACAGAGGCTCCTCCCAAATTAAACGAGCAACACCAATAAAAAATAAAATCCATCCAGTTATTTTTGGGGGCGATCAAAACCCTAGTTCTAAGATCATCGCAGCTCTCGTGAGATCAGGTAACATCTCGTCAAATCGAATCTATTCGCTTTTCTTATCGAATTGCTGCATCGATTTGTTTCTCGCTCTCAAATTAGTGTTAAAGATTTAGAATTTAGGTTTTCATTGATCTTAATGTAGTTGTGAGATCTGGATCTGTTCGCTATTTTATTTGCACAAAAAAAAGTTTTCTTTTTCTTAATTTATAGGTGTTAAGCTATTGTTCATGTTAATTTCAGGGGTAATGGAGGGATCTAGGGCAGTGATGCTGGCTTTTTTATTTCTAGCAGCACAAAGTCCATATGTGATGCCTTCTCCTACAACAGTTCCTGCGTTCTTATGGTCACCCCACAACTATGGGTATTTGATTTCTTCGTTTTTTATGGTTCTGAATTAATTAGTTATTTGTTGGAAATGTTTCAATGTTTTGAGTATAATGATGCTTGCTTGCGATCTATAAACCACCTAGCGTTCCTGTGATTTACGGTTGATCCATGATTATTATAATTGGATTTCTTCCTTTGTTTTAGATTTGTGTTTTGATACGTTCATAGTTGTGGGTGGTTGAATCGGTGGGGTTTAGAGATGTTTTCTTCTGAACTTTAAACTATTTAGGGTGTAGAGTAATAGATTTTGTGAATTATTCTTGCAATTAATGGTTACTTCATGAATATTATATGGAATATCATCAAGTTTTAAGTTTGAATTTTATAGTTTTGCTGTTTTGGGTGGATAGTGAAACAGGTGGAGTATATAGATACCTGCGTTTAATTTGCAGAAGCTATGTGGAGATAAACATCATCACCAATATAAATGAAGATATATCGAAGATTCACTTTTGTTATTGATGCTGGTATTGGCATAGCTGCATAATTACTGATTAGGTATTTGCCTGAACTAGAGTTTTGATTGATGTGGAATACAAATTCTTTGCCGTACGCATTAATTTGTCAACCACTACCATAACTGTTCTCATAATAGACAAGGACTTATATCAACCAAACATTAGAAGCATGTTGGTTGATTTACATGAGATCAAAATGGAAATTGGAGTTGTTAATCAGACTTTAGGTATACAGACCCAGGCTGTACAACTATGGTTTCGTTAACTTCAACAGTAGTTTGATTGTCTAAATATCTGATATTTTGAGAGAATATTTCGCAAAAGCTTGTTAGGCGTCATCTTTTATATGTTCAGGCATCCAATAATACTCTCTCTCTCTCACTTTGGCACTGTAGGAATTTACTATCTTAGCTGAACTCATGGCGTCACATTATTTGTTGATCCATGTGCATTTGTATTTTGAAATCCAATAATTAATATTAGAATGAGAAAAGTTAAGAGTGATATGGATCAATGTATATAGTCACCATGTATCACACTATTATAGGAAATTCCTACAACGCCACTGTACCGTCCTCATCCTCATGTGTGTGTGTACATATGTGTGTGCGTGTGCATGAATGTATGTATGTATCCATGTATTAGGTGTACGTGTATAGAGATTGTGGAGTATATGGTGCCACATTAGAAATTTCTTACAATGGTGGGACACATGACGAATCACTATTTCATGTTACCAATTTTATTTTTAACTTTAATGATCCTTGTGTTAACAAAAGATTCATTCACGTGGATTAACGAATAATTTAATATGTGTCTCGCCGTTATAGGAAGTTCCTACAATTCCAGTGTATTCTCCGTTGTCTCATATATATTGTGTGTGTAGATTGAGGATCCTATAAGCGGGGCCTAAACTAAGCAATAGACTCACCAATTCATAGCTGCGAAATATGGAATTTTTTCGACTATTCAAATGATTCATCTTGATCTACATGGTTAAATACACGGATACATCAAAATTTGTGTGGATTTGATATCATTTTCATATAGATTTAAGGATTACAAAATCAATTGTTTATCGACACTTAAAACCGTTAATTTTGCAACTATTAGATTTATGTGTAAATGATTTCAAAACGGCATGAATTTTGGTGTCCCTATGTTTTAAACCATGTAGGTCAAGGTGAACAATTCGGATCGTCGAAAAGGTTTCAAATTTTGCAGTTATGAGATGATGCGTGAATTGCTTAGTTTAGGCCCGGACCTAGAGGATCTCTACTCTACACACACTGATATATAAACACAATCTCAAGTTGAGCATAGATATAAAGATACTTAGCTTGAACAAAATATCTTGGATATGGGACACATGAAGACATCTGTATCATGTATGAGCACCAACAATCCCCTCCAAAAAATGTCTTTTGAAATAAATGCGATATATCATGTATGAGATTATTCAATGAATTTAACATTGATAAATTTTGGTTTTGATTGTTTAGTGACCTTGCAACCCAAAGGACCTAATCGAGTAGGCCTTTAATCATGGTTTTTATCATCGAGTCAATGGGAGCTACTAGGGATGTACTAGGGTCTTTAAAAATACATAGCAATGTTTATGCCGTTTAGGGAGTTACTGCTTACTAGGTATCGGCCCTAAGTCCCTTAGTCACACCTTTATGATTCCTCACATATTGGTAAGTCCTCTAAAGGCATCAGTAATTAGTAATGAAACCCTCAATTAGAGCATTGGGTTTATGAAGAGAAGTGGTGTCATATTGTATGAGCATTGTCATCAATATGTATGGGATAGTAACTAACATAGTGTAAGCATGAACGCATCAAATACCACCAACCGGAGTGAAACTTCATATGTTAGTGCTCCACGAAAATCAGTAATCAGCTTACCCCGTTGAACCTGCTTCATAGACTAATAAGAATAACAATTTTTCTACTTAGGATTTATAGTTTATAATAACGGTGATAAAAATTTAGTTCATAGGATCATATTCGGGTGAAGTGGATAAATATCTCAGGAGTACTTTGTGATCGTATTATACTTCTGAAATCAGAAGAAATTTTCTATATAACTCTAAATTCAATATTATTTTATGGATAATAATGTATTGGTCTATCAATAAATCTTTCCAAAAATGTGTGTAAATGGAATGAGGATTTTGATATTGAAGAGTGGCAATAGTCTGAAGAATATTTTAATTTTCAATTTAACCATGTACATGGCCATTAAAGGAGCAAAATAAAAGAAATTGATCCATATAGTTGCCCTAAAAGTTTGGTACAAAGGCTTGCTGTTTATGATAGATTACTACCTTTTATTCCTTTCTTTTTCTTCCTTTTGTTTCTTGTTTTCGTGCGTCATCTTCTTACATGCTCAAAAGTAGAATCCATCACATAACTCTTCTTATATTTTAGATAGTTGGATGGTATTAGTATATAGAAGTCTATATATTGAGATTTTTTCCATAGAAAGTCCATGTAGTTTACATAAACCACTCAAATACTACATGATAATATTCTAATACATACTCCAAATAGTTGCAAATTAGGGTTATAGAGATATCAATTCCATTCAAAAATAAAAGCTAGCTGTTAGAGTTTATGGAATAGTTTTAGATTTTGGAGAGAATAGAAGTTTAAGACAATGGATCAATACTCTTCCGATGTTCCCAACAAAGAGCTAAATTTTTTCTATGCTTCCAGCATCGAAACATACATCAACCAAATATAGAATGAAAAGTTAAAAAAGATTGAGGGGACCCATAAGTTTCAATTGGATTTGTTTATGTTGAATAAATTACAAATTAATTTTAAAGTCTACTAAAGAAACCTAACGCTTTTTCTCTTGCAAACAAAGAAACTAAATTCATGGATTGTATCAATGGAACTTACCATTCCATCTTCTGCCAAATGAAAGGTTTAGAAGAATACTTGAAACGACAAAACCTCTGCTGCAGAAGAAAGCTTAAAATGAGGCACAAATATCGATTAGAAACCAAAGGCATGCATTATATATATGCACTGATATACTCAAACCCAAATAGGAGTTGAATCCTCATTTAATTAGGAATAGAACGATCTAAACACAAATATTAGCTGGATGCTATTCCAAATAGGAAATAGCTCGATTGAAATCCAAACCCTTCATCTCTCCTTTGGAGCTGATTCATATGTATCCTGAAAATCCATCTGGTTAAATCTGATCTTCAGCTGGTTATATATGAACTTAGGGAGCATATTTGTCTAGTAGTAACCTTAATTTGCATTCTTTAGATATTGGTAAGGACACAACTTTGTGATCAACTTTTGTATTGTGTGTAGCGCTCTAGCTAAATTAGGGCAACATTCCACATCTTATGACTCCTTATTTTTCCTCTTCATCATGATGGTGTATTTGGTATGAGAAGTATATAATGATAAACTTCTACCATAGGGATCTAGTCTGTCTCAAGATGGTTGTTTTAACTACGATTCCAAGTTCTTGTCTATAGTACTTGCAGTTATTTGTCAGAAAGAAAATTAAAGAATCTTGAGAGCTAAATTAAGTTGCCCTCGGACCTATATTAAAATAAGGCTTATTTCACAGAAACCACCTTATGGTTCACTCTAGTTTTCCAAAACCACCCATTAGCTCAAACTCATCATAACCACCCCCCCCCCCCCCCCCCCCCGAACTTTTATTTCGTTACACAAAAGAACCCTACAGTTATTTATTACAAAAATTGACCAAAGTAACCTCTTATTTTAATAAAAATACGGATCCTCTAGATGCATTTAAGGTAAACCATATCCCTAGTGCTGTTTAGTAGGCAATTTGCCCAAATTTTGATAACAAGACTTTAGGTTTGAGGATTTGGAGAGCAAGCCTCAATTCAAAATTGTTTTGAAATTTAGAGGAAAAAGAGCCGATATAATGAGATAATGATGGATAATTTAGGATTAAACCACAAAAATCGGTCAAATGTGTAGTCAGATGACCCATCAGTCGCCAAAAAAACTTTGTTAATCAAACCATAAGGAGGTTTTGTACAACCAACTGAAAGTTTAGGGGGTTTTCGTGATGAGTTTGAACTACAGGGGTTTTGGAAAACTCGATTAAACCACAGGGTGGGTTCTGTGAAATAAGCCTTAAAATAACTCCAAAAAAGGATTGCATTTGATACGGAGATGTTAGCCCCAGGAAATTTCATTTTGGGATGGAGCTATCTACTTCCAGCTAATAAGTAGAAAATTCAATGGTTGGAAAGATAAAAATACAGCTCTTGCTCTTCCATCACAGTAGATTAGGAGATAGTAGCCATCAGGCAAAGAGACAAAAGGGGGGGGGATAGGTCTAGATTGACCTGATCCACTAAGATATGGGGTGATGTCTTAGGTGCATTGGAGGAGCCAGGTGGGATCTGGAATGGCCTTCCACCCACCAAACTCTTCTAATTGGCAATCCATGTTCTCTTTGGTGTCATCAAAAAAATTCGTGGTTGTGTGATGGTGATGGTCATTTATTTACATTCTTGTTACTCAAAGGGTTCTTACGAGATTAAGCAGCAATATTTCATGCAAATTTTATCCAAATTATATTGCATTTCACAGTATCATTATGGTTTTCTTCTGTCGTTTTTGAGATTCTTCAGTATCCTGTTTCCAATCATAGATATCATCTTTATAGGGCAGATATCAAAATCTGTCAAGAAACAATAGATTAAGAACTAAGACCTCAGATTCATATTCCTGCAGATCATCACTTTCTGATGTTAGAGAAGTCGTGGATTACAGAACACTCTCGCCAAAGGAGTTGGCTAAATCTGTTCTATCAGAGGGCGGTTGGTCTGACTTAGTGGTAACTGGTCGCTTGAGCATTATCTGTTGGTTAATGGTTATACTTGCAATCGTATTATAAGCTGTATCTATTCCCAATTAACTATGTTTGGTACTGTTGAAATTTTTTATTGTCAATATGTCTAATTCTGAAATTTCTTTCCTTCCCTCAGTGTTCTGGAAAAAATCTTCTCCAAAATGTGGATATTGCACTTGTCTTTGTTGGGAGCGAGGTTAGCCTTTAAAATTTTCTTAATTAAAGTGCTAAGTTCGAATTCATTATAAAAAGTTGATTTGTATGAACTTTATTTTTTGTCTAGTTACTACTGAGTATCAATTTTGGAAAGGTAATTTAGAAAGGGAAAATGACACTGCTTTTGGTTTTCATTTAAACTTTCTAGTCATTTGTGTGGAGACGAACATTATGGACCTTCTTCATACCCCAATTATGGACCTTTATGGTTACCTCTCAATTATGCTTTCATTATCAACTGATAGCATGGATTTATCTCTTGTAGTTGCAATCATCAGACATAACAAATGCTGAACAGACAGATCCAAATCTGCTAAACTTTTTAAAGGTAACTTAAATTCTTTTGTTTAGAACACACCTGCTGTTTTACACCATCGATGCTTTGTGGTGCTTATCAACTAACTGGAATTCTTTTTCTGTATTCTTTACCACAGACCTCATTCACAAGCTCCAATGTTTCGGTGGCATTCCCATATGTTGATGTGTCAGATGGAAAGAACACACTTGAAAATTCCTTGATTTCAGGATTTGTCGAGAACTGTGGGAATGGCTTAGGTGTGAATCATATTGCTTACATGGAATCTTGTTCTGTTGATGGTGAAAACCTGAAAAAACTGAAAGGACTGCATTCGCTTGAGGTGCTTTTACTATTTATTGTATTTTTAACCGCTCTGACAAGGCTTATGTAAGCATTTGAGTAAAAGATCCTTAGTTCTGAGGGTCTTAAATAAACATATCCAGGATTTTGTGAGCTCGAGGATGGAAACTGCAGCAAGTGGAAAGACGGATTTAATCGTGTTCTGTGATGAAGGCTCCCAGGAATTAGGCCAAGCTCGATCTGAAGGTATATTGGTAATTGCACTCATGCATATGATAGGCATCACGGAGAAAGTATTCAGCATATTTTTATAGATTTTTTGTTAATATAGAAATATTTTTAAATAGTTATAGTGGGGATTTTGTTAAGATTAAAGGAGATGTGAACGGCGAGAAATAAAAAGTTTGATTCCATTGTGGATCATTCCTGCCATGTGGCATTCTGGAATTTCAATTTAGGAACCTGTGTCCTTTTTGAGTCAAAATATTAGAGTAGTTCGTTTCTCTAGAGTTTAATCTGTATGTAACAATTACTAATGGAATGTGCAGGGAAAACTTTATCTGCGCTAGTGAATTTTATGGAAAAGTCTGGCGCCACATATGCAGTTCTATATGCTTCGGATCCTTACAGGTCCCATCAATACAATTCTCACTTGGCAATGAGGTTTCTGGCAGAAGGAAATATTTCTGCAAATTCCACCCTCTGTGATGGTGTTTGCCAAATCAAGTCCTCTCTGCTTGAAGGGCTTTTTGTTGTAAGTTTCTTCTTTTTCTCATAGCATCTTGCCACTGATAAGTTCAATCTTGTCTGGCCTTTTAAACATCATATTTCATCATTTATCATTTGATTCGTCATATTATATTGGGTAATGTGTTATTATTTGGCACTTAGGAATTTTTTTGATCCCTGCATCAGTGTTAAAAATGCAACTTTTATACCAATTGGTCAAGCTATCATCCTTTCCTTCTTATCGGCTTTTCCTGGCCTAGTAGAATTTGGAGTACGCTAACCAGGCTTTTATGGCGCTTGTCTGTATCTTCCTCAGCTAAAAATTCGGCATTGTTCGAGAGAGGGGTTTAGTGTCAGGTGGACATTCATAAAAATTTTGTAAATCGTTTATGGAGGAGCATTGCTCCGTAACGGATCGCATTTTAATGAGGAAACAAGCGATCCAGCAAACAAGAGTATATGGATTCTGTTGCTTACATGGTTATAGCATATACCTGGCTCTTGTGTGATATCGCACTGTGCAGTTACACACAAAAAAATAAGAAGGGGGGGGGGGGGGGTAGCGATGCAAAGTGTTGCTGATCAATTTTACCATTTTATTTAGTCTTAATACCCCTAACTATCCCTGTTTTCCTCTATTAATTGTGTTAATTTTGTTCGTTGCAGAAAACTTCCCTAAACTTTGGTTTTGGGGGAGCCCCCCCCCCCCCTCCCAAACAAAAATCACACATACACACACAAACCTATTCTTAAATGTGCAATTTGAGGGGAGCTTACTGCAATGAATTTTCTTACAATGGTTTTGTGAAAATACAACGTTTTTAAGGGTCGTTTAGTGTAATTTACCCTTTTAACTATATAACAAAATTTTTAATACTCATTTGAATTTTATCCCCTGTTATATGTAATATATCTCATGGCCATGGCTTTCAGGCGATCGTGCTGCTCATAATACTAATATCAGGGCTATGTTGTATGATGGGGATTGACACTCCTACAAGATTCGAAAGTCCCCAGGAATCATAAATAATATGCTTTACCATAAATTTTTTTCATGTGACAACAGTCTTTGAGTCGCGGTTGCTTCTGCGAGACGCTTTATGTTTTTTTCCGTCTGTAAAGATGCATTCTGGTTTGTTACCAATAACAAACAGCTTAAAATGTAGCAGTGCTTAATTATAAAAGCATAATGTATCTAAGTTTAGCTCCTCAGATGAAATTTACTGTACCATTTACTACTGCCCTGTTGCTTGTATCCATATTTTTTGTGGTCGCAGGACTTCATTAAGGCATTTAATGGAGTCTTATCTGGAATATGATTTACGAGGTCTTTTATAAGTTCAGTTTGAACACCATGTACATGTCAATGAGATGGATGCTGTTTGGGGCTTGAAGTACTGAATAATTTTGATGAAAAGTGTTAAATATGCCAAACCTTTTATATTTTCGCCCACCTTTTCTATTATCAACTTGTGTATATTCCATATTTGATAGCGTTTGGGTTATTGGAAAATGTGAGATTCAGTAGCATATGTGGCCAAACTTCTTATGCTGGGTCATGATGCCATCAAAGATGCTTGCATATTTGTCATCTATTAATGCCTCACTTGTTTTGCTAAACCTTGTTTTAATTTTTTCTGTAGAACAACAGTCCTGCTAATGTTAGCAGCCCTTTTCTTTTTAATCTTTTGTGTTCTGGCAATGTTCTTATTGTGCGATAGGAGGAAGATCGACGTGATCTTGCTTGTGAAGGTAATCTATCTGAGCTTGCAAATGGAGTCTTGAACTCGCTGTTGCTAATGAAGTATGGAAAGTAACTTGATGATGGAGAAAATTAAAGGTCAGGGGCAGTGCGGAAGGTTGTGCAGCACCCATACAATGGGGCAAATAGAGTGGAATTATTTGGTGTGCCAGGTGTAGTATATCCGAGCATAAGAAAAAGAGATGGAGGATTTTGGGTATCATTTAGGCGCTTGGTGGGGTCTGTGTTCTTATTCCTCTCTCTCATGTTCAGTTATATCTGGTCAGTATACTGGATAATTTCTCGTGCAGTCTGTAGAGGCTATCAAGTTTATGCTGGCATGCAAAATTCCCATTTGGTCTTTAGGACCAAGGAAACTATATCCTAAAATAGAAATGGTTTATACCTCAAAGTGTTTGAAGGATTTTGTCTGATCTTTTGGTCAACAATGTTATTGGGGAGGCCAATATGATTAAAAACCCATATGAGACTATGGCATGATCCAAACTCTGGAACGACCTTGGAATGAAGCATAATCACCTCTTGAATGCCATTGGGCCTTCAACTGGCTCTGAATCTCATAGATCTCTCTGTCTCTCTGTCTCTCTCTCTCAACCCCACTGAACAAGTTCCCGCGCAGTTAGACAACGGAACAAGTCAGTCGCCACCGGTAATGACACTCACGTGCTGCTTATTATTAATATCTACAGATACCGCCACTGATATCTTGTCTTTATGCTTTCCAAGCTCATCATATATGTCAAGCTTGATGATTTCCATTTAGAGGTTATTAATTTTGTATAATGTTAACTAAATGACTAGGTTATAAATAGAGATCACACGGAACATGTTCCATCCAAAGTTGTTAAATCGTGATACGTTTCATGTTTCATTTTTTTTATTTATCGTATCGTATATCGTATTGTAATAGATAAAATTTCATGTTACAATAATGAAATAATTATGTATAGAACCAATTATAATTTTTAAAACGATCAAATTAGCAACATAGAGCCACATACAAGCTAAACCAAATTTCAAAATTGCAACTTCGCAAATACATACATATAAATTCATGCATTTGATAATCAAATAATACCAAAACAATCCAATATATTCATCCATATGTCGTAATTCATAAACATAAGCGCGATAAGTTTTATAATTCATAACTAAAACATTACAACCAAGTTGTCAAAAGACTCAACATCACTACCAAACAAAGTTGATGTTCCAAAAAATCAATCTTCTCCAATTGATTAATCACTATCGTTATAATATTAAGAGATAACTTCACTCTCCAAAATCTCCGGGTATTCATCATTTTCACACTTAACGAAATCTTCTTCCTCATCAATATGCATTATAATTATTAACTAGCTCATCCGGGTGTTTCCAAGCAAGTTTTAAACCTTGAGAACTTCTACCTGTACCGGTTTCCTTCACCCGGAGAGCGTACCCTCGATCCAATTATCACATATCCATCAATAGTCTGATTTTGTAACCATGGATCAAATTGATCCTTGAATTTGGCATTAACAATTTAACATCTCTCTACGGGAAGAACAAAGATAAAAAAAACAAGTTAAAGATCATCCGGTGCCACATCGATCCAACAATGACTACATTTTTCTTTTTTCTCTCCCTCTCTCTCTCAATCTCTCTCCACCCTTTTCTTTATAACTAGCACTTAATTTGATGCTGCCATTTACATGGACATAGTAAGTGAGATGATAGTCCTGTCAAAATGATGGTCATTTTCTTACATTCTAAAACTCGTACTGAACATAAATGATGAGTGATATAATGAATGGTGAATGTGAAAAAAAAAGTTGGTTGTAAAGGCCTATCCATTCGCTCTCAGTAATATTGGCTTGACTTTCTTATCCGGCACCACCAAACAACGGAATGAGCGCTTGTGCGAAAACGGTAGCACATATGTTTTCTTGCTCAAGTATGAACTACCCGCAAGAAAACGAATTAAGCAATCAACCTTAAGAACTTTATGCAAGGTAGTTCCTTTGAAATATAGCAGGCGTTATTCAAACCAATTGAGCGTGCTATATTCAGTCGCGCTCATCCGTTTACCCTTACGAGTAAGCAAGTTCAAGCTACCTTAGAGTGAGTGATTTTCACACCAGTAGTCTGGGAAAACCGAGATCTATGGGGTTGAACCAACAGCTTCCGGTTCCGTTAGAAAGGACTCCACTGACACCTTTTCCTTTCGCGTGTATATATATATAAACAAGGTTTCATTATTTACTATATTTACATGGCCTCAAAATTTAACCTAGTTGCAATATTGTATTTTTGAATACCAACCGTACGAGCTCGGAGAAAAAATAATATGATCATAAAATCCAAAATGTTATCCGAAGTCATCTAACTATTATCTAAGCCATCTTTTTTAAATTTTCTTGTATTGTCTGAATGCATTGCATCCTTACCGCATAATATTTTCATGCTTACATGGCAGTCAAGAAAAACAAAAAAGGATGTACCTCTTGGCCCCACCTCATGATCCCATCGTCTCTTGATCCTAATCTACTCATTCATGCCTGTCGTTTCTTTATCTCTTCAACACATCAGTGGTAACTTTCCCATTTCGCCTCATCTCAAATATATCCATTAAATTAAAGCTATAGTCATAATTAATTAGAGATGCATTTGCTTCGTTTCAGGTCAAGATCTCATGACAACTGCATGCACTTCATGTGAGTACCCACTGATCTCAGAAGGATAAGGTGTGGATGTGTTCTTACCTTAACCAAATGAGTGAATTTTAATGATATCATAAACAAGAGGAAAAAGTGCTTTGAGGTCGGCTTTTTTTTTTTTTGGTAGCCTTTCAAATATTCAAATGCTTTATATTGCCAAAGAAAGAGGGATCTAGAGTGAAAAGGTTAAAGTCTACTTTCTTTTTATAATTTCTTTTGGCAACCCTGGGAAGAGAGAGAGGGAGAGAGAGGGTCATGATATACATAATAGATATTGTTGGAAGGCATTGAAATGATATATATTCAATTGTATCGTACGGGGTTGGTGACCATAATTTAATATTTTCGGGACAAATTCATGGATCTCCTAGGTTCGTGTGTACTGTGTGCATATGTGTGTTAGCGTGTGTGTGTGAGGGTTAGGTTTACGGGCTAGTTTAATATGCCAATTTAATATATATATATATATATATATATATATATATATATATATATAAATAAAAGAAAACGGGTTATCGGCTAGCTGGCTGATATTTAGCCCTCAAATGTATGTGTATGAAAAATTAAAGAATTTTAAGAACTCTAACTCATGTATCAGATGAAATTTATATTGCATTATCGAAAAACGTTTATTTTTGCACCCATCGATGCATTGTTTAGTGGTCTTCAAATCTCTTGAATTTTCATACGCAGACATTTGAGGGTGGGTGATCAACTTTAACGGATTGGATCGTCAAAATATGTCGTAAATCGAGAGTTCCCGTTTTTAAAAAATGCGGACCGGTTTGTAATGGATATATATATATATATATATATATATATATATATATATATATATATATATAGATGAGAATAATGGAGGAAAGAGGCTCTAGGAGGATTTTTTCGTTAGGTGGAGCAAAAAATTTCACCCTCCACCATTTTTCCGACGATCGGCATTCGTCATCATCATCTTTATCATCTAAGATGTTGATACACCAAATTTTATGTGACTCCATCACCTTTTCACCGTTGATTTAGTGGGTGCGAATTTAACGGTTTATTGTCAATAAAATTTTTTACATTGCTAAATCTACGGTGAAAAGGTATTGGAATCACATGAAATTTGGTGTATCAACATCTTAGATGATAAAGATGATGACGGGTGCCGGTCATCGAATAAAATGATGGAGGGTGTAGTTTTTTGACGCCACATAACGAAAAAGCCTTCTTATATATATATATATATATATATATATATATATATATATATATATAGATAGAGAGAGAGAGAGAGAGAGAGAGAGAGAGAAGAATTTGGAAACAAATTCTTCTCATCTTTCACCATTAGATTAATTTTGGGATTTGTGCATTCAATTAGGTTATATTTGGTAATAAATAAAAGCTTTTATTCATAATTGTTAGCATAAATCCTAAAATTAATCTAATAGTGAAAATGTGGGAAGAATTTGTTTCCAAATCCTTCCGATAGTATCCTAATCGAACTATATATATATAAAGGACGGGCGCCAAAAAGGTCTGATGGAGGTCGGAGTCTCCATCAGATGTTGTCATCCGTCGATCTTGTGGTTAGCCGAGCTGAACAGTTGAGATTTGTGGTGGAGGTTGAGCGTGTGGGTCTCAATGGATTGTTGGATGTCGTTGACACCGAGCTACCTGCAAGGGAAGTCCCGGGATGGAAAACCACCGTAGAACCCTCCGACGATTAAGTACCGATGAATAATACTAGAAGGGTAGCAGCGTATTGGAAATGAGTTCGAGATACCCTCGTCGTTTGGAAGAGAGGTTTATATAGCGGTCGCATGGAGTGAATCGGCGCGAGATTCCCGCCATCCGTTATGCCCCCGCCTCACGTTCGGGTTGATGGTGGGGTACGTTCATTAATGGAGGGATACACTCATTAATGGAGAAACACACCAGCATGGGATGCTGGACGTGGAGCGGTGGAGATCTCGTTTTGGCGAGATACACAAAGCCGTTATGGGGGTGCTTAGGCTCCGTGCTCTCGGTTGAACAGGGAAGCCAAGGAAGCTCAGATCGGTGGATATCCCGAAGGCGAGCGAGAAGGCCGAGGAAGCTCAGCTCTATAACAATTCGGAGACGAGCAAGGAGGTTGTAGAAGCTTGGCTGTAGGATTGCTCGGAGGCGAGCCGTTGGCAGGTTGCTAGGCAAATAGGGATGGTACTCCGGGGAGGTCTCTCCATGGTTGGATGCAACCTCGGAGAAGAGGCGTTAAGGAATGTCCCCCGCATCACACTTATTCTAGCTCCATAGCCCACAGGAATCTAGCGGGCTTAAGCGGATGACACGCCATCCGCCACGTGTTGTAATCTGGGGAGTTCCCATTTACGGGTATCATCATTAGCCCCCACTCTCGTTCGGACCTGTTTATGGGTCGGATCATGAGTGGTCTGCTCGGTTTTCTTCCTTCAGCTTGGCGTCGATGAATTTTCGTGGTAGATTGTTTGGGACGATGTGGTGTTTGGCGGCCGTGTCCCTTCGATCTCCGGATCCACGCGACGATTTACAGTACATCTAGGTTCCTGTGCATATCCTTGATGACGTCAGCGGATAGGCGATATGATTGCGCCATAAAGGAGACGTCGCTTAGCTAGCTCAGGCAGTCGATCTTCATGCCACGTGGCCACCCTTGGGTGGTGGACTGCAAGATGTCGCCAGTCGGATCCGTGTGAGGGGGAGACATCTAATGGTCGGTTGCCACATGGCGTCATCGGGACCGTGGGGTGCGACGCTTCGTTTTAGCTGGAGTGGATTTGGACCGTTGGAGGGTTTTTTCTGGGCGTATAAATAGGAGAGGCCTTTCCTTAAGAAACACTTTTGCTTTAGTTGCCTCCCTTGTCTGAAGATTGCCTGGCGCTCCGTCACTTAGGTCGGATCTTCAGCCAAAATCCATCTTCAGTCGATCTTTCCTTGAATCAGGTTAGATTTCTTCTTCTGAAGTTTCCGTTGATGTAGCTAGGGTTGAGTCGGGTAACAAGGTTTCAACTTCTGAAGCCGAGTCTAGCGGGTCATCTTCTTCTTCCCCGGCTTATGATAGCCGAGGAAGTTCCTCTTCTTCTTCTTCTGCGCCGGGCTCGCCCCCAAGGGGTGGTGACGCCCTTGTTCTTCGTCGTCAGGTGGCAAAGAAGGCCCCTAACGTGCGCATCGAAAATACCCGTGATGCACCTTCGATATTGAATTGATTGGACGAGCTTTCCGATATCCGGGCTCGTTTCTACATCGCCTCTGGTTATTCACTTTGTCTGGCCAGAGAGGGTGAACGAGCAGTACAGGGCAATAAGATTTCTCTGTACCCGGAAGTGTTCCGAGCAGGGATGCGTCTTCCCTTCTCATTCAAGATTTGTGCTGTTCTCCATTGCTTCCGGCTTGCCCTGGACCAGCTAGCGCCAAACTCGTGGAGAATTCTCCTCGGGTTCCTGGTCCGATTGAAAATTGATCGGATCCCCTTCGACTTGAGCCTCCTTCTTTCCTTCCTTTGCTACAAAAATCACCCTGGCACTTGAAAAGAAGAGCCGAGCTGGGTTTACCTTTCTTTTAAAAAACATAAGGGTGGGACGGTCGGGTCAGGAGTAGTGGTCGTCCCTTCTTCTATCTATGAGTGCAAGGAGAAGTTTGTTTTCGTCGATCCTCCGGAGGGAGAGGATTGGCCAGTGCCCACCAAATGGCATAGGACGGATCGCCCAAGGGTCAAGCAGTTAAACACCCCAGAGGCGGGGATAATGTCGCAGTGGGAGACGATCCAACATGCCGATGTTCTTCTTTCTGAGAAGGCCTTGAGCTGGGCGGGACTCAGTCCTGCACACTTCAGGGGTAAGTTGGGACTTCGTAGATTAATTTAGGCTTAGCATAATTTGGTCATTCCTACTGCTGACTTTTTCCTTTGTTTTCTTCCGCAGAGCCAATGGATCGATCGAAGATAATGGCCGCTAAGGCGCAGGGGAGGAAGGGCGGCGGAGCTAGTTTGTCTCCCAACAAGCTCCTCCCGCCAAGGTAGATGTTGCTCCTCCCGTCTCGAAAGAATGCCGGGATGGAGGGCAGAAGCACGCCCGGGATCTGGCTCCCCGGGACAGGACGGAGACGCCGCCCTTCGCCGAGTCTCCGGCCAAGAGACTCAAGAAAGTGGTTTCTCGGCCACCCTCGGCCGGGATACAGGTGCAGGAAGGTGACTTCAGCATCGAGGGGCCATCGGGGCTTTCTATGGTCGACAGCTTGCTGGCGGACACGGAGAAAGCAGCGGGGGCAAAAATTCCCCGGGGCACCATGAAGGCCCTAGTGGCGGCAATAGCCCAAGAGGTAGTCTAGGTTGGTAATCTTCTAAAAAAATTCCAATTACTTTTTCCTCTGTTTAGCTTCTGACGAAAACTGTTCATGTCTTTATGCAGGTCCTCCAGCATTATGCCCTCCTTGACGCTATGGGATTGAGGAGATGGCCCCGGCGATGAAAAAGGCCGGAGAGTCATCCTCGCGCGAAGAAGAGCTTCTTGCTAAACTGGAGGAGGCGGAGGAAAATGAAGCCTTCCTGGACTCGAGGCTGGTCGCAGAGTGCCTAACGGTCGCTAGGCTGAAGGAGTATAACCGGGCCTTTCAGGCCCGGGTCAGTGAGGTTAACGAGCTCTATGACGCCATGAAGAGGAAGAGAGACTCGTTTAAGAAAGATGCCCGGATGGCCCACGAGGCAGTGAAGCGGGCCGAGGGTAGGACCCGTGGAAGATTACAAGGCGTCCGACCAAATTTATGTCGATCTACCCGATTCCGCAGCCGTTGAGTGGCACAATGCCCTCGACGCCGTTAAGGAAGAAATGCCCGGTTTCGATGACTGAGAGCTTCGAGCAAGGTATCTCCTTGCGGAGGAAGGACCCCTCGGCAGTAGCGCCAAGCTGGCAGGTAGAGATGAGGCTGCGGTCGAAGGCGCCAACCCGGCGGTTGCGGTCGAGGCCCCTGGTGGATCGACCGAGCAGGCGGACGGTGTGGAAGCCCTTACCGAGAAGGTGGTTTGAAGCCGCCGTCCTTCCTGTTCCCTATCCCCCTTTTCTTCTTTTATTTCTGTAGGCCTTCGGGCATTTTGTAAAGCTGAGGAGATTATAATACCTTGTATATAATTTGGAATGTCAATAAAGTATTTTTAGCTCGTCCATAATGTGCATGGCTGTAATGTTTTCATCCTTATTTATTTCATAAGTATGGATAGACCAATGTCCCTCCTTACCCCGGAGTCGAGGCTACGTAGACCGGGAGAACACTAAACACGGATACCAAGTAGAAATAGGCCTTAGTAGAGCTTAGCGTGGTCGCTCCCTCGGATCTGAGTGGGGTTGGAGTTGCGCCAGTTACCGATCGAATCCGAGCTTTATCTTCTTGGGTGAGCTTATCTACTTCGTGCCCGGGTATGGTTGGCCTATCGACTTTGATGTGTGGCCTCAGGTTCCGCCGTTAAGGCCGAGCAGGAAGCCACCTGTCGGCCTCGCGATGAAGGATTTGAATCCATAACATTGTCTAGCAGGAAGCTACCCGCTGCAGATGGGCCGAGCAGGAAGCTTCTTGGACGCCTCATGATGACGGCTTTGGATCCACATCGTTGTTGGGAAGGAAGCTATCCGCTGCGGATGGCTGAGCAGGAAGCTGCTTGGCCGCCTCTTAATGAGGGCTTTGGATCCACAGCGTTGCTGGGCAGGAGGCTACCCGCTGCGGATGGGCCGAGCAGGAAGCTGCTTGACTGTCTTATGATGAGGGCTTTAGATCCACAGCATTGTTGGGTAGGAGGCTACCGACTGCGGATGGACCGAGCAGGAAGCTACTTGGCCGCCTCATGATGAGGGCTTTGGATCTACAACATTGCTGGGCAGGAAGCTACCCGATACGGATGGCCCAATCAGGAAGCTGCTTGGCCGCCTCATGGTGAGGGTTTTAGATCCACCACGTTGTTGGACAGGAAGCTACCCGCTGCGGATGGGCCGAGCAGGAAGCTGCTTGGCCGTCTTATGGTGAGGGTTTTAGATCCACCATGTTGTTGGGCAGGAAGCTACCCACTGCGGATGGGCCGAGCAGAAAGCTGCTTGGCCGTCTCATGGTGAGGGCTTAGGGATAAGAATCTATTCATGTGGACTGGTTGACGGATGCTTGGATTGTCATGACTTCGGTATTTTGAGCTTGATTCTCGGAGCTACGCGGTGTGTAGCGGGCATCTCGTGATATGCGCTACGTGGTGCATGGCGGGCATCATGAGATATGCGCGAATCTCCTAAAGATGCCGGTCAATTTTCCTTGATCCGCGCGAAAGGGAAGGAGCCAGTGACCGGACGCTACGTGGCGGTGCCTTACCGGGGAGATGCGATATCCCATGATTCGCGTCGTAGCGTGAGGATATCTCGATCGTTGGAGGATTTTTGTTGAGGCTATAAATAGTGGATGTTTGGCCCCTTCTTAGGCACCATGAAGTATTTGACCGTTTTTCGCAGTCTGTAGTTTCCTGATGGCCGGTGACAGATACAACATTCGAGACGTCATGACACACAACGACGTTTATCATTACGGCTTTGACGGTTCTGAGGCGACATACGAGACCGTGATAGGCCGCCTAGAGAGTCATTGCATGCGTTGCTCCCGCGCCGATCCCCCTTCTGCAGGTGCTTATCTATGCGATCCGAAGGTCCTCTGTAACACCCTAACACTGTTATACTATATATTATTTGGGGTATTTCAAATCTTGCGACATATTTCTTTATTATTATTTGCTTTTGGGTGCGGATAGTGCAGTTGGTAACTGTGGTTAGTATCCGACCCGACCTGTATATTTGAAACCCATCATAGTTCAAGATTATGTCAAATATTTGCTAGTACAGAGAATCCATACACATCTAAATTCTATACATACATAATATATTTTGTATTCGCATATATTTTAATAATACAAATAAAAACCAAATAATATATTTTTAATATTTAGCATTGCATGTCATCATACCCTATATTATGTGGTTGCATCCATACATCATATTCATGTCCTAATTGCTAAAACAGACTCGTTTGGATTGCTACGTATATTTATGTAGATCCGTACTTGGGGGTATGCATTTTTATTGACAGGACATTGTATTATGGTTTAAATTTTTACGTATATTCTTTATATTTAAAAACTATATTTTAGAAGGGACCCGGGTAATATTCGGAGTAATTTGATATTAGCTGTATAGTCCTAATATATATATATATTATAATATTTTTCTAAACTAAACTAACAGTATATACAGTGAGAATAATGGAGAAAAGAGGCCATAGGAGGGGATTTCCTCCTATGGCGTCGAAAAAATACAACCCCCACAATTTTTTCCGACGATCGGAATCCATCATCATCATCGTTATCATCTAAGATGTGCATATACCAAATTTCATGTGATTCCACTACTTTTTCACCGTTGAATTAGCAATGTAAAAAGTTCTATTGTTGGTAAACCATTAATTTTGCACCAACTAAATCAATGGTGAAAAAATGGTATAATCACATGAAATTTGGTGTATCCACATCATAGATGATAAAGATGGAGGTGATGTATGCCAATCGTTGAAAAAAATCACGGAGGGTGCATTTTTCCGACGCCATAGGAGGAAATCCCTTCCTATGGCACCTTTCCTCCATTAACCTCATATATAATATATATAATATATAATATAAACTAATATATATCTCTCTCTTCTCATGTCTGTCTCTCTCTCTCCCCCCGCTCTCTCTCACTATATATATTTTAAAACCTAATATTTAAAACCCTCTCTTTCTCTTCTTCCTCACATCCCCGCGAGAAACCCTACCCATACCCTCGCTAAACCCTCGCTGCTATTCACCTCGTCCTCACCCCTCACCATCTTCTCCTCACCACCTCCGATACCTCCTTTCCTCTCCTTCCCGAGCACCACCCCTGCACCCCACGACGCCAACCCAAGAAACCACACCCTTGCCGGAGCCCTCGTCATCGCTGCCCATTGCTAGCACCATCTCCTCTTCCTCACCTCCCTCTTCTCTTCCAGACTCCCCAGATCACCAGCACCACACCCTTGGCACCTTCCCGATCCCGATCATCGACCCAGAAACCCACAGCCACCTCGCCGACGCAGCACTTCACCGTCGGCCATCGTTGCCGTCATCTCGCCACATTTCCTCTGTCCTCGCCACCCCAGAACCCAACACCAGCAGCGACCCCACTCCTATTCTTCATTTATTTCTTTTCTTGATCTTTTCTTGATTCTCCGATCAGCTCACCGGAGTTGCGCGCGTCGCCGACGATCCAGACGACCCAGCCACCGTCGTTGTCCAGTCCAGTCACTACGTCACGTCACTGCTCAGCCAGGTCCAGTCCTGCACGCATAAGTTTGCATCGCGGCGTTATTCCGACGTCGGACGTGGCATCCGTATCTCGACGTGAGATCCGATCAGGCAAGTTTTAAAATTGCAACATGCTATGTTATTATATCAATAATTATATGAATAAGAATAGTGCATGTGTTTTATTACTCAGCAAATATTAAAGATTTACAGTTTTACGGTATCTGTCTGTATCCGTAATGATAATAGCATATCTAGTTGCATGACGGAACATCATGATATCATTATACTACTATAATAGTATAATATGTTATCTAGTTTGCATCATACATGGTAATAGACGTGTAATGGCTATTACAGATAGATACATATGCACCCTGGCATCAGTTGTGTTTACCGTGTTCCGATATTGATTACAGTTTCACATTAGCATCTATTTTGGGTAATATACATTGCATGACATGTTCACGACACATTACCAGACTTGTTACTTGGATATTATTGCTAATGCTGACAATCCTGACTTATTGTCCTGATGGACGTGACTTGTTGTCTACATAGACAAAATCTGTACATGCTAGATCCTGTGTTGGCATTAGATTCATATCATAAATACCTGATTTGAACACAAAACCTTAGGAGTAAGGGGAAATCAATAATGAAAGCTGACTTATAATTCAACAGTTCGATACTTATACTGATTAGTCTTTACGGACTCGGCCAGCCACAGAATGATGCTGCTGACATCATTCATCTGTACATGTTACCTGTTTACTGCTTAGCGGCACGTCTCGGATTCAACTCGAGAATTTTGACCGTGGTCTCGGACACGCACGAGATACCATTGAGTTACATCGACGATTCTATTAAATTGATTTCAAAGACTTTTAGAATAGATAATCTAGAAGTACAATTTTTGAATACACATCATGTTAGTTATATGTATGCCCTAGTGGCCATTATTATACATGTGATGTATATTATAGTGGATGCTTGGACATATATAGGGAGAACTTTCTTGCTCGACATGATAGTATGCTATCTGGTTTCTCTTTATCTTAACATATACACATATTGTCTCTCTATTACATGTTGATAAAGCCCTTATGATGAGTACTTGACTACCCGGATTATGATGTAGATCATACTAGTGGGGCAAATATAGTCAGTAAGTACATCCTTCAAATGTTCCTAGTCGTGGGGGGTATTGAGATGGGGTATCGATATTACAGAGTAGACTAGCGTATATACTTCTCGACCCATATGATGGGCGATGGATGATCCCATATCCATTGGTATTTGACATCAAAGAAGGTATACGGGAGCTCAGTGGAGATTAAGTACACTGAACGGACTCGCCGAGAACTCCTAGATGGTATTATACCTATGTCAGATAGCAGTTCTCTGGTGACACTGGTACAGGTTAGTTTGTCGACCCGAGATCGTCATAGAGTCTTGTGTGATTCCTACTGTGCTTTGATTTCCACCTTACCACGTTCAAGAGATTATGCAAAACGGTGGTTTTTGGGTACAGTCCCGAGTCACATGGAGGCAATGAGCGATAGGAGGGGATTTCGTCTCTCCCGGTATTGAGGGTTGATATTGCGCTATGCTTGATTGGCCATAACAGGAAATCCCTGGCCAGGGTTGCTGAGATTTACTGGTAAGTGTTATCAGTAGTTTCTCGAACCGTTATGGGCATGACATCGGCATGACTTATCAGGCTATTGGGGTCTGACGTTTACCACCCCCAGGCTGCGATATGCGACATATCAAACGAAGAGACCGGACTGTACGGTAGTGTTACTGATTGGATTCGCAGGTGTATGAGTAGGCTTGCTTGTCGCTCAATACCCGGATGGTCGTTACGTTTAGCAGACCGCTCGCGGCTTGTGGGTGACTGATATGATCACCACCTACTGCTGGCATATTGATGAGTGTTTAAAGTCTTACACAGAGGTTTCCTGACTCAAGCGAAATGAAGTAGGAGCACATATGCGATATGTGCGGTATCGAGATTAATGCGCGTATGTGATACCGCATTCTATTCTCGCGATATGTGATATCGGTCGGTTATATGTGATATAGCTGGGTTATCAGATCAAGTGTTAATTCGATAAATTGATACATTTGATATTAGTCGGTTGTATGTGACATAGCCGGATTATTAAATCAAGTGTTGATTTAATAATTTAATGTATAATTATATATTTGATATATTATCTTATATTAACTAATATTAGCTCACTTAATATTTCTTTTTCTCACTTGTGTGCATATAGTATATATGTGATATATATTAATGTACATTTTTTGTGTCATGCTTGATGCCACATGCTTCATGGGTATATAAGACTCACACCATGCTCTTAATAATTAAAGGTTTTTATTTATTTTATTAATTCACAAATTGGTGGAATTAATCATGGTTGAAGCTTGTAGAAGCTTGTAGAGTCCATTGACTTAGTCCACTAATTTGTTTTACTTAAAATATTTATTAACCTAACCATTATCTAGCCATAGTTTAGTCTCTACATGAGTTAGTATACGATACAAACCCACCCATGGTTTCTATTCTCACCTCATGAGTTTTATTCTCTTCTCCATTTTCATCTTCTTCTTCATCAAGGAAAAGCTTTCTACCTTTTCTCAAGGTGAAGAAATATTGTGAGAAAAATAAATCTAAAGTGAGCAAAATTTCTACTTCATCATCCTCTACTATACTAGCCATTTAATGTAGAGTGTTTGCTTCACTAAACCCTAATTAGTGAAGATGTAGCTTGGGTTGGTGTTTCCTCGAAGTAGATCATCTTCGGCCTCGAAGACTTCAAACAAGCTTGTTCCGTTTATCCTGTGAAGCCTTTCTAAATTCTGGGAGTTCACTAGTTGGAGCGAAGGGACTAGTATACAGAGCTATTGAAGTGAAGGACCGGTCTACAAAGGTTGTATTTCTTGTTTACTTAGATGTAAAGATGTTTAAATTCTAGTTACGTCTAATTCTCTAGTTAAGATTCTAGGTTAGGGTTCTTTAGTGCGCCAAAATAAAAATGGCATGGTGGATACCTCCTGAAACCCAGCGGCGACCTACGGAACCATGCAGTGGTATCAGAGCCATGCTAGAGAATTAGATGATGTTGTAGTATTATGAAACCGAAACAACTCCAAAACACACGAAATAAAAACCTAGTTTCTGTCGAAATTTTCAGAGCGTCTAAATTTTTTTAAGCAATTGCAGAATGTTATATGAGATGTAACATGAACACCACAGAAAATTTAGCCACCATCACCGGATTTTAGCCGGCCACATGAAGACAAAAACCTGCCTGCTCGGTTTTTCTACATTGTTTTGGGTTGAATTTTTTATGGTGTTCCAGTCTCTGGGTTTTGGTGTTTCAGGTATTGCTTGTTTTTACTGATATTGCATGTGATGTTATATTTCTGTAAAGGCAATTCGGAGTGTTTCGTAGTCGTAATTCTAACATCATTTAGGGTTATTTAGACGACGTTAAAAGGTTCGAACGGATATCAATGACTCATTTTTTCCCTTGCTGAAAATTTTCCAAGAGTTGGATTTTTCAAGTTTAAGATCTTCAGAAAATCATGCAGGTGATTCTGTGGACCCTCTAGAAGAACGAAATCCTAACTCGATTCTGTGACCTTCGGAACCGCCACCAAACCCTAGAGTTTGTGTTAGTTTCGCGGCGCCATAGGTGAGGCAAGAGTTGGCCCTTCTACGACTGGTCCTTAGGTGCTGTGGCATGTTCTGGGTATTTTTTTATACTCCGCTCAAGTGTTAAGCTCTTTGGGAAATTTTGGGTGTTTGTTTATTCGATCGAAAAGTTTAACATCGTCTAGCTATCTGTGATTGTGATACAATACTTGGAATCCACAATATTTAGTTTTGTGAAAACTAATTTGAATTTTATAAATCTAGCAATTCAGTCTCATTTGATCGGTTGCCATGGAATTTTTATGTGGATCAAAATTCTGTCGCAATCACATAGCATACGCGGATACTCGCCGGGCAACCTTACTAGATAGCCACGCCCCATAACTCCGACCAAGTGACTGTAGGAGAACCCCATCGCCAAAAGCATTCGTTCGGGTGCTCGTGGCTGCGGTGTTCCACCTAAGTGCATTTCGTCGACGGTATCGGGGGTGCGTCTGTCTACTAAAGTTTCCGACGAGCATTCGATCAGGCTGTCGGGAATCTTGTTGAATTACCCGACTGGTTATTGAAAAGTGTTTTCAATATCGAGACTAAAATGCGGGGTTTATAATTTTTAGGCATGTGATGTCTAAGGAATTCATTTGGTTGTCATGAAATCCAAAGAATGTGATACATTGGGTTTATGATGTCTAAGGTGGTTGCGGATTCCAATTGTTGTAGTTTTTCACTTTCTTTTCTGCGATGTGGTGTATCGCCGGTTTCGTTAGTATATGTCAACGATAATTGAGATACGTATATTTACTTATGTGTTGCTCTGATATATTATATTGGATCGTTGTGTTTTGAATAGCCGGGTTTTTTTTATGTGAGATGAGAGTTTTTTATTTTCATTCATGTAAAAGCTTGTATGTAATATTCTTTTATTGGGGCACTTCCGGGTTGAGGATGATGTCACCATTGATGTATATTATTTACTTTTCCGCATTAGGATAGACCCAAGAAGGGGAGCACAAGTAACCGGGTTCTAGGGTCCAGTGGGAGACCATCTCGAGGAGTCGAGTCCGGGTCTCCTAACTCTAGAATTGGTAGGGTTGCTTGCCGCTCTCGTAGGGGTCTAAGGATGCGGGTTTAGCTATTTATCGCGACCGTTGAATCCGCGTTTTTTTATTGGCTTAATTAAAACACGGAATTCCTAGTATATCCAATATTTCATATGTGTTCTTCTGCTGCTGATATTCTGTGATGTGATCACTTGATATGTTTAGATGAATGCTTATATTATATATATGATATATAATAAATATTGCTGTTTTCGTTTCTTTTGTGATGCTTAGGAAGCATAATTGATGGGACTTCATTAATGCGATTAATGAAATAAAAGAAACCTAAAAATGTTACAGAATCTTGTTTTAAAAACTGGTAGCTCTAGTTCTTACTTTGCATAGCGATATTCCTTGTAGAATATCCAGCACCATATTTGATAAGGAAAAAGCCGAGATCCCTTCACTGGAAGTGACCTCTTTAGCGAAACTAGCAGATGCTACAACCCACTCGGTTTTGTCTTTTGATTGCTTTTTAAGTTCATGCTTTGCATAGTGGTATTTATGAAATATCCTGCACCTCATTCGATGAGGAAAGAGCCGAGATCCCTTCACCGGGAGTGACCTCTTTAGCAAAATTAGTAAAACCCTAAAAAACACTCCTCTTCAAAATCACTCGATTTTACAACGATATCAATTTCATTACGCAAAAGGTTTTCTTAAAAATCTGTCGTAGCCCTCCGACATTTCAGATAAGGACTATTTAATATTCATGCCGCATTTGTTGGCCTCTGTCAAGACGTAGTATGCGGTAGCTGATTAGTGCTTATCTGCAAAGCATGTGATGCGATTGGATTAGGGTAGTCGTACGACCTTATTGGCCTCTGTCAAGGATCCTGCGGGTGGGTTTAATTCAATCATGAAATGCACGGGTTGAACTTGACTAGAAGCCTATGGTTTGTTGGCCTCTGTCAAGATCATAAGACGTCAGGAGCAAAATATTATCGAGAATTTCAAGTGTTGAAATTTGCAATGAGATTGCATACCTTCTATGAGATAGTTGGATCCTGATACCCACTGCGAGTAAGAGTTACTCCTGGGAGAGTTTTACACATTACAATTAGTCGATCTAGTAGGTGTCTAGAAAGGTGTTAACGGGGTTACTCCCCTGGGAAAACCAGGATTATTTTAATTAGGTCCATGCGAAAGCACAGGGAACCTCCCTCAAAGTAACGACACTGGCCTGGCCGAAAGATTGGTGAACTTATAGGGTGTAATTAATCCCGGCTAGTTTTACCTTTTAGGGTTTGAAGGAAGATTTGATAAAAACAGTGGGAGCCATCCTAATTAGATAAAATAATAACCAATCTAATCTTGCGAGAGCATACGCTGAGTGTTTTTCTTCTCTCTTTCCTGGTAGCAATCATGTCACACCTTAATCAAGATAATAATATGGATGCATTGACCAAACCTACTTATTATACTGAGCTGGGGAACGTTGGTTCCGCTCTATCTTATAATTGTTATAAGTCCGAGCAGGAAATAGGAGAACATCCGGATTCCTACGCAACCCAATCGAGAAATGAGCATGTTGATGCATATTCTTCGGGTGTGTTCGTAACCAAGAACTGTTTCTCAGTTTCCTCTACGTCCTAGGTATAAGATACCGGATTAGAATCCCATATATGTAATCTGTTACATAGGCTACAGAAAGATAGAGAACTGAGATTGGGTAATATGTCTCTATGATGAGTAATGCTGAGTTACCTGTTTCCATTTTGGAGTTATGCACTTGAGAAGCTGCATACCTATCGAATGGGGTTCCATCCAAATCAGTGCCTACCACTCCATATGAGATATGGAATGGGAAGAGACCATGTCTTAAACGAGTTAAGATATAGGGTTGTCCGGCCTATGTTGAAAAGCAAAATCCGGACAAGCTCGAGACAAGGTCAGTTCTGTATAAGTTTGTTGGATATCCCAAACATTTGCGAGGGAATATCTTCTACAACACTCGGAACAAAAGTTGTTTTGTTTATCTGCATACCACCTTTTTAGAAAAGGAATTTCTTATGATGAAATTTGTGGTCATAAGGTAGAACTGGAAGGAGTTCCAGCTGGACAAACTAACTGCTGATGATTTGGTGAAACCAAAGGATTCGATAGTCTCCAACGAGCCTCAGCCTCTCCGTGAATCTAGTAGGGTTCCTCATCCACCTGAGAGATACTATGGTTTCCTCGGTGATGATAGCAGCAAGCTTTGCATCATGGTCGATGATGACCCAACCAGATTCAGGCAGGCCATCACGAGTGGGGACTCTGTGAAATAGCTGGATGCTATGCAATCAGAGATGGAATCCATGTACACCAACAAAGTATGACTTTGAACGTTGCACCTGAAGGGATAAAACCCATTGGGAGCAAATGGATCTTGAGAAGATTTTTGGTGTAGATGGAAAAGTTGATACTTTCAAAACTAGACTTGTAGTAAAATGCTATCGTCAATAACCAGGTGTGGTTAATGATGAAACCTTTTCTCCAGTGGCTATGCTTAAGTCCATCAGGATTAATGCACGCATCGCGGAGTTGGAACATCTGTTTTGATGTGGCAGTTAAAGAGTTTGACTTCATCAAAAAGGTAGATGAACCTTGTATATACAAGAAGGTTGTAGAGAGTAAGGTTGTCTTCCACGTATTGTACATAAATGACATACTTGTAACACCCTAGTTCATGTATACCAATTCCAGTGCACGTGTTTCTTTATTTATGGTATTTTTCCTGATATATTGGGTTTTGGGTGCAAATATTATTTATGACATCTATATTAGTATCCGACCCGAACCGCTTACTTGAAACTTGTTTGATTCATATTTATGATTTATCATGACTGGTTACACATTCATAAATACTGCATACTGACATTTTATCTGACATGCGCATTTTACAATATAACATTTTTAAGTCACGTAAAATATTTTAAAATACATTGCATGGCCTGCATGATACCCCTAACCCCGTGGTAGTATCATCGTATCTTGTTCTCGTCTCGTTCAGTGAAACAGACGTGTTTGGATGGCTACGCGCACGTACGTGCAACCAATCTTGGGGTTATGCATTTTAGTTACCCGAGCATTCATTGTGAAATTTGGACGTCGCATATATTTTTCATATTTTAAATCTGAATTTTTAGACCCGACCTGGGCGTGTTTTGGAGTAAGTTTGTATTTCCCAAAATCTCAAAACGGGCTAATATTATATTATATTCTTTAATTCCATTCTAAATATACGTTTCTTTTTATAACTCTTTAAAGATTTTTTTTAACAGAATCAAACTCTCTCTCTCTACTATTTTATATTAATACTAACTTTATTTTTTTCTTTTCCTAACACCCTTACGTCTCCTTCCACTAACCCATGTTTCCCAATCAGTCTCTCTTCTCTCTCTTTCCATCTTTACAGCTCACAACCCACGCACAACCAACTCTCATTCTCTTTTATGTTTATATACAAATATTCCTCACCTAATCACAGATCTAACTTTTATATATAATATATATATATATTTTTTCTCTAACCTTATTAATACCCATGTTTCCCCCTCCTCTCTTCTGGCACTCTTTCTCTCTCTCTCTTCTTTTCTTTTCTTTTCCATCCGCCTCTCCCGAGCTCGAGCCGGCGCTGTGCACACGCCCGCGCGTCCCGCTCGTCGCCGTCGCCACTACCGCCGACGCCCTCGTCATCCTCCTCTCCTCGACTTCCTCTCCACTTCCCTGCACACCGGAGCTCTTCTTCACTGTGCACTCCCCGACGTGAAGAACCCGCAACCCCACTGTTCCCCTCCGAACGGCGGCCGGGACGTTAGGACGTCCGGCGCCTGGGGTTCGGGGCAGATGCTATTTGGTTTTATCCGTCTATCTCTCCGAAGATGCCAAGTTGATTTATGGCACCGTGTATCGGAGGTTTAGACGGATGCGGCCGATGTAGCAGACTTTGTCAGATTCCCCCTCAGGGTGAGGGGTTTTTTGATTGTGGGGACGCTCTTCCCTGCAGGCGCAAGCCCCTGCAGTTAATTACGCTACCGCATCGCGGTAGCAACTTTCTCCTTCTCCAGAATTTCACTTCGTGTCGTGTGTGTTTGTTTTGTTTGTGATTGCCCGTGGATTGTATACGGAGACTGAGTGATGTCGTCACCCGTAGGACGTGGATTAGTCCAAATCCGTATTTACTTAGATTTGGGTTTGGTGTTTTTAGTTTAAGGATGCATTAGTCGCGTTGCGTCTAAGATCGACTTAAACATTTGTTAAGGATACGTTAGTCCTGTTTTAGACTAAGATCAACTTAACATCATGATTGATTTAATTATCCGGCCGTCGGGACCCGTCACCTCTCTGACGTCGTTGAGGGATTACAACGACAGGCGTCTGAGGGGTTCAGAGATGTACCCTTGAACCAAAGTTAATTTGGAGTTTTATCGTTTATTTGAATGTCTAAGGACACGTTAACCGTATTTGGGGTTAAGATCAACTTAGACGGGACCGTTTAGATCCAACAAAGGAGCGTTTGGGCCCTATTGTGCCAGTTTAGGGACGTGGCGGTCCAATATTAGTTTAGGGACGTTTCGGTCCAATATTAGTTTAGGGACGTTTCGGTCCAATATTAGTTTATGGACGTTTCGGTCCGATATTAGTTTAGGGACGTTTCGGTCCGATATTAGTTTAGGGACGTTTCGGTCCGATGTTAGTTTATGGACATTTCGGTCCATCATTAGTTTAAGGACGTTTCGGTCCAATATTAGTTTAGGGACGTTTCGGTCCGATGTTAGTTTATGGACATTTCGGTCCAATATTCACGTATGTGGTCGTCGGGACCCGTCACCTCTCCGACGTCGTTGAAGGATTACAACGATAGGTGTCGGAGGAGTTCAAAGATGTACCATCGAACCAGATATATATTGATTTCAGAGAGCAATCTTTGCTCAACCGATTTAATTTAAGGACTTACGGCCAAAATTGGGCTAAGTCCAGTTGAAAACGTTCAACATCCTTATTTATTTTTGGTCTATTAGACCTGTGCTAGGGCTTTGCCCCCACTTAAATAATGCATTGCATTACTTCAGGCCATTTATGCCTATTTCGACAGGGCTCTGCCCTTTGCAGATCATTTGTTTTGGTCCATTGGACCTTTCAATTAGGCTCTGCCCTTTCAAACAATGCACAGCATTTTATTTATTAGGCCTGTTAAGCCTTTTGATTGGGCCTGGCCCTTCATGAAGTGAAATACATTGCATTTGTCAGACGCTTCGCGTCTATCACTGAGCGCAAGCGCTTGTGGTGAAGACACGTGTCATGCTCTGGCGAGCGCAAGCGCACTAGCGCAGCGCGTTGCGCTGTTGCGCGGCGCAATTGCGCTGCTGACACGTGGCGCGCTCTCAGCGAGTTGCGCTATTTCCAGAGAGCAAAGCTCTATCTTAAGAGCGCTTAGCGCAAATGGTTTTATGGCCGACACGTGGCGCTCTCTCAGCGAGTTGCGCTAGTTCCAGAGAGCAAAGCTCTATCTTAAGAGCGCTTAGCGCAAATGGTTTTATAGCCGACACGTGGCGCTCTCTTAAGAGCGCAACGGCGCAAATTGGAAGTGCAAAGCACTAAGAATCTTTTAGATTCAAGAAGGGAAGTGCAAAGTACTGTTTAATTTCTTCGTCTAAGTTGGATCAAAGAAAAATAAATTTTTCTTTATTCGAAGAACCAGAGGTTCTTAAAAGTGCAAAGCACTATTCATTTATTATTTTATTATTTTTGTTGTTTTTACAGAACCGAAGGTTCACAAGAAGTGCAAAGCACTTTTTTTTTATAAAGATCCTTGATCTTATTTTTAGATCGATGATCTATTAGAAGGCCCCCTTTTTTCTACCTCATGAAGGTTCTTTACCTTTTTCTTCTCGGAGTTTTCTCTGTTTTAGGGTTCTTGATTTTTCGAGAAAATTCTTCATGCCTTTTGAATGAGGTCTGGGGTCCTATTTATAGTGCCCCATAAATTTGTTGAATTTGTTAACGGGATCTTTCTTGAATGATTTTCGGGTGTTTTCCCACCGTTGGATCTTTGATCCAGAGGCCGAAGAAAATCTTCTAGTTCTGGAAAGAACAGAAAAGATTTCATGAAATCTTAATTCAGTTGGGCGCGGATATCTCAGCGCATGACACGTGTCGCGCAGCGCAGAGCGCAGCGCAACTGCGCTAGCGCATCTGTGCTGACACGTGTCGTGCAGCGCAGAGCGCCGCGCAACTGCGCTAGCGCATCTGCGCTGACACGTGTCGTGCAGCGCAGAGCGCAACGCAACTGCGCTAGCGCAACTGCGCTAGCGCATCTGCGCTGACACGTGTCGTGCAGCGCAGAGCGCAGCGCGACTGCGTTAGCGCATCTGCGCTGACACGTGTCACTTAGCGCAGAGCGCAATGCAGCTGAAGCGTTGCTTCCTTTAAACAGAGCTTTGCTCTGATTGGGCGCGCCTTCTTGGGCGCTGCGCGCGGGATTTGAAGCTCTGCTTCAAAGATTTGAATTTTGAATTCAAACAGAGCTTTGCTCTGATTGGGCGAAACAAATGCCCCCCCACCGTTGCGCTCACGTGGCGCACACGTGAGTGCAACGGTGGCCACCTTCCTGACCGTTGGATCAAGGGAGAATCTCAAGAGGCGCAAGCGCCTTATAAATAGGGCGTTTGACCCTTAGAAAATTTCACCATTAGTTTTTTGATTTCCCAGAGCTTTGCTCTTGCTTAAGACTTCAGAGCTTTGCTCTCGTTTCCAGAACTTTAGAGCTTTGCTCTTATTTTCTAAGTTAGAAAATTTTAGGTAAACTTAACCTCAGATTAAATATTTTAATTAATTAATCGAGTTTGACTTTTATAGGTCTTCTGATCCAAAGAGATCCCCCTTGGGGTTTCATAAACAGAGCTCTGCTCTACAAGAACTTACAGATCCACAGAGATCTTTCATGGGTTTTAACCCCTGAACAGAGCTTTGCTCTTGGATCAAATGCAGATCTTTTAGATCTGAAAGGCATAGAACTCCCTTTTTTTTTGTAAGTTTTCATGGATCTTTCAGGATTCTAGAAATTTTAATTTTAAAATTATTTTCAACACACACATTTTTTGAATGTTACAGGGCTAAGCTCCTTTTTTAAAGAATTTTACTCTTTTGAGACCAGAATTTGACAAGTGTCATTCTGTGACAGAGCTTTGCTCTGAAAGAGGAGATTCCTTCCTTGTCTCTAGTGATTCTTTCCCCCTTTTTTATTATGGGAATGTTCCCCTGGGGACTAACTGACAATCTCATCCAATGATGAGGTTGTTTTATTAACTGACGTATTGTCATCCCGATTTTGTGGGTCCCTTTGGTCCCCTACTCACTGCACTGTGGTGCGGTGTATTTAATTAATTTTGATTTTTAGATTAATTAATGCATTTCCCTTTTTCAGTGTCAAGCGTTAGGATTACAACACTGACAGCTATATTGCTCTTTTTGCAGCGATTATGTCTGAAGACACTTCATTTCCGTTTGTCCGCTCAGAGGAGGGGTTTCCAGAGGCGCCTTTGGATCGTGAGGTTCTGGCTATGATCAAGGCGCACGACCCGGAGTATAAGAGTCTCCATCTTTGGGGGTCGTGGTACAATCAAATTATTATGGGTCGGCGCAGCTTCACATGTGCGGTGCCGTCAGAGCCCATAACGGCGATTCACTACGCCAGTCCACCCCCGGTGCAGTATGCCGCGGAGATGACAGATTGGACATCGAAGGGTTTTCTTCATCCGGCCATAGACGCCATCCCGGTCCAGCGTCCGATGGCTTTGGACATCCTAGGACGCCGTATCTGTCAGGGCGAGGCGAGACCTTGGGGGCAATCATATAACCTTGGTCTGATCCCCCGCCACCCGGTCGGCTATCTGCCATGGGCCCGGTATATCCTGTCGACGAGGAAGTCGCAGTTGATAAGGCTAGGACTGTACACCGCAGTCTACGTCTCTCTCTTCCAGTATCCTACGCTTCCTACTTGGTGGTTCAAGGCCTTCTTGGAGCAGTGGAACATTCCTACTCATACTTTCCTCGCCATGGATCGGGAAGTGTCCATCTCGCTGGAAGAATTTACGGAGGTGTCTGGCCTACCGGCTATGGGGGAACATTATGAGGAATTGCTCCCGCCGGACGAGTACATATATGGGGCTAAGCCGAGGGTAAGGGAGCTCACGCCAGAGAACGCCGTTCAACATCAGTTTCCAAGTCTGATTAAGGTGTTGAACATCTATGAGAATCTTTTTGTTGAGCATGGGAGCCGTGGAGTTAATTTTGAGGATTTTATTGCTCGGTTCCTTCATCCAAACGTCCTTTCGGCGAAGACTGCCAAGTTTGCTTACCTCGAGGATCCTTTCGGCTTAGGTTTGGATAACCTGCCAGCGAGAGACATAGATCAGAAGGACTTTTTTCTTCCCAACTCTTCAGCCATGTCTTTTGCAGAAGTTGCAGCCCCCGAGATGGACGAGGAGGCCTTCTTTTTGGGATTTCTTGGGCTTTGGTTGAGTTGGTTTGCACTTCCAACGCATTCTCACCGCATGCGGCCCTCTGTTTTTTACCCGGCTCACCGGATGGTTATCGGGGTAAAGGTGGCCGTCGGGATCGCCGGCTTGGCACATTTATATCATGGCCTTAGCCGAGCGGCAGATGCCAATGAGCCTGGGGCGTTGCATGTGGTTTTCGCAATGCACTACTTCATGTCGTGGCTCGAATTACATACAGCAGGTGTTTTCGGCATGCACAAAAGGCCCTCATTCTACGAAAGGTGCATTTTCCCTCGCCTTTTACAGTTGATTGGCGCATCAATCGTGAATCCATCGCCGCGAGATGCCAGGAGTTTACTCCTTCGTTCCCACACCGTTGGAGCCGGTGTGTCTTTTATTGACAAGGTGCTTACCATTGGAAAAACGTCTGCTACTGCAGTGCGGCCATTGCAAGACACTTTCAAGGACGGCGCTTCGATTTTAACGGCTCGGGAGACCCTTCACTTATACTCTATTAGACCGGACTTTTTGGTGTTTAGGCAAGACGGGGGAGCGATTTTCATGAGATACAACCCGCATCGTTTCGCTCAGCAGCTGAGTTATAACCAAGGGGTACCGCTAGAGGCCTTTTTATCGGAGCCTACCGCGAACGAAGAAGGGATAGAGAGGGCGCTGCATCACTTCATGCGTTTAAACACGGGCTCTCACTTCTTTATCAGTGAGCCGTCTTGTGCTCCTCGTCTCCTTAGGGTATACACCGAATGGTATAGTCATTCGACGGGAGCGGTCATAAAAGAGGAAAGACGGTTGCTGATCAACCGTAAGGGTGTACCCCCAGGTAGCGATCGCAACGCTCCTCTGGTGCCGAGGACTCCAATAGTCGCTCCCTTAAAAGATGCTGGGAGTAGACCGTCACGCGGACGAAATCCTCCACATGAACCACCGCTCCCCGATATCGCAGATGCATCTCCTGTACCCCGCGCTCAGGCGGAAACAGTGGTTGTACCCTCGCCGGAGTCTGGCGCGGGTGCGGACATCGGGACCCGTCGTCCGAAAGCGGCTGCCAAGCGTAAGTCGCTTCCCCGTGAGCCTAGGGCTGGAGGGAAAAAGAAAAAGAAATCGCTCTTCGCCGCGGACGTTGCGTTCGGCCAGGAACCCCACGCTCCTTATTCCGAGGGTTTGCTCGAATATGGGACTAACGCGGGATTAGTGATGCCGCCGCCAGACGATACAGATTTGGAAGCTGCTCTCAGAGCTTCGGCATGGCTGGTGAAGCGTGATGCGTGGCTGGTCAGGCTTGCGCAATCAGGTAACTGCTAGTCATTCTTTCTTTACTGTAACGTATTTTCTTCCTTATTTCGTTATTTTTGGTTGACGCTTTTTCCTCTTTTCCTCTAACAGGCGTTACTGATGAAGAAGCTATTGTCGCTTCTCTGAAGACCTTTCATGAGGAGGAACGTGCCAGGGTGTCTGTCGGCCTTAGTAAGTTTCGACTTCATCGAATTTTTTTTTATTTTTCTTGCGTTATGGTCGATCTAACCTTTCCATTTAATTGTAGGGACCTCAATGCCGTTTCCTCCTAGCGACGCAGATGTTCCGCTGGCGGCCGATGTTCCTGTTCCCTCTGGGACACTGCAGGGGGCTCGCCTTGAAAAGCCGATGAAAGATGCCCTAAAGGCTTTGGAGGCTTCCCTGAATGAAGATGATGATGCTTTGAGGGAGGCGTCACAGAGGTCCCTCATAACCGCTCGGGAGGAGAGGAAGCGGCTGAGGCGTGAGGCGAAGGCGCGCCGGGCTGCCCTGGCCATGGGAGTGGGACCCAGCGCCGCCCCTCGCGCTGATACTCCCTCTGAAGAGGCCCCTGTCACCCTATCTACCGCCCGTAGAGAGGTGGCGCGAGCAGTTCGGAGCGCAAACGGCAAATCCGCTGCAGGTAAAATTTCTCTCAGAGTTTTTTGTTATAAGGGTTTTAATGTCATTGGTCCTTATATCTCTTATCTTTATAGGGCCAAGTCTGATCGAGGGAGAGGCGGAAGCCGTTGACCCGAGGAGAGCGGAGGAGGCGACGCCTGTCGAACTCGAGCCGACAGTAAGTAACATTGTTGAGGCCGCGGAGCCTGGGGTGGAGGTTGAGGGGCCTACCACTGAGAAGGTCATTGATGCCGAACCTGAAGCGGGGGCAGATGATATGATCATTATAGCCGAGTCCAGGGTGGTGGTGAGTGAAGCGCTTGAGGTCGGCGATCCCCTGGCGATGGCGGACGATACGACCGCCATTATTGAACCTGAGAAAGTAGTGGGTGAGGCGGCCGTGATTCCCGAGGATGAACCAAACGCTCCTTCTTTGGAATCTGGCAATACTCCAGTCATAGCCCTCCCTGTCTACGGTCCTCCGCCGTCCCCAGGTCTGGCTAGCACGATGACGGTCCCCATTGAATCGGGTGACGAGGCCACGGGTGGTGGTCTCATGTCGGTAGAGGAGGGAGTTGCCTCTGTTTCCGCCGGGAGCTCCTCAGGTAAACCCTAAGTGGCTACTTTTCTTTACTTTACAACCTTTTTTGACAAGTTCGCCTTTTCGTAATGTAGGTGCAGCTAGTGCCGACGCCCCACCGCTCGAGGGAACGCCTTCGATGACTGCTTTGGCAGTGGTCACCTCTCAACCTTCTCTCATACCCTCAAAGATGTTGGAAGGTATATGCTTACACTTTATTAATCTTGTTTTCTGGATATTTAATTCGCGTACTAAAGTCATCCTGTTATGTTCTCAGGAGCGCTTTTTGATCATGTTCATCAGATGTTGCTCCCATATTTCTCCTTCCCATCTGAGCTTGCTTCTTCCCCTGGTGGCGTCGGTAAGTCAACATTTCTCCTTTTTCTCTTCTCCCCTTTTTTTATTGATGGACTTGTCTCTAAACTTTTTTTTATCTCAACTGCAGTGCTACAGATTGAAGAAGGGGATAAAAGCTCAGCTGTACCACCAGCCCTTCCGACTTTGCCACCTGTCTTAACTGGTACAAAGACCATCGTATTGGTAACTTTCCTCTCTCTATTTTCTGTACTGTTATCTGATCGCATCCCGTCTCTTTCAGCTGCCGCTCTGGCTTCGGCGTCCTTCGAACCTCGCGTCACAATGCCAGCGGGTCCTTACCTGAGGAGTCTGTCTTCAAAGGGCGCTGCAAATAGTCTGCGCATGTTAAGTGATTATGTCGAGGAACTCGATGTTGAAGCTCCTACATCTGCCGCGGACTTTGCTCTGGTGGTTAACCCGATGCTAGCAGTACTCGTGAACTTCCATAATGAGAGCACCATTGCATCCTGGGTTAACCATTGTAAGGAGATCGAGGGTTGCCTATTCCAATTGGAATCGTTGCGTCCCACTCCTGAGACTGTGGCTGCCAATATTCAAAGGACTGCGTGGATCGAGCAGAGCGCTTCTCATTTCCGCCATCTCGAACAAGAGGTTATTTCAAGGCGCAAAGAGCGTGATGATGTTTCGAGTAGGTCTGCTCAACTGCACGCTCGAGTGGAGGCCAACGCTGCACGGCTGAAGGTTATCTTTGAGGGCCTCCTGCAATGTCTCTCCGAAGGATTATCATTGAGGCATAACCTTCACGTTGTCGAGCGAGCTTCAGCCAGCCAGGAAGCAGCCCAGAAGGCGGTAGAGGAACAGCTTTCATCTTCCTTGCAACAACGGGCTCAGGTGGAGGCGGAGGTGGCCGCGGCTGTCACCCGAGAGGAAGTGCTGAAGGGAGTGCGAGAACAGCTTGTGAATTTACTAAAGGCGCTTCCTCCTCAGTAGCTATCCATTTTTGTATCAGTCATACTTATAGATTAAAGGATGTATATGTATGTTTTTTTTTTATCCTTTGACATAATGTATCCTGTATTTGATCAAGTTTATGAATAAAAGATACACTTTTTTGTAATGTCTTGTGTCACTTCTCTGTCTTTCTTTCCTTTTATAATCAGTACGCCACCTTGATAACCATAATTGACGGACAATTGGGACGAGTATCCCGACCTTCTTAAGAAATAACGATGGCTTAGGCCGCAGGTTCAGATCTGCTGCCTAAGACTTTCCAACTCTATAAGCCGTGAGGGTCTCATAGAGACTCTTTTCCCTACGGATCGAGAGGATCTCGCAGGTGAATTTTCTCCTTAGGAATCGTGAGGATTCCCAAGTGTGGTTCCCTCTTATAAGCCGGAAGGATCCTATAAGAGAATTTCTCCCTCTTACGAGTCGAGAGGGCTCGTAAGCGGTTGTTTCCCTCTTTGTCGAGAATCAACTTCAGAGAGTGAGACCCGTGGATAGTATGCAAGAGACCATTTAGGATTGACTTGCAGGATCCCATTGCCCCTCTTACGAGTCTAAAAGGCTCGTAAGCGGTTGTTTCCCTCTTTGTCGAGAATCGACTTCAGAGAGTGAGGCCCGTGGATAGTATGCAAGAGACCATTTAGGATTGACTTGCAGGGTCCCATTGTTCAGGAAGTAAGTTTTGAATCCTTACTGCCCAAGATGTGAGTCAAAGAAGCTCTCATCATGGAGTGTTTGTATCCGTGAGTTGAGAAGTTTGCCGGGATTATTTGTTTCCCGAGCGCCAAGGATTATTCGTGTCCTTGGGGTTTGAAACGAGTCGAGGGTTCCTACGGAGACACTGGTGGCTCTGCGGGTCGACGCGGATCAGAAGGCTCTCGTCAAGGAGTGTTTGTATCCGTGAGTTGAGGAATTTGCCGGGATTATTTGTTTCCCGAGCGCCAAGGATTATTTGTGTCCTTGGGGTTTGAAACGAGTCGAGGGTTCCTACGGAGACACTGGTGGCTCTGCGGGTCGACGCGGATCAGAAGGCTCTCGTCAAGGAGTGTTTGTATCCGTGAGTTGAGGAATTTGCCGGGATTATTTGTTTCCCGAGCGCCAAGGATTATTCGTGTCCTTGGGGTTTGAAACGAGTCGAGGGTTCCTACGGAGACACTGGTGGCTCTGCGGGTCGACGCGGATCAGAAGGCTCTCGTCAAGGAGTGTTTGTATCCGTGAGTTGAGGAATTTGCCAGGATTATTTGTTTCCCGAGCGCCAAGGATTATTTGTGTCCTTGGGGTT